>JALGPY010000023.1:0-4800000 GCA_023055425.1 Linanthus parryae | reverse complement strand
TCAACAGGAAGAAGAGTCTTTCGACCAAGTTTGCGATCAAATCCTCGAGAATTTCTCCAAATAAATTCAAATACTCAGGCGTGGGCAAGGTAGTTTGAACTCCCTTTTTTTTGCAATTTGCAGTCAATTTCTTATACTTCCTTCTCCCCATTTTTTCCTTCTGCATGATTCTCCAACTTTTTAAATGTGGTCTTCTTTTTCTTTACAGTAATGGCTCCCAAGAAAACCACTGAGACCCCAGAACTACCCGGCGAATTATGGCAAAAATCCCCCTACAGTGGTGGTGACGACTTCTACTTGGCCTCTATACGAGGGCACACCCTTGAAGCCTCTTCTTCAGGCACGACCTTAAGCTTGAAACCTGAGCCTGAAAGGGAGGAGTGGGATCTTGCAGAGGTTCACGATGTTCATAGATGAGGCATCGAGGCTGGTCTTTACCCTTACAACGACGTTCTCTTCCAAGCTTTCTTGGAGAAACTGGACTGGATGGACGAGTGGACTGATTATATCCTTGATAATCATGAGGTTGTGCTAATGAAAGCTGGAATTTATCATGCCATTCGCGCAACCATGGGTTTCGATCTGAAAGCCGACCAGCATATGCTAAAGGTCCTATTTTCTCGATACTCCCCAAAGACTCATACATTCCACTTTGCATCTCGTGAGGCCGCACCTACTCTGGAAGATGTGGAGAATCTGCTGATGCTTCCAAGCATGGGAGCCTTCGATACTTTGGAAGCACTTAGATCCGATGAAGAAGTTGCTCTTTCCGGCCAGATGCTAGAATGCATTGCGACTTTGAGGAAGGCTGCTTCAAAATGGGCTCCCGAGGCAATGAAACTTTGTGATACCTTCATGACAGTTTCCGCTGGCGCAAAGAACATATGGTCTAAATGGATCATGTTCTTCTTCAAGGACTTCCCCAAACCTTACATCATCCAGAAAATTCAGGAGGAAACCCCGGATGAGGTTACCTCTACTGCAGGAGAAGGGTGTGAGTACTCCTTGTGTGGTTTTCTCTGCGTCTGGTTGTCGCGCTTCATTATGGATGGGAGTCCGCGAGATGGAGTTTTTGTCCATGTGCTCCCTCTTGCAGTGAAGCTTGCTTTTGGTAAAAGAATTGCCCTTGGACCTCTTGTCTTAGGTTCTCTATTTTATCGTCTTGATCTAGCAGTGGCAAATGTTGAGCAATCGTAGGGCAGGGCTGATGTCATGTGTTTTGCCAACATTGGATTTTTGACCATGTGGGTTTTTGAGCGATGGCCTTCATATGCCCCCATACCCACTACTCTCGAGCTATGGAATGCTCCTGGTTGCGAGGAAGCTTTTTTGTGCCCCCGCTCTTGGCGTTGGTTTAACAACGAAAATGCGCGCCACAATTTCTCTTTAGACTGTGATGATGATGACTCCTTCGTAGCCCGTCCTTATGTTGAGGAGTTGGACAATATCATGTTTCGGGGGGACATGTATCCCAAAATTGATACTCCTCTCCGCTCCTGGCACATTACTAGCGGGCCCCGTAACTATGGTCAATATGTGAACTGGTGCAGACGGGGTTATTTGCCTTCTTTGACAAAGTACGCCCCTGGAACTGAGTCTGGCAAGTACGCACCCATAACTGTCCATTTTGACCCTCTTCGCGTGGCGCCTCAGCTGGGTTTTGACACCATCGCGCCATCGACGTGGTCCGAGCTACCTGCCAAGGACTGCTATAATGGGATCATTTTTAGCAAGAGCCGTGAGCTGCTTCTCGCAGAGCTTCCCCTTGTGCAGCCTTCAAGAAGTAGAACCGGAAGGGTAACAACTGGTTGGGTGGCCTTCTGGAAGACTCAGGTCCGTCGCATGACAAACCCGCAGATTAAGCTACAAGTTCCCAGGGTACTTGCTCCTTTGTCTAAAGATTACCCTTTCAAGTCTAATCTTTCCCGAGGTTGGGCCCCCTATGTGTACTACTCGCTGTTAGATGCGGACCACCTTTGCCCACATCTAATATTGGATGAAAATAAGACCGCAGTCGCGCAGGACTCCCTCAACTCGCGGGCCCAATATGCAAGAGACTTTCAAGCGGTATTGTGGACTCCTTATGTATTTTCCTTTATTCGAGTCACCTCACTCCCCATGTCTCTTGATGCTTTTTGCTTTTCTCATCAGTGCTGCCTAAGGCGCTTCGCCTCCGGGGATCGCAGCGGGGGACTCATGGACCTCTGTCGGTCAAAGAAGAAATATGCTGACGATACCATCCCCCCAGTGTTGCGCATGGAGAAAGGGATTTGGAGTGCGCTCTCAGATGGACTTGAGGCCTTCCTCGAGCCATTTCTTAAGGATATGAAGAAGAGAGGTGTTGATGCCCCTGCGACTGACAATCTTCCAGCTCAGCTACCGAAGCGCGTGCGAAATGATCCTGCTCCCAAGAAAGCCTCCCCAGCGAAGAAGAAACCTTCTTCTCTCAAGAAGAAATCACTCCCAGAACCAGTCTCAGACTTTGTCGCTTGGGAGAAAAAAGGTTTGACTAGAAAGACATCGTTGCTTATTTAAAGTTTCCTGGAACGTTTTTCACCCTCTTCTGTCTTCCACTTTTAGATGACAATAGCCCTCTCAAAGGAACGACCGTTATGACTGAGGAGGAAGCCGTCGAAGAGTCCCGGCGAATGGCGGAGGAGAGGTCTCTGCAAGAGAAGTTATCGGAGGCAGAGCGCATTGAGCTTGCCAAGAGACGAAGCATCGCTGAGATTGCTAATCAAGAAGGCTATGAAACGCGAAGACCACACACACGTTCCGGTTGTTCACGCCCCTCTCGCATCATCTCAAAAACTGTGGACAAACTTCACCAAGCGCAGCTAGCCCTTCATGAGCTCGTCGGTGATGAAGATGAAGAAGGTTCAATTTTTAAGTTTGCTTTATCAAACTGTGACATTGTAACTGCTGCTTTATATGATGGCGTGCCCCTTTGTGACATTCGTAAATGGGTAAGGGATCAATGTGGGGAATCTTCCGGTAAGACACTGCTCTGACAACGCATAATACCCCTCCTTTTCGTATGCTCGACGCATAATGTTTTTACTCCCAAGCAGGTCATGCTAGATTGAAGGGTCTCTATGATAACTTGCAACATGACAATTGCGTGGGTACCCCATATAAGTGGGGAAGTACCGCTGATAATATTAGTAGAGGTTTTGCCATTATGTTCTGGCTTATCCTTCTGTTGAGGTTTTATTTTTTTTCTTCCCGAGGGTGCGATAATGACATTACTTTTGCAGAACCTGACCCTTGCCCCTTGGTGCGCCGTCGACCTCGCGGTACTCAAGTAATTTCAGGGTCTGCTGATAACGTGTCTGGTGCAGGCTCCCCAAAGCAAGTCTTGATGGAAAAGACTCCAGCGGTTGAGGATCATCCGGATGCGGAGCTCATTACGGAGCAAGAGGGGGAACTCCCAGTGCATGAAGATCTCACCCCTTCACCTGCCGAAGCAATACCTATTTCCTCGGATGAAGCTAATATCGAGCAAGGGGCTAGCCTTGAGCCTGAAATGCTATTCGAGAGGAATACCGAAGAGGTTGTACGTGACGCTATATCTGCTAAGCCCGTCATTCCTGCTGAGCTTGACTCTCCTATTGCTGAGGAGGTTGAGCATGCCAACCTAAGTTCCTCCCCTGTACCAGACGTGGTGAGGAGCGAGGATCCCGTGGGAGGATTTGATCTGGACTCTCTCTTCTCTGAGAATCCCTTTGAAGTGTAGGGCTCGCAAGCTGCAAACCCTATCGTACCCACGAGGAATTTTATAATTCCTGAGTCATACTTTGCACGCGAGGTGAGGGCGGATCAAAAGTTGGCCGATTAAATTTAAGCTGGCTTGCGGGTAGCATTATATGTTGCTCCTCTTCAACAAATCGTCGAAGGGACTGGCAGGCTCATTCTTTTTCCCCTGATACCCCGACTCTCAGGTTCGCGTTTCTCTGAGTGTTTTGTCCTGCCTCTATGTGCATATATCGACTAAGCCTGTTTGGAATGGCTAATGAAGGTGCGAGTGACCCTTCCTACTTCATTTTCTCGAGTGCTGGAGCTGGCCCCAGAATACAGATGGAATCTTTTCAGAGAGATGGCTGCTCTCTTGGAAAGATTGTACAAAACTACCCCTGAAAGTACCACAGCTGCTAGTGCTCAAGATCTTCTCGTTCTCGTTCGGAGGCTTCAAGAGACCGCGGCGGGTCGACTGGATTTGGACTTCCTCGTCCAAAGACTGACCAAAGCTCGTAATTATGCCAGTCTTGGAGCTGATTATTCTTCTTTCAGAGAGGAGACAATAGCCCTTAACGCTCGCAGGGAGGCGTATGAGCAGATGGACCGGGAGTATGAAGCTTCCTTGAAGCATTATGAAGAGATGAAAGCTCGCGTTGCAGAACTCGCAGCAAACTCGCTCAAGCTATCCGCGAAAGACTCCCTCTTGAAAGACCTCTTTAAAGAATGAAGCTGTAGTCCCGTTAATCCGTCATTATGGATTTTGATGTTCTTTCTTTGTACCCTGGATACTTGAATGTTTTAAATATGTGACGACTATCTGTAGTGCGTGTGTGCTCCCACGCGGTTTTTATGGTACACCTCCTTTTTCATGCTATGTCTTTGTGCCTTTTCTTTTGCAAGTAAATATGGGCCTTACCACTGCCCCGGTCAAAAGGTTTTAGCCAAATATAGTAAACTCTGCATAATTAGCGTAAACTGCTATCCTGTGAGATAGGCTTACACGTCATTTTGCACGTGCTGCTATCTTATGAGATAGGCTTATAGTTGTACTTGATTTTCCACCTTTTTGGTTCAAGCAAATAAGCTGGCGCGTGTGCGTCACTGTCCGTCGTATCTTGAAAAGGTCTCAGTATTCAATGCCTTGATGATGGTTCAAATTCCTAGAAACCATCATGACTGTATGGATTGTCGCGCCAACGTGGCGTCCTGATAAGGCATGACTGTCCCATAGTAGACTATCCCCTCATTATTGCCTAGGGTTACTATACCGCCGCATGCTTTAATAATCCCATTGATTCTCGCCCGATTCTCGAGGCGCTACTAGCAACTGAAGAGTCTTCCTCGGGCTCTATATAAACCCCCTCTTCCTCGCTTTTTTGTTCTTCATTACTACCACCCTTCTGGGCTTCCGTCATTGAATGAATGTCTTCTCCCCATATTCTTTTCTGCATTCCTCTATGCTTTCATCCACCTGAGTTCCAATTCCATTGACCCATAGGGTCATGTTGTGCTATAGGAATGTCTCCCAAGAGTTTGTCAGCCAAGACCTCTGATTCGTCCAGCCTTCATGAGAATCGGCAATGTAGGCTTCCCTATCAGGAATAAGGCTTTCTTTCATTTATCATATTCGAAGGTACCACCCCCGGTGGGTTTCCGGCAAATACTGCCCCTTCACTGACTCTTGGATTGAAGCGTAACGATGGGGGTGTTGCCCTTGTCGCTCTCCGTTGGAGAACTATTTGCCACCAACACTCGGATGCGAGGGCGGCGAACGGGATTTATTCCCGAAGTTGTTTCCCTCATCTATTATTTGAAGTTCATCTGGCATCTCGCTGTGGTAGCGGCGAGAATTCTGTTTTGGTCGAGGACTTCGACGATGACGACGAGCTTTCCATAGTTAGGCCCCTACTCTAGGGTTTTTAGCGTAGGAATATTTTTCTTTGCACCCTTTTTTGGGACTTTGTTTTCTGCTGCTATCTAGACAGATAAATTGTACTCTGCCCTTTTGGTTGTTTCATCTAATAAGATAGAATTGTGTTTCCGCTTCCATATACTATGTTTGTGTTTGCGCGTTGCCTTTTTGCATACTATCCATTCGAATAGGTTTTCGTTGCCTTTTTGCGTACTATCCATTCGAATAAGTTTTCGTTCTGCCATTCTGGGAGACAGATTATGTATCGTGTGGAATAAACTGTTGCTGTTATCATATGAGATAGACTTTGAACTTTTTGTTGCCATCCCAGTAGATGGGTTCTGACTGCTATCTTATGAGATAGGTTTTAGTTTGGTTGTTATCACGTGGGATAAGCCTCGACTATCTTATCAGACAATTCGCGTTCGGCTGCTACCATATGAGATAGGCTTGTGCTATTTTAGCAGATAGGCTTTGCTGCTACCGTATGAGGTAGGCTATCTTTAGCAGATAGGCTTTGCTGCTACCATTTGAGGTAGGCTCGTACTATCTTTAGCAGATTGGCTTTGCTGCTACCATATGAGGTAGGCTCGTACTATCTTTAGCAGATTGACTTTGCTGCTACCATATGAGGTAGGCTTGTGCTATCTTAGGAGATAGGTTTTGCTGCTACCATATGAGGTAGGCTTGTGCTATCTTAGCAGATAGGATTTGTTCGCGTGTGGCTACTATCATATGAGATAGGCTTGTGCCATCTTAGCAGATGGGCTTTATTCGCGTTTAGCTGCTACCATATGAGATAGACTTTAAACTGATTGCAATAGATGAAATAAGAACAGTTGATGATCAATAACCATATCTAATATTTGATAACAAACTCCAAAAGAAACGCACCTTAGAAAGTATCTCTAAATGCGGTAACATTTCTTCCCGTTGGAGTAGAAACTTCCCACCTGTCTGCCATCTTCATCATGTTTGATGACTCTTTTTAAGGTGTAGATGTTTTTGGCCACTCCGGAGGTCTCCGTCTTCATGGACTGCTTTTCCTTTGTTTCCTCCAGTGTTACCATTACCCCCGCGGGTGACTGATCTTGAATGTCCTCCCATCTGGGCAAAGGAGCTGGCCGGGGTGGGGCCAGAAATGACCCACCCTTTAATTATGTGAACCATACCGCCACAGATAAGTGCGCCTCCTCCAGATTGAAAGGATTCACCAAAGTCGGTATCGTGACCACCCTTTCCTTCCAAATGGCCTTCATCACCTGGTGAGCTGTTGAGGGTACGGCGTCAAAGCGGTGAATCCACGCTCGTCCAATGATCACATGGTAAGTCGTGTTGGCGTCAATGACATGGAACTTGGATGAACAGCTAAATTTCCCGATTTGGATCCCCAAGCGAATCCACCCCAGGGTCATCCTGGAATCACTACCGAAGCCCGTGAGTGGCGATGGTTTTCTAACTATTTGGTGCTTGGGGATCCATGCTGCCTCCAGGGTGCTAAGGGGAACAACATTAATCGCGGCTCCACCATCGACGAATGCCCTTTTGAAGTCCACATGGTTGATGGTAGCCGTCACATATAGTGGTCTCTGGTGGTTCGCGCTAGTCCTCTTGTCAGACTCATCTACGTCACGATGGGTCCCCCCGACCGAGTGGCCCTAACAACACTACCAACCGAAGTTACTAGCTCTTCCCCATAGTCCTCTACCGCTCTGAGGATGGCCTTGGTCATTTCGTGCCTGCAGTCGGGTGAGAAGCCCATTTCATCGAAGAACTTATCAAATTTAGCAGAATTCTTCATTCGCTCAGCTCGCGAATCCTCCGTGTCAACACCGTAATCCTCCTCTTCGTGGATCTCCGCGACGACCGGGACTTCCATATCTACGACCTCCTCCAGGACAGTTATCGAGATCATAGCGACCTCCTTCCCTTTGGGCTCCTGCCTCGCATGAGACGGCAGGGGATTATTACGTACATCTTTGGCCGGCTCGTCTATGAACAGGTGGCCCTCCTTTATTTTCCTATCCACCATCCATCTGAGCTTTTTGCACTCCTGCATTGGGTGTGACACTTGGCCATGACACTCGCACCAGCTGGGGTCTCTGAATTGCTCCCCTGTAGGTTTGCGCTCAAAGGGTGGCAAGATTCCGTCCTTCCGCCATCTTTTACAGAGATCAATCGCATCCTCGACTGAGCAGGGTAGTGGCGGTGCCTCCTGTGGCTCGGATCGTTGTTTCTTACTAGATGGCGACACTGCATGGACGTTGGTGTCTCGCGGCCGCTTGTAACCAAACCTTCCGTCCTTGTAGCTGGTATTCGTCGATGTATGCTCACTAGCGCGTCTCTTCCGCATCCTTTCTACCAGGGGCTCAACGTTCCTGGTGCAGTCAATCAACTTCAAGAAAGTGGGCATGTTCAAGTTAATCAACATACATTTGTACTCGTCGCGCATGCCTTGCAGGCATATTTCGACCAGATGACCCTCCAAAACTTCGTCGCTGCACTCTAAAGACCTGGCCCTGAATTTCTTGATGAAGGCGAAGCCTTCCTCGTCAGGCTTTTGGTACATCCGGGAGAGATGAATGGTGGTGACTCGTTTGTCCATCTGGAAGAACTTCGTATAAAATTTCTTTACCATTTCATCCCATGTCTTGACGGATCCCGTTTCGAGGGCTCTGTACCACTTGTACGTGACAGTTCCCAGAGATTTGGGAAATTCGTGCATGAGTAGCCTGAGTAGCCTGAGTATCGGTTGCGTACGGGCCCATCATGTCCACGAACCTCATCACGTGCTCGTGGGCATTCCCACTGACCTCATCAAACTTGTCCCACTTGGGCGCTTTGTATCCTGCAGGGTTCGGTATCAGATAAACATCTCGCAGAATAGGAGGCGCACTGTCTACCTTGGGAATGACAGTGTCTGCGAAACTCTGGTTGGCGATGATACTGTCAATCCTTTGTTCGAGAGCCACCATACTAGCGGGTGTTCCTCCGTAAGATGGAGTTGTTGGCCCGAAGCCCGGAATGTAGGGCATACTGGGGTTGTAAGGAGGCGGAGGTGGAAGCCCATGGCTTCCTAGGGCTCCGCTTGCATACAAAGATGATGCATGATATGCAGTGGGGTTCCCTACTGTCATTAGGGACGAGCCCGATGAGAATGGTGGAGTCTGGCTCGCTGGGCCTCCCGAAAGAGAAGCCTGGGCAGCAGAGACATGCACTATCGAGGTGCCTATTGATGTGGACACTATCCTTGGCGGGGGCAGTGAAGTTGACAACAATGAGGCAGAAGCCCCTGGGACAACTTTCTGGGCTACCTTTCCCAGAATTTCCTTGATCTGAGCAATTTGCTCAGATTGAGCTTCCATGGCTCGGGCTTGTGTCTGTATAGTGGCTTGGAGAGACTCCAAGGAGGGTTCTCCCTCAGCGACAACCGGAGCCGTAGTATTGGGAGGGGGTGTTGAGCAGTCCGTCCTCCCCTGAGGTCTCCTCATTGGAGGGAGACTGGTCTCCGTGACGAATGGCTTGGTCCGAAGACATTATGAGCAAATTTGAGGTTCTTAAATTGGATGTTCACGTCGGGTTCACCAAAATGTGTACAAGGAAAACCTCAAGATATTTCCAAGTTTACACCTCAAGTAGGGAATAAGAACACGAAGAGTTGTAGGGTGTGTGTAGGGAGAGAGTAAGCACTGGTAACTGTTTGTGAGAGAGAGACAGTAAGTTATGGCACTGGACCAATGTGTCTTATGAGTCTTGTTTCGCAACGGGGAGCTAACGATCCTATATATAGTGGGGAAGTGACCATTGGGGGGTTTAGTGCACCATAAATGGCGGCTTAATGGTAGAACCCCCAACGGCACGTTCGACCGTGTATATGGGAACCGTTACGCCTCTGCCCGCAAGTATCGGAGACCGTTATGAGATCAGCCGCATTAATGGGACACGTAAGCCTAGGATCTCTCAGTCAGTTACCAGAGGTCGCGCGCGAGCTTGGTTGTCGCATGCGCGCGACAGACCTTACCCTAGCCTACAAACCACTAAGTCCCTACAAGTCCCGTGTTATGGCGCGCGGGGGCTCTGTCTCGTAGCCCCCACGTGGATCAGCACGGGTGGTGATCTGGTTTGGATGGAGCATAGCTAGGTGTGCTGGATGATTTCCACGTGGCGATGATCTGTCTATCTGAAAAGAAGTATCTACATCTCTAGTTGGCTCAAGGGGAATGGGACTCTTCTTAATTTCCTACATCTCCCAGCCCAGACCCTTGTCTCTGAAGAGCTCTTCATCCCATGTGCGATTATTCGAAATAAAATCAACCACCTTCATTATCTCGACTGCATAGGGGGAAACAATTGAAAAGAATGAGGGTGTTCGTTTCAGCCATGGATCCACCACCTGAATGCTTCATCCGTCTCCCAGCTTCCATCACAACCCACTTTGGACAATGCTTTTGCAACGCAAGATTAATCTCCAAGCACATAAACAATTATGTTGTGGCACGGCATTCATGAGATCTCAGTTAGAATAGTATTTATGTTTAAAAACTTTACTTACCAAGGAGTAAGTAGAGAGGAGCCTCCAGAATTGTTTATAAAAGATCGAACCATTAAGGTCTTCCAAATCTTTGAAACTAATGCCTCCATCCTCTTTGAGTCTTTTCAAACGATCCCATGCTATCCAGTGTCCTCCTGCTTTGTTTATCATGTTTACCCCAAAAGAAGTTGCAGGCTAACATCTCCAGTTTGTGGCAAAGCGAGGTTGGTAGTCTGAAGAAACTCATCATATATACAGGAATTGATTGTATCAAAACCTTGATCAACACTTCACGACCTGGGAACGAAAGATGATGTTGTTTCCACCCTTTTAATTTGTTTGCTACCCTTTCAAAAAGGTTTGAGAAACTTCCAATTATTCGTTTTCCTATCTCCACAGGAAGACCAAGATATTTCTCATGGATCACAGCTTTTTTAACTCCAAGGAAATCACTGAACACAATCATGTCATTTGCTGTGACATTAGAGGAAAAAACAACAGCAGATTTATTCAAGTTTACCTTCTCACCCAAGCCTGCCTCTTAGCGCAGAAGGAGCTGATGAAAATAGGAGATCTCTTATGGGGAGGGCTTGTATAAGACCATACTATCATCCTTGAAGAAAATATGAGAATATTAGGTCCCCCTTGCGAAGCAGTAATACCAGAAAAGCCTCATCTGATGGACCGAAATAGAGAGAGCTCTGGAAAGGGTCTCGCATACGAAGAGAGAAAGAGATAAGGGGACAAAGGGCATCCATGTTTGATTCCCCGCTCCGGTGTCACATTCCCCTTAAATTCACCATTCACTGCAAAATAGAAGGGGAGTGTGGATATATATTCAATTCTAATAAGTCAATAAGCAGATAAAAATGGTATATTGGAAGTTTTTACCAAATAGTATACTGTCATGTCACTGCCTTTTTGTTTAAAAAGAATATCACTGATTTTTAACAACACCAACTTTATTTTACTAAATTCGTAATTTTTTTCTCTTTAATGTCGGAGATATTTTTTACCGTATCTTTTAACACAATTTAAATTCAAAAAGCTCACACCAAACCCACCCATAAGGGCATCTCCAAACCATTTGATTTTGATTTCTTTAGTCAGATTCAGGACTACAAATGCAGCTCTTGCTTCGATTTCCTTGGGTGAGAGTCAGATGTCGGCATTGTCTGTTACCTCAGTAAGCATTTTTTCTTCAGGATTTTTGAGGATGACTCTAATCCCACCTTCTTTCATTCACTCGACCATGCACCGTCAAGATTAGCCTTAGTCCATCCCAAAATTGGTGGATTCCATTAGTTCGGTTATGAGATTGCAGATTTATCACAGTTAAGTGGCTCTTCTTTACTTAAATTGTTGAATTCCTCTACTCTTGCCATGAGTTCTTGTGTTGCACTTTTATAGTCCCTCGATATGTTGTTAAATCTTTGGTCGTTTCTCATGTGCCAAATCTTCATGCATAATGGTTGTAGATCTGGAGCGTTTTGGTTTATTAAATTGGGTATAAATTTATCCGATAGTATCTCCCAAATCTCTTTGATTTTCTTGCATTTCATGAACAAAAGAAGTTATTGCTTCTTTGTGAGTACTACACGCTGCACATAGATCTTCAATCTCAACTCCTCTCTCTCTTTGAGATTCTAGGTTGTTGCCAGTGAATCTTGTTTGCCTCTTCAAATCGTGTATTGTACTTTTTTTTGGAACTTTATTTTTCAAATAGAATGACGTGAATACTATACGTCCTCTAGCAAATGCACTTGGTTGTCATGTAGCACTGGTAAGTTATCGGATCCCACAAGAACATTCTTCGTTTACAGAAACTTAGGATTCAAGTCAAAATATCGTAATTTAAAGTACTGAATAGATGGAGTTTTTTTTATTCTACTACTACTAGTACCTAATGAACTAGAATCGACAAAATTTGCAGGATTTCCGTTTGTTTGGAGTTATCAATAGAGAAAGGAACTAGGCACTCAATGGTTCCCCTAGAGCATTAAGTTTATCCATAATTTGTATGTCATGCACCAATTAAATGAAATTGCATCTCGGTGACTCTCAATATTACGCTACTATCGGTGACGCGTATTCTCGTCCTATTGCAGTAGATTTTTAATTAATATAAATCTAATGAATCTAGTCATAATATCTAGTAATAGAGTAAACATAATCTTAGTCAACCTCCTATTACTAAAAAAATTAGATTTGTAACAAGATTTCCCTATTAATTGTAATTAGAAAATCTAATGGACTAAGTCTTATTAGTTTATAGGAAACTAATATGTTTTACACATGTGACTAATATCATTAATTGTAGTTCATAAAAAAAATTATAATTAATATAGTAATTAAACTAAGACTTTGTAGACGAGGTCTAGATGGGTTTAGGTAATTGTGTTCAGATTGCTGACAACCAGAGCCACAATTTAACAAGTAAATGGAGTGGAAATCATGGGATGATAATAGAAAGGGGATGAAAAAAAGAAAAATATATCACAAAGGGGAGAGAAAGCTTGCAGGGGCAGGGTGTGATTAACAATCACTCTGATATTAGCAACGCCCCTACAAAGAGGAAAACTTCCTTATATATACATTTTCAACCCCAACGGTCATGATGCGGGTTACAGGGCAGTAAATGAGCTAATTAAGCACCCCCATTAAAGTCATTAAGTTGGTCATGGTGAAGATCTTGGAAGACTATGGTCAAGACCACGTTATAACTGTTCCACTGAGAATGTATATACAGATGAGGTTGCGCAAGTATCTGCTATGATACACAAGGGTCACGGATGGGACGGTCAACCATCTGCGACGAGCCTTATTCGAGCTAAAACCACTAAGTCCCTGGCTCCCATGTGAGTTGTTGAGATGTGAGGGGTCCTGTCTTGTGGCCCCCATCACTTTCAAGTGAACACATGTGAATTTCTGGTTGGTCCACGTGGCTGCAGACTAGGACCATGTTTGGACAATCTACATTTAACCCCATTGCGCGTGAGTCGAGTTCCCGAGGCTTGTGTGCAACTACGAAGCCCTCTTGCTTTGGATGAGTCAGCACACGACTTATACCTATTAGTATCCTTCTAATAGAGTAGTAGTTATGGAAGAGCATGGAGAACGCCCAAGAAATACACACATCTTTGTTACTCTTAATCCATTGGTTGAAAATAATCGACGGTTGATATGGGCAATTAATGTGAGTGGGAGACAGTCCAATAGTTTTGGCATTTTAATCGACACAAACGATTCAAACTGAAATGTTTGGGCTTTGCCTTGAAATACGAAAGCAGTTGCATTTAAACCAAATTTGATCCTTTCAGGGAATTTTCACCATTCTCTCCGTAAATTAGAATCACCATTCTTTTTCAATTTCCAGAAGCCTTCCTTTTTCTTTCTTATTAAATATGAAGACTAAACTTCTCAGGTATTGTTTCTTTGATTGTTGTTCTTTTAAATGTAGACGTTCGATTTAGTGTAAAATAAAGAAGGTTTTCTTGTCCCCCTTTAGTTTAGCATATCAGATATCCTGACGGAGATGTCATCACAAAGAGAGAAAGGGAGGATATGCCAGCCACCGAAGGCCACGTGGGGGTAAATCACAGGTGTTTGAAGGTTATGACTACAACCAGACCATCATGGGCCTTCCCCATCCTTCAACTTTGGTTAAGGAAGACGAGCCTCAAATAAATATTGGCGCGTCTCCAAATCCGAACAATTGGGAATTCGTGAAGATCGAGACGATACACCGCCTCTCATTGAGGCCAAGCACTATCCTTACTGCAAGATTGATTTTGAGGCTGCTTTTGACAGCGACGAATTCATGGAGGAGTGGACAATGCGGGCTATGACCCATCATGAACAAACTTTGAAGCGATCCATGATCTTTCATACCGTTTGCACCACGGAGGGGTACAGGATCACCGTAAATCGAGACGTGCTCGCCACTCTGGTCTCGAGATGGTGTAGCAAAACTCATGCGTTCCATATTGTATAGGAAATGTCCATACTGCTGGACCTTCTAACAATGGGTTTCCACTACCCTTTGAAACCTCTGTCATTGGCTAGCGAGCTCTGAGTTTGTAACCGAGTTTCTGAATTTATTGGGGAGATGCTAATTTTGGGTAGTTCATGTAATCAATAATTAATGATGGGGGATGGTTTCCGAATCATTAAACATAAACTATGTCAGTTTTCTAATGACATCATCTAAAATACAATGAAGACAAAGGGGAAGCCTCAGTTGAAGCTTGGAGCACGACAGAGCTTGGATTTTCCGTTTGAAATCTCTAAACTCTCTGATTCTCTCTTGTTTGATGTCAATGATACGAGTAGCTAAATTTATGTACTAGGTTATATGAAGAAGCAAGGGTTATGACGAGACATAAATTATGTATTTTTGTTATTCATTCAGGTTTTGATTCTTATAACTGTGTTGTTCTTCTTCGTGTATCTTATGTCTGTGATTAGGGGTATTGACACGTCCTAATTACGATGATAACAACTATGAGAGTGGACGGTCAACAAGTTATGTGAATTGTTAACTTAAAGACTATCATCATTATTAGTTGGATTTCGTGTTTTGAACTTAATTCTTAGCGTGAATGGAGTAATTAACCAGTAATTCTAGCGTTCTAGGTGGGTGCTCGAGAGAGACTTAACCCGGATACGAAAGAAAATAGGGCATTATTCCCGAGTTACCGTAGACCGATAGGTGAAGTATTATGAATAGTCGCGTGAGGGTAGATTCGATCGACTAGCTTCAAGTTTAGGCTTTGGTGGATCGAGAGGATTTGACGATTAGCGTTTCGTTAGGCGGTTAGAACCAAAACGATAGGCTACGGTGGACCAAGAGGACCCGTCATCAGTCGTTAGGTAACATTGCATGAGACCGAGAGATAATTGCGATAGCTATTACCCAACACAACTAATTAGATGGTAGCGTGTTTTAGTACAATATCTGAGACTGTCTAAAATCCTAGAGGATCCATAGATCGCCTAGTATTTCGATAATTGATATAACTTTCAATTACTCAGAAAATACCAAATATATTAGTTTATTCATTTATTTACACAATTCGCTTGTTTGTGGGCGACAAATCAATGAAATTTCCTCCTTTTTACTTTAAATATTTTAAATTAATTCTTAGTTAAAAATTCAAAAGATTATACTCAGTGGGATTCGATATTCGGGGCTGAAATATACCCATTATACTACTTAACCATGTACTAGCACATTAAAATACATGTCAGTGGGATGTGGGATACTGAGGTAAATGTTCTACATTTTCCATATTCTCGAGAATGGAGATGGTACAACACGAAAGGTCATTGAGGAATTTTCTCCTTGTATTGTGACCTTGAGTCTCACTTCCTGTTCAGGCCATATGCTGCAAGAAAGTGGGATTTTACCCTCATATCCTCGTTCTATCCCGTAAATGACATGGAAATTTAGATTCTTCAACCGGTGCTTACTTTAAGGAGTTTATATGATGGGTTTCACAAGGCTTTTTTCCTGTACTTTCTGATGTCGGAGAGCAAACAACCATCTATCCTCTGTTGCCGGTGCAATACGATCCTCGTCGCATCCAAAGACAACTGGGATTGGACCAGGTTGCATGCAGGGCTTAGTAAAAGTCTATTGAGTGGATTTGTAATGCGAAAGTGCTTATTGACGATGACTCCCATTCCATTTATGCAAAATGTTGTCCATTTTCCAACCTTCCCCTTCTCGCAGGGGTAGGGTGACTGAACAGTAGGGTTGCATATTGGCGAACACAGATTGCAGCGAATACTAACTTCTCTATAGCGTGAAAAATAAGTCTCCTCCTTTGAAGAAAATAATCAAGATTTTAAGTCTCGCTTACTTGTCGAAGGAGAATATGGGTTTTACCCCTTGCTTGATAACGATTTCAATATGTGCGGCGGACTACTCTTGAGTGAGGGTATTGCAACTGTGAAAGGGAATGAGATGTCAAACTGCTCCTCGAGTTTTCATGAAGGTACCTCCTGCCCTTCTATCCAATTCCATTTGTCTGTTAACATAGCTGATTTAGATAGTCCATCTCTTACTTTTGTTTTGTTTCCTCAGTGCCTGATACATATGTTTAGCTGCGGCGATAGAGACGTGCAGATGTGGGATACTATTATCCATCCTGCATTTTACCTAGACCTGTGAGACCTTGTGATCCTAAGGATAAAACACTGGCTGCGACCATCAAGCTTTCTATGAAGGAGTATCATTGCGTTTTAACTAGTGGTGCGACTACAGAAGATAATTTCGTCCCCCATAATGTGCCCCCGGAAAAGAAGAAGCGACGACATCTTGGTACTCGGTAATCCAGCGAGAGCTCTTAGGTTATAAAGAGGTGCGACTACAGAAGATAATTTCGTCCCCCATAATGTGCCCCCGAAAAGAAGAAGCGACGACATCTTGGTACTCGGTAATCCAGCGAGAGCTCTTAGGTTATAAAGACCCAAATTTATCTTCTAGAGCTAGGTACCCGGTGATAGTGTGGATTTTCTCGGGGCGAGCAAAAGGTAGTGTGGGGGAATTTGATAGATCCTTCTTAGGAGTTATATTCTTGGATTTTTATCTACCTATTTGCATGCTGTTAGAGTATCAGAACTCAATTTGAGCAATTTCGTGATTAGAATGTTAAGAATGAGCTTTATGTGCTATATTTCTAGTTCGGGTGTTTAATGCATTTTTCGATCTTATTTTTCAAATATAATTGATTGGTATGTTTGTTCATGTTGTCTTCACATGAATGGAATGCTTTGTAGTTGCAAGGAGGCATGAAACGAACTTCAAAAACAATGGAAGCTCAAGAGATATCAAGAGGAGAAAAGTTAGAGAAATGAAAGTTAACTCAAATATCTTTTCAACGGTAGTTGGAAGAACCAAAACGGACTTGGGATGATGAAGTTACGACCCAAAAAAAATCAAGGTAAAATTATGTTCGCACGAACAGAAAGTGACCTTCTGCCCATTCAAACGAAGAAAAGAGACTAAGTTTCTTCGTGCGAAGACAAATTATTTTCGTGCGAGGAGGTTTGATGATGTTATAGAAAATTAAGGGGCAAACTTGTTATTTTGATAACTTGAAGCCGAGTAAACGTTGGGAGCACTACAAGAAAGACATCGGGACCTAAGAAACAAGATATTGGACATACGGAGAGCATATTTGGATCCATGAGAACAGATTCGGAGCGGAGATTCGTCACAGTTCCAAGAAATTGTCTACTTTGATCTCTCTTATGTTTTCTGTACTCAAGAATGTCGGGTTCGCTATGTGAAACTTCACATCTAGCTAAGTTTTCCCCTAGATTCCATGGAGAACCTAGGGCATGCATGATTTTAGGTTTTTCGAAGTTTAATTTCAAGATCACGTTGGTTCTTAATTAAGTATGTTCTTGTTGGGTTTGACTTGTGTGTACAGAGGAATCCTTTGAGGAAGATTCAAGCGTACACCAAGAACAGGGAATGAGAAACACGGGAGGTATAGGGTAGTGAGTAGGGAGAGAGTAAGACAATAGCAAATGTATGAGAGAGAGAGACAGTATTTTAGCAGAGCTTCCGCATGGTACAGAAGATTAGTGTTATGTAAGGAAGGGTTCACGATCCTATATATAATGGAGAATATGACCGTTGTAGTGGGTCAATGCGCCCATTAATGGCGGCTTAATTACCTTAACCACAACGGCACGTTCGTCCGCATATATAGGGACCGTTACGCACTTCGTCCGCGTATACCGGAACCGTTATGAGGTTGACCGGGTTTATGGAGCTCGTGGCCATAAATCTCTCAAAGCGGTTACTAAAGGTCGCAAGCGGGCTTGGTTGTCGCTCGCGCGCGACGGAACTTACTCTAGTCTCCAAACCACTAAGTCCCAACAAGTCCCGTGTGGAATGATATGCGAGGGCCCTGTCTCGCAGCCCCATGTGGATCAACGCGGGTGGTGATCCGGTGTGGATGGAGCACAGCTAGGTGTGCTGGATGACTCCCATGTGGTTGTGATCTGTCTGTCTCGAATGCACTATCTACAACTTGAATCAATTTGACAAGTCTTGGGTACAAAGCAAAGTCAAAGGCGATGGGTATTATTTGGCATGGAGACAGTAGTTGTTTCATACTTAATGGTGAAATCCACCGCCATCCATATCTTTATATATAGGCATGTGCCTTTGGTACACGACACACACAGAGAGACTAGTAGTGAGTTTGAGATATTTTTGTGTGTGTGCCGGGTGGGCGTTTTATGGGTGGTCGCGGTGGCCATTGTGGCCACGACGTGCATTGTAATCGGGTTCTTTTCTCAATAAAATATCGGGTTTTGGCCATGGAGGTAGCTAGCAGTTTCGTTGCAAATTCGTTAGGGAACCATGTTGAATATTGTCTCGTTTTTCTTGCTCAAATACCCCCATGTTATAACAAACTGGAATCAGAGCCGAAATTCCAAGATCTACGTGGATCCAAGAGATAAGGTTTCACGTTTTGATGAAACTCAAAGCTAGAGTTTTGCAATTCATGTTGAGCAGTCTATTCGGAGGTTGGGTTTCGAGATTCCACCAAGAATGATGTATGGTATGGCAATCAAGATAGTTATGTTTTTGAGGAAAAGTGGTTTACGTTAGTTGGCCTTTGAAATAGGGGGCACATGTACACCCACCATCTTAAGCCCCATGGAGGGGTTTATTCGGGATCCTGTTGGAGCAATCTGGCGTGAATATGATTAGGTGTTCAAGGGATCTGGAAAATCTAGCATGCAGTCAGTACTGGCGCAAATGTAGCGGTCCACACGCATCTAGCGTTCTGGCAATTGGCGGTTAGGTATAATTCGGCTCCTGGCGTGGAGCATCTGGCGTGTGAATTGAATCCAATGCAGGAACTCGTTGGAGTTGGATCAACGACATGGAATATCTGGCGTGTGAGATTTCTAGCACACGCATCTTGTCTTGGTTCTGGCGCGCATTCTGCACGAGCTGTTTTCAGACGTGCACCTATTTTGGAGTGTGTACCATGACACACATTGAGCTCGCATCTGGCGCAATCTGTTTTTGGCGAGCATCTGGCACATCTGAGTCATACGGGGCGCATCAGGCATGACAAATTTGTTTGGGCACTTGTGATTAGGTGCATCGGATCTGGTAAGTAATCACATCTAGCACTTGTCGTGATGCATAATTCTGGCGCAATTGGGCGCATCGGGAATACATTCAGTTCTGTTTCTTAGTGAATGTATTTGAGTTTAGTTCAGGTGGAGCATCTTGTTTCTGTTTCCGGAAGTAAAAGCACATCTGGCTCAGTCGTTTCAAGAATGCATGGTTGTTGGAGAAACGATTTGGCGATTCGGGTTTCGCATACAGCTGCGGAACATCTATTGGGGGAGGCATGCTCGTTTCTGGTTCTGGGAGACCCATCGAGTTCAGTTTTGAGGAGAGAACCATCAGGTTCCGATTTTGGGTTGCTGAGATGATTCAAGTAAAGGTGGATATATGTTGGGTTTGACTTGAATCAGTTTGGCAAGTCTTGGGTCCAAAGCAAAGTCAAAGGCGGTGGGAATTATTTAGCATGGAGACAATGGTTGTTTCCTACATAATGGTGAAATCCACCGCCAGCCATATCTCTATATATACGCATGTGCCTTTGGTACACGACTCACACAGAGAGACTAGAAGTGAGTTTGAGAGTTTTTTGTCTGTGTTCCGGGTGGGTGTTGTTTGGGTGGCCGTCGTGGCCGTTGTGGCCATGGCTTTCATTGTAATCGGGTTCTTTTTTCAATAAAATATCGGGTTTTTGCCGTGGAGGTAGCTAGCGGGTTCGTTGCAAATTCCTTAGCGAACCACGTTAAATATTGTCTCGTTTTTGTTTTCGTTTCATCGTTCTTGCTCGAATACCGCCATGTTATAACATTTCTATTGCTACCCATTTCTTGTGTTTGATCTTAATATCATGATTTGGATGGAATAGCTACTCGAAAAGATTTTATTGTCTAGATGTGTGATCGAGAGACACAATACCCTAGGCTAGGATTAAATATATAGGATAATCTAGACAACGACTTTCGAGAGAAAACTTGTAGGATTAGCCCGTACGTTGAATCAGCCGTTAAAATGGTTAGTTGGTGGAACGGAGGATCGAGACACCTGTAGTCGACTGACAACGTAGTGTTGAGTTCCATCAAGAGAGAGCTCACCTTACACATTGGCGTGGCATAGGTAGACAACATACTTAGTGTTGTTAAATTAAGAAATCCGAAATCACAAGTGCCTAGGGGATCCAATGGATACCTAGCGTTTTCCCATCATTTGAATTAAAATCATTGCCTTTTTATTTATTTTGCTTACCTTCAGTTATTGAGCTTTAAGCCAACAATCGATCAAAACCATTCCTCTGTTACTTTTACTTAACAAACTCTGAACTTAATCTTCATTACAACGGTACAACCTGTCTTCTTGGCATCGATACACTCGGGTTGAAATATTTTCATCCTATATTACTTGACAAGTGCACTTCTTAGTGGCAGAATCGTATCATGTATTGTTATAGAACTCGATAAACAAAATGCTCAATGGTGCTAAAAGAAGCAATCTGGAGATGGAGATGCTTGTTGAAGATATCAATTGTTTGTTGAAGGTAAATATAACGCAGGTTTGTTAGGTGTCTAGATCTGCAAACAAAGCAGCACCTTTGGTAGCTATTGGATTTTCCACCCTCTGAATGTTTTTAAGGATTTTTTTGTGGGAAGATGTTGTTCTGATATTTCATCTTTATGAAAATTTGACTTTTGACCCCAACAACCAAAAAAGTAAAGCGCTGGACACAAAATGTTACTTTGGGCTACCCAGAGTTAGGCCTTCTTATTTTGAGGCCCAATGTAAGGTCTACCCAGAAGTTACTTTGGGCTAAAAGATTATATCACTATTATAGGAGAGAACATTTTGCTAAAGGCTTGGTAAATCAATTCTTTTGACAAAAGAAAAAGTACTAGTTCTTTTGTTTTTTTTAGAAAGTACTAGTTTTTCTCTTACAATTTTGAACGCACAAGTCAAGTAAGTGCGTGTTTAATAATGAAGTTTCTCCCTCTATGTCATAATTTTAGTGTCGTAATCTATTTTGGTTCGTCTCAATATTTGCGTACACTTTTTTTTAGCTCATATTAATGGAGTTGTAATAATTACATATCCCTTAAATAGTTAGATTTTTCTATTTTTAGCATAGTTTTCATTATTTTTCTTTTTTTAAATAGATACCAAACAGATTAAGAGACGACATTGGAATGATGAACGGATGAAAAATAGACGATAGTACTACCTAGATATCGTTGCAGATCGAGAGATCTATGTAAAGAGAGATCATTAAATTTTGTCATTTAGTGTTTGGATGGTATTAACGACTGGGAATGTTTTCAGTCTCCCGAGAGAATGGAGACACAATCTTCACGGCAACATTTGTCTCTGTCGTTGTCGCTACCGCCACCCACGGCCAAGCTACCTACACACTGCTCTTTCTCTCTGGTACTCTATACTACTCTGTCCCAGCTCTTCCCCATCATTTTGACTTTTACCACTATTCACTGGGTCACTTTGACTCGGTGATTTGGATAGCAAAGTAATTTAATTTTTTGATAATTTTCATGGTGTTGTAGAGTATAAGTTGCTCTATAACACCGTGAAAAAATTATCGAAAAATCACATTATTTTGCTATCGAAATCACCCGGTCAAAGTGACCCATATTCGAGTCAAATATTCTCAATGATGGGCAAGAGCTGGGACAGAGGTGTACTTTTCGTAGACTCCTTAGCTCTCTGTATAGGAGCTAATGGAAAGTGGTTAAAAATATGACATTGACAACAAACTGCCACAAAAATTGCAGGTTCTCTTTTGTGTGTATACTGACGTCTGACGATATACTTCGATATTTTCTCTGTCTAAGATATTCTTGCCCTTCACGGTAAAAGAAAAAATGGGTAACATTTAGAACATGTTTGGTAGTCGCAGTTTAGAACAACTGTTATAAAAGAAACTAATAACGAGAACACAGATTCAACGTGGTTCACTAATGAGATCGTTATGTCCTGTCGAGAGGGGGGGGGGGGTGTTCCTTGTTCGGAATTGGCCGCGAGAATGTCCACACACCATTTGTTGTTGCTTTCATTCATCACTTTGCTTGGTAAAATCATGACCTTTTTGGTATGAGCAGAAATTATAGATCACTAACTAGATTCTTAAACAAAATTTAAAGATCTCTATAATCAAGTAATTTAATACACCTATTTATTAACTGTGTGTTAATGTAAAAAAAAGTTAAATTTAATCTTTTAAATATTTTCAGCCGCATAATTTCATATTTTGAAGATTCTACAATTGCACAAAGATTATTTTAATATGCATATATTCAACTTTTAATTTGTAGTCGTAATTGTTAAAAAGGATCGATTTTAATCCAATCGGTCATACCAAACATGCACTTACTATTTTCGGTTCCTCTTATTTATTGATATAAAGTTAAAGGAATGTCACTGGTTGACGATCGCATAGTGTGTGATGTTGAGGTTTTTTAGATGTTAAGTTGTCTGAGAAGTTGCTGTGAAAAAAATCAACGAGACAAAAGGTAAAGAAAAGATATATTTAGTTTGATAAAAAGAAGTTTGTGCGATTAAAAGTCGATGATGTGATAGTTTTAATGTTTAAGTAAAAGTTATTAATGTTCAATTTTTATCTTTTTATTGGCTGAGACTCTGAGTTCAAAATAGTTATAATTATAATTGAATGGAGATGATAGTATTGTCATTTTTACGATTATGGGGAAAAGTCACAAAATACACATGAATATCAACAAATCATCAATTTCAGAGAATTGATCAAGAACATGATTAGGGTTCTTGAGAAGAAGATGAACAGAAAGAGAAATAAGAGAGAGAGAAAAGAGATAGAATTTTAGGAGAGAATTATTCTCATTACGTAATGTAACTAACATTTGTTTACACATTAATACTCAGCCTGACTTTCCACTAATTACATCACATACCCAGACTTCTTCCTAATATCACTTAACTACCCAGACTGCTTCCTAATATCAATTAACATGCCCCCTCAAGCTGAACTGTAACACAGTTGAAGCTTGTGAAGTAAATGTTGGAAGGGAGAGACCAGCAAGGGTTGGTAAACAGATCTGCAACTTGCTCGTGAGTAGATATGTGTCCAATGTGCAACTTTCCAACGGTAACTTGCTCTCTAACAAAGTGATAATCGATTTCAATGTGCTTGGTTCTAGCATGAAATATGGGATTATCATCTAGAGCCAAAGCACTCAAATTATCACAGAACAACACAGGTTTCTTGACCAATTGAATACCTAAATCTTTGAGCACATAACTAAGCCACATCATTTCTGCTGCAGTTTCTGACATAGCCCTGTACTCAGACTCTGTAGAAGACCTGGAAACAGGACTTTGTTACTTTGAACTCCAAGAAATCAAGTTTGTACCTAAATAGATACAATACCCTGTAGTAGATTTTCTGTCTAAAGTACTGTCTGCCCAATCAGCATCAGAAAACCCTTGCAAGTCAAACGAGGAGGAGGTAAACTGCAAACCAAGAGACAAAGTTCCCTTAATGTATCTCAAGATTCTCTTTAAAGTGATGAAATCATCTTGAGAAGGCTGATGATAGATTTTACCGCAAACTACAAATCAGATCTAGTAATGGTTAAGTACTGAAGACCACCAACCAGGCCTCTGAAGAAAGTAGGATCATGATAGGGAGGAGAATTAAGAGAAGACATAGAGCTCCTTTTTGGCACCACTGGAGTGTCAGCAGGTTTACAATCATCCATACCAGCCTTGTGCAATAATTCTTTTGCATACTTCTCTTGAGACAACACATAACCATTTGCTGAAGCTCGAACTTGAATACCCAAAAAATAAGAAAGAGCCCCCAAATCTTTCATAACAAACACAAACTTCATAGTAGTAATGAAGGAGTTTATCAAATGAGAGGATGAACCAGTAACAAGAATGTCATCAACGTAGATTAAAACAATCAGAGTAGCAGAGGATGACTTCATCACAAACAATGAGTGATCAGACAAGCTTGAGTGAAAACCATAACTGTTCATAAATGAAGAAAGTTTGGTATACCAGGCTCTAGGAGCCTGTTTAAGACCATATAAAGACTTATTTAATTTGAACACATAAGAAGGACAGTTAGCATTTACATACCCTTGTGGTTGAGTCATATACACCTCCTCTGTGAGGGATCCATGTAAGAATGCATTGGATACATCCAATTGCTTAATGTCCCAATGTTGAGAGAGTACGAAAGAGAGCACAATTCTAATTGTTTGATGCTTGGCTACAGGGCTGAATGTGTCTGTATAGTCCAACCCATATTGTTGTAAGAAGCCCTTAGCCACAAGTCTAGCTTTGTACCTAGACATTGTCCCATCGACATTTTTCTTCACTTTAAACACCCACTTACAACCAACAGACTTTCTATTGGGGGGGGGGCATAGGCACCAAATCCCAAGTGCCCGAGACATGAGAGCAGTGTACTCTTTAAACATTGCTTGTTGCCAATGAGAGTGAGGAGCTGCTTCATGGTAAGATTGGGGTTCTGTAGTAGACACAGTGGTATGATGAGCAGCATACCTTGGATATGGTTTAACAACACCTGTTTTGGATCTAGTCACCATGGAATGAGTAGGATCAGACATAAGAGGTGGAGAAGGGACATGAAGAGGTGAATGGGATGAAGGAGACTGAGTTGGTAAGGAATTAGGAGAAGGTGAAGAGGAGGTAGGAACATGTATGATAGGTGGTGTGGAAGGAATAAGAGTGGTGGAATCTGAACACATGTTTTGAGATAGAAACACAGGTATCAAGAAATCCCACCCACTAGTGTAATTGGTTGGCTTTATAGGTGAGATAGAAGTGAATGAAGTGGAGGAAGTAGAAAAAGGAAAACTGTGTTCATTATCTTTCGCTTCAGGCAATGCCGATAGTCTTCTAGAATCATAAAACTGCGTATCCTGCTTGGCTAGCTGTTTCATAAATGCATAGGCTCCCTCTCTTTTAACTGAGTACATAAAATTTCCTCCAGCTTCCCTGTTAACCAACTCCTGGTTATGGCGTTCTAAGCCATGGTAGAAGACCTGAAAAATTTTGTGGTCCCCAAAATCGTGATTTGGGCACTTCCTGATAAAATGCATAAATCTATCCCACGCCTCTACCACGGTCTCATGGGCCTGCTGCTGAAATCCAAGGATATCACCTTGTAGCTGAATCACCCGTTGAACTGGGTAAAACTTTGCCATGAATTCATCCACGCATTGAGCCCATGTAGTGATTGAATCCGGAGCTCTCGACTCAAGCCACTTCTCAGCTGCACCTTTCAGACAATAGGGAAATAGAATAAGCTTCAACGCCTCTGGAGTCACGTTCTTATATTTAACAGTCCTTATGTAAGCGTTGAACTTCCCAATGAAATCGTTGGGATCCTCATCCTTGTTCCCATAAAACTGGAATTGGTTGGTCACCGTCTGAATAGTAGCTCGCTTGAGATCAAAATGCTCAGCCTGTATGTCTGGCACTACAATTGACAGATTGTGTCAATACGTGGACGTCTGGAATTTCTCCACAATAGCCTGCCCAGACTTGTTGTACGGTGTCTGGGCGTTGCGATCATTCAACAATTTCGACAACTCTTCCACTTTCTCACTGAGCTGCGCGTTGGTCAATTGATCACCCATAATGCTCTGTTTCTGTCTTATCCTCTCATCTCTGAATAACTGTTCCGGGTCTTCAAGTGGGGGCACAAGTTCTCTAGGGATCCTGGGCATACACTGATGACCTGAAAAGCATAATCAAATACAAGTGAGAAAACAAATAGCTAATTAAAAAAAAAAGTAAAAGAGATATCCTAAATTAATTTCTACTAAACTAATAAACCATTAAAGTAGTATTTAGGAGTATTTTACGACTCCGAGTATCGAACCCAAGGGAATTTATGATTATTAGTTGACTAGAGATTAATTATGAGATATCTAAGTATCCGGTAAAAATGGTTTTGATTGTATAAAGTCGTCGCCCACAAACAAGCGACTAAAATTAAATGACAATTAACTAAATATTTTTGTAACGTTTTCACTTTTAAACAAAAATAGTTTGTGATTGATTACGATTAATAAGGAAGAACTAGGTAATTGATGGTCCCCTAGGGTTGTTAACGATTTTCGGAATTTTGCATGAAACACTCTACTCACGTTCTAGTTATATCGGGTAACGCTCATCACGATCTTCTCTCGATCTCACGTGAATTTGTGCAAATAATAGTTTTCGGGTCCTCTCGGTCCACCTCCGTCTATTACTACAATCTAGTTGATTTTCCAGGCTCGTTCACCGGGTCCTGTCGGTCCACCGAATTCACTAAGTTCTAACAAAATCAACCGAAACTACCCTCACACGATTAATCAAGTTTCTATCTCCTCTCGGTCTCAAGAAACTACAAGATCACCTAAACTATTCTCTAACACGTCTCAAAGAATTCACTTTCGTGCAACCCTATCAACAAGTAACGTTCTACGGGTGATCAAGCCAAGAACATTATTAAATAAGCACAAGAATAGAAAGGATAACAAGAACGTTCATGGAATTTAAGCAAACGCATGCATCAAGTCTAAAATCCGGAAAAACATCATCAAACCCTAGTTTTCATCAATCACCTAGCTTAAAGTGTTTAGCTAGACATAATATTGTTCAACATAAGCAAAATAATAGAGTTCATGAAGAAAAGAAGAAGAAACGATAAGCAAACGCGAAAATCTTTTCTATTGATGATCCTCCAAGCTCCAAGCGATTTTGATCTTCTTCTCCAGCTCTCTAGACTCCAAACTTGTGTGAATACCCCTTTTGGATCGCCCCCATACGTTAAAATAGGGCTGAAGTCTCTAAACTTTCACAAAATCACCAAAAAAACCCAAAAAATTTGCGTCTGGACACAGTGTTCGCACGAACACTCGACTGTTCGTGCGAACAGTGTTCGTGCGAACAGTGTTCGTGCAACATGTCTTGGTGTTCTTAATTTCCAGCAGCTTGTTTTTCACCCTTTCTGGCCTTCAAAATTTCTTCTAAGGCATTGTGTTCGTGCGAACACAGCCTTGTTCGCACGAACACTTCTTCAATATTCAATTATTCTCTTCTTTTATTGATTCCTCCTCTCTCGTCTCCATTCCCAAGCATATCTTTGAGCTATCCTTGTGTTCCAAAGTTCTTTTCCGCTCCAAAATCATCGCTCCAAGCTCCCGGTTCCTGAAATACACAACACGAAAAACATACTGGAAGATCACATGCGATAAACAATGCATAAATCATACGATAAACGCCCGGATTACGAAATAAAGCTCAATGACTCACGTATGCTCAAAACAACTCGGATTTGGCCTATTTCTCACATAAATACACCGAAACGCTCGCAAAACGGTCGTGGATCGTAGACAATATAACTCCTAATGTGGAGTTATTGTTGGAATTGTGCCCTAGAGGCAATCAATTAATTGTGACATTTATGGATTTACGATTCATTACATTATCGATATAGAGATATGTTAACATGAATGAAGTCCTTAGAATATAAGTGTTATATTCTTAAATATCCCTAGTCGATTATAATGATTAATAGGACAATCATCTATAGACTAGTATGGGGTTGGATTGATATGGAGATATCATGATCCAACACATGGGTATGCATTAGGAGTAATGGCATACTCGATTGACCAATCTCCGAGAAGGCTACATACACGTTATGTTAAGTCACAAGCGCTTCTCGCGGTGCAACGGTATTGTCATCCTTAGACTTGAAGTCACTAGATGTTCTAGTTGTGGATTATTGTGATCTTGGTAGCGTCAAACGCTACACCGTAACTGGGTAGCTATAAAGGCGTGTACTGGATACAATAAGAAGCAAGCTTACAGATCGTAGAGACATAGATAGAATTTGTCCCTCCCACATAACGGGAACAAATATCCTAGGCCACTCGAGGGATAGTGCTTATAAAATGTCTGGCCAGACTCAAATAAATCAATATGGGATATTGATGTTATTTGCACGAATAAGGCTATTCCCAGGATCGAGAAACTATGGATTGGATATACGAGTGTGACTTGTATGTCTCGTGTCCAATCCGGATATTGGGACAAAGGGATGAGACAATTACTTGCACAAGGTTTGTCATGATGACTATTCTATTTGTTGGCTAGAATGGATGTCTTGCTAGAGGCCGATCCATATTAGTAAATTGTTACTACCAACTAAATAGAACCTATGGGTCACACGCCATATAGTGGTGAACTAGACATGGGAAACAATTAATTAATATGATTAATTAATTAGAAGGATCAAATCGCAACAACTTGCTAACTTAGTAGGACTAATATGCAAGTCGGACTAATCCATGTATAGACATGATTAGGATTTGCCAAGGTGGCCTAATTCATGTAGAGACATGATTAGGATTAATTTGCAAATAGAACTAATCCATGTATTGACATGATAAGGACTATTTTGCAAAAGGGACTAATCCGAACTTGAGTAGGATTAGGAGAGGGGTTCTTTATGTAGTAGGACAAGGAGTTGTTGGACTATATAAAGAACACTCCTAGCTTATTTTTCTCTCTACACATACATACATCTATATGATAGAGTATGAGAGACTAAAGCAAGGAGAGAGAGCAAGTCCCAAGCAAGGGCCGAAACCCCTTTGGGACCGCCGCCCTACCCGTCGGCCAAAGGGAGAGCCGCCCCACCTTTGGCACTCCATTGTTGGCGATTTCTTCTCCCTCTTCTATTCTTCCTAGCTAGCACAAGGGAGTTGGAGGGTCTAGATCTCACCTCTAGGCGTGGATCAACCGTAGAGACGTGACACAATTCGCGTTTGAAGTCATCAAAGGAGAACCCTAAGGTGTGTTAATTGATTTCTTCCTTTACCATCGTTATGTCTCTTGACTTGTGATCTTTGGAGGGTTTTGCATGGTTAATTATTGTTTCTGTTGCGCATCCATGATTCAAAACCCAACAGTGGTATGAGAGCCACAGGTCGTAGAGCATAAACGTGGTTTATGTGTTACGTTTTGATAGTTTTACACCTTAAAATTGTTGTTTATCGCGTAAAACAAGACAAATCAAGCATGTGATGCAATTTGTCAATAATCTATCATAACAAGATCTAGTTTTTGCATTGGATGCATGAATTAGTGAGTTTGAGAAATTTTAGGATCTTAGATCTAGGGTTTGGGCATCCTTGGGGAAGAAGGAGTTCTTCCCAAACAAGGAAACAACCAAACTTGGGCACCAAGCAAGGGAGTTGTTTTGGAAACAACTCCCAAAGGAGGTTCGGCCCCCCTTGGGGACCGCCCCTCCTTGCTTGCCGCCCAAGCAAGGCCGGCCTAGGGGCCGGGGCAGCCCAAGCCCGCGGCCTAGCCGCGTGGGCTAGGGACCGGCCGGCCCTAGGCCCTTACGGTTCATTATTTGGGCCCGGGCAATTGGATTGTTGGGCCCAATGGACCGTTTTAACCCTAGAACATCCTAAAATCAATTAAAATTGACCAAGCGCGTTAAAATTGGATTTTAACTGTTTATGTGTAAATTCGCATGGTGATTGGATATGGCCTTAGGATGTGGTTTGTTGTGGATGTTTAATTTTTGTGGTTTGGTTTACGGCCTGCGAGCTGATCAATTAATTGTAATAATTAGTTAGGGTTTTATGGCCTGCGAGCCATTTTTTTTCTCAACTTGTGAGATTTATTTTATTTGGTATAGAAGTTAGCTAGTGCTAGATAAAGTAGATTGTTAGCCAAGATTGAAGAAAAGAAGGCCAAAGCCAAAAGGAGCCACGAAAGATGGAGCATGGAGCATGGAGCATTCCACATGACTATGAAGGATGGACCAAAAGATGAAGACGCATGGAGATGTGTTTGCTTTTAGGGCCCATAGATAATTCCATTGGCTTGGAATTAACTTAGTCTAGAAAATGCCATATTCACATCACGTTTTATTTTGTTTTGTGGTTGTTTATTTTATTGTCTTATTATATTGTGGTTGGTGTATGGATGATGCATGCAATTAGGATAATAAGATAATTAGACAACCCGGATCTATTATTTGGAGTTGTTCCCAAACTCAAATAGATAGACTAGTTGATATTGATCAACAAAAACAATTAAAATTGAATTTAAAAATCCCTCAAAATTCAAATATTGTATTCTTACCTTCTCGTTATTTAAACACTCATTATCATCATGATTTATCAAGTTCGTGCATGCCAAAGCATGGCGACTTGGTTCATCATGATGGAATGCGATGACACAAGCTAGTAATGTGCAATTGTTTAAATAAGAGGTTGAACACAACTAGGCTATTAATATGATTAAAACCTAGAGGCAACCAATTGGGATTATCCATACGGATAGATAAATAAGGAGTTATTTGCCTAATTGAACCAAGAATTGCATAGAGATGCAATTGGAATTGTTCCTACCTAAAGTAGTCAAATTATGGGTGACTTGCCAAAGCAAGCTCATATGGAGATGAAACATGGATCTTGGCCCACTAGAAAATATAAGGATATTTTCCGCATTAATACCTTGAGGGTTATCAATCCGTAGTAAAATAGTGGGAGCTATGTTTAACAATTTAAGTACTTGTTAAATATAGTTAAAACGTCACAAACTTTGCATAATCCTATTGTTTTGAATATCCATGGCATTAAACAGACAAAAACACGACTTTATCTTTTTCTAGACTGGTATAAAATTGAGAATTGTTCTCAAATAAAAGAGAATTTGTTGTACTTCGTAGGACATAAAGTTCTCTTCCACCGACTACCAAAACACACTAAAACCTATGAAAGGAACACCAAAGAATGGTTCTTTGGTTATGACTTGCCTCATGTTAGCTTCCATGAACTCTGAGCTTTGGAAGTAAGAAGAGAAACATGGAGAAGTATGATATGATCATACATTGAAAGAAGCTCTTTCAAAAGAGCGAGCTAGACATGAAAGGTTTGAAGTGTTGCTCCACTTTGCGTTATGCAAATAAGCTAATTCAATATGATTGAAACATTAGTGAATGGTCAGTATCTATGAGATAGATAAAGAATAAACAGTTATTCACCCAAGTGGACCAAGAATTGCATTGGATGCAATTATAGTTTTGTTTTAAAGTTGATTTACTCAATATGACTGAAAAATCACTTAACAAAACATTCATAATGGGCATGGGCAAAGCTGTTAATGGTTAACAGCATGGGTAAGGACAAATGGTTTGCGCCGACCCCATGAGAATAAAGCAAGCATGTTGTTAAAACCAATTTGCCTTGGAGTCCCATAGGTGGTGTAGAGGAAGAGAGGCTACCCAAAGTACCTAGAAGTAAGTAATAAAGGAATTATGAATTCCAATAAAGGTATTTTGTTATAGAAATCAATGTGTCTATCTCATCATCATAAGTATATGATACTAGATGAGGATCTCACATTTATAGAAATGTGGAGGATCTCAAGAGACGAAGACAATTGGATAAGGAAGGAAAAATCCTACACGTGGGGCTATGAAGCAAAGGGTTGCTGAATAAGCCGTAGGGAATTATTTCTACCTTTAAGAAATTGTTCATGAATTAGACAAAAGCGATCATGTCCTAGCTATGAGTAGGACCATTATCATAGTTTCTTGTTTAGACAAGAAAGCTCCTTATCATAATAAAGGACAAATAATGTTGTTCCATTTATTATGATATGCATTATTGTAATGCAATTTTGTCTAAGTGGATTCTATATCCATGATCATGATAATTTCATCTATAACATTAATACCTAGAGGTTTGCATATAATGATATGAACCTCACTTATCTTTAGCATTATCGTTTAGGCCTCATAAATAAGAGATACATATCTAGAACTCCATGAGGATGGATTTCTAGAACTCTTTTGATTATTGAATCATATGAGACATGCAAGACTTATTAGGCAAATATATGATCTTTTGAGAATCATACATATTGATGTAAGAAGGCCGCTAAGCACAAATGCTAAAGATGGTTTTCAGTACTTCATCATATTTACTGATGGGATCAGGAAAATATGGATTTGTGTATCTTATGAAAAAACAAATCAGAATCCTTTTATTTTTTCAAAATATTCAGAAATGAAGTAGAGAACCAGCTTGGCATAAGTATCATGGCTCTACGATTGGATCATAGAGGAGAGTACTTGAGTCAAGAGTTTCATAAGAATCTATGGGAGTATTGGATATGATCCAAAACTCTCTCCACCTAGCACGCCACATGGGTTTGGCATGTCTAAGAGGAGAGTTCGAACCTTGTAGGAAACGGTTCGGTCCATGATGAGTCAAACAGAACTTCCAGTTTACTTTTAGGGGCTATGTTCTAATTACAACAAATTTAGCCCTTAACCTTTTTCCATCAAAAATATATTATGTAAAACACCATATGAGATATGGACTAGGAAGTGTCCTAGTATGCCATTCATAAAGTTTTGGGGTTATGAAGTTTATGTAAAAGAATTTACAAATAAACTTGGACCCAAGTCGGATAACTGTTTTGTGGAATATCCTGAAAAGGATATTATTTCTACAACCTAATCGAGAACAAATTGTTTGTTTCTCGAACCACAGTATTTCTAGGTAGAGATTGTCTCTAAAAGAAACAGTGGGAGGACAGTAGAACTTGAAGAAGTTCAAGAACCACAAACATTGATCCTTTTGATGGAACATGAGCAGGATCACAATGTGTTGTGGAGCAACCTACTCAGATAACACAAGAACCTCGTAGGTCAGGTAGGATATGTCAAGGGACTAGAGAAATAAGGATTTCTCATAACCTGCGATATATTGCTCATCAAGATGAGCCTACAACCTATTAGATGGCCACATGTGGGCCATACTCTCAGAAATGGCTAGGAGCCATGGGATACAAAATGGAGTCCATGTATACCAACAAAGTATGGACTTTGGTGGAACCACCTGAAACGTGCAAGTGGGTTATGAGGAAACCAACACGGATGGTAATATGATTACCTTTAAGGGATAATTGGTTGCGTAAGGATTTCCTGTGAGTTCATAGTACAAACTATGACGAAATCTTTCCCAATTGTGATGCTTAAATCCATTAGTATCTTGCTTGTAGCAATCTGTTTATAGATTGAATCAAGCTTCTAGGAGTTGGACTCTTCGAATTGATGATGCAATCAAAGGATTTTGGTTCCATCAAAATTGAAGATGAGACTTGTGTTTACAAGAAGGTTAGTGGGAGCATAATTATATTTCTGGTCTTTTGTGTGGAGACATACTAGTCATTGGGAATGTTGCCCCTACTTGGCAGTCTTACGCAGATTGACTAGGGAGTTTACTTTCTAATGGTAGAATTAAGCGAAGCAACTTGTGAAGATCTATCGAGGTAGATCAAGACGGTTGTATAGCTTAGGTCATAGTACATAAATTGACAAAGGTGTTGAAATGGTTCAACATGTATAGAATATGGATTCTACCTATGTCACATGGAATTGGTCTTTTGAAGACTAGTTGTCTTTCCAATTAGATTGGGAAGGGACCGTATGAATAAGATTTATGAGATACGCCATGTTATGTGCTAGGCCAGATGTGTCATATTGTATGACACAAAGATACCAATCAAATCCGGGTGAGAGTCACTGGATAAATTATCAAGATTATCCTTTAGTACTTGAGAAGCACTGAGAATGATTTTTTGATAAACGGAGGATACGAAGAGTTTACTGTAAGGGGTTACAGTGATGCGAACTTCAAATCTGACAAAGAAAATTTCAGATTATAGTCGAGTTTTATGTTTTGAACTAGTGGGAGCGACTATGAGCTGGAAAGGTTCCAGGCAAGATTCAGTCACTAATTCTAACATAGAGGACTGAGTAAATTAATGCATGAGATGCATTTACTCAGAATATTCAATCTCAATCAAATTGTTGATAGAGGAGATGTGAATATTTGCAAGGTACCAGCAGATGTCTCGCCCCTACGCAGCGGAAGCGTGGAGGGCCGCGCTAGATCAATAGGCATATGATGCAGGAGACTGTCTCTAGTGCAAGTGGGAGACTATTGGAATTGTGCCCTAGAGGCAATCAATTAATTGTGACATTTATGGATTTACGATTCATTATGTTATCGATATAGAGATATGTTAACATGAATGAAGTCCTTAGAATATAAGTGTTATATTTTTAAATATCCCTAGTCGATTATAATGATTAATAGGACAATCATCTATAGACTAGTATGGGTTGGATTGATATGGAGATATCATGATCCAACACATGGATATGCATTAGGAGTAATGGCATACTGGATTGACCCATCTCCGAGAAGGCTACATACACGTTATGTTAAGTCACAAGCGCTTCTCGCGGTGCAACGGTATTGTCATACTTAGACTTGAAGTCACTAGATGTTCTAGTTGTGGATTATTGTGATTTTGGTAGCGTCAAACGCTACACCGTAACTGGGTAGCTACAAAGGCGTGTACTGGATACAATAAGAAGCAAGCTTAGAGATCGTAGTGGACGTAGATAGAATTTGTCCCTCCCACATAACGGGAGCAAATATCCTAGGCCACTCGAGGGATAGTGCTTATAAAATGTCTGGCCAGACTAAAATAAATCAATATGGGATATTGATGTTATTTGCACGAATAAGGCTATTCCCAGGATCGAGAAACTATGGATTGGATGTACGAGTGTGACTTGTATGTCTCGTGTCCAATCCGGATATTGGGACAAAGGGATGAGACAATTACTTGCACAAGGTTTGTCATGATGACTATTCTATTTGTTGGCTAGAATGGATGTCTTGCTAGAGGCCGCTCCATATTAGTAAATTGTTACTACCAACTAAATAGAACCTATGGGGTCACACGCCATATAGGGGTGAACTAGACATGGGAAATAATAATTAATATGATTAATTAATTAGAATGATCAAATCGCAATAACTTGCTAACTTAGTAGGTTTAATATGCAAGTTGGACTAATCCATGTATAGACATGGTTAGGATTTGCCAAGGTGGCCTAATTCATGTAGAGACATGATTATGATTAATTTACAAATAGAACTAATCCATGTATTGACATGATAAGGACTATTTTGCAAAAGGGACTAATTCGAACTTGAGTAGGATTAGGAGAGGGGTTCTTTATGTAGTAGGACAAGGAGTTGTTGGACTATATAAAGAACACTCCTAGCTTATTTTTCTCTCTACACATACATACATTTATATGATAGAGTAGGAGAGACTAAAGCAAGGAGAGAGAGCAAGTCCCAAGCAAGGGCCGAAACCCCCTTGGGACCGCCGCCCCTACCCGTCGGCCAAAGGGAGAGCCGCCCCACCTTTGGCACTCCATTGTTGGCGATTTCTTCTTCCTCTTCTATTCTTCCTAGCTAGCACAAGGGAGTTGGAGGGTCTAGATCTCACCTCTAGGCGTGGATCAACCGTAGAGACGTGAAACAATTCGCGTTTGAAGTCATCAAAGGAGAACCCTAAGGTGTGATCCTTGGAGGGTTTTGCATGGTTAATTATTGTTTCCGTTGCACATCCATGATTCAAAACCCAACAGTTATCAGCTACGAATGTCGGATGAAGACAAGTCATATATGAAAATCGTGTATCTCAACGAGACGGGTGCAATGGAACCGGTTCCGGTGTCAGATTCAAAACAGACCTTCGTCAGTGGCTGATCAAAGTCTCAGGATTCGCGTCATCCCAGTCCGGATGGACTGTGGTAAGTTTTATTCCGCAAGCTAACTTACCACAATAATTTTTTGAAAGCCTATGATTAATTCTCTGCATAAATCACGTGGTCCGGGATAATTCTCGTCAAATTTTCCCTTCAAATATAGGAATTGAATACATCACTTTCAGTTTTAAGAGGATAAAACCAACAAAATTTTGTTAAATCATCAATGAATATCACATAGTATTGATATTGTTTGAAAGAAGGACAATGAGAAGGTCCCCACACATCATTATGTAAAAGTTCAAATGGTTTGACTGCATGACTAGAATAATTTGAAAATGGAAACCTATGCCTTTTTGCCACAGCACAAGAGTTACACAAAATAGAAGGAAAAGATGCAGTACAATTAATAAGAGAAGACAATGATTGAAGATTTCATGCAGGTGGATGACCCATTCTGCAATGCCACAGAGAAGAGACAAATATATCGATAGCATGAGCTTGAAGAGAAGGAAAAGCAGAGTGTGAGGACGAAGAAATAGCAGCAGGGAAATTATACAGCCCATGTTCACAAGGGCCCTTGTAGATGGTAGCCTTGGTGAAATTTTCATGTACCAAGAGACCTGAAGAATTAAACACTAAAGTGCAGTTGTTTTCTAATGGGAATTGGTAGAATGACAACAAAATTGCAGATAAGTGAGGGGATTAGAGACATGAAACACACCTGAAGAGTGAGGAATAGAGGTGTGACCAACATGAGTGACAGGCACTTGAGTGCCATCACCAACGAAAACAGATTTAGAACCTGAATAAGGGTGAGAATGATGAACATGATGCATAGATACAGAAGCATGAGTGTTAGCAACAGAATCCAAAATCCATGATTGAGTATGAACACGAAGAACAACAGTGTGAGCTTGCTTAGGAGGCCTCAGAGGTGCAAAGCCTACGAGATTGGTTATGTGCCAACAATCTCGAGTTTTGTGTCTGCTCTTACCACATATCTGACAAGTCACTGAGGAGGAGCTGGAGCTTGCATACTGATTAGGAGGAGGATACTGAAGTGAAGAGGCTAGTGGTGTAGATAAGAGAGGCATACTGTATCCTGAAGATGAGACAGAGGTGGGAGAGTATTGATGATACTTGTTCTTGTATGGTGGATTGGGATGATTAGGATACTTGTGATCTTGATAAGCAGTCAAGACCTCAGAAGAATATGCAGCTACAGCAGATGATGAAGATGCATCACCAGAATGCAGGTGAAGACTAGATTGAACTTGAACATATAGAGCTTCAGAAATCAGAAGATTAGACAATTCAGAAACTGCAAGAGGAGCTCCTCTAACACCAACAGTACTCTTGAATATATCAAACTCCTTTGGTAACCCCCACAAAATATGGAGAATTAGGTCTTCTTCACTAACAGGTTCATTTACCTGTGCTAACTGATCAAAAATCTTCTTGACAGAGTTTAGATACTGAACAATATTTTGAGTTCATTGATTCACTCTATACAGTTGATGAATGTGTGACCGTGAGAGAGACGTAAGTCGATGTTCAAAAGAAGACCAAATCTCATAATGTTGAAGATGAAGAATCAAAGGTAACACAGAAGTAGAAATTGAGGAAAACAACGCACTCTTGAGATGCTGATCTATAGCATACCAGTCAGAAAAGGCAGGATTAGGTGTCGAAGAGGAGGAAATACTAGAAACGGACTGTAGCTCCGTCGAAGAAGAAGAAGTACAGAACCGCTCAGGAACTGGCATTGAGCCATCAAGGTACCGGAGAAGATCATTTGCGCGGAGAATAGGCAACATTTGGCCTTTTCATAGCACATAATGTGTGATGTTGAGTTTTTTAGATGTTAAGTTGTCTGAGAAGTTGCTGTGACAAAAAATCAACGAGACAAAAGGTAAAGAAAAGATATGTTTAGTTTGATAAAAAGAAGTTTGTGCTATTAAAATTCGATGATGTGATAGTTTTATTGTTTAAGTAAAATTTATTATTGTTCAATTTTTATCTTTTTATTGGCTGAAACTCTGAGTTCAAAACAGTTATAATTATAATTGAATGGAGATGATAGTATTGTCATTTTTACGATTAAGGGAAAAATTCACAAAATAAAAATGAATATCAACAAATCATCAATTTCAGAGAATTGATCAAAAACATGATTAGGGTTCTTGAGAAGAAGATGAACAGAAAGAGGAATAAGAGAGAGAGAAGAGAGATAATTTTAGGAGAGAATTATTCTCATTACGTAATGTAACTAACATCTTTTTACACATTAATACTCAACCTGACTTTCAAATAATTACATCACATATCCAGACTTCTTTCTAATATCACTTAACTACCCAGACTGCTTCCTAATATCACTTAACAATGGAATCTAATACTTTTTTAGCATAAGTTTCTAGGGGAGGGGAAACCCCAACTTTTTTTTTTCACAACTTTTACAGTGAAAATAAAAAATCATTTAAAAAAACTCATACAAAATCGTTGTAAAAGAGTTCAAAGAAAATAACTTCTGGTTAATAGATAAGATAAAGTCCCCCCCCCCCCCCCCACACACACAATAACGCCCGTCCACCTATAAATTTAAGCTTAATTGTTAATTGCATAATTAGCAGATTGCAATCACGAGTTCTAAAATGAGCTTATTGAAATCTCCATTTGTAAAAGTACTAGCTTATTAAAAAAGAGAAAAAAGGCATCCAAACAACTACAATCATGAAGGGTAATATTGCCAATGCCAAAATGATATTACAAAAACGATGAAAATTAAGGTGAAATGGGATAAAGATATAAGAACAAACAGCAACTTTTTACATATGAGACTCTCTCTCACATCCCTCATCCCTAACTGATGAATCATGTATGTGATATAGACTCGTATCCACGCAACGCCACGTTTCTGAGACGCGAGGATCCGATTAGGCGTAAACCGAAGTACCTCGACAATTTCGTCAATTATTGGAAATTTATTGCAATTATTAATGTAATATTTAATTTAATTATTGTTGAGGGGTAGTGATATTTAGTTATGTTAGAGGGAGGTATGTGTCTTTTACTTAAACTTTTTTATTAAAACAGTAATGTGCATAGGTTTTTCATCATCATCGTGAATCAAAACTGAAAATTAGGGAAGAAACCTCGTGTGTGTTCGTGTGGAGACCGGAGGGTCTCGAATCCCTCCATTTATCGATACTTTACATACGAGTTGGTGCTTTAACTGAGCTTTACCTTCGTGAATTGGTGAACCACATAGTCAGACGACCTCGCAATCATCCTCACTGCAATTGCAGACGTGAAAGCCACGATACAGGGTTTGCAAACTTTGATTCAGAACAATGATACAAGGTTCACAACCATCGATACAAGACTGCACACCTTGGATACAGTCCAAGCAAACACTATATCTGCAATTTTCGCCATCGACGCACGCTTAATGACTTTGAAGACCGGCCAAAATCAGACCAGCGTTGCCCTGCCGCAACCAATTGTCACCAATCCAGTGGCGGCGCAAACCCAACATCACAATCAGTCGCGTCCAACACCGCACGCCAGAGATGAGGACCTCGCTCCTAGGCACGATCGGCGTCCATCTCTAGCCTGAACAGGGTTACGTCTGACCGCTTGGAGCCACTTGTACTGGTGCACTCAGACCACCAGGCCTCATATCGGAACAACAGATAGCCAGGTACAAATCCAAATTCGCCCAATAGATAACAGAGAAGATGACACTCATTAAAGAGTACATAATGGAAAAAGAAAGACAACAAAAGTTGGAAAGATAAATTGAATTTGGTTTTCCTCCAGCCAGGTACAAATCCAGATTTTGTGACCAAGGTTGCATCGGCTCACGGCGCCGTCCTTCGAATCCAACACATGCATCTCTTCGTAAGCACCAATTTCTTCCTCTTGATCCACCCAAGTTCTCAGGTACAGACCCACACACATGGATTTTGCAGGTTCAGTAATTTTATAATTATTACAATATCACTTTGGATGAGCGGCAGGAACTCATGGGTGCGTTACTGAATTGGGAAGTCGCTCGTTGATCTTTCTACAAGAAGGATACTCTTTGTTCACAACCTAGACCGCTTTCTTGACAGAGGTTGAAGATCACTTTCGACGACCATTTTCTCATCAGTCGGGTTATTCTCCACGGTCTCACCTTAAGTGTTAGGTTTTTTGGTGATTTGAAGTACCTAGCCAACACTCGGGCGAAGCAATGGCGAAGGCGAGGAAGTAAGAACAAAGCGGCAAAGTAGAGTTTACTGTTGTGTTCACGCGAACACCAAAAGTGTTTGTACGAACATGTTCGTTTGAAAACTTGGGGTGTTCGTACGAACACACTGGTGACCCAAAAGTGTTCGTACGAACATGTTTTGTTGTTTCCTTGTTCGATTTGGAATGTTTTCTCTGTTTCTTTGGACACTTGTCGGTATTCTAGACTATATATGAGGTTAAGGTCGTGGCTTACAGTAGTGTGGTTGATTGTATTTGTCTCTCATCGATAAAATTGAATTGTTTTGGCCGTGGACATAGCTAGCCTATAAATTAGTGACCCATTTCATGTGTTGTTCTTCATCTTGTTCTTCGTCTCATCACTCTTCTTGGCTTCCGCATTCATTTTCTAACGAGTGGTATCAGAGCCAGGTTGTTGGGTTTCGAGTTTGTGAGGAGTGATGTCGAACATGATGAAGATTGATCGTTTTGATGGGAAGAAAGGGTTTAGCTTGTAGCAAATCAAGATGCGTGCTTTGTTGAAGCAATAAGATTTGTGGTTGACACTAGCTTACAAATCGAGAATTGATAAAACCACACCAGAGTTTGTGAAGATTGAGGAGAAGGTGCATTCGACGATCATTTTGTACCTCGCGGACAACGTGATCAAGATGCGTGCTTTGTTGAAGCAACAAGATCTGTGGTTGACACTAGCTTACAAATCGATAATTGATAAAACCACACCGGAGTTTGTGAAGATTGAGGAGAAGGTGAATTCGACGATCATTTTGTGCCTCGTAGACAACGTGATCACCGGAGTCGCACATCATAACTCGAGAGCTGGCTTATGGAAGAAGTTGGAGGATCTCTACACTAATAAATGTGTGACCAACAAATTGATATTGAATAAGCGGCTATTCGATCTTCAGATGGTTGAATGTACGCATATTGGTGTTCCCGTAGATAATTTCAACACTATTTTGCTTGAATTGCGCTATAGTGAAGAGACTGTAAGTGTTGTTGATGCGAACTTTATATTTTTGGTGTCTCTACCTCCTTCTTTTGAGGGTTTTGTCCAGTCATTTGTTGTTGGGAAGGAGATGATAACCCTAGAGGAAGTTTTTTTTGGCGTTGCACACAAGGGAATTCAGGCACAAGGCGTCAAAGTTTGAAGATCATGATGGGGGCGCATTGATGGTCAAGGGTGGAATGGGTAAGGGTGGACATCGGAATTATGGTAGATCCGACTTACCACCGGACGTCTGTGCATTTTGTCCTAAGAAGGGCCATTGGAAGCAGAATTTTCCCAAGAACAAAGGATTTGCATATGATGCAGTTCAAGGTGGAGGGACGTCCTTGGAGGACGGCTTCGTTCTCTAGGTCCCATGTGCAGGCTTGGGCTCCAAACGTAGGAGCATGGACGTCTGTCTTGTGGCACGCGATTGGTGAAACCTTATTGGGTGCGGACTGGTTGGTTACATGTTATTGGGCATGTATTGATTGGCGGCGTGTTATTGTGCACACACTATTTGTTAGCACCTTATTGAGCGTGTCTCGGTTTGCGCATTGGTGCGGTTTGGCGGCGCAATTGGCATGACATTGATTGATTGATGGGAACTTGTGTCGTGAAGTTTCACTGAAACGACATTAGAGAGATGCATTGTGTCATGGTGCCTTGGAGGTGTGTTGATTGGGACACACAAGTCTCTGCGTTTGTTGAGACGCAAATACGCATTTGTTGTGGCGCACAGTGGATGTATTCCAATACCGCAAATTTGGGAATATATTCTATCGATTGGTTGGATTGCTGAGAGCATTGGATTAGTTTCTAGGGTACTTGAATCAAGGTTTTATGTTTTTTTTGGTGATTCAAAGTACCTAGCCAACACTCGGGCGAAGCGGTGAAAGGGAGGAAGCAAGAACAAAGCGTAAAAAATAAAGTTTTCTATAATGTTCGTGCTAACACCAAAAGTGTTCGTACGAACATGCTCGTGCGGGCACCTCAAGTGTTCGTACGAACACACTGGGTTCAGGCGGTTCTCGTTGTTTCCTTGTTCGATTTGGAATGTTTTCTCAGTTTCTTTGGGTACAAATCGGTATTCTAGCTTATATATAGGGTTAGGGTCGTGGCTTACAGTAGTGTGGTTGATTGTATTCGCCTCTCATCAATAGAATGAATTGTTTTGGCCGTAGACGTAGCTAGCCTAAAAACTAGTGAACCACGTAAAAATCGTTGTGTTGTTCTTCATCTTGTTCTTCGTCTCATCACTCATCTTGGCTTCCCATTTATTTTTTAACATTGAGGACAAGGTGAATGTCAACGGGGGAGGAGTTAATACAGACTCGTATCCACTCGCCGCCACATTTCCGCGACATGGGAACCATTAGGCGTCAACCGAAGTACCTCGGCGATTTCGTCAATTGTTAATGCATTAGTTATTTAATAATTGTTAAGGGATGTAGTGATCTTTAGTTAAGTTAGGGGGAGGTAAGTGTCTTTTGTTTATTTAAACAGTGATGTGCGCAAATTTTTCATTATCATCGTGAAACAAAAACTAAAAATCGGGGAAGAACTCTAGTGTTTGTTCGTATTCGTGTTCATGCGGAGACCAGAGGATCTCGAATCCCTCCATTTATCGATACTTTACGTATCAGTATGTTCAGATTCGCAAATCACATTGCTCAGATTCGGAACTCACAGGACAATCAAGGAATCAGGTATGTTCTAAATGTGGATTTGATAGTGTTATTTTTCAAAAAATCGGGTCTGTTCTTAAGGTTGTTAACTGGGTTTGTTCTTCAAAATAAATGATTCCATATTTAACATAATATTCTCACGGTGATTTGTTTTGTTTTGTTTTTTTTTTTGTTTTTTTTTTGTTTCAATAAACTTAGTAATTTTACAGATGAAAATTGCAATCAACTCATTTTCAAACTGAGGAATGCAGTGAACCAATTATTGTTATTCGATCTCCAATTGGCCCTTAAATTTGTCATCTCTGCTTTGGTGATTTGTGGACCCAAAGTGAAAACGACTTGTCTATCCAAGGCCAGCCCTGCTTTTTTCTTTCCTCTCCTTTGGTTTGTGTTAAGTCGCTGTCTATTTGTACAATACTACTATCTTTTTACTATTTTAATGTAATTCTTCCATTTTGCCACAAATTTTATCGGGTCATTTTGATCTAGTAATTTGGATGGTCAAAATGATAGTAATTTTTTTTTTATTTTTTCACAGCGTTGTAGTGTAAAATTTATTCTACATCATTATGAAAATATTAGACAAAATTGTATAGTTTTATTATCTAAAACACCAGTTACGGGTTGAAAGAAAAGTCAAACGGAGTTTATAGAGAAGAAACGGAGGTTGTACTATTCTTCCAACCACAAGTCTAGGACTCTTTAGTTCAATTTGCTCAAAAAAACAAACTCTTTCAGTCTTTTGTACGAACAGCAAAGTTTTTGCTTTCAATCTTTTTATCCTTGGGGTAAAGCAGTAGAGCACAAGTAAAATCCAGAGAGTCAAACACAATACTGCATTGCTTTGCTTGGCACTTGTTGTCCTCCCATCTATTTATCCATCCACTTGTCTGTCTTCTGTCGTGTCCCCGCCATTTGGCAACTAGCTTGTTTCAAGTCCCAAATCTGACGTTCATGTTTGGTTGGGGGGTTTTGTGGTTCAGTAAATTTAATCGTGTTCTGTTTCGATAGAAAAATTTTGAAATTTTGGTTTTTAATTATTTAGTAAATTTTTAAAGGTGGGTACTGGAGGTGAAGCAGAATACCGCTTTTGTTTTGTTTTGTTATTTTTTTTTTCATTTTCGTGATGGTCTTTAAAAGAGGAAAAAACAAAAAAGATTATTATTTGTTGTTTCTTTGTTCGATTTGGAATGTTTTCTTCGTTTTTTTGGATATTAGCCGGTATTCTATTCTCTATAAAGGGCTAGGGTCGTGATCTAAAATAGTTTGGTTAATTTTATTGGTCTCTCATCAATAAAATTGGATTGTTTTGACAGTGGACGTAAATAGTCTCAAAACTCGTGAATCACGTTATATTCATTGTGTTGTTCTTCATCTTTTTCTTCGTCTCATCACTCTTCTTAGTTCTGCATTTGATTCCTAACAAATTTGGTTCTTTATACAATAGAAAACTAATAACCAGGTGTTTCAAAACACCCTCTGTGTATAAGTTCATGCAGTGTGGGTTGTCCACAAATTAGTCAATTATTTCTTGATGTGTTTCACTTTATAGGGTGACTCCGCATCTGCACTACCAAGAGGCTAAAGTTTTCATCTTTTCTAGGTTTTGGGTTTGATCTTGATGAGTCTTTGCCACTCGAAATAAACAAACACCACACAAATCTCTCATGATATGTCTTTTTGTTTGTTTAGCGTTTTCGCTTTCATCCTTTCTCCAACAGGAAGTTTCTAGTTCCTTTGATCGATTCCTTTCCTAAAAAAGGTAGGTCATGGTTCACTCAAAAAATTTATTTCAATTACACCCTCCTCACTATAGTCAACCAAACTTAAACCACAAACAGGGTCAAAGTCAGATGTTTAAAGACACCTGTTCAAAAAAAAAAAAAGAAAAGAAAAAAAGAAAAGAAGACACATGTTCAACATAAGCCATATAACATTATTCGGGGGTTTGGCATGGAATTTGAGAGTTTTTTACATTGGCTTTTTGGTGGTTGACTTTTTAGTGGATGGGAAGATGATGAGTGAAACAATGCTAAAGGATCCACCATTACTTCTAACCTATATCTCACCAAAGTATACATTCAGCAAGCCTAATTTCTTTTTGTTTTTTTAGAAACAAATATTGCATAGAAACCTCAAGAATGAGGAGCACTGAAAATTACATCAGAGACGAAAACTACTTGTTATGATCTGGACTTAGCTTAAAACGATGATAATAACGATGAAACAAGAACACAAGTATGAACGTGGTTCACTAGTTATTAGCTACCTCCCTCCGCGACTCAAAATCCCGATTTTATTGAGAGAAACGCACCCGGTTACAACCACTTGACACACACTAGAGAGCTTTCGATCAATAAGTCTACGTTGCTCTACTAACTCTCTGTATCCTCTGTTTACCCCCTATGTGTGTATGTTATGAAAACCAAAAGCAACCATTTATACATATTGTGGTGCGGTGGACTTGCCAACCACACCACCGCCTCAATATGTTTCCAAAAATATACATTTGACTTTTCTTTCTTTTGCCTATAATTCAAGATACCAAACAAATCTCCACCTTGTCTTGAATCATCTCAGCAACACGAACATGAACTAATGCTTCTCTACAATAATCAACTCCAAACGTTTCAGAGCTGTATACAAAACCCTCAAGTCACAAGTTGCTCCAACTTTGCCAAGTTCCTGCAATGAGTGCCCATAGCGATGCTCCAACTCCCATCTAGTTCCTGCAATCGAACCCTATCGATGCTCCAACTACGGTCGAGTTCCTGCAATCGAAACCCCTGTTTGTTGTTCCAACTCCCACTGAGCTCCTACAACAATTTTGTTTGTTGTTCCGACTCCCACTGAGTCCCTACAAGAGAAACTCCTAACACGTTGCTCCAATTCTCAACGAATTCCTGCAACGTTTTGCGAAATTGCTCAAATTCCCTAAACTCCTACTTAACATTTATAAGACTGTCATTAATCCTCCAACAGTGGAGATTCCCCCACCTGCTCCACCCATTATCACTTATTATTTTATTCAACTATTTCAATTGCATTATTTTTATTTTTATACTTTTATACTTCATTAGCTATCTACATTAAGAGCAACTCTAATACTGTTATGTAAACTTGAGGTATACTTTTGCTCAAATTAAACATTTGTATTTTATTTAACTATACATTTTCTTATGTAGTCCAATAGTGTTATCCAAATGATTATCCAGATCCATTAGTTGTATATTTATTTATATAAACGTTGTAATTTGAAGCATGTACATTATGTTTTTTTATTACCAATATGTTAATTTTCAGGAGTGTATATCATTACAAAATCAAACTAAAGTTAAGCCTAAAAAAGGAACTACACATTCTCAAGGTAGCATGGGAAATTCTATAGCTATGTTTAGCGAAGAGGATACATAATTTTGAGTTTACATAACAAGATACATATATTATTGGAACCCAACTTTCTTAAACTTATTTATAATTTACCTAACAAAATTAGTTTACATAACTTATTGGAGATGCTCTAAGTTATATAAATGTAACTATTAATTCACAAATTTTTTTTTTCATATGATAATTACAAAAAATCACATTAATATTTTTAAAATGTGAACTTACTTATTTGTAACAATCAATATAATTATCAAAAAGTTGAATTAATTCTTGCACGCATCAAAAACTTGAATTATTTCAACAAAAAAAAACTCGATTTTTTGAATAACTCAATCGAAAATTATTACTCATTCAATTTTTAGATGAATTACTAAAATATAGTTATTGACACTAGAAATCTTAACAGCCGACCAAACAAGAATAAAGAAAAAGAAAGAAAAGATATGAACAAATAAAACGTACACAACACCAATTTATATATATATAATATTTATGAAAATTCAAAATAATTAAATTAGTGAGAAAGAAATTCAACAAAGGTATAATTGGGACAGTTTAATAATATCTCCATCATTATTTAAAAAAAAAGTAGTAATATCTCAATCACTACTTTCCAATTTCTCTCATCACTTCTATCTCAAACATAACAAAAGAGAACAAAATAAATAAATAAACTAATTGCTTCTAATTTTCTGAATTTTACGGATAAAATACAAATCAAAACTAACCTCCATGGATTATCACCTCCTATATTCAAACTACATCCCACAAATTTTCCTAATTTTCCTTTCCTATATCCCACAAATCTCTCAACCGACTGAAAAAATGAGTCGAACAAAGGAGAGAGGGAGACGAGATTCCAGGCTTACACTGTAACACCCCCAAATGGCCCAAGCCAGAGACCCGGGGATGTCACTGAAACAACCCTGGAACCTACGGTTCCCTGCTAGCACAACCAAACGATAATCCAAGCGCATTTATTTAATTAAAACCGGAGAAATCATCCAACCATAATTTGAAATAAAACAAATGACATTGTTCAAATCTAAATTCTGAAAATATGCTTCCTAAAACAAATGAAATACTTCCTAGCTGCTTGATCCTGATCTTCAATTCACGTGTGCGCGTTCCCCCACTTTATTCATAACCTGCGGGTTTTCAAATAGCAACAGCCGACCGCAGAAAACGTTTATCAGTAAAACTGAGTAAGCATATACCACAACATGTAAAACAGAGTTTTGGCTTAAAGACTGGATCACAATATAACTCAAGTAACTTCACATTCAATCATTAGTTGAGCTGAGGCATATTAGAGCCCAGCGGGTAACGAATGCCCACAAAGAGGTCACGATGCAATAAATAATAATTAGAGTACCTCTCGGGATATCACAGTCCATCCCAATTCACCCCTGAACTAACTATGAGACCTTAAGTGTCGACACCCCTATACAGTTGTGACCCACACATGCATAGGTAGTACTCTATAGCTTTCACAATAAACATAGGGAATCGCCGACATGCTTCCCTGGCCGTAGCCATAATACAAAGGAGACTCGCCGACATGCGTCTCCGACCGTAGCCATATATAAATACAATGGAGACTCGCCGACATGCGTCTCCGGCCGTAGCATTCACACACATCCTCTGTACATCGTCCCATATCATTTATCGTTCATTAATATATCACATGACCGCATACTTTCGAAAGAGATATTTGCAAGAGAGATTTCAAAAGTCAAAGTTTAGACAGTTGCACGATACACAAGTAACACACGCCAAACACATTTTGATAGTTGAAGGTGTTGTGCATATAAACTTACTTGGTGTGCACAAGAGATTCCGGCGGGGAGACCTCCGTGTACACCGTATGTAGAGGATCAGAGATAGGACTGGAAGAGTTGGGTTGTGTGTAGGGAGAGAGTAAGGCAGTAGTAATGTCTGAGAGAGAGACAGAGGTTTGGCAGAGCTTCTGCGTATGGCTAGTGTGTTCTCCTTTGTATGGAAAGGTTAACGTCATATATATAGCAGGGAACGTGACCGTTGTAGTGTGGTTAATGCGCCCATTAATGGCGGCTTAATTAGCTTAACCACAACGGCACGTTCGTCCTGATATATAGGGACCGTGACAGCACGTTATGCGCGAATACCGGAACCGTTACGAGGTTGACCGGGTTTGACCGGATTGACCGGGTTTATGGAGCTCGTGCCATAAATCTCTCAAAAGCAGTTACTAAAGGTCGCGCGCGGGCTTGGCTCGCACGCGACAGGACTTACTCTAGCCTCCAAACCACTAAGTCCCTACAAGTCCCGTGCAGTGGTATGCGAGGGCTCTGTCTCGTAGCCCCCACATGGATCAGCGCGGCTGGTGATCCAGTGTGTATGGAGCACAAGATGGTGTGCTGGATGGTTGCCACGTGGCCCAGATCTGCTAGCCCAAAAGGCCCTATCTACATTAGCCCCCTTTCTGCGCGTGAAGGCTCATAGCTGTATAGACTTCCATGCGCGGAAACCAACATGCGCGTTGCCGCCACGCACCAATTCAAACACGAGCAAATTCAGCCCCCGTGCGTGCCATTATGACCTAAAACCCCTAGAGTCGTGCCGTCTGGCCTTTAGGGTTTTAGGCGTGACGTCAGCTTGTCCTGTGATTGCGCGATTCGACGGTGACGGTTGCGATTCGACTACTGAAAGGACGCAACCCTTCATTGTTTTTGGATAAATACTTTGTACTCTCCCTTGTTGCAAAGCATCACTTCTTTCTTTCAAAGTGAATGATACCCGGAAATCTTCGAGAGCAGATTCAGATAATCAATCATCAATTCAGAACTGCAAATCGTCTTCTTCAACTGTGTGTATCCAAGCAGGCTTCGCGAAAACAAGGTTGGCCTTGTTCAATTTCGATTTAAAATACCAGTGTATGCTTTGAACTGTGTTGGATCTGCAAACCCATATTATCTGTTGAAACTTGTGAAGAAGCTTTGATCTTTGAACCCACTCTTGCTTTAATCCTTCAATAATAAGGACTTCGGATGTGGGGTTTTGAAATCACTGATAATGCAACCCTCTAATTTCTGAAATCGATACCAGAAACTATTCATCTTTCTTTCCATAGATCTTGAATCTCGAAATTCAAACTGAAGTGTGGCATATTTCTCCCCCCTTTTTTCTTGCTCTTCCGCAGGAATGGCCAAGACAAAAGGAACCAAATCCACCAAGGAGGACGAAGACATACCTGATCTTCTGCAAGCTTTGTGGCGAAAAGCCCCATATCTGGGTGGCAAAGATTTCTACCACGCGAGGGTTAAGGCGAAGAAATTGCCTGCTTCTGTCCCCAATGAGGGATTGCTAACACTGACTCCCCCAGTTAACTCAGCCTTGCTCGAGTTGATTGGCTCCGAGGACGTGGTTCGATTGGGAATCGAAATAGGGTACTTCCCCGATGCTGCGATTTCCACCCAAGCTTTTGTCCAGAAATTGGACTACATGGATGAGTGGATTGACCACGTGTTGACTGATCATGCTGTGACTCTTAATGAGGCCGGCATATACTTCGCTGTTTGTGCTATGAAGGGTGCTGCCGTGAAGCTGGACCAGTCCATGCTTCTAAACCTTCTTTCCCGCTATTCGCCTGCGACTCACACATTCCACTTTGCTGAGTTCGAGGCCGCCCCCACACTCGAGGACGTGCACATGCTGTACGATTTGTCTCCCGTGGGTGAAGTGGACCCTTTGAGTCCTTTGAGGACGGCTGCGGAGATCGCTTTGTACACGCAGATGGAGGAATGCCTATCAGAGGTGAAGAAGATCTCCACCCGGTGGACTACTACCAAAGCCCTTCCAAATGGGCAGTTGGTTGATACGTCTGCGAAGAATACCTGGAACAAATGGTTGCAGTACTTCTTTCGTGACTACGCGAACATCAGTATCACCAAGAAGCTTCTGAGTGAGGACCCGGGGCCAAGAATTATGTGGAGGGTAAAGGCTATCACTTGACCCTTTGTGCTTTCCTCTGTGCATGGCTGTCGAGGTACTTAATCGATGGTCACCCGCATGATGGGGTCTTCTATCACGTTCTGCCGCTTGCTGTGAAGCTCGCCCTTGGCCAGAGAGTCGCACTCGGACCCTTGGTCTTGGGCACGCTGTACTATAGACTGGATCAGCTAGTTGTGGCTATGAAGGAGTCGCGTGGCCGCCTCGATATACTGACTTTTGTCAACATTTCCTTCTTGACAATGTGGGTCTTTGAGCGATGGCCGTCCTATGCCCCGACTGCTCTCAAGCCCAACAAGTGGTGTCCCCCAGGCGAGACGGAGGAGCGTAACACTTACAGGGCTGCGAGGTGGTTCGGAGCGAACAATACCAAGTGCGTTTGGAGCCTGATATGCGACAAGCGGCAAGAGTTCACTGCCAGGCCCTATGCCATGCGCATTGAGAACGTGCGATGGTTTCCAAAGCTGTACCCTTCTAAGGGTGTCGTCTTCTCAGAAGAGCTCCTCTTCGAAGAGGGATCGCATTTCCATGAGCGCTATCGCTAATTCTTTTGCTGGTGCCTGCGAGGTTCCCTTCCTGCTCTCGCAGAGCATATTCGTGAGCTCGCGCCTAGGTATGAGAGGATTACCGTGGATGTTGAACCCACTCGAGTTTCTCCCCGGTTCGGCTTTGATGCAGTGGAACCATCAATCTGGCCCCAGTCCATTATCAGAGGTTGCTATAAGCGCTTGCTAACAAAGGAGTGCAAGACAGTCTTCATGAACAATCTTCCCTTTGAGCAGCCTGCGGGTAACCGCGAGGGCGTTTGTTCCCAGAACTGGCTCGCATACTGGATCGCCCAGCAAACGAGGATTGAGACACAGTCGGCCGCCCAGCCGAGTAGAGCTCCCTTGATCAAAAGAAACTCTTTTCCGTTTCGCCCCAATTGCAGTCTGAGCGAGTCTGAGTATGGTTGCTACTCATTGTTGGATCATGAGAACCATTTGTGCCCTGACGTCATTCTGAAGGAAAAGATCGTCGCAGTTAAGAAAGGCGACTCGCATGTCATCAGATATAGCGAGACATTTGCTAAGGTAAGCAACTTTTTCCGCGTGCGTTAAGCTTCTTGATTTCCACATGTTGATGCCTTTATTCCATACTGTTTGCTGTAGTGTCATGTGCGGAGATTCGCATCTGGTGATCGTTCCAAGTCGTTGGTTAACACCATTGTTGCCACCAAAAGACAAGGACAGTCGTTCCTGCTAGCATCGAGGATGGACCCCGAGGTCGAAACCAGGATTCGCGCAGTCATGAATGCTTTTGCTGACTCGCTGATAGATGATGCTCCGGCCTTGTCTCCGCCCAGAGATAATCCATCTCCTCCAGCGACTGCGGCGCCGAGAGCGAAGAGACACAGGCAGAAGGGAATTACAATATCTTCCCCTAGGAGCGCTCCAACTTCTCCTCCAGCGAAGTCCCTTTTGGCCAAGGACAAAGGCAAAGGTCGCATGCCCAGTAAAGCGCGGAAGGAGCTCGCAGTTGAGACCTTCGTTCCATTCAACCAGGAGGAAGAAGAGGAGAGGCAGGAGCCCAGTGAAGAAGAAGAAGAAAGAACAAATGTGATACATGAGGAAGAATCAGGAGGTACCTCCATCGCGTTTCCCTTCTCATTATCGTAATTCTTTTGCAACTCTTTCTTAAACCAATCGTTTCTTCGCAGATGATGATGATGATGATGATGATGAGACCATCGGTGGCCTTTTGGCCAAGAGACAAAAGAGAGATACCCATTCTGGCATTCCAGACGATCCCATAAGCTAGGACGTTCTTGCCGAGTCCCGAAAGACAGCCGCGGAAGCTGCCGAAAGAAGAAGGCAGCGCGAAGATGAGGAGCTCGAGCGTGTGAGACAGCGGAGCCTCGAAGAGCAACATGTTGACGACTTAGTGCGTCCAGCTGACGAGGAAGATGTGCTTCCAGCTGGAGCAAGCCCAATCAGATTTTGAAGAAATCGCAGGCGGCGATAAAGGTGAGATCTTCAATCTCGCAGTAACTTATAGAGATGTTGTAGTTGGTGCATTAAAGCATGGTGTGTCAAAAGCTGACATTCGTCGTTGGCTAGTAGGAAAGTGCGGAGAACCTTCTGGTAATCATTTGAACGATATGCATGGACTAGACCTTAGCAACTCGAAACAGAATCATGACTGGTTTCTTCGCGTCCCAGGTCACGCTCATTTTAAGGACCTGCTTAATGAGGACACACTAATAGGGCATGATTCCACGTGTTTAGTGTATGACGAAGATACTTCAATCCCACCTTCGCGTGGGAGGTGCTTGCTCTTAGCTTTAGCAAAGATAGTAAAATAACGTACAATACGAGTTACCTCATACTATCGCATTTTATATCGCAGGCAATGCTGAGGAACCTGTGATGGAGCAAAGAAGTCAGCCTTCTGCGTTCTATGTTCCGATTCCGAGTTCCCATACCGAGAAGCCCGTCGCAGCTACTGAACATGCAGGAGAGCCTCTTGAGGACATCATCGAACTTTCTGATGATGCTGAAGCTGACGCTGTGCTAATGGAAGAAGATGCCCGTACTGGCGCTGAGGAAGTAAGAACATGTACTGTTGATGCTTCCGCATCTGAAAGTGTCCCTCTCCAAGCAACTTCGGCTGTCACTTCGCTTCCGGCGGTGACTGAGTCAGTGGCACCTCTTCCTGCGTGGAGCTTTTGGGGCTCGCAGGTCGGGAATGCAGTCGCAGCTGGTGCGGCTTATACTCTTCCTCCTAACTATGAGGGGTTAGAGCTCGCAGCTGACAGGAGAGCTATGGAGCGAGGGCAGTCTTCGACTACTCCAGCAATGCGCATTCCTTCTCTTCGTGAGATTCTTGAAGGAACTGGTAAGTAGAGATTTGCTGTTTGCATCTCGCATTATTCATTTGCGAGTTTGATAGCATAACTTAGCTTTGACATTGCTTTAGGTTTGAAGCAAACTGATGTGGACTGGCTAGTTCGGATGCGCCTCACCTACCCCCAATCATTTGCGAGATCTCTGGAGATAGGGCCCTTTGACAGGAGGCTGTTTCTTACCGAAGCCATTTGGATTTTGGAGCAGCTGTCTGCAGCCACGCCTGCGACCATTTCTGTCCAGAGTGCCGAATTGCTTTTTGGCATGTGCCAAAATCTTCTTGCCAAAGTTCAAGGCAGACTGGGTTTCAGATTTCTTATGAAAAGAGTTACCCTGATTCGCGCAGCTGTAACTTTGAAACTCGGCCACCAGAACCTCGCAGCTGAGAAGCAGAAGGTGGAGCAGCAGAAGCAAAAGGCTGAAGATGCTATGAAGCTCTATCAATAGATGAATGCCAAGTGCGAGCAATTGAAGCAGGAAGTGGAGCAGATAGAGAATCTGAGCCATCAGTTCGCCCCTCATGATTCCTTGATCAAGAATTTGCTTTGACTTTTGAATTTTGAAAAGTAGCAAGGAAATAACTGGAACATTAATGTAATGCTGAAACATTAATGTAATGTTGCTAGGGTTTCTCCCCCCCTTTTTTTTTAAACAAAATAATCGACATGCCCGTTTTGCCCTTTCCGGGATTTGATGGGATATCTCTGTGCATATCCAATTATGACATCAGCAATTGATATTCTGCTTGATTTTCGCGCTAATTTCTCGTAAGATAAGCACGCCTTCCTTGGGAAGTCCATCCGAATCATAACCGTCCGTCATTAATTAGGATACGCAACTGAATCGTCGTAGCCTTTAGTAGGGTAATTGATCGTTACCGCTTTTCAAGGCGTAAGTGATTGACCTTACCCTATTTTCGAATTCTGCTGACTCATCTTGGCAACTGAAGAGTCTCCACAAGGTCTATATAAACCCTATCTTTTCCATTTGGGTTCTTCATCCCAAAAATGTGCTTTGCCGTGAGTCCTTGCGACTGCTGGCTTCAACGCTTGTTTTTCGTTGATTCATGGCAATTCCAAGTCATGAGACCTGAGTTTGCGCTTTGTGCTATAGAAATAGTTTCCAAGATCCGCTTTATGCGGCTTATTTATCTTTATAACCATCATAAAGAAAATGGAGATGATATCTCATGTGTGTTCGAAGAATTTTCTTCGTGTATTATGTTTGCAGGTCATGTTTCCGGCCGCCTCCCGGAGGGGTGCAGCGCCGTAGTGACCGTGCTACCGACTCGTAATGAACAGCGGAATTCTCCTCCAGCATCCCTGGAGGAGGACCTCTTGCCTCTTCGTTCTTGAACTCAGGAGGCTCGTCAATGCCCTTGTCTATCAGGACAAAGAACCCAGTACCAGAGGAATGACTGCTTCCCCTGTTTTGGGCGACTGTGTACGCCGGAGCAGGAGGTTCCTCCGGTACATATCTTGATCAGACAGAGGTCTTTGTCAGATCCTGGGGTTTTGGACGTACCGTCACCCAGATCTTGCTGCTAGGGATGTAGCAAATGGCGAATTGATCTCTTCGCAGAAGCATCCTACTTGCTACAGATCTTTGGCCGCAGATCTGCGTATCGCATAGCCGGTGTTAGGACCGTTGGGTTCATCCTTTCTCAGTTAGGATTCCCTCTGTGTGTCACTGCTGGCTTGTCAGTTACTTTTCGAATGCATTGCAAGCCATGTTGGCTGCGTAGTTAGATTTGAGCTTTTCCGCTTGTAAGCTGTTATCTAGATAGATAAGTTATAAGTCTTTTTGACTCATAATGATAAATGGCTTTTGTATCATCTGCTGTCTCGTTACAACAAAATACAATTTCGCATGCGTATCGGCATATTCCGCCTTATGTAATGCTATATACATACTTCGCATTTTGCTGTCTGCCTCATTAATTCGCAGATGTCTTATTAGATCGTTCGAGATCGTGTTTGCGCAGCTGTGCCATCTTGGCAGATGGGCTTGTGATTTGCTTTCAGATTCAAATGTAAGTGCTATCATATCAGATAGACCTTCGTAGATCACTTGAGATCATTTCGTATGATGTTTCTATCACAATAGATAGGCTTAAGGACGAATTTTAAATCGCATTCGTATGTCGGTGTTATCACAGCAGATAGGCTTGAAAGATTGTTTCAAGATCATGTTCGCATATGTTGCTATCATGGCAGATAGGCTTTTAGAAGATCAATTAAGATCATTTTTCGCGTAGGCTGCTATCGTGGCAGATAGGCTTTAGAAGATCAATTAAGATCGCATCTGCATATGCTGCTATCGTGGTAGATAGGCTTTAGAAGATCAATTAAGATCGTAATTCGCATAGGCTGCTATCGTGGCAGATAGGCTTTAGAAGATCAATTAAGATTGCATCTGCATATGCTGCTATCGCGGCAGATAGGCTTAGAAGATCAATCAAGATCGTATTTCGCATAGATTGCTATCGTAACAGATAGACTTAGAAGATCAGTTAAGATTGCATTTCGCAAGGCGTGCTATCGTAGCAAATAGACTTTAGAAGATCGATTAAGATCGCATTTCGCAAAGGGTGCTATCGTAGCAGATAGGCTTTAGAAGATCAATTAAGATCGCATTTCGCAAAGGGTGCTATCGTAGCAGATAGGCTTTAGAATATCAATTAAGATCGCATTTCGCAAAGGGTGCTATCGTAGCAGATAGGCCTTAGAAGATCAATTAAGATCGCATTTCGCAAAGGGTGCTATCGTAACAGATAGGCTTTAGAAGATCAATTAAGATCGCATTTCGCAAAGGGTGCTATCGTAGCAGATAGGCTTTAGAAGATCAATTAAGATCGCATTTCGCAAAGGGTGCTATCGTAACAGATAGGCTTTAGAAGATCAATTAAGATCGCATTTCGCAAAGGGTGCTATCGTAGCAGATAGGCTTTAGAAGATCAATTAAGATCGCATTTCGCATGGATTGTTATTGCGGTGGATAGCCCATTGTTAACAGTAATAACAAACTAAATTAAGCAACATAAACAACTAGGAATATGAAGTTCTCATTTGGGAGAACCCTTTTATTATACTGCTCTTATGTGGGAGAGATAAGATTACAATTCTCTCATATGGGAGAGGAGATTGTGTAAATCATAGTCATACAAGACATGAAGCAACGTTATAATAAAACACATGAAATGAGAGAAGTTAAGGGTAGTACTTCTTAATCCAGCGCATGTTGACTGAACTCGGGGTTGAGGTTGTTCCGTGCAACCTTCGTATGCTGCAGTAGCCACTGTCAAAGACTTCTGTGACTTCGAAGGGTCCTTCCCAATTGGCTGCGAACTTTGGGTGAGCCGCTTCTCGCATGCAATGATCAGATGCGCGCAGGACCAAATCTCCAACTGCGAAATCTCTTCGCTGGACCGTCTTATTGTAAGCACGAGCAATCCTTTCTTAATACCGCTTGTTGGTCCTTTTAGCTTGTTCTCGCTTTTCCTCCAGTAAGACTAAGTCATGATCGCGTTGATTGTCGTATAGTGCGTGAAAGGCCAATCTCGCCGAATTGACTCTCACCTCCGCAGGTACCACGGCCTCGGCCCCGTAGCATAGTAGGAATGGTGAGGCCCCCGTGGGTGTCCTTGGAGAAGTTCGGTAAGCCCACAGAGCTATGCTTAGAGAATCGGCCCATTTCTTGTGGTCATCTGCGACCATCTTGCTCAAAATCCTCAACAGAGTTTTGTTGGTCGCTTCGGCTTGCCCGTTCCCCTTCGGGTAGTAAGGGGTGGAACATATTTGCCTGATGTTGTACTCTGCTAACTTCGCAGCCACCTGGCGATTAACAAAAGGAGTGCCATTATCTGAAAGAATGGTGTTTGGAATTCCGAACCTGCATATGATGTTTTCTTGGATGAAATTGACTACAACTAGCGCATTTGCCATCTTCAGTCGTATCGCCTCCACCCATTTGGTGAATAGCTCAGTTGCGGTGAGAATGAAATGATTCCCATGCGAGGTTGGTCGGATGGGACCAATGAAATCCATTGCCCATGTATGAAATGGCCACGACGTTCCCAATGCATGTAGATCCACAGCAGGAGCGTGCACTAGGTTTCCTTTGAATTGACACTCCAGGCAGCGTCGTACTTTGGTGCGACAATCAGCCTCCATCGTGGGCCAGAAATATCCAATTGAGAGGAGCTGCCTGCATAATTTTGCACCTCCCTGGTGTTCCACCTGATGAGAAAGGTCCATGACTTCTTGTGCTTCCCTGCCGTCTAGACATCGCAGCAAGTTGCCCTCATGACCTCTTCGCCAAAGCAAGTTCTCCTGCACCACATATCGGGATGCTTTCCTTTTTACCTTTTCCGCTTCTTTTCTCAATTCGGGTAAGGTGCCCTTAGTGAGAAAGTCAAAGAGTGGCTTCCTCCAATCCGCGTCATCTTCGGTTAGAGCGATGAGTAGAGAATCTTTGATCACTGCGCAACTCTCGCACTTCCCTTGTATCAGGGCCGCGGCTGTTGACATGTCTGGCCAGTGAATGCCATATCTCTGAGCCTTCCGATAGATTGACACCTCACTTTCTCCGCAAGCATGTTGGTGAATCTTTTCTAACAGCAGTTGTCCCTCCTGCTCGGAGACGCATCGCATGAGTATTCCGCCAGGACCCTTGTAGTAAAGGGTGTTGTCATGTATGCAATACCCCTTTGTGAGTGCCCAGCCTTCACTGCTCGTGCCTTCTGCAGTAGCTCGTAGGACTGCTTTTCTCCAATCCGTGTCATCCATGTGTTCGTCGTCGCACGCATCTTCTGTCAATGCCGACGATGTTCGCACTTCGATGGAGATCCTTGTGGGACATTTGTCTGTACTGACCTTAGATCCCAAGGTGGCCAAAGCATCTGCATGCCTGTTGTCTGCTCGGGGCTTGTGCTCGTACCTCACATCGCAGAACTGTTGCACCAGCTTCTGTACTAGAGTCCGGTAGGACAGAAGGTTTATCTCCTTCAAACCGTATTCACCCGAGGCTTGCTTGACGATCAACTTGGAGTCTCCCATGACCTTCAGATTGCTTACTTCCAAAGCCTTCGCCGCGCGCAGTCCCGCTATGAGGGCTTCATATTCTGCCTCGTTGTTGGTGACTGCGAAGTCGAGCTTTGCGGACATCTGTATGACCTCTCCATCCGGCTTGGTCAAGACTATCCCAATGCCTCCGCATTTCCTTGTTCACGACCCGTCGAAATGGAGCGTCCAATAGGGCACGTCGATTGCATAGATTTCAGGTCCTTCGAGCTCTTCTTCGATCACAGGCTCGTGGCTGTTGTCGGGGAACTGTGCCAACAAATCCTCTACCGCCTGCGACTTGATCGCTCGCGGTCGCACGCATGTGATATCGTATTGAGAGATGGTCATGTACCATTTCGCCAATCTTCCTCCAGGAGTAGTGTGAGTTAACAGATATCGTATGGGATCGCTTTCGGTGACCACTACTACTTTGTGCGACGCAAAGTAGTGTTTCAGCTTCTCTATCACGAAGAACAAGGCAAGGCAATGACGTTCGATGTCTGTGTACCTTGATTCAGCAGGCTGCACAATGCGAGAGATGTAGTAGATAGGCCTTTCTTGGCCTTCGTACTCCTGAGCCAAGAATGCTCCTATGGAACTCCTTGTTGACGTCAGATATAGCAGAAGCGGTGATCCCAGTTGAGGTGCGATCATTATTTTTGAAGACGTCAGCAGATCCTTCAGCTTTTCGAACGCAGCTTCGTGCTCCGGAGTCCAGCTGTATACGGCATCTTTCTTGAGAAGGGCACTAAAACAGCAGGTGATTTCGGCAATCGCTGGGATGAATCTCCGCAGATATGATAGCTTTCCCAAAAATGTCTTCAAGGTACTTTGGTTATGGGGCGGCGTCATGCCAGTGATGGCTGATACTTTTGCAGGATCAGGTTCGATTCCTTGGCGATGAACCACGCATCCCAAGAACTTCCCCGATGTTACTCCGAATGCGCACTTCATGGGATTCATTTTCAGTTGAAAGCGTCTACATCTATTGAACACTTTCCGCAAATTCGCGAGGTGGTTAGCTTCCTGCTTGGATTTAACCACCAGGTCGTCCACATAAAATTCCACTTCCTTGTGCATCATGTCGTGGAACAGGGCCATCATGGCCCGCTGATAGGTTGCACCCGCGTTTTTTAGACCGAACGGCATTACTGTGTAGTTGAACACCCCCACCGGAGTGATGAATGCAGTTTTCCGCGCGTCTTCAGGGTCCATCTTGATCTGGTTGTACCCGCTGAAGCCGTCCATGAAACTGAACATGCGATGGCCCGCTGTTGAATCGATAAGCAAATCGATGTTGGGCAGTGGAAAATCGTCCTTTGGGCAGAAACGATTGAGATCCCGTAAGTCCACGCAGATGCGAAGCTGTCCGTTCTTCTTTACCACTGGCACAATGTTGGCCAGCCATGTGGGATGATGATTCGGTTCTATGAACTTGGCATCCAGGAGTTTGACAATCTCCTGTTTGATCTTCACGTTAAGCTCCGGCCTGAAGCTTCTTGTGCTCTGCTTTACCGGTTTAGACCCTGGGATGATGTCTAAACGGTGCATAGTGATGCTTGTATCCAGACCTGGCATCTCATCATACTCCCATGCGAACACGTCTCTGTACTCAGTCAGGAGCTGTAGCAGTCCTTGCTCCTCCTCGCTTGTGAGGTCCGCACTTAGAATGACTGGCCTCTTCTTTTCCTCGTTCGGGCTGAGGAACACTTCCTTTAGCTCTTGCTTCTGTGGTCTGGGTCTGTCTTCCATGCATTCGGGTGCTTCTTTGAGCTTCTCATCTAGAGTGCTCTGCATTGGCCTTTCTGTGAGCGCAATCTGCTCGATTTGGTTGATTTGCCCAGGGATATCCCCATGCCCGTGTGAGGACATCCCCGCGCACCTTCATATGCGATAGCACTTCTTCCCATTTGCGTAGAAGCTCTCTATCTCCTTGCCTTCGGGGTCATGCTTTGCAATTCTCTTCAGTGTGTACACACTATTTCGCTGGTAAGCGATTCGCGGCGCCTCTTCGCGTGTGGGCGGCTTTTCCTTGGCATCTTCCCTCGTCACCATCACTCCCGCAGGTGACTGGTCCTTGATGTCCTCCCATAGAGGTAGAGGAATAGGGTTGAATGGTCCCGGTGTTTGCTCGTCCGCCATCTCGGTGAACCACACTGCCTCGCTAAGATGTGCTTCATCCAGGTTGAATGGATTCGTTGAAGCCGGTATCTCGACTATTCTATCGTTCCAGATAGCTTTCATGACTTGGTGAGCCGTTGAAGGAACCGCGTCAAAGCGATGAATCCAGGCTCGACCTATGATCATGTGATACGTAGTGTTCGCATCTATGACATAGAACTTCGCTGAGCACTTGATTTTGCCTATCTGAACGCCCAGGCGGATCCATCCGATCGTCATTCTAGAGTCGCTTCCAAATCCCATCAGCGGAGACGGACGCCTGACAATCTTGTGCTCGGGGATCCCTGCTAGCTTCAGTGTGTGTAGCGAAACGACATTGACCGCTGCTCCTCCGTCTACGAATGCTCGTTTGAACTCGACACCGTTGATGATGGCCGTCACGTACAGAGGCCTCTGGTGGCTCGCATCTGTCTTTTTGTCGCTGGCAGAAAAGGTCATAATCTTTTCTGTAGAGCAAGACGCCCTGATGACTTTCCCGTTGGAGACTACAAGATCCTCCTCGTAGTCCTCCGCTATCCTCAAGATTGCTTTCGTCATTTCTGTCCGGCACTTCTCAGAGAAGTTCATCTCGTCGAAGAATCTGCTAAAGCCGTGCGACCCCTTCATCCGATCGGCACGTTCATCCTCTGTGTCTACACTGTAGTCCTCGTCATCATGGACTTCGGCGATGATGGGTAGACCATCCTCTACGACTTCTTCCAAGTCCACAATCGAGATCATGGCGACCTCTTTGCCTTTTGAGTCTTGCTCCGCATGGGCAGGAAGTGGATTGTTGCGCACATCCTTCCTGTGATCACCGACGATCAGCTCGCCGTTCTTCATCTTCTGATTGAACACAATCCTGAGCTTCTTACATTCCGCTGTAGGATGTATGACCTTGCCGTGGTACTCGCACCACTTAGGGTCCCTCACCATCTCCTTGGAGGGTATCTTCTCGAGCGGCGGTAGGACACCGTCCTCGCGCCATTGTCTGCAGAGGTCGCTTGCCTCCTCCACCGAACATGGCAGAGGTGGTATGTCGAAGTTCACAACCTTCGCCTGCTTCTGGGGTAAAACTGTATTGACCTCAGCTTCGCGTCCCCTCTTGTAACTGAATCTCCCGATTTTGTAGGTGGTACCGCTCGCAGATCGCTCCGGAGCGTTCTTCTTTTTCTGCCTCTCAACTATAGGCTCGATGTTTTTCGTGCACTCGATGAGCTTTGAAAATGTAGTTGTTTGCAGGTTAATGAGCATACCTTTGTATTCGTCTCGCATGCACTGCAGACATATTTCTACAAGCCGGCTTTCGAGCATTGGATCTTTGCATTCCAAGGACTTCGCCCTGAACATCTTGATGAAAGTTATCCCGTCCACCTCGCGCTTCTGATACATCCGCGAGAGGTGGATCATAGTCACCTTTTCTTCCATCTGGAAGAACTTGGTATAGAACTTCTGGACCATGTCGTCCCAAGTTTTCACGGATCCGGCCTCCAACGTTCGGTACCACTTGTATGCTACGTTCCCCAAGGATTTTGGGAACTCTCGCATTAGCAATTTGGGATCAGCTCCATATGGTCTCATGACATCGATGAAACGCATGACGTGCTCATGAGCGTTCCCGTTGACGTCCTCGAACTTGTCCCATTTAGGAGCCTTATACCCCACCGGGTTAGGCATGAGATAGATCTCCCGCGGGATGGGTGGATCGTTGTCTAGCTTCGGGATGATGGTATCCGCAAATGATTGGTGAGCCAGAATAGTGTCCATGCGCTTCTGCAGAGACGTCATGCATTCTGGAATGCTTCCCTCGGTAGCAGAAGGAGGAGTTGCCGCAGGCGGAGGCGACACATATGCCGCAGGAGGGTTGGGGACATATTGGCTGCTCGCATTGCCCCAGATCGCCGTTGACGGAGGCAAGGGATACTGCGACGCCGAATTAGGTACCAAAGCCGGAGGCTGAGGAGTATGAGCAGTGAGAGGCAACATCTGAGCTGATGATCCTTGAATTGAAGGCAGCTGCGTAGTCGCTGGTGGAGTCTGCAGATTAGGGTTGGGAGGTGTGGCTGACACTCCCAGTCCTGGAGCGGTAGGGGCTCCTCCTCCTTGAGAGACGGCGGTGACTGGTGAAGGGTTTGGTGCAAGGGTGCCCAGAACGGCTAGGATCCGTTCTAGCTGCTCAGACTGAGCCTTGAGAGCTTTCGCCTGACTTTGGATAGTGGCGTCCAAGGATTCTAGCGTCGGTGCCTCGCCGGGGGTCGTAGGAGTACGGCGGGTCTCCTCTCCTGAGGCAGCTTCGGTGGAAGGCGATCTGTTGCTAACATCATCCTCCTGAGACATGGTTGCTTTTGTTGGTAAGTTCACGTCGGGTTCACCAAAATGTGCACAAGAGATTCCGGCGGGGAGACCTCCGTGTACACCGTATGTAGATGATCAGAGATAGCACAGGAAGAGTTGGGTTGTGTGTAGGGAGAGAGTAAGGCAGTAGTAATGTCTGAGAGAGAGACAGAGGTTTGGCAGAGCTTCCGCGTATGGCTAGTGTGTTCTCCTTTGTATGGAAAGGTTAACGTCCTATATATAGCAGGGAACGTGACCGTTGTAGTGTGGTTAATGCGCCCATTAATGGCGGCTTAATTAGCTTAACCACAACGGCACGTTCGTCCTGATATATAGGGACCGTTACAGCACGTTATGCGCGAATACCGGAACCGTTACGAGGTTGACCGGGTTTGACCGGATTGACCGGGTTTATGGAGCTCGTGCCATAAATCTCTCAAAAGCAGTTACTAAAGGTCGCGCGCGGGCTTGGCTCGCACGCGACAGGACTTACTCTAGCCTCCAAACCACTAAGTCCCTACAAGTCCCGTGCAGTGGTATGCGAGGGCCCTGTCTCGCAGCCCCCACATGGATCAGCGCGGCTGGTGATCTAGTGTGTATGGAGCAAATTACGGTGTGCTGGATGGTTGCCACGTGGCCCAGATCTGCTAGCCCAAAAGGCCCTATCTACACTTGGAATAGAGAGCTCGTCACACGAAAGCAAATACGAAACTACTCGTAGTACGGATCCTCAATGAACTCGCCTCCTACGAACTCGGAATCTACAATTGTAATCGTTCCTAATCAAAATACTGCTAACACGACAACAGTGCACACACAGTGCTAGATGCAAATGCAAGTGTAACCCCCACTTATGCCCAAATCTGAGATATATTATCTTAAACATACGTTTAGAAATTGATTTGATTTAAGAGAACAATTGTTTGTAAATATAAATACTAAAACGTAAATATAAATACTAAAACTGAAATAAAGAAATCTTTATTTAATATTATAGAAAATTACTTAATTTTGTTATATGAAAATAACTATTTGATTTAAAAAACTATACATGTTAGAAAATAAAATATTAAAAGTAGTAAAAGCTCGTGTATTCTCCTCTAAAGTAATTTGACTCAAATAGTTACTATTTACGAACAATAACATACTCCCTCCGTCCCGCCTGTTTCTTCAAACTTTCCTTATTGGGACGTCCCACCCGTTTCTTCAAACTTTCCTAAAATGGAAACTTTCATCTGTGTAATTGACCATTTTACCCTCACTGGAAAAAATACATCTACATTTTAATTGGGCTCAATTACCCATCTAGTTTTGCTTTGGGCCTAATTAAATCAAATTAAGGACTAATCTAATTCAACTAGGCCCATTTAACCCACATTACAACTAATCAGAAGTTACTAGAAACCCTACCGACACAAAACTCCTCACATCACTCGGTTGTTCTTCCCCAATTGCCGTCTCTCTGCCTCTCTGGTTCTAGGGTTTCTCCGTTCCTCTGTGTTCTTCCCCAAATCTCTTTCGTCCCTCTACCAGTCTATGCTAAGGGTTTAATCCCTTCTGTTGTTGGTCTCTGGTTGACCATGTCCGATTCAATTGAAGGACCATGGGTTATCGATACTTACGATGCTTACGGTTTGAGAGAATCGAACCCCGGACTCGCCATGGATTCCGGTGGTTCAATCGTGCCTGAAACACAAGATTCCGACGAAACCCAAGCGCCCGACGGTTCGGATTTGTCCGGCGGTGTTGTGCCGGTTCGTGCTCCGATGGTATCTGACGAGTCTCTTTGCAATTCAGTGGTGGGTTCTGGTCTGCATGTGCCAGATCTGATTGATTCAGATGAGACTCAAGCACCGAATGATGTCGGCAAACCAGAGGGGTCCGGTGGCGATTCGGATTGGTCGGATGATGATAGATACTCTGATGAGGCCAGATTCGAGAGGTGGATGCTACTTGGCTTGAAGGGAGGTTTTTTATCTAAACCCTAGCATTTCTATTTCAGATCTGTGATTATATGTGATCTGTGATTACATGTTGAATCAGTTATCTGTGATCTGTGATTACATGTTGAATCAGTTATCTGTGATATGTGATCTGTTGATATGTGATCTGTTGATATCTGTGATATGTGATCTGTTGAATCAGTTAAGATTACAAACTTCAATCCAAAGTGCTATTAAAACTTTACCAACATTACTAATAAGAACAAAATTCAGAAGATGTAAACATTGCAGTGAAGCTTCCCTTATCTGTGATGATCATTCACTACTGATCTGAGATAGAATGTTGTTGTTGTGAATGTGTGTGATCTAAACATCAATATACATTGTGATTTATTGATGTCAAGTGTGTTCTGTGATGATCATTCACTACTGATCTGAGATAGAATGTTGTTGTTGTGAATGTGTGAGATCTAAACATCAATATACATTGTGATTTATTGATGTCAAGTGTGTTCTGTGATGATCATTCACTACTGATCTGAGATAGAATGTTGTTGTTGTGAATGTGTGTGTGATCTAAACATCAATATACATTGTGATGTGAATGTGTGATATAAACATCAACATACATTGTGATCTATTGATGTCAAATGTGTTCTGTGATGATCATTCACTAACTGATCTGAGAATCACATGTCAAACATTACAATTTTTGTAGGTGTTTACATACTAGTACACCACACACATGTCTATGATGATCATACTAACTGATTTGAGACATGTTTGCAAAACAACAAAAGATTGAACCACATGTCTATGATGATCATTCACTAACTGATCTGAGACATGTTTGCAAAATAAGGATTGGGTTGTCTAAACAACATAACCCAATGCCTCCAAAAGTTTTGGATTGTCTATTTGTTGATTCTTTGCCAACAAATAGTCAATACAGCCTTTGACAAGTTCCTTGTCCACTTCCCAGTCTCTAGGTAGCATGCCTATAGCTCTGAGGTGTTGCTTACCCATGTGTGGTTGTTGGTATTTGTTGTGTCCTCTCACCTTCATCATCTCCACCATGCATTGTTGTTGACTTAGAAACACATCATCTAGTGTGGTTGGTGTGAGGACCTCAAATGCCATCTGCACTGCCTCAATCAACTCTTCCACATTCTCTGTTTGCATCTCTTGTTGCAGACTTTGAATTGCTCTAAAAAACCCAAGGTCATTGATATTCAGGTCTGGGCTTCTAGGTGGTTGATTCACCATTTTTATGTTGAATCCATCGCTTGTAGCTGCAGCTCTGAATTCAGGATCATCATCTGATACATGGCATGGTGCATTATCCTGTTGTATCTTGATGTTTTTTGAGAGACAAGCAGGCCAATTCCTCTTGATTGCTGGGATTATTTGATTGATGATCATGTCCCTAGTCACTGTTTTGTTCACTGTTGGAACTGGCCTCAATTCAACTGTTCCTCTTGGCCTATAAACAGAATTCCTTAGAGTGGTGTATTCTTCGACAAATGGCCATATTCCTAGTCTGCCATCCCATACTACTTCTCCATATTCACCAAAGACTGGTCTACTCACTGCACACATGAACATTAGCTTTGGTATAAATGCCTTGGAATTTGCTGTTTTGTGTGGTGTGATCTCATGTGACAGCAAGATAAACCTCTCTATTAGTTGCTTCAGGTAGAACCACTTCTCATCAATGTGTACAATGTGATCCATTGGCTTGAACTTTATAACACCTGTAATATCCATGTAAAGTGCTGTGATACAAAACTTCAATCTTTTCAACATGTGATGATGGTTGAGAAGAGGTTTCACTGCACTAGTTACTGATCTCAAATCTCCTCTACCCTTCCATCTTCCAACTGTTGATTTTGAAGGCTTGATTTGTGCTGCAATTTTGGAATCATCTTTGAATTAGATGATTTATACTCTATGATGATATAAGGCACTTAATTGCATGATCTATAAATGTAAACTTTGCTATTTGTGAATGAATGCTCATTGTGTTAGTGTTATAATCATGTGATGCTCCTACAAATGACTGATGCGCAAACTAACGTGCTATCGCAAGTGTACGAATCTTGTAGTACCGGGTGCAATTAGACTCGGATTATCGTTCCCACGAGGACTGTTTCGGGTTTACTTACGTTGTCAGTTTCGGTTTTCCAAGAGTAGTAACCAGGAGGAGTAGGTTGAGATTATAATGACTAAACTAAAAACAGAATTTAAAAACGTAAACGTAAATATTTTTTGTGACGTTTTCTGAAATAAGCTGAATTTGTTGTGACGATACTAGATGAAGACTAGGCTCCAGGATCCCCTAGGGTTTCTACAGATTTCAGTTTTACGTTTGGTTATGAAAACACTCAGCAGTTTCGGTATCTGTGCAACGTACCAGTTGTGCAGTGACTTTTCAGCTTCCGCACGTAATCCCGATCCTGCAGACTTTCGGATTCTTGTTAAGCTGCCTAAGTCTGCAGCCTCGGTCTAATCCTGTTAGGGTTTCTAACCTGTCCGGATGGCCCGGGTCAAATTCTCTAACAGTTGGTCTCACGTTTTTCGATGCTAGCCCTATCTCCCTTTCTCTGGTCGGTCTATCAGGGTAAGGTACTAAATCCCGGTTTTTCTTCCTAACCCTAACTTGACGTTTTCACCTACAAGCTCGGGTCTATAGCAATCCTGGGTGATCAATCCTATCATGCATATACGATAATAATCAAACCAGAATAACAGATACAACTTGCTGAATTAAGACAATCATCATGAATCCATAATCATAGTAATCATAAAATCTGAGTACGAAACCCTAGGTTCACCGAGAACCTAGGTGAAAAGTTTAGCTACGACTAGACATAGTATAAAACGCAGTTTCTGAATATAAAGAGAGAGAACGAAATCAAACTAAGTCTTCGAATCTCGAATCGCGCTTTCGTGCTCTCCGTGAATACTCTGACTCGCCCTTCGGTTGTGCTGAGAATTGTGCTATGTCTCCGTGATCTCCCAAAACGAGTCTGGACGAGTCTTTAAATAGTGCTGTTTCCTGAAAACGCTTGTGCTTGAAATTACGGAATCTGCCATCGGTCCACCGTCTTTGACCAAAAGTCAAAACTGGCTGCGTATATACGCAGGGGTTGCGTATATACGCAACCAGGGCCCAACCAACATCCCCCACCACCCTCACTGCCTGCGTATATACGCAGGTGCTGCGTATATACGCAGGGCCTGCGTATATACGCAGGCCGTGGGGGTAGGTGGGGCCCACTTGGTCCTCTGGTGGGCCAGGTCTGGTCCCCTGGGTCCCACTCTTCTTCCTGATGCTCCCGGTTTGCCTCTTCGGTGTACTTCTGCTTTTCCGTGTTTCCGTCGTGTCCCGGTCTTGTGCACGTTTCCCGAGACAGTCCCGGCTTGGTCCCGGCACGCTTCCCGATGCACCTCCTGAACCTGTTCCTGAAAAGGCAACACGAACGAAAACCCGCGATCATATCCAAATATAGCAAGAAATAAGCAGAAATAAGCAGAAATCCAGCAAGTACAAATAAACGTCTCGTTCTAGATTCCCGGGGCATTCTAAGGCATTTTCCAGCAAAAACCGCTAATTCCGACACAAATACTCGTGAAATCAGGCTAAAAGATAACCCCTAATTGGGCGTTATCAAATACCCCCGCACTAAACATTGCTCGTCCCGAGCAATCCTGCCAACTCTAGCCTGCATTTCTGTCCTCGTGACTGACTCTGTACATACCCTACCGTTGCATACACTTTTCGACCCGAACCTTTCAACCGGATGACTCGATAGAAAAACCGACGCAGATAGAATATACACAAACTCAAACGACTCAAAACAGACTAGTGACAAAAATATTTTTGGCGAGATCGGGCAACCTCAAAAACATAAACAGTGTGTCCTCGTGATTTTCATCCTTTTCAGAATTTACTTCCCTGCAAGCGATCGGTAAGTCTGAACAGATTTATATTGTGGATTTAAGCACTGGACCGAAGTACTATTACTTTGGTTATCAAACTGAACAAATCCCTAGCTAACTTACCATCCGAGCTGTTTCCGAAAGGATCTATGTCTAATCAGGTAGGATAGATATATGTATCAAGGTACGGCATAATCCTACATGTTATGACATTCTCACAATTTACCAAACTCACACCCCTCACCGAGATCCCGAAAAACTGCCCGAAACACCTAAGTTCCTGCTTTCCCAATTCTCCTGTCCCCCGGTGTGTCTTCGCCGTGCTCGGGGCCACAAATGTGAAGCGGTGCAAAACGTCTCGAAAATTGTGCCACTCACTCGGCTTTTTATTTAAATCAAAAACACAAAAAAACACTAAAAACTGGATCATAATAATTTTTCTTTTCTTTTTCTTTTTCTTTTTCTTTTTCTTTTTTTCATTTTTTTTTCATTTTTTTTTCACAACTATATACAAACTCACACGAATATCAACAATACTATACTGACTAAAGCTGAGTGAGTGAAAATAAATTTCTGCCGTGGGGTACGTAAAATGTCCTCATGTGACGTACCCCCACACTAAACCTGAAGCGCTGATCCTGTAGTCGAGATAATACTGTGCAGTTCCACCGAACCTCCTCATCACCAAAGATGTAGAAAAACGGCACAACCACCAATTGACCCTACAACCCCCCGGAACCCCGGTTTGTGCGAAAAGATGCTCGCACGCGACTAACTCCTCCTGTGGTCACTATGTAGTGAAGTGATCCACCTCCGCAAATTAATGCACTGTCGCCTCTCACTCACCCTGTCCTTCCCTCGAAAGACGTGTCAAAATCGAAACTGTCCAAAACTGATAACTCATGAAGCTCCCCTATCTAAAACCTGTCCCTACTCGCTCCCTCCGTCATAACACGTAGAATAGCCAACTATCGACTGATGAGGTCTCAAAGAAGGCTACCTAGGCTAAAGTGGCTACGAAGAAAGAGGGTAAATGGCTTCAAACGGGTTGACTAATTGGACCTAGGGGTAAGAAACAGGACGTGAGGTCCCTTGATAGCCAATCACTCCACCGAAAAATGCGATGACCGTGACGGCGCCCGTGGGCGGGTTGTCGACTACCTATGTGACGGTGGTGTCGCAACTAGTCGGATTTTTCGCTCAGTTGATAACTACTTGCGGATTCCAAAGGTCACTGGCTCTCACCTATCTACTATACCTCGGTGCATGTTTTCGTTTCTTTCAAAGGATTCAAACTCAATTTCTTCACTGTTTTCGTTATCTCGATTGCCCTTTCTCAAAATTTTCTGATTTTAAACTTTTTTTTTTTTTTTTTTGAAAAATAATTTATACTTGCTGTTTGCGTATATACGCAGGGGCTGCGTATATACCCAACCAGCAGCATAAAAAATTTTTAATTTTTCATTTTTTTTTTAAATTATATACAATGTATGGCCAAAATGATTATGGTGGGTTGACTCAAATAAAGAAAATATGCAGACTCAAAAATAAATAAAAATAAAAATAAATACGAAAAAACGTGCAGACCGGGTTAATGCAGACACGACTACCACCCCCCCACTAAGAGGTGGCATGCCCTCATGGCACTCACTCGTCCGGAAAAAATGTCGGGTCTGACCCGGTCTCGGACGTACCGGAAATGCTACCCGGCGAGCTGCTCTCTAAATCAGTCCTAAACACCGGCTGGCGTGCCCGTGTACGGGGCCGGTAATCCGAGGACTGCGACTCGGACCCAGTCCAACTGCTAGGTGGCTGGGACCGCAAAGTCGTCCTGCCACTCGAATTCTGGTGAGTACGGGCCCCAGTCTGCTGGGTACGGGTCCCAGTCTGCTGGGTACGGGTCCCAGCCTGACGACCCGTAGGCTGCCGGGATCGTGTCCCAGGCTGCCGTCTCTCCTGTCTGGCAGGTGGCGGTGATGGCTGAGTCGGTGGTGGTGGCTGGGTCGGGGGTGGCGGAGCAGACGTGCACTCGCTAGAGTCCCCGTCATCCGACCATCCCTCGGTAAAGCTACTGGAGTAGGTGGGTGGAAAATACAGCGGAAGTGGCGGGTCTCGGCCTGCGTGCCGAGCCGCATCCCGCTGCTCCTCGCGAATACTAGCTAGGGCAGCCTGGGTGTCCTTGGTGACCTTCCGCTGAGTCCGGCGGATATGCGTCAACGCTATCCAGATCTTGCCCACTCCCTCTAACACCTTCTCTCCTATGGACTTGCGTCCACCCCGACACCCCTCAAATCTCTCATCCACTCGGGGCAGTCTACGGGGCGGGGCCGGTCTAGCTCGTGGGGTCGGGTTGGCCCGTGGGGCCGGCTGCTCTCTCTGATGGGCAGGCTGAGGCTGGGCATTCCTCTCAGTCCCCTGCCTACTCGACTCGGGGCGCTCACTCTCTCGAGTAGTACGGCATCGCCGAAGTCCGGCCGATGCCTGGCGACTGACTGGTCGCTCCTGATTCGAACGCCTCCTAGGGGCAGGGGCAGGTGCAGGAGCAGGAACCGGGTCCTCCTCCATAAAATCGTCATCCTCATCGAGGTCAACGACTGGCGGTGGTGGTCCCGGGTGGCGAGTAATAAGCTTCCTATAAGGCCGTAGCAAAGGAGGCTCTAGGTCACCCTCTAAATCATCCATCGGAACCTCGTACTCCCGCGCCAGTTTGGCAATGAGGTTGGCGTACCCCAATCCCTTATGGCTACCGGAGCAGTTCCGCTCCATCATATACACCCAAATCCGACGAGGAATGTCAACATCTCGTCCCAGAACAGGGCAATAGACTAAGAGTACGTACTCGAAGTCAAGGTAGGTGAAGTGTTTAATACCTACAACCCTGTTCACTACCCACTCGGCCCACCACCGTGGCGGGCCGGCAACAAAACGAGAATGCAATTTCTTGCCGATCTCGCCTGGCCCCTCTCTCGTGAAATGGGCACCCGGGTGCCCCCCAGTCACAACCCGCAAAAGCTCAGCATCGTTAGGCGGGTAATCAGCGCATTCAGCATATGCGCACGAGATATGGCGCATCGGAATCTGATACGCTTGGCGGATGGTATCCGCCGTGAGCAATATAAACGTACGCCGCATATAAACCCAACGGACATCCCCATTGGCTTCCCCCTCCCCCTTGTGCATGAGGTTCGCGTAGAACTCACGCACCAAGTCAGTATCGGACAAGTCCGGGAACCCCGCTAGGGACGTCCCGAAAATGTCCGGTCGACTCGCATAAGCGGCCATCTCTGGCGGCATGTAAGTATGGTCGACCTCAAACTGGTAGTCTATGGGAATGCTATGCTCCATTTTGGTCCCGGTCATAAAGTAATGTTGGGCATAGTGATTGACGAACCTAAAGCTGTCAAACATCAAAGGGGTAAGCTCAGTCGCCTCATAGTCCGTAGGGATGTCATCTCGGTTAGGGTCTAAGACGGGCACATGAAACTCCATAACAGACCAAAATCTCGAAAAACGTGCCGACTCGGGAAACGAAGCAAAAACGTGAAACGTGCACAAAAATAGTGTGTCGCAATAGATAGTCCACCTAAGATCTACCAGAGGTCCACACGGCAAGTGCCGCTCCAAATGCAAAATTACCGAAAATAACGGGCCCGGCTACGGGCCGTGCCAAAACGGAAAATAAAGCGAGGGATGAGATTTTCGACCTTCCCTAAACAGGGGTGAAGACCGGAGATTCTGCCCGGAAAGTCGCCGGAAAACCGCCGGTGGTCGCCGGAAAAGTCAACTGCCCGGAATTGAATTCCGAGCCCACCAAATCGAAGCCCTCGATCTCCTCGTTCACGTTCCCTTCTACGGTTTTTGCTAGTTCTTGCTCTAACACCTTCGAATCTGCACTTTTCCTCAAGAACACCTCACTTTTTGATGGAACTTGCCCTCTCGATTTTCGCTTGTTTCCGGATTTTGATGGATGAATCTTGCTCCTTGCGACGAGGGGATTCCAGAAATGTGCCCGGATTTTGATTTGGAGGTCCGAGGCAAAATCTTTGTTCTTCAAGTGAGAGGAAATGGAGGTAGAGAGAGAAAGGGAGGTGCCAACAATGGCTAACCCGTTCCCCCCCTTGTGCTATAACCTAATTTGGTCGAAATGACCAAAATACCCCCGGGGTTTTGAAAAAATTTCGAATTTTTTTTTTCCTTTCTTTCCTGTTTACGTATATACGCAGTACTGCGTATATACCCAACCAGAAAACAAACAAAAAAATAAAAAAAAAATTGAAGTTTGCCCCACGGGTTGCGTATATACGCAGGGGCTGCGTATATACGCAACCCGAGGCAAAATTCTATTTTTTTTTTTTTTTTTTCAAAATTTTCTCTCTCCCCCTGCTTCCTGTTCTTGGCTGTTTTGGATGTTTCTGTAACTGCACATTCTCAAATTCAAAGTCAAAAACCCGCTCATCTCGCCTCTCTCGAAAATTCAGAACTGACATAATAACGTAATAACTAATAAAACTAAATAAATAAACGATAAATTTTGGGTTGCCTCCCAAACAGCGCCTTGTGATTTACGGTCGACGGCCCGACCTTGTTACCTCTCACGGGTCATCAAAATAGACTGGGTCTATTTTGACGACTTCGGCGGTCTCGAGATACGGCTTGATCCGGTTCCCGTTCACCCTGAAACTGGAGTTGTCTTTTGGATTTTCCAGCTCGAATGCCCCCCAGTCAAAAATCTGCTTAATGATGAACGGTCCCGACCAACGAGACCTCAACTTCCCCGGAAAGAACCGCATCCGGGTATTGTAGAGAAGCACTTTGTCGCCTTCGTTAAACTGCTTTGGCGTGATACGGTGATCATGCCACTTCTTTGTCTTCTCTTTGTAAATTTTGGCGCTCTCGAAAGCCGTTCTGCGGAATTCCTCCAATTCCAGCAGTGCCATCTTCCTCTTATCCCCTGCTAGATTCTGGTCCAAGTTCAGCAGTTTGATGGCCCAATACGCCTTGTGCTCCAGTTCCACCGGTAAGTGGCACGCTTTCCCAAAAACGAGCTGGTACGGTGACATTCCCAGCGGTGTTTTGAAAGCTGTCCTGTAGGCCCAAAGCGCATCGTCTAGTCTGACGGACCAATCTTTTCGGCCGAGATTCACTGTTTTCTCGAGTATGCTCTTGATCTCTCGATTCGACACCTCGGCTTGCCCGTTCGTCTGCGGATGATAAGGTAACGAGACTTTATGAACTGACACGCCGTACTGTTTCAGAACTTTCGCAAAAACTCGATTGATTAAGTGAGAGCCCTCGTCGCTGATCATTGCCCTGGGAGTCCCGAAACGAGTGAAAACGTTGCGTTTCAGAAAACGCTCAACGGTAGCTGCATCGTTTTTCTGACACGCGATCGCCTCGATCCACTTTGTCACATAATCTACTGCCAGCAGAATGTAAAGATTCCCCATCGAAGACGGGAACGGACCCATGAAGTCAATCCCCCAGACATCGAATGGCTCTACCTCCTGCCACACGGTCATCGGCATCTCGTCCCGGTGTGACGTGTTTCCTGTCCTCTGGCACCTATCGCATCCCTGCACATAGTCGTGACAGTCTTTGAAGATTGTCGGCCAGAAAAACCCGGACTGCAGTATTTTATGCGCTGTTCGCGTTCCCCCAAAATGACCCCCACACTGTGATGAATGGCAGTGTCGGATCACGTTCCAGGCCTCGTGGGTCGGGATACACCTTCTCAGGATGTTGTCGGCCCCCTGTTTGAACAAGTACGGGTCGTCCCAGAAATATTGTCGACTTTCGGCAATGAACTTTTTCCGCTGTGACGGGGTGAGATCCTCGGGAAGCGTTCCAGTTACCAAATAGTTGGCTATGGCATAGTACCATGGTCTCCCGATCTTGACTGCCATGATGTGCTCGTCCGGGAAGTTTTCCTTGATCGGCACCGGGTCCACCTTCACGTTCTCAAGTCTGGATAGATGATCCGCTACCACGTTCTCAACTCCCTTCTTGTCCCGAATTTCCACATCGAATTCCTGCATCAGTAGTACCCATCTCAACAGTCTCGGTTTTGCGTCCTTCTTGTCCAGCAGGTATTTCAAAGCACTATGGTCGGTAAAAACAATAACTGTTGACCCGACCAAATAGGGCCTGAATTTGTCCAGTGCATACACCACAGCCAGCAGTTCCTTTTCTGTCGTGCCATAGTTGAGCTGGGCATCGTTGAGTACCCGGCTCGCATAATAAATGACGTGGCATACCTTATCCTTTCGCTGTCCCAAAACTGCCCCGACTCCGTAGTCGCTGGCGTCACACATCAGCTCAAACGGGAGTGACCAATCTGGCGTGGTTATAACCGGGGCTGTGGTCAGCTTCTCTTTCAAGTGGTCAAAAGCTTGCCGACATGCTGTGTTGAAATCAAAGGGTACATCTTTTCCGAGTAACGCGCAAAGTGGCTTTGTGATCTTGGAAAAGTCCTTGATGAATCTTCGGTAAAATCCTGCATGTCCCAGAAAACTTTTGATCGCCTTTACGTTCGTCGGGTATGGAAGCTGCTTTATCACCTCGATCTTAGCCCTGTCCACCTCGAGTCCCTTGCTGGAAATTCTGTGACCCAGCACGATCCCCTCGGTGACCATAAAGTGACACTTTTCCCAATTGAGCACCAAATTCGCCTTCTTGCATCGGATCAAAAACTGGCCCAAATGGAACAGACAGTCATCGAAACTGTCCCCGAAGAGTGAAAAGTCGTCCATGAAGACCTCCAGATTTTTCTCGATCATGTCGGAAAAAATCGCCATCATACATCTCTAGAACGTGGCAGGAGCATTACACAACCCGAACGGCATGCGTCGAAACGCGAACGTACCGTACGGGCAGGTAAACGTCGTCTTTTCCTGATCCTCTGGGGCTATGCAAATCTGGTTGTACCCGGAATACCCGTCCAGAAAACAGTAGTAGGCATGATGGGCGAGCCGGTCCAGCATCTGGTCCATGAATGGCAGCGGGAAGTGGTCCTTCAGTGTTGCATCGTTTAGCCTCCGATAGTCCATGCAGATCCGCCAGCCCGTAACGGTGCGCTGCGCAATCTGCTCCTGATCGTTATTCTGCACCACCGTAATACCCCCCTTCTTGGGCACGCACTGGACCGGGCTGATCCACGTGCTGTCCGATATGGGGTAGATGATTCCCGCTTCCAGCCACTTCATGACCTCTTTTCGCACAACGTCCTTCATGTTCGGGTTCAGTCTCCGCTGGGGCTGAATCACCGGTTTCTTGCCTTCTTCAATTCGGATCTTGTGCATGCAGTAGGAGGGGCTGATCCCCTTGATATCTGCAATCGTCCAGGCGATTGCTTCCTTATGCTCTCGCAATACTTCCAGCAGTTTCTGCTCCTGTTCCTGAGATAAACGAGACGAAACAATTACGGGCAGAGTACTATTTTCACCAATATACAAATACCTGAGATGGCTCGGGAGCGGTTTCAGCTCCAGTGCGGGTGGTTCCTTGAGTGACGGGACCAGAATCATCTTTTGCCCGCCGTCTTCGTCCTGGTGCAAAGTGGTCCAGTCTTCGGCTCTCATGGCGTGCTCGCACCGGGTCTTCTCTTTTTCTTCCCCGTACATGCTGTCAATCTCTTCCCACAATTGGTCCATCTCCTCGTTTTCCCAGCCTTCGTCCACCACATCGATAGCAAAGATGTCCTCGTGGTCGTAGTAGTTTGGCAGTTGCAGATTTTTGAAAACGTTGAATTTTACTTTTTCCTCGTTAATCTGCATGGTCAGCTCCCCGCTCTTACAGTTTATCATAGCTTTGCCTGTGGCCAAAAACGGCCTGCCGAGTATGAGCGGTACCTCCCCTGCCTCCATGTCCAGGATGACGAAATCTGCCGGAAAAATAAGCTCGCCGACCTTGACCAGAATGTCCTCGATAACCCCGTAGGCCTGTTTTACGGACCTGTCTGCCATCTGCAGCATGATTCTGGTGGGTCGGGGTTCACCGACTTTCAAACTTTTGAAAATCGTCAATGGCATCAGGTTGATGCTGGCCCCTAGGTCACACAGAGCCTTTCCTGTGTAAGCGTTACCTAGGGTGACCGGTATCACGAAACTGCCAGGATCCTTTCTCTTCCTCGGTAGCCCATTCTTCACACAATTGCTCACTTCTGCCGTCAGGTTTATGGTCTCGAAATCGCTCATTCGCCTCCTCCCATACAAGATGTCCTTGAGGAATTTGGCGTAAGTGGGCATCTCAGCCAAAGCCTCAGCAAAAGGTATGTTAATCTGCAGCTGCTTGAACATCTCGAGAAACCTGGCGTAGTCCTTGCTGTCATCCCTCTTTCGTGTTCGCAAGGGGTACGGGAACTCCTTGGAGACGGGTACAGTTTCTGCACCTGTCTCGTTCTTCACTGCATCCTGCTCAACCGAGCCCTTCGGCTGGGGGCGATCGACTGTGCTGTTATCCTGGCCCGACAAGTTGCGTTCTACTTCTTTCGAATTTTCTGCACGTGCGTGGCTGGGATACGGTGGATCCTGCAGTGCCAATCCACTCCGAGTGGAGATAGCATTGATCTGAGCCCGTGGATTATTTACTGTGTTCGAGGGTAGGTTTCCTGGCTGTCTCTCCGTTAGCTGCTGTGCTAACTGCCCCACCTGCACTTCCAAAGCGCGCAGTGACGTTTTGGTTGTCTGCATATCTGCCGTCAAAGTATCCATGTGCTTGAACCGGGACTCCATAGTCTGGAACATGGACTTGATCTCTTTCATCTGAGCGTCGTACTGCTGTGCTGACGGGACTGACTGAGCCTGCTGGGCCGGGGCAGCCTGCTGGGCTGGTGGCCTGTGCTGGAATCCCGGTGCATAAACTGCTGCGTTCGGGTTTCCGTACCGAAACCCGGGATGGTCTCTCGTACCCGGTCGGTACCGGCTCGGGTCCCACTGCTGATGTACGTAGTTGGTATCTTCAGTCCTTATCTCCTCAATGGCCGTGTCCAGATCCGGTTCCTCGACTGCTGCAACAGTCTTCTTATCCGAATAGACTTTCGTGACCAAGTCATGAACGATCTTGGCCAGGTTGTCTATCCGGTCATCCTCTGCAGGTTCGGCTCTAGCCGCCATCCTGCGATCGTCAAACAGTCGGGTGTCCTGCTTGGCCAACTGCTTCATCAGGTCATACGCACCTTCTTTGTCCACGTGATACAAGAAGTTTCCCCCGGCCTCTCTGTCAATCCTGTCGGCGTTCTCCCTGTCTAGGGCATGGTAGAAAACCTGCAGGATTTTTGCGTCTCCAAAACCGTGGTTCGGGCACCGCTTGACCAATCTCATGAGCCTGTCCCATGCGTCCACTACCGTCTCCCCCATCTTCTGTCTGAATGACAGTATCTCGCTCTGTAAATGTATGACTCGGGAGGCGGGATAGAAATTTGCTAGAAAATCCGTGACACACTCCTCCCATGTGGTGATGGATCGGGGTGGTCGGGATTCAAGCCAGTCCTTGGCTACTCCATAAAGACAGTACGGAAATAAGATCAACATGAGCGCCTCTGCTTCTACCCCCTTGTATCTGACCTTGTTGCAGTAATCTTCGAATTTCCCGATGAAATCGTTCGGGTCTTCGTCGGCCCTGCCATGAAACGGGCAGAGAGTTTGTACCGTCTGGATGGTGGATGGTTTGATGTCAAAGTGCTCTGCGGTGATCTCGGGCACCACAATGGCTCGCTCATGCCCCCCGGTGGGGACTTCGAAATTTTCCACCAACGCCTTCCCAGATCGGTTATATGTTCTCTGGTTGCTTCGGGCAGCAAGTCCCGCTGTGACAAGCTCCTCAATGTACCGAGCCATCTGGGCTGGGGTACGTGTCTCTCGTTCCTGTACACCGGCATCGGTGTTCTCGGGTGGATCTCTCTGGTTGGTTGCCATCCTGCTTTCTCGGTTTCTGCGGTTCTGTTCGGTGTACAGTTTTTCCGGGTTGTCAAGTGGTGTCACCAAATCGCGAGGCAATCTGGGCATCAACTAAACAGTCCTGAAAACGCAGATTCAAAAACGCAGTGAGATAAAAAGAAAAATAACGAAACTGAAAATAAATAAAAACTCAGAAAACTAATTCTGACTACTAAATAGACCCTAAAAAGTCCCCGGCAACGGCGCCAAAAACTTGATGCGCAAACTAACGTGCTATCGCAAGTGTACGAATCTTGTAGTACCGGGTGCAATTAGACTCGGATTATCGTTCCCACGAGGACTGTTTCGGGTTTACTTACGTTGTCAGTTTCGGTTTTCCAAGAGTAGTAACCAGGAGGAGTAGGTTGAGATTATAATGACTAAACTAAAAACAGAATTTAAAAACGTAAACGTAAATATTTTTTGTGACGTTTTCTGAAATAAGCTGAATTTGTTGTGACGATACTAGATGAAGACTAGGCTCCAGGATCCCCTAGGGTTTCTACAGATTTCAGTTTTACGTTTGGTTATGAAAACACTCAGCAGTTTCGGTATCTGTGCAACGTACCAGTTGTGCAGTGACTTTTCAGCTTCCGCACGTAATCCCGATCCTGCAGACTTTCGGATTCTTGTTAAGCTGCCTAAGTCTGCAGTCTCGGTCTAATCCTGTTAGGGTTTCTAACCTGTCCGGATGGCCCGGGTCAAATTCTCTAACAGTTGGTCTCACGTTTTTCGATGCTAGCCCTATCTCCCTTTCTCTGGTCGGTCTATCAGGGTAAGGTACTAAATCCCGGTTTTTCTTCCTAACCCTAACTTGACGTTTTCACCTACAAGCTCGGGTCTATAGCAATCCTGGGTGATCAATCCTATCATGCATATACGATAATAATCAAACCAGAATAACAGATACAACTTGCTGAATTAAGACAATCATCATGAATCCATAATCATAGTAATCATAAAATCTGAGTACGAAACCCTAGGTTCACCGAGAACCTAGGTGAAAAGTTTAGCTACGACTAGACATAGTATAAAACGCAGTTTCTGAATATAAAGAGAGAGAACGAAATCAAACTAAGTCTTCGAATCTCGAATCGCGCTTTCGTGCTCTCCGTGAATACTCTGACTCGCCCTTCGGTTGTGCTGAGAATTGTGCTATGTCTCCGTGATCTCCCAAAACGAGTCTGGACGAGTCTTTAAATAGTGCTGTTTCCTGAAAACGCTTGTGCTTGAAATTACGGAATCTGCCATCGGTCCACCGTCTTTGACCAAAAGTCAAAACTGGCTGCGTATATACGCAGGGGTTGCGTATATACGCAACCAGGGCCCAACCAACATCCCCCACCACCCTCACTGCCTGCGTATATACGCAGGGCCTGCGTATATACGCAGGCCGTGGGGGTAGGTGGGGCCCACTTGGTCCTCTGGTGGGCCAGGTCTGGTCCCCTGGGTCCCACTCTTCTTCCTGATGCTCCCGGTTTGCCTCTTCGGTGTACTTCTGCTTTTCCGTGTTTCCGTCGTGTCCCGGTCTTGTGCACGTTTCCCGAGACGATCCCGGCTTGGTCCCGGCACGCTTCCCGATGCACCTCCTGAACCTGTTCCTGAAAAGGCAACACGAACGAAAACCCGCGATCATATCCAAATATAGCAAGAAATAAGCAGAAATAAGCAGAAATCCAGCAAGTACAAATAAACGTCTCGTTCTAGATTCCCGGGGCATTCTAAGGCATTTTCCAGCAAAAATCGCTAATTCCGACACAAATACTCGTGAAATCAGGCTAAAAGATAACCCCTAATTGGGCGTTATCAATGACATGAACTACAAACTGTGATGTGAGCTTATATCTGAGGGTCACCAAAAAATGTTGATTCATGTTCAATTTGTGGTTGTAGTGGCCTAATTGTGACACTAATCACTTGACATCATCTGCATTGGCAAGTTATGCATCAAATAGACATGTTTTTGACTGCAAAATCTGAGAGTCGCATAAAATAGAAGTTTCAATGCATTGTTTACATCTTCTGCATTTTGTTTCTCTTTCTCACTACTGGGTTTGTTCTAATTAGTAATGTTGGTTCAGTTTTAATAGCACTTTGGGTGATAAATGTGTGGGATTAGACTTCAGAAGTTGATATTGAAGTTTGTAATTTAAACTGTTTCAATTGGTGGGAAACATTAGCAGATTTATACTCTATGATGATATAAGGCACTTAATTGCATGATCTATAAATGTAAACTTTGCTATTTGTGAATGAATGCTCATTGTGTTAGTGTTATAATCATGTGATGCTCCTACAAATGACATGAACTACAAACTGTGATGTGAGCTTGAATCTGAAACTCCAAAAAGTTGTAGCTTCATGTTCAATTTGTAGTTGTAGTGGCCAAATTGTGATGCTAAACACTAGACATCATCTGCAATAGCAAGTTATGCATAATATGGACATGTTTTTAACTGCAAAATCTGAGAGTCGCATAAAATTACCTGCAAGAGCCCTGATTGTCTTTCTCTTCTTGAGCAAGATATCTCCAATTTCAACACTATCCATCACCATTGCAGGGATCTTGTTCCCCACAAATTTTGGCTTCATATTCAGTGGTTTACCTTGTTTTTCAAGCTCTTTGATTTCACTCCAAATGTTGTAAATGGATTTCTGACTAACATTCCATTTTGTAGCTGCAAATTTAACACTACCCCTACCTGCTATCATCTCATGGTTTGAACCTTGTACAATTTTTTTGCTGTTTTGAAGTAGATAGTCTTTGATTCCTTCTTTCTCCTCCCATCTTAACCTCTTTGTCATCATTGTTGTAGATGACGAAGCTCCTGGAAACACACCTGAAGTGGTGGAGAGTGGAGCTGGGGAAGCTGCTGGACTTGAAGATATTGAAGAATCGCAGCTGAAGTGGTGAATTACCAACTGACTGGGCAACAAAACAGAAGCTTCAATGCTCTGTTTTCATCTTCTGCATTTTCTTTCTCTTTCTCTCCACTGGGTTTGTTCTAATTTCTGTAATGCTGGTTCAGTTTTAATAGCAGTTTGGATTTGGATGATGTGGTAGAAATGGGGTGGTAAATGTGTGGGATTAGACATCACACATTTGGAGGGAACTTTGTAATTTTTGGTGTTTGATTTTGGTGGGAAAGTTTAGCAGATTTGGTTTGTTTTAGCTTTTACAACAGGGGTGGTAAATGTGTGGAGTCCACCATGTAATTTCCTCAGCTGGGCAGGGACATTTTGGACATTTCACTGCTTTTTTAATAAAGCAGCTTTCAGTTTCTTTGAAGAAACGTGCGGGACAGAGGGAGTATTTTTCTGAAATACGGAACTTTGAAATATGATATATATATATATATTAAAAAAATTATTAACTTATTACAAAATTAAATATTTATAAAAGTTTAATAACTAGATGTACATAATCCCACTTTTAATACAAATATCTACTACCATAAGACCCAATTATTACTATTACATACTGCTACTACTATTAATACCTTAACCAAATGATACTACCACCACCACTACCATCCCCTAACCCCAAAATACACAGACCACACCCACACACCCACGTACACACCTACCAACCCTCACAAACTCACTTTTGTGAACACTCTCAACCCACTGCTCCCTTTAGCAAACATGATAACAATTTTGAATCTGAACGAAGCAATTGAACGAACAACAACAAAAAAACAAAAAGGAGCTACTGGGTTTACCAATTGGAGAACGGAAACAACGAAGGACAAGACGGCGGCGACGGTGGTTCGACCCGGTGGCTACCCGCTGCTGCTTCAGCTTCGTCGGAGGCAGGGAGACGCGTCGGAGAGGACGACGGAGGGAGGCGGACCAGCGGCTGAGTCGCCGGAGATGGGTTCGGCCTGGGCTCCGGTCGATTTCGTCGGCTGGTTGCTCGGCGAAGAACAGAGCAGAGAGAGAGAGAGAGGCTGTGAGTTGTTGGTGGAGATTTCTGAGTTCTACAGGGGCTTAAATAGGCCTTGGGTGGAGAATTCGACGGAGAGGAGGAGTCCGATTTTGGAGTTTTTCGGGTTGAATTGGGTCGAAGGCTTGGGCAAGATTCGGAGTTTGAGAGTCGAATTCATGTTTGGGTGCGATAAGGACTGAATTGGAACCGAATTCGGGTCGCGTGGTGGTGTTTGGAGGCGGCAATGAGCGGTGGTGTTGTACTCGGAGGCGGTGTTGGAGATGGCGGAGAGTTCATCTCCTAACAGGAGATGGTTGAAGATGACAGGTGAAGTAATCCTGTGTGGCATGGTGCACACATCACGCGGTGGTTGGTCACGTACAAATTAATTAAATGTAACGTTTTGGTCACGTTAAAAAAAATGTTACACGACCCACAACTTTTAATAACTAAAAATTTACGTAACTTTTATAACTTTCACTAAAAATAATATATACAAATAAAAAGTTCAAAACTCTTATTTTCCTTAACTTATAATTATATTTATGTATAGAAATAATTGGTATAACATCTAAAAATTAGGAAAACTACTTGTTATATATCCTATTAACGGCCCACAATATTCAATAATCTCCTAAAAATACTCCCAAAATTACGGGGTATTACAGTCACTCCGTACCCGAGAGGAGCCCGGATACAAGGAGATTTTATAACATGGTTCTCAAGCAAAAACATCCACCATAATAATTAAATACCAATTGAAATAATCCATTATTACAATCCAACATCCTAGCCACAAACCGGGCATAAACAATCTAAAGTGTTTAAACTAATAAAGAGTTCAAATTCAAATAAAACTACTAGTGATCCATGTGATGATACGCGTCCCCTTCTACGCCAGATAACCATCCTCTAAACCTGTGGTGCGGAATCAAAAAGAAACACCACAGTACAAAATCAGCATGAAATACTGGTAAATAAACACCCAAACATGTAAAACGATGATGAGATAGTTATAAAACAATGACTCGTTTGTCAGTAAGAGTTTTTCTCAAACACAGCGGTAATAAAGTTGACTCATCTTCTCAAAAAAAAAGTGAACTCTTGTAATAAAACATAAGAGTTTCCAATTCCATAATATATCCAACCAATTCCATAATCATTAAGAAAATCCAAAATCCATCGTTAACTCTTTTCCGTTAACAAAACCAAAAATACTCATTATTAATTCGTTGTGACGGGGGAAACCAAACCATCTCGCAAGCATCCAAGACCTTAAGTGTCGACACCCCCCAAAGACTCTAGCGGCCAGAGGAGTGAGTACAGGGAGCTATCCGGTGACTTGAAACCGGATTAAATAAAAATAAATTGAAACGGAAGATTGAGATCAAACCGTCCAATGCCAATAGTAACCAATAATAAATGTCCCCGCACAACTATTCCACTTTACGTTGTAGTTCATTATTATTATCATGGTGACATTTTCAAGAAAGACATTTATCAAGTAAAAATCACATATTGCATGTCACATCACATTTAACACATTTTGAGACGTAAAGAAATACAAGAATTCATTTGACACGAAAGAGATAAGCACACTAGGCTTGGCATATTTACTTAACTCAAAGCAAATCCAACTATAGCAATCAATCAACGTACTCTACGTACTCGTCGTCGACGAACTCGTTACCTACACGTAACAATATTCTAATCAAACAATTATTCTAGCAATACACTTGCTATACAAGCTACATGCATATGATAGTCAATGGGTTAGGGTTATAACACCATCCTAACATCTCACTTAATTTATACTTCAAAACAAAACCCAAAACCTTATTCCAAAATCCTATAACCTAAAGCATACATAACCTATCATAACTCCACCAATCTATTACTCCAGTTTTCCAAACAGATCATGGCTCAAAAGCAGTTCCATTGGATTCAAAACTTTCGAAATAATAAGCTTAGCCTCAAACGGATCATAATTTCGATTCCTGAATCAAAAGTTACACCAGTTTCAAGTTTCCAAATTCACTCAAAATATCCATACGGGAATTGTCAATTTTCATGAAACTTTTCCCCCAAGCATCTAATTCATCCTATATTCATACTAAACCTAATATAACATGATTCCCACATTCAAATCAGATTGTTACCCACATACTATGATCATACAAACACCCAAATCGCTTAATCAAACTTCTTTTCCCATCACCCAAGAACATGATAAACCCTAAAACTTGATTATCAATCCTACGAATGCATGAACAATGATCCTAACAATATCAAACTGAAAATTAAAGATTACATGCAACATACATGAATCATGAACAAGTGATCACGAAAACAAAAGATCAACAACAGAAAAGAAAAGAAGAAACAAAACTAGCTCTAACCCGCCGCCATGGAGGCCGGACGAGAAGAGAGGCGGACATAGAGAGAGAGAGAGAGAGAGAAAAAGAAAGAGAGAAAGAAGGAAAGGAAAGAAAGAAAAAGAGAAAAGAGAGAGATTACCTCAACGGAGAGAGAGACGGCGGCGGCGGTGGCTGCCGTCGGGTAGAGAGAGAGGCCGAGAGAGTGAGAGAGAGAAGGACATGTAGAGAGAGATAGAGAAAAATAGGGAGAGTGAGGATTTTATGAGAGTTGGAAATAAAATCAACTTCATAAGTAGGAAACCCTCTTGAATTAGGAAACTTTTACGTAGGAAGAAAAGTTAGGTCAAAAGACACTTATTCCCCTTTGTTTTGTCAAAAGACAAATACCTCCCCCAAACTCAAGTAAAAGACACTAAAACTTTTGATTAAAGTCACAAAGATCCCCCAAACTATCATAACCATTATAATTAACTCTCTACAATTAAATTAACTTCCCAAAACTTATAATAATATCACAAAATACCCATAGTCACAAAATGGGGTATTTCATCCTTCCCTCCTTAAAGAAAACTTCATCCTCGAGGTTTAAACTAAAACCTCCCTCCTTAACGAGATTTCGTCCTCGAAGTTTAAAATAAAACCTTAACCACAATAAGGTATGCACATCCCCTCAATGGTACAACTAGGGGTGAGCACGGACCGGTTTGGGCGGGTATTGTTGAAATTTTTACCCCGACCCAATAGGTACGGGTTGGAGAATGTTCAACCCAAACCCAATAAATTGTTCTCGATACCCAAATCAAACTTAACTTATCGACTCGGTCCGGTTCGGACCGGGTTGAACGGGTTGTTAAATCTAGATAAGTTATTTGGAAAATGTATAAATTTAGTTAAAAAAAATAAAGATGCATAAGCTTCGTGTTTGGAATTGAAATTTTTAACATAGTTTGTTAGAAAAGATGAGTTATTTGAGGAAAATCAACTAAAACTATTATTCGGGGATATAAATTTAGGCATCGGACAATGTTATCTAAATACAATATGTAATTTTTTCATGTAAAAATTTAATCGGACCGGACCGGTTCTAAACGGTTTTGCTAAATCTAAAACCATGATCAATCAAAGTTAGTTCGGGTTTGCGATTTTATAATCGTACCCAATCAAGTAGCATGAACGGGTGTTAAATTCGGACCGGTTTGATGCGGGCCGGTTTGGGGCGGCCGGTTTGGGTGAGTTTTCCTCACCCCTAGGTACAACTACAAAATGCAAACCTAAGGTCATGAATGATATGCAATATACTATAAGTAGTACTGCATTAAAAAGGTTGATGTGTAATCATTCGGTTTACACACACAGTCTCGCACGCGTGCTCGCTGACCTCTCCCCCTGTGATTAAACACCCCCACACCACCTGTTGGAGGTGCTAATCTACATAGCAGGCGGGCCATCGCCCACCATTATAGTTGGCCTAATGGCTCTGCGGCTTCGCCCCTATCAGTACTTAGTGTTTTAAACTAGAATATTTTGAAAACAATATTACAAACATGCACTTTAAGAACATCACCAATGGAGATCTCAATTCTAATGCTAAATTTAGGATATGAATAGTGAATTTGGGCATTTATAGCATTTCATGCTCTAATGTATATATGACATGAAATCCTATTTCAAATGCTATTTCAAACTAAAACAAAATTTTTATTCTAAATTCCCAATTATATACTCCATCAACTGCCATAATAACCAAACATCTTTGACAATGTAATCAAATTTAACACCTACCTTCGTAAGTATCGTGACATAAAATTATTGCATTAATTATAGAGCTACCTCTAAAACTATGAGCATAATTTTAGGGGAAGAACAATAATTTCCCAAAATTCTATCCCAACCTATAACCAAGAATTACAAAGTGCAACAGAGCTTGTTTGGTATCCGTTTAAAAACAAGAAAAATAGTGGAAAAAAATGTACCGAAAAAACACGTTTAAAAACAGAATCAAAAAACTGTTTGGTATCCGTTTATATACAGTGTTTAAAATCAAAAACACGTTTGGCAACATTACTAAATTTCAATGTTAATTTGCTTAAATGTCATTTTTACGTACAATACCGACATATATTTTATATTTGTTGCATCAAATCATAGTTGAAATGTCTTTCAACGCCAATAGTATGAAAAAAACACAAAAAATACAACATTTGCTGTTTTTTTAAGCAGCTGTTTTTCAGCATGTTTTTGTTTTTAAACAGGCAAAAAAACAGGTGTACCAAATGAGTTTAAAAAAACAACCCTGTTTTTAATCAAATGATAAAAACAAGGTTGTTTTTTTAAACCCATTTGGTACACCTGTTTTTTTAAAACATGGTGTTAACTTTGATTAAAAACATGGTGTTTTTTTTAAACTCATTTGGTATGCTTTTTTTTTTTCTCTGTTTAAAAACAGAAACATGCTGAAAAACAGCTGTTTAAAAAAACAGCAAATGTGGTATTTTTTTGGTGTTTTTTTTCATACTATTGGTGTTTAAAGACATTTCAACTATGATTAGATGCAAAAAATATCAAATATATGTCGATATTGTACGTGAAAATGATATTCAAGCAAATTAACATTGAAATTTGGTAATGTTGCCAAATATGTTTTTGATTTTAAATATTATTTTTAAACGAAGTTTTTTTTTATTCTGTTTTTAAACGTGTTTTTTCAGTACGTTTTTTTTCCACTGTTTTTCTTGTTTTTAAACGGATACCAAACAAGCTCTAAGAGTAAAAGACTTGCCATCCCCTCAAAAAAAAAAAGGACTTGCCACGACCTTGTTTTAATTTCAAACATTAATATGATGGTTTAATGTGGTCAAAATGACAAATATGTAAATAAAATCAATAGATCAATGAATAGAATATGTGTTCTATCTTTAGCACAATCCTATATTTGGTCACAAATTTGAAACCAAGTATAGCATAATAATAAAAAATTTAAAATTGCTACAATTTTTAACACTCCATTAAAACACCCCAGTTCTATAATTATAGAATTAGAACAACTTTTAATATTCTTTGGAGATGCTCTAATAATATGGACGATTTCTCTCTTAAACAGTAATAAGGACGGATTTCCTAAAAATAAAAAATAAAAATAAGGACGGCGTCAATTCACAAGCTTTAACGGTGCTGCATTCATTAGAAACCGAGCCAATAGTATCAGAGACTAGGTAGGAACCAGGCTAGTTGGGGCTAGTTGTAACCAAAAACTGCCACATTCTGTTTTTCATGACTTTTATCTTTTACTGCTCCCAATGGTCCCATCTTTTGATTCCCCTCTCTTTAAAGATTCACCTACATCCCCTTTTCACCTGCCAAAATATTACCACGCCGTAACTTTTTCAGCTCCGATCTTTTTACTCCTTTTCCCGATTCCAAGCAGAAGAAGAGATCACAAAACGAACCACCATCACGAGAGAGAAAGAGAGAGACGACAACACGTAACACTAAGCCTAGGGGGTCAGAGGTGACAGATCAGTGCATGTTTGGGTATACCTATTTATAAAAACACTGTATTTTTTCTCTAAAAACTCATTTGACAGTGCTGTTGTTTTGTCTGTTTAAAAATAAAACAGACTGAAAAACAGCAATTTATGAAAATAACAACTTAGCTTGTTTGGTATCCGTTTAAAAACAAGAAAAACAGTGGAAAAAAAACGTACCGAAAAAACATATTTAAAAACAAAATCAAAAAACTGTTTGGTATCTGTTTAAAAACAGTGTTTAAAATCAAAAACATGTTTGGCCACATTACTAAATTTCAACGTTTATTTGCTTGAATATCATTTTTACGTACAATACCGACATATATTTGATATTTGTTGCATCTCATCATAGTTGAAATGTCTTTAAACACCAATAGTATGAAAAAAACACCAAAAAAACACCACATTTGCTGTTTTTTTAAACAGCTGTTTTTCAGCATGTTTTTGTTTTTAAACAGATAAAAAAACATGCATACCAAATACGTTTAAAGAAACAACCCTGTTTTTAATCAATGTTGATTAAAAACAGAGATGCCAAACATGCACTTATGGTTGTTAAAGTTATGAGTTTAAACTCAGAACTTTTCCGAAGAACATTTGAATTCTAATTTGATGTATAAAATAGAAAATATATGTCAGTATTATACGTAAAAATAATTTCAAAAAAATTAACATCGAAATTTAGTAATGTTGTCAAATGTATATTTTATTTCTAACAATTTTTTTTTTCAAAACATCCCAGATAATTTTTCAGAGTGCCGCTATGTTTCACCATTTTTTCTTCACTCTTTAATTTCACCTATTATGTGTCACGATATGATTGTTCGTAAGTTTTTGTATTATAAACTTTCTATAATCATATCACCAATCACTAAAATACACATAGACAGTAAAATTAAATGGCGAAGAAAAATGGTGACAAGTAGCATTGAGGGCCGCTATGCTTCATGGTTTTTTTTTTCACCCTTTAATTTCACCTCTTATGTGTCAAGATATGGTTGTTGTTAACTTTTTATTTCAAGATTTTTCTATAATCAACCACGAATCATAAACATCCACATAGGGGGTGAAATTAAGGAGTGAAGAAAAAAGGGTGACGTTTCTTTATTCTGTTTTTAAAAGTATTTTTTCAGCATGTTTCTTTTTCCATTACTTTTCTTGCTCTTAAACGGATGCCAAACAGGGTCTAAGCAAATGCTGGTGCTGTGGTGCATGTGTGTGATGTTTGGAGTGTAAAGAGAGAGAATCCAGAGAGAGAGAGAGAGAAAAGCAATTTTGCAGAAAAGATTTTTACACAACAACAACAAATGCATACCCTCCTCCAGATCTTCCTCTAACCCTCGTTTCCGCTAGCTCACCGACAGATTTTCCCTGAGAAAATCACTCACCTTTCTTGCCGAAATTCGTTCCGATCTCGTCGTCTCTTTTGATCGGTTCCGTTGGTTTGATTGATTCTTTCGCCTTCCGAATCCGTTTCGCCAGCCGCGGATTAGTCGCCGGAATGCCTCTTCACGTTCCCAACCCCTCTCTCTCTCGCTAGGGCGGTTAGTTTCCGCTTCCTTATCGATTTCCGTCAACAACTTTTTTTGATTGATTGTTTGCAATTCTTGAGTGCTGGAAATGAAAATTCAGAAATTTGCGAGATCTGAGGGATTGATTTCTGGCATTGTTTGGAATTCAGTGCATTTTGTTGTAATCTGAGCTTGAAAGTTATTAATGTTAGGCTTATGATGACAGTTGTTCCAGAGGTCTCTGCAATAGAGGTTGATTCATCTTCAGCTTAGTTCACAGTTCTGAGCTGAAATAAACGAGAAATCACTGAATAATCTAGTGAAACATCACAAGAGAGGGACTATTTGTTCATTTTATAAGCTTTCTGATCTGGGTATTTGAGTTGATTAACCGATTATGCCCTTTTGATTGTTCTGAGGTTGTGATTTGGACTAATTGATAGTAGTACTAAACATGGGCTCACTGGTGTAATGTTTTCATCATATCTTCTGAAAAATTCCCCAAATCTATCTAATAAGAAGAGCAATGTCCTTGGATTATAATTGTTCACTTCTCGTGTTTTTTCGCGAAGAACCTCACTAACACTTTTGTAGATTTCATCTAGTTGCTTGGTCACTTATTATGATTTTTCATTTTACAGGGCAAGATGAGTGTTTAACCCTGAACAATACTTGAGTTTTCTGGAGATAAGGGCCAACAATTCAGTTGTTGTGCCCAATTATTATGTCAGGTACGTATAGTGTGTCAAATAGAGTGAAGTTCACTGCGAAAGAATTTTATGTTATGATAGTTTTCCTGGAAGGAAACATTTAAGCGTTGGATTGGGCATTCCATTCTTCATCTTAATATCGCGTGTTTCTACATAATCATGTTGTAGGTCTAGATGGACATGTGGTTCATGATGAAGTAAGAGAAAGAAGGTCGGACTTTGAGTACTTTGAAGATGAGAGGCGGCGATCTAAAATAGGGACCCTGAGAAAGAAGGCGATTAATGCTTCGAATAAGTTCACCCATTCTCTAAAGAAAAGAGGGAAAAGGAAAATTGACTACCGGGTTCCTTCAATTTCCATAGAAGACATACGTGATGCTAAAGAGGAGAGTGATGTTCAGGAATTACGTCAAAGACTCCTGGAGAGGGACTTGTTACCCCCTAGGCATGATGACTACTATACATTGTTGAGGTAAGATAAGTCATACTCATTCTCTAACAGATCACAGTTATCTGAGGGGTTCACCTGTTTAATTAGCTGCCACATGCCCACACATGCAATCAACCGAAATGTCTCCAGTTAAATTATCTTTTTGAGCTACAACACTTGTCCAGGCTTTACATGATCACTGAGTTATTCCCATAATCTTGGTGGACGTTTAATTTGTGCTCTGCAGAGAACTACAGTACCTTCTATTATTTGGACACATAACCTTGTTTATAGATATTCATATTCACGTCGTTTTACACCAACTTAAATCAGTTAAGATATGTTCTGAGTAGTTCATTTGCTAAAGTTTCTAAGAACATGAAGTTCATGTTTGGAGACATTCTCAGAGAAATATTTGTTAAGTTCATACAGCATTATAAAACCCAGGTACCTTGGGGTTTTCCAGCTTTGTTGACTATCAGTATCTCTGGCTTGCCTACTACACATTATGCTAACTCATTTTGATTTGGGAAATTAATGCCCTCCTCAATCTTGTCTTCTGTGCTTCTTGCATTCCCAAAAGTACCCTTCTTTCACTTTAATGTGAGCTCAAGTGAATTTATAGTGTCTGGCTGAAGCAGCTTACTTTATAGTTTTCCAAGTCTCGCTAACTTGCATGTCTTTCTTTTATGTAGATTCCTGAAAGCTAGGGATTTTGACATTGAAAAAACAATTCAGATGTGGGAAGAAATGCTAAACTGGAGGAAGGAATTCGGAACAGACACAATTCTAGAGGTAATGTACCCTCTGATTTTAGATGTGTTATCTAGTGGACAAGTACTGGACACAGGGTTATGTGATAATTTGGTTTCGTTTGTTTCCTCTGATTTGTGGTGGACTATATCCCTATGATTGGAGTTCTTAAGGTTTTGAGATTCAAGATATATTGGTCAGATGGCAACAATTTATTGGCTCATTTTACCTCTGAATACCCACCCAATAGCAGTGTATATCTGAGTGAGTTTCAGTCTGATGTGTCAATGACTGTGGATATCCATCTGCAAAGACTCGGCACAAACATTGATGAGGGGCATTGTGGTCCAGCCAATAAGACCGGAAAAAAAGCAGTGTAAGAACAAAAAAGTAAAAAAAGAATATAAGTGAAACCGCCAGAAAGATAAAAATAAAGCCTGAATGTTATCCACCATGCCAGGCAGATCCCTGCAAGGTAACTGAAAGAAATATGTACATTATAGTTTAAGGTCGTCCAAACAAGGGGTTGTTCAAAAATCAAACTAGGTCACTTTCTTACCACATAGAGGTATTTATGCAATTTGAACTCTGAATATACCAATTTAGCTGTCGACAACGTTGTTTTGTCAGTTTTATGTTTGACAACGTTACGGTGCACTAGTGAGAATTTTGTTGAACTTCAGTTAATTTTTATTCTCAAGGCTATATGCCCTTAACCTGCGCTGTTATCTTTATCTGTTGTTTATCCTAAATGCTGCAACAAACACATGAATTCGCAGGACTTTGAATTTGAAGAGCTTGAAGAAGTTTTGCAATATTATCCCCAAGGTTACCATGGTGTTGATAGGGAAGGACGACCTGTTTACATTGAAAGGCTTGGGAAGGCTCACCCAAGTAAGCTTATGCGCATCACAACAATTGATCGCTATGTGAAGTACCATGTTCAAGAATTTGAGAGGGCTCTGCATGAGAAGTTCCCTGCATGTTCAATTGCAGCAAAGAGGAGGATCTATTCGACAACAACAATTTTGGATGTACAAGACCTGGTATGTATGAATGAAAAACATTTGAGCAATTTACAAAATTGCTATCAGATCTGTCACCATTTAGTTTGTTATTTTGTTTCTTCAGTTTCACGGAGGAACTGGAACTTATTGAATGACTAGAATATCACCGTCCCCGAAGATACTACACAAATGAAAGAACTGAAGAGAATAAAGACTTAATCTTCTGAAACTCATACAGTATGATTGAGTGTTGTCAATCCTAACCACCATCTCTTCTTACACGATGAGAAAGCTCTTTTATCTAGTCATCTTCAACCAATAGAAAGACTTCTAAAACTCCTACAGTGTGATTGAGTGTTGTCAATCCTAACCACCTTCTCTTCTTACACAATGAGAAAGATCTTTTATCTAGTCATCATCAACCAATAGAAAGGCTTAATAACAATTCTGTTTTATTATGCAGAAAGTAAATGGTTGGATATACATAATGGGAAAGGTTATGTAAAAAGAAATATTGAAGTAAATTAATAGCACTTGGTCTTCAAGGTTAAAATGTGTAAGTAAAGTTTGCGAGCCCTGTCGTTTATCAGTTCACAGAACTCAAAATGGAAAGATTTCCAGCTTGCAGTTGTCAGCATGCCACGGTTTTCTAACTAAAAGTAAAAAACAAGGGAAACATAATACCATTGAGCCGCCAATATGTTCAAGTTCTTTTTAATTTACTGTACTGGACTACTTTGTCTTGTTTTGGTGAAACTGCCAACTATTAAACTCCTCAAAACTGGGAAAATCTTTTTCTTATTTAGTCATATCGTATGCTGACGAGTAGCGGTCTATGAATTTTACTGAAGTGGGGATTACAAAATCAATGATTACACGGGTTCATTGGATTGAGTCGTTTGTCCATTTTCCAGAAGTGAACTGGCACAAAGTGGTTATCGTAGTCAGTCAGCTTAGCAAGTCAGTTAAATACGTCATGTCAGGGCTTTTCAGCTCAAACATAAAAGGATATTCTGTTTGGGAAACTTTTTGAGGCTTGAAATTGTAGTTTCGACGAACATTTATTTTTAATACAGATAGAAGTAAATTCTTAATCTACACTGGGTCTCCTCCATAGTGGTAACATCAGGACCCTGGTCCCATAATATAAAGCAACTAACGTACACATCATAAATCGGTCTTACGTCAACATTTATTAAATTTCTCTCTTCAAGCGACAAATTGTGTAGGTCGGCAGCAACATGAGTGTCTGTAATCTACTTGGATGTTGCATACCGCATACCTGTAGCTTTCACACGATTGCATTAAGTCTTGGTGTCAAAGATCTGTAAAATTGGACGACGAGGAAACTGATAAAAAAATAAGTGCAACTAGGGATCATGTACTACCAAAAGTTGGATCTGGTCTTATATTTTTGTTTAAGTAGAAGTAGCATGCGTATGTATTTGTAATTATATATTTAGCTTTTAAGTGCGATTACAATGTATATCACCAAGATACTCCTTTATGTAACGTTTCACCTCAGGATCGATGAGATGTCTTGTAATTTGTGTTGCATTTCTTCTTCTGAAAGATTTCATATCAATGGACAGGGTATTAAGAATTTCACTAAGACAGCAGCTAGTCTCCTGGCGGCCATGACAAAAATTGACAACAACTACTACCCTGAGGTATATGAGCAGCTTGGATTTTCCTTCTCGCTTGCATTTTGTTTGTCTATAATTTAGCTTTTAGCTCCAAATCTTCTACTCTGTCGCGTGTTGTTTCATCAATCCGTTTTCTTTTGATCACTGTAGACACTACATCAGATGTTTATAGTAAATGCGGGTTCTGGTTTCAAGAAGGTGCTATGGCCTGCTGCACAGAAATTCCTTGATGCAAAGACAATATCGAAGATACATGTAAGACTGGTTTCTAGTATTTGCTTTTGGTTCTTAATTCTTCATCTTCCACGTGGTTTACTGACTGCTCCGAATATTTAGGTGCTGGAACCTAAATCCTTGTCCAAATTACAAGAAGCCATCGACTCGAGGTTTGCTTTCTTCTAAATTTTTATTTTTTTTATTGTCTATTTATTTGTTATTTTTATTTGTCATATTACATTGTCTAACTATAGACCCCTTCAAATTAATAATTTTTCAGTTATTTGCCCGACTTTCTGGGTGGTACATGCACTTGTTCTACCGAGGGAGGGTGCATCCGATCTAACATGGGCCCATGGAACGATCCTGAGATAATGAAGGTACTTATACTTCAGTTTTACTTATATCTGGTTTCTTGCATTTGTCTAGTTCACATAAATTACAAAATTAGGCTGGTCGTTAAAATTGAGTTTTATTTTTCCATATATTTATCAAAGTAAACCTGAAGATTCTGAACATAATATTTTTGTTTTTGTAGCTTGTATATAACACAGAAGCAGCATTTTCCAGGCAAATCACTAGTGTATCGAGTGACCAAGAGAAGTTTGACTCCTATATTCAAATACACCCATTCAAGGCAAGTTTTACCCTTCCAGGATCTGTTATTTATTCCTTGCCTCGTGTATTTGTTCTTTTCTCATAAATTTTATTATGCTGCCAGGGAAGAAGTAGTGATACATCAACAGCAGAATCAAGTTCGTGTATCGATGATTCGTATTCTCCGTCTAGAAAAAGTAGCTCTAGATATTCGCGTCTAACACCAGTCCATGAGGAAGTAAGTTCTTAAACCTATGAGTAAGCTAGATGAGTCCCCAAATTCTTTTCCACCTGAGATAATGTGATTAGGACCGCATTTCTTGACTGATGGTAAGTTGTCATTCCAATGCTGTGTGTTTGGTGCCTCAAAGTGATAGAGAATTTTTAGAGAGGAGATGAAGTACAGAGGCATACACGAGAAAAAAATTTAAAAGGTGTTATGATGCTACAAGATACTCTGCATAACTACCTCGTGGTATAGGATATACTATAAGCAGCTCAATGTCTCGTACTTAGTAGTGTTATTTAATGCAGAAGCACTATGCATATGTTAAAGTCAATCCACGTGAAGGCACAAATACCATATTTTTTGTGTTTTATAAAAAGTCCCGTAGTTGTGTGCTTTAATGCACAGATACCATATATTTGGTTGAGCTCCACACCATAGTGAATGCTTCTCTCTTGTGGTTGAACCTTCAGATGTGTGAAGCACGTGCATTTTTTTCTGTGTTAGCTTATCTTGCACATGCTATGCATATCTTTTTAAGGGGAAATTGTTAACTGCAGGCAAAGTCTTCTGATCCCTGTGCATATTACAGTTGCGATGACGAACTTAGAAACATCGGCGTGGATACTGATCTAGGATCGGAATATCTTCAAAATCAATTGCTCAAAGTTGACGTCACGAGGAATTCATCTAGTGACAGGATACAACAGGCAGACGGTAACCACTTGAACAAATGATTTTGTATGCATCTGTTACTTTCAACCAGACGCGTTATGTCTGTTCTTTATATATATACGGTAACATGAATTTCAACATAGAAAGTTCAAGGACATGATCTCTTGTAATACCCTGTCCAAAAACAGTTAGCTCATTGCATTAACTTCCCTGATGGAAGAAATGTCCAGCAAGTTCCTCCACAGTAGATGTTGTTGTAGAGGAAGTGTGACTACCAAATCAATTAAAAACGTTGAAACCCAAATAATCTGAGATCAAATCAAGCACCACAAGCCAACAGTTAGTTCATCACCCACTTGAGAGTACAAAACAAGATAAACCAGAAAATTTAAGGTTCCGTTTGGTCGGTGGTAAAATATTTTCTTGTAAAATATTTTCACTCGAATGATGTAAAATGATTTACACTGTTAAGATCCGTAAGTCATTTTCTGAAGAGTGAATGACCACAACAACTCATACTAATACCTCCACCACCAAGAACCACCACTACCGCCTACCTCCGCCGCGACCCATCACTGCCACCCACCTCCACCGCCACCCATCACAGCCACTTCCGTCACCCCCACTGTTTTGGCAAGACTTAACCAAACACGAGAAAATGATTGCAGATTAAAGTTTTTCTCAAAGAATATTTTACGCGTAGAATATTTTCTTTTGTAAAACGGCTTACTGCCAACCAAACGGAGCCTAAGAGCACACACTATTGGAGGTTAAGCATGCAACTTATAGTTACTTTTTCTATTACAGGTGGTTCAGTGATCCATTGGCTTAATGCTGTCCAGGAAAGAGTTGGGAAAAAAAGCTTTGGTGCGGCGAAAGCGCTTATATTTATCATTGCAAAACTTATCTTCTTTGTGCCAAGTCTAGCTTTATCTTGGAGAAGGCAGAATAACATTCATCCAACTAATGAGATGGAAGCGACAACAGACAGTCATCAACCTGAAGCTGAACCCGTCATCGGAGAAGACCGTGTGCTCCCATGTGTACAGCGTCTTCAAAGACTCGAAAAGTTATTGGACGAACTTAATAACAAACCTGCTGAAATTCCTGTGGAGAAGGAACAAATGATTCAGCATTCGTTACAAAGGATCAAGTCTGTTGAGCTTGATCTTGAGAAAACAAAAAGAGTAAATTATTTTCCATCTTAATTTTGTTTGGTTTGATGCTTACTTGAGGTCGATGCGCTTTACTTCATAGAACTCTGTAAGTTTGACGAGAAGTCGAACTCTGTAGGTTACAAAGACTGTCATTGGATGACCAGCCAACTTCTAAGTTGGATCTATTTTTGTTAAACCAGAAAAGCATTATCTAAAATGTTTTTATAGTACTTATCTATGATGTTATTTGTCACAGGTATTGCATGCTACGGTGGTAAAGCAACTTGAGATTTCTCAGTTGTTGGAGAACTTGAAACAGTCGGAATTCCATGTAAGTTTCACTGTAAATCTTTTAGCAGTCTTTAATATAATGATTCGTTAGAGTAGTGCAATAGTAGAAGCACACATGGAGTATTACATTTTACGCCATCTAGGTTATGTTAGTATGACAAGCCAGTTCCTTTGACCCCTTTTTTACTTGTATAAAGTATTGACTCCCTATCAATAAAATAAAATAAAATATTATTATATGACTTCCACTCTCTTTTTTGTTGTTGTTGATGACATGGGAACCCTCAGCCGCTACCCTTTTGGGGGAACTGGATAAACTCCCGCTCTAGTGCAATAGCTTGTAAACCACACCAGAGAGGTAAACCAGCCTAAGAAAACCTGGGCCGACGTGCTCGGAATTGAGAAGGCCAATAGGCTGCCCTTGGGTTACCCCAAGATTGGAACTCATGACCTCTAGGCAAATGCCCCAAAGCCTTAAAAATGTAAACCCGACCTACTCAACGACATCCCAAAGGGTCTTTCCATCATCTTTGTTTCTCTGAAACCTTGGTTATCCATAATATAATCAATCCTTCATATACTAGAATTTGATAGAAAAGGAAAACTAAGGAAATGCCACTCTTCGTGGCACCCGGTTTTGCTATATTATGTTTCTCTTCAGTACTCGTATCATCTGATGCATTGTAAACACACTTTATTTTCTTTTTATGCTCTACACTAAGGTAGGGTTCCCAACTGTTGACTAGTACTTGGTAGATGCTTTTCTCGAGTCCCTGCTGTTGTGGAAATCGTTTGTATTAACATTGAGGTCTCTTCTTGCAGCGGAAGAGGTTATTTTGTTAGATCATTTGAAGATCAGAGCTCGAACGAACTAGGAGACATCTGAACCGGCACTACAGAGTATAAAAGAAAGAGGTGCAAATATGGATTACTACTGGTAAATATATGGAAGCAGCACCTACAGGCAAATATCCCCGCTAACCCAGACTACCCTTAAATATATTTTGTCTGACATTAATAGGCAGAACCTATAATTTAACAACCTGGTTCTTCTTCTGTACTCATATGTTGAGAAATGTCGAGAGAGGAAAAGCTTAATGCAATAGTTTTATAGTGCATTAATTTATATATATTTCCTATCCGCTTTCTCAATTGTGGTGGTGTTGTCCTAGCTTTCTCATTTCTAGAGACTCATTAAAAATCTTGCTTGTATACATTCAGTTTATTCGTATGGATTGGAGTAAAGAGCACTGAAAAAGATTTTGGAAACCTTATGCTGAAAGAAAATTGTTAGTAAGCAAGTTGGTCAATTGTACGATCTTGGAGACCTAGTGCTGAAAGATGGGAACAATCATCTCGACAGGTTTTCGACATTCTTGTCATCTCAGTACCCAAAATTGCAAGAGTTTATCAAGAAAAGGAACTATTTGTGCGCTGTGATCATAATCACAGCATATTTATTGGAAGTTCATTGGTTTACAAACTGAAAATCCATTCTATGCTAGTATTATGTTGAGAACCAAGCTTTAAAGAATTCGTTCAAACTAAGCTGTTAATTAGGACTCGTGAGAGATTTCATATGCTAATTACTATAAATACTTGCCAGGAGTGATAACATCTCCCCTCAGATTACTGTTTTCCTTTTCTCCCGTTCTAACTTGTTTCAACCCAGAAGGTTTCTTTCACCTTTCTCCTTCAACTCTTGTAGTAGTAAAACCCAAGTCGCCATTTCACCTTTCTCCTTCAACTCTTGTAGTAGTAAAACCCAAGTACATGGCGACGGATACCCTAGACTTGGTAATGGGTGATGCTTTACTTTGTGCGGAAACGCCTGGGCGAATTCGACCAGCTACAGAATGTAATATCGGTGGCGGCTTGATACGGACCGCGTGAATGTAATATATATATATATATATATATATATATATATATATATATATATATATATTCCAAAAGGGAAAAATTATATAAATTAAGGAGCTCTGTTACAACTTTCTCTGGCAATTATATCCAGAAGAACTTGATTTTGCATTACATCACTATCTAAACTAGCCAAACTAGCTAATTCCATCATTTTGTCAGCAGCCTGATTGGCATTTCTGGGAATCCATCTAAACTTAACTTTTCTAAATTGAGCAAAGCATTTAGCATCTTGAATCAGTGGATCAATTTCCCAACAAGAACACTTGCTGCTTAATAGAGCTTGTATCACTTCCTTGTTATTACTTTCAATTTCAATTGAATCCACCTCCCAATCTTGGATTCTACTACAGGCCAATCTTGCAGCCTCTGCTTCAGCCATGCCAGCAGACCTGGCTTTCAATTTCTGCCATTCTGAATTCAGCACTTCACCTCTGTGATTTCTGGCCATCCAGCCTATAGTAGCCATATGATTTGTGTTGTTCCAGGTGGCATCCATATTAATCTTGATACTATCTGGAGAGGGTTTTTCCCAGGTTTTTAGCTTCTTTACCTGGGTATCTCCTTTCTCTTTCTCATGGTTTGCTTTGTCCACACAGAAGAGGCTTATCTACTCATTCCATGCTAGTCCAAATTTCACACAAGTAGAAGCTGGGTCTGGGTTCTGTTGGTAAAGACTTTTTCATTTCTTGTGATCCAAATCTGCCACATTGCTAGCATTAATTTCTCCACATAGAGTTTGGGTCTATGATGTTCATGGCTTTCTGTCCATTCCTATAATATCCAAGCTATAATATTTTGACTTCTAACAATCTCTTCCACATGTACCCCTTGGATTCCAAAACCAGTAGGGTCTAGTTCAAGCACATTTTGTGAAGATATGTTCTTCATCTTCCTCTCCCATCTCATAGACCCTACACTGTCTTGACAAGTGCTTCAGCCTTTTCTGTAAGTTGACATTTGTGGCCAGGGCTCTGTGCATAAGCCTCCGTCAGAAAAGTTTTATTTTTGGTGGGAGATTTGTTTTCCATAGCCACTTCCAAAAATCCTTGGGGATGACTATTGAAGAAGAAGTTCTGACTTCTCTATCTCGTAACTTGGACTTCTCTTTCAGGATTCTTTTTGCTGTATGAACCCCTGATTTCACTTCATAATTACCCTTCTTGTTCCAAGGCCATCTCAAGATATCTTCTTCCTCAATCCATTTAATTGGGATTTCCTTAATAGCTGTTGCATCTTCATTGTTGAACCACATTCCCAGTTGATTAATTTTCCAACTTCTAGAAACTGCATTGATAAGATCACTGACTAGAATACTAGTCCCAGCAAATTGGGGGATTCTTGTAGGGGTGTATCTTACATGATTTGTGATCCAGTTTTCAGAAAATACCTTAACAGACTTACCAATTCCAATTTGCCAAATTGCATCTTTCTTCAAGACTTCTCTTCCTGCCAAAATAGCTTTCCATGTACATGATCCTTTAGCTTTATTATTTGTGTCCCAAAAAGTAGTATGGGTGATAGATAGACTTCAACAACTTAGCACAAAAGGAGTCAGGGTTTTTGATTATCCTCCAAGCAGTTTTGGCTAGCAAGGCATAGTTCATAGCTTGAATATCTCTAAATGCCATACCTCCACAGTCTTTTTGTTTTGAAACTTCTTCCCATCTTACCCAGCAAATCTTCCTCTCATCAGCTTTACCACTCCACCAAAAACTTCTAATTAGATTAGTTATCTTTCTGCAAAGATATTTAGGTAATAACACTACTGCCATAGTGTAAGATGGTATGGCTACTGCCACTGCTTTTATGAGTACTTCTCTACCTGCAAAATTCAAAGCTTGGCTCTTCCACCCCTTCAATTTTTTTAAAACTCTCTGATACACATAATCATACACTTTTCCAACTGCTCTTCCCCACACTGCTGGTATACCAAGATAAAAATCATTTGGGTTGAGACAAAGAGCATTCAACAAGCTTGAGATGTCTTGTTTAACTTGATCATTGATGTTTGGAGAGAACAAAATACATAATTTTTGCAAATTGGTACACATACCACTAGCACCTTCAAAGTCATTTAGGACCTTCAAACAATTATGAGTCTTTTGTTTGGTGGCTTGAAGGAAGATGAGTGAGTCATTAGCGAAGAGGAGGTGGTTTAGACTTTGACATGAAGCCTTTAACTGAATCCCCTGTATCTCTTTCCTAGTCATAGCTGTCTCCATTGCTTTTTTAAAGCTTTCCATTACCAAAACAAACAAGTAAGGGGATATAGGATTTCCCTGCCTTATCCCTTTTTTTGGAATGACTTCACCTCTCACTTCACCATTAATCTGAATTCTATATTTGACTGTAGAAATACATTGATGGATGAGCTGGATCCAAAAAGCACTGAACCCCATTTTTTCCATCACAGCTAGTAGATAGTCCCATTCTAGCCTGTCATATGCTTTACTTAAGTCAAGTTTAAGAGCCATCCACCCCTTCTTCTTAGCTTTCTGATTTCCAATCCCAGAAAGAACTCTTGAGCTATAATAATATTATCTTGGATATACCTTGAAGGAACAAAAGCAGACTGGTTTGGGGATATGATGGAGGGGAGTATTGCTTTGAGCCTATTGTCTAAGATTTTGGCTATAATTTTATACATAACAGTGCTCAAAGCTATTGGTCTTAAATGAGAAATAGATTCAGGGCATCTAACCTTTGGTATCATAACCATATTTGTAACATTGAGGCTTTTATATATGTAACCAGTCTTAAAGAAATCTTGCACTTCATTGCAGACCTCTTGTTTGATGGTGTCCCATTGAGTTTGAAAGAACAAAGCTGTAAATCCATCATACCCTGGGGCTTTGTGAGGCCCCAGCTGTTTCACAGTTTCACTTATCTCTTTCATGTCTGGAATCTTGACCAACTCCTCATTTTGGCTTGCAGACACTTTCCTTTCCACACTTTGTAACATACTCTCCCAGTTTCTTGTTCCTGCAGTCTTGTAGAGCTTGTTGTAGAAATCAGTGAAGGCTTCTCCAATCTTTTTCTCATCAGAAATCCAGCTTCCTCTATCATCTTTAATTCTTTCAATATTGTTCCTCCTTCTTATTTAGATAGTACTTAGGTGAAAGAACCTAGAATTTCTGTCCCCTTCTTTGAGAAAGTTAATTCTAGACTTCTGCTTCCAATACATCTCTTCCCTATCCCAGACTTGTGCCAACTCTCTTTTGATTGTATTGGCCTTTTCAAAGTTTTCAGTAGTATGGGGGAGTTGTTGTACCTGCCTCAAATCTTCTTCTAGAGCTTTTATCTTGTGGCTATTGTTACTCCCTTCTGCTTTACTCCACTCCTTTAGTGCTTTTCTGCACTTATTCATTTTCTGTATCACAGTAAACATTGCAGAGCCTCTTTATCTGTTTCCCAGACTTTCTTTACCACTTCACTGCAGCTATCTTTCTTCACCCAATTGGCATCAAATTTGAAATCATATCTTCTTTTTATATTTCTATGATTTGTGTTAATCACCATTGGAGCATGGTCTGAGCCTTGGAGATAACCATAAAAGACTTTCACATTTTGTTGTTTAGCCATCCAATCTATTGAACCATACACCCTATCAAGCATTTCTCTAATATTTCCAAGTGGTCTATTGTTTGTCCAAGAGAAACTTGTACCTTGTTGTTTGACTTCCATGAGTTGGCAGTCATTGATGAAAGATCTGAATATGTTGAGTCTCCAAGAATTGACAGCTCCTCCTCCTTGATTATCTTCCTCATGAAGGTAGTCATTCATATCACCCAGCATCACCTTAGGTCTTGATAGCTGATTGCAAATTTGTTCAAGATCTTGCCGAACTTTATGCCGCTTAGAGATTACACTGTCACCATACACCCATATCCAATGTTCAAATTGGTTCACCCCTGTTTCAATGGAAGTCACCACATAGTTTTTGCAACTAATATCAGTATTCACATTCAAATCCTCCTCCCACCATAAAGCTAAACCCCCCAAAGCACCATTAGGTTCCACATAGTGAGCATTGGGGTATCTCATTCTTCTGCTAATACTCTCCAACTTGCTAGAATTATTCTTTGTCTCCATCAGGAAGATCAAAGAGGGACGATGGTTATTAATTAATCCTCGGAGACTCTGGACTGTCAGTGGTCGCCCCAACCCCTGACAGTTCCAGCTGATCACTAACATCCCTGGTGTGGCTGTTCTAGGCCAGTCACCACAGCCTTTCTTCGTTTTTCTGCCAATTCCTCCCATGTACCTTTATAGCAGCTCATAGGATAATCTAGAGCACGTCTAATGTCTGAGCTTTGAACATAGTTACCCCTGAATTCCGTGACATAGATTTGGTAGTCTCCATCTTCAAATGCTTCCCCCACTTCATATTTTGTTGATGCATACTCTGTTCCCTTCTCTTTTCTTTGCTTTTCCACTTCTTGAATGTATTCCACCTCCTGTCGAATCTGAGTAGTAAAATCTTCCTTAACATTCGGAGCATCAGGATTATCGAGTAGTCTTCTCCGCTTATCACTCCCTTGTTCTTCGATTAGGGTTTTTTCTCTTTAGAGAGACAAATCTGCTAAACACCTTTGATAAACCCACGTCTAGAACCGGGTTTCCCAGTTTTTCTATCGGACTCGGGTCTTCCAGTAAGCTTATATTGGGTTTTGGGTTTGGAAAGCCCACTCGTAACCTCCATCTCCTTTGGGCTGTTTTTCCTTCTTTCTCTTTTTTCTTTTGGGCTTGTGGTTCTCTATAAAGATTTATTGTTGTCAAATCTTTGCTGTTCTGCTCCAATAGGCTTCTTAATGGGCTTTCTCCTTCTGATTCTGTTGTGCTGGATGGTTCTTCTACTATGTAGGGTTTTTTTTGGGCTTTTGAAGGGTTATCTTTCTTTTCCATATTTACTTCTTTACCCTTGTCTTCCAATCTAATTTTCCTCAGCAGAGTCGTCGTTTTGACGCTATCCAGGAGGCGCCTTAATTCCGGCGACATACTCGTAGCTGTCTTGGGACACGTGGACTTTGGACGCACCTTCTCCGTACTCTGCTCATTTCCCGTGAAGCTTCATGTCCTTTGCTGAGCTGTATTTTCCGTATCAATATCGTCCTTTCCGATTCTAGTAAGTGAGTCTCACGCGCCCCCAAATTCCCAGATTCCGATGAATTCTCCGGTTGCTTATCCCTTTCCGATGAGCCCTCTTCTTCCTCCTCAACTTCTGGTAATGGGTCAACCCATTGTTTAAGCAGTTCTTCATCCTCCCGAGTGAAACCCTTTGGCATTTCCTTTCTGAAAATCACTTTTCGGGGCAGCGTTCCGAGGAAAGGTCCACTCCGTTCTTCACGAATTTACATTCTCGATGTTCATGGCCTATTCTGCCACAACTGTAACAATATATTCCCACCTTCTCATACAGGATCCCCATCCTCACCTTCTGGCCTTCTTTGAAAGTAGAGAAGCTCTGCCGTAGTGGTTGCTCAACCTTCACCGAAACCCTCAATGTCATGTATGGGCAGCATCAGTCTTCATCCACCGTATCCTTATCAATCGTGATAATACTTCCCACTACCGCTCCAATTTTTAGGGCATTATCAGTCGTCATCTGTTGAGGTTTTAAACCATGAATTTGGATCCAGAAAGGAGATTCATAAAAATCTATATCCTTCAAAGCTAGCCCACTTGGCCATTGTTTGAGGATGAAGAGGCTCTCCGCTACCATCCATGGTGTTCCTCTGAAAATTCTTGAACAATCCTTCTCATTTTCGAAACGAATAATAAAATGATTGTTTCTCCTCATCTCTACTTTGATCCTTCCCTTCAGATTTCAAATACCAGAGACTATAGTGTTGATTGTCTTTACTGTACAGATTTTCTGGGCTACAACTTTTCCAACTAAAGTGGAATTACTCAGTTTTCGCCCTAAAGCTGTGTTTTCTTCAAGATATAGGATTGAGTCTTGCTCCATATATCTTGGCCGAAGAGGGAGGCCAAATGTTTTACCCAATCAAGAATTAAAACAGAGATATGGATTAGAGGAAAGAAATTGAGGAGTAGCAGATTAAAGGAGATAGTCGTCACTACTTTAGATCTGGAACAGTGGATGATTGTAGAGAACAAAATAAAGATTTCCGATTCCCACCCTATCGAGAGGAGGAAAAAGCGTCACTGAGACGAAAAAATCTCATCCCTAGAGAGAGAAAAATCCTAACGATTATGACTTGATGAAAGTAATAATCTACTATCAGCCTTAAAATAGCAAATGTTGATTCTGCGGATACACTACTCTACGGATACAATGTTTCTTATTCGTTTCATTATATAATGATGTAATTAGAGTGAACATAAAAAAAAAACTATCGGTTTTATCACTAAAATTGCAATTATTGTTATTTTAATTAGAACTTGAAATCAGGTTTTATGATTATTAATCTTTGTAGATTTTTTAATGACGTGGAATGCTTTTATTGGCCATTTTATGACATGTCATAAGTTGAGTTGAATGAAAAATGTCGCAACTAAATTTTACTTCCTATTTTTTATTTATTTATTTTTTTTTTATTTTTTTTTTTTAAAAAAAATTATACATAGATGTCTTCATTGCCCTATTCTATGGCTAGAAGTAGTACATAGTAGATTAGTACAATGTGAATTAAAAAAAGTTCTCAAAAAATGTGAATAAAAGATTTCAGTAGAAGAAAGTCATGGTTTTTTTTTTTGAGGAATAGTTTACAATGTTTCTACATGTTGAAAAAAACAATATATCTTACTAATTGTCAGAATTATTAATTACTTTGATTACATAATGATGTAAGAAAAGCGGGCACTTTCCTAAACTTGGGTGGGCATTTACGGTTTATAGGTTAAATTGCATTTTGAACCTAAATTTAAACTTATCTATCATGTTATGCGCTTTTGAGAATTACATCAAATCTTAGACTATCCGGGTTCGAGCCCGGACATTATGCATGAGCTTCAAATGTTATGCGTTATGATAATTAATATTTATAATTATTTTTGAATGATAATGAAATGATAATTTTTCTATTTACCCTTCCAAGAAGCAAGGGTTAATGGAATATAGGAAGGGTAAAAGCTGGAGGAGAACGTGAGACAATAGCCGTTGATAGCTAGGAAATGAATTTTTTTTCTAAGAGCGAACTTTCCGCTGGGTCGTTGGATTAAAAATCTATTTCATGTTAGTATTCGAATTTTCTTTCGTGGGAATCAAGCTTCAAACTATTAGTTTAAACCCTTCAAAAACAGAGTACCGAAGCTAATTAGGACTTAGTGATAGATTCCATACGCTATAAATACTTCATCAGATTACTGCTTTCCTTTCTCTCCCATTCCCATTATTAACTTGTTCCAACCCAGAAGTTTTCTTTCCCCTTTCTCCTTCAACTCCTCAAAACCCTAGTTAGCATACATGGCGGCGACGGATTCCCTAGACTTGGTGAAGGCTGAGGCATGGCACGATTACTTTGTGCGCGAGGGACTTGACGAGTTCGAGCTGTTACAGAATGCGATAACGGTGGCGGCGTGGTACAGACCGGGTGAATTCGTTGATCGTAGGGCACGACTGACTGATCTTCTGTACGCTAAGATCAACCATGAGTTCCTGAGACGCATAGATAAGAGGGCTGGTTCTGTGGATACAAACACTACTCTCTCAGATGATCACAATCACAACAAGGTCATCAACATTCCATCAAGACATGGCAAGGGCAAGGGCTTCTTTCGTAGCCCCGATGGGAAATTTTTCGCAGCAGATCACAAGATGACGATGATGATTCCTGAGATACACAGATCAACTCAAGATCAAGAAGTGGCAGAGGCGGAGCGTCAAGATCACAAAGAATCATCAGTTGGTGGGAGACAAGAACCTTATCATCAGAGAACTGCAACTACTAAAAGAGCATGCAATAAATTGGTGGAAGAACCTCTAATCAACTACGTGAAACCACCAAACAAAGCTTCAACAACAACAACTACTACTAGTACGAGGAATGTTCAAGAGAGCGGCGTCGGCGGCACGAAACAGGTGGCTCAAGATGGGAAATATTCTACAGCAGATCACAAGAGGATGATGATTCCTGAGATACACAGATCAACTCAAGATCAAGAAGTGGCCGAGGCGGAGCATCAAGATCACAAAGAATCATCATCAGTTGGTGGGGGACATGAACCTTATCAACAGAGAACTACAACTACATCAAATTGGTGGAAAGAAGCTTTATTCAACAACGTGAGACCACCAACGAAAGCTTCAACAACAACTACTACTACTAGTACGAGGAATGTTCACGAGAGCGGCGGCGGCGGCGGCAGCAAACAGGTGGCTCAAGATGTGTGTAAGAAGACTGAAAAGCTTGACGATGCAGCGATGGAGATGAAACTAGCAGCCTCAAAGAGGAAGCTCCACCAAGGATACGCACAAGCTCTGAATGACCGCAAGAGGATAAAGATGGTAGAACGTCAATCATACAAGAAGGCTGTTGAAGACCTAAAAAGATGTATACTGAACATGTTATTGTAAATGGAACAATCGAGAACTACGTTTGTGGCTTGATCCCTGTTTGATTGTGGAGGGTACGTAGGCAGCCTTGTAACTTCTGAGGTTCAGCCACTGTATTTAATAAAATCTCTTTCTATTTATAGAGCTGTTGGTGTGCATCGTATATTACATAACAGTAGTTAAGTTGTTCTTGGTTTGAACTTCTTTTCACTTGTATCAAACTGTCAACTGGCTGACTAGAGATGGTCATATGTCCTAATCTTATTGTTGAGCTCACATCAAAGCAGCTACAATGTTATAACAAGATAAGAACGATAAGACAAAACGAAGAAAGACCGAGACAGAGAAATTTAACGTGGCTCACTAACGATCACGTTAGCTACATCCACGGCAAAAACCTAATATTTTATTATTGATATGGAGAAACAATACTGATTGCACTACACTACACTACACTACACGAAAACAAGTAAAACATGTTAGCCAATGTATATAGTAGCATGAAACCTTAATCTAGCCGCCTCACACCCGTAGCCCAGCCCAGATGATCGCACAACCATAGTAGTACATTTGGGTTTTCCGTATGTATTGGAGTAAAGGCACTGAAAAAGATTTTGGAGAGACCTTATGCTGAAAGAAAATTTTGTTAGTAAGCAATTTGGCATAGACGGTGTTATGATATATGTCCCACATCGCTTTAGTCATATATGTTACCCATTGTATATTTTATATAAATAGGACCCTTTGTACATTGTTTAACTTGACGTTTTAATATACGATCTTTCGCTTCCGCTTCAAATTCTAACATGGTATCAGAGCCAATACGATTCTAGGGTTCGTTCTTGTTCGAGGGTTTCTTGTTCATTGTGGGTTTCATTCTTTTTTTTTTGTCTAGGAGTAACAACTCACGGAATGTTCCTTAGTTCGACCGTCATCCGATCGTCGATCAGTAAACTTGACCACATCAATCGACTCGGAATCCATTTCCGAGCACGATCGCGCAAATTTTGCAGAAAACGAACGTTAGACGCGCCGTCATGCGCCGCCAAAGTCCACCGCTGCGCCGCCCTCCTTAAGCCAGGCCTAACGTCTCGAGCCGCTCCAGCGCGCGTTCGGCTTATTCCCGGCTCGTTTCGGCGTCGCAGCTTCCGTGTGCGCCGTCGGCTTCCGTGTGCGCCGTCGGCTCGCCTCTGCGCCATCGGCTTCCGCGTGAGCCGAGGCTTCCGCACGAGCCACCAGCTCGTTCTAGCCGCCATTTCGTGTTCCTGAGCCGTTTCAGCCGCTGTCCCGTCCCAGTACTGGTCAACCCCCTCTGTTCGATCGTTTCGACTCATTCGCTTCAGATATGGACCGGATTATACCGGTTCCCAAGGTTTTTCAACATTATGGTGCTATTTACGGTCTCCGTTTTGTGAGATTTGGACTGCTAGTTACCGTTTCTCACCATTTTAGGGGTGTTTTACTCGTGTCATTGATCTTCTTTCACGTTATTGGGTTGTTGATTTATCAAAATGGATAGATCGGATGCTTCTCAGCCCGTATTGAATGTCTTGGAGGCGTATTGCTCATATTGTCATGAGAATGGGCATAGACTCCTATATTGCCCGATTCGTCATTGTCGTTTTTGTGGGCAGACGTAGCCTGAGCACTACTTGTCTCAATGCCCTGAGAATCCTCGATTTCGGTCCAAACCAGGTCCACCATTGAAATTGGATCCTCCTTCATCGCCTCTTGATGCTTCATCACTCTCCAAATTGGCCATTTTTCTCAAGGGCATCCTTGATACTGCTCGTGAGAAGACTCAATCTACTTCTCTGTCTGCCACCTCAGGTAATGACGCTTGGTATTTTGACTCAGGATGTTGCAATCATATGACATCTAATCCTGAGATATTTTGTTCTCAACGTAATAGTTGTATTACTCCGACTATTCATACTGCTGATGGTTCTCGTATGCGCGTCACTCATACTAGATATATCTCACAAGATAATCTATCACTTCCTGATACTTTTTTAGTTTTAGATCCTGCTCTCAATCTTGTATCTGTTGGAAAAATATGTGAACTTGGCTTGTATGTTATATTTTCCTCCAGTGGGTGTCGTGTGCAGGATCCTGAAAGCGGAAAGACACTTGGCTTTGATCGTAAAGTTGGGCGATTATTCCAACTCACAAGCCTCAGTCTCCCACCGACCTCTTCAGTTGCTGCAGCCACATCTCCGGTATCATCTTCTCTTCACTTGTGGCATTCACAGTTGGGTCATGCTTCTTTTGGCCGTGTTCGTTCCCTTGTCTCCAATGGTAAATTAGGCACTGTCGAGGATGAGCATCTTGACTGTGTTCCTTGTCAGTTAGCAAAGCAGCCCGCTTTGCCTTTTTCTCACAGTGTAACGTCTTCCTCAGCACCTTTTGACTTGGTTCACTCGGATGTTTGGGGGCCTTCCCCTCATGCCACAATGGGTGGATAAAGATATTTTGTTATATTTGTGGATGACTATACTCGATATACTTGGATATTTCTGATGAAGAATCGTTCAGAGTTGGCTCAAATCTATTTTGACTTTGCAGCTATGGTCCATAAAAAGTTCTCATGCCCGATCAAAGTTTTTGGATTGATAATGCGATGGAGTATAAGTCTTCTGAGTTCTTGGCTACTATTCGCAAGCATGAGACTCTTCTCCAGAGATCATGTCCCGACACATCTTAGCAGAATGGCCGTGCAGAACGCAAGCATCGTCATATTCTTGATACGACACGTGCTCTCCTATTTTCTCCTTCATGTCCATAGCGCTTTTGGGGGGAAGCTGCTCTAACTGCTGTGTATACTATTAATCGGGTTCCTACACCAGTTCTTAAGAACATGACTCCATAGGAAAAGTTATATGGTATGCCCCCTGATTATACTTCTCTTCGAGTCTTTGGAAGTGTATGTTATGTTCTTCTTCAGCCTCATGAGCATAATAAGTTGGAATCCCGATCACGGATGTGTTGTTTTATTGGATATGGTATTGAACATAAGGGATATTGAAAGTGTGAGTATACAGATGTATAAGCAGCTAAGATACTCTAGAAGGGGGAGGGTTGAATAGAGTATGCCAACTTTTTGCAAAACTAACTAACAAGTAGAAGAGCTAGTGCAGACAATGAATTTCAAGGCCTTGAACACAGGTTCAAGCCTTTGAAATGTAGCAGAAATTTTTAGAACAAGTATGCCTTTTTCAAGGCCTTGAAAACATGTTCAAACCCTTGAAAAATAAACAGTTTTTGTATGCTGCAAAACTTTGAAAGTAAATGAACTGAAAATGCACAAGACAAGTGATTTATAGAGTTCAGTCCACTTGGACCTACGTCTATACCTCAGGGATTAGATCCCTGCAGGATTTTCAACTAAATTCTTATTAATCAAAAGCTAAGCCCTAGAACTCAAGCACAGAGAGTTCCCTTACTCTGTTACAGCTTGTGGTTTTCCCTAACCTGTCTAGTACCTGCTCTAGCTAACTGATTTACTAAGAATTCTCTATTGTTCACCTTGAAAAATCCTTGAGAATGAATGTAGAAATAATACAGAAATGATATACCAATATAGCTCTATACAGAAGATCACTTAAGAGTAAAAGCCTGTAGTGAAATGCAGTGAACTTCTGTGTATGGATTGGAAGAGATAAAGAACTTCTTTGATGCTTTTCAATCCAGAATGCTTTCTCTGTATTTGCGCGTTGAGAATTGTGTTGTTGTTGCTTCGAATTTGAGCTCTTTAAATACTTCAAACATCTCTGCAAATCTCTCCATATTTTCAGCGACAACCTTCCTATTTTGTAGGCAACATAGTTTGACTACTTTGAGATCTTCTCCAACGGTTGAATGATCATGATATTCAGATATATTTTTTTAGACCTTCATTTAACCATTATGAGAAGCTGTCAAACACGTCTGATTGATCAGAGGATCAAAGTCTTCAAGTGTTTCCAAATCTGCAGCAATCCAGTTTAGGAAACAATCCTGCAAACTTAGAAACAATATTTCTTGCATTATCATGGTCAAACAGTTGATATAGTACGATTCAAAACATGTTTAACAATTTGTATTTCATCATCTAACAACAGGTAATCAAACATACACAAGATAGATAATAAATTAGATCAGAGAGTTAATAGAAAAACTCCCCCTGAGAATATGCTTTCAGGTTTAACAGTTTCAAGGCGTTGAATCCAGTTTCAAGGCCTTGAAAATTGCCAACACTATTTTCAAGCCTCTGAAGCTGATTCAAGGCTTTGAAACAACCTGAGCTTTCAATCTCACCCTTGATGAAAGAAAAAACCAAATTCTGTTTGATTCTTAGTCTCTGCAAAATAAACTGATTAGTCTGCAATTTAAAGACACAGTTATTCCAAAATGATCCAACTTATTTAAATACCAACAAAAACACCTAAATAGTTCAGCAGATAACATCACCAACCTAAAAACCTAAACTGAAAACCTAGAATTTTCTCCCCCATTTTGACTTTCATCAAAAAGACAGAAGATGTTGAATCAAGTGTCTGGAAAATTTTGAAAACTTAAAAATAAATAAATAAAGCATTGAGAATGTGGAAGAAAGAATAGGTAAGATTAAGGGGTTTGATCTTCATCTTCCTCCTGATCTCCTTCCTCTTTTTCATTGTCTTCTTCATCAGTCTTGTCCTGCTCCTCCTGTTCTTCTGCAAGCCCTTCTGCAACAGCTGTCTCTCCAGTCTTGTCCTTTTCAGCAGCCTTTTGAGATTTCTTCTTCTTCTTCTTCTTCTTCTTCTTCTTCTTCTTCTTCTTCTTCTTCTTCTTCTTCTTCTTCTTCTTCTTCTTCTTCTTCTTCTTCTTCTTCTTCTTCTTCTTCTTCTTCTTCTTCTTCTTCTTCTTCTTCTTCTTCTTCTTCTTCTTCTTCTTCTTCTTCTTCTTCTTCTTCTTCTTCTTCTTCTTCTTCTTCTTCTTCTTCTTCTTCTTCTTCTTCTTCTTCTTCTTCTTCTTCTTCTTCTTCTTCTTCTTCTTCTTAGTGATCAGCAGCTCATCTGAATCAGGGCTATTGACTTCATCTTCTGCCTGTTCTGCTACCTGCTTCCCTTTATCTGAGACTGGAGTAGGTTCTTCCTGGTCGGAATGCTCACTAGGCAAGTCCTTGTCTGATTCTCCTTTCTTTGTTCCTTCAGGATCCTCAGGAACATCAAGCAAGGTCATGCTTCTGAAGATACTTTCCACCATATACTTGACTTGTTCCATATCACTTTCCAGTCCAAAAATAGTAGCTTTGACATCCTCCATGTCCAGTTCCAAACCATCAAGTCTTTGATTGTCTGTAGCTTGAGAGGTCTGACTTGAAGTGGGAGTCAAGGTCTTGGGCTTAGAAAATTTCTTTGCACCTAGTTCTGCTTCAGTCAGATCAGAGTAAAGTTTCCGAACTTTCTCTTTTGTTTTCACAACTCCAATTTTCTCAAAGGCTTTCTCATTGAGTTCCGCAAACCCAGATGTGACTGATTCTTCTCTAGTAAAAGGGATCTCAAATTCTCAAAGAACATGGTGAGGAGGTTTGCATATGGCAGAGGGTGAATCCTCTTACTGGTTAGGCTGAAGAGCATGTGTTGAAGAACTAGTTTTGTGAGATTAATCTCATAGCCATGCATAACCAGGTACATGATGTGCAGCATTCGCTCAGTCACCAACTCTCTTGAGTGCTCTCTAGGAAATACACATCTCACTAATATGGTGTGAAGGACTTTGGCTTCAACATTCAACACAGAGTGTGTTAACTGTTTGGCTGAGGTTGAGATGTGTGGAAGAAAGAATTCTTCTTTGGCTAGCTTCAAAGTTTCTGACTTTGGTGGATGGCTGCTAGTGTCATACCTCTTTGGACAACCTAACACACTGGCAAACTTAGAGTGATCTAATTCAATTATTATCCCGACAACTTTAGATTTGATCACTAAGTGTGCAGATCTCTTTACTTGGGTGGGGTTCAGATAGAAGAGTCTGGTGAGTCTGGGGTAGGCAATATCCCTAGGATTCAGCATACACCACAAAGAGCTCTTCTTTAACATATAGATGCACTTGAGTTTCATGTGTTCCAACACATACTTATTAACCAATCTGCAAAAACCAATAGACCTTGAAGCAAAACTATCTAACCATGGGGCTAGAGTCTCCACTTACTTCTTGAACCTCTTCCACTGCTGCTTTTCTTTTCTTCTCCGAGACAGGTTTTGAACCAGCAGCCATCTTGATTCGATCTGAGGCTCTTCTTGTTCTCATTAGGGTTAGGGATAAGAAAATAGAGAGATGGAATGATACGGAAAGAAGGAAAAGAGAAGAGGATAAATACTGAAATAGTTTGAATTTCAAAAGGAAACTAGTATTTCTCTGATTCTAAAAAGATTTGCAAAGATCAGAGAAAATTTCAAACTATTATGCCGTTGGAAAAAGAATATACTAATACTATTTTTGGCTAAAACAGATTTTTGAAAAGGTTAGGGACTATACCAGGCAAATATCTACAGAGATATCACCCAGTATAGAGTGATCCAAGTTTATTGACTATTAGTGTAACATATTCATTTTCAAAGCTTTGAAAAGGCTTTCAAGGCCTTGAAACACTGTAACACTGCGACAGATAAAAGATCAAAGCTTTGAACTAATTTTCAAGGCTTTGAAACTCAACTCAAACCTTTTTGAACACAAATAACTTACCTTTCTTACATTAAGTTCCCCCTAAACCAATGCAGTCTTATTTAGCATTCCCAATTCCAATCTTAGAGCTGAGAACCTCTCATCTGCTAATGGTTTGGTGAAGATATCTGCAATTTGCATGTTAGTAGCAACAAATTCAAGACCAATATCACCTTTCTCAGCATGATCTCTGATGAAGTGGTGTCTGACATCAATGTGCTTGGTTCTTGAGTGTTGTACTGGATTCTTTGTAATTGAAATTGCACTAGTGTTGTCACACTTAATAGGTATGCCTCTGAAGTCAAATCCCAGGTCTCTTAGATGTTCAGCAATCCATAGTATTTGTGAGCAACATGATCCTGCAGCTATATATTCAGCTTCAGGTGTTGATAGAGCAACTGAATTCTGTTTCTTGGAATGCCAGCTAATCAAAGATGATCCAATGAATTGACAGGTTCCAGAGGTGCTTTTTCTATCAACTTTGTAGCCTGCAAAGTCAGCATCTGAAAAACCACTTAAAGAGAAGTTAGAATGTCTTGGATACCAAAGCCCTAAGTCTTTGGTACCATTGAGATATCTGAATATTCTCTTCACAGCAGTTAAGTGTGATTCTTTTGGATTAGCTTGAAATCTAGCACACATGCATACACTAAAGATAATATCTGGTCTGCTTGCTGTCAGATAGAGTAATGATCCAATCATGCCTCTATACTATTTTACATTGACACATTTACCAGATTCATCCTTGTCTAAGGATAGTGTAGAGCTCATTGGGGTCTTGGCTTCCTTGCATTGAGCCATGCTGTACTTATTTGGCAAGTCTCTTGTGTACTTGCTTTGATTCAGAAAGATAACCTTCTTCAATTGATGTATTTGAAGTCCTCGAAAGAAGCTTAGTTCTCCCATCATGCTCATCTCAAATTCCCTGCTCATAAGACTTGATAATTCTCTGCATAATTGATCATTAGTAGCTCCAAACAGTATATCATCAACATATATCTGGACTACAAGTAAATCTTTCTCATGAGTCTTAATGAAAAGAGTCTTGTCTACTAAACCCCTTTTGAAATCATTTTCAAGTAAAAACTTTGACAGTCTTTCATACCAATCCCTTGGAGCTTGTTTCAAACCATAAAGAACTTTGTCAAGTTTGTAAACATGATCTGGAAGCTTGTCATTTTCAAAACCAGGTGGTTGTGCAACATAAACTTCTTCTTGTAAGTAGCCATTCAAGAAAGCACACTTTACATCCATTTGAAATAGTATCATGTTCTTGTAGGATGCAAATGCAAGTAAAGTTCTAATTGCTTCTAACCTGGCAACTGGAGCAAAGGTTTCTTCATAATCTATACCTTCTTCTTGATTGTAACATTGAGTAACTAAACTTGCTTTGTTTCTGATTACATTGCCACTTTCATCCACTTGTTTATGAATACCCATCTGGTACCAATGACAGACTGGTTTGTTGGTACAGGAACCAGGTTCCAAACCTTATTCCTCTCAAAATCATTGAGCTCACTGTGCATAGCAATAATCCAGTCTGCTTCTTGCAAAGCTTCCTTCACAGTTTTTGGTTCTACAAGAGAAATAAAAGCATTAAAAGCACATAAGTTTCTCAACTATGATCTAGTTTGTGTACCAGTGGTTGGATCTGATATGATATTATCAGCTGGATGGGATGAGAGATATTTAAATCTCTTCCTTGGAGACCATGTTTCAGGATCACCATAGATCGTCTCTGGTCTTGAAGTAGTAGCTTTGTCACTTGAATCCTTATGATCATCTTTTTTAAGGCTTTGAGCTGTATTTTCAAGGCCTTGAGAACTATTTTCAAGGTCTTGAAAATGTCTTCTATTTTCTTCTGAGCCTTTCTTGAATCCAAGTGGATTCTCAGTCTTTTCCTTTGATTCATGCTTGTTCAAGTTCTAATCTGCAAAACTTTCACTCAAAGAACCATCATAGCTTTCATAAAAAATAACATGAATGCTCTCTTCAACCAGTTTGGTTCTTTTATTATAAACTCTATAAACTTTGCTATTCAGAGAGTAACCAAGAAATCTACCTTCATTACTTCATGCATCAAAATTACCAATATTGTCTTTTCCATTGTAATGGATAAAACAAGTGCATCCAAAGGGCCTGAAGTAAGATATGTTTGGCTTTCTCCCTTTGAATAGTTCATAGGGAGTCTTCTTTAGAATGGGTCTGATCAAGCACCTGTTCAAAATATAGTTTGCTGTATTCACGGCTTCTGCCCAGTAGTGTTTTGGCAACTTATTCTCAAGAAGCATTGTCCTTGACATATCTTCCAGAGTCCTGTTCTTTCTTTCAAAAACACCATTCTGTTGAGGAGTTCTTGGAGCAGAAAAATTATGAGAAATACCATGCTTATCACAGAATAAATCAAACTCTAACTGATCAAATTCTCTACCATGATCACTTCCGATTGAAGCTACAGGTAGGTTTTTCAAGTTTTGAAGTTCTTTGCAAAACTTTGAAAATCCATAGAGAGCTTCAGATTTTTCTTTGAGAAACATAACCCAAGTGTGTCTAGAAAAATCATCTACAAGAACTAGGATATACCTTTTACCTATTGGAGTAGGAGTCATCATAGGACCATATAGATTCATATGAAGTAATTCAATAGGTCTAGTTGTACTTACAAACTTGTTTGGCTTGAAGGAGCTTCTGGTCTGCTTTCCTTGTGCACAGGCTTTGCATAACTCATCTTCTTTGAACTTGCTGGATAGCAATCCTCTTACCAAGTCTTTAGAGATCAATTTGTTCATAGTATGCAAACTGATATGACCAAGCTTCCTATGCCAAAGCTTTGAATCTTCTTTCAAGGCCTTGAGGCACTTCAAACTTTCACCTGCAACTTTGTTAGTCTGAAAAGTATAAACATTGTTTGATCTAGAGGCTGTGAGAATGCAAACTCCTGATTTCTCATTTTGAACCACATATTTCTCTTTATCAAAGATGACTTTGTTGCCATTATCACAAATCTGAGATACACTAAGCAAATTAAACTTCAAACCTTCAACTAGATAAACATCAGAAATAGAGTTTTCAGAATTTGTACCGAATTTTCAAATACCAAGAATATTGCACTTTCCTTTGTCACCAAGTGTTATTGAGCCTTCTGATTGCTCCTTTAATTCTGAGAATAGGGATCTCTTTCCACTCATGTGTCTTGAGCAAACACTGTCCATGAACCACTTTTATTCCTTGGTGACAACCTGCAACCACCAATCACTGCCTTACCCAACTGTTAGACCAAGTGTGGAATTTGAAATCATATTCAGGGTCAACCATGTTAGGTGGTGTAACTGTAACACCCCCAAAATGACCAAGATGGAAACCCGGGGGTGTCACTCCGTACCTGAGGTTAAACCCGAATACAAGGAGGTTTAGAGATAGAAAATCCAAACAAAACTTCCATTAACTTTAAAGTAATACTTTATTGACAATTCAAATCCTCGTGCCACTAACATGGGCAAATATATCTAACCAGAGTTCTATATGAAGGTTCTAAGAATTTAAATGTGATCTACTACTTGTATAAGTGATGATTCACGTCCCCGCTAAGCTATGCTCCCATCATATATACCTGTGGTGCAGAAAACAAAAGAGAACACCACAGTTTCCAAATTCAGCGGAAGTACTGAGTAAGTAACACCCAAGCATGTAAAATGATGAAGAAGTAATTTGCAAGCTGGTTTGTAGTAGTTTTGCTAAAACAAAGTGAAAGTAAAAGCTTTGACCCTTTTATAAAAGAAATAAAATGAGATATTTCCAAGTTCATTTATATTTTCCAAATCACATCGATTATCCAAATTATTGGATTCCAAAACTCATGATATTCCATTTTCCATTAACAACATCCAATCCGAAACCAATTTGTTAATTTGTTGATACGGGGAAAACCAACCATCTCGCAAGCATCTAAGACCTTAAGTGTCGACACCCCCCAAAGACTCTTGCGGCCAGAGGAGTGAGTACAGGGAGCTATCCAGGGACTTGCAACCGGATTAAAATAAAATAAATTGAAGGGAAGACAGAAGTCAACACGCCCAATGCCAATAGTAACCAATAATAAAGGCCCCAGCACAACTCTTCCACTTTACGTTGTCATCGATTATTAGATTACAATGATATTTTCAGAGAAACATTTCCACAATTTGAAACAAGTATTCATGTAGCACATATTTCACGTAAAAATCATTTTGACACAAATAAGAATGAAATCGTTTGACACGAAAAGAGGAAAGGGCGCTAGGCCTGGCATGTTTACTTACATTTAATCTCAAGCAAAGCAAATCACTTCCTAGTAATACTCGACGTTCCCATCGTCAACGAAATTGTCGCCTACAAATTTAATAGTATCCTAATCAACACATTGCACACGAAGTCTTATAGGTAAATGAAATAAATCCCGTACTAACTCTCCCCAACCTTTACTAAGGCGAACAACCTCTTTTATAGAAAAATACACTTTATAGAGTTAACGTTTATTATTGTAAAACATAACTATAGTTATAAAAATATAACCTATAAGATTAACTAATTATTTCCCTTAGTATAGGGTAGAGAAGCATATTATTTTTCCCCAAAAACAATAATAATTCTAATAGTAGTTCCTCCCAACCAAACAAGCCTTAGTAGAGAGCATAAGTTATAAACTAACTAACTTTTATTTAAAAGAAATAAATTTGAAGAAAATAACTTATTATAATTTGTTATAAGCCTATAAAATAAATTAGAAAGATATGTTTTATCACCCTCATATTATATTTTTATTTTTGAGTAAAGGTGAGTACCAAAGAGATCATTCTATGCTTGTGCAAAAAGAATTGTCCCTTAGGGGTTTGAACCCATGACCTTCGTCTCAAACTTCACCAAAGCTTTAAGTGTAAGCATCTAACCACTAGGCCAACAGCCCACTTGCTTCTTTTTCCCAACTAAGCTTACTAACTAACAGAGAGGGTAAAGACAAAACAAAACAAGAGCAGTGGGTTTGTTCATACCAGAATGAGAGAGAGAGAGTGGCGGGTTGATGATGGTGAGGTCGACGGTGGCGGCGGTGAGGCGGGCAGAGGGCGACGGCGCGGTGGCGGTGCGACATCGGGCTCGGCGGGGTTCGGCTGGGCTCCGCTCGGTCGGACCCGGTTGGGTTCCGGCGCAACCGACGGGAGAGAGAGAGAGAGAGAGATTGGTGAGAGAGATTGAGTTTGGTAGCTTGAATGGGTGTGAGAAATTTCTGAGATTGATGGGTTTATATCGGTAGAGAGGTGAAGAATTCAACCTCCATGAGGAAACCCACTTTCAAGTTTTCCAATTCCGAATCGGACTATGTTTCGGGCAAAATTACTTTTCTTGATGAACAATACTGGGTCTCTATTGAATTAGGGGTGTATAAGGACGAAAATTAACAAGTTTGATAAAGATTTGGAGTGGTGGTGGTAGAAATGGGGTTGCGGATGGAGTTCTTCCTCCATGGGAGAGTTTGAGGAAGAAGATGACTAAACTTTAGGGTAAAGGCAATTTAACACCCCCTGGTTTAGCAATAGCACAACTACTACCCCCAAGTTCAACTAAAGACACACTTTAATTTAGGGAAACTACGTAAAACCCCCTAACGGATTATAACATTAAAAATAACTTTCTAAATAATAGTAACTAATACCCAAACTTATACTAATGTCATATTAACACCCAATATTATCATAAAATATAATAATAGCATATTAACACCAATACTTATAATATTATTTTATTACCACTCAATAATTATAGTAATATCATAAATACCCATTTTAAAAAAACGGGGTATTTCATCCTTCCCACCTTAAAGAGAGCTTCGTCCTCAAAGCTTAAACCAACCTCTCAACACCCACTAAGGTATGGGTCTCCACTTTAGAATATAATAACTAAGTGCAAACTTAAGGCTATGCACGATGAACAAAATTCTATAATGATGTACTAGGATGATGTGCTTCAAAACCAATGCTTCAAAACCAAATGATTACATCCTTCCTCCCTTAAAGAAGTGACGTCCTTGGAACTCAAAATATCTCCTCGAAAAGGTGAGGATACTTCTTCCTCGTACCATCCACTGCTTCACATGTTGCCGCCCTTGTGAGGTAGTTTGTCCATAAGCCCTTTACAATCCTAACACTCTTGGTACACGCGCCCTTTGTCATGATATCTAGAATCTTAACATGGTCAAAACTTCTGGTTCGAGATCCAATACATGAAATGGTATAGAACACACTTCCTAAGTTGCTATACATGGGACAAGGTATTCCCCGAAATGTTGACCTTTCTCGTCAAGACATAGTCGGACGTGATCATCTGATCAGGTGGTAAGGCTATGGGGTAGGGATCACAACTATCGCCTATTGATCATTTTCTATCTTATCATGCAGCACTACGAAGATGTAACAATATCACATATATCACGCAACTCAAATTTTCTCATCATTGGTCATTTATAACCAATCTTCCAAGGACAATATTGCTCTTGGGCTTACATTCTCATAGTACTTCTCACAGAAATATCAGTGTTCTCCACATAGGAGTAATCTCTTAGTTCAAAATAGCAACCACAATGATCCAAGTTAAGATTATAACACAATTTTATTCGTTCACGCATTCCATGTATAAGACAACAACGTCTAAACAAATGAAGTTCACACTCTTACAACCACTCAACAGGAGGTAGAACATCTAGCAGACCATTAAAAGCATATAACTCTCATATTAGCTCAATCGTTAACAACATCCGATGACCCGACAATGATTTTGGTGACAAGACTCTAATCATATATACCCTGTGACAAAGTGCCTCAATTACATCAAGATTTAGATTATAACATGGCTAGTGAGATCACGCCCACAACTCAACCAGTGCCGAAGAAAATACCCTTATTGCTTCATTCATCAACCCAAATAACTGTTGCTATTGTCTCATAAGCGGCTCTTCACGAGAGTAAGTTCATAGAATCTCCCAAGTTTGAAATCCTAAACAATGAAAACGCATCCAAACGAATTTGTATGGCTCTAAAGACGATTCATAAACAAGGAAATATCACGTTCCCTTAACAATATTTAAGTGAACTCCAAAAGTGATTCCCAAGGTCAGAACTATATCCGAATGGTACAAAACGTCTTATCTAACAAAATAGAGAATCGAAGAGATAGTGCACAAGACTCCAAAGCGACATGGTTCCTCCTATCCTTAGACACTTAACCATAGCCTATGATATATGATGTTACCCGGTGGTTCCCTTTATAGTTGTTTTCCTACCGTCATCTGATAATTCGCCTCGAGCTAAGAAAATAAAAATAAACCAGGTGTACCCAAAATAATACGATACTGAGGCACATACTCCAAGCATCTTATTCATATTCAAATAGGTTCAACAATAACGAGACTCGCAAGCTAGTATTCGAATTAAACTTTGGTGATAAATCCTTAAAAACATATTTCTATTAACAAAGCTCCAAGTACATCGCCCGAGAAGATTACAACAACTGAGCGTACCCATTTATCCCGGTACACCAACGATTTCTGTAATTCCAAGGAATTCAATATAAGCATAAAACACGACAAATCTTTTAGAGGTTAATAACCATTCAATTGTCCAAACATTGGTTTAGTGAAAATGCTCCAATCATATACGACAAACATTGCTATATGCTAACTACTCCAACGTAAGACTGTACCAAAATAAGATAGACTACACCAAAAATTTGTCTCATTGATAGTACCAAGGTAGTAGAAAGCTTCCCGAAATCAAAATCAATAACTCCAATGATAACCGTTACAACATTATAAACTATTTGTCCCGAGAAACAAGGTCTTCAGATTGTCCAAGGCTGAACATCGGAACTCCCAATCAGATTAAAATAAAAAATACATTACGCTTACACAAAATGATGTCACAACCCAACGACTAGCGTAACTCCAAGGACAAACCACGAACAAAGAAATATATCGTTCCTCAAATAATAACAAGGCTCCAAACATAAATATCTAACGCAAAAGTTAACATTCTAGTGACCAAGAATACCGCACTCAGTATCTCCAATGGTCTAAAAGATAACAGACAAAACTTCGCCCTCCACCTCAAAATTTTAGTTTCACATGAGTGATTCCATATTTTCCCTATTCTTTTACGGTCATCTATAGACGATAATGGAGAGAAACAAGTTAAATATAACGTCCACTAAATATAGACGAGACGAGATAAGAAGAGACACAAGCACTAGTACAACAGTGTGATCTATCAAAACTAAGTAACAATACTCCAACCAAATGGAAATTCCAATATTCTTTGATAGACATTTCAATAAGATTACATTTTCCTAACCTCTTCAAAGTTGGCTCTAATATAAATTTGAATATTTGGAGAAATCCAAAGACATGGTTCTCAAAACGCTTTCTAGGCGAGGGTGGGTGGGAAACCTCTATAGTCCACGCTAACTCTTTAGTCTATCATTTCTCATGGGTCCTCCATAGGTTCCTCCCAGGTCTCGTGTGCTAACAACAATATACACTTTATGAAGAGCGGTTTTATCATCCATTGGCCTTGGTGTAAATATTTTTACTTGGGAAGGTACCAGCCTCCCTCATCAACTAAATCATTATACGATCTCTTAATTGGAAATCCAAGAATTCTCATCAAGTAACGACTCCACAATGCAATGACTCTGAACCAGGACGTTGCTTTATACCCATCTTCCAACAAAAGTGAAAACTCGATGCTCACACCTATCCAAGACTTCTCCGATAAATTCCCAATTTGACATACCCTCCAAGAAAGGTGTTCTTGTCGGGTGGCTTACCTGAAAATTCTCCGCTGTTGGATTCACTAGGTTGACGGCCATATCAACCATAGTTAAAGGATACTCTTATTAGACATCAAACTTAAATATTAATCTACCATAAGGGTATTCTAAGGCTGACTCCCAAACAATTACAAACTTAGCAACTCATCTAACATTTTACCCAAGAATTCCCAAAACTCAGCGACATTTATAGGAGACAGCACAATGCTGGAGATCAGACTCTCAAGTAATGTATTAAGATCCCAAAACTTGTTCAACAATGAAACTCCGAAGCCCAAATCTGAGTTAATCATAAATGGTAAAATGCTTAAAATTATAACCCGGAAAACAAGACTCTAATGAGATGTTGTGACAAACTGTCATCAATGAAAGAAAATTAAACTCCTCGTGTATTTTAGCGATCAAGAAAGCTCCAAGTATAAGGTCGATATTTTTGTATTTCCCAACACTTTAACACTCTCAAAAAATCTCTATAACAATTTTATATTCCGAAATCTCCAAAGTAGCTAACTCAACCGCAATATGGTTTCATAAAAACACCCAAAAGCCTAAACTTCGACAAACTAGCTAAGGGATATCTAAAACCACCAAATTGAAATCAAGTCGCCAAACATCTCTCAAACACTTTCGTCTTGAACATAATATAAATACATCTTGTTCCTCCTACATTATTTTAAAACACCTAACCAACCCAATCCGCGACACTTCACAATTCCTCGATATGAGGTCGTTTATCCTCTTTTCCCGCTCAAAAAAACTTTGCTTGAATGGTATTTTCTTAACTACCAAATTATTTTGAATCCTCATTCGTCGGTTTCGAAAAGGTAAGAAATTTTAACCCTCTTTGTAACAACTACTTCTAGTGTTGTATGTGTGGTCTAATGTCCTACACTATAGCCTATTGTATCATTCATAAAGTATCATGGTGCTCAAGTAAACATAAATACATGGCATCTAATATCAATTATGCATGAAATATAAGACATTAATCATCATACAATCAATTTCACATGAAATTTTCACATAGACTGAACACATCATATTTCTCATATTTCCTTGAAAATTAGAAAAGTGATCAAATGGGTAAGAAAATTTATGAAATTTGTTGTGAAACAACCTCTCTGAGTCTAATTTCATAATCAAGAAGAATCAACTCAAAATAATTTATAGAATTTAAGTTACGCAGAGAATAGCATAGCTGCTGTAATAAGCCATCAGAACAGAAACTTCAACTTTACCAGTTCATAAACTGACTTTAAACTTTCTCAAAATAGGCTAGGATTTCACCTAGATATAGCCCTATGTGTGTAATTACCACCATAAAAATTTTGAGATCCATCCAAGATCTGAAAGATAGGTAAAATGTACTACAGATGGTTACTATGCAATTCTCCTATTGAACAACAAACTTTGGAAATTCATATCTAAGTCTCTCGAGCTTATTTTGGGATGAAAATTTTTATGTCAGATGCCTAAACATGTCTATTACCTAAAAAAGAATTCCGGCAAAAATAATTAAACATTTAAACACGTCTGCTATACCAAATACCATCTGCTGCACAGATTCAAACACTACCAACATCAAGTTTCCTGCGTTCTAACTCATGAATGCTTCCGAAACGCAATACAACATAAACTTCAAACCATACTCCAACCAAATAAAATAAAGGCTTATTATATTCTAAAACAGTTCCTCAAAACATAAGTATTATCCTTCATCAATAAAGCAAAATTAACCTACGCAAATTATCAATAAATCATCTCTATCCCAAAAGTGGTTGTGCTAAAGCACTTCTAAGAAACTTTAAAACATCGTTTGGCCTCATGGCTTTCTTAAAACTTCAAAATGCACTAAAAATTCTAAGAAATGAAGGAAGCCTAATATGTCTACTTCTCATAGTTATTCACACTTGCTTCCGATTCCACGTCTTCCCTAGGGTTATCCTTGAATTCATCATTCTCAATAGGGTCTTCCTCAATCGCAATGTTCTCGCTAGGGTCTTCCTCAATCTCATCATCTTCACTAGAATATATTTCGATCACCTGCTCCTTTTCCATTTCACATAAGCCTCCATCAACAATTTACACATAAAGTCGGCATTCACCATCCACTCGTTTGATAGAAATATTCTTCATTGTTCAACCTATTGAACCTAGCCATAATATCGCTATACTTGGCGATAATCTCCCAAAATATGGGCCTCGTAGATAGAGCCTTCACTATACAATAAGCTTGGAAAGCAGGATTCTGATATCGAGTAAACTCCAACGCATTAAACTAATCCTCACAATACTGGCATAACACGCTTCCTTGCGGTTCTCTTAGTTCTAGTCATCTATAAAAAAAGGAAACGACTCCATAAGTCTTTTGCTCTACAAAGTTTACAACGACAACCCTTATGAAATAAGTACATACTCCAAAGACTTCAAATTTTTGATCACACAAGAGTTTCGAAAACAATTCTCAACTTTTAATTACCCAATCAATAGATACTTAACCCAAACCCCTATGAAAACCTCAAATCCAAACATTCAGCCAAATCGGGTGGGCTAAAGCTCTTAGCTAGGTGAGGGTGGGTGGGGATACCAGCTCACTAAGCCTATTTTCTAAAGACTTAAACACATAATAACCCTATTCAATAATAACCAAATTCCCAACGGTTTGTCAAATTTTTACTTCTTTCCCTATGTCCATTTTAAGTTTTCCTACAAGTTTTAATTCCTTTTTGGATAACAGGCTCTGATACCAACTGTAACACCCCCAAAATGACCAAGCCGGAAACCCGGGGGTGTCACTCCGTACCCGAGGTTAAACCCGGATACAAGGAGGTTTAGAGATAGAAAATCCAAACAAGACTTCCATAAACTTTAAAGTAATACTTTATTGACAATTCAAATCCTTGTGCCACTAACATGGGCACATCTATCTAAAAAGAGTTCTATATGAAGGTTCTAAGAATTTAAATGTGATCTACTACTTGTATAAGTGATGATTCATGTCCCCGCTAAACTATGCTCCCATCATAAGTACCTGTGGTGCAGAAAACAAAAGAGAACACCACAGTTTCCAAAGTCAGCGGAAGTAATGAGTAAGTAACACCCAAGCATGTAAAGTGATGAAGAAGTAATTTGCAAACTAGTTTGTAGTAGTTTTGCTAAAACAAAGTGAAAGTAAAATCTTTGACCCTTTTATAAAAAGAAATAATATGAGAGATTTTCAAGTTCATTTATATTTTCCAAATCACATCCATTATCCAAATAATGGGATTCCAAAACTCATGATATTCCATTTTCCATTAACAACTTCCAATCCGAAACCAATTTGTTAATTTGTTGATACGGGGAAAACCAACCATCTCGCAAGTGAAAGTGTGCAATGTAGACTAAATACAGGACCTAAATACTCTAGAAGGGGGGGGGGTTGAATAGAGTATGAAAACTTTTTGCAAAACTTAAAGTTTAACAGAAAGACTTTGTGTGAAACTCAAATCTCAAGGCCTTGAGATTTTAGTAAACTGTCTGAAACTTACAAAGGCAAAATTGTAAGCTTCAAGGCCTTGAAATGTGAGCAATTCTAAACAGCTTTTGAACCCTAGTTTGATTTGAGTTGTATGCAGCAGATAATAATCAAACTGTAAAGTAAAGAACACAAAGAAATTTTCAGAGTTCAATCCCAATGGACCTAATCTCTTCCTGAGGGATCTAATCCCACCAGGATTGGGCAAACACTTCTTATTACTCACACAGAAACAGCCCTAGATCTTCAAGCCTAAGTGAATTCCCTTACACCTATACAGCTTGTGGTTCTTAACCTATCTAGTTCCAGCTACTTACTGTTGAGCTAACAAGAACCTCTTGTTGTTCACTTGAACAACCAACCACTAGGTTAAGTGAGGTTTAAGATAATCTAAAGATACACAGATAGAAGTAAAAGTGAAGAACACAGTAAGAAGACAAGCTGTTGAAGCCTGAATGTGTTCTTCTGGAAAACTGGATTGATTTGATCTTCAGGAATCTGGAATGAAGCTTGAATGAATGATCCCACGATTTTTGTCACACCTCTCTGAGTATTCTGCAAGCCTCTCTCTTCTTCAAAATTCAAACCAGGCTCTTTTATCCACAGCTGCAACTGATTGAGAGATTTTAGGATCTAAGTTCCTACAAATCCTCCTTCTGTTTTCAACTGAAATTCAAACAGCTTCAAGTGGATATCCATTGGAGTTTGTTGAGATTGCTCCTGCACGTTTAACAACCCTGAAACAGCATTGAAACACAGCAACAACAAAATCCAGAAAAATAACAGTGCTATGACTGTTTGGTTATACAGTTTCTGATAAAACTGTTTAACAGACTTAGAACAATAACTTGTATATCTTCTAAAACATATTAATCATGAAAAAACAAGTTTAAGACACTTATAAGTGAGTAAATAATCACAATACTAAGATTCACAACCTGCAAGAAAGAATCAACTAAGTTCTGTAAAAACTGTCAGCAGCTCAAGGCACATCTCAAGGCCTTGGAGCTCTGAACCTGCTTCACAGAATTTCAAAGTTAAACCCAGATAACTTTGATTCTTCCTGTTTTGATCATCTGCAATTGTGTTAGACATATAAATAATGTAATCCAAAAGTATATGCAGTAAACCACTGATTTGTATAACCAGATATCCAATCTGCAGCACATAATTGTTAGAACATATAGCAGAATAGAATAATTCAGCGCTTTGAAGTTCAGTCAATATCTCAAGGCCTTGAGATAACTGAGATGCTTTGCTGCTTATGTCTTAGTCTTTTGTTTTCATCACTCAAAACAATTACCAACCAAAACACATTCAGTGATCTTGACTCAACAATCTCCCCCTTGATGAAAGACAAAACCTACAGTCTTGTATAGATCTTCCTGCCACTCATTTTCAAAAATTAGATAACCACAATTTGCAGATACAATATATACTAATGCCAAACAGATAACCAGTTACCACAGAAATATAAATACACAACTGATTAAACCACTAAACAACTAGGCATTATTATTATTATTATTATTCCAAACACTGCAAACACAACAAACACAGAAGAACCACAGTAATTCTCCCCCCTTTTTCACTTTCATCAAATAAGGTTGAAGAAGTGTTGGATCATTACTCAGAGTCTGAAAATAAACTTAAAACAAAAATTTAGCTAAAAAGTCAAGGCCTTGAGAACATAAAAGATAGAAGAGAAAGATATAGAGGGTCAAGGCTTTGGCAGTCTCTGATCTTCACTTCTTCTTTGATGTCTGGCCTTTCTCTGAGCCTTCTCCAATTTCTTCTTCACTTGCAGCATCTTCAGCAGACTGATTACCTTCTTGTTCAGCTTCCACTTCAGCAATCACTTCTTGAATTATCTCATCCACTTTCTTCTTAGCCTGAACTGAATCTACCTCTGTAGCTGCATCAACACCTGTGTCTTCACCGGCATCTTCTTCATCAGTTTGTTCATACAAATCTTTTGAAGTTAACACCACTGGAATTGGCTTCTTCTTCTTCTTCTTCAGAAAATCTCCCAGCTTTTCTTCTGAATCCACACTGGTGTCATGACTAGTAGCAGAAGGTATCTTCTCCAGATTCGAGCCCTTGATGACAACATCCAGCTTCCCATTCATAACATTCATCAAGCCCTTGAACTGGTTGAATTCAGTTGACAGGTCAAATAACCTTTGTCTGAGATCTTCAATCTCAACCTGCTGATCTTCTAACTTCTCAACCAGCAGCAAGTAATCCTCATTGGCTTGTCCTTTACTAGATGTAGTCCCCTTAGGCTTCACAAACTCCTTCTCAGCAAGTTCTTCCTTTGACAAATCAGAATAAAATTTCCATTGCCCTTTCCCAGTCTGAACTACTCCAATCCACTGAAGTTCAGTCTCATCTATCAACCCAAAACCTCCAGTAATCTTTTTTTTTTCCTTTCATAGGTACATCAAAATATTCAAAGAAAAGAGGTAACAGATTGGCATATGGAAGAGGATGGTTTCTAGTCCTGGTTGCACAATAAATCATATGCTCCATAACAACTTTTGGCAAATCTATCTCAAACCCTTGAGATATCAGATACATTAAAATCAGAACCTTATCAGTTACCAACTCTCTTGAGTTCTCCCTAGGAACTACACTCTTCATCAGAGTTGTAAACAAGATTTTGGTTTCACAGTTGAGCACAGAGTGTGTCAACTGCTTTGGACCAGAGGGAACACCTTGAATAAAGAACATCTCCTTTGCCTTATCCAGAAACTCCTTCCTAGGATAATCTCCAACATTGTATTTTCTAGGAATGCCCAAGACTTTGGCAAAAGTCCTATGATCTAACCTCAAATCCACACCAGCCAGTTTTGAAGTTAATACCATTCTATCATCACCTTCAGAAACCAAGTTCAGATAAAATAACCTAGTTAACCTAGGATAAGCCTTTGAACTAGGATTTAGAACCTTCCAAACAGCAGTTGCTCTCAACTTCCTCATGCATTCTATGTCCAGTTTATCCTATAACTCATCAGAAATCATGCTACAGAAAGCTACCTTAGATGAAGCATACCCTTGCATCCAAACAGTTCTAACCTCAGAACTAACAAACCACTCTGTAGGAAGTACATTCTTACATTGATATCCTTTCTTAGTTGCAGCAGCAACTTGCTTAACCCTAGCTTTTTCTCTGAGGGTTTGGTCTTTTCTTTTCCTCCTTTAGTTGGTTTCTTCTGGCTTTCCTGAGTTGATTTCCCTTTTTCCTCTTCACCAGTCTTTTTCTTTTCTCCCCCTTTCTTCTTCTCTGACCTAGGTTGATCACCACCCTGAGTCACTGGTTGTGGATCAACACTTGAGCCTTCATCTCCCTTCTCTGTTCTGGACTTCTTTGCAGGAGGGGTATCCTCATGCAAACTTTGAGTGTTTTATGAATCTGAATCAGAAATCACTATCTTCTCCTTCTTATTTGCTATCTTCTTGGATCTGCCAGAGGGCTTTACCTGTTGCTGAATTCTGGCTGATTTGCGCTCCATTTTAGGGTTTAGGGTTTTGAGAAGAGAATGTGATTGAGAGGAATTGAGAGAGAGAGAGAGAGAGAGTAGAGTCGCAGAAGATTGAAAGAGAATGAGAAGAAAAAGCCCTGACTTTCAGCTTAAGTAGGTTGAAAAGGATGAGTCATAAAAAGACTCTGCAATATCAACATGCAAAAATAGAATCTTGAAAAATCTTTTTGGGATATTTTAGAAAAATCTCTGAGTAATTCAAATATTATACAGTTATCTAAAAAGATAAGATATAATATTTGATGATCCATTTAAAAAAATAGTAAATAAAGATATTATCAAGACCTGGAGAACAATCTCAAGGCCTTGAGATTTTCTGTAGTTTGAGAAACTTCAAAGCTTTGAGTTATACTTTCAAGGCTTCAGAAAGTATAATCTCAAGGCTTTGAGATTCCAGCACATAAACACATATGATTACTAATACTCCCCCTAAACCAATGCATCCTTGTTTAACATCCCCAATTCAAGCCTTAGAGATGAAAACCTATCATCTGGCAAAGGTTTAGTGAAAATATCAACAATCTGCATTGAAGTAGAAATAAAATTTAAAAAAACATCATGATCTCTAAGGAAATGATGTCTCACATCTATGTGCTTTGTCCTTGAGTGCTGAACTGGATTCTTAGAGATTGAAATAGCACTTGTGTTGTCACAATGAATAGGCACATTTCTGAAGTTATAGCCAAGATCTCTAAGCTGCTGAGCAATCCATAACACTTGTGAACAGCAAGCACCAGCTGCAATGTATTCAGCTTCTTCAGTTGATAATGCTACAGAATTTTGCTTTTTGGAATGCCAACTGATTAATGAAGATCCAAGAAAATGACATAATCCAGAAGTACTTTTCCTGTCTACTTTATATCCTGCAAAATCTGCATCTGAATAGCCACTCAACATAAAATTAGATCTTCTTGGATACCAAAGTCCTAAGTCTCCGGTTCCATTCAAATATCTAAAAATTCTTTTAACTGCAGTTAAATGACTTTCCTTAGGATCTACTTGAAATCTAGCACACATACAGACACTGAACATAATATCAGGTCTGCTAGCAGTTAAATACAATAGTGATCCAATCATACCTCTGTATTCCTTCTGATTCACACTCTTACCAGTTGAATCTTTGTCTAAAGAGAGTGATGAACTCATAGGGGTCTTAAGCACCTTGGACTGTGACATATTATACTTATTCAATAAGTCCTTGGTATATTTTGTTGGAATAGATGCCCTAGAGGCAATCTAGTTTAGTATGAATTTATTTGTGGCTAGAAATTCATTTATTATTTATTGGATATTGAATATAATGAAGTCCTTAGATTTAAAATTGTGTTGTTTATCTTAAATATCCCTAGTCCAGTATAATGATTAATGGGACAATCATCTATAAACTAGTATGGGGTTGGATTGATATAGAGATATCATGATCCAACACATAGGTGTGCATTAAGGGTAATGTTGCACTGGATTGACCCATCTCCGAGAAGGCTACATACACGTTATGTTGAGTCACAAGCGCTTCTCGCGGTGCAATGGTATTTTCATCCTTAGACTTGAAGTCACTAGATATTCTAGTTGTGGATTATTGTGATTTTGGTAGCGTTAAACGCTACACCGTAACCGGGTAGTTATAAAGGCGTGTACCGGATACAATAAGAAGCAAGCTTAGAGATCGTATTGGACGTAGATAGAATTTGTCCCTCCCACATAACGGGAGCAAATATCCTAGGCTACTCGAGGGATAGTGCTTATAGAATGTCTGGCCAGACTCAAATAAATCAATATCTGATATTGATGTTATTTGCACGAATTAGGCTATTCCCATGGATCGAGAAACTGTGGATTGGATATACGAGTGTGACTTGTATGTCTCGTGTCCAATCCAGATATAGAGACAAAGGGATGAGACAATTACTTGTACAAAGGTTGTCAAGATGACTATTCTATTAGTTGGCTAGAATGGATGTTTTGCTAGAAACCGCTCCATATTAGCAAATAGTTGCTACCAACTAGATAGAACCTACGGGGTCACACGCTAGATAGATTTGAACTAGATTTGGGAATTAATAAATTGGATTAATTAATTAGAAGGATCACTTTGCAAAACCTTGCAAACTTAGTAGGGACTAATTTGCAAGGAAGGGACTAAATTGAATTATAGTAGGACTAGAATAAGTCATTTAGGTAGTTGGCAAGGAGTTATTGGACTATATAAAGGACCTTCCTTCCTTCCTTCCTTCCCACACTTATGTTCATAATTGATCATAACTTGAGTGGGAGAGAACAAAAGGAGAGAGAAAGCAAGCAAGAGAGAGCCGCCGCCCCCCTTGTTCGCCGCCCGTCCCCGTCGGCCCCAAAGGAGGCCGAACCTCCGTTGGTTTGTATCGTTTTGCGTGATTCTTCTTCCTCTTCCTATTTCCGGGCTAGCACCAAGGAGTGGGAGATCTAGAAATCAACTCTAGGCATGGATCAACTATAGAGAACGTGACACAATTCGCGTTTGAAGTCATCAAAGGAGAACCCTAAGGTGTGTTTATTGATTTCTTCCTTTACCATCGTTATGTATCTTGACTTGTGATCCTTGGAGGGTTTTGCATGGTTAATTATTGTTTTGGACACAACTCCCTAAGTGGTTCGGCCTCTAGGGCGACCAAACTTGGGCACCAAGCAAGGGAGTTGTTTTGGAAACAACTCCCTAAGAGGTTCGGCCCCCCTAAAGGGACCGCCCCTCTTGCTTGCCGCCCAAGCTTGGCCGCCCTAGGGGCCGGGGCAGCCCTAGCCCGCGGCCTAGCCGCGTGGGCTAGGGGCCGGCCCGGCCCTAGGGCCATGTGGTTTACTTTTTGGGCCCGGGCAATTGGATTGTTGGGCCCATGGACCGTTTTAACCCTAGAATATCCTAAAATCAATTAAAATTGACCATGCGCTTTAAAATTGGATTTTAACTGTTTATGTGCAAATCGCATGGTGATAGGATATGGCCTTAGGATGTGGTTTGATGTGGATGTTTAAATTGTGGTTTGGTTTACGGCCTGCGAGCTGATCAATTAATTGTAATAATTAATTAGGGTTTTATGGCCTGCGTGCCATTTTTTTCTCAACTTGTGAGATTTATTTTATTTAGTATAGAAGTTAGCTAGTGATAGATAAAGTAGATTGTTAGCCAAGATTGAAGAAAAGAAGCCCAAAGCCAAAAGGAGCCACAAAAGATGGAGCATGGAGCATGGAGCATCCTACATGACTATGAAGGATGGACCAAAATATCAAGACGCATGGAGATGTGTTTGCTTTTAGGGTTCATAGATAATTCCATTGGCTATGAATTATCTTAGTCTAGAAAAGGCCATATCCACATCACGTTTAATTTTTGTTTTGTGGTTGTTTACTTTATTGTCTTATTATTGTGTGGTTGGTGTATGAATGATGCATGCAATTAGGATAATAAGATAATTAGACAACCCGGATCTATTATTTGGAGTTGTGCCCAAACTCAAATAGATAGATTAGTTGATATTGATCAACAAAAACAATTAAAAATTGAATTCAAAATCCCCAAAATTCAAATATTGTGTTCTTGCCTTCTCGTTATTTAAACACTCATTATCAGCATTATTTATCAAGTTCGTGCGTGCCAAAGCATGGCGACTTGGTTCATAATGATGGAATGCGATGGCACAAGCTAGTAATGTGCAATTGTTTAAATAAGAGGTTGAACACAACTAGGCTATTAATGTGATGAAGAAACCTAGAGGCAATCAATTGGGATTATCCATATGGATGGATAAATAAGGAGTTATTTGCCCGATTGAACCAAGAGTTGCATAAGGGATGCAATTGGAATTGTTCCTACCTAAAGTAGTCAAATTATGGGTGACTTGCCAAAGCAAGCTCATAAGGAGATGAAACATGGATCTTGGCCCACTAGAAAATATAAGGATATTTTCCGCATTAATATCTTGAGGGTTCTAAATCCGTAGAAAAATAGTGGGAGATATATTTGATAAACTAGCCATTATTGAATATAGTCAAAAATTCACAAATACTAAAACTTGCGTATTTTCCTTTTGTAGAATTCCAAATGGCAAACAACTCATCGAGTTCACAACATTCCCTACGATCTGTCCTTGAGAACGACAAGCTCTCTGGAACCAACTTTCTTGATTGGTACAGAAACTTGAGAATTGTTCTCAAGCAAGAGAAGAAACTGTATGCAATAGAGGAGCATGTTCCAGAAGGTCCAGAGAACCAAACACCTGCTGCCCTAAAGGCGTATCAAAAGCGTGTAGATGACGCTAATGATGCGGCCTGCCTTATGCTATGCACCATGACTTCTGAGCTTCAGAAGAAACACGAAAACATGAATGCTGTCGATATGATCGAGCATCTGAAGCAGCTCTTCCAAGAGCAGGCAAGGGTGGAGAGGTATGAGGTCTCTAAGGCATTGTTCAAGTTTCATCTGGCAGAAGGGAACCCGGTGGGACCCTATGTACTCCGTATGATCGGGTACTTGGAGAATCTCGCCCGACTGGGGTTCCCGGTCGGCCAAGAGTTGGCAACCGATCTCGTGTTGCAATCGTTGCCCGAGAGTTATGGACAATTCATCATGAACTATAACATGAACGAGATCGTGAAACCACTGCCAGATTTGCTCAATATGTTGAGGACAGCTGAAAAGAGCATCAACAAGGGTAAGGAAAAGTCCATTATGATGGTGCAGAAAGGAAAGGGCAAAAGGTTTGCCTCACCCTCCAAGGGCAAAGGCAAGTCAGTTGCCAACTCCAAGGAACCTGCCCTTAAGCCTGTTGGTGGCATTGCCAAAGGTGTGACTAAAGGTGAGTGTCACTACTGCAGTCAGCCTGGACACTGGAAGAGGAACTGCCCAAAATATCTGGAGGATAAGAGGCTTGGAATAGTGATTCCACCACCACCAGGTATTTTTGTTGTAGATGTCAATTTAACTGTCTCTACATCATGGGTATTAGATACTGGATGTGGATCTCACATTTGTCGAAATGTGCAGGATCTAAAGAGAAGTAGAAGATTGGCTAAAGGGGAGGTAGATCTGCGCGTTGGGAATAGAGCAAAAGTTGCTGCGTTGGCCATAGGCGTGTGCGAGCTATCTCTGCCTTCATGATTAGTTTTAGAATTAAATAATTGCTATTTTGTGCCTGCTATGAGTAGAAACATTATTTCTATTTCTTGTTTGGACAAGGATGGTTTTATTATTTAAATAAAGAACAATTGTTGTTCCTTTTATTTGAATAATATTAACTATTTTAGTGTGAAATTATTTAATGGACTGTATGTCCTTGATCTAAGCAATCCTGTCTACAACATTAATACCAAGCGGATTAAAATAAATGATTTAAATCCCGCTCATTTATGGCACTGTCGTTTAGGCCACATAAACGAGAAACGTGTATCTAGACTCCATAAGGATGGACTTCTAGACTCATTTGATTTTAAATCATATGATACATGTGAGGCTTGTTTATTGGGAAAAATGACAAAGTCCCCTTTCAATAAGAAAAGTGAGAGGACTAGTGAGCAATTGGCACTCATACATACTGATGTGTGTGGGCCATTTGCCACACCTGCCAGGGGTGGTTACGTCTACTTCATTACATTTACTGATGACTACAGTAGATATAGATTTGTGTACCTCATGAGGGCAAAATCCGAATCCTTTGAAGTGTTTAAAGAATTCAAGAATGAAGTAGAGAAGCAACTTGGCAAAAGTATCAAGGCTCTACGATCGGATCGTGGAGGAGAATACTTGAGCCAAGAGTTTGACGACTATCTTAGAGAGTGTGGGATTGTGTCCCAAATCACTCCACCCGGAACACCACAATGGAATGGCGTGTCGGAGAGGAGGAATCGAACCCTATTGGATATGGTTCGATCTATGATGTGTCAAACCGATCTTCCATTCTCATTTTGGGGCCACGCTCTATTAAGTGCAACTTTCACCATTAATCGTGTTCCATCTAAATCAGTCATGAAGACACCATATGAGATGTGGAGTGGGAGGCGTCCCACACTGTCGTTCATGAGGATTTGGGGCTGCGATGTCTATGTAAAACATTTACAATCAGACAAGCTAGGGCCTAAATCGGATAAATGTAAATTTGTGGGGTATCCTAAGGAAACTAAGGGTTACTACTTCTAAAATCCAACCGAGAACAAAGTGTTTGTTGCTCGGACCGGCGTGTTTCTAGAAAGAGAGTTTGTCTCTAAAGAAGCAAGTGGGATGAATGTAGAACTTAAAGAGGTTCAAGAGCCACAAATCACTGAACCGATTATGGAACATGAACAGGAACCACAAACAGTTGTGGAGCAGCCTGTTCAGGTAACACAAGAGCTTCGTAGATCTAGTAGAGTGCGCCAGGAACCCGAGAGGTATGGACTTCTCGTGACCGATTCCGGTGACACGATGCTCATAGATGATGAGCCTACTACCTATGAAGAGGCCATGAAGGGCCCAGACTCTCAGAAGTGGCTAGAAGCCATGAGATCCGAGATGGAATCCATGTATACCAACAAAGAATGGACTTTGTTGGAACCACCCGAAGGGGAGCGGCCCATAGGGTGCAAGTGGGTCTTCAAGATGAAGATCGACATGGATGGTAATGTGATTACCTATAAGGGCCGATTGGTGGCTAAAGGATTCAGACAGATTCATGGTATTGACTATGATGAAACCTTTTCACCAGTCGCTATGACCAAATCCATCCGAATCCTACTTGCGATTGCAGCATACCACGACTATGAGATTTGGCAGATGGATGTCAAAACAGCATTCCTTTATGGGAATCTCCTCGAGGACGTGAATATGATACAGCCGGAGGGTTTTGAAGATCCAAATCAAGCCAACAAAGTATGTAAGCTGCAACGATCCATTTATGGATTGAAGCAAGCTTCTAGGAGTTGGAATCGACATTTTGATGAAGTTGTCAAAGAGTTTGGCTTCATCAGAAACAAAGATGAGTCTTGTGTCTACAAGAAGGTTAGTGGGAGCTCTGTATCTTTTCTGGTCTTGTATGTGGATGACATACTACTCATTGGAAACGACGTTCCCATGCTACAATCTGTTAAAGATTGGCTAGAGAAGTGTTTCTCAATGAAGGACTTACGGGAAGCAGCCTATATACTCGGTATAAAGATCTATAGAGATAGATATAAGAGACTGCTAGCCTAAGTCAAAGTACATATATTGACAAGGTCTTGAAACGATTCAACATGCAAGATTCCAAGAAGGGATTCTTGCCCATGTCACATGGGATCACTCTTTCGAAGAGTGGTTGTCCTTCCAAAGAGATTGAGAAGGAACGCATGAGTAGAATTCCCTATGCCTCGGCCATAGGATCTATCATGTACGCCATGTTATGTACTAGACCAGATGTGTCATATGCCTTGAGTATGACAAGCAGATACCAATCCAATCCAGGTGAGAGTCACTGGATTGCAGTCAAGAACATCCTAAAGTACTTGAGAAGAACTAAGGATGCTTTCTTGATATTTGGCGGGGAGGAAGAGTTGCGTGTAAGGGGTTACACTGATGCAAGCTTCCAAACAGACATAGATGACTTTAGATCACAGTCGGGATATGTGTTTTGCCTGAATGGAGCAGCAGTGAGCTGGAAGAGTTCCAAGCAAGAGACGGTGGCTGATTCTACAACAGAGGATGAGTACATTGCTGCAAATGGCGCAACAAAGGAAGCTGTTTGGATCAGAAAGTTTGTTTCTGAACTTGGTGTGGTTCCTAGCATAGTGGATCCAGTTGAGTTGTACTGTGACAACACTGGAGAAATCGCGCAATCAAAGGAACCCAGGTCACACCAGAAATCCAAGCCGTGCTCAGGAAGTTTCATCTGATTCAAGATATTATCGATAGAGGAGACGTTCGGATATGCAAGATTCCTACAGATGAGAATCTTTCAGACCCGCTTACAAAGCCGCTCATGCAGTGGAAGCATGAAGGGCACACTAGGAGTATGGGCATACGAGATGCGCCAGATTGGCTCTAATGCAAGTGGGAGACTGTTTGAATAGATGCCCTAGAGGAAATCTAGTTTAGTATGAATTTATTTGTGGCTAGAAATTCATTTATTATTTATTGGATATTTAATATAATGAAGTCCTTAGATTTACAATTGTGTTGTTTATCTTAAATATCCCTAGTACAGTATAATGATTAATGGGACAATCATCTATAGACTAGTATGGGGTTGGATTGATATAGAGATATCATGATCCAACACATAGGTGTGCATTAAGGGTAATGTTGCACTGGATTGACCCATCTCCGAGAAGGCTACATACACGTTATGTTGAGTCACAAGCGCTTCTCGCGGTGCAATGGTATTGTCATCCTTAGACTTGAAGTCACTAGATATTCTAGTTGTGGATTATTGTGATTTTGGTAGCGTTAAACGCTACACCGTAACTGGGTAGTTATAAAGGCGTGTACCGGGTACAATAAGAAGCAAGCTTAGAGATCGTAGTGGACGTAGATAGAATTTGTCCCTCCCACATAACGGGAGAAAATATCCTAGGCCACTCGAGGGATAGTGCTTATAGAATGTCTGGCCAGACTCAAATAAATCAATATGGGATATTGATGTTATTTGCACGAATAAGGCTATTCCCATGGATTGAGAAACTGTGGATTGGATATACGAGTGTGACTTGTATGTCTCGTGTCCAATCCGGATATAGAGACAAAGGGATGAGACAATTACTTGTACAAATTTGTCAAGATGACTATTCTAGTAGTTGGCTAGAATGGATGTTTTGCTAGAAACCGTTCCATATTAGCAAACAGTTTCTACCAACTAGATAGAACCTACGGGGTCACACGCTAGATAGAGTTGAACTAGATTTGGGAATTAATTAATTGGATTAATTAATTAGAAGGATCACTTTGCAAAACCTTGCAAACTTGGTAGGGACTAATTTGCAAGGAAGGGACTAAATTGAATTCTAGTAGGACTAGAATAAGTCCTTTAGGTAGTTGGCAAGGAGTTGTTGGAATATATAAAGAACCTTCCTCACTTCCTTCCCACACTTATGTTCATAATTGATCATAACTTGAGTGGGAGAGAACAAAAAGAGAGAGCAAGCAAGCAAGAGAGAGCCGCCGCCCCCCTTGCTCGCCGCCCGTCCCCGTCGGCCCCAAAGGAGGCCAAACCTCCTTTGGTTCGTCTCGTTTTGCGTGATTATTCTTCCTCTTCCTCTTTCCGGGCTAGCACCAAGGAGTGGGAGATCTAGAAATCAACTCTAGGCGTGGATCAACTATAGAGAACGTGATACAATTCGCGTTTGAAGTCATCAAAGGAGAACCCTAAGGTGTGTTTATTGATTTCTTCCTTTACCATCGTTATGTCTCTTGAATTGTGATCCTTGGATGGTTTTGCATGGTTAATTATTGTTTCCGTTGCGCATCCATGAATCAAAACCCTACATATTTTCCTTGATGCACAAAAATTCCTTTCTTCATTTGTAATATATGAAGTCCAAGAAAGAAATTCAGTTCACCCATTAGGCTCATCTCAAACTCCCTGCACATCAGACTAGAAAACTCTTTTGAAAGATCATCATTAGTAGCACCAAATAATATATCATCTACATAAATCTGAACTACTAACAGATCACTCTAATGGTGTTTAATGAAAAGAATTTTGTCAACTAAGTCTCTTTTAAAATTGTTTTCAAGTAGAAATTTTGAAAGTCTGTCATACCAAGCCCTTGGAGCTTGCTTTAAACCATAAAGAGATTCATCCAGTTTATAAACATGATCAGGAAAATTTTCATCTTCAAAACCAGGAGGTTGTGCTACAAAAACATCTTCTTGTAAATATCCATTTAGAAAAGCACATTTAACATCCATTTGATAAAGCTTTATGTTATTGTGAGATGCAAATGCAAGAAGTATTCTAATAGCTTCTAACCTGGCAACAGGAGCAAAAGTCTCCTCATAATCTATACCTTCTTCCTGACTATATCCTTGAGCTACCAGTCTGGCTTTATTTCTTACCACTTTGCCATTCTCATCAAGCTTGTTTCTGAATACCCATCTGGTTCCAATAACTGATTTCTCTTTAGGTCTCGGGACGAGATTCCAAACCTTGTTCCTTTCAAACTCATTCAGCTAACTCTGCATTGCAATGATCCATTCTGCATCTTCTAGAGCTTCCTTGGTATTCTTAGGCTCAATCAAAGATACAAATGCACTAAAAGCACACAAGTTCTTTAACTGTCCTCTTGTCTGAGTTACAGTTGATGGATCTGATATAATGTTGTCAGCTGGATGGTCTGCAAGGTACTTAAACTTCTTTCTTGGTACCCAGGAGTATTCTCCTTCTGGATTTGAGTCCTTGAAACAGTAGAGGGAGCATCATAGAAAGTTTCAGCTTCTCTCTCAAGGCTTTGAGATTTTGGTTCAGCAGGAGGTTCAAGGCCTCGAGATTCTGCTGACTGATTCTGTACATTAGTTTTGCCTTTGTCTTCTTTCATAACATCATCATCTGATTCATGCTTGTTCAAATATAGATCTTCAAAACTTTCACTCAGAGAATCCTTAGTACTTTCATCAAAAATTACATGAATTCTCTCTTCCACAATCTTGTTTTTTCTATTATAAACTCTATAAGCTTTGCTAGTTTGAGAATATCCAAGAAATACACCTTCATCACTTCTAGCATCAAACTTACCAAGATTGTCTCTACCATTATTATGCACAAAACAGATACAACCAAAGGGTTTAAAATAAGAAACAGTAGGCTTTCTCCCTTTAAACAGTTCATAGGGAGCCTTTTTCAAAATAGGTCTGATCAAGCATCTATTCAGCACATAATTGGCAGTGTTAACAGCTTCTGCCCATAAAAACTTTGGCAAATTACTTTCAAGAAGCATGGTTCTGGACATATCCTCAAGTGTCCTATTTTTCCTTTTCAACTACTCCATTTTGCTGTGGAGTTCTAGGTGCAGAAAAGTTGTGTGAAGTTCCATGCTTTGCACAAAACAAATCAAAGTCAAGTTGATCAAACTCCCTACCATGATCACTTCTAATGGATGCAACAGGTAAATTTTTCAAAGTTTGAAGCTCTTTGCATAGTCTAGAAAATTCAGATAAAGCTTCAGTTTTGTCTCTAATAAACATCGCCCAAGTAAATCTAGAATAATCATCAATTATCACAAGCATATACCTCTTACCTTTTGGAGTCTGAACTCTCATAGGACCACACAAGTCCATATGCAGCAATTCTAAGGGTCTAGAAGTACTTACAAAGTTCTTTGGCTTGAATGAGCTTCTGGTCTGTTTACCTTGTACACGTGCCTTGCAAACTTCATCATCAGAAAATTTCTGTGATGGTAAACCTCTTACCAAGTCCTTTGAGATGAGTTTATTCAAAGTACGTATACTAATATGCCCAAGCTTTCTGTGCCAAAGCTTGGAATCTTCCTTCAAGGCCTTGAGGCATTTTAGCTTGTCACCTGCAACACTGTTAGTATTCATAGCATATAGATTATATGATCTAGGAGCAGTGAGTATGCAATCACCAGATTTCTCATCTTGCACCACACATTTCTCCTTGTCAAATATAGCTTTATAACCTTTATCACATAACTGAGAGATACTAAGCAAATTATACTTAAGTCCATCTACCAGATAAACATCAGATATAGAATTTGTAGAACCATTACCAATACTACCTATACCAATGATATTGCATTTTGCTTTGTCACCAAGTGTGATTGTTCCTCCAGATTTTTCTGTAAGTTAAGTAAAGAGAGACTTCTTTCCACTCATATGTCTGGAACATCCACTGTCTAAAATCCATTTCTGATCTTTCAAGGCCTTGGTGACATCCTGCAAAAACAAATCATTGCCTTAACAGGCTGTTAGACCAAGTGCAGAACTTTGAGTCATACTCAGAATCAGCCATATTTGGTGGCCTAATTCCTTTTGGAACCCAAATCTGCCTAACCTGTCCCTTAAGCTGATAAGGATAAGTATTCCTCATAATGTGAGGTTCTGATCTTCTGAAGGGACAAGTTAATCTGACATGACCAATTTTCCACAGTAATGACATTCTGGAGAATGTCTGCTACCAGATTTGACAAAAGTAGTTTGGCCTTTCTTTGGAAAATTTGGATTATAGCCAATCCCACTTTTACGCATTGATTTCAGACTTCCTCCAAGAATGAGATTCAGATTATGTTCTGAGCCTGTAAACCTAGCGAGGACCTTCTTGGACTCTTGAAGTTTCTCAGTCAAAGAGCAGATCTGTTGTTCTAAATTCTCAGATTGAGTCTTTAGATCAGCATATATTTCAGTTAAAAGAGTGTTTTGATCAACAACCTTTTTTATCTGTGCCTTCAAGACTTTGAACCTACTGTCCAAGGCCTTGAGGTCTTTTTCCAGCTTTGTCTTAGAAACTTCAACAGTTTTGTTTGAAAACACTAGGTCCAGATTTTCTTTTACCTGCTCATGAATCTTAATCTATAAAGCAGAAATCTCATTTCTATAACTTTCCTCATTTAAAAACATACTTTTGAGAATTTAAGGAAGTACATCAGAAGGACTAGCAAGTAAATTTTTTACCATGTCTTCAATGTGTCTGTCTGATGAATTTTCCTCATTATGCTTTGCCATGAAGCATAGGTTTGCTTTCTCTTCTTCTGTGTCTGAGTCACTTGATGAATCAGAACTCCAAGAAGCCATCATGGCTTTCTTCCTTCTGTTGTCACTATCCTTCTTCTAAACGTTCCTGTTTTTCTTCTTCTTCTGTGGACAGTCCCTTACTAAATGATCTGCATCACCACACTCAAAACAATTCATCACTTTAGTTTTATGTGACTGTGATGAAGATTTACCTTTGTAATCCTTGCTGCCTGAGGGTCTTGATCTCTCTCTGTTGTAATCCCAGTTACCAGGGTTTTTTTTTTCTTTTTGAGAATCCAGGCCAAGGCCTTGGAGATCAATGCTAAAGCCTCTTCATCATTAGGTTCATCCTCAGTCTCAAGGCTTTGAGACTTTTCACTGTCTTTTGCCTTAAGTGCTAGGTTCCTGATATTTTCACTCAAATCACCTTCCACATCCTTTATAGACATCTCATGAGTGAGCAGCTTTCCTTGTAGATCATCTAGCTGAAGAAGACTCAAGTCCTGAGCTTCCTCAATGGCTGTTGTCTTTGGCTCCCACTTGGCTTTTGGCAAGCTTCTCAGAATCTTTCTGAACTTCTCTTCATTAGAGAACTTCTTTCCCAGTGACTCCAGATTGTTCACCACATCAGTGAATCTTTTGAACATTTCCTTGATAGTCTCATCTGAATTCATCTTGAACAACTCATATTTCCTCAGAAGTATGTTGATTTTTGTCTGCTTAACCTGGCTGGTTCCTTCATATGTCATCACCAGTTTATCCCATACTTCATTGGCACTCTTGCAGTTTTACACTCTGTTAAACTCATCTGCATTTAAAGCAGAGTATAACAGATTCATAGCCTTGTAATTTTTTGATACCTTTTCAAGTTCAGTGACTGAAAGATTTTCCTCAGAATTGATACATCTGACTCCATCAATTGTAGTGTAGTACTCATGAGGACCATTCTGAACTATTGAACATAGTTCCATGTCTTGATCTATGATGAACATCTTCATCAATGCCTTCCAGTGCATGAAGTTATCACCACAGAACAATGGAGGTCTGTTGGCTGCCCTTCCTTGTGAGAATCCACCATCTCCTACATTACTCATAGTCACCAGATTGTTAGATCTAAAAACAGTGACACAAGCTCTGATACCAATTGAAAGTGTGTAATGTAGATTATATACAGGACCTAAATACTCTAGAAGGGGTGGGGGTTGAATAGAGTATGAAAACTTTTTGCAAAACTTAAAAGTTTAACAGAAAGACTTTGTGTGAAACTCAAATCTTAAGGCCTTGAGATTTTAGTAAACTGTCTGAAACTTACAAACGAAAAATTTTAAGCTTCAAGGACTTGAACTGTGAGAAATTCTAAACAGATTTTGAACCCTAGTTTGATTTGATTTGTGTGCAGCAGATAATAATCAAACTGTAAAGTAAAGAACATAAACCAATTTACAGAGTTCAGTCCCAATGGACCTAATCTCTGCCTGAGGGATCTAATCCCACCAGGATTGGGTAAACACTTCTTATTACTCACACAGAAACAGCCCTAGATCTTCAAGCCTAAGTGAATTCCCTTACACCTATACAACTTGTGGTTCCAAACCTATCTAGTTCCAGTTACTGAATGTTGAGCTAACAAGAACCTCTTGTTGTTCACTTGAACAACGAACCACTATGTTAAGTGAGGTTTAAGATAATCTAAAGATACACAGATAGAAGTACAAGTGAAGAACACAGTAAGAAGATAAGCTGTTGAAGCCTGGATGTGTTCTTCTGGAAAACTGGATTGATTTGATCTTCAGGAATCTGGAATGAAGCTTGAATGATTGTGTGTTTGAATGAATGATCTCCCACGATTTTTGTCACACCTCTCTGAGTATTCTGCAAGCCTCTCTCTTCTTCAAAATTCAAACCAGTCTCTTTTATCCCCAACTGCAACTGATTGAGAGATTTTAGGATCTCAGTTCCTACAAATCCTTCTTCCATTTTCAACTGAAATTCAAACAGCTTCAAGTGGATATTCGTTGGAGTTTTTTGAGATTGATCATGCACGTTTAACAACCCTGCAACAGCATTGAAACACAGCAACAACAAAATCCAGAAAGATAATAGTGCTATGACTGTTTGGTTATACAGTTTGTGATAAAACTGTTTAACAGACTTGAACAATAACCTGTATATCTTCTAAAACATATGAATCATGAAAAAACAAGTTTAAGACACTTAGAATTTAGTAAATAATCACAATACTAAGAATCACAACCTGCAATAAAGAATCAACTAAGTTCTGTAAAAACTGTCAGCAACACAAGGCACATCTCAAGGCTCTGAACCTGCTTCACAGAATTTCAAAGTTAAACCCAGATAACTTTGATTCTTCATGTTTTGATCATCTGCAATTGTGTTAGACATATAAATAATGTAATCCAAAAGTATATGCAGTAAACCAGTGATTTGTATAACCAGATATCCAATCTGCAGCACAGAATTGTTAGAACATATAGCAGAATAGAATAATTCAAGGCTTTGAAGTTCAGTCAGTATCTCAAGGCCTTGAGATAACTGAGATGCTTTGCTGCTTATGTCTTAGTCTTTTGTCTTTCATCACTCAAAACAATTACCAACCAAAACACATTCAGGGATCTTAACTCAACAGCAAGCATCCAAGACCTTAAGTGTCGACACCCCCCAAAGACTCTTGCGGCCAGAGGAGTGAGTAGATGGAGCTATCCGGGTACTTGCAACCGGATTAAAATATAATAAATTGAACGGAAGACAGAATTCAACACGCTCAATTCCAATAGTAACCAATAATAAAGGCCCCCGCACAATTCTTCCACTTTACGTTGTCATCGATTATTAGATTACAGTGATATTTCCAGAGAAACATTTCCACAATTTGAAACAAGTATACGTGTAGCACATATTTCACGTAAAAATCATTTTAAGACAAATAAGAATGAAATCGTTTGACACGAAAAGAGGAAAGGGCACTAGGCCTGGCATGTTTACTTACCTTTAATCTCAAGCAAAGAAAATCACTTCCTAGTAATACTCGACGTGTCCTTCGTCAAAGAAATTGTCGCCTACAAATTTAATAGTATCCTAATCAACACATTGCACACGAAGTCCTATAGGTAAATGAAATAAATCCCGTACTAACTCTCCCCAACCTTTACTAAGGCGAACAACCTCTTTTATAGAAAAATACACTTTATAGAGTTAACGTTTATTATTGTAAAACATAGCTGTAGTTATAAAAATATAACTTATAAGATTAACTAATTATTTAACTTAGTATAGGGTAGAGAAGCATATTATTTTTCCCCAAAAACAATAATAATTCTAATAGTAGTTCCTCCCAACCAAACAAGCCTTAGTAGAGAGCATAAGTTATAAACTAACTAAATTTTATTTAAAAGAAATAACAAATTTATTTGAAGAAAATAACTTATTCTAATTTGTTATAAGCCTATAAAATAAATTAGAAAGATATATTTGATCACCCTCATATTATATTTTTATTTTTGAGTAAAGGCGAGTACTAAAAAGATCATTCTAAGCTTGTGCAAAAGAATTGTCCCTTATGGGGTTTGAACCCATGACCTTCTTCTCAAACTTCACCAAAGCTTTAAGTGTAAGCATCTTACCACTAGGCCAACAGCCCACTTGCTTCTTTTCCCAACTAAGCTTACTAACTAACAGAGAGGGTAAAGACAAAATAAAACAAGAGCGGTGGGTTTGTTCATACCAGAATGAGAGAGAGAGAGTGGCGGGTTGATGATGGTGAGGCCGACGGTGGCGGCGGTGAGGCGGGCAGAGGGCGACGGCGCGGTGGCGGTGCGGCGTCGGGCTCGGCGGGGTTCGGCTGGGCTCCGCTCGGTCGGACCCGGTTGGGTTCCGGCGCAACCGACGGGAGAGAGAGAGAGAGAGATTGGTGAGAGAGATTGAGTTTGGTAGCTTGAATGGGTGTAGAAATTTCTAAGATTGATGGGTTTATATAGGTAGACAGGTGAAGAATTCAACCTCCATGAAGAAACCCACTTTCAAGTTTTCCAATTCCGAATCGGACTATGTTTCGGGCAAAATTACTTTTCTTGATGAACAATATTGGGTCTCTATTGAACTAGGAGTGTATAAGGACGAAAATTAACAAGTTTGATAAAGATTTGGAGTGGTGGTAGAAGAATTGGGGTTGGAGATGGAGTTTCCTCCATGGGAGAGTTTGAGGAAGAAGATGACTAAACTTTAGGGTAAAGGCAATTTAACCCCCACTGGTTTAGTAATAGCACAACTACTACCCCCCAGTTCAACTCAAGACACACTTTAATTTATGGAAACTAAATAAAACCCCTTAACGGATTATAACATTAAAATTAACTTTCTAAATAATAATAACTAATACCCAAACTTATACTAATGTCATATTAACACCCAATATTATCATAAAATATAATAGTAGCATATTAACACCCAATACTTATAATATTATTATATTACCACTCAATAATTATAGTAATATCAAAAATAACCATATTCACAAAACGGGGTATTTCACTAACCCCTTTAGGAATCCGAATCTGCTTAACCTGTCCTTTAAGTTGAAAATAAAAAGTGTTTCTCATTATATGAGGGTCTCTTCTTCTAAAAGGACAATTCATTTTAACATGACCAATTTTACAGCAGTAATGACAAGTAGGAGAGGTTTTGTTTCCAGCTTTCACAAATCTGGTACTGTTTCTTCTTGGAAAGTTTGGATTGAATCCAATACCAGATTTGTGAACAGACTGTGAACTTCCTCCAAGAATCAAGTTCAACTTCTGTTCTGAACCAGCAAGCTTGATTTTGACTAGTTCATATTCTTGAAATTTCTCAGTAAGAGTAGTCTTTTGTCTTTCTAAATCATCAACATGATGTCTTAGATTAACAAGGCTGTCATTCACAGAGGAGTTTTTAGTAACTACCTTGAATTGTGTTTTCAAGGCTTTGAAACTGGTTTTCAAGGCCTTGAAATCACTGTCAGTTTTCTTCTGAGAGATTTCAAGATTCTAATTTAGGCAAACAAGTTGTAAATTTTCTTTTGCTTGCTCATGTACTTTTTCTTTCAAAAGACTGATTTCTTTCAGATAATCTTCCTCATTTAAAAGCATTGTTCTGAGATATTCTGAAAGAGCTTCTTTTGGCTTTGGAATTAAACAGTTAAACATTACCTCAATGTTCTTTTCAGAACTATCATCATTCTTGGCAATGAAGCATATATTGGCATGTTCTTCTTCAGATTCAGATTCACTAGAGCTATCTGAATCACTCCATGAAGCTATCATGGCTCTCTTTCTTCTGTCATGATCTTTCTTCTGAAATTTCTTGCTCTTTTTTTGTGGACAATCTCTTATCAAGTGTCCTACATCACCACACTCAAAGCAGTTCATAACTTTTGACTTGTTTTGTGAAGAAGACTTTCCTTTTTAGTCCTTGCTGCTGGATTGTCTACGCCTCTCTCTGTTGAATTCTTTGTTTCCAGAGTTTTTCTTCATTTTGAGAATTCCTGTCAAGGCTTTGGAAATCAAGGCAATTGGATCTTCATCATCACCATCCTCAGTTTCAAGGCTTTGAATTCTCTCATTCTCTTTGGCTTTGAGGGCTAGATTTTTGACACCTTCTGGGAGTTCTCCATCAACTTCATTCATATATATCTCATGTGTTAGGAGCTTCCCTTGTAGGTCATCAAGTTGTAAAGTTGAGAGATTCGGAGCTTCTTCAATAGCTGTGGTTTTTGGTTCCCATTTTGCCTTTGGAAGACTTCTGAGTATCTTCCTCACATTTTCCTCATTGGAAAAATGTTTTCCCAGTGAGTCAAGGTTGTTTACAATATCAGTAAATCTCTTGAACATATCTCTGATGGACTCATCTGCATTCATTTTGAACAGCTCATACTGTCTGAGATAAATGTTGATCTTGGTCTGCTTGACTTGACTGGTTCCTTCAAAGGTAACCATAAGTTTATCCCATATTTCTTTAGCAGTTGTGCATCCAGAGATCCTGTTGAATTCATCTGTACTCAAAGCACAATACAAAATGTTAATAGCCTTGTAGTTCTTAGAAAATTGCTCTAATTTAGAAGAGGAGAGTGAGTCTTCTGTTTTGGGAGTTCTGATCCCATCTTTCTCTGTATAGAAAGTATGAGGTCCATTTTGAATAATGGTCCAAAGCTCTAGATCTTGATCAATGATAAACATTTTCATGATAGCTTTTCAGTGAGAAAAATTTTATCCACAGAATAGAGGAGGTCTGTTAGCAGCTCTTCCTTGTGAGAAGTCACCATTACCTGCATTACTCATGATCACCATATGGTTAAATCTTATAAAGTGATACAAGCTCTGATACCAATTGAAAGTGTGGGTATGCAGATGTATAAGCAGCTAAGATACTCTAGAAGGGGGGGGGGTTGAATAGAGTATGCCAACTTTTGCAAAACTAACTAACAAGTAGAAGAGCTAGTGCAGAAAATGAATTTCAAGGCCTTGAACACAGGTTCAAGCCTTTGAAATGTAGCATAGAGTTTTAGAACAAGTATGCCTTTTTCAAGGCCTTGAAAACAAGTTCAGACCCTTGAAAAATAAACAGTTTTTGTATGCTGCAAAACTTTGAAAGTAAATGAACTGAAAATGCACAAGACAACTGATTTATAGAGTTCAGTCCACTTGGACCTACGTCTCTACCTCAGGGATTAGATCCCTGCAGGATTTTCAACTCAATTCTTATTAATCAAAAGCTAAGCCCTAGAACTCAAGCACAGAGAGTTCCCTTACTCTGTTACAACTTGTGGTTTTCCCTAACCTGTATAGTACCTGCTCTAGCTAACTGATTAACTAAGAATTCTCTATTTTTCACCTTGAAGAATACTTGAGAATGAATGTATAAATAATACAGAAATGATCTACCAATATAGCTCTATACAGAAGATCACTTAAGAGTAGAAAACTGCAGTGAAATGCAGTGAGCTTCTGTGTATGGATTGGAAGAGATGACAAACTTCTTTGATGCTTTTCAATCCAGAATACTTTCTATGTATTTGCCCGTTGAGAATTGTGTTGTTGTTGCTTCGAATTTGAGCTCTTTAAATACTTCAAACAGCTCTGCAAATCTCTCCAGATTTTCAGCAACAACCTTCCTATTTTGTAGGCAATAGAGTTTGACTACTTTGAGATCTTCTTCAACGGTTGAATGATCATGATCTTAAGAGATGTTGTTGTAGATCTTCATTTAACCATTATGAGAAGCTGTCAAACACGTCTGATTGATCACAGGATCAAAGTCTTTAAGTGTTTCCAAATCTGCAGCAATCCAATTTAGGAAACAATCCAGCAAACTTAGAAACAATATGTCCTGCATTATCATGGTCAAACAGTTGATAGAGTACGATTCCAAATATTTTTAACAATTTGTATTTCATCATCTAACAACATGTAATCAAACATACGCAAGAGAGATAATAAATTAGATCAGAGAGTTAATAGAAAAACTCCCCCTGAGAACATGCTTTCAGGTTTAACAGTTTCAAGGCTTTGAATCCAGTTTCAAGGCCTGGAAAATAGCCAACACTATTTTCAAGCCTCTGAAGCTGATTCAAGGCTTTGAAAGCTGTTTCAAGGCCTTGAAATAGCCAAGCTCTTTCAAGTCTTGAACAACCTGAGCTTTCAGATATTGATGTTGGGATCCAGTTTCGAAGCGTCTTCGAATCTCTCGCCACGTGGTCTTTATGGAACACAAGATGTTCTCTACAGTTTCGTCTTTCGATGCTTCGACCACTGTTTACCATCCTGATCTTGGAGATCCATCCTTTGATCCATTCTTCGATGATTCTTCAGTTGACACTTCAGTTCCGCTGCAGAGTCCTTCTGATTTGTTGGTTGATGATGTTATTTTCCTTTCTCCTGCTCCAGTTACACATGGTTCGGTTCCTCCTGACCCTGTTAGTGTTCCTGCTCCGGTTCCACAGGTTATCTCCCATGCTCCTGCTCCAGTAACACATGGTCCGGTTGGTGTTTCACCTGCTCTTGTTACCTCTCCTGCTCCATCTCTAGCTCCAACTCCAGAAGTTCCAATTTCAGTTTCTAATTCTGCAGATGATTCCTCCTAAGGTCATGAGAGTGACATAGATGAGTCCACTTCTACTTCAGCTCGTCGGTCTTCCTGAGAACGCAGGCAATCTGTTCGACTTCGAGATTATGTCACTTCTGCTATTGTTCAGAATCATGAACCACAGTCTTATCGGGAAGCTAGTTCTGACCCAATGTGGAAAAAAGCAATGCAAGATGAGTTGGATGCTCTCACACGCACTCATACCTCGGACTTAGTCTCATTGCCTCCCGGTAAGACTGCAGTAGGGTGCATATGGGTGTATAAGATCAAGACTAGGTCTTATGGTTCTGTTGAGAGATATAAGGCTCGTCTGGTGGCTAGAGGTTTCACACAGGAGTATGGCATTGACTATGAGGAGACATTTTCTTCAGTTTCTCAACTTACCTCGGCTCGTACTTTGATTTCTATAGCTCCAATCCGTAATTATTTTCTTAATGGTGATCTTACTGAGGAGGTATGCATGAAACCTCCGCCTGGTCTCGATGTTCGCCCTTCACAGATATGTATCCTACGTCGTGCATTATATGGTCTGAAGCAAGCCCCTCGGGCTTGGTTTGATAAGTTCAGTTCTACTATGCTCCAGCTTGGGTTCTCCTCTAGTTCATATGACTCAGCTCTTTTCATTCGTCATACGAATCGTGGAATTATTCTCTTCTTAATATATGTTGATGATATGATCATTACTGAGGATGATCTCGTCGGTATTCGTGAGCTAAAGAAGTCCTTGAATAACCATTTTGAGATGAAAGACTTGGGGCCTCTCAGCTATTTCCTGGGTCTCGAGGTTACTTCTGATGATGACGGTTACGCTTTGTCAAAGACAAAGTATGCTTATGATATTCTTGCTCGTGCAGGACTGACTGATCCAAAGGTTGCCTCCACGCCACTGGAGCCCAACCTAAAGCTCACTCCCTTAGAGGGTGAACCTCTATCTGATCCTACTTGATACCGACAGATTGTTGGTAGTCTGGTTTATCTCACGGTCACTCGTCCTGACGTACAGCACGCTGTTCATCAGGTCAATCAGTTTCTCACTGCCCCACGATCCACAAACTATGCTGCTGTTCTTCGGATTCTTCGCACGTCAAATGTACTTTGTTTCGCGATCTTCATTTCTCTGCTCGATCTACACCGGTCCTACACGGATTTTCAGATGCTGATTGGGCTGGTGATCCTACTGATAGAAGCACCACCACAGGGTACTGTTTCTTCTTGGGTGACTCACTTATATTCTGGTGCAGCAAGAAGCAAACTGTAGTTTCGCGATCCAACACTGAGGCGGAATACCGTGCTCTATGTGTCGCCACACAGGGGCTCATCTGGCTTCGCTGGTTATTAGCTGATATGGGGATGAATCAGTCCTCTGCTACTACTACATGTTGTGACAATCGTAGTGCCATCCAGATTGCCCAAAACGATATTTTTCATGAGCGGACGAAACACATTGAGATAGATTGTCATTTTACCCGTCATCATCTTCGTGCTGGAACGGTTCATTTGAAGTGTGTGTCTTCTTTAGAGCAAACTTCCGATATTCATACGAAGTCTCATCCGCCTGGATGTTTTCATAATCTTGATCTCCAAACTTCCGCTTATCACGATACCTTCAGTTTGAGGGGGGCTGTTATGATATATGTCCCACATCGCTTTAGTCATATATGTTACCCATTGTATATTTTATATAAATAGGACCCTTTGTACATTGTTTAACTTGATGTTTTAATATACGATCTTTCGCTTCCGCTTCTAATTCTAACAGACGGGAACAACCATCTCGGCAGATTTTGGACATTCTTGTTATCGCACAAAGTATGTAAAATTTTAGAGTTGAGTTGAATGACAAATGTCGTAACTAATTTTAATTTTGCATCTTTTTATTTATTTAATACATACACATGTATTTTCATTGCTCATAGTATATTATTACAATGGGAATAAAAAAAATCTCAAAAAAATGCGAATAAAAGATTTCAGTAGAAAGACATAGTTCACAATGTTTCTATTGAAGAATTAGAAGCAAATGAGGGACATTTAACACTTTATGTTTTCTTTAAATTTAGTGGAGCGACATCGTTTCTTTAGCTTTTAGTCATTTTCTTCTTTTGTCTCGTATGAGCCAGCTGTCAAGCTATGATTGGCTGGTTTCTAAAGGATATCTTCTAATAAGCATTTTTGATGCTTCTTCCTCATATAATGAAAATCAATTCATTCAAAGAGAAATAAATTCTCTATTTTCTCTCTCTTATTTGTTCATGGTGATTGTAAGTTTTCTTTCAATAATCTAAAATGGTATCCGAGCGTGGTTATCAAACATTCCGAACGAACTTGCTCTTAGCTTCAATTTGACAGCCATATCTTCAGGGTGTTCTTTGGCTTCTTCATATAGCCATTTTTTGGGTTTTGCTTCTTTTGATAACCTGGTTTATTTATGGTTTACTGATTCACCGTCATGAATTTTCCTCCAGTATCACCAGCTGAAGGACATCGAAATGGTGTTCCAGTTCATAGAGGTGTGGATCTAAATCTCCCTACTTCCTCTCTTCTTCAGATAATCCAGGCCACTTAATAGTCTCTCAAATCTTAACTGGAGACAAATATTATCAATGGGATAAATCCGTGGTTGTAGCCTTGGATTCTAAGAATAAACTCAGCTTTGTTGATGGTTACTTGCCAAAACCAGCTGCTGATTCACATGAATTTTCTCTTTGGAGAAATTGGAACAGTATGGTAATCTCATGGCTACTTAATTCCATCTCTAAAGAAATTTCTTGTAGTGTTGTTTATAGAACTTCAACTACAAATTTGGGTAGATTTGTTGGAATTTTACCAAGGCAATAAACCGATAATTTATCAATTATCAACCATGATTTCTAATTTGAAACAGAATGGAATGTCCGTCTCTGTGTATTTCACCAAGCTAAGAACTCTTTGGGAAGAGTTAGCTAACTACAAGTGCTTGACTGGTTGTACTTGTGGTAATTTGGACTCTTTTACCAAATTGCAAAAAGAAGATGGAATTATGCAATTTCTTATGGGTTTTAGTGATGTTATAATGTTGCGAGGGAGCATATATTGTTGATTTAACCTCTACCTAGTCTCAATCACGTTTTCTCTAATGTTATATGATAACTCTCTATTAGAGTTATATTTCTTGCACATTTATACCGTTTTGTGTGATTCCCGGGTTACTATTATGAGTTTTGCACTATGAAAGTGGTGGAAACGGAGAAGTATAGCTTTGAGCGCTTAATTGTAAATCCGGGAATTTTCGTACTATTTTGAGCTATTTTATTGTCATATATGATGCCGGTGTGTGCTCGTGTTGTGAGTTGCAGGTACCGGAGGCTCAAGTGAAGATCGGAGACCGGAAACGAGCATCGGAAACGGAAGAGCATGAAAAAATGGCCAAGGAAAGAGATGTGAAGAAGCTGCAGGCAGAAGTAATTCCCTGGAATTGAACTGTAATTCCTGGTAATTGAACTGTATTTCCTGGGAATTGGACTGCAATTCCTGGGAATTGGATTGTAATTCCCACGAATTAGAAAGGAATTGCAGATTGGAGATTGGTGTTGACTGTAATTCGTGGGAATTATATTGTAATTCCGACGAATTAGAAAGAAGTTACAGATTGCAGATTGGTGTTGACTGTAATTCGTGGGAATTAGAATGCAATTCCCAGGAATTAGACTGTAATTCGCAGGAATTGCATTTGTAATTCCCACGAATTAGAAACAGTTCTTGGACGAAAAGTTTTGGGGTCAGAGAGTAATTTTGAAGAATAGGCTACGAGAATCAATGTTGGGAGGTCAAAAAACGACCTAGGGAGGAGAAAAAGAGATTCATACATTGGGGAAAATAGGAGGCCACGAAGGAGACGACAGGGAAGACCCGAAGACACCATTGGAGACCTCTAGGGTTTGATCTTGTTCTTTTTCTATCCTCAATCATTCTATGGAGAAACTTGTGATTTTTGTAGGTTGATTTCAATTAGCTAAACTATTTGCTAGGCGTCTCTACGAGAGCCTAGGGCGATTGATCTCCCGGATTCAAGACTTGTTTCATGCTATTTATTAGATTTATTGAATAGACGTAGTTTCTTGAATTTGTTAGCGATTCTAACCTATTGACACGGTTAGAGTATGAATGGATAATCATTGAGACTAGGTTTTGTTTTATGAATTAATTTCTTCCTTAATGTTAATTCTGTTCTTGTTAATTGTTCATATGCTGCACTTAAAACTTAGTAGGAATGGAGTCATGAATCGGAACTACTATTTGGCTAGCGAGTGCGCAACAGTGACTCTAACTAGTTTTGATGAGATATGAGCAACAATCCCGAATCACCGAGAACGAAAAGACGAAGTGTTAGGATTGGCCTTGGTGTGTGTAGATTCGGTAGGATTATTCAGTTGTTCCGTGAAACGGTGAACCGACAGGACCCGTTAACGTACCGGTTGATGACCTGCTAGAAAGGACCGGTAGACAACATGAGACCGAGAGAGATTGTAGTTAACCGAGACGTAAAATGACATTAGACCGACAAGATATTGTCATAGCCTATTACCCGACTGAAATAGATTAAGATTGACGTGTTACATAGCTGAATCGGAAATCGTCTACAGTTTCTCCGTATTTGTTTAATAAAATAAAAATACATAAATATAAGTTTAGTTGTTATTTCACTTTTCAGTCGCTTGTTTGGGGGCGACAACGTAGTTATCACAATTTTTCCTCCTGTTACCGTACTGTAAACTAATAGCCTAATTAAATAATCTAAAGTCTGTCCTCGTGGGATCGATAACTCGGGTTTGAAATACCACCCCTATATTACTTGACCGTGCACTTGCGCATACGCGTTAAGAAATCGCGTCAAGTTTTTGGCGCCGTTGCCGGGGAAAGCGGTAGATTATTTAGTTAGGAGTTAGTTTAGAGTACTTTGATTTTAGTTTTTATTTTGTTCTCTTTTCTATCTCTGTGCTTCACGGGTGTCTTCTGAGTTTGTTTTCTCAGGAACACTGGAAGCCGGAGATTCTACTAAGCATGTAGAGAGCAGACTGTTATTCGGGTCCCCCCTACTGTTTCCACTGCAGGGGTAACCATGAAGAAGAGGATGCATGCATAACTCGGTGCTATGTATGCAGCATTTGGCACGACCGTAGAGACTCATGTCGAGTACATGCACCCCAGCTTCATCAGCACCAGGAAGACTCATCAGCGATTATGGCAGAACGGCGTAGTATTATGGAGGACATCGAAGTGTGGGCCAAATTTTTGTCCATATCTGCACAATTACCACAAGAGGATTCAGCCACAGGTAGGGAATACGTGAGGGAGATGATGGAGAGGATAAATAAACGAGTAGAAATACTGTCAACAGCAGGGGAATCTAGTATTCAAGAACCACAAGAGGAGCCCTTGACACATGACAGTAAGCCTCATATTGAACCTTCATCATCACCACAAGTGGACGAAGAGATACCTGAGCCGAGCGAAGACTGCAGTGTCTAGGAACCATTGGTGGACTCTGCCATTTATGAGGACTCAGACTCCGATTCAGACTGGGGTGGACCTGTGTGCCCAAGATGGGAAAATTTGCCGTATTGCGAGCCAAGACCGCAGGCGCCCTCACATCCTTGGCATGAATGGGAAGACACCGGTATTGGAAGCCTGCGGGGTGCTGCCAATGAAGCTGGTGAAACACTTTTGCTCAGTGATATTGAGGTAAAAGCCCCAACTCTGATTAATGATGAATTCTCCATATCCTATATTACGCAAGTCTGCAACGAGCTGGAACATTTACTGTATGGGGATTCTTATGGGGAAGAACGTGATTAGAAACTTCCAATCTCTTTTTCTATGGGCGATTCTATTGATCATCCATATGTCATAGTCAAGGAGTTGGAAGTCAGTAAGTGTGGGGTGTGTGGATGAAATATATGGGTTGACTGAAGAGCATCTAGCACCAATGAGGTACTACTGGGATGAGTTTATGGAGAAAGAGGCATTTGAGCCCAGTGGTACTTTGTGGAAGTTAATTAAGAAGATCAACTGCAAAATGAAAGGAGTTAGCTTCCACAACTCTCCACCATCATCAAAGCACATCGGTGCGGTTGAAAGGAGAATCATGGAAAAGAGATGGTGGAAGAAGAAGAAGTGGAGGGATAAAGCAATCACCACCTTACCTTTCGGTTGAGGTAACCGGGTCGGGCTGTCGATTTTAAATTACAAGCGCTGCTTGGGAGGCAACCCAATGTAGAGTGGGATGTTATTTGTTTCTGTTTTTTTTCTTTTAGTTCTCCATATTTAATTTTGAGGGGTGAGAGAGAGTTGTGTTAATTCTTCCAATCAGTGTGCAGGGACACAAGTACAGAAGACGCTTCCGATTCCCCTTCTTGATGCGTGCGATAGAATGTTGAGTAGGCGCATCGGAATCCATACGCGAGGTGATACTTTTCTGGAAACTGTCAACGGTCCACAAGACCCCTTCTTGTTGCATTTTCGCGGCAACAGTGCCCATGTAGTCCGGGCACCACAAGTATCTCTAACTCTCCCTGTTCTACGTTTTGAGCCATAATTGTGTAGATCCACCGCAACACATTTAAGCGAGGACACCTCCTACTTAATCTCTAAATTCGTTGAGGACAACTAAATGCTTAAGTGTGGGGGGTTTGTGTATATTTTTCTAGACATGTCAGTTATGCATCGCCAGTTACATGTAGTTTGTGTCCTATTGTGTAGTATGTGTGGTTAGTGTAGCGTGTGTTAATTCATCGTCGTATTGTGTTATATTGTGTAGATTTTTTCATTGTTCTACACTTTTACGTTAGTGAGTCCCCTACCCAATCTTTTTGATTAATCGAGTTGGCCATTGCATATAGAGTTAAGATTTATTATTAAAAATAATAAAAAAAAATAAAAAAAAATAAACTTTTGAGAAAGGGCAATCGGAGAGAGTGAATGTGGAGAGGGTTTAATGATAGAGTTCCCAAGGAGTATGAAAATCTGAGGTGAGGTAGACGCGAGAATCTGGAGTAGGAAGATTTATAGGGCTAATGCACATTATAAATGCGATTAGCTTCCTCTCAGGCTGGTTATCCTACTAGCGCTACACCACCGTCACTTAGGTAGTCGTCAACCCTTCTCGTAGTGGCAACGGAACAGCTGTGCGAGTGATGTTTATGGGGGCCTCACGTCCCGTCTCACTGCCTAGGTCCACTAGTTACCCCTTTTGATCCATTTACCCCTTTTATTCATAGCCACTATCCTAGGAAGCCGTTCCTTGTGACTTGCATCACTAGTTAGAATGGTCCCTTCCTAGGCGTCATGATAGAGGGAGTTGAGTTAGGAAGGTTCGATGAGGGTGTGCTGAAAGTGGAATCTCTTACATGTCATCTTTTGAGGGGATGTGAGGGTGAGTTAGAGACGGTATCACACTTCGGTGTGGCGGTGAGTCGTGTCCTTACACCACGATCACAGGTAGAGTACCGTAGTGCGTGATTATTTTTTCCGCACGTCATGGGGTGGGGGTTTGTTGATCTTATAGGAGGTCGTGCTTATGCTTCATTTACATTCTCTATATCTTAGGTGATGAGGAGGATCGGTTGGAAAAGCACGTTTACACATTGAATACCAGTTTTTTGATATGTTTTACATTGAGTGTGGGGGTGTCGACATCTATTTTGATTACACTACTGATTTTACACATTCCACCCCCACATTACTTGATACTTGGATTTCCTCGGATATTACTATCATTATTGTTGGCCCCGTGGAATTGGTTAGAAGAAAGAATAAATAGAAAGAAAAGAAAAAAAGAAAGAAAGTTGAAAGCGAAATGGAATAGGGAGCCATAAATTAAACTTCATGAAGAACCGAGGAGATTAGCTATGGATCTTGATCACTCTTTCACAGTCGTGGCCGCGATAACGGCGTTGCACCAAGATTGAGGGAATGAGGGCCGGAGTAGTGCGATTCGGTGGGGTTCCTTGGATTTTGGTGAGGGAGTGTGAGAATCGGATTTTAGTGAGTTATATCATGACGTCTAGGACTACGCTTCTAAATATCCTATCCTACCCGTCCTAAGCCGTCAGCAGTGTGAACCCGTGGATAAATCGCTCGGATGGTATGTGCTAGGGATACATTTGATGAGTGTGCAGAAGCAACTTATTTTGTGTTCGTGCCCGTTCTGTCTAACGAAAATGGCTGCAAGTTGTACCGATCATCAAAGTTAAAGAATTTCTGAGGGAATACGAGAGTCTTTTGACTTGCCGATTCAATTTTCGAGATGTGCCCAATCTCTAGCTAAGAAGAAAATATGGGTTGTTATAATATTTTCTTTGTTTATAATCGAGTTAGATTGTATAGTTCATGTAGACTTGCATAGTCGTGTGTGTGTGTTGTTTGTGTCACATGGCTAGTAGAATTGTACGCAATTCGGTGGATTGAATAGTAGTGTGAGAATTGATTTTGCCCGGGACACGCAAAAATGTAGTGTGGGGGATTACAACGTGAAAGACAAATGCAGATGAGCAATACTCATGAGTTGCTTCTGCAATGCCAAATCAGGATATGGCTATATATGTTGTCTTTACATGAAGGTGATCCCAATGCATATGATGTTAACCTTGCACAACATTAACATTCTTTTGGGTCATTCAAAGAAAAACAAAGAAGAAATGAGACGTGTCTGTACTATGATGGTAGTGGGCATACAAGAGAGAAGTGTTGGAAACTTATGGCTATCCAGCCAATTTCAAATCCAAGTCTAGACACCAAGCTAATACTGTTCAGTCACCAAGTGGAGACAAACACACTGTTTCTTCTTCAAACATTGAGCTGACCCCTATTCAGTGTCAACAAATTGCTGCAATTATCACATCTCAGCTCAACTCTAAGTAGTCTTCACCAAGTGATGCTGGTTCAGCTATATCTTATAATTCACGATCCCAACACAGCATGAATTATGACAATCCTCATCAACAACATCACAAAACAAAATCTTGCTCTCACAATTTACACTTCATTAATGGAGTGGTAAACCTAGTGGCTTTAAAATTTGTGCTAAATGTTAATGGATTACCTAGCTGCACGTGGATAATTGACAGTGGAGCTACATATAATATGTGCTCAAATATCAAGTTTTTCACTAAAGCAACACCTGTAAATGACACTTTTGTGCATTTGGCAAATGGAAAATCTGTTCAGGTTACTCACATTGGTGATGTGCCCATATGTGCACATGTCACCTTACACAAAGTTCTATGCATACCAAATTATAAGTTTAATCTCATTTTTGTGTCACAACTCACCACACAACAGAATTGTGTCTTCATTTGTTATGAAGATAAATGCAAACTATGTAACAAACATGACACTCATGTTTTGGCTGAAGGCACCAAGCTTGGAGGACTTTATTGTTCTCAAATTATCATTTTGCATCAAATATTATTTCCTCACCACCAATGTCACTTAGTACTATATGGCATCTCAAATTAGGCCATCCATCATTCAAGAAGAAAAATATGTGTTCTTCTCTTCTACACTTTCTCAAGATCTCATAAAATGCTTGCTGTACTGTGTGTCCTCTAGCCAAAGAAAAGAATTGAAGTTTGCAGAGAGGAACAACATTCTAGCTACAAATTTTCCTCTCACTCACTCTGATACATGGTGTCCCTATCACATACTAAACTCATGATGGATTCATGTGTTGAAATAGGTTCCCTAGAGGCTATCTTTTTAGTATGAATAGCGTTTTGGCTAGAATTATTCATTGCATTATTTATGGAGATATTTAATATAATGAAGTCCTTAGATTGCAAATATGTTGTTTATCTTAAATATCCCAAGTCAGTTATATTGATTAACAGGACGATCAACTATAGACTAGTATGGGGTTGGATTGATATGGAGATATCACGATCCAATACATGGGTATGCATTAGGAGTAATAGCATACTGGATTGACCCATACGAGAATGCTACATACGGGTTATGTAAAGTCACAAGCGCTCGTAGTGACAACGGTATTTTCATCCTTAGACTTGAAGTCACTAGATCCTCTAGTTGTGGATTGTTGTGTTTTGACATCGTCAAACGCTACGCGGTAACTGGGTAGTAATAAAGGCGTTCGTCGGATACAATAACGAAACAAGCTTAGAGATGGTAGTGACGTATATTGAATTTGTCCCTCCCACATAACGGGAGAAAATATCAACGGCCACTCGAGGGATGGTGCATATAGAATGTCTGGCCAGACTCAGATAAATGAATATAGGATATTGATGTTATATGCATGGATAAGACTATTCTCACACTTTTAGAAAAATCATCTAATACGGCGGTTCAAAACCGCCACAAATCTTTCCAAAAACCGCCTTAAACCAAGGCACGACGGTTTTTTTGGCGGTTTTCATTATGACGCGAAGATTGCCGTCGTTAAATTCAGAAAGGCGGCTGCAAGCGACGCAAATAATTTTTTTCGTCGGTTAGAAAGAACCGCCTGCAAACCAACGGAAACTTGTTCCAGAAAAATCTGTTTTGTAAACCGCCTTACATTTTTTTATTGTAATAATTATTTAATATTTTTATATTTTTGGTTTATTTTTGTATTTTTTATTATTTCAGTTTATTAATCAGTTCTTTTATAAATAAAGTTCACTAAACTGTGTTATATGGCATCATCCTGCGCACATCGTGGTGAACCCGGATCCTGCTCACATCCTTTCTCAAGAAAAATATCCAGATCGGAACTTCAGTTTGAAGATCTTCACTTTGAAGAACACACAAGTGGTGAACCCAGATCGAGGAGGAAGAAGGGAGAGTGATTCTTCGAGGGGGTAAGAACACACAGAGATGGAGAGAGAAAGAGAGAGAGACAGGAGTGCCCTGTTGGGTCGCCGACGAAATATTGAGAGAGCGGCAGCGGCGATGTTGGCGGCACATCTTCTAGCTTCTGGAACCCAGATCTAGGGTTTGGGTCTTCGATCGAAAAAGAGAGGAGAAAATGAGCAGGAGAGAGAGATAGAGCATATATCGTGTGGTGGTGGATGAAGGTGAAGAAGATCGGGCAGGAGAGTTAATTGGTGATGGTGGTGGTCGATGGTGTCGCCTGTGGAGGAGAGGAGAGAGAGGGACGACGGAGGGGGAGACTAATCTGGACCATGGAGATGAGGAGGCAGATGAAATGAGTTGAGGAGGAGAGAGGATTGGTTTATAAAGAATAGGGTTGACAACTAATGGTCCAGATTTAATCTTGTAGGCTTATAATCAAGGGCCCATATTTAATTCTATTATTATTATTATTATTATTTGATTAAAATACACATCTAAGACGGTTTTGTAAACCAACGTATAATAAATACTGCCGTAACAATAAGGCGGTTCCTATAACCGACGAAACGAATACGGCGCAAAACATTTATGTCCGCCGTACTTATACGGCGGTTTTCATAATTCCGCCGTTAAGTTTACGGCGGTTTCAAACAACTGTCGTTAATTTTAACATTTGCGACGGTTCATCAAAAACCGACGTATCTATATTCAATAAACGGCGGTTTTTACTTCCGCCGTATTGAAAACTGCCGTGTCAGCCTGCTTTTCTAGTAGTGTCAGGATCGAGAAACTATGGATTGGATGTACGAGTGTGACTTGTATGTCTCGTATCCAATCCGGATATAGAGATAAAGGGATGAGACAGTACTTGCTAGTTATGTCGGATGACTATTTCTATTAGTTGGGTGGCATGGATGTCTTACTGGAGGCCGCTCCATGTTTGTTAATATATGGGGTCACACTCCCTATGGATTACACCCGACTAGGAAAGTAATTAATATGATTAATTAATTATAAGGATCAATACGCAATAGCTTGCAAACTCAGTAGGACTAATATGCAATTTGGACTAATCCGTGTATAGACAGGATTAGGATAAGAGCTTTTATGCAGACAACAAGGAGTTGTTGGAGTATATAAAGGCACTCCTAGCTTCCTTCCCACTAACTAATGCTCATAACATATTGAGTGGGAAAGAATGGCAAGGATAGAGAGCAATCCCAAAGAGGGACGAACCCCCCCTTGGGACCGCCCCTACCCGTCGGCCACAAGAGGTGCTTCCCACCTCTTTTCTCCGTTTTGCGTGATCATGATCTTCTTCTTCTTCTTCCTTCAATCCTAGCTAGCAAAAGGTGTTGGAAGATCCATATCCTAGCCTAGGAGTGGACTAGACCTAGAGACGTGAATATTTTTTCACGTGTGAAGTCATCAATGGATATCGAAAAGGTATTTTGATACTAAACTCTTACTATCGTTATGAATTCTAGACTTGTGATCCTTGGAGGGTCTTAAACGGATTAATATTGTTTATTCCGCTGCGTATCTGTTATCAAAACCCTACATCATGTACTTTCTTACTATTTTTGATGATGTTAGCAGAGTTACTTGGATTTATCTCATATTATTACCAAATTTTGTGCATATGTGCTCACTCAGTTCAATGTTGGAATCAAAATAATGAGAAGTGATCAGGAACATGATTTAAATTTGAAGTCTTTCTTATGTATTATGCATGATTTTAGTTGTGTTTCAACCCGAGAGAAAAACTCGGTTATGGATAGAAATCGTCAACATTTATTGGCAGTTGCAAGAGGTTTGAGGTTTCAATCTGTTGTTCCTATTCAATTCTGGGGACAATGTGTTCTTAATGTTTCATACACCATTAATATAATCCCTTCTATGTGGTTACACAAGAAATCTCCTTATGAGATACTCTATGGTAAACTGCCAGATTATGACATTTTCAAAGTATTTGGTTGTCTTGCTTTTGCATCTACTCTTTCTAAGGATAGACACAAGTTTGATCCAAGATCTCACAAATGTGTTTTTCAGGTTTATGTATTTGGAATGAAAGGGTATAAACTCTATGATCTTTCTACCAAGACTATTTTTATGACAAAAAATCTACACTTTCATGAAGACATGTTTCCGTACAGTAACTCAGATACTGTAGATTCTGATCCTTTCTAATCATTCTTTGCCAAATATTGTCCCATACATTGTTCTAACAGAACATGTCTCACCTCCCACACCACCACTTTCTACTGCTTCTCAACCACCACAAACACCTTATAAGAATTCTCTTATGCAAAATGTTACTAGGCAACCCACAAGACAAACCAAATTGACATCTCATGATTTTAGAGACTATGTTCTATCTCAACCCACACATAAAGCCAACCACAATTATGCATATGCCATTTCCATCCACATTATCATTCCTCATTAGTCTTTTCTCCCTCGCATTTCACAAGACCCTGATCCAACCAGTTTTGCTGAAGCCATTAAATACCCTCATTGTACCAATTCTATGAATTCAGAGATTGTAGCTTTGGAAGCTAATAAATTTCGCATATTGTTGATCTACCTAGAGATCACAATGATATTGGTTGCAAATAGGTCTTCAAGACAAAATATAAGGTACATGGGAGTCTAGAAACATATAAAGCTAGACTAGTAGCCAAGGGTTACACTCAAACTAAAGGTGCCTATTTCTTTGAAACTTTCTCTCCTTTTGCCAAATTACCCACACTCAAGTGTCTCATTGCTTTAGCTACAATTCATGGCTGGCACTTAACTCAACTGGATGTTAACAGTGCCTTTTTTCATGGTGAGCTTAATGAAGAAGTATATATGATACCCCCTCGAGGATATGAAGTCTCTACCAAAAACTCATCAATCTAGGAATGAGAAAAGAAATAAAAATAAATCACTGCGGAAGCGATTTGAAAATTCAGGGGTCTCATTGAGACATTTGAGAACTCAATTTCAAAGGTTTCTATAAAATAATTTGGAAAATAAGTGCTTTTGATTCAATCCCACAATATATTACTTATAAGAGTTGTGCACAAGAGATTCCGGCGGGGAGACCTCTGTGTACACCGTATGTAGTGGATCAGGGATCGCATAGGAAGAGTGGGGTTGTGTGTAGGGAGAGAGTAAGGCAGTAGCAATGTCAGAGAGAGAGACATAGGTTTGGCAGAGCTTCCGCGTATGGCAAGTGCGTCCTCCTTTGTATGGAAAGGTTGACGATCTATATATACTGGAGAACATGACCGTTGTAGCGTGGTTAATGCGCCCATTAATGGCGGCTTAATTAGCTTAACCATAACGGCACGTTCGTCCGAGTATATAGGGACCGTTACAGCACGTGGTGCGCGAATACCGGAACCGTTACAAGGTTGACCGGGTTTGACCGGATTGACCGGGTTTATGAAGCTCGTGCCATAAATCTCTCAAAACAGTTACTAAAGGTCGCGCGCGGGCTTGGCTCGCACGCGACAGGGCTTACTCTAGCCTCCAAACCACTAAGTCCCTACAAGTCCCGTGCAGTGGTATGCGAGGGCTCTGTCTCGCAGCCCCCACATGGATCAGCTCGGCTGGTGATCCAGTGTGTGTGGAGCACAATATGGTGTGCTGGATGGTCGCCACGTGGCCAAGATCTGTCAGCTCAGAAAGCACTATCTACATTAGCCCCCTTTCTGCGCGTGAAGACTCATAGCTGTATAGACTTCCATGCGCGGAAACCAACATACGCGTTGCCGCCACGCACCAATTCAAATACGGGTAAGTTCAGCCCCCGTGCGTGTCATTATGACCTAAAACCCCTAGAGTCGTGCCGTCTGGGTTCTAGGGTTTTAGGCGTGACGTCAGCTTGTCCTGTGATTGCGCGATTCGACGGTGACGGTTGCGATTCGACTACTGAAAGGACGCAACCCTTCATTGTTTTTGGATAAATACTTTGTATCCACTGTTGCAAAGCATCACTTCTTTCTCTTAAAGTGAATGGTACCCGGAGATCTTCGAGTGCAGATTCAGATAATCAACCATCAGTTCAGAACTGCAAATCGTGTCCTTCAATTGTGCATATCCAAGCAGGCTTCAAGAAAACAAGGTTGGCCTCGTTTAATTTTGATTTAAGATACCAGTGTTTGCCTTGAACTGCGTTGAATCTGTAAACCCATGAAATCTGTGAAGAGGCTTTGATCTTTGAACCCACTTTGCTTTAATCCTTCAACAATATGAGATCTTGCAACTTCCTGATTTCTGAAATTGATACCAGAAACTGTTCGTCTTCCTTTGCATAGATCTTGAATTTCAAAATTCAAACTGAAGTGTGGTATTTCTCCCCCCTTTTTTCTTGCTCTTCCGCAGGAATGGCCAAGACAAGAGTAACCAGACCCGTCAAGGAAGATGAAGAGATACCCGACCTTCCACAGGCTCTGTGGCGAAAAGCCCCCTATTTAGGCGGCAAAGATTTTTACCATGCGAGGGTTAAGGCGAAGAGGATGCCTGATCCTGTCCCAGTTGAGCGATTGCTGACGCTAACTCGCCCAGTTAACTCAGCCTTGCTCGAGTTGATTGGTTCCGAGGATGTGGTTCGATTGGGAATCGAGAACGGGCACTTCCCATATACTGCGATTTCTACCCAGGCATTCGTCCAGAAATTGGACTATATGGATGAGTGGATCGACCACGTGTTGGACCATCACGCCGCGACTCTTGATGAAGCCGGCGTATACTTTGCTATCCGTGCTATGAAGGGTGCTGCCGTGAAGCTGGATCAGTCCATGCTTCTAGACCTTCTGTCCCTTTACTCGCCTCCGACTCACACGTTCCATTTTGCTGAGTTCGAGGCTGCCCCCACACTCGAGGACGTTCAAATGCTGTACGAGCTTTCCCCCATGGGCGAAGTGGACCCTTTGAGTCCCTTGAGGACATCTGCAGAGATTGCTTTATACACACAGATGGAGGAATGCCTAGCAGAGGTAAAGAAAATCTCCACCCGGTGGATCACTACAAAGCCTCTTCCGAACTGGCAGTTGGTTGATACGTCTGCGAAGAACACCTGGAACAAATGGTTACAGTACTTCTTCCGAGACTATGCGAACAGCAGCATCACTAAGAAGCTCCTGAGTGAGAACCCAGAGGCCGAGAATTATGTAGAGGGTAAGGGCTATCACTTGACCCTTTGTGCCTTCCTCTGTGCTTGGTTGTCGAGGTACTTGATTGATGGTCACCCCCATGATGGGGTCTTCTACCATGTTTTTCCGCTTGCTGTGAGGCTCGCGCTTGGCCAGAGAGTCGCACTTGGACCCTTGGTCTTGGGCACGCTGTACTATAAGCTTGATCAGCTGGTTCTAGCCATGAAGGAGTCGCGTGGCCGCCTCGATGTACTGACTTTTGTCAATATTTCCTTTTTGACAATGTGGGTTTTCGAGCGATGGCCGTCTTATGCTCCAACTGCTCTCAAACTTGACAAGTGGTGTCCCCCAGGCGAGACGGAAGCGCGCAACAGCGGAAGAGCTGCGAGATGGTTTGGAGCAAGCAACACCAAGTGCGTTTGGAGTTTGATATGCGAAAAACGGAAGGAGTTTACTGCCAGGCCCTATGCCACGCGCATTGAGAACGTGCGATGGTTTCCAAAGTTGTACCCCTCTAAAGGTATTGCCTTCTCAGAAGAGCTTCTCTTCGAAGAGGGGCCGCATTTCCATGAGCGCTACCGCGAGTTCTTTTGCTGGTGTCTGCGAGGTTCCCTTCCTGCCCTCGCAGAGCATATTCGCGAGCTCGCGCCAAGGTATGAAAAGCTTACCGTGGACGTTGACCCCACTCGAGTTTCTCCTCAGTTTGGTTTTGATGCGGTGGCCCCATCAATCTGGCCCCAATCCATTATCAGAGGGTGCTATAAGCGCTTGCTAACAAAGGAGTGCAAGACGGTCTTCATGAACAATCTTCCCTTTGAGCAGCCTGCGGGAACCCGCGAGGGTGGTTGTTCCCAAAACTGGCTCGCATACTGGATTGCCCAGCAAACGAGGATTGAGACGGAGTCGGCCGCGCAGCCAAGTAGAGCTCCCTTGATCAAAAGAAACTCTTTTCCGTTTCGCCCCAATTGCAGTCTGAGCGAGTCTGAGTATGGTTGCTACTCACTGTTGGATCGCGAGAACCACTTGTGTCCTGATGTCATTCTGAAGGAGCAGATCGCCGCAATTAAGAAGGGCGATACGCATGTCGTCAGATATAGCAAGGCATTTGCTGAGGTAAGCAATTTCTTCGTGTGCGTCAAGCTTCTTTGATTTTCTTATGCTGACACCTTTGTTATGTGCTGTTTGCTGTAGTGTCATGTGCGGAGATTCGCATCTGGTGATCGCTCCAAATCATTGGTTAACACCATTGTTGCCACCAGAAGACAAAAGCAGGCGTTCCGGCTAGCATGGAGGATGGACCCTGAGGTCGAAACAAAGATTCGCGCAGTCATGAATGCTTTTGCTGACTCGCTGATAGACAATCCTCCGGCTCCGTCTCCTCCTGGAAACGACCCGTCTCCTCCAGCGACTGCGGCGCCAAGAGTGAAGAGACCTAGGCAAAAGGGAATTACGATTTCTTCCCCTAGAAGTGCTCCAGCTTCTCCTCCAGTGAGGTCCCTATCTGTCAAGGACAAAGGCAAAGGTCGCATGCCCAGCAAAGTGCGGAAAGAGCTCGCGGTTGAGACTTTCGTTCCATTCAACCAAGAGGAAGAAGGAGAGAGGCAGGAGCCTAGAGAGAGTGATGAAGAAGAAGAAGCAACAGTTGTGATGCATGAGAAAGAATCAGGAGGTACCTCCATCGCATTTCCTTTCCCATTATCGTAACTTCTTTGCACTTCTTTTCTTAAACCAATCATATCTTCGCAGATGATGATGATGATGAGACCATTGGTGGCCTTTTGGCCAAGAGGCAAAAGGGAGATACCCATTCTGGCATTCCAGACGATCCCATAAGCGAGGACATTCTTGCTGAGTCCCGGAAGACAGCCGCGGAGGCTGCTGAAAGAAGAAGGCGGCGGGAAGAGGAGGAGCTCGAGCGTGTGAAACAGCGGAGCCTCGAAGAGCGGCATGTTGACGACTTAGTGCGTCCAGTTGACGAGGAAGACGAGCTTCCCGAAGAAGTGGCTCCTCATGCGGAGGAAGAAGATGCGGTTCCGGAAGAGGATGCAGCAGCGCTGGAGCAAGTTCAAGCGGACTTTGAGGAAATCGCAGGCGGCGATAAAGGTGAGATCTTCAATCTCGCAGTAACTTATAGAGATGTTACTGTGGGTGCGTTAAAGCATGGTATGTCAAAGACTGACATCCGCCGTTGGCTAGTAGACAAGTGCGGAGAACCTTCAGGTAAATATTTGAGCGATATGCATGTGCTAGACCTGAGCAACTTGAAACAGGCTCATGACTGGTTTCTTCGCATCCCAGGTCACGCTCCTTTTAAAGACTTGCTTAGTGAGGAGACACTAATAGGACATGGTTCCACGTCCTTAGTGTATGATGAAGATATATCAATCCCACCTTCGCGTGGAGGTGCTTACTCTTAGCTTTAGCAAAGATAGCGCAAATTACCTCATATCATCGCATTTAATGTTGCAGGTCATGCTGAGGAACCTGTGCTGGAGCAGAGAAGTCAGCCTTCTGCGTCCTATGTTCCGGTTCCGAGCTCCCATACCGAGAAGCCTGTCGCTGCTGCTGAACATGCAAGTGAGCCTCTCGAGGACATCATCGAACTTTCTGATGATGCTGAAGCAGATGCTGTGCTGATGGACGAAGATGTCCATACTGGTGCTGAGGAAGTAAGGACAAGTGCTGCTAATGCTTTCGCATCTGAGAGCGTCCTTCGCCAAGCGACTTCGGCTGTCCCTTCGCCTCCGGCGATGACTGAGCCAGAGGCACCTATTCCTGCGTGGAGCTTTTGGGGCTCGCAGGTTGGGAATGCAGTCGCAACTGGTGCGGCCTACACTCTTCCTCCTGACTACGAGAGATTGGAGCTCGCAGCTGATAGGAGAGCTATGGAGCGAGGACATTCTTCGACCACCCCGGCAGCGCGCATTCCTTCTCTTCATGAGATTCTGGAAGGAACTGGTAAGCAGAGCATTACTGTTCGCACTTTGCATTATTTTCTTGCGAGTTTGACATCATAACTTAGTTTTGACGTCTCTTCAGGTTTGAAGCAAACCGATGTAGACTGGGTGGTTCGAATGCGCCTCACCTACCCCGAATCGTTTGTGAGATCTCTGGAGATAGGGCCCTTTGACAGGAGGCTGTTTCTTACTGAAGCCATTTGGATTTTGGAGCAGCTGTCTGCGGCTACGCCTGCGACCATTTCTGTCCAGAGTGCTGAATTGCTATGTGGCATGTGCCAAAATCTCCTGACCAAAGTCCAGGGCAGACTGGGTTTCAAATTTCTTATGAACAGAGTCATGCTGATTCGCGCAGCCGTAACTTTGAAAATCGGCCACCAGAATCTCGCAGCTGAGAAGCAGAAGGTGGAGCAGCAAAAGCTAAAGGTTGATGAAGCTCTGAAGCTCTATCATGAGATGAATGCCAGGTGCGAACTATTGAAGCAAGAAGTGGAACAAGTAGAGAAGCTGAGCCATCAGTTCGAGCCCCAAGACTCCTTGATCAAGAATTTGCTTTGACTTTTCGAATTTTGAAAAATAGCAAGAAAATAGCAGAAACATTAATGTAATGTTTGAAACATTAACGTAATGTTGCTAGGTTTTCTCCCCCTTTTTTTTAACAACAAGAATGAATTTGCCCGTTTTGCCCTTTCCCGGGATTTGATAGGATATCTCTGTGCATATCCAATTATGACATCAGCAATTGATAATCTGATTGATTTTCGCGCTAATTTCTCGGCAGATAAGCACGCTTTCGTTGGGAAGTCCATCCGAATCATGACCATCCGTCATTTATTAGGATTCGCAACTGAATCGTCGTAGCCTTTAGTAGGGTAATTGATTGTTACCGCTTTTCAAGGCGTAAGTGATTGAACTTACCCTCTTTTTGAATTCTGCTGACTCATCTTTGGCAACTGAAGAGTCTCTACAGGGTCTATATAAACCCTGTCTTTGCTATTTGGGTTCTTCATCCCAAAAAATGTGCTTTGCCGTAAGTCCTTACGACTGCTGGCTTCAACGCTTGTTTTTCGTTGATTCATGGCAACTTCAAGTTGTGAATCCTGAGTTTGCGCTTTGTGCTGTAGAAATAGTTTCCAAGATCCACTTTATGAGGCTTATTGCTCTTTATAACCATCATAAGGAGGATGTAGATAATATCTCATGTGTGTTCGAAGAAATTTCTTCGTGTATTATGTTTGCAGGTCATGTTTCCGGCCGCCTCTCGGTGAGGTGCAGCGCCGAAGTGACCGTGCCACCGTCTCGTAATGAACGGCGGAATTCTCCTCCAGCATCCCTGAAGGAGGATTTCATGCCTCTTCGTTCTTGAACTCAGGGGGCTTGCCAATGCCCTTGTCTATCATGACAAGGAATCCATCACCAGAGGAATGACTGCTTCCCCTGTTTCGCAGGATAGCGTATGTCGGAACAGGAAGTTCCTCCGGTGCCTATCTTGATCAGACAGAGGTTTTTGTCACCCCTTGGGGTCTTGAACGTATCATTTCGCAGATCTTGCTGCTAGGGACGTATTGAATGACAAGCTGATCTCTTCGCAGTAGCATCCCTTTTGCTATAGATCTTTGGCCGTAGATCTGTGTGTTGCATAGCCGGTATTAGGACCGTTAGGTTCATCCTTTTGCAGTCAGGATTCCCGCGATGTGTTACTTCATGCTTTTCGAATGTATTGTAAGCCATGTTGGCTGCGTAGTTAGATTCGAGCTTTTTCGCTTGTAAGCTGCTATCTAGACAGATAAATTGTAAGTCTTTTGACTCATAATGATAAATAGCTTTTTGTATTATCTGCTGTCTCTTTACAACAAAATACAACTTTGCATGCGTTTCGGCATATTTCGCCTTGCATAATGCTACGTAATGGTTTCGCATTTGCGATCTGCCATATGAATTCGCAGATGTTTCATTAGATCATTCGAGATCATATTTTCGCAGCTACGCCATCCTGGCAGATGGTCTTGTGATTGGCCTTTGTGAATCATTTAAGATCATCTTCACAATATTGCTATCGTAGTAGATAGTCTTTAGTAGATCGATTAAGATCGTTAAATTGTGCGAGTTGCTATCGTGGCAGATAGGCTTTACTAGAAGATCAATTGGGATCATTTTTCGCATGAGCTGCTATCGCAACAGATAGGCTTTTAGAAGATCAAATAAGATCATTTTGCGCATGAGTTGCTACCGTAACAGATAGGCTTTAAAGATCAATTAAGATCGCATTTGTATGTGTTGCTATCGTGACAGATAGGCTTTAGAATATCAACTAAGATCATTTTTGCGTAGGCTGCTATCGCAACAGATAGGCTTGAAAGATCAATTAAGATCGCATTTGTATGTGTTGCTATCGTGACAGATAGGCTTTAGAAGATCAATTAAGATCGCATTTGTATAGGCTGCTATCGTGACAGATAGGCTTAGATGATCAGTTAAGATCGCATTTGCATAGGCTGCTATCATGAGAGATAGGCTTAGATGATCAGTTAAGATCGCATTTGCATAGGCTGCTATCGTAACAGATAGGCTTAGATGATCAATTAAGATCGCATTTCACATTTGCTGCTATCGTGAGAGATAGGCTTAGATGATCAATTAAGATCGCATTTGCATAGGCTGCTATCGTGAGAGATAGGCTTAGATGATCAGTTAAGATCGCATTTGCATAGGCTGCTATCGTAACAGATAGGCTTAGATGATCAGTTAAGATCGCATTTCACATTTGCTGCTATCGTGAGAGATAGGCTTAGATGATCAATTAAGATCGCATTTGCATAGGCTGCTATCGTGAGAGATAGGCTTAGATGATCAATTAAGATCGCATTTCGCATGGGCTGCTATCGTAACAGATAGGCTTAGATGATCAGTTAAGATCGCATTTCACATTTGCTGCTATCGTGAGAGATAGGCTTAGATGATCAATTAAGATCGCATTTCGCATGGGCTGCTATCGTAACAGATAGGCTTAGATGATCAATTAAGATCGCATTTCGCATGGGCTGCTATCGTAACAGATAGGCTTAGATGATCAATTAAGATCGCATTTCGCATTTGCTGCTATCGTTAGAGATAGGCTTAGATGATGATCGATTAAGATCGTAGTTGTACAGATTGCCATTGCGGCGGATAAACCATTGTTAACAGTAATAACAAACTGAATAAAGCAACATAAACAGCTAGAAATGTGAACTTCTCATTTGGGAGAATTCTTTTATTATAACGCTCTCATATGGGAGAGATGGGATTACAATCCTCTCATATGGGAAAGGAGATTGTGTAAATCGTAGCCATACAAGATATCAAGCGACGTTATAATAAAACGCATGAAATGAGAGAAGTCAGGGATAGTACTTCTTAATCCAGCGCATGTTGACTGAACTCGGAGTTGAGGTTGTGCCGTGCAACCTTCGTATGCTGCAATAGCCACTGTCGAAGACTTCTGTGACTTCGAAGGGTCCTTCCCAATTGGCTGCGAACTTTGGGTGAGTCGCTTCTCGCATACAGTGATCAGATGCGCGCAAGACCAAGTCTCCGACTGCGAAGTCTCTTCGCTGGACCGTCTTATTGTAGGCGCGAGCGATTCTTTCCTGGTACCGCTTGTTGGTTCTTTTGGCTTGTTCTCGCTTTTCCTCCAGCAAGACTAAGTCGTGATCGCGTTGATTTTCATAGAGTGCATGGAAGGCCAGCCTTGCCGAATTGACTCTGACCTCCGCAGGTACTACAGCTTCGGCCCCATAACATAGTAGAAATGGCGAGGCCCCCGTGGGTGTCCTTGGAGAAGTTCGGTAGGCCCACAGAGCTATGCTTAGAGAGTCGGCCCACTTCTTGTGGTCATCTGCAACCATCTTGCTCAAAATTCTCAACAGCGTTTTGTTGGTCGCTTCGGCTTGTCCATTTCCCTTTGGGTAATAAGGGGTAGAACAAATCTGCCTGATATTGTACTCCGCTAATTTCGCAGCTACCTGGCGATTAACAAAAGGAGTACCGTTATCTGAAAGAATGGTGTTTGGGATTCCGAACCTGCATATGATGCTTTCCTGGATGAAGTTGACCACAGCTAGCGCATTTTCCGTCTTCAGTGGTAATTCTTCCACCCACTTGGTGAATAGCTCAGTCGCGGTGAGAATGAAATGGTTCCCGTGCGACGTCGGTCGGATGGGACCGATGAAGTCCAGAGCCCATGTGTGAAATGTCCATGGCGTCCCTAGTGCATGTAGATCCACGGCGGGAGCGTGCACTAGGTTCCCTTTGAATTGGCACTCCTGGCAGCGTCGCACTTTGGTGCGGCAATCGACCTCCATCGTGGGCCAGAAATACCCGATTGAGAGGAGCTGTCTGCATAATTTCGCACCTCCTTGGTGTTCCACCTGATGAGAAAGGTCCATGACTTCTTGTGCTTCTTTGCCGTCTACACATCGCAGCAAGTTGCCCTCGTGACCTCTTCGCCAAAGCAGGTTTTCCTGTACCACATATCGAGACGCTTTCCTTTTCAATTTCTCGGCTTCTTTTCTTGATTCGGGCACGGTGCCCTGGGTGAGGATATCAAATAGTGGCTTCCTCCAGTCCGTGTCGTCATCGGTTAGGGCGATGAGTAGAGAATCTTTGATTAGTGCGCAACTCTCGCACTTTCCTTGTATCAGGGCTGCGGCTGTTGACATGTCTGGCCAATGAATGCCATATCTCTGAGCCTTCCTGTAGATTGACACCTCGCTTTCTCCACAAGCGTGTTGGTGAATCTTTTCTAACAAAAGTTGTCCCTCTCGCTCGGAGACGCATCGCATGAGTATTCCGCCAGGACCCTTGTAATAAAGGGTGTTGTCATGTATGCAGTACCCTTTTGTGAGTGCCCAGCTTTCATTGCTTGTGCCTTCCGCAATAGCTTGCAGGATTGCTTTCCTCCAGTCTGCGTCATCCATGTGTTCGTCGTCGCACGCATCCTCTGTCAATGCCGACGACGTTCGTAATTCAATAGAGATCTTTGCGGGGCATTTGTCAGTGCTGACCTTAGATCCCAAGGTTGCCAAGGCGTCCGCGTGCCTGTTGTCTGCTCGGGGCTTGCGCTCATACTTCACATCGCAGAATTGCTGCATCAGCTTTTGTACTAGGGTGCGGTAAGACAGGAGGTTGATCTCCTTCAAACCATATTCGCCCGAGGCTTGCTTAACAATCAGCTTGGAGTCTCCCATGACCGTCAGATTGCTTACTTCCAAAGCTTTTGCTGCGCGCAGTCCCGCTATGAGAGCTTCGTACTCCGCTTCATTGTTTGTGACTGCAAAGTTGAGCTTTGCGGACATCTGTATGACCTCCCCATCTGGTTTGGTCAAAACTATCCCAATGCATCCACCTTTCCTTGTGGACGAGCCGTCGAAGTGGAGCGTCCAATAGGGCACGTCGATTGCATAAATCTCAGGGCCTTCGAGCTCTTCCTCGATCACGGGCTCGTGGCTGTTATCGGGGAACTGTGCCAACAGATCCGCTACCGCCTGCGACTTGATCGCTCGCGGTCGCACGCATGTGATATCATATTGAGAGATGGTCATGTACCATTTCGCCAACCTCCCGCCAGGAGTAGTGTGAGTTAGCAAATATCGTATGGGGTCGCTCTTGGTGACCACTACTACTTTGTGTGATGCAAAATAGTGTTTCAACTTCTCTATCACAAAGAATAAGGCAAGACAATGACGTTCGATGTCTGTGTACCTTGATTTAGCAGGCTGCACGATACGAGAGATGTAGTAGATAGGTCTCTCTTGGCCTTCATACTCCTGAGCCAAGAGCGCTCCTATAGATCTCCTTGTTGATGTCAGATATAGCAGAAGCGGTGATCCCAGTTGAGGTGCGATCATTATTTTCGAGGATGTCAGCAAATCCTTCAGCCTTTCGAATGCGGCTTCGTGCTCCGGAGCCCAGTTGTACGCGGCGTCCTTCTTGAGAAGAGTGCTGAAACAGCATGTGATTTCGGCGATTGCTGGGATGAATCTCCGCAGATAGGATAGTTTTCCTAAAAATGTCTTCAATGCACTCTGATTATGGGGCGGCGTCATGCCAGTGATAGCTGATACTTTCGCAGGGTCGGGCTCGATTCCTTGGCGGTGAACTACGCATCCCAAGAACTTCCCTGATGTTACCCCAAATGCGCATTTCATGGGGTTCATCTTTAGTTGAAAGCGTCTGCATCTATTGAACACTTTTCGTAGATCCGCGAGGTGATCCGCTTCGTGCTTGGATTTAACCACCAGGTCATCCACATAGAATTCCACCTCTTTGTGCATCATGTCGTGGATTAGAGCCATCATAGCCCGCTGATAGGTCGCGCCCGCGTTCTTAAGACCGAACGGCATCACTGTGTAGTTGAACACCCCCACCGGAGTGATGAATGCCGTTTTCCGCGCGTCTTCGGGGTCCATCTTGATCTGGTTGTACCCGCTGAAACCATCCATAAAGCTGAACATGCGATGGCCCGCTGTTGAATCGATAAGCAAATCGATGTTGGGCAGTGGGAAATCGTCCTTAGGGCAGAAGCGATTGAGATCTCGGAAGTCCACGCAGATGCGAAGCTGTCCGTTCTTTTCACTACTGGCACGATGTTGGCCAGCCATGTGGGATGATGATTCGGCTCTATGAACTTGGCATCTAGGAGTTTGACAATTTCCTGCTTGATTTTCACGTTAAGCTCTGGCCTGAAGCTTCTCGTGCTCTGCTTGACCGGTTTAGACCCTGGGATGATGTCTAAACGGTGCATGGTGATGCTTGTATCCAGACCTGGCATCTCATCATACTCCCATGCGAACACATCCTTGTATTCAGTTAGGAGCTGCAACAGTCCTTGCTCCTCTTCGCTCGTGAGGTCCGCACTTAGAAAGACTGGCCTTTTCTTTTCCTCGTTCGGGCTGAGGAACACTTCTTTTAGCTCTTGCTTTTGTGGTCTGGGCCTGTCTTCCATGCATTCAGGTGCTTCTTTGAGTTTCTCATCTGGAGCGCCCTGTGTTGGCTCTTCCGTCAGCGCAATTTGCTCGATTTGATTGATTTGCCCAGGGATATCCCCATGCCCGCGTGAGGACATTCCCATGCACCTTCATATGCGATAGCATTTCTTCCCATTGGCGTAGAAGCTCTCTATCTCCTTGCCCTCGGGGTCATGCTTTGCGATTCTCCTCAGAGTATACACGTTCTTTCGATGATATGCGATACGCGGCGCCTCTTCGCGTGTAAGCGGCTTTTCCTTGGCATCTTCCCTTGTCACCATTACTCCCGCAGGCGACTGGTCCTTGATGTCCTCCCAGAGAGGTAAAGGAGTAGGGTTGAATGGTCCGGGTGTTTGCTCGTCCGCCATCTCAGTGAACCACACCGCCTCGCTGAAATGTGCTTCGTCCAGGTTGAATGGGTTCGTCGAAGCCGGTATCTCGACTATTCTGTCGTTCCAGATAGCTTTCATAACCTGGCGAGCCGTTGAAGGGACTGCGTCAAAGCGATGAATCCAGGCTCGACCTATAATCATGTGGTACGTGGTGTTCGCGTCTATGACATAGAACTTTGCTGAGCACTTGATTTTGCCAATCTGAACGACCAGGCGGATCCATCCGATCGTCATTCTAGAGTCGCTTCCGAATCCCATCAGCGGGGATGGACGTCTGACAATCTTGTGCTCGGGGATCCCTGCTAGCTTCAGTGTGTGGAGCGAAACGACATTGACCGCTGCTCCTCCATCGACGAACGCTCGTTTGAACTCGACGCCATTGATGATGGCGGTCACGTACAGAGGTCTTTGGTGGCTCGCATCCGTCTTCTTGTCGCTGGCAGAAAAGGTCATAATCTTTTCTGTAGAGCGGGATGCCCTAATGACTTTCCCGTTGGAGACTACAAGGTCCTCCTCGTAGTCCTCCGCTATTCTCAAGATCGCTTTCGTCATATCAGTCCGGCACTTCTCGGAGAAGTTCATCTCGTCGAAGAATATGTTGAAGCCGTGCGACCCTCTCATCCGGTCGGCACGTTCATCCTCCGTGTCCATGCTGTAGTCTTGGTCTTCATGGACCTCGGCAACGATGGGCAGACCATCCTCTGCGACTTCTTCCAAGTCAACAATCGAGATCATGGCGACCTCTTTGCCTTTCGGGCCCTGCTCTGCATGAGCAGGAAGTGGGTTGTTGCGCACGTCCTTTCTGTGATCACTGACGATTAGCTCGCCGTTCTTCATCTTCTGGTCGAATGCAAACCTGAGCTTTTTACATTCCGCTGTGGGGTGCATGACCTTGCCATGGTACTCGCACCACTTAGGGTCCCTCACCATCTCCTTGGAGGGTGTTTTCTCGAGCGGTGGCAGGACGCCGTCCTTGCGCCACTGTCTGCAGAGGTCGCTTGCTTCCTCTACTGAGCATGGCAGAGGCGGTACATCGAAGTTCGCAACCTTCACTTGCTTCTGGGGCGAAACTGTATTGACCTCAGCTTCGCGTCCCCTCTTGTAGCTAAATCTCCCGATCTTGTATGTAGTGCCGCTCGAAGGTCGCTCCGGAGCGCTCTTCTTTTTCTGTCTCTCGACTATAGGCTCGATGTTCTTCGTGCATTCGATTAGCTTTGAAAACGTAGGTGTTTGCAAATTGATGAGCATACCTTTGTATTCGTCTCGCATGCACGGCAGGCATATCTCTACCAGCCGGCTTTCGGGCATTGGATCTTTGCACTCCAAGGATTTCGCCCTGAATTTCTTGATGAAAGTGATTCCGTCCTCTTCGCGCTTATGATACATCCGCGAGAGATGGATCATCGTCACCTTTTCTTCCATCTGGAAGAACTTGGTATAGAACTTCTGGACCATGTCGTCCCAAGTCTTCACGGATCCGTCCTCCAATGTTCGGTACCATTTGTATGCTACGTTCCCTAGAGATTTTGGGAACTCCCGCATCAGCAGCTTGGGATCAGCTCCGCACGGACCCATGACATCAATGAAACGCATGACATGCTCATGATCGTTTCCATTGACGTCCTCGAACTTATCCCATTTAGGAGCCTTGTACCCCGCCGGGTTAGGAATGAGATAGATCTCTCGTGGAATAGGTGGATCGTTGTCTAACTTCGGGATAATGGTATCCGCGAATGACTGATGAGCCAGAATAGTGTCCACGCGCTTCTGCAGAGACGTCATGCATTCTGGAATGCTCCCCTCGGTAGTTGATGGAGGGGTTGCCGTAGGCGGTGGCGACACATACGCCGCCGGAGGGTTGGGAGCATACTGACTACCCGTATTCCCCCAGATCGCCGTTGGGGGAGGCAAAGGGTACTGCAGAGTTGGGTTAGACGCCAAAGCCGAGGGCTGAGGAGTGTGAGCAGCAAGAGGCAACATCTGAGCCGTTGACCCTTGAACCGACGGCAACTGCGTAGTCGCCGGTGGAGTCTGCAGATTGGGGTTGGGAGGTGTGGTTGACACTCCCAATCCTGGAGCGGTAGGGGCTCCTCCTCCTTGAGGGGCAGCGGTGGCTGACGAAGGGTTTGGCGCAAGGGTGCCCAGAACGGCTAAGATCCGTTCTAATTGCGCAGACTGAGCCTTGAGAGCTTTCGCCTGACTCTGGAAAGTGGCGTCCAAAGACTCTAGCGTCGGTGTCTCGCCGGGAGTCGTAGGAGTACGGCGGGTCTCGTCTCCCGAGGGAGCTTCGGTGGACGGCGATCTGTTGCTGACATCATCCTCCTGAGACATGGTTGCTTTTGTTGGTAAGTTCACGTCGGGTTCACCAAAATGTGCACAAGAGATTCCGGCGGGGAGACCTCCGTGTACACCGTATGTAGTGTGTTAACGACATAAAATTGCATGTTTTAGTATGTTAATGAACTATTCATAACTTGCTAATATGTGTAATTTAGTTATTTTATCTCTCATTCTAGTCTTATGCTTGTCTTTGTAGTTTTGGTTGTTTTTATCTTATTTTGTGGGCAAAGACGTGATTTATAACGAAAGAGGCTAGTTGGGAAAGCTTGAATGAGGAATTGAAAAGATTTGGAGGGATAAGAGACAAGAAGAAGGTACTTGGAGCGATTAATTAGAAGAAGATTCGAAGATAGAGGCCAAAAAGTGAAGTCTAAGAAGACAAGATGCCACTTTGCAAGGACAAAGTTACATAAAAGGGCTTGTAAGAAGTAATTTTAACGGATTTGGGGAGCTTAGCGAAGTTTTCTAAAGTTGAAAAGGGTTGCTATGAATGAGTTTTAACGGATTGGGGGTCAAATTGCCATTTTCAGAAGGTTTTAAGTAAGAGACGGGGTATTTTAAAAGGTTTCAGCAAGCTAGGGGGAGCCGGGTGCAATTTCACCGAACCAGCTCACCCCCAGCAGGTCCTCTCTCTCTCCCCAACGCCACAATGAAGAAACCCACGAAATCCACCATGGGAGCTCGACCCAAGCTCTTCAAACTCTCACCCCGGCCTCATTTCTTCACCAAATTGGCTCAAATTTGTCCCAAAACGCTCCTAAGACCGAGATCTACCTATGTATCCTCTCAATTCGGCCCAATACAAAGAAAATCAAAAAGCCCCAATTCGATCTAGGGTTCATGAAGGCAGTAGGGAGAGAGTAAGGCAGAGCTTCCGCGTATGGCAAGTGCGTCCTCCTTTGTATGGAAAGGTTGACGATCTATATATACTGGAGAACATGACCGTTGTAGCGTGGTTAATGCGCCCATTAATGGCGGCTTAATTAGCTTAACCATAACGGCACGTTCGTCCGAGTATATAGGGACCGTTACAGCACGTGGTGCGCGAATACCGGAACCGTTACGAGGTTGACCGGGTTTGACCGGATTGACCGGGTTTATGGAGCTCGTGCCATAAATCTCTCAAAACAGTTACTAAAGGTCGCGCGCGGACTTGGCTCGCACGCGACAGGGCTTACTCTAGCCTCCAAACCACTAAGTCCCTACAAGTCCCGTGCAGTGGTATGCGAGGGCTCTGTCTCGCAGCCCCCACATGGATCAGCTCGGCTGGTGATCCAGTGTGTGTGGAGCACAATATGGTGTGCTGGATGGTCGCCACGTGGCCAAGATCTGTCAGCTCAGAAAGCACTATCTACAAGAGTACACATGGATAATTGAGCAATTTAAGTAATAACTATGATCAGTCAAACTATTACACAGAATGGAACTAGGCGCACTGTTTACACCTTATCTACTTGTAAGTTTGAGCATCCTATTTACAACAGAATTGGACTGTAATAAAGTCTTGCTCACAACATATTACTATAGGTCTTACAAAATTATCCGAATCTCCTACTGATCTTCATCGTATCCATGTCCTGAAAACATTTAGTTTGAAACGGGTGAGTTGAAAAGCTCAGTGAGGGGATTACTCCTCTTCTTAATTAAGAAGCAACTAAAACGTCATATTTGATCATCATTTGGAAATAATAAAACTTCAGTAAAAAGAACAGTAAACATTTCATTTCAATAACTCATTTGATTGAGATGCAGTGGGTAACCCGTGTTAGTAGTTGGTAGGCTAGTAATATATCCGTAATTTGACATGTCTTGGTGCCATCATTGTGGCACGTCGCTTATTATTACTCAACGATAAGGTCTCATGAATTGAACAACAAAAGTTGTCCAAAGCATCTCTTCAATTTATCATTTTTGCAACTTTTAGAAAATCAACAGAGCTTCTCCGGTGATTCTTGGCTTCGTTTGAAGCCTCCTATAGCTTAGTCGCCCCCTTAGGAGTCTATTGGTTCAGGTTTCAAGCGATGGGCGGCGTTGGTTGTGGTTGGCCGAGTTTTTGCCGGAAAAATGTCGAGCTCGCCGAAGATGGCGGCTGAATTCTTTGGCCCCTGTTTCTGGTTTGTTTTTGCTTCTCTTTCTTCGTCTGGGTTCAGATAAGAGAAAGAGAGAGTGAGAGATACAAGAACAGATGGTGGTGGTGGTGGGTTTCTTCCCCGGCGGAGGCAGCGGAGGCGGTAGCTGAGCTGCCACTGCTAGCTGCTGCTGCCGCTGTTTTCGTTTGGTTATGCTCATGAAAAAGAGCAAGGGATATGGAGAGGGAGAGAGAGAAGAACATGGAGAGCTTGAGAGGTGGAGGCGAACGGTGGTCACAGTTGTGTTGGTGGTCACCGAAGAAGTGTAGAAGATGATGTTGATGATGATTATGGGGAAGATGATGATTGTGATGAAAAGTGGGAGAGTTTAAATAAAGAGTTAGAGCAGTGAAAGGAGGAGGTGGATACGGTGGTGGCGGTGAAAGTTTCATTGCCGAAGAAAAAACCTCAAGAAGATGAATGCAAGTTGAAGATGATGACAAGAGAAGTTATAGGGTGTGGTTGGAGCACCATCATGTTGGGTGATTGGGTGTGGCGCAAACATGAAGTCTCGCCGTGGTCGCACACGCGTTTACCCAACATTTAAACACGTAAAAATAACGTGTTACATTCTAAAATTTGCACGAGTTTTCTCTAAATTGTGATTTTCAATTAAAACTCATAATTTTCCTCTTAAATCACCGATTTATCCTTACGAGTTATACGAGTATAAAAGAATTATTTTCAATAGTAGTGTTAGCGAAATATGCATAACAATTATAATAAGTACAATAGTCAAAACCTCTAAAAATGATTGAGTAGAGTAGAAGATCAATTTGATAAGTAAATTAGTCGAGAAAATTTCCGAATTATATTTCCTTTGGCTAAATGTAAATAAATGCAGTTCGACTTATTCGTCAAATTACGAAATTACCTCACATAAAATACGGAGTATTACACACGCAATCAAATGGGAGTTCTAGAAGATTGTCATCTTCAATTAAAGTCAACAAAGAATTCAGAAGATTCGTTATGACACAAAGAATGTTAATTTAGGCCAGTACTCTTTTTCCTTATCCAAGGTTTTTGTTCCACTGGATTTTACTTGGTAAGGTTTTAACGAGGCAGACGCACAAGTCTTCAAACACCAATGTACATTTTTTCCTTCGTCATAGATTTGTCCTGCTGGATTTTCCCTGACAAAGTTTTAACGAGACATGCTTATGGTGAATATTCAAGAGGGAGTGTTTAGAAATACTGGGATAGTTTATTGTTGAATATCCCCCACATTTTGTAAGCCCATTGTATATTGTGATTGACCCATTAACCCACCCTAATGCCTATATAAAGGGGCTCCCTCCATCTTTATCTCTCTTTATTTCTCATCTCTCGTCTTTCTCTAGATTTATAACAATTATTATTATTTTAATTACAACTTGAAATTAGGTTTTATGTTTATTAAACTTTGTAAATTTTTTAATGACGTGGAATGCTTTTATTGGTCATTTTATGACATGTCATAAGTTGAGTTGAATGAAAAATGTCGCAACTAAATTTTACTTTCTATTTTTTTAATTTTAAATTGTATATAGATATCTTCATTGCCCTATTCTATGGCTAGAAGTGATACATAGTAGATTATTACAATGTGAATTAAAAGAAGTTCTCAAGAAAATGTGAATAAAAGATTCCAGTAGAAAAAGACATGGTTTACAATGTTTCCACATGTTAAAAAAAAAACAATATTTCTTACTAAATGTCAGAATTATAAATTACTTTGATTACATCGATGTAATCAAAGTAATTTACGGTTTATAGGTTAAATTGCATTTTAACTAAATTTAAACTTAATTATCGTATTATGCGTTTTTGAGAATTACATCAAATCCTACGTCTAGCCGGGTTCGAGCCTGGAACATTATGCATGAGCTTCAAATGTTATGCGTTATGATAACTAATATTTGTAATTATTTTTGAATGATAATGAAATGATAATTTTTCTATTTACCCTTCTAAAAAGCAAGGGTTAATAGAATAGAATATAGGAAGGGTAAAAGCTGGAGGAGAACGTGAGACAATAGCCGTTGATAGCTAGGAAAGAATTTTTTTTCTAAGAGCGAACTTTCCGCTGGGTCGTTGGATTAAAAATCTATTTCATGTTAGTAGTCGGGATTTTCTTTCGTGGGAATCAAGCTTCAACTATTAGTTTGAACTCTTCAAAAATAGAGATTACCGAAGCTAATTAGGACTTGTGATAGATTCCATACGCTATAAATACTTCATCTGATTACTGCTTTCCTTTCTCTCCCAACTTTCTTCGCAAGACTTGTTGGCAGCAGAAGACTCCTGAGGAGTGGGGACATGTGACTGTGACTTCTGTGGGGGCAACATCTAGTTAACCATCTTGATTGCCCCTGCAGCTGTGAGATTCTTTATGGCCTTAGCCATACTACGAGTTATTGGACTAGTGATTTGGGTTCCGGAGTTTGATTATGAAGTTGAAGACTTGGCGTCTCCAGCCTTGAGAGATGGAAGTTCGTTGTTCTTTGTAGGAGACATCACAAACACTTGTACTTGAGGAGAAGAGATGAGGGGCTGAGAAGTCCCACTGGGCGTGCCAAAATTTGTACACATAAATTTATTCTAATGAAAAAAAAGCGAGAAATTCGGCGAAACAAATATTTTATTGATTATTTAATGAAGTGGATTACAATCTCTTATATTGAATTTCTAAACAGAATTTAAATCCCCTGATTCTTCTCCTGAAACGTCGAATGAGGGCTTCGCAGCTTGATCTCGGATCGAACGAATGAGCGGCCTTCGATTTTGACGAAGAACGCGATGAAGGTCTCGAAGAACACAAACGCCGAACGAGGGATTTAGAGGCTTGATCTCGGATCGGACGGATGAATATCTTCGATGTCAATGAAGAACATGATGAACGCCTTGAAGAAGACGAAGAACGACTTGAAGATCTTCGAGTGTCTTGAAGAACGCGGATGAAGATCTTCAACGGATTGAAGAACTCGATGATGATCTTCGAAGAACTTGATGAAGAACTTCAAAGAGCTTGATGATGGATGAACTCGTCGGGGCCTTAAAAGCTTGATCTTCAGAGCTCTCTCCTTCTCGAAAGATGTAATTGTGTGTTTTTTATATGCCTAGGGATGGCCCGTTTATATAGGCATGGGCTGGCTTGTTGGCCAAGGTAGAAACTAAATATTATTATTTATTTTTCATTTTCTGCATCAATTTGACAAGTGGCGCGACACTATTGGCCAAGCTTGCTAGTCTTGATAGCTGCATCATTTTGACAAGTGGCGCAACACTATTGGCCGAGCTTGGTGACTTGTAGCCGTGTCATGTAGTGACGTGGCGTCGCCATAAGCAGTCCTTGCTTGTAAATAAGGTTTTTGTCTCATTTACAGTTTAGTCGACTATTATTTATTGCTTAAGTGCATTAATTTGAAGGCAAGTTCTATTTGATCCCACCATTTAATTTAGAGATAATCAACACGTGGCACTATTTGTTTTGCGGCAAATTTGGCGTGTCTACACTCTCTTCTATTCCTGGATGGTAATTGTAGGTTTTCTTTCAATAATTTAAAAATTTATACATTTAAAAAAAATAATTACGTTGATTATATAATGATGTAACAAAAGTGGACACTTTTCTAAACTTGGGTGGCCATTTATGATTTATAGGTTAGAACTGCATTTTGAACTTAAACATGCAATTGAAAGAATTGCAGGTTAGAATTGCAATTTAAACTTAAATCTAATATTATGCGTTATGATAATTAATCTTTGTAATAATTTATTTTGGGGAGAAATGATATTTTTTGTATTTAACCTTCTAAAAGACAAGGGTAAATAGAATAGAATATAGGAAGGGTGAAAATTGTAGGAGAACGTGAGACAATAACCGTTGATAGCGTGAAAAGGAAATTTTTTCTAAGAGCCAACTTTCCGCTGGCTCGTTGGATTGATCAAGCTAATTGGTTTATAACTTAAAATCTATTTCATGTTAGTATTGGATTTTTTTCCTTGGGAATCAAGCTTCAAACTATTAGTTTAAACTCTTGAAAAAGAGATATTACAGAAGCTAATTAGGACTTCGTGGTAGATTTCATATGCTCATTCCTATAAATACTTGCTCATTCCTCAGATTATTGTTTTCCTTTCTCTCCCACTCCCGTTATAAACTTGTTCCAACCCAGAAGTTTTCTTTCCCCTTTCTCCTTCAACTCCTCAAAACCCTAGTTAGCATACATGGCGGCGACGGATTCCCTAGACTTGGTAAAGGCAGATTTTTGGCACGATTACTTTGTGCGCGAGGGACTCGATGAGTTCGAGCTGTTACAGAATGCGATAACGGTGGCGGCGAGGTACAGACCTGGTGAATTCGCTGATCGCAGAGCACGACTGACTGATCTTCTGTACGCTAAGATCAACCCTGAGTTCCTGAGACGCATAGATCAGAGGGCTGGTTCTGTGGATACAAACACTACTCTCTCAGATGATCACGATCACAACAAGGTCATCAAAATTCCATCAAGACATGGCAAGGGCAAGGGCTTCTTTCGTAGCCCCGATGGGAAATTTTTCGCAGCAGATCACAAGATGACGATGATGATTCCTGAGATACACAGATCAACTCAAGATCAAGAAGTGGCAGAGGCGGAGCGCCAAGATCACAAAGAATCATCAGTTGGTGGGAGACAAGAACCTTATCATCAGAGAACTGCAACTACTAAAAGAGCATGCAATAAATTGGTGGAAGAACCTCTAATCAACAACGTAAAACCACCAAACAAAGCTTCAACAACAACAACTACTACTAGTACGAGGAATGTTCAAGAGAGCGGCGTCGGCGGCACGAAACAGGTGGCTCAAGATGGGAAATATTCTACAGCAGATCACAAGAGGATGATGATTCCTGAGATACACAGATCAACTCAAGATCAAGAAGTGGCAGAGGCGGAGCGTCAAGATCACAAAGAATCATCAGTTGGTGGGAGACAAGAACCTTATCATCAGAGAACTGCAACTACTAAAAGAGCATGCAATAAATTGGTGGAAGAACCTCTAATCAACAACGTGAAACCACCAAACAAAGCTTCAACAACAACAACTACTACTAGTACGAGGAATGTTCAAGAGAGCGGCGTCGGCGGCACGAAACAGGTGGCTCAAGATGGGATATATTCTACAGCAGATCACAAGAGGATGATGATTCCTGAGATACACAGATCAACTCAAGATCAAGAAGTGGCCGAGGCGGAGCATCAAGATCACAAAGAATCATCATCAGTTGGTGGGGGACATGAACCTTTTCAACAGAGAACTACAACTACATCAAATTGGTGGAAAGAAGCTCTAATCAACAACGTGAGACCACCAACGATAGCTTCAACAACAAATACTAGTATGAGGAAAGTTCAAGATATTGGCAGCGACAGCAAACAGGTGGCTCAAGAAGTTGTTCCTGTGTGTAAGAAGACTGAAAAGCTTGACGATGCAGCGATGGAGATGAAACTAGCAGCCTCAAAGCGGAAGCTCCATCAAGGGTATACACAAGCTCTGAATGACCGGGCGAGGATAAAGAGGCTAGACGTGAAGGACATTCCTCAAACAAAAGCTAGGGCCAACGTCAATCATACAAGAAGGCAGCTGTTGAAGACCTAAAAAGATGTACTACTGAACATGTCATTGTAAACGGAACAATCAAGAACTACGTTTGTGGCTTGATCCCTGTTTGTTTGTGGAGGGTACGTAGGCAGCCTTGTGCGTTCCGAGGTTCAGCCACTGTAATTAATAAAATCACGTTTTGTTTATAACATGTTCCTATCGTACATTGTGTTGTTTTTTTGATGAGAGGGATGTATATTAAGCACCAAGAGAAACAAAATTGGGGTGATCAGTACCTACAAGAAGATCAGAAAGATGAAACATGGTTGAACCATCTAGAATACCAAAAAAATTGTTAACTTTTGCCCATTTAGCCAGATTGTGAGCTGAGATATTTGCCATTCTGGTGATGAAAGCAATGTTACCACCCTTTGACTTCAACATTTGAGAGCAAGCTTTCACTCTGGCATTTAGGAACCAGTGACCCTTCTTATCTTAAAAAAAATTTGCAACTACCTGAGAGTCAGTCTCAACTATAGTATTGCTCCATTCCTCAAGTTGCAGTCTGAAAATACTCTTTTCTACTGCTGCAAATTCAGCTTCCACCACAGAATCACATTGACCTTCAAACACTTCTGCAGTGACCACATTAGCTGCTGAATTTCTCACCACATTAGCTGCAATGAATTTACCCCTTGGAAACCAGCATCCCAATTAATCTTGAGCAGACCCTCATTTTGAGGAGAATTCCATGTAAGCTCTGCTACAATTTGAGATCAGCTTCTGTAACAGAAGAGGTTCACTTTGAAAAATCACTTTGTTCCTTACCATCCAAGTTTTTTCCAATATCACTGCACACATTGTTTCCAATCTATGAATGAACTCTGATCTTATTGCAACTCACTTGAGGTATCTGAGAAAAATTTCAACCAAGTTTTAATTCTCGTCCTGATAATGCATTTATTCTAATCTTGCCAACTTGAAACCATACACATCTGACCACTGAGCATTCAAAGAAAAGATGTGTGGCTGACTCACTCTTTTATTGACATAAAGAGCATAATCTAGTCTGGTGAGAGTTCACATTTTCTTTGTAAATGGGAAGAATACCTGCAGCAGTTCTCCATAACATAAACTTGAGTCTATTATACAATTTGCCTTTCCAAATCCAACTCCAAAAGTTACTGTCTTGATCTTGAAAGCTTCTTAAAACTATAACTTTATATGCTGTCTTGGTAGTAACTTTCCCAGTAGACTCTTTGCTCTAGCTCCACAAATCCTTTACTTGAGTAAGAGGAATCTTAGTGTCTTTGAAAGCATTATGCTCTTCTTCAGTGAACCATCTGGATAAAATTTCAGATTTCCAAATATAGTCATTCCAGTTTGCCAATTCATTTACTCTTTTAGGTTTTGATTTCTCCGAATTCGGAACCCAGGGATCTTGCCAGATATCAATATTGACACCATTTCCAAGAATCTTATAGGATTGAGGTTTAATAATGTTTCTAACTCTAAGCATGCCCTTCCAGAATTAAGTGTCTCCAGTTTTGCCATCAATTTCTGGGAAACAGAATAGAAGAGAAATACTTTTGAAGGAGCATTTTCACCCAGGGAGAGTCATGACTACACCAAAGAAGCCAAGGAAATTTGTGTCTATTTTAGTGTTGTTTTGTCTACCCTTGATCTTTGTGGTAGGAATTCAGAGTTCTCTAAGTGTTTGGTGTTTATGGTGGTAGTTTTTTGTATCCCAGTGTTTTGGTATTTAGTGTTGTTGATGGTTCCAGCGTCTTGGTGTCGATGGTTTGTGTTCTTATAGGTGGTGCGTAAGAAGAACTAGCTGGGTACGTTGACCGCTCGAGTAAGCAACGTACAGTTGGTGGAGACAAGATAGCAAGCTGGAGCGTTTTGGCATGTGGAAATAGTGAAATCATGATCGTGCGCACTTGGTATTTTGATAGCCCGGGTAAATTAGAAAGTCAAGTAGTTTGTAATTTTATCCCGAGTTTGTAATGTAAATTAGACTTTCGAGTTTTTGTACATGTACTTTGATGGTACATTGACTATAATGTAAGCACAATTATTTATTAATTTGTAATGAAAATTGTGTATTTAGCAAGTTAATTGTGTTGTTAATTAGTTGTATGTTTTGTATTTAGCAGGGTTTATATGAATTTTTGTATTTAGCAGGGTTTATATTGATTTTAGGCATAAATGTGGTGTGGTTAGATATACTTTGCAGCATTAGTCAAATGTTGCAAAGTAGTATAAAAAAAACAGCATTACTCCATCATATTGCTGCAAAAAATGCCTCAAATTGCAGCATTAATCATTATAATGCTGCAAAATCGAAGCTGTAAAATGCAGCATTAGGTTGTAATAATGCTGCAAAATTAAGTATAAAATTGCAGCATTAAAGCCTTATAATGCTGCAATTTCATTCTCAAATGCAGCATAAGTGTGTTAATGCTGCAGGGTGTGAGTAGAACTATGCAGCATTAGTTAATGCTGCAAGTAATGCTGTTTTTGCTAGCAGCATTAGCTTAATGCTGCATTGCAAAAAACAACACTCTTCTAGTCTCCACGGTCACCGAGGGTAGCAGCCCGCACAATAATCTCTTGGTTTCCCTCAAGCATTAGGAACCGGCTCTAAGGACTTATTATAAGAAAGAATATGCTCTATATCATATAGTCGTTCTGCCCGGAGAACAGATGCGACTTCTGCCTTTGCCGAATCAATTACTTTATCTTATTCTGAGTTTGGAGAGAGGTCGGAAACTTCAACAAGAAGAGCAAGAGGAGATGCTAGCCGATGCGCTATTAGCCCTTCGTCCGAAGATGCCGAGACCCCGACAATGCCCGAAGCTAACCAATGTTTCCAGATTCGTCCGACTTAAAAGTGAAACGTCCAACGGGTTTGGACATCGTCTTTTCATTTCGAAGACAGGGGTTCGATTCCCCTAAGGGATATTTATTCCCGACCTGGCTAATGCATCATTAGCATTAATGCTGCAATTAATGCTGTTTTTGCTAAATACAGCATTAAATTTAGCAAAAACCGCATTAATCTAATGACGCTTTTGCTAATATTTCTAGTAGTGTATGTGCCTACTGTAAGGAGAAATGTTAGTGGAAAATGCAGTGTCCCAAGAAGAACCAATCGCATTTGATTCTAGGTGGAGGGAGCTCCTCCGAGAACGACCTGCTTCTTTGAGTCCCTTGGGGGATTTTCTACACTCCTGGCACGAAGTAGTCTTGCGCTTGGGTTTTGTTTCTGGCATGCAAATTTGGTTTTGGAACGATAAGTTAATGGCGCACACTGGAGTTTCAAGTGCATCTACGACATACATGGCACATTTGGCATGACAATTTGTATCGGTCGCCATTGGTGTATTTGGTCTGAGTGACATGGAACCTGTCATGGTGCACTGGTTCTGGCACTGTTTGGAGCACACCGGGAATATATTTGGTTTGTTTATCAGTGAATGTATTCGAGTCTGGTTCTGTATGGAGAACTTGATTCGGTTACCGGGAGTGAAACTGTTCAGGTGGAGGTGTGCTCGTTTCTGATTTTGCGAGACGCATTCACATTAATTTCAAGGAGAGAAACAACAGGTTCGGGATTTGGGTGGTTGAGAGGATTCAACAGATGGAGCTTTGTCTTGAATCGAAGTAACCAAGACTCAATGAGGATTCAGGTTGCTAGGACGTTTGAATCAAGGTGAAAATGTGTTGGAATGGTTGAAGTCTATCAAAACCAGGCGGGCAAGAGGAGGACCACAAAAATAGGCTGCAGCATTCCGTAGAGAAGGAGGTCACATGACCTGTGTCTTGGCGGTCGCATGACCTACTACGCCAAGGCTGGCAAGTTTCTGGTTGTTTCCTAATAAGTTTAGGAAACGTTTTGGCATTAATTTGTGCCGAAGTCAGGACCCTTAAGTCTTTATAAGTGTGTATAACTTGGGTAGACTTGGTGTGGTGTAGTGGGTGTTGTAAGCGGGTTGTTTCTCCCTAATAAACACTGAGTTTCATGCCGTGGACGTAGCTAGTTTCACAACTATTGAACCACGCTAATTTTTGTGTCTCGTTCTTTATTTTGTTCAGTATTCTTGCTTGATACTCAGGTTATATCGAATAGAAATTGCATAGTAAATCCTTCTTGCTTTAATACTCCATATCAAATCCATTTAGTATTCAAACAAACAGTACCTAGTTATAGTTTGCCCCACAAGAAAAAGGATTAACACATTTTGATTTCAATTCTGGTTGGGAAAAGATCATATTGAAGGATTAACACAATTTGCAGAAAAATATTTTAGTTTTTTATGTTTATTTATACATTTTCATATGTTTATTGATTCTCATGTGTTGACAGATTTACCTTCGTTGTAAGGATGAGTTTTAGAAGGTTTATCAGTTTTACGTTGACTTATTTATTACAAATGCAGGGTTCAATCAGCGAGTTTTAGAATTGGGGGATGCTATGTGATAGTTTCGACACACTCCAAGTATGCATTAAATAACCAAGCCAATTACTAAATTAGAAGGTGCATAAACAGAAGTTTTGGCGTCTTTAGCAATAGATGAAAGGGCTTATTCGAGCTCAATGTGGATGGCTGTGTCAGACTGAACAATGAAAGAGCTAGTATTGAATGGGTCTTCAGGAGTAGCAATGGTGACTGGAAGCTTGGATTCATTGACAGGATTAGAGGCTACACGAGCTTGGAGAACGAGATTTGGAGCATCTATAGAGTACTGATTGTGGCTTAAAACAAAAACTGGATCAACATGGTTATTGAAAGTGACTGTCTTGAGGCGGCATGTAGTTTCCCAGCAAAAACAGCTGGTCCGTCGTCAATGAATGCCCAGGTCAATGATGGTGTGATGGAAATGTGCTTCTTAGCAGGATTGTGGGAAGAATTAAGCATATTGGACGGGATGCCAATGAGGTAGCAAATGCCCTTGCCAATATGGGAGTTGAACAAGTGGATCACCAAAAGATGCAGGAGGAAGCCCTGGATGCAATGAAGGACATTATCATTGCGATATGCTCGGGACGGGAATGTTAATCTAGTTTTTCTATTTTGTCAGTTTGTTGTTGGGTTTTCGTTTGGTTTGTTTGTTTGTACTGAACTTTGATGTTTGGTGTTTATTTTCCAAAGTAGCCAAAACAGAAAGGGCTTATTCATGAATGAGATGACGCGAATTGAGAAGAGCAAGTAATAAATACTGGCGAGAGTGGCGAGGACACCTAATTGTCCTCGGACTAGACAATTCAAACCGACAACGGACCATGTTCCCAATAGCTTTCCCGAGAGTCTTTTTTTGAGAAATTGTTTTGTTGGAAAACGGGTTTGAACTCGGGACCTCATGCAGGGGATTTTAACGCTTTACCACTTGAACTACCACCATAGCTGCTTTCCCAATAATCTTGGCGAATTTATTATTTCGTGCAAATGTAATTATTTGAAAGTTTTTATTAGGAATGAGGAACTGAGTTGTCAAGCTTTCAAACACACTGGATCATGCGCGGATTTAGTGCCTTCTTGGGCAGGGATGGACCTAGAAAATTTATTTGGCAGGGGCCCAAATTAAATGTTTAGGCCTAATACAAAGGAAAAAAAAACTATTTTGCTAGCTCCAAAGGGGGCCGTTCACTGAGAACTTGTCATCTAATGTTCAAGGACACCTTATAACTTTTTGTAGCTAGGAATCAATTTGTATGGGGCCCACAACCCCTGGCGAGCAAAGCATAGGTTCGCCCCTGTTCTTGGGGAAACAAGCCCAAACTTGTAGGTCGGGTCAGTTGGGCCAGCCGGGCTACGGGCCAGCCTTAGTCCGCTAAAGATTTTTATGTTTTGGTACAAATATGGAGAATTTAAGGACTATAGATTAGGAGATGTTTTTTCTAAAACAAATAAAAATAAATATTGGGAGATGTTTTGGAACGGCTGATTAGCCTCACGAGTACTACCGAGCATGGTCTACGGCGGCGCCGGTGATAGAATGGCGGAGAAAGAAGCTAAGACCAGCCTTTCGGAGCTGCCGGAAGACATACTCCACCACATCATGTCACTCCTCCCAACAACAACGGACGTGATCGCACTAGGTCTTTCTTCCAAAACCCTAATCTCTGATTTGCATTCCTTTCAGCTTTCATCAATGGATTTCCGCAATCCCGAACTACATTCTGGCACAATAGAAAGGTTTTTGAACTTCATGAATGGTAATATAACTGCTCTTGTAAGAAACAAGAACAAACTATGCCCAGAAAGATTCAGGCTCCAAGCCCCACTGATGCTAATGGATACCGATAGACGAATCAAAAAAGCCATTGGTTTTGCAGTAAGAAAAGGCGTGAAAGAGTTAGATATCGATGCATGTTTCACTTATGCTGAAGGTAGTTGGGAAAGCAATAGGTCTTACAGTAATCAGTATTATCCTCTACCTGTACAAGTGATAATCACATATCCTTCAAATTCAATAACAACCCTAAACTTCAAAGGCCTGAGCGTAGAGGATCGTTTCAATGAGCTCATTCTCGGCTGCCCACAAATCGAGACGGTTAAATTCACTAGCTGCATTGTGCCCTCCAATACCAGACTTTCCAGCAATAAACTCAAGAACATCCATATCGCACATTGCTGGTTGACTCAAAAATCTGAAGGGTTAACAATTGAGGTTGACTCACTGAATTTGCAGAATTTTGTAGTGGCCGTTAGGAGTGTTGCGCTGACCTCAGTTCGGTTTCCCAAAAATTGTAACTTTCTCAAGGTATTGTCGTTAGAGAAAGCGTCTATTTCAGATCAATGGGTGGAAGACTACGTTGCTGAACTGGTCAACCTTGAGACTTTGATACTCAAAGAATGCTACGAATTCAACAATTTTAAGGTATCCAACCACCATCAACTTAGGAGGATAGAGTTGATAAGGTGTTCAATATTACATAGTATTGAGATTGGGGTCTTCCACCTTCACTCTTTTACTGCTCACAATACATCATGTTGTTTTAGAAAATTGGAGTTTGATATGAATGCCTGCAAGCATCTGAAAAGTCTCGAACTGTGCGATTACTCTCTTACACAAGATTTTTTGGAAAGGGAAATCTCTCAGATGAAGAGCCTGGAGAGTTTGATCCTGCATAATTGTTTTCGCTTGCCAATAACTAAGATCAGTCAACCAAATGTCACGAGATTGGAGTTAGTAAACTTCACGAACGATAGGTTAGACGACACGCATGTCCATACACCGAGAATTTTTTCGCACATGTACTATGGAAGTAATCACAAGCTTATCCAAATTACGTTTCCCAGAAAGTGTAACTTTCTCAAGGTTTTGTTGTTAGAGAATGTGGCTATTTCTGATCAATGGGTGGAAGCCTACGTTGCTGAACTCGTCAACCTTGAAACTTTGACACTAAAAGAATGCTACGAATTCTACAGTTTTAAGGTATCCAACCACCATAAACTTAGGAGGATAGAGCTGATAAGGTGTTCAATATCACATAGTATTGAGATTGGGGTCTTCCATCTTCACTCTTTCACCGCCCACAATATCTCGTGTTATTTTAGAGAATTGGAGGTTGATCTGAATGACTGCAAGCATCTGAAAAGTCTCGAATTGTGTGATTATTCTCTTACAAAAGAGTTTCTGGAAAGGGAAATCTCTCAGATGACAAGCCTGGAGAGTTTGATCCTGGAGAATTGTTTTTCCTTGCCAATAACTAAGATCAGTCAACCAACAATCACGCGATTGAAGTTAGTAAACCTCAGCAACGATACGATAAAAGACATCCATGTCGATACACCAAGAGTAGTTTCGTTCATGTACACCGGAGATATTATTCCTCTCCATGTCTATTGTTCAGAGCCCCTTCTCAAAGCTAAATTGTCAACCTTTTCGGACTTCAGAGATCCTCGCTTTAAATTGAAGACTTGGTTTGAGTTTATCAGTCAATGCAAAACTGCAACATTAGTTTGCGAATCCTACATGGTGAGTAATTGATGTCTCTTCTTGTCGCAGTTGCCCGTTTAACCATTTTGGCTTATTGTGTTCCTTTTTCCTTGTCTGTCCAGGATTTCACATTGCCAAGAAATTTCAGAAACTTTTTTACTTCCCCATTGAATGGTCTCAAGCGTCTGAAGTTAGAGATAGGTTATTGCTCTTGGTCACGGAGTTCAAGACACTTGGTACAAAGCTTGTTGTGGCTATATCCAGATTTAGAGGCCCTTAGTATTGAATATACATCAATAAAGGTATGAACTATGTCGATACTGAAATCCTTTGACTCAGTAATATCACAATATTTTTTAGGCTTAATTCAGAAGGAAATAAGCCTAAAAAATATTGCAATAGTAATTTATGTGTATGTGAAACAAATTCTGAGATATCTGGAGTTGTAATACATACACGTGCTATTTGATTGTATGTAATTCTGACAGATTAATTGTATTTTCACTTGTTGCAGAAAGGAGATAGAAGATATGTGATAAATGTACCATGTCATGATCCCAGGCTGCTGGCAGAATTCCTTGAGAAGAATACAGATTATTGTCCTTGTCATTGCCCGAATGCCAATTATGCTTTGTTGGCTAATGGTTTCCCTTTGTCCCCTTCTTATTTGTACAGGAATTCACACAGCAACGAAGTGTTCAATGAATAATTTATCGCTCCATTTCATGGTCTCAACCGTGTGATGATAGAAATAAAAGAATCGCCCTTGGTGAAGGATTTCGAGAGACTTTGGTAGAAAACTTGTTGATTTTTCCTGTTAGTATGGACACCAAAATACATGAATTGTTAATTCAGAATAATTAAGTTGGTGCATGATTGATGATCATGTTGATTTATCCTGTTCGTATGGAGATGTTTTATTCCGTGTAATTTGCATAAAATGGATTCGTTGGGATTTAACGAGATTCATGCATACATCTTGCCATTTGAGTGTCCATAGTTGATAGTTTACTGTGTTTCACACCTTACAGAAGTTACGCGATAAATCTGCCATGGTCATGATCGTGAATTGTTGTAGGCAGCATTCCTTAAGATCGTGAATTGTGGTTGCCATTTGAGTGTCCACGAACGACCCACGTCACTTCTATTGCTAGATCCGATGTCGGTAACTTCCTATTGCAGAACGCCAGTGATATGGGTGGAGGGATCATTGCAATTGAAAGATCGGTGGTGTCTCCATTTAGGGATTTGGACCTGTACGTGCCGGGTGGCGGCTTTGATATTATGGTTGTGGTGGTGTTATTGAAGGCACGCCGCTGGTGGTGGTGATGCCGCCGCGTTCTCCTTGTCCCATTCTTTTCCTCCATCTTCTTCTATTTTAATCTATTTATTTTTTTATTTGAGTTTGTAAAGAAAGCATAAAAGAAAAAGAATACAAATTGTGATTTTGGTCTATAAATTGCTTGAGAACAACTCTTGCAGTGAACAAATCTTCATATCGCTACCACGCCAGGGAAACCATACAATCAGAGCACCAATATTCCTATTTAATTTGAGAAGTACAACATTATAGGAAACTGAGAATTGGACTCCTCTACAGGAAAGTTAGTTTCACCCAAATTAAATTATGTTGCTTCAGCTCCCTGCAAGCACAATTCCATAGGAAAGTAGGATTACATTCTGGTTCAATTTTAATTTTTATATAAACTCATCTCGTCGTGATATTTCATTACACATTTGTACAAAACATCCACTGATCTCATTGCCTGGGCTAAAACAAAAAATCATTAAATATTATATAAGTAGAGCTGCAAACGAGACGAGCTCCTGGAGAGCGGGCACTGTCAGAACTTAGTTTGTGCACCGAGCCTATATTTAGCTTCGTTGAGTTAAATGAGGCGTGCTTGAATCGGGGAGTGCTCGGCTCATTAGCTCTAGAGCCAGCTCGCTAGATAATTAAGTAAAAATGATTAAATTATAACGAATTATGTTTTGTGCATTTTGAGACTTGAAGCTTGTTGATGTTCGAACTGAAGTCGATGATATACAACTGCAACAAAGAATACGCTGACGGAAATTAACCAAGACTTTATGATTTCTTCTAAAAAATATACCACGTTCCCGATACGCCGAACCTCACAAATCGGGGATCCATTAGTTGTTGAGCATAATTTTTGGTTGAGGAAGATCCTTCAAGTGTGGCGTCATTATCCACTTTCTACCTTATGGTGATTGTGTGTTTCCTTCATGGAGCTTCCTCTTCGACGCTGCTAGTTTTATCTCCATCATTGCATCTTCAAGTTTTCCATTCTTTTTACACTCTCATCTCCCCGACCGATCGAACAACCGTGCTTGAATCGATCGAACAAAGGCTTAATCTCGTCTAACTGGCGCCTGAAAGTCGCCGTAGTGTTCACTGAAGCACCCATGGAGTCGGTCGCGTCTTAGCCTCAAGCAAGCTTAGTATGGTCTTTCTTCTATCAAAATCTGCTAAAATATTACTTGTTCTTATTATATATCTTGTTACTTCTTGTTATTGTTCATATATGTTGTTATCACCGCTGGATTCCTGCTGTAAAACTGCAAGAATACCTGTATTCAAACTAGGGTTTTTTTAATTTGGGGCTCCCTAGGGTTGAAAGGAAAAATATAGGGCTATTCTTCTGTTGTGTGGCTGTAAGTGTTTGTTCTTTAGTATGATGTCATTTTCAAACTTTTTATTTGGGGCATTCATGTGTTTGTCTGTATACATGAGAAGGTTATGTTATTAATTAACGTGCCAACGCTACGTGTGACTACTGACATGCATCTTCTGAATTTGATACATGAACAGTACCACTTGACGAATGTCATGATATGTTCTGCCTAGCCCTCTCTTTGTCTGTCGTTATCTTAAACTGTCAATCTGCTAGCTCTAAGTCTCTGTGTGCTTAGGTCAATCCCTCACTCCTTAAACTTTTTGAGTCGTATGTGGCGTTCGACTTGTCTGTTCGATTGACTGGCTATATTGCTGATTATCTGAGTTCATTAGTGCCGGTACTGTGATTCGTAATTTGTTTCTTTGTGGTACCATCATTTTCCGTATTAAACATACATCATGTTTCTTATGCCGATTTGTACATAAGACAGACGAATTGGAGTTTACGTTCTACAACTAAGAAACTTGAAAGGAGGTAAAGTGCAAACTTATGTGGCTGCAATGTTATGATCATAACTTATGTTAATATTTGGATTGTTTGTTGTCTATAATCTATGCATAGTGTGTGCTATCAGTTACAATACTCCTTTATTCCAACCCCATTTGCAAAATTTATTGAGCAATTTGCGCTGAAACTTTCACTATAGTACACAGTAAGAGGCGGTGATGATATTTCAGTGATTCGAATTCGCTCGTTCAAGCTTTCACTAGTACTGTAAGATCTTTCGAATTCGATCGTCGAAGCTGATAGAATGTAATATATTGGAAAGGCAAAATCATTTTGCAGCCTGTGAGTAGATCTTATCTGTCTTTGATGATAAAACTGATCTGGGCCTCTTCTTTATGAATTACACTGGACGACCGATTTGTACTTGTGAAGTTCAGAAATGCTTGTTTATTTAGATACCGCTGTGGGGTTGGTAACATGTTTTAATATGTACTTTTTGATATTATGTCATTCTTAACTAATAATTGAATGTGCACTCTTATTTGGTGTTCATCTCTTATTTGGTTTTCATGAGCACTGTAAGAGAGCGTGATGATGTGGCTCTATCGATGGCACTAGTTGATGGTGAGACAATTTTATACGCAAGACGGGGCAAAAATCCTTTTGCAGCCTGTGTGATACGCATTACTTGGCTCTGAGTACAGATCTGAGACTCTTCATGCTCATTGAAGAGGCCGTGATGATATGGATCTACACTCAATCGAAGGAAAGTTACACTTGGTCGTTGTTCAGTTCGCGCGATTGTGTGATATCGTGAGTTACACCTTTTCTGTGTTCTTCTCTGGACTTTTAACGATGTGACTATGCATGTTCCTACATGTACGTGTTGTTTGCATGTCTTGTTTAGGATAGGTTGCAGTAGGGCAATATCGATGTCTACTCTTAATTGTGTAGGCTCAATGGATCGTGGGTGGATGTCGCTGACTGATAAGTTTTCTCCTCAATATACTAAAGGAGTTTTTGGGTTTATGGAGGTTGCTAGATTGCATATTGATAGTTCTAATAGGGTACGATGTCCTTGTTGTAGTTGTGTTAATGTAGTTTATGAAAGTGTTGAGCAAGTTAAAGAGCATCTTCATCTGAACGGTATACAAAAGGACTACACAGTATGAATCTACCATGGGGAGGAAAGTGACAGTATATATTATGGTACCGCTGGTATTGGGGATGATGACATTGGAGAAATAGGTGATGACATGGAGGGGTTAATCGGGGACTTACAGGAGGGAACACTTCCCTCGCCCGGTTCCGTACCATCCACCGATGGTGGGGGTGAAACGACCCGGGATCGCGGTTCAAGGTTAACGCGACAATCGATAACCAAAAGTAGATTATTAACTATTAAATTTACATTTCGGTTAAAGTGCATAACAAAATTTCGATATTAAGTACAATCTAAAACAAATCGCGTGTAATCTACTAAGTGATATGACTTAAGCTAAACTTCTTCATCTCGATCCGCGTTCCCATTCCCCAAACTTGATCGACGACCTGTGGTTTTAAAATGGCAAATGCCGACGCAGTTTTGAAGAAATAATCAGTAAAAACTGAGTAAATACATACTACGACATGTAAAGCAACGAGTGGCACGGAAGCATGAGTTGAAACAAATTACAAGATTTAAATAGTAAAGCTATCATGTTGGAGAATTTGGAACAACTGGAAGTAAACGAGTAACAAAAACCTCTTAATTTAAGAACATTGAGAAACCATGAGTAGTTCGTAACATAACCAGAGTAAACAAGTCCATTTAAGAGGATAACTTAGTTCATGAGTAGCCAAAGGATATCAAATCATTTCAATTGATTAGGGCAATCCAGAGCCACAAACAACATTAATAAAGTAGTCAATTTTTAATTTCGACTTCAATCAACAGTTTAATTTAGCTGAGGCGTGTCAAGAGGCACCAGCAGCATCGATGTAAACAGAGGGATCACGAAATAATCACTAAGGGTTCCTTATAGGGTCTATCAAACCCTATTTCACCCGAGCGTTAAGGGAGCCCATTCGTCAACCCCGCTCACAACATTAGCTAAAAGGCCTTAAGTGTCGACACCCCTATACCGTAGTGAACCTTACAAGTATAAGTAGCACTCTATAGCTCAATAACCCCCTTGGCCTCAATATCTTGATACATTTTGGCTCATCGGGGGCGGATTTGTGAACATTAACGTCCTATCCAATAATAAGAAGCATTGCTTCAATGGTCTTAGCCATACGAAAATGGAGGATCGCTTGACGCCTCCCATTAATAACAGTACTCTGTACATCGTCCTAAGTCTATTAGAGGTATTTTATTTCTTCTCTTTCACATAACCAGAATCAGAATATCAACATTTCACAAGTAATTTCCGAGAGTTCTCAAAGGATATGAATAAAATAGTTTAACAACTTTCGAGTGGAAAACATGCATTCTCATACTTTTTCATATAACAAGCATTCATTTGAAACATCAAACACATACACACATTTTGATATGAAAAGGCCATACATATGTACTTACCACTGAGATGAAGAACAATCAAAATCAATAAACTAAGCCTAGCACTCCGACGACAACCGCTCTCTCCTACGGGGTCGTTGTCTACAATCACACGTATGACGTACTCGTTATAACCAATTTACACATGCATAATAAAAATGAAAACCTACATGTCACATAGTCCTAAATTTCCCTAATGCACATATAATTATGTTTAATTATCAAAACAAGTCCAACAAAACACCTAGAAGTTCAAAAATTCAAGTTTTCTAAAAAATGTGAAACTACAATTCTGGACAGAATTGTAGCTCTGACTTTGGAGCCATATTTACCATATCAAATCATCTCCTAAAATTTTGAAATTAATTTATGATGAACCTATATGTGTCTACTTTCAGAAACATCAAGAAAATCATGCATAGCTATTATAAAACTCAAGTTACAAAAATAACAAACACTGCTATGCAGAGACATGTTTGAAAGAAAGTTTAAACTTTAAAGAACTATTAGTACTATTTGAAGAATAGAAAAAATGACCATTTTATCCAGTATGAATCCCTTATGTGTCTAGTTTCATCACAAGAAAGATTTGGTGCCATAGGTTTCTGGAAATGAGATTTTTAACAAAAATGGTAAAACTTGTCCAAAAACAGAGTTTCAGAAAACTTGCAACTTAGAATGAGCATATCTCCCTAACCAAAAAGGCTATGGAGTTGAATTTTCTTTCAAAATGACCCTCTCTGAGTCTAGTTTTAGAATAAAAAGATTTAAAAATTCTAAAGAGACAAAAGTTAGAGATAATACACGTTTTTCAAAAACTGGTCAGATTGTAATGACATGCAATTTTCACCAAGAACACTCAAAACATGATCAATCCACTTCCATCATACATGCAACTTGAGAAATATGTTTTTATACTCAAATACAACAAGTTAGACATACAAAAAGAGATCAAACTAGAAATTTGGGGAATCATGTGAAGAATTTGAAAAAAAACAAGCTTAAAGTCTCCAATTCATGTTCTAGGCACACATGCAAGCAAAGATCAAGAAGTTTTCTATCATTATGATGAAAGTAACATAAAAATGCACACATTTAAAGAGGAATAAAAGCTTACAAATGAGCCTTAAGAGAGACATTTGGGACAATAATGGTGCTTGGAGAAGCTTGAAGTCCATGAGAGCTTGAAAACCCCTTCAATGGAGGGAATTTTGATGTAAGAGGAATGTGATGATGAAGAAGATGATGATGAAACTAACATCACACAAATGAAAATAGAAAAGAGATGCTTACAAGACCTTGATGAGCTTAAAATCATGAAGAAGATGAAGAAAATAGCTCCCCCCATGCATAGTATGACCTTGGACTTGAGTTTTTCATGAATTTGAAGGTGAAAAATGATGTTTTGGAGGTGTTTTTGTGAGGTCAACACTCCAATCCGGGAATGAAGTTTTTTTGGAGAGAGAATGGAGCTTTTGAGTGTTCTTCAATGTAGAAAATGAGTGGAGGAGAAGATGATGATGATGCATATGGTGTGAGAGTTAGTCTGGGAGTGTGTATGTGTGTGTGTGTGTATAAGAGTAGTCATGAGGACATTATTTTATTGATGTTGACCAAAAGGATGGTAAGAGCACTTGGGGTAAAAATATCCTTTACATGAATTGATGGATGGAGTTGAAATAATAAAACCAATAGTAAAGGGGGTAAAATGTAATTTTCAATTACTAACTATCACATACAAGTTAATTTTATAAATTAGAACATTTCAAACAAGTTACTATGTGTATAAGTATCAAATTCTACATTTACAAAACTACATAAATGTCCCAAGTATACCAAATAAATTTTACATAGTATTACTCAAGTAACCAAAACTACAAAATACTCAAAAATGAACTTTTATAAAATCATAAATGTCGAATGACACCCTTATACTTTGAAACCAATAATAAGTCAAGAAAAAGTTTGAAATATAACTTTCTTAAAATTTTCAAATATTATTTTATTTTCGAAATGACCAAATAACCCCTAACTTAAATACGGGGTATTACAGGGGGCAACATGAATTCGACAGTTTGTTGAAGGATGCGCAATCTGAAGCATACCCTGGGTGTCAAACATTCTCTAAGTTGTCACTCATCGTCAGGCTGCTTCATATTAAGACAATTTGTAGATGGAGTAACAAATTTGTAAACTTGTTGTTGAATTTTATTAGAGAGTTCGTACCTCCTGGTCACTCAATACCTAAGTCATTTTATGGAGCAACGAAAGTGTTACGTGGACTAGGGCTAGGATACATCAACATCCATGCGTGCCCTAAACACTACACATTATATTGGAAAGAAAACGAACACCTAGACCCCTGTCCAAACCCTGATTGTGGTGAGCCTAGATATAAGCCAAAAACCACAAAGGGAAAAAAGAGTTCCTAGACATGTTCTAAGATACTTTTCAATTAAACCGAGGCTGCAAAAGTTGTTCATGTCAAAAACAACCGCTGAAGCAATGAGATGGCACAAGGAAGAGCGTGTCCAGAATGACTCAGTCATAACTCATCCTGTCGATGCAAAGCAGTGGCAAGAGTTTGACCAAGCGCATGAGTGGTTTGCTAGGGATCCTTGTAATGTCCGTTTGGGACTAGCCACTGATGAATTTAATCCATTCGGCATGATGAAAAGTGCTTGCAGTATGTGGCATGTTGCTGCAAGGCAGTACAATATGTCCCTTGAGGGGTGTCTTAATGAGGATTTTCTGATGATGCCGCTTCTAATACCTGGCCCAATGTCCCCGGGAAACGCAATCGATACCTACTTGCGTCCCTTGTTTGATGAGCTGAAAGAGATGTGGGAAGTAGGTGTCGAGACCTATGAAGCAGCAACTGGTGAGCGAATCATCTTACATGCTGCACTTTTTGGGACAATTAACGATTTTCCCGCTTATACAATGATGTCGGGATGGAGCACCAAAGGAAAACTAGCTTTCCCACCTTGTAACAAGGACACAGATTCGACCAAGCTACATTTTAGTAAGAAGGAAGCTTATATGGGTGCTCGTAGGTTCCTGGGGCCGAAACATAAGGGGCGGACTAGTACCAAGTTTGGGAATTGGGAAATGAAAAAAAAAGCCGAAGGAGTTAACCGAGGATGACATTCTGAAGAAATTAAAGAAACTTCCCAATGATTTGAGATTGGGGAATACGGAAGCAAATCGCAAAAGGAATTTGAACCGTCCCCCGTAAGAGTTAAATTGGAAGAAAAAAAGTATATTCTTCGAACTACCTTATTGGCATGAACTTAAAACAAGACACTGGCTGGACGTAATGCATATCGAGAAGAACATTGGCGAGAGTCTTGTTGGGACGCTGATGGGTACTGAAGGAAAAAATTAAAGATCATGCAAATGCACGAAGGGATTTAAAGCGTATGATAATTAGGCCGGAATTGCATCTGCCACAAGAAAATGTTGGGGAGAAAGTGAAACTTCCCAAGGCACCATATACCTTGGACGCAACTGGTAAGAAAAGTTTATGTGAATGGTTAAAAGCGATTAAGTTTCCAGATGGGTATGCGTCAAATATTTCAGCTTGTGTAAGTGTCAAAGATAACAAGTTAGTTGGAATGAAGAGCCACGATTACCATTTCCTGTTACAACGGCTGCTTCCACTTGCAATACGCAGCTATTACAGAGCTGGGCGCGTTTTTCAAGGAGCTGACCTCAAGAACTCTGACTGTCGAGAGTTTAGAAAAACTGGAAGAAGACATAAAGTTGATATTGTGTAAATTTGAGTTAATATTTCTTCCTTCCTTCTTCGATATCATGATGCACTTGCCGGTTCATCTTCTCCAAGAAGCACTATAAGGGGGTCCGGTTCAGTTTCGATGGATGTATCCCATTGAAATGTTAGGTGCTGGTATGATACATGAGTTATAATATATATAATATGTTTGAAAAGACGTAATGTGTACGGTGTCTGCACTAACAGATTTCTGCATATGCTAAAGTTGTATGTAAGAAATAAAGCGAGGCCGGAGGGTTCAATTGCTGAAGCTTTCATCGACAATGAATGTCTCACATTCTGCTCGATGTATATTCACGGAGGTGATACGAGATAATAGGTTTTAGCGCAACGGTGGGCAGGACAACACTAGTGATATGCCGAATCTGTCCATATTCGATGGTGCAGCTCACCCTTTGACGGGGTCATCCTTTTACGAGCTGTCAGCAGAGGAATATGAGCAGATCAGTTGGTATATTTTACAACACTGTACGGAGGTTGATCCGTATTTGATGTGAGTGGTTCAACTATAAAATTTGCTTAATTCTTATGGCCAATTCGGTAAATATTTCAGCGTACTTAATCATGATATAACTTTGAATCCAGACAAAACTGTAAAGATATCCACGAGCTTGAACTTGACCAAGAACGTGGGGGATCATATGCATGGGCGGGAGTTTCCTTACTAGTTTAAACGGCATGTAGGTTTTTCGTTCTCTTGGCCTCGTCATGAACATGTTATATGTATTTGAATTCTAATTAAAACTTCAATATACATCCGTTCATTCAGATGGCCCGAAAGCGCCTTGACAAATCAGCAGAAGCAACAGATGGACTGTATTCAATCGTTTGTGGTGCGGACAAGCAAGTGCCTCGTTATAAGGCTTGTGTTGTGAATGGCCTAAGGTTCCACACGTGTGCCAATGATAAACATAAGACAACCCAGAATTATGGAGTTGTTGTGCTATCGGAACACTAAGGCAAGGAAAATGATTGTTATGGTACAGTAAATGACATCTTTGAACTAACATATCCAACTCACAACCGGGTGATGGTGTTCAAGTGTGATTGGTTTAATGTAGGAAATAAGAAAGGAATCAAGAAAGTTGGCCACTTTACTTCTGTAAACGTCTCTAGGACTTGGTATAAAGATGATCCTTACATTTTTGCGACCCAGGCTGGACAAGCCTTCTATGCTCCCGACACTGTTGCGGGTAGGAAGTGACGAATAGCGCAGAAGATAGAAGCTCGATCTTATTAGGTCTTAAAAGCGAATGATGGAAATATAGACATACGAGTTGAGTATGCTTATCAGTAGTCATCGAACAGCGGTGAGGCGTTTGAAGTAGATGTTAACATAGATGAGGTTTTGCCTACTCAAATTGTTCAGGATCCCCCTACTGTGGACCCTAACTATTTTGACAACATAAAAGAAACACTTGGAGAGGATTATGCATCTGAGGATGAAACGGACTACCGAAGCGAAGATGGTACCGGTGATGATGATTACGATACGGATCTCAGTGATTTGGATTGATGATCTGGTTAAGTTATTTTGTTTTAGATCATATGTTGTACATGAAGGTTTGCATTTCCTGCGTGCTGTTTATTTACGTAGAGGATTACGACGACTTGCTTTGAATGACTTGGTGAGGATTACGTAAATTTTTGACATGTCAAGTAATTCAAATATTCTCCTTTCATATTACAAGGTCATGTATTGACATCTGCTATATCCTCTAAATAAGCAGATTACATGATGTCGACGACCAAAAGGATTAGACGGTCGGGCCATCTCAGTCCACTAAAAGCCGCGGAGGAAATTTCTTTGTCCACAAATCATGGTGAGAGTTCTCCTAAATAATTGCAACTTTTATGTCTTCTCATATTATCGACTCATACTGCAGATATTTCCTTTCTTGTGTAGTTACAGAAACTGGTTCGACAAAAGTTTCTACAAGCTCGCAGAACGTCCAGGACATAAAGAATCATTTTTTTGGTGGTGTTGCTGCTGCGCAGAAGGTGAAGATAGAGGTGATATGTTATGTTCTGTTAGCGTGAACGCTTATTTATATGTAACGAGCAGTGTTTATTTTCACTTTACGTTAGTCTTTTTGTAACTTAAATATTTTGGTAGCTATAAGTTCCTTACGTATATCTCATAACGTGGTTAATGCAGAAAGTTGCCCAAGGCAATCCGACGAAGGGGTTTGCCAAGCTGGACAGCACTGGCAGCCATCGTGGTTAGTATGACCCTTCGTCTGTGTTTGATGCATCGTTATTGTATCTGCTGTGCTTATAATCTTACAAGTCTGTTTTGTAATTCTTAGTCCCTGCAGGTTCGCATGTGCTGAGGAGCAGCACTTCCAATATCTCTGAAGGCGTACAAAGGCGGAAGGCTGTGTCGGAAAGAGAGAATAGTTTGGGCAGCGATGGCCTAAATGGAAGTGTTGACGCGGGTGCTGGAGGGGTTACATCGCAGGTATATCTGTGAAACTGATGATAATTATGTCTATTGGAATTGCATTGCTTCCTCACATCTTATTGTTGGTAATTAAGAATATGGCGTATAATGTACCACCCGGTTATTTGATGGAATGGGCTAAAGCAAAAAACCTTGAAAGATCGAATGTTGCGAGGAAGTTGAATGTCGACCAAGAGGGTAAGTTGTAACAGTAGGCTAATACATTTAATTAGCTTTTCAATCTTGTGATGATTGGAAGGGAAACTCAATCACTTTGGGAATGAGGTTCTATCCAAAAGGTACTATCGTCTATTTTGGCAGCTATGAATCAGGCAAAGAAGCAGAAGAGTACCGGTTCCGGCATGGATCCGGGAACCACCGCAAGTATTAAGGTGATCAGGTCTATAATTGTTTTTTTGATATTCATAGTAATCTTGAAATGTGACGTTTTTTGTGCAAACGTTGTAGGTCATACCACCTGTGGAACAGCAAGCTAAATCCCCGCACAGGAAAGGAAACTGTACTGTTGGCGGTGGTCATACAGAAGCCGTGAAGAGGGCTACGTCTACTGCAGCACAGACGCCGCAGTTTCTGGCCAACATTCAGGTAATGTAGATGATGTTTGAACCAAGTTACAGCCACTGTTTTGTTCAATATTACTCATACTTTTGAAATGTACCATTTTTCGTGCAAATGCTTTAGGTTTTACCAACAGCCAATCAACACCGTAAATCCCCGCGCGGTAATGCTGCAGCTGTTCATGAGGTTCCTGGACCAGCTCACAAGAGGTCTCCATCTACTGCAGCTCGGGTAGAGCTGTTTCCCTCAAACACAGAGGTAATGTAGATCATGTTTGAACCAATTTACACCGTCCCTGTTTTCTTTCATATTACTTTTAGGCTTGAAATGTAACATTTACGTGCAAACGTTATACGTTTTACGATCTGTGATCCAGCAACGCAAATCCCTCGTGGGAAAGGAAGGACTGTTGAGGGGGGTAATGGAAATAGGTCTACGCCTAAGGCTGCAGTGGCAAAGGAGATTCTATCTGACAGTGAGGTATATGTGTGATATGAAGAACCAGTCATTGATTATATTAGGGCTTTCAATATTTCTTTTAAATGCGACCGATGGTTTTGCTCACTTGTTTTTATGACATGTTTCCTTTTGATTCCTAGTTGATAAGAAGATCTGTTGAAAGGCTTTCTTAACCAGATGGTAACATTATATCCATTTCCACTTATATTGTACTTGTATTTGGTTTGGTGGTTTTTCGTTGTTGGTGCTTTTACCTATCTAGTAATTCCTGTTCTCATTCGCAGTTCCAGTGGGATCAAGAGGATTGAAAAGGAAGTACAGAAAAGACTCGTACAGTTTGGTCGACGAGGTGGGTATTCGTGAATGATTACTGAATTTGAAGATTGATGATTGCCGTACATGAGCTCGGTAGGTCTATGTCTTACTGTAGGCCGATGAGGAATCACAGGAAATTGAGGGACGGTCGCCGCCATTGACTAGGGGCCACAAGACTGTTGACATGACAATGGGAGAGCTTAATGCCGGTGAAATGACTGCATATGTCAGTACTTATACAGTTAACTTGTTTTTTTTTGTTCGTCGTCTTGCTTCAGCTCAAATGTTTGATTGTTTTCTTGCAGAATGTGACGTCCCAGGCTACAACACCGAGGAGATCGCAACAGCTTCAACAAGTTGGGTCCACCTCGTCCCCCAAGTCCCCCTTTACGCCACTGGCTCAATCCGCCCCTACACAGAATGACGCAGGGGCCCCACCTACATCAAGTACGTATCTCATTCTCTTAACCCACCTAATATATACCTTTTATGATCCTAATATAACTAATTAGTAATTAATTATATTGTGGCAGGTCCGCCTTCAAGCAGAAGAGGAAGAGGCGTGAACCCTAGCCTTTCAACGAGGAAGAAATTGGGCGAGGGAAGGAAGTTATATGTGAACATCCCTCTTGGCAAGAAGAAGCCTGTTGGCGAAAATGCGAAGGAGGTCACAGCAGAGGTGGGTATAGCAGTGCGGAAGAATGCACCGCTGGACAAGTCTGGATGGAAAGATATGGACGAGGTTGACCTGAAACCCATATATGATCATCTTCAAGTAAGTGACGTAAAATACACGTGAACATATTTTTTCTGCAATTACTTTCTGTGAATGTGTACTTATGACCACATATCTTGTCGTATGCAGGGTTTGTTTGACCTCGACTTCAACATAAAAACCACTATGCGTGCCATCAATTATATGGAAAAGGAAGCTTATAGTGAGTACAGTTATAAGCTGCACACACACTTCAAGAACTTCCGCACCCCTGCTGAAGCAATTAAAAACCCGACACCAAGTGTCTCCCAGGAGCAGTGGGAAAAAGTGTGCGCACTTTTTCAGACAGATGGGTGGAAGGTAAAATATTGACTGCTTTTTCATTGCAGCAAACTAATTTAGGTTCGCTTTTGACTTCATGTCCACTATTACGTCATTGCAGTGTAGGAGTGCCAGGGCTAAGTTGAACCGATCAAAACTCAAAAATCTTTCTACCGCAGATCAAAGTCCATTGTCCAGCGTTTATACGAGATGGTAAGTTCCAGGTGATCCGCTCTTTTGCATCAGTTTATAAGTTTCACAGCTAGAACTTATTTCCGTATGAAATATTTATTTGGAATATTATCTTGTGCAGGAGAACCCCTCCCTCATCGACAGCTACAAAACAACACACACCAGGAAGAACTCAGGGACATGGATAAGTGCGGATGCGGAGGAGAAGCACGTTTGTTTCGTAATTCCCTCACCATGTTTTATTTTACAAGATATGGTGTTAAGATTTTATGCTTTGTTTAAACTACAGAGGAGGATGGTGGAGATGCGGGATAATGATACGGAGAGGTTGCTGACTGAAGATAAGATAGTGGACATGGTTGTTGGCGGAAGGAGTGAATTTGTAGCGGGATATGGTGCTGGTCAGCTCCCGAGTACTTCATTCACGTTTCAAGAAGGCATGGAGGCTAATGAGTCCAGGGTTGCTGAAGCACAAAGGATGGCTGAAGCTGCTGAGCTTAGGGGATAGATTGCAGAGAAAGGCGCCGAGGAGGCCAGTAGAAGAGCGGAGGAGGCTGAGAAAAAGGCAAAGGAAGCCGAGAAAAATGCTGAAGAGGCAGTGAGAAGGACAAATGAATATGTCAACCTTATGACCGGAATGGAAGAACGGCTTAAGAACATGGAGTCCTTGATGACCAACCAGCTAATGGTTGAGTAGGCGTCGAGCGGGCATCATTCTTAATCATCTTCGGAGGATTATTAAGGTAATTTAAATGTCGATTTTCATTTCAGTATGTGAATAAATGACATGTTGAGTATGATGTGTAGATAAATTAAATTTTAGTTGTTTTTGTGTATGCATGAAGTTTGTTGGAATTTTAATTTGGATATAGTTGAAAGTGATGTCTCCCAGTACGTCCTTGATATATGAAACTAATTAAGTTAGTTGATAATGTGACCTCCAAATTCATTTTTACAAAACTTACTTTTAAAGTATACCATGGCTCTAGGCTTATTGTGTTTCGTTTTACCGGGTGAAATAACTCTTCGCTTCTCGTTTTGGACAGCTTTGTTACTTAACGATGTGTTGTTCTTGTCGATTACGCGTGGAACATGCAACTCCACCAGTTGACTGATGGATATCTATTTCTGTGGTTGCAACAGTTGAGTAATTGTGAGAATTTAAGTAGTTGTGTCTTTAGGACAAAATTAAACAAAAAGTTCAGGAAAATAACATAAAATAAAACAACAGTAAGAACTGAAAATAGAAGTCTGGCTAGTGCTGGAGCTTGGGGTTTGATGACTCCACATTGTCGTCCTTCAGTTGTTCATCTGTCGGGGTCTCAAGATTTGTCCCGGAAGCCCCCCCTTCTCATATGTATCTCTTCTTCATCTTCCGCAGTAACTCTATCTTCTTGCATATCTCATCAGCGGGCCTTCCTCTACCCCATATCTCTTCTTCTTAAACAACTCGACAGAAGGCTCGTTTTCACTACTTGAATCATCATCTGAGATGATTATTGGAACATCCATATAGGACCCTGGGAATCCTGTGAAAGGACTGGTGACCTCCTCCTCTTCACGTATGCATTTGCGAGTGGGTTCCATGGTAAGAAGATTCCGGGGAGGGGATTTGCTGTGTCTGAGAATGAAATGGAGGTTACAAATTAAATAGGGAGGGCAGGTCATTTACCTATCATTAATTTTGGGAATTCGAACAGTTGCGATTCAGTGTTTGTGGGTGCATTTATGCGTGGTTATTACTGGTTGGCGGTTGTTATGATGTTCATTTAGGAGGCATGCATTAAGTTCATTCAAGATGAGGTAGTGGCGGGTATGTGAACAGTTTCAGATGTTGGAATTCGTTGAGCATTAATTTAAATAATAGGTGAACCACATACTTGTTTTACAACGTCCGGTGTTTGTGAATACTTCGCTTCGATACTTTTTCTGCTTTTGGGCCTGCGAGTTTTTGTATGTCATACATACAAACAGCAGCATTTTAGTCTCGTTCCCCTCGCCATGTTAAATTTTCATGAACTGTTTTTTTTCATGAACTGTTATTTATTTTCTTCTGCTTTTTTTAAAATCACAGCAATGATCTATCAATTACAGCTCCGCCAGCAGCAGCAGCAGCACATCCATATGCTCATCCCGTCTTCAATGTGCCAAAAAATGAACACTTCTCCGCCATCATTTTGAGGTACAAGGGTTAAAGAAATCTGAACAATGTTTTGAATTTGGAGGAATTGTTGTGGACTTGCATTGTAATTAATTTTTGGAGGAAGTTTGTGTGTGGATGTGTATATGGCCGGGTTTTTGTGGCTTGTTTCGAACAATTGGATTTTTGTAACTGTACGTTGGTGTAAGTTTGGTTGGATTAAGCTTCGAATGAAAACTAGTATTTTGCAATTGATTGTGTTGTATGTGTGTATGCATGGGTGATCAAAAATGATCATCTGGCTACTGGTTTTTTGATTTATTTTATGAGCAGATTCAAGAAATTTGTGAGATAGGCGACTATGTCAGTAGTCATCTATGAAGAACACCAAAATAAAAAGACGACCAGGAAGTCTGTCGACAAATACATATTACGACGATTAAACTTGTCGTGAAAATGAAATTATAAAAAAGACACAATCAAATAAAAGTTAACAACGACGAGTAAAGTAGTCTGCATTATACCTACGACATGAATAAGTAGTCGATAAAGTCGTCGGCATTAGTTTTTCCAAAAGAGTAAATGGTCGCCGTGTGGTCGGAAAAAGATTAACGACTAAATAATTTTGTCGAAATATTCGTCGGCAAAAGTTTTGACCACATAATATAATGGTGGGTGAGTCGTCGGCAAAATATCAACGACGAAAAGATTTGGTCGGCAGCAGTGGTCGGTAAAAAACATTTACCGATCACTGGGAAAAGTTGTCGCCCCGTCGAACTAACGACGGGGCTATTCCGACGCTTTTTGGACGAACTTTTCTCGTCGTCTTTTCATTATAACGACGAAATTTTGGGTTTTAACGACGAGTTTACTCGTCGTAATAAACCGATTTTTTCGTAGTGTGTTTATTTATACATTTTCTTATGTTTATTTATTCTCACGTGTTGACAGATTTACCTTTGTTGTAAGGATGGGTTTTAGAAGTTTTATCAGTTTCACGTTGACTTACTTATTACAAATGCAGGGTTCAATCAGCGAGTTTTAGAATTGGGGGATGCTAAGTGATAGTTTCAACAAGCTGCAAGTATGCATTAAATAACCAAGCCAATTACTAAATTAGAAGGTGCATAAACAAAAGTTTTGGCGTCTTTAGCAATAAATGAAAAGGCTTATTCAAGCTCAATGTGGATGGCTGTGTCAGTCTGGACAATGAAAGAGCTAGTATTGGATGGGTCTTCAGGAGTAGCAATGGTGACTGGAAGCTTGGATTCATTCGAAGGATCAGAGGTTGCACGAGCTTGGAGAACGAGATTTGGAGCATCTATAAAGGACCGATTGTGGCTTAAAACAAAAATTGGATCAACCTGGTTATTGAAAGTGATTATCTTAAGGCGGTCAATAGTTTCCAAGCAAAAACAGCTGGTCCGTCGACAATGAACGCCCAGGTCAATGATGGTGTGATGGAAATGTGCTTCTTAGCAGGATTGTGGGAAGAATTAAGAATATTGGAAGGGATGCCTGTGAGGTAGCAAATGCCCTTGCCAATATGGGAGTTTAACAAGTGGATCACCTGAAGATGCTGGAGGAAGCCCTGGATGCAGTGAAGGGCCTTATCATTGCGGACCGGCTCGGGATGGGAATGTTATCTAGTTTTTCGATTTTGTCAGTTTGTTGTTGGGTTTTCGTTTGGTTTGTTTGTTTGTACTAAACTTTGATGTTTGGTGTTTATTTTCTGAAGAAGCCAAAACAGAAAGGGCTTATTCATGAATGAGATGACGCGGATTGAGAAGAGTCAGTAATCAATACTGGCGAGAGTGGCGAGGACACCTATTTGTCCTCGGACTAGACAATTCAAACAGACAACGGACCATGTGCCCAACAACTTTCCCGAGAGTCTTTTTTTGAAAAATTGTTTTGTTGGCAAACGGGATTGAACCCGGGACCTCATGTAGGGGCTTTCAACGTTTTACCACTTGAGCTACCACCATAGCTGCTTTCCCAATAATCTTGGCGAATTTATTATTTCGTGCAAATGTAATTATTTGAAAGTTTTTATTAGGAATGAGGAACTGAGCTGTCAAGCTTTCAAACACACTGGATCAAGCACGAATTTAGTGCCTTCTTGGGCAGGGACGACCTAGAAAATTTATTTGGCAGGGGCCCAAATTAAATGTTTAGGTCTAATACAAAGGAAACAAAACTATTTTGCTAGCTACAAAGGGGGCCGTTCAGTGAGAACTTGTCATCTAATGTTCAAGGACACCTTATAACTTCTTGTAGCTAGGAATCAATTTGTAGGGGGCCCACAACCCCTGGCGAGCAAAGCATAGGTTCGTCCCTGTTTTTGGGGAAACAAGCCCAAACTTGTAGGTCAGGTGGGCCAGCCGGGCTACGGGCCAGCCTTAGTCCGCTATGTTTTGGTATAGATATGGAGAATTTATGGACTATAGATTAGGAGATGTTTTTTCAAAAAAAAATAAAAATAAATATTGGGAGATGTTTTGGAATGGCTGATTAGCCACACGAGTACTCCCGAGCTTGGTCTACGGCGGCGCCGGTGATAGAATGGCGGAGAAAGAAGCTAAGACCAGCCTTTCGGAGCTGCCGGAAGACATACTCCACCACATCATGTCACTCCTCCCAACAACAACGGACGTGATCGCACTAGGTCTTTCTTCCAAAACCCTAATCTCTGATTTGCATTCCTTTCAGCTTTCATCAATGGATTTCCGCAATCCCAAACTACATTCTGGCACAATAGAAAGGTTTTTGAACTCATGAATGGTAATATAACTGCTCTTGTAAGAAACAAGACCAAACTATGCCCAGAAAGATTCAGGCTCCAAGCCCCACTGATGCTAATGGATACGGATAGACAAATCAAAAAAGCCATTGGTTTTGCAGTAAGAAAAGGCGTGAAAGAGTTACATATCGATGCATGTATCTGTTGGAAAATATGATTTCGACTCGACTTCAAACCCGGGTTCGAGAAAGCTCACTTGAGAGCTTACATAAAATTGTAGAAGTAAAGAGATTAATTTTTGATCTCGTCCGTCAAAATCATTTATTTATGAATGAAAAATGAGACATTGAAGGTTGTCGTCTCTAATTGAGGAATGTAAATTAATTGCGCTTTTTACTTTGAGTTGAAGAGTTGTAACCTTTCAATTTGAAATGAAAAATTGCAACTATTCGTAAGAGGTGTCTTATTTCTATAAATAGCAGCCTCTCCTCTCATTCTAGCAATTCGAATAATCATCTTCTTATTCTCTCTCAATATCTCTCAAACATAGTTTCGTTCGCCGTGTACTGTATGCTGGTGCATCGTCTACAGTACAGGAAGGACTTTTATCCTGGGGAGCAATTCGCCTTGTAGTATTCCACAAAGACGCACCAACTGTGGGGGCGAATACTGCTTTACGGAGATCGTCTTTGTACGAGACTGTCCTTCAACTCATCTCCGTTTTAATCGGCATTTAATCTGTAAGTTTGTTTTTATCATTTTTGTGTTATTCTTCACTTCTGTTTTCTTCTTATTAGAACAAATCTGAGTCTATTTTCTAACAATCGTAAAGCAGCATTGGACTCAATTTTTGTTCTCATCTTATTAGAAAAACAGACGGTAATTTTGTCTAATTTATATGAAGCAATACATCTCTGTAATCAGACCATAGTGATGACTGAAAATTACCAACGTGGTGTAATCAATCATCCTTTTGTAGAGGGTTTCTGAAACTGCAATTTGGGAATCATCCTTTTTGTAGACCACCTAAATGCAAGAAACAAAACAGGGCCCTTCTTTTTTGTTTTCGTCCTTTTTGTTGTAGAGAGAGTCCTAATGTTTCAAATCGCGCACGCCCCAGTGAAAGAAAACCCTTTTCTTCTTGCACCCCAAGGGCCAATCGGAGAATTTTCCAGAGGCCGAACTCTCTCTCAGGCCGCTCTGTTCTTCGTCAATTTCGTGCCGATTTGGTTCGGTTTTCGTCATTAATCGTCTTCTACCTACGCCTCCTCGTTGACGTCGGTTCGGTTTTAGATCGAGCGGTTGACGTCTCCAATCCGTTCTCTTTTGGAGAACCAGAAATAGAGTAATAATTCCTGGGGAAGAGAAGACGATCGCCCCTCTAAACTCAAAATAATTGAAGTTACAGTCTTCTCCGGATCTTCAGTTCTCGACCGCCTGTACGGATTTCTCCTCGCATATTGGTCGGTGAAGTTCCTGAGAAGTTTTCATACTTTGCTACCGATTCGACGAAGTGTGTGTGCAAAAGCTTCTGATTTGAACGAACGGGGTCCGTAAGATTTTTAATTTCGGCGAACTGGGTACGCGAAATTCTCTGATTGGTGAACTGGGTATGTGTGATTTTCCATTTGGTGATATGGGTTTACAAAATCTTTGATTAACTGGACTGGATTGTCAGCGGATAGCCGAGTTGGTTATCGACCATGTCTAAAGTCGAAGACGGTTCGTAAGGTTCGCCGGAGTGATTCTGTTTGGGGTCAATTCGGCCCTCGGTTATTGCCTGATGCTCGCGATCATGTCGTTTAGTGGAGGTGTGTTCATCGCTATTCTGGTGGTGAGGTCTGTTAATGCGATTCCAGTGAATGCGGTAGTCTCGACCACTTCCGTAATCACGATGCTTCATCTCCGTTAATCCGACGCCTGTTCTCTTAATATGACAGTGACGGTATCTGCTAGTGGTAATCTTCAAATCCTGGGCTATCGCAACTTAGTTTTTCGGAATTACCAAAAAAATAACTAGCGCGATCTGTGGAAACCCTAACCTTCTCTTTAATTTTGTTGAACAAATTGGAATGCTACTTCTCCTGCCTTTTGCATATCTGAGAGGTTGATTATGGTTTGTAATCATTGCAATAAGATAGTTTACAATTCACTGAATTGAAGTAATTGAGAAGACGAATTGACAGTGAAGTTGCATAAAGAAAGGGTGAGGGACAATCATCTTGTGGTCTTCGTGCCCGGCGGATTGAAGCTCTGGGAACTGTACTAGTGTCCCGATACATATAAAGGTACCATTTTGAGGGCCTTTAAATGTTTGAATAAAGCACTGTGATATTTGCTTTTGTCTTTCCTCATACGGGCTTGCTTGGATTTTACAAAATGCGGACTTGATTTCATGTGGGAAGTGTCTAAGGAGGCAAAGGAAATTTCCTATTTTCTTAGGTTTCTATTAATCTTATGATTCTAATGTAAGACAAGTTCTGAAGTACTAGTAAAGTCCCTGTGCTCTTCTCCTTTCCTTGGTTTAAAGATGTTTGGTCTATGGAAAGATAACAACTGCTTTAGAAGACAAGAGAAAGCTTCCTAAAGCAGTTGATGGGGAGATATTGGTCCGTTTGACACTCGCCGCTGGGCACTCGCTTTGGTGCAGCGCGCTGCTATTGTTGGCACCAGCGTAGGCGGAATTTTGGCTATATTTTGGCTGCTTGATAGGGTCAGAATTGTGCACGATCAGACCTGACTTCGGCATGGTGATCATATTCTGTTCGCTGCCCGGTTTGCTGCTGGTTATGCACAGTTGAAGGGTGTTGTTCGCTGCCCGGTTTGCTACCAGATTTGAATTGGTTGTGCAGCATTTAGGCCGCTGTTTGCTGGTCGTTTTGTTTCCGATATGTCGCTGCTCGTGGGTGATTTTCCTGGGCCAGAAATATGGTGGAATGAGGGCAAGTTTGCTGCCAAGGTTCAGCCCAAGAACATGCTGCAAGACGCTTAATTATTCGCTAGAATTAGCACCAGACCTGGTGCTGTACTACTAGTTGTTACAGCAGCGTTTTGTCTCATTTCGTTTGCCAAATGGAGCATCGGTTTGATAGGATTATTGACTGCATATAATGGGACAGTTTAAGAGTCAGTTTAGCGGTAGTTTTCGGAAGTCATTAATGTAGAAAAATGGCTGTAACTACCTTGTAAAGCTGACCATAAAAGCCACTGTATTTCTGTATTTTAAGAAAGGACTAGACGAAGGCATTGTTAAGCCTTAGAGAGGAAATCAGATGGGATTTCTGTGTAGCCTGAGTTAGGGCTTTGGTTATGTACATAATATTTTCTTTTATACTTGAATAAAAGTTGGAATGGGTTCCATAAAATATCATGTGCATTCGTCCTTGTTGCTCAGCGCTACAAACAACACCAAAACATATACGAGACGGCTGAATGAAGTAGGACACTTGGTGGCGCAAGGATCATTGATTTTTGCCCCAAAATTGACCCCGTAACACTCACCTAAAGGACACATACATCAATTTCTTTCTCTGTAGATTTCAGAAGGATCTAGAAATCTTTCTTTTTAGCACAAACGATAGAAGTCCAAGGTAGAAACGGTCAACTCCTTCATAATGATCGAAGGAGGAAGAGATGATTCTCCTTTCTATGCTCTCAAAGTACAAACGTGCAATAATCATTCAAGGCATCTGTTGAAGCCGAAATATGCTGCGTGCCTTGTGAAAGGTTACCTTTTAAGAGTTTGATGTTGTTGTTATAATTGGTTGTCAATTACACATTTCCAAGAGTTTTTAAGTACTCATGGATATCCAAGAGTTTTCAAGCACTCATGCATATGTGATTTTAGAGCAAAACATGAGTTTAATAGTACTTATGATTTGCTTACTAAATTGCGGCATATTTTGAACAACATAAAACTCTCGAGCCTATGATCTTGTTAGGCCCATAAAGTAGCAAAATTTGAGTAAACTCAAATATTTCGTTGGAATGATTATTGGATGAAAGTCTCATCAATTGAGGCATTTTATCTCGCAGAGATAAAGAAACGTTCGGTTGCCAAAATAATTATTATTTGACTACATACGAGTTAAGTTGATAAAAAAGTTTGTATTTTGCGAAGAGTTGCAAATATTCAAAAAAAAAAGGGTAGTGTTACCCTATGTAAGGCATTAAAAGGAATCGGAAACTAGAATTGTGGGGGTATCTCACAAGGAGAAATATGATCATGCTCATGACTTCTAGTATGATAAACTATAACTTTGTGAAGAAATTCAATAGTCGCAATAACCGGCTAGAATTTGCCTACAACGAAAGGTCTTGTTAGTATTTATAAGGGATTGGTATTAACTTTCGCAAGAATTATTCATTCTTCAAAAGTTGACATGAAATATGTTCATATGGTTGGATGCATTCTAGACCAATCCTTATAAATGTAAGTTATAGACTCTAGATCCACACGTGGATATATATTCACTCTCAGTGGAGCGGCATTTTGTAGGAAATCTTCAAAGCAGACGTGCATTGCAAGGTCTACTATGAAACCATAATTCATAGAGTTAGACAAGGCAGGGGAAAAAGTAGAATGACTTTTTTACTTCCTCGAAGATACTCCAACATTGCTAATATTTGTGCCTTCTATATGCATTTACTGCAATATGGAAAGCACAAAGTAATATGAGTAATGGTAAGTCTAGACATCTTCGTTAGAGACATAATACCATTAGGCAACTTCTCTCACGAAGAATAAGATCGATCGAAGAGTCAAAAGAAAAAAATGGATCCGTTGACTAAATGTTTATCGAGAGAACGAGTTGCAAGTTCATCAAGGGGAATGGGGCTAATGCCAATCTCGTAAAGAGTTGCACGATAGCGGAAAACCCAACCTAGGTGACTGGAGATCCCAAGAACTAGGTTCAAAAGGGACAACCTAACTGTCTGTGCAAATACCAAAATCACTCATCAAAGAAACTATGTTTCCTTCCCATTCCTAGGACGACGAGTGATAGGACCAGGGTAAGCTATGCTTTAAATGAGGTGACATGTTAAAGACGAGTATGGATAGATACCCTTAAATGTGTCTCACCTATGTGAGTAGGAACTGGGCCGGTTCTAGGAGGATGATAGGCATACTCCTCTAAGACTACTCATGAAACCAGGAAAAAGTGTCTCAGGGCCAAAATGAGCACAACCATGAGAACAAACTATGTTCTGGAAATTAATTGTGTGGTTACTATCGACTAGGTATACACCACGGCAAAACAGTTCAAAGTGCTTCGCACACTGTCTAGCCAGTATACCCTATAGTATCTCACTAATGGAAAAGTTCAAGGCCTAAGGCTACTTCTCTTTATGCAATTAATTACCAACTGAGAGAATTGAGTCTTGAATACCGATTGACACTTTCAGCTTCAACGCTAATTTGTCATTCATTTGGGGGATTGTTGGAAAATATGATTTTGACTCGACTTCAAACCCGGGTTCGAGAAAGCTCACTTAAGAGCTTACATAAAATTGTAGAAGTAAAGAGATTAATTCTTGATCTCGTCCGTCAAAATCATTTATTTATGAATGAAAAATGAGACATTGAAGGTTGTCGTCTCTAATTGAGGAATGTAAATTAGTTGCGCTTTTTACTTTGAATTGAAGAGTTGTAACCTTTCAATTTGAAATGAACAATTGCAACTATTCGTAAGAGGTGTCTTATTTCTATAAATAGCAGCCTCTCCTCTCATTCTAGCAATTCGAATAAACATCTTCTTATTCTCTCTCAATATCTCTCAATTATAGTTTCGTTCTCCGTGTACTGTATGCTGGTGCATCGTCTACAGTACAGGAAGGAATTTTATCCTGGGGAGCAATTCGCCTTGTAGTATTCCACAAAAACGCACCAACTGTGGGGGCGAATACTGCTTTACGGAGATCGTCTTTGTACGAGACTGTCCTTCAACTCATCTCCGTTTTAATCGGCATTTAATCTGTAAGTTTGTTTTTATCATTTTTGTGTTATTCTTCACTTCTGTTTTCTTCTTATTAGAACAAATCTGAGTCTATTTTCTAACAGTATCACTCATGCTGAAGGTTGTTGGGAAAGCAATAGGTCTTACAGTAATCAGTTTTATCCTCTACCTGTACAAGTGATAATCACATATCCTTCAAATTCAATAACAACCCTAAACTTCAAAGGCATGAGCGTAGAGGATCGTTTCAATGAGCTCATTCTCGGCTGCCCACAAATCGAGGCGGTTAAATTCACTAGCTGCATTGTACCCTCCAATACCAGACTTTCCAGCAATAAACTCAAGAACATCCATATCGCACACTGCTGGTTGACTCAAAAATCTGAAGGGTTAACAATTGAGGTTGACTCACTGAATTTGCAGAATTTTGTAGTGGCCGTTAGGAGTGTCGCGCTGACCTCGGTTCGGTTTCCCAAAAATTGTATCTTTCTCAAGGTATTGTCGTTAGAGAAAGCGTCTATTTCAGATCAATGGGTGGAAGACTACGTTGCCGAACTCGTCAACCTTGAGACTTTGACACTCAAAGAATGCTACGAATTCTACAATTTTAAGGTATCCAACCACCATAAACTTAGGAGGATAGAGTTGATAAGGTGTTCAATATTACATAGTATTGAGATTGGGGTCTTCCACCTTCACTCTTTCACCGCTCACAATATATCACGTTGTTTTAGAAAATTGGAGTTTGATATGAATGCCTGCAAGCATCTGAAAATTCTCGAACTGTGCGATTACTCTCTTACACAAGATTTTTTGGAAAGGGAAATCTCTCAGATGAAGAGCCTGGAGAGTTTGATCCTGCATAATTGTTTTCGCTTGCCAATAACTAAGATCAGTCAACCAAATGTCACGAGATTGGAGTTAGTAAACTTCACCAACGATACGATAGAAGACATCCATGTGGATACACCGAGAGTAGTTTCGTTCATGTACTATGGAAGTGATCACATCAGTCAACCAAATGTCACGAGATTGGAGTTAGTAAACTTCACCAACGATAGGTTAGAAGACACGCATGTCGATACACCGAGAATTTTTTCGCACATATACTATGGAAGTAATCACAAGCTTATCCAAATTACGTTTCCCAGAAAGTGTAACTTTCTCAAGCTTTTGTTGTTAGAGAATGTGGCTATTTCTGATCAATGGGTGGAAGCCTACGTTGCTGAACTCGTCAACCTTGAAACTTTGACACTAAAAGAATGCTACGAATTCTACAATTTTAAGGTATCCAACCACCATAAACTTAGGAGGATAGAGCTGATAAGGTGTTCAATATCACATAGTATTGAGATTGGGGTCTTCCATCTTCACTCTTTCACCGCCCACAATATCTCGTGTTATTTTAGAGAATTGGAGGTTGATCTGAATGACTGCAAGCATCTGAAAAGTCTCGAATTGTGTGATTATTCTCTTACAGAAGAGTTTCTGGAAAGGGAAATCTCTCAGATGACAAGCCTGGAGAGTTTGATCCTGGAGAATTGTTTTTCCTTGCCAATAACTAAGATCAGTCAACCAACAATCACGCGATTGAAGTTAGTAAACTTCAGCAATGATACGATAAAAGACATCCATGTCGATACACCAAGAGTAGTTTCGTTCATGTACACCGGAGATATTATTCCTCTCCATGTCTATTGTTCAGAGCCCCTTCTCAAAGCTAAATTGTCAACCTTTTCTGACTTCAGAGATCCTCGCTTTAAATTGAAGACTTGGTTTGAGTTTATCGGTCAATGCAAAACTGCAACATTAGTTTGCGAATCCTACCTGGTGAGTAATTGATGTCTCTTCTGCTCGCAGTTGCCCGTTTAACCATTTTGGCTTATTGTGTTCCTTTTTCCTTGTCTGTCCAGGATTTCACATTACCAAGAAATTTCAGAAATTTTTACTTCCCCATTGAATGGTCTCAAGCGTCTGAAGTTAGAGATAGGTTATTGCTCTTGGTCACGGATTTCAAGACACTTGGTACAAAGCTTGTTGTGGCTATATCCAGATTTAGAGGCTCTCAGTATTGAATATACATCAATAAAGGTATGAACTATGTCGATGCTGAAATCCTTTGACACAGTAATATCACAATATTTTTTAGGCATATTTAAATAAGCCTAAAAAATATTGCAATAGTAATTTACGTGTATGTGAAACAAATTCTCTGAGATATCTGGAGTTGTAATGCATACACGTGCTATTTGATTGTATGTAATTCTGACAGTTTAATTGTATTTTCACTTGTTGCAGAAAGGAGATAGAAGATATGTGATAAACGTACCATGTCATGATCCCAGGCTGCTGGCAGAATTCCTTGAGAAGAATACAGATTATTCTACTTTTCATTTCCCGAATGCCAATTATACTTTGTTGGCTAATCATTTCCCTTTTTCCCCTTCTTATTTGTACAGGAATTCATACTGCAACGAAGTGTTCAATGAATAATTTATCGCTCCATTTCATGGTCTCAACCGTGTGATGATAGAAATAAAAGAATCGCCCTTGGTGAAGGATTTCGAGAGACTTTGGTAGAAAACTTGTTGATTTTTCCTGTTACTATGGACACCAAAATACATGTATTGTTAATTCAGAATAATTTAAGTTGGTGCATGATTGATGATCATGTTGATTTATCCTGTTCGTATGGAGATGTTTTATTCCGTGTAATCTGCATAAAATGGATTCGTTGGGATATAACGAGATTCATGCATACATCTTGCCATTTGAGTGTCCATAGTTGATAGTTTACTGTTTTTTCACACCTTACAGAAGTTACGCGATAAATCTGCCATGATCATGATCGTGAATTCTTGTAGGCAGCATTCCTTAAGATCGTGAATTGTGGTTGCCATTTGAGTGACCACGAACGACCTGTTAGAAACAGTGGACTCGTTTTGTTCTTGTTAGAATAAAGCAGTAACTGAAGAAGAAGGAAAAGACGAAGCAGAGAGAACTTACAGATATACAGACGACTTAGAGACGCAATAATGTGGCGAAGAGCAGTCTCGTGCATCCACGATCTCCTTAAGGCAATATTCGCTGGGTACCTTAGGTGCCTTGGTTCTTGCTGTAGCGAACTGCCTCCCAGGATGAAAGCTCTTCCGATGTTGCAGACGAAGCACCGGGCTGCAACACCCAACGAACAAGACTAGCAGATGGAGTATGTGGTAGAGAGAGATTGATAGCAGAGAATGAACGAGTTCGGAATGAGGAATTCTTAGGGAGGAAACTTCCTTTTATAGAAGCTGAACGGATTGGTTGAGGAGACACAACCGTTCGGACGGTTGCAACTGCTGGTTTTGACAGTTAATTAACCGCTCGGTTAATTAACGACTATTTAACGACACTGTTAATTACTAAAAACAATAATTGTGTCTGTTAATTTTCTGGGCTAGAAAAGTTAGTTTCTGGCCCAAAAAGAATTCGTCCATATTAAAGCCCAACAACCCAAACCCAAGCCCACGCCACGACCCGACCCAGCCCGTGCCCGTGCCCGAGACCGAGCCGAGCCGGCCGGACGGACGGCGGCGGCGGCGCGCGCGCGCGCTTGTGGTGGTTCGAACCGTGTCTAGGTCCTCCCTCCTGCACAAAATGTGCTTCGCCCTAAGGGCGTGCCTTTATAGGTCAATGTTGAAGTATATAAACACTTCAAACTCTCTCTTCCTCAAGATGTGGGATCATTTATTTTGGGAACATAAACCCAACCTCAAAACCCCAACTTTTATGGCTTATTGTTCATTCATTTCTTAATGGTTTTCGACGAGTGAGTAACCTAAACGATCACCAAGTTACCCTCTATGTGTTGTTGTGATTAGTGTGGTTAACTCTCGAATGAGCCGGATGAAAACCGGGCTCAAAGTCGGGCAAAAACCGACTTGTCGAAGACCATTTTCCAACAATCCCCCACATGAATGACCAATCAGCGTTAAAGACGAAAGATCAAGTGGGTATTTTTAATTCCCTTTGTTGGTAATTAATTGCCTAAAGAAAAGTAGCCTTGGGCCTTGAAATTTTCCATTAGTGAGATACTATAGGGTATACTGGCTTAGTCAGTATGCGAAGCACTTTGAACTGCCTTGCCGCGGTGTATACCTAGTCGATAGTAACCACACAATTAATACCTGAGCATAGTCTGTTCTCATGGTTGTGCTCATTTTGGCCTTGAGACACTATTGCCTGGTTTCATGAGTAGTCTTAGAGGATTATGCCTTATCATCCTCCTAGAACCGGCCCCAGTTCCTACTCACATAGGTGAGATACATTTAAGGGTATCTATCCATACTCATCTTAACATGTGATATCATTAAAAGCATAGCTTACCCTAGTCCTATCACTCGTCGCCCTAGGAATGGGATTGAAACGTAGTTTCTTTCATGAGTGATCTTAATATTTGCACAAATAGTTAGGTTGTCCCTTTTGAACCTAGTTATTGGGATCTCCAATCTCCTAGGTTGGGTTTTCCGCTATCGTGCAACTCTTTACGAGATTGGCATTAGCCCCATTCCCCTTGACGAACTTGCAACTAATTCTCTCGATAGACCTTTGGTCAGCGGATCCGCTAAGTTTTCTTTTGACTTCACATAATCGATCGATATTATCCCTTGTGAGAGAAGTTTCCTAATGGTATTATGCCTTCGACGCATATGTCTAGACTTACCATTATATATACTACTTTGCGCCTTGCCTATTGCAGATTGACTATCGCAATGAATGCAAATAGATGGCACAGGCTTTGGCCATATTGGAATGTCCTCGAGGAAATGGCGAAGCCATTCAGCTTCTTCCCCTGCCTTGTTTAACGCTATGAACTCCGATTCCATAGTAGACCTTGCAATGCACGTCTGCTTTGAGGATTTCCAACATATTGCCGCTCCTCCGAGGGTAAATACATACCCACTCGTTGATTTGGAATCTTTTGTATCAGATATCCAATTAGCATCGCAATATCCTTCCAATACTGCAGGATAGTTGGAATATTGTAATCCTAGATCTTGTATCGTAGATACCTTAATACTCGGATTATAGCTGTCCAGTGATCCTTTCCAGGGTTACTGGTGAACCAACTAAGTTTTTCAACCGCTTGTGCGATGTCTGGCCGAGTTGAATTCATAATGTACATGAGGCTTCCGATTATTTGAGCATACTCTAACTGCTTGATAGCTGTGCCACGATTCTTGGCGAGATGCATGCTCACATCGACTGGTGTCTTTACTGGCTTGCTGTTAGTTTGATCGAACTTTTCGAGAACTTTCTCAATATAGTGAGATTGAGTTAGCGCATAGCCATTTTGAGTTCTAGAAATTTTTATTCCTAGAACATCGGCCTCCCCTAAATCCTTCATATCGAAGGTTGTGGACAACAACTTTTTGGTGGCACGAATTATTGTCTCGTTACTTCTGAGAATTAACATATCGTCTACATAGATACATATTATTACACATCCATTGTTGACGGTTTTAGAATAGACACATTTGTCACATTCATTTGTTCTAAAACCATTGGTTGTCATAACCCTGTCGAACTTTTCATGCCATTGTTTGGGAGCCTGTTTTAATCCGTATAGGGATTTCTTTAATCGACAATATTTTCCTTCATTTCCTGGGACTCGGAACCCTTCAGGTTGTTCCATGTAGATTTCTTCGTCTAATTCTCCGTTAAGAAATGCAGTCTTGACATCCATTTGATGGATTTCAAGATTAAAGATTGCTGCAATAGCAATTAACATACGGATGGAAGTTATCCTTGTTACAGGAGAATAGGTATCGAAGAAATCTATTCCTTCCTTTTGCTTATAACCCTTGGCGACTAGCCTCGCCTTATATTTGTCGATAGATCCGTCGGGTTTTAATTTCCGCTTGAAAACCCACTTGCAACCTAGAGGTTTGCAACCTTGAGGTAGGTCCACTAATTCCCACGTAGTATTGTGCAATATTGATTCTATCTCGCTCTTAACGGCCTCTTTCCAGTAAGGAGCGTCCAAACTTGCCATTGCTTCCTTATAGGAAGTAGGATCATTTTCAAGCATGTAAGTAAGGAAATCAGGTCCGAAAGATTTTTCGGTCCTTTGTCTTTTGCTCCTCCTTGGCTCTTCATCTTGATCGTCTCCAAATGTAGAGTCGTATGTCCGTTTTTCTTTTTCAGACGTTTTTTCTTTGTAAGGAAAGATGTCTTCAAAGAAAGATGCGTTTGATGATTCGATAATCGTATTTTCGTGAATATCTGGTATTTCCGATTTATGAACCAGAAATCGATATGCACTACTATTCAAAACATATCCGATGAAGACGCAATCGACTGTTTTGGGACCGAGTTTCACTTTCTTAGGAAGTGGTGTAGCCACTTTAGCGAGACATCCCCAAACTCGTAGATGTTTGTAAGAGGGCGTTCGTCCTTTCCATAATTCATATGGAGTTTTATCGGCCTTTTTCTTAGGTATTCTATTGAGAATATAATTGGCACTAAGTAACGCTTCCCCCCACAAATTCTGGGGCAATCCAGAACTTAGAAGTAATGCTTTCAGCATTTCTTTTAAGGTTCTATTTTTCCTTTTGGCTACACCGTTTTGTTGCGGTGTGTAGGGCGCCGAATATTGGTGGATTATTCCACTTTGCGCACAAATTTCTGCGAAGGGAGAATCATACTCTCCTCCTCGGTCACTTCGTAGAATTTTTATCCTTTTGCTAAGTTGGTTTTCTACCTCTGCTTTGTATTGCTTAAAAGCGTCCAAAGCCTCATCTCGACTATTTAATAGGTAAACATAGCAGTATTTTGTACAATCGTCGATAAATGTAATAAAATACTTCTTCCCACCTCTTGTTGGTGCAAACTTTAAGTCACATATATCGGTGTGAATTAATTCAAGAGGACTAGTCGTCTTTAAACCAATAGGTTTAAAGGATTGTCTTGTTAATTTTGCCTCAACACAAATTTAACACTTTTAATTAAAGTTAATTTCACTTTTTGGAAGATGGTCCAAAGTCATTAGTTTCCGAATTGATTCATAATTAACATGACCAAGTCTTCCATGCCACAAACATGAAGAAATAGAAGAAGTAGAAGAAGTAGACGACTCAAGCATGTAGTTAATAGCTGCATTCTTATTCATAGACGAGACAATCATTACATTGAGTTTGAACATCCCATCCTTCAAGTAACCCCTACCCACATACTCTCCTCTCTTGGTTATTACACATTTGTCGGATTCAAAGACTAGTCTGAATCCTTTCTTGCTAAGTACAGAACCAGAGACTAAGTTCTTCCTAATGTCTGGAACATGGAGAATATCATTGAGTACTAATTTCTTTCCGGAGGTCATCTTGAGGATTACCGCTCCTTTTCCTTTGACGGTGGATGTTTCTGAATTCCCCATGTAGATTTGTTCCTCGGTATCAACAGTCTCATAGGAAGCAAACATTCTTTCATCCGAACATATGTGGCGGGTGGCGCCGGTGTCAACCCACCATTCTCGAGGATTTCCTTCGGCAAGGTTCACTTCTGAAATCACGGCTGCGAAGTTGCCGCCTTCATCATCGTCCTTGGCTTCGGCCATGTGAACTTCGGGCTTCTTGCCTTTGGAGGTCTTTCGCTTCTTTCGGCAATCCTTGATCATTTGGCCCGTCTTGCCACAATTGTGACACTTGCCCGTAAACCTCTTCTTCTTTTCGGTAGGAACGCCGTGTTTCCGTTTGAGATTGTTGGATTCCGAACCTCCCTCCACCATATTTGCTCTAGGTTGGTGGCTAGTCGAGGGTCTTTCGTTGGCAATCCGATTGCCTTCTTCAATCCTGAGACGGACAATCAAGTCTTCCATGCTCATCCCCTTTCTTTTATGCTTTAGGTAGTTTTTGTAGTTCTTCCATGCCGGCGGCAACTTGTGGATCATGACTCCAACGAGAAACTCTTCGGGAAGGATCATACTCTCGGATTGGACGTCATGAATTAGGCATTGGAACTCTTGAACCTGCGACATGATACTTTTGTTATCTACCATCCTAAACTCTAGAAAATTTTCCACTACGAACTTTTTGGCTCCCGCATCTTCTGTTTTGTATTTTTGCTCGTGGGATTGCCAAAGTTCTTTAGCAGTCTTTACAGCGGAGTACACATTAACTGATTTTCTAGGCTATTTAATACATAATTTCTCGCTAAAAAATCAGAATGATGCCAAGCATCAGCCGCTAAGACTGCTTCTTTTGTTGGATTTTCAGAAAGTTTAGGTGCGTCCTCCGTCAGGTACTTTGCAAGACTTAGGGTGGTAAAATAGAAATACATTTTCTGCTGCCACCTTTTGAAGTCTTTTCCGGAGAACTTTTAAGGTTTTTCAACCGAATGAGCATTGACTGGTATAGTCGGCACTACCGCATTCGTGGGCGCCGTGCTAGTCTCGGTTCGTCCGTCTTCCATTGCTAAACAAGAAAACAGTTTGTTTAGATACAATATAGAAGCGGACTGACTGCCAACAGATTATAAAATAAATCTGTCCGTAATAACTAGAAACAGATATATAAAAAAATATTCTTTCTGAAAATTGATCTTTCTGAAAATAAATTTCAGTTAATGTTTTGAGAACAGAACAGAGTCCTACTATTCCCTTAAGATTGTTAGAAACAGTGGACTCGTTTTGTTCTTGTTAGAATAAAGTAGTAACTGAAGAAGAAGGAAAAGACGAAGCAGAGAGAACTTACAGATATACAGACGGCTTAGAGACGCAATAATGTGGCGAAGAGCAGTCTCGTGCATCCACGATCTCCTTAAGGCAATATTCGCTGGGTACCTTAGGTGCCTTGGTTCTTGCTGTAGCGAACTGCCTCCCAGGATGAAAGCTCTTCCGATGTTGCAGACGAAGCACCGGGCTGCAACACCCAACGAACAAGACTAGCAGATGGAGTATTTGGTAGAGAGAGATTGATAGCAGAGAATGAACGAGTTCGTAATGAAGAATTCTGAGGGAGGAAACTTCCTTTTATAGAAGCTGAACGGGTTGGTTGAGGAGACACAACCAATCGGACGGTTGCAACTGCTGGGTTTGACAGTTAATTAACCGCTCGGTTAATTAACGACTATTTAACGACACTGTTAATTACTAAAAACAATAATTGTGTCTGTTAATTTTCTGGGCTAGAAAAGTTAGTTTCTGGCCCAAAAAGAATTAGTCCATAGTAAAGCCCAACAACCCAAACCCAAGCACACGCCACGACCCGACCCGGCCCGTGCCCGAGACCGAGCCGAGCCGGCCGGACGGACGGCGGCGGCGGCGCGCGCTTGTGGTGGTTCGAACCGTGTCTAGGTCCTCCCTCCTGCACAAAATGTGCTTCGCCCTAAGGGCGTGCCCTTATAGGTCAATGTTGAAGTATATAAACACTTCAAACTCTCTCTTCCTCAAGATGTGGGTTCATTTATTTTGGGAACATAAGCCCAACCTCAAAACCCCAACTTCTATGGCTTATTGTTCATTCATTTCTTAATGGTTTTCGACGAGTGAGTAACCTAAACGATCACCAAGTTACCCTCTATGTGTTGGTGTGATTAGTGTGGTTAACTCTCAAATGAGCCGGATGAAAACCGGGCTCAAAGTCGGGCAAAAACCGACTTGTCGAAGACCATTTTCCAACACGACCCACATCACTTCTATTGCTAGATCCGATGTCGGTAACTTCCTATTGCAGAACGCCAGTGATATCGGTGGAGGGATCTTTGCAATTGAAAGATCGGTGGTGTCTCCATTTAGGGATTTGGACCTGTAGGTGCTGGGTGGCGGCTTTGATATTATGGCTGTGGTGGTGTTATTGAGGGCACGCCGCTGGTAGTGGTGATGCCGCCGCGTTCTCCTTGTCCCATTCTTTTCCTCCATCTTCTTCTTCTATTCTAATCTATTTATTTATTTTTTTATTTGAGTTTGTAAAGAAAGCATAAAAGAAAAAGAATACAAATTGTGATTTTGGTCTATAAATTGCTTGATGGGTGCAGCTATAAGAGACTCTACACAGAATTAACCCACAGAGTTTCTTCTAAAGGACCGGGAAGAATGTATGGAATTGAGAACAACTCTTGCAGTGAACAAATCTTCATATCGCTACCACGCCACGGAAACCATACAATGAGAGCACCAATATTCCTATTTAATTTGAGAAGTACAACGTTATAGGAAACTGAGAATTGGACTACTCTACAGGAAAGTTAGTTTCACCCAAATTAAATTATGTTGCTTCAGCTCCCTGCAAGCACAATTCCATAGGAAAGTAGGATTACTTTCTGGTTCAATTTCAATTTTTATATAAATTCATCTCGTCGTGAAATTTCATTACACATTTGTACAAAACATCCACTGATCTCATTGCCTGGGCTAAAACAAAAAATCATTAAATATTATATAAGTAGAGCTGCAAACGAGACGAGCTCCTCGAGAGCCGGCACTGTCAGAACTTAGTTTGTGCACCGAGCCTATATTTAGCTTCGTTGAGTTAAATGAGGCGTGCTTGAATCGGGGAGTGCTCGGCTCATTAGCTCTAGAGCCAGCTCGCTAGATAATTAAGCAAAAATGATTAAATTATGACGAATTATGTTTTGTGCATTTTGAGACTTGAAGCTTGTTGATGTTCGAACTGAAGTCGATGATATACAACTGCAACAAAGAATACGCTAACGGAAAATAAACCAAGACTTTATGATTTCTTCTAAAAAATATACCACGTTCCCGATAGGCTGAACCTCACAAATCGGGGATCCATTAGTTGTTGAGCATACTTTTTGGTTGAGGAAGATCTTTCAAGTCTGGCGTCATTATCCAGTTTCTACCTTATAGTGATTGTGTGTTTCCTTCATGGAGCTTCCTCTTTGACGCTGCTAGTATTATTTCCATCATTGCATCGTCAAGTTTTCCATTCTTTTTACACAAAAGGACAACGTCTCGAGCAACTTATTTGCTGCACTTCTCTTGAGCTTTCCTCGAGTATTTGTTTTCATTGTACCTTTGTTGGAAGTCCTTGGCCTTCCCTAGGGTTCTTGACGGCACCTTTTTTATGACCTTGTGATACGGATACATATCGGTCTACCGTGACGGTTCCACGACAGAGTACGCAGGAACCTTACCTGCCAAAATACCGAACATTTATATCACGCAGTCGTAGTTTATTTTTGTTAGCAATTGGTGCGCCCATTTGGGGTGCCCAATGCAATTATCATAACCTTATGGGGTTAGTTGCACTAATGCACAAACTAGAGGGGTTAGTAGCTAAGGCTCAAACCCTAGGGGTTTATGTGCAAACCTAGGAGAAGTTTTGCCTATATAAGGAGGCAGCCTCCTACAAATTATATTGCTATTCCAGAGAATAAAGTTACTCTGTCTAGATTCATACTAGTTGTAGAGAACCCTAGTCTCTCTCCAACTTCATCCAAGGAGGTGTAACGTGGTGTGGAACAAAGTGTTCGTCCTCGAGATTCACACTTGATTGGTGGGAGCAAGATCAAGAAGGAGGCGCTTGAAAGCAAACAACAAACGATCATCCGCTGCATAAAGGAGCTTAGGAAGACAAGGTAAACACATGAATCTTCCGCTATAATTCATGTTGTAGATCTGTATGTGATAGATCCTTCCTGCCCTTCATTGGTATCAGAGCCATATGTTTGTTTTCCGTGCCTCGATATGCGTTCCCGAATCTGTATTAAAAATCGAGTTTCTGAAATTTCATAACCAGTAGACGAAACATATATGGTTAGGTAGGATTTTTCACGAGGATTCCAGAAATATAAATTTTATATTTTTTGGATTTTACGATGAATTAGTTATGAATTTTCAAAGATTCGGAACTGTATTAATCTGGACTGCTAGATCCAATCAGTAGAACACGTTTTTCAAAACTTAGTAAAATTGGATTTTGACCACATAATCGGGATCAGGACGAAAAGACGATCCCGGAAAAATTAATTTCGTCGGGAACGGAGCACGGGAACGCGGCGCGTGGGCTTCACGCGCCACAGACGCCGCCCCCACGCGCGGCCACGCGCCGCACGCGCCAAAGGGCTGGCGGCGGCTGCTGACGTGGCCCTAGGGCTTACGTGGCAGATGACGTGGCGGTGCCACGTCAGCAAGTGGTTGTGTGACGATGACATGGCAGCCACGTGGCGGTGACATGGCAGGGTGACGTGGCAGCTGACGTCAGTATAGGTGCTGACGTGGCGTGCCACATGTCATGCTGACGTGGCACATGGGCCGACGTCGGCGCGTGGCGGAGGCGGACGCGCCCACGCACGGCGGCGCATGAGGGCGCGTGCGGCCTCCTCCCGCCGTCATTTTTCGTCCGGTTTTTTCCTAGGGACTCCAAATTAAATTTCCTATTTTGTGGATATTTTTTCATAATTTTTGGAGCGACGAAAAATTTTAGTAATTTCCAGATTAATTAATTAGTGTTTAGCACACTTCCCAAGGCAGTTTGACGACCTTAAGCGCACTGTTTTGAGCCCAAATTTTTTCTGGAGACTTAGGTCATTTTTCCCTACGTTTTGCCATAGGTGGTGAGACCCTAAGTGTTAGGGGGCATTTTTCGATCTTTTTAGTTGATTAGATTATTGCTTATTAATTTCCAGTAATTAGAGATTAATTTCGGAAATTTCCAGAAAATTCCAGTATGTTTATTATATTGTTATACATGCTGTTGTGGGTTGAATGGATGTGTTTGATGCATGGATATGGCATAGATGTTTTATATTTTTGTTTTGGTTTTGGTTTTTGAATATGTAATCAAAATACGGCCTGCGTGTCGTGCCTCTCTATACTCTAGTGTCTTCTCTTCTCATCCACTCGCCTCTATGAGGTTACTTCTTATTAGAAATAAGATAGTTAGTAGAGATTGAAGATTGAAGCTTCAAGAGAGGTGGCCAAACCAAAAGCTATGGCGCAAGGTGCATGGAGCAAATATATGGTCTAAAGGAGCCTCAAGCTTGGAGTCCTCAAGTAGGCGAGATGGCATGAGATGGAGTTCAAGACTTGCTCAAGAAGTACTCTCAATAGTGGGAGTGCACCTTAGGGGCCACATCCATTGCATATTTATTTATGCTTATGATTTCTTTATGTTATAACTGCGTGTGATTGGATGTATATGTTTAACCTCGCATGCTAAAGAACTAAAACAAAAGAGCTCACATGATGACATGATTAAAATTGATAGGAAATCACAAGTGATGAGATTTGATTCCTAGGATATACGCTAGGTTTTGGTGGAGTCCTTGTGAGGAACTATTAAATTTAATCGATGTCACATGTTATTTAGGAGCTAAACAAAGCTAGTAACTAATATCCATTTTGTCTCATTTTTTCAGTCATGATGAACACGAATCTATTTCCTAAATCTGCTATAATTCTAAAGGGAGACAACTTCCGTGCATGGTAAAGAAGTGCGATATGTCGCATGATTGAGCTTGGTTTGTCTGATCATTTGCATATGGCAAAGATGGAGCCATGGGTACCACTGGGCGGCCCAACTGATGCATATAGACGTGATCTTGAGGCTTACCAGAAATGGGAAGTTGATGACAAGAAAGCATGTCTAGAATTGATGGATCTAGTGAGGACTGATCTCCTAGACTCAATTGAGATTGATTATGCAATGAAGCTCTGGGAAGACATTCTAGGACTGTACGGAACTGCAGACAACTTCCAAAAGACATGTCTATGGATGATGCTCACTTCTACGGTGAAGGATGATAAAGTCTCTATGGATACGCACCTAAAGACCTTATCATTCTATATTACTGAACTTATAACTTCTGGGCATGACATATCCGATGAGAGACAGCTAAAGGCTGTGAGAACATCTCTACCAGATTCATGGGATTCCGTGAGAAAGGTGTTGCAAGGTTCAAATGACATAAGGACATTTGATGATGCAAAACGATATCTATTGTTTGAGGAAAAGAGACTGGAATTTGCCAGAACTTCTAGTCCATCACCACAGGTAGAGAGCCCTCCCATGGCAAATGTGCCAAAGGGTAAGGAAGTCATCGTGGAGCACGAAAGTGGAGGCCACATGGGCCCATGCCGCAAGATCAGTAAACGCCAAATGTGGAAGAGATCCAAAAGGGATATGAGACAAGTTATGTGCTATAACTGCCAGGCATATGGCCACTTTGCACGTGACTGCGCCGAGCCAAAGGTACACTATAATCCAAACTCTGACTGTTATGTTATAAGTCAAGTTTCTATTGCTGATTCCCCTAATGTGTGGGTATTGGATTCAGGTGCGAGTGACCACCTAGCATGTGATCGAGACGCGTGCACGGATTATAGGCGAGTACCAGTGGGCAGTAGAAGAGTGTACATGGGGAACAACTCTTTCGTTGATGTGGTGGGAATTGACACATATCAGCTGAAGATGAAGTCTGGAAATACGCTTGTTCTTCATGACGTTTTATACGCTCCTGATGCACGCAAGAAATTAGTTTCAGTTTCTAGACTTTTGGATTTGGATTTTAGACTTGTTTTTTAGGGTGGTTTTGCCAAACTGTTTGTTGGCAACTCATGTTTTGGTACTGGTTATATTTCTCGGGGTCTATTTTATTTAGACATTGTTGGTTCTAGAATTGATGATGTTTATGATTCTCGTTCATATATTACATCTTCTAGTGATGATGATGCCACTAGATGGCATGCTAGATTGGGACATATAGGACAGGACAGGATGAACAGGTTGGCCAAGGCAGGCCTACTTGGAGATATGCCCAAGATATCATTACCTGTATGTGAGTCTTGTCTTGCAGGAAAAGCTAAACGCAAACCGTTCGGTAAAGCAGTAAGGGCTACTGAGCCTTTACAACTTATTCATTCTGATGTTTGCGGTCCATTGAATGTTAGAGCTAGACATGGTGCTCGCTATTTCATCACATTCATAGATGATCACACTCGTTTTGGTTATGTGTATCTGATGGCACATAAATCTGAAGCGCTAGGGTGCTTCAGAAAATTCCTACAAGAGGTAGAGAACCAATTGGACAAAAGAGTTAAGGCTCTTAGGACAGACCGAGGACGTGAATATCTATCTGAGCAATTCAAAGAGCTCTGTGAGACTAAAGGAATAGTGAGGCAGTTGACTATTCCCTTCACACCACAGCAAAATGGTGTAGCGGAAAGAAGGAATAGAACACTGTTAGAAATGGTTCGTAGTATGATGGCAAATGCGAATCTGCCAATCTCCTATTGGAGAGATGCATTGATGACTGCCGCATACATACTAAAACGTGTGCCCACCAAGTCTGTAGCCACAACCCCTTACGAGATGTGGACCAAAAGGCAACCCAAATTGGGTCACCTTAGGCCATGGGGGTCGGCCGCCTATGTACGTAACGTCTCCCACGTCCATGGGAAATTGGGTGATAGAGGAAAGAAGTGCATCTTCATACGACACTCTGAGCACTATAAGGGTTACGTATTCATAGCACAACAGCCGGATGGCAGTCTAACAGAGATGGAGTCGCGAGATGTTGAATTTCTCGAGAGAGATTTTCCTAGTCAGGGAGAAGCACGTGGAGATGATATTCTCTACGAAGAAGAGGAACCACTGGATGACACTCAGTTCTACACAGACCTACAGGGAACAGTCCCTACGGATCTTCAGAACAGTGGGAGTGACTTGCCCAATGAGAAGCCCATCATATATGATGATGATGCTGAAGAAGAACCCTCCTTGCGTAGGAGCGCTCGTGGGAGCGTACCCCGTCGACGATTTGACATCGACGGGGAGGCCATGATGGTCACCACGCAAGAAGATGATGAACCTAGGACATTGTCCGAGGCTCTCTCATCCCCTGACAAGAAAGAATGGAACATTGCTTTACAAGAAGAACTGGAGTCAATGAAAACCAATCATGTTTGGGATTTAGTTGACTTGCCTCCTGGACGTAGGGATATTGGAAACAAATGGGTTTTCAAGGTCAAAAGGAAGGCAGGCGGAAGCGTTGAGAGGCATAAGGCCCGGCTAGTGGCGAAAGGCTACACCCAACAACAGGGGTGTGGATTACGAGGAGACATTCTCACCAGTTGTGAGAATTGCCTCCATTCGTCTCATACTTGCAATAGTGGCTAGCATGGACTTGGAACTACATCAAATGGATGTTAAGACTGCATTTCTCAATGGAGAACTAGATGAGGAGATCTACATGGCTCAACCGGAAGGTTTTGAGAAGAAAGGTCAAGAGCACAAAGTGTGCAAACTGATTAAGTCCATATATGGACTGAAGCAGTCCTCAAGACAGTGGTATTTGAAATTCCATCAAGACATTGTGGCATATGGCTTCACAATGGTTGATGAGGACCACTGTGTGTATGTCAAGCATTCCGGAAAGAAGTTCATGATACTGTCATTATATGTTGATGACATACTACTAGCCAGCAATGATAAAGGAATGCTCGGAACTACCAAAGGGTGGTTATCCTCTCGATTTTCGATGAAGGATATTGGAGAAGCGAGTTACATCCTTGGGATAAAGATCCCAAGGAACCGTTCTAAGAGGCTTCTTGGCTTGTCTCAAGAGACATACATCAAGAAGATACTTGAACGGTTCCAGATGATGGACTCCAAGCCATTCGAGACTCCCATTGCACATGGCGAGAAACTCAGCCTAGAAATGTGTCCCAAGACCCAACACGAGAGAGACCAGATGGCCAGAGTACCCTATGCAAGTGCTGTCGGAAGTTTAATGTACGCAATGATGTGTACAAGGCCCGAAATATGTCATGTTGTCGGTTTAGTTAGCAGATATTAGTCTGATCCCGGTGTTGGACACTGGAAGGTTGTTAAGAGGATTCTCCGATATCTCAAAGGTACTAAGGATTACGTGTTAAGCTATCGACGCTCTGAGTTAAGGCTCATTGGCTACAGTGATGCTGACTGGGGTGGGGACCTAGACGCACGTAAATCGACCTCAGGCTACGTCTTCATGCTGGGTGGAGGAGCCATCACGTGGCACAGTAGCAAGCAGACTTGCACTGCCTTATCAACCATGGAAGCTGAATACGTTGCCTGCTCCGCTGCAGTGCAGGAGAGTGTTTGGCTGAAGAGATTTCTGGTCAGCTTAGGAGTGGTTGATGAACCAAGACCAGTAACGCTTCTTTGTGATAGTATGTCGGCCATAGCTTGTGCTAAAGATCCGAAATACCACAGCAAGGCCAAGCATATTGAGATAAAGTACCACTTCATTAGGGAAGTAGTAGCTAAAGGAGATATCACTCTAGAGAATATTCCTACGAATCAGATGTTAGCTGATCCAATGACCAAGCCTCTTCTTAAGGCTACTTTTGTTGGTCATACTAGGAGTATGGGGTTAGGCAAATGGAACTAGGTGTCAGACTGATTAGACGTTTTGAGACATTGATTGATTGGATATTAGGAATGGATTTGTTATTTATGCTGCATGTTGTTTGATACGTGTATGATATGTTACATTTCCTGTACTAGCTTAGAGCATGTCACGCAGACACTAGGTCGGCTCACTCACACGAGCGACCGCCTTCGCAATATCCTGGATATGTCTGGGTGTGGCGGAAGATGAGACAGAATCCCGATAAGCGCTGAAAGCCTGCGATATGATATGAGATGACTATCATACGAGCATATGGCCTATGATAAGAGCTATATGTCTATCAGTATAGCTAGGAGCCTGTCAGATGGATTCAACTGTCGCATTGGAAACAAGTTCCAAGGTGAGACTGGTTATGGCCAATCGAACATGGTTAGTACCCCGAACCATGTATAGTCTGTGTAGAAGAAGCCAGATGCGAGAGCTGATAATTGTTCACAATAGTGTGACATCGCAGCACTCGGGCTGGTGGCCATAAGGGCTAGCGGATAGACATCTGCATAGTGGTCCTTTTGCGAGGATAAGACATGCACTCTGATCAGAGTCTAAACACTATGGCGCATATTCCCCCTTGAATAACGCGCGCTTATGAGTGACCATGAGGTGATGAGTAGAATTAGTCCCTGGGATTCCTCATCGTGTGAGCACGTCGATCATATAAAGATGATTGACACTGTATACCCTTTGTACTTACGTCTGTGTCATGAGGAGACGGGTCGGTGGTGCTACTTTGGCGTGACACCTTACGGCTATGGATGATTCGGCCTTCCGGACACTGCTGGGAAAGCAGCTGAGCCGAATCTGAGTGACACATGTATGTAAGGAAAGATTCTCGTTGCATCGCTCTTTATTATCTTCATTGGGCCCACCTGCAAGATCTTATGGGATCATGTAGGATATGAAAATGTAAAGGCGATGTGGACTCATTGGAGCATGGCCTTCGGGACAAGGCAGGTGCTCATGATCCACGAGATGACAATCGGAGGAATCTGGGGAATACGAGAGTTACGGAGAGCATTATCACTGTTATATGTTTTAAGGGTGCCTTCCTGCGCTGGCTATACGAGTTTGGTATGTGGATCTCCCGAGAGGGTGCCTTCCCATGCTGGCTATACGAGTTTGGTGTACGGATCTCCCGAAATGCAGGTACTCTCACCGGTCACACGCCACGGCCACACAATACTCTTTTGTAGATGATAGATAGTTGGAGATTGATGGAGACTAGATGGATTGTGCAACCCCACTGTGCGAGTGGGAGATGTTAGCAATTGGTGCGCCCATGTGGGGTGCCCAATGCAATTATCATAACCTTATGGGGTTAGTTGCACTAATGCACAAACTAGAGGGGTTAGTAGCTAAGGCTCAAACCCTAGGGGTTTATGTGCAAACCTAGGAGAAGTTTTGCCTATATAAGGAGGCAGCCTCCTACATATTATATTGCTATTCCAGAGAATAAAGTTACTCTGTCTAGATTCATACTAGTTGTAGAGAACCCTAGTCTCTCTCCAACTTCATCCAAGGAGGTGGAACGTGGTGTGGAACAAATTGTTCGTCCTCGAGATTCACACTTGATTGGTGGGAGCAAGATCAAGAAGGAGGCGCGTGAAAGCAAACAACAAACGATCATCCGCTTCATAAAGGAGCTTAGGAAGACAAGATAAACACATGAATCTTCCGCTATAATTCATGTTGTAGATCTGTATGTGATAGATCCTTCCTGCCTGGCCTTCAATTTTATTTAGGTATTTGTCGTATGGAAGTAGCACGGGTTTTCTTGTCGTTCTTTCCCGGCCCGCAAGGTCAAACCGTGTAGGATTGGGTCAGTATATTCTATTTAGGTAATTATACTTTCAAAATTTCGGTTATCAATAAAAAGTAAAAATTTAGTCGTGTTTAGGTGTTTTTAGTGTGTGTGGGGGATCCGGAGCTTCTCGAATTGCTCCAACCCGATAGCAATCCGCTATCATGTGGTGCTTTCATTGTGATTCACCATCCTCAACGAGTGGTATCATGACGAACTCACCTACGATTCCTGTTGAATTGCTCAAACAAATTCTCGACGAGCAATTCCCTTCTTTCAAGCTCGAAATTGACGAGAAATTTTCCGCCTTCACGCTTGCTATCAACACACGCGTGATAACCACGTGGAAGAACACACCAGCCGATCTCCCAGCCCACGATCTGTCACAGAGCAGTAGGCAAACATCGCCTCCAATCCGATCGGGCAAGCCGCCGCCGGACTCACAAGTGTTGGCCTCAATTCCGCAGTCCCGCAAATACCCTCTCTGGTGGAAAACCCTCCTGCGCCAGCGAACCCGATTCGCCAGCATGTCCGCGTCCCTCCAATTGCTTTGCTCGCCACTATATTCATTCTTCCTTCGTGCCAGCAACATACCCTTAGGTCACGCTGCCTCACCGGAACGCAGCAGTCAAGAGTATCCCTGGACATATTTTACAGCAGCCACGACCAAGGGGTTTGGATCTTCCTTGGGTCTGACCCGCTTCCCAGTACCCAGATCCAATCCGCTCGCCTAACCGTCCTGAATATGGGTTACCACAACAGGTCCATTCAGAGTCTTTCACATCAGATCGCATGGCCACCAACCGAATTTTCAGACACCGACGTATCCGCTCGACACTACGGGTCACCAACTCAACTACTCAGGATGGGATAGCCGCAATCACAAGTTCTCAACGCACCCAAATTTTCAAGTACCGATCCTCCTTTGGCTTTTGAAAGTTGAGAAGTATTTTCAGTATTTTCATATTCTGCCGGATGATCGACTTTAGTTAGTGAGAGAGCTACTAGATGAAGAGGCCGCCGATTGGTTTCGCTATCGCACACGTCTTTCCAACTTTCAAACCTGAAAATTCTTTTTGGATGAGCTCACGGGCCGCTTTGACCCAAACTACTACCACGATTATTTTGGAAAATTTTCCAAATTAAAACAGTAAACTACGGTTCTTGCTTAGGAGGATGAATTTGAAAAGTTATTAAATATAGTCCTAACATCCGATCGACAACTTATTTATCTATTTACTTTGGGTCTCAAGCATTTGCTAGGACGCTAGTTGGGGTTACGCAACCCTCCATCACCGGCCAAGTTCTTTCCATTAGAAAGGAAGTTAGAAGCAACCAAGTCACTTTCTATAGCATCGGCGAAACCCACAGCAGCTGAGCCTCATGCCACCACATTGACCCCTCCTGCACCTTCTCCCACTGTTGCGTCCATTCCACCAATTCAACGACATTCTCTTGCCAAGAAAACAGGAACGTCAGCGTCAGGACCTAAGTTACAAAAATGATCAGAACTACTTCTGGGGTCATAAGTGTGAGGGCAAGTTCTTGCTTATGGGTTGTAACGACATAGAACAGACAAAGCCCGAAGAGTTCGTTATTGCTGATGATGTTTCCCGTCTGTATTCTATGGCCAGCACTAACCAATACTGTTCTTTACAACTATTGGGGACCATATCAGGTCAGGATGTGTCTGTCTTAATTCACAACTGGTCCACTAACAATATCATTCATCAGGAACTGGCCGAACAGCTACAACTTCCGCATAAGGCGACAACCGCTTTCAAAGTTAAAGTTGGTAATGGTGAATTCCTTCATTGCAATAATACGTGTGGTATGATTTTTAATTTTTCTTCCTGGGCATAAATTTGCAACCGAGCTATTCGTTTTGGAGTTCTAGGGGTCGCATGTTGTTCTAGGAATGGACTAGCTCAAGCAGCTCGGACGTGTGAACACCGACTACTCAAAGATGACGATGGAGTTTCAACGGGAATGACTCTCGTGTAATCTTACAAGGTTTGACCAAAGCAGGGTTGTCACCGGTTTCTTTCCGGCCTTGAGGACACGAGGACAATAAATGGGGGAGGAGTTGACACTGCTATATATCTGGCTAACGTCACGGCTCCACGGTGGAGTACGCGGGGTACATCACCTGCCAAAATACCTAACACACTACATCACGCAGTCGTAGTTCATTTTATTTATGTATTTTTCGTATCGAAGTAAGCCCGGTTTTTCTTGTTGGTTCTTTCCCGGCCCACTGATTTGAACCGTCTAGGATAGGTCAGTCTTTTCTATTTAAGTAATTATAGTTTCAAAATTTTGATTAGCAATCAAAAAATAAAAGTTTAGTCGTGTTTAGATGAGTTTAGTGTGTGTGGAGATCCAGAGTATCGCTCCAACCCGATAGCAATCCGCTATCATCTTGTGCACATGAGGTGAAGTAGGATTAGTCGGATTTTGAATAGGTTTGTGATTATCTTCTTTGAACATGTTTTCTATGTCACGTCATCGGAACGCGGGGTTGTTCTTAGCACATAAAACCTTTGTCAGGTGTGCCCTCCGCTTAAGGAACTCGTCCAATCTGTACCAAGCCACCGGAGCTATGGCATTCTCTATCAACTCAAATTCATCAGCTCCAAGAACTTATCCGGTCAAGTACAACTCAAATTCTTTTGAATAATTCAAAGATGCCTTCATCAGGTAAAACACTTGGATTTGTTTGTTTCAGGCTTATAATAGATCCTCAGAAATGGCACTACCAGAAATATTAGAATTTTGAAGCGTCAAAGGAGGACCTCGAAATTCTTGCTGATCCCGTCTGCAAGGCTTTTACGAAGCTTGTTGATACGTGTACCAGTATCGTACCAGTAGCGATTTGAGAGGCTACGAATCTCCGATCTGCAATTTGAGAATCAGAAATTCTCTAACTAGACTAAGAAAGGATATGAAAGAAAATGAAACTAAAGCAATTCATTCATCTCATAAAAATAAAGTTGAACCCTAACACATACAAATACTAAACAATTCAGCTAAATACTCTCCAGACCCCTAAATAATGAAGAAAGTACAATAACTCACCCCTAATAATAAAGTAACATAAATAACGTCCTAACTAATGACTACTTTGGCACAAAGTCGTTGAGATTTTTTGGCAGAGCACGGGTCTGTTCCTCGCGACGCAGGACCGTCGGTAGTCCTGTCCACCGATAGATACGTGCCCATATCACTTTTTCCGAGCATCACTTGTTACGAGGTTTTTCTTGTCGGTGGGTTGTAGCGACTTCGAGTAACATATGACAACGTTGTTTTCTTTATCAATAGCGACTCCGAGCGGATTGGTATGGGTGGTGTTGTTGTTCAACGATTGTAAGAGGTCATAAATGATCAATTCGTAATTTGCTGCTCGGAGCCCTAGACGTTGAGATCTGGGCAGACAAAATAATGTATATTCAACTTGAGAAAAGTAATATACGTAGGGTAATATTTATAGACTAAACAAGAAGTGAAATGAGCATGCTTTACACTGATGTGAGACAAATAAACATTATATATAAAACATGTCCAACGACTTTTTTTGAAGGAATATTCCAACGTCTTTTCAGATGAAATTTTCACTCAAATGAGCTTATCACGGACAAAAAAACGAAAGTAACCTCCATTTGAAGCAAAACATAAGTAAGTTTTGAAACAGAGACTTCGATTTTTGGCTGTTGGACATTTAAACTAATTCTTGAAGTGTCGGTTTTGAAGCTTCAAACCGATACTCCAAGTACCGTTTTCAAAACGAGTCTATTTTGGTGTTTGGGGCCGAATGGGGGTTATTTCCGTTGTTTCCCATCCGTGATATGCTCATTTGAGTAAAATTTTCCTTTCGAGATAATCTTTACGAATTTATTATTTCATATAAATTTTGCCACAACAGAAAGCAAATGTATTATAAAAAAAAGAAATATTAATCGTATTTGGTTGGAGTCTACTGCCCTAATCTGTCTCGGCCCTGCTTTCTTTACCTAATTGATGTGACTTTTTAGTACTTTTTAAAAAAAGGTAAACTAGCTGCTTACCTTGGTATTGTTAAAATTTCTAAAAAGTTTTAGATAACTGTTTTTAGAAAAAGTTGCTTACTTAAGATCTATTTTAGCTACTAAAAAGTAAATTTTAAGAAAAACATATAAGAAAAGTTGAATTTAGAAAAAACTAACTTTCTTTTAGTCTTATAAAAAGTTAAAAATGTTGCTCGACATAAATTCTAACAAAAATTACCTAATTAGAATTTTTTTATGACTTAAAAATTTTAAAATTCGTCTAAATTAGACAAAGAAAGCGTCTCAGTGGAACATGATTGCAGATGAATAAGCCCTACTTTTTTTAAGAAAAATCTTTGAGCCCAAGCCCAAACTTGTACGGTCGGTTCACGTGGACCTGCCTTAGTTCGGTGCGATTAAGAAGATTTTAATGTTTTTGCGTTTGCGAATCCTACGCTTCAGCTCCCTACCTTTCTTTTAGTCCCCCAATTACGACGGCGCTGGTGGTAGAATGGCGGAGAAGGAAGCTAAGACCAGCCTTTCGGAGCTGCCGGAAGACATACTCCACCACATCATGTCACTCCTCCCAACAACACTGGACGTGATGGCAATAGGTCTTTCTTCCAAAACCCTAATCTCTGTTGTGAATTCCTTTTATCTTACATCAATGGATTTCCACCATTCCAAACTGCGTTACGGTACAACAAAAGGGTTTTTGAAATTCATGATCTATAGAATATATGCTCTTGAAAGAAGAAAGATCAAAACATGCCCAGAAAGATTCAGGCTCCAAGCTCCACTGATGCTAATGGTTCCCGATAAACGCATTGAAAAAGCCATTGGTTTTGTAGTTAGAAAAGGCGTAAAAGAGATAGATATCGATGCACGTGTCTTTTTTGATAGCGGGTCTTGTTACCGTAAATCGCTTTATCATCTACCTGTGCATGTCATGGTAACAACACATCCTACAAATTCAATAACAACCTTAAACTTCAAAGGCCTGTGCATACCAGAAGGTTTAAATGAGGTGATTCGCGCTTGCCCACAAATCGAGAATGTTGATTTAACCAGCTGCAGTGTGCCAAGCAATACCAGATTTTCCAGCAAGACACTCAAAAACATCCATATTGCACATTGCTGGGTGACTCAAGAATTTGGAGAGTTAACAATTGCGGTTGACTCACCGAATTTGCAGAATTTTGTACTGGCCGTTGGTATGAGTGATCACAAACGTATCCCAATTAGGTTTCTCAGAAAGTCTAACTTTCTCAAGGTTTTGTCATTAGAGAAAGCGGCTATTTCAGATCAATGGGTGAAGGCCTACGTTTCGGAACTCGTCCACCTTGAGACTTTGACACTCAAACAATGCGGCGATTTCGACAATTTTAAGGTGTCCAACCATCATAAACTTAGGACGATAGAGTTGATAAGGTGTTCGATATCACATAGTATTGAGATTGGGGTCTTGCACCTTGAATCTTTCACCGCTCACAATATCTCGTATCCTTTTAGAGACGTGGAGTTTGATATGAATGCCTGCAAGCATCTGAAAAGTCTCGAACTGTGTGATTACTCTCTTACACAAGAGTTTCTTGAAATGGAAATCTCTCGGATGACCAGCATAGAAAGCTTGATATTGGATGTATCGTTTTCTCTCTTTCCAATAACCAAGATCTGTCACCCAAACATCACGAGCTTGGAGTTACTGAATTACAGTAACTATCGGATTGAACAGATCCATGTCGATACACCAAGACTAGTTTCCTTCATACACAACGGACATATTATTCCTCTCCGTGTGGATTGTTCTGAGCCCCTTCTCGAAGCTACTATGTCAACCTCCTCTGACAGGGATCCTAATTTTAAATTAAGGACTTGGTTTGAGTTTTTCGGTCACTGCAAAACTGCTACATTAGTCTGCAGATCCTACAAGGTAATTGCTAGTTCTTCTTGTCGCAATTTTCCGATTAACCTTCTTTTCGCTAACTGTATTCCTTTTTTCCCTTGTGTATCCAGGATTTCACACTACCAAGAAAGCTCAGGAAAAAATTTACTGCCCCATTGAGTGGTCTCAAGCGTCTGACGTTAGAGATTGGTAAATGCTCTTGGTCAAGGATTTCGAGAGACTTGATAGAAAACTTGTTGTGGTTATATCCTGATCTAGAGGCCCTCAATATTGAATGGTATAAATCAACAAAGGTATGAATTCGACAGATACATATAACCCTGAAATATTAATTCAGAAGGAATCAGATAAAAAAAATATTGTCCATGACTAGTGATTTTCATTTCAATACCAAATGAAATATCCTGACTTGCTATGCATACATCATGCTATTCGATTGCATGTATTTTAACAGTTTGCTTGTATTTTTACATTATTAAGCAGGAACGTACAAGATATGCAATAAATGTACCATGTCATGATCGCAAATTGTTGGCAGCATTCCTTGAGACGAATACGAATTATTAGCTCTGAAGACCCTGCTTGAAGCTAAAATATTAGTGTGAGGATCTATTCTTGTACTTGTCATTTCCTGGTAAACTTTGTTGGCTCATCATCTTTCTTTTTCTTATTTCCCTTTCCAGAAAGATACGAAAAAGAAGGTTCAGTAAATAATATATCTCCATGTCATGATCTTAACCTTCTGATAATAACGCTAAAAGATCATTCTTGGTGAAGTAGTTCGAGAGGCATTGGTAGAAAGTTGTTGATGTATCCATCTGTAGAGACCTTGTGTCTTGAATATACACCAATCAAGGTATGACTCTGTGGGCACCAAAATCACATTCATTCACGTAAGAAGGCAAGCAAGAACGCTTGGGAGCAAACCTTGGAGCGAGGAATCATCCGTTTTCCATGATTCCACCGTTCAAATCATTCTTCCTCTCTTCTTTCTAGTTTTATAGAAAATTGTGTATTGTTAAACATCATTATGTTTAGCTAAATATATTGTGCTAGATTATTATAGAGAACCTAGGGTTCTAATCTAAGATTATTTTCTGGATTCATGGATTGATTCACGTTTCTGACATCTCAATTCTATTTCACGTTCTAGTTATCAATCGTGTCTTTGTTTTCCGTCATTTACATGTATGCTTGATTAACCGGATCCTATTAGTCATCTAGGTCTAGTGCGCGAGAGCGACTTAAAACCAGATTTGTGAAGAGCACAACTGCAATCGAAATCCTTTGAGACCGACAGGAGATAAGGGTTTGAATGATCGTGAGAGGGGATTCGGTTGAGAGAGCGAAGTTTGAGTGCATCGGTGGGCCCAGAGGATCCGATAAACGGAATTATCTAGCCAACTAGAACGTAACCGTAGGTAGTGGACCGAGAGGACCTAGTAACTAGAGTAAGGTAAGACTACGTTAGATCAAAAGAAGATCGTAGTAGCCATTACCAGGTTTGACCAGACGTAAGCAATATGTTTCAACGTGATCTGTAATTGTCAAAGTACCCCACAGGACCTATAAAATACATAGTTTTTCTACATAGTTGTTTTACAATAAAACAAGCATTAACCAGAGAAGCTCAAAAAAAAATAGTAATTTATTAATTATCTTCCATTTATTTACATTTGACGTCGTTTGTTAATTTGGAGTCTGAAACCTACAATCACAACACACCTCCTTTTACTTAAAATATTGGAAATTGATTCTTAGCTAGAAATTCACAATATATCCCCGTGGGATCCATGATACCATGTACATTTTTACCAGTACCACTTGACTACCTAGTATACTTGCTAGGGTATGCATAAGGTTCGCGTCAGAGTACTTGCTACTTTACCGAAATGCCCACAATGTTATGATTAATTATGGATAGTGTATAGAATTATAATATCAATTTCGTTGGTCGTGCCACTAATTCTAGTCTCACATAAATAACTAACCTTATAAGCATTGTATATGAGCTATGAGAATTTTTATTACACATCCAGATTGGTAAAATTTGGGGATAAAGTTATGTAAAGCTATATGTGAAATGCATTCTCTACTTGTGGACAAGAAGTTATGTAGGTGTCGTTAATATGAATATAAATCATTTTTTACGTTATAGTAATTTTTTATGTTTTTTTATTTTTCTTTATTTTTGGTTCTTTTGGAATTTGACCATGATTTGATCCTATTTGTGCTTGTCAGATCTGAGGATCGGATGGCAAGATTGAAGTGCAGATTCAATTCGAATTTGATCAAGATCCAATTGGATCTGGATTGAATATAGATCTCCCTTCTAATTTGGATATGGATATGAATATAGGTGGATCTAAACCCGAATCCGGCCAATTTTCATCCTTAGTTTGGAGTCTACCAAAATATGTCTCACGGGAACGTGTTTGCAGTTAAGAACAAGCTTAATGTTTATTAAGAACAATGTTTGAGCCCAAGCCCAAACATGTAGGGTCGGATCCGGTGGGTCTGCTAGGCTACCAGCCCGTCTTAGTCCAATGCAACTCAGATGTTTTGGTAGTCTCATCATTAATTCCGTAGAGTTTAGTTGGGTCTTCGACGGCGGCGGTGAAAGAATTACGGAGAACGGAGCTAAGACCGGTTTGTCGGAGCTGCCGGAACATATACTCCACCACATCAGGACAATGCTCCAAACAACATCGCGCATGTTGGCAATATGTATTTCAACCGAATCCCTAATATATGTTATCCTTTGGACTCACATCAATGGATTTTTTCTATCACAAAGTCCATGTACAAGTCATAACTACATATCCTCAAAGTACAAGAGTTTTTCACTAAATTGGCATGTGGAGCCGTGAACACGGATCAAACCCCCACTGGGGAACTAATACTAATCTAGACCTGTTTTGAAATCGACGGCACTAAGTCGGTTCTTGGAAACAAAATCGACAGTAGTACTATCGGTTTGAGGATTTTTCCTAACACTTTGAAACCGATATTACTAAAGTTGGTTCTTAAAAAACAATTTTATTACTGTCGGTTTCTTAAAAGGAAAACCGACTTTCTTATATTCAGTTATGTACTTAGGCAAATTCCAGAGTTATGTAAAACAACCAGCCTCCCTGTTCAAAATAAACCCAAAACCTGCAACACCAACACCAGTCCAAAATCACATAACATAAAAAATTGCATTTTCCGAGAAAACATTAATCTTTAAGTTACATTCAAAAAATTGAAACGTCTATCGTTTGATCCGAAATACAAATGTCCAATTCAAAACACAACGCTCTAGAATTCAAAATTCTCACTACCAGCTATGTACCGCATTTGCGCGGTTTATGCACTCTTTTACCTAGTGGTGGGTGGACGTCCTCGTTTCTTGACTTATGTTTCTTCCTGTACACGTTCTTCACGGGAGGAAATCCTCTAGGCAACGGCGGTAACCGATTGAGTCTTGGGTCACTTGCGTGACTTGGGACATATCATGCGTCGGTTGCGAGAAATCGATCCCGAGATCGAATGTTGGGGAGCCCCTCGTCCCTATATCACCACAATTCGTTAGAATACAAGATTATTTTTTTAAAAATGTAAAAAATATATCAACGAATTAGCATTATGACATACCCTCAGCCTGTGTGATGATACTGGTCGGGGGTACTGGAGTGGATGTGGTGGAAGGTGATGGTGGAGGTGGTCGTGGTGGTGGCGGTGGCGGAGGTGGTGGTGTTGGAGTGGATGTGTTTGTGGTGATAGGTGTATGTGAAGGGGATGTGGTGGTAGGCGGCGTTGGTGGTGGTGGTGGTCGAGTGGATATGGCAGTGATGTCGTACTGTGGCTCATCAACGAGGGTCTCCACGACCGGACCTGTATGAACTGTAGATGAGCCACGGTCGCGCATCTTACGCCTGGGCCTGGGTAGCATCACGGTAGGAGGTGCAGTCGTTGGGCCACTGCTGGAAGGTGCATCATGCTGGTGCATGCCACTTGTGTCGCTCACATCACATCAATCCCCACCGTCTGATCAGCCGCGGACCAGCAAATTTCTCGAACCTCTCTCCACCCAGCCTGGTGTAGGCCCTCCGCTATGCGCCAAACCATCTGTACTGCCTGGACCTACAAATAGAAAGTAGTTGTAAATCAAGCTCTCAAACATATAATTAATCTATTAACTTTATGAAATAAATTATGTAATAGTGACTGTGTGTACCAGAATAATATGATGCGACCCGGCAGTGGCAAAACCCTCACGATCGGCTGGATGCGCAGGTGGATGTATCAGTAGTCGTGTCACCGTACGATACCATTCCATGTAGGGATATGTTTCCTACATAGGACCAACGACTTGGGGGGGGGGGGGCGGGGGGGGGGGGGGGGGGGGGGGGCTCCGACAACACTGCTCAGCCTGTCGTTCCATTGGAGAATATAAGACGTGTGCCTTGTAGCCCAGTCCATCATCGCTCTGCCGCGTCTGTCCACTTTGTGAAGGTCAACGCCGGTACCAGCCTGAGGGGTGCTTGATGTTGCAATCTGAACTAACGCAATACTCGGTCGAGGAAGTGCTATTCTACAATATCGAAGCATATGAGTGGTGTCTTGGCACGCCATACAGGCTGCCCTACTACACAACCCGCGGGTAGTGACTGCATAACATATGCGTACTGATCCCTTACCATCTGCATAACAGGATTTAGTTAGGGACAAGGAAGTATACACGTATTATAAAATATACTAGTTAAAATATACTTGTAAATTATAATAACTTGAGATTATGTTAGTTTGTCAAGCTGATCTCTGTAGTGTCTGAGGCTGTGGCCCACAACGTAGACGGAGTGACATGCCCATCGTCTACCACGTGGGTCTGTAGAGATGTCATACTGACCGCGCAACTGTGCAGTGTCAACAATGGGGGGGGGGGCGTAAGCAAAGGATATGCTCCAACGCCCATAACAGAAAAAATGAAATAGTGAGTCAAATACAGTATTTAAATTAACATTAATGCACTTGCAAGAACTATCGGTAGAGGTATTCTAGAATCACACCCCCCCCCCCCCCCCCGCAAGTCTCCCACAATCTTCCAAGTTGTCAAGATGGTGCGAAGAAATACTAGAACGTAGGTGGCCTTTTTGTTCACCACGAGGTACGATCCTAGCATGTACATGATCACCAACCGAGCCTGCCGAGTGACCTCCTCGCCAGTGTCCTATTCTGATAGAATTTAAACCTGGTCGAGCAACCACTTGTTTGAAATCATCAATCCACTCCATAACGGCTTCCCAGCCGGTGGTGAACTACCCAACAGTCGAGTACACAACTCAAAACACACGGTGTTACTCATATCTCATCCGGTTATGGAACCACCATCAGCGCACAACCCAGTCAGGACTCCCATATCCTGCAAGGTGATAGTAGCCTCGCCGATCGGTAAATGGAACGAGTGTGTCGCTACCCTCCATATCTCGATCATGGATGTCACTAGGGGATGCTCAACCTCCACATAGCCAAGCCGGTATGCCCCATAGAATCCTGCCACTCGTAATGGATTCTTGGCGCAACTCTCTCAACCTCGGCCAAATCAAACTCTAAAATAGAAGCGACATAGGCTCGTGAACATTTTGGACATGCTCCCCACCAAAATCCTCATTACCCTCAGCCTCATCCGTATCCACTTCGTCGTCACACAATGGTGACCAAAAATTAGGTCAACGTCATCATCATCATCATAATCATCTAGACTGCCCGTTCAAACAAGATTCACATCTTTCCCACATGGTAAATAATAATCACCTAGAGTTGCTATCGTCGTATCGTGATTAGGTTTTAGCTCAGGGGTGCAAAAGGAAGGAACTGTGTTATCGGAGAATTGGGTTAGAACCGATGAAGTTGAACCAAAATGGAACGTGTTATCGGGGAATTGGGTTAGGACCGATGAAGTGGAACCGATTGCCGGGACGCTCTGGTCAAGGCCAATTTCAGATGATTAATGAAACTCTATATTCAATATGAGATAAGTAAAACTAAATTTATCCAAATCCATTATACCGAGCATGACTCCCACACTATCATCGCATTCAATCACCAAGGGCATATACTTCAACGGGTTAGGGGGCACACTCATCGGATATGTACAAGTCAACTTAGCAACACGCCCTAGTTTCTTTATGTAAGGTTTTCCATTTAAGTAATCAATTGACACCACATGCTTGAAATTTCGATCGACATGAATTACTCGTTGATGAGAACGGTCATATCCCACACCTTCCTCAATTCTCCCCTAAAAAGAAATAACGATACTTGATTAACCATAGTACCTGAAAGTTTATCCAACCAATTAATTCAAGACGAAGACAAATATACCTATTTCATCAAAAAATACATACCTACACATCCAAAATACAAACCTACACTCCAATTTTCATCAACAATTGATATGTAGCGATTATCAAATATGATTGCAACATAATGATTTTCATCAACATGTTGATTTTCATCAACATATTAACAATTGATATCTAATATGATTGCAAAATACTAATTTTCATCAGCATACTACAGACTAACATTATCTTATATGATTGCAGTAATCTACCAGTTATGAAAATTGAAAAAGGACGAGAATTAAAAGCATTCACAGACACCGAAAGAGGACATAATAAAAGACGAGAGAAGATAAGAGAAGAGATGACTAACCAGCAGCGAAGGTCGCCGTAGTTGGGTCGCCTGATTCTGGGCTAATACCGGCGGCAATTGGGTCGGCACTAACCGGCGGGCAATTGGGTCGCCTGGAGCTCGCGCCTTTGGTCACCAGATATTCGTCCGTCGGGAGACACAAAGAGGACGCGAGTTTAGAACAAAGACTGTGAAATAAACCGATTGGATAGAGTTTTAAAAAAATTAAGTGAAAAAACGATGGTGACAAAATCAGTTATTTCGGCAAAAACCGATAGTTATACTATCGATTATTAGAAACCGATAGTAATAGAATCGGTTCTTCTGAGGACTCGGAAAATCTATAAAACAACAATACTACTGTAGGTTTTTGTCCCAAGAACTGATAGTATTATTGTCGGTATTTAAATGAGACTAATTTTGTATTTTTTCCCCAGTGGGTGTTTGTTTCGTGTTTCTCGGCTCCAACACAGCCAGTTTAGTGAAAAACTACCAAATACAATAACTACCCTAAACTTCAAAGGCCTCAGTTTAGCATATCGTCTAAATGAGATCATTCTCGGCTGCCCAAAAATTGCGATGGTTAATTTCACCACCTGCATTGTACATTTCTTGCCTCAACAATAAACTCAAAATCATCAATCGCACATTGCTCGCCTCGTTTAAGTTTCCCCATTGCTGTAACACCCCCACCCCTCAAAGCTGGGAAATCTACCATAAGACGCCCAGTCTCACGGGAGCGTCCTATGCTATGGAGCTAATGAAACTAGTGTTGGTTTGTGGGTTCTCGGATTCGGACTATTCAGGTGATACTGATATCAGGAGATTAGTGACTAGCTATTTGTTTGCTCTGTGAAGTTCTGTTGTGAGTTGAAAGGCTATGCTACAGCTGACTGTGAATTTTTCAACCATGGAGGTTGATTAAATGGCTCTAAAGCAGCAAATGATATGTTCACGAATCTGGTTCGGGAGAGCATGTTCCGGCGTTGTCTGGAATTGATCAACATCTTGAGTTGGTGAGGTCCTTTGGGGGCATGTCCGACCCGGTGGGAGTCCGATTAGTCTCTTTGGCGAGAGGCATTGAGTCCGTAGAAGACAAGTTTTGTTTACAAGAAGAGGAGTTGTCGTTGCTAGGCCAAAGAAATCGAGTCAAGATGGAGATTTGTTGAAATAGCGCCTTGAAGTGAAGAAATCGCCTTAAAGCAACAACCAAAGGCCAACGGAAGCAAATAGGAGAACAAGGAAGAACGCTTAGAAATTCGCGTATGCAGAGAACAACAAACCCTATGCTTTTCAAGAAAATCTTTGAGCCCAACCCCAAACTTTCAAGGTTGGGTCAGGTGTGCAAAGGCTAACGGCAAGCCAAGGGCGGACCTAGTCCATCTCAATTGTTGTTTATGCAAATTGACCCTTATTTAATTAAAATATAGGATTTAGCCCACACAATTTTTTATATTAGTCCTTATTATTTTTTAAGTTTGCAGTTTAGCTCTCACTAGTTCATATATGTTTGCATAATTTCATTTTTAGTCCCTAGGACAGTATATTTCTTGATCCTCCCCTAGGGCCAGCCTTACTCCAGCTGAAATATTATCTGTCGACGGTGCGTGTGATAGAATGGCGGAGAACGAAGCTGTGAAAAGTCTGTCGGATCTGCCGGAAGACATAATCCACCACATCATGACACTCCTCCCAACGACGCCGGACGTGATGGCAATAGGTCTTTCTTCCAAAACCCTAATCTCTGTTTTGCATTCCTTTCAGCTTTCATCATTGGATTTCTGCCATCCCGAACTAGGTCACAGCAAAAGAGAAGGATTTTTAAACTTCATGATTGGTAGTATAACTGCTCTTGTAAGAAGCAAGACCAAAACATGCCCAGAAAGATTCAGGCTCCAAGCCCCACTGATGCTAATGGATTCCGATAGACGCATTGGAAAAGCCATTGGTTTTGCAGTTAGAAAAGGCGTGAAAGAGTTAGACATCGATGCATGTGTTACTTATGCTGAAAGTCGTTGGTTCTTCGATGAGCCACGTTATCCTCTACCTGTACAAGTCATAATCACATATCCTTCAAATTCAATAACAACCCTAAACTTCACAGGCCTGAGCTTAACGGATCGTTTAAATGAGCTCCTTCTCGGCTGCCCACAAATCGAGACGGTTAATTTCGCTAGCTGCATTGTACCCTCCAATACAAGACTTTCCAGTAATACACTCAAGAACATCCATATCTCACATTGCTCACCCCACTTAAAATTTACCATTGAGGTTGACTCACCAAACATACAGAACTTTTTACTGGCTAGAGAAAGTTATAAGCGTATCCAAATTAGGTTTTCCAGACAGTGTAGTTTTCTCAAGGTTTTGTCGTTAGAGAACGTGGCTATTTCTGAACAATGGTTGGAAGCCTACGTTGCTGAACTTGTCAACCTTGAGACGTTGACACTCAAAGAATGCTTTGATTTCGAAAATTTTAAGGTATCCAACCACCATACACTTAGGAGGATAGAGTTGATAAGGTGTTCAATATTACATAGTATTGAGATTGGGGTCTTGCACCTTGAATCATTCACCGCTGCTCACAATATCTCGTGTCGTTTTAGAAAACTGGAGTTTGATATGAATGCCTGCAAGCATCTGAAAAGTCTCGAACTGCGTGGCTACTCTCTTACGCAAGAATTTTTGGAAAGGGACATCTCTCAGATGACGAGCCTGGAGAGTTTGATCCTGAAGAATTGTTTTCACTTGCCAATTACTAAGATCAGTCAACCAAATGTCACGAGATTTGAGTTAGTAAACGTCAGCCACGATGCGATAAGAGACATCCATGTCGATATACCGAGAGTAGTTTCGTTCATGTACGAAGGACATATTATACCTCTCCGTGTGGATTGTTATGAGCCCCTTCTGGAAGCTACCATGTCAGCCTTTTCTCACTGGGGTGATTCTGGCTTTAAATTGAAGACTTGGTTTGAGTTTTTCGGTCACTGCAAAACTGCAACATTAGTTTGTGGATCCTACGAGGTGCGTAATTGATGCCTCTTCTTGTCGCAATTGCCAGTTTAACCATTTTCGATTATCGTTTTTTTTTCCTTGTCTGTCCAGGACATCAATTTTCCAAGAAAGTTCAGAAAAGAATTCACTGCCCCATTGAATAGTCTCAAGCGTCTGAAGTTAGAGATAGGTTGTTGCTCCTGGTCAAGGATTTCAAGACACATGGTAGAAAGCTTGTTGTGGCTATATCCTGATTTAGAAGCCCTCTGTATTGAATATACTGCAATAAAGGTATGAACTCTGTAGATACTGAAATCCTTTGAACGTTAATTCAGAAGGGATTAAGCCTAAATAATATTGTGATAATAATTTATGTGTATGTGAAACAAATTCTCCGAGATAACCGGAGTTGTTATGTATACATCATGCTATTGGATTGTATGTAATTTTGACAATTCGCTCGTATTTTCACTTATGTCAGGAGCGATATAGAAGATATGTGATAAATGTACCGTGTCATGATCCCAAACTGCTGACGGAATTCCTTGTGAAGAATACAGATGATCACCTGTGAAAACCCTGCTAGAAGCTAAAATATTGATGTGAAAAATCTATTCTTCTACTTGCCATTGCCCAAATTCCAATTATACTTTGGTTTCTAATCGTCTTCCCTTTTCCCGTCTTATTCGTACAGGAATTTGTACTATAACGAAGTGTCCAGTGAATAATTATCGCTCCATTGCATGATCTCAACAATCTTGATGATAGAGATAAAAGAATCGTTCTTGGTGAAGCATTTCGAGAGACCTTAGCAGAAAACTTGTTGATTTATCCTGTTCTATAGACCAATCAAGGTATGGTTACTATGGACACCAAAATACATGAATTAATAATTTGGAATATGTTAAGTTCGCGCATGATTAGTGATCTTTATAGCTAGGACCTTTGTTTGGAGTTTTTTAGTCCGTGTAATTTGCATAAAACCGTGTCGTTGGGATATAACGAGATTCATGCATACATCCTGCTATTTCATTGTACATAGTTGATAGTTTACATGGGTTTTAACATGTTACAGAAGTTACACGATAAACGTGCCATGTCATGATCTTGAAATGTTGTTGGCAGCATTCCTTAAGAACCAATGTTGCTTGACAAACATTCATCAAAAAAAAAATGTTGCTTGACAAACTTATACCAATAATTTGTCAACAGACAACCCACATCACTGCTATTGTTCTGTTCAGCTCCATGTGTGGTTCGGTTTGACGTGCGAATCTCCGTACTTAGGCTTTAGATTTGTGTGAAATGACTTAAATACCTATATCGAAGAAAGGCAGATACCGAAGACTGTAATGATGAAGAGGATGTATGAAGAATGGGATGAAGGTGAATCAGCAACACAAATTCAACAACGGCCACTTAGACTCCGCTTTCTTTCTTTGTCTAATTTTAAGCAATTTTTTTAATTTTTAAGTCGTAAAATAGTTTTATTTTGTTCTTTTTCTCAAACCATAACTTAAACTTAACTAGGTCATCAAACACCGATCTACCAAATAATCATAGGATCTAAGGAATCTGAATGAAGAATAAAAATTAGACCAATTCATGATTTCAATCATCCATCCAAACCCTTTATCTTCTCCTCTACCCATTATGTGAGTATTGGGAACAAAATAGTGATCATGACTCCAATCAAGTCATATGTATCTAGAATCTCTCACATCTCGTTTGCCCATGCCAAACGAAAGTCACTGAAATTGAGTGATCCGGAGTTGGTAACATGAATGTCACATCTCGATTGAAGCAGGTCCCCATACATCACTATGCAGAAGATGAAGAGGTGCAGTAACATGAGATTTAGACACATTGTAAGGCAATCTTGTCATATTACAAGCCAAACAGGATTCACACAAAGTATCAGTATGATTCGCAGATAACTTAACAAAAGAAGAAAGACATTTAACACATTTAAATAAAACAGAGTCAGAAGGATGTCCCAGTCTGGAGTGCCACAAATGTGATTTAACTCGTTGACCTAAAAAAGCTTGTGGACTGCACGAAGAAGACTCAGAAGATAGAGGATAGAGGCCATTTTTACTGGGTCCCTGAAAAAGGATTTGACCCGTAGATTTGTCCTGAACATGAAAGTAATCTCTATCAAATATAAATCTGCCGTTATGATCAGAACAAACTTATGCACATAAAGCAAGTTGACAGAAAGACTAGGAACATGCAGAGTATCAGATAAAGTGTAAGAACAATTTGAAGTTGAGAGAAAGGCAGTACCAGAATGATGAATGGGGAGAGAAGAACCGTTACCGACGGTGACTGAATCAGTGCCTTTGTATGGTTTAGTTAGAGAGAGATTGTTGAAATATGCTGTCATATGGTTGGATGCGCCGGTGTCCGTGAGCCAGAGATCAGAGGTGGGTGGCTGTGAGAATGAAGAAGTAGAAGCAGCCATTGCAGAGAGATGTTCGGGCGGATGTTTGCCCTGATATGCATAATCCATCCGATGATAACAGTCAATTGCGGAGTGACCCGCAAATTTGGCATGTAATAGGACCCGAACTATAACGACCCAAACCTCCTCTGCCCCGGTTATTGGACCGACCCGAACCGTGACCCGAACCATAACCCGATCAGCCTCCAGATCCGAAACCATTTCCATAACCCGACCCGAGTCCAGATCCAGATCCATAGTTAGGGTTGGATCCAGAACCGTACCCGGAAGGCGAACGACCTCCTCGAGAATCAGATCGGCCACCGCCACCACCTCGGTGACCGAATCGACCGCCACCTCGCTGACCGGTAGGGTTTCGACCGCCGCCACGCTGGAGGTAGAAGGCGGTAGGATGAGGGAGATCGGAAAGAGGAGCTTGAGAGGCATGCATCTGTTCTTCAGCCTTCAAGAGGACATGGAGTTCTTCAAATTGGATCGGGGCCTAGTGAACACGCAGAGAGGATCGGAAGGAATTGTATTCCGGCGGAAGACCATTTAGAGCATATAAGAGAAGATCCTCATCGGCGGTGTAGACTCCGGCAACAGCAAGTTTAACTCTGATGGTTTTGAGCTTTTGCATGTACAGATCCACCGAATCATAACCCTTTCTGAGAGTGTGAAACTCCGATTTGAGGGTAATGACATTAGATCTGGTTAGGGCAGCATAGCGTCTCTCGAGAACAAGCCCGGCCTCGCGAGAGGTTTGTGAACTAATCACAAGAGTAAGTGCTTCTTGGGACAACGTTGCGTTGAGTATAGTTAACACGGCCTGATCTTGAAGCTGCCAAGCCGTAAACGCCGGATTTATCACCGGAGAACCATCGGAGGACAAAATTGTTGAAGATGGACAAGGAAAAGAGCCATCTAAGTAACCGTATAAAGTATGTGTGCGAAAAATAGATGAAATATGATGCTTCCGTAAGACAAAATTGGAAGAATCTAGTTTAAAGGGTAGCAAATTGTGTATGTTAGAGAGAAGATAGATCGACTGTAAGGCCTGAGAAGTATTGGCAAGAGCCATGAGAAGGCTCTGATACCATGAACGAACCCTTTAGGGTTTTGTTTCAGAGAGACGAAGAACAGAGAGGCGGAAGAGAAGAAGAACCAAATGAATGAATTGATTACTGAATCGTTACAACACACAACACGATATAGCTGTGATCCAACGGTATAAAACGTACGACCTAGATCTAACGGTAGGAAAACATTTAGGTTTTGTACAAACAGGGAAAGGTCGATAATACCCTTGAGGGTTTACAATAATAACAAATAAATGGACCGGTCTTCATACGGGCTTTGACTTGGGTTCTTTGGGCTTCATGTGTGAGAGTCCATCTGAGATTTTGGGCTTGTTATGATCCATTCTGTTAATAGTTCCCTATTGCGGAATTCCACTGATTTGGTATATCGGTGGTGGGGTCATATGAATTTAAAGATTGGTGGTGGTGTCACCATTTAGGGATTTGGGCCTGCTGTGGCGTGTGGTTATGGTGATGTTATATTGTACTACTACTCCGTCCGTGTTCTTTCTTCCTACTTTCTATTTTAGGACGTCCCTGCTCTTTCTTCCTATTTCCTCTTTGGTTAACCTTAAACCGTTCCCGACATAATTTCTCCCCTTTCCCAACCCTCCCACTCATGTGCCTTATCCTCTTACCAGATGACTCTTCCACCACACAATAGAGAGAGAGGCTGAGATAAACAAGCCTCGAGAGAGCTCCTCCCTCTCTCCATCTGGTCCTTTCTCTCACACCACCAGAACACCTGGTCCTTTCTCTCCCTCTCACTTAGATCCGCGTGGAAGATTGACGGTGGCTTCGTTTGCTACGTCGATGGACGGTGTCTTCGTTGGCTTCGTCGATGGGAAATTAAGAACTAACTCGATGGAATTGCTTGTTCCCTATTGCAGAATGCCACTGATTTGGTATATCGGTGGTGGGGTCATTTGAATTGAAAGATTGGTGGTGGTGTCACCATTTAGGGATTTGCGCCTGCTGTGGCGTGTGGTTATGGTGATGTTATTTTGTACTACCACTCCGTTCGTGTTCTTTCTTCCTAATTTCTATTTTGGGACGTCCCTGCTCTTTCTTCCTATTTCCTCTTTGGTTAACCATAAATAGTTAAAATAACCACAACACCCTCACAAATAATACCCGACATAATTTCTCCCCTTTCCCAACCCACCCACTCATGTGCCTTATCCTCTTACCAGATGACTCTTCCACCACACACAGCCACACATAACACACTAGAGAGAGAGGCTGAGATAAACAAGCCTTGAGAGAGCTCCTCCCTCTCTCCGTCTGGTCCTTTCTCTCACACCACCACAACATTTGGTCCTTTCTCTCCCTCTCACTCAGATCCGCGTGGAAGATTGACGGTGGCTTCGTTGGCTTCGTCGATGTACGGTGTCTTCGTTGGTGGTCCGGCGGTGGTGCTGGTTTCGGCGTTGGTGGAATTGGAAGACTGACGACCCTAGCGGCGGCGGCTGCGACGACGACGACGGCGACCCAAGTCAGACCAGACCTACTCTCTCTCTCTCTCTCTCTCCCTCTCTCTCTGTTTTCTCTTCCTCTTCTTCAACTTATTCTTCTTCTTTTTTCGCAGAAAGGGGCCTTCGGTGGTGTAATGCAATGGTGGTGAAGAGAACGACGAGATCTAGCGGTGGAAGACGACGACGAGGTGCTACTGGGTTGTTTGCCTCTTCTTTTTCGGTGGTGAAGACGAATGACGAGATATGTTTGTCTCTTCTTGATCTGTTTTCCTCCCCCGCTCCTCTGTTTTCTACTTCATCTTCTTCTTCTCCTCTGTTTTCTCATTTACAGTGTGGATCTGTAAAAAAAACTTGAGTACAAACAAAGTTGTAATGTTGGACCTGATGTTATGAAAAAATTGATTTCAAATATGATACAGTTTAAGCTCTTGATGTTGTGTTCGGTTGTGGTGGCAGAGTGGTGGTATTTGTGGCGGGGTGGTGGATGGTGGTGGTGCTGATGGTGGCTGGTGGCTGGTGTTGATGGTGACTGTTATTTCTGTGAAAAGACAAGGGTATTTTGGTCTTCTTCGCCCCTACGCTTAATCCCAGCGCCCAGCCGCCATCGGAAGAAAGAGTAAGGACGGACTGGTACCTCTGTTTATTCTCTATGTCCTCTCACGACTTTTGAGGGTCACTTTGACCCGGTAATTTGGTTAGCAAAAAAAAAAAAAATTGCAACTTTTTCATGGAGTTGTAGAGTGAACTATGATGCACAACACCATTAAAAGTTTACCAAATTCTCGCATCGTTTTACTTATCAAATCACTGGGTCAAAATGAACCTCTAATGTCGTGCGAGTACATAGAGAAGACACAGAGGTAGCCTATATGTTTATACTATTACGTACAAATTATAGTTGTCTAATTTAAGATCTGATGCTTGTTGATGAATTGAAGTCGATGATATACTACTGTTCTGAAGTGCAACAAAAAATATGTGAACAGAACTGATCAAAGACTTTGAGATTTCGTCTAAAAAAAGTATATATCAAGTTTCCATTACATGATGCACAAGGATCACTTGAAGAAAAATGAGATTTTATTAACTATAGCAGCTGAACCTCACGACTCAATAGGCTTCCTACGTACCCTCAAAATCTAGGCATCGAGCCACAGACGTTCGGCTTTTAAAATATCGATTAATTGTTGAGCATAGCTTTTGGTTGATGAAGATCCTTCAAGTCTTGCGTCATTATCCTCTTTTGACCTTTTAGTGATTTTGTGTCACCTTCGTGGAGCTTCCTCTTTGACGCTGCTGGTTTCACCTCCTTCGCTGAATTATCAGTCTGCACATTCTTTTCACACAGAGGGACAACGTCTCGAGCCACCTCTTCGCTGCAGTTCTGTAGAGCTGCTTTACTCGAATTAGTCTTTGTTTTCATTGTACCTTTGTTGCAGCTCTTGGCCTTGTCTAGGGTTGTTGAAGGCACGTCCTTGATAACCTCGTGCACAGGAGTTGAAGTAGTAATCGTCGGATTTTGAACAGTTTTGTGATGATCATCTTCTTTGAGCAAGTTTTCTCTGCGACGTCGTCGGAAGGCGGGGTTGATCTTAGCGTATAAAACCTCTGTCAGGTGTGCCCTCCGTTCCAGAAACTCATCGGGTCTGTACCAAGCAGCCACGGCTATCGCGTTCTCTATCAACTCGAATTCGTCTAGTCCCTTGCGCTCAAAGTAATCGTGCCATGCATCTGTTTTTACCAAGTCTAGGGAATCTGTCGCCATGTGCTTACGCACGGTTTGTCACAACGACAAAGGGACTGATTTCTTGTATGGACAGAATAGAACAGGAATTGAAGAAGCAGATTGAAAATAATTCCACAGAAGTACGTAGCTATGGGAATATATATACGCCATACTCAAGTAAATCCTTCTCGCATTAGTAGTTCTCCAAACAAATTCCATTCAGGACTCAAGGTTAAGAGAATGAACAAACTAGACGGTGGTGTAATAATTGTTTGTCCTACGAGGAAAAGGATTAACGTACAGTTGTAATCCGTTTTTGTCCCTGAAACTACTATAGTGGTGAAGAATAGAACCCAGACTAACGATGTTATATTAGGAGAAAATTTTATTTGCCCCTAGAGCACTACGTCAGCATGGTACGTAGGGGTGCAACTTGGGCGGGTTGGACCCGACCAACCCGAGCCCTGCCTGAATTAAAATAGGGCCCGAACACATAGCTTTAGTAATTAGGACGGGTTTGGACATAAATTATCAGCCCGAATTGCAATTAGGGTTGGACTTGGGTACAAATATTAAACGACGGGCTAATCCGAATTGCCCGATTTGTATGATCACTACTTCTAAATATTATATTTTGATAGAATTATGTAGCATATCTGCATGAATATGCTATTTTTCATTGCTTATTACGGATGTTTTTAATCATTATTTTGTTCTTGAACTAGTTTATTTGGTCTTTTCATAACAAAAAAATACTGTAATTTAAAAAAATGCATTAAGTCTAATGTTCTAACCCGAATTCAGTCCGAACCCGAATTGATTTAAATGAATTTGGGCTGGGAGGGGCTGTAAATTCTCTTAACTCGGGCTGGGCTGGGCTTGGGGCGCCTCGACAAAACTCAGGCTCGGGCTTGGACAACGGTGCCAACACGTACACCCGCCCGAGTTGCAGTCCTAATGGTATGTGGTGCTCTACACTATTCAATAACTGATACATATGCCCACAAAGGTTCACCATTATCCATGTAGGTTATAAAAAAAACGTTCAAAATACGATTTGAATATTCTCTCTCCCAATCACCCCACTTTCATTATACATGTCAAAATGTGAGCTAGGACCACGTGTTATTTGCTCTAAGCGCACCTAAGAATTGCTCATTAATTAGGGAGTGTAGGTATCTCGAAATTTGACATAAAGAAGGGGTGAAAATGTCATTATCCAAACTACAAGGGGTGGAAATATCATTTTTAAAATTTGAGGGATGGAAAAGTCAAACGACGTTCTTGAGTGATAAGATAGATCTTAAAAGCACATAAACTCGAAACAATGATGCAAGGGAAAAATCATCTCTGCACGGGGGCTAAAAACTGCTTAATTAGCTGGAAATCTTAATTACTGCTCATAGTGATAAAAACTAAAAATGCCCAAAATTGTACTGCTATCTAAAGAGGAGATTCTAAGACATTTCAAATTTGAAGAATCGCAAATTGAGTTGTTAATATTGAGTTATTGCGCGATAAAATCTAACTAAAAACTAAAAAAATATAATTTGACGCCTTAAATATTGTGGGATCCCCAAAAATGGAAGCAGCGCGTCGCCAAAGGCTTTGACTCCAATTTTTCTAGTGAATCGGCATCAACTACGGGTGTACTCATCGTCAACGGTCAATGTCGGTCCAACGTCAATCTCCTCTTCTTCAAAAAGCTCCCCCGAGCTATCTTCTTGATACAGCGGCACATCGTTATCAAACTCGTACATGTCAGCTACATTGACGGTATAAATACAATAGTCCATGTATTCATGTGCAAGACAATGGATTCTCTTCTTTTTCTTCCTTTTTCTTTCTCTCCTGTTTGTGCGTTTCTCCACGGTATGAGAGCCCGTTCGGCTCACGCCATTCTTGCTTCTCATTGTTCTCCGTGAGCTTCATTTCAGTATCCGATCCTCTTTTCCATTTTCGGGTGCATTCTGAGTTTTTGCGCTATTATTCTCCGATTTTGACCACCGTCTCTCTTCTTCTTCTATGAAAATGTCGTTCGTCTTCTGTATTTAATTTGTCTGGCGGTTGCATTTAACTTAGAGATTGGGTCTGCTGAGTTCAAGATCGAGTTCTTCTTCCGAGTATTGGGAATTTAGTGCTTGTGATTGAGTCAACTCAACATTTCTTTGCCGATTTTTTCCGAGTTCAGTTACGGCGCATCCATCAACTGGTATCATCTTCTTGATCTCCCATCTCAAGTCTCTGGTTCAAGTAATGTTGGAAAACGAAATATGTTATGGAGAGCTCGGATCAAATCTGTTTTCCAGGCGAAATCATTATTTGAGCATCTCAATTCGTCTCCACCTCCGACGACTATCTCCGGCGAATTCGGTAATTCTACTTCCAATGCTGCGTTTAGTACCTTGTGAATGATTTATCAGCGTCTTAGAGCCTACCTTATTGCATCTATTTCACCGTCTTTATTGCGTCTAATTCTACACTTGAACTCTGCATATAAGATTGGTTTCTTCTTGCTCAGAGGTTTACCTCTCTTTCACGATCCCACATTCACCAATTGAAACTGCAACTTCGTAGTCTGCAAAGAGGCTCCAAGACTATGCTAGAATACCTTGATCATGGCAAGTGTTATGACAAACCACCTCACGAACAATGAACGAATAAAAGAAGAACACGAGGATCTTACGTGGTTCGCTAGCAAAATATTTGCTAACGACCTCCAAGACAGAAAATTTAAAAGGAACAAGACTACAAGAATGTTTCTTCTTACCTAATAATGTGACTACTAGGTTCTCTATATAGTGCTAGGAAATCCCTAAAGTTTCCAAATCCGATTTGGAAACAACCTTGTTTCCTAACTAATCCTCCACCGTCTTTGACTTCCAATATTTCCTAATCAAAGTTGGAAACAAAGAGTTTAGCCGCATTTGACCAATTCAAGGCACCAACTCAACAAATTTCCACCTTGACTTGAATTGTCTCGTCAACAGCAGCTGCTCCTCTTCTCTCAAACAAAGCTACGTCTTCTCTGCACCTGATTGTCTAGTGTCACAAAGACTCACTGGACCCCCACCGGGTCCGACATGCCCCGAAGGGCTTACTGGCTCATAATGTTGAGCAATTCCAGACAATGCTGGAACTTGCTCTCCGGAACCGGCTTGGTGAACATATCCGCGGGGTTGTCAGCAGTCCCCACCTTCATCACCTTGATACTGCTTTCACTTCTCATAAAATGATACCTGACGTCAATATGCTTGGTCCTTTCATGATGAACCTGGTCCTTAGTCAAGCAAATCGCACTCAAGCTATCACAGTAGACTATCGCCTGATCTTGAAGTAGCCCTAGATTATTTACCATTCCCTTTAGCCAAATTGCCTCCTTTGCTGCTTCCGTTAGAGCCATGTACTCCGCCTCCGTGGTGGACAATGTCACCGTCGGCTGTAGCGTCGCCTTCCAACTCACAACAGATGCTCCCAGAGCAAATACATAGCCTGTCATTGATCTTCTACTATCAATATCCCCTGCATAGTCCGCATCCGAGAAACCAGCTACCAAGATGTCTTCACTAGCCCCATAACATAGGCCAATGTCTGACGTACCCTTAAGGTACCTGAATATCTGCTTCACCGCCTGCCAATGGTCCCTACCCGGATGAGCCATAAAACGACTAACCACACTAACAACGAATGCTATGTCCGCTCGAGTACAGACCATAGCATACATGAGACTTCCAACTGCGCTAGCATATGGAACCTTGGACATGTACTCCTTCTCCTCCTCAGTCTGAACGATGTACATTCCTAGCTTGCTGTTAGTTTCCATAGGAGTATCTATAGCTTTAGCTGATAACATCCCGAATCTTGCCAAGATCTTCTTGATGTATCCTTGCTGGATAAGAAAAGCTTCATCATCTTCCTATCTCTATAGATCTCAACTCCCAATATCTTCCGAGCAGCTCCCAGATCTTTCATCTCAAATTCCGCGCTAAGGGACCTCTTCAGTTCTCTAATGTCCTTGATATTCCGTGTTGCAATCAGAATATCATCCACATATGGAACTAGGTAAATACGTGATCCACCATGCAACTCTTTGTGATACACGCAACAATCATACTCACACTTGTGGTAACCAATCTTCAACATGAAGCTGTCAAACCCCTTGTACCACTGCCTCGGTGACTGCTTAAGTCCGTAGAGAGATCTCTTCATCTTGCACACGTGGTTCTCTCTTCCGGGAACTTGGAACCCCTCCGGTTGGCTCATGTATATTTCCTCCTCCAACTCTCCGTGCAGGAAAGCTGTCTTGACATCCAATTGCTCAAGTTCTAGGTCGGGGTGTGCCACTAAAGCTAGTAACACCCGGATAGAAGTATGTCTGACCACCGGCGAGAAGATCTCGTTGTAGTCAACTCTCTCTTTCTGACTGAACCCTCTTGCAACTAGCCTTGCCTTATACTTGACGCCCTCTCAGATGTAGTTCCTTCCTTTCTTCTGAAAACCCACTTGCAGCTGACTATCTTCCTTCCCGCTGGCAATTTAACAAGCTCCCAAGTCGAGTTCTTGCTAAGAGACTCCATCTCTTCTCCCATTGCGTCAATCCATTGTGTTGACTCAGAACTTGATATAGCGGCCTTGTAGGAGGATGACTCATCCTCTACCTCTTCCGCTACCTGTAATGCATATCCCACCATACCATCATCTCTGTATCTCTCCGGAGGCTTTATGACTCTCCTTGGTCTTCCTTCAACAATACTTTGATGAACCGGTTCTTCTAGTGTAGATGCATCCTCATTATCAGACTCCTCTGCTTCTTCCTCTTCTGCTTCTGGCGGCAGTGTAGGGATTTCGGAATCCTTAGGATCAGTAGGATCCGACTCTCCCTCCACCTTCTTCTTTGCACCTCCAAGCTCCACTTCCATGGAGTTTTTCAACATATGAGTCTCATCAAAGATTACACTTCTGCTAAGTATAATCTTGTTGTCTTCCCATATCTTGTATCCCTTCACACCTGTTCCGAAACCCATGAATACTCCCTTCTTAGCTCTTGGTTCTAGTTTGTCATCATCAACGTGATAATAGGCAACACAACCAAAAACTCTCAAATCCGAGTAATCCACTTCATTACCGGACCAGACTTCCATAGGAATCGTGCATCCTATACCTGTGTGCGGGCTCCGATTTATGAGATAGCATGCCATGGAAACTGCCTTTTCCCAGAAACCTCTAGAAAGACCTGCATTTGAAAGCATGCACCTTGCTTTCGCTAAAAGTGTCTGATTCATTCTCTCAGCTACACCGTTCTGCTGCGGTGTGTGCCGAACGGTGCGATGGCGTGCTATTCCCTGATCCTTGCAGAATCCATCAAACTCTGATGAAAAAAACTCTAAGCCGTTGTCCGTGCGCAGCCTCTTCACCTTCTTTCCCACCTGATTCTCTACTAGTGTCTTCCACTCCTTGAATCTTGCGAAGGCTTCACTCTTGTGCTTCATCACGAATATCCAAGTCATCCTGGAGTAGTCGTCTATGATGCTTAGGAAATATCTGTACCCTCCAATCGCTTTGACTCGAGATGAACCCCAGCAATCCGAATGGATATAATCAAGAGTACCTTTCGTTCTATGAACCGCCTTAGGGAACTTGCTACGCTGTAGCTTCCCATACACGCAGTGCTCACAAAACCCTAGGCTCTTGGGCGCATGCCCGGTGAGATAGCCTTTCTTGTGAAGTTCATGCATTCCACGTTCACTCATATGACCGAGCCTCATATGCCACAGCTTAGTCAGATCAGCTTCCTTAATCTCGGCTGAGACAACTCCAGCAAAAACTGTGATCGTCGAACCTTGCAACATGTACAAAGTCCCATTCTTGACTCCCCTGATACTCAACTTAGAACCCTCGCAGACTTGTAGATCTCCACCTTCACCGTTGAAACTGTATCCCTTGCTGTCGAGTAGACTCAAGGAGATCAGATTCTTCTTAATAAGTGGTACATGTCTGACCTGCTCCAAGGTACGTAACTTCCCTTCATTCATCTTCAATATAACTGAGCCGCTCCCAATCACCTTACAGATGGCTCCGTTTGCCATGTAGACAGACCCTCCATCCGTTTGGCTGTACGTCGAGAATAGCTCCCTGTTAGAGAAAATATGATAGGAAGCTCCGGAATCAAGGACCAACGCATCTTGAGAGTGCGTGACAACATCCTCCATTAGAACGTAATCATCCTCGGACGAGTTACCTTGTTCTGCTATGGCTGCGCATCCATTCTGCCCCTGTTGACCTCGTTTCGGGGAATCTCTCTTCCTGTGCCCCTTTTCCTTGCAGAAGGCACAAACATCTTTGGGTAACTTAGAACCTGGGAACTGTTTCTTCTAGTTCTTTTTACCCTTCTTGCTTCCTCCCGTCGCCATCAATCCGGAAGCATGGTCCTCTGTACCTATGCCTGCACCCTTATGGCGCAATTCTCTAGCATGGAGTGCCGATCTGACCTCCTCTAGAGATAAGTCATCCTTGTTCACAATGAATGACTGCACGAAGTTCTCATACGATGGAGGTAACGAGATCAACAACAATAGTGCGACATCCTCATCCTCCACCTTCTCGCCAATATTACGCAAATCTAACAGAATTGTGTTCAATTGATCAAGATGGTCCTTGAGAGTCGTACCTTCGAGCATCCACAGGGTGAAGAGACTTTGCTTTAGCATCAACTTGCTAGTGAGACTCTTCGTCATGTAGAGACTCTCCAACTTGATCCAGAGCTTCGCTGCTTCCTTCTAATCTGCGATCTCGATGATCACATCATTCGATAAGCACAACATAATCGTTGAGTGTGCCTTCTCCTCCATTGCCTTGAACTCCGCTGATGCAACATTCATGCCTTCCTTGTCGCGGTCAAAGGTGCCCACAAGCCTTGCAATTTAAGCAAAGCCTCCATCTTTATCTTCCACAGACTGAAGCTGTTCCCTCCTGTGACCCTGTCAATCTTCAATATCGATCCTGACATCGTTCTTGGTGGATCTTGAACTCTAGTCGCGTGCTCCACCTAGATTGCAAAACCCTAGCTTTGATTTCACCAAGTTGTGAAACCCTAGCTTTGCTCCGCCTTGATCTTGATCTTGAAACACCGCCAAACCCGAGCTCTGATACCAGTTTGTTATGACAAACCACCTCACGAACAATGAACGAATAAAAGAAGAACACGAGGATCTTACGTGGTTCGCTAGAAAAATATTTGCTAACTACCTCCACGGCAGAAAAGTACCCTTTATTCACTTAAAAGGAACAAGACTACAAGAATGTTTCTTCTTACCTAATAATGTGATTACTAGGTTCTTTATATAGTGCTAGGAAATCCCTAAAGTTTCCAAATCCGATTTGGAAACAACCTTGTTTCCTAACTAATCCTCCACCGCCTTTGACTTCCAATGTTTCCTAATCAAAGTTGGAAACAAAGAGTTTAGCCGCCTTTGACCAATTCAAGGCACCAACTCAACAGCAAGAACCTCATTGATCAGATGTTACAAGTCCAAGAACATGTCAGGATGAGGATTTAGTTCTTTAATTTTGAAAGGGTTATCGGTGACTTGTCTTCAGACTACTCCTAACGCAGATTAGAAGCAAAAATAAAGTCTAACGACGTTCTTAGATTGATAAAAGAGATCTCAAAAGCTGAGAAACTCGGGATTACAATTCAAAAGAGAAAAAATGTATTTGCCTATAGGTGCTGCTTAAATAGCAGAGAACCCTAATTACTGTCCAAAATAGTAAAAATGAAAATATGCCAAAATACAACCACTAAGGGCGAGATTCTGAGACAGTCCCAATTTGCAGAATCACAAAAGCAGTTGTCAATCTAGAGTTATTACGCGATAAACTATTACCAAAAATAATAAAGAAAACAGAAAACTGTCATTTGACACCCTTAACGATGTCTGATCGCAGAAAACTGACGTCGGCGCTTGGTTGTTTATGTCTAGCGATTCTACATCAAATAAGGGTGTATCCACCCTAAACGGGTCACGTCGGTTCTGCGTCAACTCCCATCTATGAATGAATTGTCTGCACCATTGTTATGTGAAGAGCTTCATGTAATTGCTTGTTCAAGTCCTTCACACTCATCCTCCGCCATGCTGCTATATGAAAAAGGGTGTAATTGAAATAACTAGCAGATGTAACAGTAGTAGTTAGGAGAGTGTAGGGACTAGACTGTAATTATTTTTTTAAGGTAGTTAGAAGAGGAGGGAGTATGATCGTACGGTAGTTGATGTATGGGTGTACTGTATGAACACGATATCTTCTTCTTACTTTTTCTCTCACTTCTGTTTGTGAGTTTCAACAGTAATCAATGAGTTAATTACTGGTCCGCTGACGATGAGCTGCTACTATAATTTGCAGATAGATATTACAAAAGTGCTATATGTTCCAAAAATTACGTCCCAAATTTTTCCAAAGCTTGGCACTTCTCCTATACTAACTTGTTTTAAGTATTGGTGGACCATGTAAATAATGTGGGTGATTTGGGATGTTATTGGGATGTTTATTTTGATATTTGTGACATCATTCCATAATAATGTAAAATGAGGTTGATTGGGCATTGCATTTGCTTTCTGTTAGTGGAATCGCATCCCCACAACAGTCCTCACTGATGAATGATGCATGTAATTAATCAAGTCGTTTTCTTCTACTTTCTTTCTCTCTTTTAATCTTTTAAAACACTGCTGATGGAAATATGACTCGGGTCCGTCTTGTCATATACGCTATTTTTGTTTCTTCTGTCTGTCATGAGCTTAATTGAAACCTTATATTATTGCATGTTTTATTCCTTCTTGAATTTCTAAGCCATTCTCCAATTGTTTTCATCTGAGTTTTGAATAAGAGTTTATGGGGAAAAGGCTTTAATACTTTCCCCTTATTATGCAATTTGTTTTTTCTTTTCTTTTGAGAAATTCTTCATCCCATGCCTCTACTTGAACTTAATAAATACCAGAGGTTCAAATACATACATCTTCTGAACTCTGAAGAAAGAACAAATAAAGAAAAGAAAGCAATGGAAAATGGTCATGATGAGTTACAAATCCCACTGACAGCCCAAACAAGAAGAGGAGCAGGAGCAACAGGATCAAGCAGCTTCTTGAAAGCTTCCTTCAATACAACAAACGCCTTCCTCGGTATTATTTCTGCATTCATTCATTTAATATTTTTCACCTTCCTTTTCAGATGAAAATTTATTCATTTAGCCTTTCCCAAATTTATTTGGTTGGTTTTTCATTCACTTTCTTTTATTAATTACCCAGGAATGGGTCTCCTGACAGTCCCTTATGCCCTCTCGAGTGGGGGATGGTTGAGCTTATTCCTGTTCTTCCAGGTCTCTGTTGTAGCATTTTACATATCAATATTGCTCAAAACATGCTTGGACTCCGATGCATCAATCAAATCCTACCACGACGTTGCTGAGCGCGCATTCGGCAAACCAGGCCGACTCCTCGTCTCCATTGTCGTGAACTCCGAGCTGTACCTTGTCGGAGTCGGCCTTCTCATACTCGAAGGAGATAATTTGCACAAACTCTTCCCCCAATTCGCCATCAAGATGGGAACATCACCATTAATAATCTGTCTAGATGGGAAACAATCCTTTGTCGTAATCACAGCTCTTGTGATCTTGCCTTCCATGCTGTTGACTGATTTGGGGATACTCTCTTATGTCTCCGCCACGGGGGTTTTGTCGTGTCTCGCCATTCTGTTTTCAGTTGTTTATGTCGGTGCAGCTGATGGTGGTGTCGGCTTCCAGGAAAGAGGTACGATGTGGAACGTCGGCGGCCTTCCTACAGCGGTCAGCCTCTATATCTTTTGCTTCGCTGGGCACCCGGTCGTGCCTTCTGTCTACACTTCCATGCGCAACGTCAATCAGTTCACTAAGGTATTATATCGTTTCAATTCGGGTTACTAAATTGAAACAGCTCGAAAATATATTTTGAATGGCATTTGTGAAAACTCGGCAGGGGCATTTATATACCTATTTTAAAAATATTGTTGTTAGGTATTCAATATATTAGGGGTTATAATAGAATTTTGGCAAATTCAGGAGGATAGGTGCCACCCATTGCTCCCATGGCCCTGCCAGGATTATGGTGGCCTAATGGAATCATCAAATTTAAGGTTAATACCTCTAATATTAGTGTCAATGGATGAGTAGAAAGCCCAGAAAGGCGAAGACTTTCTTTTTATTTCGTCATCACCTTACCAAATGAACAGTAACCTAACAAGGAGCAGCTACAACGCGATTAGATTCGCGATGAAGAGTAACTACCGTTGGTTCACGTAGCCTTTAGCTGCAGATCTATTTAATTTTAAAGGGAACGATGGCGCTTTTGTGCTATGTTTAAGTCGAACGATGCCGTTTTGGCATCAAGTCGGGTGAACTAGTCTGAGTCAACTAAGGAGGATAGGAGTGTCTTTTCTTTATTTATTGTTTCATAATTACGCGTTCTACCAGAGTATGTTACCTCAGGCTTCGAGCCACCTCATCCGAACTTTAGGAACGTTCGTTCGATGGGAGTAGGAAGAATCTTGGCATCAATAAATCAAATTCCATTTTCTAAGAATTCTCTCTCTATCTCTCTTTCTCTTGCACTCGCCGGAGGTGCTAACCCCTAATTCCCATCAATTTAGGACGATACGGCTGACGGTAAGTCGAGACTAAGAACCGAGTACTGAAAATTTGGTATTAGGGCCAGGTTAGATTCAACTAGGGACAATTCAATCAGTTCACTTCCTACAGCGGTCAGCCTCTATATTTTTTTCTTCGTTGGCCAACCGGTCGTGCCTTCTGTCTACACTTCCATGCGCAAATTCAATCAGTGCACTAAGGTGTTATAGTCATTGTTTCCATTCGGATTATTAATTATGAGTTTTTCCACTAAAGAGTAAGTTCAGTGGCGCAACCACAAAATTGAAACAGTCGAGGAGATTTGATTGGAACTGCCCGACATATATTTTGAACGATATATGTGAAATCTCAGTAGCTGCATTTATGTACTTATTATAAAGATATTGTTGTTAGGTATTGAAAACATTAGGGGTTATTGCTATGATCCGGGCAGATTATAGAGACCGATGATAATAGACGAAACAAGAACACAAGAATACACACAATATAACGTGGTACACTACCGATGAGCTAGCTACCTCCACATCCCGAAAACCCCTTTTTACTAGAGAGAAACGATATGAATACTACACACGACCTTAGCCTATGCCTATACACGTTTATATAGACCTAATAGGCTTGCTTGTCCCAAAGAAACGTCCAAAGCGGACCAAAACGCAAAAGGAAACAATTCTAAATTGCCCAGCCCGAACCAGGTCGCACGACCTGCTACAGTAGGTCGCATGATCTGCTACAGTAGGCCGCACGACCTTCTACAGTACCCAAAAATATCAACTTCTTTGTCTTCCTTCTCTTCGTCTTGATCCCCTGTTTGGCCTTGTTTCCTTGCCCCTCTTCGTCGCCTAACTCCTCGCCAAGCTTTTCGAGCCTATTTAAGACATATTCCCAACAAATCTCCACCTTTCCTTGAATTCTCTCTTTCTCTTGTGCTTGAATTAGCGGCTTCTCTCCAATAGCTCCAATATCACAAGTTGCTTCATCTTTGCCAAGATCATACAACGTGTGCCCCCAGCGACACTCCAACCCCTGTCTAGTTCCTGCAATCGAATCCTATCGATGCTCTAACTACGGCCGAGTTCCTGCAATCAAATCCCCTGCTTGTTGTTCCAACTCCCACCGAGTTCCTATAGCAAGTTTGTTCGTTGTTCCGACTCCCACCGAGTCCCTACAACAAAACCCCCCATCACGTGTCCTCTTCACGTTTCTTTGTCTCTCGTCAGACAGTCCCATATTCAATCCTCCGCCTCCTCATCAAGAGCACAGATTCCCCCTTGTCTAGAGAATTAGACCATCCTATGAAGTACCCTCCACCTGCATCCAAACCTGCAAATCGTGAGTTCATCCTTCGTCCACCGGTGTCTCTTTTCTCTACCGTTTGAAAACGTCACCGTAGCTTCCCTTGGTTGCCATCATCGCGTCGGAACTCTAACTGTCTGAACCCCCATATGCAGCCCTCTGCCGCATCCCCTCTTGTCGAGACTCAAACTTAGCGGTGGTTGTATAAGCCCCCTCTTTATCTACCGCCAATGACAATCACAGGCCTCGCTGCTTCAAAAAATCATGTACCTTGATCTGCCATAAGCTGAAGTTGTTTCTCCCATGAACTTGTCGATCTTGGTCATCCCCTTGTCATCTTCTCTGCAGCTTCTTTTCCAGATCTGTAACCCCCAAACGTGTGCTCCACCTTGATCGTGAAACCCTAGCTATGAATTTCACAGATTGTGAAACCCTAGCCCTATAACTCCACCTTGATCTTGGAACACCGCAATCCAAGCTCTGATACCATTTTGTTATGATCCGGGCAGAGCTTAGAGAATGATGATAATAGACGAAACAAGAACACATGTACACACATGATATAACGTGATTCACTAGCATGAGCTAGCTACCTCCACAACTCGAAAACCCCGTTTTATTAGAGAGAAACGATACGAATACAACCCACGACCTTAGCCTGTGACTATACACGTTTATATAGACCTAATAGGCTTGCTTGGTCCCAATGAAACATCCAAAACGGACCTAAAACGCATAAGGAAACAATTCTAAATTGCCCAGCCTGAACCAGTTTGCACGACCTGCTACAGTAGGTCGCACGACCTGCTGTAACACCCCCAAATTTTCATTACTGAAATTCCGGGCGTGCCCTTCTCATGGAGAATTAACCACCATGATCAGGGAAAAGGATCTTTGCTTCGGATTCACAAAACACACTTTATTACATAAAAAGTTCACAAGCCTTGTTCAGAGTTATTACAAACCATTATATTACAAACAGCGGAATAATGAAATTACTACTTTATTCAAGCGAGGTGATACTTCCACTAGTATGCGACGTCCCCATCCCCAACGTAGGCCTCTCCTGTGGTGGTTTTACAAAACAAGGACACCACAGTAAAAGTCAGTAAAAACTGAATGAGAACGCATCACAACGCGTAAATCAGAGTGAGGCACATGTAAGTATTAAAATAAGTTATGACATGTTCATTGATTTCAAAAATCAGTTTAGTTCTTTAATCGGGGAGATCCAGTACCAATAATCATATCCAGTGTGAACGGCGAAATAATCCGCTCGTCCGAACCAATCTCACCTCAGCATCTAGACCTTAAGTGTCGACACCCCCTACGAGGGAAACTGTTGTCCCAAGAGAGTAGTACTAGAGCCTTACCCTGTGCTAATGCGCCCCAGGGGAAACCATAGAGCCACCTTCGACTCAAGTCCCAAGCTTTGCTTGGTCAAACCATATCAAGTCCCAAGCTTTGCTTGGTCAATCCATATCAAGTCCCAAGCTTTGCTTGGTCAATCCATATCAAGTCCCCGAGAGTTCATGTTTCCACTTTACGTGATTAGTAGCTTAAACATTCTGAAAAGTCTCATTATTATCATTTCTAAAATACCATCAAGTAGTGGAAATCACTTCTTCTCGAGTGACAAGTTCTCAAAATATTGAATTCCAACATGTGAAAGTAAGGAGTTCAATTAACACAATGACATGTTTAGCAAACACAAGTATTGAGTAAGCTTAAGAAATGCGTTCAAAATATTTAAAGCTCAAGTCAAGGCAAAAAGAGACATTATAGTTAAACACGCGTTTTGAAGAGTAAGGGTTGAGCCTACGAACTCACCTACAAGTTCCGGCGGTAGCTTAGATGTAGCCGACGTAGCCTTCGTCTATGAATTCGGTGTCTACAAATAAGGATAAATCCTAATTAATAATTAATCGCTTAAGACCTAGTCGAATTTTAAGAATGTCCCTTAATCAAGTACTAAGATCTTATTTATTTGTCAAAACGACTAACCAAAATTTATTTATAAAAACACTATATTAATTTATCAAATATAATATTAACTAATATTAATATTAATTTACTAATCTTCATCCTACTCACAATGATATTTATTTACTAACTACTAATCATTATTTATTATACTAACATAAAATTTATACTTAGGTATTTATAATGTAGGATAGCTAGAAATGTAGTTGTACACTTACCTCCCCCTAGACTTGTCTAATTCTAAAAACATGAGTTGTTGCTAGTTCTAGAAAATACATTTATAACCCCCATTTCAAGAATAATTGTTGTATGCATTTCTAACGTTCCGTTTTCAACTAGTTTAACATGAATGACTTCCGGAAAGTGTGAGAGTACGAATATGCAAGAACATGTAAAATGCGACGCGGGAAAATGAAGTTATACCGAGTTTCCGATGAAATGAGCGGTGGCCTAGCGCGGGCTGTTTGAACCTCTTCGGCTTTCGAGAATGGTGTTAAGGAAGTCCTTGGAGTGACACGGAGTGGACGGTAGCAGCCGTGTCCCAAGTGGTGGTCGTTGGCGGAGTTGGTGATGAAGGTAGCTACTTGACGTTGCAAGTGTAGTTCAAGTTGGGCAACGATTCGGGATCCGTTTTGGCCTCTTTTGAACGTGGTTAAAGAATGAAAGTTATATATAACAAGTAGAGGGATATGTAGGAGAAAACGGAGGTCGTTTTGGAGCTAAAATGGAAGAGAACAAGAAAGAACAACACCGCTGCCCACTGGTGCTGTTCGGCTAAAGCAGTTTCAGTGCGGGGTGAATTCGGGCTCTGTTTTGACTCCGTTTGGTTGGGGCCAAAGAACGAAAGTTGTAGAGGACAAGTTGAGGAAGTTGTGGTTAAAATTTGGGCCAATTCCGAGTTGTAACGAAGGAGATACAGCAAGAACAAGCCGCTGTCCAGCAGCCGCTGCTACTGTTGCGGGTTGCTGCTTGTTGCGGCTGTTGGGGCTGCTTCGGGTGGTTGTTTTGGCCGGTTCTTTGCTTCTTAATGATGCTATGAATATCAGGTAGTGGGTGTGTGATGTGAGGGGTGGTGGGTATGGTTCTCGTGTTGGTTTGAGATGAGAGAGAGAGAGCTTGAGTTGGTGGTTATGGAGTTTTCCGGCGATGAACTATGGTGGTGTTGGTTGTGGTGGAGATGGCAAGGATGATGAGCTGATTATGAAAGTGAGAGGGGTTGTAGCTATGTTGGTGTGGTGAAATGGAGCTACGGGAGGTGGTATTTATAGGAGGAAATGAAGAAGCATGAAGAAGATGAAGAAGATGAATACGTAGGAAAATAATGGAGAAGATAAGAGAATAGTGTACTGCTTGTTTCTTCCCAAGGCATGATCCAATTTTTACGGAAATGATTGCCGTCTCATTTTCTTATTGTGGCTGAGATTTGTGTGAGGAAGATAAGTTCTTAGAAAATAATCGGGTGTGATATTATCGGTATGTCGTGATAAAAGTCGCCACGTAGTATTTGTGACACTATAGTGATACACACCATTAAATATAAATGTGATATATACGTATATATACATGTCTATGTGGTACATACTCTATTCTAATTTTATTATGACATAGTCACCTAGCAATGGTACCACAAAATATTAAATATAGATGTCAGTTTATACTCAATATTGCTATAAACATACATATTTGTTCCTAAAATATATATTTAAATTTCGGGTTGTTTCATCCTTCCCTCCTTAAGATCAAGCTTCGTCCTCGAAGCGCAAAAGTAATATCTCATGACTGTACTATGCAAAGTGCGTAATCTCATGTATTAACTATGTAGTGAGTAAAATATGATGAGTAAAAGTGTAACTAAAAGTGTGAAGGTCTCCTCCCCCTTAAAGGAGTGACGTCCTCGTCACTCGAGTTTATACCTGTTCAAACAAGTGGGGATATCGTTGTTTCATGTCAGCTTCAGCTTCCCATGTGACGTTCTCCGTCAGGTGACTGTTCCATAACACTTTGACCAACGTGGTTGACGTGGTACGAGTCTTTCTAGTCTTGGTGTCTAGGATTTTGACAGGGTGTTCTTCGTCCGTAGGAGTAGGGTCCAATTCTAAGGGTTCGGGATCTAAGATATGTGATGGGTCTGGAATGTACCTCTTAAGTTGAGACACGTGAAAGACGTTATGGACTCGACCCAGATTAGAAGGAAGATCTAAACGGTAGGCTACTTCTCCTATCCTGTCCTGGACTTCGTAGGGACCGATGAACTTGGGACTGAGTTTTCCCTTCTGATTGAAACGAGAAACTCCCTTGGTTGGTGATACCTTCAGGAACACTTTGTCTCCAACCTTGAACTCCACGGGTCTTCGTTTCTGGTCTGCATAAGACTTATGTCGATCCTGGGCCGCTTTCATCCGTTGCTGAATGATTCTGACCTGACTCACCATTTCCTCAATCATTTGTGGTCCCAAAACTAGTGTCTCGCTGATGTCATTCCAGCACAAGGGCGTCCTACATTTCCGCCCATATAGTGCCTCATAGGGTGCCATCCCTATACTTGCGTCGTAACTATTGTTGTACGAGAACTCTATCAATGGTAACCGGTCTACCCAAGAACCTTGGAAGTCCATGACACATGCTCGCAACATATCCTCCAATGTTTGTATGGTTCGTTCCGTCTGTCCATCAGTAGATGGGTGGAAAGCGGTGCTGAACTTCAGCTGAGTGCCTAAGGCTTTCTGTAATGCTTGCCAGAAATGTGAGAGAAAGTTTGGGTCTCGGTCAGACACGATGTCCTTTGGTACACCATGGTATCTAACGATATTCTTGATGTACGCGTCTGCTCGTTGCTCCATATCCCAAGTGTCCTTCATTGGGATGAATCTTGCCGTCTTTGTGAATCGGTCAACTACAACCCAAATCTGATTTAAACCATTCTTTGTCACTGGCAAAGCAGTCACAAAGTCCATCGATATCGAATCCCATTTCCACATGGGTACTTCTAAGGGTTGTACCAAACCTCCTTTCCTCTTGTGTTCGAACTTCACCTTTTGGCACGTGAGACATCGGGCTACAAATTCTGCAACCTCGTTCTTCATTCTTGGCCACCAGAACTGCTTCTTCAAGTCCTTATACAACTTATCTCCTCCTGGATGTACGGAGTATGGCGTGTTGTGTGCTTCTCTCATTAACCGTTCCTTGACCTCCTTACACTTTTGGGGCACACACCACCTCTCCTTGTACCTTATGCTCCCATCGTCGTGTATTCGGAAGTCCTTGGTTGAACCATCCTCGATTTTCTTCCTGATTCTTTCAAGTTTCACGTCTCCGGGTTGTCCCTTTCTGATCTCCTCAAAGATGTCTAGTGTGGCTACCAAATTGTACAGCACGTCTTCCCTTGCCTCCTGCTGAAGAAATTCAATCCCCAACTTCTGCATATCAGCTCGCAACTCCTTTGGTAAACTCCTCAAAGCATTGATGGTATGGCTTGTCTTCCTGCTTAATGCGTCGGCGACTACATTTGCCTTCCCTTCATGATATTGGATTTGTAGATCGTAGTCCTTGATCAAATCCAACCATCTTCTTTGCCTCATGTTCAAATCCTTTTGGGTGAACAAATACTTAAGGCTTTTGTGGTCGGTGAAAATCTTACATGTTGCACCATAAAGGTGGTGTCTCCAAATTTTCAAGGCGTGGACAATTGCGGCTAGCTCTAGGTCATGAGTTGGGTAATTCTCCTCATAGGGTTTTAGCTGTCGTGAAGCATATGCAATCACCTTCCCATCTTGCATTAGCACACATCCTAACCCGTGCTTTGAAGCATCACTATAGACCTCAAACTCCCTCGACTCAGATGGTAGGGTCAGAATAGGTGCCGTAGTAAGCTTTTCCTTCAGGGTTTGGAAGGCTTCCTCACATTTGTCATCCCAATGGTATTTTGTGGTTTTCTTCATTAGATTGGTCAATGGTCTGGCTATTTTGGAAAAATCCTTCACGAATCTTCGGTAATAACCTGCTAGTCCCAAGAAACTACGGATATCTGTTGCACTCTTAGGTCTTGGCCAGTCCCTAACCGCGGTTATCTTTCCTGGGTCTACGTAAATTCCCTCCTTAGATATTATGTGTCCCAAGAAAGGTACCCTATCCAGCCAAAATTCACACTTGGAAAACTTAGCATACAACTGTTCTTGCCTCAGGGTTTGCAAAACAGCTCTAAGGTGTTCTTCGTGTTCTTCCTTCCCTTTAGAGTAAACCAAAATATCATCAATGAACACTACCACAAAGCGGTCTAAGTAAGGTTTCATTACCCGGTTCATCACGTCCATGAATACAGCAGGTGCATTGGTTAGACCAAAAGGCATAACAGTAAACTCATAATGCCCATACCTGGTCCTAAAGGCAGTCTTAGGGATGTCCTTCTCGGCTACCCTTAACTGGTGATAACCTGATCTTAAGTCGATCTTGGAAAAGGTATCGGCTCCTTGTAGCTGGTTAAAGAGGTCATCTATCCTAGGGAGTGGGTATCGGTTTTTGACAGTCACATTATTAAGCTCCCTGTAATCAATGCACAGTCTCAAACTTCCATCCTTCTTCTTAAAAAACAAGACAGGTGCTCCCCATGGTGAAACACTTGGTTTGATATACCCCTTATCCAACAATTCCCTTAGTTGTTCCTTCAACTCTTCCAGCTCTACTGGTGCCATTCTGTAAGGTGCTTTGCAGATCGGTCCTGTCCCTGGTACAAGGTCAATGGTAAACTCCACGGCTCTCTTAGGTGGCATTCCAGGGATTTCGTCGGGAAATACATCGGGAAATTCATTAACAATTGGGATGTCCTCAAGTTTCATCGTCCCCATACTATCATCTCGGACAGAACAGAGATAGGCTTGGTGTCCCTTACCCATGGCTTTGACTACAGAAAGTGCAGACACAATTTTGACATTGGGTTTCTCGGTGATTCCTATGTGAGAGATTCTCTTACCCTTTGGTCCTCTTAGGCTTACCTTTTGGTTACGACAATCAATATGAGCATGGTGCTTTCCTAGCCAGTCCATTCCTAGAATAACATCTAGGTTTTCTAGGTCAAAGAGGATTAAGTCAGTGGGTATCTCACATTCTTGGATGGTTATGACTACTCCCCTAAAGATGGAATCACAGTTTACTACCCGTTTTGCAGGTGTAGCTATAGAAACAGGGTTCATGTGAGAGGGTTGAAGTCCTAGTTTTCTAGCAACAGATGACGATATGAAAGAATAGGATGCCCCACTATCAAAGAGTACGTAAGCAGGAGTGTTGTGGACTAAGAATGTACCAGTAACCACGTTTGTCGCAGTGTTTGCTTCCGCCTGGTTCATGGCATAGATTTGTCCGGCGCTCCTCTGGTTTCCATTTCCTTGGTTGTTAGTTCCATTTACAGTAGGTTGCGCATTCCGGTTGTTGCTTCCTGCAGGTGCATTGTAGTTGTTCCCTTGGGGTTTGCCTGCCTGATTGTTGTAGTTCCCACGATTGTTTCCGCCAAATTGGTTATTGTTACGGTTGCCTCCTCCGTATTGGTTGTGGTTGGCTTGGAATTGGTTCCCATTTTGGTAGTTTGGGCGAGGGTTTCCCTGGTTCTGTCTTGGGTATCCGTTCCCTCCGGTCCTGCCATTCTGGATATCAGCCTTTTTCGCGTTACACTCGAACGCTCGGTGACCACGCTTCCTACAGTAGAAACATTCCACTGTCTTTCCTTCACAATCAACTCCGGGGTGGTCCCTACCACACTGTTTGCAATTGTAGTGACGAGCTCGCCCGTTGACGTCAGTGTTGTGGTTCCTGAAGTTATTGCGATTCATTCCACGGTACCCCTCGGTTGCGTTGGTCTTGAAACTCTTGTTAGCATGGTTGGGTTCCTTAGAGTTGTTCCCTTCTTCCTCCTTCCTCTGGTTTGCTCGATTCCCTTGCATCTCCTCGATTTCTCCGATGGTAGCTGCTACCTCGTACGCTTCTCTTATGGTCGCACTCCTAGCAGCAACTACGTCCCTCTGGATGCTATAGCGAAGCCCTTTTATGAAGCATATGATCCTTAAGTCCTCCTTGTATACAAATTGGCCGGCAAAGCGCGACAATTCTATGAACTTGTTAGGATATTCTGTCACTGTCATGCTGCCTTGTTTCAAGGCCAGGAATTCGATATGTGTTTCTTGGGGTGTAGTCAAACTAGGTCAGTGGTCATGCATTCTTATTTGAGGCGTTTCGGTGGTGTTGAATTAAGGAGACAAGCTTCCGACACACTCTTCTAAGATCGCGGGTATCGTCCCCTCAACAGTTCTCCGCATCGCCTATATTAGACTTTCGTCCGGGTAAATGTATCACACTCTTCCTTGAAATCATTCTCTAAGTCACTACAATCCATTAGTAGTTTCCATTTCCGAGTCTCCCACAAAGACTTCTCCTCCTTCTCCGTCCTCATGGTCCTTGGCTCCCCCAAGCCCCTCGGTGTCTGTACCCGAGCCTGAACCTGGGCTTATAATTTCGGAGCCAGAAGTTACTCCCGGTGTTCCATCTTTCCATCAAGATTCATCGGGTCCTTATCCTTGGCTTTGCGGTGTCCCAGTGCTGTCGTCAACCCCTCTTTCGGTTATGAGGGCATCTTCAACTCCAGCATCTCGACCAGTGGATCAGTCACGCCCTCTTGCTCGCGCATGCTCGATCCTTATCTCAGAGGAGATTCACCGTCACCTAGGGAATTTGGGGCGACTTCTTGGGTTTCGCAATGATACACAAGTTATTGAGTGGCTTTTTCGGAAAGCTCGTCCTGCTATTCTAGAGTTAGGTCCTCGTAGAAGAGAGACTCCTAATGAAGGGTCACAAAATGCTCGTTCCTAGTCAATCAGTGTAATGGCTGTATTATGGGTTGTACCTTTTGTCTCATGCGTCTCTAAGTGTAATGGTCTTAACTATGTATTTTTCCCATTATTGAGGAAGTAATGAATTATTAGTCATAACAAGGTTATCCGAAAAAAACATTCCCAAATGACCTAATTACCCCCTCTCAACGGCTATAACGGTGAAAAGTAAATACAATTTTTTTTACCCCAATCTCCAACGGTCAGCCGACACTCCAACGACTATAAATGGCCAAAAGTCACTTTTACCCTTTGTCATATCCGTGTAACGGCTAGTAGGGAGGTTAGAAACGTAAATTCGATGCTCTTGAGGTTTCTATAAATAGAAGCTCCATAACATACTACTTTCATACCTCAAACATATTTAGAAATGTCTTCGGAGAGTGTTATGGCTATTATCACACTGATCATAGCCGTGTACGTGATAGTCCTCTTTGCGCGACTCAGCCTCTCCTTCATCAATCAGCCTCTGCTCCCTTTTCTTTTGGTTTGGTTGTTTGGGTTCATCCTTATGTTGGTAGTGTACCATAGGGAAAAGCAGGAAACAGCCATGTATGAAAGGATGAAGTACCAGTGATGTAACTATTTCCTACATTTTCTCCCTTATGAATAAAAGTCTTTTTTTTTCTTGTCTTTGCAATGATCCAACAAAATTTTGATAAGAAAGTCTTGAATCACAAGATTATCAAAACTGCACATTACAAGTTCAAACAGTATGAACACACAAAGAGATCATATATAGAACAATATATACTTGAAGATATGCTTCTAATCGTGAGAACAAGCGCATGCTTCTCACACTAACCCCTTTACCCCCGACTTAACTTGTTTTAATTCAGGTTTTATCTTGCCCTAGTCCATTTTTGAGAAATAAAAATATTGAGTTTCTTTTTCGGAAATCGATTTCCACTTTAATTAGGGTGCATTAAGCTTTGAATCCGAAGATGCTCTGATACCAACTGTAACACCCCCAAATTTTCATTACTGAAATTCCGGGCGTGCCCTTCTCATGGAGAATTAACCACCATGATCAGGGAAAAGGATCTTTGCTTCGGATTCACAAAACACACTTTATTACATAAAAAGTTCACAAGCCTTGTTCAGAGTTATTACAAACCATTATATTACAAACAGCGGAATAATGAAATTACTACTTTATTCAAGCGAGGTGATACTTCCACTAGTATGCGACGTCCCCATCCCCAACGTAGGCCTCTCCTGTGGTGGTTTTACAAAACAAGGACACCACAGTAAAAGTCAGTAAAAACTGAATGAGAACGCATCACAACGCGTAAATCAGAGTGAGGCACATGTAAGTATTAAAATAAGTTATGACATGTTCATTGATTTCAAAAATCAGTTTAGTTCTTTAATCGGGGAGATCCAGTACCAATAATCATATCCAGTGTGAACGGCGAAATAATCCGCTCGTCCGAACCAATCTCACCTCAGCATCTAGACCTTAAGTGTCGACACCCCCTACGAGGGAAACTGTTGTCCCAAGAGAGTAGTACTAGAGCCTTACCCTGTGCTAATGCGCCCCAGGGGAAACCATAGAGCCACCTTCGACTCAAGTCCCAAGCTTTGCTTGGTCAAACCATATCAAGTCCCAAGCTTTGCTTGGTCAATCCATATCAAGTCCCAAGCTTTGCTTGGTCAATCCATATCAAGTCCTCGAGAGTTCATGTTTCCACTTTGCGTGATTAGTAGCTTAAACATTCTGAAAAGTCTCATTATTATCATTTCTAAAATACCATCAAGTAGTGGAAATCACTTCTTCTCGAGTGACAAGTTCTCAAAATATTGAATTCCAACATGTGAAAGTAAGGAGTTCAATTAACACAATGACATGTTTAGCAAACACAAGTATTGAGTAAGCTTAAGAAATGTGTTCAAAATATTTAAAGCTCAAGTCAAGGCAAAAAGAGACATTATAGTTAAACACGCGTTTTGAAGAGTAAGGGTTGAGCCTACGAACTCACCTACAAGTTCCGGCGGTAGCTTAGATGTAGCCGACGTAGCCTTCGTCTATGAATTCGGTGTCTACAAATAAGGATAAATCCTAATTAATAATTAATCGCTTAAGACCTAGTCGAATTTTAAGGATGTCCCTTAATCAAGTACTAAGATCTTATTTATTTGTCAAAACGACTAACCAAAATTTATTTATAAAAACACTATATTAATTTATCAAATATAATATTAACTAATATTAATATTAATTTACTAATCTTCATCCTACTCACAATGATATTTATTTACTAACTACTAATCATTATTTATTATACTAGCATAAAATTTATACTTAGGTATTTATAATGTAGGATAGCTAGAAATGTAGTTGTACACTTACCTCCCCCTAGACTTGTCTAATTCTAAAAACATGAGTTGTTGCTAGTTCTAGAAAATACATTTATAACCCCCATTTCAAGAATAATTGTTGTATGCATTTCTAACGTTCCGTTTTCAACTAGTTTAACATGAATGACTTCCGGAAAGTGTGAGAGTACGAATATGCAAGAACATGTAAAATGCGACGCGGGAAAATGAAGTTATACCGAGTTTCCGATGAAATGAGCGGTGGCCTAGCGCGGGCTGTTTGAACCTCTTCGGCTTTCGAGAATGGTGTTAAGGAAGTCCTTGGAGTGACACGGAGTGGACGGTAGCAGCCGTGTCCCAAGTGGTGGTCGTTGGCGGAGTTGGTGATGAAGGTAGCTACTTGACGTTGCAAGTGTAGTTCAAGTTGGGAAACGATTCGGGATCCGTTTTGGCCTCTTTTGAACGTGGTTAAAGAATGAAAGTTATATATAACAAGTAGAGGGATATGTAGGAGAAAACGGAGGTCGTTTTGGAGCTAAAATGGAAGAGAACAAGAAAAAACAACACCGCTGCCCACTGGTGCTGTTCGGCTAAAGCAGTTTCAGTGCGGGGTGAATTCGGGCTCTGTTTTGACTCCGTTTGGTCGGGGCCAAAGAACGAAAGTTGTAGAGGACAAGTTGAGGAAGTTGTGGTTAAAATTTGGGCCAATTCCGAGTTGTAACGAAGGAGATACAGCAAGAACAAGCCGCTGTCCAGCAGCCGCTGCTACTGTTGCGGGTTGCTGCTTGTTGCGGCTGTTGGGGCTGCTTCGGGTGGTTGTTTTGGCCGGTTCTTTGCTTCTTAATGATGCTATGAATATCAGGTAGTGGGTGTGTGATGTGAGGGGTGGTGAGTATGGTTCTCGTGTTGGTTTGAGATGAGAGAGAGAGAGCTTGAGTTGGTGGTTATGGAGTTTTCCGGCGATGAACTATGGTGGTGTTGGTTGTGGTGGAGATGGCAAGGATGATGAGCTGATTATGAAAGTGAGAGGGGTTGTAGCTATGTTGGTGTGGTGAAATGGAGCTACGGGAGGTGGTATTTATAGGAGGAAATGAAGAAGCATGAAGAAGATGAAGAAGATGAATACGTAGGAAAATAATGGAGAAGATAAGAGAATAGTGTACTGCTTGTTTCTTCCCAAGGCATGATCCAATTTTTACGGAAATGATTGCCGTCTCATTTTCTTATTGTGGCTGAGATTTGTGTGAGGAAGATAAGTTCTTAGAAAATAATCGGGTGTGATATTATCGGTATGTCGTGATAAAAGTCGCCACGTAGTATTTGTGACACTATAGTGATACACACCATTAAATATAAATGTGATATATACGTATATATACATGTCTATGTGGTACATACTCTATTCTAATTTTATTATGACATAGTCACCTAGCAATGGTACCACAAAATATTAAATATAGATGTCAGTTTATACTCAATATTGCTATAAACATACATATTTGTTCCTAAAATATATATTTAAATTTCGGGTTGTTTCACCTGCTACAGTACCCAAACACATCAACTTCTTTTTCTTCCTTATCTTCGTCTTGATCCCCCATTCTGCCTTATTTCCTTGCCCCTCTACGTCGCCTAACTCCTCGCCAAGCTTCTCGATCCTATTCAATGCATATTCCCAACATTTATAATAGAATTTTAGCAAAGTCGGGAGGATAGGTGCCACCCCTTACCCCCATGGCATTGCCAGGACTATGGAGGCCCATGGGAATCATTAAATTTAAGGTTAATACCTTTGATGTTAGTTTCTATGGATCAATAGAAGCCTAGAAAGGCGAAGAAATTCGATTGATTTTGTCATGACTTTACTAAATGAAGAGTATAACCCAACAAGGAGCAACTACCACACGATTAGATTGCAAGAAAGAGCAGCTACCGGTTGATCACATAGCCGTTAGCCGCGGATCTTTTTTATTTTAAAGGAAATGATGTTGTTTTGGGCTATGTTTAAGCCGAACAATGTCATTTTGGCATCAATTCAGGTGCACTAGTCTAAGTCAGCAAGGGATAGGAGTGTCTTTTCCTTTTTAATTATTTTATTTTACGCTTCTACTTGCCCACCTCATCCCGACGTGAGAAATGTTCATTTCTTGTGGGGAGGAGGAATCTTTGTATTAATCAATCCAATTCTGATTTCAGAGAATTCTCTTTCTTTCTCTTATACTCTACGAAGCTACGAAACCCTAATTCTCGTCAGATTAGGAGGATGCGATTGTGACGCGATTTCTTAACGTGTATGCGCAAGTGCACGGTCAAGTAATATAGGGGTGGTATTTCAATCCCGAGTTATCGATCCCACGAGGACATGCTTGAGATTATTTAATTAGTTATTTAATTTAGAGTACGGTGCATGAGGAAAGATTTGATTGATTTTAGAATTGAAATAACAACTAATCTAATATTTTTGTATTTTTTTATATATTTAAGATACAAGTTTGGAGAAACTAGGCAATCTCTAGATCACCTAGGGTTGTAGACGATTTCCTGATTATCAGAGCAACATGTTAACTATATTCTAACTAAGCCGGGTAACAGCGCTGACTATCTCCTATCGGTCTCAAGTCATTCTACTTCCCGGTAGACTACAATATCCTATCGGTCTCTTGTGTCTACCGGTCCGTTCTAGTAGGCTAACGACATGCACGACAACGGGTCCTGTAGGTCCACCGTTGCACGAAACAGTCGAATCTCACCTACCGAATCTACCCACACTAGCCAATCCTAACACGTCTCTTCTCAGTCTCAGTGATACGGGATTGATGTTCAAGTCTCATCCTAGTTAGTTAGAATCACTGTCGTGCATTCAGTAACTAAGCAGTGTTTCCGGTTAGCTACTCCATTAACACTGAGTATTAAGCACAGTACATGAACAATTGAATTAAAATATTTCTAACTTTAAGCATGAATCAACTATTGAATGAAACCCTAGTTCTTGAACCCTAGTTTATCTCCTAATTGTGTCACTCAATTAGGATTACTAACATAAACAAGAAACTAGAATTGATTCAAAAGAAGAAATCAAGAAATCATGAAGCAAAGATTAAATCCGGAAAAATATCATCGTTTACATGAACCCTAGGCTCTCAAAGAGATGCCTAGCAAAACGTCTAGCTAATAATAATCAACCAAACAAGACTTACAAGTTTCTCCATACAAAGATTGTGAGAGAAGAAGAAGAAATCAAACTTGAGTCTTCAATGGAGGAGGAGTCCTCCTCTTGTTGCGTCGTCTCCCTCCTTCTCACGTTCCTTGCTTTCTTCCCCAATGAATCTTGTCTTAATTTTAGTTTTTTAGGTATTAATTATCTCCAATTAGGTTTAGGAGATTGTCCGTGTGTTTTTCTTCTTCTTAAGCAGATCGCACGACCTCAGTAAAGCTGATCGTGCGATCTGCTCAGGTCTTATCTCTGATCGTGTGACCTGCTCAGGTCTTATCTCTGATCGTGTGATCTCCTTAGATCCTACGACCATACACTCTGATCGTGGAAATAGTGAGTTGCTCCATTTTCTCCTCCGAATTTATTCTAAGTCTTGCTCCAGATCACACGACCTCAGTTTTGCAAGTCGTGTGATCTGCTGAAATTTTCTTCTTCTCTCCAATTCCGAGCTTTGTCTCAATTTCCGAAGTTCGTTTCTCCTCTTCTTTCAGTCTCCGAGTTACGTTTCCTGTCAAAACAACACGAAACACACCCGTGCGATCAAACGTGACAAAGTATCAGAAAACAACGCGAGAAACGCCCGGATTTACAAGTTATCGCTCAAAGATACACTTACTAAATTTCCTCAAGTTCATAGTGTATTTCTAATATAATCTACCCGAAATTCACACAAAACGGTGCACAAACGTAGAAGAAATATAACTCTAATGCAGAGTTATCAAATCCCCCACACTACCTTTTTGCGCGTCCCGAGCAAAATCAATCCTTACACTACGTTTTAAATCGACCGAATTGCATAAAACTTTACTAGCCATGTGACACAAACAAAACACACATACCCAATGCAATCTTCATGACTATACAATGCAACTCGATTATAGAATAATGCAAGAATTGAACAACGCAAATTTCTTCTTTTTTTTTTTCTTTAAGAGATCGGGCAATCTCGCTATCACTAACCAGAATCATCAAGTTCTCGCAAGTCTCTTTTGCAATTTACACAACCGCAATAAGGAATTGAAAATACAATGATCCTACGCACAAGCTCACTAAGGGGTCCCTAAACATCCACCAAACTCAATCCAAGATCCGGGCACGTCCTTTAGCTCAGAGGGTCTAGGCACCCTTAGTCCTATAGTAGTCTTTCGTCGCCAAGTCATATGAGGTTTTCAGACCCTCTTAGCCGTTATTGCATTGAATGCAAGTTGTCCCAATGACGGGAGACACAACTCCGTGTAATACGGCTTGACTTTAATTTTCCTTAGATGCTCTAATTGGTTTGAATCCAAATTCCCTGCGCGAACCGGGGCACATTAGGCTGTTCACCGTATCTAGTCCAAGAGAAGATTTTGATTCATTTTGTTTTTCATTCTCTTTTAATTATTTCAGTCGTGCATTTAGAGCAACTAAGTGTGGGCTTTTTCGGTTAGCTCTTAAAACCACCGTAAGGGATGGTGGTGTACACTCCCTAACTTCACTTAGGCTAAGCCAGTGTACCACATGGAACCAACTCTACACGAAGGTCCACCCCATATTTACAAGAGGCCACAAGTTTCCACTCGAAAACAGACTATTCGACTACCTTTAGACTAAATCCTCCTAGCACACTATTGTAACTAAAGGTATGCCCGACATCTACTTTCCACTTTTCCCTGAATACCCGGGACTTCCTTTCGTTAAACCGATGCGTAGGATACTAAAAATTAAGGTTTCCCCCACTACGGTGCTTCCTATTCATTGAGACTCTTTCACTCAACTCTCTCTAGTTTCAAGCTTCATCAATTGCCCAACTCAAAATTTTTAATTTTTATGGATTTTCGTTTTTTTTTATTTTCAATTTGTTTCTTAGACTCTACATGCTTAGAGCCAACTCGATTAACCACACGTTTTGGGTAGGGACTCAATAAAGTAAAAGTGCAAAGAAATGCATACTAACAATCCTAACACAATACGACACTATATTAACACTCTACACTAACTACACGTACTACACAATACAACACAACTACATGTAACTGGCGACGCACAACTGACATGGCTAGCAAAATATACACAAACCCCCCCCCCCCCACCACACTTAAGCGTTTTGTTGTCCTCAACGAATTTAGAGATATACTAGGAGGTGTCCTCGCTCAAATGTGTTTGCGATGGATCTACACAATTATGGCTCCAAACTTAGAACAGATAGAGAGTTAGAGGGACCTGAGTGCCCGGACCTACATGGGCACCGTTGCAGCGAAACTGCAACAAGAAGGGGTCTTGTGGACCGTTGACAGTTTCCGGAAAAGTCTCACCTCGCGTCCGGATTCCGATGCGCCTACTCAACATTCTATCACAGCATCAAGAAGGGGAATCCGTAGCGTCTTCTGTACCTATGTCTCTGTACACTGATTGAAAGTATTAAAGCAACTCTCTCTCACCCCTCAAAATCATATGGATCTAAAAGAAAGAACATAAATAAATAGCATCCTACTCTACATTGGGTTGCCTCCCAATCAGCCCTTGTAATTTAAGGTCGACAGCCCGACCCGGTTATCTCAACTGTCAAGGATAGTGGAGGCTACTTTATCCCTCCACTTCTTCTTCTTCCACCATATCTTCTCAAGAACTTCACGTGCACCTCTGTGCTCTGAAGAAGGTGGACAATTGTGGAAGCTGACTCCTTTCATTTTTCAATTGATCTTCTTGAGAAACTTCCACCAAGTACCACTGGGCTCAAATGAATCTTTGGCCATAAAATCATCCCAGTAATACCTCATATGTGCTAGATGCTCTTCAAATGACCCATGCAATTCATCCACACCCCCACACTTGTTGATTTCCAACTCCTTGACTATGGCATATGGATCATCAATAAAGTCGCCAATATGAAAAGAAATTGAAAATTTCTCATGATGCACTTCCCCATAAGAATCTCCATACACAAGTCTTTCCAACTCATCACAGACTTGATTAATATGAGATACGGAGAATTCTTCGGAAGTATGAGTAGGGGCTTTTACCTCAATAGGTATGGGAACAAGTGAATCATCAGCTTCATCGTCGGCACCCCACAGGCTTCCAATGCTGGTGTCTTCCCATTCATGTCAAGGAAGTGAGGGCTCTTGCAGTTTTGGCTGGCAATACGGAAGGTCCTCCCATCTTGGGCACACAGGTCCACCCCAGTCTGAATCAGAGTCTGAGTCCTCATAAGTGGCGGTGTCCACCAATGGTTCCTGGACACTGCAGTCTTCGTTCGGCTCAGGTATCTCTTCTTCCACTTGTGGTGGGGATGATGAAGGTTCAATGTGAGGCTCACTGTCATGTGGCAAGGGATCCTCTTGTGGCTCTTGAATACTAGATTCTCCTCCTGTTGGCAGTTTTTCTATTCGTTTCTTTATCCTCTCCAACATCTCCCTCACGCATTCCCTACCTGTGGAAGAATCCTCTTGTGGTAATTGTGAAGCTATGGACAAAAATTTGGCACACACTTTGATGTCATTCATAATACTACGCCGTTCTGCCATAATCGCTGATGAGTCTTCCTGGTGCTGATGAAGCTGGGGGGCATGTACTCGACATGAGTCTCTACGGTCATTCCAAATGCCGCATACGTAGCACCAAGTTATGCATGCATCCTCTTCTTCATGGTTACCCCTGCAGTGGAAACAGTAGGGGGACCCGAATGACACTCTTCGCTCCACATGCTTATATTGTCTCTTGCTTCCTGCGTTCCTGAAAAACAGACTCACAAGACACCCGTGAAGCACAGAGATATAGAATAAAAACTAAAATAAAAGTACTCTAAACTAACTACTAACTAAATAATCTACCGCTGTCCCCGGCAACGGCGCCAAAAACTTGACGCGATTTCTTAACGCGTATGCGCAAGTGCACGGTCAATTAATATAGGGGTGGTATTTCAACCACGAGTTATCGATCGCACGAGGACATGCTTGAGATTATTTAATTAGTTATTTAATTTAGAGTACGGTGCAGGAGGAAAGATTTGATTGATTTTAGAATTGAAATAACAACTAATCTAATATTTTTGTATTTTTATATATATTTAAGAAACAAGTTTGGAGAGACTAGGCAATCTCTGGATCACCTAGGGCTGTAGACGATTTCCGGATTATTAGAGCAACACGTTTACTATATTCTAACTAAGCCGGGTAACAGCGCTGACTATCTCCTATCGGTCTCAAGTCATTGTACTTCACGGTAGACTACAATCTCCTATCGGTCTCTTGTGTCTACCGGTCCGTTCTAGTAGGCTAACGACATGCACGACAACGGGTCCTGTCGGTCCATCGTTGCACGAAACAGTCGAATCTCACCTACCGAATCTACCCACACTAGCCAATCCTAACACGTATCTTCTCAGTCTCAGTGATACGGGATTGATGTTAAAGTCTCATCCTAGTTAGTTAGAATCACTGTCGTGCATTCACTAACTAAGCAATGTTTCCGGTTAGCTACTCCATTAACACTGAGTATTAAGCACAGTACATGAACAATTGAACTTTAAGCATGAATCAACTAATGAATGAAACCCTAGTTCTTGAACCCTAGTTTATCTCCTAATCGTGTCACTCAATTAGGATTACTAACATAAACAAGAAACTAGAATTCATTCAAAAGAAGAAATCAAGAAATCATGAAGCAAAGATTAAATCCGGAAAAATATCATCGTTACATGAACCTTAGGCTCTCAAAGAGATGCCTAGAAAAAACGTCTAGCTAATAATAATCAACCAAACAAGACTTACAAGTTTCTCCATACAAAGATTGAGAGAGAAGAATAAGAAATCAAACTTGAGTCTTCAATGGAGGAGGAGTCCTCCTCTTGTTGCGTCGTCTCTCTCCTTCTCACTTTCCTTGCTTTTTTCCCCAATGAATCTTCTCTTAATTGTAGTTTTTAGGTATTAATTATCTCCAATTAGGTTTAGGAGATCGTCCGTGTGTTTTTCTTCTTCTTAAGCAGATCGCACGACCTCAGTAAAGCTGATCGTGCGATCTGCTCAGGTCTTATCTCTAATCGTGTGATCTGCTCAGGTCTTATCTCTGATCGTGTGATCTCCTTAGATCCTACGACCATCCACTCTGATCGTGGAAACAGGGAGTTGCTCCATTTTCTCCTCCGAATTTATTCTAAGTCTTGCTCCAGATCGCACGACCTCAGTTTTGCAAGTCGTGTGATCTGCTGAAATTTTCTTCTTCTCTCCAATTCCGAGCTTTGTCTCAATTTCCGAAGTTCGTTTCTCCTCTTCTTTCAGTCTCCGAGTTACGTTTCCTGTCAAAACAACACGTGCGATCAAACGTGACAAAATATCATAAATAACGCGAGAAACGCCCGGATTTACAAGTTATCGCTCAAAGATACACTTACTAAATTTCCTCAAGTTCATAGTGTATTTCTAATATAATCTACCCGAAATTCACACAAAACGGTACACAAACGTAGAAGAAATATAACTCTAATGCAGAGTTATCAGATTGCTGGGAATTTGGGACTAAGAACAGGGTCATGAAAACTTGGTATCAAAGCCAGGTTATATTCTACTAGAGACAATTGATTCAATCATGGTGAAAATGATTATTTGGACGCTTGGTTGAAGGACGCACATGGTGATCTTCAAGGAGTGCATAAAACGGTTCAAATGCAGATTCTAGAAGCACTGAAGAACATGACCATAGGCTCAATGAAATTCCAGCTAAGTCACAGCTCCAATTCGAAGAACTGATCCAAATTCAGAGACTGGTGGCCAAGCTGGCGAGGTATACGGCTAAGTACAATGTCGTGGATGGTGATACCGAAGCTACATCAATACGATTGGGGGCCAACTCATCGGAATCTACTTCAGTGAACTTTCTAAAGCTCAAAATTTATCAAGGTAACTCAAACCCTAGCATTAGATTGTCACAAGTTGACTTTCCCAACATTAATGGAAATGATCCACGCCATTGGGTTGAGAAATGCTCTCGATTCTTTTCATTTTTCCCTGCAACTAGTATCTCGGCTTTTTTTGTACTTAGAACGGCAAGCTGGTGTGTGGTTTAGGAATGCTTATGATACTATTGATCATCTGACATGGGAGGTATTGGTGAAGGATTTTTTTACCAAATTGGTGATGTTGATGAATTACTTGGGTTGATCTATACTCTCAAGCCAGAAGATACCCTGGATGAATACTTGTTGAAGAACTTAGACTCAATGTCTTGTTGAAACATCCCTCACTGAATGAAGAATTATTCATTTCAGTGTTCGTAAGTGTTTTATAGTTGGAGTTCAAACATGTGGTGACATTGTTAAGACAAAAAAAGCACTGCAGAAAGCATTTCATTTTGCCAAAATTGGAAGGGTGTATCAGTGTGAATTGCAGCAACAAAACACCGCCAAACACACCAACACCCTAGCTAGAACGTCCTTCAATCCAAAAATCATCCGTACCATCACTTATCCTACATCGTCAAAACCACTAGCCATCACCATATTCCTTTAAAAAAACCAACCTCATTTTTACCTCCACCATTAACAAGAATCCTACATCCAGTCTCACCATTACCACACAAAAAACCACAACCACCAAAACTATCCATAATATGACTCAAGTTGAAATGCAAAGTAGAAGGGAGAATAATATGTGCTATGTTTGCAAGGAAATTGACCACCGGGGGTCATAAATGCAAGAAGAAAAAAAAAGTATGCTTGTTAATGTGTGGTGAGGATGATACTCAAGAAGAGAAGAAAGAAGGACCAAGGGTAGCTTAGATAGAAGAAGGGAGTACTAGTGAAATGAATATAGAGTCAAGAATTACTCTACATGCTATAACGGGCATGGTACACAACACTAACTTAAGCTGAATGGGGTGTACAATAACAATGTGTTGATTATGCTAGTGGATTCATGGAGTACACATAATTTTATCGACACTGGTACAACCAAGAGGTTGGAATGTCCCTTGCAGCCTACAACTCAAGTAAATGTAGCCAATGGGGATAAGAACATCAGTGGAGCATTATGGCCCAATTTTAAATGGAGGGTACAAGAAGAAGATTATGAGACCGCTGTGAGGGTTATACCTCTAGGAGGCTGTGACATTTTATTGGGGATTTAGTGGCTACACTCATTGGGACCCTTCATGATGGATTTCAAAGAAATGGCCCTCATTTACAGTATGAATGGGGAATCTAAGGTGTTACAAGGGATCAAACAAGATGAAGAGATGCAAATCATGAGTGTAAGGCTATGCACAAGTACTGTAAAAGAAACCACCCAGACGTACTGTATCATATCACTAAGAGTAAGTAGGACAAGAACACAGATGTAGTACCAATCCCACTGCATGATGTACTCGAACAATTTAGTGATGTATTTGGAGAGTCAAAGAAATTTCCCCCGAGGAAAGAACATGATCATCAAATTCAACTAATCCCGGGATCAGCACCTGACAATGTGAGACGATACATGTACCTACACATGCAGAAGACAAAAATTGATAGACAAGTACAGGAAATTTGGAAATAGACATCATCAGAACCAGCACTAGCCCCGTCTCATCTCCAGCATTGTTGGTGAAGAAGAAAGACAATTCTTTGAGAATATTTATTAACTACAACTAGGACTGCAACTCGCGCGCGCTGGGCGGGTAGACACCCTTGTCCAAGCCCAAGCCCGAGTTTTGTTGGGGTTGCCCAAGCCCAGCCCAGCCCGGGTTAGGACCATCGCTAGCTCGTCCAAGCCCAAATTCGAGCAAACCAATTTGGGTTCGAGTTGAATTCGGGCTAGCCCATTAAGCTAAATAAATTAACATAATTATCACATTCAACTCAGCTGAAATTGTCTTCTTAAATTTAAGTTAGTAACTTACATACAAAAATAGATTCCAAATGTAGACACTTGATTTTTTTTATTTAAGGCTAAAAAATAATGACTATACATTGTTAGAGTGCATCAAAAAAATCAATTTATAGAGAGCATACTCAATATATTGTGGAAAAAATTATATTAGTCAAGAAAACGAGCATAATTAGAAATATCACTAATAATTAAAAGAAAAAATATATTCTTGATATATGATATATAATGCCCTCCAAATATAACATTTACAGGTAATGTGTAAATCGGGCAATTCGGGCTAGCCCATTGTTTAATATCTGTATCCAAGGCCAACCCTAATTACAATTCGGGTTGAGAATTTTTGCCCGAGCCCGTCCAAATTACTAAACATGGGCCCATGCCCGAATTTATTTCGGGCTGGGTTCGGGTTGGTCGGGTTCAGCCCGTCCAAGTTACACCCCTAACTACAGCCAGTTAAACATCATTACCATCAAAGATAAATTCCCATCCCTTTAGTATATGAGGTACTCGATGAAATATGAGGTGAAAAAGTGTTTTCTAATCTTGGATTGAGGTCGGGATACAATAAGGTTAGGATGTATGACCCTGACATCCCAAAGACTGCATTTAGGACTCAGGAGGGACATTGTGAGTTCTTGGTAATTCTATTTGGCCTCACGAATGCACCCTCAACATTTAAATCCGGATGAATTCAAACCCTACTTAAGGCAGTTCATTCTTTTCTTCTTGAATGATTTATTGGTGTTCACCCCTAATATGACAACTCATGTGGGCCACCTGCAGTTAACCCTCCCCCTATTTAAACAACATACACTACTAGCCAACCTCTCTAAGTTCTCTTTTGGTCCACCAAAAATGCAATAATTTGGTCATATCATCTCTCACGAAGGAGTTCAGGCTGACCCCAAAAATGTAGAGTGCATGCTGCAATGGTCTACTCGAAGAGGCCAAAAAGCATTGAGAGTTTTTTTAGACTTAACTGGTTATTACATAATGTTTTTCAAGAACCATGGGGTGATAAGTAATCCACCTACTACCTTATTAAATAAGAGTCAGTAACAGTGGGGTCATGAAGCAGAAGCAGAATCTCAAGCATTGAAGTTAAAAAGCACACAAGCGACATTGATAGCCATAGCATACTACGCAAGAATTTTTTCATTGATTCGGATGCCTCTTTTCATGGCTTGGGTGATGTTTTGATGCAACAAGGCTAGCCATTAGCCTATTTCAGCAAGGCTTTAACTCCTAATCCCCTAGGATTGTCTAATTTTGAATAGAAGGTGCTAGCATTAGTGTCGACCGTGCTGAAATGGAGAAGCTACATTGAGAGGAGACCCTTCAATATCTCAAAACAACACTATAGCTTGAAGTACCTCTTAGATAATAGAGTGACCACAATGCTAAAATAAAAATGGGTATCTAAGTTGATGGGGTTTAACTACACAATTGTGTATAATTCTGGCAAAACTAATGCCGTTGCAGATGCTCTTTCAAGAATGCATGACATGGGATAGGGATAAGGTAATTGTGTTTTTCTATTTGTAGTTAAGCAAGCTTGGAAGGATGAATTAGTTTCTAGCTATCAAGCAGATAACAAGATCCAACAACTCATGACTCAGTTTCTCATGCAACATGGAACTATTGATGGCTATCCTTTACTAATGACTTATTACATTACAATAATAAGGTAATGTGGGAGCTAGTGGACCCTTGAAGGGGCTAAGAAGATAGGTAGAGAAATTTTTTCATGAATGTGGCATATGCCAGAGGATGAAGCATGAGAATGTACCCTACCCCGGCCTCTGAAACCCTTACCAATTCCCACTCAACCTTGAAGGAATTTTACATTGACGTCATTGAAGGGTTACCAAAATCAGAGGGGAAGGATATCATTTTGGTAGTGGTACATAGGCTCTAAGTAAGCACACTTCTTTCCTAGGGATGTCAACGGGTTGGATCCGGATTGGATTACTCCCTTCTCGATCTGACCAGGAAGAGTGTGATCCAGATCCGTTCGGATCATCAGCGGATCAAATCGGATCGGGTTTCAATTAGCCGATCCAAATTCGGTCCGAAGATCCATATAGTGTGTGGTCAGCACGGATCCGGATTAGATCAAGTTCTGAATTGCAACAAACGGACAAAAAGTGAGATAAACAAATATACATGATTTCTTACTCTTAGGTATGTTCGTAAGTTAAGAAAAATAAAACACAAAAGAAAAGGTTTTGTGGGTTACAGTTACTGTTGTGTTCTTCTTGGAAGTGTAAGTGTAGAGAAAATAGGGGTATATTTTATAGCACATATACATAGGATCAATTCGGGTATGATCTCGGGTGGATCTGCCCTCAAATCAAAATACCACCAGGCCTGGCTTTCCGGATCTAAATTCGGTCCATTTTCAATTGGATCAGATTGGAACCTGATCCATTTGGCTCGGATCGCTCGGATCTCGAATCAGACTTGACCGTATTGCTTTCCCTATTCATTCCTCCATCTCACTCTTTTACTGATGTTCAAAGTTGTCACTGGTTATTTTGAGAAAGCTCTTAAACTCCATTGTAAACCTTAAGTCATTTTATCAGATAGAGTAAAGATCTTTCTCAATGACTTCAGACAATCCTTGTTTAAACTTGTTGGTACCAAAGGGCATTATTCTACTTCTTACCATCCTCGACCATGTATCCAAAAAGAAATGATTGAACTAGTGCCTGGAGTCCTATTTTAGGGCAATGACAAGTGACAGGCTCTTGAGGTGGTTAAAATGTTTATCCTTAGTTGAGTGGTGGTATAACACTCATTTCCACACAAGCCTAAACATGACCCCATTTCAGACTTTATATGTCTATACCCTTCCTCATTTTTTTGTCCACCAACCTATTTCTTCTCACATATCAAAGGTGGATTAATTTATCAAGAGTAGAGTTGTTCTTATTCAGCTATTGCATGATAAAATTTGATGCATGCTAGAGATATGATCAAGTTGTATGCAGATAAGCACATGAATGAAAGGGAATTTGATGTAGGATACTTGGAGTATCTCAGGATCCAACCCTATCGGAAAGCTTCAATAGCTCTCAAAAGGACATAATCGTGGCTCCTAGATTTATGGGCCATTTCTAGTCACTGCCAGATTTTTTAAGGTGGCTTACTAACTCCAGCTCCCCGATAATGCATGAATCCACATTGTGTTTCATGTCTCTCTACTAAAGAAGCATTTGGGCGAAGAAAATGTAGTTGGTTCTGAATTTTCCTAGGTTGGACCAGAAGGTCAGCTCTTGGTGGCTCCTGTGGAAATCATGTCAAGAAGGATGCTTAAGAAAAAAATGTAGCTGCCACACATTTACTAATGCAGTGGTCCAATTATGTACCTGTGGATGCCACTTGGGAAGATTGGACAGTGCTGAATGCCATGTCTTCCGAATATTAACCTTGAGGACAAGGTTATTCTCAAAGGAAGGCATTTTCAAGGGATTAGTACAATCTCGGAAAGGTGAAGAATTACTATTCATTTGGTCATCACCTTACCAAATGAATAGTAACCCAACAAGGAGCAGCTACCACAAGATCATATCGCTAGGAAGAGTAAATGTGTTTGTAGTCGTTAGCTCTGGATTTGTTTGTAATTTTAGAAGGATTGAAGTCGTTTTGTGCTATGTTTAAGTCGAACGATGCCATTGGCATCATGTCAGTTGAACTAGTCTGACTCTGTAAGAGGTTGGAGTTTTTAGCTGTTTCATATTTATGCTTTGTACCATAGTCTGTTACTTCGGGATTCGTGCCACCTCATCCTGATGTTATCAACATTCATTTGATGAGGGGAGGAGGAATCTTGGCATCAATAAATCCAATTCCAATTTCTGAAAATTACCTCTCTTTTTCTCTCTCTCTCACTTGTCGGATCTGTGAAACCTAATTCCCATTGGATTAGGAGGATTAGATTTTGAGTAAGTTGGGAATCAGAACCGTGTCTTGAAAATTAGCTTCAAATTTTTTGGTGTCATACATCTTGCTTGTTGCTTTTTGGGAGGGTCGCTGTATAATTGGTTAAATCCTGCATTCAAGCTCTTTTTCCCATCGTGTTTTTATTTATATGGATCTTTTGAGGTTATGTGATGAGAACACAATAACATGTTCCAATGGAGAAGATAAGCATTAATTGAATAATTTTATGGATTTATGGAATCAGAGTACCCTTAGTTACCAATTAAGGCATGGATGGGTCCCAGAGTAGAGCTATAAATCAAATGAGTCGGAGGACTGTCGAACTGCACCGGACCGCTTCACCCTTGAACCGGCCCAGACCGTGACTGTGGTGGTCAAAAATTGCCCAATACCGATTACTAGGAAGTCTAGCCCGGTCGGGCTGCATTAATTCCAGGACCAGACCGAGACCGAACCCTAGTCTAGGACCAGCCTGTGACAATGACTGGTACCGGACCGCATCGCACCGGTTAACCGCCAGGACCGCATACAACCACTATATTGGGGGTAAAAAGAGCAAGTTTTTCGTAACATATTTTCATTATTATGAATAATACAAGTTTAAGGAATTTCTTTTTACGCAAATGTCTAAACTTCTCTTTGCAGCAAAAGTACTCATGCCTAATTTCTTTTCTTGAAATGTTGATGCTCATACTTTTGTTGCCCTAAGTGGTTGCTTGAATTTCTTAGAGAAAAAGACGTCCCATGAGTCCCTTACATGCTGAAAGAGCTTATTATGACACTCACGCCTCACGAACAATGAATACAAACGATGAAACACACAGTTTATGTGGTTCGCGAGCACAATTTATGCTAACTACGTCCAGGGACAGAAGATCCTTTATTCAACTCAAGATAACGTTTTACATTACTTTCACACGATCATAGGACCCCAAAAGATCATTTTATACCCCCCCCAAACCACCCGAAGGGTCTAAGATAATGTTTCCATCCTTAGTTGCCGCCTCCAAGATGTCTTCCTACGAACACTATGGGTCTTCGTACGAAGGCTCTCGTGCGAAGATAATTTTGTCTTCGTACGAGGACTCTTCCTATTTTGATCCTGCAAGTTGTTACAAGAAGACTATAAAGTCTTCTTGTTTCTTCACTTCGTGCGAAGACTGTTCGGGAAAAGACACTCCTCTTCGTGCGAACAAGGTCTGGGATTTCACTTCTTCGTTGCTACTTCGGTGTCTTCAATCTTCAAGGCACATTCCAGTAGAGCTTTTCTAAGGTTTCTGGCTTTCGAAAATAATAGAACACAGATACAAAGAACATAGAAAGAGAAGATAAAAGTAAATGCAATGTATATTCAAGAGAATCATGGAAACGTTAGATACAGATTCTAACAAGTGCAAATCATCCAAGGGTCACAAATAGGAAGGTTGTATGAGAGAGACAGAGAGAGGGAGAGAGATTTAGGTTTACGAATATAGAGATTAGAGAGCCCTTATAAACATGGGCTAATATAAGAGTGGGCTGGATTAATTTATGACGAGCGGGCTTCAATAATGAATGGGCTGATTGAAGCCCATGTGTTTTCTTAGCTTAATACACGCTTCTCTAGCGTGCGTTCAAATCGTATTGTCCAAGTCTTCCTATTACTGTGACATTTTTGTGGTCTTAGTCTAAACTCTCGACACTTTTTTGTTTTGATGACTACCTTGCAGGTGTTATTGTGCAGCTTTGTTGTCACTACTCTCACCTATTTATCAACCGCTGTCACGGCTTATCTAATGTATGGCGCCAACATTAAATCGCAAATCACATTGAACCTACCAACGGACAAGGCTGGTGCACAAGTAGCGATTTACACCACTTTGCTCATTCCAATCACGAGATACGCTCTGACGCTGACCCCGGTGGCACATTGCATAGAGAGCCGGCTATCTGAAGATTACAAGAACCGGAGACTTGTTAGATCACTCATCAGAGTGGCACTGTTGGTTAGCACGGCGGTCTTGGCATGCGTGTTTCCTTATTATGAGCTGTTGATGGCCATTGTAGGTCAATATTTGTTGTTCTAGGTTCATTCTTATTTCCCTGCCTCTTCTACTTGAAGATCTTTGATTCGTACAGGAAATGGAGTTTCGAGCTGGTGGGCATCTTGGGGATGCTGGTACTTGGAACGCTTTCGGGTATTTTAGGAACGTATTCATCTATTGTGCAACTTGTATTACGATAGAGTAGCATGGAACTGTTTCGGGTATTTTAGGAACTTACTAGCATTGAGCCCGTGCGATGCACGGCTTGCACTTCCAAAATTTGAATCCTGAAGCTTAAAAAGTCTTTGTATTATTGCTTTATGCCACATAATAAAAAAAAATACATGATTTGTTAATCTTAAAGTCTATCACTGAATATTTACAAACTAAATAGTAATTTGGAAGAAAATGTTACAATTATTAACTTCCAATGAAATCGTCATACTCCGTGATGGTATAAGTTCACAAGAAGTTCTGTCTCGGTGTATTTATTTTACTTATTGTTCATATCTCATTTTTTACATATTTATTCAGTAAAAAATAAATTTTCGCAATTCAAAGATTTGATTTTATATACTTTTCCCTTTTTGCGGAACTTTTCTTTTATTATTTTTTCTAACACACCGATAAACTATGTCTATAAACATACACATAGTTCTTACACAGTCAAACATTTATTTCTTATGACATTTAGTCCATTTAAAATTTTGGAAATAGAACTGTTAGTTCAAAGGCTATCATCCATTATGTAAACCAACTATTAGTTGATTATTTATTAATTCATCTAAAAATTTCTAAAAAATAACCCATAGAAAAAGAACTATAAAATGTGTGTTTTTTTTTTGAGAGAAATTGTTTTGTTATCAAAGCGGTTTGAAGCTGAGACCTCATGTAGGGGATTCCAATGCTCCACCACTTGAGCTACTACCTAGCTGCATTGTTAAATGTTAATAGAAATATAACCTTAATCACTTAACTTGAAGACATTCATTACATATCCTAGTAACGATGTCTATTATAAATCTTATGTGTCGTGGTCTATCTGAAAATTCACACAAATAAACCAAATAATTCTTCAAACATCTCCGGAATTTCATATATACTGATCATATATTGACCAAATATGAAATTTCAATCTTAATATCCCGGTGGTTATTAAAATTTAAGACCATAGAATCTTCAAGCTACAAATTTACATGTTTGTTGAATATTAACTATGAACATCATATACACAGACAATCAATCAAATGGAGACATGGACATTGGAATGTCAAACATTTAGCTTATTTTGTAAAGAAAAAACTATATAAACTAATAAATCATTGATCTAGCGTTCTATCTCAACATTAAAATGGCCTTTTTCATAAGTGATTGAAGCTAACTCAGTGACATGAACCTTCCATCATCATCAACCATTAGAATGAACTCCCTGCAAAGAAAAGTCTACTGGTCAATTATGAAAATGCAAAAGAATTAATACCAAGAATATGAATGATAATATAACTATCACTTCATATGTTAAAGAGAGGTAACTTTAATATAATACTAAGAGTAAAAGAAAGAGCATAAAAATATTAATTAGTAGTTTTTGAGTTAGTTTCAGTATCGTGTTTGCAAGGAATAATTAGAACTCTATTTGTGACACTGGTATCCAATCATGAAGTTCTTAATATAAACCACACAAAAGATTAAGAAATGGCGACCAAGCAAGAACAAAAAGTGAAAGCAAGAGAGAACTAACCTTAAAGTATAAAAGTATGACTTCGTTAAGTGAGTATATATAGGAGAATTTCAATGACTTTAAAATTAGTAAATATGATTATTGAGAATTATGGTGATTGAGAATTTATTGGTAATGAGTTAACGTAGTCAAGGGCGATTTTTCACAATGAAGATCAATGCTTTTAAATTTTCAATTCGTTACTATTTTTTATTGACTTATAGTCCTATACCATTTTTGATTTATAGTAATACACCATTTTTGATTTTATCGACTTAAGAATGAATCACTACCTCTCACTATTTTATTTATTGACTTATGGTATTATACCATTTCTAATTTTAAATGTTCAATCCGTTAATTTATTGGAAAGAAAGTTATTATTTTCGGTAACACCAATTAATGTACGGAGACCAACTGATTTCCTTTACTCAATATTTGTACATTAATTAATATTATTTTCCACGTGGCATTTCCTCACGCAAAGCTTGAGAGGACATTCTCAAATAGTATATATAGATAGGGGTAGGTAGACGTGACTTGTCACGTTGAAGTCAGCCATTTAATGAAAATACCAAATGTATGTAGGTAGTTGACTAGATCTACCTAAATGGGTGTATTTTGACATGTTTGATGTTTTTATAACCTACCCTTAAGTTTCCATAGAGAAAAAGAATCACTAAAACATTTGGAAAAAGCAATGCCAAGCTTGGCGTAGCCTAATCTTCAAATATTGAAACTATTTTTTTTTTCTAGGGAAAAATATGGAAACTATTAAGCATGCATAATGTCTGCGTTTATTCACAGAATAACATGCAGTTAACTCTTTAATCACTAGAAAACTAGAAATTAAGTGTTACATTATGTAGACCATGATTGTTAGAAGAAACACAGTACTCACTCCGTCCCACCAGATAAGTTAATATTTCCATTTTTGGATTTCCCACCTGATATGTTAATATTTCCCAAAATTGCAAGCTTTTCCGTGAAAAATACCATTGTGCCCTTTTGTAAAAAACACACACCTTTTTTTAAGGGCCTAATTAAATCTGATTCGCAATCTAACCTAATTTAATTAGGCCCAAAAGTAGATGAGTAAGAAAGTAAACTTCTTGACTTATACAACCCAACAAGGCAACAACTCTTTCCTAACCCTCATTATCAAAAAATCCCCATTTTTCTCTTCTTTTCTTCACAGCCCTTAGAGAGAGAGGAAGAGAGATAGAGGGATGGAGAGCGTGAGGCAGATCGAAGGCGAGTGAGGCTCTGTCTCTCTTCTTCTTCTACAGGTCGAAGGCGAGTGAGGACATTTCCGACGATTTGGAGTGAGGACGACTCTGTCTCTTCGTCTTTCTCACCTCCCTCTCTCCGTCTTTCTTAGAATCGATGATTTGCTTGGCTTTTGCCGGTCGAATCCGGTTGGAGCAATCGATGGTGGCTCTGTTGGAGGACGGTGTCTTTCGCCAAGATCTGATGGGCGGCAAGTACGGCATCCCATCGACGATGTTCGAGGTAGAGCACGATGGCGGGGTTGGCGGATCTTCTCCCGGTGGTGAGCAGCGGCAGCTTAGACACAACGAGATGGATTCCCAACGGCGATTGTTTCATCTTCTGGTTCTCTTCGCATATGCTGGCCATGGAGATCGAGAATAGTTGTAAATGCATACATTGTTAATCTTCTCCACTAAAAATCTATTAATGAGGTGAGGCAGCAAACAACTCTTGTTGATACATGAGGTTTTTATTGTTTTCTTCGCGTTGTTGCTTCTGGAAATTGTGAAAAAGTTGCTGCTTTAGATCCGTGGATTTGGTTTTCTGGGTATGTTGTTCTTATTTTTATTGTGGTTTATCCATCTGTTCTTGGCAATGGAAACAGATGGGGAGAGAGGCAAAGCATTAATCTAGCTTGTTACTGAGGGTTGGTATCGAAAAGGTTCAAAACAACAGGGGCAAAATAGTCTTTTTGCACGATTTTTAATAAAGCAACTTTTCATTTTTGTCACCAACCGGATGGGACGGAGGGAGTAATAAGTAACATCTAATGAAACTTACTGAGTGATAGCCGACTGAAAGCACAAACAATTTGGAGTACAACAGCGTACACAGACGATCTTCGTAAAGCAGTATTCGGCTATTCGCCCTTATCATTGGTGCGTCGTTTGTTTATAGTATAGCATATCGAAACTACCAGCTCCATTGTCGGTGTTTCCCAGTCCTATAGTTTCTCCGGTCACCTCCCACTATTCCGACGATCCAAACCTGCACCACCTGAAGATCTTGGGGGGTAGGGGGCTGCCAATCCTTGGTGGTTCTCCCATCACCAGCGCAACCACCAACGGCCCCTCCCCAGTATCTACGACCTCCAGCCTCTCCCGTACCAGGCGTCGCAGATCCCAGAGCCATCGCCTCTCCAGTCGTCGTCCATCCATTCGTCCCTGCAGCCATGTTCGGCCGACCCACGCAGTCAGCCGCGGTAGCATCAGCACCCAGCCCAAATACCGCCGCCGTCCCAAGCCAAGAAACCAGGGGTGGAGCCATGGAGGGGCACGTGCCCCCCAAACTTATTTTCTTAGCTTTTTTTAGTTTTTCTGTTAAGAATATATATGTGTGCCCCCCCTCCCTAAATAATCACAAATTATATTGTCGTTCAGCGGTTAAGAATTTATCTTCTGACTACAGTTACTTGAGTTCGAACCCTGGCAGTGGTAGAATCAGTATTTTGAACAAAAAAAAACAAGTGTCACGTATTTAATATAAACAATTGTCGCTATAGTTTTTCATAAATTTACAAAACGACCATGGTATTTATTACACCGGCCTTTTTTTTATTCATTAAAAATCTATACCCTCTTCTCTAAAAAGATGGTACCCCCCTTCACCCAATTCCTGGCTTCATTGAAAATATGTACCCTCTCCTTGGTAAAAAAATGGTGCCCCCCCCCCACCCAAATTCTGGCTCTGCCACCGCAAGAAGCCATCAGATCCATCACCACTAGCTGATCCCTAGCACTACTACAACAACCTCCACCACTCTTCGGCGCCACACCAACCTCTGTTCCAACCGCAACCATCAACAAGAGCCAGCACCTTCCACAGCAGCACCAATATCCACCCCCCTGGCGATACCCAGTCGCCCCCAGACCCGTATTCCTATTTGGTTGGGTTTCATTCCAAACCCACTACTTTGGTGAACTTAAATGTTTTGGGGTCGTTTTGGGATTTTTCTTTTTATCCGGGGTTTCTAAGCGGCTCTTTGTCGTATTAGGATTAGGTCCAACCGCGGGTATAAAAGGGGTGTAAAAGTTTTCAGAGAATAATAAGAAAATTTGTGCCCTGCTTTATTTTGTTTTTGCTTGGATGTTCCTCTGATCATTTTCTACGCAGAACTCTTGTTACCGCACCTGTAACAAATTGGTGCTTTCACTGACCTCGTCGGACGGAAAACCGCGGCGACACGACCTCCTTCCTCCGTGCAACATGGTGGAATCCTCCCAGCCCGCCAACCCTAAGACCCCTACCGCCCCTTCTACCGAACCCTCCACCGCCGAAGCTATGGCGGCCATCACAAATCTCCAGATGGAGATGTACACGCGCGATAAAAGGCGCGACGCCGAGCTCGTCGAAAGAGAGAACCGGCGGGATGCCGCCGCCGCCGAAAGGGAGAAACGATTGGAGACCGAAGTCGCCGAAATTCGCGACGCCCTGCGACAATTACTCAATCGGGACTCCAGCGGGACACCGAGACAGCAGCAGGCGACCGCCTCAGTGGATGGAAACATCACTGTCGCACCCACCAGCGGCCAACTCGCCAACTTGCGACCTCCTCCATCGCGACCATCCAACCCGCATACTGCAGCAGACCCGAATCACCGAATGCGGGTCGACTCGCCCCGATTCAACGGCGATGATCAGATCGGGTGGATTTTTTGCATTCAGAAGTACTTCGACTATTATCGTGCTACGGATCAGGACTGCTTTGACTTAGTGGGGATTTTTATCGACCCACCAGCTTTTGATTGGTTCCGTTATTACCAATTTAACAACCCAACCGCTAGTTGTATGGATTTTCTGACAGCGGTCAAACTACGTTTCGATTCCAGCCACTACGAGGACTATTTTGGTGTTTTGTCTAAGCTCCAACAAAGTTCTACAGTGATGGTGTATCAGACTGAGTTTGAACGACTTTTACATAAAGTGGTGGGCGTTGAAGATCGGGTTTTGATTTCTCTTTTCCGGGCAGGTCTAAAACCCCACTTTAAGCGAAAGCTGGGGTTACGTAATCCTCATACGCTGCCCGAGGCATTCGCCTTGGCTCGTGAATTATCTGCCGATCAGGATGAACTGATACAAGCTTACTTGCTTAAGCGTTCGTGGACTCCGTCTACCAATTGGTCTATTGGCATGTCGGCCTCGATGCAGGGTACTCCATTGGCACCTCCTTCGTCGGCCCCAGGCTCAACTGACCACCCGGTTAAACGGATTTCCCCAGCCGAGAACCTATCCCTTTTATTACATCTGGTTAGTCCGTTCCGGGTTTATGTTGGCAATGGTGAGCCATTGCGTTGCACGTACTTTTGCCCCAAGACACCACTGGCTATTCAGGGCACCACGTTCGAGGTGGATTTTTATGTCCTCGCTGTTCATAGTATCGATGCGGTGTTGGGCGTACAGTGGTTACAGACCTTGGGGAAGATTTCCCATGATTATAGTAACTTGACTATGGAGTTTGTCTGGCAGGGTAAGCCGATTGTATTGAATGGGGTTGATCATGGACCCCGTGCTATTTCCTACAATTCACTGGTTGCTCATTGTGCGCAACATTCGGAGGCGGACTTCTATGAGGTTTTACACGTACCAGCAAAGACAGATCTGCCTACAGCTGCGACGAATTTTCCCTCTGATCTTCCAGATACCATTAGCTAGGTACTCACACGCCATCACGGGGTATTTGCTGTCCCCACGGAACTACACTCGACCCGCCAGTGGGATCACCGGATTCACCTTCAGCCCGGAGCCCAGCCGGTCAATGTGAGGCCTTACCGGTACCCTTACTTTCAAAAGACGGAAATTGAGAAACAGGTTCGTGAGATGCTTCAGCAGGGTGTCATTCAGCCGAGTCACAGTGCTCTCTATTCACCAGTTTTGTTGGTTCGCAAAAAGGATGGCATGTTTCGTTTTTTTGTGGATTATCGTGCCCTTAACGCCGCGACGGTGCCTGATCATTTTCCCAACGCTACCACTGATGAGTTGTTTGATGAGATGGGCGCAGCCCGGTATTTTACACAACTCGATATACGCTCGGGTTACCACCAGATTCGCATGCACAGCACGGACATTGAGAAGACCGCTTTCCGCACTCATAATGGCCATTTTGAGTTCCTTGTCATGCCCTTTGGACTGACTAACGTGCCGTCCACGTTTCAGGCTGCCATGAATCGGATCTTTCTCCCATATCTCCAGTCCTTTGTGATAGTCTTCTTCGACGATATTTTGGTTTACATCACGACCTTGGAGCACCACGCATAACATCTGGATCAGGTTTTGATGTTACTTTCCGAAAATTGTTTTTATGTTAAATTATCCAAGTGTTCTTTCAGCAGGACGAGCGTGGATTATTAGGACATGTGATCACGGATGGCAGGTTCCAGGCTGATTCGCAGAAAATTGAGGCCATGCTATCGTGGCCGACTCCTACTTCGGTGCGTCAGCTACGCGGGTTTTTGGGTTTGACAGGATATTACTGCCGTTTCATACGTGATTATGCTACAATTGCGTCCCCTCTCACTGATCTTCTTCGGAAAGACGCGTTTGTGTGGTCCCAGGATGCCGCGCAGAGCTTCGCGCCTTAAAAGAGGCTATGACTTCCGCTCCAGTGCTCCATCTGCCGGACTTTGACAAAACGTTTGTGTTGGAAACAGATGCGTTCGATCATGGTGTGGGTGCGGTTCTACTCCAGGACGGACATCCACTTGCTTTTTTCAGTAACAAGCTTGGTCCCCGTTTACAGTCAGCTTCGGCTTATCATAAGGAGCTTTATGTCGTAGTAGAAGCAGTCCAGAAGTGGCGTCAGTATTTTCTTGGTCGTGAGTTCATTATCCGCATGGATCAGCGCAGTTTGAAGGAGTTGTTGACCCAGGTTATTCAGACTCCTGATCAGCAGTTTTATATTTGAAAGCTCATGGGCTTCCAATTTTGTATCGAGTATAAGTCAGGGGTTGCCAATGGTGTGGCAGATGCGTTGTCGCGCCGTGATGTGAGGAGGACGATGCTACTGTACTAGTTACTTCAGAGGTGCGGCCTTTGCCCTCTCTTTTGGCCACTATTCGCAGTGAGACTCAGACTCTGCCTGATCTGCAGGCGATCGTGGCAGCAATCAATTCCGGTACTCAACCCCCTTATTTTACATTGGTTGATGGAATATTATACTATCACACACGTATTTGTGTTGTAAAGGATTCCGAGGCTAGACCCTTGGTGCTTTAGGAGTTTCATAGTTCTCCAACCGTGGGCCATCCATGAATTGACCGGACGTATAATCGTCTCGCGGCAGTCTTCTACTGGCCGAATATGCACAGTGATGTTAAGAGCTTTGTGAGTGCTTGCTTGGTGTGCCAGACGACAAAGTATTCTACGCAGAAACCTGGGGGTCTGCTGCAGCCTCTTCCTATTCATGATCGAGTATGGGCTGCGACTATGATGAATTTTATCACTGGTTTGCCCTCTACACAAGGATCGACTGCATTTATGGTTTTCATGGATCGTCTCACCTAGTACGTCCACTTTGGTTCTCTTCCGATTGATTTTGATGCTCCTCGTGTGGCACGTCTACTTGTTGATGTGGTGGTCAAACATCACGGGTTCCCTCAATCCATTGTTTCAGACCGTAATTCGATCTTTATGAGCACTTTTTGGACTGAGCTGATGCGCTTGAGTGGGACCACGCTCAAGTTTAGTACTGCATACCATCCCAAGACTGATGGTCAGACCGAGGTGATGAATCGTGGATTGGAACAGTACTTACGCGCTTTTACTTCCGAACAGCCGAAGAAGTGGGTCTCTTTCTTGCCGTGGGCAGAGCTGGCCATGAATTGCAGCCATCATGAGGGTATCCGGATGTCTCCTTATCGGGCGCTTTATGGCCGTGATCCTCCGTCCTTATTTCCCACTGTTGTCATTGACGGCACATCGCCTGAGGCGGATGCCTTGGTTTGTGAGCGGCGTGAGATCTTGAAGGATCTCAAACGACAATTACTTTCTTCGCAGCAGAAGATGCGGCTTCAATCTAACAAGCATAGGCGTGACGTTTCCTTTCAGGTGGGTAATATGGTTTTGCTTCGGTTACGACCTTATCGGCAGCGTTCTCTGGCTCAGCCCTTTTCTTCTAATTGGCCCGGCGATACTACGGTTCTCCCTGTTGTTGAGCAGATCGGTGCGGTGGCCTATCGACTTCGCTTACCAGAGGGTTTCCGTCCTCATGATGTCTTCCACGTTGCTTTATTACGTCCCTTTGTTCCTAATACGGTCACAATTCCAGTTGCTACACTACCCAATCAGATTTACAAGGGACGTCCTATTGCACTTCCTCTAGTGGCGACGCGTATGCGAACAATGTTGGTGCGTGGCGAGCCTCAACAGCAGTGGCTGGTGACATGGTCGGATGGCGCCCCACCGTCTTGGGAACCTGCTGACGAAATTCAGTCAGCCTTTCCAGACTTACAGCTTGAGGACAACCTGCTTTTCGAGACCAAGGAGTTGATACGGTGCAGGTTACTACGCCACCGGCGACACGGCCGTCGGAGGACGATAGCGATGATTCTGTGGTTCAAACAGTAGAGCGACCCAAGCGTTCGGTTGGACCACCCCGTTATTTACAGGACTACGTTCAGCCAAAGCTGAAACGTTAGCTTTTTACTGCGTTATTAGTATTTATGTTTTTTGCTTTCGTGTGGTATTTGTGAACTTAATCGTTTTGGGGTCGTTTTGCAATTTTTTTTTTATCCGGGGTTTCTAAGCGGTTCTTTACTCGGATTAGGATTATGTCGAACCGCGGGTATAAAAGGGGTGTAAAATTTTTCAGAGAATAATAAGAATTTTTTTTCCCTACTTTATTTTGTTTTTGCTTGGACGTTCCTCTGCTCATTCTTTGCACGGAACTCTTGTTACCGCACCGGTAACAGCAAAGCTCGGGTTCTGAAACATGTACTACCTCTGTTTCAGTAGAATCTTTATAGTTGGCTTCTTTTTATTGAGGAAACTTCATAGTTGACTTTAGGTGTCATTTTGACCGACTAATTTAGTTAACCAATGATACGAAAATGTATGAGTCTTTACATAATATCATAAATAATTCTTAACAATGTAATATTTGAAAAAAAACAATTTTTAATATCAAAATGAGCAATGCTCGGGTTCTAAAACATGTACTACCTCTGTTTCACAAGAATCTTCCTATTTGACTTTTTTATTGAGGAAACTTTGTAGTTGGCTTTAGGTGTCACTTTGACCGACTAATTTAGTTAACGATATAATACGATAATGTGTTAATCTTTTCATAATATTATACACTTTTCTTAACAATGTAACATTTAAAAAAAATTGTATTATATCGTTAGCTAAAATTAATGGATATAACCCGTAAAGTCAACTAGATCTATTATCAAGTACCATTCTGATTCTTCTTTTGCCCATCATTTGACTTTTTTAACTCGTATATAGGTCAGTTTGACCGGATAATTTGGATCGCAAAACGATATAATTTTTTAATATTCTTTTCACCATATTATAGAACAACTTTTATTTTACAATGCCATCTATAAATTATCAAAAAGTAAAATTATTTAGTTATTTCAAAAAAATTACCGGGTCAAAGTGAGCCCGTGAATTAACTGAGGTGGTGAGAGTGGAAATGGTTCCAAAACTGGAAGCACAGCATTAATGGGGGGTGTCCACCACCAGAGCTTGAAAGAGTAATAACTGACGCGGTTTTAGACTCCTCTCCGTAAAGAAAACCTCTGTTCTTTTGATCTGAGACTAGTAAGCATTATCACCATAGTCGTTGGCGTCTCCTAGTAGCTCCGGCGACCGGTGAGAATGGACCTGAAGAAGAAGAAGAAGGACGAACCCAATTGCAGTCTCTTCCTATTTCATTTCTTCTTCTTCTTCGTTGTGATAGCCCTCGGTGTTTGTGCTTCTGCTTCCACTGCCATTTCAGGTCTGCAAAATTCTTCAACTTTTACAGTTAATCATCTGTGTGTGAATTGGCATTGTGTTTTCATTGGTTCATGGGATTGTTGTTTGTAATGCAGATGGCAGATTTGTGGGTAGGGATGGGGTTGGCCGGAGCTTGCTTCAGGCAAAGAAAGGTGCTTCTTTCTCTCTAATCGTCGATTATATCTGGTTCCATGACTAGGGTTTTTGCTTTGCCTTATGTTCAGCTGTCAATTTTTTGGTTTCATGTAATATGAACCTGAAATCAATTAGGTCAACCATGTGCATACTGAAGTCACTCGATTTCATTTCCTTTGGTTATGATTTCTACTCTTGACTCATGGTGTCAGAGACTCAAAGGGCCAGGCCTGGTCGGTTTCGAGGGGGCTGGGAGGGAAAGTCTGGGGTCTGGTTAAAGGATGTAGCCCGGACCGGACTCGGGCCCAAACCCCGGGTTCAAGGTTTGACGGCCGGGGGCGGCTTTAATAAATATAACATATTAAATATATATTAAAATGTTAATATAAATTTATAACTATTTTTTGTACGGATTGACTAAATTACCCCTAAAATAACACTTTTTAATAATAAAAATAGGGGTAAAATGGTAAATTGTGAACATTTTTAAAATGACCGTGGAGAGAGGGGGCTGGACCGGACCGGGCTTCGTGTATGAGGGGACCAGCCTGGCTAGCCGAGGAAATAAGTGCACTAGGGCGCTTTTAGGGCCGGGCTATGGTTATGGGGTTGGGCAGGTTTAGGGGGAGGGAGGGGGCGGACTGGGGCCGGGTTAGAGTATTTGAAAGAGAGGATGAGAAACTATTGTCCTTGCTATCTTGTCAGGGTGACACCTTAGGCCTGAAAATGGATCGAGTTTGGGATTGGTGCGACCCTGACCAGTTAACGGGCCGGCTCATTTATCCAGGCTTGGTCCAGATCCACTGCTATCAATATTGCCTCTGATATTGAGATGTTGATGGGAAATTTTGAATGCCAAATCAATTGGATAAAGAGAACTGCCAACTTTGCAGCTGACTGGGTGGCAAAGAGAGGTGAAAGCAGAAGCTTACCCACTCAATGGTGGAGGAACATTCATACTGAGCTGGATTCAATTTTGAAGATAGATAGACTAGCTTGTAATGTGAATGGTAGTTGTAGGGGGTATCAAAGTGTAATCCCAGACCTCTGTAACCAACAAAGAGCTTTTTAATGGATATTTGCCTTTTGATCAAATTTTTTTTTTTTGTCATTTCGGTATGCTGGTCTTTGCTTGTTTTAACTATTTTCATCGCCATGGGGGGGAACTAAGGAAGTAAATCACCTGTCATATGCTTAGGATCTGTATGCCTAGGTTAGTTTCGGAGAAAACTGAAAATTGGCATTGTGCCTTTAAAGAGACCTCATTCGTTTAATTGATCCTGAACTCTCAAGTATCATTAGCGAAATGAATCTTGTTCAACATATTTCCTTTTCAAATGAGAGTTGATTATGTTCAAAAACTGATTTTCTTTAAACGCGCTCAATGAAAACCGCCAAAAGCTTTCATGTTTTACCTCAAACAATCGACCATGTGAATAAGATGAAGCACAACAGTGTTGAAACAAAGTGTTGCTTCGTCAACTTTTAGTTGTTTCATCGATCTCCTAGTTATGGAAGTTACATGAAAAAACTTCAAGGGTTGATAACATGCTACTTCTTCGAAAAAGGGCTGAGTCATCATCTTCACCTTGTTGTCATCTTCAAAGTCGTCGTTATTAAAATCTTACTCCAACTGATCATTTTCTCACCTCACTGCTATGTTCCTTTTTCTTGTAAATTGGTGAGTACAAAACACCAAAAGTCCTTTTTTGAGTCAAGATAATCATTCAGGTTTAGGTTTTGTTTATGAACATAAATATATACTAATGTAAAAAGATTCCAACGACACTGTATCCCCACAAGCCACACACGTGTCCAAACTTTGGATACTTTTTAACCGAGTCCCTAGATCCTAGATTTCGCAAGGGGGCGAATCCAATGCTGGGATACACACCCAACATGACACCGGCACCCAAGTCCATGTAACCTAGAAATTACTGTGTTGTCCCTACTGAATTCTCCTGCAAGCAAATGTGTTAAGAACCGCATTACAAGAATGCACAGAAGGTTGCTTCTTTGTAGAGCATTCAAAACTCTGGCGACATTTTTAAGTTTTTGAAGCTATCTGGAAGCACGTTTGATATTGAGGTAATTTGGATAGATGGGCTTTTTTATTTTAGTTTACGAGAGTGAGTGGTTGAGGTGAGGAGAGAGAATAATTTGTATACTCTCTCTTTTCGTCTTAACCACTCATTCTCAAAAGACTGAAAACCGGAAAACCAACAAAAAAAAGGTTAGAAGTTAATCCTCGTAGAAGTCGATCTCTCTCTTTTTACTATTCTTTAAAAGTACTATTAATTTAATCCTCGTAGAAAATGTCCAAAGTGAGGGTCGAATTTTATATAATTTCAGAAGTTAGTTAGCATGCTGATGAATGAAGATGTGTCGTCTCTGATGATAGCTTGTTGAAATATCTTGTGCAGGTTGCCCGGTAAACTTTGAGTTCCAGAACTACACTGTTATTACCAGCCAGTGCAAAGGACCAGAGTATCAGCAAAAGCGATGTTGCCCGGCTTTCAAAGAATTTGCGTGCCAATTTGCGGATCAAATTAATGATTTGACCACTAATTGTGCTGACACAATGTTCAGCTATATCAATCTCTTTGGGAATTACCCACCTGGCCTTTTCGCTAGTGCGTGCAAAGAAGGGAAGAAAGGGCTCGAATGCCCAGAAACTGCAACAAACAGGGCAGGTGCATTGCATATTCCGACTTCACTGTTCCATCTTGGCATTGCCTTCCTCCTGCTGCTACTGATTTTCCAGTAAGCTCGTGCTGCTATTGTTGGATTAAGGAGGTACAACAAAAATTGAAGAATTTGTATTTATCGGTGTCTTGATAATAACCATGAATTCTTCACTATGTATCACCCCAGGCACGATTTCGATGACTTTGTGCTCTCGTACAATGCTAGTTCTCTATCACATGAGCAATATACTATATCCATCATTTCCGAACTCTATTTCTATGGTTTACAAGCTTCTCTTGCAGAAAAACGAGGACATTTTTTGTTCCTAATCAATAACACTTGTGTTTCTGTAAGTGATATGTATGTAAGGAAGCAAGTTGCCTCGCCGCCACTACCCTAGCCCTACAGAGCTACTTCTTCTTTCACAAGTTACGTGTTCGTTAATCTTGATTCTTGTTTTTTTATTTTTCTATTTGATAATTTCTTTTCACAAGTTTCAAGTGGTGTTTTACGTTCTGAACTTCTGTTCATGGCACGGATGCATTCCCACACTCATTTGGTTCAAAATGTATCGTTGTATTAGTTTTGCATGGCTTGCGAACGATCTACTCCGGTGATCACAAAACAGCTAAATTATTGTACATGTTAGCAATATGTCTTTCATGAGATTCAACGGTTTCTCCCTTGTATACATTTTTTTTTTTAGTTTTATCAAATGCCTATATGTACTTGTTGGTCGAGGTTGAATGCACATGTTCATGGCGTGTAAAGGTTATACGTATTTTTCATCGAATATTTCTCGTTATTAATTTGATTAAGCAATAACTAAATTAGTTTGTGTTCATCAAATAAATGGTTTCTCTTCGAAGAACTATGTGTTATTCCGTGTCACTGCAATTGACATATTGTCTGAACAAAAAAAATGAAACTATAAAGACATATTTGAATTATGTGACTAATTTATTTGAAGAGACAAAATTACGCATTGTAACCGAGCCATAAAAAATTCACAAGTGTTTCTTGTTGCAGGCTTGACTGTTGATTCCACCAAACTACACGAATTATACGCCCAAACCGCACATATACTAATAATCAGTGTTGATCTCATCAACCCGCGAAATCATTGGCCCAACGCTACCTTGATGGCCACATGTGTTACATCCAAACAACTCCAGTTAAAAACAATCTCTTTGAACTTCAATGTGTGGTTTTCTAAAATATTTCAACGGTGCTAACATTTTCTTTAGATTTATAGGTATTGGGTATTGACAAGCTAGATTTGCGCACCGAAATAACCTCTCGATTTCACAACAAAACAATTCACCAATATCCCCAATAAATTTTCAGATAACACAAAACGACTTTTAGATTAATCTTACTGTTGAGATTAACAAGATCTTGTGGTGAGATACACACCCAACACACATATGAAGGCCAAAGAAGAGAATAGGCCACCGTAAACTAAATCCACCAATTATTTTTTATCGGCTATACTTTACAAAATGCTGCTAGCAATTAATTTGAGAAGTTACACTCTTGATTAGACACTCAGTTACACTCCATCTATTTTATAAAACAACAAGGTTTATCTAATTTATGGCTTTTCAGCCTTTAGATTAAATAAATCAGCCACAGCCATTAGATCTCACCTACCACCCACTTAACTACCGACTACTTGAAAATTTACCCTCTCTCTCGGATTAATTTATGTAATTATCAAAAGTATGTAAGAACATGACTTGATGGATATCATATAAAATTACCGGAGACGCGATTTTCATCTTTCCCTCCAGCAAAATCGATTTTGAAACGTGTTTTTTTGGTAGTGCCCTCGCGCGCGGGCAATCCCCTAGTAAAATAAAGCCAACAATCAGTTTTAGAAGTTCCACCCTTGAGTCAAACAAGTAATGAAACTATTGGGGGCATTTCAGAAAGGTAAACGTGTAGAAACCAAAAAAGAAAAAAAAAACACGTATAGATTTTAAATACTGATAAATGATTATTGTCTACTCTTGCCAACATAAGTACTCTTAAAAAAGTACTACAACTGTTTGCAGCTTTTTTAAGATGTTCTAAATTAAAAAGCTTTTTGGCAAAGATAAACTTCCAAACATTAAGACACATTATCCTCTATTCGCTGGAGACTATTGTCATAACCTAATGTGTTAAAGGCTAGGAATCGGTATGCTAGATTGGCCATGGAGCTAGAATTGAATCAAAATCAACAAGTTTTCACGTATGTAATAGATAAAGAAGAGAAATGCTATGGAACGTCTCGAATAACACGAATTAGGTAGTGGGCCACATTTCGATTTTTGTATAACTGTAAAAAGGTAAATCTACAAGATTATGTGGCAAGAAGATAATATTCATTCACTTACTGATGTAGTTCGAGCAATATTAAATCTTTCCTTACTACATAGATTGACCAGGCTCAGAACTTTCGTAATAATATTCAAGCTTTGAACAGGATGTTCTCCTTTACATTAACGAAAATATATATGGATAAAAATTGAATATTTTATAAGTAATTTTCTGGTTTTTTTAAGCAACACTCGGAGATGGAGACTGTCAGTACAAGGTACATTATTTAAGCCGTGAAACAATCATGAGATTCTCGTGAGCGATAATCTTCATAGATACTTAAAAATATTAAAGTACAATACTAATAGAATTGATATCGTTATATCTTAATAAACCGTAAATAAAAAATTCCATTTATTTATTTGGTGCTATTGTCCAAGAAGGAAAAGTGCAAAAAAAAAAATTAATTAATGAGAAAGCAGCTCAGGACAAATCATATAATTTTTGATAAAATTAGAAGAATGAACTAGAAGGGAACAAAGGAAGGAAACACCCATCTTGAACATGGCAGCATTATTGACGACATGGAGGGAACAAATATTTTAAAAGTAATTCAAAGTCTTACACCAATACTGTAAGGTATCTAGATTGAGAATCACTAAGTGTTGTTACACCTATCCTGTAATGTTTTCTCAATCAGCTAGCTCCACTTTTATGTCGCTGAAAACTGTGTAGATGATTTAGAAAAAAAATGATGAAAATGCCTTATTTTGGTAACATCTATTTAACCATAAAGAGACATTACGTCCATGAGAACAACCAGTTGTTTATAATGGATAATACGCTCGACTAATGTTACGTAGAATATACGATCGATAGTAACAACTTTGACAACAAGTTTGCATTATTGACTCATAAATGCAATGCCACGTGCTACGCACGTGCACAATCTAGTACCTTTAAATCTCTATACTTACCCACAAAGACAACCCCTTGAGGTGAGTAGGTATTCTCAAACAGATTCATGCGTCACTTTATTTGAGTTTGTCTCTTTGAAAATGCAAGATGCATGTACAATGATCATGCCATTTAAATATAATAATTTAATGCATCACATATTTTCAAGAGGCATTTCAGCAATCAACTTATATTTGAAGTAATTCTCTATTCTCACCAGTAATACCAAAAAAAATAGCTTCATTTATTAAGGTTGGCATTGGAAACATCCACATGTCGAACCAGAAAGTCCAGAACATTGGGAACAATCAAAATACGATGTAACTCGTTGCTCGCATGATCCCTAGCATGACTCATCTGAGCAGTCTTTCAGATCAAATTCTAATACCTTAATGCATGAAGGTCCACATTTATTCTCATTGACAGTGTTACCTGCATTGCTGTTGATGAATTAAAATTGCATATTTTAGTATGTTAACGAACTCTTCTTAACTTGCTAATATGTGTAATTTATCTATTTTATCTCTCTTTCTAGACTTATGCTTGTTTTCGTAGTTTTGGTTGTTTTCTCTCATTTTGTAGGCAAAGAAGTGAGTTAAAACGCAAGGGGCTAGTTGTGAAAGCTTGAATGAGGAATTTGAAGGCTTAATTTGAAGGAGTCAAGTGATAAAGAGGCTAAAGTTGAAGACAAAGCAACTAATTTGCAAGCTAAAAGTGAAGATTGAAGACTTGGGGGCTACGAAACCCACTCTCACTGCCTATATAAGCGGAAGAGAAAGGAGAGGAAAAGGGGGACGAACCACGCTTTTGGCTGAGCCGAAGCTCTATCTCTCTCTCTTCTCTCTCGGTACTAAACCAATTCTGGGTTCGTTCTGGTGTTTCCGAGCTCATCCTGAGCTACTACGGAGCCAGTAACAACCAGGGAGGGAAGAGTTAGGTCAGGTTTCAATCTGGGTTCGAATTGCTCTGTTTTGAGCACTGTATTTGCTCTGTTTTGGACTGTGTTGCTGCAGCAGCAGCAACTTGCTGTTAGCTTTGAATTTCTGGGTTTGTTAGCTGCTGGTTAGGTTGATTATAGTGTGGTAGAATCAAACACTAGTAGTTGTTTCATCATTTGGTAGCAAGTTGATGTTATTTGGTGGAATTGAAGAGTATTTGAGCTTGAATATAATGACTATTTTCATGAATACTCTTGATTCTTGTGTCTTGCTCTTGAATATGAACAACTAAGCTACTTGTTGGGTTTGATTGATGAAGATAGATGACTTGTGTGTGAGAAATTCAATTGTTCTTCTAGTCTTATAAGTTGGATGTCGAATTCGTAGTGTTCAAGTGTTGAATATCAAATCCGAATTGTGGCTTGATCTTTCATATGGAAACGCTCTCGTGTACATATGAAAGATGCTTGACATAACTCGATTTTGCATTTCACTCTTGAATACAAGAGCTAGACAAATCCTCTTGCTATATAATCCATGCTTTTCTTTGACATAAACTTTGGGTGTTGATGCTCACACACAAGGCATCTATTGGGATCGATTGACCCAACTTACTCTCTTATTGTCAAACTCGTTTGAATAGTATTAGTAATAGTGTTAGTAGTTGTTTTCTTTCTTAGTTATTTGCTCTAGCAATATCAACAACTCTTGCTCCATCACTTGAGTGGTGGATTCAAAGCTTGGCTAGCTCTAAAGCCTTTGAGAAACTCGTTTTGTTAATTTAGTTAGTTGCTTAGTAAGTTTACTAGTTAGCTTAGAGTGTTTAAGCTCTTTCCCAATCCTTGTGGAAATCAACCCCGTTCTTACTCGGGTACTACTTAGAACGATATTCCTATACTTGGGAATTATCGCGAACAAGTTTTTGGCGCCGTTGCCGGGGATTGGTGCTAAGAGACTCACTCTTTAGTTACTTTCTTGTTTTGCTTGTTTTTATTTTTTTTTAGATACGCTTGAAGAAAATTCCGGGTTCATTTTTGAACTTTGGAACCAAAAAAAGCGAAAAGTAAAAAATCACTAAAACATACTCCTAGCTTGTGTTAGGCAACCCTCTTGAACTTTATTTGAGCTTGGTTGCATGAGTGTGTGGCAACGTGATAGTACTCATAGATTGCATCGCACTTTATTTGAAGAAGAGGGTAGAAATCCCTTTAGTGAAAATACTTCTACTAGTAATAGTAGTAGTTTAACCCAATCCAACTATTCTAGCTCTCTTAATAGCTTTGAAATCATGGATGGAGAGGATGGGCATAGTAGCAACAATGAGATTATGCCATTTCGCTCACTAAGAGATTTGATGCATCCATCTCGACAAAGTTCACCATCTTGCTTTGTGTTTCCATTAAATGAAAGAAACTTTGATGTCAAATCGGGCACAATTCAACTTCTTCCCAAGTTTCATGGCCTAGAGTCCAAGAGTGCTTACTCTCATCTTAAGGATTTCAATGATATTGCATCAACGGTTAATTGCAATGGTGTCTCTAGTAACACCATAAGGCTTAGATTGTTTCCTTTCTCTTTAAAGGACAAAGCCAAGGCATGGCTTCACTCCTTGAGACCTAGGACCATAGGCACATGGGAAGAGTTAGAGAAAGAGTTTCTTAAGAAATTTTTCCTTACTTACAAAACAAATGTCATAAAAAGGCAAATTGTTACTTTTTGTGCTAAGGAGGGAGAGTCACTTCCCTAAGCTTGGGAACGCTTCAAGGATCTCCTCATTGCTTGCCCTCACCATGGATTTGAGACATGGAGGTTAATTAGCTCCTTTTTATGATGGTTTGCCATGCGACCATAAGCACACAATTGAACCCATGAGTGGGGGAGATTTTTTCACAAAAGGTGAAGATGAGGGTTGGGATTGTCTAGATGAAATTTGTGAGATAGTCCAATCTTGGGACATTAATGAGCCTTCTAAGGATGCTAAATCTAAGCCTAAAGGTACTATGTATCAACTTAAGGCTAAGAGTGAGGCATTGTGCTCATTTTGTAGTGATAACTCCCATGAGTTGAGTAAATGTCCCGATTTTCTAAGAGCCCAAGAGCTCATGGGTGAGCAAGTGAATATGTTAAATTCTAACAATTATAGGAAGCCCTATAATAACTCACCCTACTCGGAGACATACAACTCCAATTGGAGGAATCACCCAAATTTCTCATGGAGACAAGGCCAAGACACCCAAGTAAACCCCTCAAGCTCCACTTATGTTCCTCCTAACAAAAGGAGTGTAGAAGAGACCTTTGAGCAATTTATGGCTTCTCAAAACCAAACCAACCATGATTTGAGGAAGTCCAACCAAGAGTTGCAAAACTCTAACCAAGAGTTGAAAAATGCTTTAGCTAGGTTGGAGTCTACCATAAATGCTCAAGAGAAGGGAAAATTCCCATCTCAACCTCAACAAAACCCTAGGGGGCAAAACTTTAACAATATGGAACATGCTAAGGCCATCACCGTTTTGAGAAGTGGGAAGGTTGTTAACAATGGACTTCCAAGTGGGGAGTCCAATGAAAATGAGGGAGAAGAAGAGTGTGAGAAGAGTGATGACCAAGAGAGAGTTGTCGACTCACAAGAGTCACAAAGTAGTATTGACAAGGGGAAACAAGTAGTGGAAGAAAGTGAGGAAATTAAGGTTCCTCCACCATTTCCCCAAAGACTTTTAGCCTCTAATAAGAAAGCTAGCAACCAAGATATCCTTGAGACATTCCAAAATGTCAAGATAAACATCCCTCTCTTGGATGCTATCAAGCAAATTCCGGCTTATGCCAAGTTTCTCAAGGATCTTTGCACTTTCAAGAGAACTCTTCAAGTGAGAAAGAAGGCTTTTCTCACCGAGCAAGTGAGTTCAATTCTCCAAAATAATCTCCCTCCCAAGTATAAAGATCCGGGTTCACCTACTATCACTTGCACCATTGGAGATCATAAAATTCACAATTCTTTATTAGATTTGGGTGCAAGTGTAAACCTCCTTCCATACTCGGTGTATGAGAAGTTGGGGTTGGGTGAGTTGAAACCCACAAGAGTGACTCTACAATTGGCGGATAGGTCCACTAGAGTCCCTAGAGGTATCATTGAGGATGTATTGGTTCAAGTGAACCAATGTTATTATCCGGTGGATTTTATAGTTTTAGACACCTCCCCTTTGGCTAGTGGCACTTCATCCATTCCTATTATCTTAGGAAGACCATTTCTCGCTACTTCTAATGCAATAATAAATTGTAGAAGTGGTATGATGAATATTACATTTGGGAACATGACGTTAGAGCTTAATATTTTTAATGCATGTATTCACCCAAGCTCACAAGATGATGATGATGTGTGTGAAGTGAGTTGGGTAGAATCATGTGTTGAAGATATTTATACTCTAGCTACATGTTCAAATGATTCAAGTGAGCTCACTTTAGAAGAATTGGAATTTTTGTATGATGATAACACCCCCCTTTCATCTCTTCTTATGGAAGAAGAATTTGACTTTGATGAAGGGGAGAGACTCTTTGGCCAACTTGACCAAGTTATTGAGTCGACTCATGAGCATTCTAGTGTTGATAGTGAGTTGCAAGGAAGTGAGATGATACCTCCCATTGAGAGGATTCCACCAATTTGTGAGTTGAAACCCCTTCCTTTAGATTTGAAATATGCATTTCTTGGGGTTAATGATACTTATCCTATTATCATCTCATCTTCCCTTTATGTTGAGCAAGAAAAGAGGTTGCTTGAAGTTTTGAAGGATTACAAGGGTGCCATAGGATGGTCCATTGAGGATATTAGAGGCATTAGTCCTTCCATTTGCACCCATATAATTCATTTAGAGGAAAATGCCAAAACTTCAAGGGAGCCTCAAAGGAGGTTAAACCCTCACATGCAAGAAGTTGTGAGAGCCGAGGTGCTCAAGTTGTTGGATGCGGGTATGATTTATCCCATCTCGGATAGTAAATGGGTAAGTCCTACTCAAGTGGTCCCTAAAAAATCGGGGGTCACCGTTGTTGAAAATGAGAAGGGTGAACTTGTGACCACTAGAGTTCCTACTAAGTGGCGGATGTGCATTGATTATAGAAAATTAAATGCCGTCACTAGGAAGGATCACTTTCCCCTTCCATTCATAGATCAAATGTTGGAAAGGTTAGCGGGGCATGATTTTTATTGTTTTTTAGATGGCTACTCGAGTTCTAATCAAATTGCCATAGATCCAATGGACCAAGAGAAAACCACTTTCACTTGTCCATTTGGAACATTTGCCTATAGGAGGATGCCTTTTGGTTTGTGTAATGCCCCGGCTATTTTTCAACGTTGCATGTTAAGCATATTTTCGGACATGGTAGAAAAATGCATGGAAGTTTTTATGGATGATTTTTCGGTTCATGGAAACTCATTTGATACTTGTCTTGGAAATCTTGAGATGGTTTTGAGAAGATGTGAAGAAAAGAATTTAGTTTTGAATTGGGAAAAATGTCACTTTATGGTTAGGCAAGGAATTGTTTTGGGTCATGTTATTTCCTCTCATGGTATTGGTGTAGACAAGGCTAAAGTAGATGTGATTTCTAATCTTCCACCTCCTAAATGTGTTAAGGATGTTAGATCTTTCCTAGGTCATGCGGGATTTTGTAGGAGATTTATCAAGGACTTTAGCTCACTTGCTAAGCCCTTGAGCAATCTCCTTCAAAAGGAAAATTCATTTGAGTGGTCTAGTGCATGCCAAGAGGCCTTTGAAAAGTTGAAGAATTTATTGGTAACGGCCCCTATCATGCAACCACCCAAATGGACTCTTCCTTTTGAAATCATGTGTGATGCTAGTGACCATGCGGTTGGTGCCGTTTTGGGTCAAAGAGGTGAAGATAAGAAACCACATGATATCTATTATGCAATTAGAACTTTGAATGATGCTAAATTAAATTATTCCACTACGGAAAACGAGCTTTTGGCCATGGTGTTTGCTATTGAAAAATTTAGGCCATATTTGCTTGGTTCAAAAGTGCTTGTCTACACCGACCATGCCGCCTTGAAATACCTTTTCACAAAGAAAGATTCCAAACCTCGTTTAATCCGTTGGGTACTTTTGCTTCAAGAGTTTGATATTGAAATCAAGGATAAACGAGGTGTGGAAAATGTTGTGGCGGATCACTTGTCTAGGACTAACATTCCCAAGCCAAAAATCTCCTTGCCTATTCTTGAAATTTTTCCGGAAAATTTAAAAGGGCAAGAGAAGTTGAGATTTGTGAGAGAATGCCGGAATTTCTTTTGGGATGACCCTTACTTGTTTAAATATTGTCCGGATCAAATTATTAGAAGGTGCATCCCAAATGAAGAGTTTCATAGTGTTATTTCATTTTGCCATGAGTATGCTTGTGGAGGCCATTTTTCGGCTAGAAAAACCGCCGCCAAGATTTTGCAAAGTGGTTTATATTGGCCTACTCTTTTTAGTGATGCATTTCATTTTTGCAAAGCATGTGATAGGTGCCAAAGGATGGGAGGGAATATTGGAAAAAGAAATATGATGCCCTTGAACCCCATTTTAATTATTGAAATATTTGATTGTTGGGATATTGACTTCATGGGTCTATTTCCATCATCCTTTGGCAACCTATATATACTCTTGGCGGTGGATTATGTGTCAAAGTGGGTTGAAGCTATACCTTCAAAAACCAATGATCATAGAGTTGTGATTAAGTTTCTTCAACACCACATTTTATCTCGTTTTGGCATGCCCCGAGCTATCATTAGCGATGAAGGGACACATTTTTGCAATAGGCCTTTTGAGAGCCTCATGAAAAAGTATGGGATTGTGCATAAAGTTGGCACACCATACCACCCACAAACTAGTGGGCAAGTGGAAGTTTCTAATAGGGAAATTAAAAGAATTTTGGAGAAAACGGTAAACCCAAATCGCAAAGATTGGTCTTTGAGGTTGGTTGATGCTCTTTGGGCTTACCGTACCGCTTACAAGACTCCCATTGGTGTGTCTCCATATAGACTAGTGTATGGTAAGGCATGCCATCTCCCGGTGGAGTTAGAGCACAAGGCCTATTGGGCCATCAAATTCTTGAATTTTGATCTTGCAAAAGCGGCGGAAGAAAGAAAGTTAAACTTGAATGAGTTAGAAGAGCTTAGAAATGAGGCTTATGAGAACACTAGGATCTCTAAGGCAATGACAAAGGCTTATCATGACAAACATATTGTTCCTAAGTCTTTTGAGCCTAATCAAAAAGTCATTCTATTTAACTCAAGGATGAAACTCTTTGGAGGAAATTTGAAATCAAAATGGAATGGTCCATATATTGTAAAGCATGTATATCCTTATGGGGCCATTGAAATTTTGAACCCCTAAAGTGGGAAAAGTTTCAAGGTGAATGGCCAAAGATTGAAACCATATGTTGAAAATTTTGAGGCCAAGGTTGAGTCCATTTCTCTTATGGACCCAACCTATACTAACTAGTGTTCACCAAAAGTATCACATTTGTAAATATTAGTTGTAGTTCTTTTGCTCTTGATTATTTTGTAGGTTGCTCTTGGTGGAGGATTTATGCTTGGTGGCCAAGAAAGCGAAAAATGAGGTCCATCTATCCCTTGTCTCTTTATATGAATTTGTTTGCTCTTCCATTGTTCTCACACATTGAGGACAATGTGATATTTTAGTTGGGGGGTGGAGTAGATTTTATTTCTTGCTTAAATGGTTACAAGCATGCCTTTTCTTCATTAGTGATTTACATGAAAAATACAAAAAAAATGAAAAAAAAATGAAAATCCAAAAAAGTTAGAAAAATTGAAAAAAAAAATGTGTGAATCTTTCATGAGAAGCATCACTCTTTCCCCGTGTCAAACCATAGAATTTTTATTCTTCTTTCTTTGGTAGTTTTATTTATTTTCACCTTTCATCTTGAGTCTAGATTTTATAGCTTTATTGAGTCTTAGGAAGTTATAGTTGAGTCACTTATTTCGAAAAAATGAAAAAAAAAATGGAAAATGAAAAAAAAAAATGAGAAAAGTGAAAAGGGGGAATTTTAGGAAGCTAGATATTTTCAAAAAATAAAATTTCTTAGTCCATGTTCTTTTTATTTTTATTTTAGAAAGGAATTCTTTGCTTATACTCAATACATCTACACCAATATCCCACCTTTCGCGACATCATGCGTTCTCACAAAGCGACACACTAAATTTACGTTTCATGTTTAAGTCCTTCAAGCTAAGTTGATCACATAAACTTTGACGTCTTTTACTTTTGATAAAGGGTGCATTTTCTAAAGCTATTTGAACTTCACAAAAGATTTTTCTCTATTCGTTTTTGCGGTGGAAACTTGTAGCCCATTGGAGTGGTGGTTACCAATGACACCCCATGCGATGTCTAAGAAATAGAGGGGTGTCCGGGGATAATGTTACGTCACCACCTAGATAGCTCCCTTGGTTTAGCTTAAAAAGCCCACTCGCGTGTATATTCCTCTATTGTGTTGTGGGTCTTGGAGATCCTTGGATTTGAGGTTAAAAATAAAATGTTAATGCTATAAATCTCAAAAAAAAAAACAACATGATAAATCACACCATCTACCAAAAATCCACAAAAGGATCATACAAGCCCACAACCACATCTCCCCTTCTTAAAAAAAATTTTGTTCAAAGCTTTGGAAGTCCATCCTACATGGGTGCTTTTGAATAAGTATGAGAATGTCTAGTTTCATGAGATCCTTATTTTTGAAGGCATACTTTCTCGCAAATTGGACTTAATTTAACAAGTTTTGTAGTTCGCATGAGTCACCTTCTACCAAACACCGCCCACATTTGTATGAGTATATGCTTAGACGTCCTTAGGCTTCTTTCTCAATCTTCTTGGACTTTGAGAATTTATTTGGGGAGACATTTATGTATTCTTCTTTTTCCCCCACCAAAAAAATTAAAATTAGCTAGTAACTCTTAGTATTTTGTTTCTTTGAGTTCTCACTTAAGATAGATAATGTGTGTGTGCGTTTTTGTAAATATTTGAGTCTAGTTTAGAATCGAGTCAAGCCTTGTCTAGTTTAGGGTGTGCCTCTCATGATTGGTTCTTTAAAAAAAAATAAAAAAAAAATAAATAAATTAAATATCGCTCTCTTTGCTCGAGGACGAGCAAAAGGCTAGTTGGGGGGTGTGTTGATGAATTAAAATTGCATATTTTAGTATGTTAACGAACTCTTCTTAACTTGCTAATATGTGTAATTTATCTATTTTATCTCTCTTTCTAGACTTATGTTTGTTTTCGTAGTTTTGGTTGTTTTCTCTCATTTTGTAGGCAAAGAAGTGAGTTAAAACGCAAGGGGCTAGTTGTGAAAGCTTGAATGAGGAATTTGAAGGCTTAATTTGAAGGAGTCAAGTGATAAAGAGGCTAAAGTTGAAGACAAAGCAACTAATTTGCAAGCTAAAAGTGAAGATTGAAGACTTGGGGGCTACGAAACCCCCTCTCACTGCCTATATAAGCGGAAGAGAAAGGAGAGGAAAAGGGGGACGAACCACGCTTTTGGCTGAGCCGAAGCTCTATCTCTCTCTCTTCTCTCTCGGTACTAAACCAATTCTGGGTTCGTTCTGGTGTTTCCGAGCTCATCCTGAGCTACTACGGAGCCAGTAACAACCAGGGAGGGAAGAGTTAGGTCAGGTTTCAATCTGGGTCCGAATTGCTCTGTTTTGAGCACTGTATTTGCTCTGTTTTGGACTGTGTTGCTGCAGCAGCAGCAACTTGCTGTTAGCTTTCAATTTCTGGGTTTGTTAGCTGCTGGTTAGGTTGATTAGAGTGTGGTAGAATCAAACACTAGTAGTTTTTTCATCATTTGATAGCAAGTTGATGTTATTTGGTGGAATTGAAGAGTATTTGAGCTTGAATATAATGACTATTTTCATGAATACTCTTGATTCTTGTGTCTTGCTCTTGAATATGAACAACTAAGCTACTTGTTGGGTTTGATTGATGAAGATAGATGACTTGTGTGTGAGAAATTCAATTGTTCTTCTAGTCTTATAAGTTGGATGTCGAATTCGTAGTGTTCAAGTGTTGAATATCAAATCCGAATTGTGGCTTGATCTTTCATATGGAAACGCTCTCGTTTACATATGAAAGATGCTTGACATAACTCGATTTTGCATTTCACTCTTGAATACAAGAGCTAGACAAATCATCTTGCTATATAATCCATGCTTTTCTTTGACATAAACTTTGGGTGTTGATGCTCACACACAAGGCATCTATTGGAATCGATTGACCGAACTTACTCTCTTATTGTCAAACTCGTTTGAATCGTATTAATAATAGTGTTAGTAGTTGTTTTCTTTCTTAGTTATTTGCTCTAGCAATATCAACAACTCTTGCTCCATCACTTGAGTGGTGGATTCAAAGCTTGGCTAGCTCTAAAGCCTTTGAGAAACTCGTTTTGTTAATTTAGTTAGCTGCTTAGTAAGTTTACTAGTTAGCTTAGAGTGTTTAAGCTCTTTCCCAATCCTTGTGGAAATCGACCCCGTTCTTACTCGGGTACTACTTAGAACGATATTCCTATACTTGAGAATTATCGCGAACAATTGCCAAAATATATATAAAAAAATCATTATGACATTGTTCTATATAGTAATTTACATATATTTTAACTATTTTGTCAAAATTCTTTTTGAAGGGGAAGGACAAAGAGAAAATATACTCCACGAACAATTTACTTTTGCTGAACACTATATGTGTCGACACTCAACTTATCAAAATTCAATGATTTATCTCCCGAATAATATTTTCATGAGATCAATCATGCAAATACAAGAGAATGAAATATAACCTGATGCAACAATGTTGAACAAAAGTAAGCTCGAGAGTGCAAATACAAGTACACAAGTAAGACATTTCTTCTCCATTTGACTGTGTATCTCTAGGGGTGAGTTACAATTTAACACTTGAAAGAACTTTCGGATATGTCTATTATGCGCACGAGCTATACTTTTATAGGCAAATCAAGCATCCACTTAGAATAATTCATATATGGTTTCCATTTTAGAAAAGTCAAATTAATTAAGTTTTCATGAAGTTTCCCCTTGATTAATAATACATGAATGAAAAAGTCCCATGTAACATGTGGCTGGTGGTATTTATCTCTTTCACTTAATTATTTCTTAATTTAATAAAATTGTAGGCAAAAATTCATTCATTTCACATGTATCTCGTATATCTTGCTACAACGTGTAAATCCTCTAGTGAAACATTCATTTCATACTGAATTTTTTTTAGTAGAATACCTAAACAATAAACATCTCCAAAAGATTAGGTAAACATATTTTTGTAGGAAGAATTTAAATAAGTTGATTGAAATTTGAAGTCCAATAGATTATTTATCGTATTATGTAAAATAAAAAATCGGCCTCTTTATCGTCAAACTTAATGATTTTTTCACTCGGCATCTTGTTTTTTCCCCTATATTTTATGATCGAGTAGATATAATTTGAATTTTTGTGATGTAATATCAATTTAAGCACATGTTTTCTTATATTTTGCAACCACTTCTGACATGTTCCCTACTTGATGATAACAGTTTTCGTAATATTTCTCTCCATCTTTCTCAAGTACAACAAGTTATAATTTTAAAATAATATCCTTAAATTTAAATTTAGAACGTTTAGCTAATAGTGTTGGAGTCCAAGACCGAAACATGTACTGTATAAAATACAAAGAGCTTTTCTAAGCATAAATTACATAATTTTTGCTTGATACTATTTTTTTAGAGAATTTCTTAAGACTATTGGAGATGATGTGACTAAATTTATGTCATCCCTAAATATTGTTGGCGGTGTCATCTCCGTTTTTTTACCTCCTCATTTATGTGGGTTCTTTAATTGGTGGTAGGTTTAAAAAAGATTATTTAAAAAATTATGAAAAATTATATTTTAATACATAATAGGTTGAATAAAAATGCAAAATTTAGAAGGTGAAATAATATATTCAATTTTTTATTCCATGAACCATCCATTGATTTCCAATCCATTTTAAGAACTCAAGTATTCTCATTCACATGTACCAAGTCACTATTTACGAACTATCTAGAGGGTATATTCATGTATGTCAGGGAGAGAGGGAGAGATTCAAATAAAGCTTTTTTTGTAAAGGGATGTAAACACATTTTTTTTTACAATTGTAGAAAAGTCATGAAGCCGACATCACAATGTAAAAGTTATACGAACAATAATATAAGAAATATGTCCTTTGAGTTCGAAAATTGGTACCGAGTTTAATTGTACAAGGGGTTGAGCTCATAATGAAAAGTTTGGACTTAAAAAATATGTGGAGAAATTAGGTTTGTCCTATTCGTTCAAGCTGTCATTTACTTCAATTTATTTGGATGGATTGAAGATGTAACTTCTCCACCAAGATAGATGAGTTTATATACTAGAGTTAAGTTTCAACCACATAAAATGTAGAGCGTAAGCGTAAAAAAATATTATTGTAAATGCTACAAATAAATGGTAAAATTACAATTAATAAAAAGTCATGAAGCCGACATCACAATGTACAAAATTATACAAAAAAAATCTAAGAAATATGTCATTTGAGTTTGAACCTTGGTACCGAGTTTAATTTTACAAGGGGTTGAGCTCATAATGAATAGTTTGGACTTAAAAAGTATGTGGAGAAATTAGGTTTGTCCTATTCGTTCAAGCTGTCATTTACTTAAATATATTTGGATGGATTGAAGATGTCATTTCTCCACCAAGATAGATGAGTTTATATACTAGATTTAAGTTTTAACCACATAAAATGTAGAGCGTAAGCGTAAAAAAATACTATTATAAATGATACCAACTAAATGATAAAATTACAATTAATAAAAATATGATTGTCCAAAAGAAATATAAAGAATGTATTTTTATTAGTTAGGTTATAATTGGGTGAGAAGGAATTTTTTTTTCAACAATTATAAGAGTTTTACAAAAGTACAGAGACAAAAGTGAACTTTTGTTAATCGTGCACTCACTCGAGTTTGTTGACTAAGTTGTTAGTGGGTTACGACCTTTAGAGGATGTCGTTTGTTCAATTTGTGATACAAATATCACATTGACGATTAATTCTCTACCCGTAACCTAATTTTTACTTGTGTGGGCAATATAGAAGAAGGGGAAAAAGAAGAAATAGTATACACATGCACATTTGTGTATTGCTAAACTCAAGGAGTTGATCTGGTTGTGAGCCTTGTAACTTAAAAGGTGGGCTCTCAGCTTCAAACCCCATCCTCCGATGATCAATAACTGTTGGGGCTATGTGGTTTTAGTCGAGGTGCACACAAGCTGGCCTGAACATTACGATTATCTAAAAAAACGTTATTTATCACTAGCAATATCATTAATTCCTTTATATCTTGAGAACTTCGTTATTGTCATATATTTATTATAGAACAACTGAAACTTAACTACAATGCAGTTTGACATTCTTGACACTTTGGTGCATGCAGTTTTCGAATTAACAATTAAATGCACGCAGTATGTAAATTACCGACATCGCTCCAATTTTGATCACGGCATTACTTTTTTAAGTTACGGATTAATTGGGGGTATTGTTGTCTTTTTCTTAGTATGAATCAAAATCAAATAGAACTGACTCATTTTCTTTTTACAAAAACAAGATTCATCCCGCGCGCGTTTGTGTTTCGCCAACGTTTCGAGCACATTCCATATGGAATATTTTCGAATCGGGGACTTTCAGTTTTGCTACGTCTCTTCATTACCAACCAACCAAAACATGTCTATGGACAATACTGTAGGGTTTTGATCATGGATATGCAGTGGAAGAAATAATTATCCATTCAAGACCCTCCAAGGATCACAGGAAGAGAATCATAACGATGGTAAAGGAAGAAACAAGTAACACACCTTAGAGATCTCCTGTGATGACTTGTAACGTGAATTGTGTCACGTTCTCTACGGTTGATCCACGCCTAGAGTTGAGATCTAGATCTCCCTTCTCCTTTGTCCTAGCTTGGACCGGAGGAAGAGGAAGAAGAAATCACGCAACGAGGATCAAAGAGGAGGCTCGGCCTCTCTCTTCTGGCCGACGGGTAGGGTTGCTCTCTCTTTTGCTTTCTCTCCCACTCAACTGATGTTATGAGCATTAGTATGGGAAGGAAGCTAGGAGCATCCAGCAACTTCTTGTCAACTACCTAAAGGCCCTTCCTAATCCTACTTGAATTCGGATTAGTCCCTTCCTTGCATATTTAGTCCTACTAAGTTTGTAAGGTGTTTCAAAGTAATCCTTCTAATTAATTAATCATATTAATTAATTCCCAAATCTAGTTCAACCCTATTGGGCGTGTGACCCCATAGGTTCTATCTAGTTGTTAGCAACAACTTGCTAATATGGAGCGGTCTCTAGCAAGACATCCAATCTAGCCAACTAATAGAATAGTCATCCGACAAACCTTTTGCAAGTACTGTCTCATCCCTTTGTTTCAATATCCGGATTGGACACGAGACATATAAGTCACATTCTTATATCCAATCCATAGTTTCTCGATCCTGGGAATAGCCTTATTCGTGCAAATAACATCAATATCCTATATTGATTGATTTATTTGAGTCTGGCCTGACATTCTATAAGCACTATCCCTCGAGTGGCCTAGGATATTTGTTCCTGTTATGTGGGAGGGAAAAATTCTATCTACATCACTACGGTATCTAATCTTGCTTCACGTTGTATCCGATACGCGCCTTTATGACCACCGAGTTACGGTGTAGGGTTTGACGCTACCAAAACCACAACGCTTCACAAATAGTTTCTCTAGTGACTTAAAGTCTAAGGATGACAATACCGTTGTCACCACGAGAAGCGCTTGTGACTTTACATAACTAGTATGTAGCCTTCTCGGAGATGGGTCAATCCAGTATGCCATTACCCCTAATGCATACTCATGTGTTGGATCATGATATCTCCATATCAATCCAACCCCATACTAGTCTATAGATGATTTTCCTATTTAATCATTATAATGGACTAGGGATATTTAAAATAAACAACACAATTGTAAATCTAAGGACTTCATTATATTAAATATCTAATGAATAATACAATGAATATTCTAGCCAAAATAAGTTCATACTAAACTAGATTGCCTCTAGGGCATCTATTCCAGCAAATACTAGTAACAAATACTACTTTACAAGGATACAGTCATCGTCAACCAAAATTTACACCACAATAAAGTTCAGTTTCTAAAGGATTTTTACATTGGCGAAGTCCATATGTTGGTGCTGCAACATGAGCTACTTGTGCAGGTTTTTCTTCCTCATCCCGTCACTTGTAGAAAGACCCAGTGTGTTTGCGCCCCTGTTCATACTGCACACAACACACACAAAACAACAATATATGAAACACCAGAAATATAGATACCAACTGGTATTGCAAAACAACCAAAAAATAATCATGAACTACCATTATTTTTTCAACGATTGAACTTATCTCGCCATCAAAGTCCGAAATCGTCATCGGCGACGCACTCCTAGGGTTTATTATCTTCGCCTATGTCGTCACCGACAGGGGATCTGGCCATAACTGAGAAAAAAACAGACAAATATACAGCTAAAATGGTAACATGCAATGGTGTACATACCACTAGTAATTATCAAAACATATTTAGCTTAGTATGTGTATTTTCTAGATTTACCAAGTTTGATATCTCGTTTTGTGTGCGCGCACATGGCTATATAACCCTGGTTGTCTGGGAGAAGGAATAAATTAATAACAAATTTCTTTTGAGAATTCTCTCTCTCTCTCTTTGAGTCCTGTGGTTGAGATCGTCACTGTTGCTAAACCCTAATCCTGTTGGGGTTTGGAGGCTCAGCCGTCGGGTTCTCGGGTCAAGAAATTGGGTCCTGAAAAATTGATATCATAGCCAGATTTGATCAGCTCAGGAGTCACCATGGTTCTTAATGATGAGCTTCATGCTTTCGGAAGGATACAGAAACGGAGCTACAGGAGATAAGGATATCCCAAGTTCAAATGCTAGAAACTCTGAAAATCCATCTGACAATACTCAATGAATATGCAGCAAAGGCACAGCTGCGATTTGAAGAATTGAATCAAAATGAGAGGGTGGTGGCTAATTCGGTGTGGAACCTCGGCAAGGAGAAGGTGGGAACTGGGGATACTCGCAGTAACACCAAAAGAGTCATATTTACAATACCAAAAGAGTACGTCAAAAAATTATGAAACTCACTCAGAAGATAATAAATGTGTCTAGTATCTGAAACATCAAATCAATATCTATTACATAATTAAAAATATAAAATAAACAAATAGAATTGTGCAGAGACAAGTCTGCAAGAAAATTTCAACTTTAAAGGGTTGTTACTACACTTTGAAGAATAACAATGACACTCATCTTCTCTAGAATTAATCATCTATGTGTCTAGTTACAAAACAAGAAAGAAGTGGTGCTAAAAGTTTCTAAAAATGGGGTTTTTAATGAAAATGCCAAGACTAGTCATGAAACAGAGTTTCAGAAAACACGCAAGTTCAAATGACCATTACTCATTAGCCAAGAATTCTATGAAGATGATTTTTTCTCAAAATGACACCCTCTGAGTCCATTTTCATTAAATGTAAAGTTTAAAAATTTTACAGAGACAAAATTTGAATTTAGACCATGTTTTTCACACACTACACAGATTGTATCAACATGCAAGTTTTCCTAAAACCTTCAAATTAAGATAAAATCATTTCCATGATACATGCAACTTGAGAAACATGTTCTTATGCACAAACATAGACATTTAAACATATAAAAATAAATCAAACAAGAAATTTAAGGAATCAAGTGGAGAATTTGATAAAACACAAGTCCAAAGTCACAGTTTCATGCTCTAGGTACACATGCATCATCAAATCAAGAAATTTCCAACAAGACATGCTCCCAACAACTATTTTCACAAGCTATGAAGGAGAAGAGAAATTAAATGATACTTACAACTAGCCCTAAGAAGGATTTAGGAGTTGTAGAGAGTCTTGGAGTGCTTGATTTGCCCCTAGACTTGGAGCTCCTTCAATAAAAGAAAGAGAGAGATGAGAGAAGTGGGTTTTTGAGGAAAGTATAATGTTTATGGAGGGATCATTGTTTTGGACGATATTTATGAGAAAGAGAGAGAGAGAGAGAGAGAGAGATATTTGAGAGTGGAAAGTGTGATGAAGAGATGTTCTAGTAGTAGTGTGTGTGGGTGGATGGGGGGGGGCGCGATTTGCATCTTATATGAATATGGTGATTAAAAATGAAGGTATAGTTTCATAGGAAGAGGTAGGAGTAATTTTTTATTAGTTTTGACTTTGATAGTGGTGGGGAGGGACTTGAGAGCAATTATGTTTCTCCCAACAAGTTAGTTGTGGTGGAATTTGAATTAATCATAAATTGATAATCAATATGTAAGTACTAAAAATTAAGGGTAACTACAAGATTACAAGTGGAAGTGGGGTATTTTCGGAATTACCACTAAGTAACAACTTCACAAGTAGTATTATATATTTATTTATTTTGATAACTTTCAAAACTATGACTTAAATTAATCAAGAATCACATAACTTTTCTAAATAACAAGATATCCCCAAACAAAATACGGGGTATTTCATCATCTCCCTCTTAAAATAAAGCTTCGTCCTCGAAGCTCAAGAGTACTTTGGGATAAACTACGACATGCTTCATGAGAGATGAAACTAATGCATATGAAAAATGTATGAAAGTTCAATGCACATGTAACAATGATATTTGAAAAGATATGCTTGAAAGGTGGAAAGAACTCGTTTTGTCACAATATCGTTATTCCACACTTGACTCTTCGACCCGTCTGAGTCTCCATAGTCATCAACGAAGGAAACAACCCAATGCTTACCTCGAATACAAGGTTTTCATGATGGACCTCATACATCGAAATGGATATAGTCTAGAATCCCTTTCTTCTGGTGTGTGGTTGTACCAAACCTCACTCTTGTTTACTTCCCGAGCACGCAATGCTCACGAAAATTTTTTCCTCCGGATTTAGCACCCTTGAGAACTCCTTTGATCACTAGGCTCCGTCTCACTTTCTCACCGGCATGACCAAGCCTCATGTGCCATAACTTGGTAGCCTCTGCAAGATTAGTGACTGTTGTTGCTACTCCGCCAAAAATTGTCGAACCATTCAATAGATACAAATTTCCTCCTATTTGAGTTCCCTTCATAATAATGAGAGAACATTTTTCCACTTTGAGAACTCCATCTTCCATCGTGATCTGGGACCCTTCGGCCTCAAGGGTACCCAAATACATCAGATTCATCTTCAAACCTGGCACATTCACATCCATCAATTAGACTAATAGTTATATCATGAAGCTTCAACTTTACTGTACCTACTCTGAGCATGTCGCATCCTTGGTGGTTCCCCATAAACAGTGGCCCTTGATTCGTCTTCTCGAGCATTTCGAAGCTAGACTTATATAGACACATGTGATGCGAACAACCTGAATCCATTACTAGTTCTTATCGAACGTATGGATATTCGATGTAAGTACTAAGTATCCACAAGCTCTTCTTCAGCATCGCGTGCCACGTTTCCATTCTATTTTCCCTTCATATTAAGGTATCCTCTTCCAATGTCCTCACTGCTTGAAATGAGAGCATTGATCCTTCTCAGCTGGGAATTCTCTTCCGTTTCTTAAAACTCCCCTATTTCGAGATTTGTTTCTCCTAGACTGCTTCTTGTTTGTTGTTCTTCCTATCATCATCATCGTGTCCGAGGATCCCTCTTCATTGATATCCTTTAACTTCTTCTAAACGTCATGATTCATCAAAAAATCATCAATGATCTTATACGTTAATGTATCCTTCCCATTCATCAATGTGTCAATGAAGTCTTCATAACCATCGTGTAGAGAACCCAACAACAATAGCACATTTTCCTCATCCTTAGTCTCATCTTCTAAGTTAAGGTAGTCAATAACTAACTTATTGAATCAGTTAATGTGTTCAATCACAGAGGTACCTCGTCTATACATGAAATAAAACAATCTCTTATGCATGTGCAGCCGATTCTGGGTGCTCTTCATCATGTGTTGGTCTTTTATTTTTCTTTTATAGTGTCTTTTCTACAATATTTATCATCACATCATACTTGACGCCTGGACGTAAGAAAGGCATGATAGATTCGCATGCAATCATATTCGAAGCATCCCATTCCTCATCATTCATATATGCATGCTTCGGGCGCAACGTCGTTAAAATTCCCTGCTGGACTAGTATGTCTTCAATTTCACACTTCAAAATGACGAATTTGTTGCTCCCATCAAACTTCTCAATATCAAACTTTGCTCCAGTAATAGGTTTTTTTTCTTGCGCTAGCACCTCTTAAACTAGCATAAAAATTGCCTATCTCTTACGACTAGTTCTGAGGCTTGCCTCACATCTTCTCTGCGGTTGTCCAGTTACACGTAAAAAACCATGCGAGATCTCAGTGACCCAGCTGTACGGATGGATTAGAACATCCGATAAACACATTTTATGCTCAAGAATAGCCTAAATCGGACCCCTAGATGCCGAGAAATTTTGACCGTCAATTTTTACGCCGGAATAGTGTTTGGGATACTCCAAGTCAAGATTCAAGCAGCCTTCAACTTAGCACCACGTGGGAATAGATCTCCCGCATTGTCCGACCACTAAAGAAGAAAGAGAAAAAGAGAAACTGAAAAATAAAGAATCCATAAATATGAAATTTGATGTATACCATTTGAATCATTCTATGCTTCGTGGCAACCAAGTTCTTGACCACATTTCACAATCTTCTCCTTAGACCTAACCTAAACTCTAGTACCACTTATTGTGAGCGGCCAATTCTTATTTTCGATTCAACAAGAACTTAGAAAGATAATAGAACGACCAAAAATTTTAACGTGGTTCGGCAATATGCTATGCCCACAGGGGCAACGATCAATGTTTTGTGCTCACTCTATGAGAAGAAGAAGTAGAGTATAATGAACACTATCCCTTCATGCAATTTTCGTAAATTTTGAACATGTACTTCTCATAGAAGGAGTCACTGCAGCAACAACAACCATTCCATCCTCCTGCAAAAAATTTGACCGAATCCTTCCCCATCCGTTTTCGTGTAGCCTGCAGTTTGTCTAGTCAAAAAGCGGTGACCCCTTCAGCTTGAAGGCTCTAAGCCTAACCATCTTGTGCTCAGGGACCTCCATCATGTTCATGAATCGCTCCACTTCCGAGATCCAATCAAAAGAGCCTCCAATTTAATGTTGCCATTAAAGCAGACCACTTTAATATTCTTCATGTCGTCTTGGAGAAACTTGTTGGGGGCGAGTATCATCATCAATCTCCTCTAAGTCCTCCGAAAGATCTAAATCGTCATCGAGTACGAGAGGCATTCGTCATTTCCAAAGACCTCCCATCGCACGGGGTTCAACACAACGATCGTGGAGAAACACTAATACGTTGTCCCAGCCAAAGGCTGTTGTAACACTCCCGATTTCCAGAGGAGTCGGAGACAGGTTTTAGAGTGATTTCGGGTGGAAAAACAGGTTTTTAGATTGTGGTGGAATGTTTTTGGTTTTTTTTGGAGATTTTGTTTAAACCATTTTGTTTGGTAGTGATTTTTAAACTAGATTAAACACCGAAGAAATGTGTTTGGCAGTGGTTTTTAAACTAGATGGTGTAGATTAAATGATAAAGATACCCTCCATTTATATTTCTTTTACAGATTCAAGAGGAACAAATGCAACGTAAAAAAGTTCACGATTGCATGAGCTTCAACGTTTTCATGAAAGTAAAAAATTTAAGAAAAAATTAATAGTTGAAGATTTCTTGGAACTTCGTGACATCCAAAAAATTAAATTTTCATACTTAATTTCAACAAAAAGTTCACGATTTCTTGGAACTTCGTTCACACTCGATGCTTCGTTGAGTAACGAGTAACAAAAAAAATCAACTAAGGAAAGAACACCGCAAAAATGGTTGATCCTAATTAATAAGAACATTTTACATAAAATATATCGTCCGAAATATGCGAGAATTGAGTTTTGTGGGAAAAAAATATTTATGGAAAAGTATAGAAAAAATGCGTGCATCTTTTTAATTACCTCGATGGCTAAAAATTCAGAGAGCTACCAAAATGAGAGGAGATTTTCATTTTAATACGTCTAAGATGTGAAGGTAATCTCGTATGTGTGTGTCATAGAAATAAACCAAAAGAAAAACCACCAAAAGTTAGTTTTTTCACCAAGACAAATTGACAAAAAAAAACTATATTAAAAACTGGTTTTTAAACCACTACAAACAAACACTTTCAATAATCCATTTGGTTTTTAAACCATAAACTACAAAAAACCACTCTACCAAACGCACCCCAGGAGGTGCTCTCCCTATAGGGGATTTACCCTTTCGTACAAGGAGTCGTAGTAACAAACAAGTGAAAAGAAACATAATCTAGTGATTCATTATGATAGAGATTAAAAACATTCATGACTGGTTCCAAACTGGACATCAAACCTAACAAAAGAAATCCAACAATAAAAGTTGGCTTTTTGGTTAAATACAAATATATCTAATGTTTTCATGAGAGAGCGGTCGTGATTCAGCGTGTTACCCCAAGAAAATCAGTCATATACCTGTGGTTGGAATTAAAAGGAACACATACAGCGCAGTGACAATATCTGTAAAAATTGAGTAAATAAACGACTTAGCATGTAAAACTTGGTCGCTAAGAAAGGTTATGGGGTTTTGCTTTGAAAGAGTTTGAACAATAACAGAGAATAAGTGTAAATATCAGAGTTCTCAAATTTACATAAACACAGTGTTATCGATAAATAGTTATTTCCAGTAAGAAAATGATTTCTCAATTTTGCGAGATATTCATAAGTTTCTAAAAGTGAAATGTTTTTGAAATAAAGACTTTTCACAAGTAGCATGTCAATCAGAACATTGTTGTAAATTACTGTTTTCCAAACATAGGAACAAAGCAGGCATATTATTAATTGGCAATAACTAGGGTAGACCAGTGTAAATAGTAACAGTTGATACTGGTTTATAGGGGGTTCCGGAAACCCAACCTCTCTGCCAAGCGTTGTGGATTGAATTTCCCGTTTCGCTAGTCATCGTACGTACAGTCCAGTAGACTCTAAGTGTCGACACCCTCTTAGGATAGTAAGTCAGGAGAGTATTACTAGATGCTAGACTCTAGCCAACATGTGAAGAGTCAGGGCACACAGAATCCATAAGTAGTAATAGGTCCAAGACTCCAACAAGTAGTCAAGGGAAACTAGCTTATCTTTCCGCCCGAAGCCAACTGTAAGTCCAAAACTCAAACAAGTAGTCGAGTTGAACTAGCTAAACAGTGTTCCAGGACGGAGTCAACAGAGTAACGGAGCCAACATAGCTAATTGGTGTCCCCGACCGGAGCCAACATAGCAATAGTCCAACTAGTTGTGGTACTAGCGATTCTTTCACTTATTTTATAAAATGGAGCAAACAAACAATCCAAACCCGGAACCTTCTAAGGACTCAGAACTCAAGGCCACTAAATTTTCACTTGCCATAAAAGATTTGGTTAAATACTTAATCATATCAGGCGTCACCTTGAGACAAATAGCATTCAGAGGTTGGGTAAAATGACAATCCTTGGGTAGCAAAAAGATTAGCAATAACTCATAAAACATCTAATGACATAGTATTGCTTATATATATAAATAGAGAGAGAGAGAGCAAAGTATACTCCATCAAATCTACCACAATTTTCTTGATTTTCTATGACTCTTTTGCACAAAGTTCAAACAAGATCTGAAGTGAGTATGATGTGGTTAACATGCTTGGTTACATTTGCACTTTGTACAATTGTGCTTAGTTGGTTTTGTCCCATCCGGTTTAACTTAGTTCAACTTTATTTGCGGTTCCCTGATTTGAACTTGCATCCCTAGTTGTCCAAAAGAAACCTGCAACCTTTCAAAAAGGTGTAACTTTGAACCTGATGCAATAAACAAAAATAACTTAAAGATAGTCTACTTCACAACTACATAAAGAGTCAAATGAAACAAAATAACATATAGTTGTATGATATAGCATACCTCACCTTTAATCTCCAAATTGGACACAAGAATCTTAAGAACTACCAGAGGACAAATTCGATGACAACAAAGGCACCACCTATTACATGATAGATAAGCAACGTCAGAACCCTTATTGAGGACCTCCTAATCTTGCCAGATTATGTTATCCCATTATCTAATTGACCTCACAAACATTAAGCATGGTAAAAGACATGAGTTGGTGCAGTAAGCCTCATGCCAAGTATGCAGCTTGGCAATACGTTTCCTACCTGAAATGCAACATTCTACCTGAAATGTTCGAGCATAAGAAATACGACATTCTACCTGAAATGTAAGCTCTATAGTTTAGTAGTTCAAGAATGGTTGGCATGAACATGAGATTATGAAATACGCATCTTTAAAATGTTGTGTGTATTTCCTCAAAAAAAAAGTTGTGTGCACAGTGGGTGTGAGCGACGAAACACTTGAACAGACGCTGGTTGTCTCCGGACAAAGTTAAACTAGCAGTATTTGCTATGGCTCCACATAAGCCTCCTCGACCTTGAAGGTGTTACACCTCCTTTTTACCAAAAGAAATTGGCACATTCTTTATGCTCCTATAACTAATATTGTTCTTTATTTCTTCATTCAGGTCATCTGCTAAAAGAAGTAAATAGAACTTTTATTGCATGAATACCTAAAGCTCACCAACCTACAATGGTACAAGATTACAGACCTATTAGTCTTTGTAATATTTTATATTGAATTATTTCTTAGGTACTAGACTTAAATTTGTCCTTCCTTTTATTATATCACATAATCAAAAGTGGTTTGTGCCATGACTAATACTTGGTCTGTTTCTTCTGGTTTGTCCTACTTTGACTTTTTAACACGTAACTGGATCACTTTGACTCGATAATTCAGATGGCAAAACGATATAATTTTTTGACAATATTTGTATGGTATTGTAGAGGAAAGTTAACTCTACGAGACCATGCAAAAATTACAAAATTCTTGTATTATTTTACTGATCAAATCATTAGATCAAAGTGACTCAGTGAATAGTGACAAAAAATGAAGTAGGCTGAAAGAGAAGAAACGGAGGTAGTACATAACTAGGGATGGCAACGGGTCGGATCCGGATCGGATCAGGCTCAACCCGATCCAGATCCGACTAGGAGAAATGGGATCCAGATCTAATCCAGATCCGTTCGGATCAACACCGGATTCGGATCGGATCAGATCGGATCGGGTTTCATTCAGCTGATCCAAATCCGATCCGTAAATCCATATAGTATGTTGTCGGATCGGATTTGGATCGGATCCGAATCGAGTTTGCAATAAAATTGAAATATAACATAAAAAAAACAATCACTACTTCATACACTAAGGCTTGTTCGTAAGTTATGAGGCCTAGAAACAAAAGAAATAGTTTTGTAGGTTGGAGTTACTATAGTATTCTTCTTGGAAATGTAAATAGGGAGGTAATAGGGGTATAATTGTAAATCACACATATACGTCGGATCGTATCGGGTCGGAATGGATCTGCCCTCAGATCCAAATCCATTTGGGTCTGGCTTTCTAGATCCAAATTCGATCCATTTTCAATTGGATCGGATTCGGATCCGATCCATTCGGCTCGGATCGCTCGGATCTCAGATCGGATCGGACCATATTGCCATCCCTATACATAACAACACCTTTTAGCCAGGACCTACCTCATTTTATTAGCTTTACCTGCTCTTCAGCTTGTCCGAAATATGTATACCTTAAGCTAGATTGACAGAGTACGATGGAATATGCTAATCAAATCTCTTACACGGCTACACTTCCCTCCTAGATATCACACTCTAGTCATGCAATGTATCACAACAGTGTCCTACTCTATGCTGATTAATGGATCCTATACGAAGCCCTTCATTCCTAAGAGAGCTCTTAGGAGATCCCTGTCTCCCTTCTTTTTCACCATTTGTGCTGAAGTCCTTTTCCAAGAATTTGCAGTATCAGCAACAGTGAGAAAATCTATTGGGTATATCCCCCACACCTTCTTCCCCCACTATCTCTCCTACAATTTGCTTATGACAGCTTACTAATTTTAGATTAGATCATAACACTAGCCAACTTCTTATTTCCTTGGTTAATTATTGTTATGACAAATCTGGCCAACGAATCAACAACCAGAAGTCAACCTTTTACCTAAGCACAAATTAAACTCAAATGACTTTTAAAAATGTTTATGAACTTATTTGGGATAACACCCCTAGACAGTGGGACAAAGAGTTGTTGGAATCCTGCTTCCCTCAATGGCTGAGCAACCACATTAGTATCAATCCCTTTCCCCAGACTCTCAGTACTGATATTCCTCTTTGGAACCATACTAAAGATAAGAACTTCTCGGTTAAAGCTGCTTATTCCATGCTAGTCTTGGTGTTGAGTTGGTGCCTTGAATTGGTCAAAGGCTGCCAAACTCTTTGTTTCCAACTTTGATTAGGAAACATTGGAAGTCAAAGGCGGTGGAGGATTAGTTAGGAAACAAGTTGTTTCCAAATCGGATTTGGAAACTTTAGGAATTTCCTAGCACTATATATAGAACCTAGTAGTCACACTATTAGGTATGCAAAAACATTGTAATTGTTCATCTTAAGTGAATAAAGAGTGATTTTTCGCCGTGGAGGTAGTTAGCAAATATTTTGCTAGCGAACCACGTAAAATACTCGTGTTCTTCTTTTATTCTTTCTTCGTTTGTGAGGTGGTTTGACATAACAAACTGGTATCAGAGCTCGGGTTTGGCGGTGTTTCAAGATCAAGATCAGGGCGGAGCAAAGCAAGGGTTTCACAACTTGGTGAAATCAAAGCTAGGGTTTCGCGATCTAGGTGGAGCACGCGACTAGAGTTCAAGATCCACCAAGAACGATGTCCGGATCGATGTTGAAGATCGACAGGTTCACAGGAGGGAACAGCTTCAGTCTGTGGAAGATAAAGATGGAGGCTTTGCTCAAATCGCATGGCTTGTGGGCACCTTTGACCGCGGACAAGGGAGGCATGAATGTTGCATCAGCGGAGTTCAAGGCAATGGAGGAGAAGGAACACGCAACGATTATGCTGTGCTTATCGGATGGCGTAATCATCGAGATCGCAGATCAGAAGGAAGCAGCGAAGCTCTGGCTCAAGTTGGAGAGTCTCTACATGACGAAGAGTCTCACTAGCAAGTTGATGCTAAAGCAAAGGCTCTTCACCCTGCGGATGCTCGAATTTACGACTCTCAAGGACCATCTTGATCAATTGAACACAATTCTGTTAGATTTGCGTAATATTGGCGAGAAGGTGGAGGATGAGGATGCTGCACTTTTGTTATTGATCTCGTTACCTCCATCATATGAGAACTTCGTGCAGTCGTTCATTGTGAACAAGGACGACTTATCCCTAGAGGAGGTGAGATCGGCACTCCATGCTAGGGAACTACGCCATAAGGGTGCAAGCACAGGTATAGAGGACCAAGCTACCGGACTGATGGCAACGGGGGGAAGCAAGAAGGGTAAAAAGAACAAGAAGAAGCAGTTCTCAGGTTTTACCCAAGGATGTCTGTGCCTTTTGCAAGGAAAAGGGGCACTGGAAGAGAGATTGCCTGAAACGAGGTCAACAGGGGCAGAATGGATCCGCAGCCGTAGCTGAACAAGGTAACTCGTCTGAGGATGATTACGTTCTAATGGCGGATGTTGTCACGCAATCTCAGGATGTGTGGGTCCTTGATTCCGGAGCTTCCTATTATATTTGCTCTAACAGGGAGCTATTCTCGACGTTCAACCAAACAGATGGAGGGTCTGTCTACATGGCAAACGGAGCCGTCTGTAAGGTGATTGGGAGCGGCTCAGTTAGATTGAAGACGAATGAAGGGAAGTTATGTACTTTAGAGCAAGTCAGGCATGTACCACATATTAAGAATAATCTGATCTCCTTGAGTCTACTCGACAGCAAATGATACAGTTTCAAAGGTGAAGGTGGAGATCTACAAGTCTGCAAGGGTTCTAAGGTGATACTCAAGGGATTCAAGAAAGGGACTTTGTACATGTTGCAAGGTTCCACGATCACAGGTTCTGCTGGAGTTGTCTCAGCCGAGATTAAGGAAGCCGATCTAACTAAGCTGTGGCATATGAGGCTCGGTCATATGAGTGAACGTGGAATGCAGGAACTTCAAAATAAAGACTATCTCACCGGGCATGCGCCCAAGAGCTAGGGTTTTGTGAGCACTGGTGTATGGGAAGCTACAGCGTAGCAAGTTCCCTAAGGCGGTTCATAGAACGAAAGGTACTCTTGATTATATCCATTCGGATTGCTGGGGTCTATCTCGAGTCGAGTTGGAGGGTACATGTATTTCCTAAGCATCATAGACGACTACTCTAGGATGACTTATATTCGTGATGAAGCACAAGAGTGAATCCTTTCCAAGATTCAAGGAGTGGAAGACACTAGTAGAGAATCAGGTGGGAAAGAAGGTGAAGAGGCTGCGCACGGACAACGGCTTAGAGTTATGTTCATCAGAGTTTGATGGATTCTGCAAGGATCAGGGAATAGCACGCCATCGCACCGTTCGGCACACACCGCAGCAGAACGGTGTAGCCGAGAGAATGAATCAGACACTTTTGGCGAAAGCAAGGTGCATGCTTTCGAATGCAGGTCTTTCTAGAGGTTTCTGGGGAGAGGCAGTTTCCATGGCATGCTATCTCATAAATCGGAGCCCTCACACAGGTATAGGATGCAAGATTCATATGGAAATCTTGTCCGGTAATGCAATGGATTACTCGGATTTGAGAGTTTTTGGTTGTGTTGCCTATTATCACGTTGATGATGGCAAACTAGAACCAAGAGCTATGAAGGGAGTATTCATGGGTTTCGGAACAGGTGTGAAGGGATACAAGATATGGGCAGACAACAAGATTATACTTAGCAGAAGTGTAGTCTTTGATGAGACTCATATGTTGAAGAAATTCGTGGAGGTGGAGCTTGGAGGTGCAAAGAAGAAGGTGGAGGGAGAGTCGGATCCTATTGATCCTAAGGATTCCGAAATCCTTACACCGCCGCCGGAAGCCGAAGAGGAAGAAGCAGAAGAGTCTGATAGTGAGGATGCGTCTACACCAGAGGAACCGGTTCATCAAAGTATTGCTGAAGAAAGACCAAGGAGAGTCATAAAGCCTCCAGCGAGATACAGAGATGACGGTATGGTGGGATATGCATTACAGGTAGCGGAAGAGGTAGAGGACGAGCCATCCTCCTACAAGGCCGCTATATCTAGTTCTGAGTCAGCACAGTGGATTGCCGCGATGGGAGAAGAGATGGAGTCTCTTGGCAAGAACTCAACTTGGGAGCTTGTTAAATTGCCAGCGGGAAGGAAGATAGTCAGCTGCAAGTGGGTTTTCAGAAGAAAGGAAGGAACTACATCTGGAGAGGGCGTCAAGTATAAGGCAAGGCTAGTTGCAAGAGGGTTCAGTCAGAAAGAGGGAGTTGACTACAACGAGATCTTCTCACCGGTGGTCAGACATACTTCTATCCGGGTGTTACTAGCTTTAGTGGCACACCACGACCTAGAACTTGAGCAATTGGATGTCAAGACAGCTTTCCTGCACGGAGAGTTGGAGGAGGAAATATACATGAGTCAACCGGAGGGGTTCCATGTTCCCGGAAGAGAGAACCACATGTGCAAGCTGAAGAGATCTCTCTACAGACTTAAGCAGTCACCGAGGCAATGGTACAAGAGGTTTGCTAGCTTCATGTTGAAGATTGGTTACCACAAGTGCGAGTATGATTGTTGCGTGTACCACAAAGAGTTGCATGGTGGATCACGTATTTACCTAGTTCTGTATGTGGATGATATTCTGATTGCAACTCGGGATATCAATGACATCAGAGAACTGAAGAGGTCCCTTAGCGCGGAATTTGAGATGAAGGATCTGGGAGCTGCTCGGAAGATATTGGGAGTTGAGATCTATAGAGATAGGAAGAGAAAGAAGCTTTTCTTATCACATCAGGGATACATCAAGAAGATCTTGGCAAGATTCGGGATATTATCAGCTAAAGCTATAGATACTCCTATGGCAACTAATAGCAAGCTAGGAATGTACACCGTTCAGACCGAGGAGGAGAAGGAGTACATGTCCAAGGTTCCATATGTTAGCGCAGTTGGAAGTCTCATGTATGCTATGGTCTGCACTCGAACGGACATAGCATTCGCTGTTAGTGTGGTTAGTCGTTTTATGGCTCATCCGGGTAGGGACCATTGGCAGGCAGTGAAGCGCATATTCAGGTACCTTAAGGGTACGTCAGACATTGGCCTATGTTATGGGGCTAGTGAAAACATCTTGGTAGCTGGTTTCTCGGATGCGGACTATGCAGGGGATATTGATAGTAGAAGATCAATGACAGGCTATGTATTTGCTCTGGGAGCATCTGTTGTGAGTTGGAAGGCGACGCTACAGCCGACGGTGACTTTGTCGACAACGGAGGCAGAGTACATGGCTCTAACGGAAGCAGCAAAGGAGGTAATTTGGCTAAAGGGAATGGTCAATGATCTAGGGCTACATCAAGATCAGACGATAGTCTACTGTGATAGCTTGAGTGCGATTTGCTTGACTAAGGACCAGGTTCATCATGAAAGGACCAAGCATATCGACGTCAGGTATCATTTTATGAGAAACGAGAGCATGATCAAGGTGATGAAGGTGGGGACTGCTGACAACACCGCGGATATGTTCACCAAGCCAAATCCGGAGAGCAAGTTCCAACATTGTCTGGAATTGCTCAACATCTTGAGCCAGTGACGCCCTTCGGGGCATGTTGGACCTGGTGGGGGTCCAGTGAGTCTCTGTGACGAGAGACATAGGGTGCGGAGCAGACGTAGCTTTATTTACGAGAAGAGGAGCAGATGCTGTTGACGAGACAATTCAAGTCAAGGTGGAGATTTGTTGAGTTGGTGCCTTGAATTGGTCAAAGGCTGCCAAACTCTTTGTTTCCAACTTTGATTAGGAAACATTGGAAGTCAAAGGCGGTGGAGGATTAGTTAGGAAACAAGTTGTTTCCAAATCGGATTTGGAAACTTTAAGAATTTCCTAGCACTATATATAGAACCTAGTAGTCACACTATTAGGTATGCAAAACATTCTTGTAGTCTTGTTACTCTTAAGTGAATAAAGAGTGCTTTTCCGCCGTGGAGGTAGTTAGCAAATATTTTGCTAGCAAACCACGTAAAATACTTGTGTTCTTCTTTATTCGTTCATTGTTCGTGAGGTGGTTTGTCATAACACTTGGGCTTCCTTTCCTTGGAAACAGTTCTGATCGTAATTCCACACAAATATAAGTTTTTCTTATGGCTTTTCCTTATGAATTAACTTCCGACCCTCGAGAAGCTATACACACTCTTCGTATCTCACCAACCTCCACTTGTCCGCTACTATATAGCCCACTGACCTCGGTAAAATAACGTTGGGAATCCATCCATTCCAGTCGCCATCCAACTGAGCGCATCTTCCACCTCCTCCCTAGTATAGTTTCGGTCAAGCACGGCAGCTTGTTGGACTGAGAGCAATCTATGGGTGCTATGCAACATAGCATCAATCTGGGCTGAAAAGGCTCGTCTGACATGAAAAGGTTTAGTCTTGAAGAATTCCTACTATTTTATCTTCTTCAGTTTCTCAAGTCCCTTGCGTATCTTCTAGCCCTTTGAAGGAGTTACCGGCCCTTCTTATCCTGCCTTGGTGTGAAAGAACTTTGTGTTCTTGCCACCCTTTTCAACCATTGAACCCGAGCGCGCTGGATCCACATTTCTTCTTCTCTAGCAAGCAGATTATTGACCTCCTCCTGGAGCAACCGGATTTCTTCCACTACGTTGTTAGTCAAGTGTCCATTTTCTAGATTGTCAACTTGTTTACTTACTCCCCCACTATTCTTTTCCGTACTTTTTCAGTAAATTTATCAAGTCAAAATATCTCCTTAAGCCATTTGTTTTAGGAAAGTATATCTTTGAACTTTGTGAAAGGCCATAATTTTGGGACAATCTAGAAAAGGCCAGACTGAAGATACCCTACTTGGATTTATTCCACCAATCATGAGTTTGCAGTGAAGTTGCATACTCCATGTATGCATCTGGGGATAGAGCTCCAAAAACAACTGCTAAACACATCTCTTTTCATGATCCCTCCTGGACCTCCTTCCCTTAGAAAACACTCTGGAAATTAAAAACCCTCAAAAGCTAAACTCCTTTTCTGGTTTTTGCTCACTAACTCCCTTCTTACTCATGAAAAATTAAATGCATTTAAAATTTACCCAATACTCTATCTGCCCTCTATGTCAATCCAGTCTTGAAACTCTTATGCATCTCTTTTTCCATTGCCCTAATTCTGCAAGCCAGCTATGAAGAGCGATAAGAATCCATGCCTCTGATAATTTAGATGATCTCACAAATTGAGTTAAGTCTTGGATCTATAGAAGCTCTTTTTGGATGTCATGGATTTCTACAACCATTTAAATTGTTTGGCAAAATAGAAACAGTACAATCTTTAGAGATGAAACTTCAAATTGTCAAGAAAACATTCGGAAAATTAAGTACGTAGCTCACAATATCATTGCTGCATACCTAACTCCTCCAAATGTCACATAACAAACCTCTATATGGATCAGAGGACAAGAGCACCCCACTCCTCAAGGATGAACTCTTATTTTTTTGCCTTGTTCATAAATAAAAGTTGCAGATGCAGACCACTACCCTTCTGGAAATGATCATCAAGCAGAATCATTACTTTGTCCATCCGTCAAATCTTCAGCACATTCTGGACAAGGCCCTGGGAGATATTCTACATCTCTTTCTTCTTCAACAATACTATCACATTGAGATTTTTACTAATCTTGAAGATCTATTTTAGCAATTAGGGCCAGCAAAACCAATCCTCTCAGCAGCAAGTTTACCCAAGGCACCCCAGCTCATGCATACAACAGCAAATGCAGGCTACCACCTCACAGCCTCCAAGGAAAACCCATGGATGGGCAACCAATGGATGACCTCCCACCGCCAGGAACAGGATCACAAAAATCACCCTCCAGGTCCAATGCAAAGCAGTCCTCTCCGGTTACCAGTGCAGGCAACTCCTCCCCTCCAACTTAGAAGCATTTGGAATCAATGTTGTTGTGTTTGTCTCACCAAACTGGATCTCTTTTTTCTTTCCTTGAACAATTGCTACTGTTTTGATGGTTGTTTTGAACGATGGTGAAAATTGTCCTGTCGGGACTTCTATATTGATCAGTCATATATACAAAAAACCAATACAATCATAATTACACTCTAATCTTTATACTAAGTATGCTATCGCTATTACACCCCCGCAGTCGGAGCTGGAAAATGATGAACGTTCAGACTGGAGCTGAACCTTTCAAATAACTGACGAGGCAGACATTTTCTGAAGATATCCGCGTACTGAAAATCAACGGGAATATGAAGTACCCGAAGGTGGCCAAGATGAACCTTTTCCCGGACAAAGTGAAGATCAATCTCAATATGTTGAGTGCGTTGATGTTGAACTGGATTACCTGATAAGTATACGGCACTAACATTGTCACAATAGCAGAGTGAGACCTTCGGTGGACGAACCTTAAGCTCAAGAAGCAGATTGTAAAGCCAACAGAGCTCAGCAACAGCTTTGGCCACGCCACGGTACTCGGCCTCGGTGCTAGAGCGAGAGACAGTAGCTTGTCGTTTGGACGATCAGCTGAGAAGGTTATCTTCGAAGAAAGTGAACGCGTGTCCGGGCAGCCAGCCCAATCCGCATATGTATATGTTGTGAGACCTCCAGAGGTAGTAGCCAAGATGTGAAACCCGAGATCAAGAGTACCACTCACATAGCGAAGCACGCGTTACAACGAGCGAAATGATGCTCTCGAGGATCGTGCATGAAGACGCAGATCTGCTGAACAGCATAGGAGATATCATGACGTGTAAAACTGAGGTACTGAAGAGCACCGGCTAAACTGCGATAGAGAGTGGGATCATCAACCGAAGAACCTGAACCCGCGGTGAGTTTGGAGCCATTCTCAACCAGAGTGCTAACGGGCTTACAGCCCACCATCGAAGCACGCTGTAGGATCTCAGATGCATACTAACGCTGAGAGAGAACCATACGAGATGCAGTCCGAGTGACTGCAATGCCCAGAAAATGATGCATAGGTCCAAGATCGGTCATAGCAAACTTAGTGGAGAGCTGAGAAATGAGTCGCTGTACAACTGAAGGCGAGGACCATGTAGTGATGATATCGTCAACGTACAGGAGGAGGTAGACAATATTTGATCCCTGACCGTAGACAAACAAAGACTCATCACACCAACAACTGGAGAACCCCACGGAGCCTGTGAGAAAAGTGGAAAAGCGCTGAAACCACGCGCGAGGAGCCTACTCTAGCCCATAGAGGGACTAACGTAGTCAACAGACATGATCCGGATGAAGAAGATCCCGATAACCCGGTGGCTGATGCATATACACTACCTCATCCAGGTCACCATGTAAGAATACATTCTTGACATCCAACAGACGGATGGGCCAAGCATGCAATACAACAAGAGTTAGAACAGTGCGGATGATGGCCGGTTTGACCACAGCACCAAAATTCTCATCACAATCAACCCCCAATAACTGAGATTTGCCATTTCCCACTAGGCGGGCTTTGTACCGCTGAAGAGTACCATCGGCCCAAAAATTGTGACGAAATAACCAAATAGCCCGACGAATGTCTGCCAGATGGGCGAGGGACCAACTCCCAAGTCTGATTCGTGATCATAGCCTCAAACTCATCATCCATCGCAGCTTTCCAGTGTGGGTCTAAGAGGGCAGACACATGAGATTTGGGCAATGGATAGATAGTAGGGGGAGTTGGGCATGAAAGGTGAGACAAGAGATGGGTTTATGAATATCGTGCTGTGCTCGGGTTCTCATCTAAGGGGAGAGAGGTGGGGCTGGTGATTCAGGAGAGGCCGGGGCTGGAGCCGGTGGGGAGACCAGGGCAGGGGGGAGGCAGGAGCCTGCGGTGGTGTCGAGGCTGCAGTAGGAGGGGCGGGCCGGGGCTGGAGCCGGTGGGGAGACCAGGGCAGGGGGGAGGCAGGAGCCTGCGGTGGTGTCGAGGCTGCAGTAGGAGGGGCGGCCTGACGACGTGTGTAGTGAAGAGGAAGGGGGTAAGCCGAGAGGGAAGTGGCGGGTTATGGGCATGACCGGACAGATCGATGGGGGGGGGGGGGGAGAGTCCATCATTAGGGTCAGAGGCAGTGTGGCCTGGTAGAGAAACTGAACTCGGGGTGGCAAACGGAAAGACATGTTCATCAAACGTGACTTGACGAGAGATGTGAATACGACCCGTGGATATATCAAGACAATGATAGCCACGATGATCAAGAGGGTAGCCAAGAAACACACGCCGAGTGGTCCGAGGAGCAAGCTTGTGGGGTGACACAGCAGTCAGTTTAGGGTAACACAGACACCCAAAGGTGCGAAGATGATCGTATGTGGATATAGGATAGTAATGGGTATGTCACAGTGTAGTGCTTTGGAGGGGAGGATGTTGTGGAGATAGACAGCAGTCAGAAGAGACTCGACCCAGAAGCGAGGAGGCTGCTAGATTTGGTAAAACTTCCTTGCTGGATTCTTTATTTACATCTCAATATATAGACAATTACATTGTTCTAACTTAAGACTAAGTCCGATGTGGGACTTTTATTTACATAAAAGTACTATTACTATTACTCCCCCGCGGTCACAGCGGGAGGTTCTCGAACACTGAGACTGGAACGAAAACGCTGAAAAAGAGCATGCGGAAGCCCTTTGGTGAAGATGTATGCATACTGGTAATCTGTCGGAATGTGTAACACGCGAAGTTAACCCAAACGAACTTTCTCACGAACAAAGTGAAGATCAATCTCGACATGTTTGGCGCACTGATGTTGAACAGGATTCCCAAATAAGTAGACGGCGCTGACGTTGTCACAGTACACCACCGAAGCCCGAGAAGGAGTAATACGAAGCTGGAGGAGCAGATTCCGAAGCCTGCAGAGTTCAGACACAGCATTGGCCACGCCGCGGTATTCAGCCTCGGCACTGGAGCGAGAAACGGTGGCATGTCGCTTGGAGGACCAGCTGAGGAGATTGTCACCCAAGAATACACAATAGTCGGATGTGGAGCGACGGGTGTTAGAGCAACCGGCCCAATCGGCATCAGTATAAGCAGTAAGGTTGTCAGTACGGGTGGGAGATATCCAGAGTCCATACTCGAGGGTCCCACTGACATAGCGAAGGATGCGTTTTAACTCATGAAAATGCGTCTCGTGCGGGTCATGCATGAAGAGAGACACACATGTTGTACTGCATACTGAATATCAGGCCTAGTGAAGGTAAGATACTGGAGTGCCCCAGCAAGACTGCAGTACAATGTGGGATCAGCAACTGAGGGCCCAAAGTCAGCCGTGAGTTTACTGCCAGGCTCGACCGGGGTGGCAGTAGGCTTACAAGCCGACATAGAGGCGCGACGAAGGATGTCAGTCGCATACTGATGCTGATATAAGAACAGACCAGAGGAATCCCGAGTGACCGCAATGCCGAGAAAGTGATAAAGCTGGCCGAGATCAGTCATAGCAAATTCGCCAGACAGGCGAGAAATAACCCGATCCAAGAGATGCATAGAGGAGCCAGTGATTATGATGTCGTCCACATACAGTAGAAGATAGACGATGTCGGTGCCATGACTGTACACAAAGAGGGACTCATCACAAGAGAAATTGAAAAAACCCACTGCATCTGTAAGAAACGTGGAAAAACGCTGGAACCAAGCACGAGGGGCCTGATTCAGACCATAGAGTGATTTGCGCAGACAACAAACATAATCAGGACGTCGTGGGTCCTGATATCCAGGGGGCTGGTGCATGTAGACAGTCTCTGCAAGATCACCGTGTAAAAACGCATTCTTGACATCCAACTGCCGGATAGGCCAAGAACGTGATACTGCAATAGTGAGAACCGTACGAATAGTGGATGGCTTCACAACCGAACTAAATGTCTCCTCACAATCCACCCCAACAAGCTGAGACTTACCATTAGCCACAAGACGCGCCTTATAGCTGCAACCTGCCATCTGCACCAAACTTGTGACGAAACAACCACATAGCACGGAGTACGTTGGCCCCAGATGGGCAAGGAACCATATCCCAGGTATTATTTTTCACCATAGCTCCAAACTCATCATCCATGGCCGCTTTCCAGTTAGGATCCGACAAGGCTAGGATAGGGGATTTGGGAAGTGGTGAGATAGAAGCAGGGGACTAGGTTGCAAAGGTGAGGCGCTGCACAGGTTTGGTAATGCCATGCATTGAGCGGGTAGTCATCTGGGGTGAGAGAAAAGGAGGTGGGGGGGACGATACAGGCGAAGGAGCAGACTCGGCCGCAGGGACAGCCGGCAGTGGAGGTGCCGAGACAGCGGAGCGCGCGGGTGACCGAGGCTGGGTTGGGCAACGCACATAGTGCAGTGGGAAGGGCTTGATAGGTGCCCGAGAGGTGTTTGGCAGGATAGGTTCCCGAGAGGTGTTCGGTGGGGATGTAGGTGCTACAGGGTTATGGAACCGATGAGGAAGAAGAGGAAGACTATCAGACCTATGAGTAGCAGGAGACACCGAATCGGGGACAGAGAAAGGGAAGACAGTCTCATCAAAAGTGACATGACGAGACGTGTAGACACGACCTGAGCTCAAATCAAGACACCGGTACCCTCGATGATTGAGGGGGTAGCCGAGGAAAACACACCGGGTAGAGCGAGGGGCGAGTTTGTGTGGAGATGTGGCTGACAAGTTGGGGTAACAGAGACATCCAAAAGTTCGAAGGTGGTCATAAGATGGAACACGATGATAGAGGGCAACCAGGGGAATGTTGTCCTGCAAGGCTTTAGTGGGAAGGATATTGTGAAGGTAGACAGCGGTCAAAAGGGACTTGACCCAAAAAGAGGAGGGAAGCGACGCCTGTGCCAGAAGTGCACGGCTGATGTCGTTGATTCGGCGAATCATACGTTCAGCCTTGCCATTTTGGGACGATGTCTGAGGACACGCAAAACAGAACACAAGGCCATGCTGAAGTGCAAAGGAATGAAACTGGCCATTATCAAACTCACCACCACGGTCACACTAAAAGTTTTTTATGGGACGCTGGAACTGAGTTTGCACGAAGGTGCTGAATTGTTTAAATTTTAGTATTACGCCAGATTTGTGTTTTTGGAGAAAGACCCAGAGAAAGTGAGTGTAGTCATCAAGTATTAAGAGATAATATTTGTAGTGCGATTTACTCGAAATGGGGATGTCTACAAATCACTATGGATAATGTCAAAAGGAGAAACTGTAGACGACAAAGATGAAGAAAACGGCAGACGCACGTGTTTACTAACTTGACAAGCATGACAAAGATTGTCTGAGCTATCCTTATTACACAAAATCAAGTGACTACGACGAAGAGAATCTAAAACTAGACGTATAGGATGACCAAGGCGATTGTGCCAGACTGGAGCAGGGAGGGCGGCCAGAGAGACAGCGGAAGACGCAGGCAAGGCAGACTTGAATGGATAATGATCACCCGAACTGTTGCTCCTCAGCAAAAGAGCTCCCGTTCGAAGGTCCTTCACAGAAAAACCAAACGGATCAAATTCAATAGAAACATGATTTCCAGTTGTGAATTGGCGAACAGAAACTAAGTTTTTGATGATGTTAGGGGTAAGGAGGACATTGCTAAGGTGTAAAGGACGAGAGGTGGTTGGGATAGTGTGATGGCCGGATCATTTAACTGGAATGCTGCAACCGTTTCCTACCATAATGTTAGGAATAGGACAAGATGACGAGAGAGAAGAGAGAATACCTGACTGGGGTGAGATGAGCAGAGGCACCCAAATCAAAATACCAAGTCTGATCAGAGACATTGAGAGTGGGGGCTTGAGTCGGGGCCGACGGTGGGGGACCGAGGAGGCCGGTGATCGGGGGCCGAGAGGTGCTCCATCCCGCTGTCGGGTACGGGCAGGGGGATGCTAGGCCTGGGGGGCAGGGGCACCAGACCTAAGACCCGTGGGCTCCAGGCAGTGCAGCAGGAGGGGCCGAACCTGCGGGTTTGTTGCCCGGTTTGCGGCGATTGTTCCGTCCGTTCCCGGGCTTGCGGTTCCCAGTGTTTGGGTTACCCCCGGTTTGAGGCGCGGGGGCGGCATGAGGGGAAAGATGACGTGCCGAGACAAGAACCCGTGGGGGGACTGGGAGTTGTCTGTTCCTGTCGAGCGAGCAGACGCTCATGTAACCGAAGCATGGAGACCGCAGAGAGAACATCAGGGGTGGGGATAGCTTGCTGGATGAGCATAGCAACGCCACTGTAAGTAAGGGACAAACCATTAGTGAGTTGAATCACCAGACGTTGATCCGAGACAGGTGAACCAACGTTTCCAATAAGATCAGCCAGGTTCTTGAGCCGAGTGCACTAGTCGTCAAGGGACGAGCAGTGTTCCATACGAAGATTGACAAAGTCAACCTCCAGTTCAGCCATGCGAGAACCCTGGTTATCCCGAAAATAGTTTTCAAGCTTCACCCAGGCTTGCCGAGCAGTCTGATTAGGGGTGAGAATAGCAAGTACCAAATCATCACTGACGGTTTGGTAGATCCAGTTCAAGATCACGGAGTCCACGACACTCCAAAGAAGATCAGTAGGGGCTCCAGTTGGAGGGTCAATGTGATCCGAAATGCCAAAGGAGTGGGTCTGCAGACAAAAGAAGGTAGCCCAGTATGAACTTTTTGATTGTCCAGTATGAACCGGACCTGTTTCTCGATATTGGTGACCGAAAAAACTGGGTGAAGAGGCTCCTTGTTCCCGGAGGCAGGGATATCACCGGAGGCGGGGGAATCATCGGTAGAGAGGGTAGACATATTGAGCAGCGGTAAGGGGGTGTCGGGCCGATCGGAGAGAGCGACGGACAGAGGAAGGAAGGGCTGGCATCGAACGAACACGGACAGAGCTCACTGCCGAGCACGACGGACGACTGAGAGAGGGGTCGTCGGTGCTGGTGGTGGGCGGGCTGTTTGTGGCGTGAGGTCGGCGGTGGGAAGTCCAAGAGACTAGGGTTTTGGTAGCTTGAACCTAGGCTCTGATACCATGCACCATGCTAGATTTGGTAAAACTTCCTTGCTGGATTCTTTATTTACATCTCAATATATAGACAATTATATTGTTCTAACTTAAGACTAAGTCCGATGTGAGACTTTTAGTTACATAAAAGTACTATTACTATTAGAGGCATGGAGGCCTGAGAGAGAAGACTATGAGATATGTCATTGATACGACGTATCATACGCTCGGCCTTGCCATTTTGAGAGGATGTTTGTGGACAAGAAAATTGAAAAACAAGACCATTGTACTTGGCAAACTCATGAAAGGCAGAGTTGTCGAATTCCCCCCAAGATCACACTGAAAACACTTAATTAACCGAGAAAACTGAGTGCGCACGTACGCGTGGAATTGTTTGTAGTGAGTGTAGGCATCCGATTTCAGTTTTAAAGGAAAACCTATAGAAAATGCGAGTCATCATCAAGTAGAAGCTTGAAATCATAGTTGTAAAATCAGGATTCAGAGAGTGAATCGAAATTCAACGTTACTGAATCGTGAATCGAATCGAATCGTGTATCGTAAAGATTCACTTACATTCTCTTGAAGCATAAATAATAACATATTCCAAAAAAGAATAACATGTGTGAACAGTATATTCATATTTCAACATAAGCAAGCTCAAGTTTTTACCTAACTCGCAGCTAATATGACCTATTATGAGTTCTACCCACCTAAAAGATAAGAATAATGAAGATATATGAGTGAATGTGAAGCAAGGAACTACAAGATAACAATAGAATGAAAAATAATATGAAGCTATTAGTCGTAGACTTAAGAACAATGTACTAGTAAACAAACATATTTGCTAAACAGACAAAAACGAGGGAAGTGTTGTTTTTAGAGCTGTTACTAACTCAATAAGATTCTCCAGCTGAATCGAGATGAATCGTATGAATCGGTCTGAATCGTAAGATTCGGTCTCGTGAATCGGGATTCAGATAAAATTTTGGTCCGTTTAAGATTCACCCTCTGATTTGCATCGTTTCATGGGTGAACGGAATCAAATCATAGGATTCGAATCGTGAATCGTAGGATTCGGACAACTATGCTTGAAATTATACTTGCTAGCAACAGGAGATGTCCAAATATCACTATGAATAATATCAAACGGAGCCACAATAAACGATGTGGAAGGTAAAAAAGGAAGACGGCCGTGTTTGCCAACTAGGCACGCATGGAAAAAACCAGCCTGCTCGGTTTTATTACATGAAATAAACTGACGAGAACGAAGTGAATCATAGACTTGTGCGCCGGGATGACCAAAACTGTTGTGCCATACTGGTGCAGGAAGGACAGCAAAGGACTGAGCAGACGTGAAAGACTAACGAGGCGGAAGTGGATAGAGGTCCCCCGAGCTATTACTCCTGAGCAAAAGACTCCCCGTGTGAAGATCCTTCACATAAAAACCAGACGGGTCAAACTCAATAGAAACACGATTATCAGTGGTAAATTGACGAATAGAAACGAGATTTTTTACTATAGTGGGAGTGAAAAGAACATTCTTAAGGTGCAGGGGGCGGGTATTGGTTTGGATGGTTTGGTTCCCGGACCCACACAATGGAATACTTGAGCTATCACCAACCATCATATGAGAAACGGGTGATTTAGCAGAAGTATATGACAAGTTACCTGTTTGAGATGTGAGATGCGCAGATGCACTAGAGTCCATGTATCATGTCGAGTCTGGAGCAGTCAGAGACAAGCTTGAGAAGTCGGTCCTGAGGTTAGTAGGATGAGGATACGAAGCAGATGTAGCAGCAAAGGCATGTGGTCGATGTCCTGGTCCAGCACCCAAGACGCCCGCAGTAGGAGGGCGAGACGGAGGGGGCGCCCACCACGAGGCAGTGGGGTACGGGCAGGGTGGTAGAGACGGGCACAACACCCAGCTGCCATGAGGGAACGGGTGCGGGAGCCTGCTGAGAGTGACCACGGTTACCGCACTAGGCACGATTACCGTTCTGACCACGCTCTGCGGGCTGAATAGACTGCACAGTGGGGGCTGCCATGAGGGCTTGATAAGCAGCAGAGAGAGCCGTATTCTGCCGCGCTAGACGGCGTTCTTCCAGACGAAGCATAGACACATCAGCAATATAGGTGGGTGGAGGAGACGTCTGCTGGATGAGCATGGCGACGTGATCGAGAGCAGGAGTGAGGTCGTGAGCTGAATAATCATTTGTGCAGCACTGACAGGAGATCCCACATTACCCATACGATCAGCAAGTGTCTTCAGGCGACTGGAATAGTCATCAAGAGACGAGCAATGGTCCTGGCGAAGGTAGACAAACTCAGTGTCAAGTTCAGCAAGACGAGCTGACTTGTTGTCCCTGAGCATGGATTCCAGTTTGACCCACGCCTCACGGGCTGACGAATCCGGCGTGAGAATGGCAAGAACGAGATCATCGGAGATGTCTGGTAGATCCAAGAGAGAATCACCGCATTAATGGACTTCGAGAAGGGCTCTTTTTTCTGATCGGGAGTGACATCCTTGACAAGGTGATCAGTGACATTGTAAGAGTCTGTCTGGAGACGGAAGAATGTGACCCAATGATCATACTGCACATTCTCATTGTCGAGAATAAATCTGACTTTCTTCTGGATATTAGTGACGAGAAAATTGGGTGAAGCGGTTCCTTGGTGGCTTCAGACATTGGACAGAAGTAGAGGAGAAGCCCGTTGAACCCAAGATAGGGAGATCAATCGGATCAGAGAACCTCACCAAATCTGCGACGAACAGTGCAATGGTGATGGCGCAGAGGAGGCGCAACATAAGGAGCAGTCGTGCGGTGAGGACGATCGGAGATGCAACAGGGGTCGACGACTGAGACGCGATCAAACCGGAGCAATCTGGGGTGATCTGGAATGGCGGAAGAATGGTGCGATCTCGACGGCACAAGACAGGCGGCCGGAGCTGGGAAGAACTCCGGTAATTCTGGCCGCGTTGAGGTCGTCGATTAGGGAACAGAGAGCAACAATCGTTTTGCACAGTGAACGATTGGCAAGCGGAAACATAAGGAGAGGACGTCGACGATGACCCTAGCAGAAGACGTGGACGACAATGATGATGAGAGGGAGGGGACGTCGCAGTCAGGGGTGCGATCAGAAAATCAATGGGGAGGGTAGGGCTCTGATACCTGATAACGCCCAAATAGGGGTTATTTTATAGCCTGAAAAGATGTGTATGTGTGATGGAAAGTCGCGTTTTAGACAGAATTCACCCTCGAAAAGCCTCGGTTTTAGGAACGAGACGTTTATTTGCTCTTCGTGAATTTCTGCATGTTTTGTACTTTTATTGGATATGATCGCGGGTTTTTTCCTGTTTTTTCAGGAACAGGTTCAGAAAGTGCATTGGGATGCGTGCCGAGACAGAACCGAGATCGCCTCGGGAAACGTGCAGAAAATGCTCGGAGCAGGATTTGACCGAGACTGGTACAAGGGAGAGCGGAATGGAAAACGGAAAGACTGGAGGAAAAACGAGCAGTGAAAACCGACTGAGGAAGCTGAAAACGCCAAAATCGAGAATCACCGGGATGCGCTCGGTTGACAATATCTTGAGCTTGACTTGGAATTTTGAAGTGAAACTTGGGGCAAAAGAACGGAGACGTCAAGGGCTTTCCGAAAACAGGTTATAATGCTGAAACGGAGTCCGGCCGAAAAACCGACTCCCGTCACGTGTGGGTCCCGGTCAGGCCACGCCCGAGTAACGGGTCTCGGTTCCCGGTGTCCAGAGTCAGGAGCAACTATTTCATGTTCGTGACGATTTCCGGGACAGTTTTGGCCTAGGGGTATTTTGGTCATTTTGGCACCGGGCCCGGGTTTCCGGAGTTAAGTTCAGATTTTGTCTCCCAAATTCAGTCAGCAGTTTTCCTATGGCCAGAGCCAAGATTGGACAGAATTCGGAGCGATTTTGACCCAGGGGTATTTTGGTAATTTTGACAAGTTTCGGGTCAAAACGCAAGACGGGAACACGGGAAAGCAGGAAGACACCGAGGAAGGAAAACCGGAGATTTCAGGCAGAAGAGTGGGACCCAGGGGACCAGACCTGGCCCACCAAAGGACCAAGTGGGCCCCACCTACCCCCACGGCCTGCGTATATACGCAGGCCCTGCGTATATACGCAGCCCCTGCGTATATACGCAGGCAGTGAGGGTGGTGGGGGATGTTGGTTGGGCCCTGGTTGCGTATATACGCAACCCCTGCGTATATACGCAGCCAGTTTTGACTTTGGTCAAAGACGGTGGACCGATGGCAGATTCCGTAATTTCGGGCACAAGCGTTTTCGGGAAACAGCATTATTTAAAGACTCGTCCAGACTCGTTTTGAAGACATCACGAAGACACAACACAAGACAGCACAACCGAAGGAGAAGCCGGAGAGCGGAGAGCACGGAAACGTGAATCCAGATTCAAGACACCCGTTTGCTTTTCTTCTCTCTCATTCAAAAACTGTGTTATTTCGTTATGAACTTTAGTAGCTAAACTTTTACCTAGGTTCTCGGTGAACCTAGGGTTTCGTTTTCAGATTAGTTCTACGTTTTGACTATGAATTCATGATCGTACTATCTTAATATCAGCAACTTTATCAGTTATTCTGTCTTTGAATTTTACTGTTTATGCATGATCGGAGTCGCGAACCAGAATTGCTACAGACCCGAGCTGGTAGGTGAAAACGTCCGGTTAGGGTTAGGAAGAGAAGACAGAATTTAGCACCTTACCCCGATGGGCCGACTAGCGAAGGGGAGTTAGGACTAGCCTGAAATCGTTGAGACCAATTGTTAGAGAATCTGACCCGGGCCATCAGGACAGGTTAGAAACCCTAGCAGCCTTAGAACGAGACTGCAGACTTAGGCAGCTTAACAGGAATCCGACAGTCTGCAGGATTGTGATAACGTGCAGGAAAAGAAAAGATACTGCACAATTGGTACGTGGCACGGATAACGAGACTGCTGTGTGTTTTCATGTCAAACAAAGAACGAAAATCTGAAGAACCCTAGGGGATCCCGGGACCTAGTATCTCAAACCATAGATTTACAACCTTAAGATTATTCAGAAAACTTTCACAAAAATATTTACGTTTCGGTTATTTACGTTCAAACTCTCAAAATATTCCTCCTTTTTACACTCTGTTCGTTAAAATTGATTACTAGAAAAACCTGCAAAGTCCCTGTGGGATCGATAATCTGAGTCGTAATACACTCTATACTACTTGATTCGTATACTTGCGAATAGTACGCTAAATTGCGCATCAAGTTTTTGGCGCCGTTGCTGGGGACTTTTTAGGGTTTATTTAGTAGTCCGAATTAATTTTCAGACTTTTTATTTTATTTTATTTATTTTTTTTATTATTTTATTTTTCTGTTATCTCACTGCTCTTGAGATCTCTACTTTTTCAGGATGGGCGACAATACCGAGATAACGCCCGAACTGCCCGAGACACGTACTCCAGCCGAGATGGCTCGGTACATCGAGGATCTGATTGCAGCAGGATTCGCTGCCCTGAGCAACCAGAGGACATACAACCGGTCTGGGAAGGCGTGGGTGGAGAATTTCGAAGTCCCCACGGGGGGGCATGAGCGAGCTATTGTGGTGCCCGAGATCACCGCAGAACACTTTGACATCAAACCCTCCACCATCCAGACTGTTCAGACCCTCTTCCCGTTCCATGGCAAAGCTGACGAAGATCCAAACGACTTCATCGGGAAGTTCGAAGACTACTGCAACAAAGTCCGGTATAAGGGAGTTGGAGCAGAGGCACTTATGCTAATTCTTTTCCCATACTGCCTATACGGAGTGGCCAACGACTGGCTCGAATCCCGACCACCCAGATCGATCACTACATGGGAGGGGTGTGTCACCGATTTTCTGGCCAAATTTTACCCCGCCTCCCGGGTCATTCAATTACAAAGCGAGATTTTGTCGTTCAAACAGAAGACGGGAGAGACGGTGGTAGACGCATGGGACAGATTGATGAGACTTGTGAAAAGATGCCCGAACCACGGTTTCGGAGACCCGAAGATCCTGCAGGTATTCTACCATGCCCTAGACAGGGAGAGTGCTGACAGGATTGACCGAGAAGCCGGAGGAAATTTTCTGTACCATGTGGACAAGGACGGTGCCTATGAGCTGATGAAGCAGTTAGCCAAGCAGGACACTCGACTGTTTGATGATCGCAGGATCACGGCCCGAGCTGAGCCAGCAGAAGATGACCGAATAGACAATCTGGCCAAGATCGTTCAAGATTTGGTCAAGAAAGTTTACTCAGAAAAGAAGACTGTTGCAGTGGTGGACGGGCCAGATTTGGACACAGCCATCGAGGGGCTCGGAAACGAAGATGCCAATTACGTACAGCAGCAGTGGGATCCGAGCCGGTACAGACCGGGTACGAGAGACCATCCCGGGTTCCGGTACGGAAACCCGAACGCAGCAGTTTATGCACCGGGGTTCCAGCACAGGCCACCAGCCCAGCAGGCTGCACCGACGCAGCATGCTCAGTCGGGCTCATCTGCACAGCAGTACGACGCTCAGATGAAGGAGATCAAGTTCATGTTTCAGACTATGGAGTCCCGGTTCGAGCACATGGACGCCCTGACAGCCGACGTGCAGATGACCAAAACGTCACTGCGCGCTTTGGAGGTACAAGTTGGACAGTTAGCACAGCAGTTAACGGAAAGAGCACCAGGGAACTTACCCTCGACCACTGTTAATAATCCACGTGCTCAGATCAATGCCATCACCACTCGGAGTGGATTAGCACCACAGGATCCACCGTATCCTAGCCATGCACGTGCTGAAAAATCGAAAGAAATCGAGCGCAAAATATTTGGCCAGGATAACAGCTCAGCCGACCGCCCCCAGCCGAAGGGCTCGGTTGAGCAGGATGCAGTGCAGAAGGAGAAGGAAGCAGAAACGGTACCTGTCTCCAAGGAGGTGCCGTATCCTTTGAAGACACGAAAGAGGGATGATAGCAAGGACTACGCCAGATTTCTCGAGATTTTCAAACAGCTGAAGATCAACATACCCTTTGCGGAGGCGTTGGCAAAGATGCCCACTTATGCCAAGTTCCTCAAAGATATTTTGTACGGACGGAAACGTATGAGCGATTTCGAGACTATAAATCTGACGGCAGAAGTGAGCAACTGTGTGAAGAATGGGCTACCGAGGAAGAGGAAGGACCCTGGCAGTTTTGTCATCCCGGTGACCCTAGGTAATGCTTACACAGGAAAGGCTCTGTGTGACCTAGGGGCCAGTATCAATCTGATGCCTTTGTCGATTTTCAAAACTTTGAAAATCGGTGAACTCAGGCCCACCAGAATCAAGCTGCAGATGGCGGACAGATCCGTGAAGCAGGCTTACGGAGTTATTGAAGACATTCTGGTGAAAGTCGGAGAATTGATTTTTCCGGCAGATTTTGTGATTCTGGACATGGAGGCAGGAGACGTGCCACTCATTCTGGGCAGACCGTTTCTGGCCACTGGAGAAGCCATGATAAACTGCAAGAGCGGAGAACTGACCATGCAGATCAATGAAGACAAAGTGAAGTTCAACGTTTTCAAAAATCTGCAACTACCGAATTATTACGAGCATGAAGACATCTTCGCAGTGGAGGTAGTCGAAGAAGGCTGGGAAAACGAGGATATGGATGAGCTTTGGGAAGAAATTGACAGAGTGGACAGAGAGAACGAGGAGAGATTCCAGGAGGAGCAGGCCATGCAAACTGAAAACCGGACCAGTTTACAGCTGGACGAAAAAGGTGGGCAGAAATTGGCCCTGGTCCCGTCACTCAAGGAGCCACCGACCCGAGAGGTTAGACCGCTCCCGAGCCATCATACTTCAGCACAGCCAAAGCAGTTTCAAGTAGGTCAGAAAATACGTCTCTGCGATTCTCGGAAGCAGTTTTTCCCGGGAAAATTGAGATCTCAGTGGTCAGGACCGTTTATCATCAAAGAGGTACTTTCATGGGAGGCAGTTGAATTGGAGAATCAGCATGACAGTACAACTTGCAGAGTGAGCGGAAACCGGGTCAAGCCATATCTCGGCCCGGAAGCGGACGTAAGGCCTGGCGATTTTGACGTCCCTTGAGCAAACATGAGGTAACTGGGTCGGGCCGTCGACCGTAAATTACAAGCGCTGGTTGGGAGGCAACCCAACGTAGTAAGTTAGTTTAAATTATTTTAAGTTTTATTTTCAGTTTTGAATTTTGAGAGAGGTAAGATGAGTGGGTATTGACTTTGAATTGAGCATGTGCAGATACAGCAGAGCAGAAAACGAGAACAAAAAGGAGTAGAGAGAAAAAAAAAAAAACTTGAAAAAAAATTTTTACCTGCTGCCTGCGTATATACGCAGCTGTTGCGTATATACGCAGCCTGCAGTAAAATTTCAGAATTTTGAAAAAAAGAAATATTTTTTTTTACCTGCTGCTTGCGTATATACGCAGCTGTTGCGTATATACGCAGTCAGCAGCAAAAATTTCAGGATTTTGAAAAAAAAAAAAAAAAAAAATTGAAAAAAAAATTTATTTCTGTTGCTGACTGCGTATATACGCAGGGTTGCGTATATACGCAGCCAGCAGTGAAAATATGAAATTAAAAAAAAAAAAAAAAAAAAAAAAAAAAAAAAAAAAAACTTTTTCAGATTGCTCCCTGTTTGCGTATATACGCAGGTGCTGCGTATATACGCAGGCAGAAGAAGAAAAAAAAATATATATTTTTTTTCTTTTCGGATAGGAGCACGTTTTGGCCCCATTTTTCTCTCTCTACCTCCATACACAGATCCGTGAAGTTTGAAGCGAATTCAGAAAATTTCGTAGAAGGAAAGGCAGATTTTCAAAATCTTGAAGAATCGACCCCGGTGTGTTCTGGCACACTCGACCGTCACAGGGACTCGTACGAGTTGGGGATTTTTCAGGAACAGTTTTTCTGCAGAACCGAGCAATCGACCCCGGTGTACGGAAGTATACTCGACCATATGGGAGCACATTGTCAAACACAATGGTGCTCGGGGATTGCACGTTTGAAGAGCGCACATAGAGCCCGAAAGGTTGACAACTTCCGTCGAGAAATTTTCTGGCGACCGGTCAACGGTCCTGCTCCACCGGAATCTGCGAGAAATTCCGCACCTGTAAGAACTGACTCCGGGTGCACAGGTTCAATTTCTGTCTCTCGCTTTATTTTTCTGCATATGCTACCAGTTGTTCCCATTCGATGAGTCAAGCCAGCTCATCCAATCCAGATTGTATGCCTAATGATTAGTACCATGAGGGCATGGCACCATCCAGTGTGGGGGTGGTGGCGTTGTAACTGCATTACGTTTTATTAAGAAAATAAAAAAAAATTATTAAAAAAAAATTAAAAAAATTGAAAATTTTGAGACTGGGTGAAGGACTTAGCTTAAAACTGGAGAGAGTTTAATGATAGAAAATTTCCCGAAGTGGACGAACTTAGGTGAGGAAGAGCTGCGAGAATCTGTCTAGGGGAGTTAATAGAGCCAATGCACTTCAGAAAACGCAAGTAGCTGTCTCCCGAGCAATGTATCCGACTAGCTGCCAGACCACCGTTACCAGGTAGTCGTCAACCCGCCATCACGGTCACCACATCATTTGGTGGAGTGATAGGCCCTAGGGGACCTCACGTCCTGTCTCGCGCCTTAGGTCCACTAGTGAGCCCCGTTGATCCATTAACCCTTTTCTTGGTAACCGTTTGACCTAGGAAGCCGTTTTTTGATACTCGCATCATTGTTAGTATTTTTACCTTTCCTACGCGTCATGGCACGAGGGAGTTGAGTTGAGGGGGATTTTCTGGGGTAGAGCAGAATTGTCATATTTGATAGTGGATGAGCTTTATTTTTATATTTGAGGGTGTGTAAGGGTGAGATAGTGACGGCAGCACACTTCGGTGTGGCGGTGACTCACGACATTACACCGTGAGCACAGGAGGAGAGCCGTAGTGCGTAAATTTTCTGCACGACATGGGGGACTTTGGGTTGACATGGTTACTGGAGGACGCGCTGTGCTGCAGATTGACTACATGGTTCGGAATTAGTGTGGGGGTGGTCATTACAGATTATTTCAGTATTTTTCAGCCACCCCACGTTTTTTGGTTTATCATAGAGTTGGCCTGGTTTATATTGTTTATTGTGTAGCCCCGCAAAAAAAAAAAAAAAAAAAAAAAAAAAAAAAAAAAAAAAAAAAACTGAAAAGAAACAGAGAAAAAAAAAACGAAGAAAAAAAAGTATCAAAGGCAGAAAATTCAGGGTGCTTGATTGATTTTATTTCAAAACGCCAGGCCGGCAATTTTTATCACAGTTTCACATTCGTTCACAGTTGTGGCCGCGAGAACGGCAGTTACACCGGGACTGGGGAAATTGAGTGTCTAGAATCTTATGTGATTTGGGTCAGTTTCTATCATCGTGGTGAGGGAGTGTGAGATTGGGGTATGTGTGAGCGTGCTGTGACGTTTAGGACATCGCTTCTAAATGACTTATCCCCGTCCCAAAGCCGGCAGATTTACATTACACCCGGAGTAAAAGCACGGAAGGTGTGCGTTAGGGATACGTTCGGTTTGCGTGCAAAAGCGGAAGTAAGTGGTGTTCGTGCTTGTTCCTAACCTAGGCTGGCCGCGAGTACTTCCGATCACCGCAGTTTCTGAAATTTAGGGGAATATGAGAACTTGATGATGTTCAGTTTGAGTTGAAGAGGTTGCCCAGTCTCACCAAAATATATATATATATATATATATATATATAAACTGTTTTTATAAATGATGTTTTTAAATAAGTGCAGTTACACCGCTCTGGATTGATTCGGGATAATATGCATTGGTAGTATATTGCTGGAGTTTGCTCGGGACGAGCAAAGTTTAGTGTGGGGGTATTTGATAACGCCCAAATAGGGGTTATTTTATAGCCTGAAAAGATGTGTATGTGTGATGGAAAGTCGCGTTTTAGACAGAATTCACCCTCGAAAAGCCTCGGTTTTAGGAACGAGACGTTTATTTGCTCTTCGTGAATTTCTGCATGTTTTGTACTTTTATTGGATATGATCGCGGGTTTTTTCCTGTTTTTTCAGGAACAGGTTCAGAAAGTGCATTGGGATGCGTGCCGAGACAGAACCGAGATCGCCTCGGGAAACGTGCAGAAAATGCTCGGAGCAGGATTTGACCGAGACTGGTACAAGGGAGAGCGGAATGGAAAACGGAAAGACTGGAGGAAAAACGAGCAGTGAAAACCGACTGAGGAAGCTGAAAACGCCAAAATCGAGAATCACCGGGATGCGCTCGGTTGACAATATCTTGAGCTTGACTTGGAATTTTGAAGTGAAACTTGGGGCAAAAGAACGGAGACGTCAAGGGCTTTCCGAAAACAGGTTATAATGCTGAAACGGAGTCCGGCCGAAAAACCGACTCCCGTCACGTGTGGGTCCCGGTCAGGCCACGCCCGAGTAACGGGTCTCGGTTCCCGGTGTCCAGAGTCAGGAGCAACTATTTCATGTTCGTGACGATTTCCGGGACAGTTTTGGCCTAGGGGTATTTTGGTCATTTTGGCACCGGGCCCGGGTTTCCGGAGTTAAGTTCAGATTTTGTCTCCCAAATTCAGTCAGCAGTTTTCCTATGGCCAGAGCCAAGATTGGACAGAATTCGGAGCGATTTTGACCCAGGGGTATTTTGGTAATTTTGACAAGTTTCGGGTCAAAACGCAAGACGGGAACACGGGAAAGCAGGAAGACACCGAGGAAGGAAAACCGGAGATTTCAGGCAGAAGAGTGGGACCCAGGGGACCAGACCTGGCCCACCAAAGGACCAAGTGGGCCCCACCTACCCCCACGGCCTGCGTATATACGCAGGCAGTGAGGGTGGTGGGGGATGTTGGTTGGGCCCTGGTTGCGTATATACGCAACCCCTGCGTATATACGCAGCCAGTTTTGACTTTGGTCAAAGACGGTGGACCGATGGCAGATTCCGTAATTTCGGGCACAAGCGTTTTCGGGAAACAGCATTATTTAAAGACTCGTCCAGACTCGTTTTGAAGACATCACGAAGACACAACACAAGACAGCACAACCGAAGGAGAAGCCGGAGAGCGGAGAGCACGGAAACGTGAATCCAGATTCAAGACACCCGTTTGCTTTTCTTCTCTCTCATTCAAAAACTGTGTTATTTCGTTATGAACTTTAGTAGCTAAACTTTTACCTAGGTTCTCGGTGAACCTAGGGTTTCGTTTTCAGATTAGTTCTACGTTTTGACTATGAATTCATGATCGTACTATCTTAATATCAGCAACTTTATCAGTTATTCTGTCTTTGAATTTTACTGTTTATGCATGATCGGAGTCGCGAACCAGAATTGCTACAGACCCGAGCTGGTAGGTGAAAACGTCCGGTTAGGGTTAGGAAGAGAAGACAGAATTTAGCACCTTACCCCGATGGGCCGACTAGCGAAGGGGAGTTAGGACTAGCCTGAAATCGTTGAGACCAATTGTTAGAGAATCTGACCCGGGCCATCAGGACAGGTTAGAAACCCTAGCAGCCTTAGAACGAGACTGCAGACTTAGGCAGCTTAACAGGAATCCGACAGTCTGCAGGATTGTGATAACGTGCAGGAAAAGAAAAGATACTGCACAATTGGTACGTGGCACGGATAACGAGACTGCTGTGTGTTTTCATGTCAAACAAAGAACGAAAATCTGAAGAACCCTAGGGGATCCCGGGACCTAGTATCTCAAACCATAGATTTACAACCTTAAGATTATTCAGAAAACTTTCACAAAAATATTTACGTTTCGGTTATTTACGTTCAAACTCTCAAAATATTCCTCCTTTTTACACTCTGTTCGTTAAAATTGATTACTAGAAAAACCTGCAAAGTCCCTGTGGGATCGATAATCTGAGTCGTAATACACTCTATACTACTTGATTCGTATACTTGCGAATAGTACGCTAAATTGCGCATCAATACCATGAATGATAGTGAAAATTGTCCTGTCGGGACTTCTCTATTGATTAGTCATATATGCAAAAACTAGTACAATCATAAATACACTCTAATCCTTATACTAAGTATGCTATGCTATTAGGTTTTAGCCAAGTAGTTTTATCTTTTGCAAGTCTGGTTGATACGTTAATTTCTTTGAAGTTATGGAACTCTTATCCCTTGGTAAAAAAATTGAGACAAACAAATTCGCAACAAAATCAGAGGAACCACTAAGAAAGCAAGTCCTTCGCACATTTTTCTAATCGTATGGCCAACACAAAAGATCATTACAAAAAGACTTGCAATGGTCAATAAAGTCGGGCTCAGTACGCTTGTACTAGTGAAACCTTTAATAACGGAGAAATTCGAACTTGTGTTGTAGAATTTGACATAACTCTACATATGAGAGCGATTTCATTGTGTCCTGTGATTAACTGAAATAGTCCATACGTTCCATAATTTTGATCCCTTTTAGAAATCCAACTATTTAAGAGGACACGCAATTATTATATTTCCACTGCTTTTTTGTCAAATCATTTATTTGAATATCCCAACTTTTTAACTATTCGATGATGTCATTCTTATTTATCAGGCAAATTAGGAAAGGAGGTTGTTTCGACACTATAGTTTTTTTTTTAATAGAAACTTAATCGAGTTTTTTGAGTTTTGAAAACCAGAGAAACCAATGGTTGAGTTGGTGAAATCTGCCATCCAAACACGCTTTAATCACAATTTTCTCAGGTTCAAAACAATTTGTGATCTCCTCAAGCATACTCAAAACCGGGAATATGGGAGTAGATGCCTAAAATGCACGCAATAGGTTTTAAGAACTTACTTCCTCATCGATTGGTGATAGACGTGAATACCCAGAGCTAGTTTTTCTAGTTGGTTTATCTTTACGTCTTCCCTGGTAACAGTAAAAATTAATGAGGAAAGAACAAATACATGAGGCAAGGAGTAAATACATATCCTAGAAGGGTGAAGCTTGCCTTGAATGGGAGTATTTGAGTATAGGAGTCAAACTTCTCTTGGTCGCTCGATACCTTGTTGATTTGCCTCGGAAATGCTGCTTCTGCGTTATGTACAAGCTACAAAAAAAATATATTATGTTCAGATTTACATTTATAAATATTTGGAAAAATAAAACTCAATTCAACAAGCACCAACCTAATTTTGTAGCTTTGGTGAACTAAACAGAAACCAGATATAAGTAAAACTCAAGTTTTAGTACCTTCATTATCTCAGGATCATTCCATGGGCCCATGTTAGATCGGATACACCCTCCCTCGGAAGAACATTTGCATGTACCGCCCAAAAAGTCCGGCAAATAACTGAAGGAATATCAATTCGAAGGGGTCTATAGTTAGACAGGGTAATATATCAGCAACAAATGATAAAATAAGGAAAGAAATAGATAGATAAAATAAAGTAAAAATCAGAAGAAAACAAACCTCGAGTCAATGGCTTCTTGTAATTTGGACAAGGATTTAGGTTCCAGAACCTAAAGATTTGGAGCAGTTAGTAAACTACGCGGGAGATGAAGAAATAAGAATCAAAATCAAATACTAGAAACCAATTTTACATGTATCTTCGAAATTGTCTTTGCATCAAGGCATTTGTTTGCAGAAGGCCATAGAAATACCACGCCAGGATTTGCATTTACAATAAACATCTGATGTAGTGTCTACATTGATCAAAAGAAAACAGGTTGAGAAAATAACATGCCACGGGATAGAAGAGCTACAAAACATGTATTCAACAATAAAAGAAGCGACGAAATCATAGGCAAACAAAATGTAAGAGAAAAGGAAAATATTAAGTTGCTCATATACCTCAGGGTAGTAGTTGTTGCCAATTTTTGTCATGGTTTCCAGGAGACTTAAGGCTGGCTTAGTGAAATCCTTCATACCCTGTCCATTGATAGGAAATCTTTCAGAAAAAAGAGATGTAACACACAAATTACAGTCTCCAAGGCATCTCAACGATCCCGGTATGAAACGTTGAGTACAGGAATATCTTCGTGATTTACTTCATAAACCCACTTAAAAAGTAAATAGTAATTACAAATTCATACGTATATTACATCTTACTTAAACAAATATATAAGAGCAGATCCAACTTTTGGTAGTAGATGGTGCAGATGCCGCAGTCATTTTTAACCCGTTTCCTCGCAGTCCGATTTTACAGTTCGTTGACATTGATACGATGGAAGAAAACAAGAGCTTAACCCTTGCAGATTAGACCCCTCTCTTATTTATATATGAAGAATATTAGATAATGAACCCTACAGCTTAGACATACTATTAAACACACCCTTAACACTCCCCCTCAAGCTGGAGCAAATGTCATATGCCCCAAGCTTGTTAGAGCATCTCCAGTACTATTAGGTAAATTTTAGGCAAACTATACATAACATTATCTATTTGCATAAATGAGGGATATTTTAAATGTGATCTCCAGTGGTGGTTAGGCAAACATTTGCCAGTGGGGAGAGAAAATAGGAGAGTTGACCGTTAATCTTGTTTAGCACCTATCGAATTGTTTATCAAATTGTATGAGTTGGGACAAATTGGGAGAAAATGTTGGAAACATGTGAGAAAATTAAGAAAACATGTGTGATCCATGTAAATAGGAGAGGTAGTTTGATTTTGCCAAAGAAAAAATTATCGCCAAACTTGGCGATGAGGATGCCTATTTTGTATTTTGCCTAACAAGATGCCTATTCTATTGGAATCTAATGTTCTCGAACTTATCTATAATGTGCCTAAGAAAATTATATACCTAACCTATTGGAGATGCTCTTACAAATGGACTTAATACGTGAACCTCCTAATGCCTTGGTGAACACATCGGCCAACTGATCCGCAGATCGAACATGGACTTTGTAAATCATCGTTTGAAGAAGCCTCTCTCAAACAAAATGACAATTAATCTCTATACACTTCGTCATCTCATGGAACACAGGATTAGATGCAATATGGAGAGCTGCTTGATTATCACAAAATAATCTCATTGGATTACGGGTCTCAAACTTAAGCTCTTTTAACATATGCTTCACCCATAACAAATCACTTGTTGTGTAAGCCATGGCTCTATACTCTGCCTCGGCACTAGACCCAGCCACAACAGTTTGCTTTTTACAATTTCCCGAAACCAGATTACCTCCAACAAACACACAGTATCATGAAGTTGACTTCTGGTGAACCGGTCGAAACTGCGTCCGTGTAAGCTTCAACGTGCATGTGCCCATGGTTCTAATAAAACAAACATAAACCTGGAGACCCCTTCAGAAAACGCAGAACGCGTATTAAAGCATCCCAGTGGCTAGTTCTCGGAGCCCCTAAGAATTGACTTAAAACACTCACAGCATAGGAAATATCGGGCCGCGTAACTGTTAAGTAATTCAATTTACCCACAAGTCGCTTCCAGGATCAGATAATAGCTCGCACCTCATTTGTTAGCTTGGTATTTGGCTCCATTGGCGAGTCAACGGGCTTTGTTCCCAACATCCCAGTTTCATCCAGCAAGTCCAATGTATATTTCCTTTGTGACAAACAAATACCCTGATCAGAACAAGCAACCTCAAATCCCAGAAAGAACCTCAACTTTCCCATATCTTTTGTTTGAAATTCTGTTGTGAAGGAATTGTTTGAACTCATGAATTCCTGAATCATCATCACCAGTAATCGCAATATCATCCACAGACAATCAACAAAACATGAACAGCTGAGGTATGGCGATAAAACCCTACTGAGAGTAAACTTGTAAACCGGGTGTAACAAGGTGTGCTGGTGTCGCACACAAAGGTGAAGAAGGTGACACGTGTGATGTTGGCACCACCACTGAAGGTAAGGTAACCACATCGGCTTGAACGGGAAAGGGAAGAACAACATCAAGATCACTCGGTGAATAAGCTTTAGAAAAATATGGGGTAGACTCGAAAAATGTAGCATCAGCACTAACAAAGAAACTGTGCCGAGAAGATACATTTGGTAGCCCTAGGATCCAATTTATCACAACCAGGTGTCAACACACGAACAAAACAGACACAACCGAACACTCGCAATAGAAGTGAATATGGAGGTACTCGCGGAAAGATGACAGCATGAGGAGTGCGGCCATCCAAGATAGACGAACGCATGCGGTTAATCAAATAACATGCAGTTAAAACAGCATCACTCCAGAAAGGCTTAGGAACATTTCGCTCAGAGTACGAGCCACCTCCAGTAGATGTTGGTTCCTTCGTTCAGCCACACCATAACACATGAAGATTTGTGAATCATACCATGTTCAGACATATATAAAGAGAATGAATAAGAAAAGTACTCCTGAGCATTGTCACTTCGTAAGATTTGAATAGGGACACCAAACTGATTTTTGATTTCAGCACAAAAAGCAGTGAAAATGGAGAATAATTCTGAACGACTTTTCATTAAGGAAAGCCATGTCATACGAGAGTGATCATTGACAAAAGTAACAAAATATTTAAAACCAAGTTTACACGACACGATTGGAACCCCAAATAATGTAGACGACAGCCATTTCAGGAGTAGGATACACCATACCAATACCTTTAACACACGTTTTTGAGGTAATGTACTGGAGTACCGAAAATCAGAAAACAAAGTGGGTGTACCTGACATATGATCAGTAGCTCCTGAGTCAAGAATCCATGGCTTCGAAGTAGAGTGACAAGCATTGTCTTGGGTAATAGACGCAAGCGAAGAAGCATGCTGAGAACACTCATACTGAGTATACTTAAGAAGCATGCTGAGAACACTCATACTGAGTATACTTAACCACTGATAGAACTAAACTAGCTGCTCCGGACAGATCTTGTCGAAGTGAGAAATCCATTGACAGCAGCATAAATAGCTCGAATTTCTTCCGGAATAGCAACAGAAAATAGCCCTTGCGAAAGACGAGCAGAGAGAACCTTGTTGTTCAGAACAATCACCCCACCCACTGTCTGAATCAAGTAATGCAAGTGCAACCACTCATTCGATCACAAGTATGATGGCCGGCTGAGAAACACCGAACATAGGCAACTTCCATAAACTGAAGAAGAAAACAACTTCCACCTCTCTCTACCCGACCAGAAACGAGAGGACAGAACCATCAACTATCAGACCTCTACAACTATTCTTTTAACCACCGCACTGATCGTGATTCGAACTAGTTACCAAGCCTTCAAACAGACCAACAAACTGCTAGTGTAAAGGAGAGGGGCAGTGAAGAACATGTAAGTAAAAACAAGGCACACCAAACCTGAGTGGAGAACGAAGAGACTGACTCGAACAAGAAAAGATCGGTCGAAATCGGCTGTAGTTTAATTCAGGCAGGCAGCAACGATGGTGGATTGTGAGAGATGGTGGTCGCTCTGATACCATGATACAATGGAAGAAAACAAGAGCTTAATCCTTGTAGATTAGCCCCCCTCTTATATATATATATATACACACACACACACACACACACACACACACACACACACACACACACACACACACATATATATATATATAAATGAAGAATTGATATATTACAAAATGAACCCTAGAGCTTACATACTATTAAACACACCCTTAACAGACATCATGACTCAGTGCAGTAGCATGCAAGCTACAGACATGCAGCATCCAAATGGATATTACAGGCACCTCAAGTTGCTGCTGGCCTTGAGGTGCCTGGGTTAGTTTCTCCACATTATGGGGCCTAGGTCCTGATATACCACTATGGAGGATCTCCAGTGTAGATTAGGAATTTTCCGTATAAAAAAATTAGATGTTCATGGAAACTACAATTAGACGCCTCAAATAGTTTCCAAATAGAACATTCTTTTGTGATTGAGTTGAAAAGCCCCCGCATGACGTATTTAATTTACTGCTTAGCACATGGACAACAAAAAACACTTCCTTTGCCAGTTCACTTCTCGAAAGCGGACAAAACGTTATTACTGATTTTGTAACCCCCACTTTAGTAGAATTCGTAGTTCCGCTACTCGTCGGCATATGATGGCTAAATAAGAAAAATATCTACCCAATTGTGGAGTTTGATAATTGGCAGTTTCACAAAAGCAAGACAAATTAGTCCATTGAAGTAAAATTAATAGGAACTTGACCATATTGGCGGCTCTATGGTATTAAGCTTCCCTTATTTTTGCTTTTAGTTAGAAAACCGTGGAATGCTGACAACTGCAAGCTACAAAATCTTTCCATCTTGAGCTCTGTTGACTGATTAACAAAAGGCTCACAAACTTTACGGACACATTTCAACCTTGAAGACCAGCTGCATTTAATTTATTATTTTCATATTACAAAAAAAAAATCAGAAGTTAACTACCTTGCAGTTTGGGCCGGCTGACACTGCGATACATGCAGTATGAAAATTGGCATGCCACTCCAGGCACTATCAAAAGTGATGTCATCCTGCTCCAAAATTCGGATGGCCGATAACAATGTCTTCAGCATTTTCAGCGCTATTTTGGACCTTGGTGTAAGACGTTAAACAAAATTTGGAGCACGATTTCAGCACTTTTAATAGTGCGTTCAGTGAAATGTCAATTTTCATACTGCATGTATTGCAGTGTGAGCCGACTCAGACTGAAAGGTAGTTAAATGTCGACAGTTCTAACTTTGCCCATTACTTTTAACCAACCATTTATTTTTCTACATAATAAAACAGCATTGTTATTAAACCTTTCCACTGGTTGATGCTGACTAGGCAAAAGAGCTTTCTCATTGGGTAAAAGAAGGTGGTTATGATTAGGCAACACTCGATCACACTGTATGAATTTCAGAAGTACCAAGTCTTTATGCCTAGTATCGTCAGGGTCGGTGATATTCTAGTCATAGAATAATTATGTTCAGGTTCTTCCATGAAACTGAAGAAGCCAAATAACAAACTACATGGTCACAAATCTGATAGTAATTTTGTAAATTGTTCGAGGGTTTTTTGATTTACATACCAGGCCTTGTACATCCAAAATTGTTGTTGTCGAATAGATCCTCCTCTTTGCTGCAATTGAACATGCAGGGAACTTCTCATGCAGAGCCTTCTCAAATTCTTGAACATGGTACTTCACATAGCGATCAATTGTTGTGAAGGGCATAAGCTTTTTTGGTTGAGCCTGCCCAAGCCTTTCAATGTAAACAGGCCTTCCTTCCCTATCAATTCCATGGTAACCTTGGGGGCAAAGCTGCAATACTTCTTCAAGCTCTTTAAATTCAAAGTCCTGCGAGTTCATGTACACAGAAGTTATAACAATAACAATGTAGGTGAAGGCCATAGACTTAAGCATGAAAAATATAACTAAATTATCAAAATCCTCACTACTGCACGGAAACGTTGTCGAACATTAAGTTGTCAGAACAACGTTGTCGAACATAACAGATAAATTGGTATATGCAGAGCTCGAATTGCAGAAATACCTCTATAGAGTAAGAAAATGGCCTAGTTTGATTGTTGACCGATCCCTTGTTCGGACAACCTTGGACTGGAATGTACATTTTGCTTTCAGTTACCTTGCCAGGTATCTGCATGCCATGGGTGGATAACGTTCAGACTTTAATTTCATCTTTCTGGCGGTTTCCCTTCTATTCTGTTTTATTTGTCTGCTTACAGATTGGTTTTTTCCAGCCCTATTGGTTCGACCTGTTGAAATGCAGCATAAGGACTAAGGTGCTAATCATCATGTTACAAATCAGTTTGACACTCTAGCTACCTCTCAAGGTCATGACCATGTTGCCATTGGAGGTTCCCTTTACCTATACTGTTCTGGTAGTCTTCCTGCTTCTACGCGTAGCTTTCACTTATGTAACATAGTTTATTCACCTCATTTTTCTGAAAATAATTTTCACTAGATAACAATTGTACTCTTTCTTTTGGTTTTGAGGGATTTGTCTACAACCAATAAAATTCTGCAGAAAGGACCATGTGCTGATCTCTACTCTATGCTTGCTCTCAAGATTTCTTCAGCAGCATTCACTGCAACATCTTCCTCGTCCAGAGATCATTGGCATCAAAAGTTATGACATCCCTCTTCCAGAATCTTGCCTACTCTCAAGTCTTCATTGCATCTCCAGCACCTCTCAAATGCATTGTGCTCCTCCTGTGAAGTAGCTGGTGTTCAGAAACCATTTACTGGCAGCATTTCAGTTCTTCTTAAACTTTTGAACTTGTACACCCTGATGTATGGGGTCCATCCCCATATCCTTCTTTTCAAAATTATAAATACTACATCTTGTTTCTGATGATTTCACAAAAGTTTGCTAGTTGTACCCATTAAGACAAAAGTGTCATGCATACAATGCTTATCTGCATTTCACTAGTCTTATCTCTACTCAATTCTCTGTAGTAGCCAATGGTACTGAGTATGTTAATCATCGATTTGCCTGCTATTTCCAGCCAGCTCGCACCATTCATCAAACCACATGCCAACACACCTCACAACAGAATGGCAAAGTTGAGAGGAAGCACAGGGATTTGGTTGATACTGCTATAGCCCTCTTACAGCATTATCACATGCCTATCTCCTATCGGTTAGATACATTAGCAACTTCCAATTATCTTATCAATAGACTTCCAAAATTCTCTTTAAGCCATCAACACCCTCTCATTGTTCTGTGGCACAAGCAACCTTCTAACAGTTTTCTCTAAGTGTTTGGTTGCCTATGTTTCCCTTGGCTCAGATCATATGTACCCAAAAAGAAATTGACCTAGATCTACTCCGTGCGTCTTTTTGGGCTCCTGCAATCATACAAAAGGATATAGGTGCATGGACATTCAAACCAAATTTGTCTTTTATCTTCAAAAATGTTATGTTTCATGAAGATTCTTTTCATTCATGCAGCATACACATCATGATTCTACGTTCCAAACCACCGACTAACTTTGACTCGAGCTTTTTTAGCTCTTATTTTTGGTTGCTCACCTCCATCATCCTCTTCCTTGTCTTCATTTTCTTCAGCATCACCTTTCTTCTTCCCACATTGTGTCCTCAACATCTCCTCACTTCAATGCTTCCTCACCCACTCAATCCCATACTTCATCACATCCTGTCTCCAATACTTCACCACTTGTACCATCTTCATATGTGCCCAATTCTTCTGCTTCACACCGTAAGACTACCAGAAGCACGTCGGGTGTTGTGAAGCCTAATCCTAATCCAAAGTACTGCTCAGTAGTTATTTCTGCAAACTCCTTTACTGATGTTGAACCTAGCCCTTTTCTTAAAGTCTGAAGTTCATCTCATTGGATCAAAGCTATGCAGCAAGAAGCATACTGCAAGGTACTTAGTCACTCGCACCACTTCTGCCTAATAGGAAAGTTATTGGTTGTAGATAGATTTACAGGATCCAGAGATATCCAGATGGTACAAATTAACCACACTCTGGCTTTGACTTACAGTTGGCATTTTAAGCAGATAGATGTCTCAGATGCCTTTCTTCATGGCACCTTGGAAGAAGAAGTATATATGGTACAACCTCCAGGCTTTGTCAGCACCACGACCAGTACTAATGTGTGCAAAATACACGAGTCTCTGTATGGTCTTGAAACGACACCTAGAGTTTTGTTTAACAAGCTCTCTTAGTTTCTTTTTCACACAAATTAGATCTAGCATTGCAGATGACTCCTTATTTGTACAAAAGACCTCTACTGCATTTAATGTTATTCTTGTCTATGTGAATGACATTATAGACACTGGCAACAACTCTGTACATTCGGCATCTAACTTCTACGTTGCAAACAGTCTTTGCCGTCAAAGATCTAGGCATGCTCTCTTACTTTTTGGGACTGGAACAAGCTTCACCTCTAGGAAGCACGGACACTTCAGAAATGGAGATGTAACCTATGACACAGATCGGACACGGATTAAGGATCGGACACGGCTAAATATGTGTCGGACATGCCACCTCGTGTGTTGGGGTGCTATGGTCCTTTTACAATGGGTTGGTTACGGTTGGCACACGGCGGGGCTGTATTGTAATTTTTCAACAATCATTTGGCAGTCTTTTGCAAAACTTTTAAAACTTTAAAGAGTTAGATGAATAATTAATTTCCAGCATGCAAATAAGTAGTGGATGTGGAGTCCTTTTCAACCACCAAACTGACCTGCTCTCTCTCTCTTTGCCCTTCTTCAGGGGCTGGGGTGTCTCCCTCCCTCTCCTTTCCCTTCCATTCTTATGAATTGGGGGGGGGGGGGGGGGGGGGGGGGGGGGGGGTGGGCCGGCTCTCTGCCCATCTCCTTCTCCAATTGAGAGGTATGTTTAAGTTCAACCTTTTGTCAAATGAGAAATTATTATTCTGCTCATCTTCTTTCCCTGTAAGATTATATAATATTGTTATTGTTAAGTGTTGGGTCTTTTTATATCCTTAACAGATTATACAAAACTACTCTTGTTAAGGTGATATATATATATATATATATATATATATATATATATATATATATATATATACACACACACACATACGTATTCCGTGAGTGTGTGTGTGTGTGTGTGTGACGTATTCCGTGTCCGATATCCGACACTGGTATCCGTCTCCGTGCTTCTTAACTTCACCTTTGCCAGGCCAAGTATACAGAGATCTCATTCAGAAAGCAAGGTTACAAGATTACAAACCATGTGACACACCTGTGGTTACTAAACTTCTTCAGTCTGACAGTCAACCATTTTAATCCTTCTTCGTTGAGACGTTTGGTGGGAACACTTCAATATCTTAGCATAAGCAGACCAGACATTCAGTTTGATGTGAATTCTATTTGCAGAAAATGCATGCACCAACCAACCATGATTTCATAGCTTTGAAGAAATCTTGAGGTAATTTAAGGGTACTATCAACACTGGTTTGGAGATGTCTCCTGCTTCATCCTTCACTCACACTACCTTCTCAGATGCAGATTCGGCAGGGTGCTCAAGAGATGGAACATCAATAGCTTCTGCAGAGCTCATATGGATTACTTTTCTGCTCAGAGATTTGCACATTAAGCTCACTCTGCACCAACACTCTTCTGTTATAACATTTCAACATTGTCTCTAGCTAAGGATCATGTATTCTACGCTAGAACAAAGCACATAGAAATTGATTATCACTTCATTACAGAACAAGTAATAGCTCAAATACTGTATCATGTGTCAAGTCATGAACAAATTGCTGATATTAATACAACAAGGTTGCTTACTCCTGCGTTCAGATATCTTCTAGACAAGACACTTAGCTCCTGAGTTCAGCTAGAAGGGAACGGTTGAAATATAGCACAAGGACAAAAGTGCAACAACTGAAAAGTTAGCTTATATAAACCTCAGGGACTGCAGTGCAACTACATAGAGAGTTTGTTAAGTTTGATAGAAGTATAAACTGTATTGCATTCAGTTGTAATCAAAAAATAAGATTCTCTCTTCCATTTCTCTCTTTCTCTCTCAATCTAAGCTTCTACACGATCGACCACATGCGCACATTAATGTTTGAGCCGAGCCGCTGCAGATGGATATCCACAATCATCGTCACATTAGACTGAAACTCACCCAGATATACACTGTATTGGGTGGGCATTTGAAGGTAAAATGCGCCAATAATTTGTTGCATTTTAACAAAATATCATGAATCTCAAAACCTTGAGAGCTCCAATTATAGGAATATGATCCACCACAAAGAAGAGGAAACAAACAAAACCAAATTATCACATAACGCTGTGTTAAGGACTTGTCCACTAGATAACACATCAAAATTATACAGAGTATTAGATCTAATGAGACAGTTAACCAGAGACCGCTAGCAGGAACTGTCCTATGATATCTTTCTTAGAGGTAACTGTCCTTAATATCTTAAACTATGGTTCATTGAGACACTTGAGCTCTCGAGCCAGGAATTGTTAATCGGATTGAAAAATAATGGGGTATATTACCTCTAGAATTGTGTCTGTTACATATTCCTTTCTCCAGTTTAGCATTTCTTCCCACATCTGAATTGTTTTTCCAATGTTGAAATCCCTAGCTTTCATGAATCTACATAAAAGAAAGATATGCAAGTTAGTGAGACTTGACAAACTATAAAGTAAAGCTGCTTCAGCCAGAAACTATAAGTTCACTTGAGCTTACATTAATGTACACATGAAGAAGGGTACTTTTGGCAATGAAAGGAGCTTAGGAGACAAAACTGGGCAGGGGATTAATATGCGGGTTCAAAATGATTTGGCAACAATGTGGAATATGAAATCCAGAGATACTGATGGTCAACAAAGCTGGGAAACCCAAGGTACCTGGATTTTATAATGTTGTCTGCACTTATAAAATATTCACGGAACATGAACTTCATGTTCCTAAAAACTTTAGCAAATCAACTACTCTGAACATCTCTGTAACTGTTTAAGTTGTTGTAAATACGCGATATGAGTTTCTATAAACAAAGTAATGTGTCTGGACAAGAGGGGTGTGGTTTGGTACCCAGATTGCTAACCCTGAAGTTATTACCCACATACCAAATGTCAAAATTTGGTTCTTAGAAGAATGGGAGGAGATGAGAGGTAAAAAAGGACCTGACCATATGGAGAAGGGGTCATGTCTCTTATGGCAGATCTGGTTAGCACGAAATGATTTTGTGTTTCAACATCACAAGCCAAACCCTATTCACACCATCCAAAGAGTGAATCACAGTTGGAGGGATATCTCAGAAATAGCATTGGCTAAAGAAAAGCCTAATGTGGAGGCTGGAGGTGGCAACTTTTAGAAATGGATAGCCACCCCCCCCCCCCATGGGTTATGAAGGTAAATGTCGATGCCTCTTGGGAAAACTCTCCAACAAATTTGTTGCAGGATGGGTGTGTAGAGACTCTGCAGGTAGAAAATTTCATGAAGGTTGGCAAAGGTTTCTGGTAAAGTCTCCTGTGTGCTGAAGCTACGGCTGTGCGGTTAGTTTGTCATGAATTATCAAACTGACAAGGAGATGACTTCATCATTGAAGGGGATAACCAAACAGTATGGTTGAGTCTCCAAAACAGTGCTAGCAAGTGCTGGGAGATTGCAAATGTGATAAAGGATGCTCAAGCCCTTACTCGACAAAGGAGGGTGAAGTTCAACTGGGTGCCAAGAACAGCAAATAAGGTGGCAGATTTGCTGGTAAAATTGGTGTCCAGAACTAGTGATATCTTAGAGGAAAACTCAGTTGTCTTAGATTCTAAGTTCATTAATCTGTTAGAGGAGGAGCGATGTAACTCTCAATGTTTCCCTATTTAATATATATTGAATATTTTCCTTGGAAAAAAATTAAGACAGTTCTCTGCAGAGCACACATTAAACATCCGCAAAGATTACCGAATAACTCGGTGATCATGTGAAGCCTGGAGAAGTGTTGTGGCTCAAAAATAGAACTTCTTTGGGTTTATAGGCCAGTCACAACGAACTCAAATGTAACTGAAGATATTTAGGTTGATTGCAAATTTTGCAGCCAATTAAACAGGTGAAGCACTCAGAAAACTGTGATCTGTTACCTCAACAACGTATCGTAGTCATCATGCCTCGGGGGTAACAAGTCCCTCTCTAGGAGTCTTTTACGTAATTCCTCAACAGCACTCTCCTCTTTAGCATCACGTATGTCTTCTATGAAAATTGAAGGAACCATGTCGTCAATTTTCCTTGTCCCTCTTTTCTTTAGAGAATGAGTGAACTTATTCAAAGCATTAATCGCCTTCTTTCTCAGGGTCCCTATTTTAGATCGCCGCCTCTCATCTTCTGAGTACTCAAAGTCTGACCTTCTTTCTCTAATTCATCATGAACCCCATGTCCATCTAGACCTACAACATGATCAGTCACAACATAGCGTAAAATACTTTTACATTGGACTTCACTCTACACAACAATAAGTGGGCACAACAACTGAATTGTTGGCCCTTATCTACATAAAACTTCATGTATTGTTTGAGTAAAGTCAGTGCACACTCATCTTGCCCTGTGAAATAAAAATCATAGTAGATATCCTCTAGAAACTTGGAAAATGATATAGATAACATTTGTAATCCTAATACACTGCTCGTCCTAGACAGATTCGGGAATTTCCAGATGATGATGATAAAAATATACCAATTAACCCATATTGCATCCCCACCACGAGTCTACTCCCCTTGTTTAGTACTACCTCCGTTTCTTGTGTTTCTTCATAGTTTGACTTTTCTGAGTCATTGACTTAGGTGATTCGGATAACAAAAATTTTTTGGCAAATTTTTCATTGTGTTGTACTCTACAAGACGATGCAAAGATTACCAAATTCTTGTATCGTTTTGTTTATTAAATCACCTGATTAAGGTGACCCAATGAATAATGACAAATGAAGAAACAAAAGAAACAGAGGTAGTAATAGTATCAGTTAGTCCAAACCACACCCTCCTAACATCAATAGGGGATCATCTGCAATCGATTCAAATACAGATCAGAAGCTTCTGAAATCAACTAAACAGAACACAGTACCCAAAAAAAAACACTCTTTTTGCTATTTACTATTTGCACTCTACCACACAATTGCGAGATATTCAAAAATTTGTCTTCTTCCGGCGAGGGTAGATTGCAAAGATTGGATTCACTAGATTATTCTGTCATTGCTCATTTATTTTAGCTCAGGCAGTGCATGATAGGAGTGGAGTGAGTAATCATCGGAATTCTGAACTAAGCTGAAGAATCACTTTACCTCTGGAACTCTCATCCTAAGCCTAACATCAATAGCTTAAATCGAAAGACAAAACTGGATGCGATTCCAACAATGCCCGATATACATCTCCAGCAGAAACGCAGTTTCCTCACGAACAATCATACAAAAAAAAATTGTTGACAGAAAACAAGGAGGATGAGGAAGCGGAAACTAACCGCGTCGGAAGCCATTCCCGAAGACGACTAATCTGCGGCTGGCCAAGCGGACGGAAGGTGAAAGAATGAATCAAAGAAACAAGAACGTGCAACAGACACAGAAACTCTCGTGCTAGAGACGCACATACTATTTGAACAGAAAATGGAACATAAAACAAGGAGTAATTATTTGGTGTTGCAGAAGCAGCATCTAAAACCCGCGTCTTTAAATCAAAAACCCTAAACCCAAATTTTATTTCATTAATTTTTAAATAAAAGCAAATATTAATTTAACTTATTGCAAAAGAAAAAGTTTCATTAAGTTTCAAAAGTGGTACAAATCAAGGATTTTGTGTGACAATATTTTTGGAGGAACTTACAGTGAGGTAGAATGCAAATGCATGTGTCATGTTGACTGACTAGTTCAGAATTACCATTTTTGCCTTTGATGCCTCAGCCTCATCATTCCATGTTCCCGAACCCCTCACTTATACCTAATTATTGGCAAGTCTCATGAGTTTCTTAAGTCACAGAGTTATCTACCACTATGTTCCCTCCCTTTCTTCCCATTTGACTTTGACGGAACACTTTGACCGACTAATTTAGTTGACGATATGATATTTTATTATTTCTTTGTATTGTAGTGTTAAGAAAGATGTATGGAAATATGGAAAGTTTAATACATTTTTGTATTTTATCATTAGGTAAATTAATCGATCAAAGTGACCCCCTAAAGTCAAATGGGGACGGAGAGAGAGAACGGAGTGGTGAGAAAGAGTAGATCTGAAGTTCTAGTTAATTGCACTCAAGTCCCTAAAGTTTGATTATATTGCATTTTAGTTCATGTTTTAGGTCGTTCTCTTCAGTTTAGATAGCGTCATAACATGGAACTCTCTTCCTAAAGCCTAATATTAATAGCTTACTGGCTGCGATTCCAACAATGCCAGATATACATCTCCAGCAGAAACGCAGTTTACTCACTAAATTGCAAGCAATTATAGGTGGGAAAAAATTGTTGACACAAAACAAGGAAGATGAGGAAACGGAAACTAACCGTCTCGGAAGCCCTAGCGATAGAGTTGGGAACGGGGGTGAAGAGCCAATCCGCCGACGACTAATCTGCGGGTGGCCAAGCGGACAGAAGGTGAAAGAATGACTCAAACAAACAAGAACGTGCAAGAGACGCAGAAACTCACGTGCTAGAGATGCACATACTATTTGAACAGAAAATGGGACATAAAACAAGGAGTAATTACTTGGTGTTGCAGAAGTAGCATCTATAACCCGCACATCTCAAAATCAAAAACCCCAAACCTAAATTTTATTTTATTTGTGAAATAAAAGCAAATAATTTGTTTTTAGATGAAAATGTTTCATTGAGTTTAAGAAGCGGTCAAATCAAGGATTTTGTGTGACAACATTTTTGGAGGAACATAGACTGAGGTAGAATGAAAATGCATGTGTCATGTTGACTAACTATTCCAGAATTGTCATTTTGCCTCTAATACTATGGATGAAAACCGTTTGGTTCGGTCAGGTTTTGGCACACATCCGAACCGAACCGCATGTAACGGTTTGGGCAATACCCAAACCTAATCAGGACCGCTCATGGCTCAAAATCGAACCGAACCGAACCGTGAATGACCGGTTTGGTTCGGTTTTAAATCGCGTTTTCTGGAAATATATTATTTCATTTAAAATTTCTTAATAGTTCATTCAACAATCAAATGATTGCTAAAATTTCTATGTCAAACAATTAAAAAATAAAATAAAAAATATTACATCATTTCTAGAACCATTTAATGGGAACGGTTTGGTTTTGAGGTACATACTATATATGATAAATGTGTAGAAGTTCTCAAGTTTGGTAGTTGTATAACCTAATATGCTACATAAACGTTTCGGTTCGGTTTTACGGTTTTGTGGTATCTCAAACCTAAACCGAACCGTATCATACGGTTTGTGATTTTTGCAAACTTGGACCGAACCGTAATAGTTTCCAAACCGAACCGAACCGAACCGAAACAAACCGCCCGGTTCGGCTCGGATTGCGGTTTTTCCGGTTTGAACTTGCATCCCTATCTGATACCATCAGTCCATGTTCTTGAACCCCTCAATTGTACCTAATTGGCAAGTCTCATGGGTTCCTATATCACAAAGTTATCTACCACTCTATTCCCTCTTTGTTCCCATTTGACTTTGATTAAACACTTTGACCGACTAATTTGACGATATGATACTTTATTATTTTTTATAGTAATGTAGTGTTAAGAAATGTGTACAATATTATGTAAATTATGAAAAGTTAAATACATTTTTGTATCTTACCATTAGCTAAATTAACCTGCCAAAGTGACCCCCTAAAGTCAAATGGGGACGAAGAAGCAAACGGAGTTGTAAGAAAGAGTAGATCTCAAGTTCTAGTTAATTGCACTCAAGTCCCTGAAGTTTGATTATATTGCATTTTAGTTCATGTTTCAGTCTGATTAGTTAGATATAAAACAAATAGACATCATTGGATCCAGATGATATGAACCTATCACAGAGACATGAGGTCATGTCCTACAACATAATTTGAGTGTCTGATTCAAGAAACTGTAAAATTACAATTTTACCCTCATTTTTAACTCAGTTAAACCAGGGGTTCCAGAAAGTTAAACTTTGTCAAACTTGACCCTTACGCATAAGATGTAATTCTAAACAACGTTTCAAAAGGATATTTTGGTCAATTAGGTCATTTGATGAGTCAAATCAGAAAGTCAAAGTTGAATAGAGTTTAGCAGCCCAACACTTAGAAGAGTTTTCATAGCTTTTAAGTTAGTCACTTTGAGCTTGATTTCTGAGCTATCTAATAGGAATATGGAAAGTACTTCTCTACAAATTTCATCATATATACGTAGAGTTTTGGCTAAATCAACTTGGCGGTTTGCAACCCATTTACATTTATTTAAAAGTTACTTAGCTACTTTGAGCAAAATTTGAGAAAAATCCATTTAGAACTTGAATCGAAGTATTCTCAACCAGCTTTACATGGGAAGGAGCAGAACAATTTTTGATCAAAGATTCAAGAAGATGTGATTGATTGAAAAAGAGGTGTTTCAACACAAATTCCAACACTTACCCCAAATCTCAAATCTCAAATTTTGATATTTATAAATAAAACTTGAACTTTGCGATAAATTTTGGGTCTCCAAATTCACCTCCAACTCGTAGAGGGATTCACCAGGAGTGCACAGAGCCAATAAGCTCCTGGTGAATGGCCTTTTATTCTTCATAAACCAAATTTGTTGCATTTGTAATGGCCCATGGTCACGGGCATGAGCCGCATGACACTAGTTACTTCTAAAACTCAAGTGGTGAAAGTGGAACACTCAAGTGATTTCCTCAAAAAAAAAAAAAAGGAACATTCAAGTGATGAAAGTCATTTCTCAAAAAAAAAAAAAAAAAAAAAAAAAAAGAAAGGTGGTGAAAGTGTAAATGGTTCCAAAATTGGAAGCACAGCATTAATTGGGGTGTCCACCACGAGAGCTCAAAAGAGTAATAACTGACGCGGTTTTAGACTCCTCTCCGTAAAGAAAACCTCTGTTCTTTTGTACATGTATCTAACACCCATGGCCGATCTGAGACTAGTAAGCTTTATTATCATCGTCTATTAGTAGCTCCGGCGACCGGTGAGAATGGACCTGAAGAAGAAGAAGAAGGACGAACCCAATTGCAGTCTCTTCCTATTTCATTTCTTCTTCTTCTTTGTGATCGCCCTCTCTTTTTGTGCTTCTGCTTCCACTGCCATTTCAGGTCTGCAAAATTCTTGAAATTTTACAGTTAATCATCTGTGTGTTTGAATTGGCATTGTGTTTTATCGATTCATAGGGTTGTTGTTTGTAATGCAGATGGGAAATTTGTGGGTAGGGATGGGACTGGCCGGAGCCTGCTTCAGGCTAAGAAAGGTGCCTTCTTTCTCTCTAATCGTCGATGATCTCTGGTTCCATGACTAGGGTTTTGCTTTGCTTTATATTCAGCAGTCATTTTAGGTGAATTTGGGGGTTTCATGGAATGTGAAACTGTAATCAATTAGGTCAAGCATGTGCAGAGTAACACTGAAGTCATTCTGTTTCATTTCCTTTGGCTATGATTTCTACTCTTGACTCATGGTGTGAAAGACTCAAAGGGCCGGGCCTGGTCGGTTTCGAGGGGGCTGGGAGGTAAAGAGGCTGGGTTGGGCCAGGCCTGGTCGGTTTTGAGGGAGCTGGGAGGGTAAGTGGCGGACGGGTCCGGGTTCTGTGAGAGGATGTAGCCCGGACCTGTCCCGGGCTCAAACCCTTGAGGGGGGGGGGGGGGTGCTTTAATAAATATAATAATTTAATATATATTAAAATGTTAATATATATATTTATTAATATTTTTTGAACACATTGACTAAATTACCCCAAAATAGCATTTTGTTAATAAAAATAGGGGTTAAATGACCGTGGAGGGAGGGGGTCGAACTGGACCGGGCTTCGTGTATGAGGGGGTCGGTCTGCCTAGCTGAGTAAATAAGTGCACTGGGGAGATTTTAGGGCCGGGCTAGGAGTATGGGGTTGTGCGGGGTTAGGGGGAGGGAGGGGGCGGACTGGGCCGGATTAGGGTATTTTTTTTTTTTCGAAAATTGCCGGGGTAGGGTATTTGAAAGAGAGGATGAGAAACTATTATTCTTGCCATCTTGTCAGGGTGACACCTTAGGCCTGAAAATGGGCCGAGTTTAGGATTGATGCGACCCTGACCAGTCAACGGACCGGATCATTTATCCAGGCTTGGTCCAGATCCACCACTATCCAGTCCTTCATTTTGTCATTTCGGTATGCTGGTCTTTGCTTGAAGTTCTACGACTTGTTGTTGCACAGTATTTCATCGTCATGGGGGGAACTCAGGAAGTAAATCATCTGTCATATGCTTAGGACCTGTATGCCTAGGTTAGTTTCGGAGAAAACTGAAAATTGGCATTGTGCTTTTCATGAGACCTCGTTCATTTAATTGACCCTGAACTCTTAAATATCATTAGCGAAATGAATCTTGTTCAACATATTTCCTTTTTCAAAAGAGATAAATAAATTTGTTGATTATGAACAAACTGATTTTTTTTAATCGCGCTCGATGAAATCCGCCAAAAGGTTTCATGTTTTCCCTCAAACAATCAACCATATGAATAAGAAAGCACAACAGTGTTGAAACAAAGTGTTGCTTCTTCAACTCTTAGTTTTTCCATCGATCACCTAGTTATGGAAGTAACATGAAAAAACATCAAGGGTTGATAACATGCTACCAAATCGAAAAAGGGCTGAGTCATCATCTTCACCTTGTTGTCATCGTCAAAGTCGTGGTCGTTTAAATCTTACTCCAACTGATCATCTTCTCACCTCACTGATATGTTCCTCTTTCTTGTCAATTGGTGAGTACAAAACACCGAAAGTCCTTTTTTGAGTCAAGATAATCATTCAGGTTTAGGTTTTGTTTATGAACATAAATATATACTAATGCAAAACGATTCCAATGACACTGTATCCACACAACCCACACACCTGTCCAAACTTTGGATACTTTTTAACTGAGTCCCCAGATCCTAGATTTCGCAAGGGGGCGAATCCGATGCTGGGATACACACCCAACATGACACCGGCACCCAAGTCCATGTAACCTAGAAATTAGTGTGTTGTCTCTACTGAATTCTCCTGCAAGCAAATGTGTTAAGAACCGCATTACAAGAATGCACAGAAGGTTGCTTCTTTGTAGAGCATTCAAAACTCTGGCGACATTTTTAAGTTTTTGAAGCTATCTGGAAGCACGTTTGATATTGAGGTAATTTTGATAGATGGTTTTTTTATTTTAGCTTTACGAGAGTGAGTGGTTGAGGTGAGGAGAGAGAATAATTTGTATACTCTCTCTTTTCGTCTTAACCACTCATTCTCAAAAGACTGAAAACCGAAAAACCAACAAAAAAAAAGTTAGAAGTTAATCCTCGTAGAAGTTGATCTCTCTCTTTTTACTATTCTTTAAAAGTACTATTAATTTAATCCTCGTAGAAAATGTCCAAAGTAAGGGTCGAATTTTATATAATTTCAGAAGTTAGTTAGCATGCTGATGAATGAAGATGTGTCGTCTCTGATGATAGCTTGTTGAAATATCTTGTGCAGGTTGCCCGGTAAACTTTGAGTTCCAGAACTACACTGTTATTACCAGCCAGTGCAAAGGACCAGAGTATCAGCAAAAGCGATGTTGCCCGGCTTTCAAAGAATTTGCGTGCCAATTTGCAGATCAAATTAATGATTTGACCACTAATTGTGCTGACACAATGTTCAGCTATATCAATCTCTTTGGGAATTACCCACCTGGCCTTTTCGCTAGTGAGTGCAAAGAAGGGAAGAAAGGGCTCGAATGCCCAGAAACTGCAACAAACAGGGCAGGTGCATTGCATATTCCGACTTCACTGTTCCATCTTGGCATTGCCTTCCTCCTGCTGCTACTGATTTTCCAGTAAGCTCGTGCTGCTATTGTTGGATTAAGGAGGTACAACAAAAATTGAAGAATTTGTATTTATCGGTAATAACCATGAATTCTTCACTATGTATCACCCCAGGCACGATTTCGATGACTTTGTGCTCTCCTACAATGCTAGTTCTCTATCACATGAGCAATATAATATATCCATCATTCCCGAACTCTATTTCTATGGTTTACAAGCTTCTCTTGCAGAAAAACGAGGACATTTTTTGTTCCTAATCAATAACACTTGTGTTTCTGTAAGTGATATGTACGTAAGGAAGCAAGTTGCCCCGCCGCCACTGCCCTAGCTCTACCGAGCTACTTCTGCCTTCACAAGTTACGTGTTCATAAAGCTTGATCACCAGGGTTTCCTCAATCAACGACAACAATATATATATATATATATATATATATATATATATATATATATATATATATATATATATATATATATATATATTTAAATATCACCATACTGATTCTCGACAGTTTTATGTGACGAGAATCAGTATGGTGATATTTAAATATATATATATATATATTTAAATATATATATATATATATATATATATATATATTTAAATATCACCATACTGATTCTCGACAGTTTTATGTGACCTTTCAACGGATGATAAGCATGTGCCTAGAGGAGGAACCCTAATTCTCTGAGAGATGGAAAATTCTAGCAAGAAGGAAGTGCAAAAGTGACGTCCTTAGAGACAAAACGCCACCGTTCCAGAAATGAAGTGGCCAAGCCGTTATTTTTTTTTTTTTTTTTTTGAGGGAAAATCCAATTGGATTAAGATAATGGGGCTAGCTGGCCCAACAGATCATGATACAATGCTTCTGAAGCCCAATCCGGTGGTTGGGTCTTCCAGTTGGATTCGGCTACTAAGCCCAGACCTTTATTTGCAAAAACATGAGCTGGCTTGTTAGCCTCTCTTGGTACGTGTACCGTTCGGTGTCGTTTCATCATCCGGAGATAATTTCCACCTTCTTCAAGAAACTTCTCCACTTCCGTATTATCTTCAGGTTCTTTCCCCTTTTCTCTGTTCTTCATCTCTCTAGCTAGAGAGAGAGAATCTGTTTCTAGTTGAACAGACTCCAAACCCATTTCCATGGCGAGTCTCGCACCCTCTGTGATGGCTCTGGCTTCTGCAGCTTTTGCTGAATTGGCAAAGGGGATGGGTTTGGATCTACCGGCGATGAAGATCCCTTTCTCATTTCTCACCACCACTCCGATCGCTGCTTTTTTGTGGATCTGATTCCACGCAGCATCAGTGTTGACCGAGAACCATCCCGCCGGCGGCAGCCTTCTTGCCGTCGTTGCGGGTTTTGGACAGATCTGAGCCGGCCTTGAGTCCGATTTAACATGCATCATCTCCTTGAGTTCTTCAATCCTTTGCATGACCTCATAACTGACAGATCTCGCATTTGGTATCTTGTTTTTGAAGATCTGGTTGTTTCGACTATTCCAGATCTTCCACATAAGTAGGCACATCTTCTTTCTGTTGACTTGATTTTCTTCGATAAACGTTGTTGGAAACCAGCCTTGAAGAGGTCCTGTGATATTTTTGATGAAACTTTCGCCAAATAATTGCTTCCAACATCTCCGAGAGAATTCGCACTCGATTAAGAGATGCGTTTCGGTTTCTTCATGTTTTTGGCAAAAAGACAGGTGGTATTTAGCTCAATTCCTCTTCTGCTTAAATTTTTACGGACCGGAAGTCCGTTATTCATGGCTCTCCAAGTTGTGTAAAGATACCTCTTTGGGACTTTTTGGTTCCATAAGGCTTTCCACCATTGTGAATGATGGCCTGACGGGCTTCCGTACTGTGAGGGATCCATGCGATTCTGTTGTTGTGTGAGAACCTTGTAGCCACTCTTGACTGTGTAGTTCCCTGAATCCGAGTAGTGCCAGATGAGCCGATCTGGCAGATTTATGGCTGGAATTTCAATTCTCCTTATCTCTTCTCTATCTTCTTCCCAGAAATATTTGTTTAGCATCTCCTCGTTCCATTGACGGTCTTCTGTAATGAGATCCGCCACTTTGAGATCTTGGCCGCTGTTATTGGGTGTGAATGGTTTGAAAAGATGGGGTCGAAATAGCCATGGGTCTTCAAAGGCCTTCAACTGCTCGCCATTACCCAATCGCCATCTGCACCCACTGAGAATCAAATCTCGGCTTACCCAATGGCCAAGCCGTTATAGATTATTATTTTCTCTACTATAAAAAGGTAAAGGAGCAATTAGTGCTTAGCACCTCAAAATGTTTTACACATTTGAAGTTTAACGCTTTCATGTGTTTTCCCCTCTTTTAGTTTCCTATACTTTTTAATATACCAAAAATACCCTCAAAAAATTAATTATCTTACCAAAGCTCAGTGTTATTAAGACGTTTTCCCCTTTGATATAGTATCTGTAACTTCTCATGAGTTAAATGTTTTAAACGTTTGAAATAGAAACAAAACTGTCTTAGCCATTTCATTTGACCAAGCATTAACTCAGTAAATATTTTTGGGTCTGGCTAGTGTACGTCCGGGGCCTGTGGTTCAATTTTTTTTGCGGTGCCCCCCCCCCCCCCCACTACCAGACAAAAAAACACGGAAATTCATGGGGTGGTGACCGTTTTTAGCAGGTCACCACCCCCGGTGGATAAACACGAGCAAAATGGATAAAAATGCAAGAAAACTGATTCATAAATTATCTAGAGTTCGCATCAGGGGATAAAAACGCATAGAACCGGATAACACAGTAAAACATCAGACAAAAAGGGTCAAATAATGGATAAACATGTCAAGGTAGTTAACTAAAACATTCACACAGTTAATATAATCCCTAGAATAAATCAGCCCAGTCATGCCCAACACGTCTTGAAGAGTATTGGTCGCCCATTCCCTCGGACCTGTTGTACTCGAAGTTGGAAATCATAGTTTGTTGCGAGGCTTGCAATTGAGATTGGCCGACATCTTGACCGGAAACACCAACTGGAGGATTCGGGCATGTAGTTCGATTGTGTCCATATTCTTGGCATCTCCCACATTTCTTTCGAACATTTTTGGAGCTCCCTTTCGGTTTTGTATCCCCTTTGGATGGAGGCATTACGTGAGCATACTCTTGTGAGTTGACATTAACCACGGGCTCTTCATCATTTTCTTTCTTCAAAATAATGTCCTTGAGACCCCGTATCATCAAGTCAACATGTTCTTGCCAATAGTCGTAAGTCTCTTGTGATGTCCCACCCATGTCACTAATCATCTCCATTCGTCCCTTCATGCAACCCCGACGAAATACCTGGGTTTTGGATCGTCACACCGTCTTATTTTTTGGTCCTGCATGGATGGATCATTCTTGTAGAAGTCACTATCTGTCTTCTGCCATCGTTTCGATAACAAGTTTTCCGGAATGAATTGAACTCCTTTATGAAAGAGCACAAAAATAATGTGGCCACAAACCATATGTGATGACTCAAACCTCTTGCAGAAACATGTGGAGCATGGTATTATCACGCTGATAGAAAACGGTGTGCTGCCAGGAAAAAGTTCAAGACTTTCAGATATTTTATTCGACAACATAGATAGAAATTATAAACAAATAGATAAGTATGAAAGTACTGGAAAGAACTGTCCAGTAAACTAAGGATATCGGATATTTCAATTGATGAGCTAGATTGATACCTAACAATTACAGATAACAGTTTAAAGCAATCATAAGAGATAGTGTATAATGTGAACTTACTAGAGATTCCCTTTCCTTCTCCCTTGTGACATAGATTGCATCCATGTCATATTCAGGTAGCTCTTCAACTCCAACAGCTTTGTATTGACTTGCCTTCCTTGCTTTCTCCCTTAACTTTGCAAACACAACCCTAGTGTAGAACATGGTTGCATGCTCTTCAATAGCTTAAATTGGCTTGTTAGAACAGGAAGCGATTGGTCAGAAGTACAATGTTCACCGCGCTCGTTCTCACGAAGCTTCTCGATGTCCCGCATGATTCCCTTAATAAGATCGAGAAGATTGTTCTTGCAAATCAAATATTGTTTGAAAAATTTGTTGATACTCTCACACCTTTGTGTAGTTGTCTGACCGGCGAAAAAAAATTCCTTGAGAACAGCCTCTGCCCATAAGTGGCACGTCATGCAGGCACCCGTTACCCACCGCTTGTTCGCAATACCTCACTTGTTTACCATGTATTGCAAATCATCGTTCCATTGGTTAACATAGGATCTCTTGCTCAAGCATTTTCGAAAGTCCTTCATAAATTCTAACCCCAACTTTAGAGTTCCTTCGGCATTGCGACATAGAAGCCATGCATACAAACGATGCTTCGCTAGTGGAAGAACTTCCGCAATAGCGACTTCATTGCCAAGTCTCCATCGGTTATGACCGATATGGGTACCTTGTTATCCATTGCTTCTAGGAAGCAATTTAATACCCATTTGTATGATTCCGTGGTCTCGTCTTGTAGAACGGCAACTGCGAAAATGCACGTCTGAAAGTGGTTGTTAACACCAGAGAGTATGACAAGAAGCTTTAGGTACACGTTGGTTTTGTAGGTGGAGTTGACGCGATTCTTTACGCTTATGCGCAAGTGCACGCGTCAAGTTTTTGGCGCCGTTGCCAGGGACAGAGGTAGATTATTTAGTTAGGAATTAGTTTAGAGTACTTTTATTTAAGTTTAGTTTTATTTTGTTCTATTCTCTATCTCTGTGCTTCACGGGTGTATTTTGAGTTTGTTTTCTCAGGACCACAGGAAGCAGGAGATTCTACTAAGCATGTGGAGTAAGGACTATCATTCAGGTCCCCCCCTACTGTTTCTACTGCAGGGGTAACCATGAAGAAGAAGACGCGTGCATAGTTTGGTGCTATCGATGCGGTAATTATCATGACAATAGAGACTCATGTCGAGTACATGCCCCCCAACTTTATCAGCACCAGGAAGACTCATCAGCGATTATGGCAGAACGGCGTAGTATTATGAATGACATCGAAGTATGCGCCAAGTTTTTGTCCATAGCTGCACAAGTGCCACAAGAGGATTCTGCCACAGGTAGGAAATACGTGAGGGAGATGATGGAGAGGATAAAGAAACGAATAGAAAACCTGTCAACAGCAGGGGAATCAAGCATTCAAGAGCCACGAGAAGAGACCGTGCCATATGACAGTGAGCCAAAAATTGAACCTTCATCAAGCCCACCACAAGTGGAAGAAGAGATATCTGAGCCAAACGAAGACTGCAGTGTCCAGAAACCATTGGTGGACTATGCCATTTATGAGGACTCGGACTCTTATTCAGACTGAGGTGGACCTGTGTGCCGAAGATGGGAAGATCTTCCGTATTGCGAGCCAAGACTGCAGGCGCCCTCACATCCTTGGAAGGAATGGGAAGACACCAGCATTGGAAGCCTATGGTGTGCTGATGATGAAGCTGATGAAGCACTCGTGCCCATACCTATTGAGGTAAAATCCCCTACTCATACTTTTGAAGAATTCTCTGTATCTCATATTAATTAAGTCTGTGATGAGTTGGAAAGACTTGTGTATGGAGATTCTTATGGGGAAGTGCATCATGAGAAATTTTCAATTCCTTGTCATATTGGCTACTTTATTGATGATCCAAACTCCATAGTTAAGGAGTTGAAAACAAACAAGTGTGGGGGTGTAGATGAATTGCATGGGTCATTTGATGAGCATCTAGAACCAAAGAGGTATTACTGGGATGACTTTATGGAGAGCGACGCATATGAGCCCAGTGGTACTTGGTGGAAGCTGATAAAGAAGATAAATTGCAAGATGAAAAGAGTTAGCTTTCACAGCTGTCCACCATCGCCAGAGCACAGGGGTGCTCGTGAGAAAAGGCTTATCGAGAAGAGATGGTGGAAGAAGAAGAAGTGGAGGGATAAAGCAATCTCCACTTTCCTTTTCGGTTGAGGTAACCGGGTCGGGCTATCGACCTTAAATTACAAGCGCTGCTTGGGAGGCAACCCAATGTAGAGTAGGATGCTATTTATTTATGTTCTTTCTTTTAGTTCTCCATATGATTTTGAGGGGTGAGAGATAGTTGCTTTAATACTTTAATCAGTGTGCAGGGACACAGGTACAAAAGACGCTCCGGATTCCCCTTCTTGATGCGTGCGATAGAGAATGTTGAGTAAACTCATCGGAATCCGGACGCGAGGTGAGACTTTTCCGGAAACTGTCAACGGTCCACAAGACCCCTTCTTGTTGCAGTTTCGCGGTAACGGTGCACATGTAGGTCCGGGCACCCCAGGTACCTCTAACTCTCTCTGTTCTACATTTTGAGCGATAATTGTGTAGATCCATCGCCAACACATTTAAGCGATGAGTCCTCTAATTATATCTATAAATTCGTTGAGGACAACGAAACGCTTAAGTGTGGGGGGGGGGGTCTGTGTACAATTTTGCTAGCCATGTCAGTTATGCATCGCCAGTTACATGTAGTTGTGTCGTATTGTGTTAGAATTGTTAGTATGCATTTCTTTGCACATTTACATTATCGAGTCCCCTACCCAAAACTTGTGGTTAATCGAGTTGGCCAAAAGCATATAGATTTTAGGAAAATATGAGAAAAGAAAAAAAAATAGAAAAAAAACAAAAATCCATAAAAATTTAAAAAGTTTGAGTTGGGCAATTGATGAAGCTAGAAACCAAAGAGAGTTCAATGAAAGAGTCTCGGAGAATAGGAAGCATCGTAGTAGGGATGTCTTTAATTCTTAGTATCTTGCGCACCTGTTTCATGAAAGGATGTCCCGGGTATTCAGGGAATGTGGAAAGTAGACGAGGGCATACCTTTAGTTCCTTTATTGTGCTAGGATGATTTAGTCCTAAGAAGTCGAATAGTCTGGTTTCGAGTGGAAACTTGTGGACTCTTGTAAATCTGGGGTAGTCCTTCGTGTAGAGTCGGTTCTATGTGGTACATTTCTCTAGCCTAAGTGAAGTTAGGGAGTGTACACCACCATCCCTTAAGGCGGTTTCAAGAGCTAACCGAAAAAGCCCACACTTATTTTCTCTAAATGCACGGTTGAATTAATTAGAAGAGAATGAAAAAGAAAAAAAATAAATAAATCAAAATCTTCTCTTGGACTAGATACGGTGAACAGCCTAATGTGCCTCCGTTCACCCGGTGAATTCGGATTCAATCCAATTAGAGCGTCTAAGGAAAATTAAATTCAAGCCGTATTACATGGAGTTGTGTCTCCCATCACTGGGACAACTTGCATTCAATGCAATAACGGCTAAGAGGGTCTGAAAACCTCATTTGACTTGGCGACGAAAGACTACTATAGGACTAAGGGTGCCTAGATCGTCTGAGCTAAAGGACGTGCCCGGATCTTGGATTGAGTTTGGTGGATGTTTGGGGACCCCTTAGTGAGCTTGTGCGTAGGATCATTGTATTTTCAATTCCTTATTGCGGTTGTGTGAATTGCAAAAGAGACTTGTGAGAACTTATGGTTTTGGTTAGTGATAGAGAGATTTCCCGTCTCTTAAGAAAAAGAAGAAAACATACGTTGTTTCAATTCTTGCATTTTTTATAGTCATGTAGATTGCATTGTGTGTGTGAGTTGTTTGTGCCACATGGCTAGTAAAGTTTTATGCAATTCGGTGGATTAAAACGTAGTGTGAGGATTGATTTTGCTCGGGACGCGCAAAAGGGTAGTGTGGGGGAATTTTATAACTCTTTATTAGAGTTATATTTCTTGCATACTTTATATCATTTTGCGTGATTCCGGGGTTGAAATATGAGTTTTACACAATGAATGTTGAGAAAACGTAGAAAGTTGAGTTTTTAGCACTTTATTGTTAATCCGGGCGTTTCGATGCATATTTTGATATTATTTGTCAAATATAATCGCTTGGTATGGTTGTTCATGTTTTCTTGACAGGAACGGATGCTAAAAGATGGCTAGGAGGCATGAAACGAACTTCGGAAACAAAGAAAATTCAAGAGGAAGCAAGAGAAGCAAAGTCGGAGGAGCAAAAGTGACCAATCTCCACTATTTTGATTGTATCTCGAGTTATACAATACATTTTGGAGTGAGACCAGTGGCAAATGAAAGTAGACTCAAAGATCTTTCCAACGATAGGTCACGGAGCTAAAACGGAGATCGGACGAGAAAGATATGGTCCGTCAAAGAGGATGCAAATCTGGGAAAAAGAGGCTGTTAAATTGTACGAACAAGAAAGTTGTTCGTGTGAACAGAGAGTAAAAGTTTGTTCGCACGAACAGAAAGTTGTTCGCACGAACAAGAAACAAAAAGTTGTTCGCACGAACAGTCGTTTGTTCGCACGAACAGAGAGGGCCAGCGCGGATTTTTTGGGCTGTTTTGCTATTTTTTGAAAGTTTGAAGACTCCAGACCTAATCTAACATAGAAGGACGACTTTGGGGGAGTAGACACGCATCTTGGGAAGAAAATAAGGTAAAAGACGAAGACGGAGGAAGAAGATCCGAACTCCACCATTGGAGGACTCTAGGGTTTGAATTATTTCTTCTTCTCTTCTCAATCATTGTATAAAGAAACTTGTAAGTTGTGTTTGGTTGATTTCAATTAGCTAAACTCCATTGCTAGGCATCTCATATGTGATCATAGGGTTATGTAGACGGTTATTTCCCGGATTTGAATCTTTGTTACATGCTTTATGTTTCAATTTATTGAACGGGTACTTAGTTTCTTGAACTTGTTGTTGAGTCTCGTCTATTGACACGACGTGATTATGATTCGATATGCAATAAAACTAGGGTTTATTTTTAAATTGAATTTTGCTTAAATTTAATATTGTTCTAAGTCAATTGTTCACGTGCTACACTTAATTCTTAGTGTTGAAGGATTCATGACCCGGAAATACTACTTAGCTAGCGAAGGTGCGACAGTGATTCTAACTAGCTAAGATGAGACGTGAATAACAATCCCGAATCACTGAGACTGAGAGGATAAGTGTTAGGATTGGCCTAGTGTGGGTAGATTCGGTATTCCGCTGTTTCGTGAAACAGTGGACCGACAGGACCCGTTATCGTACCAGTAGATGACCTGCTAGAACTGACCGGTAGACAACATGAGACCGAGAGGATATTGTAGTCAACCGAGCCGTAAAATGACATGAGACCGAGAGGATATTGTCATAGCCTATTACCCGGCTGAACTACAATAGGATTAACGTGTTACATAGCTGAACCGGAATTCGTCTCAGCCCTAGGTGATCTAGAGATTGCCTAGTTTCTCTATATCTATTTATTAAATATAAAAATCCAAAAATATTAGCTTCGTTGTTATTTTAATTCTTAAATCAACCAAATCTTTCCTCCCGCACCGTACTCTAAATTAAATAACTAATTAAATAATCTCAAGCATGTCCCCGGCAACGGCGCCAAAAACTTGACGCGATTTCTTAACGCGTATGCGCAAGTGCACGGTCAAGTAATATAGGGGTGGTATTTCAACCCCGAGTTATCGATCCCACGAGGACATGCTTCAGATTATTTAATTAGTTATTTAATTTAGAGTACGGTGCAGGAGGAAAGATTTGGTTGACTTAAGAATTAAAATAACAACTAAGCTAATATTTTTAGATTGTTATATTTAATAAATAAATATAGAGAAACTAGGCAATCTCTAGATCACCTAGGGCTGTAGACGAATTCCGGTTCAGCTATGTAACACGTTAATCCTATTCTAGTCCAGCCGGGTAATAGGCTATGACAATATCCTCTCGGTCTCATGTCATTTTACGTCTCGGTTGACTACAATCTCCTCTCGGTCTCATGTTGTCTACCGGTCCGTTCTAGCAGGTCATCTACTGGTACGACAACGGGTCCTGTCAGTCCACTGTTTCACGAAACAGCGGAATAATCCTACCGAATCTACCCACACTAGGCCAATCCTAACACTTCTCCTTTTCGGTCTCGGTTATTCGGGATTGTGTTCAAATTAGATACACAATTAGGTTGAGTCACTGTCGTGCACTCATCTAATTAGCTAGTACGTCCGGGTAGCTACTCCATTCATACTAAAGATTAAGCATAGAACAAAAACATGTAACTAGAACGAATATTAACTTTAAGCAAGAAATTGATTCACAAAATAAACCCTTGTTTCCTTGAATATCAAATCATATCCTAATCGTGTCAATCGACTAAGATCAACAAGTTCAAGAAACTAACATTCAATTGAAGAATCAAATCCAAATGCATGAAACAAAGTCTGAAATCCGGAAAATAACCGTCTACATAAACCCTAGGCTCTCGTAGAGATGCCTAGCAAAGTACTACCTCTGTTTCTCTTCTTTCAAGTGAGAGAAAAATGGCACACTTTTTAAGAAACGTGTGCTTTTGACAATTTTACCCTCACCAGTCCCATATAATTACTGTCTCACTCCTTCCTGTCTCTCTCCCACAATCAACCTCACCACCACCAGCACCAGCACCACCAGACCAGCACCAAGAACAATGACATACAAAAAAAGATTAAGAAGATCAAATGTTGACAGATCTTAACAAAAAAAATGAGAAGAAGAAGAAAAAGAACATTAACAGTTAATTTCAACATCAACAATAACAAATCTGCAGATCTTCTATTTTTCATTTTCTTCGTCCTACTTCGCTTCTTCGGTTTTCTTCATCTTCCTCGTCGGAAATCGATGGCTCCGGCGTTCTCCCAGTCGTCCTCCTCATACTCTGGACAAAAAAAAGTCAAGACAGATAGAAGAGAAAACAGATTGAAGGAAACTGAGAAAGAAAAGAGACATGAGAGGGTTTACACAGGTCACCTGTGTCGGCGTCGTCTCTGGCGTCGGCGGATGTCTCCATCCTCGTCACCGTCACCGTCCCCGTCGCCGAGAGAGAGAGAGAGAGAGAGAGAGAGAGAGAGAGAGAGAGAGAGAGAGAGAGAGAGAGAGAGAGAGAGAGAGAGAGAGAGATGGAGAAAGAGGGGGGCAAACCTTAGATCTTCCATTGTCATCGCCGTCGCCGTCCTGTGAACCCAGAGGACCACCAGATTTTGTCGGTTTACCAGTCGCACCAACAGATTTATATCCCCTGTTGGGGATTGGGTCCGAGAATCGCCTGCAAGGTTGTTTGGGACGAGATTGGAGATGGATTTACTGGCGATTGGAGTAGCTGGCAGATATTGAGACCGAGGGACGGTGAAGGAGCTTGAGAGGCCATTGTTGCAGAGAGAATGAGAAGAGCTGGTGAGAGACAGTTGAGGTGAGAAGTGGGTGGCGGGGGGTTGAATGGGGTAGTGGGATTAGATAAGGTTATTATGTGGGTAAGGGTAATGTGGTCATTTTCAAAGAGAAACTTACCAAAAATGGAAAGTAAGGTGAAAGAGAAGAAACTTCCATTTTAGGAAAGTAAGGTGAAAGAGAAGAAACAGAGGTAGTATTTAGCTAAGAATAATCAACCAAACACGGTGCAATAGTTTCTCCATACAAAGATTTTGAAAGAAGAAGAAGAAATCAAAAACCTAGCTCTCCAATGGTGGCTTTTGTGTTCTCTTCGTCCCCGTCTTCGTCCTTTTCCTCCTTCTTTTGTTTCCTGCTCCAAATATGCGTGAATACTCCCCCAAAGTCGTCCCTCTATGTTAGATTAGGTCTGGAGTCTTCAAACTTTCGAAAAATAGCAAAACAGCCCCAAAAATCCGCGCTGGCCCTCTCTGTTCGTGCGAACAAACGACTGTTCGTGAGAACAGCTTTTTGTTCCGTGTTCGTGCGAACAACTTTCTGTTTGTGCGAACAAAATTTTACTCTCTGTTCACACGAACAACTTTCTTGTTCGTACAATTTAACAGCCTCTTTTTCTCAGATTTGCAGCCTCTTTGACGGACCATATCTTTCTTGTACGATCTCCGTTTTAGCTCCGTGACCTATCGTTGGAAAGCTCTTTGAGTCTACTTCATTTGCCACTGGTCTCACTCCGAAATGTATTGTAGAACTCGAGATACAATCAAAATAATGGAGATTGGTCACTTTTGCTCCTCCGACTTTGCTTCTCTTGCTTCCTCTTGAATTTGCTCTGTTTCCGAAGTTCGTTTCATGCCTCCTATTAATCGTTTAGCATCTGTTCCTGTCAAGCCAACATGAACAACCATACCAAGAGATTATATTTGACAAATAACATCAAAATATGCATCGAAACGCCCGGATTAACAATAAAGTGCTAAAAACTCAACTTTCTACGTTTTCTCAACATTCATAGTGTAAAACTCATATTTCAACCCCGGAATTACGCAAAACGATATAAAGTATGCAAGAAATATAACTCTAATAAAGAGTTATCAGTAGTCAAGCACCAAAACATCTCCAAACCTTACATAATCACGTTTGCATCTCTCGTCACGCCAGAAAATGCTTTGTAACCGTTGATTTTCACCCAACTGGAAACTAAAAAAACACAGATATTTGTTTCAGGTTACTAGATAATAAATATACACAGGTAGATAGCAATTATAAACAAACATGAAACAGTATAGTAATTTGACATTTCAGAAAGAAATTTATAGCACTTAGAGTGAAACTCCAACGTACTGGATAGACATTCAAATAATACCTTTTGAATACACCCCCATGGGTATGCTCAAGGGTGTCAATGTGTTGCAAGGCCAGCTGCCCATCTCCAGAGTTCGAGTAAGCCTTTCTCAATGACTGTAACTTGTTGTACAGGTCATTGACATTGTAACCGTGAGACCATTAATTGGAATGCTTCACAAGTCCTTATACCCACTTACCTTAGTGAAATAACGTGTTCCAAATCATGTTGTCTGACCTTCCTATGATACCTAAGCTTGTGTGTTACTTTAGGGTCCGCTGGGGGATGCGAGTGCTCAGAAGTGACTTGCTTAACACGAAATTGCTCGTCCGGGGTAGATCGAGCAATACAAATTCGTGCTGGACAGTCACATCCAGTGTCATTCTTATGCTCTCTCTTCCTGTTAGGCCTTAAGTAGCACTTCTGTAATCGATGGCCTTGTCGGGCACATACGAAGATTCTTGACTTGATTTTTTGTCCGTATTTGTCGAAACACCTGCGGTTATCCCTCCGAATGCCGAATCCATTTACAAATTCATACAAAAGGTACCAATAGTACGCCTCTTCTTCACTCTTGAACCTCTTCTCCATGATTTTTTCTTCAGGGAGTGATCCATCTGAAACAACAAGCACATTTATAACTAGTGCACTACATCATACTATTAATCTAAAACATCCAATAATATATCTTACCTTGCACTATATCATTATTGTGTATGACATTGGAGAAATATGCATCATCATCAGTGGGAGGAGGCTCATTGAGGTCAAACTTCCTCTTAGGAGATGCATACACCTCTGTTTCCACGTTGTTTGAAATACTATCTGAAGGGTTTCCATAAGTTTCTGGGAGGTGTGAGCTATTATCTGCAGGAACTTGTAACCCAAACACAACACTATTTTCCTCCATTGTTTTGGAGGAGAATGCAGAGAGTTGTAGTTCAAACTGAGAGTTATTTGTTCAGTTTAACTGATAATGCAGAATGCAGAGACTTGGATGATTACTATCATGGGAAATACATTAGCTTTGGAAACAACATAAATCTTTAATGTTGCGGCTCAAGGCCTGATAGTTATCATTAGCACGCCCAAATTAATGTTCTCCAGAAAATAATGAAGAAGAAAAACAAAGTAAACATTGATTTCTATTCTGATAGACTACTTCCCGGATAGGAATCTAAAACGACTGAAGAAACCATTAAGCGTATTAGACATTTTAAACCCTAAACCCTAAACTATTCTGGATAAAAATGTAGAACATCCAAATCCTATAACTGTCTCAGATAAAATACAATGCAACTAGAATGGGGGTATAATTGTCTTTCTCCATGACATGTCTCTTCGGCTGCAAAAAGTAACTGTCCCCTATTAACGGCTAGTTAAACGACCACCATTGATGGCAGTTGGGTATCCAATTCAGTCATCATATCTACTTGTCAATTCAATTCAAATTTTATTTGAATGTCTCACATCAAACTCTCAAACTCTCTCTTCATATTCTGAAACCACCACAGAACTCTCTCTCATCCAATCTCTCATCTTCTGCACTTCATCTTCTGTGATTTCATGGACCCCATTGAACAATCTGTTTCTCCTTGAAAAGTCACGATGGATGTTTGTGATGAAGTGAATAAGTCGATTACAATGGGTGTGGAAGAAAATGGGCATGTCCCCTGAAAATACAGAGGTTACTCCAGCGACCATCGAAGCCCAAAATGAAGAGGAAATCGATGCAACTCCGGAGACCTCCAAATCAGAGAGAAAAGAAGAAACCCCAGATCTTATTTCAAACCCATCACTAAATACTTCAACACCCATCAGTAAGGTACTTGGCTCCAGTTCCTTAAAGCTAAGCACACTCCGGTTAAATTGACGGAGGCAATCCTAGGGGCTGGTTTGCATGTTGATACCAATGGTAACTGGCCGTTTTACATATCTATCTGGTTGTGTATAATATCTATCCAAATGTATAGCAATTTTGTTTCGTATGTACAGATGGTGTATTTGGAGAAGTTCTTTCCAAAGCACCACAAACACCCCAAAGGATGTGAAGATGCGGAGGCAAGGCCTAGACTGATGCTATGAGACACTGACAACTTGAAATCCAGATGGAAATTTGTACAAAGTACATGAATATAGTAAGACCTGTCACTATATCAATCCCTTCTCTATGATTTACATTTCTATCAGGGCATACATATATGATATCCATGTTTTTGAACAATGCAGCTGGAGTTGCTTCCACTCCCACCAAGCAAAGATGAGTTGAAACCTGATTTTAGCAAAAGAGAACAATGGGATGAGGTCATATTAATGGTGAATGAACAAATCGGAAGCGTTGTCGAACAGGCCGTACATAGGGTACTAGAGAAGAGGTTGGGTAAAGAAATGCAGTACCCTGAAGAGGAGGAAGAAGAATATGAAGAGGAGGAACAACAAGATGAGGGAAATTCAAGAGAGGGAAGACAACAAGAATCTGAGGGAAACGCTGAAATTCACCCAAAAGAGCCACATTAGCATAGTGTAGTAGATACCACAGTTACAAGTCCATTCAAACCAGTAGAAGTTTCAGAAGAGAATACTTCAATGGTTTGCAACAATTTGATAAGTTATATGTCTATCACTCTGATGTGTCATACTGTAAGGTTTTGATTTCTATCAACAATTTTGTGATTGAAGGAAGAATCCAACAAGCTTCCACCGAAGTCTCCAATACAAGTATCTTCAACTCCCACCAGGCCTGATCATGCATCACCACGGGTTTTCCTACCAATCAGGCCTGCTCATGGATCACCTAAGGTGCCAGCTTCTCCCATCGAAAAGAATATTGTCAGTCCGTTGAACAGAGGAGGGAGAGGTAGAGGAAGAGGAAGAGGGGGATAGAGAGAGACAGTAAAGGGCCCAAAGAGAACCTCGGAGAGAGCAAGGATGCACGGCACGTATGATGTTGTGCAGCTAATTATGCTGGAAGTGGAAGACTGCTAGTTGCATTTCTACATGAGCCGTCAAGCTGTTGAGGGAATGAAAGATAATCCGGAACTAAGGACTCCATTTCAATAGTAAGTACCCTTTCTCTACATTAATATGTTCATGATTGATCAATCTCATTGTTTACTTATAAATGGAATGGCTCCTTGTTGATATAAATGGTACATACCCTTTCTATACAATAACCTCCTTGAAAGTGTGAGTGTGCAGGTGGTAATGTAGCTAAGATACTCTAGAAGTGGGGGGGGGGGGGGTTGAATAGAGTATGCCAAATTTTTACAAAACTTTCTAAGATAATGAAATCTTGTGAAAGCTAGTGAAGTTCAAGGCCTTGAAATCTAGTTCAAGCCCTTGGAATGAAATATAGTTTGGAATGGATCAGTCAAGTCTTTTTCAAGGCCTTGAAAAGAGTTTCAAACCCTTGAAAACAGACAAGTTTGAATGTTGTAAAACACTGAGTAAGTAAAGAAACTGTAAATGCAAGAGACAAATGATTTATAGAGTTCAGTCCACTTGGACCTAATCTCTACCTCAGGGATCTGATCCCTGCAGGATTTTCAACACAATTCTTATTAATCAAAAGCTAAGCCCTAGATCTCAAGCACATAGAGATGCCTTACTCTGTCACAGCTTGTGGTTCTCCTTAACCTATCTAGTACCTGCTCTAGCTAACCGATTAACTAAGAATTCTCTATTGTTCACCTTGAAAAATCCTCTAGAATAAAGATAGAAATATTACAGAAATGATCTACCAATAAAGCACTATACAGAAGAACACTAGAGTGTGGAAACTGTAGTGAAATATGAAGTGAACTTCTGTGAAATGGGTTGTGAGATTGATGAACTTATTTGATGCTTGTCAATCCAGACTTGTGTCTCTCTTTTTGCCCGTTAAGTGTTATGTGTGTTTTTTCAGAAATGAGCTCTATTTAAACTTCAAACAGCTCTGCAAATCTTTCCAGATTTTCAGCAACAAATCTCCTATTTTGTAGGCAACAGACTTTGACTCTTTGACAATCTTCTCCAACGGTTAAGTGATCACAATCTCTAGGTATAATGTCGTGATCTTGCATTTAAATAGATTGAGAAGCTGTCATACGAGTCAGATTAAACACATAATCATCTTCTCAATTATTTCCTTCCTTGCACAAGTCAGATTAGGAAATAATCCCTGCAAACTAGGAACTAAAATTTCCTGCAAAATCCTGGTTAAACAGATGATATTCTATGTTCAAACATGTTAGAATGATTTGTCTTTCATCATCAAATAGCATTAAAACGATCATATGAATGAGAGATAGGAAATCAACTTAGAAGAGTTTACAGAAGACTCCCCCTGAGAATGTTCATATAGGTTAGACAGTTTCAAGGCCTTGAATCCAGTTTCAAGGCCTTGAAAATAGCTCAAGCCTATGATAACTGATTCAAGGCTTTGAAAGCTGATTCAAGGCCTTGAAATAGTTGAACTATTTCAAGCCTTGCACAACCTGATCTTATACAATCTCCCCCTTGATGAAAAACAAAACCAAATTATGTTTGATCCTTAGTCTCTGCAAAAAATACTGATTCGTTCACAAATTCATAATAACACAGTAATTCCAAAAAGATCCAACTTATTCAATTCAGCAATAGAAATTAGAAAGTTAATTCCTCAAAACCTAAAAACCCAAGAATTTCTCCCCCTTTTTGACTTTCATCAAAAAGATAGGAGGATGTTGGATCAAGTGTCTGGAAAATTTTGAAAAGAAAACTTAAAAAACTTAAAGAAAAAGAGAGAATGGGGAAGAAAGAGTAGGCAAGATTAAGGGTTTGGTTCTTTATCTCCATCTCCTTATTCTTCATCACTGTCTTCAACATCAGTCTTATCATGTTCTTCCTGTTCATCTTCTTCCTCACCAGCAGTAGTCACTTCTTCAGTCTTGTCCTTTATAGCAGCCTTTGAAGATCTCTTCTTTTTCTTCAAAGTAATCAGCAGTTCATCTGAGTCAGGACTATTGAATTCATCTCCTTTCTGAGCAGCTTGTTCTACCAATTGCTTTCCCTTATCTTTGACCGGAGCAGTCTCTTCCTGGTTGGAATGTTCACTTGGCAGATTCTTGTCAGAATCACCTTTCTTTGTACCTTCTTCATCCTCAGGAACATCAAGCAAAGTCATGCTCCTGAAGATGCTTTCCACCATGTACTTAACTTTCCCATATCAGTTTCAAGTCCATAAACAGTTTCTTTGATCTCTTCCATATCCAACTCCAAACCATCAAGTCTCTGATTGTCTGAAGGCTGAGAAGTCTGACTTGAAGTGGGAGTCAAGGTCTTCGGCTTAAGAAACTTCTTTACACCTAGTTCTGCTTCAGTCAAATTTGAGTACAACTTCCAAATCTTTTCTTTAGTCTTCACCACTCCAATGTTCTCAAAGGCCTTCTCATTAAGCATTCACATGCCAGAAGTTACTGATTCCTCTCCACCAGTTGGAATCTCAAAGTGTTCAAAGAACAATGTGAGCAGATTTTTATAGGGTAGAGGATGTTTCCTTTGATTGGTATGGCTAAAGAGCATATCTTCAAATCACTAACTTTGGAAGATCAATCTCATAACCATGCATGATCACATACATGATATGTAACATTCTCTCAGTCACCAACTCCCTAGAGTGCTCTCTGCGAAAGATGAACCTAGCCAGAATAGTGTGAAGGACTTTGGCTTCAACATTTAACACAGAGTGTGTTAATTGTTTGGCTGTGGTGGGAGTGTTTGGTAGGTAGAACTCTTCTTTGGCTAGTTTCGGTACTTCTGTCTTTGGTGGATGATTGCTTGTGTCATACCTCTTGGGACACCCTATCACATTGGAAAACTCAGAGTGGTCCAATCCAACCTCTATTCCAGCAACTCTAAATTGAATGAACAAGTGTGCTGATCTCTTAACTTGTTTCATGTTCAGATAGAAGAGTCTGGTGAGTATTGGGTAGGCTAACTCTTTAGGGTTCAACTCTTTAGGGTTCAACATAAACCACATAGAACTCTTCTTTAACATTGAGATGCACTTAAGATTCATGTGTTCCACCATATGCATATTGATGATACTACATAAAGCAATAGATCTGGAAGCAAAACCATCTAACCACTGACCTTTGGAGGTGTTTGAGACAAACCAGGTTTCATCAGGGGTTGAGGTCTTTGAGTACATTTGTAGAGCCTTCTCCATATTATCTTCTGGCTGTTCTTCTGTTACCTTCCTTCCCTTTTTCAGCTTGATTTTCCTTCTTCTTTTTCTTTAAATTATTGGGGCTAGAAATATATGTTTCAGGTTGCTTCTCTTCAGCAGCTTTCTCTTTCTTTTTCCTCTTATTTTATGAGGAGGAAGTTACAACCTTCTTGACTTTCTTTTTGGGTGGAGGATGATCTGCAACTTCCTCTGCACTAGGAGTTCTAGAGCTAGAGTCTTCACTAATCTCTTGAACTTCATCCATTGCTGCCTTTCTCTTCTTCTTTGACCCAGGTTTTGATCCTCCAGCCATCTTGATTCTGTCTGAGGCTCTCCTTGTGCTCATTAGGGTTTGGGAGAAGAATCGAGAGAGGTAGGAATGATACGGAGAGAAGATAAGAGAAGATAAATACTAAAAGTGTTTGAGTTTCAAAAGGAAACTAGAATATCTCTCTGATCTGAAAAGGTCTGTATTTATCAGAGAATATTCAAAAAATGTATGCCGTTGGAAATAAAATATTTTAATACTATATTTGGCTAAAACGAGTTTTTGAAAAAGGTTGGGGTTATATTGAGCAAATATCTACAGAGATATCACCCAATACAGAATGATCCAAGTTTATTAACTACTAGTATAGCAAACTTATTTTCAAGTCTTCGAAAAAGTTTTCGGGTCTTGAAAAGCTATAACACTCCAACAGAAAAGCTTTGAAATGATTTTCAAGGCTTTGAAAATCAGTTCAAACCTATGAAATCACACACATCTTACCTTTCTTACCTGATGCTCCCCCTAAACCAATGCATCTTTATTTAGCATTTCCAATTCCAATCTTTGAGTTGAGAATCTCTCATCTGCTAATGGTTTAATGAAGATATCTGCAGTTTTCATGTTAGTAGCAACAAATTCAAGAACAATATCACCTTTCTCAGCATGATCTCTGATGAAATGGTGTTTGACGTCAATCTGCTTGGTTCTTGAATGTTGAACTGGATTTTGTGAACAACATGCTCCTGCAGCTATATATTCAGGTTCAGCTGTTGATAGAGCAACTGAATTCTGTTTCTTGGAATGCCAACTGATCAAGGATGATCCAATAAATTGGCAAGTTCCTGAAGTGCTTTCCTTATCAACTTTGTAACCTACAAAGTCAGCATCTGAAAAACCATACAAAGAAAAATTAGAACGTCTTGGATACCAAAGCCCTAAGTCTTTGGTTCAATTGAGATATCTGAAGATTCTTTTCACAACACTTAAGTGTGATTCCTTTCGATCAGCTTGAAATCTAGCACACATGCATACACTAAACATGATATCTGGTCTGCTTGTTGTGAGATAGAGTAATGACCCAATAATACCTATATAATCTTTCACATTGACACTCTTACCAGATTCATCCTTGTATAAGGACAGTGTAGAACTCATAGGAGTCTTGACTTCCTTACATTGAGCCATGCTATATTTGCTTAACAAGTCTCTTGTGTAATTGCTTTGATGCATAAAGATAACCTTCTTCATTTGATGTATTTGAAGTCCTAGGAAGAAATTCAGCTCTCCCATCATGCTCATTTCAAATTCCTGCTCATAAGACTTGAGAATTCTATGCACAATTGATCATTAGTATCTCAAAACAAGATATCATCAACATAGATTTGAACTACAAGCAAGTCTTTCTCATGAGTCTTTATGAAAAGGGTCTTGTCTACAAGTCCTCTTTTGAAATCATTTTCAAGCCAAAACTTTGACAATCTTTCATACCAAGCTCTTGGAGCTTGTTTCAAACCATAGAGAGCTTTGTCAAGTTTGTAAAAAAAAGATCTGGAAACTTGTCATTTTCAAAATCAGAAGGTTGTGCTACATAAAATTCTTCTTGTAAGTAGACATTCAAGAAAGCACACTTCACATCCATTTGAAATAATTACATGTTCTTGTGAGATGCAAAAGCAAGCAAAATTCTAATTGCTCCTAACCTGGAAACTGGAGCAAAATTTTCCTCATAATCAATACCTTCCTCTTGGTTGTAACATTGAGCAACTAACCTTGCTTTATTTATGATCACTTTGCGACTTTCATGCAACTTATTTCTGAACACCCATCTGGTACCAATGACAAACTGGTTTGTATGTGGAGGAACCAGGTTCCAAACCTTATTCCTTTCAAACTCATTGAGTTTAATTTGCATAGAAATGATCCAGTCTGCTTCTTCTTATGCTTCCTTCACAGTTTTAGGTTCTACAAGAGAGATAAAAGCATTAAAAGCACATAAGTTTTTCAACTGTGATCTAGTTTGTGTACCGGTGGTTGGATCTGAAATGATATTATCAACTGAATGAGATGAGAGATATTTGAATCTATTTCTAGGAGACCGAGGTTCAGGTTCTAAATAGATCTTCTCTGGTCTTGAAGTAGTGGCTTTGTCACTTGTATCCTTCTGATCATCTTTTTCAAGGCTTTGAGGCTTATTTTCAAGGCCTTCAGCACCATTTTCAAGGTCTTGAAAATGTCTTCTGTTTTCTTCTAAGCGTTTCTTGAATCCCAGTGGATTCTCAGTCTCTTCCTCTGATTCATGCTTGTTCAAATTCAAGTCTGCAAAACTTCATCACTTCTTGCATCAAACTTACCAAGTTGTCTTTTCCATTGTTATGGATAAAACATGTGCTTCCAAAGGGATTGAATGAAATGTTTGGCTTCCTCCCTTTGAATAGTTCATAGGGGGTCTTCTTCAGTATAGGTCTGATCAAGCACCTGTTCAGTATATAGTTTGTTGTATTCACAGCTTATGCCCAATAATGTTTTGGCAACTTGTTTTCAAGAAGCATTGTCCTTGACATATCTTCAAGAGTCTTGTTCTTTCTTTCAACAACACCATTCTGTTGAGGAGTTCTTGGAGCAGAAAAGTTGTGAGTAATACCATGCTTATCACAGAACAAATCAAATTATAATTGATCAAATTCTCAACCATGATCACTTCTAATTGAAGCTACAGGTAGGTTTTTCATAGTTTGAAGTTCTCTGCAAAGATTTGAAAATTTAGAGAGGGCTTCAGATTTTTCTTTTAGAAACATAACCCAAGTAAATATAGAAAAATCATCTACAAAAACTAGCATATACCTTTTGCCTTTTGGAGTAGGAGTTCTCATAGGACCACCGAGATCCATATGAAGAAGTTCAATGGGTCTAGTTGTACTTACAAACTTCTTTGGCTTGAAGGAGATTCTGTTCTGCTTGCCCTGAGCACAAGCTTTGCACAATTCATCTTCTTTGAACTTAATGGATGGCAATCCTCTTACCAAGTCTTTGGAACTAAACTTGTTTAAAGTATGCAAACTGATATGACTAAGCTTCATATGCCAAAGCTTTGAATCCTCTTTCAAGGCCTTTAGGCACTTCAAACTTTTACCTGCAACTTTGTTAGTCTGAAAAGTATAAACATTGTTTGATCTAGAGGTTGTGAGAATGCAGTTTCCTGATTTCTCATTTTGCACCACACACTTCTCTTTATCACAGATAACCTTATTACCATTATCACAAAGCTGAGATACACTAAGAAAGTTAGATTTCAAACCATCAACTAGATACACATCGGAAATAGAATTTTCAGAATTTGTACCAACTTTTCCAATACCAAGAATGTTGCATTTGCCTTTGTTACCAAGAGTAATTGAACATTCAGATTGCTCCTTTAGTTCTGTGAATAGAGATCTCTTTCCACTCATGTGTCTTGAGCAACCACTGTCCATAAACCATTTTTGTTCTTTGGTAACACCCTGCAAACACCAATCACTGCTTTACCCAGCTGTTAGACCAGGTGTGGAATTTGGATTCATATTCAGGTTCAACCATTTTAGGTGGTCTGACCCCTTTAGGAACCCGAATCTGTTTAACTTGTCATTTGAGTTGAAATGGAAAAGTGTTCCTCATTATGTGAGGGTCTCTTCTTCCGAAAGGACAAGTCATTTTAACATGACCAGTTTTGCAGTAGTAATGACATTTAGGAGAAGTTTTGTTTCCAGCTTTCACAAATCTGGTATTGTTCTTTCTTGGAAATTTTGGATTGAATCCAATACCAGTTTTGTGAACAGACTGTGAATTTCCTCCAAAAATCAAGTCAACTTGTGTTCTGATCCAGCAAGCCTAACTTTGACCAATTCATATTCATGAATTTTCTCAGTAAGAATAGTCTTTTTTTATTTAATTCATCAACTTGATGTTTTAGATTAAAAAGGCTGTTACTCATCAAAGAGTTCTCAGTGACTACTTCCTTGACTTGTGTTTCAAGGCTTTGAAGCTGATTTTCAAGGCCTTGATATCACTGTCAGTTTTCTTCTGAGAGATTTCAAGATTCCGATTTAGGCAAACAAGTTGTAGGTTCTCTTTTGCTTGCTCATGAACTTTTTATTTCAAAAGTCTGATCTCTTTCAAATAATCTTCTTCATTTAAAAGCATTGTTCTGAGATAATCTGAAAGAGCATCTTTTGGTTTTGAAATCAGACAGTTTACCATTACCTCAATGTTCTTCTCAGAACTTTCATCATGCTTGGCCATGAAGCATAGGTTGGCATGTAATTCTTCAGATTCTAATTCACTTGAGCTATCTGAATCACTCCATGAAGCTCTCATAGCTTTCTTTCTTCTATCATGGTCTTTCTTTTGAAAGCTCTTGCTTTTCTTGTGTGGACAATCTCTTATCAAATGTCCTGCATCACCACATTCAAAACAGTTGATAACCTTTGATTTATTTTGTGAAGAAGACTTACCTTTGTAGTCATTGCTACTGGATGGTCTATGTCTTTCTCTGTTGAAGTCTTTGTTTCCAAAGTTTTTCTTCATTTTGATAATTCTTGTCAAGGCTTTGGAAATAAAAGAAAATGGATCTTCATCATCACCATCCTCAGTTTCAAGGCTTTGAGTTCTCTCATTCTCTTTTGCTTTGAGAGCTAAGTTCTTGACACTTTCTGGGAGCTCTCCATCGGCTTCATTCATATATATTTCATGTGTCAGAAGCTTCCATTATAAGTCATCAAGTTGTAGATTTGAAAGATTTTGAGCTTCTTCAATAGTAGTGGTCTTTGGTTTCCACTTTGCCTTTGGAAGACTTCTTAAAATCTTCCTCACCTTTTCTTCATTGGAAAATTTTTTTCCCAGTGAATCAAGGTTGTTAACAATCTCTGTGAACCTCTTGAACATGCCTCTGATAGATTCATCTGTATTCATCTTAAACAGCTCATTTTGCCTGAGATAGATGTTGATCTTGGTTTGCTTGACTTGACTGGTTCATTCAAAATTTACCACAAGTTTGTCCCAAATTTATTTGGCAGTAGTGCAGCCTGAAATCTTGTTGAATTCATCTGTAATCAAATCCCAATACAAGATGTTAATAGCTTTGTAACTCTTCGAGAATTTCTCTAATTCAGAAGAGGAGAGTGAGTCTTCAGTTTTAGGAGTTCTAATCCCATATTTTTCTGTGTGGAAAGTGTGAGGTTCATTCTGAATAATGGTCCAAAGCTCTATATCATGATCAATGATGAACATTTTCATCAAAGCTTTACAGTGAGTAAAATTTTCTCCACAAAATAGAGGAGGTCTGTTAGAAGCTCTTCCCTGTGAGAAACCACCATCACATACGGTACTCATGATCACTAGATGGTTCAATATATACAGTGATACAAGATCTGATACCAATTGAAAGTGTGAGTGTGCAGGTGGTAATGTAGCTAAGATACTCTAGAAGGGGGGAGGGGGTTTAATAGAGTATGCCAACTTTTTGCAAAACTTGCTAAGATAATGAAATCTTGTGAAATCTAGTGAAGTTCAAGGCCTTGAAATCTTGTTCAAGCCCTTGGAATGAAATACAGTTTGGAATGCATCAGTCAAGTCTTTTTCAAGGCCTTGAAAAGAGTTTCAAACCCTTGAAAACAGACAAGTTTGAATGTTGTAAAACACTGAGTAAGTAAAGAAACTGTAAATGCAAGAGAAAAATGATTTATAGAGTTCAGTCCACTTGGACCTAATCTCTACCTCATGGATCTGATCACTGCAGGATTTTCAACACAACTATTATTAATCAAAAGCTAAGCCCTAGATCTCAAGCACAGAGAGATGCCTTACTCCGTTACAGCTTGTGGTTCTCCTTAACCTATCTAGTACATGTTCTAGCTAACTGATTAACTAAGAATTCTCTATTGTTAACCTTGAACAATCCTCGAGAATATAGATAGAAATATTACAGAAATGATCTACAAATAAAGCACTATACAGAAGAACACTAGAGTGTAGAAACTGCAGTGAAGTATGCAGTGAACTTCTGTGAAATGGATTGTGAGATTGATGAACTTATTTGTTGCTTGTCAATCCGTACTTGTCTCTCTCTTTTTTCCCGTTGAGTGTTGTGTGTGTTGCTTCATAAATGAGCTCTATTTAAACTTCAAACAGCTCTGCAAATCTTCCCAGATTTTCAGCAACAAATCTCCTATTTTGTAGGCAACAAACTTCGACTCTTTGACAATCTTCTCCAACGGTTAAGTGATCACAATCTCCAGAGATAATGTCGTGATCTTGCATTTGAATAGATTGATAAGTTTTCATACTAGTCAGATTAAAAACAGAATCATCTTCTCAATTATTTCCTTCCTTGCACAAATCAGGTTAGGAAATAATCCCTGCAAACTACGAAATAAAATTTCCTGCAAAATCCTGGTCAAACAGAAGATATTCTATGCTCAAACATGTCAGAATGATTTGTCTTTCATCATAAAATAGCAGTAAAACAATCATATGAAGGTGATATATGAAATCAACTTAGAAGAGTTTACAGAAAACTCCCCCTGAGAATGTTCATATAGGTTAGACAGTTTCAAGGCTTTGAATCCAGTTTCAAGACCTTGAAAATAGCCTGTGATAACTGATTCAAGGATTTGAAAGCTGATTCAAGGCCTTGAAATAATTCATTCAAGCCGTGCACTACCTGATCTTACACTCCTTGTTGATATAAATGGAATGGCTAATATAGCCAAGGATTATTCATGGTAGCTGGAGGCTCCTACCTTCTTAGGAGATACGGTAAATGAATATATAATCTTTACTTTATGTTCTATGTTCACAATGAATGTTATGTTGTAAAATTAGAACGTTAACAGAACTGTTTGAGTGTTTCAAACTTTTATCCAAACGTATATCTATACAATCTGCAGATGCTCGACTGCATGTCCCACATCCTCCACGTCCAAGAGAAATTTAGGACTGATGAGTAGAAGAAGATATGGTTCTTTCCATGCATGTATGTTGTAAGTAATTAAAACATTGGAATCATTGCACTTAATTCCGTCATTGATTGATCAATACTACATTTCTAATTTAATGCGGTCATTTTCATGCACAGCCATTGGGTCAGAAGAATCAAAAATTTTGGGATAAATTTGTTGTTCATGGGAGACATGAACTCGATGTCTATGGTAAGCGTTACATCCTAGTCCTCCAAGCGTCAATAGCAAGGGCATTTTTTACTTGCTTTGTTCTTTGGCTTATGGGCAGGTTTCTATTCCTCTTAACATCCACGAAACGCATTACTTTCTCATGGTATTGCACTTTATTGAAAAAAAAAGTGTACATCCTCGATCCCATGTCGAAGTACATTTACCTACTGGATGAGATTTGTGATAAGCTTGGACAAATGCACACAAATTTCAACATATACCTGCCAGAATATCGTACTATTCATGACATCAGAAACTGGGAGATTGTTTGGACAAACACTGACATTCCAAGACAACATAACAAGTAATGTCTACATACTACTATTTCTGTCTAACATGTTTACATTTTTATCCAATTGTTCCGTAATACTGTTTACTTTGCTTTTTCCAGCTATGATTGTGGAGCATATGTGTGCTTCTACATGGAAAATCTGAGGGAGCTGATCCCAGAACCTGTGTGGAAGATAAAGATTAATGAAAAATACATAAGAATATGGCTCGCCAATGAAATTGGCCGTTCCGAGTTCAACGACCTCAGACGGGACCTTCTTGATGTTGTGAACAGATTCAAAGCTGAGGGAAACAATGGGGACTTATTCGCCAGCAAGTACATGGACATACCTACGGTCTATTCAGCCTATAGGAATCGTTACTTTTGAGTAGTCCATCACTAGGAGAAATCTGTGGTTTTGTGTTGTTTTGAAAACAATCTAATGGTTTATGTTTGTTTGTTTGTTTGTTTGACAATGTGGGTGGTGAATCTTACTGTGGCTGTAATGGTTGTGTGGTTGTGGTTTCAAAACTGTGAACTTAACTATTTTTGTTCATGTGAACTACATTGCCTTCTACCAGTTTATAAAATATGGTTGTATGTTTTAGATTTATATCTACCTTTTGGTCATGTCAGTTTCTAACTCGTGACCACATTCACTGATTCCTTTACTCTGTTAATCAGCATATACTTGCTCTTTGGTGTCAGTGTAGTCAAAACTGTCATTATGAACCCTTTAATCCACATTTATGTCCAACAACAAACCACCCCTTCACTTCTCCTACTTATACACCCAACCACTCTTGCACAAGCACATCTGCCATTTAAGTCCTGCTCTCCACCATATTCTCCTCCTCCAAATATCCTCAAATTCTCATTACCACCACGTCACATACCTCATTCAACTCCTCCTCTAACCAATTCTGTCGTAACCCCGAGTATGGACTAAGTTATTGTAACTGTGGAAGGATACGAGTGATGAAAAGAGCTGGTCCTAACACAAAGAACTCAGGTCGAGATTTCTTCCGGTGCCCACTACCTCAGGGGTCTCAATGTAGTTACTTCGTATGGGAGGACGAAGAACCTCCATGCTTTTGCGACGAGACAATGCAACGATGGTCCACAATTATTGCAAAAACAAGACGAATGAAGTCTGAAAATCAAGAAATGCTAAGGAGACAAAGGATATCACACACATGCATCATCGTTCTTGCATTTGCGTTACTTTTCGCAATGATTGCTATTTTTTAAGTGAAACGATCGTCCTAAGGTGTGCTTCTGTCCACTTTTTATGTTTTACAAGTTATGTATCTTCCTTTTAAAACTTCAGTGCTTGCAAATATGATGTAATAGCTTAGTTGTAGAGCGTTGTTTGCGGTTCTATCTAATTAGTTTAAGTTGTATCCAATTCTATTCATTTATGTCCAGTTCTAATTATTTCTATCTGTAGTTTTATCTTTAAATTCACAGTTTTATCCATATCTTTACATTTATATCCAAGTTTATGATGGCGGCGCCCTGGGGTCTGTTTTTTTGTCTTTTTGCGGACAAAATCGTAATTACGGGGAAAACCGGCTAAGCCGGTTTCTTTTCGGTGGGGCGAGGACGTACTGTAGCTCCGCCAATATATTTATGCTAGAACGTTTTTTTGACTCTTCAGAGTCCAATCGTTTGCAACTTCTCACTCTTTTATTAACCTCTTTGATTGATTTCTTTTGTCATTTGAGAACAAATTATTCCTATTAGATTAATAAGAAATGATTTGAACCCCTCAGTCAGTTTCAGCCCCCTTGATTCTTATTTTTTATTTTTCTATTTTTTCTTAGAATGTTTCAGCCCCCTTGTTAAATGACGGTAGGATAGTGATTGACTTTTCTCATAATTTTTTCCATTCCCTCTTACTTATTTGATAATTTATTTTCACAAGTTTCAAGTGGTGTTTTATGTTCTGAACTTATGTTCATGGTACAGATGCATTCCCACACTCATTTGGTTCAAAATGTATCGTTGTATTAGTTTTGCATGGCTTGCGAACGATCTACTCCGCTGATCACAAAACAGCTAAATCATTGTACATGTTAGCAATATGTCTTTCATGAGATTCTCTGATTTTTCTCATGTATACCTTTCTTTTTAGTTTTATCAAATGCCTATATGTCCTTGTTGGTCGAGGTTGAATGCACATGTTCATGGCGTGTAAAGGTTATATGCATTTTTCATCAAATATTTCCCGCTATTTATTTGATTAAGAAATAACAAAATTAGTTTGTGTTCATCAAATATTTGATTTCTCTTCGAAAAATAATGTGTTATTTCGTGTCACTGCAATTGAGTTATTGTCAGAATAAAAAAAAAATGAAACTATAAAAACATATTTGAATTATCTGAGTAATTTATCAGAAGTGACAAAATTACGCTTTGTAACCGAGCTATAAAAAATTCACAAGCGTTTCTTGTTGCAGGATTGACTATTGATTCCATCAAACTACGCGAATTATACGCACAAACCTCGTTGATCTCATCAACCCGCGAAATTATTGGATCGAAGTGTACCTTGATGGCCACATGTGTTACATCCAAACAACCCCAGTTAAAAACTATCTCTTTGAACTTCAATGTGTGATTTTCTAAAATATTTCAATGGTGCTAACATTTTCTTTAGATTTATAGGTATTCGGTATTGATAATCTAGATTTGCACACCGAAACAACATCTCGATTTCACAACAGAAAATTCACCAATATCCCGAATAAATTTTCAGATAACACAAAACAACCTTTAGATTAATCTTACTGTTGAGATTAACAAGATCTTGTGGTGAGATACACAGCTAACACATATATGAAGGCCAAAGAAGAGAATAGGCCACCGTAAAATAAATCCACCAATTATTTTTTATCGGCTATACTTTACAAAATGTTGCTAGCAATTAGTTTGAGAAGTTACACTCTTGGTTAGACAAACAGTTACACTCCATCTATTCTATAAAACAGCATTGTTTAACTAATTTATGGCTTTTCAGCCTTTAGATTAAATAAATCAGCCCCATCCCTTAGATCTCACCTACCACCCACTTAACAACCCACTACTTAACTACCCACTACTTGAAAATTTACCCTCTCTCTCGAACTAATTTACGTAATTATCAAAAGTGTGTAAGAACATGACTTGATGGATATCATATAAAATTACCGTGGACGCGATTTTCATCTTTTCCTCCAGCAAAATCGATTATGAAACGTGTTTTTTTGGGTAGTGCCCTCGAGCACGGGCAATCCCCTAGTAAACTAAAGCCAATAATCAGTTTTAGAAGTTCCACCCTTGAGTCAGACAAGTAATGAAACTATTGGGGGCATTTTCAGAAAGGTAAACGTGTAGAAACCAAAAATGAAGAAAACACGTATAGACTTTAAATACTGGTAAATGATTATTGTCTACTCTTGCCAACATAAATACTCTTAAAAAAGTACTGTAACTATTTGCAGTTTTTTGAAAATATTCTAAATTAAAAAGCTTTTTGGAACAGATAAACTTCCAAACATTAAGACACATTATCCTCTATTCTAAGCTTTTTCACTGGAAACTATAACAAAGTTATTGTCATAACCTAATGTGTTAAATGCTAGGAATCGGTATGCTAGATTGGCCACGGAGCTAGAATTGAATCAAAATCAACAAGTATTCACGTATGTAATAGATAAAGAAGAGAAAGGCTATGGAACATCTCGAATAACACGAATTAGGTAGTGGACCACATTTCGTTTTTTGTATGACTGTAAAAAGGTAAATCTACAAGATTATGTGGCAAGAAGATAATGTTCATTCACTTACTGATGTAGTTCGAGCAATATTAAATCTTTTCTTACTACTCAGATTGACCAGGCTCCGAACTTTCGTAATACTATTCAAGCTCACAACAAGATGTTCTCCTTTACATTAACGGAAATATATATGGATAAAAATTGAATAACTTATAAGTAATTTTCTGATATTTTGAAGCAAAACTCGGAGATGGAGACTGTCAGTACAAGGTACATTATTTAAGCCGTGAAACAATCATGAGATTCTCGTGAGCGATAAACTTCATAGATAATTAAACATATTAAAAGTACAATACTAATAGAATTGATACTGTTATATCTTAATAACCTGTAAATAAAAAATGTCATTTATTTATTTGGTGCTTATTATCCATGAAGGAAAAGTGAAAAAAAAATAAGTAATGAGAAAGTAACTCGGGACAAATAATATCTTTTTGATAAAATTAGAAGAATGAAGTAGAAGGGAACAAATGAAGGATCTTAAACATGGCAGCATTATTGAGGACATGGAGGGAACAAATATTTTAAAATTACTTCAAATTCTTACACCAATATTGTAAGGTATCCAGATTGAGAATCACTAAGTGTTGTTACACCTATCCAGTAATTTTTCTCAATCAGCTAGCTCCACTTTTATGTAGCTGAAAACTGTGTAGTTGATTTAGAAAAAAATTACAAAAATGCCTTATTTTAGTAACATCTATTTAACCATAAAGAGACATTACGTCCATGAGAACGACCAGTTGTTTATAATGGATAATACGCGCAACTAATGTTACGTAGAATATACGATCGATAGTCACAAAGTAGTAACAAATACTTTGACAACAAGTTTTCATTATTGACTCATAAATGCAGTGCCATGTGCTACGCACGTGCACAAACTAGTACCTTTAAATCTCTATACTTACCCACTAGGACAACCCTTGAGGTGAGTAGGAATTCTCAAACAGATTCATGTGTCACTTCATTTGAATTTTTCTCTTTGAAAATTCAAAAGATGCATGTACAATGATCGTGCCATTTAAATATAACAATTTAACGCATCATATATTTCAAAGAGGCATTCCAGCAATCAGCTTATATTTGAAGTAATTCTCTATTTTCATCAGTAATACCAAAAAAATAACTTCATTTATCAAGGTTCACATTGGAAACATCCACATGTCGAACCAGAAGGTCCGAAACATTGGGAACAATCAAAATACGATGTAACTCGTTGCTTGCATGATCCCTCGCACGACTCATTTGAGCAGTCTTTCAGATCAAATTCTAATACCTTAACGCATGAAGGTCCACATTTGGTCTCATTGACGGTGTCACCTGCATTGCCAAATTATAAAAAAAAAATCATTATGACATTGTTCTCATATAGAAATTTACATATATTTTAACTATTTTGTCAAAATTCTTTTTGAAGGGGAAGGAAAAAGAGAAAATATACTCCACGAACAATTTTCTTTTGCCGAAGACTATATGTGTCGACACTCAACTTATCAACATTCAATGATTATCTCACGAAAAATATTTTCATGAGATCAATGATGCAAATACAAGAGAACGAAATATAACCTGAGGCAACAATGTTGAACAAAAGTAAGCTCGAGAGTGCAAATACAAGTACACAAGTAAGACATTTCTTCTCCATTGTACTGTGTATCTCTAGGGGTGAGTTACAATTTAACACTTGAAAGAACTTTCTGATATGTCTACTATGCGCACGAGCCATACATTTATAGGCAAATCAAGCATCCACTTATAGTAATTCATATATGGTTTCCATTTTAGAAAAGTCAAATTAATTAAATCTTTCATGAAGTTTCCTCTTGATTATTAATACATGAATGAAAAAGTCCCATGTAACATGTGGCTGGTGGTATTTATCTATTTCACTTAATTATCTCTTAATTTGGGAAATGTAATAAAATTGTAGGCAAAATTTCATTCATTTCACATGTATCTCGTATATCTTGCTGCAACGTGTAAATCATCTAGAGAATCATTCATTTCATACTAAATTTCTTTAGTAGAATACCTAAACAATAAACATCTCCATAGAAAAAGGTAATCATATTTTTGTAGGGAAAATTTAAATAAGTTGATTAAAATTTGAAGTCCAATAGATTATTTATCGTATTATGTTAAAAATAAAAAATGGCAAACTTAACGATTTTTTCACTCGGCATCTTGTTTTTTCCCCTACATTTTAGGATCGAGTATATAGAATTTGAATTTTTGTGATGTAATACTAGTTTAAGCACATGTTTTCTTATATTTCTCAACCACTACTGACATGTTCCCTATTTGAAGATAACAGTTTTCGTAATATTTCTCTCCATCTTTCTCAAGTACGACAAATTATAATTTTAAAAAATTATTCTTAAATTTAAATTTTCTAACTTTTAGCTAATAGTGTTGGAGTCCAAGACCAAAACATGTACGGTATAAAATACAAAGAGCTTTTCTAAGCATAAATTACATAATTTTTGCTTGATACTATTTTTTTTTAGAGAATTGCTTGATACTATTGGAGGTGATGTGACTAAATTTATTTCATCCCTAAATATTTGTTGGCGGTGTCATCTCCTTTTTTTTTACCTCTTCATTTAGGTGGGTTCTTTAATTGGGGTAGGTTTCTTTTAAAAATAACTAAAAAATAATGAAAATTTATATTTTAATATATAATAGATTGAATAAAAATGAAAAATTTAGAAGGTGACATAATATATTCAATTTTTTATTCCTTGAACCATTCATTGATTGCCAATCCATTTTAAGAACTTAATTATTCTCATTCACATGTACCAAGTCACTATTTACAAACTCTCTAGAGGGTATGTTCATGTATGTCAGGGAGAGAGGGAGAGATTCAAATAAAGCTTTTTTTGTAAAGGGATGTAAACACATTTTTTTTACAATTGGAGAAAAGTCATGAAGCCGATGTAAAAAATTATACGAACAGTAATATAATAAATATGTCCTTTGAGTTCGAAACTTGTACCGAGTTTAATTTTACAAGGGGTTGAGCTCATAATGAAAAGTTTGGACTTAAAAAATATGTGGAGAAATTAGGTTTGTCCTATTCGTTCAAGCTGTCATTTACTTCAATTTATTTGGATGGATTGAAGATGTCACTTCTCCACCAAGATAGATGAGTTTATATACTAGAGTTAAGTTTCAACCACATAAAATGTAGAGCGTAAGCGTAAAAAAATATTATTGTAAATGCTACCAACTAAATGATAAAATTTACAATTAATAAAAATATGATTGTCCAAAAGAAATATAAAGAATTTATTTTTATTAGTTATGTTATAATTTGGTGAGAAGGAACAATTTTTTTCAACAATTATAAAAGTTTCACAAAAGTACTGACACAAAAGTGAACTTTTATTAATCGTGCACTCACTCGAGGTTGTTGACTAAGTTTTAAGTGGGTTAGGACATTTAGAGGAGGTCGTTTGTTCAATTTGTGATACAAATATCACATTGACGATTAATTCTCTACCCGTAACCTAATTTGTACTTGTGTGAGCAATATTGAAGAAGGGGAAAAAGAAGAAATAGTATACACATGCACATTTGTGTATTGCTAAACTAAAGGAGTTGATCTAGTGGTGAGCCTTGTAACTTAAAAGGTGGGGTCTCAGCGTCAAACCCCATCCTCCGACGATCAATAATTGTTGGGGCTATGTGGTTTTAGTCGAGGTGCGCGCAAGCTGGCCTGGACATTACGATTATCTAAAAAAACGTTATTTATCACTAGCAATATCATTAATTCATTAATATCTTGAAAACTTCGTTATTGTCATATATTTATTATAGAACAACTGACACTTAACTACCATGCAGTTTGACATTGTTCACACTTTGGTGCATGCAGTTTTCGAATTGACAAGTAAATGCACGCAGTATGTAAATTACCGACATCGCGCTCCAATTTTGATCACGGCGTTACTTTTTTAAGTTACGAATTAATTAGGGCTATTGTTGTCTTTTTATTAGGAAGAATCAAAATCAAATAGAATTGACACATTTTATTTTTATAAAAACAGGGTTCGCCCCGCGTTGCAGCGTTGCACGCGGTGTGCCTTTGGATTTCGCCAACGTTTCGAGCACATTCCGTATGGAATATTTTCGAATCGGGGACTTTCAGTTTTGCTACGTCTCTTCAATACCAACCAACCAAAACATGTCTATGGACAAGACAATACTGTAGGGTTTTGATCATGGATACGCAGCGGAAGAAAGAATTATACATTCAAGACCCTCCAAGGATCACAGGAAGATAATCATAACGATGGTAAAGGAAGAAACAAGTAACACACCTTAGATATCTCCTGTGATGACTTGTAACGTGAATTGTGTTACGCTATCTACGGTTGATCCACGCCTAGAGTTGAGATCTAGATCTTTCTTCTCCATTCTGCTATCTTGGACCGTAGGAAGAGGAAGAAGAAATCACGCAACGAGGATCAAAGAGGAGGCTCGGCCTCTCTCTTTTGGCCGACGGGTAAGGGAGGACCAAGGGGGTCGGGTTCGGCCTCCTTGTGTCTTGCTCTCTCTCTTGCTTTCTCTCCCACTCAACTATGTTATGAGCATTAGTATGGGAAGGAAGCTAGGAGCATCCTTTATATAGTCGAACAACTTCTTGCCAACTACCTAAAGGCCCTTCCTCATCCTACTTGAATTCGGATTAGTCCCTTCCTTGCATATTTAGTCCTACTAAGTTTGCAAGGTGTTGCAAAGTGATCCTTATATTTAATTGACCATATTAATTAATTCTCAAATCTAGTTCAATCCTATTTGGCGTGTGACCCCATAGGTTCTATCTAGTTGGTAGCAACAACTTGCTAATATGGAGCGGTCTCTAGCAAGACATCTATTCTAGCCAACTAATAGAATAGTCATCCGAAAAACCTTGTGCAAGTATTTTCTCATACCTTTGTCTCAATATCCGGATTGGACACGAGATATATTAGTCACACTCGTATATCCAATCCATAGTTTCTCGATCCTGGGAATAGTCTTATTCATGCAAATAACATCAATGTCCTATATAGATTTATTTGAATCTGGCCAGACATTCTATAAGCACTATCCTTCGAGTGGCCTAGGAAATTTGCTCCCTTTATGTGGGAGGGACAAATTATATCTACATCACTACGATATCTAAGCTTGCTTCACGTTGTGTCCGATACGCGACTTTATGACTACCCAGTTACGGTGTAGCGTTTGAAGCTACCAAAAACACAACGCTCCACAACTAGATGCTCTAGTGACTTCAAGTCTAAGGATGAAAATACCGTTGTCACAAGGAGAAGCGCTTGTGACTTTACATAACTTGTATGTAGCCTTCTGGGAGATGGGTCAATCCAGTATGCCATTACCCCTAATGCATACCCATCTGTTGGATCATGATATCTCCATATCAATCTAACCCTATACTAGTCTATAGATGATTGTCCTATTTAATCATTATAATGGAATAGGGATATTTAAGATAAACAACACAATTGTAAATCTAAGGACTTCATTATATTAAATTTCCAATAAATAATACAATAAATATTCTAGCCAAAATAAGTTCATACTAAACTAGATTGCCTCTAGGGCATCTATTCCAACAAATACTATTAAAAAATACTACTTTACAAGGATACAGTCATCGTCAACCAAACGTTACACCACAGTAAAGTTCAGTTTCTACAGGGTTTTTACATTGGCAAAGTCCATATGTTGGTGCTGTAACATGAGGTGTTTGTGCATGTTTTTCTTCCTCATCTCGTCACTTGTATGAAGACCCTGTGTGTTTGCGCCCCTGGTCATACTGGACACAACTCATAGAAAGCAACAATATATGAAACACCAGAAATATAGATACCAACTGGTATTGCAAAACAACCAAAAAATAATCATGACCTAACATTATTTTCTCAAAGATTGAACGTATCTCGCCATCAAAGCCCGAAATCGTCATCGTCATCGTCGACGCCCTCCTAGAGTTTATTATCTTCGCCTACTTCGTCACCGACAGGGGATCTGGCCATAACTGAGAAAGAAAACATACAAATATACAGCTAAAATGGTAACATGCAATGGTGTACATACCACTAGTAATTATCAAAACATATTTAGCTCAGTATGTTTATTTTCTAGCTTTACCAAGTTTGATATCTCGTTTTGTGTGCGCGCACATGGCTATATAACCCAGGTTGTCTAGGAGAATCAATTAATAACAAATTCCTTCTGAGAATTCTCTATCTCTCTCTCTCTCTCGGAGTCGTGGTTGAGACCGTCACTTGCTAAACCCTAATTCTGTTGGGGTTTGGAGGTTCAGCCGCCGGGTTCTCGGGTCAAGAAATTGGGTCCTGACAAGTTGATATCATAGCCAGATTTGATCAGCTCTGGAGTCACCATGGTTCGTAATGATGAACTTCATGTTTTCGGAAGGATATAGAAACGGAGCTACAGAAGATAAAGATATCCCAAGTTCAAATGCTAGATACTCCGAAAATCCATCGACCAAATAATCAATGAATATGCAGCAAAGGTACAGTTGTAATTTGAAGAACTGAATCAAAATGAGAGGTTGGTGACTAATTCAATGAGGAGCCTATGGCAAGGAGAAGGTGGGAGCTGGGGATAATCGCAGTAACACGGCCTATTCCAATGGTACTTCCTGCCGGATCCATTCAAATTCCTTGAGCTGAAATCAGAAACCAACAAAAAGGTACCATGAACCCGTTTGAAAACCAAAACATGTAGGTTACACTATTGAAAACCAAAATATGTAGGTAACCCGAGGTTCTCCTCACGATCCTCAAAAACCTGTACACCACACAGTTGGATTCTGGCTATCCAGTATGGGTTCTTCACATTCGCTGAGAATACGAACTGAAGACTTCTGCAAATTTTGCTTCAATCTTGAGGCCAATTCACATATTTGTAATAATGGTATTTAGCTTGTCATTTCTGCACGGTTTGCTTTTGTAAATAATAGGTTTTTATCTACAAAACATAGGTGGGAGACCAATGGTCCTCCTCTCGATGTAGCGACGCCTGATAAAACACCATCTTGTACTGCTCTTGTAAGGCCTCTGGACAAGGTTTCACTCACCAGAAGAAACATGTACGTGGAGAGAAGGCACCCCTGTCAGATTCCCCGCTCAGGTATGACTAATCATAATACTTTACCATTTACATTAAATATGCTTGTAACCGTGGAAACACACTTCATAACCAGCTATATCCATTGCATGCCAAAATTCCATCCTTTCCATAGTAGATCATAAGATATCCCACTCCATTGATCATGTCCCTTGGTCATATCGATCTTGAGTACTACATATCCTGTCCTGCTCTTCACCCTTATTTACATTGCATGTATAAGCTCAAACTCCACTAGAATATTTCATAGATCAACCTGCCATGAACAAAGACACTCTAATTCTTCAAGATAATACTAGGAATATATTTCTTTAACTGATTAGTTATTTGCAACTAATTCATAAACTATGCTATATAAGCCAATAGGACGAAAATTGACTTACTTACGCACATGTTCAACTTTTGGAATAAGTGCGATCAGGGTGTGGTTCATATAACCAAAGCTCTTATTGCCATTAAGAATATGAAGAATCAACTACTCCACATCCTTCCCTACAAGATGCCTAATTTTTTATAAAACAACGCGGGGAAGCCATCGTGCCCAGGATCTTTGAGAGGTACCGTGCTCTTGAGAGCCACCCTTTATCTCTCGACTGTATAGCCACGGTCAAGTGTGGCACGGTGGTCCGTAGCTAGCAGCTCCTCAACGTTCTCAACATCAGCTCCATTATCGCCCTAGTTGGATTTGGTTATGTTAATAGATTTCTGAAATAGTTTTCTAGAATGCTTGACTTTTCCTGAAAAGAGGTTCTCCATACTCCATTCTCATGTTCAAGACCCTGAATAGTATTCCGAGCTTTTCAGATGCTTTCTTTTTTGTGGAAAAACCGAATGTCACCATTCTTTTAGCCCCTCAACCCGCGACCTCTTCCATCACATTGCCTTTACTTTCATAAGTAAATAAGTGGATATCCTCCTTCAAAGCTTTTGCCTCGGCTAGTTTAGTGGACGATTGGGACTGAAAACCCCCTTGTTCGGAGTCTTCTTCTTAATCTTGAGAGTTGCCTTCTTACGCTACTGAACTCGATTATCTATCGTACTTTCAGGTTAGTTGCAACTTATCGTAGGCTCGACATAAAGTCGATCCCCGAAAACCAAACGATTGACAATAATCCAACATCACCAATTTCTCTCCAAGCTCCCAAAGCTGCCTCCAAAGGTGTTGTGAGATGTCTCGGTAGCTGCAAGGTCGAGTCCCTTTATAATGCACGAGTTTCCATGAAGTTTGAAAAAATTACAAAACTGCTCCAAAGTTAGCCGTTGTGGAATTCTACTATGGGTGGGTTTGGTATCAACTTTTTGGATTTTAAGTTGTCAAAAAAGATGGTGTGAGAAAAATCTGCGACACAAAAGTAAAAGAGAAAAGATGTATGGGTTTGGTAGAAAAAGGTTGTGTTGTAAAGAGGTAAGTGATGCGACAGTTTGTTGTTTAGTAAAAGTTACCAGTATGGCCTTTTGTCTATTTATTGACTTATTATTGTCGAGGTCATTATTATCATTTCCACTGATTTGAGAAAAAAAAGACCCAAGAAAAGCTACTCAAACCAACTTTTTTCTTCACCTTCTTTTACACTAGAAGACAAAATCCAAAAGCAAAAAATATCCTCAAATAAGTTGATACCAAACCTTTTAAAAAAGACCCAAAAGCAAAAAAGACGATTTTGGATTATAAGACAAAAAAAGGAGGTACCAAACCCACCATATATGTCTGGCACAGTCTTCAACGCTTAGTCAATTTTCCATGTTCTCTTCCTTTTTTTATGTCTTGAGCCAACTCCGTGCATCTGGACACTAACACGGGCTCCACTCATCATGCCTTAGTAAAAAACTCCACTTCTCACTAAGTTGTGTCTGGATGCAAGTCCGCTACGTATGGAAGCTTCTTATTGTGTTTGGATGCAGCTCTCATGCGTCTAAACTGTGGAGGTCCTCTCTATCTCCGTCTGGGCACACATTTTTTGTCAGGACGCAAACAGTGGCTTGATTTCTCTGACACTTGGCAGTTTTCTCCATCGATCTTTCCTTCTGCTCTCTTTATGCATCTAGACGCACCTCTGCATTTAGCAATCTCTTAATCCTCTTTTCTTCTTTCAAATCGATTTTTCTCTTTTCTCGAGTGTTTCCTCACTATTCCAAAGATCTATTTGTTCATGTTTCTACATAGATCACACGAACAAACCCCGTGATCGTATCCAAATATACATGAATAAACGCTAAATCATATTCACATTAAATCTCCAAATCATATTTGATGAATTGCAAGGCCAAAATAGCTAAATTTTGGTTAAGACACATGGAAACTCGTCACATTTCTTTCCCAATCGGGTGCGAACATAACTCATTTTTTAAAGTTATCAGTGCATTTGTTGATCAAATATTTGTCTGCCTCTAGACTTATTTAAGCATAAGAGACATGGAATTTTATTGATGCTCTATAGAGTGTTGTATTTTGGTAACATATTTATTTAAAACCTCGATTGACTAGGTAAGTTGCGTTACGAATCAGTCTTCAAGCATGTTTTTGCCAAGAGTGCTTTGTTGAAAGCTCTGATATCTTTTTAGCGCGACCTTTTTTCTTATTTCCCATGAAATCCAGTGAAGTATTACACATTTTTCTTCTTCATTACCCACCAAAACACCCTTGTAATTTTCTTTATCTTATGACATACATCTACTGATAATAAAATGCAGCTTGTAGCATAATTCGAAATAGTTTGGGCTACTACTTTGGTGAAAACATCCTTTCCTACTTTTGACATAGTTTTGTGCTTTCATATCTTCATTTAATTTAAATTTATCCAACATATGTGTGAATATTACTTTAGTTGGCCAAACCCATAATGCCAAAAGAAGCCGCTACTTCGACCTACTAAAACCTGTACCTGATCTATCCAAATTCCTATGAACATCTTTTTTCTCAGTGCTAGGTATCCCTCCTATTGATAGAAGTAGCGAGCGGGCGATAGAATAGAAGAGTAGCTTCCTCAAAGGGGACACGAGCCAGGCACTACGGGACGAAGAAGGTAGGCCTAAAGAATTCGAAGAAAGGGCCAATAATGAACATTTCCAATTCGAACAATAGGTATCGACAGCTTTCTTTTTCGTGTGATTTCCACAAGATTTAATGTGACTAAGCTTATGTCTGACATCTTCATTGACATTATTAGAGAAAAGCACTATGCATGTTCTGCTTCGACCAACTAATATTACCCTAATACTTATCACAAATTTTTATTTCCTCCTTATTAACTTTTGTATAAAATATGCTGTAAGTGCATGAAGTAGTCGGCAGACCACTTGTTCTCCTCTAGACAAACACCATGCACGAGTCTATGATTCAGAAAAGTTAATAGTCAAAATTCGGAAAACCCAATTTTATTTTTTGAGAAGTAGATTCGTATATAACTGGGCCAAAGCCAAAATGAACATGGATCAATTTAATCTTCATCCAAATCGACAAATAAACCCAATTGAATTCATGTGGTGACTCCAGGGACTTTTGTGCAAAGTGGTGAGCTAAAAAATTGGCCTACCGACGCATATGCACGACGTGGCAACTCTCGTAATTCTCCAACATTCGGACAAATGACATACCCAGTCGCTCATTTTCGACACAATTGTCTTCCTCGCCGTCTCTCCTCCTTTAAATCGACTGGACGGCGGCAATTGAATCAAATTCATCAATGATACTCTGCTGGTTTATTTCATTGACAAGAAGGAGGCCCTCTACAACGAATAATAAGAGCATGTTTGGTACCAGATGAAAATCTCAATAATCAACTGGAAATAATCTATAAAGAAAATCCAACTTAACTTATAATCACAATCTGTTTGGTGCGAGCTGAAACTATGGATTACTAACTTGATCCATTAACAAAACTTAAAGAGTTCCAAATATAAGTAATTGAATACACTTATTTATAAATGAACCGTGGTCATGCTAATGTAAAAAAAATATCAAAATTAATCTTGTAGAGATTTTCAGCTGCATAATCATCAATTTTGGAGATTCTACAATTTCACACATATTATTTTAATCTGCAGATTATCAAATTAAAATCTGGAGGCATAATAAACAGAATTGTTGAAAAGAGCTCGATTTTAATCCATCTTGGATCCCAAACATGCACTAGCTCAAAAATAGTAGCTCTTTGAAATGGTATGTGCCTTGTCTTTTTGACGATGAAGTTGCATCCTCATCGTGAATTGTAGCGTCGATACCACTTATCCTTTCAGATTTCAATAAAGAGCCATCACATGTCCCTTTTATGGTCCCCGTCGGTGGTTTTACCCACGTTTTTCCTCCAATGTCTCGTTCTACATTCAGATCTGCTGCTACTTTGGCTCCGATTGCTCTTCTAAAAGCAGATAAGTAATTCATCCCTAGTGTGTTGCTGTATATCTCCTCCATCCACTGAGTGAAGCCATTATTTTGTGTTGTAACAAATTACTTGTTTGAGATTTTCTCCACATTGCTTCAAATTTTGGGCATCTGCTGAATATGTGGTCCACTTTCTCTGGCTTACTATTACACCATTCACAACTGGCACCTCGACACCCTTCCTTCCCAGATTTTTCATTGATAGAGTTTTTTCATCCTCTCCTTACCGCAAATATCACTTCTTGGCACTTTTTGTTTCTAGAGTTTCGTAATCCACCTTTTTCTCACCAGACCATTAAATGTTTCTTCTATTTTTCAGCTTCCGCACACAGCAAGCGGTATCTAGTCCCTACTGAATATTGGCTGTTATCATTTTAGAACCAAAATAATCTATCATCACGGGGCTCACTTGGGATACGGATTTTCAAGATTCCATCGGCATCGAAGTTGTAAAGGTATTGTCGAATCCTCTCAATATTCCAATTTCTCTGTTTTGTAATAACTCCATGAATCTCAAATGGTGGTTTGCTGTATGGGGGTTAATACTTTAAAAACATGTTGGTCTAGGCAGCCATCGGTCTTGGAAAACCTTTATTTGTGTCCTCGTACCCACTGCCATCATATACCCATTTTTAATAACATCAACACCATCTAAAATACTTCTAAAGGCATAAGACATACCATATTTTAGCTCCACATCGAGGATGATAAAACTTTCACCGATAGATTATGTTGATTAGACTACCTTGTTGTTGAACTATTTTCCATGTCATTTCTGCGAGGAGAGCTTTGTTGAATATTTGGAAGTCTTGGAAGCCTAACCCTCCGCCATCTTTCTTGATATTTAGCTTTTCCCAACTTAGCCACTGCATAACCTTTTTATCACTTGTGTCTCCTCACCAAAAATCATGTAAAGATGTTCTATCTCTTGACATGTACCTATAGGAAGTAGAAAGCAACTCATCGCATAATTAGGAATATAATAAGCCACTGCTTCTATCAACACGTCTTTATATGTTTGTAGATAGTGTTTTAGCCTTTCAGGTTTTCAACTTGCTACTTACTTTCTCTATAACCTTGTTGAATGTAATATTTTTTTATGTCTTCCAATCATTGTAGGTAACTCGAGGTTCTCCTCATGATCCTTAGAACCATGTACACCACACCGTTGGATTCGGACTATCTGGTCTGGTTTCTTCACATTCGTCGAGAATACAACTGAAGACTTTTAAAAATTTAGCTTCTTTCTCGAGGCCAATTCACATCTATGTAACAATGGTAATAAGCTTGTCATTTATGCATTGTTTGCTTTTGTAAATAGTAGGCTATCATCTGCATAACATAGTTGGGAGACCATGTGGTCCTCCTGTAGATGTAGCAATGTATGATAAAGAACCGTCTTGGACTGCTCTTGTAAGGCCTGTGGACAATGTCTCACTCACCAGACGAAACATGTGGGAGAGAGAGGGAACCCCTGTCAGAGTCCTTGCACAGATATGGCTGATCCTATTACTTTTAACATTTTGAAAAAGGTTGTGTAAACGTGGTAACACACTTCATAACTAGCTATATCCATCTAATTATAAATCCCATTGTTTCCATAATAGAACGTAGGAAATCACATTCCATCGGTTATATGCTTTGCTCATATCGACCATGAGTGTTGCATATCCCATCCTTCGCTCCAGACACTACTGTAAACGAACCAAGAAACGACAGCAAATTCTCGCTGTTTATAAAGGATTTCTCGCTGTTTATATAAAAAAAATGGTGAGATTTGGGTCGGCCACAAGGTTTTTCAATATGTTTGCTCAGCGACGAGAAAAACACTTGCCGTTTAAACTTTAAACGGCGAGAGACACATTCTTGCCATTTATGGCGTAGCAAAAAGGCAAGAAATCTCGCCGTTCATGTTAACCTCTTACGCGGCGAACCTTCTTCTCGCCATTTTTTTTTTTGAGAAAAAGACAATTTCTATTACTAATGAAAGTTAAAAGGATCTTTGGGATCCTAGTACATCATTTTAAAGAAACTTTTCTGCCCAACTAGGCTCACTATTCAACCATACATACATACTTGGCATTTGTAGACCGTGTTTGGCAAAATTGTGTGCTACTGTGTTCCCCAAGCGACCAATATAACTTACCTTCACCGCTTCAAAGTACTTCAAAAATTGCTTTATATCTTCAATGGTTACTACAACTTCAGATAAATCATCGAGGTTCCCTTCTGCTTTTGATCTTGTCGACGATTGAAGAAGCATCCATTTCTAGCTCCAATCTTTGATATCCTCGGGTGATAGCAAGTTTTATACCAGCAAGCGCAGCTGCTACTTCCGCTTCCTTCGCTGATTTCACAGTATCCAAGGGAGTGCTGAGTCCGGCGAGAAACTTGCCGGTATGATTTTTGAAGACAATTCCTCCACCATCGAGGAAAGTATCAGGCTTCCATGCGCCATCTGCATTCATTTTATTCTAATCCTTATCCGGTGGTTTCCAAGCTGCTAATTTTGGTTGATTGCTACGGCTCTCAGTCGATATTTTGGTCGAATCAAGTTCATCTAAGAGCTGAGTAATCCTCCTTACTACAGTGCTGTTTGGAGTGAACTTCCTTTGAAACATTCTCTTATTTCTTTCATTCCAGAGGCTCCATACAACCAAGCATATCAATTTTCTTATTTCCCCATTTGCTTTTGGTATCACTCCTGGAAGCCAGTCTTCGAAAATTTGGTTTGTGGAGTTGAGAAATTCTACACCCAAAGCTTAATTCCACACCTTCCTTGAATACTTGCATTTCAACAATAAATGAGATACATCTTCAAAATCCTTGCTACACAGTGGGCACAAGCCACTAGTTGAGATGCCAATTTTCTCCATATTTTGACTTGTTACTAGGGAATTTAAGCTCGCTCTCCAAACCGGTTAGATGAATCGCTTTGGCAATTTTGTTTCCCATAGTTTCTTTAACCAGCTGCCCGCCTCGCTTGAAGACTCCCCAGCTGGATTCTCATCCTCATTTGCTATTGTACAGGCTTCCTCCTAGCCTGATTTAACCGAATGAATACCATCTTCAGTATGATACCATATCAATCTGTCAGGCCGGTTTGAACCGGGAATGGGGATCTTTAATATTTCCTCAGTGTCTATACTTAGGAAACTATGTTTTAATAGCTCTTTATTCCACGTTGGTTCGTCAGTAATGAAATTTGACACCCTCTTCAGAGGTTTGCACAAAAAAGGTCCAACTGGCTTGAAAGTTGGTGGCCGGTGTATCCATGGGTCCATACTGATGCAGATGGAATCCCCAAAAACCACTTTCCAGCGCAACCCCTTTTTCATTATAGCTTTTGCTGCTTAGTATGCTTTTCCAAGCGTACGAATCCGTGGGCTTTGGCTCAATCTCCATTGGTGATGCGTTCGCAAAATACTTGGCTTTGTAAAATCTGTGGAGGAGGGAATTAGATACCATAATTCGCCAAAGTTGCTTACCGAGAACAGCATTGTTGAAATGATGAAGTTCCTTGAATCCCAACCCCCTTCTTTCAAAGGTTTTTTCAAGTTCGTCCACGCAATCCATCGACCTCCTCGTTAACCTTCTTGTTTACCCCACCAAAACTGGCTCGCCATTGCCTCGACTTTGGAGCACATCTGTTTCGAAATACTAAAACAATTCATCGTATACACTGGGATAGCTTGAATAATTGTTTTTGTGAGAATTTCCTTCCCTGCTGTAGAAAGACTTCCTTGCGTCCAATTCTTTAACTTATTGGCCACCTTGCTTGGTAAGCTAGCAAAACAGACATTCTTGCTCTTTTTCCCATAGCAGTGGGTAGACCCAGATATATCTCATGCGTTAAAGCTTGTTTACCTCCTAGTGCTAAACTCAAAGCTGTTTTATTTTGCGCAGAAACTTTACCGGAGAACACTACCGAGGACTTGTCAAGATTGACTTTTTGACCTGAGGCCGCTTCATAATCGTGTAAAATTTCCAGCAATACAGCAATATCAGTAGTTTTTTTTGCTTTACAAAAATTATACTATCATCTGCAAAAAAATAAATGGGAAACAATCGGGTCTCCTTGAGATGCCGCTAGCCCCGATAATTTCTTTTGAGCTACAACCGATGTGAATCTGCGAGACAATGTTTCGCCACAGAGAATAAACAGGTACTGAGAGGGGGGACAACCCTGTTGTAGCCCTCTTTCAGGGATAATGGATCCTCTCACGTTCCCTCCAATAGAGAGGGTAAATGTGAATGTTCTGATTCACTTCGAGACGAGCCCTACCCATCTTCCGCTGAAGCCCAGCTTAGCTATTGTTTGCTCTAGAAAAGACCACCCCACCGTGTCGTACGCTTTGGCCATGTCCAATTTTACCGCCATATAACCGGTGCTTCCTTTTTTCCGAACTCTCATCGAATATAATAATTTTTGGGCGGCCAAGATGTTATATGTTATCAATCGTCCGGGAAAAAATGCACTTTGAAATTCTGAAATAATATCATTAAGCACTAGCTTAAGACGGTTGACCATAGTTTTTGTCACAAGCTTATAAATAGTCGAGCATAGACTAATTGGCCTAAGATCGCTAGGCTTTCTAACTTGTTTAATTTTTGGAATCATGGCAAAAATAGTCGAGTTAAAACTCACAAAGCTGCGATTTCCGTTCAAAATCTCCAAACAAGTTTGACCGACCGAGTCGCCCACCACAGCCCACTGACTTTGGTAAAACCCTGCTAAAACGTCTTGTTGACTCTTCAGAGTCCAATCGTTTGCAACTTCTCACTCTTTTATTAACCTCTTTGATTGATTTCTTTTGTCATTTGAGAACAAATTATTCCTATTAGATTAAAAAGAAATGATTTGAACCCCTCAGTCAGTTTCAGCCCCCTTGATTCTTATTTTTTATTTTTCTATTTTTTCTTAGAATGTTTCAGCCCCCTTGTTAAATGACGGTAGGATAGTGATTGACTTTTCTCCTATAATTTTTTCCATTCCCTCTTACTTATTTGATAATTTATTTTCACAAGTTTCAAGTGGTGTTTTATGTTCTGAACTTATGTTCATGGTACGGATGCATTCCCACACTCATTTAGTTCAAAATGTATCGTTGTATTAGTTTTGCATGGATTGCGAACGATCTACTCCGGTGATCACAAAACAGCTAAATCATTGTACATGTTAGCAATATGTCTTTCATGAGATTCTATGGTTTCTCCCATGTATACATTTCTTTTTAGTTTTATCAAATGCCTATATGTTCTTGTTGGTCGAGGTTGAATGCACATGTTCGTGGCGTGTAAAGGTCATATGCATTTTTCATCAAATATTTCCCGCTATTAATTTGATTAAGAAATAACAAAACTAATTTGTGTTCATCAAATATTTTGTTTCTCTTCGAAAAAGTATGTGTTTTTTCGTGTCACTGCAATTGAGTTATTGTCAGAATAAAAAAAATGAAACTATAAAAACATATTTGAATTATCTGAGTAATTTATTGGAAGTGACAAAATTACGCTTTGTAACCGAGCTATAAAAAAATTCACAAGCGTTTATTTTTGCAGGATTGACTATTGATTCCATCAAACTACGCGAATTATACGCCCAAACCGCGTCGATCTCATCAACCCGCAAAATTATTGGATCAAAGTGTACCTTGATGGCCACATGTGTTACATCCAAACAACCCCAGTTAAAAATAATCTCTTTGAACTTCAATGTGTGGTTTTCTAAAATATTTCAACGGTGCTAACATTTTCTTTAAATTTATAGGTATTCGGTATTGATAATCTAGATTTGCACACCGAAACAACATCTCGATTTCACAACTGGAAATTCACCAATATCCCGAATAAATTTTCAGATAACACAAAACGACCTTTAGATTAATCTTACTGTTGAGATTAACAAGATCTTGTGGTGAGATACACAGCTAACACATATATGAAGGCCAAAGAAGAGAATAGGCCACCGTAAAATAAATCCACCAATTATTTTTTATCGGCTATACTTTACAAAATGTTGCTAGCAATTAGTTTGAGAAGTTACACTCTTGGTTAGACAAACAGTTAAACTCCATCTATTCTATCAAACAGCATTGTTTAACTAATTTATGGCTTTTCAGCCTTTAGATTAAATAAATCAGCCCCATCCCTTAGATCTCACCTACCACCCACTTAACAACCCACTACTTAACTACCCACTACTTGAAAATGTATCCTCTCTCTCGGATTAATTTAAGTAATTATCAAAAGTGTGTAAGAACATGACTTGATGGATATCATATAAAATTACCGTGGACGCGATTTTCATCTTTTCCTCCAGCAAAATCGATTATGAAACGTGTTTTTTTGGGAAGTGCCCTCGGGCTCGGGCTATCCCCTAGTAAACTAAAGCCACTAATTAGTTTTAGAAGTTCCACCCTTGAGTCAGACAAGTAATGAAACTATTGGGGCCATTTTCAGAAAGGTAAACGTGTAGAAACCAAAAAGAAAGAAAACACGTATAGACTTTAAATACTGATAAATGATTATTGTCTACTCTTGCCAACATAAATACTCTTAAAAAAGTATTATAACTGTTTGCAGTTTTTTGTAAAATATTCTAAATTAAAAAGCTTTTTGGAACAGATAAACTTCCAAACATTAAGACACATTACCCTCTATTCTAAGCTTTTTCGCTGGAAACTATAACAAAGTTATTGTCATAACCTAATGTGTTAAAGGCTAGGAATCGGTATGCTAGATTGGCCACGGAGCTAGAATTGAATCAAAATCAACAAGTATTCACGTATGTAATAGATAAAGAAGAGAAAGGCTATGGAACATCTCGAATAACACAAATTAGGTAGTGGACCACATTTCATTTTTTGTATGACTGTAAAAAGGTAAATCTACAAGATTATGTGGCAAGAAGATAATGTTCATTCACTTACAGATGTAGTTCGAGCAATATTAAATCTTTTCTTACTACTCAGATTGACCAGGCTCAGAACTTTCGTAATACTATTCAAGCTCACAACAAGATGTTCTCCTTTACATTAACGGAAATATATATGGATAAAAATTGAATAACTTATAAGTAATTTTCTGGATAAAGTAAAACCTAGAGAGAGAAGAGTCGGTGGTGTCTTTCTCCTCCGGCGGGTAACGCCAGCTTCCTTCTGCTTTTGTTTGTAACGGTATCTACGATCTGCAACCCAATTTTTCATAACCATGCCCAATTTGTTGTTCTCGGTCATGTGTTTCGCCGTCGATGCTTCAGATCTCTTCTTGAGATCATTCCACTTTTGGCGGTTTTGTTTTGGGAAGGTTGCCCTAAGTTTCTAACCAACCAATCCATGGGTGGTGCTTTAATTCAGCAGCTAATTTCTTTGTCTTTCATGCTCTGTTTTATGCTCTGTTTTGGTGTGTGTGGGTGTTAGTTTGTGCGGCTGCCGCCGGCATTTTTACCCACTTGCTACAAGCCTCTCAGAGGCCAAATCTTAAAGGGTACTTTTGTTTGTGTTGTTGTTAAGCTTTGTGTTCGTTTGTCTACGGTGTAGCTCCGTTCTTTTTCACCCTCACGCTCAAGCTTCATCTTGTTTGAAGCCACATCAAAAAGGGAATTTTTGTGTGTTTCTTCCTCTAGCCCTGAAACGGAAAGTCTCTGTGTGAGACCAAATATGTTATTGGGAGGTTTTGATTATGATGACTGATGAAGAAGATCTTGGTTTAGCGGAGCTCTTGTTCTTTGTTTTCGGTCACTTCTTGCTGGCAACTCCACCTCCACCGCCACCGCCCCAGGAGCGGCCACCGCTTCTCGAAGGAACTGCTGCCGACCTTCTCAGACGGTTCATGGACATCTGTGTTGTTTGGGCTTATCCAGATTGAGCTAGTTTGTTTGGGTTGCTTGGCCTTGTTTGGCTTTGTAATTTTCTTTTTTAGTTTTGGGTTTGCTAGTCTCTTTGTAGGTATGTTTTGTGCTAGCCTGTCACATGGGCTTGTTGGTTTGGGTTCTCTTGTATTACAGTTAGGTCATATCTCTTGCACTGTAGGTACTCCGTTGAAGCGATGAAGACTTACATGTATACTTCACTTGTAACCGTGATCTGGCTGTAACTTTATCTTATCAATGAAATTCTTACCTTTGATCAAAAAAAAGTAATTTTCTGATATTTTGAAGCAAAACTCGGAGATGGAGACTGTCAGTACAAGGTACATTATTTAAGCCGTGAAACAATCATGAGATTCTCGTGAGCGATAAACTTCATAGATAATTAAAAATATTAAAGTACAATACTAATAGAATTGATACCGTTATATCTTAATAACCTGTAAATAAAAAATGTCATTTATTTATTTGGTGCTTATTATCCAAGAAGGAAAAGTGAAAAAAAAAAATAAGTAATGAGAAAGTAGCTCGGTACAAATAATATATTTTTTGATAAAATTAGAAGAATGAAGTAGAAGGGAACAAAGGAAGGATCTTGAATATGGCAGCATTATTGAGGACATGGAGGGAACAAATATTTTAATATTACTTCAAAGTCTTACACCAATACTGTAAGGTATCCAGATTGAGAATCACTAAGTGTTGTTACACCTATCCAGTAATTTTTCTCAATCAGCTAGCTCCACGTTTATGTAGCTGAAAACTGTGTAGATGATTTAGAAAAAAATGACAAAAATGCCTTATTTTGGTAACATCTATTTAACCATAAAGAGACATTACGTCCATGAGAACGACCCGCTGTTTATAACGGATAATACGCGCAACTAATGTTACGTAGAATATACGATCGATAGTCACAAAGTAGTAACAACTACTTTGACAACAAGTTTGCATTATTGACTCATAAATGCAGTGCCATGTGCTACGCACGTGAACAAACTGGTACCTTTAAATCTCTATACTTACCCACTAGGACAACCCTTGAGGTAAGTAGGAATTCTCAAACAGATTCATGTGTCACTTCATTTGAATTTATCTCTTTGAAAATTCAAAAGATGCATGTACAATGATCGTGCCATTTAAATATAACAATTTAACGCATCACATATTTCAAAGAGGCATTCCAGCAATCAGCTTATATTTGAAGTAATTCTCTATTTTCATCAGTAATACCAAAAAAATAACTTCATTTATCAAGGTTCACATTGGAAACATCCACATGTCAAACCAGAAGGTCCGGAACATTGGGAACAATCAAAATACGATGTAACTCGTTGCTTGCATGATCCCTCGCACGACTCATCTGAGCAGTCTTTCAGATCAAATTCTAATACCTTAACGCATGAAGGTCCACATTTGGTCTCATTGACGGTGTCACCTGCATTGCCACATTATAAAAAAAAAGTCATTATGGCATTGTTCTCATATAGTAATTTACATATATTTTAACTATTTTGTCAAAATTCTTTTTGAAGGGGAAGGAAAAAGAGAAAATATACTCCACGAATAATTTTCTTTTGCCGAAAACTATATGTGTCGACACTCAACTTATCAACATTCAACTATTATCTCACGAAAAATATTTTCATGAGATCAATGATGCAAATACAAGATAACGAAATATAACCTGAGGCAACAATGTTGAACAAAAGTAAGCTCGAGAGTGCAAATACAAGTACACAAGTAAGACATTTCTTCTCCATTGTACTGTGTATCTCTAGGGGTGAGTTACAATTTAACACTTGAAAGAACTTTCTGATATGTCTACTATGCGCACGAGCCATACATTTATAGGCAAATCAAGCATCCACTTAGAGTAATTCATACATGGTTTCCATTTTAGAAAAGTCAAATTAATTAAATCTTTCATGAAGTTTCCTCTTGATTAATAATACATGAATGAAAAAGTCCCATGTAACATGTGGCTGGTGGTATATATCTCTTTCACTTAATTATTTCTTAATTTGGGAAATGTAATAAAATTGTAGGCAAAATTTCATTCATTTCACATGTATCACGTATATCTTGCTGCAACGTATAAATCATCTAGAGAATCATTCATTTCATACTAAATTTCTTTAGTAGAATACCTAAACAATAAACATCTCCAAAAGATTAGGTAAACATATTTTTGTAGGGAAAATTTAAATAAGTTGATTGAAATTTGAAGTCCAATAGATTATTTATCGCATTATGTAATATAAAAAATCGGCAAACTTAACGATTTTTTCACTCGGCATCTTGTTTTTTCCCCTACATTTTAGGATCGAGTATATAGAATTTGAATTTTGTGATGTAATACTAATTTCAGCACATGTTTTCTCATATTTCTCAACCACTACTGACATGTTCCCTATTTGATGATAACAGTTTTCGTAATATTTCTCTCCATCTTTCTCAAGTACGACAAATTATAATTTTAAAAAATTATTCTTAAATTTAAATTTTAGAACTTTTAGCTAATAGTGTTGGAGTCCAAGACCAAAACATGTACGGCATAAAATATTAAGAGCTTTTCTAAGCATAAATTACATAATTTTTGCTTGATACTATTTTTTTTCGAGAATTGCTTGATACTATTGGAGATGATGTGACTAAATTTATTTCATCCCTAAATATTTGTTGGCGGTGTCATCTCCTTTTTTTTACCTCCTCATTTACGTGGGTTCTTTAATTGGGGGTAGGTTTTTTGAAAAAATAACTAAAAAATAATGAAAATTTATATTTTAATATATAATAGATTGAATAAAAATGCAAAATTTAGAAGGTGAAATAATATATTCAATTTTTTATTCCTTGAACCATTCATTGATTGTCAATCCATTTTAAGAACTTAATTATTCTCATTCACATGTACCAAGTCACTATTTACGAACTCTCTAGAGGGTATGTTCATGTATGTCAGGGAGAGAGGGAGAGATTCAAATAAAGCTTTTTTTGTAAAGGGATGTAAACACATTTTTTTTACAATTGGAGAAAGTCATGAAGCCGAAATCACAATGTAAAAAATTATACAAACAATAATCTAAGAAATATGTCCTTTGAGTTCGAAACTTGGTACCGAGTTTAATTTTACAAGGGGTTGAGCTCATAATGAAAAGTTTGGACTTAAAAAATATGTGGAGAAATTAGGTTTGTCCTATTCGTTCAAGCTGTCATTTACTTCAATTTATTTGGATGGATTGAAGATGTCACTTCTCCACCAAGATAGATGAGTTTATATACTAGAGTTAAGTTTCAACCACATAAAATGTAGAGCGTAAGCGTAAAAAAATATTATTGTAAATGCTACCAACTAAATGATAAAATTTACAATTAATAAAAATATGATTGTCCAAAAGAAATATAAAGAATTTATTTTTATTAGTTATGTTATAATTTGGTGAGAAGGAACAATTTTTTTCAACAATTATAAAAGTTTCACAAAAGTACTGACACAAAAGTGAACTTTTGTTAATCGTGCACTCACTCGAGGTTGTTGACTAAGTTGTAAGTGGGTTAGGACATTTAGAGGAGTCGTTTGTTCAATTTGTGATACAAATATCACATTGACGATTAATTCTCTACCTGTAACCTAATTTGTACTTGTGTGAGCAATATTGAAGAAGGGGAAAAAGAAGAAATAGTATACACATGCACATTTGTGTATTGCTAAACTAAAGGAGTTGATCTAGTGGTGAGCCTTGTAACTTAAAAGGTGGGGTCTCAGCGTCAAACCGCATCCTCCGACGATCAATAATTGTTGGGGCTATGTGGTTTTAGTCGAGGTGCGCGCAAGCTGGCCTGGACCTTACGATTACCTAAAAAAACGTTATTTATCACTAGCAATATCATTAATTCATTAATATCTTGAAAACTTCGTTATTGTCATATATTTATTATAGAACAACTGACACTTAACTACCATGCAGTTTGACATTCTTGACACTTTGGTGCATGCAGTTTCCGAATTGACAATTAAATGCACGCAGTATGTAAATTACCGACATCGCGCTCCAATTTTGATCACGGCGTTACTTTTTTAAGTTACGAATTAATTAGGGGTATTGTTGTCTTTTTCTTTATAAGAATCAAAATCAAATAGAATTGACTCATTTTATTTTTATAAAAACAGGGTTCACCCCGCGTTGCACGCGGTGTGCCTTTGGATTTCGCCAACGTTTCGAGCACATTCTGTATGGAATATTTTCGAATCGGGGACTTCCAGTTTTGCTACGTCTCTTCAATTCCAACCAACCAAAACATGTCTATGGCAAGACAATACTGTAGGGTTTTGATCATGGATACGCAGCGGAAGAAAGAATTATACATTCAAGACCCTCCAAGGATCACAGGAAGATAATCATAATGATGGTAAAGGAAGAAACAAGTAACACACCTTAGATATCTCCTGTGATGACATGTAACGTGAACTGTGTCACGCTATCTACGGTTGATCCACGCCTAGATTTGAGATCTAGATCGTTCTTCTCCTTTCTGCTAGCTTGGACCGTAGGAAGAGGAAGAAGAAATCACGCAACGAGGATCAAAGAGGAAGCTCGGCCTCTCTATTTTGGCCGACGGGTAGGGGAGGACCAAGGGGGTCGGGTTCGGCCTCCTTGTGTCTTGCTCTCTCTCTTGAATTCTCTCCCACTCAACTATGTTATGAGCATTAGTATGGGAAGGAAGCTAGGAGCATCCTTTATATAGTCCAACAAATTCTTGCCAACTACCTAAAGGCCCTTCCTAATCCTACTTGAATTCGGATTAGTCCCTTTCTTGCATATTTAGTCTACTAAGTTTGCAAGGTGTTGCAAAGTGATCCTTATATTTAATTAACCATATTAATTAATTCTCAAATCTAGTTCAATCCTATTTGGCGTGTGACCCCATAGGTTCTATCTAGTTGGTAGCAACAACTTGCTAATATGGAGCGGTCTCTAGCCAGACATCCATTCTAGCCAACTAATAGAATAGTCATCCGACAAACCTTGTGCAAGTATTTTCTCATCCCTTTGTCTCAATATCCGGATTGAACATAAGATATATAAGTCACACTCGTATATCCAATCCATAGTTTCTTGATCCTGGGAATAGTCTTATTCGTGCAAATAACATCAATGTCCTATATTGATTTATTTGAGTCTGGCCAGACATTCTATAAGCACTATCCTTCGAGTGGCCTAGGAAATTTGCTCCCGTTATGTGGGAGGGACAAATTATATCTACGTCACTACGATATCTAAGCTTGCTTCACGTTGTGTCCGATACGCGCCTTTATGACTACCCAGTTACGGTGTAGCGTTTGACGCTACCAAAACCACAACGCTCCACAACTAGATGCTCTAGTGACTTCAAGTCTAAGGATGAAAATACCGTTGTCTCCAGGAGAAGCGCTTGTGACTTTACATAACTTGTATGTAGCCTTCTCGGAGATGGGTCAATCCAGTATGCCATTACCCCTAATGCATACCTATGTGTTGGATCATGATATCTCCATATTTATCCAACCCCATACTAGTCTATAGATGATTTTCCTATTTAATCATTATAATGGAATAGGGATATTTAAGATAAACAACACAATTGTAAATCTAAGGACTTCATTATATTAAATATCCAATAAATAATACAATAAATATTCTAGCCAAAATAAGTTCATACTAAACTAGATTGCCTCTAGGGCATCTATTCCAACAAATACTATTAAAAAATACTACTTTACAAGGATACAGTCATCGTCAACCAAAAGTTACACCACAGTAAAGTTCAGTTTCTACATTGGCAAAGTCCATATGTTGGTGCTGTAACATGAGCTGTTTGTGCAGGTTTTTCTTCCTCATCTCGTCACTTGTATGAAGACCCTGTGTGTTTGCGACCCTGGTCATACTGCACACAACTCATAGAAAGCAACAATATATGAAACACCAGAAATATAGATACCAACTGGTATTGCAAAACAACCAAAAAATAATCATGACCTAACATTATTTTCTCAACGATTGAACGTATCTCGCCATTAAAGCCCGAAATCGTCATCGTTGACGCCCTCCTAGAGTTTATTATCTTCGCCTACTTCGTCACCGATAGGGGATCTGGCCATAACTGAGAAAGAAAGCAGACAAATATACAGCTAAAATGGTAACATGCAATGGTGTACATACCACTAGTAATTATCAATACATATTTAGCTCAGTATGTGTATTTTCTAGCTTTAACAAGTTTGATATCTCGTTTTGTGTGCGCGCACATGGCTATATAACCCAGGTTGTCTGGGAGAATCAATTAATAACAAATTTCTTCTGAGAATTCTCTCTCTCTCTCTCTCTCTCTCTCTCTCTCTCTCTCTCTCTCTCTCTCTCTCTCTCTCTCTCTCTCTCTCTCTCGGAGTCGTGGTTGAGATCGTCACTTGCTAAACCCTAATTCTGTTGGGGTTTGGAGGTTCAGCCGCCGGGTTCTCGGGTCAAGAAATTGGGTCCTGACAAGTTGATATCATAGCCAGATTTGATCAGCTCTGGAGTCACCATGGTTCGTAATGATGAACTTCATGTTTTCGGAAGGATATAGAAACGGAGCTACATAAGATAAAGATATCCCAAGTTCAAATGCTAGAAACTCCGAAAATCCATCGACCAAATACTCAATGAATATGCAGCAAAGGCACAGCTGTAATTTGAAGAATTGAATCAAAATGAGAGGGTGGTGACTAATTCGGTGAGAAACCTATGGCAAGGAGAAGGTGGGAGCTGGGGATAATCGCAGTAACACGGCCTATTCCAATGGTACTTCCTGCCGGATCCATTCGAGTTCCTTGAGCTGAAATCAGAAACCAACAAAAAGGTGCCATGAACCTGTTTGAAAACCAAAACATGTAGGTTACACTATTGAAAACCAAAACATGTAGGTATCCCGAGGTTCTCCTCACGATCCTCAAAAACCTATACACCACACAGTTGGATTCTGGCTATCCAGTATGGGTTCTTCACATTCGCTGAGAATACGAACTGAAGACTTCTGCAAATTTTGCTTCTATCTTTAGGCCAATTCACATATCTGTAATAATGGTATTAAGCTTGTCATTTCTGCACGGTTTGCTTTTGTAAATAATAGGTTTTTATCTGCAAAACATAGGTGGGAGACCACTGGTCCTCCTCTCAATGTAGCGACGCCTGATAAAACACCATCTTGTACTGCTCTTGTAAGGCCTCTGGACAAGGTTTCACTCACCAGAAGGAACATGTACGTGGAGAGAAGTCACCCCTGTCAGATTCCCCGCTCAGGTATGACTAATCATAATACTTTACCATTTACAATTAATATGTTTGTAACCGTGGAAACACACTTCATAACCAGCTATATCCATTGCATGCCAAAATTTCATCCTTTCCATAGTAGATCATAAGATATCCCACTCCATTGATCATGTCCCTTGGTCATATCGATCTTGAGTACTACATATCCTGTCCTGCTCTTCACCCTTATTTACATTGCATGTATAAGCTCAAACTCCACTAGAATATTTCATAGATCAACCTGCCATGAACAAAGACACTCTAATTTTTCAAGATAATACTAGGAATACATTTCTTTAACTGATTAGTTCTTTGCAACTAATTCATAAAATATGCTATATAAGCCAATAGGACGAAAATTGACTTACTTACGCACATGTTTAACCTTTGGAATAAGTGCGATCAGGGTGTGGTTCATATAACCAAAGCCCTTATCGCCATTAAGAATATGAAGAATCAACTATTCCACATCCTTCCCTACAAGATGCCTAATTTTTTATAAAACAACGCGGGGAAGCCATCGTGTCCAGGATCTTTGAGAGGTACCATGCTCTTAAGAGCCTCCCTTTATATCTCGACTGTATAGTCACGGTCAAGTGTGGCACGATGGTCCATAGCTAGCAGCTCCTCAACGTTCTCCAACATCAGCTCCATTATCGCCCTAGTTGGATTTGGTTATGTTAATAGATTTCTGAAACAGTTTTCTAGAATGCTTGACTTTTCTAGAAAAGAGGTTCTCCATACTCCATGCTCATGTTCAAGACCCTGAATAGTATTCCGAGCTCTTCGGATGATTTCTTTTTTGTGGAAAAACCGAATTTCAACATTCTTTTAGCCCCTCAACCCGCGACCTCTTCCATCACATTGCCTTTACTTTCATAAGTAAAGAAGTGGATTTCCTCCTTCAAAGCATTTGCCTCGGCTAGTTTAGTGGACGATTGGGACTGAAAACCCCCTTGTTCGGGGTCTTCTTCTTAATCTTGAGAGTTGCCTTCTTACGCTTCTGAACTCGATTATCTATCGTACTTTCAGATTAGTTGAAACTTGTCGTAGGCTCGACATAAAGTCGATCCCCGAAAACCAAACGATTGACAATAATCCAACATCACCAATTTCTCTCCAAGCTCCCAAAGCTGCCTCCAAAGGTGTTGTGAGATGTCTCGGTAGCTGCAAGGTCAAGTCCCTTTATAATGCACGAGTTTCCATGAAGTTTGAAAAAATTACAAAACTGCTCCAAAGTTAGTCGCTGTGGAATTCTACTATGGGTGGGTTTGGTATCAACTTTTTGGATTTTAAGTTGTCTAAAAAGATGGTGTGAGAAAAATCTGTGACACAAAAGTTTAAGAGAAAAGATGTATGGGTTTGGTAGATAAAGGTTGTGTTGTAAAGACGTAAGTGATGTGACAGTTTGTTGTTTAGCAAAAGTTACCAGAATGACCTTTTGTCTATTTATTGACTTATTATTGTTGAGGTCATTATTATCATTTCCACTGATTTGAGAAATAAAAGACCCAAAAAAAGCTACTCAAACCAACTTTTTTCTTCACCTTCTTTTACACTAGAAGACAAAAGACAAAAGCAAAAAATATCCTCAAATAAGTTGATACCAAACCTTTTTAAAAAGACCCAAAAGCAAAAAAAGACGATTTTGGATTATAAGACAAAAAAGGAGGTACCAAACCCACCATATATGCCTGGCACAGTCTGAAAGTGTGTAATTTAGACTAAATACAGGACATAAATACTCTAGAAGGGGGGGGGGGGTTGAATAGAGTATGGAACGATTTTGCAAAACTTAAAGTTTAACAGGAAAGCTTTGTGTGAAACTCAAATCTCTAGGCCTTGAGATTTTGTAACCTGTCTGAAACTCACTAAGGCAAAAGTGTAAGCTTCAAGGCCTTGAGCTGTGAACAATTCTAAGCAGCTTATAAACCCTAGTTTGATTTGAGTTGTGTGCAGAAAATAATAATCAAACAGAAAAGTAAAGAACACAAAGCAATTTACAGAGTTCAGTTCCAATGAACCTAATCTCTGCCTGAGGGATCTAATCCCACCAGGATTGGGCAACCACTTCTTATTACTCACACAGAAACAGCCCTAGATCTTCAAGCCTAAGTGATTTCCCTTACACCTATACAGCTTGTGGTTCCAAACCTATCTAGTTCCAGCTACTAACGGTTGAGCTAACAAGAACCTCTTGTTGTTCACTTGAACAACCAACCACTAGGTTAAGGGAGGTTTAAGATAATATAGAGATACACAAATGAAGTACAGATGAAGAACACAATATAAAGATAAGCCGTTGAAGCCAGGAAGTGTTCTTCAGGAATGACTGGATTGATTTGATCTTCAGAAGTCTCGAATGAAGCTTGAATGATTGTGTGTTTGAATGAATGATCTCCCACGAAGTTGTCACACCTCTCAGAGTACTCTACAAGCCTCTCTCTACCTTTAAAATTTAAACCAGTCTCTTTTATCCACAGCTGCAAATGATTAAGAGATTTTAGGATCTCAGTTCCTACAAATCCTCCTTCTGTTTTCAACTTAAATTCAAACAACTTCATGTGGATATCCGTTGGAGTTTGTTGAGATTTCTCCTGCACGTTTAACAACCCTACAACAGCATAGAAACACTGCAACAACAAAATCCAAACATCTAACAGTACTGAGACTGTTTGGTTATACAGTTTCTGATAAAACTGTTTAATAAACTTAGAACAATAATCTGCATATTCTCTAGAACAAATAAGACATGAAAAAAAGTTTAAGAAACTTAGAAGTGAGTGAATAATCACAATACTAAGTGTCATAACCTGCAAGAAAGAATCAATTAAGTTCTGTAAAAACTGTCAGCAGCTCAAGACATATCTCAAGGCCTTGGAGCTGTGAACCTGCTTCACAGCATTTCAAAATTAAACCCAGATAACTTTGATTCTTCCTGATCTGATCATCTGTAATTATGTTAGATATATAAATAGTACAAACCACAAGTATATACCATAAACCACTGATTTGCATAATCAGATATCCAATTCTGCAACACAAAAATGTTAGAACACATAGCAGGATAAGATAAATCAAGGCTTTGAAGTTAAGTAAATCTCAAGGCCTTGAGATAACTGAAATGCCTTTGCTGCTAATGTCTTAGCCTTTTGTCTTTCATCACTCAAAACAATTACCAGTCAAAGCACATTCAGGGATCTTGACTCAACAGTCTCCCCCTTGATGAAAGACAAAACCTACAATCTTGCATAGATCTTCCTGCCACTCATATTCAAAAATTAAATAACCACAATCTGCAGATATAAAATATGTACTGAACCCAAACAGATAACCAGGAGAATAAATATTACAAAATACCACATAATTACCACAGAAATAAAAATTTACCAATAACCAAAGGACAACTCTTATTATTAATACTAGATGCTGCAAACAAAACACAAATACATTCTCCCCCTTTTTGACTTTCATCAAATAAGGTTGAAGAAATGTAGGATCATTACTCAGAGTTTGAAAATAAACAAAAAACTAGCTAAAAAGTCAAGGCCTTGAGACAGAAAAGATAGAAGAGAATGAGAAAGAAGGTCAAGGCCTTGGCAGTCTCTGATCTTCACTTCTTCTTTGATGTCAGGACTTTCTCTGAGCCTTCCCCAATTTCTTCCACACTTGCAGCTTCTTCTGCAGACTTATTACCTTCTTGTTCAGCTTCAACTTTAGCAACCACTTCTTGGATAATCTCATCCACTTTCTTCTTAGCCTGTTCTAAATCTACCTCTGTAGCTGCATCAACACCTGTATCTTCATCAGCATCTTCTTCATCAGTTTGTTCAAACAAGTCTTCTGAAGCTAGCACCACTGGAATTGTCTTCTTCTTCTTCTTCAGAAAATCTCCTAGCTTCTCTTCTGAATCCACACTGGTGTCATGACTAGTAGCATAAGGTATCTTCTCCAGATTCAAGCCCTTGATGACAATATCAAACTTCCCATTCATAGTATTAATCAAGCCCTTGAACTGATGAAATTCAGTTGACAGGTCAAACAACCTTTTTCTGAGATCCTCAATCTCAACTTGCTGATCTTCTAACTTCTCAACCAGCAGAGAGTAATCCTCATTGGCTTGCCCTTTCCCAGATGCAGTCCCCTTAGGCTTCACAAACTCCTTCTCAGCAAGTTCCTCCTTTGACAAATTAGAATAGAATTTCCAATGCCCTTTCTCAGTCTGAACCACCCCAATCCTCTGAAGTGTTGTCTCATCTATCAACCCAAAACCTCCAGTAATCTTCTCTTCTCCTTTCACAAGCACATCAAAATACTCAAAGAAAAGAGGTAACAGGTTGGCATATGGAAGAGGATGGTTTCTAGTCCTGGTTGCACAATAAATCATATGCTCCATAACAACTGTAGGCAAATCTATCTCAAACCTTGAGATATCAGATACATCAAAATCAGAACTTTATCAGTTACCAACTCTCTTGAGTTCTCCCTGGGAACTACACTCCTCATCAAAATAGTAAACAAAATCTTGGCTTCACAGTTGAGCACAAAGTGTGTCAACTGCTTTGGACCAGAGGGAACACCTTCAACAAAAAACATCTCCTTTGCCTTATCTAAACACTCCTTCCTGTCAGGATACTCTCCAACATTGTATTTCCTAGGAATGCCCAAGACTTTGGCAAAAGTCCTATGATCTAACCTCAAATCCACACCAGCCACTTTAGAAGTTAAAACCATTCTATCATCACCTTCAGACACCAAGTTCAGATAAAATAACCTAGTTAACCTAGGATAAGCCTTTGAGATGGGATTTAAAACTTTCCAAACAGCAGTTTCCCTCAACTTTCTCATGCATTCTATGTCCAGTTTATCCAACAACTCATCAGAAATCATGCTACAGAAAGCCACTTTAGATGATGCATACCCTTGCATCCAAACTGTTCTAACTTCAGAACTAATAAACCACTCAGTTGGAAGTACATTCTTACCTTGTTATCATTTCTTAGTTGCAGCAGCAACTTGCTTAACCCTAGTCTTCTTCTCAGAGGGTTTGGCCTTTTCTTGTACTCCTTCAGTTGATTTCTTCTGGCTCTCCTGAGTTGACTTCCCTTTTTCCTCTTCAGTAGCCTTTTTCTTTTCTCCCCCTTTCTTCTTCTCTGACCTAGGTTGATCACCGCCCTGAGTCTCCTGTTGTGGATCAACACTTGAACCTTCATCTCCCTTCTCTATCCTTGACTTTTTTGCAGGAGGGGTATCCTCATGCATACTTTGAGTGTTTTCTGAATCTTAATCAGAAATCACTATCTTCTCCTTCTTATTTGCTCTCTTCTTGGATCTGCCAGACGGCTTCCCCTGTTGCTGAATTCTGGCTGATTTGCGCTCCATTTTAGGGTTTAGGGTTTTGAGAAGAGAATGTGATTGAGAGGAATTGAGAGAGAGAGAGAGAGTAGTCGCAGAAAATTGGAAGAGAATGAGAAGAAAAAGCCCTGACTTTCAGCATAAGTAGGTTGAAAAGGATGAGTCCTAAAAGGACTCTACAATATCTACATGCAAAAATAGAATCTTGAAAAATCTTTTTGGGATATTTTAGAAAATTCTCTGAGTAATTCAAATATTATACAGTTATCTAAAAATATAAGATATAATATTTGATGATCCAATTTTTTTAAAAAAAATATTACAGATATTATCAAGACCTGGAGAACAATCTCAAGGCCTTGAGATTTTCTGCAACTTGAGAAACTTCAAAGCTTTGAGCTATACTTTCAAGGCTTCAGAAAGTATAATCTCAGAGCTTTGAGATTCCAACAAATATACACATATAGGTACTAATACTCCCCCAAAACCAATGCATCCTTGTTTAACATCCCCAATTCAAGCCTTAGAGATGAAAACCTATCATCTGGTAAAGGTTTAGTGAAAATATCAGCAATCTGCATTGAAGTAGAAATAAAATTTAAAACATCACCTTGTTCAGCATGATCTCTAAGGAAATGATGTCTCACATCTATGTGCTTTGTCCTTGAGTGCTGAACTGGATTCTTAGAGATTGAAATAGCACTTGTATTGTCACAATGAATTGGCACATTTCTGAAGTTGTAGCCAAGATCTCTAAGTTGCTGAGCAATCCATAGCACTTGTGAACAGCAAGCACCAGCTGCGATGTATTCAGCTTATGCAGTTGATAATGCTACAGAATTTTGCTTTTTGGAATGCCAACTGATCAATGAATATCCAAGAAATTGACAGCATCCAGAAGTACTTTTACTGTCTACTTTATAACCTGCAAAATCTGCATCTGAATAGCCACTCAACATGAAATTAGATCTTCTTGGATACCAAAGCCCTAAGTCTCTGGTTCCATTCAAATATCTAAAAAAAAAATTTAACTGCAGTTAGATGACTTTCCTTAGGATCTGCTTGAAATCTAGCACACATACAGACACTGAACATAATAACAGGTCTGCTAGCAGTTAAATACAATAGTGATCCAATCATACCTCTGTATTCCTTCTGATTCACACTCTTACCAGTTGAATCTTTGTCTAAAGAGAGTGATGAGCTCATAGGGGTCTTAAGCACCTTGGACTGTGACATATTGTACTTATTCAGTAAGTCCTTGGTATATTTTCCTTGATGCACAAAAATTCCTTTCTTCATTTGTAATATATGAAGTCCCAGAAAGAAATTTAGTTCAGCCATTAGGCTCATCTCAAACTCCCTGCACACCAGACTAGAAAACTCTTTTGAAAGAGCATCATTAGTAGCACCAAATAATATATCATCTACATAAATCTGAACTACTAACAAATCACTTTGTTGGTGTTTAATGAAAAGATTTTTGTCTGCTAATACTCTTCTGAAATTGTTTTCAAGTAGAAATTTTGAAAGTCTGTCATACCAAACCCTTGGAGCTTGTTTTAAACCTTAAAGAGCTTTATCCAGTTGTAGATACTGCTTTCTGAGCTGACAGATCTTGGCCACGTGGCAGCCATCCAGCACACCATATTGTGCTCCACACACACTGGATCACCAGCCGAGCTGATCCATGTGGGGGCTGCGAGACAGAGCCCTCGCATACCACTGCACGGGACTTGTAGGGACTTTGTGGTTTGGAGGCTAGAGTAAGCCCTGTCGCGTGCGAGCCAAGCCCGCACGCGACCTTTAGTCACTGTTTTGAGAGATTTATGGCACGAGCTCCATAAACCCGGTCAATCCGGTCAAACCCGGTCAACCTCGTAACGGTTCCGGTATTCGCGCACCACGTGCTGTAACGGTCCCTATATACTCGGACGAACGTGCCGTTATGGTTAAGCTAATTAAGCCGCCATCAATGGGCGCATTAACCACACTACAACGGTCATGTTCTCCAGTATATATAGATCGTCAACCTTTCCATACAAAGGAGAACACACTTGCCATACGCGGAAGCTCTGCCAAACCTCTGTCTCTCTCTCAGACATTGCTACTGCCTTACTCTCTCCCTACACACAACCCCTCTCTTCCTGTGCGATCCCTGATCCACTACATACGGTGTACACGTAGGTCTCCCCGCCGGAATCTCTTGTGCACATTTTGGTGAACCCGGCGTGAACTTACCAACAAAAGCAACCATGTCTCAGGAGGATGATGTCAGCAACAGATCGCCTTCCACCGAAGCACCATCGGGAGACGAGACCCGCCGTACTCCTACGACTCCCGGCGAGACACCGACGCTAGAGTCCTTGGACGCCACTGTTCAGGGTCAGGCGAAAGCTCTCAAGGCTCAGTCTGCGCAATTAGAACGGATCTTAGCCGTTCTGGGCACCCTTGCGCCAAACCCTTCGTCAGCCACCGCTGCCCCTCAAGGAGGAGGAGCCCCTACCGCTCCAGGATCGGGAGTGTCAACCACACGTCCCAACAATCTGCAGACTCCACCGGCGACTACGCAGCTGCCGTCGATTCAAGGGTCAACGGCTTAGATGTTGCCTCTTGCTGCTCACACTCCTCAGCCCTCGGCTTTGGCGTCTAACCCAACTCTGCAGTACCCTTTGCCTCCCCCAACGGCGATCTGGGGAAATACGGGTAGTCAGTATGCTCCCAACCCTCCGGCGGCGTATGTGTCGCCACCGCCTACGGCAACCCCTCCATCAACTACCAAGGGGAGCATTCCAGAATGCATGACATCTCTGCAGAAGCGCGTGGACACTATCCTGGCTCATCAGTCATTCGCGGATACCATTATCCCGAAGTTAGACAACGATCCACCTATTCCACGAGAGATCTATCTCATGCCTAACCCGGCGGGGTACAAGGCTCCTAAATGGGATAAGTTCGAGGATGTCAATGGAAACGCTCATGAGCATGTCATGCGTTTCATTGATGTCATGGGTCCGTACGGAGCCGATCCCAAGCTGCTGATGCGAGAGTTCCCAAAATCTCTTGGGAACGTAGCATACAAATGGTACCGAACATTGGAGGCCGGATCCGTGAAGACTTGAGACGACATGGTCCAGAAGTTTTATACCAAGTTCTTCCAGATGGAAGAAAAGGTCACAATGATTCATCTCTCGCGGATGTATCAGAAGCGCGAAGAGGACGGAATCACTTTCATCAAGAAATTCAGGGCGAAATCCTTGGAGTGCAAAGATCCAATGCTCGAAAGCCGGCTTGTAGAGATATGCCTGCAGTGCATGCGAGATGAATACAAAGGTATGCTCATTAATTTGCAAACACCTACGTTTTCAAAGCTAATCGAATGCACGAAAAACATCGAGCCTATAGTCGAGAGACAGAAAAAGAAGAGCGCTCCAGAGCGACCTGCGAGCGGCACTACTTACAAGATCGGGAGGTTTAGCTACAAGAGGGGACGCGAAGCTGAGGTCAATACAGTTTCGCCCCAGAAACAAGCGAAGGTTGCGAACTTCGATGTACCGCCTCTGCCATGCTCGGTAGAGGAAGCAAGCGACCTCTGCAGACAGTGGCGCAAGGACGGCGTCCTACCGCCACTCGAGAAGATACCCTCCAAGGAGATGGTAAGAGACCCTAAGTGGTGCGAGTACCACGGCAAGGTCATGCATCCCACGGCCGAGTGCAAGAATCTCAGGTTCGCGTTCGATCAGAAGATGAAGAACGGCGAGCTTATCGTCAGCGATCACCGGAAGGATGTGCGCAACAACCCGCTTCCCGCGCATGCGGAGCAGGGCTCGAAGGGCAAAGAGGTCGCCATGATCTCGATCGTCGAATTGGAAGAAGTCGCAGAGGATGGTCTACCCATCGTCGCTGAGGTCCATGAAGACGAAGACTACAGCATGGACACGGAGGATGAACGTGCCGACCGCATGAAAGGGTCGCACGGCTTCAACAAATTCTTCGACGAGATGAATTTCTCCGACAAGTGCCGGACTGATATGACGAAAGCGATTTTGAGAATAGCAGAGGACTACGAGGAGGACCTTGTAGTCTCCAACGGGAAAGTCATCAGGGCATCCCGCTCTACAGAAAAGATTATGACCTTTTCTGCCAGCGACAAGAAGACGGATGCGAGTCACCAGAGACCTCTGTACGTGACCGCCATCATCAATGGCGTCGAGTTCAAACGAGCGTTCGTCGATGGAGGAGCAGCGGTCAACGTCGTTTCGCTCCACACACTGAAGCTAGCAGGGATCCCCGAGCACAAGATCGTCAGACGTCCATCTCCGCTCATGGGATTCGGAAGCGACTCTAGAATGACGATCGGGTGGATCCGCCTGGGCGTTCAGATTGGCAAAATCAAGTGCTCAGCAAAGTTCTATGTCATAGACGCGAACACCACGTACCACATGATTATAGGTCGAGCCTGGATTCATCGCTTCGACGCAGTCCCTTCAACGGCTCACCAGGTTATGAAAGCTATCTGGAACGACAGAATAGTCGAGATACCGGCTTCGACGAACCCATTCAACCTGGACAAGGCACATCTCAGCGAGGCAGTGTGGTTCACTGAGATGGCGGACGAGCAAACCCCCGGACCATTCAACCCTACTCCTTTGCCTCTCTGGGAGGACATCAAGGACCAGTCTCCTGCGGGAGTAATGGTGACAAGGGAAGATGCCAAGGAAAAGCCACCTACACGCGAAGAGGCGCCGCGTATCGCATATCATCGAAAGAACGTGTATACTCTGAAGAGGATCGCAAAGCATGACCCCGAGGGCAAGGAGATAGAGAGCTTCTACGCCAATGGGAAGAAATGCTATCGCATATGAAGTTGCGCGGGGATGTCCTCACGCGGGCATGGGGATATCCCTGGGCAAATCAATCAAATCGAGCAAATTGCGCTGACGGAAGAGCCAACACAGGGCGCTCCAGACGAGAAACTCAAAGAAGCGCCTGAATGCATGGAAGACAGGCCAAGACCACAAAATCAAGAGCTAAAGGAAGTGTTCCTCAGCCCGAACGGGGAAAAGAAAAGGCCAGTCTTCCTGAGTGCGGACCTCACAAGCGAAGAGGAACAAGGACTGCTACAGCTCCTAACTGAATACAAGGATGTGTTCGCATGGGAGTATGATGAGATGCCAGGTCTGGATACAAGCATCACCATGCACCGTTTAGACATCATCCCAGGGTCTAAATCGGTCAAGCAGAGCACAAGAAGCTTCAGGCCAGAGCTTAACGTGAAGATCAAGCAGGAGATTGTCAAACTCCTAGATGCCAAGTTCATAGAGCCGAATCATCATCCCACATGGCTGGCCAACATCGTGCCAGTGGTGAAGAAGAACGGACAGCTCCGCATCCGCGTGGACTTCCGAGATCTCAATCGCTTCTGCCCTAAGGACGATTTCCCACTGCCCAACATCGATTTGCTTATCGATTCAACAGCGGGCCATCGCATGTTCAGTTTCATGGACGGCTTCAGCGGGTACAATCAAATCAAGATGGATCCCGAAGATGCGCGGAAAACTGCATTCATCACTCCTGTGGGGGTATTCAACTACACGGTAATGCCGTTCGGTCTTAAGAACGCGGGCGCGACCTATCAGCGGGCCATGATGGCTCTATTCCACGACATGATGCACAAAGAGGTGGAATTCTATATGGATGACCTGGTGGTTAAATCCAAGCACGAAGCAGACCACCTCGCAGATCTGCGAAAGGTGTTCAATAGATGCAGGCGCTTTCAGCTGAAGATGAATCCCATGAAATGCGCGTTCGGGGTGACATCAGGGAAATTCTTGGGATGCGTGGTTCATCGCTAAGGGATCGAGCCCGACCCCGCGAATGTATCAGCTATCACTGGCATGACGCCGCCCCATAACCAGAGTGCATTAAAGACATTTTTAGGAAAGCTATCCTATCTGCGGAGATTCATCCCAGCAATTGCCGAAATCACATGCTGTTTCAGCACTCTTCTCAAGAAGGACGCCGCGTACAACTGGGCTCCGGAGCACGAAGCCGCATTCGAAAAGCTGAAGGATTTACTCACGTCCTCAAAGATAATGATCGCGCCTCAACTGGGATCACCGCTTCTGCTATATCTGACATCAACAAGGAGATCTATAGGAGCGCTCTTGGCTCAGGAGTATGAAGGCCAAGAGAGGCCTATCTACTACATCTCTCGCATCGTGCAGCCTGCTGAATCGAGGTACACAGACATTGAACGTCATTGCCTTGCCTTATTCTTCGTGATAGAGAAGTTGAAACACTATTTTGCATCACACAAAGTAGTAGTGGTCACCAAAAGCGACCCTATACGATATTTGCTAACTCACACTACTCCGGGCGGGAGATTGGCGAAATGGTACATGACCATCTCTCAATACGATATCACATGCGTACGACCGCGAGCGATCAAGTCGCAAGCGGTAGCGGATCTGTTGGCACAGTTCCCCGACAACAGCCACGAACCCGTGATCGAAGAAGAGCTCGAAGGCCCTGAAATCTACGCAATCGACGTGCCCTATTGGACCCTCCACTTCGACGGTTCGTCAACCAGGAAAGGCGGAGGCATTGGGATAGTCCTGACAAAGCCAGACGGGGAGCTCATACAGATGTCCGCAAAGCTCAACTTCGCAGTCACAAACAACGAAGCGGAATACGAGGCTCTCATCGCGGGGCTCCGTGCGGCGAAAGCTTTGGAAGTGAGCAACTTAACGGTCATGGGAGATTCCAAGCTGATTGTTAAGCAAGCCTCGGGCGAATATGGTTTGAAGGAGATCAACCTCCTGTCTTACCGCACCCTAGTACAGAAGCTGATACAGCAATTCTGCGATGTCAAGTACGAGCACAAACCCCGAGCAGACAACAGACATGCGGACGCCTTGGCAACCTTGGGATCTAAGGTCAGCACTGACAAATGCCCCGCAAAGATCTCTATTGAAGTGCGAACATCGTCGGCATTGACATAAGATGCGTGCGACGACGAACACATGGATGACGCAGACTGGCGGAAAGCAATCCTGCAAGCTATTGCGGAAGGCACAAGCAGTGAAAGCTGGGCACTCACAAAAGGGTACTGCATACATGACAACACCCTTTATTACAAGGGTCCTGGCGGAATACTCATGCGATGCGTCTCCGAACGAGAGGGACAACTTTTATTAGAAAGGATTCACCAACACGCTTGCGGAGAAAGCGAGGTGTCAATCTACAGGAAAGCTCAGAGATATGGCATTCATTGGCCAGACATGTCAACAGCCGCAGCCCTGATACAAGGAAAATGCGAAAGTTGCGCACTAATCAAAGATTCTCTACTCATCGCCCTAATCGATGACGACACGGACTGGAGGAAGCCACTATTTGATTTCCTCACCCAGGGCACCGTGCCCGAGTCAAGAAAGGAAGCCGAAAAATTGAAAAGGAAAGCGTCTCGATATGTGGTACAGGAAAACCTGCTTTGGCGAAGAGGTCACGACGGCAACTTGCTGCGATGTCTAGACGGCAGAGAAGCACAAGAAGTCATGGACCTTTCTCATCAGGTGGAACACCAAGGAGGTGCGAAATTATGCAGGCAGCTCCTCTCAATTGGGTATTTCTGGCCCACGATGGAGGTCGATTGCCGCACCAAAGTGCGACGCTGCCAGGAATGCCAATTCAAAGGAAACCTAGTGCACGCTCCCGCCGTGGATCTACATGCACTAGGGACGCCATGGCCATTTCACACATGGGCTCTGGACTTCATCGGTCCCATCCGACCGACGTCGCATGGGAACCATTTCATTCTCACCGCAACTGAGCTGTTCACCAAGTGGGTGGAAGCAATACCACTAAAGGCGGCAAATGCGCTGGCTGTGGTCAACTTCATCCAGGAAAGCATCGTATGCAGGTTCGGAATCCCAAACACCATTCTTTCAGATAACGGTACTCCTTTTGTTAATCGCCAGGTAGCCGCGAAATTAGCGGAGTACAATATCAGGCAGATATGTTCTACCCCTTATTACCCAAAGGGAAACGGACAAGCCGAAGCGACTAACAAAACGCTGTTGAGAATTTTGAGCAAGATGGTCGCAGATGACCACAAGAAGTGGGCCGACTCTCTAAGCATAGCTCTGTGGGCCTACCGAACTTCTCCAAGGACACCCACAGGGGCCTCGCCATTTCTACTATGTTATGGGGCCGAAGCTGTAGTACCTGCGGAGGTTAGAGTCAATTCGGCAAGGTTAGCTTTCCATGCACTCTACGAAAATCAACGCGATCACGACTTAGTCTTGCTGGAGGAAAAGCGAGAACAAGCCAAGAGAACCAACAAGCGGTACCAGGAAAGAATCGCTCGCGCCTACAATAATACGGTCCAGCGAAGAGATTTCGCAGTCGGAGACTTGGTCTTACGCGCATCTGATCACTGTATGCGAGAAGCGACTCACCCGAAGTTCGCAGCCAATTGGGAAGGACCCTTCGAAGTCACAGAAGTCTTTGACAGTGGCTACTGCAGCATACGAAGGTTGCACGGCACAACCTCTACTCCGAGTTCAGTCAACATGCGCTGGATTAAGAAGTACTATCCCTGACTTCTCTCATTACATGCGTTTTATTATAACGTCGCTTGATATCTTGTATGGCTACGATTTACACAATCTCCTCCCCCATATGAGAGGATTGTAATCCCATCTCTCCCATATGAGAGCGTTATAATAAAAGAATTCTCCCAAATGAGAAGTTCACATTTCTAGCTGTTTATGTTGCTTTATTCAGTTTGTTATTACTGTTAACAATGGTTTATTCGCCGCAATAGCAATCTGTACAAATGCGATCTTAACTGATCATCTAAGCCTATCTCTTACGATAGCAGCCTGTGCAAATGCGATCTTAACTGATCATATAAGCCTATCTCTTACGATAGCAGCCTGTGCAAATGCGATCTTAACTGATCATATAAGCCTATCTCTTACGATAACAGCCTGTGCAAATGCGATCTTAACTGATCGTCTAAGCCTATCTCTCACGATAGCAGCCTATGCAAATGCGATCTTAAATTGATCTTTAAAGCCTATCTCTTACGATAGCAGCCTATGCAAATGCGATCTTAATTGATCACCTAAGCCTATCTCTCACGATAGCAGCCTATGCAAATGCGATCTTAATTGATCACCTAAGCCTATCTCTTACGATAGCAGCCTATGCAAATGCGATCTTAAGTGATCATCTAAGCCTATCTCTCACGATAGCAGCCTGTGCAAATGCGATCTTAATTGATCATAAAAGCCTATCTGTTACGATAGCAGCCTATACAAATGCGATCCTGATTGATCTTCTAAAGTCTATCTGTCACGATAGCAACACATACAAATGCAATCTTAATTGATCTTTAAAAGCCTATCTGTTACGATAGCAATTCATGCGCAAAATGATCTTATTTGATCTTCTAAAAGCCTATCTATTGCGATAGCAGCTCATGCAAAAAAAAAAAAAAAAAAGATGATCCCGATCGATCTTCTGGTAAAGCCTATCTGCCACGATAGCAACTCACATAATTTAACGATCTTAATTGATCTACTAAAGACTATCTGCCACGATAGCAACTCGCAATATTGTGAAGATGATCTTAAATGATTCACAAAGGCCAATCATAAGCCCATCTGCCAGGATGGCGCAGCTACGAAAATATGATCTCAAACGATCTAGCGAAACATCTGCGAATCCATGTAGCAGATCGCAAAATGCAAAACCATTACGTAGCACTATGCAAGGCGAAATATGCTGAAACGCATGCGAAGTTGTATTTTGTTGTAAAGAGACAGCAGATAATACAAAAGGCTATTTATCATTATGAGAACATTACATTAATGTTCCAAACATTACATTAATGTTTCAGCTATTTTCTTGCTATTTTTCAAAATTCGAAAATCAAAGCAAATTCTTGATCAAGGAGTCTTGGGGCTCGAACTGATGGCTCAGCTTCTCTACTTGTTCCACTTCTTGCTTCAATAGCTCGCACCTGGCATTCATCTCATGATAGAGCTTCAGAGCTTCATCAACTTTTAGCTTTTGCTGCTCCACCTTCTGCTTCTCAGCTGCGAGATTCTGGTGGCCGAGCTTCAAAGTTACGGCTGCGCGAATCAGCGTGACTCTGTTCATAAGAAACTTGAAGCCCAGTCTGCCTTGGACTTTGGTCACGAGATTTTGGCACATGCCACATAGCAATTCAGCACTCGGGACCGAAATGGTCGCAGGCGTAGCCGCAGACAGCTGCTCCAAAATCCAGATGGCTTCAGTAAGAAACAGCCTCCTGTCGAAGGGCCCTATCTCCAGAGATCTCACAAACGACTGCGGGTAGGTGAGGCGCATTCGAACCACCTCGTCTACATCGGTTTGCTTCAAACCTGAGGAGACGTCAAAACTAAGTTATGATGTCAAACTCGCAAGAAAATAATGCAAAATGCGAACAGTAAAGCTTTGCTTACCAGTTCCTTCCAGAATCTCATGAAGAGAAGGAATGCGCGCTGCTGGGGTAGTTGAAGACTGTCCTCGCTCCATAGCTCTCCTGTCAGCTGCGAGCTCCAATCTCTCGTAGTCAGGAGGAAGAGTGTAGGCCGCACCAGCTGCGACTGCATTCCCAACCTGCGAGCCCCAAAAGCTCCACGCAGGAATAGGTGCCTCTGGCTCAGTCATCGCCGGAGGCGAAGGGACAGCCGAAGTCGCTTGGCGAAGGACGCTCTCAGATGCGAAAGCATTAGCAGCACTTGTCCTTACTTCCTCAGCACCGGTATGGACATCTTCATCCATCAGCACAGCATCTGCTTCAGCATCATCGGAAAGTTCGATGATGCCCTCGAGAGGCTCACTTGCATGTTCAGCGGCCGGGACAAGCTTCTCGGTATGGGAGCTCGGAACCGGAACATAGGACGCAGAAGGCTGACCTCTCTGCTCCAGCACAGGTTCCTCAGCATGACCTGCGACATTAAATGCGATGATATGAGGTAACTTGCGCTATAAGTTATTTTGCTATCTTTACTAAAGCTAAGAGTAAGCACCTCCACGCGAAGGTGGGATTGAGGTATCCTCATCATACACTAAGGACATGGAACCATGCCCTATCAGTGTGTCCTCACTAAGCAAGTCTTTAAGAGAAGCGTGACCTGGGATGCGAATAAACCAGTCATGATTCTGCCTCAAGTTGCTAAAGCCTAGTACGTGCGTATCACTCAAATAATTACCTGAGGGTTCTCCGCATTTGCCTACTAACCAACGGCGGATGTCAGCCTTTGACACGCCATGCTTTAATGCACCCACAATAACATCTCTATAAGTTACTGCGAGATTGAAGATCTCACCTTTATCGCCGCCTGCGATCTCTTCAAAGTCCGCTTGGACTTGCTCCAAGGCTTCTGCATCCTCCTCCGGAACCTCATCTTCCTCCTCCGCATGAGGAGCCACTTCTTCGGGAAGCTCGTCTTCCTCGTCAACTGGACGCGCTAAGTCGTCAACATGCCGCTCTTCGAGGCTCCGCTGTTTCACACGCTCGAGCTCCTCCTCTTCCCGCCGCCTCCTTCTTTCAGCAGCCTCCGCGGCTGTCTTCCAGGACTCAGCAAGAACGTCCTCGCTTATGGGATCATCTGGAATGCCAGAATGGGCATCTCTCTTTTGTCTCTTGGCCGCAAGGCCATCAATGGTTTCATCATCATCATCATCTGCGAATATACGATTGGTTTAAGAAAAGAAGTGCAAAGAAGTTACGATAACGGGAAAGGAAATGCGACGGAGGTACCTCCTGATTCTTCCTCATGCATCACAACTGTTGCTTCTTCTTCTTCATCACTTGCTTGGGGCTCCTGCCTCTCTTCCTCTTCCTCTTGATTGAATGGAACGAAAGTCTCAACTGGGAGCTCTTTCCGCACTTTGCTGGGCATGCGACCTTTGCCTTTGTCCTTGATAGAAAGGGACCTCACTGGAGGAGAAGCTGGAGCACTTCTAGGGAAAGAAATCGTAATTCCCTTTTGCCTAGGTCTCTTCACTCTCGGCGCCGCAGTCGCTGGAGGGGACGGGTCATCTCCAGGAGGAGACGGAGCCGGAGGATTATCTATCAGCGAGTCGGCAAAAGCATTCATGACTGCGCGAACCTTTGTTTCGACCTCAGCGTCCATCCTCCATGAAAGCCGGAACGACTGCTTTTGTCTTCTGGTGGCAACAATGGTGTTAACCAGCGACTTAGAGCGATCACCAGCTGCGAATCTCCGCACATGACACTACAACAGTACAGAATGAAAGTGTCAGCATAAGGAAATCAAGAAGCTTAACGCACGCGAAGAAATCGCTTACCTCAGCAAATGCCTTGCTATATCTGACGACATGCGTGTCGCCCTTCTTGACTGCGGCGACTTGCTCCTTCAGAATGACATCAGGACACAAATGGTTCTCACGATCCAACAGTGAGTAGCAACCATACTCAGACTCGCTCAGACTACAAGTGGGGCGAAACGGAAAAGAGTTTCTTTTAATCAAGGGAGCTCTACTTGGCTGCGCGGCCGACTCCATCTCAATCCTCGTTTGCTGGGCAACCCAGTATGCGAGCCAGTTCTGGGAACAACCACCCTCGCGGGTTCCCGCAGGCTGCTCAAAGGGAAGATTGTTCAAGAAGACCGTCTTGCACTCCTTTGTTAGCAAGCGCTTGTAGCATCCTCTGATAATGGACTCGGGCCAGATTGATGGGGCCACCGCATCAAAACCAAACTGAGGAGAAACTCGAGTGGGGTCAACGTCCACGGTAAGCTTTTCATACCTCGGCGCGAGCTCACGAATGTGCTCTGCAAGGGCAGGAAGGGAACCCCGCAGACACCAGCAAAAGAACTCGCGATAGCGCTCATGGAAATGCGGTCCCTCTTCAAAGAGAAGCTCTTCTGAGAAGACCATACCTTTAGAGGGGTACAGCTTTGGAAACCATCGCACATTCTCAATGCGCGTGGCATAGGGCCTGGCAGTAAACTCCCTCCGTTTGTCGCATATCAAACTCCAAACGCACTTGGTGTTGCTTGCTCCGAACCATCTCGCAGCTCTTCCGCTGTTGCGCGCTTCCGTCTCGCCTGGGGGACACCACTTGTCAAGTTTGAGAGCAGTTGGAGCATAAGACGGCCACCGCTCGAAAACCCACATTGTCAAAAAAGAAATATTGACAAAGGTCAGTACATCGAGGCGGCCACGCGACTCCTTCATAGCTAGAACAAGCTGATCAAGTCTATAGTACAGCGTGCCCAAGACCAAGGGTCCGAGTGCGACTCTCTGGCCAAGGGCGAGCCTCACAGCAAGTGGCAACACATGGTAGAAGACTCCGTCATGGGGGTGACCATCAATCAGGTACCTCGACAGCCAAGCACAGAGAAAAGCACAAAGGGTCAAATGATAGCCTTTACCCTCTACGTAATTCTCGGCCTCGGGGTCCTCACTCAGAAGTTTCTTAGTGATGCTAGTGTTCGCATAGTCTCGGAAGAAGTACTGCAACCATTTGTTCCAGGTATTCTTCGCAGACGTATCAACCAGCTGCCAGTTCGGAAGAGGCTTTGTAGTGGTCCACCGAGTGGAGATTTTCTTTACCTCTGCTAGGCATTCCTCCATCTGCGTGTATAAAGCAATTTCCGCAGACGTCCTCAAGGGACTCAAAGGGTCCACCTCGCCCATGGGGGAAAGCTCGTACAGCATTTGAACGTCCTCGAGTGTGGGGGCAGCCTCGAACTCAGCAAAATGGAACGTGTGAGTCGCAGGCGAGTAACAGGACAGAAGGTCTAGAAGCATGGATTGATCCAGCTTCACGGCAGCACCCTTCATAGCACGGATAGCAAAATATACGCCGGCTTCATCAAGAGTCGCGGCGTGATGATCCAACACGTGGTCGATCCACTCATCCATATAGTCCAATTTCTGGACGAACGCCTTGGTAGAAATCGCAGTATATGGGAAGTGCCCGTTCTCGATTCCCAATCGAACCACATCCTCGGAACCAATCAACTTGAACAAGGCTGAGTTAACTGGGCGAGTTAGCGTCAGCAATCGCTCAACTGGGACAGGATCAGGCATCCTCTTCGCCTTTACCCTCGCATGGTAGAAATCTTTGCCGCCTAAAAAGGGGGCTTTTCGCCACAAGGCCTGCGGAAGGTCGGGTATCTCTTCATCTTCCTTGACGGGTCTGGTTACTCTTGTCTTGGCCATTCTTGCGGAAGAGCAAGAAAAAAAGGGGGAGAAATACCACACTTCAGTTTGAATTTTGAAATTCAAGATCTATGCAAAGGAAGACGAACAGTTCTGGTATCAATTTCAGAAATCGGGGAGTTGCAAGATCTCATATTGTTGAAGGATTAAAGCAAAGCGGGTTTAAAGATCAAAGCCTCTTCACAAATTTCATGGGTTTACAGATTCAACGCAGTTCAAGGCAAACACTGGTAACTTAAATCAAAAGTAAACGAGGCCAACCTTGTTTTCTTGAAGCCTGCTTGGATATGCACAATTGAAGAATACGATTTGCAGTTCTGAACTGGAGATTGATTATCTGGATCTGCTCTCGAAGATCTCCGGGTACCATTCACTTTAAGAGAAAGAAGTGATGCTTTGCAATAATGGGGGATACAAGGTATTTATCCAAAACAATGAAGGGTTGCGTCCTTTCGGTAGTCGAATCGCAACCGTCACCGTCGAATCGCGCAATCACAGGACAAGCTGACGTCACGCCTAAAACCCTAAAGGTCAGACGGCACGACTCTAGGGGTTTTAGGTCATAATGACACGCACGGGGGCTGAACTTACCCGTATTTGAATTGGTGCGTGGCGGCGACGCGTATGTTGGTTTCCGCGCATGGAATTCTATACAGCTATGAGTCTTCACGCGCAGAAAGGGGGATAATGTAGATACTGCTTTCTGAGCTGACAGATCTTGGCCACGTGGCAGCCATCCAGCACACCATATTGTGCTCCACACACACTGAATCACCAGCCGAGCTGATCCATGTGGGGGCTGCGAGACAGAGCCCTCGCATACCACTGCACGGGACTTGTAGGGACTTTGTGGTTTGGAGGCTAGAGTAAGCCCAGTCGCGTGCGAGCCAAGCCCGCACGCAACCTTTAGTAACTGTTTTGAGAGATTTATGGCACGAGCTCCATAAACCCGGTCAATCCGGTCAAACCCGGTCAACCTCGTAACGGTTTCGGTATTCGCGCACCACGTGCTGTAACGGTCCCTATATACTCGGACGAACGTGCCGTTATGGTTAAGCTAATTAAGCCGCCATCAATGGGCGCATTAACCACACTACAACGGTCATGTTCTCCAGTATATATAGATCGTCAACCTTTCCATACAAAGGAGAACACACTTGCCATACGCGGAAGCTCTGCCAAACCTCTGTCTCTCTCTCAGACATTGCTACTGCCTTACTCTCTCCCTACACACAACCCCTCTCTTCCTGTGCGATCCCTGATCCACTACATACGGTGTACACGGAGGTCTCCCCGCCGGAATCTCTTATGCACACCAGTTTATAAACATGATCAGGAAAATTTTCATCTTCAAAACCAGGAGGTTGTGCTACAAAAACATCTTCTTGTAAATATCCATTTAGAAAAGCACATTTAACATCCGTTTGATAAAGCTTTATGTGATTGTGAGATGCAAAAGCAAGAAGTATTCTAATAGCTTCTAACCTGGCAACAGGAGCAAAAGTCTCCTTATAATCTATACCTTCTTCCTGATTATATCCTTGAGCTACCAGTCTGGCTTTATTTCTTACCACTTTGTCATTCTCATCAAGCTTGTTTCTAAATACCCATCTGATTCCAATAACTGACTTCTCTTTAGGTTTGGGGACCAGATTCCAAACCTTGTTCCTTTCAAACTCATTCAGCTCACTCTGCATTGCAATAATCCATTCTACATCTTCCAGAGCTTCCTTGGTATTCTTAGGCTCAATCAAAGATACAAATGCACTGAAAGCACACAAGTTCTTTAACTGTCCTCTTGTCTGTGTTCCAGTTGATGGATCTGATATAATATTGTCAGCTGGATGGTCTGCAAGGTACTTAAGCTTCTTCCTTGGTACCCAGGAGTATTCTCCTTCAAGGCTTTGAGTCCTTGAAACAATAGAGGGAGCATCATAGAAAGTTTCAGCTTCTGTCTCAAGGCTTTGAGATTTTGATTCAGCTGGAGGTTCAAGGCCTTGAGATTCTGCTGGTTGCAACTGTACAACAGTTTTGCCTTTGTCTTCTTTTACAGCATCATCATATGATTCATGCTTGTTCAAATCCAGATCTGCAAAACTTTCACTCAGAGAATCCTTAGTAGTTTCATCAAAAATTACATGAATGCTCTCTTCCACAATCTTGGTTTTTCTATTATAAACCCTATAAGCTTTGCTAGTTTGAGAATATCCAAGAAATACACCTTCATCACTTCTAGCATCAAACTTACCAAGATTGTCTCTACCATTATTATGCACAAAACAGATACAACCAAATGGCTTAAAATAAGAAACAATAGGCTTTCTCCCTTTAAACAGTTCATAGGGAGTCTTTTTCAAAATAGGTCTGATCAAGCATCTGTTCAATACATAATTGGCAGTATTAACAGCTTCTGCCCATAAAAACTTTGGCAAATTACTTTTAAGCAGCATGGTTCTGGACATATCCTCAAGTGTCCTATTTTTCCTTTCAACTACTCCATTTTGTTGTGGAGTTCTAGGTGCAGAAAAGTTACGTGAAATGCCATGCTTTGCACAAAACAAATCAAAATCAAGTTGATCAAACTCTCTACCATGATCACTTCTAATGGATGCAACAGGTAAGTTCTTCAAGGTTTGCAGTTCTTTGCACAATCTAGAATACTCAGATAAAGCTTCAGTTTTGTCTATAATAAACATCACCCAAGTAAATCTAGAATAATCATCAATTATAACAAGCATATACCTCTTCCCTTTTGGGGTCTGAACTCTCATAGGACCACACAAGTCCATATGCAGCAATTCTAAGGGTCTAGAAGTACTTACAAAGTTCTTTGGCTTGAAAGAGCTTCTGGTCTGTTTACCTTGTACACATGCCTTACAAACCTCATCATCTGAAAATTTATGTGATGGTAAACCTCTTACCAAGTCCTTTGAGATGATTTTATTCAAGGTATGTATACTAATATGCCCTAGCTTTCTGTGCCAAAGCTTTGAATCTTCCTTCAAGGCCTTGAGGCATTTTAGCTTGTCACCTGCAACACTGTTAGTATTCATAGCATATAAATTATATGACCTAGGAGTAGTGATTATGCAATCACCAGATTTCTCATCTTGCACCACACATTTATCCTTGTCAAATACAGCTTTATAACCTTTATCACATAACTGAGAGATACTAAGCAAATTATACTTAAGTCCATCTACCAGATAAACATCAGATATAGAATTTGTGGAACCATTACCAATACTACATATACCAATGATATTGCACTTTGCTTTGTCACCAAGTGTGATTGTTCCTCCAGATTTTTCAGTAAGTTCAGTAAAGAGAGACCTCTTTCCACTCATATGTCTGGAACATCCACTGTCTAATATCCATTTCTGATCTTTCAAGGCCTTGGTGACATCCTGCAAAAACAAATCATTGCCTCAACAGGCTATTAGACCAAGTGCAGAACTTTGAGTCATACTCAGAATCAGCCATATTAGGTGGCCTAATTCCTTTTGGAACCCAAATCTGCCTAACATGTCCCTTAAGCTGATAAGGATAAGTATTCCTCATAATATGAGGTTCTGATCTTCTGAAGGGACAAGTTAATCTTACATGACCAATTTTTCCACAGTAATGACATTTTGGAGAATGTCTGCTACCAGATTTGACAAAAATAGTTTGGCCTTTCTTTGAAAAATTTGGATTATAGCCAATCCCACTTTTATGCATTGATTTCAGACTTCCTCCAAGAATGAGATTTAGATTATGTTCTGAGCCAGTAAACTTAGCTAGGACCTTCTTGGACTCTTGAAGTTTCTCAGTCAAAGTACAGATCTGTTGTTCTAAATTCTCAGAATAAGCTTTTAGATCAGCATATCTTTCAGTTAAAAGAGTGTTTTGATCAACAACCACTTTTATCTGTGCCTTCAAGACTTTGAACCTGCTGTCCAAGGCCTTGAAGTCTTTTTCCAGCTTTGTCTTAGAAACTTCAACAGTTTTGTTTGAAAATATTAGGTCCTGGTTTTCTTTTACCTGCTCATGAACCTTAATATTTAAAGCAGAAATCTAATTTCTATAACTCTCCTCATTCAAAAACATACGTTTGAGAATTTCAGGAAGTACATTAGAAGGACTAGCAAGTAAATTTGTTACCATGTATTCAATGTGTCTGTCTGATGAACTTTCCTCATTATGCTTTGCCATGAAGCATAAGTTTGCTTGCTCGTCTTCTGTGTCTGAATCACTTGATGAATCAGAATCACTCCAGGAAGCCATCATGGCTTTCTTCCTTCTGTTGTCACCATCCTTTTTCTGAAAGTTCCTGTTCTTCATCTTTTGTGGACAGTCCCTTACTAAATGATCTGCATCACCACTCTCAAATCAATTCATTACTTTAGTTTTATGTGACTGTGATGAAGATTTACCTTTGTAATCCTTGATGCCTGAGGGTCTTGATCTCTCTCTGTTGTAGTCCCTGTTACCAGAGTTCCTTTTCTTTTTGAGAATCCTGGCCAAGGCCTTGGAGATCAATGATAAAGCCTCTTCATCATCAGGTTCCTCCTCAGTCTCAAGGCTTTGAGATTTTTCACTGTCTTTTGCCTTAAGAGCTAGGTTCCTGATATTTTCACTCAGATCACCTTCCACATCCTTCATAGACATTTCATGAGTGAGCATCTTTCCTTGTAGATCATCTAGCTGAAGAAGACTCAAGTCCTGAGCTTCCTCAATGGCTGTTGTCTTTGGCTCCCACTTTGCTTTTGGCAATTTTCTCAGAATCTTTCTGACCTTTTCTTCATTTGAGAACTTCTTTCCCAATGACTCCAGGTTATTCACCACATCAGTGAATCTATTGAACATTTCCTTGTTGGTCTCATCTGAATTCATCTTGAACAACTCATATTGCCTCAGAAGTATGTTGATTTTTGTCTGCTTAACCTGGCTGGTTCCTTCATATGTCACCACCAGTTTATCCCACACTTCTTTGGCACTCTTGCAGTTTGACACTCTGTTGCACTCATCTGCATTTAAAGAACAGTATAACAAATTCATAGCTTTGTAATTTTTGGATACCTTTTCCAGTTCAGTAACTGAGATATTTTCCTCAGACTTGACAGTTCTGACTCCATAGATTGTAGTGTAATACTCATGAGGACCATTCTGAACTATTGACCATAGTTCCATGTCTTGATCTATTATGAACATCTTCATCAATGCCTTCCAATGCATGAAATTGTCACCACAGAACAATGGAGGTCTGTTGGCTGCCCTTCCTTGTGAGAATCCACCATCTCCTACATTACTCAGAGTCACCAGATTGTTAGATCTAAAAATAGTGACACAGGCTCTGATACCAATTGAAAGTGTGTAATGTAGACTAAATACAGGACCTAAATACTCTAGAAGGGGGGTTGAATAGAGTATGGAAACTTTTTGCAAAACTTAAAGTTTAACAGGAAAGCTTTGTGTGAAACTCAAATCTCAAGGCCTTGAGATTTTGTAAACTGTCTGAAACTCACTAAGGCAAAAGTGTAAGCTTCAAGGCCTTGAGCTGTGAACAATTCTAAGCAGCTTATAAACCCTAGTTTGATTTGAGTTGTGTGCAGCAAATAATAATCAAACAGAAAAGTAAAGAACACAAAGTAATTTACAGAGTTCAGTCCCAATGGACCTAATCTCTGCCTGAGGGATCTAATCCCACCAGGATTGGGCAAACACTTCTTATTACTCACACAGAAACATCCCTAGATATTCAAGCCTAAGTTATTTACCTTACACCTATACAGCTTGTGGTTCCAAACCTATCTAGTTCCAGCTACTAACTGTTGAGCTAACAAGAACCTCTTGTTGTCCACTTGAACAACCAACCACTAGGTTAAGTGAGGTTTAAGATAATATAGAGATACACAGATGAATTACAGATGAAGAACACAGTAAAAAGATAAGTTGTTGAAGCCAAGAAGTGTTCTTCAGGAATGACTGGATTGATTTGATCTTCAGAAGTCTGGAATGAAGCTTGAATGATTGTGTGTTTGAATGAATGATCTCCCACGAATTTGTCACACCTCTCAGAGTATTCTGCAAGCCTCTCTCTACCTTCAAAATTCAAACAAGTCTCTTTTATCCACAGCTGCAACTGATTGAGAGATTTTAGGATCTCAGTTCCTACAAATCCTCCTTCTGTTTTCAAATTAAATTCAAACAGCTTCATATGGATATCCGTTGGAGTTTGTTGAGATTTCTCCTGCACGTTTAACAACCCTGCAACAGCATAGAAACACTGCAACAACAAAATCCAAACATCTAACAGTACTGAGACTGTTTGGTTATACAGTTTCTGATAAAACTGTTTAATAAACTTAGAACAATAATCTGCATATTCTCTAGAACAAATAAGACATGAAAAAAAAAGTTTAAGACACTTAGAAATGAGTGAATAATCACAATACTAAGTGTCATAACCTGCAAGAAAGAATCAATTAAGTTCTGTAAAAACTGTCAGCAGCTCAAGACATATCTCAAGGCCTTGGAGCTCTGAACCTGCTTCACAGCATTTCAAAATTAAACCCAGATAACTTTGATTCTTCCTGATCTGATCATCTGTAATTGTGTTAGATATATAAATAGTACAAACCACAAGTATATACCATAAACCACTGATTTGCATAATCAGATATCCAATTCTTCAACACAAAAATGTTAGAACACATAGCAGGATAAGATAACTCAAGGCTTTGAAGTTAAGTCAATCTCAAGGCCTTGAGATAACTGAAATGCCTTTGCTGCTAACGTCTTAGCCTTTTGTCTTTCATCACTCAAAACAATTACCAGTCAAAGCACATTCAGGGATCTTGACTCAACTCAGTCTTCAACACTTAGTCAATTTTCCATGTTCTCTTCCTTTTTTTATGTCTTGAGGCAACTGCGTGCATCTGGACGCTAACACGGGCTCCACTCATCATGCCTTAGTCAAAAACTCACTTCTCACTAAGTTGTGTCAGGATGCAAGTCAGCTACGTATGGAATCTTCTTACTGTGTTTGGATGCAGCTCTCATGCATCTAAATTGTGGAGGTCCTCTCTATCTCCGTCTGGACACACATTTTCTGCCAGGACGCAAACAATGGCTTGATTTCTCTGACACTTGGCAATTTCTCCACCGATATTTCCTTCTTCTCTCTTTATGCATCTAGACGCACCTCTGCATTTAGCAATCTCTTAATCCTCTTTTCTTCTTTCAAATCGATTTTTCTCTTTTCTCGAGTGCTTCCTCACTATTCCAAAGATCTATTTATTCATGTTTCTACATAGATCACACGAACAAACCCCGTGATCATATCCAAATATACATGAATAAACTCTAAATCATATTCACATTAAAGCTTTAAATCATATTTGATGAATTGCAAGGCCAAAATAGCTAAATTTTGGTTAAGACACATGGAAACTCGTCACATTTCTTTCCAAATCGGGTGCGAACATAACTCATTTTTTAAAGTTATCAGTGCATTTGTTGATCAAATATTTGTCTGCCTCTAGACTTATGTAAGCATAAGAGACGTGGAATTTTATTGATGCTCTATAGAGTGTTGTATTTTGGTAACATATTTATTTAAAACCTCTATTGACTAGGTAAGTTGCGTTACGAATCAGTCTTTAAGCATGTTTTTGCCAAGAGTGCTTTTTTGAAAGCTCTGATATCTTTGTAGTGCGACCTTTTTTCTTATTTCCCATGAAATCCTGTGAAGTATTACACATTTTTCTTCTTCATCACCCACCAAAACGCCCTTGTAATTTTCGTTATCTTATGACATACATCTATTGATAATAAAATGCAGCTTGTAGAATAATTCGAAATAGTTTGGGCTACTACTTTGGTGAAAACATCCTTTCCTACTTTTTACATAGTTTTGTGCTTTCATATCTTCATTTAATTTAAATTTATCCAACATATGTGTGAATATTACTTTAGTTGGCCAAACCCATAATGCCAAAAGAAGCCGCTACTTCGACCTACTAAAACCTGTACCTGATCTTTCCAAATTCCTATGAACATCTTTTTTATCAGTGCTAAGTATCCCTCCTATTGATAGAAGTAGCGAGCGGGCGATAGAATAGAAGAGTAGCTTCCTCAGAGGGGACACGAGCCAGGCACTACGGGACGAAGAAGGTAGGCCTAAAGACTTCAAAGAAAGGGCCAATAATGAACATTTCCAATTCGAACAATAGTCGACAGCTTTCTTTTTCGTGTGATTCCACAAGATTTAATGTGACTAAGCTTATGTCTGACATCTTCATTGACATTATTAGAGAAAAGCACCGCTGATTTATGCATGTTCTGCTTCGACCAACTAATATTACCCTAATACTTATCACAAATTTTTATTTCCTCCTTATTAACTTTTGTATAAACTATGTTGTTAGTGCATGAAGTAGTCGGCAGACCACTTGTTCTCCTCTAGACAAACACCATGCACCAGTCTATGATTCAGAAAAGTTAATTGTCAAAATTCGGAAAACCCAATTTTATTTTTTGAGAAGTAGATTCGTATATAACTGGTCCAAAGCCAAAATCAACATGGATCAATTTAATCTTCATCCAAATCGACAAATAAACCCAATTGAATTCATGTTGTGACTCCAGGGACTTTGTGCAAAGTGGTGAGCTAAAAAATTGGCCTACCGACGCATATGCACGACGTGGCAACTCTCGTAATTCTCCAACATTCGGACAAATGACCTACCCAGTCGCTCATTTTTGACACAATTGTCTTCCTCGCCGTCTCTCCTCCTTTGAATCGACTGGACGGCGGCAATTGAATCAAATTCATCAATGATACTCTGCTGGTTTATTTCATTGACAAGAAGGAGGCCCTCTACAACGAATAATAAGAGCATGTTTGGTACCAGATGAAAATCTCAATAATCAACTGAAAATAATCTATAAAGAAAATCCAACTTAACTTATAATCACAATCAGTTTGGTGCGAGCTGAAACTATAGATTACTAACTTGATCCATTAACAAAACTTAAAGAGTTCCAAATTCAAGTAATTGAATACACTTATTTATAAATGAACCATGATCATGCTAATGTTAAAAAAAATCAAAATTAATCTTGTAGAGATTTGCAGCTGCATAATCATCAATTTTGGAGATTCTACAATTTCACACAGATTATTTTAATCTGCAAATTATCAAATTATAATATGGAGGTATAATAAACAGAATTGTTGAAAAGAGCTCGATTTTAATCCATCTTGGATCCCAAACATGCACTAACTCAAAAAAAGTAGCTCTTTGAAATGGTATGTGCCTTGTCTTTTTGACGATGAAGTTGCATCCTCATCGTGAATTGTAGCGTCGATACCACTTATCCTTTCAGATTCCAATAAAGAGCCATCACATTTCCCTTTTATGGTCCCTGTCGGTGGTTTTACCCACGTTTTTCCTCCAATGTCTCGTTCTACAGTCATATCTGCTGCTACTTTGGCTCCGATTGCTCTTCTAAAAGCAGATAAGTAATTCATCCCTGGTGTGTTGCTGTAGATCTCCTCCATCCACTGAGTGAAGCCATTATTTTGTGTTGTAACGGATTACTTTTTTGAAATTTTCTCCACATTGCTTCAAATTTTGGGCATCTGTTGAATATGTGGTCCACTTTCTCTGGCTTACTATTACACCATTCACAACTGGCACCTCGACACCCTTCCTCCCCAGATTAATTTTTCATTGACAGAGAGTTTTTTCATCCTCTCCTTACCGCAAATATCACTTCTTGGCACTTTTTGTTTCTAGAGTTTCGTAATCCACCTTTTTCTCACCAGACCATTAAATGTGTCTTCTATTTATTTCAGCTTCCGCACACAGCAAGCGGTATCTAGTCCCTACTGAATATTGGCTGTTATCATTTTAGAACCAAAATAATCTATCATCACGGGGCTCACTTGGGATACGGATTTTCAAGATTCCATCGGCATCGAAGTTGTAAAGGTACTGTCGAATCCTCTCAATATTCCAATTTCTCTGTTTTGTAATAACTCCATGAATCTCAAATGGTGGTTTGATGTATGGGGGTTAATACTTTAAAATCATGTTGGTCTAGGCAGCCATCGGTCTTGGAAAACCTTTATTTGTGTCCTCGTACCCACTGCCATCATATACCCATTTTTAATAACATCAACACCATCTAAAATACTTCTAAAGGCATATGACATACCATATTTTAGCTCCACATCGAGGATGATAAAACTTTCACCGATAGATTATGTTGATTAGACTACCTTGTTGTTGAACTATTTTCCATGTCATTTTTGCGAGGAGAGCTTTGTTGAATAGTTGGAAGTCTTGGAAGCCTAACCCTCCGCCATCTTTCTTGATATTTAGCTTTTCCCAACTTAGCCACTGCATAACCTTTTTATCACTTGTGTCTCCTCATAAAAAATCATGTAAAGATGTTCTATCTCTTGACATGTACCTATAGGAAGGATAGCAACTCATCGCATAATTAGGAATATAATAAGCCACTGCTTATATCAACACTTCTTTATATGTTTGTAGATAGTGTTTTAGCCTTTCAGGTTTTCAACTTGCTACTTACTTTCTCTATAACCTTGCTGAATGTAATATTTTTTATGTCTTCCAATCATTGTAGGTAACTCGAGGCTCTCCTCATGATCCTTAGCAACATGTACACCACACTGTTGGATTCGGGCTATCTGGTCTGGTTTCTTCACATTCGTCGAGAATACAACTAAAGACTTTTGAAAATTTAGCTTCTTTCTCGAGGCCGATTCACATCTATGTAACAATGGTAATAATCTTGTCATTTATGCATTATTTGCTTTTGTAAATAGTATGCTATCATCTGCATAACATAGGTGGGAGACCATGTGGTCCTCCTGTAGATGTAGCAATGTATGATAAAGAACCGTCTTGGACTGCTCTTGTAAGGCCTGTGGACAATGTCTCACTCACCAGACGAAACATGTGGGGGAGAGAGGGCACTCCTGTCAGAGTCCTTGCACAAATATGGCTAATCCTATTACTTTTAACATTTAGAAAAAGGTTGTGTAAACGTGGTAACACACTTCATAACTAGCTGTATCCATCTAATTATTAATCCCATTGTTTCCATAATAGAACGTAGGAAATCCCATTCCATCGGTCATATGCTTTTCTCATATCGACCATGAGTGTTGCATATCCCATCCTTCCCTCCAGACACTACTGTAAACGAACCAAGAAACGACAGCAAATTCTCGCTGTTTATAAAGGATTTCTCGCTGTTTATATAAAAAACGGTGAGATTTGGGTCGGCCACAAGGTTTTTCAATATTTTTTCTCAGTGACGAGAAAAAATCTTGCCGTTTAAACTTTAAACGGCGAGAGACACATTCTTGCCATTTATGGCGTAGCAAAAAGGCAAGAAATCTCGCCGTTTATGTTAACCTCTTACGCGGCGAACCTTCTTCTCTCCTTTTTTTTTGAGAAAAAGACAATTTATATTACTAATGAAAGATAAAAGGATCTCGGGATCCTAGTACATCATTTTAAAGAAAATTTTCTGCCCAACTAGGCTCACTATTCAACCATACATACATATTTGGCAGTTGTAGACCGTGTTTGGCGAAATTGTGTGCTACTGTGTTCCCCAAGCGACCAATATAACTTACCTCCACCGCTTCAAAGTACTTCAAAAATTGCTTTATCTCTTCAATGGTTTCTACAAATTCAGATAAATCATCGAGGTTCCCTTCAGGGATGCTTTTGATCTTGTCGACGATTGAAGAAGCATCCATTTCTAGCTCCAATCTTTGATATCCTCGGGTGATAGAAAGTTTTATACCAGCAAGCGCAGCTGATGCTTCCGCTTCCTTCGCTGATTTCACAGTATCCAAGGGAGTGCTGAGTCCGGCGAGAAACTTGCCGGTATGATTTTTGAAGACAATTCCTCCACCACCGCGGAAAGTATCAGGCTTCCATGCGCCATCTGCATTCATTTTATTCTAATCCTTATCCGGTGGTTTCCAAGCTGCTAATTTTGGTTGATTGCTTCGGCTCTCAGTCGATATTTTGGTCGAATCAAGTTCATCTAAAAGCTGAGTAATCCTCCCTACTACCGTGCTGTTTGGAGTGAACTTCCTTTGAAAGATTCTCTTATTTCTTTCATTCCAGAGGCTCCATACAACCAAGCATATCAATTTTCTTATTTCCCCATCTGCTTTTGGTATCACTCCTGGAAGCCAGTCTTCGAAAATTTGGTTTGTGGAGTTAAGAAATTCTACACCCAAAACTTCATTCCACACCTTCCTTGAATACTTTCATTTCAACAATAAATGAGATACATCTTCGAAATCCTTGCTACACAGTGGGCACAAGCCACTGGTTGAGATGCCAATTTTCTCCAGATTTTGACTTGTTACTAGGGAATTTAAGCTCGCTCTCCAAACCGGGTAGATGAATCGCTTTGGCAATTTTGTTTCCCATAGTTTCTTTAACCAGCTGCCCGCCTCGCTTGAAGACTCCCCAGCTGGATTCTCATCCTCATTTGCTATTGTACAGGCTTCCTCCTAGCCTGATTTAACCGAATGAATACCATCTTCAGTATGATACCATATCAATTTGTCAGGCCGGTTTGAACCGGGAATGGGGATCCTTGATAACTCTATATTACAGTTATATTTCTTCTACGTTTTTGTACCGTTTTGTGTAGTTTCCGGGTTGAATATATTAGAAATACACTATGAACTTGAGGAAATTGGATAAGTGTAGCTTTGAGTGATAAATTGTTAATCCGGGCATTTTTCACATTATTTACATTTATTTTGTCACTTTTGATCGCACGGGGTGTTTTCGTGTTGTGTTGGACAGGAAACGGAGCTCATGGATCAAGAGGAGGAGGAAAACGAACTTCGGAATATATGCGGAAGCTTGGGAGAGAAAGAAATTGGAAGAAAAGAGGACAAAGATGGAAAAAGGGGGTCAAAGTGTCATTTTAGAAAGTTTGAAGTGTAGGATCAAAAGTTGATCCTAGGATCAAAGCAGATCGCACGATCAACTTTCGTGATCGTACGATCTGCTAGGGGAGAACTCACTGACTTATAGGATCAAGTAGCAGATCGTACGATCTGCTAGCAGACCCAGCAACGTACGGGGAAAGGCCAAGTTTTTAGGGTTATTAAGTAATATGTTTTTGATTATTAATTAATGCACCCTAATTGAAGATTAAAGAGGGACCCTAAAACTATCTAGTGTTCTCCATATTCGTATTAATTAAAAAAATCCAAAAATATTAGCTTAGTTGTTATTTCAATTCTAGAAATCAATCAAATCATTCCTACTACACCGTACTCTAAATTAAATAACTAATTATATAATCTGAAGTCTGTCCTCGTGGGATCGATAACTCGAGGTTGAAATACCACCCCTATATTACTTGACCGTGCACTTGCGCATACGCGTTAGTAAATCCGCGTCAAGTTTTTGGCGCCGTTGCCGGGGAAAGCGGTAGATTATTTAGTTGGGAGTTAGTTTAGAGTACTTTTATTTTAGCTTTAGTTTAATTTTTTCTTATTCTATATCTCTGTGCTTCACGGGTGTCTTGTGAGTTTGTTTCTCAGGAACGCAGGAAGCAAGAGACAATTTAAGCATGTGGAGCGAAGAGTGTTATTCGGGTCACCCCTACTGTTTCCACTGCAGGGGTAACCATGAAGACGAGGACGCATGCATAACTTGGTGCTACGTATACGGCATTTGGCACGAACGTAGAGACTCATGTCGAGTACATGCCCCCCAGCTTCATCATCACCAGGAAGACTCATCAGCGGATATGGCAGAACGGCGTAGTATTATGAATGACATGGAAGTTTGCGCCAAATTTTTGTCCATAGATGCACAATTACCACAAGAGCATTCATCCACAGGTAGGGAATACGTGAGGGAGATGTTGGAAAGGATAAAGAAACGAATAGAAAAACTGTCAACAGCAGGGGAATCAAGCATTCAAGAGCCACAAGAGGAGCCCTTGCCACATGACAGTGAGCCTCACATTGAACCTTCATCATCCCCACCACAAGTGGAAGAGGAGATACCTGAGTCGAACGAAGACTGCAGTGTCCAGGAACCATTGGTGGACTCTGCCATATATGAGGACTCAGACTCTGATTCAGACTGGGGTGGACCTGTGTGCCGAAGATGGGAAGATCTGCCGTATTGCGAGCCAAGACCGCAGGTTCCCTCACATCCTTGGTATGAATGGGAAGACACCGAAATTGGAAGTCTGTGGTGTGCCGACGATGAAGCTGGTGAAACACTTGTGCTCAGTGCTATTGAGGTAAAAGCCCCAACTCTTATTAATGATGAATTCTCCATATCCTATGTCACGCAAGTCTGCGATGAGCTGGAACAATTACTGTATGGGGATTCGTATGGGGAAGAATGTGATGAGCAACTCCCAATCTCTTGTTCTATGGGCGATTCTATTGATCATCCATATGCCATAGTCAAGGTGTTGGAAGTCAGCAAGTGTGGGGGTGTGGATGAATTGCATGGGTCATTTGAAGAGCATATAGCATCAAGGAAGTACTACTGTGATGATTTTATGGCCAGAGATTCATTTGAGCCCAGTGGTACTTGGTGGAAGTTTCTCAAGAAGATCAATTGCAAAATGAAAGGAGTCAGCTTCCACAATTGTCCACCTTCTTCAGAGCACAGGGGTGCACGTGAAGTTATCGAGCAGAGATGGTGGAAGAAGAAGAAGTGTAAGGATAAAGCAGTCTCCACTATCCTTTTCGGTTGAGGTAACCAGGTCGGGCCGTCGACCTTAAATTACAAAGCGCTGCTTGGGAGGCAACCCATGTAGAGTAGGATGCAAGTTGTTTCTGTTTTTGCTTTTAGTTCTCCATATTTGATTTTGAGGGGTGAGAGAGAGTTGCTTTAATACTTTCAATCAGTGTGCAGGGACACAGGTACAAAAGACGCTCCGGGTTCCCCTTCTTGATGCGTGTGATAGAGAATGTGAGTAGGCGCATCGGAATCCGGACGCGAGGTGATTCTTTTCCGGAAACTGTCAACGGTCCACAAGACCCCTTCTTGTTGCAGTTTCGCGGCAACGGTGCCCATGTAGGTCCGGGCACCCCAGGTACCTTTAACTCTCTCTCTCTTTTGTTTCTACGTTTTTGAGCGATGAATGTTGCAATCCACCGCCTACACATTTAAGCGATGAGTCCTCCTTCATTATCTCTAAATTCGTTGAGGACAACGAAACGCTTAAGTGTGGGGGGGTTTGTATCTATGTTCACTAGCCATGTCTTTGTTTGCATCGCCTTGTTACATATAGTTATGTGTTCATATTGTGTTGGTTTGTGATAGGAGTGTGTAGTTTATGAATTTTGTTAGCACTTTTACTTTATTGAGTCCCCTACCCAAAACGTGTGGTCAATCGAGTTGGCCAAAAGCATATAGAGTTAGGAAATTAAAAAAAAAAAATCATAAAATTTTAAATTTTTGAGAAAGGGCAATCGAAGATAGTGAATGTGGAGAGGGCTTAATGATAGAATTCCTTAGGAATATGAAAATCTGAGGTGAGGTAGACGCGAGAATCTGGAGTAGGAAGACTTATAGGGCTAATGCACTTTAGAAATGCGAGTAGCTGCCTCTCAGACTAGTTATCCTACTAGCGCTACACCACCGTCACTTAGGTAGTCGTCAACCCTCCTCGTAGTGGCAACGGAACAGCTGTGCGAGTGATGTTTATGGGGGCCTCACGTCCCGTCTCCATCTCCTAGGTCCGCTAGTTACCCCTATTGATCCGTTTACCCCTTTTATTCACAGCCTCTAGCCTAGGAAGCCTTTCATTGTGACTTTCATCACTTGTTAGAATGGTCCTTTCCTACGCGTCATGATAGAGGGAGTTGAGTTAGGGAGGTTCGATGAGGGTGAGTTGATTTGATACATCTTATGTGGATTCTCTTACATGTCGTCTTTTGAGGGGATGTGAGGGTGAGTTAGAGATGGTAGCACACTTCGGTGTGGCGGTGAGTCGTGTCCTTACACCACGATCACAGGTGGAGTACCGTAGTGCGTGATATTTCTTCCGCACGTCATGGGGTGGGGGTTGGTTGATTTTATAGGAGGTCATGCTTATGCTTTATTTATATTCTCTATATCTTAGGTGATGAGGAGGATTTGTTGGAAAAGCACGTGTACACATTGACTACTGGGTTCGTGATTTGCTTTGCATCAAGTGTGGGGGTGTCGACATCTATGTTACATCACTAATTTGACACATTCCACCCCCACGTTGTCTAATTTTGACATTTGATCTCCTCGGATATTACTATCGTATTGTCGGCTTCATGTGCTTAATGTTATTGTGTGGAAAAGAAAAAAAAAAAAAAAGAAAAAAAAAAGGTATAATAGAAAGTGAAATTGAAAGGGAATAAAGGAGCAAGCTTGAAATTGAAGACCGGGGAGATTAGCTATTGTTCGAGATCACTTCTTCACATTTGTGGCCGCGAGAACGGCGTTGCACCAAGATTGAGGGAATGAGGGCCGGAGTAGTGAGATTCGGTGGGGTTCCTTGGATTTTGGTGAGGGAATGTGAGAATCGGGTTTTGTGAGTTAGATCATGACGTCTAGGACTACGCTTCTAAATATCCTATCCTACCCGTCCTAAACCGTCAGCAATTTAACCCGTGGATAAATAGCTCGGAAAGTAAGTGCTAGGGATACGTTTGATGAGTGTGCGGAAGCAACATTTTTTGTGTTCGTGCCCGTTCTGTCTAACGAAACTGGCCGCAAGTTCTACCGATCACCAAAGTTATAGAACTTCCGAGGGAATATGAGAGCCTTATGACGTGCCGGTTTACTTTTTGAGATTTCCCAATCTCTAACTAAAAAGGAAAAAATTGGTGTTGTTTCAATATTTGCATTGTGAAATAATCGAGTTGCATTGTATAGTCATGTAGATTGCATGGGTGTGTGTGTTGTTTGTGTCACATGGCTAGTGAAGTTGAATGCAATTCGGTGGATTGAAAATCATAGTGTGATAAGTGTTTTTGATTTTGCTCGGGACGCGCAAAAAGGTAGTGTGGGGGGATTTGATAACTCTATATTAGAGTTATATTTCTTCTACGTTTTTGTTCCGTTTTGTGTAGTTTCCGGGTTGAATATATTAGAAATACACTATGAACTTGAGGAAATTGGATAAGTGTAGCTTTGAGTGATAAATTGTTAATCCGGGCGTTTTTCACATTATTTACATTTATTTTGTCACTTTTGATCGCACGGGGTGTTTTCGTGTTGTGTTGGACAGGAAACGGAGCTCATGGATCAAGAGGAGGAGGAAAACGAACTTCGGAACATATGCGGAAGCTTGGGAGAGAAAGAAATTGGAAGAAAAGAGGACAAAGATGGAAAAGGGGGGTCAAAGTGTCATTTTAGAAAGTTTGAAGTGTAGGATCAAAAGTTGATCCTAGGATCAAAGCAGATCGCACGATCAACTTTCGTGATCGTACGATCTGCTAGGGGAGAACTCACTGACTTATAGGATCAAGTAGCAGATCGTACGATCTGCTAGCAGACCCAGCAACGTACGGGGAAAGGCCAAGTTTTTAGGGTTATTAAGTAATATGTTTTTGATTATTAATTAATGCACCCTAATTGAAGATTAAAGAGGGACCCTAAAACTATCTAGTGTTCTCCATATTCGTATTAATTAAAAAAATCCAAAAATATTAGCTTAGTTGTTATTTCAATTCTAGAAATCAATCAAATCTTTCCTACTACACCGTACTCTAAATTAAATAACTAATTATATAATCTCAAGCCTGTCCTCGTGGGATCGATAACTCGGGGTTGAAATACCACCCCTATATTACTTGACCGTGCACTTGCGCATACGCGTTAGTAAATCGCGTCAATCCTTAATATTTCCTCAGTGTCTATACTTAGGAAACTATGTTGTAATAGCTCTTTATTCCACGTCCGTTCATCAGTGATGAAATCAGACACCATCTTCAGAGGGTTGCACAACAAAGGTCCAACTGGCTTGAAAGTTGGTGGCCGGTGTATCCATGGGTCCATACTGATGCAGATGGAGTCCCCTGAAACCACTTTCCAGCGCAACCCCTTTTTCAGTATAGCTTTTGATGCTTAGTATGCTTTTCCAAGCGTACGAATCTGTGGGCTTTGGCTCAATCTCCATTGGTGATGCGTTCGCAAAATACTTGGCTTTGTAAATTCTGTGGAGGAGGGAATTAGATACCATAGTTCGCCAAAGTTGCTTACCGAGTACAACATTGTTGAACTGATGAAGTTTCTTGAATCCCAACACCCCTTCTTTCAAAGGTTTTTTCAAGTTCTTCCACGCAATCCATCGACCTCCTCGTAAACCTTCTTGTTTACCCCACCAAAACTGGCTCGGCATTGCCTTTGGAGCACATCTGTTTCGAAATACTAAAAAAATTCATCGTATACACTGGGATAGCTTGAATAATTGTTTTTTGTGAGAATTTCCTTCCCTGCTGTATAAAGACTTCCTTGCTTCCAATTCTTTAACTTATTCGCCACCTTGCTTGGTAAGCTAACAAAACAGACATTCTTGCTCTTTTTCCCATAGCAGTGGGTAGACCAAGATATATCTCATGCGTTAAAGCTTGTCTACCTCCCAGTGCTAAACTCAAAGCTGTTTTATTTTGCGCAGAAACTTTACCGGAGAACACTACCGAGGACTTGTCAAGATTGACTTTTTGACCTGAGGCCGCTTTATAATCGTGTAAAATTTCCAGCAATACAGCAATATCAGTAGTTTTTTTGCTTTACAAAAATTATACTATCATATGCAAAAAAATAAATGGGAAACAATCGGTTCTCCTTGAGATGCTGCTAGCCCCGCTAATTTCTTTTGAGCTACAGCCCATGTGAATCTGCGAGACAATGTTTCGCCATAGAGAATAAACAGGTACTGAGAGGGGGGACAACCCTGTTGTAGCCCTCTTTCTGGGATAATGGATCCTCTCACGTTCCCTCCAATAGAGAGGTAAATGTGGATGTTCTGATTCACTTCGAGACGAGCCCTACCCATCTTCCGCTGAAGCCCAACTTAGCCATTGTTTGCTCAAGAAAAGACCACTCCACCGTGTCGTATGCTTTGGCCATGTCCAATTTTACCGCCATATAACCGGTGCTTCCTTTTTTCCGAACTCTCATCGAATATAATAATTTTTGGGCCACCAAGATGTTATATGTTATCAATCGTCCGGGTACAAACGCACTTTAAAATTCTGAAATAATATCATTAAGCACTAGCTTAAGACGGTTGACCATAGTTTTTGTCACAAGCTTATAAATAGTCGAGCATAGACTAATTGGCCTAAGATCGCTAGGCTTTCTAACTTGTTTAATTTTTGGAATCATGGCAAAAATAGTCGAGTTAAAACTCACAAAGCTGCGATTTCCGTTCAAAATCTCCAAACAAGTTTGACCGACCGAGTCGCCCACCACAGCCCACTGACTTTGGTAAAACCCTGCTAAAAAACCGTCGAGACCTGATGCTTTCCACAAGGCCATTTGGGCCAAAGTTGTATCGACCTCTGAACTGGTGAAAGGTCTGTCCTGTTTGCGTACCTGCTCGTCCGTGATGCTTCTGTTGGTGTTCGCAGCATGCGGTCAATGCTGCTTTTGACTCGGGTGAGAAGAGGCAAATAAGTTACTATAAAACTTTTCCAGAATTTAAATCATTTCACCTTCGTTAGTTTTCCAAACCCCCCGATCATCCTACAGACCTTTTAACCTATTTCGAGCTTGGCGGATATGGCTTCGATGTGAAAATATGTTGTATTTCGGTCTCCTTTACGCAAGAGATACATAAAATCATAAGAGAAACGCTAGGATTAACAAACTAGCGCCTAGAGCTAAAACTTCTACGTTTTCTCTCTAATCATAGTGTAAAACTAAGATTATAAACCTGTAAGTCACGCAAAATGATATAAAACGTGCAAGAAATATAACTCTAATAGAGAGTTATCAATATAAATCTTAACCCCCAAACTACCATAAACTACATAAAACCCCCTCTCCTATAATCACCCCAAACCACCCTAAACTACATAAACCCCCCCAAGCCACCAAAATCCATCGAGGAACAACACCTCTCCAGAATACCTCTGCAACTTCTGAGGGTTGCACCGATCAAAGGTAGTGGAAGTAATTTCTCTTTTCCCCAGTCACAGGAGAACTGAGAGTCAGACCACCATCGTCATGGGAAACAGAAATTGAACCCCCAAATCGAACCCGCAAACCAAAACCCCTCACATATCGAACACCCAAATCGAACCTCCAGCGTCAGATGGTGGTGACGATGATGAACGATGATGGATGATGGTGGAAACGATGATGGCGGTGATGGATGAGGTGAAGGTCGGTGGTGGGAGACTTAAGTATTCTTACATTCCCACTCTGGCCTCCATTAGCTTCCCTCTCCGGTGACCGATCTCACTCTCATTCCCTGTTCACGTTAGCTTCGGCCAGAATACACCGTCGCACTTCGCCCTCATAGCTATGGCGAAACCAGCGCCATCGATTCAGTCCACGACGGTCCAATCGGGACAGATTAGCGGGTGGGAGACAACTGGGGATGAAGATCAGAGAGAGTGGTAGGGTACTTGGGATGAAGATCGATCGAGAGAGGGGGATTGGACCATCGTGGATGACCATAACCTTTGTAACTAATTTATAAACAGTGCAATATTATCTAATATGACAAAAATAATAATAGGAAAAACTTTATTTAGCCGATTAGCCATTCCATCGGTCACCAAAGCCCTTATCGACATTAATAATCAGAAGAATCGATTTCTTCACATCCGGACCAATAAGATGCCAATTTTTTTGATAAAACAGCACGGGGAGGCCATGGTGTCCAAAATGTTTGAAAGGTGCCATGCTCTTGAGAGCCTCCCTTTATCTCTTCGAATGTATAGTCACGGTCAAGTGCGGCTCGGTGGTCAGTAGCTAGCAAGTCCTCAACTTTCTGTAACATCGTCTCCATTACTACCCTTGTTGGATTTGTTGACGTAAACAGGTTGATGAAATAGTTTTCCAGAATGCTTGACTTTTTCTGAAAAGAGGTTTTTCATACTCCATGCTCATCTTCAAAAACCTGGATACTATTCCGAGTTCTTCAGATGCTTGCATTTTTGTGGAAAACTGTATGTCACTATTCTTTAGCCACTCAATCCGCGACCTCTGTCGCCACCTTGCCTCTTCTTTCATAAGTACAAAAGTGGATCTCCTTCTTCAAATCTTTTGACTAGGCTAGATTAGTGGACGATTGGGCTTGAAACCCAGCTGTCAGAGTCATCTTCTCAATCCAGATAGTTGCATTCTTACGCTTCTGAACTCGATTCTCTCGTGTACTTTAGATTACTTGCTACATTGCCTAGGGTCGACATAAAAGTCGGTCCCCCTTAACCAACTGTCATGTACTACTTTCTAACAGCCCTCGTGTTCTAACCACTTGGACACTAAGTGGAAACGGTGGCCACTTTGCGCTTGATCCGAAGCTTGTTCATCCCATCTTATTTCTTTGGGATTTGATAAGAAAATCCCACGGTTAGGTGTTTAACCCGCGCTTATCCGAATTCTTCTACCCACTTTGTAGTAGCCACAAATCAAGTCTTTCTTGAATTTAGGATTTAGATATGAAATAATTGGATTTGTATTTGATCTATTTTCATCCTAATACGGAGTTTATGCTTTAGTGAATGTTTGGCACCACAATTTGGGTTAAAATCTAGCTTTTTAGGGAATTTGTTTGGTATCACATAAATTTTTAAGCTGAAAATCTAAAGATCGAAATAATCTCAATGCAATTGTAGAATCTCCAAAATCTAAGATTATGCAGCTGAAAATCTTCAAAATTAATGTTAATACATATTTTACGTAGTTCATGTACAAGTGGGTGTATCCAAATAATTGACTATAGAACCTTTATAATTTATTAGACATACCAAATTAATAACCTACAATTTCAGCTGATACCAAATAGTGTTTTTTTTTTTTTTTTGCAATTATGCCAAACCGATTTTGATTCTCAGTTCAGCTGGATTTTTCACCCAAATTATTTATAGCCGTTTTTTTAGATTCTTAGTTGATACCAAACAGGGTCTTACAACCGACTTTTATCTTCAGCCTTGTTTTCCATGTATGTATAAGCTCAAATGCTGCTAGAATAGTTCAGAGATCAACCTCCCAGGAACAAAGACATTGTTTCTCTGAAATAATACGATGAAGAACTTTGTTTAGTCGGTTAGTCATAATTTTTACAACTAATTTGTAAACTGTGCTACATAAGCTAATAGCACGAAAATGGAATGACTTACACAATTATTTAACTTTTGGAATAAGTGCGATTAGGGTATTGTCCATATCACCCAAACACTTATTCCCATGAAGAATCTAAAGAATCAATTGCTCCACTTGATCAATAAGATGCCAAAAATTATGATAAAATAGCGCAGGGAAGACATCGTGTCCAGGTTCTATGAGAGGTGCCATGCTCTTGAGAGCCTATCTTTATCTCTTCGATTGTATAGTCACGGTCAAGTGCGGCACGGTGGTCTCTAGCTAGCAGCTCCTCAACGTTCTCCAACATCGGCGCCATTACCTCATTTGTTAGATTTGTTGGCGTAAACAGATTGCTAGAATAGTTTTCCAGAATGCTTGACTTTTCCTGAAAAGGGGTTTTCAATACTCCCTTCTCATCTTCAAGACCCTGAATAGTATTTCGAGTTCTTCAAATGCTTGGCTTTTTGTGGAAATACCGCATGTCACAACTCTTTAGCCACTCAACTCGCGACCTTTGCCACCACATTGCCTGTTCATTTATAAGTAAAAGGTGGATCTCCTCCTTCAAAGCTTTTGCCTTGGCTAGATTAATTAACACTTGGGATTGAAAACCCAATTGTCGAAGTCTTATTCTCAAACTTGATATTTGCCTTCTTACGCTTCCGCACTCGATTCTCTCTTGTACTTTTGGATTACTTGCAACATTGCGTAGAGTCGACATGAAGTCGGTCCCTTGTAACCAAATATCTTAAACTACCTTCTGAAAACTCTCATTCTGTAATCACATGGCCAAGAAGTGGAAACGGCAGTCACTTTGTGTATGATATGAACCTTGTTCATCACATCTTATTTTTATGGGAGTGATCAGAAACTCCTGCGGTTAGGTGATTAACCCGCGCTCGTCCGAATTCTTCTACCCACCGAGTATTAGCAACAAATCAAGTCTTTCTTGAATTTAGGATTTGGATACGGACTGATTGGTTTTAAACTCGATATATTTTCATCCTAATACGGGCGTTTATGCTTTAGTGCTTGGTTGGAACCACATATGGATTAAAATATGCCCTTTTTAGAGAACCTGTTTGGTATAACATAAAACTTTAAGCTGAAAATCTAAAGATTAAAATACTCTCAACGCAATTGTAGAATCTCCAAAATCAGGAATTATTTAGCTGAAAATTTTCAAAAAAAAAATAATTTTAATATTTTCACATTAGCATGATAGTAATTCATGCATAAGTGAGTGTATTCAAACAATTGACTATAGAACCCTTTAAACTTTTGCGAAACGGATTAAATTTATAACCTACAATTTCAGCTCATACGAAATAGATTTTGATTCTCAGCTTAGCTGGATTTTTCACCCAAATTATTTTCAGCCGATTTTTTAGATTCTTAGCTGATAACAAACAGGGTCTTATCTTGACCCAAAACTTAGGGGGAGAAGAGAAATAAAAAGGAAAAAGGTAAGAGCTCTGTCGTCCCTTTCGCGCATTATCTTCTCTCCCTAATCTGGGCCACTATATAAACAAACTCTCCCCTTCTCTCTCACACATCGCAATCCAATAGCTGGATATTAAATTCTCCACTCTTCCCCTTCATCGTCTCAATTGTTTATCAAATTCAAGGGATACTACACGCACTACCCAGTACTCCTTCCTCCAGATCGTGACTGACGGAGAGCTCGATCGCAGATCGGTTTTACCCCAATTTACAAGGTCAGATATTCAATTCATTGTTTAAATTTTTCTGGGTTTTGTCGTTTGATTGATATCTGGGTTCTCTTCGGTTTTTCCCCAAAATCTGTTCGTGGGTTTTCTTCGGATTTGCAACTTCTGTTCTGGGTTGTGTTCGGTTTCTCAAAATCTGTTCTGGGTTCATCTCTATGTAAGCGGGTATTGATTGATTTGCATCCAATGAATAGATTTTGTGTTTTGGTTTTGCGTTTGAATTGGGTAATTTTGAAGAAAGGGAATTATTCAATGAGAGGCTAAATTGGTGACTGTCTGATTTTAGTTTCTTCTGGAATCTGAGATTTCAATCTCATTTTGGCTTTGCATGGTAGAAAGGCATACTTGTGTCCCATCACATTGATATAATTCATATAATTGGTACAGTGTACAAACATTTGTATCTAATTGACATTAGAATGCTTTCTAACAAGGGGTTGATTTGGAGTTAACCTTTATGTATTGAATTATCATGAAACCATGTTTGAAGCTCAGCTAAACACTGCACAAGTTGATTTCATCTGTTTTGATTCTTTTCTGGCCCTTTTTGATTCATTAAACAAACTGTGGGCTAAATGAACGAAATTGGGTAGAAATTTTAACATTTCTGATATACATCCAGGTTTTGTAGTGAGGAAGTTACTCTGATCATGCAACTCCTGTTGACCTTAAAATCTTTTATGATCTCTAGTAGTTTGTAGTGTTCAAACTGATAAAACATATATTCTCAATAGTATAGTGCTTTGGCCAAAAAAGTCTGTATAGTGCTTATTCGGCAATTTAAAACAACATCTTTTACTTGATTTTTTGTTTTTGTATAGTGCTTTGACCAAAAAAGTCTGTATAGTGCTTTCATTGGTTTTGATTCTTTTCGGGTTCCTTTGGCTCCTTTGATTCAAAATGTGCCCTAAATGAAGAAACTTGGGTAGGGATTAATAGAAGACTAAACACTATTGTGTTACGGTTTTAACAGTTCTGATATACATCTAGGTTTCTATGAGAAGTTCCTCAAGTAAAGCAATTCCTGTTGTCCTTAAAAATCTTTCACAAATGCAACCTCTAGTAGTTTTTAAGGTGATCGAGTTGATAAAGATTTGACCCAAACAATTTGTAGTGCTTACTTGTCATAGACAAATAGTAGCTTTTACTTGGTTTTGTGCTGCAAACTACATAATTCCTTTCAATTTAGTTCAGAGTAGCATTACCACATGCCCCTTTTTTCTACCCCATCTACCATTTGCAACCTCTTATTTATCCATTATCAGAAATCACTATCCTGACTCCATTCTTTTCATTACAAGCAACCATTGTCAAGCCATCGTGCCGATCACATTATACCCTGACATTATTCAAAATATTATGTACTTTGGAATGATGTTATGACTTATGAGGTGGGTTGTGGTAGTGGTGTAGTTGAGGAATCGTGTATTGGGAGAATGGGAGTGGTTGAAGTAACCAACGAGGAATGAAGATGGCTCCTGAAATGGAGTCTGGTAATGGGGACTTCCGCCATAACTTACTGATATTGGTTGTTTTCAAGAACGATCAGCTAGGGTAAGGTAGCTCTTGGAGGCTAATAGTCACTTGACTGGAAAGGAGAAGCTGGGAGGATTATAAAGGAACAATTTGGTGATGTGTTCATTATCCATAATTCTATGTGATGGGAGTATTTGACTCTGTAGTGCCATGAGTTCACCTTTTGTTATGGTGACTCTTTAAAAAGTGAACTAGTAGTACCTGTCAGAGTCTTGTTCATCTAGGATCCTTCAATAAGGGTATGGGCTTAACCAGATCCATATTATGTTTAGTTGAATATATAACTACTAATTAAATTTACTAGTGGAAAGTGAGAGCTATTATTTCATGCCCACGCTCACTATATCACCCTGGGGAATATTACTACTAAAAGAATTATACCTTTTTTGTTCTTGGAAGCAGTGGGTGGTTAGTCCAGTCCCCTGTGTTGCATCTTGCTTGAATTAGAAGGCTCAGACACTTAGATCTGCATCTGGGTCTAATTCCCAACCGAGGCCTCAAGTGGTTGCTGAAGGGTAAGATTAAGAAATGGCCACTATTTGAAGCTAGTTGATCCTTAATAGTAGCAACAGCAATGAGGTAGAGTTTAGGTAAGCACTGGCTGAAAATTTACCGGTGGTAATGATGATCTTCTTTCCTCTTCTAGTACCAGAAAGAGTACTTTGTAGTTTGTTTCTCTTAATTGTTGCGTAGATTTCGACCAATAAGGTCTACATTCAGTTTTGTGCGCCCGACCTTGTGATTTGTTGGAAAATTTACTTAAGAAAGTTGTTATTTCTAGTCTAGCACTTTCTGTACCAAAAGCTGTGTAGCACTTGAATGAGCTGATATGGTTAATCACTTTGATATCTAATCGTCTGTCCAAAGCTGGCTTCAGGTTTTGCTGTTTATACTCCCCAACCCCATAAGCCAAATTCACTGATTCATTTGTTGCATCTAATGTACTCCCATTGTAAATATCATCGGTAAAACTACATCGACAAAGGAATATACTATGGAAAAGGAAAATCGGTCTTTTATAGGCTTATTGTTATAACCACGTAACCTCCATTCAGATATGCAATAAGCTCTATGTACAGTTAGGAGATAAAACTAATTGAGACCACATATTCAAGGGTTTTTTCTTTGGGGGTGATGTGCATTGGCACATTATCTTTTTTCCCTTTCCCAATCTTGCTGCCAGTGCCAAGGTTGATATTTCTCTCTCTTCAACCACAACCTTTCTTGAATGTTAAATCCCTTATACAAAGTACGGGCATCAGCACTGTTTTTTCAATTAATCACTCAGCAAGCCTCTGATTCATCCTCTCAACTTTCAATGCTGATTTTTGGGTTTAGAGGGCCAGGCCATGAACTGTACTCTAAACTTAAGTATTTGACAACTTCACGTTTCATTCACAATACTCCTTTTCTGCTATATCCCTACTACTCTGGAGTATAAACCAAGGCAGGATGGTTAGATGAGGAAGGGTAAGTCTTGTAATATGTTTCAACAGCCGAGCTCATATTCCTCTCGTATTTACTTCTCTTTATGGTTTGTGAAAATCCTTGTGGGGTCTTTTTTGAATCGATAATATAGGTATAATGATCCAAGTATTGTTTCCAATAGAGGCTGGGTGAGATAGGCTAGAGTCTCCGTCAGAGGTGTGGGAGGGGTACCACAACCTTTCTGCTCAGGTGTACAAATGAAACTCTACTCACATCCTTGTTCAGAAATAGAGGGATAAAGGAACATAAGTATGCTATCAATGGTAACAGCTTCTTTTGCCCACAGTCTTTCAAGACATATCATGATTAAATGTTCTTGAGGTTGAGAGTTAACAACATCCTTACTTTAGTGTCCATAAAAAAAAACATTTTTACTTTAGTGGTAGATGCTTCAATCTAAGTTACATGACTCGTCATTCTTGGCATGTTAACCGTGTCTACCCGAACCTCGCCGGTAAAGCTACTGAATCTGCATCGGATCGTGGCTCCATCCTATCGTACACTTCGGTTTCCCCTTCCCCCTTGCATATTTCTGTGTCATGTCATTATCTTCACCGTGGTCGAAGTTGAGGTTGGGTTATCGTTGTCTAATTCTCGCTGGTTATTATCCAAACTCACCTCCCCCATAATGCTTTCTAATAAAGCCCCCCAAAAAGGAATTCACTGCTAGAAAGTTAGAAAGCCTTTTCCTCCCAATTTGGTTCTTGAGATGATAAAGATAGATCCCTGGACTCATTTCTTGTACTAATATAAAGTAAGGCCTAAATGCATGATTTACATAATGACAGAGGCATGAAATAGAGTATATCATATCCCCGCACCCTTGTCTAAAATTTTGACACTTTTATTCATGACAGAGGCATGAATAAAAAGTTATGTCTGTATGAAAATCAAATTTTTGGATACACACACGACATCAACTATCCTTTCCTTTGACTCAATTTACACAGAAAGGGTTATAGTGAAGCTGTGATCATATTCAGGAACAGCCAGCTTACACTGAATATCAATGACAAATTACAACCATTTTGCACAGAAGCTCTCAATGACCATAAATTTACAATAACAAACTTCTTTAGCAGATATGAAGATCCTGTTCTCAGCTTCAGACCGAACAAAGAAATATATCATGATGAATCTCCAACTTTCCAAATCAAATAAGCAGGTACAGAAGAAACTGAAGCATCACTCTACTGAGAGTAATAAGATCCTTAGAAAAGCAAAATAGTTGGAGTAGGCAGCCAAACAAGAAACAATGTCAGAAATGTTACAAAAATCCGTCTTGGTAATAAGTAGATAAGTTGTGTAATAAATCAATTCCTTCTCAATCATTAGCTCATTGGGCAAAAGATCAAGCTCCACAAACTCTCAACCCACATGAAAGTTAACATCCCCCTTTAAACCTTGTCACCCCTCTAATTCCTTGTCTCAAAATATCTGAAGGATATAGTGCTACAGTCACTTCCCTCCACAAACTCCTACCTTCCCTCCACACAAATGTACAAAGCATATAGCCTTGGTAAATGCAACCAAAATCTATAAACCCCTACCACCAAAGGGATGTATACTAGTTCCTTAATTTACTACATGATTCATGAACTTATTGCAATCACCCGGCAACTAGGGGTGGCAATGCGGTCCAACGATCCAAGATTTGAGTGATCTGATCTCATTCAAATTTGAGTTTAGCCCATTATAAATGGATGGGATATGGATATTGAAATCATGATATGTGCAGATTTAAGTCCATATTATCTAGTAATAACAGTAGATATCCAACCCAATTTAGTTCGGATCGCCCAGTAATATCAAATTCAAATCTTTAGTAAGTTTTTTAAATAGGGGTAGGCTATGTTGTAAATATATAGTACTTATATTTTCTACAAACCTACCCCTATTTAAAGATTATATTTACAACCTAACCTACCTTTATTTAAAGAACAGAACTTTTCTAAACCTAGCCTCTTCATTTCTCATATCTCTCTCTGCCTCTCATCTCACAACTCTAAAAAAGCCTAGAGAAGGTTCTGGAACCGTGGAATGTGCAGAAATCGCAGATTCTTGTCCGGAAAACCCAAGTCGTTGCTGGAAGTCTAGAACCCTTCGAGCACTGTTGGAGTGAGATCTCAACTCTCTCTCTCTCTCTCTCTCTCTCTCTCTCTCTCTCTTAAACGTTGCAGAACTGCCATGCTGTGTATCCCCCTTCCGTCGTAACCATCGCATGCTGACATAAGTCTAAAACTATAGCGTTGAATTCTCTTCATTCCGTCGCCTACGTCTTGCTGTCTCACTAGCTGGCGATTTAGGCCATTAAAAGATCTGAGGTTAACTTTATTTTATATTTTGAAATGAACAGAACTGAGAGTTGGCCATTAACAAGTTGAAGCTTTTTGGTGTCTGTGAATCTGATTGGTGTCTTTTCTTTTCTCTTGTTGTCTTGGGAATGCTCTTTGTTTTTATTAAAGGCCAAGATGAAGCTTCTGTAACTTTTAAGACATAGAAGTTTTGAATATATTTTAAGGGAGCTATTTCTGATTCTTTGTTTTTGTTTCAATGCTGGATTGTCCGGTGTGTATGAACGTCAAGAATTTTCATTGATTCTGTGTGTAAATTCTGGTAATTTTGACTCTCTGCTCTGGTTTCTGAATTTGGTTGCTGAATTGTTGAACTATCTATATAATATGGTGATCTGGTTTCTGAATTTGGTTGCTACTCTGAAATACTGTTAATTTGGTATTGATCTGCGCGTCTTATTCTTGAATACTTGAATTCATATGTTGGATAATTTAGTACAATCTTAGACTCAATTCACGACCGCCGGCATCACCACACAAAAAGAAAGCACTCAAGTTTCTTACTGACGTTGAAAGGTAAATTGGGTCATGATTCATGAAATGAGTTAGAAGACGAAAAAAACTTTAGAGATACTTGGAAGATACTACCATTTCCATCTTGCAGGCCACCTCTCGTGTTTTCCCTAAAAAAATCCAAATCACAACCTCCTTGAAGTTGGCCCAAAAGAAGACCTTAGACATTTTTGGTAAAGAAGCATTCCAAGTGTCCCAAACATAATCCGCGATCATCTATTGATCTCCTCCACTCTCTTAACAGATTGACTTCAAGCGTTATAAACATTCTGAAAACTGTGCAAAAGATTGCATATATCCCTACTAAAAGAAGGTGGGATATCCTTTCACAGACATTCTCGACACCTCAGTTTTCCAGTCAAACCCATGGTTAAGCTATCTTAAACTACTCTCTCCATCATCCTACTCAAATGTTCCATCGCTAAACTAGAATGCAAAGTAGTATGAGGATTCCGAAACTTAAACCTCAAGAAGGATGGAAAATCCGTAAGGAATCTTGTTAACAAGGATGGACCGATGGACATAACAAACCATAGAACAGGGACTTAGAGTAAACTGCTCCATTTATCTTAAAGCTCAATCTGATTCAAAATAAGTAAGTGAAAGTATTCCAAGTGCAGTGATCATAACCCCTTAACCACCTTACCTCTTACTCCTAGCGTACTGCTTCTGCCTCTCATCTATCTACACACTCACTCACCACCAATACGTTGTGATTAGCCACAAAAACATTCTTAAGTCTAAACATATGCAGTTAACACCTTCTTTCTTCTGAAAGGCAACACTTTGTTAAAATTTTGTATGAACCATTGAGCAATCAAATAGGTCCCACAAATGCTGGCTCTCACCTTATGGCATAATACTTTAGTTCTCTCCTTAGCCACTTAACAAACTTCTGCATATTTATAAGTTGTCTACTTGTTCCCTTAATTATCCGATGCTTCAAAGTAGAAGACCTAGGAAGACGGAACAAATAAGAAACTGCCTCTTTCTCTCTCTCTCTCTCTCTCTCTCTCTCTCTCTCTCTCTCTCTCTCTCTCTCTCTACTGGACTGAGTAAATGCATACAATTCAATTGTTTCGAACTCATGAATAAATTTAGAGACCTGTGATATGGATCAAGACAAAGAACTACTCCCCTAATTAGTCATATAGTCAGCGAAATGTTAATAATAGTATTTTAATTCTGTTTTGATATTTTTCCCCTATTTTGTTAGTTATATGGCCTGAAGCTGGTCATTACGGGTCAGTATTTGTGACAATGGATTTTATTGTTGTTCGACTGTTGGCCAGTTTTTGAATTTCGTCCTGATACCCGAGATTCGTGATTAAGTTCCATTTTGTTGGTTAACCAATTCTTGATTTCTGCTTGAATCATGGTAGGTTTTGGAGTTGCTAGTCGTTGAAGACCATGTCCCTTCAACAAGCTGGTAATGCTGAGTACATGGCTGATGAGTATGAGATGGATGATGTAGATGACATGGACGAAGAGTTCCGTGGCAGAGAGATGGGTGACTCAGATTCTGAAGTTGATGAAATTGACTACTTGGTTTGTGTTATAACTTCTTAGCTCATAAAATTTGCGCTCGTGCTCTAAGACTACCGAAAATATTTCTTCTTAGTCTTGTGATATTTTCTTCTTGGTGGTGCATATTAATCAATTTCACTTTGTCTATTCAATTAACTGAAAAATAATTCACGGGCTAACCATTCAGTTCCAATTCATCAGAATTATAAAATGGCAGACACCACCGCTGCTGAAGCTAGGAGAGGCAAAGATATCCAAGGAATTCCGTGGGAAAGACTTAGCATCACAAGAGAGACGTATCGGCAAACTAGGCTTGAACAGTACAAGAATTACGAAAACGTCCCTCAGTCTGGAAAAGGGGCAGAAAAGGTAAGATAATTTATTTTCTTCCCATTCCTCGTGATATGTTTTAATACACATTTGATGATGATTTAACACCAGTGGTTTCTCATTGTTTATGCAGGAATGCAAACCCACCATGAAAGGGAGCATGTATTATGAGTTCAGGCGAAACTCACGATCTGTGAAATCAACTATTCTTCATTTCCAGGTCAGCAGTTGTCCCATTTACAATTACCTCAAAGTTTGCAGTTTGTTGTCGTGAAATTACTGGTTTCATGTGATTTGTCAGTTTATCTTATTTTCAATATGAATTAGTAATTTTATAATTCATGAGCTGTTTGAGTCTGACAAAACAGTATGGCACACAATTTTAGAATTTCACTGCCTTTCATTTAATCCATAGTTGGAAACATGATACCGATTCCTGCTTTTTTAGCATTTAGTGCTTTGTAAACAAGACAGAACTGATGGGCGTTAGGCATATTCTTCATACGATATCAAAAAGGGATTTAAAACTAGGTATTGAGCTTGTCAAAGGAAGCCACATCAGAAAAATAGAGTGAACATGGCTCCCTTTATTTGACATTCTTCCTCCTGTAAGTACCAGAAAGAGTATTTCATCGGCAAAGGGGGTGTTTGGGAACTCAACTTTTTACGGTTTTGGGTTTACAGAACTATTTTTGTGGTTTTGGGAATGGGGTCCGGCTATCAAATGTGAGACGAAAGCAGAAAGAACAATCTTACTACCCAAAAGCCTCAGCTTATACTAAACCAAAAACCGTAAAACCATGAAATCCAAACAGCCTTGAAGGGATGAAAATAAGAAGACCCGATCAATTGCGGATGCCGCGTCTTTTTGCTACAGAAACTAATACAACAAAAATATGCATTATGGGTTCGAGTATCTTTATTTACCAATTGGTAGGATAATCTCATTGTAGTCTATAGTGCATGCCTCTAATACAATACTACCAACTTTCTGAAAGCAGTCTTTTGGAGATTATCAGCTCTCACTCTCCGACACCAGAATTAGCTATCAGTTCAGCATTTTAATAATGAATTGTTCAACAAGGATCATGGAGGTCTGAGATGGCATATTAATCTTCCCATGCTGAAAATCTGTGAAATACTACATTATCTGTTTATAGTTAACCCACTGTATCCACATACAACTGGCTTAGACTTATAAGAAACCATGATCAGTGGTGAGGTAGGTGCTGGTGCAATAATATTCGCAATGTGCTGCATTATATATAACAATGCTTCTCGGAGCTAGATTGACACAGAATACTTGTTGGGATAAGCCTTAGACTTTTTATACACTTTTCTGTATCGGTAAATATCATCCACTGTCTAGGAGAGTTGCATATATGATGTATCACATTTAATGGTTAAATATCTTGAGGATTGAACTGATCAAAACTGGACTTTTGAAAAAAAAAAGAATTCAGGGACACACAACTTAGTAAATAGTGTTTTCTCTATATGTTGGCATAATATTAAAAGTATTTTTCTGATGCAGTTGAGGAACTTGGTATGGGCTACATCGAATCATGATGTTTATCTTATGTCGCATTTTTCTGTTATCCACTGGTCTTCATTGTCGGGTAACAAGTCTGAGGTTCTCAATGTTGCCGGACATGTGGCACCATGCGAGGTGAGTAAACTCGATTCTAGTATTTTTGGCTAACTGTTCATCATTCTATCTCTCTATATTTTCTCACATGGAAGAATCTGAATGATGTACTAAAAATGATTTTATGTTCTTTCGTATAGAAACATCCTGGAAGTCTCTTGGAAGGTTTTACGCAGACCCAAGTTAGCACGCTTGCCGTGAAAGATAGGTTGCTGGTTGCTGGAGGATTTCAGGGAGAACTTATCTGTAAGGTACGTGATTCATTTCTGGAATGGGGTAATTTTTCTAGTATTTCAAGGTGAACTGCATTTGGTAGGATAAGATACTCTTGTGCAAGTGATGTTCATGCATTTGGTAGGATAAGATACTCTTGTGCAAGTGATGTTCATGTTTCTATGATACCCTTCCATAGCCTTCCTCCTGCTGAAACTACCATGATTTCAGTGTTTCACACTTTCTTTCCAGATCACCGGCTCTGCTATATGTCTTATTTCACTCATAGTAGCAGCAAACGTAATTTCATAACTGCATATCATGATCATTGTGTGCATGAACTCCAGTTGGAATGGAGATCCTTCATCAGTAGAGGCAAAACACTTGGAAACCCCCTCCAGCTATTTAGTCCTTTAGTATACATGTGAGGTTTGAAGACCTGCCATTATCCAGCTCTTTATTTTCGGATCTTTACGCTTGACACACACACACACGGACTCCGGTATTGGAGGAAAAATTGGTCTCGGGCATAATTGGCAACTAACTTACCTGGAACGCCGATCGTTCCGGTTCGTGGAACGGGATTGCGGAACGGGAATTCGGTATGCCAAGGGTAGGCTTCTTTGGATACCTTAGCAGGAGTTTTACCATTTATCGCAATTCATAAAGTGTAAGAAACTGCTCAATATATGCAATATTTAAAAGTCAATACTCTAAAAATGGATGTAACTTATCAAATCTAAATTTAATTCCCCCTTCTACATAGATGCTTTAGGTGAAAATAGTGAAAAAATTGGGATCGCCAAATTAAGCGATCTGGATCGCGGGTGTTCCACGTTTCGGATCGCGTGATCCAATCGCGATTCGCAGGGTACGAGTGAATTGTGGTAACACTGATTGCAACCTTCGATGGACCATGAACTTTGACAGTAATAAGACATTGCTCCATTTTCTTACGCCTGGAAGTTGCCGTGTCTCCTGCTGAGAAGGACTTCTCCTGAAACTGGAATTATGGAGAAAATGCAATATTTTGGCTGCATTAAGATAAAGTGCAACAATTGCTAGTTGAATGGGGGGATCGATTTATTGGGTGTCACCAATAGACTAATAGTTCCTTTGTAGCATTGCCACTCATTTCTGTTGCTTTATGTACGAGGCTTGACCACAAGCTGAGAATTCTTTTCATTTTCATTGCAGAATTTGGATAGACCGGGAGTTTGCTTCTGCACTAGGACAACTTATGATGACAATGCAATTAGTAATGCTGTTGAGATCTACGACAGTCCAAGGTATTTTCTACTCTTCATATTCGATGTTTGTTCTGTTATCTTCCTAATCACTCTTCTAAACCCTCCTTCTGCCTTTGATGAACCAAACAAACAGTGGGGCAGTTCATTTCACAGCTTCGAATAATGACTGTGGTGTGAGGGACTTCGACATGGAAAAATTTCAGCTTACCAAGCACTTCAGATTTCCATGGCCTGTGAATGTAAGCATCTCATTCTCTTTTGTTACGAGGCGTAGTGCCAGGAATATACTATCTAAGATTCTTGAGTGTTGGGTTTTGATGTTAATGCTTTATTTCTCTTTACAGCATACTTCTCTAAGCCCCGATGGCAAGATTCTTCTGATTGTTGGAGATAACCCAGAAAGTGTTTTGGTTGATTCCAATAGTGGCAAGGTAAGTTCACTCAGTGCTTTACTCCAATCGTTATCTTGATCTATATAAAAAGTCGCATTTAGAATTATTATTTGGGTTAAAGACACTTTCACCTCCTCAAGTTTGATGCAAATACACTTTAACCCCTTCTAGTTTGGGAAATGATGCTTTCACCCTTTCTGTCTGTCAAGTTTTATATTATTTACACTCCCAAATTGTGACATCATTAGTCCGAGGGCGGTTGTCAGTCACTATAGTAGTTTTGAGCATAGTTTTTAAAACCGGACCGGACCGGCCGGTCGGACCGGTGAACCGTCCGGTGACCGGTTCGGTCCTACCATTAGACCGGAAATGCAGAAACCGGTCAAACCCGGTCAAAAACCGGCCGGTTTTGCGGTCCAACCGGTGAACCGGTCGGCCAAACACCGGCTGGTTTCTGGAAAATATCGCTTCTAGGTCGACTACGGGAACCGAGAGAGGAAGGAGGTAGGTGGCGACGGCGATAGAGGCGGTTGGAGGTGTGAGTTTCGCCGGAGTGGAGGACGGCGGTGGTGGTGGTGCTTCGGCCTAAACAAAACAGCGGAGGTGGTGAACAGTGCATCGGGTTTGAATATCGTGTGCGATCTGAGAAGAAAATGGGCGTAGAGGGAGAGACAGGTGTGGTGAGAAGAGATTGAGGCTGATTTGTAGGGATTCCCTGATTTGTGCCAGGTGAAAACATGAGAGAGAGAGAGAGGGAGAGAAATGGGGTGAGAAGAGAGAGAGATAAGTGAACTGGTGTGGTGAAGACTGAAGAGATAAGAGCAACCTACCACATCAAGATCGTGTGGGCACTGGGTAGATAGGGATATTTGGTATGTACTGCCACATCATGCGTTTGTATTTTTTTTTCTAATGTTTGCTTTTTTGAAAAAAATGAAATGTTTAGTTTATGAGTTTTATGTTATATATTAATTAATTTATTAAACATTTATTTAAAAAAATATAAGTGTTTAGATTTCAAGTTATATTTAGGTTTGACCGACTAAATATATACTATATATATACATATAAAGTTTGATCAACTAGTCGGTCATATTTTGAGTTTACAAGTTATATTTTAATTATGTTTAATTGATACTTATATAAAAATAAATACTTATATATTATTTAATAAACGTGCGATTAAACCGGTCCGACCATGAACCGGTGCCTCACTGGTTCAATGGCCGGTCCGGTTTTTAAAACTTTGGTTTTGAGGACATATTTTCTCTCCTAGAGTATGATGACACAGTCAGGTGTGCAAGTGTCCTGAAGTTTGGAACACAAAAGGGGTGCTTAAAGGGGTGAAAGTGTCTTTTACCCTAATTATTTAGCTGAAATGTAAAATTCGGTGTGAAAGTGGCAAGGTAAGTTCACTGGGCCTTGTTTGGGCAAGGGATAAAAAAGAGGGGATAGAGGTAAGTTTATACCTCCTGCTCCTTATCTCGTGTTTGGGTGTGGTATAAGGAGCAGGTATAAGACACTTTATCTTATCCCCTTCACTATCTTTTTGCCTACAAGCTTATACCACCAGGACAAGGAAAGTGGGTGATAAACCGGGTATTGGGAAAAGACCAAATTACCCCCAAATAAAAGAATAAATGTGAGGTGAAACCCTCGATGGCTCACATACGTTCGTTCAATGTTTTTGCATCTTATCCCTGTATCTTATCCTGCTCTAACAAAAAATCACTTATCCTGCATTATCCTAGTACAATCATATCCCACCTCATATCCCAGTATATTTTTAATATCGTAGGCCAAACGAGGCTTGTGCTCTACTCCATCTTTATCTTGATTTATGCAAGAAGTCGCATTTAGAATTATCATTTTAGCTGAAATTTAGTAAGCAGTGAAACGTACTAAGTTGATTGGAACTCGGTGTTTTTTTTTGAAGGAAATTACATCTTTGGCTGGTCATTTGGATTTCTCATTTGCATCGGCATGGCACCCTGACGGACGCTCTTTCGCCACCGGAAACCAAGACAAGACCTGCCGAGTTTGGGATGTCCGAAACCTCTCCAAGTCAGTCACTGCTTTGAAGGGTAACCTCGGAGCCATCCGATCCATTCGGTACTCATCGGACGGACGGTTCATGTCGATGGCAGAGCCCGCCGATTTCGTCCACGTCTACGACGTCAAAGGCGGGTACGAGAAGGAGCAGGAGATTGACTTCTTTGGGGAGATATCCGGCATGTCGTTCAGTCCGGACACTGAGTCGCTCTTCATAGGAGTGTGGGACCGGACCTACGGTAGCCTCCTCGAGTTTGGCCGGCGAAGGAACTACTCGTATCTTGATTCCGTCATATAAATATAAGTTCTCCTCCGCCGGAAGATGAAAAAAACTGCAAATAAATTGTGATTTGGACTCGGTTTCTGTCACTAATTTGGAAAGATGGCAGCTGTTAAATGCAGTAGTAGTAGGTGTGGGTTCATCAAGTGGTAATGGACATGTTGTACAATGTCAGATGTTAAAACTTTTTTACTTATGATGGGGGATGATAAGGTGGTTATCTAAGCATGTACAGAAGGTAGTAAAAAACTAGAGATGAGGAAGGATTTTTAAGGTTGGAGTTAGAATATTTCTGTTGTTTATGTACTGGTTGTTTTCAGGAACTCCCGTTTGTTTCGGAACCAATCTTCTAGCTGCGTCTCATTTTAAGTTTTATACACTGCTTTCGGAACCAATCGTCTAGCCCTGCGGGGCTAGGAGCGCAAGCAGGGCTTCTTGCCAGAAGCTCAGTGTTTGGCTCATACGAAAGTTTGTTTGGAGCTCAGCTTGATTTTAGAGCTCGGTGAGTCAAGAGCATATTAATACTCAGCTCATCAAGATTTATCAGCTCGTGCGTTTATTGATTCACGGCATCTTGACCCATGATCTCTTGAACCTCGTTTGCAAGCAAGGGCGGAGCCAACCTCTGTTGAGAAAAACGAAATATGCAGAAAGAAAGAATAAACACACAGATTTACGTGGTTCGGCAAAACAGCCTACTCCACGGAGTTGCAGAGATTTCACTAAAACAGACGAATCGTCTCAGAGAGAATTACAAGCGAAATCAGAAACGCTCAACATAATTGCTACGAACCCTAAACACTCTATAAATAGACGACCTATTAACCGGGCCGGATCCAAGCCAAAACGGGTCGCTTCGCTCCACGAATCATGTCTCCCTTTTCGGGTCGTAGCAAAACATGAATCGGGTCGATTCATAAAACGGGTCGCCCATGAACCAGGGCTCCACCCCCAACAACCTCTAGCGCGGTTAGGCTCGTGCCCTACTCAAAACTTTGAAAATTGCATACTATGATGCATAAAGATTACGATTGTGCCCTTACTCATATTCCATAAGTGCCCCAAGTGTTTTGAATACCTGACTCCACCCCTATTTGCAAGTGATGTTTTGAATATCCGTGTCGGTGAGAGGTGAAACCTACTTGTCTTCATGTTCACCGAGGAGGAAGAGGACTGTGATAGAGTATGGAAAGGTACACCATCGACAGTCCGGAATAGCCTAATGGTGATGAGTTGTTACAAACTGGAGTCTGAACCAGAGGACACCTACTTCAGATTTTCCCCATATGGATGCTGATCCAGGAACTTCCTTTGGAGAAGCTGGTAGTACGCAACGCAAGTAAAAATAGGAAGCTTAGCATGAGAAGTTCTTAAGGTAGAAGCAGAAAATCCGAAGAATGAAGATGACCCTGCTCCGGCGCTGATGAGGGTCAGAGTTCTAATTAACACTACCAAGCCCCTTGAGAGAGGCTTCTTCCTCAAAAACTATAATGGTTGTGGTGGCGGGATTCCATTTCAATATGAGAAGTTGCAAGGCTTTTGCTTCAGATGCGGAAGGGTAGGTCATGACTGGGATGAGAGCAAGTTCCTAACCCATATAGAACTTAATTTGGGTTGTGGGTCGTTCTTAAGAGCTCAGGAGGTGAAGAAATTTAGAAGAGAATTGGGGAATCCTGGAGCAAATCGAGGAAGAATGAGAGGTAGCCAAAGAGATTCGAATGATCAGAGAAGCCAAGAGAATTCACATGAGATGTTAACTATGGTGGCGCGTGAGGTCAACATTAATAAGCATGGTGATTCAGGAAGAGACAACTGGGTAGGAAGGCGCGTGGTTAACGGTCGGGATAGTACAAATCGTCCTTTTGAGGTACCACTCCGTCTCACCTCTTCCTCCACATCCTGATTTCTACCACTATTCTCTGGATCACTTTGACCGGGTGATTTAAATAACAAAATGATGTAATTGTTGTATAATTTTTTCATGGGCTAGTTTTTTGGCTGGACCAGGCCCAATAAATCAACACTTAACATAAATTTAGCTGGCCCAAAACAGGACTCTTATGAAATAAACAATGATGATCCACTACAAGTCTACAAGTTATAGGTGCATTAGTAGCCCAATGTCAAAAACAAAAACGAAGTCAAAGGAGGAATTAGGAATGTCAAAATGGAAGGAGAAAGATCAAGAGGGAGATACGGTTAAAGATCATGGAAATTAGGAAAGGAGATGAAGAAGATGAGGAAGAGAATCAAAATGTACAGCAAGCAGATGAATTAATCAGATTCACAGTGGGCAGTGGCTAACCGTAATATAGCAAACAACTTCAGCCGCAACTCAAAAGGGAGTATAGGGCGATCATGTCACTAGAATGCCAAAAGCCAAACGGATGGGGAAGAAGATGGTACCAGAAAGATTGCTCAAGATTATAGAAGAGATTTTTTCTAATCATGAACTTCAAGAGACGACCCAAATATTAATAGATGCCAGGAAATTCATTGAAGAGGGCTCGACGGAATCTTTGTTAGTGCTAACATTTCATTTGAGGTTTTCAACACGAAAAGGGAGTCTGTAACATCTTATGGCAACAAAATTATTTCTGAGGAGGCGGGCATTACCATTCCCCTATCCATGAGTGGAGTAGTGTGGAAGTGCCGGAAGTTAGGGGAGACCAAGGCATTTCATCAAGTTCAAGTCCTAATGAAGCAGTAGGAGGGAAGCGGGGTGTTCCTCCCAGCAACAAATGTAAGTTTTGATACATGAATTTTTTTTCTGAAGATAAGTTAAAAAAGTTTAAGCTCTGTTGAACCTTGTCGTAAAGGTGGTGGGAACTGCTTTCGCTGGAGTTATATAGAGTGTGAAGAAGTAGTGCAACTTAATCTCAGTCTTAATGCCATCTAGCCAAACGAACTCTATTTGGATGTTTTATTGTATTCACCTTGTACCCAAAAAAGAGGAAAATCTATGGAAAGATCTCAGGTACATTATGAACATAAACCAACTCCGTGCAGTGTTAATAGGTGCTTCATCAAAAAAGATAAGAGAAGAGGAAGAGTTTTTGCCAATACTTCAAGAGTAGGATTATTCAATTCAATAATGAAGTAGGGATGATTGATTCGAGGTTAAGGCTCCGTTTGGTTGGTGGTAAAACATTTTCCTGTAAAATGTTTTCCGTTGTTTTGGTGTTTTGGTGCTGTTTGGTTGGAAGTATAATGTTTCCTAGTAAAATGTTTTCCCTCAAATGATGTAAACTGATTTACACATTTCAAATCCGTAAGCCATTTTCCGGAGAGTGAAGGAGCACAACAACTCATACTAACACCTCCACCACCACTACCACCTACCTCCACCACGACCCATCACCGCCACTCATCACTGCCATTTCGGTCACGGTCTACTGTTTTGGCGAGAGTCAACCAAACACGAAAAAATAATTGCAGGGAAAACTTTTTCACACAAAACATTTTACACGTAAAATATTTTCCCTTGTAAAACATTTTACTGCGAACCAAACAGAGCCTAAATGGAGCCAAGTTTACATGGTTAAATGAGTGGAAGAATGGAAGAGTTATGGGGAAGAGCTTGGATATAGGTTTTGCCAATAGTGAATGGACAAGATAATGTCCTAATGCTACTTTTCACAGAACTGCAGGAACCTCAGATCATAGCCCAGTTCTTCTTAATACAAATTACAAAGTGGAAGATGTTAAAAGGCCCTTCAGATTTGAGCCTATGTGGATTATAGACTGTCATGATTCTGACCCTCTTCTGAGAAATGGGTAGGACTAAACTGCAATTCATGCCAAACTGATGACATGAATTGCAGGAACAGCAGCTACCGTTGGATGAGGAGGGGAGGATCTAATCGTGACCGCCCATCTTTATTTCCGTTGCTATTTGAAATAATAACTGGAACGGCGTCGTTGAAGAGTTAGTTAGCACAGTCACAGCTCAAGACACGTGTCGCCCAGCGAGTGGAAGGGAATCGTCATCTTTGCCAGCAGAGAGGCTGAGCTGGCCAGGCGGTTACCTAATTTCCTTTATTACGTTTTTTCCCTTAACTTCTATTTTATTGTATTTCGCCCCTTATTCATAAAAGGGGGATGAACTGGGTTCTGAGATTATCAGGAATGAAATTATTCTCTCTATACTTTTGGTTTGCAATCAGATCTAGGGTTTGTATCGCTTGATGTTTTGGTTAATGTGATAGGTTTAATTTCTGTTTTGGAGTGATTCAGGTTCTGAGAACCTGACAATTGGTATCAGAGCTCAAGGTATGGGCTGCTAAAATGGTGCGTGTTGAGGAATTAGCAACAAGGCTTAATCGGACGGATTCAGCGGTTAAGAACTTGGGGGAACAGCAAGCCGCGATGAAGGACAGCCTCACGGAACAGATCGCCGGCTTGCAAGGTAAAATGGAAGAGTATTTTTACATAAACCATCGTCAAAATTTGGATACTGGGAAAGAGAAGTCAGTTGAAGGAGTCACTGAGGTGGAGGGGTCTGATCGGAGTAACTATAGACACACCTCCTTACCACCAGCACCAAGAATTGATGTAAACCCTAACCAGATTAGGGCAAGCCCAATTCCCCAGCCAGCTCCAACCAGTAACCAAATCCCTCAACACTCCACCAACTACTCTTCACCTGTTCTGCAAAGACAAAACCCTCCTACCAATTCATTTCACACACCCCTACATTCACCCATTTTGCACTCCACACAGCCACCCATTTATTCCACCATTCCCACCACACAACCAACCCACCACCCAAATGCCATACCCAACTATTACACATACAATCAACCCAATATACAACCTCCACAATACAATAACTACACACCAGTGTTTCAGAATCCATACCCTCCTCACAACCCATACCCAAACCAATATGGAGTGAGGAATGACCCACACCTCAATGGTAGACCACCTTGGGTCAATGGATTTCAAGTTCCTAGATTAGAGATCCCCAAATTTGATGGCACTGATGTACATGGATGGTTACAACAGTGTGAGGTCTGCTTTTTTATAGGCAATGTGCCACCTGAAAATAAGGTCTTGTTTGCCTCTGTGTATTTTGAAGGGGTACCCAAGTTTTGGTTTAAAGCCTTTATTCAATCAAATTGGGGTATCACATGGGAAGCTTTTGCACAAGAGTTAGTAACCAGATACAATGACTATAGTTTCCACAATGTGGTTGGTGCTTTCAACAAGGTACATCAAACTGGGACAGTGGCTGAATATTTGCTCAAGTTTGAGGAACTTAGAGCTCTAGTGATGAACAAGGGAGGACAATTTTTGGGGGAAGAATGGTTTGTGGAAAGCTTCATCAGTGGCCTCAAAGATGAAATCCAGCTAGATGTGCAGATCTCCAACCCCATCAACCTCACCCAAGCCATCAGAATGGCAAAAATGCAGGAGAGTAAGCATGATTTACAGGCAAAGAAGAACAAATACCAAAAATGGACACAACCCACCACCACCACCAAAACAGCTAGTGCTAACCCAGCTCCAGCTAAGTCTTTCAACTCTCCCACTACCACAAATTATAGCAAATTCCCAGTTAAGAAGCTCACCCCTGAAGAAATGAGGATAAGAAGGGAAAAGAACCTCTGCTACTACTGTGAGGACATTTTTACCCCTGGACATAAATGCAAAAGACCACAACTCTACATGATGGTGGGTGAGGGGTGCAGTGAGGAAGATGAAGACATGGAGCAACCTGACACCCTTCCCTTGGGAAATGGAGTGGTTACACCTCAAGAAACCACAATGCAAATCACTCTTAATGCATTGTCTGGAAGTTCCTCACATGAAACCTTAAGAGTGAAAGGACAGGTACACAAGAACCACCTCACAATTTTGATTGATAGTGGCCGCACTCATAATTTTCTAGACCTACACACAGCTAGAAAGGTGGGGTGTACCCTACAAGAGACAAAGCCCATGTTAGTGACTGTTGCTGATGGGGGAACTGTGATGAGCACACACAAATGTTCATCCTTCACTTGGAGGACTGATGGACAAGAATTCACCACTGAGATGAGAATATTACCCCTTGGAGGTTGTGATGCTGTATTGGAAACACAATGGCTAAAGACCATTAGCCCTATCAACATGGATTTCAACCAACTCACTCTAGGATTCAAGTACCAGGGCAAGGACATCAAGTGGACTGGGGTTACTGATGGTGGCCAAACCCCATCTTTGAGGAGCATTAGTGGGGTGAGTTTTGTGAATTATCTATCTACCAACTGTAATGTCATGTGGGGGCTGCTTTGGTCTCTCAACCCCATCAAGGAAAACAACACAGAGCCACCTCACCAAATACAAGTAGTGTTGCAGAAATATGAAGATGTTTTCCAGGAGCCCACAAGGCTACCACCACCTAGGTCATTTGATCATGCCATCCCACTCAAAGAAGGAGCTACACCTGTCAGCATCAGACCCTACAGGTACCCACATTTTCAAAAGACAGAAATAGAAAAGATGATTGAGGAAATGTTGAAGAATGAGATCATCATACCTAGTGTCAGCTCATTTGCCTCTCCTGTCTTATTAGTCAAAAAAAAAAGATGGAAGTTGGAGATTCTGTGTGGACTACAGGGAGTTAAACAGCCAAACCTTGAAGGATAAATACCCAATCCCTGTTATTGATGAACTCTTGGATGAGTTACATGGCTCAACCATCTTTTCTAAACTTGACCTTAGATCTGGATATCACCAAATTAGAATGAGACCAGAAGATGCACACAAAACAGCTTTAAGAACTCACAGTGGACATTATGAGTTTCAAGTCATGCCATTTGGTTTGACAAATGCTCCAGCTTCTTTTCAAGCTATGATGAATGAGGTGCTCAGACCCTATTTAAGGAAGTTTGTGTTAGTGTTTTTTGATGATATTCTGATCTACAGTCCTAGCCTACACTCTCACTTACAGCACCTTGACATTGTACTAAGGACTCTGAGAAACAACTCTCTGTTTGCAAAAAAATCAAAGTGTGCTTTTGGATTAGAAAGGATGGAGTATTTGGGACACATCATATCTTCCCAAGGAGTGGCAGATGACCCCACCAAGATTGAGGGCATGCTAAACTGGCCAACTCCAAGGACATTGAAGGGTCTCAGGGGGTTCTTAGGCTTGACTGGATATTACAGAAAATTTGTCAAACAATATGGGGTTATTAGCAAACCCTTAACTGACTTATTAAAGAAAGGCCAATTCTCTTGGTCTCTTACAGCAGAAGCAGCATTCAAGGCACTAAAGCAGGCCATGTCCACTACCCCAGTACTAGCTATGCCCAATTTCTCCCAACCCTTTGTCATAGAAACTGATGCTTGTAATGTGGGAATAGGAGCTGTTTTGATGCAAGAAGGGCACCCCATTGCTTACTTTAGCAAGGCACTAGCACCTCAACACCAAGGCCTGTCAACCTATGAAAAAGAGCTCATGGCTGTTACACAAGCTGTGACTAAGTGGAGAGCTTATGTGGAAGGAGTTCCTTTCACCATCAAGACAGATCAACAGAGTATTAAATATTTTTTGGAACAAAGGCTCCACACCTCTCTTCAATATAAGTGGCTATCCAAGCTTATAGGTTTGGACTACACAATCTCCATAAGAAAGGGAAGGACAACCTAGCTGCAGATGCCCTATCCAGAATTTCTGAAGATCCAACACAAGAGCCCCAGTGCATGGCTGCCACTGTAGTCCAACCACAATGGGTACAATCAGTCAAAGCTTCATATCAGGGGGATGCATGGGTACAAGGTTGGATTCAGAAAACTACTAGCTGACCCCAAGGCAGGTAATGGCATATACAGTCTTTCAAATGAGATGGTATGGAGGAATCACCAAGTCTATGTGGGCACACACTCCACCATGAGACAAGACATCATTCAACAAGGTCACAACACAGAGGTGGGAGGTCACTCAGGAATCTTAGGCACCCACAAGAGAGTTCAACATCATTTTTTTTGGCCTGGACTCAAGAAAGACATCAAAGATTGGGTCAGCACCTGTGACATCTGTCAAAAAATGAAAAATGAGCATGTAGCCTACCCAGGGTTGCTCCAGCCACTCCCCATACCTGACAAACCATGGACTGATATCAGCATGGACTTCATCATTGGTTTGCCTAGATCAAATGGTAAGGAAGCTATCCTGGTTGTGGTGGATAGGCTTACCAAATATGCTCACTTTATCCCTTTAACTTACCCATTTACAGCCACTTCTGTAGCTCAAGCCTTCTTTGATCAAATCCATAAGTTACATGGCCTACCCACCACCCTCCTTTCAGATAGGGACCCAGTGTTCTTGAGTGCTTTTTGGCAAACATTGTTTAAGTTGCTTAACTCCACCCTGGTCCACAGTACAGCCTACCACCCACAGACAGATGGACAGACTGAGAGGGTCAACCAGTGTCTAGAGGCTTACTTAAGGTGTGTTACTAGTGACAGGCCAAACAAATGGACCAAGTGGCTAGGGCTTGCTGAATACTGGTACAATACTAACCACCACACCAGCCTCAAAGCCACCCCTTTCTATGCTCTTTATGGTTACCACCCTCCACAACTCAGCTTCCACCAAATCAATAACTCCCCTAATGAGGAAGTTAACAAGTTTGTGCAAGACAGGCAGAGGGTAATCCTCCTGTTACAAGCAAACTTGAGAGAAGCTCAAGCAAGGATGAAACAGTTTGCTGACCAAAACAGAACTGAGAGAAGTTTTGAGCCAGGAGAGTGGGTCTACCTCAGATTACAACCTCACAAACAAACTTCACTCCAGCACTCCAGAGCTCATAAACTCTCAGCCAAATATTATGGCCCATTTCAGGTGCTAGAGAAGGTGGGCAAAGTTGCATATAAATTGGCATTGCCACCACATGCTAGGATACATCCTGTTTTTCATGTGTCCTTGCTCAAGAAGAAGCTGGGCACCCACATTGTGGCTCAACAACCCTTGCCATTCCAAAGTGCTGAGGGTCAACTCCTCACTGAGCCCTTAGCCATCCTCAGCCACAGAACTATTGTGAGAAATAACACACAAGTGGCACAAGTTCTAGTACACCGGGTAGATACAGTGCCAGAGGAGGCCACGTGGGAGGATGAAGCCCAAGTCCGTGCTCAATTCCCTTCTTTCCTTCCATGAGGGCATGGACGTTTTTAAGAAAGGGGGAATGTCATGATTCTGACCCTCTTCTGAGAAATGGGTAGGACTAAACTGCAATTCATGCCAAACTGATGACATGAATTGCAGGAACAGCAGCTACCGTTGGATGAGGAGGGGAGGATCTAATCGTGACCGCCCATCTTTATTTCCGTTGCTATTTGAAATAATAACTGGAACGGCGTCGTTGAAGAGTTAGTTAGCACAGTCACAGATCAAGACACGTGTCGCCCAGCGAGTGGAAGGGAATCGTCATCTTTGCCAGCAGAGAGGCTGAGCTGGCCAGGCGGTTACCTAATTTCCTCTATTACGTTTTTTCCCTTAACTTCTATTTTATTGTATTTCGCCCCTTATTCATAAAAGGGGGATGAACTGGGTTCTGAGATTATCAGGAATGAAATTATTCTCTCTATACTTTTGGTTTGCAATCAGATCTAGGGTTTGTATCGCTTGATGTTTTGGTTAATGTGATAGGTTTAATTTCTGTTTTGGAGTGATTCAGGTTCTGAGAACCTGACATAGACAAATCGGAGTTGGAACATCACTACAAGAGCCTGGTGGAGCTTAGATAATAGAGGAAGAAGTAAGTTCTGGTACAAGAAGCTCAATGATACTAGGGAAGCATTGAGTTGGTGGAATAAAGAGTGTTTTTGGCTGGATAGATGAGGAGATCAAGAAGACATCTATTAAGCTATTGGAAGTATATATGGAAGATCGTCTTGATATTAGAGTTGAGAGGAGTTTACAGAAACAATGGAAAGATCTGGTGGACAGGAAAGAAATTCCATGTAGAAACAAAGCAATATCCCAATGGCTTAAGATGGGGAAGCCAACACCAAATACTTCCATACTTTGGCTGACATCGAAGGTAAAAGGATCAAAAGTACGGTAATTATGAAAAATTATGGGCAGTGGACAAATAACATAGGAGAGATTGGGGAAGAACTTTTCAAATTCTACAAGGATTTGTTCAATAGAATGAATCTCAGAGCTATGAATGGATGAAAGATTTTGTGCAGGAGTTGTCAAAGAAGAAGGCTTGAGCTTCATATGCAGAATTCCGGAAGAGGAGGAAATCAAAGAAACCTATTCCAAATGGGCACTCACAAGGCCTATGCCCCGATGGTATGTCAATACTCTTCCATAAGAATTATTAGAAAATTATTAAAAATGACTATTTCCATGATGTGAAGGATTTCATTTCTACTGACAAAATGGTTATAATTCTAAATGCCACCATCATTACTCTTATCCCAAAAGCTTTGACTTATTCTAAAGTGAATCATTATAGACCCGTTAGTTTATGTAATGTGTTCTAAGTAATTTGAAAGGATTAATTAAGGAATAAAAGATAGAGAGAGATATACAAACCCGAATGTTCTCATCTTTAGGTCCTACAAAATTGGTAACAACATCCGATTCTTATTCTCTCCCACTACGTTAGTCACACGTATATTTCTATGTGTATATCTTCCTAACAAAATTTTCAACTTTGATTCTCTCTCTCACCTCCTCTCTCTAGTATGTTCCCTTAAATATATGTCCTTCTCTATCCCTAATCAGTTCTCCAACTTCCAATAATCTTTCCCTGTCTCTTCTAATCAAAATATGATAATCCTTCCCTCTTCAAATCGAGAATTTTTTTAGTGCTCCAAAAGAGCACCATGTGGTGCTCTACTTCCAATCACAGTGCTCCACTTATAAAAACTGATAGTGGTTGTCACATATTTATTGGTTGTTGACCACCAAGTGATGCTCTTTTGGAGCACTAAAAAAATTCTCCTTCAAATCACTTCTCTCTCTCTCTCTCTCTTTCTCTCTCTCTCTCTCTCTCTATCTCTCTCTCTCTCTCTCCATTTGAATTTATTATAATCATGTGTCAAATTGCTTGTCGAATTGGAAAAAAATACATAATTTTTAAGATCGTGAAGGGATATTGCATTTTCCTTTGCCACCAAGTGTGATTGTCCCTCCTGATTGTTCTTTCAGTTCAGTTAATAAAGAACTTTTGCCACTCATGTGTCTGGAGCAACCACTATCCATAATCCACTTCTTCTCTTTGCTCAAGTTTTGGGAAGACTTCTTAAGATCTTTTTGACTTTCTTTTCATTGGAGAATGATTTCCCCCAAGGACTCCAGATTGTTGAGAATGTCAATGAATCTCTTGAACATGTATTTCATGGATTCATCTCCATTCATCTTGAACAGTTCATATTGTCTGAGAAATATATTGATCTTGGTTTGCTTAACTTGGCTGGTTTCTTCAAAAGTGACCACCAGTTTGTACCACATCTCCTTAGCAGTCTTGTAGGTAGATATCATGTTGAATTCATCTGCATTCAAAGCACAATACAAAAGATTCATGGCTCTATAATTTTTTGAAAGTTGTACTAATTCAAAAGTAGAGAGAGAGTTTTGAGGTTTGAGGTTCTAATCCCATCATTTTCGTGTAGAATATGTGAGGTCCTTTCAGGATGATAGACCACATTTCTATGTCCTGGTCAATGATGAACATTTTCATCAAGGCTTTCCAGTGTACAAAATTGTCTCCACAAAACAGAGGAGGTCTGTTCGCAGCTCTTCTCTGTGAGAAACCACCTTCACCTACATTACTCTTGATCACAAGATTGTTAGATTTGTATAGTGATACAGGCTTTGATACCAATTGAAGATTGTATGTATGCAGTTACATGATCAAATACTCTAGAAGGGGGAGGGGGCGAATAGAGTATGGCAACTTTTGCTAAAGATGTGGTTTTAAAAAAATGAGAAGAACTTGAAGTGTTTCAAAGCTTTGAACTCAGTTTCATGGCTTTGAAACAAAAATAAACAGTTTAAAAGAAACTGAGTATTTTCAAATATTTGAAAACATTTTCAAAGCTTCGAACAGAAACCTATTTTGATGCAGTTTTGAAGAAAAGTAAAGAACTGTAAGGCAAGACAACGCACACGGTGATTTGTTACGAAGTTTGGTCCCAAGATACCTACACTCCGCCTGAGGTATCTACTCCCTCTAGGATTTCAATAATTTCTTATCTATCAGAAGCTAAGCCGTAGATTTCAGGCCAAGAGAATTGCCTTACTTTTTCCACAATGTGTTTCTTCCTAACCTATCTAGTAACAACTCTAGCTAACTGATACAATAAGAATACCAATTTTTCCTCTTTAACAACTTGACTCTTAATAGATGATAAAGTAATATAACAGGATGATATACAAATAAAGCTCTGGATGAAGAACACTGTGAAGACACTGAAGCAGTAAAACTTGAAGTGTTTTTCAGGAATCTGAAATGGATTGAATGGATGAATGATTTCCTTCAATGATGCTTGTCAATCCGTGAGAAAGTATGTATCTCTGTGTAAAGCTCTGTACTTCTCAATCCCTCTCTGAATTAGTGTCTCTCTCTCTGTCAATTTGAATTACAGACTATATAGGAAGTTTCAACAGAAATCCCTAAAAATCCTCTGCAGATATTTGACTCTCAACAGCCTTATTCCAACGGCTAGCTGCATGATTTTCTCTATTGATTTTAATCTGATCTTTAATCTGCAGGCCAAAGGAAATTCCAGACAACTTTCCATAAGAGTAGCACCAATCTGCAGGCTTTGATTGCCAATTCTGCAATCCAGCAAATAAGAAGACTTCAGCTAAACCTGCAACACAAAGTTAACTAACAATCCCTGCAAAACAACTTAGGCAAATGATAAGATCAAAGCATGCTATAACACAGAATTAGTTTGTCTTTCATCATATAATATAGCTTGATCAAGTATAGGAGATTAGAGAATGAATAGGAGTAACTCCCCCTCAGTTTATGTTGTGAAGTTTTCAAGGCTTTGAAACCAGTTTCAAAGCTTTGAAAACAACTTTAAACTTTCAATTGGTTTATTTACAAAGAGTGAACACAATATATCAGCTCCTCTTTGAGAAATTGGAGTAGAAAAAGTGGTATGTCAGGCAATATTGTTCTAGCAGAGATCCCCTGTCCCCTCCCCTCTTAAAGGATAATGTTTTTATGATGTTATCTTTTTGCCTTAGTACCTAAATACAATTGAATTTATAAAAAATAAAAATTAAATCAATTCAATCACACCCCTATAGCCCTAAATGACCCAATTGCTTGCTTTTTCGTTGTCTGGTACAAATTTGATAGCCCTAACAATAAACTTTGCCACTAAATCTGAAACATTCAAGGTGTAATTTTCACACCCTTTTTGGTAGAAAAGCGTATATGGATCCTAAAATTTAAGTTTCAATTTGACCAGGAAGTTCATGCTCAACTTTCAGATTTTATGTTAGCTAAACCTGAAAATCGTTGCTCCCCTACAGAAAACATATATTATGCTTGCTTAACATTTCATACGCAAAGGGGTCAAAACAGCTCCTAGGAGAAGCTGCTTCTCCAGGCCTTAACTCCTCCAGCCTGACTCTGACTCAGCTCTATCACCTATAGTTGGAAAGCTCTTTGATTTTACTTTCATTTTTCACCGGTCTCGCTCCAAAATTATGAGTAGAAATCAAGATATGCTCCAAAGAGTGCGTACTAGTCATTCTAGCTTCTTAAACTTTGATTCGCTTCTTCATTCTTTGACTCCTCTTGAGCTTTCTTTGTTTACAAAGTCCGTATCCAACCTCCAAGAACCCATTTGTCTAGACACAACCATACCAAGAGATTATATTTAACAAATAAGATCGAAAAATGCATAAAAAACGTACAGACTAGCAATAAAGTGCTTAAAGCTCGTTCTTCACTTTCTAAGCACACATTTTCCCATATTGACTTCTTATTCACTCAAATATAAAGCAAATAGGTAGGTAAACACATATATAATACAATTCCTTAGAGGAGTAGTCAATTACTATAGTTGACACCGTGCACTTGCGATTCTGAAACGGTCAGTTCTACTCGCTACACATGAACAAGAAAGGAAAGAGAGAAGAGAAACTAAACATCATAAAGAATATAAGAAGAGTGAACAGTAATTTCGACATTTCTAGTCTTCAGTTCTGATGTATCCACCCCCGTGCAGCCTTCAACTCCTTCAAGTGTTTCCACTCTCTCTTTCTCTAATTCTCTCTTGATGCAAAGTGAAATGTATGGGTAGTAAGCGATTGTGTGAAAATGAGGGAGAGACATCTTATACATGCATCTTAACCTCATCCATAATGTGCTGAAAATCGAACTAAAGTAGCGGGATTAGTTGGTGTATCTGACAACTTTGCCAATTTAAGGGGCGTTATGCTTTATGAACTAATGTAATCAGTCGAATTAATAATATTCTTTCATTAATTTATTAATACTTCAAGGTGTCTCACATTTTAGAGTTGTTTAAATCTATGGAGATTGATATTTGTCGTCATCAATGATCCCTCTGACTACACAACATAGTTAGTAAAATACGGGACGGAAATAAATTGTGGTACGGTACGTACGTGTATTATACGATTTTATGTTAAAAGTACGTTAGTAAAAATTTGGCTTCAAAATACGGGATTTGATTAATTCGAGTATTCTATACGTACGTGTATAATTCATATACTAGTTATTCATTCGCAATTAAAAATACGGGTGCATTTCTTAGTATTTTAGAATATATAATGAGTTATTTGTGTCCCACATTGTAATCTTTTCATATATTTATTAAATATTTAAAAATAATTTGCACAACATGTACTCATTTCTTTATCATTTTTTATAAATATACTATTTATTCATAACTAACACATTACATATTTTACTTACGTAAAATAATATCAAACTATTTATGACCAAAAATTCTATAAAAAAAAAGGTACTGTGCATTCCCTAATCTTAAGCCTTAATTATTTTGAAAATTAATAGTACATATATACGCAGGCATTTGTATAGCTATTTCAACTTAAACTTTTAAAGTTTTATAATAAATACTTGCAAATCTTTATACTAATAAATATTTATAGTAAATAAAATATTATTCTTTACACTATTGTTCTTTCAAAAAAAATATTTATAATAAAGAAATGGTAAGAAAATATTTAATAAAAATTAATTATTATAACTTCTAATATTTTGGATGACAATTTATCTGCGAAAATTTTGTATGGAAGAAGTTTTATTCGAAAGTATTATACGTTAAAACGTTAAATACGAGTATTAAACTTTTTTGGTCAAAAGTTCGAGTATTTTTCATTAGGTCCAGCAATAGTACGAAATACGGAAGTAATTTTCATTTATACATACGGACGGGTATTAAATGGAAAAATTCGGAGTATTTACTAATTAGGCAACACAACTCTTAATTTCATTACAAATTGAATCGAACACATACATAACCTTCACCTTTCTGTTGTAGCCAAAGTCACCGAGTAGGTATAAAAATTAGTATAATCAACATTCCAAGTACATAAGTACACTAATAGGTATAAAAACTGGTATAATCAATTGCACTAGTCTCCAATTGTCGAGGCTAAATCATCGTCATGTTATTAAATGTAATAAAATCGAATAATTTATGAATTAATCACCATTAAATAGCATATTTTAAATGTTTCAACACAATTATTTTAAAGAACATTAATTTCAAAATATGTTTTAATACGAGAGTAATGAGATTATGAAAGAGTCATTAGTATATCCTTCATCAATTAAATGGTGTGTGACATTAATACAGTACTTCAATTCGACATTTCCACCCACTCTGTACAAGAAGCTCAGCAGTTGGGGATCATTGTGACTGTAATGTGAACGTTTACATCCTTCCTACATCCGTTTAAATTCATATCCAGGTCAAGAAAAATGTTGAAGTTATTTTACCTTGTTTTCTTTATATGGATGTTCAACTCTTTCATTTTCAACATCGAGCCATGTCAGGGTAAAACTCCTCATGTTGACGTTTATATCAATAGTAGTGTTCCAGATTCACTAACCGCTCATTGTAAATCTAGAGACGATGACATTGGAGTAAAAGTGTTGACTGAGGGCCAAGAATTCAGTTGGGGATTCCGTGTAAACTACTGGGACACAACATTGTTCTATTGCTATTTCTTCTGGGGTGCTAAAAATAAAAGTCGTGACGTGTACAGTGATAAGTTGGAGATCCATTGTTTGACCGCTATTCCAAATCATGAAGAATGTCATTGGCAAGTTAGACCTGATGGCTTCTATCTGAGCAATGACAATGCTAGTTGGAATAAAATTGACAATTGGACAACGTCCAGTTGAAATTATGTAACAAAAACATCAATTGAACAATTTATGCTATCGCGATTTCTTTTGGGGTTTTCGAAATAAATAGAGAAAAAAATATAAATTATTTGGTTCTTGATTAACAACATTGCATGTAATTTTATGAATAATTGCATTGTATGTGATTACTCCGTTAAAAAGTTACACCAATCGAATACCTCATTATAATTTAAGTTGTAAGAAGTTACGAAAATCTCATAATTACCATAAGATAGTAAATTTTATTAAGAGGATTAGAGATTCGTCTCGAACGCTTCTGAACCCGTTTCGGGCTTGACGATTGTTATAATGAGGGTGTCAAAAAACAAGAACAATTGAACAAGAAAGAAAAAATGAGGGCACAAATTAATTTTAACCTGGTTCACTAACGATCACATTAGATGCCTTCACGGCGAGAGAAAACGTCTTTATTTATGTGAGAAACAGCCCCATACATCTCCACACTAGTACACTCACTTAGGAACGACCTATGACCCTTTTATAGACATAACGAAACCTATAATTTCTATCAAAGTAATCTGAAATCGCCCCAAAGCAACAACAACCCGAAACTGTTCGTGCGAACAACCAATTGTTTGTGCGAATTGGCTTGTGTTCGCGCTTTCACTGATGAGCTCGCACGAATTGATGTGTCTTCATGCGAACACTCTTGTCTTCGTGCGAATTCATGTCCTCACCAACACATGCACCATTGTCTTCCTTGTTCTTCTTCGTCGAGAATTGGTTATTTTGATTCAACGCATTCTTAAGAAAACTCCACCTTGCCTTGCATCCTCCCAACCACCCTTCTCACCTCAAAATAAAGCCATGTATTCTCCACACCAGATGGATAACCCCACACATAGATGATCTCCCAAAATGTTCCACAACAGTATACAAAACCAGATGCACCTTAGGTTGCTCCAACTCCCACGAGTTCCTGCAACGAGTATACCAGATGTGCCCAGTGCGCTAGGTGTTGCTCCAACTTCCAGGAGTTCCTGCAACAAATTCTCCAGGTATTTATCCAAATCCCATGAGTTCCTGCAACAGTGAGCCGGAACCAGTTGCGAGCCACATGTGTACCTCATACACGCCAAATGCCCGTCGTCGTAGGCCCAGATTGCACCACCCTGGCATCCCAAATTCGATGCTTGTTTAGAGTTCTTCTTGGGACATTCTCTCTTCTAATGACCTTTATCCAAACAGTGAGCACAAACACCCTTTGGTAACTTATAGCCCTTTTCCTTCTTACCCTTTCTTCCGTTGGCAGTCACTCCACAAGCCTGATTTTCTAAACCTCCATATGCAGCCTTATGAAGCATCTCCCTGGTGTGAAGAGATGACCAAACCTCTTCTAGGGCTATAGTCTCTTTCCCAGCGATAAAAGACTATACAAAAGTACAAAACCCTCATACGAAGGAGGTAGAGACACCAACAGAATCAAGTCAGGATCATCATTACTCTTCAGTCCATTGCTATTACGCAACTCATGCAAAATTGTATTTAACTAATATTGGTGATCTCTGAGACCCGAACCTTCATACATTCACAGACGAAACAAACATTGCTTTTGCATCAACGTGTTGGTGAGCGAATTCTTCATATAGAGACTCTCCAACTTTAACCATAAGCAGCCATTGTCCCTAGATCGTTAAACATGATCTGAGTGCTCCACCCGAATCGTGAAACTCTAGATTTGAATTTCACCAGATTGTGAAACCCTAGCTCTTAGCTCCACTAGAATCTTGAAACACCGGCTCTAATACCAGTTTGTTATAACGGGGGTTTCAAAATATAATAACGAATCACATGGTTCACTAACGATCACGTTAGCTACCTCAACGACAAAAAAATGTCTTTATTTATGTGAGAAACAACCCAATGCATCCACACACTATACACTCCCTTAGAAACGGCCTAGGAACCTTTAATAGACATAAGGAACCTAGACTTGCTGCCAAAGAAACACGAAATCGCCCCAAATAAACAAGGAAACAACCCAAAATTACTTATCCCCAAACTTGTTAGTGAAAATTGGCTTGTTTTCGTGTGATCACTGATGAGCTGGCACTAATTCATGTGTGTTCGTGCAGACACTCTTGTCTTCGCACAAAAAATTTTTGTCCTCACCAACTTATGCAGCTTTGTCTTCGTTGTCCTTCTTCGTCGAGGCTTGGTTGTTTTGAATCCAAGCATTCCTAACAACGACAACAACCAATTCATGACCCTCTCATTCACTATTCATCGCTGCTCGCCGCCCAACTACCAAATTGCAACGTATGGGAGACGGCAAAAACTTGGTACACATTGAAATACATGTGCGAGCTTATAAATCGGGACTCAATATAGTTGAATTCACAAGTTTTAGAATCTATGTTCTCGACAAGATATGGTGAAGTTATCAAGTAGCTCAATATTCGTATTTGGAAGACTGAAGACACTTGGAAATGGATTTTGATTTAAAAAGAGGAAATGTCGCATCAAAATTCATATAGAGAGAGCTGCAGAGTAGACATTCTGAAGAGGTGAAACAAGAATAAATTGAGTGGGAGGAAATTTGGAAACTAAAAGTGTACAACAGGCAAAAAATAATAATTCAGAGAGATGCGGATGGGTTGTTTTCTACAGAAATTAATATAAGAAGCATATGTGGCTTTCAAAGTAGTTGGTGACATTTTTGTATTCTAGAAGAAGAAGCTAACAATCACATTTTATTTACTTTCCAAGTTCCAATAATGTCGTGGTTCTACATTCTAGGTTAAGAACTTAGTTTTTAAAGAATTTATTGGTTAGAGAATTTCTTAAGATAATCTTAGAAAGCCAAATGGATTAGAATGTGGAAGGTTATAAACCATCTCTGATAATGGGACTCATCATAGACAAAGTGTCGCATACCAAAAATGAACAAAAAATCAAAGATGATAAGGCTGAAGGGGTATAAATAGTAAGGCATAGTGTCCCAAGATGAATACCAATGTATAGATTTGAAAAGAATGGTAAATTATTTGGCTCATAACCCCAATAATTGCGGTGAAGCAAAACTGTGTGAGAGCTCCTTGTGATACTAGTTTGAAATATAAAATTAATGGCACAACGACTATAGGGAGAGATGGCAAAGGAATTTCTTTTATGGTGGAATTTAAGATAGTTTAAGATAATGTGTAGTATGCCTGTTAATGGGTTGGGTCAGACCCAAACCCGTCCTCGACCCCACCGCACAGAACCTGACCCAGGTAAACTCAAACCCGTCACACAACCCGTGAGACCCAGACCCTTGAACCCGGACATATAGTGGGTTGGGTCGGGTCAGACCCACGAGACAGACCCATACCCTTGATGAAAGTGTGAGTATGCATATGTATAAGCAACTAAGATACTCTAGAAGGGCGGGGTGAATAGAGTATGCCAACTTTTTGCAAAACTTGTATAAAAGGTAGAAGAACTAGTGCAGACAAGGAAATCCAAGGCCTTGAACACAAGTTCAAGCCTTTGAAGAGAAGCAGAAAGTTTTAGAACAAGTATGCCTTTTTCAAGGCCTTGAAAACAAGTTCAAACCCTTGAAAAAATAAACAGTTTTTGTATGCTGCAAAAGCTTTGAAAGTAAATGAACTAAAATGCATAAGACAAGTGATTTATAGAGTTCAGTCCACTTGGACCTACGTATCAACCTCATGAATTAGATCCCTGCAGGATTTTCAACTCAATTCTTATTAATCAAAAGCTAAGACCTAGAACTCAAGCACAGAGAGTTCCCTTACTCTGTTACAGCTTGTGGTTTTCCCTAACATGTCTAGTACCTGCTCTAGCTAACTGATTAACTAAGAATTCTCTATTGTTCACTTTGAACAATCCTTGAGAATGTAAGTAGAAGTAATACATAAATGATCTACAAATATAGCTCTATACATCAGATCACTTAAGAGTAGAAAAACTGTAGTGAAATGCAATGAACTTCTGTGTATGGATTGGAAGAGATGAAGAACTTCTTTGATGCTTGTCAATCCAGAATGCTTTCTCTGTATTTTCCTGTTGAGAATTGTGTTGTTGTTGCTTCGAATTTGAGCTCTTTAAATACTTCAAACAGCTCTGCAAATCTCTGCAGATTTTCAGCAACAAACTTCCTATTTTGTAGGTAACAGAGTTTGACTATCTTTGAGATCTTCTCCAACGGTTGAATGATTGTAATCTTCTGAGATATTGTTGAAATCCTTCATTTAACCATCAAGAGAAGCTGTCAAACACGTTTGATTGATCACAGGATCAAAGTCTTCAAGTGTTTCCAAGTCTGAAGCAATCCAATTTAGGAAACAATCCTGCAAAACTTAGAAACAATATTTTCTGCATTATCATGGTCAAACAGTTGATATAGCACGATTCAAAACAATTAAACAATTTGTCTTTCATCATCTAACAACAAGTAATCAAACATATGCAAGAGAGATAATAGATTAGATCAGAGAGTTAACAGGAAAAACTCCCCCTGAGAATATGCTTTCAGGTTTAACAGTTTCAAGGCTTTGAATCCAGTTTCAAGGCCTTGAAAGGCTATTTTCAAGCATGTGAAGCTGATTCAAGGCTTTGAAAGCTAATTCAAGGCCTTGGAATAGCCAAGCTCTTTCAAGTCTTGAGAAACCTGAGCTTTCAATCTCCCCCTTGATGAAAGACAAAACCAAATTTTGTTTGATCCTTAATCTCTGCAAAATAAATTGATTAGTCTACAATTTAAAAACACAGTTATTCCAAAAAGTTCCAACTTATTTAAATACCAGCCGAAACACATAAATATTCAGCAGATAAAACCAAATAAAACCAAATAACCTAAAAACCTAAACTGAAACCTAGGATTTTCTCCCCTTTTTTGACTTTCATCAAAAAGATAGAAGATGTTGGATCAAGTGTCTGTAAAATTTTGAAAACTTAAAGAAATAAAGCAGAGAGAATATGGAAGAAAGAATAGGCAAGATTAAGGGGTTTGATCTTCATCTTCCTCCTGATCTCCTTCCTCTTTCTCATTTCCTTCTTCATCAGTCTTCTCATGCTCTTCATGTTCTTCTGTACCCCTCCTGCAGTAGCTGTCTCACCAGTCTTGTCCTTCTCAGCTGCCTTTGGTGATTTCTTATTTTTCTTCAATGTGATCAGCAGCTCATCTGAATTAGGACTATTAGCTTCATCTTCTGTTTGTTCTGCTGCCTGCTTTCCTTTATCTGAAACTGGAGTAGCTTCTTCCTGTTCTGAATGCTCACTAGGCAATTCCTTGTCTGATTCTCTTTTCGTGGTTCCTTCAGGATCCTCAGGAACATCAAGCAAGGTCATGCTTCTGAAGATACTTTCCACCATATACTTGACTTGTCCCATGTCACTTTCCAGTCCAAAGACAGTAGCTTTGACATCATCCATGTCACCATCAAGTCTTTGATTGTCTGTAGGCTGAGAGGTCTGACTTGAAGTGGGAGTCAAGATCTTGGGTTTGTAAATTTCTTTGCACCTAGTTCTGCTTCAGTAAGGTCAAAGTAAAGTTTCCAAACTTTCTCCTTGGTTTTCACAACTCCATTTTTCTCAAAGGCTTTCTCATTGAGTTCCCCAAACCCAGATGTGACTGATTCTTCTCCAGTAAAAGGGATCTCAAAGTGCTCAAAGAACATGGTGAGGAGGTTTTCATATGGCAGAGGGTGAATCCTCTTACTGGTTAGGCTGAAGAGCATGTGTTCAATGACTAGTTTTGGGAGATCAATCTCATAGCCATGCATAATCAGGTATATGTTGTGCAGCATTCTCTCAGTCACCAACTCTCTTCAGTGCTCTCTAGGAAAGACACATCCCACCAGTATAGTATGAATAACATTGGCTTCAACATTTAACACAGAGTGTGTTAACTGTTTGGATGAGGTTGGGACATTTGGAAGAAAGAATTCTTCTTTGTCTAGCTTCAAAGTTTCTGACTTTGGTGGATGGTTACTGGTGTCATACCTCTTTGGAAAACCTAACACAGTGGCAAACTCAGAGTGATCTAGTTCAATTACTATTCCAGCAACTTTTGATTTGATCACTAAGTGTGAAGATCTCTTTACTTGGGTTAGGTTCAGATAGAAGAGTCTGGTGAGTCTGGGGTAGGCAATTTCTCTGGGATTCAGCATACACCACAAATAACTCTTCTTTAACATAGAGATGCACTTGAGTTTCATGTGTTCCAACACATACTTATTAACCAAACTGCAAAAACCAATAGCTCTTGAAGCAAAACCATCTAACCACTGACCTTTAGAGATGTTTGAGACAAACCATGTTTCATCTGGAGCTGTGTTCTTTGTTGAGACGTGTGAATAGATCTGCAATGCCTTCTCCAACGGACTTTCTGGTTGTGTATCAGTCACCTTCCCTTTCCCTTTTTCTGCCTGAGTTGCCTTTTTTTCCACCTTCTTTGAGCTGGTAGGCTCTTTTTCTGGTTGCTTTTCTGTAATGGCCTTCTGCTTCTTCTGCTTTTCTGAAGATGAGGTTGTAGCCTTCATGATCTTCTTCTTTGGTGGAGGAACTGCTTCTGCACTAGGAGTTCTGGAGCTAGATTTTCCACTGACTTCTTGAACCTCTTCCACTGCTGCTTTTCTCTTCTTCTCTGATACAGCTTTTGAACCACCAGCCATCTTGATTCGATCTGAGGCTCTTATTGTGCTCATTAGGGTTAAGGAGAAAAAAAAGAGAGAGATGGAATGATACGGAATGAAGGAGAAGAGAAGAGGATAAATACTAAAAGAGTTTGAGTTTCAAAAGGAAACTAGTATCTCTGTGATTCTAAAAAGATTTGAAAAGATCAGAGGAAATTTCAAACTATTATGTCGTTGGAAAATGAATATACTAATACTATTTTTGGCTAAAAACAGATTTTTGAAAAAGGTATGGACTATATTAGGCATTTATCTACAGAGATATCACCCAATATAGAATGATCCAAGTTTATTGACAATCAGTGTAACAGATTTATTTTCAAGGCTTTGAAAAGGCTTTCAAGACCTTGAAATACTGTAACACTGCAACAGATAAAAGATCAAAGCTTTGAACTGGTTTTCAAGGCTTTGAAACTCAGTTCAAACCTTTGTAAACACAAAAAACGTACCTTTCTTACCTTAAGCTCTCCCTAAACCAATGCAGTCTTATTTAGCATTCCCAATTTCAATCTTAGAGCTGAGAACCTCTCATCTGCTAATGGTTTGGTGAAGATATCTGCAATTTGCATGTTAGTAGCAACAAATTCAAGAACAATATCACCTTTCTCAACATGATCTCTGCTGAAATGGTGTCTGACATCAATGTGCTTGGTTCTTGAGTGTTGTACTGGATTATTTGTCATAGAAATTGCACTAGTGTTATCACACTTAATAGGTATGCCTCTGAAGTCAAATCCAAGGTCTCTTAGCTGTTGAGCAATCCATAGTACTTGTGAGCAACATGCTCCTGCAGCTATATATTCAGCTTCAGCTGTTGATAGAGCAACTGAATTTTGTTTCTTGGAATGCCAGCTAATCAAAGATGATCCAATAAATTGACAGGTTCCAGAAGTGCTTTTTCTATCAACTTTGTACCCTGCAAAGTCAGCATCTGAAAAACCACTTAAAAAGAAGTTAGAATCTCTTGGATACCAAAGCCCTAAGTCTTTGGTACCATTGAGATATCTGAATATTCTCTTAACAACAGTTAAGTGTGATTCTTTTGGATCAGCTTGAAACCTAGCACACATGCATACACTAAACATAATATCTGGTCTGCTTGCTGTCAGATAGAGTAATGATCCAATCATGCCTCTATACTCTTTAACATTGACACTCTTACCAGATTCATCCTTGTTTAAGGATAATGTGGAGCTCATTGGGGTCTTAGCTTCCTTCCATTGAGCCATGCTGTATTTATTCAGCAGATCTCTTGTATACTTGCTTTGATTCAGAAAGATACCCTTCTTCAATTGATGTATTTGAATTCCTAGGAAGAAGGTTAATTCATCCATCATGGTCATTTCAGACTCCCTGCTCATAAGACTTGAGAATTCTCTGCACAATTGATCATTAGTAGTTCCAAACAGTATATCATCGACATATATTTGGACTACAAGTAAATCTTTCTCACGAGTCTTAATGAAGAGAGTCTTATATACTAAACCTCTTTTGAAATAATTTTCAAGTAAAAACTTTGACAGTCTTTCATACCAAGACCTTGGAGCTTGTTTCAAACCATAAAGAGCTTTGTCAAGTTTGTAAATATGATCTGGAAAAATGTCATTTTCAAAACCAGGTGGTTGTGCAACATAAACTTCTTCTTGTAAGTAGCCATTCAAGAAAGCACACTTCACATCCATTTGAAATAGTTTCATGTTCTTGTAAGATGCAAATGCAAGTAAAATTCTAATTGCTTCTAACCTGGCAACTTGAGCAAAGGTTTCTTCATAGTCTATACCTTCTTCTTGATTGTAAGCTTGAGCAACTAACCTTGCTTTGTTTCTGATTACATTGCCACTTTCATCCAACTTGTTTCTGAATACCCATCTAGTACTAATGACAGACTGGTTTGTTGGTGCTGGAACCAGATTCCAAACCTTATTTCTCTCAAACTCATTGAGTTCACTTTGCAGCAATGATCCAGTCTGCTTCTTGTAAAGCTTCCTTCACAGTTTTTGGTTCTACAAGAGAAAAGAAAGCATTAAAATCACATAAGTTCTTCCACTGTGATCTAGTTTGTGTACCAGTGGTTGGATCTGATATGATATTATCAGCTGAATGGGATGAGAGATATTTAAATCTCTTCCTTGGAGACCATGGTTCATGTTCACCATAATTCTTCTCTGGTCTTGAAGTAGTGGCTTTGTCACTTGAATCCTTCTAATCATCTTTTTCAAGGCTTTGAGTTGTATTTTCAATGCCTTGAGAACTGTTTTCAAGGTCTTGAAAAAGTCTTATATTTTCTTCTGAGTCTTTCCTGAATCCAAATGGATTCTCAGTTTCTTCCTCTGATTCATGCTTCTTCAAATTCAAATCAAGATTGTCTTTTCCATTGTTATTGATAAAAACAAGTGCATCCAAAGGGTCTGAAGTAAGAGATGTTTGGCTTCCTCCCTTTGAATAGTTCATAGGGGGTCTTCTTTAGAATTGGTCTGATCAAGCACCCGTTCAAAATATAGTTTGTTGTATTTACAGCTTCTGCCCAGTAATGCTTTGGCAATTTATTCTCAAGAAGCATTGTCCTTGATATATCTTCAAGAGTCCTGTTCTTTCTTTCAACAACACCATTCTGTTGAGGAGTTCTTGGAGCAGAAAATTTGTAAGAAATACTATGTGTAGGGTTTTGATTCATGGATCGTGCAAACGGAAGCATAATCAATCAAATAACCATGCAAAACCCTCCAAGGATCACAAGTCTAGATGCATAACGATAGTGAAGGTAAGAAATCATAAACACACCTTTGGGTTCTCCTTGATGACTTCAAACGCGAATAGTGTCACGTTCTCTATAGTTGATCCACGCCTAGAGTTGTTCTTAGATCTCCAATCTCCTTGGTGCTAGCCCGGATTGAAAGGAGGGTGAAGGAATCACGCAAAACGAGACACCAAAAGGGGTTCGGCCCTTTGTGGCGTCGGGGACAAGGGGGCGGCGGCAATAGGGGGCGGCGTCCCTCTTTGCTTGCTCTCTCTCTCCTTTGTTCTCTCCTACTCTTGTTATGTTCTCTCTAGAGCATAAAGTGTATAGGGAAGGAAGGAGGAGGGTCCTTTATATAGTCCAACAACTCCTTGTTAACTACCTAAAGGACTTATTCTAGTCCTACTAGAATTCAATTTAGTCCCTTCCTTGCAAATTAGTCCCTACTAAGTTTGCAAGGGTTTGCAAAGTGATCCTTCTAATTAATTAATCCAATTAATTAATTCCACAATCTAGTACAACTCTATATAGCGTGTGACCCCATAGGTTCTATCTAGTTGGTAGCAACTCTTTGCTAACATGGAGCGGTTTCTAGCAAAACATCCATTCTAGCCAACTAATAGAATAGTCATCTAGACAACCTTGTACAAGTAATTGTCTCATCCCTTTGCCTCCATATCCGGATTGGACACGAGACATACAAGTCACACTCGTATATCCAATCCCTAGTTTCTCGATCCATGGAATAGCCTTATTCGTGCAAATAACATCAATATCTCATATATTGATTTATTTGAGTCTGGCCAGACATTCTATAAGCACTACCCTCGAGTGGCCTTGGATATTTGCTCCCGTTATGTGGGAGGGGCAAATCCTCTCTACGTCCACTACGATCTCTAAGCTTGCTTCTCATTGTATCCAGTACACGCCTTTATAACTACCCAGTTACGGTGTAGCGTTTAACGCTACCAAGATCACAATGATCCACAACTAGAATATCTAGTGACTTCAAGTCTAAGGATGACAATACCATTGTACCCGAGAAGCACTTGTGACTCAACATAACATGTATGTAGCCTTCTCGGTAATGGGTCAATCCAGTGCAACATTCCGTAATGCACACCTATGTGTTAGATCGTGATATCTCCATATCAATCTAACCCCATACTAGTCTATAGATGATTGTCCCATTTAATCATTATACTTGACTAGGGATATTTAAGATAAACAACACGATTGTAAATCTAAGGACTTCATTATATTAAATATCCAATAAATAATAAATGAATTTCTAGCCAATTACAAATTCATACTAAACTAGATTGCCTCTAGGGCATCTATTCCAACAGTCTCCCACTTGCACTAGAGCCAATCTGGCGCATCTCGTATGCCCATACTCCTAGTGTGCCCTTCACGCTTCCACTGCGTGAGAGGCTTCGTAAGCGGGTCTGACAGATTATCATCTGTAGGAATCTTGCATATCCGAACGTCTCCTCTATCGATAATATCTCGAATCAGATGAAACTTCCTGAGCACATGCTTGGACTTCTGGTGCGATCTGGGTTCCTTTGATTGCGCGATCGCCCCAGTGTTGTCACAGAACAACTCCACTGGATCCGCAATGCTAGGGACCACACCAAGTTCAGAAACAAACTTTCTGATCCAAACAGCCTCCTTTGCTGCGCCATTTGCAGCAATGTACTCAGCCTCTGTTGTAGAATCAGCTACCGTCTCTTGCTTGGAACTCTTCCAGCTCACCGCTGCTCCATTCAGGCAAAACACATATCCCGACTGTGATCTAAAGTCATCTCTATCGGTTTGGAAGCTTGCATCAGTGTAACCCCTTACACGCAACTCTTCCTCACCGCCAAACATCAAGAAAGCATCCTTAGTTCTTCTCAAGTACTTTAGGATGTTCTTGACAGCAATCCAGTGACTCTCACCTGGATTGGATTGGTATCTGCTTGTCATACTCAAGGCATATGACACATCTGGTCAAGTACATAACATGGCGTACATGATGGATCCTATGGCCGAGGCATAGGGAATCCTACTCATGCGTTCCTTCTCAATCTCATTGGAAGGACAACCACTCTTCGAAAGAGTGATTCCATGTGACAAGGGCAAGAATCCCTTCTTGGAATCTTGCATGTTGAACCGTTTCAACACCTTGTCAATATATGTACTTTGACTTAGGCCTAGCAACCTTTTAGATCTATCTCTATAGATCTTTATACCAAGTATATAGGCTGCTTCTCCTAAGTCCTTCATTGAGAAACACTTTCCTAGCCAATCTTTCACAGATTGCAGCATGGGAATGTCGTTTCCAATGAGTAGTATGTCATCCACATACAAGACCAGAAAAGCTACAGAGCTCCCACTAACCTTCTTGTAGACACAAGACTCATCTTCGTTTCTGATGAAGCCAAACTCTTTGACCACTTCATCAAAACGTCGATTCCAACTCCTAGAAGCTTGCTTCAATCCATAAATGGATCGTTGCAGCTTACAGACTTTGTTGGCTTGCTTTGGATCCTCAAAACCCTCCGGCTGCATCATATACACGTCCTCGAGGAGATTCCCATAAAGGAATGCTGTTTTGACATCCATCTGCCAAATCTCATAGTCGTAGTATGCTGCAATCGCAAGTAGGATTCGGATGGATTTGGTCATTGCGACTGGTGAAAAGGTTTCATCATAGTCAATACCATGAATCTGTCTGAATCCTTTAGCCACCAATCGGCCCTTATAGGTAATCACATTACCATCCATGTCGATCTTCTTCTTGAAGACCCACTTGCACCCTATGGGCCGCGCCCCATCAGGTGGTTCCACCAAAGTCCATACTTTGTTGGTATACATGGATTCCATCTCGGATCTCATGGCCTCAAGCCACTTCTGCGAGTCTGGGCCATTCATGGCCTCCTCATAGGTAGTAGGCTCATCATCTATGAGCATCGTGTCACCGGAATCAGTTACGAGAAGTCCGTACCTCTCGGGTTCCTGGCGCACTCTACTAGATCTACGAAGCTCTTGTGTTACCTGAACAGGTGGATCCACAACTGCTTGTGATTCCTGTTCTTGTTCCATAATCGGTTCTGTGATTTGTGGTTCTTGAACTTCTTCAAGTTCTACATTCCTCCCACTTGCTTCTTTAGAGACAAACTCTCTTTCTAGAGACACGCCGGTCCGAGCAACAAACACTTTGTTCTCGGTTGGATTGTAGAAGTAGTATCCCTTGGTTTCCTTAGGGTACCCCACAAATTTACACTTATCCGATTTAGGCCCTAGCTTGTCTGATTGTAAACGTTTTACATAGACATCGCAGCCCCAAATCCTCATGAACGACAGTGTGGGACGCCTCCCACTCCACATCTCATATGGTGTCTTCATGACTGATTTAGATGGAACACGGTTAATGGTGAAAGCTGCACTTAATAGAGCGTGGCCCCAAAATGATAATGGAAGATCAGTTTGACACATCATAGACCGAACCATATCCAATAGGGTTCGATTCCTCCTCTCGGACACGCCATTCCATTGTGGCGTTCCGGGTGGAGTGAGTTGGGACACGATCCCACACTCTCTAAGATAGTCGTCAAACTCTTGACTCAAGTATTCTCCTCCACGATCCGATCGTAGAGCCTTGATACTTTTGCCAAGTTGCTTCTCTACTTCATTCTTGAATTCTTTGAACACTTCAAAGGACTCGGATTTTGCCCTCATAAGGTACACAAATCCATATCTACTGTAATCATCAGTAAACGTAATGAAGTAGACATAACCACCCCTGGCAGGCGTGGCAAATGGCCCACACACATCGGTATGTATGAGCGCCAATTGCTCACTAGTCCTCTCTCCTTTCTTATTGAAAGGGGACTTTGTCATTTTTCCCAATAAACAAGCCTCACATGTCTCATATGATTCAAAATCAAATGAGTCTAGTAATCCATCCTTATGGAGTCTAGATACACGTTTCTCATTTATGTGGCCTAAACGACAATGCCATAAATAAGCAGGATTTAAATCATTTATTTTAATCCGCTTGGTATTAATGTTGTAGACATGATTACTTAGATCAAGGACATAAAGTTCATTAAATAATTGCGCACTAAAATAGTGAATATTATTCAAATAAAAGGAACAACAATTGTTCTTTATTGAAATAATGAAACCTTCCTTGTCCAAACAAGAAATAGAAATAATGTTTCTGCTCATAGCAGGCACAAAATAGCAATTATTTAATTCTAAAACTAATCCTGAAGGCAGAGATAGCTCGCACACGCCTATGGCCAACGCAGCAACCTTTGCTCCATTCCCAACGCGCAGATCTACCTCCCCTTTAGCCAATCTTTTACTTCTCTTTAGATCCTGCATATTTCGACAAATATGAGATCCACATCCAGTATCTAATACCCATGATGTAGAGACAGTTAAATTGACATCTACAACGAAAATACCTGGTGGTGGTGGAATCACTATTCCAAGCCGCTTGTCCTCCAGATATTTTGGGCAGTTCCTCCTCCAGTGTCCAGGTTGACTACAGTAGTGACATTCACCCTTAGTCACGACCTTGGCAATGGCACCAACAGGCTTAAGGGCTTGTTCCTTGGACTTGGCAACTGACTTGCCTTTGCCCTTGGAGGAAGAGGCAAACTTTTTACCCTTTCCTTTATGCACCATCATAATGGCCTTGCCCTTACCCTTGTTGATGCTCTGTTCAGCCGTCCTCAACATGTTGAGCAAATCTGGCAGTGGTTTAACGATCTCGTTCATGTTATAGTTCATAATGAACTGTCCATAACTCTCGGGCAACGATTGCAACACGAGATCGGTTGCCAACTCTTGGCCGACCGGGAACCCAAGCCTGGCGAGATTCTCCAAGTACCCGATCATTCGGAGTACGTGGGGTCCCACCGGGTTCCCTTCTGCCAGATGACATTTGAACAGTGCCTTTGAGACCTCATACCTCTCTACCCTCGCCTGCTCTTGGAAGAGCTGCTTTAGATGTTCGATCATATCGACAGCATTCATGTTCTCATGTTGCTTCTGAAGCTCAGAGGTCATGGTGCAAAGCATTAGGCAGGCCGCATCATTAGCGTCATCAACACGCTTTTGATACGCCTTTAAGGCAGCAGGTGTCTGATTCTCTGGACCTTCTGGAACTTGCTCCTCTATTGCGTACAGCTTCTTTTCTTGCTTGAGAACAATTCTCAAGTTTCTGTACCAATCGAGAAAGTTGGTTCCTGAGAGCTTGTCCTTCTCAAGGACAGATCGTAGGGAATGTTGTGAACTCGATGAGTTGTTTGCCATTTGGAATTCTACAAAAGGAAAATACGCAAGTTTTAGTATTTGTGAATTTTTGACTATATTTAATAATGGCTAGTTTATTAAATATAGCTCCCACTATTTTACTACGGATTAATAACCCTCAAGATATTAATGCGGAAAATATCCTTATATTTTCTAGTGGGCCAAGATCCATCTTTTTCATCTCCTTATGAGCTTGCTTTGGCAAGTCACCCATAATTCGATTACTTCTTAGGTAGGAACAATTCCAATTGCATCCCATATGCAACTCTTGGTTCAATCGGGCAAATAACTCCTTATTTATCCATCCATATGGATAATCCCAATTGATTGCCTCTAGGTTTCTTAATCAAATTAATAGCCTAGTTGTGCTCAACCTCTTATCTAAACAATTGCACATTGTTACGTGCCATCGCATTCCATCATTATGAACCAAGTCGCCATGCTTTGGCACGCACGAACTTGATAAATAATGATGATAATGAGTGTTTAAATAACGAGAAGGCAAGAACACAATATTTTTAAAATTTGAGGGATTTTTCAATTTTAATTATTTTGTTGATCAATATCAACTAATCTATCTATTTGAGTTTGGGCACAACTCCAAATAATAGATCCGGGTTGTCTAATTATCTTATTATCCTAATTGCATGCATCATCCATACACCAACCACACAAATAATAAGACAATAAATAAACAACCACAAAACAGAAATTAAACGTGATGTGGATATGGCCTTTTTCTAGACTAAGATAATTCCAAGCCAATGGAATTATCTATGAACCCTAAACAAACACACATCTCCATGCGTCTTGTTCTTTTGGTCCATCCTTCATAGTCATGTGGTGTGCTCCATGCTCCATGCTCCATCTTTTGTGGCTCCTTTTGGCTTTGGGCTTCTTTTCTCCAATCTTGGCTAACAATCTACTTTATCTAGCACTAGCTAATATCTATACTAAATAAAATAAATCTCACAAGTTGAGAAAAAAATGGCACGCAGGCCATAAAACCCTAATTAATTATTACAATTAATTGATCAGCTCGCAGGCCGTAAAACCAAACCACAAAATTAAACATCCACATCAAACCACATCCTAAGGCCATATCCAATCACCATGCGATTTGCACATAAACAGTTAAAATCCAATTTTAACGCGCTTGGTCAATTTTAATTGATTTTAGGATTTCTAGGGTTAAAACGGTCCATGGGCCCAACAATCCAATTGCCCGGGCCCAAATAAGTGAGCCATAAAGCCCTAGGGCCGGCCCGGCCCAAAACCCGCAAGCTAGGCCCGCGGGTTAGGGCCGCCCGGCCCCATAGGGCGCCAAGCTTGGGCGGCAAGCAAGGGGGGCGGTCCCCTAGGGGCCGAACCTTCCTTGTGGAGGTTGTTTCCAAAACAACCTCCTTGCTTGGAGCCCAAGTTTGGTTGTTTCCTTGTTGTGGGAGAACTCCTTCTTCCCCAAGGATGCCCAAACCCTAGATCTAAGATCCTAAAATTTCTCAAACTCACCAATTCATGCATCCAATGCAATAATTGGGTCTTGTTATGATTAATTCTTTGACAAATTGCATCCAATGCTTGATTTGTCTTGTTTTACGCGATAAACAACAAATTAAGGTGTAAAACAACAAGAATGTAACACATAAACTACGTTTATGCTCTATGACCTGTGGCTCTGATACCACTGTAGGGTTTTGATTCATGGATCGCGCAAACGGAAGCATAATCAATCAAATAACCATGCAAAACCCTCCAAGGATCACAAGTCTAGATGCATAACGATAGTGAAGGTAAGAAATCATAAACACACCTTTGGGTTCTCCTTGATGACTTCAAACGCGAATAGTGTCACGTTCTCTATAGTTGATCCACGCCTAGAGTTGTTCTTAGATCTCCAATCTCCTTGGTGCTAGCCCGGATTGAAAGGAGGGTGAAGGAATCACGCAAAACGAGACACCAAAAGGGGTTCGGCCCTTTGTGGCGTCGGGGACAAGGGGGCGGCGGCAATAGGGGGCGGCGTCCCTCTTTGCTTGCTCTCTCTCTCCTTTGTTCTCTCCTACTCTTGTTATGTTCTCTCTAGAGCATAAAGTGTATAGGGAAGGAAGGAGGAGGGTCCTTTATATAGTCCAACAACTCCTTGTTAACTACCTAAAGGACTTATTCTAGTCCTACTAGAATTCAATTTAGTCCCTTCCTTGCAAATTAGTCCCTACTAAGTTTGCAAGGGTTTGCAAAGTGATCCTTCTAATTAATTAATCCAATTAATTAATTCCACAATCTAGTACAACTCTATATAGCGTGTGACCCCATAGGTTCTATCTAGTTGGTAGCAACTCTTTGCTAACATGGAGCGGTTTCTAGCAAAACATCCATTCTAGCCAACTAATAGAATAGTCATCTAGACAACCTTGTACAAGTAATTGTCTCATCCCTTTGCCTCCATATCCGGATTGGACACGAGACATACAAGTCACACTCGTATATCCAATCCCTAGTTTCTCGATCCATGGAATAGCCTTATTCGTGCAAATAACATCAATATCTCATATATTGATTTATTTGAGTCTGGCCAGACATTCTATAAGCACTACCCTCGAGTGGCCTTGGATATTTGCTCCCGTTATGTGGGAGGGGCAAATCCTCTCTACGTCCACTACGATCTCTAAGCTTGCTTCTCATTGTATCCAGTACACGCCTTTATAACTACCCAGTTACGGTGTAGCGTTTAACGCTACCAAGATCACAATGATCCACAACTAGAATATCTAGTGACTTCAAGTCTAAGGATGACAATACCATTGTACCCGAGAAGCACTTGTGACTCAACATAACATGTATGTAGCCTTCTCGGTAATGGGTCAATCCAGTGCAACATTCCGTAATGCACACCTATGTGTTAGATCGTGATATCTCCATATCAATCTAACCCCATACTAGTCTATAGATGATTGTCCCATTTAATCATTATACTTGACTAGGGATATTTAAGATAAACAACACGATTGTAAATCTAAGGACTTCATTATATTAAATATCCAATAAATAATAAATGAATTTCTAGCCAATTACAAATTCATACTAAACTAGATTGCCTCTAGGGCATCTATTCCAACACTATGCTTATCACAGAATAAATAAAACTATAATTGATCGAATTCTCTACCATGGTCACTTTTGATTGAAGCTACAGGTAGGTTTTTCAAGTTTTGAAGATCTCTTTAAAGCTTTGAAAATTCAGAGAGAGCTTCAGATTTTTCTTTGAGAAACATAACCCAAGTGTATCTAGAAAAATCATCTACAACAACTAGCATATACATTTTACCTTTTGGAGTAGGAGTCCTCATAGGACCACAGAGATCCATGTGAAGTAACTCAATAGGTCTAGTTTTACTTACAAACTTATTTGGCTTGAAGGAACTTCTGGTCTGCTTTCCTTGTGCACATGCTTTGCATAACTCATCCTCCTTGAACTTGGTGGATGGCAATCCTCTTACCAAGTCTTTAGAGATCAATTTGTTCAGAGTGTGCAAACTCATATGACCAAGTTTCCTATGCCAAAGCTTTGAATCTTCTTTCAAGGCCTTGAGACACTTCAAACTTTCACCTGCAACTTTGTTAGTCTGAAAAGTATAAACATTGTTTGATCTAGAGGTTGTGAGAATTCAATCTCCTGATTTCTCATCTAGCACCACACACTTCTCTTTATCAAAGATGACTTTGTTGCCATTATCACAAACCTGAGATACACTAAGCAAATTAAACTTCAAACCTTCAACTAAATAAACATCAGAAATAGAGTTTTCAGAATTTGTACCAAATTTTTCAATACCAAGAATATTGCACTTTCCTTTATCACCAAGTGTTATTGAACCTTCTGATTGCTCCTTTAATTCTGAGAATAGAGATCTCTTTCCACTCATGTGTCTTGAGCAACCACTGTCCATGAACCACTTCTGTTCCTTGGTGAAAACCTGCAAGCACCAATCACTGCCTTACCCAGCTGTTAGACCAAGTGTGGAATTTGGATTCATATTCAGGATCAACCATCTTAGGTGGTATAACCCCTTTAGGAACCCAAATCTGCTTGACATGTCCTTTAAATTGAAAAGGAAAGTGTTCCTCATTATGTGAGGGTATCTTATTCTAAAAGGACAAGTCATTTTAACATGACCAGCTTTACAGCAGTAATGACAAGTAGGAGATGTTTTATTTCCAACTTTCACAAATCTAGTATTGTTTCTTCTTGGAAAGTTTGGATTGAATCCAATACCGGCTTTGTGAACAGACTGTGAACTTCCTCCAAGAATCAAGTTCAACTTCTGTTCTGATCCAGCAAGCTTCATTTTGACTAGTTCAGATTCTTGAAGTTTCTCAGTAAGAGTAGTCTTTTGTCTTTCTAAATCATCAAAATTATGTCTTATATTAACAAGGCTGTCATTCACAGAGGAATTTTCAGTGACTACTTCCTTGACTTGTGTTTTCAAGGCTTTGAAACTAGTTTTCAAGGCCTTGAAATCACTGTCAGTTTTGTTCTGAGAGATTTCAAGATTCTGATTTAGGCAAACAAGTTGTAAATTTTATTTAGCTTGCTCATGAACTTTTTCTTTCAAGAGCCTGATCTCTTTCAGATAATCTTCCTCATTTAAAAGTATTGTTCTGAGATAATCTGAAAGAGTTTCTTTTGGCTTTGAAATTAAACAGTTAACCATTACCTCAATGTTCTTTTCAGAACTATCATCCTTCTTGGCCATGAAGCAAAGATTGGCATGTTCTTCTTTTCAGATTCAGATTCACTGGAGTTGTCTGAATCACTCCATGAGGCTATCATCGCTTTCTTTCTTCTGTCATGATCTTTCTTCTGACAGTTTTTGCTCTTTTTTTATGGACAATCTCTTATCAAGTGTCCTGCATTACCACACTCAAAGCAGTTCATAACTTTTGACTTGCTTTGTGAGGAGGACTTACCTTTGTAGTCCTTGCTGCTGGATGGTCTATGCCTTTCTATGTTGAACTCTTTGTTTCCAGAGTTTCTCTTCATCTTGAGAATCCTTGTCAAGGATTTGGAAATTAAGGCAATTGGATCTTCATCATCACCATCCTCAGTTTCAAGGCTTTGAATTCTCTCATTCTCTTTGGCTTTGAGGGCTAGATTTTTGACACCTTCTGGGAGTACTCCATCAACTTCATTCATCGATGTCTCATGTGTCAGGAGCTTCCCTTGGAGGTCATCAAGTTGTAAAGTTGAGAGATTATGAGCTTCTTCAATAGCTGTGGTTTTTGGTTCCCACTTTGCCTTTGGAAGACTTCTAAGTATCTTCCTCACCTTTTCCTCATTGGAAAAGTGTTTTCCCAATGATTCAAGGTTGTTGACAATATCAGTGAATCTCTTGAACATATCTCTGATGGACTCATCTGCATTCATTTTGAACAGCTCATACTGTCTGAGATAAATGTTGATCTTGGTCTATTTGACTTGGATGGTTCCTTCAAAAGTAATTACAAGTTTATCCCAGATTTCTTGAGCAGTTGTGCATTCAGAGATCCTGTTGAATTCATCTGTACTCAAAGCACAATACATAATTTTAATAGCCTTGTAATTCTTAGAAACTTTCTCTAATTCAGAAGAGGAGAGTGAGTCTTCTGTTTTGGGAGTTCTGATCCCATATTTTTCTTTATAGAAAGTATGAGGTCCATTTTGGATAATGGACCAAAGCTTTAGATCTTAATCAATGATAAACATTTTCATGAGAGCTTTCCAGTGAGCAAAATTTTCTCCACAGAATAGAGAAGGTCTGTTAGCAGCTCTTCCCTGTAAGAAACCACCATCAACTGCAGTACTCATGATCACCAGATGGTTAAATCTTATACAGTGATACAAGCTCTGATACCAATTGAAAGTGTGAGTATGCAGATGTATAAGCAACTAAGATACTCTAGAGGGGGGGGTGAATAGAGTATGCCAGCTTTTTGAAAAACTTGCTAACAAGTAGAAGAACTAGTGCAGACAAGGAAATTCAAGGCCTTGAACACAAGTTCAAGCCTTTGAAGAGAAGCAGAAATTTTTAGAACAAGTATGCCTTTTTCAAGGCCTTGAAAACAATTCCAAACCCTTGAAAAAATAAACAGTTTTTGTATTCTACAAAAGCTTTGAAAGTAAATGAACTGAAAATGCATAAGACAAGTGATTTATAGAGTTCAGTCCACTTGTAACTACGTCTCTACCTCAGGGTTTAGATCCCTGCAGGATTTTCAACTCAATTCTTATTAATCAAAAGCTAAGCCCTATAACTCAAGCACAGAGAGTTCCCTTACTCTGATACAGCTTGTGGTTTTCCCTAACCTGTCTAGTACCTGCTCTAGCTAACTGATTAACTAAGAATTCTCTATTGTTCACTTTGAACAATCCTTGAGAATGTAAGTAGAAGTAATACAGAAATGATCTACAAATATAGCTCTATACAGAAGATCACTTAAGAGTAGAAAAACTGTAGTGAAATGCAGTGAACTTCTGTGTATGGATTGGAAGAGATGGAGAACTTATTTGATGCTTGTCAATCCAGAATGCTTTCTCTGTATTTTCTCGTTGAGAATTGTGTTGTTGTTGCTTCGAATTTGAGCTCTTTAAATACTTCAAACAGCTCTGCAAATCTCTCCTGATTTTCAGCAACAAACTTCCTATTTTGTAGGTAACATAGTTTGACTATCTTTGAGATCTTCTCCAACGGTTGAATGATTGTAATCTTCTGAGATATTGCTGTAATCCTTCATTTAACCATCAAGAGAAGCTGTCAAAAACGTCTGATTGATCACAGGATCAAAGTCTTCAAGTGTTTCCAAGTCTGCAGCAATCCAATTTAGGAAACAATCCTGCAAAAACTTAGAAACAATGTTTTCTGCATTATTATGGTCAAACAGTTGATATAGCACGATTCAAAACAATTAAACAATTTGTCTTTCATCATCTAACAACAAGTAATCAAACATATGCAAGAGAGATAATAGATTAGATCAGAGAGTTAACAGAAAAACTCCCCCTGAGAATATGCTTTCAGGTTTAACAGTTTTAAGGCTTTTAATCCACTTTCAAGGCCTTCAAGACTATTTTCAGGCCTGTGAAGCTGATTCAGGGCTTTGAAAGCTGTTTCAAGGCCTTGAAATATCCAAGCTCTTTCAAGTCTTGAGCAACCTGAGCTTTCACTTGACATGAATGATAGTGATAGTTTTCATCAAGGAAATTAAGAGGCACACATGGGGCTTAATGAGGGAGAGTGTTTGACGAGATATGTAGAGAGAGATTAACGAGAGAGTTAGAGAGGGGTGATTAAAAAATAGAATGAGTGGGAGAGAGACGAGGACATGCATAATCATGGAGTGAATGAGAGAGAAGGAGATAGCGATGATTATGGATATGGTTACAGAGTGAGAGTTACGGGAGAGAGATACATTAGGGGAAAAGCACAATGCATTAAGGTTATCGAAAGGTAATTCATGAGGTTCATGAGAGAGAGAGAGGGAGAATTCGGTGGAGAGAGATAACTAAAGAGAATGTTCATGCAATAGAACTAATTAAGGAATAAAAGAGATAGATAAATACAAACTCAAATGTTCCCATCCCTAGCTCCTACAAGATTGATAACCAACCTCTGGTTCTCACTTTCTCCCACTTAGTCAAACGTATATTTCTTTGTGTATATCTTCCTAATAGCTTTTCAACTCCGATTCTCTGTCTCTCTCTAATAGGTTCCCTTATATTATGTCCGCCCCTCTCTCTCTCTCCAACTTCGAATAATCTCGTTGTCTCTCTTTTAATCAAAATTTAATAGTCCCTCTCTCTTCTAATCACTTCCCTCTAATCTCTCTTTATATTTCTTTTTCTGCATTTGAATATACTATATGTTAGCAATTGGTGCGCCCATGTGGGGTGCCCAATGTAATTATCGTAACCTTATGGGGTTAGTTGCACTAATGCACAAACTAGAGGGGTTAGTAGCTAAGGCTCAAACCCTAGGGGTTTATGTGCAAACTTAGGAGAAGTTTTGCCTATATAAGGAGGCAGCCTCCTACATATTATATTGCTATTCCAGAGAATAAAGTTACTCTGTCTAGATTCATACTAGTTGTAGAGAACCCTAGTCTCTCTCCAACTTCATCCAAGGAGGTGGAACGTGGTGTGGAAATCAGTGTTCGTCCTCGAGATTCACACTAGATTGGTATGAGCAAGATCAAGGAGGAGGCGCGTGAAAGCAAGCAACACAACGATCATCCGCTGCATTAAGGAGCTTAGGAAGACAAGGTAAACACATGAATATTCCGCATTGATTCATGTTGTAGATCTGAATGTGTTAGATCCTTCCTGCCCTTCATTGGTATCAGAGCCATAGGCTTGTTTTTCGTGCCTCGATAAGCGTTCCCGAACCTGTATTAAAAATTGCGTTTCTGAAATTTCATAACCAGTAGACGAAACCTATATGGTTAGGTAGGGTTTTTCACGAGGATTCCAGATATATAAATTTTATATTTTTTTATTTACGGTGAATTAGTTATGAATTTTCAAAGTTTCGGAACTGTATTAATCTGGACTGCTAGATCCAATAATAGAACACGTTTTTCAAAAACTTGTTAAAATTGGATTTTGACCACATAATCGGGATCAGGACGAAGAGACGATCACGGCAAAATTAATTTCGTCGCGAACGGAGCACGGGAAGGCGGCGCGTGGGCTTCACGCGCCACCGACGCCGCCCCCACGCGCGGCACGCGCCGCCACGCGCCGCACGCGCCCAAGGGCTGGCGGCGGCTGCTGACGTGGCCCTAGGGCTGACGTGGCAGATGACGTGGCGGTGCCACGTCAGCAAGCGGCTGACGTGGCGATGACGTGGCAGCCACATGGCAGCTGACGTGGCATGCTGACGTGGCACATGGGCCGACGTCGGCGCGTGGCGGAGGCGGACGCGCCCACGCGCGGCGGCGCGTGGGGGCGCGTGCGGCCTCCTCCCGCCGTCATTTTTCGTCCGGTTTTTTCCTAGGGACTCCAAATTAAATTTCCTATTTTGTGGATATTTTTTCATAATTTTTGGAGCGACGGAAAATTTTAGTAATTTCCAGATTAATTAATTAGTGTTTAGCACACTTCCCGAGGCAGTTTGACGACCTTAAACACACTGTTTTGAGCCCAAATTTTTTCTGGAGACTTAGGTCATTTTTCCCTACGTTTTGCCATAGGTGGTGAGACCCTAAGTGGTAGGGAGCAATTTTCGATCTTTTTAGTTGATTAGATTATTGCTTATTAATTTCCAGTAATTATTGCTTAATTCCGGAAATTTCCAGAAAATTCCAGTATGTTTATTATATGGTTATACATGCTGTTATGGTTTGAATGGATGTGTTTGGTGCATGGATGTGGCATAGATGTTTTATATTTTGGTTTTGGTTTTATTTTTTGAATATGTAATCAAAATACGGCCTGCGTGTCGTGCCTCTCTATACTCTAGTGTCTTCTCTTCTCATCCACTCGCCTCTATGAGGTTACTTCTTATTGGAAATAAGATAGTTAGTAGAGATTGAAGATTGAAGCTTCAAGAGAGGTGGCCAAACCAAAAAGCTATGGCGCAAGGTGAATGGAGCAATTAAACGGTCTAATGGAGCCTCAAGCTTGGAGTCCTCAAATAGGCGAGATGGCATGAGATGGAGTTCAAGACTTGCTCAAGAAGTGCTCTCAATAGTGGGAGTGCACCTTAGGGGCCACATCCATTGTATATTTATTTATGCTTATGCTTGTTTTATGTTATAACTGCGTGTGATTGGATATATATGTTTAACCTCGCATGCTAAAGAACTAAAACAAAAGAGCTCACATGATGACATGATTAAAATTGATAGGAAATCACAAGTGATGAGATTTGATTCCTAGGATATACGTTAGGTTTTGGTGGAGTCTTTGTGAGGAACTATTGAGATTAATCAATGTCACATGTTATTTAGGAGCTAAAACAAAGCAGTAACTAATATCCATTTTGTCTCGTTTTTTCAGTCATGATGAACACGAATCTATTTCCTAAATCTGCTATAATCCTAAAGGGAGACAACTTCCGTGCATGGTACAGAAGTGCGATATGTCGCATGATTGAGCTAGGACTGTCTGATCATTTGCATATGGCAAAGATGGAGCCGTGGGTACCACTGGGCGGCCCAACTGATGCATATAGACGTGATCTTGAGGCTTACCAGAAATGGGAAGTTGATGACAAGAAAGCATGTCTAGAATTGATGGATCTAGTGAGGACTGATCTCCTAGAGTCAATTGTGATTGATTATGCAAAGAAGCTCTGGGAAGACATTCTAGGACTGTACGGAATTGCAGAAGACTTCCAAAAGACATGTCTATGGATGATGCTCACTTCCACGGTGAAGAATGATAATGTCTCTATGGATACGCACCTAAAGACCTTATCATTCTATATTACTGAACTTATAACTTCTGGGCATGATGTATCCGATGAGAGACAGCTAAAGGCTGTGAGAATGTCTCTACCAAATTCATGGGATTCCGTGAGAAAGGTGTTGCAAGGATCAGATGACATAAAGACATTTGATGATGCAAAGCGATATTTATTGTTTGAGGAAAAGAGACTGGAATTTGCCAGAACTTCTAGTCCACCATCGCAGGTGGAGAGCCCTCCCATGGCAAATGTGCCAAAGGGTCAGGAAGTCATCGTAGAGCACGAAAGTGGAGGCCACATGGGCCCATGCCGCAAGATCAGTAAGCGCCAAATGTGGAAGAAGTCCAAGAGGGATATGAGACAAGTTATGTGCTATAACTGCCAGGCATATGGCCACTTTGCTCGTGACTGCGCCGAGCCAAAGGTACACTATAATCCAAACTCTGACTGTTATGTTATAAGTCAAGTTTATATTGCTGATTCCCCTAATGTGTGGGTATTGGATTCAGGTGCGAGTGACCACCTAGCATGTGATCGAGACGCGTGCACGGATTATAGGCGAGTACCAGTGGGCAGTAGAAGAGTGTACATGGGGAACAACTCTTTCGTTGATGTGGTGGGCATTGGCACATATCAGCTGAAGATGAAGTCTGGAAAGACACTTGTTCTTCATGACGTTTTATACGCTCCTGATGCACGCAAGAACTTAGTTTCAGTTTCTAGACTTTTGGATTTGGATTTTAGACTTATTTTTTAGGGTGGTTTTGCCAAACTGTTTGTTGGAAACTCATGTTTTGGTACTGGTTATATTTCTCGTGGTTTATTTTATTTAGACATTGTTGGTTCTAGCATTGATGATATTTATGATTCTCGTTCATATATTACATCTTCTAGTGATGATGATGCCACTAGATGGCATGCTAGATTGGGACATATAGGACAGGACAGGATGAACAGGCTGGCCATGGCAGGCCTACTTGGAGATATGCCCAAGATATCATTACCTGTATGTGAGTCTTGTCTTGCAGGAAAAGCTAAACGCAAACCATTCGGTAAAGCAGTAAGGGCTACTGAGCCTTTACAACTTATTCATTCTGATGTTTGCGGTCCATTAAATGTTAGAGCTAGACATGGTGCTCGCTATTTCATCACATTCATAGATGATCACACTCGTTTTGGTTATGTGTATTTGATGGCACATAAGTCTGAAGCGCTAGGGTGCTTCAGAAAATTTCTACAAGAGGTAGAGAACCAACTGGACAAAAGAGTTAAGGCTCTTAGGACAGATCGAGGGCGTGAATATCTATCTGAGCAATTCAAAGAGCTCTGTGAGACTAAAGGAATAGTGAGGCAGTTGACTATTCCCTTCACACCGCAGCAAAATGGTGTAGCGGAAAGAAGAAATAGAACACTGTTAGAGATGGTTCGTAGTATGATGGCAAATGCGAATCTGCCTATCTCCTATTGGGGAGATGGATTGATGACTGCCACATACATACTGAACCGTGTGCCCACCAAGTCTGTAGCCACAACCCCTTATGAGATGTGGACCAAAAGGCAACCCGAATTGGGTCACCTTAGGCCATGGGGGTCGGCCGCCTATGTACGTAACGTCTCCCATGTCCATGGGAAATTGGGTGCTAGAAGAAAGAAGTGCATCTTCATACGGTACTCCGAGCACTCTAAGGGTTACGTATTCATAGCGCAACAGCCAGATGGTAGTCTAACAGAGATGGAATCGCGAGATGTAGAATTTCTCGAGAGAGAGTTTCCTAGTCAGGGAGAAGCACGTGGAGATGGTATTCTCTACGAAGAAGAGGAACCACTGGATGACACTCAGTTCTCTACAGACCTACAGGGAATAGTCCCTATGGATCTTCAGAACAGTGGGAGTGACTTGCCTAGTGAGCAGCCCATCATATATGATGATGAAGCTGAAGAAGAACCCTCTTTGCGTAGGAGCGCTCGTGGGAGCGTACCCCGTCGACGATTTGACATCGAAGGGGAGGCCATGATGGTCACCACGCAAGAAGATGATGAACCTAGGACATTGTCTGAAGCTCTCTCATCCCCTGACAAGAAAGAATGGAACATTGCTTTACAAGAAGAACTGGAGTCAATGAAAACCAATCATGTTTGGGATTTAGTTGACTTGCCTCCTGGACGTAGGGCCATTGGAAACAAATGGGTTTTCAAGGTCAAAAGGAAGGCAGACGGAAGCGTTGAGAGGCATAAGGCCCGGCTAGTGGCGAAAGGCTACACCCAACAACAGGGTGTGGATTACGAGGAGACGTTCTCACCAGTTGTGAGAATTGCCTCCATTCGTCTTATACTTGCAATAGTGGCTAGCATGGACTTGGAACTACATCAAATGGATGTTAAGACTGCATTTCTCAATGGAGAACTAGATGAGGAGATCTATATGGCTCAACCGGAAGGTTTTGAGAAGAAAGGTCAAGAGCACAAAGTGTGCAAACTGATTAAGTCCATATATGGACTGAAGCAGTCCTCAAGACAGTGGTATTTGAAGTTTCATCAAGACATTGTGGCATATGGCTTCACAATGGTAGATGAGGACCACTGTGTGTATGTCAGACGTTCCGGAAAGAAGTTCATGATACTGTCATTATATGTAGATGACATACTACTAGCCAGCAATGATAAAGGAATGCTCGGAACTACCAAAGGGTGGTTATCCTCTCGTTTTTCAATGAAGGATATTGGAGAAGCGAGTTACATCCTTGGGATAAAGATCCTAAGGAACCGCTCTAAGAGGCTTCTTGGCTTGTCTCAAGAGACATACATCAAGAAGATACTTGAACGGTTCCAGATGATGGACTCCAAGCCATTCGAGACTCCCATTGCACATGGCGAGAAACTCAGCCTTGAAATGTGTCCCAAGACCCAACACGAGAGAGACCAGATGGCCAAAGTACCCTATGCAAGTGCTGTCGGAAGTTTAATGTACGCAATGATGTGTACAAGGCCCGACATATGTCATGCTGTCGGTTTAGTTAGCAGATATCAGTCTGATTCCGGTGTTGGACACTGGAAGGCTGTTAAGAGGATTCTCCGATATCTCAAAGGGACTAAGGATTACGTGTTAAGCTACCGAGGCTCTGAGCTAAGGCTCATTGGCTACACTGATGCTGACTGGGGTGGGGACCTAGACGCACGTAAATCGACCTCAGGCTACGTCTTCATGCTGGGTGGAGGAGCCATCACATGGCACAGTAGCAAGCAGACTTGCACTGCCTTATCGACCATGGAAGCTGAATACGTTGCCTGCTCCGCGGCAGCGCAGGAGAGTGTTTGGCTGAAGAGATTTCTGGTCAGCTTAGGAGCGGTTGACGAACCAAGACCAGTAACGCTTCGTTGTGATAGTATGTCGGCCATAGCTTGTGCTAAAGATCCGAAATACCACAGCAAGGCCAAACATATTGAGATAAAGTACCACTTCATTAGGGAAGTAGTAGCTAAAGGAGATATCACTCTAGAGCATATTCCTACTAATCAGATGTTAGCTGATCCAATGACCAAGCCTCTTCTTAAGGCTACTTTTGTTGGTCATACTAGGAATATAGGGTTAGGCAAATGGAACTAGATGTCAGACTGATTAAACATTTTTGAGACATTGATTGATTGGATATTAGGAATGGATTTGTTTATTTATGCTGCATGTTATTTGATACGTGTATGATATGTTACATTTCCTGTACTAGCTTAGAGCATGTCACGCAGACACTAAGTTGGCTCACTCACACGAGCAACTGCCTTCGCAATATCCTGGATATGTCTGGGTGTGGCGGAAGATGAGACGGAATCCAGATAAGCGCTGAAAGCCTGCGATATGATATGAGATGCCTTCTTCATATGAGCATATGGCCTATGATAAGAGCTTGAAGTCTATCAGTAGAGCTAGGAGCCTGTCGGACGGATTCGACTGTCGCATTGGAAACAAGTTCCAAGGTGAGGTTGGTTATGGCCAATCGAACATGGTTATTACCCCGAACCATGAATGGTCTGCGTAGAAGAAGCCAGATGCGAGAGCTGATAATTGATCACAATAGTGTGACATGGCAGCACTCGGGCTGGTGGCCATAAGGGCTACCAGATAGACATCTGCATAGTGGTCCTTTTGCAAGGATAAGACATGCGCTCTCATCAGAGTCTAAACACTATGGCGCATATTCCCCCTTGAATAACGCGCGCTTATGAGTGACCATGAGGTGATGAGTAGAATTAGTCCCTGGGATTCCTCATCGTGTGAGCCTCGTCGATCATGTGAGGATGATTGACACTGTATACCCTTTGTACTTACATCTGTGTCATGAGGAGACGGGTCGGTGGTGCTACTTTGGCGTGACACCTTACGGCTATGGATGATTCGGCCTTCCGGACACTGCTGGGAAAGCAGCTGAGCCGAATCTGAGTGACACATGTATGTAAGGAAAGATTCTCGTTGCATCGCTCTTTATTATCTTTCATTGGGCCCACCTGCAAGATCTTATGGGATCATGTAGGATATGAAAATATAAAGGAGATGTGGACTCATTGGAGCATGGCCTTCGGGACAAGGCAGGTGCTCATGATCCACGAGATGACAATCGGAGGAATCTGGGGGATACGAGAGATACAGAGAGCATTATCATTGTTTTATGTTTTTAAGGGTGCCTTCCTGCGCTGGCTATACGAGTTTGGTATGTGGATCTCCCGAGAGGGTGCCTTCCCATGCTGGCTATACGAGTTTGGTGTACGGATCTCCCGAAATGCAGGTACTCTCACCGGTCACACGCCACGGCCACACAATACTCTTTTGTAGATGATAGAAAGTTGGAGATTGATGGAGACTAGATGAATTGTGCAACCCCACTGTGCGAGTGGGAGATGTTAGCAATTGGTGCGCCCATGTGGGGTGCCCAATGTAATTATCGTAACCTTATGGGGTTAGTTGCACTAATGCACAAACTAGAGGGGTTAGTAGCTAAGGCTCAAACTCTAGGGGTTTATGTGCAAACTTAGGAGAAGTTTTGCCTATATAAGGAGGCAGGCTCCTACATATTATATTGCTATTCCAGAGAATAAAGTTACTCTGTCTAGATTCATACTAGTTGTAGAGAACCCTAGTCTCTCTCCAACTTCATCCAAGGAGGTGGAACGTGGTGTGGAAATCAGTGTTCGTCCTCGAGATTCACACTAGATTGGTGGGAGCAAGATCAAGGAGGAGGCGCGTGAAAGCAAGCAACACAACGATCATCCGCTGCATTAAGGAGCTTAGGAAGACAAGGTAAACACATGAATATTCCGCTTTGATTCATGTTGTAGATCTGAATGTGTTAGATCCTTCCTGCCCTTCACTATAATCATATGTCAATCTGCTTGTCGAATTGGAAACAATATGTATTATTTATAAGATTGTGAAGGGCAAAAGAGAAAAACGGGTGCGGAATTTGTAGGTCTGGCCTATTGGGTCTAGGGTCAGGTCTGAATTTTGATCAAATGGGTCGCACGGAAAAAGATAGGGCATGGGTTTATCATTTAAGGGTTGAGTCCTGGTTGGGTCAGGGTCGGATCGAGTCCTAACCCTCCCCTTGACATGCCTACTATGGAGGAAGATGAATTGAAGTCTCTTGAACAAGCGATGGCAATGTGCATGAAGCTCAAGTTAGAAAAGGTGATGATTCTAACTTTCTCTTTGGGGATGGAAAAATCACACACATAATTGTGGGATGTTATCTGAAGAGCCACTACTAGAGTGGCTGCAGTAAATTCTTGGCTAAAAGAAGAGTATGATTGATTGGTTTGTTTTACAAAGAGGGTGCACAATAGACCAGCTCATCGTTTGGAAAATTGGAGTACAAAGTGGTATGTCTGGCAATATTGTTCTAGCAGATATTCCCCTCCCTCGAAGGGACAAAATTTATAATGATGTTATCTTTTTTCCTTAGTGCCTAAATACATTTGATTTTAAAATATAACTCGGCTCGACAAGTGGTATGTCAGGCAATTGCTTGCGGTCGTTATCTGGTACAAAGGTATGTATGGATCTTAAAATTTAAGTTCAGTTTTAGCAGCAAGTTCATGCTCAAGTTTCAAATTTTATGTGAGCTAAACCTGAGAATTTGTGCACCCATGTAGAAAATAGTTATTATGCTTGCTTAACATTTCTTATAGAAATTGAGATCATCTGAAAGAAATCATTGGGGGGTCACATATAGGGGGATCTTTCTTTTATTCCTCTACCAATAATAACTATGCAACTCAGTCCCAAAAAAGAAATGAACGCAACGGAAAAAATGTTTAAGCTTTCTCCATATAGAGTATGTTTCATGGTGCCTTAGTGCCTAGACACTGCTTCATTCCACCATCAATATCTTCTGGAAATTGAAGTTCACTTTTTTTTAACCCAGCACGAAGTGTTGAACGCGTGCTAGATACTCTCTACACTACTTTGTCTTCAATGGTGCTCACATGTACCAAAACTTTAGCAATACCTACTATAAAAAGCGTCTAGGGATGATAATGGATCAGGTCAGTCTATATCCAAATCTGATTCACACTTGTTCAGATTTGAATTCAGATTTTATCGGAATCGAATCGAATTAGATCATAACGAGCAACATTTTTAGTTCATCTGACCCGAGTATGAATTACAATCGAAATTGAATTAATTCACACTTTATAAGTATAAATTCATCTATTTTATAATAACAAACGCATGGATATATTAAATTTGTTATTTTTTTCTAAGAATTACATCATATAGCCGGGTTCGAACCCAGGACCTCGTGCAAGGGCTTGTAATGCTCTACCATTGAACCTGGGACCTCAAACTTGTTATGCCAGTTAAAGTAAAGATGGTTAGTAATATATTTATAATTGTACATATTTGTATATCATTGAACTTATTAGATATCATAACTTAATTGGATTTGATCGGATTTCACATAACACGAGACTTGTGATTTATATCTGATCCGTTTGTAAATGAATTAGGTTGGATTTGTTTAATTAGAGTCGGATCATGCCGAATGTCCTACTAAATCGAACTCAGTTGTCATGCAGTCTGCAGATATGGGAATCCATTTAAGGGAGGGAGAGTTCTGGCTCAACATATCTCTGATGTCAGCTCCCAATTGAGACATTTCTTATCTAAAACATTGTTCGCCACACCTTGGTTATCCAGGTCTTTGAGCTCCAAAAGTAAGGTATAGTTGCAGGTACTCCTGTCTCATAGTAGTATTCGTAGTAGTGCTGATTTGGGCCATAAACGGGAGGACAAAAATGATTAAGGAACTACACTCTGATGGCTATTGTATAACTAAAATATTCAACTTTCAAATTTGTTTTCAGTGCCAATGCACGGCTAAACGGGAGGACCAAACTGATTCGGGAGTGACACTTCGAGGACTACTTTCACAATTAAGATAGTCCACTGCAAAATCAAAAAATAATGAACCCGACGTGAATCGAACACGCAACCTTCTGATCTGGAGTCAGACGAGCTACCATTGCGCCACGGATCCGTGTTGTACAGTAATGCAAATGTTATGTTTTTAAATCATACTTATCACTAATAAGATAAGTACTATATGTCACATGCTAAACATTAATTACTTCGAAAGCCACAACAATGTAGATCGATTAGACATAAACATGGTTATATGAGTTAATAGACTCTTTAGGCATAATGCAAGTTTCAATACTGCATGCACGATCACTGCTTTACTACAAAAAAAATCAAGTATATGTGTAACTGACCCACTTAAGTCAAATTAATTTGTATTTTGTAATTTATAAAATCGTTACATAAGTTATGAGTAATTGCGTAAAAGTAGGGTTGTAAGGAAAACTAAACAAATCGGTCAAACCGACCGAACCAAACCGTAATCCTCGATTTCGGACGGGTTTTTTTGGATGTTCGGTTTATGAATGGTTCAAATTTTCACAAACCAGTCTCATCGGTTCGGTTTTCGATTTGTAAAAGTATCACACCGCACCAAACCGAACCGATATGTGTCTAATGTACTTTTATTAAAATATATATCGTGTAAAGTATATAAAATAAACTAAAAAATAGAATACAAGTAGATAGGTTCAATTAAAATCATCACATTAATTCCATTTAAGTCTTTTAACCTCTTTCTCTCTTAAAATATGAAATTTGTTGACAATACATTATTAGAATATCAATTCAATAATTTTATGCAAACCGACCGAACCGAATCAAACCAAACCAAATTTTGTCGGTTTGGATCGGTTCGGTTCATCCTATCAAATAGTTCGGTTTGGTTACAAAATTCGTAAACTGATGTATTTGGTTTGATTTATGGTTTTCTCACAAATCGCACCAAACCGAACCGCTTGTACCCCTATCAAAAAGTTTGTATCTAGACGTTTAATTTTTGATACTCTTACAAGGTTTTCGAGTTGCTTCAAAGTAAGTTTTCAGAAATAGCAAGTTTTATGAATTTGAAGATACAAGTAAGGCTTCTGATAGTTTGGATGGATGATTTTTACAAATGGTATCTAGGGCTTGTTTGGATAGAAGGGTTGGGGGGTTGGGTTTCAAAAATCAGTGTGGTGTTTGGATGAAGTAGTTGGGGTCGCCTCAGGTTCGGTGGTCGGCATATTAAAGCCTGTCACCGGTTTTCTTTTTCCACTGATGAAGAAACCCGGACACCGCAGCTACACTACCGGTCACCAGATGATATAATGTCCACCGGTTTCATAGCCGTGCTCCAGCCAGTGGCGGAGCCAGGATTTTAGTTAAGGGAGGGCACAAAATAGAAATTGATAGGAGATGGTATAAATTTTTAATGAATAAAAAATTATGCTAGTGTAATAAATGCCATGGTCTTTTTGTGTATTTATGAAAAATTAAGGGAGTAATTGTGTATATAAAATAGGTGTGCTATTTTTCTCCAAAAAAGCATGTTTGTGCCAAAAATCGAACTTTCTGGCAAAAAGACCAAGCGGTGGACGGTAAACACAGAAGTTGTGCCCGGCTTTTGGAGAGTGGGAGACAACTTTGGTGACATGGCGAATTCTAGACCGCTGGAGCCAGGGGCGGAGCCATGTAGGGGCACGGGGGGAGGGGGGGTCACGTGTCCCCCCCCCCCCTAACTTTTCCGGAAACACTATTCCTATATTTTTAATTTTTTTTTCGGTTGTGCCAGTATAAAATATTTCCATGCCCCCCCACCCCCGCTCCATATCAATCAGTACCTTGGTCCAGTGGTTAGTAGTTTTGTTTGCAAAACATAGGTCCTGAGTTCGATTCTTGGCACAAGCATGTTAATTTTTGACAAAAAAAAAGCACCACATTTTTAATATATAGAGTTACCCCCCCCCCCCCATGTACAATGCAATTCTTATCTTGATCCAGTGGTTAGTAAAGTGGTTTTGTAAAACAATGGTTCTTGAAACAGGTCACCAGACCATCCAATAAGTTCGGTTATGGTTTGGGTTAACCAAACCCTTGTATCGAAACAAGGCCCTAGTGGTGCTCGATTTAATCTTTGTGATAATGTATTTTTTTATTGCTACGCTCTTATCTTTTGTAAGAGGAGGCAACAGTTCAAGTTTCGTTAATATCCTTCTAAATTTGGAGAGTAAAATTTGGCATTCTGAGGTTGTTTGGAAGAGCTGAAATAAGTGAGAGGTTGAGCTTGAAAGTTCATTTAATCTGTAGTATTTAGATGTGGTAGATTATTGTAGATTATCGATAAAAATAAAAAATAATTGAGATAACAAAGCTCGAACTAGAGACCTCATGCAGATGCTTTAAACACTCTAACACTGAGCTAACACACATTCACATAAAAACTTCAGAAATCACAGTATAAAGTTCGCAAATTCTAAAATGAATCCGGATTTCCGTCCAAAATAATCAGAATTCCAATTGGAAATCCGAAAATCCGGAATTAAAAATCGGAATTTTGGATTTAATACTGCAATTCCGGTTTTTCTAGTGGATCCGGATTTGTTTGATTTGGAGAGGTTTGACAGTTATATCAAATTTTTGATTTTTCCTTTCCTCTCTACTTCCTCTCATCCAAACATGACCCATGTGTCGAATATCCACCAGTAACATTTGTACCAACTGAAAGAGTTATGATTTAGCAGTTTATATTAATTTATGTGTCACATAAGGTGACACAATTATTAGAACTTTTTGAGGGAATTACTTAATTTTAGACTATACTTATCATCATCACTTAATATATTTTTTTGAGGGAATTACTTAATTTTACAATACATGTTTTAGACTATACTTATCATCATTACTGAATTTCACAACACATGTTTTACTTAATGTTTTGTTGCTGCAAATTAGAAGTGATAAATATGTGACATACTAAGATTCAATTTCTGTTTTTTAGAATTGCTATGAATCATTCAATATATACAAATTCTTTTATTATATTTCTAAAATAGACTATGTAGTATGTACTAGTAGTACTTCTTCCGTTCCCTCTCTTTCTTCATGTTACTAATCATATCAATATTCAATGGATCATATTGACCCGGTGATTTGGATAATAAAACGACGTAATTTTCTGATAATTTTTGCATGGTGTTGTAGATAAAAAAATCTCTACAACACCATGCCAAAATTATCAAAATTTTACATCGTCTTGTTATCCAAATTACTGGGTCAAAGTGACTCAATTACGAGTGAAAAAATTAAACATAAAAGAAAGAGACATATTTATTTTAGAGTGAGCTAGTAGTACATATTGAAGAATCCCCTACATGACAGTAAAAAAAAGGAAAAAATGAATTACACATTGCGTTTACATCCCAAAGTTATGAATACTTTAATGAGCTCAAAAAAATGAGCTCAAAAAAAATGTTGCTAAAAAATAAGATAAACTAAATTTGAATACTTTAAAGAAAAAGATAAAGGATAAAAGACAATTTGCACCCTCGTTGTTTGGAATATATAACAAAAACCCCAGTTGTTCGGAAATATATAAAAATCACCCATGTCCGTGGATGAACGTTGGACAAATATCACCCTTCTGTTTGTGTCCGTCCGTTGGCGGTGTTAAATGATTTTTTATGACCATTTTGCCCTTCTTTGTTTTTTTGGGTTTATTATGTTGATGTTCTTGATGTTCTTGGCCACCACCACCTCCGCCACCGCCACTAATTTCTCCAAAACACCCACCGCTTGAACTACCACAATTGATTTATCCAAAACTGTTCTAAAATTAAACCCCAGTCAATACTTATCTCTACTTCCCATCCACAACCAACACCCTTGTATTCAGATCTGATCGAATTTCCCAAAAACATAACAAGATGAGAGAAAGGGGGACAGAGAGATAGAAGAAGAAGAGGGGGGGGGGACAGAGGAAATGCCATGAACAGATCTGTAGCCCCAAACCGCCATCTTCAACAATCGCCAAGGCCGGAAGAAGAACCCAATTAGTGACGGGGACACTCTATGTTGACCCTCCCTTTGTTTTCTCTCCAAAATGCTGCTGTAGCTCTCCGCGTGCGCCAATCGGAGACCGCCGACATCAATCTTGAACCAAACGAATTGGATTTGAGAAATGGGTTGGTTCGATGGTCCTCTTATCCGATCGACCATTGTCGTCGTCTTCTTGGTCTGTTGGGTTTCGATTTGTGTTGGGATTCGTACATTCCCGAACGGAGATCCGACGGGGAAGGGGCGCTTTTCAGATTCGCGGAGGCGCGGGAGTACATGAACGGATATGGGTGTGCTGCGGCAGGGAATGGGGTAGTCTCATTTGTTGTGCTGAAATCGATTATTGCATCCGTCGCCGGTGCTTCGAATCTCGCGGGCAAATTGTCTGGAGGCGAAAGCTTCCTCGCTCCAGATCTGTCGATTTGAGAGAGAGAGGGACATAGATGGAGGCGGAGGTGGGTTGGTGGTCGTGGGTGCATGTTGAGGAAAATAAGGAGAAGAAGAAGAATAGACGGGTTGAGAGGAGAATCCGACCAAGTTGTGATCCGATTCGATTCCCAGGGAAGGAGGAGGCGGTGGAGAGGTGAAGGAGGAGGAGAGAAGAAAAGCTAAGTTACAAATGGGAGGAGAAGGATAAAGTGAGTTTTATATTGGTGTAATTTATTTCAATCTCAAGGGTAATTTTGTCTTTCCAGCCCATCCGTTAGCTCCGTTAGTTAGCAGGGGTGATTTTTGTATATCCCCAAACATAAATGAATTTTTTGTATATATTCCAAACAACAAGGGTGCAAATTGTCTTTTACCCAAAGATAAATGATCAAGCTTAGTTAACAAAAAAGAAAAAGTTAAATAACTTCTTTAAATAAACCATGCCATATATCTCTCTCCAAGACATTTAATGGGACTCGCACCCACCTCTTTATTTATTTTATTTCGTTACAAACCCCAATAACAAAAGCAAATAAATCTTCCCATCATCACCTTCATTCACCTTTGCTTAAGCAGCTTCTCATCTCACCCCTTTTGCAATAACCCTTCGGAATTAGGCCATTTTTGTGGTGGTTAACACTCTGTTTTTGGTTGGGGTAAACAAAGCTGTTTGATTCGATTCATCCTTGTCCCTACTGTGTTACATTTTTGCAGAGAGAGATAATCTCTTGTTTTTACACCAGGGATTAAAAATGTCCACTGATTCAACCAACGAGCCAAACACCCCAACAACAGAGAACACCACTGCTCTCGTCTGTTACACCCCACCACATGCCCAGACCACTCAATCTGTCTTGCGTCCTCCCTCTGACGCTGAGTATGAGCAAATCCTGCAAAACCCACAAGTTTTCTTGGAGAGATTCAGGAGCTTTCACCAAGCACGGGGTTATAAGCTCAAGTAAGCTTCTTCTAGGGTTTTCTTATGTACCCTTTTCGATTCTTTCTTTGAATGCTGTGTTTTCTTTAGTGGGGAAGGATTTTTTCAGGTAATTAGTACCTGGGTTGATCTTGGTTTGTGTGATTGCATCTCTGTTTATAGTCCTCTCTGCATGTGCTTGTGAATTGCTTGGATGTAACTTTCTGTGAGGAAATACCCAGAAGTGTTTTTGGATTAATTAAGGAGCTTCTCTAGAAATGGGATCTTAAGATCAACAAGTTGGGCTTTTTAGGGTTTCTTAAGTGCCCTTTTCTGTTCTTTCTTTGAATGGAGTGTTTGCTTTATGGGGAAGGAATTTTTTCAGGTAATTATTAACTGGGTTGATCTCGGATACCTTTTTCTACTGCAAAGTTGCTATATCAATTGCATCTCTGCTCATAATAATCCTATCTGCATGTGCCTGTGAGTTTCTGTGAGGAAATACCCAGAAGTGTTCTTGGATTAATTGAGGAGCTTTTTTAGAAATGGGATCTTAAGCTCAACAAGTTGAGCTTTTTAGGGTTTCCTAAGTGCCCTTTTCTATTCTTTCTTTGAATGGTGTGTTTGCTTTATGGGGAAGGATTTTTTCAGGTAATTATTAACTGGGTTGGGGTTGTGTAATTGCATCTCTGCTCATAGTCCTATCTGCATGTGACTTGTGAATTTTCATATATATGAATTTCTGTATGAAAAAAAAAACCCAGAAATGTATCGGTGAAAATTATGGAGCTTTCAAGAATAACGATGTCTTAATCTCAAGTAGGTTGCTTCCCCTGGTGTTTCTTTTGAATTTTCATGCACGATCCTTGTTTTTCGACCGGTGTGATACGTATGTGAGGAAGAATATTTGTGGGTAGTTATTGGGTTGAAGCCAGATACATTTTCTCTCTTCCTAATTTGCCATTTTATCAGGCGTATTCAACAATCCATTGCGTTAGCTGTGTAGTTACGTCTGTTTTCATATATGCACGTGTTTTGGAATATTCATTAGATTTAGCTTTCTGTAAGAGAAGACTGAGTTTTTCTTGGATAAATGTTTGACATTTCATCAAAAGGGTTCTTAAGGTGAGTCGCTACGAGGGGTTCTTCTGTACACTCTTCAATTCCATGTTTTGAATGTTTGGTTTCGCTTCTGAGGAAGGAGCGTTTCTGCGAATTAATTAGTTGATCTGTGATACATTTCTCTCTACCTACATTAACATTTTTTGGGCGTATTTAGTAATCAATAGAATAGATAGTCGTTTCTAAATCTATTTGTGAATTTTCGCGGGTACTTTTTTTGCAAGTAAAGATATGGGATTATAGTTGGTTAGGAGAAATTTATTGTTTTTAGTGTGGTAGATTGAGCAGTAATTAAGTGTTGTTCGCAGGTGGATTTTCTCTCGCAAACATCTCATTTTCCCCAACTTTTTTTGTTGTGATTTTTCGCGCGTACTTTTTTGGCAAGTAAAGATATGGGATTATAGTTGGTTAGGAGAAAGTTATTGTTGTTTGTGTGGTAGATTGAGAAGTAATTAAGTGTTGTTCAAAGGTGAATTTTCTCTCGCAAACATCTCATTTTCCCCAACTTTGTTTGTTGTGAATTTTCGCGGGTACTTTTTTTTAAGTAAAGATATGGGATTATAGTTGGTTAGGAGAAAGTTATTGTTTTTTGTGTGGTAGATTGAGCAGTAATCAAGTGTTGTTGGCAGGTTGATTTTCTCTCGCAAAGATCTCATTTCCCCCCACTTTTTTTGTCGTTTTATATGCAATTGCACGTGTAGTCTAAATGTGTCTGTACATACACTCCTATTTGCACGTGCTTGTGCAGTTGTATGTGCAGAATCCGTGTCAGGAAAGACTAGGAGTTTGCTTTAGATTGAGTGATAAAATCTTACTAACCTTATTTCGTGGATGACAGGGTTCCTACCATAGGAGGATGTTCTCTAGATGTGCACCGCTTGTTTGTAGAAGTTACATCTCGAGGTGGCATCAATAAGGTACAGATCAACTGGATTTGTTTTGTCACCAACTATGTCACCCTTGAAATTCAACTGTCTGATGTAACATGGCATGTATATTTATCATTAAGGACTTTTGGATCAATGTATCATGGTTAATATATGTGTTAGATATCGTAAGTTACACTAAAGTTGAGTAGAATCAAACTCGTTTTATTCTTTCTTGGCGTGATAAAAAGTTATCTGATGCAAAAAAGATGGAGATAATATGAAGTGTAAATCAAGTAATGAAATGAATATATATTATATATTAGATATGTATCTTTGCTTATCTCAGCATACTTACCAAATCAGACTTATGCTTTAGTCATTCCCTATATTGGTTGGTTGGCGATGGTGAGCCTATAACATAAAGAAAAATCATCAATTATTATGAATTATCGACTTGTATATTCTCACACGTATATATATCTGGTAATAAGTATTCAGAGAAATGAATCACGAAGAAGTGAAAAATACTGTATCTGTTATGAAGTTGATTGATACACTGGTCCAGTACTTTCCCTTCTGGAATGAAGCTGTGATAGGCGTAGCAGCGTAAGACATCTGGTCAGGGCGGAAAGTTAATCCATTATTGAATAGTGAAGTATCTGGTTGAATGTTAAAACTTAATTCCCTGTAGCTGTATATCCATTTCTATGTCTATTAGCAATTATTCTAGTTGTCAGGATCTTACGATTCACGATTCGTATCCTACGATTAGATTCAATACACCCATGAAAGGATGCAAATCCCTTAGTGAATCTTCAATGGACAAATTGCAAGCGGAATCTTTATGATTCATGATTAAGTGAAGGTCAATTTTGATTCACTATCTGAATCCCGATTCAACAACTGTGGCAATTACTTCTGTATCATACAACATTAAACGCACACTAGTAAAACACTATAGGGACATGCTAATTTGTGAATACTTGTGGGACACAATAAATAGTAGTAATCATCTTGTTTATTGTATTTGTTTAACATATATTTGAATAGTCAAGAACATGGTTCATACATTGACCATGTTCACTTGGATCATCTGATGTTTTGGAACTACGCTACCTGGAACAAGCGCAGCACCATTTCATGGAATGGGAACGAGGAATGCAATACTCCATGGAATTTCATGGAATGGGAACGAGGAATGCAATACTCTTGAATAGAGCGATAGTGTTCGTTGGATATCTTTATAGGAATTCAATTATTTCCCACCGGTAAAAAAATGGCATGCTACTCAATTTCTAGTGTTTGAAGCAACGTACACATCCTAGCAACTTTGACATTAAATTCCCCTTCTATATCGATTTTTTAAGGTGTGCTAAGGGTCACCATTTGCTTGATCACCCTATTCATCGATCTAGAATGTATGATCCAAATTGCAGCTGGTTTGGGGCTTGAGATTTTTTTAGAAAAGGTGTAAGAGATTTGTGGTAACATAGGTTTGGAAAATTTGGGGGCGCGGTAGCAAATATCGACATATATAGTACACTCAAGACCCAGCTATACTTTCTTCAACACATGGTTAAGTTGCTTCTTTGCAGTTCCAGAAAATATCACCTCATTAACAGAAATTAAGGCTAAGGATCGCCGGTGCAAAAATCTTCTCCCCCCTGTATGTTTTTCTGTGTTTCCTCCTTTGCGCTGAACCGCGTGGTCCTACCTCATAGATCAAATTGACCAATGTGTGAAATGGTTGAGTTTGAGAGGGACTTTGTCGTGATGGAGTTTAAGTGGCATAATGGGTAATTTTGACTGCAAAAAGAGTTGGCTCTTTACAGTTATCGCCAATTAAGGTAAAGAATTTCTAGCCTCTTTCGCGTTGTCGTCAAACACGGGTCCAACTGATGGAATCTGAATTGGGCTGGGTAATTTTAGGACATTTTGGGATTCAGTAGGAGTATACTTAAACCATCTTTCTTAGTTTGTGTATCCATCTGTAAAATTTGTCAAACCATAGATGGCGAAGTGTAAGTTATTGAAACAGGAGGTAAAGTGTCCTATGACCATATGGGATTTACTGTAACCTGTTCTAAAACTCGAGGTGCAGTGTCCTATAGGTACCGGGGTTTAATTGTAGCTAGCCCTAAAAGTAATGAATCGTGCATAAGTGAGCTCGAAGATACTAACGGAACATGACAGAAGGGTGCTAAGTGTCCACAAAATATTCCGTTACAAGGGTGCAAAGTGGAGTTATTCAAACGTCAGGGGAGCAAAAGTTATTTTCATCAAATGGTAGGGGTGGAAAGTGTCTTTTACCCTAAAATTAGTGGTGCATCATAGTTCAACCATATCCAAAATGCGAATGAACACCAATAACATTAACTTTTTGGATTCACAAACAAAAAAAATCGTCATTCAACAATGTGTATGCCAAATGCATGTGTCCAGCTGGGATCCCGTTCTATAATAGATGGTGGTGTATAGAACAAGTCTTAGGGAGAGTGATGCCTGAGATTTCTGACACAAACAGAAGAAATTTATAGTACCTCTAAGCGTCTGAGTTGTTAGAATGAGTAATGGATAATGATTATGCAAGGAAAGGGTGAATCTAGAATACATAAGATGGATATGCCCTTCACTCTTGATTGATGCTAATCTCATTCTGCAATAACTGTTGAAAGGTTAGAACACCCTAAAAGGAACAAACATCTGTGTTCAGCATGTTAAAGAGAGTGTCCAAATCTACAAAATAAGCTGCTATGGGGGAATAAGTTATACCCCACAATGTGACATGTGGAATAGCTTATCCCCATCTATATCATAAGAGAACTAAATACTTCATTATAAGACAATCATACTTCTGTTGTGGTCGTGCCCTCGGGCACGGGATATGCACTAGTATGTAAAAGAAACAAACCATCTTCTTTCTTAATATTCAGGATTGTACAAGGATGTGTTCAGCAAACACGTACACAAACACCTAATGACCAGAATTGGGCAACTTTAGCTAGCTTATTCTCGACAGGAATGAGTTACCTTATTGGTCGTTTGCATTTTGTTTTGGACCACTGTATATTTTGATTTACATCCCTTAGACCATGTCCAAATCTAGCACTTTAATAGATTTGAAATCCCTATGGTCCTCCAGATTCGAATCTGTAACGCTGTAGCAAAAAGTTGGATATTTGTTTTATGGGCCAATTTATGTTTGGTCCCGCCAACCAGCACCGTGGAAAACGTGATTTGTAATTTGTCTCTAATGTACTTTTTTGCGTAGTGGCCTACGCCACGGGTCTCCGATAGCGTATGTATAGCTGTGGGAGTATTTACATGTGTTGTCAGTTTGTAATATGAAGAGTTAAGAATTGTATCAATTTGATGTTTCATCTCTCAAAATGTTTACGCCAATTATGCACCCTCATTTGATTTAAATTTTATTAACTCATACCTTTGACTTTGAAGCGACAAGAGAATTGAAAGGGGAGTTCTACTGCAGGAAAATAAAAATGAACTTGACCTGATTGGTAATTTACATATTATTATCTGAACAATTCCGACATGTGATCATATTTTGGTTGCAATTGAGTACTAAAACGAAAGGAGGTAGTGTATTAATATTTGCTTAAGCTTTCAATCTAATTGAGAAAAGATTAATACAAACTCTTGATCAGGCCACCATTGGTTCGTGGGTAAACTAAATATTATAAAAATATTTGATGTCATGACACAATGAGAGGATGAAATGTTGAGCCGACTGGTGATATGTTTTGGTTTAGAAACCATTGATTCATACCTATCGCATCAAATGCGTGCACACAAAGTCGTAACACGACAGTGCTTAACGGGAGTTGATAACATGTCTTGGACCTTCTAGTTTGATATGGTGAACGATTGCAATATGTATAAGATTCTTTAACTCAAGAACTACTTTTGGAGAGTGTGTATTTGTTTGAAAAAGGAAATACAAACATCTTTGTTATTTCTTTTGCAGGTGATGAAAGGTAAAGTATGGAAGGATGTAGTATTTGCCTTCAATTTCCCACCAACCATAACTAGTGCATCCTTTACGACGCGAAGGTATTATTTGTCTTGGGTTGCCCCATTTGAGGACGTCTACTACTTCCGCAAGGAATATGTTCCTTCTATTTCTGTTGATGGTATGCTCTCTCATACTTCCATTTTTATTTTCTTATTTTCATGTGTCAGAAAGAGACTCAATCATGGTCATTCCTTTTTTGACAGAGCCTGCTAGCAGGGGTTCTGTTAATGGCTCAACAACACCATTAGTTTTGAAGGATGATGCTTCGCCTAATCAGTTGCCAGGTTAGTATATATTAAAACTGTAAATCATTTCTACAGTATAGGAGATGACTTCAATACTTCACTTTTTTTTTTTTTTTGAATTTTAAATGTTGGGTTTTTATCTACAGTTGGGCCTTAAAGTTTATTCATTCTGAAAGCAACCACTTGGAAATTCAAATAAGTTACTATAAGAGAAGGAACTTTTGACAGAAAACCCCCTTGCAGTATTGTCTCGCTGACACTTAGCTACACGCAGTATTGATTTTGTCACAAAACCACCTTGCACTTCGTAAAAATAAGACATTCAGGTCCAATTGACTAACACCGTTAGCTGAAATGGGCTTTGGTGTTAGCCATGTTAGCATAAGTGAGGGTAGAGTTGTCATTTCACTACCATCACCAGCAAGAGCCACAACCATCTACCTCCACCATCTTTTTCTTCAGTTTCCACCTCTACCATCCACATCCACATCCACCACCGCCACAGACCCTACACCATCACCACCACCACCACCACCACCACCACAGCCACCAATACCACCACAGCCACACCAACAAAACCACAGCCACCGCCCTCCACCTCCACCAGCGAACCAAAAACCACCTCCATACCCACACAAGAAGCCAAATCTTCTTATCCTCCAAAATGCTGCAACCAAATACTCCCTAGCAAGTTAAGAGAATAACCCCTCAATCAATGTGAGGAAACAGCAACTTCATAGCTCAAAATTGGGTAACTAGTTCGGTTTTTGTCCAATTAATCCCGATCCAATGAAAGTAATTCCCATTAATCACGCTCATCTTGATCCTGAGGTAGAGGCGATCCCGGAAAGCTCACAAAAGACCCTCAAAACACCGGAAACCGCCGGGGTCGCCAGATTTTGGCCGGTGTTCATCGAGGTCTCGAGTAGGCCCTAGAGACGGCGCCTGTGTAGCAGAAATCGAGATTGGAGGATCTGGAAACGGCTTCTCCTTTTTCTTCGTTGGGGGAGTTGGCATCGGAGAGGGAGGATGTGGATGAAGATGATGATTACGGGATTTGACCACGATGGGGGAATTGAATTCGGTGAAGGGGAAGAGGAAGTGGACGAAGACGAAGGGAGTTGCAGAGAGTAACAGAGAGATGAGAGACTGATGGAGCCATTGGAGTTGCAGAGAGTAACAGAGAGATGAGGGAGATCCACGAAGTAGAAAAAGAAGAAAAAGAACAAACAGTGAAAAACAAGGGTAAAAGACAACGTTGCCATGTTTTAAAGTATGAAAATACTATATTGCCCCCACTTATTTAACAGAATTTTCAATTCAGCTAACGGTGTTAGTTAATTGGACTTGAATGTCTTGTTTTACAAAGTGCAGGGTGGTTTTTTGACAAAATCAATACTGCGTGTAGCTAAGTGTCAGCGATACAATACTGCAAGGGGGTTTTCTGTCAAAAGTTCTAAGAGAAGGCATCTTTAATGCTGAATGGTGAACTATTTGGGCTAATTTTATCCTTTATAAGCTTTTTTAGGGTCTGAGTTCCTGATGAAACTATTTTCTGTGTGTTTGAAGTCTTTGACTTCGGACCTAAATGTTCAAATTCGTTGGAGCTTAGATGTTTGAGTCTTCTTGAGAATGACTAGATATTTATATTTTCTGTTCAGTCCTTTTGGGCGGGGGTTCCCAGGCCTCACGCCCTCACCAGGTAACTTTGAGCAGGAGACATTCTAAGTGAGATATTTTATGTATATATGTCATCATAATATCATTATTTTTTGCTCCAAGAAGTAAAAGAATTTAGTGGTTATTCTCTGTATGCTCCTTATTTTTTGAAAACTTTGCCCTTCATGTTCATGAGACATCTCAATTCCTGTAGACTGATTCCTATAGGCCTCGCAGATCCATTTATTGCTCAAAGTTGTTGCTGTATATTCCACCAAATATTATCTATTTTTCTTGCCTTCATCTATGTTCCTTTTCCAGTATGAAGGCATTTTGTGTATACATGTCATCATCTTTGAATATAATTGTTTTTGGCTCCAATTCAGAAGTAAAAGAATTTAGTAGTTTTTCTCTGTTATACTCCTCGTTCATTGATTGCATCCGTCTTCTGTTTACAGTGACTACTTCCACCATGGAGCCCGGCACTTCTGTCATGGGATGCATTGACGGAAAATTTGATAGTGGATATCTTATCACTATCAAATGGGGTTCTGAGAAGCTAAGAGGTGTTCTCTATCATGCTGCCGCTGAAGCGGTGAACTCCCCTCAGGGTCTTGATGCTTCAGCTTTATCTTCTCATCGCAAACGCAGAAAATATCAGCTGGATGACATGAATCCTCGCCCCGAGGCGAAGAGGAGCGCGTACAACTTCTTCTACACCGAGCACTATACCAGGTTGAAACCCTTGTACCAGGAACAGGAGATCGCAAGGAAAATTGCTGTCTTATGGAGTAATCTCACAGATGAAGAAAAACAGGTTTGAATGATATTTTATCTGCATATTTATGTCCTTATATTTCAATAGGAGTTTTCTGTTTCTATAAGGGCATCTCCAACCCATGGCATCCCCCCCCCCCCCCCCCCCCCCCGCAAGCCCACCATTTCCCCCTCCCCAAACTACTCATTATCTACAACTCATTCCCTCCCCGTCCCCCTACCCAATAAAATTTATTTCATGATAAAAAATAAATTATTAATACTAATAAAAAATAAATACGAAATAAACAAATATGTAAATATATATATATTTGTTTATATATATAAATATATATATATATATTCACAAAAATATCAGAAAATAATATTTTTTTTGTAAAAAATATTTTCCAGTTATCGAGAAAACATTATTTATTTTATAGATGATAAACAAAATTATTAAATATATCAATAATAGTTAAAAGTACTAATAATAATCATAAAATATTATTAAGTGTAATTAATATAGCAAAAAATGGATTAATTAACCACCCCATGGAGGGGGGCGGGGGTGTCCATGGGGAAATCCCCCCCAACTATCCCCCACCCATGCCTTAATTGACCCCCTAGCACCCCCTCCCCCATGGGGTTGGACTTGGTCCGTATTTTTATACTGTTTTTCCCATCACCCTCCCCTCTCCCTCTCCCCGTGGGGTTGGATATACCCTAAGGTTCCAAATATTGGTGAATTCGGGAATGAACCCAACACCTTGACTCTAGTCTTCCTCTAGTTGACTCAGGCCACATGGGGAGTAAAGTTACTGATAATCGATTGCCTAAAGGAAATAACAGAGAGTCAGAGAGTAAAAAATCTCAGTTGCATAAATCAGAATACATTCCCTTTCCTTTGTCATCATCGTCTATGCATAGCATACCACAGGGGTTCGTACCGGATCAGATTCGGATCGAATTCACCGGATCGGCTTTCACGGATCACAAATGTTGATCCATATCTAATCCATTTGTAAACGGACCAGATTGGATCTGCTCCATTAGGGTCGGATCATGCTGGATACCCCATCGGATCGGATCCAATTGCCATCCCTAGAGGACAGGAAAGGCTTAAGCCCTATATAGCAAAATAATATCCGGTTTATCTCGACTTCTTCCGCCCTCCAAATTCGAGCTCTTTGTGTCTTGTGCCTCCAACCGGGGGATGTGTGTCTTGTGGCATCTCAAGTATGATATGCTCCCAATAACTGAGAGGAACACAGGTCGGCCTTCATAATTATCAGTAGTTATTCCAAGGAAATTCTCTCAAACTCTTTAGTTTTATGCTGTAAAAAAATTTCAGGCGCTAGCAAACAAGAAACAGTTTATCCCCTTAAAGATGCAAACTTTGACCTTCCTAACCATTGCAAGCACCGCCATCAGTTCTCTGTACGCATTATTCTGTTTAACTCACTCTTGCAAAAGGTGACTGGCTCAGTGATATAGCATTATAAGCCCCATGCATGAGATTGGGATTTGATTAGTGGGGTGGCGCAATTTCACAAAACTGCTAGAGGGCACAAGAGAAATTTTTTTTGGGGTGCACATTGTAGAACGAGATAGGTGATTATTTCGAAATGAGGCGTTACCATATCATAGATTGAAGAGCAGTTTTGCTAATATTTTACAGTTTTGGTATAGAGGGGATTATAGGAATTCTGCTTTTTCTCTTTTGGATTTAGTAGATGAAATAAAACATTGGCTAAGTTGAACTAACTTAGGGATGGCATTGTATGATTTTCCTGTTTTGGCAATATACAAGTACTTGCAATGGTGACATCATCGTCATAAGCTACCTGGAACACAGATTGTTCCGGTTCGTGGAACGGGATCGCGGAACGCCATACCCTATGGAGTCCGGTATGCCAAGGGTAGGATTCTTTGGATTCTTTTATAGGAGTTTTACCATTTTCCAGAAATATGAAACTGCTCAGTATACACAATATTTAAAAGTCAATTCTTAAAACATAGACGAAACTTAACATATCTACATTTAATTTTCCCTTCTACGTATATACTTCAGGTGAAAATAGTGAAAAAAACTGGGATTGTCAAATTAAGTGATTTGGATCGATGGTGTTCCACGTTTCCGAACGCGCAATCCAATTCGCAATTGACGGGGGGTATGAGTGAATTGTGGTAACACTGAGCATGACTGGAGAGATTGGATTTGTAATAAGTCTACATTGTTGCTCCCAAATAGCTGCTTGAACTTGCACTCATGGTCTAGAATATCACTTTCAAGCTTTTTCCGCACCTGTTCTCATTCTGGTGACAAATTGCAGGTTTATAAGGAGAAAGCGTTGAGAGATGAGGAGCGGTACACTGCGGAGTTGGCGCAGTACAGATCCTCTAAAAACCCTAGAGCCCAATAAACTTCACATCAGTATACTGGAATGATGCTGTTTGTCTTGTCCTGTGCTTTGCCGGTATCTGTTGCTGCTTGTTTTGTATTTATGTTTCCTTTTTTAGGTTTCTTTTCTATGTTAGAAAAACATGATTAGAGGATGTTTTCTTTCATTGTGAGGCTAAACTCATTAAACTTCCCGGTGAATGCCATATTTGATAAACTGGTCGGTTGGAAATTGATTGGTTTTTTTAGTTTGTGTTACTTGATGCAAGTGCGTCGATTTATCGGAATGCTTTGTGATTTGTGCGGATTCGCGGGCAGGTATTGTTGTCTGTTACTGCTTACCACTCTGTCTTAGCTCTTTCTTCCCAATTTGACTTTTGTCACTATTCACTGAGTCACTTTGACCCGGTGATTTGAATAGCAAATCGATGTAATTATTTGATAATTTTTTCATGGTGTTGTAGAGTAAAAGGTGCTCTATAATATGGTGAAAAAATTATCAAAAAATCGTATCATTTTGCTATCCAAATCACCCGGTCAAAGTGACCCAAATACGAGTCAAAAAGTCAGATGGGAAGAAAGAGCCGGGACGGAGTGGTATTCCCTAATTTCAATGTACGTCGCTGTCTTACCTTTCTCAGCATAAAATAGTTTCCCTTAGTGGGGTTTCTTGTTGAGAAATGGTATGGATTGGTAGGTTAGTAGTTGAAAGCTGTCTTCTGTTTCTACATAACAGATGTTCACAAGATAGGCATATAATTTTAGAAAGAAAATTAGAGCATCTCCATCCAGTAGGAGGTGAAAAAATGTAAAATTTACAGGTTTTAAACTTTCTATGACATAAATTTTAAGGGTTCACTTCAACAATGTGATTTATTTTGCGAGTTAACTAGTAACGTAACGTATGCAATTTTGAGATGGATGAGAGTTGAGAGACACTGTTTTGGATTTTTACGGTCTAGATCTCTAATTATTATACAATGGAAGATGCACGTTTTGTAAAATGTATGTTGATTTGTATACTGGACTTCAATATTTCAGCAGCTCCTTCATATTGTTGCTAATAGTGTGCATTGGGGCTGTTTGGATGAGTTGATAGAAGTGAGCGGTTGAGTTTAGATGCGGTAGATTATTTATTGTTTTTTGTTGGAGCTCGCATTTTATCACTCAAAGAAATCTGGAACCCCCCCCCCCCCCCCCCCCTCAAACAAAAAAAATCTAGTTTTTCAGGGTTTGGAGAGGTTTGATCGAAAATCGCCGATTTTTGACATTCCTTTACCTCTCAACTTAATCTCATCCAAACCGTCCCAATTTGTGTATATCATGACTTTTGACATGTAACAACTATCTTATAGTTTGAGACGGTCAGCAAATATATACTAGTTCAGTGGTAGAGCGTTCCCTGCATGAGGTCCATGATTCGGACCTGATTATATGATTCTAAAAAAAGGTTAAGACATGTTGACACTGCCACACGTATGAAATTTGACATTTAACTCCACGCCCTATTACAAGCTGCGGTTTAGCGCTCCAAAAATTTCTGTAGCTGACGTGGAATATTTTTAAGCGTTTGAGCGCAATGTTAGCTCATGTTGAAATTCTGGAATGTACGGACGTGTGTTGAGCTGAATGACAATTTTCATACTGAATGTGTTGCGGTGTCAACCGGATTAAATTGCAAGACAGTTAAATGTCGAAATTCCGTGCGCAATACAAACCTTTTGAATTGCGACGATCCCGCGGTGCCATAGTCACACAGCTTGACCAAATTTCAAAATTCATAGTCAATGCTACCTTCAAGTATGAAGGTCAAACCTAAAAACAAGGCGAGGTTTGACGGAAGAAAGCAACAAATCACAAGTCGAAAGATCTTACAACTGGTTTGAACACGGCGGTTTTAACCCCAGTTGATAGAGATGTGAACATTTCCCAAATGAGTATTGCCTCCGTAGCTAACTTCAAGGAACTAATTGAGTTGGATTGGATAATCATTAATCAGCTTGATGATAAGTTTCATAAATTCTGATCGGTCTCGGTTGCTACACCAAGAGACTAATTGAGTTGATTAGGTGTACTTGTCGATAGTCCAAAACATGGTTCAAGCCTACAATTATGTGGACCAATTAGTGGCTCGCAACTGGCTGTCTCGCCATGCGCAGTGCGCACCATATTATGCCATGTCAGCACTTAAGAACCTCGAGACAGAGTCTCTCGCAGATCACAACTCGCACGAAAATTAAGAGATTTAGTGGCTTGGAGGTTAGAATAAGACTCGTTGCAAGTGGTTGTTGTCCCACCAGCGATTCTGTGTGTGATAAATGAGACTTCTTCAAACCCTATGATACATATACGAATTCTCATCATGTCACGACACATGACTTGTAAGGTCACTCCGTGCTGCATGGGACTTGATACGTCCTCCACCCGATTCGTTTGGTGATTACGGGAAATAGTTCAACTCATTAGTAGTTAATTAATAGTTTTGGGGTTTTATTTAAATTAGCTGATAGTCATGGGTGTTTTGGGTAATATATAGATAGTTGGATAAAGTAGTATTTATATGCATTGCTTAGCTTATTTTAGGGGAATCAATGAAGAAGAATTAAATCAGTAGAGTGATTTAGTATTAGCCCTAGATTTGGAGATCGTAGCTTCTCAAATTGCTACAAATCGATAGAAGTACCTGTCAACTAGTGCTTTCATCAATGACGAACCCATCGGATATTTCTTACGATATGGGCAAGCAATTGCTTGCGGCAATAGCACCTTTGGAAGCCCGTACGGAGGTATTCAGTATGAACTTGCAGCCATCCAAACTAGGGTCGCAGCCCTAGCGGCTCGAAACCAGCCACCACCGCAGTCTCTGTCGCCGCAGACTCCGCAACAGCAATAGGGATTTCCGACCACACAGTCGCTGATCCTGCCGACGCGTCAGCAAGCAGGCGCCAGGTTTGTCGCCGACACAACCAATGGGACTGAAAGAGTAGACCACTTCCACTGAAGCCACGTTAGAAGCCTGCAAAACCCTAACGGCACGTAAACCGCCATCGAATAGTTACTTACACCCGAACAACCACTTCCGCCGCCCAAACCATCAGGGCATCCCTAGGCCAGAATCTCGCTGCAACCAGCGCCGCAACAACAACTCACACTTCTGCAACTGTTTTTACCGCCGACCTGGCAACAAACCCTAGCTAGGGTTTTCCGTCGGCACTGCATCTCGGCCCATAAGTCACCGACACCGCATCTCGGGCTTGAGGCTGAAACCCTAGCTCCTCTAGATCCCGTCTTCCAACCAGAGCGTAATCTTAATGTGTTGCTTGCTCAATTCAATGGTGGGGTTTACCTCAAAGATCAAACCGTTGTAATTGATTAAGTACTTGGGTAAGGCTACACTTGCACTAGTTCTTATTACATGGTAACTCAATATCCTGTGTCACTTACAGAGGTTAAATTCTAGTGGGATGTGTCCATCGCCGGGGTGTTGGGTACGTTCAAAGGAGCTATAATTTCTTGTTTACTTAAACCCGCAGTGCAACAACCCCCTTTATCCGGCTCGGGACGAGACCGGGAGGGCGATGCTTAATAGAATTGGCGGAGATCAAAAACAATATAATCCACAACACATATTTATAACATTAAACAACTATATTAAACTTTAAGTCTTACACACTAGCTGATTACTATTACACACTAATTAACTAACATTTCTATATCAACTAATGGTTGCGTTCATATTCTAAGTGAGTGTCGCGGCCCTTCTATTCTATAATCCCCAGCTCCTAGACCTGCGGTGGGAAGGAAAACAAGAACCGCAGTTTTCGAAAGTCAGCAATAAATACTGAGTGAGATACACCTTACCATGTAAAGCAGAAAAGATGAACTATGTTGGAGCACGAGTTAAATAAGATAATGGTAACAGAGTATGAATAAATATTATCAGAGTACACAACGGTATAAATTGGTGCTAATAAGAAACATTCAGATAATCATCAAATTTCCAATTAATTATTTCACAAGTTTCACTGACCATCCAAAACACAAGTATAATTAACGGTTTCCCAATATAGAATCAAAGAAGCTAGATTATTATGCACATTACCGGAGATAGTAATGGTCAACAAAGGACCTCCCAAACAGTAACGGTCAACAAAGGACCTCCCAAACAGTAACGGTCAACAAAGGACCTCCCGAATAGTAACGGTCAACAAAGGACCTCCCAAATAGTAACGGTCAACAAAGGACCTCCCAAATAGTAACATATTTTGGTACGTGCGACATTCCACTTTACGTTATTAACGAATTATTATTTATCTAGGTGATCGTTTCGAAACGTAAACAACTCAAGTAAAGCATGTGAATCAAAAACACATTTTGAGACAAGTTATAGAATCACACGTCGACACGAAAGAAGCTAGGCACACAAGAATAAGCATGGAACTCACAAGTACATTTTGAGACAAAACATAAGATCATATTTTGACACGAAGGAAGCAAGACACACGAGGCTAAGCATGTAATTTCACAAATACATTTTGAGACAAGACATGAAATCATGTTTCGACACGAAGGAAGCAAGGCACACGAGGCTAAGCATGTAAACTCACCTTGAGTCGAGATAGCAATTCACAATCTTCACGGATAGTTGAAGTAGCATATGTCTACGAATCCGTCGCCTACAATTTACAAGTATCTAGTCACAATGATGCTACTTCTAAGTAAACTAATGCATGGATGTTTGTCTAGGTCGGGTACTAAGTCAATCCCAAATTATCCTAATAAACCGGTTTCAAGTGGCGAATTCATGTGTTGGATACAAGCTCAACATTAATATCATTCTAAGTGACACTAATGCACATATATTGATGCTCACATATAAAAATAATTCCATCAAAGCATTTAGAAATTCAAAATTTCATGTCTTCTAAAACATGTGAAGCTACAATTCTGGACAGAATTGTAGCTCTGACTTTAGAGCCACATTTATTATATCAAAACATCTCCTAAAGTCGTGAAATTATTTATGATGAACCTACATGTGTCTACTTTCAGAAACATCAAGAAAATCATTCATAGCTATTATAAAACTCAAGCTACAAAATAAACAAACAATGTTGTGCAAAGACAAGTTTGGCAGAAAGTTTCAACTTTGAAGAACAATTACTACTACTTGGAGAATAGGAAAACTTCCCATATTCTCCAGAATGAATCCCCTATGTGTCTAGTTTCATCACATGAAAGATTGGGTGCTATAATTTACTGGAAATGTGGGTTTTAATAAAAATTAAAAAGATTGGTCTAAAATAAATTTTCAGAAAACATGCAACTTAAAATGAGCATATCTCCCTAACCAAAATAGCTATGGAGTTGATTTTTTTCCTCAAAATGACCCCCTCTGAGTCTAGTTTTATAAAATGTAAGATGTGAAAATTTTACAGAGACAAATGTTGAAGTTATACTACGTTTTTGACAAACTGGTCAGATTGTAACAACATGCAATTTTGCCAAGAACACTCAAAATATTATCAAAACAATCCTATGATACATGCAACTTAAAATAACTTGATATACACATAGATACTACCAATTAGACATGCAATAAGAGATTCACATCAAGGATTTGAAGAATCAAGCGAGAGATTTGAGAAATTCATGCTAAAAATGAACAATTCAAGACCCAAAACACACATGCAAACGGAGATCAAGAAATTTTCTATCATGATGATTACACTACATCAAAATGCACAAATAAAAAGAGATAAGGGATTCTTAAAAGGCCTTAAAGAGCTTAAATCATGAAGAATGTGAAGGAAATGGCTCCCCCATGCATAGTGTGACCTTGGGCTTGAGTTTTTCATGAATTTGAAGGTGAAAAATGAAGTTTTGGAGGTGTTTTTGTGAGGTCAAAACTCCAATCCGGGAATGGAGGTTTTGGAGAGAGAATTGAGCTACTTTAGTGTTCTTCAATGGAGAAAAATAGTGAAAAAGAATAGATGATGATGATGCATAAAGAGTGGAAGGTTGTGTGGGAGTTGTGGAATGATGGGTGTGAGTATATAGTGTGTAGGTGTGTGTACAATCACATACAATATATTACTTTAGTTGACTTAGATAGTGGGTAAGGACTTGGATAAATTATAATTCTCCCAACAAGTTGATTGGGATAGAAATGGAAGAAGCCAAAAGTTGAGGGGTGGAAAAATAAATTTTCATTTACTATCTAGCACATAAAAGATAAATTTTACACTAAAATAAAATTACAAAATAACTCCAAATAAACTATCATGTCCTTAAATGTCAAAATTAACTTTTATAAAATTAAAGGAAACACGTCAAGAGTAAATTTGAAATAGTAATATTATCATTTTTTTAAAAACTCAAGTATTTGTTTTATCGAAATTACAAAATAACCCTTAGCGAAAATACGGGGTATTACACGCAGGGCTATGGTTTGGGGGGCTAACCATACCCCTGCGAGATAACTTGTGTGTATTTGGGAGGAGATATGTTGTATGATAGCTTCGAGAGTGTGTAACCGTTTGAGTAGAGGGGACCCCTATATAGTGTGTGAACAACGTCAGTCCTGAACAACGTCACCTTAGACTCCACGACGTGGTCTTGTGAGAGGGAAATTATAGCTACCAATGGGGGATACTTACAATAACTACCCATGATCTTGTCAAGATAATCATTCAGTGTCCAAGTTAGATGTGGTGGTACACATCTCCTTATTACTGCCTCTTGAATGCACCCAAAAAGTGGTGCATCAACCCTTGCTCCAACTTCCAATCCACTTAAAACGTCGAGGTCACGATGTTAGGTGCCATCGAGCCTTATCCCGCGGCTCAGATGGTGGAAAGAGTACACGTACGTCTGGAGTGTCATCCAGTGATTAGAAAATTCGCATGTACTTATTTTTCCAGTGCCCTCCGTAGAACCATGTATCTACACAATTACAGTTTTATTAGCATTGTTATGAGGTAACATCAACTACAACACTTAATTGCAGTATAGTCCCTAGACTTTTGACTACATTAAAATAACCTTATATTTACACACTTCATCTTAACTATCATTTTCATCCCTATCAATTTACAAACCTTAGTGACACATCCACGAATCAGAACCGTTCCATAATGTGACCGTTTGAAAGCACGAGAAATCTCTTTTTATTCGAGTGTTTTTCTTATGAAAGATCAACTTAATTAGCCCAAAGCGACACGTCCCAAAAGGATCCAACCGAACAAAGGGAACAAGGAACAACAACAGAACAAAGGAAAACTACAAGGATAACTACAACAATCCGCTACCAGACACATCTTACAAGACAACCTACTAGCTAGACAACTAGAAACAAGAAACCCTAGAAACATAGAAATTAAGTTGGATAATTTTTGAGCAAGGCATCCTTAGCAGCTTTGTGAGCTTGATAGACCATGGTTCTTGAAATCTTCGTGATTGCGCAAAAAAGAAAGCTGACTCGCAACCTTCCGTAATCGTTTCCACAATCGACTCGTCCTGATCGCTGTCCGGTGCTTGCTCTTCAAACAAAGCAACACAGGAAGAAAATCAATGTTTATGTTCATAAAGTTTATATTGAAATGAAGGGAAAATTTAAGAGCATGCTCGTCTGCTAGGAGCTCAGCTTGGTGCGGACTGGACGCAAAGCATTTTTTTCCCAATAATCCAGCTGCGACCATCAACACCCTTAGTGTGAAGACCAATGCTAGAAGAAAAACCCCTAGCATTCCCGGCACCATCAATGTATATGTCTTTGGTTTCTCTTAGAGGGGGAACTTGGTGACGACCCACAACCACAAGTCAGAGGGATTATCCGGGGCTATTCCAGCAGAAGTGGTCATATCGTGATCCAAATAAATAAGGAAAGATTCATTCTATATTATACTTCTGATCAAATTGATTGATAAGTCTTTCCCACTAAATACATTGCTACATCTTCCTCTCCAGATGGCCCACATAATGTGGATCGCCTCAAAATTTCCTTTGAGAGTAAAGATACAGAGATTGATTTCAAAGAGGCTCCTATCTCAAGATTGTAGCTTGTACTGTTCCTAGGGTCCTAGACACATGGCATTCAAAGAAGAGATCATCCATGGTTTATGGACTTCGATGAAAAAGGGGGAAACGATCAGAACTTAGGCCGAGACGATTAGACATAGTGGGAAGCATCAAATGGGCATACTTTCATCAAAAAAATCTTCCATTTATGAGGGATATTGAGGCCCCAAATCTGGCCATAATTTCCTTCCTTAGGTATAACCCATTAATTATTGTTGAAAAAACCTGTCAGGAGAAGGATATCCTGCTTTGTATCGCTCAGCAGGTTTTACCCAAATTTTTTGTGTGTATTCTCCAGTCTTGGTGAAATGTCAAAACCATCTGTCTTTGACATTTATGTCCGAGAGTTGAATTGAGAGGATCCTGTTTGCAATGAAAGGAGGAATATGGCTTCTGATAACCTCCTCCTTTCAGGATTGTGTACCCTTGCTTTAATTGATCCAATCTTTGACCACAAGGTTTTGAACAATGGAGTGCAAAGAGAGAATCTTGTTGAGAGTGACCTTCATTCCCGTTGTAACACTCGTGGATTACTGTCCCAACAACTTCTTTACCCGTACCACCGGATAAAATGCTTAAGCCTTGAAGGTGGTACTAGTAATCCACATAGTGTACTATATACCACACATCTCATCCACAATATCTCGATGTGGGACGGGATGTTACAATCCCCCCCCCCCCACCTTATGTACTTGACGTCCTCGTCGAGACTGCCCAGTCACGTTTCCCCTTGGCTGCCGGCGAACCGCCACGGAGCCCTTGCAGGACGAGGGTCTGCTCAGATACCATTTGTAACACACGTGGATTACTGTCCCACCAACTTCTTTACATGTACCACCGGATAAAATGCTTAAGCCTTGAAGGTGCTTGTAGTAATCCACATGGTGTACTATATACCACACATCTCATCCACAATATCTCGATGTGGGACGGGATATTACACCCGTAACTCATCTGTCATTGGTAATGTTGTTATCACTCCGGTTTCCAACCTGCTAGTGAGACTCAATCTTGATAAGATACCTCCCATGAATGACACATTTCAAAGCCCAAGAAGCATTGTTGGGACTGTTAAACTCCATGAAGCTTTTGTTTATGCAATATCTATGAAGAAGAATCTTGGAAACCAAGATGTTAGGGCTTCTTAAGATACATCAAGATTTATTTTCAAGAAGAGCTTGGTTAGTCCAGTTAAAATCCATAAGACCTAGAACTCCTCTAGAATTTTGGAGATTGAGAGTTCCATTGGGAATGATTCTAAAAGGATTTTTTTTTTTTTTTTTTTTTTTACCGGGGTTCCATTGGAATTTGTGAATTTGATTGGAAATTTCATTGTTAAGGGTTATTGGAAGCTTAAAAGAGGAGGTCACATATGTTGGAAGGGTTGAGATGACAACTTTAGCTAGAGTTAGCCTTCCTGCAGCATTAAGATATTTTCCTTTTCATCAATCTCTATTATCAATAGATTCACTGGAAAAATCTTAAGATATCTTTTTCTCCCCCTCCCCACCTCCGAAGCTATAGGCAAACCAAGGTAGGAGGCCTCAGGGCTTTCTAAATGAACACCTAGAAAGTCGCAAAAGATATCACCTAGCTCCTTAGGGGTGTTTGGACTGAGAAACAAGGAAGATTTGTCCTTGTTGACATCTTGACTAGAGACGTGAAAGAAAGTACACTTCCCTACTTAAATTAAAACAACTCGTGAGGGATGACTGAAAGAAATGAGGCAGTCATCTGCAAAGAAGATATGAGAAAGCCCCCTCTACTGAGGAAGATTCCAAGACAAGAGCCCGAGTTGTTCAAATTGGTGAGATAATTTGATCGTGCTTCAATATAGATGATGAAGAGGTACGGTGAGACGGATCCCCTTGTCTCAAGCTAGCCTTTGGGAAGATCCTTCTACCTGGTTGGGCATTTTCAAGAGCTGAAAAGGAGACCGTTGTGACACATTGGAGGATCATACGAATTAACCAATCAGGAAATCCCATCTTTCTTAAAACACATTCAAGATAGTACCAATTCACCCCGTCAAATACTTTGCTCATATCCAATTTCAAGGCCGAAAGATGAGAAGTTCCCTAATTGTGGTTTTTGATTTTGGCAAAAAAACTCGTTTTCCAAGACGGTACTATTAGAGATGATGGGCCTTGGAAGAAAAGCATATTTGTGTTCAGAAATGATGCTGGGGAAGACCACTTAAGCATGTTAGAGAGATTTTTTGAGATGATTTTGTACATGGACAAGCACAAACTTATGGGCCTGAGATTATTGGGGGAGACTGGTGAGAGGTTCTTAGGTATAAGATCCAGGAAGTATTAGTTGAACTCCTTAAGCAAGAAACCACTGCAGAAAAAGGCAAAGGCAGCTGCCTTGACAAAAGGGCCTATGATGTTTCAGTTTTTCTGGAAGAAGATACCGGGGAGCCAGTCAAAAATAGGGGAATTATAGGGTCCAAGGGAGAAAGTTGCCTCCAAAATTTATTTGGATGTGAAAGGTCCATTGAGAAGATTTACACATTGATCATTAAGATATGAAAAAGGAAGCTCCCATCTATCCCAATTATCAATCCTTGTCCGAATAATATCAGCTGAACGAATTGAAATGGATTCGAAATGGGAGGCTACAAGATCCGAGAGTTGGTCTTGATTAGATATCCAATCACCATTAGAGTTAGGAGACCCTCAATGAGATTATGAGAAACTCTGTCTTTTACAAGTTTTGTGGAGAAAACGAGCATTTTTGTCTCCTTATTTAGGCCATTTAACTTTTGCTCTCTGGGCCAAGAGAGTTTCTTCTTGAGTGAGGAGATCGTTAAGCTCAGTTCGAAGCTCTCTTTTCAAGATGACCTTTTAAGAGCGCAGAAGGGAGCTACGAATCTTCTCAAGCTTTGCCTGCACGCTAGCAATGCGCTTATTAAGGAATCCAACACCTTCCTTTCTCCACATATTAAGTCGCGATCTAAGGTATTTATATTTGGCGGCAAAGCGAAAGCTGGCTGATCTAAAATGACGGTCATTCCACACAGAGTTAATAATATCCCTACAACTAGGATACTTGAGCCAGAAGGCATCAAAAGTGGAAACACTTTGGCTTAGGAGGAGAGGAGTTTTTGATATGAAATATGCATGTGCGACAGAATGAGCCCATGATAGGAATATTCAGCAAGAAAGATCCCTGAAGGGTTTGGGTCCAATCAGTACTATGGAAGCCCCTGTCCAGCCTCTCATAAGTAGCGTAAGGGGGAGGCCGATTGTTAGTCCATGTAAAGCGCGGACCCCTTAAATTGATTTCTTTGAGGTCAAGATTGTTGAGGAAGGTCCTAAATAAGTTGATACCGGGGGTCCTCCTGTCATTCCTGCTCCATTTGTCGTGAGGATTAAGGATTTGGTTGAAATCACCTATTCAAAGAAAGGTTCACGAAATACTTGAGAGATGGCTTTCAATCATGTTCCAAGTATCCCCCTATGGGTAAAATAAGGGGAGTCGTATATGCATGCAAGGAAGAAAGAGCCCAAGTTAAATGAGACTTTGCAAAGAATAAGGTTTCTATTTGCTATGGTAGGGGTGACACCAACGTGATTCTTCTACCCTAGCCAAAGACCTCCAGCAAGTACATGTGAGTTAACACCACATGAAGAAGGAAAACCCTAAGATTTTAGGAACCACTACATTCAAGAGCTGAAAATTTCGTTTCGGAAAGAAAAAAGAGGGAAAGTTTATGATCCGTGACCAAATTTATGTGCTAAATGAACTGCCAGAGGGTGTCCGAGATCTTTGTGGTTCCAGCTACCAATGACCATGGCGACACACGTGGTTTTTCAAGGACAACCATGAAAACCTTATCAAGAGAGAGTTTCAGAGCAGTACCTTTAAGGGAGGTTACCTCCAAAGGGAGGTTACCAAGGTAGGTCTTTTTCTTGCTTGGGAACCCCATATCCCCATCATCATAAAAAGACGATCTTTATCTTAAGGGAGCGGATATGAGAGTTTGGTGGAGAGTTAAGGTCCTCTCGTGCTAGCAAGGCTCGAAAGTTATCATCAAACCAATAACTATTACCCGGACCCTTTCATTTGAAAGGAATAACAGTCCTTGCCGCTTGGGGAAAGCATCCAAGAATTGCGTGGATGAACATAGGTTTTTTTGAGCGTCCTGGTGGAATGACACAATTGTTAGAAGTCAAGAGCTTCCTTTTAGTGTCCACATGGCAGACTGGCCGAGATGAGGCAGCCTGGTCAGGTGGGGAAGCCACTGCTGGCAGTTTGGTCGGGTACATTGAAAAATTTCGATTTTTACTGGGTGTTGAGAGTAATTTTGAGGTCCAGGACCCAATATTGACGACCTGGGGCAAGGAAAGGAGGAAAGGGGGGCAGATGGTCAGGTAAAGGGAGGCAGAGACAAGAGGTCAGGAATAAGAGATGGCTTAACACCAATGCCAAGGGAATGAGTAACTCAGTTTTATTTGAGTGTTGTGCAAGAATTTCTGAGTTATGAATTACACTGTTAGTTTTGGCTCTTGGTTTTATTAGATTTTTAGACAATTAATTTTTTTTGTTGAGAAAATTAGGCAATGAATTTTTTTAGGGAATAAGGCAATTAATTTTGGTGTTACGAAAGTTAATTCAACATTTAATACAAATGAAACTTTATTTCAACACATCTTCAAGAGTTTCATGTCACATTTTATCATTCCCGATTCTATATAATTTAATTTTTGTAACATCGATGGTAGAAATGAACTCTGTGAAGGTATATCCTCAGTAATTTCGTACTACGTCACACTTTGTTATATCTCACAGTTGTCTATAACAGTGTTTAATGGTGTCTATCTTTAAATGCAACTTTTTTTTATACTAAATTTAATTTTTGTAACATCGATGGTAGAAATGAACTCTGTGAAGGTATATCCTCAATAATTTCGTACTACGTCACACTTTGTTATATCTGACAGTTGTCTATAACAGTGTTTAATGGTGCCTATCTTTAAATGCTACTTTTTTTTATACTAAATTTAATTTTTGTAACATTGATGGTAGAAATGAACTATGTGAAGGTATATCCTCAGTAATTTCGTACTACGTCACACTTTGTTATATCCGACAGTTGTCTATAACAGTGTTTAATGGTGCCGATCTTTAAATGCAACTTTTTTTTTTATATTAAATTTAATTTTTGTAACATCGATGGTAGAAATGAATTCTATGAAGGTATATTCAGTAATTTCGTACCACGTCACGCTTTATCATATCTGAGAGTGGTCTACAACAGTGTTTTATAGTGTTTTATAGTTTCGATCTTTAAATGAAACTTTTTTTTTTAAACTAAAAAGACCAAACAAGATAGAGCGAAAGCACAAGAATATTTTACAGATAAGTGATAAACACCCATTTCAAACTTCGAAGAGTTTTAAGATACCTTCCTACTAAGTAACTAATTTCATAAATAAATAAGTAAACAAAATAAATTTCTCTTCCACACCGAAATTACTTAATCTTTTTTTAACAAAATCAACAAAATCTTTTCAATTTAGAACCATATATTTTGGAAAATCTTAACTCTTAATTACAGCACACAGATTTTAAAGGGAAAACAATGTCACGCCCACACTACCATCCTTAATTAACCCCATCAATTAAGGTAAAAAAAAGAAAGAATTAATCAAGTCATTAAGGAGAAAATCTCTTTTTCTCTCTACCATTTCTCTTCGAACCTCTTCATTTTTCTTAATTTGTCAAATAATACCACAAAATCCCACAAAAATAAAACTAATTTTCATTTCTAATGTGACAACATTAAATCCCATTCCAATTTTCTTCTTTTTGAGAGAGAGAGAGGGAGAGATTGAGAGAGAGTGGATAGAGAGGGAGAGAGAGATTGAGAGAGAGAGAGAGTGGGGAGGGAGAGAGATTCTAAAAACTCGGAATAAGAGGCAGAGGAGGACGAAGAACGTGACAGTCAATTTCCCACAGCAGTTAAGGACTGAGACGAGACTCTTCCTTCCTCCTCTCTAATACCCTTTTCATCTTCCTCCTTCATGTCTTCTCTCCGATCTAATTTCTTCAATTCCTCACTGAATCTCCCCAATTCCCAGCTCAGTTTCTCCTCTTTCGCTTAATTTTCACCTCTCGATTTCAGTTTCTTTTGAGCTATAAGCTAGAAGAGAGCTCTCTTGAGCTGCAATGGAGGTCGATTCAGAAAACCCACAAAACCCATCTCTCGAAACCGGATCGTCGATCAAGGGTCAGCTCTGTTTCAAGCTGAAATTCCCAATTCCAACCGATGCAGGAAACGACGCCGTTGTGGATGATACTCAGAAGAAGGATCATGATCAACAACTTCGTATATGCAACGTCTGCAACAAAGGGTTTAGCTCAGGTAAAGCTCTGGGAGGTCACATGAGAGTCCATGTCCAAGACCTCAAGAACAGAGACCACTTCAAGAACAGCAAACCAAAGAACAGAGAAAACCCCAATGTCGAAAATTACGAGAAACCCACTTGCTCGATCTGCTCCAAGACCTTCCCCTCGATGAAATCGCTCTTCGGGCACATGAGATGCCACCCGGACAGGCACTACCGCGGAATCCACCCGCCGCCGCCGCAGTCCGCGGTAGTGCCTGTCCGCGGAATCCACCCTCCGCCGCCGTCCGCGGCGGAGACGGCGGCGGAGAAGAGCTATTCGTCGTCCGTTTCGGACGAGGGTGGAGAAGACGAGGTGGGTATTGGTGGGTCGAGGTTGTTAGTGACTGATTTGGTCGAATCGCTTCCTCGTTGGTCGGTTTTGACGGCAAAGCGTGGCCGGAAAATGGCGGAGTTGACGGAGGAGGAAGCTCACGCCGTCCACCACCTCATGAGCTTGGCCGCCGGAGATTCTCTCGAGTCGGGTCTCACGGCGGCGAAGAAATCAGTTGAAGATCATTTCCAATCCACCGAAAACGACGACGTTTCGGATAGCACCGAAAGTGGGCAACTGATGGTGAATAGCGGCAAGAAGAAGAGGAAGAAGCTGAAGCTGAGTGATCTCGAACCGGGGATAGCGGCGGAGGAGGATAGCGGCAACAATAAGTACAAATGCAGCACATGTAACAAGTGTTTCCAAACACACCAAGCATTGGGTGGTCACAGGTCAAGCCACTACAAAGCCAACAACAAAACATGCTTAGCAATTGATCAAGACTACTACTCATGCTCTGTTGTTGGAGCTGATCAGGAGGAGCTGCAAGCCAAGCCGGTTAGTCGAGCCGACGAAGGAGCCGGGAGCTCGAAGCCGGCCGATGGTAATAGTATCCTCCACCAATGCAAGATTTGCAGCAAGGTTTTCAATACAGGTCAAGCTCTTGGGGGTCACAAGAGGTGCCATTGGAGCGGCGGCTCGCCGAGCCAAGCCGCGTCGCCGGGTGAAGCCAGCCATACAGGAAGGAAGATTCTAGGGTTTGATCTCAATGAGCTCCCTCCAATGGAGGATGAAGATGGAATTGAGTCAGAACATGGGGGTGGATATGGGTATTATGCATCTTCCTCCTACAACTCATCACTTGCCTAAAGCAAACAATCCCCCCAAATAAGTTTCAGATAAGCAGCTTCTTCAAAAAAGTTTCTTAGCTTTCTTAGTGATGACAGTAAGGTGAGTTACTTACCTATAAGCTATAAGCTCCTCATCTAAACTCCTTTTTTCTTCTTAGCTAGCTGGTTGGTAGATTTTCATTAGTAATGGAGAACACAAGATTAAGCCCATGTTTGGTTGTCTTTTTCTTCATGGTGATTGTCATTTTGTGGTTCATTTTCTTCATGGAAAGCATGAAAGATCCTAGTGGGTTTTTTGTTTGTTTCTTTGATGGGATTCTTCTCTTGATGATGATGATGATGTAAAGAAGCTGCTTATATACAATATAATAGTTCTTTCAAGGCTTCTAGCAAAAAGCCCTTTTGACAGTTTCTTGTGATTTTCTTAGCATGATCTACTTATATAACTATGTGTGTCCCTCTCATGTTTTCGAGCTTTTGTTGCATTTTTATAGTTTTTAGTTTCTTGTTGAAGTAGTTTATACTAATAAGATGTGTGAGACCAAGAAAATAGCACTAAGTGGGGGTAGTGGAGGTCCAAAACAAAAGAGATGGTCATGTGTTTAAGTTAGGACAAAAAGTCAAGAAAAGCCCTTTTCTTCATAAGCATAATAAGCTCACCTTCCAAACTTTCCTCCCAAGTTACTAGCCTAGTAGTACCAGTTTTCTGTTTTATTGAAAAGTTGGAAGTTGAAATGAAAGTACATGAAACTCCCCCAAAAAGCTTAATGAAGGAGTTTTAAAAGGACTTCTGTGCATCTTCCACAAAGTAGAAAGTGGGGTCCATGTTTTGAAAAGGTCTGGTCTTTGTAGAGAAAGGATGTATCTTCTGATTGTTGAGACTTGAGATTCATGTCTAGGTCAAGCGCAGTCTTGTTGCTTTTCACCTCTTCACTTGTGAGCTACTAGCTCTGTTTGCCTCAAACTCAAAACTTCTTAGTTGGCTTTTATCCTATTCACTGGATCGCTTTGATCAGAAGATTTGATTGGTAGAAAGATGTAAGATTTCGGTAATCTCGTTATGGTGCTGTAGAGTAAACTTTGCTCAATAGCACCATGAAAATATTACTAAACAATTCATCGTTTTATTATTCAAATCACGGGTGAAAGTGACATAGTTACGGATAGAAAAGTCGAATTAAAAGTTTCAGTTAAACTTGTTCTGTTTCTTCTGAATCAATCTACTTTCTTTAGTTGGCCCTTCCTTCTTTTTCATACTGCTTTGTGTTAGTAAAAATGATCAATTCCCCCTATTTGTTAGTAAAAACTACAAATTATGCATTTGTAAAGTAAAACTATTAAAACATATATAAAATCTGAATAATTATTAATTTATTTGTTTATTACGTTCGTGGGCTGGGTTGGGTCGGGTCTGGGCTTAGGAGGACAAGCTAAGCCTAGCCCATTCATGGTTCGGGCTCGTTTTGTTGGCCCAAGCCCGTACTGCGCTAAAATTTTCCGAATTCAAATCGACCCACACTGGGTTGGGTTGGGCGGGTTTGTCGTGCTATTGGGTCAATGGCATGCCTAGCTTCTATGTTGCAGACAATTAGTTATTAGATGTGAGTAAGGATGGCAATGCGGTCTGCTCTGATTCGAGATCTGCGGTGATCCGACCTTAATGGAGCGGCCCAAATCCGATCCATTTGCTTTTGGATCGGATTTGGATCACAAATATACAATCCGTTCGGATTTCGGATCGAATTCGGATCATACATGTAAAAACCCGATTGTTAGATTCAACCAAATCCGTTATATATAAGTGACTGATAATCCGATCCGACCCGATATGATATATATATACAAATATATAATATAAATATACAATAATATGATCTGATCCGAATATAACACACACACATATATATATAATACAATTATAATGATATATTATAACTATAATTATGTATATAATTATATAGTTATATATAATCTGACCCGACCAGATTCGTGATCCATTCTTCTGATGCATGATCCGTTTTCTTTCTGGATCGGACCGGATTTTTTAGGTGATCCGTATATGATCCGAACAGATTCGGATCGGATTCGGATCATGGGATATTATTTCCGGATCGGATCGAATTATGCACAGATCCGATCCAATCCAATCCGTTACCATTCCTAGATGTGAGTAAATGATGTGGTCGTATTCAAATCAATATGGTACATGACGCGAGCTCGGATGAGAATGAAGTACATTCTCTATCTTACATACGCGTCAGCTGCAAACCTGAGGGTGACATGGAGGGAATAAAGGCTCAATTAGTGTTTGAGAAAACATAGGTGGGGGTTATTAATAGATAAGAGGGTGATTAGGCATATGGGTTTGAACTTGTTGCACCCCTGCATTTAACTAACAGCAAGTTACCAGAAAAGAGTTGGTGGAAGAAGTTGCCTGTGGATTGCAAAATCCTACAAAAATGTCAAAGTCCATATTACTTTGAATTCATCCACCACAAATGTGTATGGGAAAAAGGTGGTGGCTGATAAGATCATGCAGTGACATCAGCCATACCCTTTCATCTCCCCCAGCTATTAGCCTACTACTACTGCTCCTATTTTCTTTTGGGAAACTATTAGCATCACATAAGATGAAATTATAGCCTAGTGATTTTAGAGGCATGCTAACCAACACTGGCCAGAGCCCCTATCATAGCCAGTTTTCAGAAAAGGGCCCTAACCAATTCAGGATAGATCCAAAATTCCTTGTAGTGGGGTTAAATTTGAAAATTTTAAGAAAATGAAAGTACAATTAAAGGTCAAGCAATTTTAAATGTAGTGGCTAAAGTGATTTAAATGATGAAAAGGCAATTCAATCTCTTCGAAATTGAAGCGTTCTAATTTGTTACATTGATAGCAGTTACCGTTACATTACAAATAACACAACTGAATCGATAGTGGTCGAGTTTGATTTCCCCGTACTTTGTACGAGAATGAGAATCACAATTTTAATTATTGATACGCACTGTTACTGGCGAAAAGATGAATACGTAAAGATGGGCGAACGTTGAAGAAGAAAAGAAATGATTCAAAATCTGAGAAGTTCCTAAAAACTAATATTGAAATCTGACCTCCAGGCTTCAAGAGGCAAGTCGTATGTTTATCTTCTTGTAAAGATTAAAGTTTCAGTATCTATAGAGGCAAGTTGTATGTTTATCTTCTTGTAAAGATTAAAGTTTTTAGTATGGATAGTTATGTATCGCAAATTATCTATAATGATTTGTAACAATAAATAAAATTTCTATATATATCTAATGACATGTTTGGCTCACCGAGCTCTAGAAGAGATTATCGACTATTTATTTTGTTTGGCTATCAATATAAAGTGTTGGAAAATAGTGTGTATAGTCTAAACTACTCTCTTAAAGTGCGAGGGTCTCTAATAGTTTGCCAGTTTTCTAAATTATGCGTAATTTAGAAATGTGTTTCATAAAGTCACTGCAGATAGGAATATGTTGATATACAAATATAATATTTTAAAAGTGTTTTATTCATCTTTAAATAGGTTTATAAGATTCACACACTCGGTTCTCAATTTCCTTTACAATCTCTTCAAAACGAGCCGATTATGTTTCACTGGAGTCCTACTAATATGTTGACCGAAACCGTTTTCTAAAATTATGATGATACCGCACTGTAACATAAGCATTAACCTAGGTCAAATACACTAAAAAATACACTAAAAATACTTCATATGATGCAAATACACTAGAAAAACTACCTCAGATACTTCATAACCAGTATCTTGTCTGGGGCTGTCAGTCGGGCCGGCTAACCATGATTGACTGGTCGAGCTTGCCCGTCATAACCGGCTAGGCAGTAATCATAGGTATCCTTAACTCCTAACCAGCTCGAAGTTGACCGGATCGGAACCAAAAAAATAAACGGTTTTATCAAACGAGTTATAATATAATATAATATAATATAATATAATATAATATAATATAATATAATATAATATAATATAATATAATATAATATAATATAATATAATATAATATAATATAAAAATATGGATAAAATACACTTCGCACCCCTATGTTTAGTCGAAAAGACACCCGACGCCCCTATGTTTCGGATAATGCACTTTACCACCTCCGTAATGGAAAAAGTGAAGACACTTAGCACCTTCTGTCAGCTTCCGTCCAAGAAGCCACTTTTTTAATATATTTTTGACAATTTTGTCCCTATTTGTCTTTTGTGTTCATGTTTCATGTTCTTGGTGTTCTTGATCGCCACCTCTAACACCACCACCACCACACCAGTCTACAACAACAACAAACATACAGAACAACAACAACACTCACATCAGGAACTAAGCAAGAAATCGAAGACCCCAAGAACAACACCACCCACACTCACAACCAAATTCAAACAAACCTATTATAAATTTACACATTCTTCTTTCAGATTTTCACCGTCTCATGATCATCATCCTGCATCAAGCACAAGCCACCTTCACCACTACCAAAAACTGCATAAAAACAAACCCTCTTAGCCTTCCTCCACACTCTTCCTCCATCCTAAAACCACTGTTGCAAATCACACTCCCTGTTCACCTGCATCAAATCACCACCCTCTGCTTCATCTTCTTCATTACACCAAGCACAACCCAACACCGCTACCATCATCATTCATCAACACCAACACCTCTTTCTCTCTCTCTGCCTCCTGAATTCGATGAACCCATATAAGAGGAAGAAAAAATCAAGCAGAAGAAAATAAAAAAGAAAGCAACAATGACACTTTCCCATAACCAACAACCCCATCTCACTTTGCACCGTTTGAAACACCATAATTACCATATCTCAAACCTACTAATTTTCCGAACCCAGCAATCACAATTCAAACCCACTAATTTCAATGATCCAGAACAATATCGAATGTTCGGTCGGAGCACAAGACACCGTCACCAACTCTCCATAGCTACTGTTTTCTCCCTCTCCTCTATAAATCAACCCAGCTCCGCCAATGAACCCATAAATTCGATTCACCCAACCAATTCACTTTACGGTTTTGTAGCCGCCAAGAACCACAACCAATCAGAATCAGAGGGAGAGAAAATATCTTGGTGAGGCTCAAAATGAAACACAAACTTCCTAAATCGAAATCAAACCCTCAATCAGAGGGTTTCGGAAAACGATTTTGTTGACTCGGGATTTTGATGGGTGTGGTACGGTGTGGGTTGTGCTCGACTACAGAAGAAGAAGAAGTCAGTGGTGGAGGGTGGCAAATCTTATGGTGACGGGCAGGGCTGAACAGAAAACCGAATAAACCGGTCAAACCGACCGAACCAAACCGAAATCCACTGTTTTAGAAGGTTTTTCTGGATTTTTCGTTTGTGAATGGTTCAGGTTTTCACAAATTGGTCTAATCAGTTCGGTTTTCTGTTTGTAAAAACATCACACTGCACCGAACCGAACCGATATGTGCCTAATGTACTTTTATTAAAATATATATTGCCTAAGGTATATTAAATAATCTAAAAAAGTATAGCACAAGTAGATATATTCAATTAAAATCATCATATAATCTTAATTTTTTCCAATTCCCTCACGTGTTATCGTAAACGCGTAAACGATAGTCATGCAACTTTTTTTTTTTTAATCTCTTTGTCTCTTAATTTGAAATTTGTTGACAATGGAGTATTGTATTATCCATTCAATAATGCTTATGCAAACCGACCGAACCGAATTAAACCAAACCAAATTTTTAAGGCTTGGTTCTGTTAGGTTCAATCTTTCAAATGATTTGGTTTGGTTAGAAAATTAGTAAACCGATGTATTCGATTTGGTTTATGGTTTTCACACAAATTGCACCAAATCGAACCGTTTACACCTCTAGTGACGGGTTTCAGCAAGGAGAGAGAGGGTTTCGGGAAAGGGAGGCTAGGGTCTGAAAGTCGAATGGGGAGAGAGGAGAAGTTTGGAGATTTATAGTGCATAATTTTCCGAATTATCGAGGATGAAAATGTCATTTCAGGGGTCGTTTGGGTTCTGTTAGTTACAAGTGAATTATCCGAAATGCAGGGGTGTCTTTTTGCCTAAACATAGGGGTGCAAAGTGTATTTTTCCCTAAAAATATAGTAACAAAAATATTATTTAGACAAAATTAAAGATAAAAATATAACAATTTTTAACCTGTCGAACCGAACCGGTTTAGGCGTTTACGATTACACAGGCCGGGTCAGTTAGGGTTCCTAGAAAATACACCAGGTGTTAATCGTAATCGACTAACCATTAACCGTAACCTAACCGAAATCGTAACCGGCGGTTCACAGTTACCGGTCCGGTAATTTGATAGCTCTAGTCTTCTCTCAGAGTCGAAATGAGTAAAAATGTCCGTAGTTGCTTAAGTTGTTACTACTTTATTTCTCTGTAAGACCCTAGTTATGCCCCTACTTATCTTTTGTACGAAAACACTCACATAGTACAACTTTTGTTATGGTTGGTGCTGGGGAAAGCAAAAGCTCAACTGTTTTCTTGGAACATTCTCGTGACCAAACTATTCGTTTTTCTATCACTTGATGAATCAATTTTCTTGACTTTTATCGTACATCCACCTCTCTCACGCCATTTTGCTCTCTCTACTTTTGTATCGAGGGTTTCTAAAACGGGTTGCTATGTGTTTTTCTACTTTGCTTTGTCTCTTCTCTTTGGCCTTCTTTTACCTTTCACAATATTTTTGTACTTGTTCATGTGCAAATGTATGAACGCCATTTCACAACACTAAAGATCACACAATTTGATGCTTCAAATCACGTTCATGGTACACTGTGTTTATAGGGTTGTGTTTGTAACATGATATCCTCCCTGTTTTGAAGATACTTTTCTATAGAAGGAATTGTGTGAGGGGTTTGAGAGAGAGATTGTGGAAGATGTGGTAAGTTGGGGTGAAAGTGAAATGCATAAAGGTAAAACTATTTCTGGAAGAAAAAGATTTTTATCCAAAATTAGGTTTGTCTAATTCGAATCAGGCGGTGTCCTCTAGCCGACAATCTTATATCTTATAAATGTAAAAGACCCCATGTGGACTGGTTGGTTTGGTCCTATGATTTCTGAGTCCGATTAGTACTTTATTTTTGGCTATTCAACTTTTCAAAATAGGCTCACGGAACACAAACCGGCTTAAACGTAGACTTCATAGGAGGCTAGTTTTCTGTCTAGCGACATTTTGAGGACACTATTGAGATACGACCTACTTTTCACTTAGCTGACTTCGTTCGTTTCCGTCCAAAATTTCGAGAGATACAAGGTGCACTGATAGAAAGACCGAAATTCAGCTAGCATTTTTGTATTAATTTCTAAATGATATTGAAGTTTATTCTAGCTAGCTAAAACAATGAACGGTACTAGTTTATTCCACATATTTCAGATGATTTGCAGTTATCTTCTAGATTATAGATAAACATGGGAAACAACTTACATGGATTTAAGCAAATCCATAAAACAATCCACCACTTCATATTCATAACTAGTTACGTCCACCTAGGCTGGAGACCCCATTTTAAGCATCGTTGCTTTTACACACCTCAATTTGACACGATCATAGACTTTTGACATGTCGACCTTCTGCACTATATGACCAATTATTTCCTTAACACGAGTTCTCATAGTGTGAAGAACTTCAAACATAACTATTATATTGCCTGAATTGAGCATTTGCAGTACAAAAGTACTTTGTGTTTCTCCAATAACCTTCGGCATTAGATTCTTTATTCTGGTTGTGATCGTTTAGCAAATATTTTCTAGACCACCATACACAAATGGATGCGTCTGTTTTCAGTTGCAATACTTGGCTGATTTGATTTTCGGAATGAGTGTGATAAGAGTATGACTAAAGTCTGTCGGGCTAATACCTCCTTCCTGAACACTTTGACAAAGGTTGGTAATTTCCTCCCCACTACATTCCAGTAATTTTGAAACAACAAAGCAGGATACTTGTCAATGCTTCTTGGTGTTCTTTGGTCCATTCGTACACAACGTTCCTTTTTAGCAAAACATTAGAATAGTAAGTTAGTTCAGCAATTGTGGGCACAAATCGTCGCAAATAAGATAATTTTCATAAAAAGGTCTTGAACGCACTCTGCGTGTGAGGAGGAGGCAAACTTGTGACTGCGGAGATTTTTGCTGGATCCGGCTCAATCACTTGTCTGTGAATAATGCATCCTAAAATTTGCCCGAAGTTACTCCAAAAGCGTATTTCAAGGGATTCATCTTCAATTGATTTTGTTTGCCTCTTTCGAATACTCTTCGCAAATCCTTTCAGTACTCTTCTTTTCTGATTGACTTAATTACCAAATCATCAACATATAATTCTACTTCTCGATGCATCATATCATGAAAGAGTATCATCATCGCTCTTTGGTAAGTCGCGCTAGCATTCTTCAGAACAAAATGCATAACTGTGTGGTAGATACTCCAACATGCGTAATAAAAAGACATCTTTTCGGCATCATCGGGTACATCTTAAATTTGTTTATAACCACTAAAACCGTCCATAAAACTGAACATCTGATTACCAGTCGTAGAATTTATCATAGATCTATGTTTTCCCTCTTTCTAAGGGACGTATTTTCCCCTCTCTTGTAGGGACTTGTCATATCACCTATATTTTTTTTCTAGTGTTGATACAAGGACGTAATGTCTATGATCCATCATATTACCTGGTGCTCCCTTATACCTGCTGATTCTTCTACCTCTGTACCCAAATAGTTTGGTATAGATTTGTTCATTGACGAACACGGTGTCAAAGTTGTTCACTTCACGAACACAGTGACAAACTTGTTCTCTCTGTGATATCTTTTACTGATGAAAAGCTTTATCCCAAAATACATGTTATATATTTTTATTTCTAAAGAAAATTTATTAAACCATTATACATTTTTTTTTCAAAAGAAAGGTGGTTAAACAGGTGGTTACGAATTATGTGTGTCTCTCTCTAGAATGCTCTGCATTTGGGAGGTGTGAGTTTTTGAGGGTTTTCACTCCTCCTTCACCGTCTTAGACCAGAAAATTTGATTTCTTCTCTGTTTCTCTGTTTCTCTTTTCTATTTTTTTGTTTTCTCGCTTGATTTCTTTTAGCTTTCTCTCTCGATTTCGTCACTCGGTGCTCTTTCTGAGAGTGAGTTTCTGGGTTTACAATCTTGTGTTCCTCTTCTTATTGGAATAAGTTGGAATGGCGTCCGAAATAGCTCAGTTTTAGATCTGGAGGAAGATTTGGAGGTGGGAAACGATGTTTCGCAACACGTCCTCGTCGGTAAGATTCTATCCAACAAGAGCTTTTCAGCGATTACTGTCCAGAAAATTGCAAAAGGGATCTGGAATTTGAGAGATGAAATTAAGATGGAAATGTGGGACAAGAACAAGTTCATCATTCGTTTTAAGAATCCAGAAGATTGTAAGCGAGTAATGGAAGGAGTGCCTTGGAATATTTCAAATTAGTTGTTGATTATGAAGAAATGGCCGGCGAAGACGGCACTGAAGGATATCGATTTTCAAAAGCTCCGTTCTGGATTCAGATATTTGGGTTACCACCAGCCTTCAAGACAGAAAAAAGCGCAAGGAAGATTGGATCTAAAGACGGTGAGTTGATTGATATCGATGCGGAAACGATTGGTTCTAATCAGAGGTACCCGTATTTAAGATTTCAAGTGCCTGTTGAGGTAGAGAAACCATTTATGCAAGCTTTTTACTATACTAATAACAATCGTAGAATCGGACAAGGTTTTAGCTATGAACATATTGGTGATTACTTCTATGATTGTGGTCGTCTTGGTCATAGAGATCGAGAGTGTAGATTCCTTAAACCAGAGAAGAGAGGATGCCAAGACTATTGGACGTTTCTACGATGTACTCCGAAGAAAAGAAGAGGTCCGAAACCGACGTGGCTAACGCCGGAAGAGGACAAATCTTTGAAAATATGGGGTTCGCCGGAAACAGAGTATGAAGTTGATATTGAAGTGTACCAGAGACTCAATTTGCAGAGGGGGTACCGATTGCAAATATTAAAAAGCCGAGGACTGGTTTTTTGACAATTTGACTGAAACGGGGGGGGGGGGGGGGGCGAGAGATTATTGTACCTCAAAATAACTCGGGCCTTACTAATTGGGCCGATAAGAATAAGGAAAAGAGTGCAGTAAGGCCCACATCACTTGTCCAAGTTAGACAAAGCCCAAAATGGAAACATTTTAAAAAACCCATCTCTCAGCAAGTTTTAGGGGTAGATTCGGAAGAAAGCCTATTAAGTTAAGGGCATTTTGGTAATTTAAGGAGTAGGATTGAATCTGATAAATTGGGAAATCCTTTCACCGATGTTGGTTTGGCTAGGGTTTTCAACAAATTCATTAGTTTGAAGAGGAAGGATGACAATTTGGAACAACAGAACATGCAATCGAAGAGAAGATGTATGGAGAATCACAGAAGAACAAGGTTGGCAATCTCCAGCAAATACTCTTTATTTGAAGAAGGGTATGTTGAGTATATATCTCTGGTTTGCAGAAGCCAATCAAGAGTGTCTTCACAATCTGAGATACAAATTCGAACGGAAACAACTCTGGCAAGAAAGGTTAGTTATTCTTATATCTTGAATGTGGAGGAGGATGGATTATATGCTAAATATATGTATGAATTTGAGGTTCAAATGGGTCTGAAAAGTTCTGAGATTCATGAAGAGGTGGTGGTGGCTGACCTTAAACAGCCACAAGGAGAATGTTGAGTTTAAGCTGGAACTGTCAGGGCTTGGGGCGTAACCTGTAAGTCCAGAGACTCCGAGATCTCGTGAGAGATCATCGTAAAAAAATGGTATTTTTATCAGAAATAAAAAATAAATTCCACAAAATAGAGAGAATGAGAAGGTTTTTAAAATTTGGCAATGCTGACTATGTGGAGCCTGTTGGAGATCAGGAGGACTAGCATTGTGGTGGAGTGATGAGATAGATATCTCAATTATGTGGAAATCAAAAAATTTATTCCAGATTATTGTTACAAAAGAAGACCAAAGTAGAGAGATTTGGTTTTTAGTTTATGCTCCTCCAGATCAAGCTCCTAGAAGAAGATTTTGAAAAGAGATTGGCTTTGTAACTAGAGATTTGAAACTTCCCTGGATTATTATGGGTGACCGTAATGACTATTTGGATAGTTCTGAGAAACAAGGCGGAAGCCAGTCAATTCCTTGGAGATGTGATAATTTTAGAAGATTCATCAGCTCTTGTGGTCTATTAGAATTGGATGCTCAAGGTCTAAGCTTCAGCTGGACCAATAATAGAACTATCGGAAACATAAAGGATCTTATTGATAGAGTATTCTTTGACACTCAATGGGGTTGCTTGAAACCCAATGCCAGATTATTCAGAGAATTTGTTTTGGGCTCTGATCATACACCTATTCTCTTGGAGACTGGTTGGAAAGTAGTAAAAGGAGGTATTGTTTTGTGTTTTGCAGCAGGTGGTTAAATACAAGTAGTTGCAACACTACCATTTCTCAATTATGGAAGGAGAAAAAAAATCTCAAAACCCTTTTTCAAACTTTACTGCAAAAATGGTTAATTGCAGAGAGGGTTTAAAGAGGTGGAGTAGGCAAGAATGCAGTAATTCCCTCTCTGTAATCAAGAATCTAGGGAAGGATTCTACTAGCCTGAAATCTGCACAATGGAGTGAAGATAATTGGAAAAATCAACAAAGCATTAAGAAACAAATTGCTGAAGCTTGGGATAGAGAAGAAGCTTTTTGGAGAGAGAAGTCTATAGTTCAATATTTAAAGGAGGGTAATAAGAACTCAAAGTTTTTCTTTTTTATCTACTCTCAAGAAAAGAAATGTCAATTGAATAAACAAGTTAAGAGATGATACTGGGGTGTGGATTGAATGAAAAGAAGCTGTTCATTCTTTGGCAAGGAATTTCTTTGAAGATCTGTTTGCTTCTCATGTGTATCAAAGGGATGAAGCAATTCTAAAAAATTTTGCTCCTACTATTTCTAATGAAGAGAATTTTTTCCTCTGTGATTGTCCAACTTATGAAGAGATAGAGGCATTAGTGTTCTCAATTAACCCAATCAAAGCACCACGCTTTGATGGATTCACAGGTATGTTCTTTCACTCTCAATGGAATACAGTTAAAGAAGACTTTGCAAGGCAGTGCAACAATTCTTTTTGACTGAAGAGCTTCCTCAAAGTTTCAATAAAATAGTCATAGCTCTCGTTCCTAAATTCAAAGGACCTGAAAAATTAACTGACTTCAGACCAATTGCTTTGTGTACCTTTATTTACAAGGTTATTTCTAAATTGTTAGCAAATCGATTAAAGGAATTTCTTCCTAGCATTATTGCTAAAGAACAATCATCCTTTGTGGCTGGAAGAGCCATACATGACAATGTCATTATGACCCAGGAACTAATGCATTTCATAAAGCACAAGACTCTGGAGACATCTAGTGTTTTAGCCTTGAAGTTGGATGTAAAGAAAGCATATGACAAAGTTGACTGGAATTTTTTATTTGATATTTTGAAAAAGTTGGGTTTTTGTAGCTCCTTTGTTAATATGATTAGGCAATGTGTCAGCTATGTGTCCATGACAGTCCAGATCAATGGATAGCCTGGGCCTTATTTTAGACCAAAGAGAGGGATTAGACAAGGGGATCCAATATCCCCTTATCTATTTGTCATAATTATGGAAGCTCTCTCTAGAAAATTGGCAAAAGATCAGAATGAAGGTGTTCTTAAAGGAGTTAAGATCTGCAGAAATGGAGTTGCTATTAACCACCTATTATTTGCTGATAATGCCATTATATTTTGAATTCCTCTGATATTGAAATGAGGAATTTTCTTACAATACTCCAAGACTTCTGCCACACTTCAGGTATGGAGATAAACTTTGACAAGTCTGGCATGTTATTTTCACCAAATGTTAGTAATGAGGTAAAACATAGCATTTCTCTTGTTTGTGGCATCCCCCTTATGAATCAAGAAGCTAAATATATGGGATTTCCTACTTTTTGGGGTAGATCAAGAAGTCAATGTTTGAGATTTATTTTAGAAGAATTGAAGCCTACTTGCAAGGTTGGAAGCTGTCTTCTTTGTCACATGCTAGTAGAGAAGTTTTATTGAAAGTTGTTGCTTTATCTATCCATGGATGTGATGAGTTGTCTACGCTACCTAGTGATTTATGCATCAAAATTGTCACTATTGTGAGGAATTTCTGGTGGGATGGTAAAACTCACAAAAAGATGATTTGTTGGGTAGGGTGGAACCACATGACTTCTCCAAAGGTTGAGGGTGGATTAGCATTTAAAGATCTGAGAACATTCAATGTTGCTATGTTGGCTAAAAATAGTTGGAGGTGGATGAGGAACCCAGAATCTTTTTGTGCTAACTTTCTCAAAGCCAAGTACTTTCCTTATGGCACCATTTTGGATGCAAAATTGGGTAATGCCCCTTCTTGGACATGGAAGGGAATAATTGGAGGCTTGGATGTGATTACAACAGGAATCTGCTGGGAGTTGGTAATGGACAATCTATCAATACGTTCATTGATAATTGGATACCAGCTTTACAAGGAGGTAAAATTCATAAAACTCAGTTAAATCAGGACTTCACAAGGGTTTCTGATCTCATTTATGCTGATAGTAGAAGATGGAAGGACATGACTATATCTTCAATATTTGATTCTTTCACTGCAGCTGCTATATTTTCTATTCCTCTGGCTATAAGAGATCATGATGATTATGTGTTTTGGCCTTTGTAAAAAAAGTGGAGATTATTGTGTCAAGACTGATAATAGAGTGGCTAAGCACTTATTTGAAGCTGCAGCTTTACTGGGTAAGTCTGGTTTCAAAAATTATAAATATTTGAAGAGTTCATCTTCTTTCTCTATCCCTAAAGAATTCTGGACTTGTTTTTGGAAATTAAAACTTCCCCCCAAAATAAAAATGTTCTGGTGGAGAGTGATGCATAATGCTCTAGCCACAAGACAAAACTTATTTATCAGAGGATGTGAGGTGATGAATAAGTGTATGATCTGTCAAAAGACTAGTGAAAATTTATGGCATTTGTTTATGGGTTGTGACTGGACTCATCTAGTGTGGTTAAAGATGGGGTTTAATTGGAGAAGTGAAGAAGAAGAGGAGAACTTATAGAAATGGGCTGTAAAGATATGGGAGGTGATTTCCAAAGAACACTTAGAAGGGATGTTGGAAAGGATAGTTCTGTCATGTTGGATGATTTGGAAAGAAAGAAATCATTTTGTATCTGAGGGATTCAAGGTTAATCCTTTGAGAGTAATAGCTGGTATTGAAAATCAATTTGAAGAGTTTTGCATGTATCTGAACCAGAGGAACAAGGGTTTGCTGAATGATGTTGATCCTTCTGTTCTTGTGACCTCAAAATGGCAATTACCTCCTTCTGGAATACTCAAATGTAATGTGGATGGAAGTTGGGATAGTAAAAGTCTTCAAATGATAGCAGTATGGATTATGAGGAATGCAGAGGGGAAAATCACAGATAGTGGCTGGCAAAAAGGTTATGCATTGTCTGCTCTATGTGCTGAAGCCATAGCTATGAAGTTGGCTATTACCCAGAATGAAAATTTGTGGCAGCAGACGATATTTGAAGGAGATAACAAGGTTCTTATTGATATTTTAAAAGGGGATTGCAGAATAAATTGAGAAGTGCAAAGTATTGTGGAAGAGATTTGGCAAGTCAGGCATAGCAATCCGCTTTGTTTCAGATGGATTAGCAGAAGGGCCAATACAGTAGCTGACTTTTTAGCTAGAAATATCCATATTTGTAGCACTGATTGTAGTGAAATTTTGGTTAGTCTTGAGTTTAAGAAAGTTTTGTTAGGTGATGGTTGTAATGGTTTTTTTTGGTTAATAAAATCTCTTCTTTGGTCAAAAAAAAAAGTTAAACAGGTGGTTAAACCATGTTCTTTAATTTTGTGGGCATAATTGTTAAGCCCAAGCATCCTTATTAGGAAAACTCCAAACCATGAGCCTTGAAATTTTAGAGTCACTGCGTGGGGCTTTCTGGGCCGTTGGGCCTACCCCAAGAATCATGTCAAGGGTGCCGTCCTCAACAATATTATTGGTCAATTATTTCTAAAAAAAAGTGTCAATTTATATATATATATATATATATTTAAATCGTATCCTTTTTTTTGAGGAAAAGATTTTCTTTAAGAGCTGGGCGTCACGCCCGCTAAATCAGCAGAGTATAAGGAAAGGGCCCAATCCGGGACTTGAGAATAAAACAGGCATATCCTCTTCAACTAAACCTTTCTGGGCAAAACAATGAGCTAGAAAATTACCACTTCTATCTATGTGTTTTACTGAAAAGGAAGAGAAAGCCTGTAAACAATCACTTCACTCCCTAACTAGAGGACTCAGCTCACCAAGTGACGTGTCTAGGCGCAACTTACTAAATTCCCCTTGTTTGAGTAACTGTACAACAATCAACGAGTCTGACTCCACTTCGACTGAACTGAGATGGAGCTCCTTTGCCAACAAAAATCCTGATCGAATGGCAGCTAACTCGGCGAGTAAAGGGGTTCTAACCCGAGGGAGACGACAAAACCGTCCTGCAATGAAGATGCCTTCAGGATCGCGTAGTACGCTACCAGTTCCCGCCGGCGAGTCAAAATGGAGCCACACCGCATCTGAATTGACTTTAACCGCGCCCATAGCCGGTGGTGCCCAGTGAAGGATGGTAGAAGACATACAAATGTTTCCATCTCCGAACTGACCCAGAAAATGGGCCTCCTTGTACCACTGAACCATACCCAAAGCGGCGTTAACTGCGGCACCGGTGCTCTGGGTTTGGTTCTAAAAAATTTGTTCATTTATTCTGTGCCATATAGACCAAATTAAGGCCACAAAAATTTTGCAAAGCTCAACAGATTTGTTTGAGAGGGTCTCGCGAATCAAATCACGAACTGAGCCTCTCCACTGAAGAACAAAACTCATGTACTCACATTCCGTCCAGATTTGTCGAGCAAACTCACAGTTGAGAAAAGCATGCTCTTCCGTCTCTGCTCCCTGGATACACAGTTGGCAAGTACTGGGAATATTCATACCCCTATTTCGAAACTGTGAAGCAACCGCTAACGAATTATTCCACAATCTCCAAGTAGGGAAGATAAACTTTCTAGGGATTCTTAATTTCCAAAGCCGCTGAAGCCAAGGACGATTAACATGACCATTTGAGGAGGAAGGCTCTCCCTTAGATCGTATGAACTGAGCTCTGCAACCCGAAGAGACCGAGTACAGTCCGTCGTCCGTGTGGTGCCAAAATAGTTCGTCAGGACTCCCCCATCTGCAATCGGAATGTTCCTGACGACCTCTATATCAACTGGAAGAAGAATTTGAGTTTCTCCTCGTCCCAAGTTCTCATGTCCGGATTGATTAGAAAGCTGACCTTGGTATTTTCGAAACCCTCTTGGCAGTTTGTAATGATTCTGCGTGTGCAACTCCGGGGAACCCAGTTGTCTTTGAATATGTTTATGCTATTCCCATCACCCACCTTCTAGTGGACTCCGGATTTGATTAAGTCTCGACCCGCTAATATGATACGGAAGGCGTAAGAAATCTGACTGTTAGGGCCAATAACCACATCAAGGATAGAAGAATTCCTGTAGTACTTAGCTCTAAAAACTCGGCTCACAAGACTATTCGGATGTCTTAGGAATCTCCAGGTTTGTTTTGCTAACAACGCTATATTGAAGTCGTGAAAATCCTTGAATCCGAGCCCCCCGTCTTCCTTTGTAAACTTTAATGTTTCCCAAGAAATCCAATGTAGCCTGCGTTTGTCTTCATTACCGCCCCACCAAAATCGTCGAACTAGCCGTTCCATGTCTTGACAAACTTTCTTAGGAATCAGAAAACAACCCATAGCGTAATTGGGAAGGGCTTGGATGACTGAATTGATGAGAACCTCTTTACCTGCTACTGAGAGTTCCTCCCCTTTCCAACCTTTCATCTTGGAAGCAATACGTTCTGAAAGATGCCCAAAAGCAAGAGTACGCCTTTGCCCGACTGTGGTGGGAAGCCCTAGATAAGTATCATGCTCATCAGCTAGTTGAACTCCTAGCCGATTGCTAAGATCAACTCTGATATTTGCCGGGACATTATCTGAGAAAACCACCGAAGATTTTTGTAAATTGAGTTGTTGCCCGGAGGCTAACTCATACCTTCGCAAAATTTTTCGGAGATTGTCAATCTCCCCCGGAGTAGCCTTAGTGAATAGCAAGCTGTCGTCTGCGAAAAACAGATGAGAAACAATTGGACCCCGTCTAGAAGCCGTCAAGCCTGAAATGTCTCTCTCCTGCACAACAACAGTCAGACTGCGGGACAAAGTTTCGCTAACAAGTAAGAAAAGATAAGGAGATAAGGGGCAACCCTGTCTCAAACCTCTACTCGGTGTGATCAAGCCGTGCACGTCTCCGTTAATAATAAGGCTGTACGAAGCAGTGGTTACACAATTCATAACTAGCTCAATCCACCTGAACCCAAAACCCATCCTCTCCATCACCGCGCGTAAGAAACCCCACTCAACACGATCATAGGCTTTACTCATGTCTGCCTTCAAAGGCAAATAACCCGTCTTCCTCTTTTTCCTGCATTTCATCGTGTGAAGTAGCTCGAAAGCTGTCAAAGTGTTGTCAGAGTTGAGCCTGCCGGGGACAAAGGCACTCTGATTATCAGAAATTAATGTGTCAAGAATCGCCTTCAGTCGGTTAGCTAAAACCTTTGTCACAATCTTATAGATTGTATTGCATAGACTGATGGGCCTAAGATTGGTCGCTTTCCGAACTTGCTTCACTTTCGGGATAAGAGCAATTAAAGTATGATTGAACTTGGAAATATCATCACCATTATTTAAAATACCAAGACATACCTCCACTACGTCAGGGCCAACAATATCCCAGTACTTTTGATTAGAAGAGAGGCGGAAAACTATCCGGGCCTGGGGCCTTGACAGGCGCCATCTGATCCAGGGCAGCTCTAATATCAATGGCAGTGAAAGATTGGTTCATAGCAGCCCGTTGCTCAAGCGATACCAATTCTTCAATTCCTGGCATCATGGGTTCCATTTGTGCCCTCGTCGGGTTAATGGAGCTGAAAATTGTTACAAAATAATCCGTGAGGATAGAAGTAACCTGATGCTTATCCTCCGTCCATGATCCCGCAGCATCTTCTAAACCTCTTATTCGATTCCTGTTTCTGCGATTTGAAGCTTTCCTATGAAAAAAATGGTATTCTGATCTCCTTTACGCATCCATACTTCACGAGACCGCTGACGCCACATCTCCTCCTCCCGGTGAAGGATTTGGAGAATGTTGTGCCGAACAGATTTAGATTCTTCTAACTCTTCAGCCGATTGATACCCATCTAGTAGACTCGAGAGCCTGTTTTGGAGCTGCTGTAAACGTCGTTTGACATGCCCGAAAGTTTGTCTGTCCCAAATAGAGAAAGACTCGGCCAAGGAGGATAACTTGGCCTCAATGCTAGGCACGGGAGTAGCCCAACTGTCCCCGATCAGAGTACTGCAACCTTCATGCTGGGTCCACATCGATTCAGACTGAAATCTTCTTTTTACTCTAACAATTCTTTGTTCACCGTTTTCCCACGAAACCTCGATTGGGCAATGGTCTGAGACTTCCGCTATCAAGTGATCAACCTTTGCCCATCCAAAGGCATCAACCCACCTGTTGTCTGCCATGCATCTGTCTAGACGTTCACGGATGGCCGCTGGACCTTCCTGATTATTAAGCCATGTAAAACGGGATCCAGAGAACCCCATATCCCGAATACGAAGTCGTTAGATTACGCTTAAAAAGTCCTCTATTTGGCTGAAGGGTACTAGACAACCCCCTTCCTTATCCGAAATCGATGGGAAAGCGTTAAAATCTCCAACAATGCACCATGGGAAATCACCTGGACAGAGACACTCCAACAAATGCCATGAGAACTGACGCTCCTCCCTCACAGGGGAGCCATAAAAGCATGTAAGAAAACCCTGAATGGGAATATTAGAAGAACTAATATTACCATGAAAATGGGAGTCCGACCAATTAATTAACAAAAAACTAACCGTCTCATCCCAGAAAAGAGCTAGGCCTCCCCTCCTGCCACCATAACTACCATCACAATCTCTGAAGATGCCATTCAGAAAACCCAGTCTTCTCTTGATCCTTCTCATCTCGTTTGCATACTATTTTGTTTCCATAAAAAACAACACGTTTGGCCTTCTTCTCCTTACCAAATCGCAAAGAGAAGTAACGCTGCGGGGGTTGCCAAGCCCCCGCACGTTCCAACTTATGGTATTCATTGCGACTGGCTAGGCTGTCTCGCAGCCTCAGCCAATGAAAAATTTTAAGACTTTAAGGCGTCTCCGTCCCGTGGCGGAATCCCTGGACAGGAAACATTTGCATACACCTCCAGAAAACTCTCATGAAAAGTTGGTAGAGAACTGTTTTGAGGGTTGGCACTAGTTGAGAGACCACTCACAGTCTCTTTTCCTTGAATCGCTTTGTTAACATGGGCAAGATGTCCTGCTGTAACTTTCGAACTCTTCGGAGACTCTGCTGAGTCTAACATGGACGACCCTCGACCCGAAGTCCTCCCGCCTTGGTGGAAACCTCATTACGTAATATTATTGTATGAAAAGTGCATGTTACCTTAATTTAGAAGCTAAATTTGGAAGGTACCAATCATAACCTGATACGAGTATCATTACGTAATATTATTTATTTATGTAAATTTATTAGTTAAATTATTTATTTAATTAGTTAAATAAGGAACCGGGTTTTTATTTACGGTTCTTTACCTTCCCGTAAGTCGAAGCGTATACCGTAGGGTTATGTTATTTTTCTATTTAAACAGTGATTTTTTTCCAATTATTGGTAATAAAAAACCTGAATTCTCAAACTCTCGTCAATCCCTTTATCAATCTCTCCTAAATCTCCCTCAAATTCTCTAACATCGATACGTTTATCGTATGGACACATATCATTCACTGGTATCATAGATCAGTTGGACACATATTCTTTGGTGATATAGTCATTTGGAAACATATCTTTCTTCTTATTCTGCACCACTCAAACATGGTTATTCACATCCTGCTTCATATCATGCAGCAATCGAACACAGTAAGCAAGCATATTATATTAGACATTATCCGATAGTATACATATCCTACTGTGGGCAAGGAAATCATTCGTAGAGATCCAAGTGTGCACCTCAAGGTGAGAATAGGAACACAGAGAGATGTAGGGTGTGAGTAGGGAGAGGGTAAGCAATGGTAACTATGAGAGAGAGAGACAGCCTAATAGCAAAGCTTTTGGCAAGTCCGGAAGAACTAGTGTATCGCAACAGAGGGCTAACGATCCTATATATAGAGGGGAAGTGACCGTTGTGAAGGGGGTTAATGCACCATAAATGGCGGCTTAATGGTAGCCCCTGCAACATCACGTTCGACTGTGTATATAGGAACCGTTAGGCACCTGACTGTACATACCGAAGACCGTTATGAGGTCAAGCCGGGTTTATAGGACGTGGCCATTAAGTCTCTCAAAGCAGTTAAAAAGGATCGCGCGCGAGCTTGGTTTTCGCACGCGCGCGACGGACCTTACCCTAGCCTCCAAACCACTAAGTCCCTACGAGTCCCGTGTTGGTACGCGAGGGCCCTGTCTCGCAGCCCCCTCGTGGATAAGCATGGGTAGTTATCCGGTGTGTATGGAGCACAACTAGGTGTGCTGGATGGCTGCCACGTGGCTGTGATCTGTCTGTCAGGAAAGCACCATATACATTAGCCCCCTTTTGCGCGAATGTCACGTTCGCGTCCGTCGCGCAGTCGCGCAAAATCAGTCCTCCCCTAACCTACGCAAATCCTCATATTTTGAATAAGATTCAAATCCCTAGCCCCCGGTCATAGCCATGATTTCCTAGGGTTTAGAAGCGTCGTTTGGTTTCTGACGAAGCGTGGCCACTGTGAAGTTAATCAGACGCCATCCACATATTTTCGCCTATTTTTTAGGCAAGAATAACTCAGAACGATTTGATGGGTCACCCATCTCTCCGGATTTCAAAGCGTTGCTGACACAGCAGACGTCAACAGTCGCGACTCTTCAATCTGAAGGCTATTTAAACCCTTTGCTTTCTTCAATTAGAACTTTTCCCATTGCCATTGTTTCCGAGTTCTTATGCATCAGAGAGAGAATCCTCAGCAAGAAGCGGAAACCTTCGACCAGGTTCTTGATCAGGTTGTCAACAAATTCTCCCAGGCAATTCAAGCGCTCAATCGTCAACAAGGTGAGTGAACAGCTATTTGTAAATTTTGAAATTTGTGGTCGAATTTTGCAGATATACTCTTCTCCTCTCTTTTTTCTTTCCTCTTGTATGCAACATAATTGTAATATGTTGTTATTGTGTTCACAACAATGGCTCCCATGAAGTCAAGCAAGGAAGCCATTGAAGTGCCGGAACTTCCCAGGAATTTATGGTTCAAATCCCCTTATCAGGGGGGTGATGATTTCTACGTGGCCACTATTAAGCCAACCACTCTCCGAGCATCTCCGATAGATGACATCTACAACTTGCGCCTGAGCCTGCAAGTTCTGACTGGGATGTGGCTAATACCCAAGATGTAAAAAGGCTTGGCATCGAAGCTAGCTTGTACGACTTTACCGATATTCTTCCACAAGCTTTTATGGAAGGGCTTGACTTGATGGAAGAACGTACAAAATTAATTCTTATTAACCACGCGAGTGAGTTGAAGCGCGCCAATATTTTTCACACCGTCCGCGCCACGAAAGGACTTCATGTTAAAGTTGATAATGTCATCCTACAAACACTTTTTTCCAGGTATTCCAAAAATACGCACACCTTTCATTTTCCTGATTTCGAAGCCGCTCCCACCGTGGAAGATACAGAAGTTTTGCTGCATCTTCCAAGTATGGGGGTCGTTGATACCCTGTCCCCTTTGACTGATCCGCAAGAGCTTCGACTGTTTGAGGATATGAAGGTCTGCATAGCAGACTTGAAGAAGGCTACTTCGAGATGGAAACCAGGCGCGATCGAACCTAGTAAGGCATTTGCATACAAGTCCTCTAGTTCGAAGAACAGCTGGTCAAAGTGGTGATGTACTTCTTCAAAAGATTATGTTAAACCACACGTGGCTCGCGAGTGGCGGGACAAGGATCCAGAAGCTGTTATCAGTGTTGATGGTAAAGGGCTCAATTTTACCCTCTGTGGGTTTTTACCCATGTACTCGCACTTGCTGTGAGATTGTCACTTGGAAAAAAAGTATCCTTAGGGCCCCTTGTATTAGGCTCCTTGTATCATGGCCTAGATTTTGCTATGGAGCACGCCGAGCAGTCGCAGGGAAGAGTTGATGAAACACCCCGGAACCCCGGTTCCTTGTTAGTACAACCAAACGATAATCAAAAAGCGCATTTATTTAATAAAAATCGGATAAATCCTCCAACAATAGTTTTGAAAGAAATAAAATTGACATTGTCTAAATTCTCTAAAATAGAAAATCCTACTCAAATACTAAATGATTCCTAGCTTGCTCCTAGCTTCCAGCTTACGTGTGCGCATTCCCCCACCTTGTTCATAACCTGCGGGTTTTAAAATAGCGAAAGCCGACCGCAGAAAACGTTTATCAGTAAAAACTGAGTAAGCATACATAACAACATGTAAAACAGAGTTGGCTAACAGAAAAAGAATAACCACATTTTAATCGTTGCTTTGGTTGAGGCGTAGCTTACGAGCCCCAACAGGTACGATGTAAACAGAGAGGTCCCGATGCAATAAATCCAATAATGGGGTACATTCTTGGGTATACCAATTTCTCCCCGGACGTTAGTAGATAGCCCTTCGCTATCCCGCCCTAACCATTCTAATGAGACCTTAAGTGTCGACACCCCTATACAGTCATGACCTAAACATGCATAGGTAGTACTCATAGATTCCACGATAAATAAGAGGGTATGAACCCTAGGGAAATCACTCAATTGTGTTCCCGGCAGTAGCCTTCACGCACATCCTCTGTACATCATTCCCAATTCCATTATCATTCCTTAATCCTTCCACATGCTTCACACGAGTACTTTAAGTTTGAAATTCACATGCTTCTCAAAATAGTTTCGCAGTATTGAAGTAACTCACACAAAGCATCACACACATTTTGATAGTTGAAAATGCTGTGCACATATACTTACCTGAAATGAGAGAGCTCCTCACACGAAAGAAAGCAAATTCCTAGTAATACGGATCCTCCACAAATTCGCCGTCTACGAACTCGGCGTCTACAATAACAATTATTCCTAATTAATATACCACTAACACGTCAATAGTGCATACAAGTCCTATACGTAATGCAAGCGCAACCCCCACTAACCTTCTCAAAATTCGCTAAATTATAATTACGACCTTTATTAAAAAAAAAAAACGATTTATATGGACTTATGTTTTATTTCCATAAAAAAATAACATAACTATAGTTATATATATAAACTTGTAATATAATTTTGTTTTTGGAAAAAAAAGAAACTAATTAAACATAATAAGTAAATACTATCTTTACAAAAATATAAATCAATTAAAGTATAACATAATAGCCTTAATTACATAGGCTAAAATATAAGTTGAATAAATAAATAACTTTTTTTTTGAGTTTCAAATAAATAAATTTTTATAACATACAATTAACACCCTCATTAGTTTACAACATTTTTTTACCCCACCTTTTTTTTTTCATAACCAACTAACACAAAACAAGCAAAAATAAAATAAAATAAAACAAAGAAGAGAAAGAGAGGGTCTGGGTCTTGGGAGTACCCGACAGAGGAGACAAGGACAGCGACGGGGAGCTCTCGGTAGCTTCCTGCTGCTGCTGCAGCTTGTCGGAGACGCAGAGAGAGACGCCGGAGAGGACGACGTAGGCGGCGGCGAAACGGCGGAAAGAGGCCGAACCTGGGTTCGCCTCGTCAGACCTGGGTTCGCTTCGGACCGATTGGCAGCTGGGTTTGCTCCGGCGCACAACAGAGAGGGAAGAGAGCTATGGTGAGGTGGCGACGACAACGAAGGCGAGGACGCCGGCACTGGACAGAGGCGAGGGCGACGACGCTGGGCCTGGCTCGGTCGGACCCGCTTCGGCCTTATTCCGGCCGGGTTTTTGCTCGGCAGATCGGAACAGAGAGGGGAAGAGATCGAGAGAGAAGCTGGGTGTTGGTCGGCGAAGAACAGAGGCATCCTCAGGTATTTTATATAGGCGGAGTGGGAGAAATTCGGCGAAGAGCGGGACTCTTCCGGGTTCAATTCGATTCCGAATTGGGTCTCGATTTTGGCAAAATTGATTTGCTTGGAGAGAAATACTTGGTCTTTGGCGAATTAGAGTTGAATTGGGAGTGAAATTAGACTAAGCGGACGTTGTGGTGGTGGTGTTGCAGTCGGTGGCGGAGAAATCGCCGGCGGAGAGTTCATCTCCTAGTGAATGAGGAAGAAGATTGTGAAACGATCCGGTGTGATGCGGAGCACCGGCTTCGCCGTGGTTGACACGTTAAATTAAACTAAAACGTGACGTGACAGACGCGTTAAAAATGTTATACGACCCACAACTTTTAATAACTAAAAGGTTATTTAACTTTCACGAGAATAATATATAAATATAAAAACTTCAATATTATTATTTTTCTTTTAACATATAACTATATATATATATATAAAATATATAACTCATGAAAAATAGTAAAGTTATTTTTAAAATTCCTACTAATGCCCCAAGATATTCAATAATCTCCTAAAAATACCCCCAAAATTACGGGGTATTACATCACATCTCCCTTAAAACAAAGCTTCGTCCCCGAAGCTTAAACTAACTTCCCTGTGCAATGCATGAAATTCTAATTCACAAGTAATAACAAGGCATGTAATACGAAACCAGATGGGTATTGCAATGCACGGCTGTTAAATCACATCTCCCTTAAAAGGAGTGACGTCCCCGTCACTCGACTACGCACACACCTATGAATTTGGAAATTTAGTTCATTAGCTAACAATGACGAGGTGTTGAAACTGTTGCTCCTTGTTTAGGCAAGCTAAAGCGTTAAGGTGGATAGGAATATATTAGCAATTGTATTGGCCTTGGTTTCCAAATTGGTTGACATTTTCCTCATTGTAACCTTCTTCGGGGTTTCCTTCTCGGTTGGTCATAGATGATGGTAATCTGACCTAGAAAATTCTACGTGTCTTCTCGGTAGTATTCTTTGAATCATCCGAAATTAAACTCGAGAAGTCACTAATTGGTTACGGATACCTCTTCTAACATAACATTTCTTGGGCATGTCGCATGTGTAATCCAGCTAGCTAGGGTTCTCTTCTTCTCACGGTTTCACCATAGGATGAGACACCAAAACCTTACGCAACATTTTTGGGTCCAGCACATCTTACCCATCTTGTGAATAAATAATAAATGAACTATATGACGCCTTACACAATAAAGATGATACATCCAAACAACTTACATAACACCAAGAACAACCATTAACAAGAAGGTGACCCGTTCCTCAGATAATAGATAAGTACTAAAACTCCAGACATATACCTCCAGTGTAAACATTATCATCTCAGCGACCCATAACACGGTATTTGGTAAATCAAATAGTTTAGAGGATAACAAACAAAACTCAACCTATCACCCTCGACTTCAGTTTCGCATGAGTGAGCCCCCTTTTTCCTTTACTCTTTTACACTCATCTACTTCTAAATTTTTTTTCACCATAACTCCCAAAGCTTTACAACATGTACATGAGACATCACGATGTTTGAGATCGATCTTTAACCAATTTATTGAGGTTCCAAAACAGGTCCTGCAACAATGAGACTCTAAACCCCAAATTCACACAAATCTAGACGGTAAAATCTTCAAAACTATAGCCCTGATAACAAGACTCCAAATCAGACGTTTGTGACAAATTGTCATCAGTAAAGGAAACATAAACTCTCCAGATATAACGATTTATAGAACTCCAAATAATATGTCAAGATTTTAATATTCCACGCCACGTTAAAACTCTCAAACTATAGCGATAAAAGACTTTAAGAGAGCTAAAATTCCAAAAGTATCCAACTCAACAACCCTAGAACTCGATATAAACAACCCGAATTTCCTAATACAACATAGACTAAAACGAGCTGTTTCTAGTTTTGCATCGGTGTGGTCTGTTGTCCTACACTATAACCTATTGTATCATTTCTTAATATATCATGAACTAAAAGTACTAAAAGAAAATAAAATACATAAATGTGCAATTAAGCATGTAATATAACTCATTTGTCGACAATTAACCATTTACAATGCAATTTATGTACGCCGAACATGTCTTATATCTATTTCTTATTGGAATTGAAAAGAAAATCAAGCGGCAAGCAAATTTTTGAATCTTGGTGTGCATCATCATCTCCGAGTCTACTTTCACATTCTAGAAGAATCAACCCAAAATATATTGTAGAACTCAAATTTTTTCAGAGATCATACCGTTGCCGTCACATGGACTATCAGAACAGAAGCATCAACTTTGCTAGGCCTTAAACTCACTTTAACTTTGCAATGTCTAGGTTTCCTCCCAGGTATAGCCCTATGTGTCTACTAATCAGCATAAAATGCTCTCACGTTCTAAATTCCTGAACACTTTATATGCACCATCACTTAGGGTGTAGGGCATGCACCACTCCAAAATTTTGAAACGTAACATCTCCTCAATTCCACACCATACTACACTCAAAGAAACATAACCTTATTATGTTCCAAAACGGATCCTCAAATACATGAATGTTATTCTCCATTACGAAAACAACTAGCCTAATGGAATAATCCATAGAAAATCGTTAGCCAAACGTGGCCATGCTAAATCATTTTAAGAAACCTCAATGCATTTTTTTTGGATGCATGGCCTTATTCTAAGTAAATGTAGAATGAAACTAAAGTCTACGAAGTCAAAATAAGCCTGCTACGACTAGTCTTCCTCAGGGTTGACCTCGTTCTAGCCATCTACCAAAAATAGAGATGTAGACTCCATAAGTCTCTCATTACGCCAAGTATATATGCATTACAAACCATAATTGAGACGATTGTCATTATAATAATAGGCATCATATTCCCAAAACAGTCTTCATTTAAAACTTCAGTGACATGACCCCATAATGCATTAATATTCCAGGGAATACTACAAGAACTCTTAAACACGGACTCCAAAATGCATTCCAAACAGGAACTGTCAAGTTATCAATCACCTAAATGATAGCCAACTAAGGCAAACTTCAAAGGAAGTCTTTAATTACATCCTTAGCTAATCGGGTAAGACAAAAATCCTACCTATGAGAGGGTGTGTGGTAGTACTCACTTTCTATGGTTTTCTTCTAAAGGGTTTCTCACATAATAGACTCTATCCAAGACCACCCAAATCTCAACGACTCAAAACATTTTAATTAATTTCCAAACAACTTCTCTTCCCTTAGGGTTTCCAATACCTCCATCAAATGTTGTTTGTGTCCCTCTTTCCCTTTCGAGTATATTAGAATGTCATCGTTGAAAACGACAACAAACTTATCTAGGTACTTCTGAAGAATGCGATTCATTAAATCCATAAACGCTACCGGGGCATTGGTGAGACCGAATGAATTTACTGTAAACTCGTAGTGTTCATATCAACTCCGAAATGCCGTTTTAGGAATATCTTTTTCATCTATCCTAAGATGGTGATACCCTGACCTTAAATCGGTCTTCGAAAAGGTGTCGGCTCCTTGTAACTGATCGAACAAGTCGTCTATCCTAGGAAGTGGGTATCTATTCGTAAGGGTTACACCATTTAATTCCCGATAGTCTATGAAAAGTCTTAGACTTCCATTCTTCTTCTTTACGAACAAACACTAGGTCTGATGAATCCTTTGTCTAATAGCTCCTTAAGTTGTTCTTTTAGCTCTTGAGCTCGGATGGTGCCATCATATATGGTGCCTTCGATATTGGTCCCGTTTCTGGTACTAAATCAATTGTAAAGTCCACAGATCTCTTTGGTGACATTCCTGGAAGCTCTTCTAGAAAGACGTCTGGAAATTCTCTCACCACTCGATCTTGAATATCTTCTAAATTTTCCCCTTCTTTCTCCTGATCGTGGATCGTACAGAGGTATGCCTTATGACCTTTCTTCACATATGATAAGATGGATAAGGCTGACACGATTTGGATTTGGGTCCACTGGTTATACCCCTATAGGATAGACTTTCACCTTTCAGTCCACGAAATCTAACTTTTTGATTGGCATATTATATGGTTTCTTTGTATTTGCTAAGCCAGTCCATACCTAAGATGATGTCTAGGTTTCCTAGATCGAAAAGAATCGGGTCAGTAGGTTGCTTGGCTCCTAAGATTTCTAGGTTGACTCCAGGATACATGGTATTACAAGATATGACTTCTCCATTAGGGGTAAAGATGGAGATAGATATTGGGGTAGGAGTTGGGTTAAGGCTAGGGCCGCTTTTTCCAGATTCTGGAACCGAATTCGGTCATACTGTTGAGGGGCCGGAACTTGCTGGTTTCCTTAGGTTCCCTTGTTCCTACTTCTTTTGCACGTCTTCTGTATAATATCGTATTGTACCTTTATAAATGTGACTATACTTACTATAACTCATGGTATTCACACACAAAGCATAGCTTAAAATAATCATGTCATATGGAGAGTCTCCAGGTCCAAAGGTTGGTGGGGCGGGTGGGGGTAGGGATGCATATGAGAAGAGACAAGAGAGACTCAAAAGTGTCCTACCACGCATACACTCATAATCTAAACGAAATTAATCTAAATAATCTAAAATAATCAAGCGATTTTAAGCACAAGCGCCAAGAAATTATCACAACTGTAGCCGCACGTTGAATAATACACATATAGCACATAGCAATTCTCAACTCCAGGAATCCTGGAATCTAAAAAAAAGTCTTTAAGAATACCTCTAGACTATCCCACAACCCCGGCTTGTTTAAATTTTTATTGCCAAATTTTTTAGTTATCCTGAATTCATTTTAATTTTTTTGAAAAGCTATTACTTATACTTTTTAATCTTTAGTGGAAATCGTAGGGTAGCACTAGCGTTGGAGCCGTCGGCTCTGATACCAACTGAAACACCCCGGAACCCCGGTTCCTTGCTAGTACAACCAAACGATAATCCAAAAGCGCATTTATTTAATAAAAATCGGAGAAATCCTCCAACAATAGTTTTGAAAGAAATAAAATTGACATTGTCTAAATTCTCTAAAATAGAAAATCCTATTCAAATACTAAATGATTCCTAGCTTGCTCCTAGCTTCCAGCTTACGTGTGCGCTTTCCCCCACCTTGTTCATAACCTGCGGGTTTTAAAATAGCGAAAGCCGACCGCAGAAAACGTTTATCAGTAAAAACTGAGTAAGCATACATCACAACAGGTAAAACAGAGTTAGCTAACAGAAAAGAATAACCACATTTTAATCGTTGCTTTGGTTGAGGCGTAGCTTACCAGCCCCAACAGGTACGATGTAAACAGAGAGGTCACGATGCAATAAATCCAATAATGGGGTACATTCTTGGGTATACCAATTTCTCCCCGGACGTTAGTAGATAGCCCTTCGCTATCCCGCCCTAACCATTCTAATGAGACCTTAAGTGTCGACACCCCTATACAGTCATGACCTAAACATGCATAGGTAGTACTCATAGATTCCACAATAAATAAGAGGGTATGAACCCTAGGGAAATCACTCAATTGTGTTCCCGGCAGTAGCCTTCACGCACATCCTCTGTACATCATTCCCAATTCCATTATCATTCATTAATCCTTCCACATGCTTCACACGAGTACTATAAGTTTGAAATTCACATGCTTCTCAAAATAGTTTCGCAGTATTGAAGTAACTCACACAAAGCATCACACACATTTTGATAGTTGAAAGTGCTGTGCACAGATACTTACCTGAAATGAGAGAGCTCGTCACATGAAAGAAAGCGAATTCCTAGTAATACGGATCCTCCACAAATTCGCCGTCTATGAACTCGGCGTCTACAATAACAATTATTCCTAATTAATATACCACTAACAAGTCAATAGTGCATACAAGTCCTATACGTAATGCAAGCGCAACCCCCACTAACCTTCTCAAAATTCGCTAAATTATAATTACGACCTTTATTAAAAAAAAAACGATTTATATGGACTTATGTTTTATTTCCATAAAAAAATAACATAACTATAGTTATATATATAAACTTGTAATATAATTTTGTTTTTGGAAAAAAAGAAATTAATTAAACATAATAAGTAAATACTATCTTTACAAAAATATAAATCAATTAAAGTATAACATAATAGCCTTAATTACATAGGCTAAAATATAAGTTGAATAAATAAATAACTTTTTTTTTGAGTTTCAAATAAATAACTTTTTATAACATACAATTAACACCCTCATTAGTTTACAACATTTTTTTTACCCCACTTTTTTTTTTTCATAACCAACTAACACAAAACAAGCAAAAATAAAATAAAATAAAACAAAGAAGAGAAAGAGAGGGTCTGGGTCTTGGGAGTACCCGACAGAGGAGACAAGGACGGCGACGGGGAGATCTCGGTAGCTTCCTGCTGCTGCTGCAGCTTGTTGGAGACGCAGAGAGAGACGCCGGAGAGGACGACGTAGGCGGCGGCGAAACGGCGGAAAGAGGCCGAACCTGGGTTCGCCTCGTCAGACCTGGGTTCGCTTCGGACCGATTGGCAGCTGGGTTTGCTCCGGCGCACAACAGAGAGGGAAGAGAGCTATGGTGAGGTGGCGACGACAACGAAGGCGAGGACGCCGGCGCTGGACAGAGGCGAGGGCGACGGCGCTGGGCCTGGCTCGGTCGGACCCGCTTTGGCCTTATTCCGGCCGGGTTTTTGCTCGGTAGATCGGAACAGAGAGGGGAAGAGATCGAGAGAGAAGCTGGGTGTTGGTCGGCGTAGAACAGAGGCATCCTCAGGTATTTTATATAGGCGGAGTGGGAGAAATCCAGCGAAGAGCAGGACTCTTCCGGGTTCAATTCGATTCCGAATTGGGTCTCGATTTTGGCAAAATTGATTTGCTTGGAGAGAAATACTTGGTCTTTGGCGAATTAGAGTTGAATTGGGAGTGAAATTAGACTAAGCGGACGTTGTGGTGGTGGTGTTGCAGTCGGTGGCGGAGAAATCGCCGGCGGAGAGTTCATCTCCTGGTGAATGAGGAAGAAGATTGTGAAACGATCCGGTGTGATGCGGAGCACCGGCTTCGCCGTGGTTGACACGTTAAATTAAACTAAAACGTGACGTGACGGACGCGTTAAAAATGTTATACGACCCACAACTTTTAATAACTAAAAAGTTATTTAACTTTCACGAGAATAATATATAAATATAAAAACTTCAATATTATTATTTTTCTTTTAACATATAACTATATATATATATAAATAAAATATATAACTCATGAAAAATAGTAAAATTATTTTTAAAATTCCTACTAACGCCCCAAGATATTCAATAATCTCCTAAAAATACCCCCAAAATTACGGGGTATTACAGTTGACGTTGCCACGTTTGTCAATACTGCATTTTAATCCATGTGGGTTTTTGAAAGATGGACTGCGTATGCCCCTGACCCTGTCGATGTAGAATTATGGAATGCGCCTAATGCCACACGAATTTATCTCTCCCCTCAACGCGTTGTTGCAAAACAAAAGCTCCCCAACTCACCTTTGCCCTTATATGCGACGACGTTCGTTACTTCCATCCCCGACCTTATGTTGCTCAGATGGAAAATAAAAACATAGATTTATGGGAGGATTTCTACCCTGACGAAGACCGCAAACTCACTGCTGATCACATAACTGAAGGGGATTGGGTCTACAGTAGAATAGTTAACTGGGTCCGAAGGGGATATCTACCCGCTCTGCTCGAATATGGGCCAGGTCCCGAGACTTCCAGTTATGAACAGCTTACCGTCTTCTATGATCCTGTTCGCGTGAGCCCCCAGTTTGGGTATGATGCTGTCGCCCCTCCACTGTGGCCTGATTCCATTGTCAAGAATTGTTATGAAAACGTTATATACGACCGGAGTACTCCCTTCTGATTTCAACCATCGCGCAGCAGAAGGGGTAAAAATACTCCTGGCTGGGTCAATTTTTGGAATTTCCAAACCCATCGTCTCATCAATTTTCAGAATAGTCCTGATCATGCTCCTCTTCAACCTAGCAAGGCGCCACTCTGAACAAAGGAGTACCCCTTTAAGATAACCTGTAGTCGTGATGATTCCAGGTATGGCTTTTACTTTTTGCTGGCTAAAGATCGGCATTTGTGTGCTCAATTTGTTCTCGAAGAAAAGATCGACGTTTTTAAGCAAAAATCTTTTACAACCAAGGTTAAGTATGTGGATTCCTTCATTCAGTTATGCTCGCGCCTCCTTCCCTTGTCTTTGTGTTTACATGTGTTACTCTTAACTTGCTCTTTCTTTGTATCAGTGTTGTCTGAGACGCTTCGCTTCTGGAGACCGTAGCGTAAGTTTTATCGATCGCTTGCACGAGGAGAAGGCAATCTTAAAAAAGTCCTCCGCACCTGACAGTCGTACTACCCCGGCAAGGACCATGACTCCTGCAGTCCAGCAGCTAGTTTTTGATGAATTAGAAGCCTTTCTGGCCTCAATTGACTAAAGCTCAACGAGAAAGAGAACTGGTGACGAAGCCGAGGCTAGTGACATAGCTACTAAACAATCAAAGCGTTCTCGAGTGGAAGTCACCAAGCAGGCTGCCGTCACACCAAATTTTAAGAGGAAAGGTACTACTCATTTTTTTCTTTTTCTTGGAGCCGATTTCTTCATGACCCTTGAAACATTATTCTTATCCTGCTGTAGGGGATAACTCTGATGAGGAAGAGACGGGAGAAGTTCCCCTTGTTTCTGATGCAGGTTCTTCGGGGCAAACTGTAATGGATAGAACTCCCACAGTTGAAGGTGGTGCCGATGGGGAGCGTCTCGAGTTCATTGAAGAGCAGGATGAAGAAGACCAAAGGAAAGAATATGATGCTTCTCTTGTCACCCCAACAATAGACATTTCCTCTAATGAAGAAGATGATGGGCGGGAAGCAAGTGCTGAGCAGCTCGCGGCGGTTGTGGAAGACGCGTCCCTTGGGGAGAATGCTGGAGAGCCTGAGCCCTCTAATCATGATGCTGAGTTGGGTGAGCGTATTGCTCCTGTTGAGGGAAGTGTTGCGGAGGCTATTTTGACTTGGCCTAACCTCCCTACTTATCAGAATGTCAAAGGGACTGAGTCAGCTAGGCGCGACACACCTCCTGCGCCGAGTGTTTCGAGAAGTGCTGCCTCTGTAGGGGGTTTCGATTTGGATTTGGACGGCCTTTTTTCAGAAAATCCATTTTAAGTATGGGGTTCGCAGACTGCAAATCCTGTTGTGGTTGAGAGAAGTTTTGTGATTCCTGAGGCATACCTTGCGCGGGAAGCTCAGGCAGATCAAAGGTTGGCCAAGGCTGCTGGTTCTAGTTCGCAAGCAGTAGTTCCCATTTCCCCTCTTGGGAAGATTGTTGAAGGAACTGGTAAGGCCCTTCCCGTTTTGTTCATGATACTTGGTCACTGAACTCATGTTTTTTGCTGTGTTCTGCTTTCACTTTCGCGCATGCAGGTATCGACCTAGCTTGCCTCGAGTGGCTAATGAAAGTGCGCGTGTCCTTTCCAACTGCATTTGCTGTAGTGATGGAAATGGCCCCAAAAGACAGAGGGAACTATTTATAAAGATGGTCGCTCTTTTGGAGAGAGTTCATGCAACTACCCCCGCGATCACCACGGTTGATAGCGCTCTAGACCTCCTTGCTAGCGCAGAAGAGCTTTATCAGGTCGCGGCAGGGCGATTGGATTTGGACTTCCTTGTAAAGAGGTGGACTAGAATCAGTAATTCTGCGTAACTCAGGTCCGATGCTGCCTAAGGGGAGGAGAAAGCCGCTCTTCACGCGCGCAAGGCACTGCTGGAGAAAATGGCCAAGGAACTTGAGGCAGCCACCAAACACCATGCGGACAAAAAGGCTCGCTTGGAGAAGCTAACTGCTAATGGCATCAGGTTGTCAGCGAGAGATTCCCTCTTGAAGGATTCCTTTGAGGATTGAAATTTTTTAGCATTGCGAGAATTGCTCTTTCGAACTCTTTAATGTAACTTTTTGTGCCCTCTGTGGCCGCGATCCTTGGAACGTTTGAACACCTGTCTTTCTGCTTTTGTGCGCGCTGGTTCCGCGCACATTGAAATATATTTTTTCATGATTTTGATGGGCTCATGTTTTTGCTTACATGAATGCGAGGCTTTATGCGATTGCTCCTTGTAGGTAAGTAGAGGTTTTTATTTTGTTTTTTGTTTTTTTTGCCATTAGGCTTAGGTTTTTGAAGTTTGTGAGCTATGGCTATCTAGACAGATAGGCTTGCGCATCGCTGCGCATGGTTGCTATCTAAACATATAGGCTTACACGCGCGTCTTGTCGCTACCTAGACAGGTAGCCTTACACTTGACTTAATGATTTTTGCCGCTATCATAGTCAGATAGGCTTATACTTTTAGTAATGATTTCGCTGCTATCGTAGACAGATAGGCTTATGCGCATATGTCATGTTTTGCTGCAGTTTAGAACCGACTGACTCAAGATTCTTGGTGAGTCCTGAATATTTTAATGTTTTGTAGGCTCACGTCCCCATACGATGCCATCAGTGTCGGAACTGTTGTACCGTCGTGGAGTTTAAATAAGGTGTGCCCGTCACTCAGTAAGCTAAACCTTCATTACTGCATAGGGCTACTATATCGTTGTAGGCTTTAATAGGGTCATTGATTCTCGCCCGTTTTCGAGGAGTTGCTGACTCAACCGGGAACTTAAGAGTCTACCTTGAGTTCTATTTAAACCCCCTTCTCTGCCATTTTTTTCTCCACCGTTGCTACCCTTCCGGGTTCTTGCAATTGACAAAATGGTTCTTGCAATTGACAAAATGCCACTTCTCCTGAGTCCTTGCCATTCTTTTCTTTCTTTCTAACCATTTTCAATCCGTATCAGCTCCGGATATCCAATCTTGCATTTGTGCGTTGTGCTATAGAAACGGCTCCCAAGGAATTAATAGAAGAAGCTTCTGATTCGCCTGGGATTTTCGAAAATCGATGGTGTAAGCTCTCTCGTTGGAATGAAGACATCTTTTTCCTAGTCATGTTTGCAGAGATTATCTCCGGTGGACCTCCGACGGAGAATAATCTGCCACCAATTCTTAAACCAACATGTAATGAGTGGGGGTGCATCTACGGTGGATCTCTGGCAGAGAACAATCCGCCACCAGTGCTTAAGCCAGGGAGTAACGAGTGGGGTTCTTCCTGCTTACGCACAATCAGCTTCCTACCCCATGAGCTGTTCTCCCGCTTGTTCTTTACATCAGCAGCCTTCATGGCTTGAAGTTCATCTGGCACCTTGCCATGCCAGGGGTATCAGCAAGAAATCTGTTCTGGTCGAGGACGTCGACGACAGCGTTGAGTTGATCGTAGTTAGTTTCATAGTTTTAGAGTCCCATGTAGGAATCTTTTTGAACGTTCTTTGAGAACTCTTAGATTTTGATTGAAAGCATTTTTCATTGTAAGCTTCGCTTTGAGATACTATCTAAACAAATAAACTGTAAACCGCATTTGGCTGCTATGAAAATTTGCTTTTCATTTGTTGTTTTGTCTAATTGGATAGACTTGCTTTTGACTGCTATTTTAATCGGATAAACTTGGCTGTTATGCAAGCTTGCTTTGGTTTGCACTTGCTGTCGTCTAATAAGATAGACTTTAACTCGCATATTGGCTGCTATTCGATCGAATAGGATTTTCTACTTTTCTACCATCAAACGGATGGGCTTAGTCGTGTTTAGCTGCTATCTGAACAGATAGGCTTTTATTTGCAGATGGCTGCTATCTAAACAGATGGGCTTTTGGGATGGCTGCTATCTAGACAGATAGGATTTAAATTTGCAGTTAGATGCTATCTAGAAGATAGGCTTTGAATTTGCATTAATGCTATCATATGAGATAGGCTTTAGTCGCGTTTGGCTGCTATCTAGACAGATAGGCTTTGAGTTTGCATTACTGCTATCATATGAGATAGGCTTACGTTCGCGTATTGCTGCTATCTGAACATATAGGCTTTTAATTATGCGTTTGGATGCTATCTAAATAGATTGGCTTACACTTGCATTATGGTCAGCTGCTAAATCATGTAAGCAGAATGATAAAATGAGACTGGCAGCTGATAAAAGAGCTCTCATATGGGAGAGTTATTATCCTTGCATGAATCCCCATATGGGAGGATTTTAGACAGATGTACAGTGCAAGTGTTTAAGAAAAGTAAAGAGAGAAATCTAGGGATAGTACTTTTTCAGCGACCGGGGTTGGAGTGGTGGCAGTCCCCTGGCAGCGTACAATGTTGCAATAACCACTATCGAAGACTTCTTTGACCTCGAAGGGTCCTTCACAGTTAGTCGCAAGCTTGGGATGAGTTGCTTTGCACATGCAATGGTCGGAAGCTCGTAGGACTAGGTCTCCTACTGCAAAGTCCCCATGCTGGACCGTTTTGTTGTAGGCGCGCGAGATCCTTTCTTTATACTTGTTGTTCGTCCTATTATCTTTCTCACGTATTTCCTCTAGCAGGATGAGATCATGGTCGCACTCGTTGTCATATAAAGTGCTAAAATCCAGTCTTGCTGAATTCACCTTGACTAAAGGAGGGAAGACTGCTTCATCCCCATAGCATAGTAAGAATGGGGAAGTCCCTGTGGGAGTCCTAGGCGATGTGCGATACGCCCAAAGTGCCTTTCCCAGAGAATCTGCCCATTTTTTGTGATCGTCCGCGACCATTTTGCTCAATATTCGGAGCAACGTCTTGTTGGTGGCCTCCGCTTGTCCATTCCCCTTTGGATAATAGGGCGTTGAGTATATCTGCTTGATGTTGTACTCCATTAATTTTGCGTCCGTCTGGCGATTGACAAAAGGAGTTCCATTGTCGGACAGGATGGTGTTGGGGATACCAAAGCGATGGATGATGTTTTTCTGTATGAATTTCACCACGACCGCCGCATTTGCCGTTTTGAGTGGGATTGCCTCAACCCACTTAGTGAATTGCTCTGTTCCTGTGAGGATATATTCATTCCCACGCGACGGGGGTCGTATTGGTCCGATGAAATCCGACGACCAAGTGTGGAACGGCCAAGGAGTCCCTAACGCGTGTAAGTCGACGGTAGGAGAATGTACCAGATTGCCATGGAATTGGCATTGCTGGCATCTTCTGAATTTCGTGCGGCAATCAACTTCCATGGTTGGCCAGAAATATCCAACTGTTAAAAGTTGTCTTCACAGCTTTGCGCCTCCTTGGTGCTCTACCTGGTGGGACATCTCCATGACCTCCCGGGCCTCTTGCCCGTTCAGACATCTGAAAAAGTTCCCGTTGTGTCCCTTCCGCCATAGCAAACTTTACTGTAAGATGTATCGAGTAGCCTTCCCTTTGAGCTTATCTCAGGCCGGAAGTTCCTCGCGCTTGCTTGATTGGCTTTGAGCCTGGAACAACGTCCAGCCGATGCATGGTGATGCCTTGATCTAGCCCTGGCATCTCATCATAGTCCCACGCGAATACATCCCAGTACTCTTTCAACAGCTGAATCAGCTCTTGATCTTCCTCATTGCTGAGATCCGAGCTCAAGAAGACCGGCCTCTTCTTTTCCTCAGTGGGACTTAGGAGTACATCCTTTAGTTCTTGCTTATGTGGCTTCGGGCGGTCCTCCATACATTCGGGGGCCTCCTAGAATTCTTCCAGCAATGTGCTCCCCTTATCCTCCTTTGGAGCCTCTGTCAACTCACAAATTTGCGCGGGGACACCCCTCATGGGGTGGGTCGAAGATGACCCTGCGTACCTTCAGATGCTGTAATACTTCTTGCCGTTGGAGTAGGAGATGCCCACCTGTTTGCCGTCCTCGTCATGCTCGATGACCTCTTTATAGTGTAGATGTTCTTGGTCACCCTACGGACCTCCTCCCGCGTGGGATGCCTGTCCTTAGGTGCTTCCCGCATTACCAACACCCCGGCTGGCGACTGGTCTTGGATGTCCTCCCACCTGGGCAGAGGAGTTGGCTGAAATGGTACTGGAACAGGTTCATCAGCCATTTCTGTGGACCACACTGCCTCGGACAAGTGCGCTTCCTACAGATTGAATGGATTCACCGAGGCAGGTATTGCGACCACTCTGTCCTTCCAGAGGGCCTTCATTACTTGATGGGTCGTGGAAGGCACGGCGTCGGAGCGACGGATCCACGCTCGACCGATAATCATGTGGTAGGTGGTGTTGGCGTCGATGACATGGAATTTGGTAGAACACTTGATCTGCCCAATTTGGATTCCCAAGTGAATCCACCCTAGGGTCATTCTGGAGTTGCTTCCAAAGCCCGTCAACAGTGATGGCTTCTTAACAATCTTGCCTCGGGGGATTCCCGCCAACTCCAGAGTGCTGAGAGGAATGACATTTACCGTAGCCCCTCCATCAACAAAGGCCCTTTTGAACTCGACTTCGTTGATGACAGTCTTCACATACAATGGCCTCTGATGATTCGTGTCTGTTCTCTTATCAGACTCGTCAAACGTCATGATCAAACCGCTTGATCGCGCATCCCTGACAACTTTCCCATTGGAGATGACCAGCTCTTCCCCATGGTCCTTAGCCACTCTTAAGATTTACTTTATCATATCGTGCCTGCAGATGCTCGAGAAATTCATCTCATCGAAGAACTTAAGAAACTTGGCAGAGTTTTTCATCCGTTAAGCGCGCGAATATTCTGTGTCGATGTCGTAGTCCTCGTCCTCATGGATTTCCGCGACCAATGGGGCCTCTTCATCTGCGACCTCCTCAAGGTCTATGATCGATTAACATACCTTTGTACTCGTCGAATTGATTAACATACCTTTGTACTCGTCGCGCATGCCTTGGAGGCATATCTACACCAGGCGGCCTTCCGAGACCTCGTCAATGCATTCCAAGGACCTAGCCCTGAACTTTCTGATGAAAGAAACCCCTTCTTCTTCGTGTTTCTGGTACATGCGAGAGAGGTGGATGGTGGTGACCTTCTCCTCAACTTGGAAGAACTTGGTGTAGAACTTATTCACCATGTCTTCCCAGGTCTTGACAAATCCTGCTTCCAGGTTCCTGTACCATTTATACGCGACTGTCCCCAGGGACTTGGGGAATTCACGCATAAGCAGCCTGGTGTCAACCCCGTGTGGGCCCATCATATCGACGAACCTCATGACATGTTCGTGCGCATTCCCGCTGACTTCGTCAAATTTATCCCACTTGGGTGCTTTGTATCCGGCGGGGTCGGGCATCAAATGTATGACTGGCGGAATGGGCGGCGCGCTGTCAACCCTGGGGATAACGGTGTCGGCGAAGCTCTGGTTCGCAATGATGTTATCTATACGTTGTTCAAGGGACGCCGCGCTGGCAGGCGTGCTTTCTCCGCGTGCGGAGGATGATGCTGGCCCGAAACCCGAGATGTAGGGCATATTCGGATCATAAGGAGGTGGAGGCGGGGGCGCATGGCTCCCTAAGGCTCCACTTGCATGAAAAGTCAATGCAGAGTACGAATTAGGGTTTCCTGCCGTCATTAGGACGAACTCAATGGGAGCCCTGGCGCTTAGAGCACAGGGCCATTGGAAGGAAAGGATTGGGCGACGGATGTATGCACTATGGATGTAGTTGCTGCCCCCGGTGGAGGCAGCTGGGCTGTCGACGGCGGGATTGAAGCCCCTGAAACAGTATTTTGGGCAAATCTTCCCAGGATCGCCATGATTTGGGCGATCTGGGCAGACTGAGCCTGCATAATCTAGGATATACTATGGATTGTGTCTTGGAGTGCCTCTCGAGAGGGGCCCACTCCCAGTAGCTGTTTGAGCACGAGCATTGGGATTAATAATGGTGTTAAGCGTTCCTTCTTCCCTTGAGGTTTGATCGTTGGAAGGGGACCGATCTCCGTCACAAATGTTTCAATCGGAAGACATTTTTGTAGGATTCGTAGAATTGGAGCTCTGAAAGTGGGTGGGGTTCACGTCGGGTTCACCAAATTGTGGGCAAGGAAATCCTTCGGAGATATCCAAGTGTGCACCTCAAGTAGAGAATAGGAACACAAAGAGATGTAGGGTGTGAGTAGGGAGAGGGTAAGCAATGGTAACTGTGAGAGAGAGAGACGACTTAAAAGCAAAGCCTTTGGCAAGTCCGGAAGAACAAATGTATCGCAACGGAGGGCTATCAATCCTATATATAGATGGGAAGTGACCGTTGTGAAGGGGGTTAATGCACCATAAATGGCGGTTTAATGGTAGCACTTGTAACGGCACGTTCGACCGTGTATATAGGAACCGTTAGGCACCTGACCGTACATACTGGAGCCCGTTTTGAGGTCAAGTCGGGTTTATAAGGCGTGGCCATTAAGTCTCACAAAGCAGTTACAAAGTATCACGCGCGAGCTTGGTTGTCGCACGCGCGCGACATGCCTTACCCTAGCCTCCAAACTACTAAGTCCCTTCAAGTCCCGTGTTGGTACGCGAGGGCCCTGTCTTGCAGCCCCCTCGTGGATAATCATGGGTAGCTATCCGGTGTGTATGGGGCACAACTAGGTGTGTTGGATGGCTGCCACGTGGCTGTGATCTGTTTGTCTGGAAAGCACCATCTACACCTACCTCATACCCGGAGCAAGTCATATCCACTATATCTTATCCGCTACCCAAACGATGTCATGGGGTTTGACCTCTAAGTGCATCGTTGGTATAGATGAATCGGATTAAATCGACCTCTTTTCAACAATTTAACTTGTTATGACTGAAAATTTAGAACTGATAATCTGGTGATTGAATAATCTCTGTCCAACTGTAGAATCTTAAAAATTAGCATGATCACAGTTCAATTGAAAATAGGTGTATTCAATTACTTGACTATAGAGCTCTTTAAATTTTGATAAATTAATCAAGTTAGTGATTTATAACTTCAGCTCATACTAAACATATTGTGATTGATTTTTAGTTCAGTTGAATTTTTCAACTGTTATGAACTCAAGAGTAGAGAAGAGAGAATAATGTAAGGAGGAATATCAAGTCTATATTATTCTCCACCAAACCACCCTTTATATAGGGTGTGGGGGTCAATCTGTATCATCTATACATGGTAGTACAATATTCTGTGAATATTCACCATATCAAATATATATTTCATAACACTCCCCCCCTGAATATTCACTAATACGATGTCTCGTTAAAACCTTGTCAAGCAAAACCCGTTGGGAAAAAATATCTGACGAAGGAAAAAGAGTGCATCTTGTGAGTGGAGATTTGGTGTAGTCTTCAACTCATTAATGGCTGCATGCCTCATTAAAAACCTTGCTTGGAAAAACCCTGTGGGATAAAAACCTCGGCTAAGGAAAAAGAGTACAGCGCCTTGTAATTTAGTGTCCCCCTCTTTGCATCATCTTGATGTACACTTCATACTGAAAGTGAATTTATGGGAAATACATAATGTCTAACATAATATGATGCAACATGATCTTTCAAGATAGTAATAAAAACTATTAGTTAATAAGTATGACATGTTATGTGCACATGAGACATACGCTCACTAAATTATATGCATATGCACCTAAACTGCTCGCGAGTGTGTATCTTCAATTTGCTTCAGCAAAGAAGTATATCTCATGGGCAATAGCCTCCCTGGATTTCACATATAGTGATTCGTACGATCATTTTGTGTAACTAGTTCCTTTCATATTCGTAGTCTTAGGACTAAACGAAATATCATAATCAGTCTAAATAGAGGATTTGTTTGTTATAATTATAACCATGAGAAACATATGGGCATTTCTTGCAATTTAGCATGTTTCTCTTTCAATATTCTCCCGCATTCAACCATAAGAGTGCTGACATTTGAATATGTCGTTCTATACGAACATGGATGCTTGAGGCATCTCAAGTACTTCAAAGTACAACACATATATGCTCGATGCATTAACTGCAAAGCTCGTGTATATTTACAAACACGAGTGTTAACTTTGATATTGGCCAATATAGTCAACACATTTCCATTAATAGTAATGTAAGGACATCATATGATTTAATTGCTTTTAAAAGTGAATATCATCAATGATCATATGAATAGACTCAAATGTAGGTAGCTCTTCATCTACATGAGTTGTTGCCTCTTCAACGACATTGATTTGATCATTAATATAGGATTATCTCGTGTTCTAAATTTCTGTAGAATTGGAACTAACAAGATGATGATCCTTATAGAGGATATTTGTAGTTGCATAATCTACCTTTACATGCTTCATAAATCTCATAAGTTCAAGTATAAAACTGAAATAGTTTTAATACTTTGAAACTCAATATTCAAGGGTATCATTTGTGTTTCATGAAACATACGGTGCTAAAAAGCTTCCGTTGTGAGCCTTAAAAGGTCTCATGTATATGTTGGGTTTTGATGTAGGTTACACAGCGGAATAACAAAAACTTAATCCCTACTCAAAGCCCACCAAGGATCACAGGAAGAGACATTCATAACATGATGAAGGACATAGAAGATGTGTACCTTTTTGGTTCGGGAGATCACACGAAGAATAATGTCCTCGTCTCTACGGTTGATCCACGTCTAGAGGTGACATCTAAATTCTTCCTTCTCAAGTGCTAGCTTGGACTGGAGGAAGAGGGACGAACGAATCAAGCAACGAGGACAAGAGAGGGGTTCTGCCCTCTCTTGTGGCCGACGGGCAGGGGACGGGCTAGGGTGGCTTCAGCCTCCTTAGCTTGTCTCTTGCTTTCTCTTTTGCTCTCTCTCACACTCACTTATGTTATGAGCATTAGTTGTGGGAAGGAAGCTAGAGCATCCTTTATAGAGGAATTTCCCAAAATACCCCTATTTAGTAGTAAAAATCCCAAAATACCACACTTTTCACACAAAATCTCAAAATGCCACTCTTTTTAAAATGTTGGGGGTTTCTCTCGATTATGGGCAGCCCGTCAGGATATATTGCAATTTCTGAAAATTAAAATAAAAAATAGTTTATTTAAAACAATTTTAATAAAATAAAAAAGTCACCCACCTACAAAAAACAGAAAAAATCACGATCTTGTAAAGATTCACGTTCTTCTTTTTGAAAACCCTTCTCCCTCGTCCTCTACAGTGGTGGTAGTGGTGGTGGTATCGTTGTTGATATTGAGAAGTCTGTGTTGTTCGCATCTACCTACTCTCGTGGATCAGCGGCGGTGGAGGTACAATTCTTTTTCTTTCTACATTTTGCAACTCATTTCGATTGTTCAATATGTCTCATTCGTTTTGTTCAATGGAATTGAGGTTTGAGTGTTGATTCAATAATATTTAAAGATATTTAAATTGAATGAAAATATCTTTTAATAATATTTAAAGATATTTCCTGACCTGCTCGGGCTGCCCATATCGAGAGAAACCCCCCAACATTTTAAAAAGAGTGGTATTTTGGGATTTGTGTGAAAGGGTGGTATTTTGGAATTTTTACTACTAAATAGGGGTATTTTGGGAAATTCCTCATCCTTTATATAGTCCAACAACTCCTTTTTAACTACATAAAAGCCCTTACTAGTTCTATATGAACTTGGATTAGTCCCCCCTTGCAAATTAGTCCTACTAAGTTTGCAAGGTGTTGCAAAGTGATCTTCTCATTAATTAATCATATTAATTAATCCCAAATCTAGTTCAACTCTATTTAACGTGTGACCCCATATGTTTCTACTTAGTTGGTAGTAACTTATTACTAACATGGAGAGGTGTCTAGCAACACATTCATGCACCGAACTTATAGAAATAAGTCAGTGATCCCGACAAACCTTTGTTCCCAATATCACATATTGCACTATCCCTTTGTCTCCATATCCAGATTGGACATGAGACATAAAATAGTCACACTCGTATATCCAATCCATAGATCCTCGATTCTGGGAATATGCTTATGCAAGCAGATAACATCAATATCTCCATATTGATTTATCTGAGTCTGGCCAAACATTCAATAAGCCTTATCTCTCGAGTGCCCGTGGATATTTGCTCCCATTATGTGGGACGGACAAATCCTCTCTACATCAATACGATCTCTAAGCTTGCTTCCTATCATGCCCGATAACTACCTTTATAGTTACTCAGTTACGGTGTAATGTATGATAACATCAAAGCATGATATTTAACAACTAGAATATCTAGTGACTTCAAGTCTAAGGATTGCAATCATATTAGGACTACGAGAAGCGATTAGGACTTTGACATAATCTAATGTATCCTTCTCGTCGTGTGTCAATCCAGTATACCATTACTCTTAATGCATACCCATGTGTTGGATCGTGATATCTCCATATCAATCCAACCCCATACTAGTCTATAGATGATTATCCCGTTTATCATTATAATTGACTGGGGATATTTAAGAATATAACACTTATATTCTAAGGACTTCATTCATGTTAACATATCTCTATATCGATAACATAATGAATTGTAAAACCATTTATTTTTCAGAATAAATTGATTGCCTCTAGGGAACAATTTCAACAGTCTCCCACTTGCACTAGAGTCAATCTCCTGCATCATATGCCTATTGATCTAGCACGGCCCTCTACGCTTACACTGCGTAGGGGCGAGACATGTGCTGGTATCTTGCAAACATTCACATCTCCTCCATCAACAATTTGATTGAGGTTGAATATTTTGAGTAAGTGCATCTTATGCATAAATATACTCAGTCCTTTGTAATAGAATCGGCAACTGAATCTTGCCTGGAACCTTTCCAGCTCACAGTCCCTCCCACTAGTGCAAAACATAAAACTCGACTATAGACTGAAATCTTCTTGTTAGATTTGAAGTTCTCATTAGTGTAACCCCTTATAGTAAACTCTTCTTATCCTCCATTTATCAAGACTTCATCCTTTAGCTCTTCTCAGTACTTAAGGATAATCTTGATAATTATCCAGTGACACTTCACCTGAATTTCACTGGTATCTCTGTGTCATACCATATGACACCTCTGGCCTAGTACATGACATGGCGTATCTCGTGAATCTCATTCATACGCTCCTTTCTCAATGTGATTGGAAGGATAATTATTCTTTCAAAGACTAATTCCATGTGAAATAGGTAGAATCCATATTCTGTACATGTTGAACCATTTCAACACCTTTGTCAATTGGTGTACTATGACCTAAGCTTCACAACCATCTTGATCTATCTCCATAGATTCTTCACGGGTTGTTTCGCCTAAGTCTATCATTGAAGAATTAATTCCCTAGTCAATCTACGTAAGATTTCCAAGTTGGGACATCATTCTCAATGATTAGTATGTCTCCACATACAAGACCAGAAACATAACTGTGCTCCCACTAACCTTCTTGTAGACACAAGTCTCATCTTCAATTTTGATGGAACCAAACTCCTTTTGATTGCATCATCAATTCGAAGAATCCTACTCCGAGAAGCTTGAATTAATTTATAGATAGATTGCTACAAGCAAGATGCGAATGGATTTAAGCATCACAACTGGGCAAAAGATTTCGTCATAGTCTATAATATGAACTCACATGAAATCTATTTTAAACCAGTTTTCCCTTAAAATTAATCATATTACTATCCACGTTGGTTTCCTCATAACCCACTTGCACCCTATGGGTCCTACCATTTCAGGTGTTCCACCAAAGTCAATACTTTGTTGGTATACATGGATGCCATGTCGTATCTCATGGCTCCAAGCCATTTCTGAGAGTATGGCTCACATCTGGACATCTCATAGGTTGTAGGCTCATCTCGATGAGTAATATATCACGAGTTATGAGAAATCCTTATTTCTCTAGTCCCTTGACATATCCTACCTGACCTACGAGGTTCTTGTGTTTTCTGAGTAGGTTTCTCTACAACAGCTTGGGATCCTGCTCATGTTTCATCAAAAGGATCAATGTTGTGTTGTGGTTCTACTGTCCTCCCACTGTTTCTTTTAGAGACAATCTCTATCTAGAAACACAGCGGTTCGAGTAACAAACAATTTGTTCTCAATTGAAGTGTAGAGATAATATCCCTTGTTTCCTTAGGATATTCCACATAGTACATTTATCCAACTTGGGCTCAAGTTTGTCTGTAAACTATTTACATAAACTTCATAATCCAAATTCTTTATGAATGACATACTAGGACACTTCCTAGTCCATATCTCATATGGTGTTTTTCATAATTGATTTAGATGGAACAAGGTTAAGGGCGAATTTGCTGTAATTAGAACATGGCCCCTAAAAGTAAACTGGAAGCATTGTATGACACATCATGGATCGATTCGTGTCCAACAAGGACGATCTCTCTTCTAAGACACGCCATTCCCTAATGGTTTTCTAGGTAGAGTGGGTTGGGATCACATCCTCTACTCCCATAGATGTTCAAAAAATTGGCTTAAGTATCCTCCTCCACGATCCAATCGTAGAGCCATGATACTTTTGCCAAGCTGGCTTTCTACTTCATTCTTGAATTCCTTGAAATCTTCAATGGACTCTGATTTGTTTCTTCATAAGATACACAAATTCATATTTCTCTGATCCCATCAGTAAATATGATGAAGTACTGAAACCCACATTTAGCATTTGTGTCTAGCGGCCTATGTACATTAATATGTATGATTTGAAAAGACCATATCTTTGCCTTATTAAACAAGTTTTACATGTCTCATATGATTCAAAATCAAATGAGTCCAGAAATTCATCCATATGGAGCCTAGATATGTATTTCTCATTGATGTGGCCTAAACAACAATGCAGAAGATGAGTGAGGTTCATATAATTATATGCAAACCTCTCGGTATTAATTTTATAGCTGAAATTATCATGATCAAGGATATACAATCCACTTAGAAAAAAGTGCATTACAGTAATGCATTTTTATCAAATAAATTGAACAACATTTGTCTGTTATTTTAATAAAAGATTTTTCTTGTCAAAACAAGAAATTATGATAATGTTCCTACTCCAAATAGTGACATAATCGTATTTGTCTAATTCATGGATAATTCCAAAAAGGTATAAATAATTCCCTACGGCTAATTCAGCAACCCCTTGCTTCATTGCCCCACGTGTAGGTTTATTTCTTCCTTATCCAATTGTCTACATCTCTTGAGATCCTCCATATTTCTCTAAATATGAGATCCTCATCTAGTATCATATACTCATGATGATGAGATAGACATATTGACTTCTATAAAAAATACCTAATTTGAAATTTCATAATTCTATTATGATTTCATTCCAGGTACTTTGGGCAGTTTCTCTTCCTCCACACTACCTACGGGACTTTTAAAGCAACTTGGGTTTTAGCAACAATCTTACTTTATACCCATGGGGTTTAATCAAACTCTTTTTATTTTAACCATGCTGTTAACCATTAACATGTTTTGCCTTTAGCCCTTTATGAGTGCTTTGTATAGAGATTCTCAATCATATTGAGTAAATCACCTTTAAACAAAACTATAATTGCATCCAATGCAATTCTCGGTTCATTTGGGAGAATAAACATTTATTAATTATCTATCTCATAGATAACTCTCTGTCACTAAGCTCTCAATCCTATTGAAGTAGCTTAGTTGCGCTTTACATCTTGCTTCAGCAGTCACACATTACTAGCTTGTGTCGTCGCATCATATCTCGATGGACTAAGTCGCCTTGCTTTCGCAAGCCCGAACTTGTTCTATCTTGATCATGACGAGTGCTAAGCAAGAGAGCGCAAAGTGGAGCAACACTTCAGGCCTTTCATGACAAGATCGCTCTTCGAAAGAGCTTCTTTTAATGTATGATCATATCATACGCCTCCACATTTCTCATCTTGCTTCCAAAGTTAGAGTTCATGGGAGCTGACATGAGACAAGTTACATCCAAAGAAACATTCTTTGATGCCATAAGGCTTTTAGTGTGTCTAGGTAGTTGGTGGGAAGAGAACTTTATGTTCGACAATGTACAACAATTTCTCTTTTATTTGAGAACAATTCTCAATTTTATACCAACCTAGAAAATTAATTCCAGACAGCATGTCCGTCTTATGGACATAAGGTCGTGTTTGTTTGTTTAATCCATGGTATTCAACACTAAGTGATTATGCAAAGGATTGTGACGCAAAAATATATTCAACAAGGATTTAAGTTGTCAAACATAGCTCCCACTATTTTTCTCGGATTAATAACCCTCAAGATATTAATGCGGAAAATATCATGTATATTTTCTAGTAGGTCCAAGATCCTTTTCTCACTTATTCTTGAGCTTGATTTGGCAAGTCACCCAAGAATTGGTTATTTAGGTAGGAACAATTCCAATTGCATCCCATGCAACTCTTGGTCCAATTAGGTGAATAACTCATTATTCTTTATCCTTTAGGTAACACCTAATTGTCATGCCTCTAGGTTCATCAATCCAATTGATTCTTACCCAGTTGCGTCCAACCTCTTGCTTCAACATATACACATTACTTGCTTTTGTCGTCCGCAACACATCATGGTGAATTAAAATTGCCTTGCTTTGGCAAGCCCGAATTTTAATAGACCCTGATCATGAAGGGTGTTTAGGCAAGAGAAGGCAAAACGCAATATTCTATTTGAGAGATTTAGTAGTCATTATTCGTTTGGTTGATCACATCAACATGATCTACTTATTTGGATTGGGCTATCCACAATAAAAGACCATCTTTGTTTATTATTATCTTGTTAACGGTTTGCTAGTATCGCCATACACACAAAAATAAATAACAAGACATAAATAATAAAAATCCACAAAAGAAAAATTAACGTGGCATGGATATGGCCCCTAGACTAAGATATTACCAAGCCAATGATAATATCGATGTGCCCTAAAGTGACAAGCTTATCTGCATGTGCTCAACGATAGCTGCGCGCCTAGGGTAGGGAGTCCTCGTCGTCTTTAGGATTCTTTGGTTCTCCGGTCTTCTTCTCCATGCTCTTGGCTAACATCTAAATATTTCTAGAATAAATAAATAAATAAATAAATAAATAAATAAATAAATAAATAAATAAATAAATAAATAAATAAATAAATAAATAAATAAATAAATAAATAAATAAATAAAGCCTCACATGTTGAGGAGAAAAACGACTCTCAGGCCGTAAAACCTAATTAAACATTACATTAATTTGATCAGCACGCAGACCGTAAGCCAAACCACCAAAACATAAAACATCCACAACCTAGGTCATATCTATCCACCATGCAACAAAGCACATAATACAGTTAAAACCAATTTTTGAACGCGCTTGTTCAATTTTAGTTGTTTGGACATACTAGGGTCAAAACGGTCCAAGAGATTTACCAATAGAATGGCCAAAATCAACCAAGGAACCGCCTAACTAGGCCTGGCCCAGCCGACCCCTTGGGCGGCAAGGAGAGAGAGGGGCGGTCCCTTCATGGGACCACACCTCCTCATGGAATTGTTTCCAAAATTAATTCCTTCCTTGTTGGGTTATTTCCAAAATACCCTTTTGCCTTGATGCCCAAGTTTAATTGTTTTCATACTTGGAAAACCCCTTTTCCAAGCATGTGTCCAAACCCTAGTTCTTGAATCAAAATTATTCACATCACATGTAACAAAACTTGCTAATTCCTACATCCCATGTAAATTAGATCTTGATAATTGCATCTACTATGCCAATTAATTTCGGTTTTGCGTAAAATTAACAATACGGTGTATAAACTGAAATCGTAACACATAAAATCATGTTATGCACTACGACCTGTGGATCTGATACCACTGTTAGGTTTTGATGTAGGTTACGCAGCGGAATAACAAAAACTTAATTCCTACTCAAAGCCCACCTAGGATCACAGGAAAAGACATTCATATCATGATGAAGGACATAGAAGATGTGTACCTTTTTGGTTCGGGATATCACACGAAGAATAATGTCCTCCTCTCTACGGTTGATCCACGTCTAGAGGTGACATCTAGATTCTTCCTTCTCAAGTGCTAGCTTGGACCGGAGGAAGAGGGACGAACGAATAAGGCAACGAGGACAAGAGAGGGGTTCTGCCCTCTCTTGTGGCCGACGGGCAGGGGACGGGCTAGGGTGGCTTCGGCCTCCTTAGCTTGTCTCTTGCTCTCTCTTTTGCTCTCTCTCCCACTCACTTATGTTATGAGCATTAGTTGTGGTAAGGAAGCTAGAGCATCCTTTATATAGTCCAACAACTACTTGTTAACTACATAAAAGCCCTTCCTAGTTCTATATGAACTTGGATTAGTCCCCCCCCCTTGCAAATTAGTCCTACTAAGTTTGCAAGGTGTTGCAAAGTGATCCTTCTCATTAATTAATCATATTAATTAATCTCAAATCTAGTTCAACTCTATTTCACGTGTGACCCCATATGTTTCTACTTAGTTGGTAGTAACTTATTACTAACATGGAGCGGTGTCTAGCAACACATCCATGCACCCAACTAATAGAAATAAGTCAGTGATCCCGACAAACCTTTGTTCCCAATATCACATATTGCACTATCCCTTTGTCTCCATATCCGGATCGGATACGAGACATAAAATAGTCACACTCGTATATTCAATCCATAGTTCCTCGATCATGGGAATATACTTATGCAAGCAGATAACATAAATATCTCCATATTGATTTTACTGAGTCTGGCCAAACATTCAATAAGCCTCATCTCTCGAGTGGCCGTGGATATTTGCTCCCATTATGTGGGACGGACAAATCCTCTCTACATCACTACGATCTCTAAGCTTGCTTCCTATCATGCCCGATAACTACCTTTATAGTTACCCAGTTGTAGTGTAATGTTTGATAACATCAAAGCATGATATTTCACAACTAGAGTATCTAGTGACTTCAAGTCTAAGGATTGCAATTATATTAGCACTACGAGAAGCGATTGTGACTTTGACATAATCTAATGTATTGTTCTCGTCGTGGGTCAATCAAGTATTCCATTACTCCTAATGCATACCCATGTGTTGGATCGTGATATCTCCATATCAATCCAACCCCATACTAGTCTATAGATGATTGTCCCGTTAATCATTATAATTGACTAGGGATATTTAAGAATATAACACTTATATTCTAAGGACTTCATTCATGTTAACATATATCTATATCTATAACATAATGAATCGTAAATCCATATATTTGTCATAATAAATTAATTGCCTCTAGGGAACAATTCCAACAGTGCATCCTTGAATATAGTTTTTATTTTTTCAATCGTCAAAACTTCAGGTTCGACGAAGGTAGGTTACCTATTTTAGGGTACCTTTTCATAAAATCAAATATTTCATAAATTTGAGTATGAAGTATGATGTCAATAAGCACAGAAGAGGGCTTATGCATTTTCTTATTTTTTTTCTCTTTTGTGAGCCACGAAGAAATTGAGGGTTCATTACAATCAAGAAAGAAAAAAAAATTAAGATGTAGACAAAGTAAATTGAAGAAGCTAACGTTTATACTAATGAACCACATTCTGTAGGATTTCCTAGAATTAATAGACAAGAGAAATAAATATTTCTTCAAAAAATATTCAATTTCACAATATTATATATCTTAAAATTATATGTAATAGTTCTATAAAAACATATTTCATTCAAGGATCTTTCTCGAAGAACTTCTTTGAAGGATTCTTAACTTGAGAAACTAATAATATAGAATCTAAATTGTGTTGCCAAAAAATGGCGTGACAAGTTTAATGTGAAGCTTGAGATTGCCAAAGAGTTGGGAGGATCTTAAATCACTCTACCAAAGAAATTGCATAGATATTGGGAGAATCTTGAATCACTTCAACCAAAAAATTACATAGATATTTGGAGAATCTTGACTTACTCAACCAAAAAATTATACAGATATTGGGAGGATCTTGATCACTCAACCAAAAAATTGCATAGATATGAGCAAAATCATATCGGCGTATGACAAGTACGCGATCATGACCACTTGAGGGGTGGCTTATTTGCAACCTTTATTTTTCTTCCCCTGTTTTTATGCAGTCTTTCATTTCAAAGGGTACTATAGGGGATCAATATGGGACCCTCATGGTACCAAGACCATCGAACACTCGCAACTAAGTATGGGACTATGCGGATTGTTTCAACCATATAAATTATAGGATTTGATTCAGGGGATGCATTACTATTCACATAAAGGAATAGAATAAAACATCGACTCCTGGGATCCACTACCGTTCACACTTGGAAACGGGTCAAACTATTTAGATATTGGAAATTACTAACGATAATTGCTTTGACGTTCATATCCATCAGTGATAACCTTCCGAGGAGTTTTTCTTTTCCTAAATAGTGGGCATATAAGGAGAGGAGCAATGATGCATTTAAACAGAATCTTCTAGTTCGATTATTCAACTTCTCACTTCATGGAAAAATTAAAAAAAAAAATGCTCTAACTCTCAGCTATAGATTGTCACAGCCTATTTCATAACCACAAGTATGAAGACATGGTTCAATTGAGCATATCGATACCTTATGACCAATGTATTGTTATAGATTGAACCTCTCATGGGGCTCTCTCATTTCTTCGTATTACACCAAATGACTAGAGTTTGTGCTATGCCCAGCATGGACGCAGAGTTTACAAGCTCAGCAATAGAAGTCTTATAATTTCTTTTTCTGATTTGGTTACGAGTTTGATTCATACTCTAGTGACATTAAAATTTAAATCAAAATAATTGGCATAAAGAACTTATGAGTCGGGAGACACTCACTATAGTTTTGCCAGCATAATGATGTTGGTTTGGATCCCACAAACTCTTTTTTTTGTTCTTCTAATTTTAAAATAACAATTGGTGCATATAATCAAAAGATATTCAATATGATCACTGTTGATAAATTTACCATTCAAGTTGACAAAAGAATAAATCATAAACACACAATTCATATAAGAATTGAAGCACTAATTTGGCTTCAAGGCATAAGAAAAGCTCCGACTTCAGTAATATATTTACAAAAATAACTAAAAATGTCACTGAAAATCTTATGTAACCAGTATTATGTTTTTCTCTTCCTTTTTGCATGTAGAAGAAAATTAATAGATATATAACCTTTTTTAGTGATAAATTAAAATCTATAATGGGTCCAATTGCATTAGGGACCTTATAGTTGCTTACAAGTAATCTTTCTTTTTCATACTAAAGAAGTACTACATCTGTTTCTTCTGTTTCGTCTGCGTTTGACTTTTTAACCCGTAGCTGAGTTAGTTTGACTTGGTAATTTGGGTGTCAAAACGATGTAATTTTTTGACAATTTTTTTATGGTGTTGTAGAGTAAACTTTCCTTTATAACACCATGCAAACATAACCAAATTCTTTTATCGTTTTGCTAATCAAATCACCGGGTGAAAATAACCCAGTGACTAGTGACAAAATTTGAAGTAGGCTGAAACAGAAGAAGCAGAGGTTATGAAATAGGCTGAAACAGAAGAAGCAGAGGTTATTAAACAACATAAACATTCTACAGTAAACTTGTTTGCTCGTTTACGTTTACGAGAAAGATCTTTTAACACATTCATCTTAAGAAAAACAAAAATCACAAAATATTATGTTTCAACCATATGTAATGTTGTGGTCGTTGTGGTCACGAGTACAAGCCTCTTTTTTTTTTTTTTTTTCAGAGTGAGTCAAATAAACCGAAAGGCGGTCCTTGCATTGCGCGGCACCTGCAGAGAACAATGTTTTGCTTGTTCTTCCAGATATTTACAAATTAATATGCGTTTTATGGCCTTTACATTGCGCTCATAGCACTTGGCTATACTTTTCGAATTCGATCCTTCACAATATATATGTATTTTTTTCGTGCATGGCTATAATTCTGAACACGTGGTAGGAACATTTTTTTTAATTGAGTTCGAGGCTTTAAACGCTTGTTATAACTGAAAAATGATAAACTTAACAATTGCAGCGCCACTGCTGATCTGGACTCACTGTGCTCGTCTAGGTTCAAGGCCTGGAGCACTAAGATCTTGCTCTTCTGTTGTTTTTGTATTAAATATATAAATAGGCTCACCTAAGAATCAATATATTTGGTAGATTAGGCGCTCAGAGGCTGACGTTTATGTTCCTGTTGTGCCTGGGTTCGAATCCTGGCACTAATATGACATATTTATTTTTTATTTTTTTTTTGGACAGAAAAAATCACAACAATTAGCCATCTTTAGTCAAGTGCTGCTGCTAGATCAAATGGTAGACCTTTTATTATTTTTGGGCTGATGCTTCTCGGTGCTGGATTTGACTCACAAAAGCAGCATTTTTTTTGGTGGACAAAATAAGTCACAACAGCAGATTTTCTAAAAGTTACAAAAAACGCACAAAGCGGAGCAAGTAATTGCTCTAGATCATATGTTCATCTCTAAAACTAAATAGATCGAGGTATTCAAAAACGCACAAGGCGGAGCACGTAATTGTTCTAGATCATATGGTCCTCTCTAGATCTAAATAGATCGAGGTCTAGGGTTCGACAACAACTTTGTTTTCGAAAAATCCACGACATAGACCAATATTATTTTCTCTCCAACATACAAAAATATGAGAGGAAAAGAATGTAAATAATATCAATATTTCATACGGTTGATTCAAATTAACTCGAAAAAAATAAAAGTTGAGGACAATCAAGACCGGAAATTTTATTTTTCGCCCGATCATCATTTTCTCGACAATATTCATGATGATAATCGTACCTGTTCTCTTGATGAATCTTCTATTCCGGTAGAGCGTGCTTATAACGTGTTATGAACTCAAGAGTAGAGAAGAAAGAACAATGTAAGGAGGAATATCAAGTCTGTATTATTCTCGACCAAACCACCATTTATATAGGGTGTGGGGGTCAATCAGTATCATCTATACATGGTAGTACATTATTCTACGAATATTCACCATATCAAATATATACCACTCCGTTCCCTCTCTTCCTACCACTTTCTATTTTCGTCCGTTCCCTCTCTTGCTACCACTTTCCTCATTTGGCAAGTTTTTGGATGCAAAAAGACCATTTTACCCTCACAAAAAGTACTCCCACCAACCTCATCTATGTTGGAATAGATGCCCTAGAGGCAATCTAGTTTAGTATGAATTTGTAATTGGCTAGAAATTCATTTATTACTTATTGGATATTTAATATAATGAAGTCCTTAGATTTACAATTGTGTTGTTTATCTTAAATATCCCTAGTCAAGTATAATGATTAAATGGGACAATCATCTATAGACTAGTATGGGGTTGGATTGATATGGAGATATCACGATCCAACACATAGGTGTGCATTACGGAATGTTGCACTGGATTGACCCATCACCGAGAAGGCTACATACACGTTATGTTGAGTCACAAGTGCTTCTCGGGTACAATGGTATTGTCATCCTTAGACTTGAAGTCACTAGATATTCTAGTTGTGGATCATTGTGATCTTGGTAGCGTTAAACGCTACACCGTAACTGGGTAGTTATAAAGGCGTGTACTGGATACAATGAGAAGCAAGCTTAGAGATCGTAGTGGACGTAGAGAGGATTTGCCCCTCCCACATAACGGGAGCAAATATCCAAGGCCACTCGAGGATAGTGCTTATAGAATGTCTGGCCAGACTCAAATAAATCAATATATGGGATATTGATGTTATTTGCACGAATAAGGCTGTTCCATGGATCGAGAAACTACGGATTGGATATACGAGTGTGACTTGTATGTCTCGTGTCCAATCCGGATATGGAGGCAAAGGGATGAGACAATTACTTGTACAAGGTTGTCTAGATGACTATTCTATTAGTTGGCTAGAATGGATGTTTTGCTAGAAACCGCTCCATATTAGCAAAGAGTTGCTACCAACTAGATAGAACCTATGGGGTCACACGCTATATAGAGTTGTACTAGATTGTGGAATTAATTAATTGGATTAATTAATTAGAAGGATCACTTTGCAAACCCTTGCAAACTTAGTAGGGACTAATTTGCAAGGAAGGGACTAAATTGAATTCTAGTAGGACTAGAATAAGTCCTTTAGGTAGTTAACAAGGAGTTGTTGGACTATATAAAGGACCCTCCTCCTTCCTTCCCTACACACTTTATGCTCTAGAGAGAACATAACAAGAGTGGGAGAGAACAAAGGAGAGAGAAAGCAAGCCACAAAGAGGGACGCCGCCCCCTTTGCCGCCGCCCCTTGTCCCCGACGCCACAAAGGGCCGAACCCCCTTTTGGTGTCTCGTTTTGCGTGATTCCTTCACCCTCCTTTCAATCCGGGCTAGCACCAAGGAGATTGGAGATCTAGGAACAACTCTAGGCGTGGATCAACTATAGAGAACGTGACACTATTCGCGTTTGAAGTCATCAAGGAGAACCCAAAGGTGTGTTTATGATTTCTTACCTTCACTATCGTTATGCATCTAGACTTGTGATCCTTGGAGGGTTTTGCATGGTTGTTTGTTTGATTATGCTTCCGTTTGCGCGATCCATGAATCAAAACCCTACAGTGGTATCAGAGCCACAGGTCATAGAGCATAAACGTAGTTTATGTGTTACATTCTTGTTGTTTTACACCTTAATTTGTTGTTTATCGCGTAAAACAAGACAAATCAAGCATTGGATGCAATTTGTCAAAGAATTAATCATAACAAGACCCAATTATTGCATTGGATGCATGAATTGGTGAGTTTGAGAAATTTTAGGATCTTAGATCTAGGGTTTGGGCATCCTTGGGGAAGAAGGAGTTCTCCCACAACAAGGAAACAACCAAACTTGGGCTCCAAGCAAGGAGGTTGTTTTGGAAACAACCTCCACAAGGAGGTTCGGCCCCCTAGGGGACCGCCCCCACTTGCTTGCCGCCCAAGCTTGGCGCCCTAAGGGGCCGGGCGGCCCTAACCCGCGGGCCTAGCTTGCGGGTTTTGGGCCGGGCCGGCCCTAGGGCTTTATGGTTCACTTATTTGGGCCCGGGCAATTGGATTGTTGGGCCCATGGACCGTTTTTACCCTAGAAATCCTAAAATCAATTAAAATTGACCAAGCGCGTTAAAATTGGATTTTAACTGTTTATGTGCAAATCGCATGGTGATTGGATATGGCCTTAGGATGTGGTTTGATGTGGATGTTTAAATTTGTGGTTTGGTTTTACGGCCTGCGAGCTGATCAATTAATTGTAATAATTAATTAGGGTTTTATGGCCTGCGTGCCATTTTTTTCTCAACTTGTGAGATTTATTTTATTTAGTATAGATATTAGCTAGTGCTAGATAAAGTAGATTGTTAGCCAAGATTGGAGAAAAGAAGCCCAAAAGCCAAAGAAGCCACAAAAGATGGAGCATGGAGCATGGAGCATTCCACATGACTATGAAGGATGGACCAAAAGATCAAGACGCATGGAGATGTGTTTGTTTAGGGTTCATAGATAATTCCATTGGCTTGGAATTATCTTAGTCTAGAAAAGGCCATATCCACATCACGTTTAATTTCTGTTTTGTGGTTGTTTATTTATTGTCTTATTATTTGTGTGGTTGGTGTATGGATGATGCATGCAATTAGGATAATAAGATAATTAGACAACCCGGATCTATTATTTGGAGTTGTGCCCAAACTCAAATAGATAGATTAGTTGATATTGATCAACAAAATAATTAAAATTGAATTGAAAATCCCTCAAATTTTAAAATATTGTGTTCTTGCCTTCTCGTTATTTAAACACTCATTATCATCATTATTTATCGAGTTCGTGCGTGCCAAAGCATGGCGACTTGGTTCATAATGATGGAATGCGATGGCACGTAACAATGTGCAATTGTTTAGATAAGAGGTTGAACACAACTAGGCTATTAATTTGATTAAGAAACCTAGAGGCAATCAATTGGGATTATCCATATGGATGGATAAATAAGGAGTTATTTGCCCGGTTGAACCAAGAGTTGCATATGGGATGCAATTGGAATTGTTCCTACCTAAGAAGTAATCGAATTATGGGTGACTTGCCAAAGCAAGCTCATAAGGAGATGAAAAGATGGATCTTGGCCCACTAGAAAATATAAGGATATTTTCCGCATTAATATCTTGAGGGTTATTAATCCGTAGAAAAATAGTGGGAGCTATATTTAATAAACTAGCCATTATTAAATATAGTCAAAAAATTCACAAATACTAAAACTTGCGTATTTTCCTTTTTGTAGAATTCCAAATGGCAAACAACTCATCGAGTTCACAACATTCCCTACGATCTGTCCTTGAGAAGGACAAGCTCTCAGGAACCAACTTTCTCGATTGGTACAGAAACTTGAGAATTGTTCTCAAGCAAGAAAAGAAGCTGTACGCAATAGAGGAGCAAGTTCCAGAAGGTCCAGAGAATCAGACACCTGCTGCCTTAAAGGCGTATCAAAAGCGTGTTGATGACGCTAATGATGCGGCCTGCCTAATGCTTTGCACCATGACCTCTGAGCTTCAGAAGCAACATGAGAACATGAATGCTGTCGATATGATTGAACATCTAAAGCAGCTCTTCCAAGAGCAGGCGAGGGTAGAGAGGTATGAGGTCTCAAAGGCACTGTTCAAATGTCATCTGGCAGAAGGGAACCCGGTGGGACCCCATGTACTCCGAATGATCGGGTACTTGGAGAATCTCGCCCGGCTTGGGTTCCCGGTCGGCCAAGAGTTGGCAACGGATCTCGTGTTGCAATCGTTGCCCGAGAGTTATGGACAGTTCATTATGAACTATAACATGAACGAGATCGTTAAACCACTGCCAGATTTGCTCAACATGTTGAGGACGGCTGAACAGAGCATCAATAAGGGTAAGGGCAAAGCCATTATGATGGTGCATAAAGGAAAGGGTAAAAAGTTTGCCTCTTCCTCCAAGGGCAAAGGCAAGTCAGTTGCCAAGTCCAAGGAACAAGCCCTTAAGCCTGTTGGTGCCATTGCCAAGGTCGTGACTAAGGGTGAATGTCACTACTGTAGTCAACCTGGACACTGGAGGAGGAACTGCCCAAAATATCTGGAGGACAAGCGGCTTGGAATAGTGATTCCACCACCACCAGGTATTTTCGTTGTAGATGTCAATTTAACTGTCTCTACATCATGGGTATTGGATACTGGATGTGGATCTCATATTTGTCGAAATATGCAGGATCTAAAGAGAAGTAAAAGATTGGCTAAAGGGGAGGTAGATCTGCGCATTGGGAATGGAGCAAAGGTTGCTGCGTTGGCCATAGGCGTTTGCGAGCTATCTCTGCCTTCAGGATTAGTTTTAGAATTAAATAATTGCTATTTTGTGCCTGCTATGAGCAGAAACATTATTTCTATTTCTTGTTTGGACAAGGAAGGTTTTATTATTTCAATAAAGAACAATTGTTGTTCCTTTTATTTGAATAATATTCACTATTTTAGTGCGCAATTATTTAATGGACTTTATGTCCTTGATCTAAGTAATCCTGTCTACAACGTTAATACCAAGCGGATTAAAATAAATGATTTAAATCCTGCTTATTTATGGCATTGTCGTTTAGGCCACATAAATGAGAAACGTGTATCTAGACTCCATAAGGATGGATTACTAGACTCATTTGATTTTGAATCATATGAGACATGTGAGGCTTGTTTATTGGGAAAAATGACAAAGTCCCCTTTCAATAAGAAAGGTGAGAGGACTAGTGAGCAGTTGGCACTTATACATACCGATGTGTGTGGGCCATTTGCCACGCCTGCCAGGGGTGGTTATGTCTACTTCATTACGTTTACTGATGATTACAGTAGATATGGATTTGTGTACCTTATGAGGGCAAAATCCGAATCCTTTGAAGTGTTCAAAGAATTCAAGAATGAAGTAGAGAAGCAACTTGGCAAAAGTATCAAGGCTCTACGATCGGATCGTGGAGGAGAATACTTGAGCCAAGAGTTTGACGACTATCTTAGAGAGTGTGGGATCGTGTCCCAACTCACTCCACCCGGAACGCCACAATGGAATGGCGTGTCCGAGAGGAGGAATCGAACCCTATTGGATATGGTTCGGTCTATGATGTGTCAAACCGATCTTCCATTATCGTTTTGGGGCTACGCTCTATTAAGTGCAGCTTTTACCATTAACCGTGTTCCATCTAAATCAGTCATGAAGACACCATATGAGATGTGGAGTGGGAGGCGTCCCACACTGTCATTCATGAGGATTTGGGGCTGCGATGTCTATGTAAAACGTTTACAATCAGACAAGCTAGGGCCTAAATCGGATAAGTGTAAATTTGTGGGGTACCCTAAGGAAACTAAGGGATACTACTTCTACAATCCAACCGAGAACAAAGTGTTTGTTGCTCGGACCGGCGTGTTTCTAGAAAGAGAGTTTGTCTCTAAAGAAGCAAGTGGGAGGAATGTAGAACTTGAAGAAGTTCAAGAACCACAAATTACTGAACCGATTATGGAACATGAACAGGAATCACAAGCAGTTGTGGATCCACCTGTTCAGGTAACACAAGAGCTTCGTAGATCTAGTAGAGTGCGCCAGGAACCCGAGAGGTACGGACTTCTCGTAACTGATTCCGGTGACACGATGCTCATAGATGATGAGCCTACTACCTATGAGGAGGCCATGAATGGCCCAGACTCGCAGAAGTGGCTTGAGGCCATGAGATCCGAGATGGAATCCATGTATACCAACAAAGTATGGACTTTGGTGGAACCACCTGATGCGGCGCGACCCATAGGGTGCAAGTGGGTCTTCAAGAAGAAGATCGACATGGATGGTAATGTGATTACCTATAAGGGCCGATTGGTGGCTAAAGGATTCAGACAGATTCATGGTATTGACTATGATGAAACCTTTTCACCAGTTGCAATGACCAAATCCATCCGAATCCTACTTGCGATTGCAGCATACTACGACTATGAGATTTGGCAGATGGATGTCAAAACAGCATTCCTTTATGGGAATCTCCTCGAGGACGTGTATATGATACAGCCGGAGGGTTTTGAGGATCCAAAGCAAACCAACAAAGTCTGTAAGCTGCAACGATCCATTTATGGATTGAAGCAAGCTTCTAGGAGTTGGAATCGACGTTTTGATGAAGTGGTCAAAGAGTTTGGCTTCATCAGAAACGAAGATGAGTCTTGTGTCTACAAGAAGGTTAGTGGGAGCTCTGTAGCTTTTCTGGTCTTGTATGTGGATGACATACTACTCATTGGAAACGACATTCCCATGCTGCAATCTGTGAAAGATTGGCTAGGAAAGTGTTTCTCAATGAAGGACTTAGGGGAAGCAGCCTATATACTCGGTATAAAGATCTATAGAGATAGATCTAAGAGGTTGCTAGGCCTAAGTCAAAGTACATATATTGACAAGGTGTTGAAACGGTTCAACATGCAAGATTCCAAGAAGGGACTCTTGCCCATGTCACATGGAATCACTCTTTCGAAGAGTGGATGTCCTTCCAATGAGATTGAGAAGGAACGCATGAGCAGGATTCCCTATGCCTCGGCCATAGGATCCATCATGTACGCCATGTTATGTACTAGACCAGATGTGTCATATGCCTTGAGTATGACAAGCAGATACCAATCCAATCCAGGTGAGAGTCACTGGATTGCTGTCAAGAACATCCTAAAGTACTTGAGAAGAACTAAGGATGCTTTCTTGATGTTTGGCGGCGAGGAAGAGTTGCGTGTAAGGGGTTACACTGATGCAAGCTTCCAAACCGATAGAGATGACTTTAGATCACAGTCGGGATATGTGTTTTGCCTGAATGGAGCAGCGGTGAGCTGGAAGAGTTCCAAGCAAGAGACGGTAGCTGATTCTACAACAGAGGCTGAGTACATTGCTGCAAATGGCGCAGCAAAGGAGGCTGTTTGGATCAGAAAGTTTGTTTCTGAACTTGGTGTGGTCCCTAGCATTGCGGATCCAGTGGAGTTGTTCTGTGACAACACTGGGGCGATCGCGCAATCAAAGGAACCCAGGTCGCACCAGAAGTCCAAGCACGTGCTCAGGAAGTTCCATCTGATTCGAGATATTATCGATAGAGGAGACGTTCGGATATGCAAGATTCCTACAGATGATAATCTGTCAGACCCGCTTACAAAGCCTCTCACGCAGTGGAAGCATGAAGGGCACACTAGGAGTATGGGCATACGAGATGCGCCAGATTGGCTCTAGTGCAAGTGGGAGACTGTTGGAATAGATGCCCTAGAGGCAATCTAGTTTAGTATGAATTTGTAATTGGCTAGAAATTCATTTATTACTTATTGGATATTTAATATAATGAAGTCCTTAGATTTACAATTGTGTTGTTTATCTTAAATATCCCTAGTCAAGTATAATGATTAAATGGGACAATCATCTATAGACTAGTATGGGGTTGGATTGATATGGAGATATCACGATCCAACACATAGGTGTGCATTACGGAATGTTGCACTGGATTGACCCATCACCGAGAAGGCTACATACACGTTATGTTGAGTCACAAGTGCTTCTCGGGTACAATGGTATTGTCATCCTTAGACTTGAAGTCACTAGATATTCTAGTTGTGGATCATTGTGATCTTGGTAGCGTTAAACGCTACACCGTAACTGGGTAGTTATAAAGGCGTGTACTGGATACAATGAGAAGCAAGCTTAGAGATCGTAGTGGACGTAGAGAGGATTTGCCCCTCCCACATAACGGGAGCAAATATCCAAGGCCACTCGAGGATAGTGCTTATAGAATGTCTGGCCAGACTCAAATAAATCAATATATGGGATATTGATGTTATTTGCACGAATAAGGCTGTTCCATGGATCGAGAAACTAGGGATTGGATATACGAGTGTGACTTGTATGTCTCGTGTCCAATCCGGATATGGAGGCAAAGGGATGAGACAATTACTTGTACAAGGTTGTCTAGATGACTATTCTATTAGTTGGCTAGAATGGATGTTTTGCTAGAAACCGCTCCATATTAGCAAAGAGTTGCTACCAACTAGATAGAACCTATGGGGTCACACGCTATATAGAGTTGTACTAGATTGTGGAATTAATTAATTGGATTAATTAATTAGAAGGATCACTTTGCAAACCCTTGCAAACTTAGTAGGGACTAATTTGCAAGGAAGGGACTAAATTGAATTCTAGTAGGACTAGAATAAGTCCTTTAGGTAGTTAACAAGGAGTTGTTGGACTATATAAAGGACCCTCATCCTTCCTTCCCTACACACTTTATGCTCTAGAGAGAACATAACAAGAGTGGGAGAGAACAAAGGAGAGAGAAAGCAAGCCACAAAGAGGGACGCCGCCCCCTTTGCCGCCGCCCCTTGTCCCCGACGCCACAAAGGGCCGAACCCCCTTTTGGTGTCTCGTTTTGCGTGATTCCTTCACCCTCCTTTCAATCCGGGCTAGCACCAAGGAGATTGGAGATCTAGGAACAACTCTAGGCGTGGATCAACTATAGAGAACGTGACACTATTCGAGTTTGAAGTCATCAAGGAGAACCAAAAGGTGTGTTTATGATTTCTTACCTTCACTATCGTTATGCATCTAGACTTGTGATCCTTGGAGGGTTTTGCATGGTTGTTTGTTTGATTATGCTTCCGTTTGCGCGATCCATGAATCAAAACCCTACAATCTAACACCACCACTATCTCACACATTTCAATCACTACCACACATTTGAGAGGGATGGATGAAATCAGCAGAGAGATGTTTATCCACAGCTCCACACCATCACCAAACCCTAGAGGGCTTCACCTCCTCAGCTTCTTCCTCTATCCCGAATCCCCGCCGAATAAATCAGGAGATGTTGAAGAAGTGGTGGGTTGAAGAAAAGGAAGCATCTCCCGTTGCCGTCGCCGCCGCCGTCGTCTTCCCTCCCTCCCGTCGTAGCAGTCGTCCTCCCTCCCGTCGCAGCCGTCGTCCTCCCTCCCGTCGCAGCCGTCGTCGTCTCCCTCCCGTCGTCTCCAAGGAAGGAGATCGGTGCATCTCCATCTCTCTCTGTCTTTCTCTGTTCGCCTTTGTTCCCTTCGATCTCTTCACCTCCTCCTCCTCCTCTCCTCTTCCTCCTTCTTCTACTTCTCTGTAAATCGTCTATTCTCTGTGTAGATCTGGTTGTTGAATACTGATATGTAACTTTTTTAAACATTGTTTGGATGTGTAATTGAATTGGTTGTTTTCCTGGTGGACTGGTGGTGGTACCGTGGTAGTGGTGGTGGTTGTTATCAAAGCAGAGAGAGAGGAGAGAGATAGAAGAGAGAGAGAGAGAGAGAGGAGGACAGGGAGGTAATTGTTGTGAAGGTGTAGGGGTAAGATGGTCGAATGCGTATTTCTCTTAATCTCCGTGCCCTCTCCTAGGTGTAGGAAGATAGGGAACGGAGTGGTATTTCATAACATCAACCATACTTTTTAAAGCTGTTGTTTTCAATTTTTGAGCTAATAGCAAACAGGGCCTAAGTATATTTGTGGACCCAGGCCCCTCCTGTTTAGACCATTGATTGTATAACATTTGACTTTTATCCCCCGAGGCCCATTAATAAAATCCTTTACCTGAAAAAGTAAACAGGCCTTTGCTCACTACGTTTAAACTTTCTTACACCGTCTTATTTATACATCGACGTGGCTAGGGCTCATCATGTTCAAGTCGGTCTCAAAACCATATTTATTTCTCTGTCGCACAGTTTATATACCGACCTTATCTGGGTAAGAGCTGCAGAGAGCTCGTCACGTTCAAGAATACTTGTCTTTCTAAACTACGTACTAGTGTTATTATTAATTCCTTCTTCGACAAAATCTGATCTCGCTACACGATGAGATCACAAATCAAATCAATGGGTAAATTGTCCAAGTACGGTACATTGACATACGAGAAGAAGAAATCAGGAACAATAGAGGGTAGTAGATTCAGGCGATGTAAGCGGAGAAAGTTGGAAGAAAGGTTGAGTTGGATAGAAGAGGCTGGTTTCTCAGTAGTTGCTGCATCTGATTTGGATAATTCTGCCGCCTACAATTCGGTACCTGTCTTGTATATTCGCACTTCTGTCAGAGAAGGTGGAACGAATAAATTGCTGTCCCAGTGGTATGCTATTCCTCCCCCTACAAGGAGGACGGAGAAGAAGCATGAGAGGAATCAGTATCCTCCTCCTTCCCTCTTGTCAGTATTTGGTAAGATGCCTAGGGATGTCCCCCCCAATTGCGTGCCGGTAGCTTTGCAACCTCGTATCTACTTGCTAGGCGGTACCTGCTATGGTCGATTAGGTGGTCCAAGTAGACAAGTTTTCTCTTATGATATATCCGCTCCTCATAAAGGTTGGGAGAAACGACCCAACCTAATATGTGCCAGAACTCGTCCGTATACTATTGCACAGGACGGGAAAATCTACGTTTTTGGCGGTATGGATTATACGTTACCAGTTGACGTGCCTTATGCTGAGGTTTATGATCCTGAACTTGACAGATGGGAAGCACTGTCTGGGGGTGGTAGCATGATACGGTATGTGTCCCCTGGCAATGTTGTGTTCATGGATCAATATGGAACCAAAAACATTCTGGTTCGCACTAATTGTTGCGATAGTTTCTACACATATAACACATCTGCCAACTCGTTCACCCTGCGGGAACGTGTTCCCTTGAACTACTGGGGTGAAGGTGGTGCAGCAGTTGATAATATTCTTTACATTTACCATGAAGACGGTATCATTGCTTATGATTTTATCAAAGCTAAATGGTTTGATGACCCTGTCCATGGCTTAAGTGAAGGAACCGAGCTTCCTATTTATTCTTGTGTTCTGACACCTGTTCTGCTTCACATTGGCAACAAAAGGCTATGCATAATTTATGCTGATCAAGTGGGCAAGTTTAAGGATCCCCCAGACATGGTACTTACTTGCTCAATTTTAAGAATGATTCGGCGGAGGACATACGGCGGAAAAGCTACCCTCCATGCATCCTTGGAGTCATTTAGGCGCTACATCGTCCCCGGAAGTCATCTGCATGAGTGCCTCATTCTCTAAGTAGGGATTCAGATAATGTATCGAAATTCACCTTCACCAAATCGTGAATTGAATCGAGTCGTGAATTGTAAAGATACTACTTACATTATTTTTATGTTGATAGAAGAAAACGTTTCATAAAGCTATAACATTGATTTTTATTTTTATTTTTTGTTTGAGGGAAAAGATTCTTTCATTCACTGGTTCGGAACGAACCAACTCATCATCTAATACCTACTGTACCGTGGGAGTTCTGGACTGAGAAGAAGAAAAGGGAACGGAGGTTGAGAGGAACGAGAGAGAGAGAAAAGAAGAGATTAGGGTTGAAATTTTTTCATTAACTTGTTTAGAAAATTTACACCCTTTTATATCTCTAGTCCTGTCGGTTCGAACTAGTCTTAATCTGAGTAAAGAACCGAAAAGAAACCCTGGATAAAAATTAAATTCAACACAACACCTACTACACGGTCTGAAACTGAAATAACGAAAAAACTTAAACTAAAATACTCAATGTTTCAGCTGAGGATGAACGTAATCTTTGAGACACGAAGGAGCAACCACATTACGCTTAGGTCGCCCGATGGCTGGAACGTCTGACCCACCCGAATCATCGTCACTAGCACTATCGTCCTCTGTAGGTGTCAGCATACCCGTATCATCATCAATACATTGTTGTGCCCAAATGCGTGCACTACCTATCCACACTATGGGTTCTTCTAACTGCAAACCAAAACGTGCGTGAGCATGAGCTAAGCTATTCGCTGTTCTTGGGCACAACTAAGCTGTAACATTGATGAACTCCACTGTAACTGTTTGAACATGGATCTCAAACTGGACTGTATGCCAGCAGTCAAGCTGCTTCGGGATGGACAATTTGACAAGATGAAAGCCATGAATGCATTATCAGAATGAACTGTGGAAAAAAGCCAGAGAATAATGGAGCAGTTCAATAGCGTGGAAATCTTCTTTGCTCCACGAGAGAGAGAAATCAACTTGCGCACTTGTTTGCGAAAAAAAAGGCTATTTAGAGGATGACATTTCTTCTTATTCAAACATACCTTTTTTTTTTTTTTTTTTTTGAAAGAACCTACACTGTGGTAGGGCGGTATAAACCCGCGTAGATTAAAACAGGGCTTCCAACCCTCAAACAAAACAATTGGGGGGACCAGACCTGACCCAATGATAAACCAATACAAAGCCCAAAAACAAACTAAAAATCTCACAGAGCTAAGTCTTGGGCTAACAGGCCCGCTAGAAAATCAGGTGGATCAATTAACCAGGTGGCCCATTTCTTCTCCTGCAGCCCAAAAGAGGCTGTATAGTGAGCCACCTGGTTCGCCGTTCTTCTCACCCCTTTAATGGTCTTCACCGCCTCATATCCCAAGCACCGCCTCAGTTCGTCCATGGCCCTCCCTTTCTCTTACCGTCGTCTTCATACAATGAACCAACATCTGAGAATCCGTCTCTACCTGAATCGACATCGAAGACAAGTTTGTAAACCAGTTGAAGCAGATTTGGAGAGCTCTAGCTTCACAAATTGTAGAATCCTCCGAAAAGGGGATCTGACCGCACATAGCCGCAACAAAGTTTCCACGGTGATCTCTCACAACACCCCCAGCCCAAGCAATATGGTTGTTGATATCCATTGCTGCATCTATATTCAGCTTCAAACTGTTTTCATTCGGCGGAGACCAATTCTGCTGAATCGGAGGTGTCTGCTGCAGTGACCTCGTGCCTCTGCCAAGAGCTAAGTCCACATCTTCTATAAATCGCTCTGCATCTTCCATAATAGATTCAATTTCAAACCTTTTACCTTCCATTACTAAGGCATTTCTCCTACTCCAGATTAGCCAACAAACAACTACGAAGACTCTGAGATCTTTTGCATTGAGGTACTTCGCCATCTGAAGATCCAGTCGCCGGAGAAGTGGATCGAACAACTTTTGACCCAAATCTGAAGTTGTCCAGACATTCTTCACAGCTGAACAGCCAAGGAATCGGTGGTACCTATCTTCTACTTCTTTGCTGCAGCAAGGGCAAGTCACAGGTACATCCATACCTCTCCTTCACAAATTGCATTTTAATGGTAAAAAATTCTGAAACAATCTCCACGTAAAAATACGGATTTTCTCTGGTAGAGCCATTTTCCATATCTGTTTGTTGAAATTGTATGTGCCCTGCACACTTGAACCCTCATGATCAATGGTATGGGAATGTGGATAACATAAGTTAGTAGCTATATGATACCCTGAAGCCACCGAGTAATCCCCATTTTTTGTGTGTCCCCAAATTAAACTATCTCCAGTTTTCTCCTGACAAAGGGGAATCTGTAAAATGCACTCTGCTTCACAAGAAACAAACGATTGTCTAATGAGATCTATGTTCCAGTGACCCTCTGCAGTTAACAAGTCAGCAACTTTAGTTTCCATTCCTAGAATCGGATAACTGTAGACCCTCCTACCACCTCCGATAGGGAGCCATCTGTGTCTGTAGATATCGGTGCTTTGTCCATCCCCCACAACATGTCTAATACCAGCATAGAGAACTTGTCTACCTAACAATATACTTCTCCATAAGAAGGAAGGATTAGAGCCTAGATGGGCAGCCAAGAATTCTGAATTTTTAAAATACTTGCCTTTCAGTACTCTGGACGCCAGTGAATTCGGGTTACACATAACCATCCATCCCTGTTTAGCTAAAAGGGCCAAAATGAAGGCCTCCAAACATCTAAATCCCATACCCCCATCACATTTCTTGGCACACAACTTCTCCCATTTACACCAATGGAGCTTCCTCTTTACCTCAGTACCACCCCACCAAAAACTTGTAGTTTTGGCCTGTATTTCTGCAGTTATAGATGCAGGCAGCATGAAGCAGCTCATAATGTAGCTAGGCATTGCTTGTATAACAGATTTGACCATCACTTCCCTCCCAGCAATACTCAAGCCTTTCTCATTCCACCCAAAAACTCTTTTCATGATTTTCTCCTTCGCCCCCTGAAACAGTTCTGTCTTATTTTTTGCTACACAAGTCGGGAGTCCAAGATACTTTGAATGACCCTCAACTGCATTAACCTTGAGGATGTTAGCAATCTCCAACTTTCTGTCTTGCATTACTTTTGGGCTGAAGCAAAGTGCTGACTTATCATAGTTTATGCATTGTCCTGAAGCTTTTTCGTAAAGATCCAGGTTTCTTTTCATTTCCTGCGCCTCCCCAACCACAACTTTACCAAAGAAGACACTATCGTCTGCAAATAAAAGGTGGGTGATAGCTGGACAGTACCTTGCAGCTTTTACCCCTTTTAGTGTACCCATGAGCTTTGATCTATTCATCAGACTTGTGATTCCTTCAGTACATATTAGAAAAAGATAAGGGGATATTGGATCCCCTTGTCTGATTCCCCTAGAGGGAATAATATCCCCAACTGGCTGGTTATTAATCACCACAGAAAATCTGACAGTCTTCACACAATGCATGATTTTCTGAACAAAACTTGTATGAAAACCCAGTTTTATCATCACAGCTTCAAGGAAAGCCCATTCGACTCTATCATAAGCCTTTGCCATATCGAGCTTTAAAGAGAAATACCCATTTTTTCCCCTTGATTTCTTAATAGTGTGCATTGTCTCAAAAGAAACCACCACATTATCCGTGATAAGCCTTCCGGGAATAAAAGCACTCTGAGTAATATCAATGACATGATCCAACACCACCTTTAGCCTGTTAGCTAACATTTTTGAAATGACCTTATAGCATACATTTGTGAGGCTTATAGGTCTAAAATCTTTAACAGTGCTTGGACTACTCAGCTTTGGTATCAAAACAATATTTGTAAGGTTAAGGCTAGATAGATCCATACCTTGATTTAGAACCATCAAAGCCATTTTGACCAAATCAGCTCCAACCGTACCCCAATACTTTTGATAGAATAAAGCTGGGATTCCATCCGGACCCGGAGCTTTTAGAGGATGCATTTGAAACAACGCAATTTAGACCTCTTCTTCATCAAAGGGTCTGATCAAGTCATTGTTCATGTCTGTAGTGACTTTTGTTGGGATTGCTTGTAGCACTTCATCCATTTCTATAGTTCCAGCAGTAAACAAATCACTGAAGTAGTCAACAAACATTTTCTGAGTATGAGCTCTGTTATCACACCAATTGCCTTGACAGTCCTGCAACCTTGAAATGGTGTTACTTCTTCTTCTTTGTGTTGCCTTCCTGTGAAAATAATTGGTGTTTTTATCCCCCTCTTTAAGCCACACTGCTCTAGAGAGTTGTCTCCACTTAACTTCTTCATCAGCTAACACATTGTTAAACTGACTTTCAAGCCTTCTTAATTTTTGCAGGTTACTAGCTGAAGGAGGAAGCTTAGTGGTGATATCAATCTGGCGCAAAATCTTGTCCTTGGCACATTTACTGAAGACCTTTTTGTTGCTGCACCAATTCTGTAGTTTATCACCTGTATTTTTGAGTTTTTGTAAGAAGGACTTTGGATTCTGAACATTTGGACTCGAACTCCAACTGTTGGAAATCACATCAGCACAATCCGTGTAATTACACCATTGAGCAGCAAATTTAAATGGACTTTTGGTATGCCTTGACCTTGTTTCAGTTTTTGCTTGTATAAGTACCGGACAATGGTCTGATGCCGAATTAGTTAAATGCAGCACTGTTGTTGCTGGAAAAAGTTGTAACCATGTATTAGATGCAACAGCCCTATCCAGGCGTTTCTTAACATTAGCTTTCCCTTCCCTCCTATTTTGCCGGGTGAACTTGTGTCCAACATATCCCAGATCCGTTAGATCACAGTGATGTAACGTTTGAGCAAACTCAGACATTAATCTTTGATTAGGAAACGACGCCCCTTCATACTCATCAAAGCTTAAAATTTCATTAAAATCGCCGCACACAAACCAAGGTACATCATCCCTAGGCTTTAGACGGCGCAAAACTTCCCACGACATAAACCTCTGATTTGCATCGGGGTTACCGTAAATACCCGTGAAATAAAAACTGGAATTTGTTGAATCTAAAATCTTCACCGACGCATGAATATAAAAATCATGGTAACAGAGAATAGTAACATCCACAAGAGAATTCCAAATAAGAGCTAGACCCCCAGCAAGGCCCCTCCGAGGCACCCACAACCCACTTTGGTAGCCAAGCTTACAACGGATCCTATCTCCTTTATTACTACCTAACTTCGTTTCTGAAAGAAAAACTAAAGCAGGAGAGTGACTCTTCACTATAAAATGAAGAGCGTTGAACGTGCTCGGGTTTGCCAAGCCCCGCACGTTCCAACTCAGGAGATTCATGGCCCTCGGCGGGGGTGATCCTTGCCACCCTCCGCCGTTTCAAAGTGAATGTCTTCTCTTTCCACGTCCGACTGCGATCTTCCCCTTTTCATTCCCACAACCAAACTCAGATTCTCACACTCCTTCTCAACAATATTATTGTCGGGTTCTTGAATCTTCACGACTTTGTTTCTCCCACCCTTGACAATGTTCCTAACCTTCGGCATCTCCTTGTAAACAGCCACTTCTTTTCCTTTGGATAAATTTGGAGAGACAGTAGTGCTTATCTCCTCCTCCTCACCCATGCTTTCTTTGTCCTGGACATGTGCACCAAAGAGGGCAAAGCCTTCCAGATTCATAACGTTAATTTTCCCTGTCCTTCTCACTGCTTCCATCGCTGCTGAGGCACGAAGCCAATCGCCATAAACATACCTGAATGGGCTCTAAACACTCACAATCTTGATGGCCACCTCGGCATGATTATCAATGAAATTGTAGATAGTCACACATATAGTTGGGACTCTTGGATTTTTTTGAGATGTACACCGTCGGTCCCATCCGTGTGTTCAATATTTTCTTATTTTGATGTCTCACCTGTTTGTTCAATTTTTCTTAAAATGATTTTTTTTTCGAAAACTACCATCTTAGCCCACTTAATTTCTATTGAGTCACCTTCCACTCAGTAAATTTCCAATGTTACTGGGATATTATTGACTTTTTAAGCTGTTTTAATAAAGTAACATTTTATTTTTGAACTATCTGGTGGGACGGAAAGAGTATATGAGAGATTCAAATTCAATGACGAAGGGAGAAAAATATGCCGTTGGTTAAAAATTTGAACTCGCAAACGTGATTTTGCGAGAAAAGAGAGAAGTGGATATCTACTTATGAAAGCCAATTGCAGTGCAAATGGAATAGAGTGAGGGTTAGACAGGGCGTCTGTTTATTAGCATGCAATGAGGGGAAAAAAAGTCATACAGAAAGTAGTTAAACTACACCATTTGTAATATACAAGTGCATAACTTGTGTCCGAGGCACGACCACAAAAAAGAGTGTGACAATTCTCTAAATTTGAATGACAGAGATTGTCTTATTATGAAATATTTAGTTCTTAAGATATGGTGGGAATAATCTATTATACATGTCACATTTTGGGAGATAGCTTATTCCCCATAATAGCTTACTATGCAGATAGGTTGGTAAGAGATTAAAGGGGCATTTCAATCGTTTGGAGGGCAATCTAGGAATGGAAAAAGATCCAAAATGCCCCTGTATTGTACTTAAAATACCAAAATGTCACCGTTTTACCAAAAAATCTCAGAAATGCCACTGTTTTAAAACCTCATTTTGTCTCGAGATTTCTGCACAATGAAACCTCTTTTCCATCTTGAGGTTTTTCCCAATGCAGATTTAACATTTTTGACTGCATTTTTTTGTTTGTTCATTTTAAGATTGATTAACACAAAATCACAATTCCCACAACCATTTTCAGCAAAAAAAATTACCAAATGCATTAAAAACAAAAATCGTGTTGGAGAAATAAGAAAACATGTCAACAAATGTATTACCATAATTTGTATAAAAATTGGACAAGGTTACTTCGTCAATTAGAGTATCAAAAACAATGTTAACATGTAATACATCATAAGCAGTGTACAAATATGTACTTAAATATCATTAGTAATGAAATTGTGCCACATAAATAAGAAAGTAGCAACATGAGCTACAACAAACTTTCTAATTTCTTCAAAAAAAAAAAAAGGTTAACGTGTTTTGTATGTAAATTGGCATATCCAAAAAGAAGATCAAGTACAACAAATTATGCCCCATAGCATTCACAACCTCCAGAAAAAACTATAGAGACCGATATGTCCCTCTTAAAGTCCTAATGGTTGACTGAAATTCAAAATAGATGCACAACTTAAGCTAAATTGCGCATATCAAATACCGTTAATCAATCTTAAAACGAACAAATAAAAAAAATGCAGTAAAAAATGTTAAAAACCTCGTTACGGTGCTCAGGTTTTTCTATTGGAAACCACATATTGTTTTTTCTGACGACATATTTTATTGTCAGAAACCTCAAGAACAAAATGAGGTTTTAAAATAGAGACATTCTGAGATTTTGGGGTGAAAATGTGGTATTTTGGTATTTTAAGAATAATACAGGGGTATTTTGGATCTTTCCTCCATCCAGGGTGTGCCCCAGTGCCACCTCAAATTCATTTAACGGTTGTTAACAGAAGGGTGTTATTTGTAAATATTTTGACACAAATTAAGGGCTTTCCATGTCAATTAGCAAACATTGAGGGTAGCAATTGCCTAATTGTCAAAACTCGGGGGTAGCAAGTGTAAATTGCCCTTATATTTTCAACCAGTTTATTCAAAAAAAATATATATTTCACTTGATTATATGGAGTAAAATAAATACTTACTTGGGAGTGGGGGGCTCAGCTATGAAGTCGGCTTGAGTTGTTTCCTAAATTAAAGAGGCCCGGGCTCATCACGCACGCTCTAATTTTTCCCTTTATAAATCAACGAAACTATTCGCTCTTACAGAAGATCTATTCTGATCTGGAACCACGATGAGATGGTCCAAGTATGGCGGTGGATTCAGGGACGAGAAGAAAGCAGGAACGAGAGAGCGTAGTAGTAGGTCTGGAGCAGCAGGAATCAGACGACGAAATAGTAAGTTAGAAGAAAGTGACTCCAAACTAGGAGGAGATGTTGACAAGTCTGATTATGGATTGATCATGTACGAAAAGAAGAAATCAGGAACAATAGAGCGGCCATGTAAGCGGAGAAAGTTGGAAGAAAAGTTGAGTTGGATAGAAGAGGCTGGTTTCTCATTAGAGGCAGCATCTGATTTGGATAATTCTGCCGCCTACAATTCCGTACCTGTATTGTATGTTCGCACCTCCATCAGAGATGCTGAAGCGAGTAAATCGCCATCTCAGTGGTATGCCATTCCTCCCCCACAAGATTTGGAACCGCCAACACCGCCAAGGAGGTGGAGGAGGGAGACGAAGAAACAGAAGCTTCTTCGTCTCTCGCCAGTACTATGGTGCAACTGGTGCAGCAGTTGATAATATTCTTTACATTTACCATGAAGGTGATATCATGGCTTATGATTTAATCAATGGTGAATGGTTTCATGACCCTGTTCATGGCTTAAGTGAAGGAACCGAGCTTCCTATTTATGATTGTTCTCGGAGCCCTTTTCTGCTTCACATTGGCAAAGGAAGGCTATGCATAATTTATGATAATTATGTGGATATCGTTAAGGTTCACCAAGACTTGATACTTGCTCAATTGTAAGGGTGATTAGGCGGCGGACATAAAGTGAAAAGCTACCCTCCATGCATCCTTGGAGTCACTTAGACGCTACTTCGTCCCTGGAAGTCAGTTGGAGGACTGCCTCGTTCTCTAGGTCATAGTTATTGAGCTGGGGTTCAGATCATGGATCGAATTTTACCCTTATGAATCGTGAACCGAATCGAATAGTGAATCATAATCATTCTACTTGCAGTGTTTTTATGTTGATATAATAAAATGTTGGAAAATTCTATATGAATAGAAAAAACGACAGAAATCTTAGACAGCAATTATGTGGCAATCACCATATCATCATCATCTCCAAATTCAAGTTTACAGTTGTAAAGGATTAACTCATAATATCTTATAATAATAGAATATCTAATTTTCCAAGCACCTCTTGCCCTGATTAAGAAATCAACTAACCCCATTTAAAGAAAAAACAAAAACAAATCAACTAACCCTTTTTTTTTTGGAGCGTCTAATCGTTCTTCATATAATAAAGGAGATGCGTTTGTGTTTATTTTGAAGTGTTTGTGTTTGTGTTCTTCATAAAATAAAGGTAATCGGTTGTGGGACAAGCTAAAATTTATTATTTGGAGAGGGCTGAGAAGTCTGCAATTTTTAAGAAGATTGCCGACAGTTTTTGGTCGTTTTGGATGGTAGATGTGGCGGTGGCTATGGTCATTGGGGTTGCCGTTTCTGGGTTCAGTTCGATCAATTGGAGGATGGTGCTGTGGTGGAGTCTGTTGTAGGCGTGTAATGTATTTTAGTTCGGGTCATAGCAATTTGTCCGGGGTGTGGTTGGTGGTGGAAGGCTGGAATCCATTGCAGTGGTGGTGGCCGTGGGGTGGTGGCGTAGAAGGGTTAGAAGACTCATGTGAGATTGGCGGAGAAGGGTCAATCCATCATTGCAGTAACACCAGGATACAAAGGAGGAGTTTTTTTTTTTTTTTTTTTTTTTTTTTTTTTTTTTTTTTTTTTGAGGAAACCTACCTTTATGGTAGGGCGGCATAAACCCCGCATATATTAAATAAAATTGGGCTTCCAACCCATAAAACAAATGAGGGGACATAAACCTTACCCACTAATTTAACAAACCAATACACAGCAGGCCCAAAAGACATAAAAATAAAATTCAAAGAAGAAACAAACAAACAAGCTTGAAATAAAAGACAAAAAGAAAAGATCCAAACACGTCTTAGTGGTTCGGGACTCTCTGGTCTTTTCCGTATCTGGTCCATCTTCAATGTCTTTCTCTAGAACACTCTGTAGATAGGTGGGGGATGAACCGTGTAAACTCTTGCATCTTTAGCTTCCAAACTCCTCGTAGCCATTAAATGCGCCGCTTGGTTGCCAGATCTCCTTATATATACAAGCTTATCCTTTTGTTGCTCCGTGATGAGGTAAAGAAGTTCTGCCAAAATGTCGTTCCATTCATTAAACCACATCTGAGAGATGTTCATCCTCTTCCAAACATTCAAAGAGTCTATCTCAAAGATCTTAGATTCAGCAAAAGTTCCCAGATCTCGAATCATTCTAGTTGTTTCCAATAAAGCCCTCGCTTCACCGAGATTAGAGTTCGTGCTAGTGGAATAGGGATTGATATCGCCATCAAGAAATCCCCTTTGTGATTTCCGCAAATCGATCATGCACAAGCTCGTCGGTTGATGCCAGAAGAGGCGAAATCTACATTAATTTTGATTGATCAGTCTGTAGGAGGAGTCCAAATTTCTGGTAAGCTTCTCTGATCTTGAACTCTTTGGATATCATCACAACGCATCCAGTCATTGCGCATATAATCTACCCAGTTGAGAACATGTTTCTGATTCTGCTCTTTGTGTTAAAAAACTTTCAGGTTACGAGATCTCCATATAATTCAAAGACAATCCACAAAAATTACCTGGCTTATCTCATTATTTTGAAGAAGGATAGTACTAATCCCGTGTCTCATACTCGAAAAAATACCTGATAAGTCTAGAACAGACCTATAATGGTTCCAAACAAATTTGAAGTAGTCACAATCTCTGAAAAAATGGTGTTGTGATTCTGCATGATAACCACAGATGGGACAAGCAGGATCCAATTGAATATCGCGATGATGGAGATTATCTTTAACAGGTAAATAATTGGAGCACAACCTCCAAAGGAAGAGTTTAATCCTTTGAGGAACTGGTAAGCACCAAATACCCCTAGAATCTTCTTGGATTACCCCTGAACTGGATTCTCATGTAGATGTTGAATTAGTCCTCGAATCTTTCAAATGAAAAGTCCTATGATAGTCTGTCTTCACAGAATAGTCACCATTCAATGTAAAACCCCAACACAAGCCATCTTGAGTACTTCTAAGATTAATTGGAGTGTGGATAATATCTTCAAAATAATCATGATTGAAATGGGTGGAGATGAGATCATAATTCCAATTTCTACTTTGAGTAATCAAAGTACTAACTGTGGAACTAATTGGAAGTGTAGGAAAGCTATAAACCCTTCTTCCACCTTTATCCATAATCCACTTATCTCTGTAGATGAGAATTTGGTCTCCACTGCCAACAGTAAGTCTGCATCCTTCTTTCAAAATAGATTTAGTCTTATGGAAACTTCTCCAAATATAGGAAGGAGAACATCCAAGCTCTGCCCGAAGGATAGAGTTATCCCTGAAATATTTAGACTTGAGACATTAGACACCAGAAGGTTTGGATTGTGAAGAATCCTCCAAATTTTTTTGGCAAGATAAAGATTTTAAATGATTCAATATCTCATGCGGGATAGGATATTAGTATTATTTAGTTATTTAATTAATAGTCAGGTTGTTAGTTTATTCATTTAATCATTATTTTGATATTTATTTATTTAATTAGTAGCTCGGGCCGACCCCATTAGGTTAAAATATCTAGCTAGGGTTAGGAGTTTATCTATTTAAGCAGTGTACTACTTTTTTATTAATCATTCAATAATGAAGAAATATTTTTCTGAATCCTACTCTCTCTTTTGTCTATCTCTGCCTTTCCGTCTGAATTCTTCAGTTCTACTCCTCTAAATCTGTCCAATTCTTCTACTATCCAAACTTGCTCGGCCCGATCTACTAATTAAAATAAATAAATATCAAATTAAACTAATTAAATGAATAAACTAACAAACTGACTATTAATTAAATAACTTAATAATACTAATATCTAGGGGTGCAAACGGTTCGGTTTGGTGCCGTTTCTGAAGAAACCATAAACCAAACCGAATATATCGGTTTGCTAATTTTTAAACCAAACCAAACCGTTTGAAACTATACACCGAACCAAACCAAACCGAAAAGTTACGGTTCGGTTCGGTTCGGCCGGTTCCCGTAATCACTTTTACGTTGATATGATTATAGTAGTATGCCAATAAAATTTAAATTTTAACCAAGACATAAATTAAATAAACATATAGAACTCACAAAATTACAGTTTTAGATTGAGACAAGATGGGACATGAAAAAATAGAGAAAACTAACATCAATCAGATCAATTTAGTTCACTAAACCATCTACTTGAAATACGCTTCTATAGATTATTAAATATACTTTATACAATGTTTGCTATAATAGAACTATATTGTGTACGCAACGGTTTGGTTCGGTTAATTCGGTAATTATTAACAAACCGAAACCGAACCGATTAGACCGGTTTGTGAAGAACTTGAACCATTTGTAAATCAGTTAACTTTAGAAACCGTCCAAAACCATGACAATCTGTTTGGTTCGGTCGGTTTGACTGGTTTTTTCGGTTTTACTTACACTCCGACTAATATCATATCCCGTATCACTCTCCCACCCTTAAAAAGCATCTTGCCCTCAAGGTGGGAGTTGAAAAAAAAAATCTTCAATATTCTTGGCAGGGTCGAATAGGCGTTGAACAAGCTTGAGAAAATTAACTTAGATGCCCAATCTTGATAAACGGATGCCGGAATCGTGTTTGGGAGGTCAAAAAATCCTAGAAAAGAGTACGGGTCGTAAAAATTTGGAGCCACGGCTGATAAATGAGCCGACTAAAGGTGGTTGGCTCATGTGGAGCCGTCTAAGAGTCCACGGCTCAGTCCTAGCCGGAAGAAAGCCGACTAAAGGTCGCTTGAGCCGGGCCAGAGGAAAGCGCACGGCTAAATTGAGCCATTTCCAAGCTGGTTGCAGGTTGTTGGCTAGATCGAGCCGTAATAGAGCCGGCTTCAATTGGTCGGCTAAAACAAGTCGAATCTTATTCACCGAATCGCCGGCGTGGCCTCCTGGACAGTGGCGGAGCCAGGAAATCAAGTCAGCCGGGGCAAAAAATAATGACGGGGAGAGGAATCGAACACAGGTTGTAAGCTTTCGTAGTTATGAACTTCAGGGGGGGGGGCAAAATTTTATATCTCTTAACAATTAGTCATAAAAAATCTAAAAAATTATAGGTATTAGTAGAAATTTTCAAATTTCAGGGGGGCACCTGCCCCCCCTTGCCCCCATGTAGCTCCGCCCCTATTCCTGAACGTGCTCGGAAGCGACCTGGGTGGTCCTGGATGGGGTCGTCGGTGTCTGGGAGCGATCTGGGTGGTCCTTGTTGGGGCCGCCTGGTGCGATCGGAGGGTGGTTGCAGGAGCGACGGGAAAGTTGGATAAGCGGCGGCCAAAACGGCCGCTTCACACCCGTCGGTCGCCTGGAAAGCTTCGGACGCCGTCTTTGGTGGCGGAGCTGTTGGCGTGGAGGCTTGGGTCGGTGTTGGAGGCAACGACGGTTTGTTCGCCGGAATCAATGGCGATGTATGGGGGTTCTGGGTTTTTGTCGGCGGTGGTGATGTTTTCTGGGTTTGCCGCTGCAGAGCAAGCAAATCGGACGGCTGATGACGTTTTGAACCCATTGGCGGATGTGATTGCGCCGGTGGTTGCTGTTGGAACTCCGGCGTCATTACTTCTTGATGCTGGGTTTACGGATGTGGTTGCTGCGTGATGGGCTGCTGGTGTTGTTGGGCATCTTCCTTGGCCGCGGTTCGTTCTTGCGATGGAGGCGGCGGTGCAATCGGCTTGATCTGGACCGGCGGACCCACGATGGTGGTTGCTGTAGCTGCCAAGAAGAAGCTGCAATGGCTGGGTCATGGATCGAATCTTCGTAATAGTCCGAAGCAAATTGTTGTTATACCGCTATCAAAAAATCAATCCACGAAGAAGAATTGTTATTGTACAGATAAGGCCGATACAACTCGGATGCGGGACTGTCAATAACAATTCCTACTAGCTGAAATCGCTCGTCTTCTGGCGTATGGGGTCAGCACCTGTAAATCGCGGAGCATCCGAACGAATGCGTGGGTATGGCGAAAAAACTCCTTTCCATCTATTCTTGGAGTGTGCGCTTCGGAGTTTCGGAAAAATAGAATCAAAGTTAGTTAGTAAGAAAGATTGAAATAAGGGGTGCCATCAAAAACTTTTTGCAGTGACATTTTAGCTATTGGATGAAAAGAAAACTATACATTAATCTTCAAATACGCGTCCAATGTTAACGGAAAGTTAACAGAAGGTACCTACTTGATCGAAAATTCAACATTTGGGACCGGTGGTGCTCAATTTTGAGATTTGGGTACCCATTGCTCGAGTTTGCAAAATATGGATACCTCCTGTGCAATTTAGCCTCTATTTTTTCTCTCTTTCCATGTTACTATTTCTCAATATAAATTACAAACAGATTTTGCAAAATATGTATTTGGAAACAAGTTGAATATGGGGAGCAAATAAATTATACGTACAAGTACAAAAACAAAAAGGAAAAGAAGGAAAAGGGACAATATTTACGTAGGGTGGGGCCAGAAGCGCTCCAGCTATGAAGTCGGCTTGAATTTTCCCCTCATATAAAGAGAGGCCTTTGCTCATCACGTTTGGTTCAGGTTTTAAAATCTCTTACACCGTCGTCCACACGATGAGATCACAAATCAAATCAAAGGGCGAATCGTCCAAGTACGGTGGTACATTGGGATGTGGGAAGAAATCAGAAACAATAGAGGGTAGGTCCAGACCAGCAGTAATCAGACGATGTAGGAGAGGGTAGGCTTCCGGCATCAGCAGGAGGAAGGCGATGTAAGTGGAGAAAGTTGGAAGAAAGGTTGAGTTGGATAGATGAGGCTGGTTTCTCAATAGTTGCAGCATCTGATTTGAATAATTCGACGGCGTACCATTCCGTACCTGTCTTGTATATTCGCACTTCTGTCAGAGAAGCTGGAACGGATAAATATCCATCCCAGTGGTATGCCATTCCTTCCCCACAAGATTTGGAAGTTGGTCCACGTCCCGCTCGGACGGAGAAGAAGCATGAGTATCCTTCCCTCTCGCCAGTATTTGGCAAGATGCCTAGGGATGTCCCCGCAAATTGCAGGATGGTAGCTTTGCTACCTCGTATCTACTTGCTAGGCGGTACCTGCTATGGTCAATTGAGTCGTCCAAGCAGACAAGTTTTCTCTTATGATATTTCCGCTCCCCATAAAGGTTGGGTGAAACGAACAAACCTAATATGTGCCAGATATTGCCCGTATACTATTGCACTGGATGGGAAAATCTACGGTTTTGGCGGTATGGATTATACGTTACCAGTTGACGTGCCTTATGCTGAGGTTTATGATCCTGAACTAGACAGATGGGAAGCACTGTCTGGGGGTGGTAGCATGATACGGTATGTGTCCTCTGGCAATGTTGTGTTCATGGATCAATATGGAACCAAAAACATTCTGGTTCGCACTAATTGTTGCGATAGTTTCTACACATATAACACATCTGCCAACTCGTTCACCCTGCAACAACGTGTTCCCATGAACTACTGGGGTGAAGGTGGTGCAGCAGTTGATAATATTCTTTACATTTACCATGAAGACGGTATCATTGCTTATGATTTAATCAAAGCTGAATGGTTTCATGACCCTGTCCATGGCTTAAGTGAAGGAACCGAGCTTCCTATTTATTCTTGTGCTCAGACACCTGTGCTGCTTCACATTGGCAACAAAAGGCTATGCATAATTTATGCTTACGTGGAAGAGTTTAAGGATCCCCAAGACATGATACTTACTTTCTCAATTTTAAGAATGATTCGGCGGCGGACATACGGCGGAAAAGCTACCCTTCATGCATCCTTGGAGTCATTTAGACGCTACATCGTCCCGGGAAGACATTTGCATGAGTGCCTCGTTCTCTAGGTCATCAATTCTAGTTTACATTTGGTTGTAAGTTAGGTTATTTGCAAGCTATATGAATCCATTGAAAATTTGCAAATGGGTGCTAGCTCAGTGGTACAGCGTTTGAAGCCTCTGCATGAGGTCTTGTGTTCGTACCCGGCTATATGATGTAATTCTCTAAAAACAATCCAATGAAATAGACTCTTCTTGGTTAAGTGTGGAGTTTTAGGTTGAATCTTGCCAACTTTGCGAGTTGATATTTTGAGATGTATTTAGTAAAATCAAACCATGATTTCTTTAGCTTGTAGCTAGTCGTGAGATCTTCGAATTTTTGTCTTGAGTGAATCACATCACACTCTTATTCTCCTTGAAACCTGCTTTGAAAATAATGCTCGTATGAACATTGAACTTATTTATTCTCTCAAGCATTGAGGATAACATAAACATATGTTTTCAATAGATCATAACTCCTCGATTATCTATTGAAACTTTTAACTATTTTCCTCTCTAAAAGCTATATCTAAATACTCCAAATCGTCTTCTCCGAGTTTCTTCCTGATTCGTTGTGGATTCTCCTCAAATATAGCTCAAAGTAGCTACGTAACCATAAAATCATTAAGAATTGATTTCACACTATCAAGTTCTGTCAATCATAACTCTCCGAGTATCTATTGAAACTGCATTATGATTTCTCCTATGAGAATTTGGCTAATAATACTCTAATCATTCGTACACAAGCATTTCTCATATCCTTGATACATTTCTTAGAAATTAAGTTCAAAGTAACTAGCTTGAAACGGTTTGAATTCTCAATTATATTCCAAGTGTTGGACTGCTGTTTTTTTTTTCTCAAATTTGACTTATCATTTCTACTTGATTTCTCTGAGTTATTGGAGTACATATATGATTGGGAATCCTCAACCTTCAATATTCAAAACACACCTCTCAGTTTCTCAAATCGTTTCATTGGACCAAAAACTGAATGTGAAAGTTAACTAGTTGAGAACACCTCTTCTGACCTTTGACTTTTTATTTGACTCATCAGATGACTTAATCGACCAGAGCCTCCTTCTAGAAAATTTTTCATACTCAAATTTCAAGTCGAAGGGTCAAGTTTGATTTTCTGGAAACCCTAGTTCAGTTCAGCTGTCTGGGAGGGGTAAAACAGTAATTTCACAAATTCTCAAATCAAAGACTAAGATCATGATGCAGGGCACTCAGTGACAGCTTCATAGCATCTGAATCCAATTATGCGTGACTGGCCTTAAACCTGATTAATCATACTGAAATAGTGACTAAACTGCAATTTAGTCAAACCTCGAGTACTTGAGTGCAAATAACAAGAACTTGAGATTCAAGCCTAAATGGGCAACTATGTGACTAAGGAGACTTTTGAGACTTTTCAACTAGGCATAACTAAGGTTTTAGAGACAGTCAATGACTCTACTTATAAGACTGGGATTTTAGGGGAAATGGGCAACTATGTGACTAAGGAGAGAGAAAGAGGTTTTTGCTTGTTTTATGATACTAGGAGTTAAAGCATCTCCAAGAGAATGAGTAAATGCACTTTTCAAGCAAAAAAATGGTCCAAAATACATGAAACACAATTCTAATAGATGGAGCAAAACTTAGGACACTTAAATGGAGAAGCAAAGTGAGGACATACTATTCATGAGGAGCAAACAGTAAACTATTTTATATTCAAAATTTTGATTACCATCTACAATTTGTTTGTTATGGGTTTAGGTGTACAAGGCTTGTAATGGGTGGATTATGCTAAGTTAGATTTTATTTACACTCTTAACTAACTAATTTTGGACTCTTTTTTTTTTTAACTAAGTATTGTCGTGCTTACAATTTTGTAACGTATCCGGTCACCCCCTAAGAAAATTGTAACTAATTGGTCAACCCCATTTTTATTTAAATAAATATCGTGTGTAAATTGGACGATTATCGCATATAATATAATATAGTATAATGGTTAGAAAACTAAAAGTTATTTAAATATTCATGACGGATCAAATTTGCTCTTCACTGTTGAGCATAAGCAACAAAGTGGATGAACAAATTTTTCTCTAGAACCAAAGTTGGTCTAGGACACAAAAAAAATTGCTCCTTCTCTTTGGAGTTGTTCTAGGAACTTTTAAGTCTTTTTTTAAAAAAAAAAAAGTTTGTTTAAGGAAATATTATAATTAAGTTATAGTCAATTAGTCATTATTATTAAATTAATTAGTTTTACAAATTTGATTTTCCGTTTCCTTAACTGTTTGGTGCCCATCCGTACAAAGCAGTTACCATCAGTAAACTTCTTTTTCAAATTTTTGGAGGCAGTTAACCACCCTGTTTTGCAGTTACAGAAGCGGTTTGCCACCATGTAAAGCAGTTTCTGGGCTTCTCCTTGCCTGATTCTGCTGCAACTTCACTCTACCACAGAGTTGTTTTCCAATCTTTTCTTGTACTTTGACCAACAATCTAATTTCTCCATTTTTCTTATTTCTTTTCCCTGTTTCCTTTGACATGGAGGAAGAAGCAAATCAAGGGACAGAAGAGGTTAATCATGAACCTGATCTAGCCTACAACATGAATCAGATGACTCTAACAGAAGAGGAGATCAAGTTGTTTATCTTCCTGAGGACTCCTTGGATGAAGGCATCAAAGACTGCAAAAATAGCATATTTGGTAAGATTTACCATAACAGACCTATAAATGCTGCTGGTTTACATGCTTCTTTATGTAACTTATGGGAAGATCCAGAAGGATTTCAAATCCATACAATTGGAAAAAACATTTTTCAATTTCTGTTTAACAATGCAGAAGACATGAATAAGGTGTTGAGTAATCAACCATGGTTGTTTAATGGAAGTTTGATTGTCATGAAAACTTGGATTGAAGGAGAAAATATGTTGACTATGGACTACAATAATGTAATTTTTCTGCTTCATTTCAAGAATATGCCTTCAGAGTGTTTAACTGTTAAATTAGGAGAAGGAATTGCAAATGCCTTGGGAATTAAACACATTGTGGAGATTCCAGATAGGGCTAGTTGGGATGGGAGATATATCAGGGCAAAAGTTGAAATGCCAATCACTAAACCCATTCCCAGATGCATCAAAATCAAGAATACTATCAGTGGAACACTAGTTTGGGTAGACATAAGGTATGAAAAATTACCTTTGCACTGTGAGTTCTATGGTCTAATTGGGCATGATGTTAAAACTTGTCCAACTTTCAAGCACAATCAGAAACAGGGGTTAGTCTACACTTGTATGTATGGTGCTTGGCTTAAGAGTGCCCAGAACCCTGCAAATCCAGTCACAAACCCATTTCAGAAACCTGACTTGATTAATGCAAAGAAATTCAGTGCTACAAGGAACATGGTACCTAGTATGAATGGTAATTTTGGAGAAGCTGCTGTCAAAGTGTCATCATCTGTTGCTTCCAAAACTGAGCCTGCAAACAAAGGGAAAGAAGTTATAAATGTCCAATCTGTTGTCACAAAACTGTGTACTAATTTGCAAGAAGGTCAGAAGAAGAAAAGAAAGACTTTTACCAACAAGCAGGAACATCAGGGAGATAAGGCAGAGTTTACTCAAGGTAAGAAAACTCAAGAAGTTCACAGCAGTATTGACAAAGAAGACTTTACTTCTACTGTTCAAGACAATAAGAGAAGTAGAAGTGATGAAAAATTGGCAGACATGTCATTTTTTGATGAGATATCGGCAGGGGTTGATGACAACCCTTGCCGGAAGCCATGAATACACTCTGTTGGAATGTACGAGATTTGGGGAACACTCGTGCATTCCTAGCCCTCAAAGACAAAGTGAGGGTGGAGTTTCCTCATATTGTTTTTCTTATTGAAACAAAGTTGGAAAAGAAAAAAGCTGAAAACTTAAGAATGAAGCTGCACTACAAAAATGGTTTTCATGTTCCGAGACAAGGACTTTCTGGAGGTCTTTCTATTCTTTGGAAGGAGGAGGTGGATCTTTATATTTTGAAGTACCATAAGTCTTTCATTCATTGTAAGATTTATGATAACCAAGATCCTTCGAAGTGGTTATATTTAACTGGTTCTTATGGTGATCCAGACACAACTCTAAGGGGAGTTTCTTGGGATCTACTAAGCAAGATTAAACCTCCTGATCCAGCAATACCTTGGATTGTCATGGGTGATTTCAATGAAATCACCGGGCATCATGAATACTGGGGTTCTTCTATTAGGTGTGACTCTCAAATGGCTATGCTTAGAAACTGCATAAGAGATTGTAATCTCTATCATTTACCTGCTTCAGGTCATTTCTTTACCTGGTCCAACAACAGACAAGGTCATCACCACACTAAAGAGAGGCTGCATAGAGCTCTAGCTAATGATGCTTTCTTACAAACTTACAACACTGCTTCAGTGGAAGTACAGGAAAAAAGTTCTAGTGATCATCATCCTTTGCTGGTTAGATTTTGTTGTCAAAGGCAGAATACATTTAAACAAAGAAGAAAGCAGTTTGACTACAGCTGGATTAAGGATACTCAATGCCTTGACTTAACTACTAGTAAATGGAGTCTCCCCAATCCTACTAACTCTTTGGATTCTCTTATGATGAAAATACAGGACATCAATTACTATTTGCACAACAGAGATAGAGGCAAAAGAATGAACAAAAAGGAAGTGATGACTAGACTTCAGAAAACTCTGGCCCATCTCAGAAACCAATTTCCAGATGCTGATAACATTCATCAGATGAGATCTATTCAAGACAGCATTAATACTATTCTTCTCCAAGAGGAGATGGACTGGAGACAGAAATCTAAAGCCCTTTGGCTTAAGGAGGGTGACAGAAATACCTCCTACTTTCACAGAAAAGCCTCATCAAGAAGAATAAGAAACTACATTAAGGGCATTTACAATGCAGACAAAGTTTGGGTGACAGAAGAATGACATTGCTGAGGTATGTTTGGATTATTTCAAAAATATTTACACTTCCGAAACTGTTACTCACCTTGATATTGTCTTAGATGCCATACCTGTTAAGGTAACTGATGATATGCACAACATTTTATTGGCTAATTATGACCAAGGTGAAGTGTTAGAAGCCTTAAATCAGATGCACCCTCTTAAGGCACCTGGACCTGATGGAATGCCAGCAATTTTTTACCAACATTACTGGTCCATTGTAGGTGAAGAAATTACTCAGTTGGTTCTGGAAGTACTGAATGAGAGAAGGGACATCACAAGTATTAATCAAACTTGTGTGGCTTTAATACCTAAGATTGATGTGCCCAAAGAAACAACTGATTTCAGGCCTATCTCTTTATGTAATGTCATTTATAAGTTGATTTCAAAAGTCTTGGCTAATAGACTTAGAAGAATTCTTCCAGATATTATAGATGACACTCAAAGTGCTTTTGTTCCTCAAAGACAAATTACAGATAATGTCATTATTGCCTTTGAAACCATCCATTCTATGAAAAAGTTCAAAAGAGGAAATGGCTACTTTTCTCTGAAGTTGGATATGGCAAAAGTTTATGACAGGATTGAATGGAACTATCTAAGGGGTTGTATGTCTAAAATGGGCTTCCCAGATCCTTTCATTCAGCTTATTATGAATTGTGTTACTTCAGTTTCTTATTCAATCTTGATTAATGGAGGAAGAACATCTTATTTCCATCCTTCAAGAGGATTAAGACAGGGTGATCCCATTTCACCTTACCTTTTTATGCTTTGTTCAGAAGGGTTTACCTCTTTGATAAATAAGGCTATTACTGAGGGAAGGTTGCAAGGTTACAAATCAGTTGGTTACGGGCCTATTATTTATAAGCTTTTCTTTGCTGATGATTCCTTTTTTTTTGGAAAGGCAACTCCTGAGGAGGCTACTACCCTTAAAGGGATTATTGATGTGTTCTGTCAAGCTTCTGGTCAAAAAGTTAACTGCAACAAGTCTGCTATAGTTTTCTCTCCTTCAGTGACTAATGTGGCAAAAACTTCTATTCAGGAGATTTTTGAAATACCAGCAGCTTTGTGCCATGCAAAATATTTAAGCCTGCCTACAGCTATTGGTAAAGATAAGAGAAGAATTTTTTGCAAACTTAAGGACAGAGTGTGGAAGAAGGCTTCTAGTTGGAAGGAAAAAATGTTATCACCAGCAGGTAAGGAGATTCTGACTTTTTTGGAGATGCTCTTACAACTTTTAAGACTTTTTTTTAATATTTAATTAATTTTTTTAGGAAATATTATAATTAAGTTACAGTCAATTATTTTTTTTAGAGAATTATAGTCAATTAATCATTGTTATTAAATTATTAGTTTTACTAATTTGATTTTCCGTTTCCTTAACTGTTTGGGACCCCCATTGACATTAACAGGCTTCATTGCCAATATTTTGGGCCCGAAGCGGTGGGCTTGAGTTTTTGCCCCGGATAGAAGAGGCCTTTGCTCACTACACCTGTCTAATTTACGCTCATCATATCTAATTCGGCCTCATAACTATATTTATATCTCTGTCGCACAAATTTATATATATACCGACCCTATCTTGAAGAGTTGCAGAGGCTGGGGCTCATCATCACGTCCAATATACTCACGTTCACGAGTATGTACTAGTGTTATTATTTATTCCTTCTTGGACATGATCTGATCTGATCTGGCTACACGATGAGATCACAAATCAAGTCAAAGGACGAAGCACCAGGAATCAGACGATGTAGGAAGTTAGAAGAGCGTGACTCGAAAGTAGGAGGACATGTGGGCAATTCCTATCATGGATTGATGTACGACGAGAAATCAGGAACAAGAGAGGGTAGGCTTGCGGCATCAGCAGGAGGACTCGGGCGATGTAAGCGGAGAAAGTTGGAAGAAAGGTTGAGTTGGATAGAGGAGGCTGGTTTCTCAATAGTTCATTCTGATTTGGATAATTCGGCGGCGTATAATTCCGTACCTGTCTTGTATATTCGCACTTGTGTCAGAGAAGCTGGAACGGATAAATATCCATCCCAGTGGTATGCCATTCCTTCCCCACAAGATTTGGAAGTTGGTCCACGTCCCGCTCGGATGGAGAAGAAGCATGAGAGGAATCACTATCCTTCCCTCTTGCCAGTATTTGGCAAGATGCCTAGGGATGTCCCCGCAAATTGCAGGACGGTAGCTTTGCTACCTCGTATGTACTTGCTAGGCGGTACCTGCTATGGTCGATTGACTCGTCCAAGCAGACAAGTTTTCTCTTATGATATTTCCGCTCCCCATAAAGGTTGGGTGAAACGACCCAACCCAATATGTGCCAGATATTGCCCGTACACTATTGCACTTGACGGGAAAATCTACGTTTTTGGCGGTATAGATTATACGTTACCAGTTGACGTGCCCTATGCTGAGGTTTATGATCCTGAACTAGACAGATGGGAAGCACTGTCTGGGGGTGGTAGCATGATACGGTATGTGTCCCCTGGCAATGTTGTGTTCATGGATCAATATGGAACCAAAAACATTCTGGTTCGCACTAATTGTTGCGATAGTTTCTACACATATAACACATCTGCCAACTCGTTCATGTGAACTACTGGGGTGAAGGTGGTGCAGCAGTTGATAATATTCTTTACATTTACCATGAAGCCGGTATCATTGCTTATGATTTAATCAAAGCTGAATGGTTTCATGACCCTGTCCATGGCTTAAGTGAAGGAACTGAGCTTCCTATTTATTCTTGTGTTCTGACACCTGTTCTGTTTCACATTGGCAACAAAAGGCTATGCATAATTTATGCTCAAGTGGACAAGTTTAAGGATCCCCCAGACATGATACTTACTTGCTCAATTTTAAGAATGATTCGGCGGCGGACATACGGCGGAAATGCTACCCTTCATGCATCCTTGGAGTCATTTAGACGCTACATCGTCCCGGGAAGTCATTTGAATGAGTGTCTCATTCTCTAAGTCAGGTTCAGATAATGTTTCGAAATTCACCTTCACTAAATCGTGAATCGAATTGAGTCGTGAATTGTAAAGATTCTACTTGCAGTATTTTTATGTTAATATAATAAAATGTTTCATAAAGCTATAAAATTGATTTTTTTAAGAAAAAGATTCTTTCATTCACTGGGTTCAAAACGAACCAACTCATCATCAACACATTGTTGTGCCCAAATCCACACTATGGATTCTTTTAACTGCAAACCAAAACGTGCATGAGCATAGCTAAGCTATTCGCTGTTCTTGGGCACATTTAAGCTATAACATTGATGAATAAAATATTCATATTTAAAGAAGAATAAAAAACATAAATTATTGGAAAATCGTACTTAAATTAGTAATCAGAAGTTTCACATATGTAAAAAGAAATATAAAGAATAATCAAGATATAAATAGGCATGTTAAGCAAGGAACTACGATTCTACGTGATACCAAGGAGATTGAAAAATCGGAAACTATTAGCCCTGGGATTGAGAAAATGCACTAGTAATTTAAATCAAATGTATGTGGCAACAAAGACAAAATGCAGGAACTAATGTAGGAGGGATTATTTCTTAGACCTTCAGATGAATCGTACGAATTAGTCTGAATCGTAAGCTTCGGACTCTTGAATCGGTATCAAATATTCTTTTCTCCATTAAAGATTCATTAAGGGATTTGCACCGTTGTATGGGTGACAAGTCGAATCATAGGATACGAATCGTGAATCGTAAGATTGTGACAGCTAATGCTATAGGTCATCATCAAATTCTAGTTACTTTTTCATGGTTGGTTCTGTTATCAACTCAATAAATTAGTTTCTACACAAACCTTTGGTTGTAAGTTACGCTACTTGCAAGCTAAATAGATCCGATGAATTAGTTGACTCTTGTTGCTCAATAATGAAATATAGTTTTCTTGTTTAGTTGATGGTCTCACTACAAAAAAACTAGCAAATACGACGGTCAAAAAATACGACGGCCGATGCTCGTGTCGTATCTAACTAAAATGCGTCGGTCACTAGGCGGCTGTCGTATTAGCATTAAATACGACGGCCACATCAATAGATGTCGTTTATAGTACCCAATTACTACGGCCATGTCAGCAGCCCGTAGTTTCAGTTTGACAATTACGATGGAATACTTTTTGACCGTCGCATTAGTAAGCCAAACGACGTGGTTAGACGAAACCCTTCGTTTAGATAAAAAAAAAGACCCCACTTTCAGACTCCACTTTCAGACTCCACTAAATCTCGGCAAGTCAAAGCATCGTTCCTTTGTTGTGAACTTAGACGAAACCCTTCATTTCTCTCTCGCTTCCTTGCTCAGTGCTCACCATAACCCGTTCATCTCTCTCTGCCTCCCCCCCTCTCTCTCTCTCTCTCAGTTGCCGCTTTGTAGACGTTTATTGAGGCCCAAGGTCGTCGGTGCACCTAGTTTTACGGAAAATTGAGTCTTTCTTAGATGGAGTGCATCGCCAGTCCCTGGGTTCAATGTCGAGGGGTTCAACCTTTTCAATGTCGAGATGGAGTGCATCGCCAGTCCCTAGGGTTCAAGGTAAGTCAACCAGTTTCTCAATTGCCTTTGCTATTTCTTGTTTTCGACTCGCTTATCCTCTTCCCTTCTTTCGTAGTGCTCTGGATTAGGGTTAATAATGTTTCCAGCAGGTTTGCTTCATCGATTTGGCTAGCAAATCGAAGAAATTGAAGGGTTCCCTAGTTCGATGTCTAATTTATTCATTAATTAACTGTTTGTTGTGTTGCTTCAGTAATCTCTGTCCGAAACCTCTATTATTATATCTTTGCCTCTGTTCCTACAATCATCAATGAAATTCACAACTATACTTAGAAAGGATGGTACTCCGGTAGTACCTTCTTTACGGCTGCCTTGCTCGTTTGGTTGTATGCCTTTGGTAATACATTCTTTATTTGTTCATTTTTTGTTAGCATTATATATATATATTAGAAATATATATATATATATATATATATATATATATATATATATATATATATTAGAAATGTGGACTAAGATTGTAGATATGGCTTCTGCAGCCTTTAATTGATTAGCACGAGCATAAAGCTTTGAAATCATTAATCAAAGTCAAATATTTTGGAAACTAAGAAATTTTGATAAGTAGAAATCACACAAAACATCATAAAAATATATGCATAGGAAGCAACTGACACAGGCTTTTAGATACCTAGGTTCTTCCTCTTAAGCATCCTCAGTTGAGAGTTTAGGTTATAAGGTGAAGTGGGTTTCAACCTTGTCTTCCGTTGTTTCAATAGAAGTATTTGCTTTATATCATAAATATTTTTCAGAAGAAAAAAAAATGGTGAGGAAAGAATGAAGATGAATGGAAGGTTTCATTTTATTGAAGCCTTACACTATCTGATGCGATAAAAGGATAGTTAGACTGAAGTATGTGTTGGAGCTTGCAGGGGACTGGATATGCTTGTTAGCCGGTACTTAAGTGCTTGTGTTTGGTGGTCTCCTTATGTGATTTATGAAGTCTCGTGATGGTTCGAGAGAGACTTTGAACTAATTTCAAAGTATTATGGAGTACTTTGAAGCATTGTTTTTGACTTAGCCTTCTACAACAAATCTTCGAGTTACGGAGCATTCGACAATGAAGAATTTCTCAGTTTGGAAGGAATTTGATCATAAGTGTTATTTTACCGAATTTATGATTAATTTTTGTGGGTTTGGATCTTGATGGATGGATTGACATGATTGATACTTCTGTTAACTTAATTATCAAAATATTTCGTGTCTGCAGATTGTGCTGATTTTGTCTATGAACTACTATACGATCATTTTTGTACATACACATATAGGTTGAGAATTAGAGATAAGTATGCATTATAAGGATTAATCACATGGGTTTATAATTGAGGCCCAGCATGCTTACAGTTAGCACCATAAAAACATCACCTACAGGAACATGAATGTTAATAGATTATTTGATAGGCTGATTTTAGAAGTATGATGAAGCCAAAACGCTCCTTTTCCTCTCTAATAATCAAACGTATTGTCAGCCGGGTTCTAATCGATATAAGTTGTGACTCTTTCGTTTTTTAATTGAGTTCAGCATGAGAAGTTTATAAATTGAATTTCGTATGGGTGACCTGTGAATGCTATTGAATACACTGCTCGTTCCAATCTTTCTTGAGTCTTGAAGCCCGCTTTTATTTACATGTATTGGGAACTTGAGGTTAATTATCTGCTTATTTATATTTCAATTCACAAATATTGTGAAATGAAAGTCGTTGTAGGGGTGTACTAATTTGATTTTAAAATTAAGTAACAAAAAAAATTGCATACTCACTCGCCAAGAAGGCCCTCCAAGACTAGCAATAAGCTCCCTCTTTTGATACTTGCCAAGCTCCCTCTGTTGATATTCTTACTGTGTTTCATTTATTTCAAACAATTTATCATTTACAAGGTTGTTGCTTCCTCCCATGTTAGTTGGAGATATTATCGTTGATGTTCTATGGGAGTTTCTACTCCTTAATCGACTGTGCTGTCTTATTTCTTTCTAATAGTAGCATTTAGGGCACACAATGTGTCTGCCATTACTACACCAAATCATAATGCACTTTTTTAAGATTATAAGTAATTATAAATTAAAAAATATGACCCAAATGATCTCATCATGAACTCAAATGCCAAAAGCCATTAGACTTACTTGATCCATTTTTGGGTTGGTGTACTGTCCAAAGGTTTCCTATCAGAGCATTGAAGCAAAAGAAATGAAGGCTGATTCCAGGGAAAGAACTAACAAAATGTTCCGAATGAATTGACCAGAACTACGAAGGCTATTGCCATTGTCTTTTTTGAAATAATGGGGGTGGATTCTGAAGACAATGGAGGTCGTTAGACATGCCAAGAGGAGTTGAGAGAAGTTGTAGTAGGTGGAAGTTTAGCTTAATTACATTTGTGCCTGATGGGTATCGCCGGCGTAACAAGAATGTGTTGGGTTTCAATTTCTGATCTCACCGAATTGAAGGTTTCTATATTAGTGTGGAAGTATATATCCCTTTCATAAAAGAACTTCTCATCACTTAAGGTAAACGGATTGGTATAGCTTTCTAAGACGAGATGGATAATGAAGCAGCCTACACTCTTACTTATATCATAAGTATACAATTAATAGACTGCTGAGATATGTTAACTTGTAGCAATAGTTAATCGCCCAACTCGTGTCATGTTTAACTTGATGAGGAAACTACGTCACACTCTAATTTAAAAAATTACTGAATTAATATTTCATCTAAATGAATTATAATACCTCTCTTATCTCATAAGTATACATTAGATTTCCTCCACATGCAACACACGAGCACCCTACTAGTTTCTTTAAAGTAAAATAAAGAGCATCACAAAACTATAGTGTACCTTCAACAGAGTGTGCTGATGGTCATGGTAATCTGGCCTTTTGTACCACAACACAGACTTGGAACAGAAACTATCCCTCAAATTGGTATAGTACGTTTCGTTTCTTATTTCATTACAAAGTTTAGAACTGACCTCTAATATTATTGTTTCCTCTCAAGTTTTCTTTCAGAGTGCATGAAACCTGTTTGTGTAAAAGCCAACACAAGATTCTCATGTATCCCCCTTCCGGTTCATTTGGTTTTATCACTTGACGATGAAGAGACCTGTCCAGCGATGGGTGAAAGGCTTCAACACGTAAGACAACTTTGAAACTCAGTGACTAAGACAACTTTGGACAGGCAAAGTTCATATGGTTGTATCTTTCTTTTTTCATTTCCTATGTCTATTTTAATTCTTTTTTCGTTGTTGTATTGGTTGAAGTAGGATATGCTTTATCTACACTCATGATGCTGCACATTTTAAAATTTCTGCTACCATTTTTTCATATAGTTGCTTGAGACATTAAAATGATTACAAATGGATTTACTCGGTTGCTTTTGCAGGTTTGAAAGACCTTTTTTTTAAGACACAGGTTTGAAGACATGATGCATACTGAGTTTGTCTAAGAGGTTATTCAATTCCATTAAGGAGTGGGATATCCATATCCCCTTAAGTATACGGACTACACCGAATTGGCTCTTTTACAACCAAGTCTTAGAGCATCTTCAAAATATGGTGTAAAAACTGTCTTTGGCACAAATATAGGCCAGATTGGTCCAAAAACAGCTGGTGCAAAATCTGGCCTATATTTGCACCTGGCCTATTTTTAGACCACATCTGGCCTAAACCAAAGACAATTGGACCTGGTGTAAAAATTAAAAAAGTCAGTTTTAATGCTCTCCTCCTCTCCACTTCTCCTGCAAATTAAACGTTTGGATTAATTAATTCACTCACTTCAACAAAGTAATTAATTTGTTTTTTAAAAATAAAAATCATGATTCATTATTTATTACTAATTCATTATTTATAATAAATAAATAAATAAATAAATGATTACAAATTCTCTCACTTCAACAAATTAATCAATTCGTTATTTCTTTTTTCAAAATTTAATTAGTTATTAAACATATGTAGTAGCATGATTATTTAATAATGAAAACTATAAAATAATTAAATAATGTTGGTGGCCTATATTTAGGCCATCTGCTGAAGCAAAAACTCAAAAAGTGTTGGTGTAAAATTTATGGCAGGTACAAATTTAGTCCAAGGACAACTTTGCTGCTGGAGATGCTCTTAGTGTTTGGAGTCCATGGAGAACCCACGAACTTGACTGCTTGAGTTACTCTAACAAGACAATTACTTGGGTGGCTCCACTTGTATTGATTGTCACTATGTTTTTCTTCTATTTCACTCTAGCGAGCTACGATCGGATCAGAATGACCTCTTGTGAAACATAAGAAAACTTTGAACTGTAAATTAGACATTTTCATATAAAAATGTTTCTTTATAATGTTATCGGATAATATCAGTGAAAATTTTGTTGATATGTTGTGTTTACTTTTTGATGATTGCGTCATTTGAACGACCTTCTAATATTTTTTTGTTGTCTATACTGGCCAGAGAATGTGATATTAGGCAGTACCTAACTGTAATTGAAAGGAGTTTTACTATTATATACGACAGGAAAGTAACCGTCGTAGTAGGTTAGTTTTAGGAGACGGGAAACAACGGTATGCAAATAACAGTCGTAGCTGTATCGGCCGTCGTATTTAACACTCTTAGCGACGGCTGACCATTGACCGTCGTAATTGATCTCAAACAACGGCCAGCGGGCGTTGTATGACGTAAAACGACAGCTACCTGGCCGTCGTAAAAGGCAAAAATGACGGGTATTTTGGCAAATACGACGATCTTCGGCTGTCGTATTTGGTAATTTTTTCTGTAGTGTCTGTTCAAATTTGGAATTTAGTTATGGCACCCCTTTATACCATATAGATTGTACTTCATCTGTTACCTTATGTTTTTGTCCAACTTTCATCATCACTTTGACATGGTGATTTGATTAGCAAAACGACGTGTGAATTTGATAATCTTTTCATGGTGTTGTAGAGTACACTTCAATTTACAACACCATAAAAAAATTATCAAAGAACCGCTTAGTTTTGCTATCTAAATCAGCAGGTGAAAATGACCTAGGTACGGATGAAAAAGTCCAACCAAAAAATATAGATGAAACTGAAAAAGTCAGCTCATACCAGTCTTTTGATCTTTCTGCTCCACAAAGGTTGGGAGAGACGAACTGTCCTAATCTATCTATGAATTTGCCCTTCTTTAGTCGCACTGGACGGCAAATCTACGCTTTTGGTGGTATGAATTGTATGTATAGAGACAACATCGTGCCATATGCAGAGGTTTATGATTCTGAACGTAACTAAGTGGGAAGCAGTGTTCGCAATAACCTGCAAACCACACTAGAGAGGTAACCTAGCTTGATAAAATCTAGGCTGACAGGCTCGCACTTGAAAAGGCCAATAGGCTGTCCTTGGGTTGTCCCAAAGTTTGAACTTAAGACCTCAAGGCAAATGCCCAAAATCTTAAGAATGCTCACCCGACCAACTCAACTACACCTCGAAAGGTAACCAAACACATTCTTGTTCGCACTGAATGTAGAGATAGTTTCTACACATGACACTACTGCCAATTAATTCACCCTCCGGGAGCGTGGTCTCTTCAATTTTTGTGGGAAAGCTGCTGTGAATTGTAGATAAAAATGTGTTCAGTAAATATATACGTGAAACTTGTGGTGAAATATTGTAATAAAAAGTTCGTGTTTGGTCAAATAAATTGTGAACCTCATGTTATATATATATATTACGTGTATAATTTCGGTAAAGACTAATATTAAATATTTTCAAAAAAAAATTAAGGTTAAAATTGGTTAAAGATAAACTACTCAAAAGCATGTTCCGGAAAAAAATCTCCTCCATTGATTTATGAAAATTGTTGTGGGACAGCAAAAACTGTAACGCCCATAAATTTTTATTGTGGGTCAAACTGTTATAATTTAAAATTTTGAGTCAGTTGTGTGAATTTCTTTTCAGCAATGCTTGCTGACATCTGTTCATCAGGAGATGTCTAGAATGTGAATTCAATTGGGGTAAATATGCAAATATTAATAATTGGGGCCAACTTATAATTTCTAAAAACTTGAATATATGGCTGATGCGTGGCCAATCCCAGATTTGTGGATGCTGTGGGAAATTAAGAAGGTAGCTAAAATCAGTGGGTCAAGTATGGAATTTCTTAAACTCAAATTTTCACATAATTTTACTATTACCCTAACTTTGAGAAAATTGCGCATGTCGCCCCTTGTGCATGAAAGCCACTTGTCAATCTCATTGTGACACCTCAATAGTGAGAGGTGGAAGTATTTCAACTTTCTCCTCCACCACCTGTTACATTTGGTGAGAGAAAATCACCCACATCTTCCTCTAATTTCATCTTCTTCGTCATCTGCACTGTAGAACCACCACCACCCCGCCATGAAATGGAAAAGCGTTGTTACTGGAAGAAGCCCCCAAACCGACGAGCAAAAGGCCTTTGATAATTCGAATGTTGGTGAAGGGACAAGGGACATAACCGGTTTTGATGGTGAGGGATCCTAATTGCCTTTTTGGTTGATTTCTTCTTCTCCGTTCCTTTTTAATATAATTAAGCTTGATTTTGTTGATCTCGAAGCTGATTCAAGGTAAGGGAGCCCCAATCAATGCACACAACTCGTCGGAATATCCGAGGCCGCCAAAGTTTGGGACCGAGCTTGGCGCCGAAAACCTTCATGGCCACCAGAGCTTCGGTAAGGCCTTGTTCTTGATGTAGCTGGTTGTGAGAGCTTCAAATCTTTGTCTTGAGTGAATCACATCAAACTCTTATTCTCCTTGAAACATGCTTTGAAAATAATGCTCGTATGAACATTGAACTTATCTATTCTCTAAAGCATTGAGGATAACATAAACAACTATTTTCAACAGATCACATCTCCTCGATTATCTATTGAAACTATTAACTGTTTTCCTCTCTAAAAGCTATATCTAAATACTCAAGATCATCTTCTCCGAGTCTATTCCCGATTCCTTGTGGATTCTCCTCAAATATAGCTTAAAGTAGCTACGTAACCATAAAATCATTAAGAATTGATTTCAAACTATTAAGTTCTGTCAACCATAACTCTCTGAGTATCCATTGAAACTGCATTATGATTTCTCCTATGAGAAGTTGGCTAATAATACTCTAATCATTCGTACACAAGCATTTCTCATATCCTTGATACATTACTTAGAAATCAATTTCAAAGTGACTAGCTTGAAACGGTCTGAATTCTCAATTATATTCCAAGTGTTGGGCTGCTGTTTTTTTCTCAAATTTGACTAATCATTTCTCCTTGACTTCTCTGAGTTTTTGGAGTACATATATGATTTGGAATCCTCAACCGTCAATATTCAAAACACACCTCAGTTTCTCAAATTGCTTCATTGGACCAGAAACTGAATGTGAAAGTTAACTAGTTGAGAATACCTCTTCTCACCTTAGACTTTCTATTTGACTCATCAGATGACTTAATCGACCAGAGCCTCCTTCTAGAAAATTTTTCATACTCAAATTTCAAGTCGAAGGGTCAAGTTTGATTTTCTGGAAACCCTAGTTCAGTTAAGCTGGAGGGGTAAAACAGTAATTTCACAGTTTTGTAAATCAAAGACTAAGATCATGATGCACGGCACTCAGTGACAGCTTCATAGGATCTTAATCCAATTATGTGTGACCGGCCTTAAATCTGATTAATCATACTGAAATAGTGACTAAACTGCAATTTATTCAAACCTCGAGTACTTGAGTGCAAATAACAAGAACTTGAGATTCAAGCCTAAATGGGCAACTATGTGACTAAGGAGACTTATGAGACTTGTCAACTAGACATAACTACGGGTTTAGAGACAGTCAAGGACTCTACTTATATGACTGGGACTTTAGGGACAAATAAGCAACTATGTGACTAAGGAGAGAGAAAGAGGTTTTTGCTTGTTTTATGATACTAGGAGTAGGAGTTAAAGCATCTCCAAGAGAATGAGTAAATGCACTTTTAAAGCAAAAAAAAATGGCCCAAGATACATAAAACACAATTCCAATAGATTGAGCAAAACTTAGGACACTTAAATGGAGGAGCAAAGTGAGGACATACTATTCATGAGGAGCAAAAATTAAACTATTATATATTCAAAATTTTGATTACCATCTACCATTTGTTTGTTATGAGTTTAGGTGTACAAGCCTTGTAATGGGTGAATTATGCTACAAGTTAGATTTTATTTACACTCTTAACTAACTAATTTTTGACTCTGTTTTTTTTTCACTAAGTATTGTCGTGCTTACAATTTTATAACTTATCCGGTCACCCCCTAAGAAAATGGTGAATAATTGGTCTAACTCCATTTTTATTTAAATAAACATCGTGTGTAAATTGGACGATATCGCATATAATATAATATGCATACTGGTAGAAAACTAAAAATTATTTAAATATTCGTGATGGAGCAAATTTTCTCTTCACTGTTTTTTTTTTTTTTGAAATATGATATCATATAGATTTAGGCTAGAGTTTTCTCTTCCAAATATTCAGTACACACACCAGTTTGTACATTTGGTGTGCCCATAGTACAAGAACATAACCTATCAGCTATTAAATTTTCCATCCGAGAGACCCACTGGACATTTTTCAATTTCCTCATTACTAAATCTCTCGAAATTTCCTCCTGAAGATGAAGCTCTTCAGATCCAGAGGTGGAAGTCCAGAAGCTTGGAGAGTTTTCCGCCATTTTCAAGAGCCGATTCAGCGATAGAGCCAAGGATTGTGAATCGGTCTCTATGATGACCGTCAATATGAACCCATAGTTCGTCAGAAGCTTCAAACCCATTTTCATGGCTTCGGCTTCTATAATTGTTGAATCGGAGTTGAATGAAATCTGGTATGCCCAGGCCCTGACCAAACAGCCGTCGTGATTCCTCAAGATAGCCGCTCCAGTGGCTTTTTTCAGTGAAGAACAACTTCCTGCGTCGAAATTGCATTTCAAAATACCAGGCTTTGGAGGTTTCCATCTTCGCTCCCTGGGATTGATTCATGCACTGATAGACGAACCACAAGTGTAAGTCGATTCAACAAACTCTAAATTTTTTTCAAAAGCTTTGTTTATCGATCTGATTTGAGAGATGGGAATTGATTCAAATATTTTTGTTTCGAGTATTCCAAATTTCCCAGATCCCAAACACAAATAGATCTCTTTGATTGTTTGGAAGATTTTTAATAATATCAGTCATACACAAGCCAAAGGGCAAATTTTTAGGTTGAATTTTGAAAGGCCTGATTTGTGAATTCCAGAAGTTTTTTGACCACTTGCATCTGAAAAACAGGTGAGATGTCTATTTGCTGAGAAAAAAGAGTACAGTTTTGAGATAAAGCAATTCCTTTTTTGATAAATTTTCCTTTGTTGGAAGAAGATTATTGATTAAACGCCACATAAAAATCTTCAATTTGCTTGGGACATTCAAAGACAAAATGACATTGAATTGCTCAGTACTGTTAGAACAGGTATTAGAAATATTTGACAGCAAAGGAAAAATATTTATTTGAAAAGCTACATGGTAGCCTATTTTGACATCGTAAAGACCATTTTTAGTTTGAGTCCAGACTAAATAATCTCCTAGCTGGCCATTATTCCTCGGCAAATTTAGAATAGCATCAGCTTCATCAGAAAAGAAATTATTTTGGATGAAATCCCCATTCCAGTTACCATCAGACTATAAAAGATCACTGACCCTAGCATTTTCATTTGAATTTCTAGGACTTAAGGAGGGTCTGCCATAACCTATTGGAATGCATCTAGTTTTTTAAATAAAAAGTGTTCCTGCCATCACCTATCCCTTGGCGAAAACCTCGAAAGACAATATCCCTAGCAAAAGTGAGACCTTTCCAAACTATAGAAGCATTGTTAGAAGGGTAGGCAGCAATAACATTTGAATGATGAAAATACTTCCCTCTTAAAACTTTTGTTAGTAGGGAGTTTGGATTTTCCCAAATACGCCAAATTTGTTTTGCTAGAAAAAGAAAGATTGAAATCATGCAGGTTTCGAAAACCCATACCCCCATATTTCTTTGAAATACACATTTTTTCCCATTTTCTCCAAATAATACCCGAATTATCCCTATTAGAAGACCACCTGGAATTAGCCATAATTTTATGAATTTCATCACAAAAAGAATTTGGGAGTAAGTACATGGACATAATATAGGTAGGGATAGCTGGAACCACCGATTTAAGTAAGACCTCCTTTCCTCCAAAAGATAAAAATTTACTCTTCCAATCCTTAGTTTTATTCCAAATTTTTTTCTTTAACTTAGCATAATAACTGGTACTGTTTCGACCAAGGATAACAGGAAAGCCCAGATAGTTTTCATGATTAGTAGAAATAAGGATTTGGAAAACTTGAGAAATTTGCATTTTACTTTCATGGTCTACATTTGGACTGAAAACCAAAGAAGATTCTCCTTATTTATCACTTGCCCCGAAGCTTGGCAATATTGAAAAAGACTAGAATTTAGAGTTATCGCATTGGGGACAGTAGGTGTTCCAAATAAAATACAATCATCCGCAAAAAGCAGATGAGAAATGCTAGGGCTATGTCTACTAGCCTTAACTCCATGCAAATAATGATTATAGGCAGATTGATTTAGCAAATTAGATAGACCTTCCGTACAAAGTACAAAAAGATAGGGGCTAAGGGGATCCCCTTGTCTCAAGCCACGATTAGGACAGAAAGAAAGAGTATGATGACATTAATTAAAACATTGAAACTAACAGTAGACACACAAGCCATAATTCTATCAATAAGACAATTTGGTAAACCAATTTTTTGCATAACAGAGTAAAGGAAACCCCATTCTATTCTATCGTAAGCCTTAGCCATGTCTAATTTGAGAGCCAAAGATCCAGTTTTACCTTTCTGATTTTTCATGGTGTGAAGAGTTTCTAAAGCAATGATAGCATTATCAGTAATAAGGCGACTTTTGATAAAATCAGATTGCGACTCATCAATAATGGACGGTAAAAAAAACTCAAACGGTTGGCTATTTTCTTAGAAATAAGCTTGTAGGAAACATTACACAAACTAATAGGACGGTAATCGGTAACAAGCTTAGCATCTTTGATCTTTGGAATTAGAACAATGCAAGTTTCATTTATTTTAGAAATGTCGTCACCATGATTTAGGAAGTTTAGACAACACTTGATCATGTCCTCCCCAATTTCATTCCAGTAAGTTTTGTAAAAAAGGACAGGGAGACCATCTGCTCCCGAGGCTTTCAAATCATGCATTTCATTTAAAGCCGCAAGAATTTCATATGAAGTGAAGGGTAAACAAAGTTGTGCATACATTTGAGGAGAAACCTTAACAGGAATGGCATCAATTACTTGGTGAGAGGGGTTAATATCACTGGAAAAGAGTTTTTTAAATTAATTAACAAATAAAGGTCCAATTTGGGTAGGATCAGTGATTTTATTACCCATATCATTCAGAACATAAGAAATTTTGTTTTTCCTCCTTCTACAGACGCTATTTTATGAAAATACGCAGTGTTTTTATCTCCTTCTTTAGCCAAAAGGCTCTTGATTGCTGTCTCCATTTTAATTCATCTTCAGCATTTAAAACATTGATTTCTTTGATGGTTTTTTGGATTTGTTGCAGGTTAACATCATTAGCAGGCATGCTATACAGACGATGTAAATTACAGTGCAGATTTTGACGAAGAAGATTTTTTTCACAAAAGTTTTTCTTTCCCCAGTTCCTAATCTGATTTGTCACAACATGTAATTTTTCATGCAATAAACTCGGGTCTGTAATATTTAAAGTAGGAGTAGTATTCCATACCTTTGCAAAAATATCATGACATTTTGAAGATTTCGCCCAAGTTGCTGAAAATTGGAAGCGTCTATCATCAAGTGGAACCGGAATGATGTCTGCTAGTGTGAAGATGAATGGTATGTGATCCGAACCCGTTGTTACAAAGTTCTCCAAAGTGGAATTAGCAAAAAGGCATTCCAGTTCATGATTCCAGACGGCCCTATCGAGTCTTTCTGCGACGAAATCGCCATTATGCCTTCTGTTACTCCAGGTAAATTCATGCCCCTTTAAACCAATGTCTCGAATCCCACACTGTGCTAAAGCATCCTTGAAATTTTTGATCTGACTCCAACTTCTAAGTTTTCTGCCTTTCTTCTCATTTTGAGAAAGAATCTCATTAAAATCGCCGAGGACTACCCATGGTACACCATGCCCACGATTTAGTCTTCGCAACACTGTCCAGGAGATATGTCTAAACGCCATATTTGGGTCTCCATAGAAATAGGTTGTGTAAAATCCTTTATTTGGATCGTCGGGTGGTCGAATGAAACTGTGAATGTGGAAACGGTCAATTTTCAGAATTCTCAAGTCAATGTCTCCACGCCCCAGTGAAGCGATAAACCACCCAAAAGTCCTTGTCGAGGTACCGAAACACTTTTTGCAAAACTCAACTTGAATCTACAACTTTCAGATTGCTTTTTTGTTTGTTTTGTTTCCATCAAAAATAAAACATCAGGCTTGTTATTTCTGCATAAGGAAAGTAAAGATTGGAACGTGCAGGTCTTTCCCAACCCCTGCACGTTCCAACTTATGATCCTCATTGTGATCGGCTGGATAGGTTCTCACCGACCTCAGCCGAGTTGTGAGTGAGAGATAAGTCTCGATCACTCGATGAACCAAAGAATTCGCCTTCCGATTTTTTCTTCTTAAGACCCTGTTTTGTAGAGTCCAACTCACTTAAGACTCCTACTTGTTTAGACGCCATGGATTCCTCCTGTCGAGGTTCTGTAATCCCCGACTTCCTCTTAAGCGACTTAGGAACAAATTGGATAGAGCCTAGATTTTCTCCCCTAGGATAAGGCAAACCATAGTTCCTTCGGATAAGTCGAGTTTCCTCTAAGATATCTGCTTCCTCATCTTCTCTCCTATCCACATCTTTAAGTTCCATTGGCATCTCTCTCCTAGAATCCTTAGCCTGTTGCTTTTCTTTGTACAATTTCTCCTCCGCCGTGATACCAATATCTTCGTCCTCATCGTCAAAATAACCTCCTGTATATCCATGTCCTTGAGCACCCATGTCCGCAACTTGGTTTGTAGCCACCGTATTTGCTGATGGCCCAAAAGCATGCGACAAATCCTTACTTAGTCCGAGAACATAGTTAATCATGGCCTTGTTAGTTAGCCACTGTCCATATTGCAACGGGGCTGTTTCCACAGTCAAGTTCTTCTTTTTTGCATGAACACAGTGCGGGACATCGTGGCCAATAAGAGCATACATCCGGGAGTCGCTCATAACGCAGCCAAACATACACCTCCTTCCCCTTCTCAAGGGTTACAAATTTCGCTCTTGGTAGTGGATTCTTGACCTCTAGAACCAAATCAAGTTTGACTCTTTTACCAAGAAGAATTCCTCTAGTTGGAGCCATGCAGTTTTCTACCGTACCAAGACTATGTCCAATCTCTTTACCAATTTTCTCCGTCTGAAATTTCCAAAGGAGACCCGAGATGTGAACTTTTAGTGTTGTCTCAGAAAAATCTAAGTCTGATATATCTTCAATCCATGAATCCCATTTACGCATGATGATGAGGTCGCCGTAAAGAAACCACGGTTGAGAATTGTAAACCATTTCAACGGTATCTTCCGAATCAAACGTGAACTGATAGATGAAATATCCTTTGGAAGTTATGGACATACTCGGGGGATCTTTCCAAGCCTTTGACATTTGCATTTGTAGGATTCCCATATTTATATTTTTAGCATTGAAAATTTTGCCAAGAATACTCTTCTTGCACACTTGTTTTGCTTCCACCATTGCTTCAGCAGATAATTTTGCCGGAGCTTTCTCATGATCTGTAAGTTGCAAGTGATCAAGCAAGTGAGAAAGATCCAGGTTTGCAACATCGATTGGCTGGTTGCTTGACATGATCAGATGAGTTGTTTTGAGTTGAAAATGAAAGATTTGCGTGATAGACAAAAGAAGTTTAAAATCTGTAGAAAAGTTTTGGTAACTGTCGGGTAAACCGCCAGTAACCGACAAATGTGGATAGATTTTTGGATAATGATATGGAATAAACACGATTTATTTGAATACCTAAGAACACGGAAGGTGGGCAATCTCCTTCGCGAGAAGGAAACTGCCTGGTCGCAAATGATAACTAATTTCCGAAAAGTATGGATTTAGGAGAGAAGGCAGAGCACGTACTTAAAAATTATTTGCTCTTCACTGTTGTGCATAAGCAACAAAGTGGATGAGCAATATTTGCCCTAGAACCAAAGTTGGTCTAGGACAAAAAAAATGCTCCTTCTCTAGGAGATGCTCTTAGAACTTTTAAGACTTTTTTAAAAAAAATGTTTAATTTATTTTTTTTTGGAGGAAATATTATAAATAAGTTATAGTCAACTAATCATTTTTATTAAATTAATTAGTTTTACTGCTTTGATTTTCCATTTCCTTAATTGTTTGGTGCCCATTGACAATAGTTTTAAGATTTTTAAGTTATGATCATTATTATTTTATTTATTTATTTATTTTTTTTTGAGCAAATGATCATTATTATTAAATTAATTAGTTTTACTAATTTGATTTTCCGTTTCCTTAATTGTTTGGACAATAGTTTTGTCCAAATAGGCTTCACTTCCAATATTTTGGGCCTGAAGCAGTGGGCTTGAGTTTTTGCCCCAAATAAAAGAGACCTTTGCTCATCACGTCTAATTTATAGATCGACGAGGAGGCTAGCCGCCCATCACAGTCAGAACTTAACACAGTCAAGAATATATCAGTGGCTAGTACATAGAACTGACGTTAATATTCCTTCCTTAGACAAGTTCTGATCTCGCTACACGATGAGATCGCAGATAAAATCAAACAAGAAGAAGAAATCAGGAACAAGAGATAGTAGGTGCGGAGCAGCAGGAATCAGACAACGATATAGGAGGATAGAAGAAAGTGACTGGAAACTAGGAGGAGATGTGGACAAGTCGATCATGTACCAAAAGAAGAAATCAGAAACAAGAGAGCGTAGTAGTTGTAGTAGTAGGTTCGCAGCAGGAGGAAGAATCAGGCGATGTAAACGGAAAAGGTTGGAAGAAAGGTTGAGTTGGATAGAAGAGGCTGGTTTCTCAATAGTTTCTGCATCTGATTTGGATAATTCTGCCGCCTACAATTCCGTTCCTGTCTTGTATATTCGCACTTCTGTCAGAGAAGCTGGAACGGATAAATATCCATCCCAGTGGTATGCCATTCCTTCCCCACAAGATTTGGAAGTTGGTGAGAGGAATCAGTATCCTTCCCTCTCGCCAGTATTTGGCAAGATGCCTAGGGATGTCCCCGCAAATTGCAGGACGGTAGCTTTACTACCTCGTATCTACTTGCTAGGCGGTACCTGCTATGGTCGATTGACTCGTCCAAGCAGACAAGTTTTCTCTTATGATATTTCCGCTCCCCATAAAGGTTGGGAGAAACGACCCAACCTAATATGTCCCAGATATTGCCCGTATGCTATTGCACTGGACGAGAAAATCTACGTTTTTGGCGGTATGGATGATCCAGTTAACGTGCCTTATGCCGAGGTTTATGATCCTGAACTTGACAGATGGGAAGCACTGCTTGGGGGTGGTAGCATGATACAGTATGTGTCCCCTGGCCATGTTGTGTTCATGGATCAATATGGAACCAAAAACATTCTGGTTCGCACTAATTGTTGCGATAGTTTCTACACATATAACACATCTGCCAACTCGTTCACCCTCCGGGAACATGTTCCCATGAACTACTGGGGTGAAGGTGGTGCAGCAGTTGATAATATTCTTTACATTTACCATGAAGACGGTATCATTGCTTATGATTTAATCAAAGCTGAATGGTTTCATGAACCTGTCCGTGGCTTAAGTGAAGGAACCGAGCTTCCTATTTATTATTGTGCTCAGACACCTTTCCTGCTTCACATTGGCAACAGAAGGCTATGCATAATTTATGCTTACGTGGAAGAGTTTAAGGATCCCCAAGACATGATACTTGCTCAATTTTAAGAATGATTCGGCGGCGGACATACGGCGGAAAAGCTACCCTTCATGCATCCTTGGAGTCATTTAGACGCTACATCGTCCCGGGAAGACATTTGCATGAGTGCCTCGTTCTCTAGGTCATCAATTCTAGTTTACATTTGGTTGTAAGTTAGGTTACTTGCAAGCTATTTGAATCCATTGAAAATTTGCGAATGGGTGCCAGCTCAGTGGTTGAGCGTTTGAAGCCTCTGCATGAGGTCCCGGGTTCGTACCCGGCTATATGATGTAATTATCTAAAAAAAGGTCCAATGAAATAGACTCTTGTTGCTCATTAATGAAACTAGTCGATAACCCGCGCTAAAGCGCGGATCTGCATATTCTTTCGTTGTCGTCTTGTCGATTTGAACGAATTTGGTAATTAAAACATGAAAAATAATGTGATATGTTTGAAACACATGACACTAAGAAACTGCAATAAACAATGTTAGGGAAAACTACATTAGAGATTAATGTACTCAAGTTACCATAGTCCTAACTCATTTTCTCTACTTGCCATAAAATATTTTCTCATGCATTTGTTGTAATGTTGTTTTTTCTTGTTTTTTCTTTGATGGCTTGGTTCCTTTTCCTGCTATTCGTTTCAAGGATTCAGTGTTGATGATAAAAGAGTCAACTCTATTTCATCTTTGCATCTGTAGCAAAACGGTTACAACCATATAATTGATATATCCATGGATGTCTCATAGAAATTTATAGCATCAACTATTTCTTTTTTAAATTTTCACTCTCATGGATGCACAATTGCATATAGCTGGCCTTCAGTTCAGTCGATCAAATGATGAGCCAATCCGATGAGAAATGTTTTAGTGCTCCAAAATAGCACCACTTGGTGCTCTACAACCACGTGGTGCTATTTTGGAGCACTAAAAAATTTCTCCAGTCCGATGATACCTCTGGCTATTGAGAAGCATATTTTTGGGCCCACTACGTTTATAAATGTAAAAGTAAATATTACCTGTCATAGATATGAAGAAGAATATGGTATTCAACATTCTCATATTACGTTCATATTACAATCGAGAAGCCTTTTCAACGTTGGAAGAGATGACTTAACTTTACCCCTTCAGCAGCAAAGTGACAAAGGCAAGGATTTTTTTTTCTGTCCAAAAGCAAGGATTCCGTTACTAACAGCCCCATTCTTCATAGCACATAATGTTCCCATAATATCAGCTAATTATTGTAGAAGGTCCGAAATTCCCCTACGAAACAATTTTTCCCTGTCAAGCCTATGATTACATGAGCACTCAATTTAATAAAAGGTGAAAATGAAAACAAACATTACATGAACTGTATCCTGACATTATTAAGAAATGGAAATTAAAAAAAAATTTATAATTGTAAGAGATTGTTGGAAGGCAAAATGTTGTATTCACATTTTCGTTTTCATTTTCATGAAACTATAAGTTGGTAATTCATTCTTGCTACTTGGATTATAGGGAGCTTCTTATTTTTCAGGGAAGATTATAGGATATTTTGAAACAATTGAATTAAATGGAACATTTTCAGTACATGGAACATCCTGTAAAGTAAAAGATTTAATTTCCCGGATACGACGGACGACTATTTGGATTATTCTCGTGTAGCAAAAATTAGTCTTATTTTTCATGGATTTGAGAGAACAAACAATTATAGGAAGCCAACAAAATGTGAAATTATTAAAAGAATTAAGACGTAGGTTATCATATCAAGTACAATTAGGTATAAATGATTGCAAAAGAAGACGGGGCTTGTAGATCGCAAATTACATTGCAAAACTATGATCCTGAAAACCCAAGAGCATGACTGTGAAGCTAACGTATTAGCCAACTTAAACAGTAGTTTTTAAAGATCAAACATTGTAAATTAGAAACTCGATTTCTTCTAAATAGTTTTTGGATCTAAACATTCGCTTTATAGTTAGAGCTCAACTGGTACAAATTATGTAACACTTCTTCAATTTTATAGAACGTTTAGGTGAAAGACTGTTTGCCCAATGCTTAACGAATAACAACCGACCTCATAGCACGGAAAAGCAATCTAAGAACCTGGCGTTGAGTCGCTAGTCAATATCGTGCCAGTGACAATGAAACTTGGAAGTTAAGAAGTGAAAATAAAAATAGCAAAATGCAATGGACCGTGGTTTTTATAGGATATACTGGTATAGATTTAGTCTCTAATAAGACATACATCTACTTCTTAATATGTAAAAGCTTTTGCGTGTTCAAAATTGCATGTACCTGGTTGAGATATGAAACCAAGACCTTCCATGTGCATAGAACTCTGGAAAAATAGAACACTTGCGAACTCTGAAGCAGAATGTTCAAGCGAGTGAATTTAAGCATCAAATCTTGAAATGAATTGGTAAAAAACAGTTGAGTCGAATTGGCAATTATAATGTAACGGTGTAATAGATCGCATGCCCCTCCTCATATTGTTGACATCCGTGCTACCATCAGCGACAATTTGTGCTCCAGGGCGCCTCTTTGGTTGCAGTTATAAGGATTGCAGTTGCGTGGTTGAAGAAGAGAACAACAATGGCAGAGCAAAGGTTGGAGAGAAAAACGTTTTAGGCTAGCAGTTACCTTGTAGAAAATTAATTAGCTAATTACTAGAGATATCTTCTTGGTATTAGTGGGGTTGAAAATTAATCAGGTGAATGATGAGTGGGATAGTTAATAAGGACATGTCATCTGCCATTTGTAATTTATACTCATGAAATTCCAAATGGCAGACAATGATTGGGTGGATGTTTAAGGAGCTAATACACATGTCATTAAGAAGGAAAATTTAGAAGGACAAAATATTTGCACTTCTCTGCTTTTATATATATATAGATATAATTTTGCTGTTTAGTCGAAGGTCTGTTCAAAATTGCATCTTGGCTGTGGTACTACTTCATATGATAGATTGTAGATCACTTGATGCAGTAACATTTGAATTAGCATATCGCTGAATGTGCATATAGTTGAATTGGGGTGTTAAACCAGGACTTGCGTGTGAGTGTCATGTTGGTTGTATATCATAATCAGTCCTAGATGAATTTTAGGTTTCGGTGACCAGGAATTGCGTGTGGGTGTCATGTTGGTTGTGTATCATAATCAGTCCGAGATGTAACTTTTTTACAAATTGTATACATATTGTTCATAAAGTATGAATATATGATACATTCACATTTTCTATTTTTGTATTTCTCCTAAAGCTACTACTTTAATATTAAGTTGTCATTTTGTAATTAAGTCAATCTGATATACAGGAACCCTCCTCCCTCTTTCTCGGTAAACTCTCGTGTTTGAAGAGTCCAGGTAACCGACACGAAGTTCGTGCACAGTATGTATGCAATTGCAATTACAAAATGGTTGGAATCAATCAGGAGCAAGAGATAGTAGGTCCGGAGGAGCAGGAATCAGACGAGATATAGAAGGATAGAAGAAAGTGACTCGAAACTAGGAGGATATGTTGACAAGTCCGATTATGTATTGAAGATGTACGAAAAGAAGAACTCAGGAACAAGAGAGTGTTGTAGGTTCGGAGCAGCAGCAGGAGGAGGTGGAATCAGGCGATGTAAGCGGAGAAAGTTGGAAGAAAAGTTGAGTTGGATAGAAGAGGTTGATTTCTCGTAAGTTGCGTCTGATTTGGATAATTTGGCAGTGCATGATTCCGAACCTGTATTGTATATTCGCACTTCCATCAGAATAGATGCTGAAACAGGTGAATTGTCATCTCAGTGGTATACCATTCCTATTTGGGTTTAATTTGAGAGAGACAGAGAGATAGTGAGAAAGAGAGAAAATGATTCTGATCGGATCTGAATTTGAATTTTAGGTTTGAGTTTGAGAGAGAGAGAGCGAGAGAGGCAGTGATGGTGACTGTGGGAACATCTATAGTGGTTGGAGGCGGCAGTAATGACCTTGTAGTCTTCTTTTTCCACCACTTCTGCCACCACCACTACCATCGGCGATTCCAGATCCTCAACCTCATTCGTTGGAGTGGTGTTGCTGGTGGTTGCAACATTATTGTTGAAGAAGCAAAAGAAGCCGACAGCAGGGGATAGTGAGTGAAAGAAAGAATAGATTATCGGTGAAAAAGCATGATTTCAACTTTCAACAATTTGTTAAGTGCAGAGGTAAAAATGACTTTGTATTGTTCCTTTTTTTTCGTTAGTCTCAGGAGTAGTTTTTGGTAATGTCCAAACCTCAGGGTAGTAGGCTGGTAAATGCCATAGCCCAGGGGTGGTTTGTGTCAATTGCCCTAAAATTGGGGAGCTTTCGCTTCGTAAAGCTACTCCCTATAAACAATATCCTTCCAAAGTTAGACATCATCGGCAGTCCATTCCTTTACTTCACTTAGTAAACAGACAACCTCGCGCTACTAATAGTGAAATATCTCTGGTATAAGGAGAAGCTCAATCTTTTGAGTTTGCTTGACTATTACCCCATCACTCTTTCTTTTACCTACACTGATTTGGAACAGCCTTCACCCCTTCCAAGCCCATTTCGTAAACTAGAGGGGGCGAAGTACCGGCTTTTGCTTGCTTTCGAGCTATAACATTGATGACAAAAAAATCGTATTTTACCAAAAAAAACTCAAATTATTAGAAACTCGCATCCATAACTAGTGATTACGAGTTTCATGTACTTCAATAACGAAGTATAATTTTCTTATTTAGAGGATGGTTTGTTCTGATTTAGGAGTTCGGTTGTCGCACCATTTCATATCATAGATTGTAAGGGCCAATTTGGGAATGTTGTGGCGGTGTTGGAAGCTACTGTGTTAGAATTGTTGTGGGAAAGCTGATGTGATTTTTTTTAGATAAAATGTGTTAAGTAAATATTATATGAAACTTGTAGCAATTTCATGTTTGGTAAAATAAATTGTGAACCTGCTGTGGCAGAGTAAAATGAAAAAAATATATATGACATGTACATGTTCGGTAAAGATAAATATTGAACATTTTCAAAATTTTAAGGTTAAAATCGGTTAAAGATAAGTTAATCAAAAGTAGGTTCTGAAAAAAAAAAATCTCGTCCTTTGCTACCTAAAAATTTTGCGGGACAGCAGAAATTGTAACACCCTGAAATTTTTTATAGGGGTCAAATTGTTATAAGTTAAAATTTTGAATAAGTTGTGAGAGTTTCTTGTTCAGTAGTGCTTGATGACATCTGTTCAACAAGAGATGTCTAGAATGTGACTTCAATTGGGGTAAATATGCATATATTAGAAATTGGAGCCAACTTGTAATATTCGAAAACTTGAATATATAGCTGATGCGTGGCCAATCTCAGATTTCTGGATGTTTTGGGAAATTTAGCAAGTAACTTAAATTTGTGGGGAAAGTATGAAATTTCTTGAAACTTAACTTTTCACGTAAATCCACTCGTACCCTAATTTTGGAAAAATTGCGCATGCAGAAAGCTACTTGTCAATATCCTTTTGACACCTCAAGAGTGAGGTGGCAGCGTTTCAATTGTCTCATCCACCACCTGCTGCATTGGTGAGGGAAAATTACCCTCTTCTTCTTCTAAGTTCATCTTCTTCATGTTCTCCACCATGAACTCCATCATCTCCACAGAGAACCACCACCACGCCGCCATGAAATGAAAAACTGTTGTTACTGGAAGAAGCCCCAACCCAACTAGCAGAAGTCCTCTGGCAATTCGGATGTTCGTGAAGGGACGAGGGAGATAAAGTGGGGTATGAAGGTGAAGAACCCTAATAGCGTTTTTGGTTGATTTCTTCCCCTTCTTTTGTTTTCACTATAACTATGCTCGATTTTGTTGATCCCGAGGCTCAGGTGAGGTTGGGGAGCCCATGCAATGCACGTAAATCGTCGAAAAACCTGAGGCTGCCGGAGTTGGGACCAAGCTTGTCGCCGGAAACCACCATGGCCACCAGAGCTTTGGTTAGGCCTTGTTCTCGTTGTTTTTTCACTTTTACTCGAAGCACTCAGATCCTTTCAATATCCTAAGCATGTTAAAATCATCTTTTTCACACCATGGCCGCAATTTTGTTGGGTTTGAACTGGTCATCCGATTATTTTTCCTCTAATTAGGCAACCATGTTCCAGGGACTGAAACATCCTTTGTTATAAATCCGTTTAGAGTTATTCTTGGCTCGGTGAAAACCTTGAACTACCCCCTACAGGTCCCATTTGAAATGTCCCGATCGATTCAGACTCTAACATGCCAAAATTTGAGCTTGAAGTTTCTTCTCTTCGTTTTCTGGACAACAATGTTCTTGACCTGCAAATTCATCTCAACTTTGTGACTTTATATAGAGTCCAAAATTAAACCAATCTCAATATAATTCTTGATGTGAATTCTTGGGATATTTTGCTACAACTCTCATCTTAATTTGGTCTCGAGAATCAGTGTCTAGTGATAACTCCCTTTTAGAAGATATTATTATACTTTCATATTACTTGTATTAGGCTTACTTCACATGATTTATATGTTATATTTGCACAAATATGTGAATTTGACGATTTATAAGCCTAAGAGTAAAAAGTTGTGTTTCTAGCTTATTTGCGCATGTTTTCTCTCATATTTGCTATGATAATTGCACGGGTTGTTTAGTGTTGTGTAAATCAGGTAAAATAGGTGCAATGGAGCTTATGAGAGGCTTGGATATGCTTGGAATGGAGCTATATGAAGAGGAGAAAAGAAGACGCAAAAATGAAGCAAAGTTGGAAAAGTCACACAGGACCAGCCTGCACTCTTTTCGATGCTCGGGAAAATCTACAAAAATTTTTGGATCAAGTCCTGTGGCATTGGAAATTAGACATTCGTAGCTTTCCAACGATGTATGGTCGGCCTAAATACGATTCCTAATAAGAGAGAAATGGCCCGCGCAAGATCATCTTACAATTCTGTCCGAGAATTACAAACTGGAGGGGCTTAAGTGCAATTTCGGCCAAGTTTCATTAATAAACGTGCCCAGGCAGTAGAGGACGACTCTCAGACCTAAAACACAAGAAGAAGCTTCTGGGGAACTAGACAGAAAGGCTAGGGTACGTGAGGGACATGGAGAACGTGCCGGAGTCGCCCGAACGCGATTTTCGTCACGAGTTTGACTATCCCTCCTATCTTTTCTATTGTTTCTCAGTACTATGAACTCGTTAGATTCTATTTTCAGTATATTTGAGTAGTTTACTTTGCTAGGCTCTATGTAGAGCCTAGGGTTTTGTTAGACAACTTTTCGGGATTGTTGCTTATTGATTCATGCATTTGGATTGGTTAATGTTGATTATCTTTCTTCTTATATTGTGTATCCTTAATCTAAAGCTAATGACACGCTTAGGGATGATAGGAATTACCATTGTAGAAGATTATAATAACTCAATCGTTTATAGCTTAAAGTAATTATGAGTTTGCTCTTCTAGTGATCTTGTTCTTAATCTTATGTTAACCTAGCGTCATGAACTAGGGTAACTACTTGGTGAAAGATTGATGGACTGACAGGTGAAGATTAATTAGCTTGTGAATCTAGAATTGCTAGCAACCCCGTATCATGATGGACCGAAAGGCGAAACGTTAGGGTTTGGATCAAAACGTTGGATTATTGTTAATGCTTGTTAGGTGATGTAGTTTATGGATCGACAAATGACGATTACAGAACCTAGCATAGGCTTACATGAGACCGAGAGGAGATTGTAATTAGTTAAACGTGATCAAGAGCATATTCAATATTACATGTTTCAAAGAAATATTCGGAATTGTCTACTGCCCTAGGTGATCCATATATCGCCTAGTCTTTCTTCTTATTTAATCACACCTTGTTTAATTATAAAAATCCAAAAATATTGTCTTTTAGTTAGTTTAATATAGTCACTTGATTGGGGGTGACAACTTCTCAAATCAACAACTTTCCTCCTGTTATTTCAATTACACTCTTTAGATTTAATCTCTAATTAACAATAAATCTACTATATGTCCTCGTGGGATCGATAACCTGAGTTTCAATACTCACTCTTTATTACTTCGACCGTGCACTTGAGTATACACGTAAGAAATCGTGTCAAGTTTTTGGCGCCGTTGCCGGGGACAGCGGTTTATTTGCTAATTAGAAATTAGTTTTGAGAGTTTTTTATTTTATTGTTTTGTTACTATCTATTCTTGTTACCTCACGATTTTTTTTGTAGATCTTTGGTGTGCAGGTATTTTGCTAAGCATGGGGGATAATAAAGAAGGACGTTTTGTTAGTCTAGCAGAATTGATTGATCGTGAGGATGGATTCTACCCCGAAGGAGATACTGCGGAATACTATGCCAAAAAAGGCATGATGTATAGACACCAATACTTGCTTGAGAAATTGTTTGGAGAATTGCATAAGGGAATCGAAGAATTGAAACTGAGGGCGATGAGAACGGGGTTGGACGGGGAAGAATTTAAAGAAAGACTTGAAGAATTCCATATGATTGTCAGTCTCCATTCTAATAAAGAATGTGCTCCAACCTTATCAAAGCCTGATGAAGATGATGATGAGCCGTTGAATATCCCAATTTGTCCAAACATCGATTCATTGCTTGAGTCTAGCATGAAGGAAAAGCATGATGAAGTATTTGGTGAAATTGAAAGTCTCCTTCATGGTATCGATATTGATGATCTTGAGTCGCCGGTCGTGAATTCGATGGAGCATCTCACGTTTGAGCTCATTGAAGATGAAGAAGATGTCAAGATTGAATTTTTTGATAATTCGGGTGTTTCATATGAAAGCGGCGAAGATATTCAAACATTCCTACTTTATGAGTTGTCGCTTGAAACGTCAATGAAGATATCGCAGATTGAGAGAACGGTCGAAGAGAACATTAATCTCTTCCCAACACATGGGAGGCTTGAGATTATTTTTGAAATCATTATGATGCAGATTCTCATGAATTGAAAGAAGAAGAAAAATTCTTCGACGAACAGTCACTTTGGCAACACTTGTTCATCATTTGTGAGATTTGCGGTCCTTGTGCGAGTTTGTTTTTTCTCCAAGGAGAAGAGAATGAAAGAAAAGTTATGGTGGAAGAAGAAGAAGTGGAAGGAAAAGCGGGAGTCTCAGAGCTGGGGAGTTGGTTGCGTGTTCGAGAAGTGCGAACAATCCATTGAGAGCTTGGTGTTACTGTTTACCAGCCATCAGGGGAGGTATGTGCAGTTTTAAAAGTTTCAGAAATTTCACTGGACACCCCCACTGTTGCAACCCAGCGTTGCAACCCAAGTGACCCCTCGCAGCTTCTATGGAAATTTTGCTTCAGAGTCATACTCGTCAAATGCAGCTACTTAGCTAAACATCCCAATCTCCATCATAGCCGACCACAAACACAGAGCAAATTGAGAACCCAGCCGAACCCACCATACCACACCCGTCAAAACACCAACACCGCCTCTCCACCATAGCCATTATCGAATCCAGAAACCCACCGTTCGCACTGCTCATCTTCTTCCCCCACCGTCTCCTTCTCTGTTAGTCCCAGAAGCTCGATCTGCAGCCATCACCACCGTCTCCTTCTTCTCTGTTAACCCCAGCCACTGAACCACCGCAGCCGTCTCCACAGCCAACGAAGCCTCCATAAAACCGGCCAATTCCACTCTTCCTCTGAAATCACCGATTGAACCTCCTCTCTCAGTCCATCAAAGCCGACACCACTCACAACCACCGAAACCACACCTGAATTCATACCAGAAACTCGACTTCGCCGCCGCCAAGAACACTCGCAACACAAGCTCTGCCCCGATTCGTTCCCGTAGCCACCGTAACCTTCATCCCCAATTTTCCTGCAACCCAGCAATCACCGATAGAAGAAAACCAAACCCACAACCCAGTAAACCTCCGAATCAAAGGCCCCTGAACCACCTCTTGTCCATTTCCATTCAGAACCACCATCTTTGCACTACTGGTCTTCTTCACCAACAAACCCATGAAACCCCTGCTTCTGCAATTACCGTCTTCCCCATCTCCACCATAGCCGACCTCTGATCAAACCCATCAGCCCAGAAACTCATCACCGAACCCAATCAATCACACCAAATAGCCCTTGAATCAACCCGACACACAGACCCCATGAAGTCCGACCATAAACCAACCAGAATCGTCACATATACATGTCTCCTTCTTATCCGACGCAACCACAGCCACTAGTGGGCTCAGGACACAGGAAAAAAAAGTTACAGTATTCTCGGATTGTTTTATTGCAATTGTTTGGGTGGGTGTTTAGGTTATTATATGGGGATGTTGAAGGTGAGATGATGGAATAAAATATTTTGGTTAAAAACGGAGAAATTGACACCACCAGGACCAAGCACAAGAAGAGTATTATGCTGAAAATCGATGATTGGTATGATATTGTCCGTCTGAATTAGGGAAAAAATGAGAAATTTAACGAAGACATCTACCCCTGGTGTGCTACCGCGCATTCGACCGTTACGGGAGCTCACATCACGAGTTCGGGGATTCTTCGTTCTCTTTTCGTCAACAGCAACGATCAATCGACCCCGGTCACACACTCGACCACAATGAGAGTTAGCATTGATGCACCAATGTTTGCTTGGGGATTGTTCTTGCTATCTCAGTCAGCACCTATCGGATTTCGTCCCCGACCTTGTGTCGGTTGTGAGTACTCTTTTCTCTCTCTTTTTACTTACCGTTTAGGCACATCGTACTTGCTCTATAATTTATTTTTACAACTTGGTCACGGTGCTGAGTCGCCGATGGGATTAGTTGTTAGAATTCTAGGGAATACTTGAGTACTTGCTTGATTTCGGTACACACAACTTGTCACGTGCACGTAGTTCGTTTTAACCCTAAATTTTTTGAACTAACTTCTTTTGCCTGACTTTGACTCCGAGTAGAATCACCGCCCCTCACATTTGAATGCCGAGTCTACTTGGTTGATCTCTAAATTCGTTGAGGACAACGGAGTGCTCAAGTGTGGGGGGATTTTTAACTATTTGCTAGCCATGTTTGTGTCTTGCATCGCCAGTTACATTTAGATTAGAATGTCGTATAGTGAGTCAGTGTCGTATTTGTAGTCTGTGTCGTGGTTCCTTATATTGTCGTATTGTGCGTTTATTTATACTGCATATAGTTTGCAATTTTAATTTTTTCAGTCACCCTACCCAATTTCTGTAGTTAGTCGAGTTGGCCAAAAGCATGTAGAGTTTAGGAAAATATGAAAACAAAAATTGAAAAAGTGAAAAACGATATAAATGAAAAAAATTTGAGAAAAAGGGCAACTTAATACCTAGAAACTGAAGAGAATCCAGTGAAAGAGCTCATGATAGTATGAAGCACCATAGTAGGAATACTTTAATTCTAGTATTTTGTGCGCAAGTCTCACGAAAAGATATCCCGGGTATTCGGGAATGGTGAAAGTAGATAACGTGCATATTTAGACTTCTTTAGTGTGCTAGGAGGATTTAGTCTCTAGGTGGTTGAATAATCTGTTTCCTGTGGAAACTTGTGGACTCTTGGAATCTGGGGTGGACATTCGTGTAGAGTCGGTTTCATGTGGTATGAGTCTTCGGCCTAAGCGAAGCCGGGAGCGTACACCACAATCCCTTAAGGTGGTTCCAAGAGAAAATCTTAAAAAGCCCATACTCTTAAGCTCTAATGCACGGTTGTAAAAACAGTGGAGGAAATAAAACAAAAATGAAAAATCTGAAAGAAAAAAAATTGAGCTTCAAGGAGAAACAACCTAATGTGCTTTCATTTGCGCGGAAAATTTGGATCCAATCCAATCTAGAGCTTAAGAGGAAAACTAAAGTCAAGCCGTATTACAAATGAGTTGTGTCTCTTAGCAATGGGACAATTTGCATTTCAAAAGCAATAACGGCTAAAAGGGTCTGAAAACCTCAAATGACTTGGCGAAGAAAGACCACTTAGTGACTTAAGAGGCCTAGAACCTCCGAGTCAAAGACGTGTCGTATCTTTCGTTTGATTTGGTGGATGTTTGGGGACGCCTTAGCAATTTTGCGCATAGGATCATCATATATCATTTCTTGCTACGGGTCGTGAAATTTCAAAGTGAGCTTGTGAGGATTTGATGATATCGGTTTATGATAGAGAGGTTGCCCAATCTCTAAAAAATAAGAAAAATATTGTTTACAATATTGCATTGTAAATAAAATTGGGTTTCATTGTGCATAGCATATAGATTGCATAGTCCTTTTGTGTTGAGTCGTTTGCGTCTTGAGTCGGCTAGTAAATAGTGGTTTTACTCGGGACGAGCAAAAGGTAAGTGTGGGGTATTTGATAACTCTCTTTTAGGAGATATTATTATACTTTCATATTACTTGTATTAGGCTTACTTCACATGATTTATATGTTATATTTGCACAAATATGTGAATTTGACGATTTATAAGCCTAAGAGTGAAAAGTTGTGTTTCTAGCTTATTTGCACATGTTTTCTCTCATATTTGCTATGATAATTGCACGGGTTGTTTAGTGTTGTGTAAATAAGGTAAAATAGGTGCAATGGAGCTTATTAGAAGCTTGTATATGCTTGGAATGGAGCTAGATGAAGAAGAGAAAAGAAGACGCAAAAACGAAGCAAAGTTGGAAAAGTCACACAGTACCAGCCTGCACTCTTTTCGATGCTCAGGAAAATCTACAAAGAATTTTTGAAAAAGGTCTGAGGAATTGGAAAGTAGACATCCGTAGCTTTCCAACGATGTATTTTAGGCCCAAATACAAGTCCGTATGAGAGAGCAATGGCCCGCGCAAGATCAACTTACAATTCTGTCTGAGAATTACAAACTGGAGGGCGTAAGTGCAATTTCGGCCAAGTTTCAATAATAAACGTGCCCAGGCAGTAGAGGACGACTCTCAGACCTAAAACACAAGAAGAAGCTGCTGGGGAACGAGAGATAAAGGCTAGGGGACGTGAGGGACATGGAGAACGACGCCGGAGTCGCCCGAACGCGATTTTCGTCACGAGTTTGACTATCCCTCCTATCTTTTCTATTGTTTCTCAATACTATGAACTCGTTAGATTCTATTTTCAGTATATTTGAGTAGTTTAATTTGCTAGGCTCTATGGAGAGCCTAGGGTTTTGTTAGAAAACTTTTCGGGATTGTTGCTTATTGATTCATGAATTTGGATTGGTTAATGTTGATTATCTTTCTTCTTATATTGTGTATCCTTAATCTAAAGCTAGTGACACGCTTAGGAATGATTGGAATGACCATTTTAGATGATTATAATAACTCAATCGTTCATAGCTTAAAGTAATTATGAGTTTGCTCTTCTAGTTATCTTTTTCTTAATCTTATGTTAACCTAGCGTCATGAACTACGATAACTACTTGGTGAAAGATTGATGGACTGACAGGTGAAGATTAATTAGCTTGTGAATCTAGGATTGCTAGCAACCCCGTATCATGATGGACAGAAAGGCGAAACGTTAGGGTTAACGTAGGATTATTCTTAATGCTTGTTAGGTGATGTAGTTTATGGCACGACAAATGACATTACAGAACCTAGCATAGGCTTACATGAGACCGAGAGGAGATTGTAATTAGTTAAATGTGATCAAGAGCATATTCAATATTACATTTTTCAAAGCAATATTCGGAATTGTCTACTGCCCTAGGTGATCCATAGATCGCCTAGTCTTTCTTCTTATTTAATCACACCTTGTTTAATTATAAAATTCCAAAAATATTGTCTTGTAGTTAGTTTAATATAGTCACTTGATTGGGGGTGACAACTTCTCAAATCAACAACTTTCCTCCTGTTATTTCAATTACACTCTTTAGATTTAACCTCTAATTAACAATAAACCTACTATCTATCCTCGTGGGATCGACAACCTGAGTTTCAATACTCACTCTTTATTACTTTGACCGTGCACTTGCGTATACACGTAAGAAATCGTGTCATCTAGCACCCCCGAATTCGAGGCTAAACTAGGTGTTGTTGATGTGTAATCACAAGCTTAATATCTGGTTAATTATGGAGTTTTAGGTTGAATCTTTCCAACTTTGTGAGTGGATATCTTGATATGTATTTAGTAAAATCAAATCCTTATTTCCAACTTGTAGATGGTTGTGAGAGCTTTGTATCCATGTCTTGAGTGAATTACCACACGCTCTTAATCTCATCGAAACCTAGATTGAAAATGATGCTCGTATGAACTTTGAACTTGTCTATACTCTAAATACTCTCTAAGTATTGAGGCTGACATAAATAGTTGTTTTCAACTGATCATATCTCCTGGATTATCAATTAAAATTGTTACATGTTTTGCTCTATGCTTTATCTAAATACTCCATATCATCTTCCATGAGTCTGTTACTTGTTCCTCATGGATTTTCCTCAAATCTTTCTCAAAGTGGCTAAGTAACCATAAGATGGTTAAGAAATGGATTTCAAACTGTTAAGTTTTGTCAACCATGACTCTCTGTGTATCTATTGAAACTGCATTATGCTTTCTCCTATGAGAAGTTGGCTAATAATACTCAAAATCATTCCTAGAGTAGCACTTCTCATATCCTTGATACATTTTTCAGAAAACAAGTTCAAAGTGGCTAGCTTGAAACGGTCTAAACTCTCAATTATATTTTAATTGTTGGACTGCAGTTTTCCTATCAACTTTGACCGATCCTTTCTCCTTGAATTCTCCGATTTATTGGAAGTAAAAATATAATTCGGAAACCTCAACCTTAAATCTTCAAAACCCAAATCTCAGTTTCTCAAATCGCTTCTTCATTGGATCAGAAACTGACTGTGAAGTTGACTAGTTGAGAATACCTCTTCTCACCTTTGACTATCTATTTGACACATCAGATGGCTTAATTTACCAGAGCATCCTTTTGGAAAATTGTTCAGAATCAAATTTCAAGTCGACGGGTCAAGTTTGACTTTCTAAAAACCCCACTTTAGTTGAGTTGTCTATGAGGGGTACAATTTCTTCAGTCAAACACTCAGATTATGATGCATGGCATGGCCACATGTCTTTGTTACAGTTTTATAACATCTGGAACCCAATTTTTTCTATCTGGACTTAAACGTGATTAATCATACTGAAACAAAGACTAATTGTAATTTAGTTAAACATCGGAGAATTGAGTGAAAATAACCAGAGCTTGAGGTTCAAGCCTTAATGGGCAACTATGTGACTAAGGAGACTTATGAGACATGTCAACTGGGCATAAGGGTTTAGGGACAGTCAATGACTGTACTTATAAGACTGAGACTTTAGGGCAGAACACAAATTTCACTTTCAGTGTGAGAGAGAGGTTTTTGCTTGTTTTCTGATTGAGGGAAATTTATATATATTTTTTGTTTTTGAGATAAAATATTTTTTCGTCAACCGGATTTGAACGCGAGACTTCATGCAGGGATTTCCAACGTTATACCATTTGAGCTACCACCGTAGCTGCAGGGGAGTTAGAACTTTTAAGGCTAGTTATGAATATGTTTTCTATTTTTTTTTTTTGCAAAGAAAGCTAAATTATATTAATCAGGCAGATAAGCCTTACACCAGAGGCCAAGTCATTTAAGAAAAAACTATCGAAACCTCACACTTTCCCGCTAACATCATAGGCTCGCTCTTCATGAATGAAACATGGTGGATCAGAAACAAATGAGCCACTGCGTTATCCAACCGCCTCACCACGTCAAGAGCTTCGCCACAGCACCGATCGATCACTCTACGAAGCTCATTCACAAACCACCCGAGCTCATTGTTCACTGGTTTCTTCTATGAACTCTGAGCAAAATCTTTGAATCTGTTTCCACAAGTAGGATTTGCGATGACAAGCTTCTGAACCACCGGAGTGCACTTTGCATAGCTGCCGCCTCATTTGCCATCGAATCTCCCATCAGCTCCACTTGCCCACACATTGCCGCCACAAAGCCACCATAATGATCACGAACCACACCAACGATCCACGCAACCCCCTTCTCAGCATCAACGGCAACGTCTGAGTTTAATTTTAGCACCCCAATCGGCGGCGGTAGCCACTTATCAGAATCGACCACCACCGCCGCTAACCTCTGAGTTTCTAATTTAACAGATAAGTCAAATTCTTCCACATACCTCATCGCCTCATCTATAATTGTGTCCTGTTCAAACTTCACGCCCTCCATCACTAACTTATTCCTTATTCTCCATATGAGCCAGTCAATCTTGAAGAAAGTTCTCATGTCTAGGGGTTTTAAATCCAAGGCAACAGACATCTCAAAAGTCCGATTCAGCCTTTTGGAAATAACAATGGTGATCCCAGAGGACATCCAAGCAGTTCTTGTTGCTCTACATTAAAAAAAAAATGCTGGAGATCTTCCTTTGCTCGTTCACAACATTGACACCAAATAGGTACTTGCATACCCCTTCTAATGTGATTCTGCTTTAGAGGAAAATAATTTTGAATCATTTTCCATGAAAATATCCTGACTTTCTCTGAAATTGAAATAGACCAGATCTTTTTATACCAATTTTGCACAGAAACATTTTTACACCCTTCAGATGCATCGCTATTAACATGAGGATATAGGAATTGGAATGAAACCTGATATCCAGTCTTCACACTATAGTGACCATTAGAAGTAAAACCGCACGTAACTGTATCAGCTCTCTTCTCTTGACATAGAGGGATTTTTAAGATTTGTTGGGCCTCCACCTCTGCAAAAAAGTTGTTAATCTTTTGTCTATCTCACCTTCCCGACTGTCGAACAAATCGCAGACTCTTGCATTCAACCCTAAAGAGGGATAGCAATACACTTTCTTTCCGCCCCTATAGGAATCCACTTATGTTCTTACCAACGTGCTTTGACCATCCCCCACCGCATGTCTAGTACCTTTGTATATAATCTATATCCTAGCTAGTATACTTCTCCACAAGTAAGACGGTTTACTACTAAGATTAGCTGACAGAAAATTCATCTCTGAAGTACTTCCCTCCAACACCTGAGCCACTAATGAGTTAGGAGAAGAAAGAATTCTCCAGGCTTTTTTAGCCAAAAAGGGCTAAATTAAACGCCTCAATGAACCTGAATCCCAAACCACCCTGTGCTTTATCTAAACAAAGCGTCTCCCACTTTCACCAGTGCATCTTCCTAGCTTTATGTGAAATAACCCGGGATCTCCGTTCAGGGTTAAAGTGACAATCGATAACCAAAAGTAGAATATTAACCATTATGATTACATCTCATTTAATGTATACAACAAATATTTCAAAAATGAGTACAATTTGGAAAGAATATGCTTTTGATCTACTAAGTGATCTACTTAAGCTCGCGTCATCGTCTCGTTCCGCGTTCCCATCTTGACATGCACTAACCTGTGGTGATTTTGAAATAATAAATGCAGACACCACAGTTTGAAAATAATCAGTAAAACTTGAGTAAATACACACTACGACATGCAAAGCAATGAGTGGCACACAAGCAATAGTTGAAGTAAATAAAGAGATTTGAAACATTAATAAGTAAACGAGTTGGGAATTTTTTGAATAATTATAGTAAACGTCTAGCAAAGCTTCATAACGTCAAAGCATTTATAAATAAGGAGTAGTCAAGATGTTCTTGAACCAGTAAATTTTCACAAGACCAAATCTTGTTTCACTGAAGAACGTATTAATTCACAAGTACCAAATTTCATTCAACTTCATTTATTTCGCTTGGGGCATATCCAGAGCTACAAACAACATCAATAGAGTTGTCAACTTTCTTTCAAGTCCAATTAACCGTGAAGTTTAGGTAATACATTTCCAGAGCCACCAGCGAATCGATGTAGACAGAGGGATCACGAAGTAATCATAAAGGGTTCCTTCTAGGGTCTATCAAACCCTATTTCGACGGAGAGTTAAGGGAGCCCATTGTCAATCCCCTCTCACAATTCATAGCTAAAAGGCCTTAAGTGTCGACACCTCCATACCGTAGTGACCCTTACAAGTATAAGTAGCACTGTATAGCTGTACAAACCCCTTGGCCGCAATACCTTGGCACATTTTGGCTCGTCGAGGGGCGGATTTGTGAACACTAAAGGTCTATCCAATAATAAGAAGCATTGCTTTGAATGCCGTATCCATAAGTAACGGGAGGATCGCTTGGCGCCTCTGGTCGGAGCCATAAATTAACACAACTCTGTACATCGTCCTAAATCTATTAGAAGTGCTTTGCTTCTTCCTTTTCACATAAGAATCAGAATATCAACATTTCACAAGTAATTTTAAGAGTTATCAAAAAATATTGATTCGTATTCAAATAATTATTGAAAATAAGACATACTCCGCATACTTTCTCAATTAAGATAATATTCATTCAAGACGTCATACACATACGCACATTTTGATAAGGGTCGTACATATGTACTTACAGAAGCCAAGAAAAGCTTAAAGCAAAGCTAGCACTCCAGGGAGGACACTAGTCTCTTACGAAGCTGGGTCTCACGGTCAATGCAGGAGCACGAATACATAGGTCTACTTCAAACGATCCTTAACAACGGCGTTCTGCTCCGCTCTCCGGCGGCCATGGCAGAATCAGGCGACCAACCGCCCGGATTTACAGTGCTCTAATGAGTTCTAGCAGATTCTGAGCTGGTAGAAGAGTTCCCGACATCCATAGGTCACGAGGTCACCTTGGGAGTGTAAAAAAATAATAACGAATAGGATGCTGCTGTCTCCGGCGAGGAGCAGTAGTCTCCGGCGAGGAGTTGCAGATACAGGCGAGCGAACGAGCTCCCAACGAGTTAGACACCATAATCCGTACCCCTAAGTTCACATGAGGTCAAGGATCACGAATATGGGGCTTATTACCACTGAATTACAGCGAGGACGACGAATTGGACAGATTAAGGGCTAGGGTTCTTCAACCTTACCCTCGAATTTTCGAAGTCACTGCTTGACGAACGATAGAATTGACTCGGGCCTTTTCTTTGCCATGATCTCACGAGCTCCCAGCACCAGGTTGGCTCAAAGTGATGGGAGGTGGTGGTTTTGGTGGTGCCACCGTGGGAGGTGGTGGTGTTGTGGTGATTATTGAGGAGAATGGCGAAGGAGAGTATTGGTGGACAGAGGGATTGTTCTTGACAAGGTAGAAGGTATGAAAGGTGCTGCCTCCTACCCCAATGAGGTGGTAGACATGCCTAAAGTAAGTATCCAAGTGGCTAACATGCATAGGGGGTGAAAAGTGTAGTTTTTCAAACTTTAGGGTACAATAAGAATTAGGGGTTCTACTAAGTTTTAGAGAATTTCACTACCACCCCGAACATTTCTAGTGCTTCAAAAGTCATTATAACAACTTCTAAAAAATTCCAACACTCTGAAGTTCCAACTATAAAGAGGTGAAAAATTATCTACACATTTGCCCCCAAAGTTTTGATATTGAACTTAGGGTCGCCTTGAAAAATAGGGGTGTTACATTATGAGTCCCCCCCCCCCCCACACACACCAAAAGGCAGTTAATTTTGACTATAAATCATTGCACATTGTTTTAGGGAGTAAGAACCAACTCATAACACAAGTTGGTATCACCTGCACAATAGCCTTAATCAAAGCTTTCCTACCAGCACAACTTAACCCCTTCTCCATCCAACCACCTGTCCGCAACGTTATTTATCTTCAACATGAGCGAAAATAGATTTTTTATCCCTCCCCACAGCAGTTGGAAGACCTAATATTTGGAGTGGCCCGATACTGTAGTCACCTGTAAGATTCACACAATCTCCATCCTTCACTCCTGATCAGGAACCATCGGGCTAAAGCAAAGTGCTGATTTATCATAGTTATACACTGACTAGATGCCCTCTCATACAAGCATAATATATTCTTGAATTATGCGGCTGCCTGAACAGCAGCTCTCCCAAATAAAACACTGTCATCCGCAAACAATAAATGAGATACAGCAGGGCCTGAACTACCAGCTTTAACCCCCCGTAACCTTCCACGACGCATTGAGTTGTGCATAACAGATAGGGTAAGACTGGATCACCCTGCCTAATCCCTCTAGAGGTAATAATATTTCCAACTTCATTTCCATTCAATATAATAGAAAACTGGACTGAAGTCACACATTTCATCACCTGTTTGACAAAAATCTCGTGAAAACCCAACTTGACCATAACTGCATGCAAGAAGCTCCATTCTACCCGATCATAGGCCTTAGACATGTCAAGCTTTATATAGAAATAGTCTTTCTTTGCCTTAGACTTCTTAATAGTATGCATCGTCTCAAAAGAAACAATGACATTATCCGTGATCAATCTCCCGGCAACAAAAGCACTCTACGTCACATCAATAACAACATCTAAAACCTTCTTCAATCTGTTTTCTAACATTTTATACACCGCCTTTTAGAACACATTTCATAGACTAATTGGTCTATACTCTGAAACAAGTTTAAAATTATTCACTTTAGGAATCAAAGCAATATTAGTCACATTTATGGAACAGAAATCCATACCGTCATTAAGTATCTCTAGAACGGTTCTCGTTAAATCCACCCCCACCATTTCCGAATATTGCAGATAGAACAATGGAGGCATTCCATCTAGACCCGATGATTTCACTAGATGCATTTGGAACAAAGTCGTCTTCACTTCATCATCTTGAAAATGCCTTATAAGTTCCATGTTCATCTCCTAAGTTACTTTTCTTTGAATAGCACCAATAACTGGTTCCATCTCACAACCAACAGAAGTGAAAATATCAGTATAATATTCGATGAAATATTTTTGAACTTGCGCAACATCTCGAGTCCATTGCCCAAGCTGATTACATATACAATGGATTTTATTTCTTCTCTTCCTATCAGCAGCAACTCTGTGAATATTTTTTGTATTTTTATCTCCCTCTTTCAGCCACACTTGTCTAGATAATTGTCTCCATTTACGCTCCTCAATTTCTAGAATGTGATTAAACCGAGTTTCTAACAGCTTTACTTGCTGCAGGTTTACATCACCTGGATATCTTGCCCTTGCAACTTCAAGCTCCAATAATATCTTCTCGTTCGCATCGTGGTGGAACACAACTTTATTTCTACTCCAACTTCTCAAAGCCTCCCCAGTTGTTGACAAGTTCATTAATAGATCATTTTTAGTACTCGGAGAATGTTCCCTCTGCCAACAATTTGTAATAACTTCACCACACTCGCTTTATTTTACCCATTGAGCAACGAAACTAAGTTTTTTCCTCTTTGTAAAATTTTCCTGCTGAAATTGAGCAACAACCAGTAGAGGGGAATGATCTGACACAGTAGAAACGATGTGTGGGACAGAATGAAACTGATATGCTTCACACCAACGGTCATTCCCAACCGCCCTGTCCAATATTTTCTAGACATTAACTTCTCCTTGTCTGCGGTTCGACCACGTGAATTTGTACCCAGGTCTAATAATCCACACTCAGTAAGAAAAAGAAGTCATTCATTTGATTTTTATTTGGCACACACTTACCATCATACTCTTCCATCAAGATAATCTCGTTAAAATCACCACATACCAACCAAGGCCAACCCGAGGGATGTTTAAGCCACTGCAGCAACTCCCAGGACCGGTGTCTCTTGCTAGCATCTGGATTTGCGTAGAAATTCGTTAAGGAAAAACCCCAGTAGCAACATTAACATCTGAGACCCAGCAATGAATATGATAGAAACTATAATTTATAATTGAAACAACAATATCGCCAGACCACATCAGTATGAGACCACCGGCCAGATTCCTTCGAGGCACACATAATGAATTTTGGCAACCCATCTTCAACCTCAATCTCTCTCCCTTATCCTTCTTTAGCTTTGTTTCAGAAAGGAAAAAAAAACAGTCGGAGCGTTGCTTCGCACAAGATGATGCAAAGCATTGTTGGAACATGGGTTATTCAACCCCTCACTTTCCAAGCTAGAATTTTCATGTCAACACAAGAGGACAAACACAGAGGAAAAAATGTGAAGAAAACAAACCAGAATCGGTAGTTTCGGGTGAAAAAGCTCCAATCAAAGACCATAGCAGGTATTTTACACCACTATATGTAGTTTAGAGGAGAGTAATCGTCGAAATTAGGCGAAGAACCACCATTTTCCGCCCAGTGCCGTGGGACAAACTACCCCAAAGCCACTAGTAACTGTTGGTAACTGTACTGGACGTGGGTTAGTGTGTACAAGGAAATCCTCAAGAGAGATCCAAGTGTACACCTCGAGTAGGGGATTAGAACACAGAGAAGTGTAGGGTGTGATTTGGGAGAGAGTAAGCAAAGGTAACTGTATGGGGGGCTGCGAGATAGGGTCGCCCGCGATGCTTACTGCACGGGAGTTGTAGGGACTTAGTTGCTTGGAGGTTAGAGTTGAGACGTCGCGCGAGAGAAACAACCACGCTCGAGTGCGACCCTTGGTAACTACCTGAGAAATTTAATGACCACGTGCCCCATAAATACGGTCGGTCGTGTAACGGTCCCTACGTATGCGGATAATCGTGTAACGTGCCCTATATATACGGTCGAACGTGCCGTTACAAGGAAAATATCTAGCCGCTATTCACGGGCGCATTAACCCCTCGTAACTGTCACGTCTATACTATATATAGGAACGTTAGCCTTCTACGGAACCTCTTGGATCTTTAGCTAGTCGCTATATTGTCTCCCTATCAAGAAAAGTTAACAAGTGCTTAATCTTCCCCTACACTTACCTACAATCACTTTGTTCTTTGTTCTTGTTCCTATTCTTTGTTAGAGGTGTACACTTGGATCTTCCCCTGGGATTTCCTTGTACACAGTACTACAGAAGATTCATTTGAGATTATGCTACTATTGCTGCCTCACTCACGGACCTCCTCAAAAAGGATGCATTCGCCTAGTCTACAACCGCTACTCAGAGTTTCGCCGCCTTGAAAAAGGCTATGACTTCGACACCTGTATTGCGCCTCCCAAATTTTATTGAGACTTTTGTGTGTGAGACTGACACGTCTGATACTGGGGTGGGCGCTGTTTTCTTACAACTGGGTCATCCTTTAGATTTTTTCAGTAAGAAGTTGGGTCCTCGCCTTCGTGTCGCATCGGCTTATCACAAGGAGCAGTACGCCATAGTTGAAGCCGTCCAGAAGTGGACCCATTATCTATTGGGGCGCAAATTCATTATCAGTAGTGATCAGAAGAGCCTGAAGGATCACCTTATGCAGGTCATTCAGACGCCTAATCAACAGTTTTATATCCGCAAATTGATGGGGTTCCAGTTTCGTATCGAGTATAAACCTAGTACAGCCAATCGGGTTGCCGATGCTCTTTCGCGCAGGGAGTCTGAGGACGATGCCGCCACTTTGGTTCTCTAGGCCATCCGCCCCTTACTGTCCGTGTTGGAAGCTCTCCGTCGTGACGTGACTACTCAGCCAGACTTGCAGGCCTTACTCGCAGCGGTACAGTCGGCCTCCAAGCCGCCCCACTTTTCTTTGCTGATGGTCTTCTATACAACAAGACCCGTTATGTGTTGGCCGTGACTCATCGATTAGGAACACACTGTTGCAGGAGTTCCGTAGCTTTCATACCGCGAGTCATCCAGGTATTGATCGGACTTTTCGTCGTTTAGATGTTGTTTTCTACTGGCCTAGTATGCGGGACGATGTCTCCCGTTTCGTCTCCACCTGTTTGGTGTGTCACTCTACAAATTATTTGACGCAACGGCCGGCGGGGTGGTTGCAGCCTCTCCCTATCCCTGATCGGGTCTGGGCCAAGGCGTCCATGAAACGCATGGTGTCTCACTAAGTACGTCCACTTTGCGCCCTTGCCTACTGATTTTGATACGCCTCGCGTCACGCGACTGTTTGTTGATGTGGTGGTGAAACACCATGGGTTTCCAGAGGAACATATTTCTGATTGTGACACTATTTCTTGAGTACGTTCTAGCGGGAGTTGTTTAAGTTGAGCAGGACTGTCCTCAAGTTCAGTACTGTCTACTACCCGCAGACAGACGGTCAGACAGAAGTACTCAACCGTGGGCTTGAGCAGTACTTGCGTGCATTTACTTCGGAACGTCCAAAAGATGGGTCTTCGTTTATTCCCTAGACAGAGTTAGCACTGACTTGCAGTCACCACGAGAACATCAACATGTCCCCTTTACGTGCGCTCTACGGTCGCGATCCACCGTCCTTGTTTCCTGCACTTCCGACAACGAGCCGTTCTCCTACTTTGGATGATTTAATTTTTTAGCGTGCGGCGGTACTGCACGATTTGAAGAGCCATTTGACACATATGCAGCAGGGGATGCGCGCCCAAGCCAATTTCCATCGTCGTGATGTTTCTTTTCAGGTTGGAGATCTTGTCCTTCTCCGTCCGCACCTGTACCGGCTGCGTTCGTTAGCTCGTCCGTTGTCCACCAAGTTGGCTCGTCTATTTTGTGGTCCCTTTAAGGTGACGGAGCGGATTAGTCCGGTTGCATATCGCCTGCAGCTTTCGGAGACTTGTCGCATACATGATGTTTTTCACGTTTCCCTTCTTCGGCCCTATGTGAGCTCGGGTTCAGATGTCCTAGTTGCGACCATTCCGACGGATTTCTCCAAAGGTCGCCCGGTGGCGGTGCCTGTCTCGGCCACACAGCTTCGGCCAGTCTTGGTTGCGAGGGTTCCTCAGCAGCAGTGGTTAGCTACTTAGCCGGACGGCGCTACTCCTTCGTGGGAACCCGTTGCAAATATTCAGTCAGCTTATCCGGATTTGCAGCTTGAGGATAAGGAGATTTTCAAGACCGGGGGAGTTGATACGGTTGTCGTAGCCCCTGGGCTTGATACAAGCGATAATGAAGACGAACCGAAATTGATTAAAGACACAACGAACGTGCGACCCGGACGCAACGTTGTTCCTCCAGTTTATTTAAAAGATTGTGTTCAGTCTAAGAATAGGCGTTAGTTAATTTGTTAGGCAAGACGTTATTTAATTGTTTTGTGTGATTTGAATTATTGAAGTTATTTGGTTTACCCGGGATTTTCTATACGGTTATTTACCTGAGTTAGGATTAGGCTCGAAATGTCAGGATTAGATTTTTTTTTTTTTTTTTACCTAATTTGTTTTTTTCCCCTTACCGTGCAAAGCTTCTCACGGTAGAGAAGCCCCCTTCCCGTCTCCGCTGTTGTCAGGGGGTAACATTTTGTTAAGTTGATTTTCCGTCACATTAATTGTGCTTTTTTTTTTTTTTTTTTTTTTCTGTGAAAGGTCCCCTTAATTGTTGTGCTACAGCGGACTCCTTCCTTAATTGTTTGGTGCGCATTGTTTTGGGCCCGAAGCGGTTGGCTTGAGTTTTTTCCCCAAATAAAAAGAGGCCTTTGCTCAACACGTTCGATTCAGGTTCAGAGACTTCTTACACCTGTCTAATTTTAAGATCGACGAGGAGGCTAGCCGATCACCATATTCAATTCCGCGTCAAAATAATCTTTCTCTGTCGCAATTATATATCTGTGCATAGTACTCACGTTATTGTTCCTTCTTACACAAAGATCTGATCTGGCTACACGATGAGCAAGTCAAAGTACGGTAGATTGAGGTACGAGAAGAATAAATCAGGTAGGTCCGGAGCAGCAGGAATCAGACGATGTAGGAAGTTAGAAGAACGTGACTCAAAAGTTGTGGGCAATTCATATCATGGATTGATGTACGAAGAGAAATCAGGAACAAAAGAGGAGGAGGGTAGGCTTGGGGTATCAGCAGGAGGACTCAGGCCATGTAAGCGGAGAAAGTTGGAGGAAAGGTTGAGTTGGATAGAAGAGGCTGGTTTCTCAATAGTTGCAGCATCTGATTTGAATAAGTACAATTCCGTGGTACCTGTATTGTATATCCGCACTTCCATTAGAGATGCTGAAACGGGAAAATGGCCATCTCAGTGGTATGCCATTCCTCCCCAATGGCCTGACTGTAGCTTTGCTACCTCGTATCTACTTGATAGGCGGTACCTGCTATGGTCTAGGTGGTCCAAGTAGACAAGTTTTCTCTTATGATATTTCCGCTCCCCATAAAGGTTGGGAGAAACGACCCAACCTAATATGTCCCAGAACTTGGCCGTATACTATTGCGCTGGACGGGAAAATCTACGTTTTCGGCGGCATGGATCGTGATTTGTATGAAGATGGCATCGTGCCTTATGCAGAGGTTTATGATCCTGACCTTGACACATGGGAAGCACTGTTCGTCGCCGGTGGCAGTATGATGCCGCGTGTGTCCCCTGGCCGGGTTGTGTTCATGGACCGATATGGAACCAAAAACATTCTGGTTCGCACTAATTCCATTAATAGTTTCTACACATATAACACATCTGTCAACTCGTTCACCTTGCAAGAACGTGTTCCCTTCGGATACTATGGTGCAACTGGTGCAGCGGTTGATGATGTTCTTTACATTTACCACGAAGAGGGTATCATGGCTTATGATTTAATCAATGGTGAATGGTTTGATGACCCTGTCCATGGCTTAAGTGAAGGAATCGAGCTTCCTGTTCATGATTGTTCTCAGAGCCCTTTTCTGCTTCACATTGGTAACGGAAGGCTATGCATAATTTATGATTATAGGGACATGGGCAAGGTTAAGGTTCCCCAAGACTTGATACTTACTTGCTCAATTTTAAGAATGATTCGGCGGAGGACGTACAGCGGAAAAGCTACCCTCCATGCATCATTGGAGTCATTTAGGCGCTACATCGTCCCGGGAAATAAGTTGGAGGACTGCCTCGTTCTCTAGGTCATCAGTTCTAGTTTACATTTCTTCCCTTTCCATGGTTGGTTCATCAACTCGACAATTTAGTTTTACACAAACTTTTGGTTGTAAGTTACGCTATTTGCAAGCTATATGAATCCAATGAAATATGTACATGGGTGCTAGCTTACAGCGTTTGAAGCCCCTGCATGAGGTTGAAATTGACTCTTGTTGCTCATTAATGGAATATGATTTTGTTGTTTAGTCTATGCTCTGTTCAAAATTGCATTTTGGTTGTGGTACCACTTCATATCATAGATTGTAAATCATTTTATGCAGTAACATTTGAATTAGCATATCCCTGATGTGCATCTACGTTGAATGGGGATGTTCAATTACCAAGACTTGCGTGTGAGTGTCATGTTGGTTGTGTATCAAAATCAGTTTTCCAAGATGAATTTTAGGTTTCGGTGACTAAGCTAAGAGGTGTCCAAATTTGGGGCATAGGGGTGGAAAACATATCTGTTGTACCGCTTTTGCCTGAAACAGAAGTATTTGAATCTGATCTTGGAATGGAGTAGGTGGTAGTATTAAGTTGCCGTAATCTCAACAAGTGGAACCCTCAGTTGTTCTCGAAAAACATGCTGCACAAATAAGAGACTCCGTGTTTACTCCATTTTTTCTTTTTTAGTATAGTTGCCTCCTATCCCCAGAAATGGAACAGTAAGATAAAAGCATTAGAAATATCCAATTAAACTAAAGTAACAAAATATTAGGGGAAGTGTGTCTACTTTTATGATCTTTTCCTATTCCCAGTTTGTTTTTCAGTTTAGTGCTTTATTTTATGACAAATACTGGGGTGTATGGGTTTCATAGAGATTACGTTTCATCTTTTCAAATATGGATATCCAGTCTACAAATTTGGGGGCTTGGTTTATTATTTATCCATCCATTGTTGAAACTATGCTACTAATAAAAGAGTCAGGTTTGAAGAAATTGCATTTAGAAACACATGCCATTAAAGGGTACCAAAATGGTAAAAAGCTTGAACACACGGCTAACAGAACAAACGGCAAAATATCAGAGGCTAAGCATGGTAGGATAAGAAGGCAAGAACTGACATTTTGTTGCTTTGCTTAATGTCGCAGCAGTTCACTGTAGAATCGAAAGGAGTAAAAAGCTACAGGAGGTACACTATCCAAGGAGTTAATTATTTTTATCTTCCTTGTAACTTGTTTTTGGGATGTTGGTGATGAATTTTCTCTTTGCTTGTGCAGGTTGGCTATGTGACTACCGTTTGTTTCGTATGTTTCCTTGTCAGATACGTTATGGTAAGTTTATTTATGCTGTTTTCCCACGACATAAGAGAAATTTTCAGATAGACATTTGAAAGTTAAGTGTAAGTTGATAGAAGTTTTTCGAGCTTTATACAACCATGTGTATGCTTCCTATCTTATGGAATTTTATAGCGAATGCGAACTGCCAGTCCCTCTTACTTCAGATTTGTTTTCTTCACTCGTTTTTGTTAGTGCAGCTGTTATCTTATTATATATTTAACTTTTCCAGAAAACATAGAAGGCCTCTAATTTTCGTTTGTTCATCGTTGTGCTATGTATACATGTGTTGACGGACAGGAACTAACCATAACATAGTTTGATGTTCCTGGAACTGGAGACGACACTCTGGAGACCCAATACATAGCCATCATCTGTCTGTAATTGAATGTTTGATAAGCATATGCAATTATTTATATCACCGGAAAAAACATTTCCAGAAATGACCAGAGTTTTAAAGTAAAGTAACCAAAAGGCTCCGAGCTAATACAAGACACAGAAAGCATACAAATCCTCCCTAAGTCAGTCAAAAGCCAACAACTTCCCTTTAGTTTGCTTCCTAACCTGAGCAGACATTATTGTGGTGTTTTCAATCTGTTTCATACTTGACATGAACTGTGAAATAACTTAGATAGATTAGCTAGCTTGATTTTCCATCTACGAAGAGCATACCTCATTGATAAGTTACCAAAAGGTCCTGGTATGTTTTGATTCACAGATGGTGGTTCACTTAATAAGTGAATTCTGATTTCCAATTTTAAGCCTTTTTCTGTTTTGCTTCTTTTTTCCAGGTGGTTGGTGCTAATTATCTGTCGTCTAACATACCTCGGTAAGAATCCTTGAGTACGATGCTAGTTCATGCTTCATAACATACCTCTTTCACTCGCATAATTATTTGGAGCATGGTTACTTATTTGACAATATATTTTGAGTTCTAACTTTTAAATTACATAGTCTCTGCTCTTCATCTTTGAATTTTTGCCTGAAACTGAATAAGCCCTAACTAAATCATAAATGGTCAAGCTTCAAACCAATGCTCGACTTGAGTGGTTCCTTTCTTTGATTGCTTATAATTGTGTTGAGGAAGAATTTCGAATTAAGTGCCGGATATTCATTTACATCTAACTCCCTTCAATTTGAAATTAAACATATAATGGTTTAAATGAGTGAGAAGATGTCACGTTATCTACTTCTGGGCTATACTTCTTGTGGGCTTCTGGCTTGCATGAAAACCAATGATGGAAAGCAAAATAATAAGCAATTTGATAAGAGTTTGAAATTCAGCAAATTATGTTGAGCAAGGGGGAAATCCGCACTGACCAGTTGTTTTGAGGAGATAATTGTTACTCCAGAAGGCTACAGCTGTTGGACATCTAACAGCTTTGAAAATCACTCTAAGCCATAAATCGCAAGTAACTCAGTACCTTGAAGGTGATAACAATGATACGTCCCTTAAACAGTTGATGTAAAGGCTGCAACCGTTTGGTTCCTATGTATTAGGGTGAGGAAGGATTGAGACTTGAGAGTGAGAACCAACATCTCCATACCTTAAGGTTTAATGAAAAAGGAAGTCAAATTTTTATACCAATTGAAAAAGGAAAAATCCAGTAGAATACCACCATTGATCTAAAACCACCCTGGGTTTGATCGATTACTAAATTCTAGCTATGATTGTACACAAAGATATGATGACGCGTAAGGAAGCTCAAATGATGTCTTGGATAGGAGGTGCCTGATTTTGGCAGCCAGAGATGATGGCATCATGTGGTGGATTGTAGATAGTAGCGATAGAGATTCTACCACCTTACTAACCGGTCGGCCTCTCAAGAACTGAATTGTTCAGAATTTGATCCCAGATCTAAATATCAGTAGCTATACAATCATTTTTTGAACTCAGAGGATGAATCCAATAGTAGCCTCTCATTAATTGCCTAGAACAGAAACTAAAAAAGAAAGTCTCCAGAAGCAATGGAATGAGTTGCAGATATACTGTATTACACTATCCAGTACGTCTATATAATCTATCTATATTTATATATAAAAGCTATGAGGTGACAAAAAACTTACTCTCCATATGCCATTTGTCAATTAATTGTTGTAGATGAAGACATTTGAAGCGCTTATTTAGATTCTTAACAAATGAACATCATTCTTAGTGCCAACTTATCAAAGTAAATGGCCACCATGGAAAATGACTCATCAAGTAACCCCCACATTTGTACTTATTATTCAATTCTTCAATTTTGCTTTAATGACAACTACTAAATAATTTGATTATATGAGTTACTAAATTGCTAATGATAAATTGAATGATAATTACGCTAATAAAATAAGTTACTAAATTGGTAATAATAAGATCTTTTTTCAGCAACTAATAACGTATTTTGGATGTATTGTATAACAAGTAAAATCCATAATTTAATATGTAAATACAAATATTACATTATCAATTCCATGATACACCCTTTAACCTCTATATGGTCCATCATAGAGGAGGACTGATAAAATTTATGTCCGGAGAAGAAAATGCTTAACAAATTATGTTGTGCAAATGGTATGAAATAATTAAAAAATATTTTTTCTTAAGAAAGAGAAAGAAAAATTTAGAATTACCAATAGAAATTTATCTGTTATACAATAAAATCTTATTACTTATATAAATAGAAAACTTGTATCAAATATTGTAATAACTTTTTATAGCAATGTCAAAAAAATTACATCACGTGATGAAAAATATAATGATTGACAATACTCCCTTTCCAACTCCACACAACAATAGATAAATAAAAATGAGCATAAAACGTATAATCGTGGCACCATTACGAGTCTACACATTATTACAAGTAACTATTTATATATTATCTTAGGGTTACACTTTCTAAGTATTTTAATATGATTAAATAATTCACTTTATTGTTTTACTATTGTTATCACTTAAGATGCTCTATTTCATATCCAATATGATGTAAGAATATTATTCTCTTAATCAACAATTCAATCTCCTTTTATAATATATATATATATTATCGTGGAAGTTTAAAAATCTTTACATAAGAAATCTAGTAATTCAAAAATATTGTCCATACTCATTAAAATTTCTATAAACAGTGCTGAATATAGGTAGAAAAAGAATAGGAAAATGAAGAAGGGAACATGTAATCGTGGTACCACTACGACGCCCCACAATATTACATGTTTGACTATTTGTATTGTGACGATCTATAGTTAGACTCTCTGTATGTTGTAATAATTTTGGCATTCACATCATCGTTTTACTACTGTTATCACTTCTACTATTCTATGTCTTATCCGAAATTTATTTTAGATGACATTTTTTGTAATAATTCTGTACACAAATCGTACAATAGGTCTATTGCATTCAAGCAAATTTTTAACGAATTTTCATCTGGTATGGCAATATTCTAATGTATTTGGTTTGCTGCATGTATAAACTTATGTCAATATTACGTAAGTTTATAATTATTGACATGACAAATCCGGTAATTGCAAAATATTGCCCATTCTCATTTATGTTTATAAATTTGCTTTAATTTACTTTAAAAGTTACTATCAATTATTTAATTTTTGGTTGGTACTTTTGTAAAGGCTGAAAATAGTATCACTATATATGTCAAGTTTATTTTGGTCCAAAAATGATACTACAAGGATTAACTTTTATCATAAGACAAGAGAAAAAACTTTACATTCTTTCATTTTAATTTTCAGCAGAGTAAAAATAAAATTCATATCCTCAGGTGTTGCTCAATTGTAGGATCTTATCGACGTTCATGAATGACAAATCATAGATGCACAATTGAATCAGATTAAAATGATAGAATTATATATATTTTCATCAACGTAGTTCACGAACTGGAGATAACAGTCAATGTGGTCACATTCCCCGCAAATTATACAACCACCTCTAGGTCCCAAGACTGATAGAACTATGGTAAGTGACTTCTATGAATGATGATAAAGTTTTCAACCACGCTACTACCTGAAATCACCTTGAATTTAAAAATAATTATGATAAACAAAACAAAAAAAGTAGTGTTCATCTGAATCAAGAATTTCACTTTTAAGGTAAATGTTGTAATTTCATGACTCTCTTAGAAACATATTATTTTCATGTTTCACAGTTTTGACTAAGGTAAGAAAAAAAAACTCGTATTGACACATCCTTTTTTTTCTAAAATTGGATGAGCTGAATTGCATTTCTAGAATAATGAGCGGATTTGCTTTTAAGTTGAGATAGTTTGTTATGAACATTTGGTTAATATGTTATAAATATTAAATAAAAAAAATGTTGATTCATTATATTTCTAGGAGTTTCATATGAGAGAAAATATGAATGCCCGTGAACTTTAAAATTGTCTATCACCTAAACTATATGTAAATGACAAGTTTTTTAATTACTATTAAATAAATATAGAACCGCTGGTCGAATATGCTCATTCTATTGAAGAGGAATATCAACATCATTTGTATCTCATAAAGAAAAAATGGAGGTGAAATAAAAATTTGTAATTAACTTTTTTTGTACTATCTTTTTCTCCCTATAGTTTTTTTATATTTATGAAAATAGTCTTGACAATCTGTTTTACATTATCTCTCAGGTAAAATCCACTATCCTTCTATAACAACCCGGATCCTACGGTTCCTGCTAGCGCAACTTAACGATAATCCAAAGAATGATTTATTGAGATAAAAGGAGAAAGCCTCCATACATTTTTGTACAGAAATAATAAAACATTGTCTAAAACCAAATGATACAATTACTAAAAGATGTTTTCTATCCATGATCCTAATCCTTAGCTCGTGTGCACGTTCCACCCCAGCTAGCTTATTCAAACCTGCGGTTTTAAAATAGCAAAAGCCGACGCAGCAAAATATTTTGTCAGTGAAAACTGAGTAAGAATATACCACAATATGTAAAACAGAGTTTTGGCTGAAAGAATGAAAAGAAAGTAACTGAAGAGATTCCACATTTTAAATTATTAGTTGAGCTGAGGCGTATTAGAGCCCAGCGGGTAACGAATGCCCACAGAGAGGTCACGATGCAATAATATCATCACACAGGTACCTCTTGGGATATCACAGTCCATCCCAATTCACCCAGGGCGTTTGTAGGTAGCCCGACACTACCCCGCCCATCACATAGCTAAAAGACCTTAAGTGTCGACACCCCTATACAGTTGTGACCCACACATGCATAGGTAGTACTCTATAGCTTTCACAATTTTATAAACCCGTATAGGGTAGGGTATGAAACCCTAGGAGGTCGTCTCACGTGCGCCTCCGGCCATAGCCTTCACACACATCCTCTGTACATCGCCCCATATCCTTTATCGTTCATTTATATTTCACAAGATCGAAATTCAGAAGTAACCACATATTTTCAAAAAGATATTTGCAAGAGAGATTCTAAAATTCAAGACTTAAACAGTTGTTTGACACAAGTACACACGCCAAGACACATTTTGATAGTTAAAGTATTGTGCGCATAAACTTACCTGAAAACAGATAGAGCTTCACACACAAGCAAGCACGCAGCTAGTAGTAGGGGTCCTCAACGAATTCGTCTCCTACGAATTCTGAATCTACAATATCACATAATCCTATATTAACACATTTTCGTTCACGCAACAATTACAATTAAAAGTCCTATAAGAAATGCAAGTGAAATTCCCCACATAATCCCCCAAACTAGTTGTACATTTTACTAGATACGTTGCACGTTTAGAATATACATTTAATAAGAAACTAGTGGTTTATAATTATAAAAGAATTTACCAGCAAGCTTTATTGAATATAAAAGAAAGGTTGTTATTGTTTAACGATTAGAATATTAGAGTTATACTTTTATGGAAAGTTCAACTATTTTTATGATATCGTTATATAGACAAAAACATTAATATTTAATAAAAAAAAAAAACAACGTTTCCAATATGCACTAATAAAGCTTTTTAGTTGACAAGAAAAACATAAAATAAATATTATACAAGTGGTAAAACACTAATTTACTTTAGTCAAAAGGGTGTATATACATTTCTAGAAAGAAAGGTTGTTAATTATATTTATTTATATATATGTATATAAAAGAAATATTAGTTTACAATAAGATATTGTTGAAAACTAATTTACATTATAATGTAGAAAACTTAAACTACATAGTTGTCAAGTTAGGTAAAAAGTTATGTAAAAAGGCAATAATATACCCACAGATTTATTGTTATACAAACAGACACCCCCACAAGTTCGTATTATACAATTTTAACCCCCCAGTTTACTACAAGCTTCAATTCATCATCTTCCCCAATTCTCACATTACTTCACTGTAACCTACCATCAACCAACCCTCAAGAATGAATGGGGAAACAAAATTGTGAGTAAGAACTGAAAATCGAAACCCAATACACGAGCTTGGGTGTTTACCAATCCAAAACGGCGGAAGGCGAAAAGGGGGCGACGGGGACAAACCCGCCGCTGCTGCTGGTGGGCTTCGGCCCTGTGGTTCGCCGGCGAGGGAGGACGACGACGAAGAGAGGAAGAGGGGGACGGAGACGGTGGTGGGTCGGCGCAGAGAGGGGCGGCGCTGTTGGGTCTTCCCCGCCGGACCTGGGTTCGGCCGATTTCTCCTTCGGCACACACACACACACAACGCAGAGGGAGGGAGAGAATCAGAGGGAGAGAGCGAGAGAGAGAGACGAGGGAGAGAGCGTGAGAGAGAGACAGTGTGCGAGAGAGAGAGAGAGAGCGTGAGATTGAATTTGATAACCCATCAAGACCCAATTTGGGTTCAATTTGGAAGGTCACAACTGCAATTTAATGCAAGGATGAGATCTTCGGCTTGATTTGTGTGATTAGCGAACAAAATTTCAAGAAGAGAAGTTAAGATTGGTATATTGCCATAGATGGTGATTTGCCGGAGAATGAGGAATTAACATTACTGTGAAGGAAATGGTAATGGGGAAGAAGATGAGAGAAAGATTATGGTGTGGTGGGTGTATCACTAGCTGCGGTGGTAGGCTACGCAATAAAATAAAAGTCACACTTTTGGTCACGTTATAAACATTACCCGACCCGTTACACTTCACCAACTTCTATACGCATCACTAACTAAAACAACAGTAATCTTTAAAAATAAACGTTTTTGATAAAAATAAAAGTAATAATAATAATGTTAATAATAACTATAACACTAATAATGATAATTATAATAGGAAGAAAAACTATCTTCAAAAGGAAACACAATTACTTTTTGTTAAAACTAATTATAATAAACATAGTAGTAGTTGTAGTAATAGTAGTAGTAATAATAATAATAATAATAATAATAATAATAATAACAATAATAATAATAATAATAATAATCATACTATGAAAACAAAAACTGTATAGTAAATAAAACTACTTTTATAATACCCACCAATGGCCCCGAAAATTCGTAAAACTCCCAAAAATACCCCCGAAAATATCGGGGTATTACATCACATCTCCCTTAAAACAAAGCTTCGTCCCCGAAGCTTAAGGTAAACCAATCTCCCAACGCAGGTATAAATCAAAGCGCCCAAGCATAAATCAAATCGCCCAATGCAATTAGAAATCAAATCTCCCAATGCAAGTATGCAGTTCTAATGTGCACACATAACAATACAACGCGGGTGGTTCAATGCAGGGCTGTTAAACATGTAACAAGACAAAAGCGGGTAATTGAACGCAGGGTTGTTAAATCACATCTCCCTTAAAAGGAGTGACGTCCCCGTCACTCGAGTCGAATTTGGTCGAAGAGGTGTCGGTAAGGGAGAGATCAAGTTCGACGTGCTCGCAACGAGGATATGATTCGGGTCAGGAACATAAGCTTTTGAGTTTGGGTCGTGACAAACGTTATAGAGTCTACCCAATACAAACGCTGAAGGATATGATGAAGTCAGCACATGTGATAATGTTACCAATTGAAGAAAAGAATTTGAAAACTAAAACGATGCGTTCAAGCCTGGGATAGGATGTGTTTTAATGCAAAGAAAAACTGGCAAGGTGATCGCTTATGCTTCTAGGCAGCAAAAGTCTTATGACAAGAATTACCATGCTCATGATTTGGAGTTGGCAGTCTTTGTGTTGCAATGAAGATCAGGAGACATTATATCAAAGGTACGACTTGCAAGTTCTTTGTAGATGACAAGAGCCTGAAGAGCATATTCACCCAGAAGGGGTTGAATATGTGCCAAAGAAGGTTGCTAGAGTTAGTGAAGGGCTTCGACATCAATATCGAATACCACGAAGGAAAAACTAATGTAGTAGCGAATGCATTGAGCTGAAAGACGAATCATAACAATGTGGGGTTTGCCAATTAAGCTTTGCGGAGAGTTTCGTGAGCTAGAGATTTGAGTTTGCATGAAGAGAACCACGAGTAACATGCTATGTAATTTGACATTAGTGACAGAAGTCTTTGTAGAGATAAATGAATCACAGAAAGAAATGTTCTTACAAAAGATGAAGGAGAGAATTAACAAAGGCGACGCATTCGATTCCAAAGTGGAGAAAGATGGTATAGTGAATTTCAAGAAAAGATGGTGTGTACTAATGAAATGTGCGGATGTAAAAGAGAAGATTACGAAGGAAACTCATAACACACCATAATCGGTACATCCAGGAAAAGGCAAGTTATACAAGGATTTGGAATAGTACTTGTGGTGGAAAGATATGAAGAAGGAAAATAGTCGATTTTGTCAAAAGAAACTTTCGGTGATTGACTTGTCAAAAGGTCAGGCTCGAGCACAAGAGACCAGACGGGATATTGCAATAATTGGAGATTAGAAATGGGACTCTATCTCAATGGAATTTGTTACAGCTCTACCTGTTTTGACGAATGGGTTGATCCAGATCTAGATGGTAGTCGATGGACTGAACAAGACGACAAGATTCATTTCTGTGAAGGAAACTTGGAACATGGAAAAGAGGGTGGACTCATACATCAAGAATGCGGTAAGATTAAACGGAGTAACAAGCTTGATTATTTCAGATAGGGATTCAAACTTCATATCACATTTCTCGAAAGAGCTGCATAGGCCATGGGCACTGCGACTAGGTTCAACACGGAATCTCGATCAGCTACGGATGGATAGACTGAACGAACGATTGAAACGTTAGAAGACATGCTAAGGGCATGAATTTTGGACTTTGGAGGTTCATGGATGGACAATTTTCCACTTATAATCAGCTATCATGCTAGCATAGGGATGACATCCTGCGAGGTATTGCATAGGAGGAATGCAGGACACGACTGTGTTGGAGTAAAAATGGAGAGACGATTATTCTTGGAAAACAAATGATCGAGGACTCGACAAACCAGATTGAGATGATTCAGCAAAGGATGAAGGTGATCCGTGATCGACAAGATACTTGAGAGGATTTCAAGAAGAGGTTATTGGAGTTCAAGAATGGCGACAAAGTGTTCATGGTGGTTTCACCTACAAAAGGGTTATTTGTTTTAAACAGAAAGGAAAACTGAGTTCCAGATTTATCGGACCACACGAAGTGCTGGATTGTATAGGAGATATTGCATAAATCTTCACATATGAGAGGACGGATAAGGTTGACACGATTTGGGTTTTGGGTTCACTGGTTATACCCCTATAGGATAGACGTTCACCTTTCGGGTCTAGGGAATCTAACTTTTGGTTGGCACACTCTATGGTTGCTTCGTATTTTTGCTAAGCGAGTCCATACTTAAGATGATGTCTAGGTTACCAAGATCGAAAAGAGTCAAATCAAAAGGTAGCTTGGCTCCTAAGACTTCTAGGTTGACTTCGAGGTACATGGTATTACAAGGTACGACTTCTTCACTAAGCGCAGAGATGAAGATAGGTATTTGGGGTAGGAGTTGGTAAATCTGTCTTCTTAGCAAGGTAGATGATATGAAGGAAAGAATCTATTTCAGTACACATGAATGCACCAAATAAGTTTAAACACTTAAACATATATTAATCCATCCATCAAATAATCCACATAACAATTAAATGAAACATATCAATCTCGAAAGGAAATAACAATCTTAAAGCTAGCTAAACGTTCACTCTCGTGGTAAAAGAGATGCATAATTGATAATCCTAAGGGTGGGATGGGTGTGGATCTACTCGTCATTATCAGTGGTGAACATGAACTCGATATCATCAGCGTCAATGTCAATACTCGATGGAAATAAACTCAAATAAGGCAAGTATGTAGCATGGATGGCTAATAACATAACAAGTTGTACCCACATAGCAATTTATCCTATCACAATTAACAGGGATTTTCAGACAATCATACAACACGCTAGGAAAATTAAACAACGGCTAAGCTAACCCACATCCCGGCTTGTTTAGTTTTAATTTCCGGTTTTAGTTGTCCTATGTCCATTTTAAATTTTGAAAAAGTTCCCAATTATAATTAATCTTTATTTAAAGGAAATCGGAAAGTCGCACTAGCGTTGGAACCGTCGGCTCTGATACCATCTATAACAACCCGGATCCTACGGTTCCTGCTAGCGCAACTTAACGATAATCCAAAGAATGATTTATTGAGATAAAAGGAGAAAGCCTCCATACATTTTTGTACAGAAATAATAAAACATTGTCTAAAACCAAATGATACAATTACTAAAAGATGTTTTCTATCCATGATCCTAATCCTTAGCTCGTGTGCACGTTCCACCCCAGCTAGCTTATTCAAACCTGCGGTTTTAAAATAGCAAAAGCCGACGCAGCAAAATATTTTGTCAGTGAAAACTGAGTAAGAATATACCACAATATGTAAAACAGAGTTTTGGCTGAAAGAATGAAAAGAAAGTAACTGAAGAGATTCCACATTTTAAATTATTAGTTGAGCTGAGGCGTATTAGAGCCCAGCGGGTAACGAATGCCCACAGAGAGGTCACGATGCAATAATATCATCACACAGGTACCTCTTGGGATATCACAGTCCATCCCAATTCACCCAGGGCGTTTGTAGGTAGCCCGACACTACCCCGCCCATCACATAGCTAAAAGACCTTAAGTGTCGACACCCCTATACAGTTGTGACCCACACATGCATAGGTAGTACTCTATAGCTTTCACAATTTTATAAACCCGTATAGGGTAGGGTATGAAACCCTAGGAGGTCGTCTCACGTGCGCCTCCGGCCATAGCCTTCACACACATCCTCTGTACATCGCCCCATATCCTTTATCGTTCATTTATATTTCACAAGATCGAAATTCAGAAGTAACCACATATTTTCAAAAAGATATTTGCAAGAGAGATTCTAAAATTCAAGACTTAAACAGTTGTTTGACACAAGTACACACGCCAAGACACATTTTGATAGTTAAAGTATTGTGCGCATAAACTTACCTGAAAACAGATAGAGCTTCACACACAAGCAAGCACGCAGCTAGTAGTAGGGGTCCTCAACGAATTCGTCTCCTACGAATTCTGAATCTACAATATCACATAATCCTATATTAACACATTTTCGTTCACGCAACAATTACAATTAAAAGTCCTATAAGAAATGCAAGTGAAATTCCCCACATAATCCCCCAAACTAGTTGTACATTTTACTAGATACGTTGCACGTTTAGAATATACATTTAATAAGAAACTAGTGGTTTATAATTATAAAAGAATTTACCAGCAAGCTTTATTGAATATAAAAGAAAGGTTGTTATTGTTTAACGATTAGAATATTAGAGTTATACTTTTATGGAAAGTTCAACTATTTTTATGATATCGTTATATAGACAAAAACATTAATATTTAATAAAAAAAAAACAACGTTTCCAATATGCACTAATAAAGCTTTTTAGTTGACAAGAAAAACATAAAATAAATATTATACAAGTGGTAAAACACTAATTTACTTTAGTCAAAAGGGTGTATATACATTTCTAGAAAGAAAGGTTGTTAATTATATTTATTTATATATATGTATATAAAAGAAATATTAGTTTACAATAAGATATTGTTGAAAACTAATTTACATTATAATGTAGAAAACTTAAACTACATAGTTGTCAAGTTAGGTAAAAAGTTATGTAAAAAGGCAATAATATACCCACAGATTTATTGTTATACAAACAGACACCCCCACAAGTTCGTATTATACAATTTTAACCCCCCAGTTTACTACAAGCTTCAATTCATCATCTTCCCCAATTCTCTCATTACTTCACTGTAACCTACCATCAACCAACCCTCAAGAATGAATGGGGAAACAAAATTGTGAGTAAGAACTGAAAATCGAAACCCAATACACGAGCTTGGGTGTTTACCAATCCAAAACGGCGGAAGGCGAAAAGGGGGCGACGGGGACAAACCCGCCGCTGCTGCTGGTGGGCTTCGGCCCTGTGGTTCGCCGGCGAGGGAGGACGACGACGAAGAGAGGAAGAGGGGGACGGAGACGGTGGTGGGTCGGCGCAGAGAGGGGCGGCGCTGTTGGGTCTTCCCCGCCGGACCTGGGTTCGGCTCTGCCGGGCTCGGGTTCGGCCGATTTCTCCTTCGGCACACACACACACACAACGCAGAGGGAGGGAGAGAATCAGAGGGAGAGAGCGAGAGAGAGAGACGAGGGAGAGAGCGTGAGAGAGAGACAGTGTGCGAGAGAGAGAGAGAGCGTGAGATTGAATTTGATAACCCATCAAGACCCAATTTGGGTTCAATTTGGAAGGTCACAACTGCAATTTAATGCAAGGATGAGATCTTCGGCTTGATTTGTGTGATTAGCGAACAAAATTTCAAGAAGAGAAGTTAAGATTGGTATATTGCCATAGATGGTGATTTGCCGGAGAATGAGGAATTAACATTACTGTGAAGGAAATGGTAATGGGGAAGAAGATGAGAGAAAGATTATGGTGTGGTGGGTGTATCACTAGCTGCGGTGGTAGGCTACGCAATAAAATAAAAGTCACACTTTTGGTCACGTTATAAACATTACCCGACCCGTTACACTTCACCAACTTCTATACGCATCACTAACTAAAACAACAGTAATCTTTAAAAATAAACGTTTTTGATAAAAATAAAAGTAATAATAATAATGTTAATAATAACTATAACACTAATAATGATAATTATAATAGGAAGAAAAACTATCTTCTAAAGGAAACACAATTACTTTTTGTTAAAACTAATTATAATAAACATAGTAGTAGTTGTAGTAATAGTAGTAGTAATAATAATAATAATAATAATAATAATAATAATAACAATAATAATAATAATAATAATAATCATACTATGAAAACAAAAACTGTATAGTAAATAAAACTACTTTTATAATACCCACCAATGGCCCCGAAAATTCGTAAAACTCCCAAAAATACCCCCGAAAATATCGGGGTATTACACCTTCTCATTACCATCATTGAGACTTTGCGAGTAAGAAATTGTAAGTATTTTTTTTACGAATAAATGCATTTGAGCAACATAAATTAAACATTTCATATAATATTTGAAGTCGTGTCTTTTATGAATAGGTCATTGGTTTGATTTCTTTTTCTCTTCTGTAGTACATCAAACCACGTTGACAGTGATATAATTTCTGATATTATGTTATACTTAATGAAAAATTATAGATCACGATGTGCTTAGTTTTCACTTTAATATTTTTCTTAGTGAATTTAGAGGAATTTCATGTTGTTCAAAGACATGACACAAAAAGTATTTATAAGACATATTATGCCATTTCACTTGAAAAAAATGAAAATAATTGCAATTCAACCATCATAAAGTAAAATATTTTCTTATCTCAAAAAAATAAAACAATAGTGCCTCAAAAATATAAGAAGATTAAATAAAAATGTTTTGATAGTTTTCAAATAGATTTTTCATTAAATGAAAGTGATTTTATAAGAAATAAGTTTTATAATGGTTTAAATTTAATTTAATTTTCTTATATGTATGCTGGATCATGTTATGATTTTCTTTACTTCTTCCTCATGAGATTCAATAGAGATCAATTTCAGCAACACGATTGGTACAAAAAATAAACATGCTGTTCTTAGAGCTTACTTCCGAGAAATCCTGGTCAAATTTGTTGCATTTTTCACTAAGAATTTACCTAATACAGTTGGATACGTTTATTTTATTGTAATTTTCATAAAAGTGAACAAATTGAACTTATGGCTGATCGCGCGGGGTATCGCCCATAATATATAAAAGCAGGAAAGTGCTCAGATTGAACGTGAAATTGCCATTTGTGAATTCTTAATTTTTGAAGTGTTGACATGTGTTTCGCCATATCATCAATTTCCATGAACAAGCCAATAAAACAATGCCATGTAATGAATGACTCATCATGTAACTTAATTTGAATCTATTTAATGCTATGTCATTACTCATCATGTAACTTAATATTAAGATATTAACTATCCATTAATCCGATGGAGTTACAAGAATTAATGGATTCTCAATTTACCATTTAATCGTTCTGCACATATTTTCTTAATCTTTTATGTGGTTCCTTACCTATTTTCTTAACATCTCAAGTGGTCTTTCCTATCAATATAAAATGCAGCAACATATTTTCTTAACCTTTTCCATATTTTCTTAACCTTTTCTATAGGTCATGCACATATTTCTTAACATCTCAAAAAGAGATGGGAATGTGATAACAAACACGACTTATTTTAATTTTTTTAAGAATTGAAGAAAGATAAATCTTTGAAGCAAAAAAAAAAAAAAAATACAAACTACATGATATATATGCGGAAGAATGAATTTTTTCGTAAAATGTGGGATATGCCCCCTAACCAATGGGTAGGTTTCCGTTATGTGTTATTTCTCCATGGTTAAGTTGAGAAAATGTCACGTTATGTGTACCATATATATATATATTATAAAAGCATGAAATTTTCGAGAATGAATATGAAAAAGCCACGTGTCAAATAATTTGCATGAAAAGACCTTCTAGATATGGTTATTTTACTTTAAAAAAATATGTTAACTGAAATAATCAAAAGGTAAAAAGCAAAATTTTCTACTTAAATTGGTCTCCTCTAAAACGAAAAGGTAATCAATTTGCTGATGACAACATCTTTTTTACAAAAGCGACACAAGCAGAGATTCAGACTCTGTTTCAGATTTTGCAGGATTATGAAAGAGCGTCGGGACAGATGATAAATTTGAACAAGTCGGAAGCCATGTTCTCTACCAATGTAGATGTTGAGACCCGCATGCTGCTATGTAACAATATTGGGGTCCCTTGTGTGGAGATCTTCCAAAAATATCTCGGCATGCCAACTAAGATTGGAAGGGCTCGAACGGCTACTTTTTCGGAAGTTTTGGAACGGATCAGTGCAAAAGTGCATGGTTGGAATGAGATGTTTCTTTCTACAGCGGGGAAGAAAATCCTTATCAAAGCGGTACTTCAAGCCATCCCAAATATGTTATGTCTTGTTTTTTATTACCAATCTCTTTGTGTGATAAAATTGAAGCTTTAATCCGAGACTTTTGGTGGAAACGGAATGGGAAAGAAAAGAAGATGTGTTGGGTGGCTTGGGAGCACATGAAGAAATTAAAAGGGGATGGAGGCATTGGGTTTCGAGATATTCACTCTTTCAATCTCGCTTTGCTCTCCAAACAAGGATGGAGAATCCTTTCGAAGCCGGATTCGCTATTAGCGCGAGTGCTTAAGGCGAAATATTTCCCACATGACGATTTCCTAGATGCTACTTTGGGCCACGACGCTTCACAGACTTGGCGGGGCATTTTGGAAGGACGAAAAATTTTACAACGTGGGGTGTGACATCGCATTGGGGATGGAAATTCTGTCAAAGTTTTTGGCGGGAGGTGGATTCCGAGACCGGACAGGTTCCGTGTCATTACTCCTGCTACAGGTAATACCTCCTTCCTTGTCAATAGTCTCATCGATCCTTTTTCAAGGACTTGGAATATGGAACAAGTTTCACAAATTCTGTTACATATTGATGTGGAGGAGATCCGTAAAATACCTATCCCAATCACGGCCCAAAGGGATGTTTGGTCCTGATAAGGAGGGCAGTTACACGGTCAAAACGGGTTATTTGATTGCCGAGGAAATTCGTGTTGAACAGGGGCCTGGTCGAGGGAATGTGACTAACAGCAGTACATGGAAGCCTAATGTCATATCGAAGGTGTGGAATTTGCCTATCCCGAGAAGAGCCATGTTCACTGTATGGCGTGCGTACCACCATTCTTTGCCAACGGCAATGAGTCTGATAAGGAGAGGGGTGACTGTATCGCCTTTTTGTTCACGATGTGGAAGGGAAGAGGAATCGGATTCGCATTTGTTTCTGCGGTGCAAGACCAGCAAGAAGGTTTGGAAAAGCTTATTGGGATCTGACTCACGCCATTTTTTGCATACGAATGTGAAAGAATGGATTGAGGACTCATTCATGAATCTTACTAAGAGACAACATGTTAGGATTCCAATACGCGAGAAACAAGAGAAAACAAGAACAAACAAAGAGAAGATCAAGAACAAAAGAATTTACGTGGTTCACTATTTTTGAGACTAGCTACATCCACGACCAAACCAACCAACTTATTGATGAGAAGCTAATACCAATTACAAGCACACACCAAGTCATGACCCTAGCATCTACTTATATACTAGTACAAGACTTGGAGTCCAATTAATGTCCAAAACTAATCCGAGATAAACTAGGAAATAATTCATCCTAAATTGTTTCCTTACCCAATAAGGACAATACCAAATATATTAGTCAAAGTAGACCCCTACAAGGAATCAAAGAGATTCCTTGTTGCCAAAGTAATGTAATTACTTCCAAAAACTACCCTTTGACCATTCCATGTTAGGATTTTGAATCAACCAAAAAACCCAACAAACCTCCACCTTGATTCAAACTCCATAGATACCGAACCAATTCTTCTCATCAATCCAACAAACCCAATTCGAGTGTATTCCCAGTTTGCGGAATTTCGAACACACTCCCAATACGCCCCAACAAGTGCTTTAATGCGTCTTCAACAAACACAAAGACAATGCGTCCCAATAAACGCTCCACCTAATGCACCATGACACAATGCATGCCCCAACGTCATTCCAATGACACTGAATGATGAAAAGTGTCCATCAATCAATGTCATGCCAATTTGCGCCACCAAAGACCGCACCAAGACGCACACAAAAAAAACAACCGATGCACGACAATCCAAGATCCAATCGCGCCACCAACCAATGCGTGCACAATAACACACCACTAACCCGCGTGTCCAACAACACGCGCCCATGCTCCATGCCTGGAGCCCGATCCGCCCCCAAGGGGCCTAAAGAGCATCACCAACCTTGAGCGTCTCTCCTCCTCCACCTGAAGCGAGATCTACAGGTGAACAATTTTTAGGACACTCCCTCTTCCAATGACGTTTCTCCCTCAGTTTGCTAGTTGATTTGAGTCGCCTCCACCTAGACTTGAATTCTCCTAACCGCCAAATCCAGATATAGATCCAGATCACTCGTCGGGTTGAGCACGCCATATCGATTGACGCATGCCGGAACCGAAAGCGTGCCGGATGTACTAAAACTAGATCCACAATTCCAATGCTCCACAACAAGAGCCTACTAGCTCCCCTAACAAGGAACCCGATAGCCTCCCAACAAAGGCTTGGTGTGCTTGTACCCCCTGTTTCAGAGGCCAACCAGCGGAAACCCAATCTTCCCATCAAACCCAGATCTTGATCACGAACCCACCATCGCTCCTCTTGAATCTCAACGTAACCAGGCTCTGATACCACTTGTTAGGATTCCAATACGCGAGAAACAAGAGAAAACAAGAACAAACAAAGAGAAGATCAAGAACAAAAGAATTTACGTGGTTCACTAGTTTTGAGACTAGCTACATCCACGACCAAACCAACCAACTTATTGATGAGAAGCTAATACCAATTACAAGCACACACCAAGTCATGACCCTAGCATCTACTTACATACTAGTACAAGACTTGGAGTCCAAGTAATGTCCAAAACTAATCCGAGATAAACTAGAAAATAATTCATCCTAAATTGTTTCCTTACCCAATAAGGATAATACCAAATATATTAGTCAAAGTAGACCCCTACAAGGAATTAAAGAGATTCCTTGTTGCCAAAGTAATGTAATTACTTCCAAAAACTACCCTTTGACCATTCCATGTTAGGATTTTGAATCAACCAAAAAACCCAACAAACCTCCACCTTGATTCAAACTCCATAGATACCGAACCAATTCTTCTCATCAATCCAACAAACCCAATTCGAGTGTATTCCCAGTTTGCGGAATTTCGAACACACTCCCAATACGCCCCAACAAGTGCGTTTATGCGTCTTCAACAAACACAAAGACAATGCGTCCCAATAAACGCTCCACCTAATGCACCATGACACAATGCATGCCCCAACGTCATTCCAATGACACTTAATGATGAAAAGTGTCCATCAATCAATGTCATGCCAAGTTGCGCCACCAAAGACCGCACCAAGACGCACACAAAAAAAAAACAACCGATGCACGACAATCTAAGATCCAATCGCGCCACCAACCAATGCGTGCACAATAACACACCACTAACCCGCGTGCCCAACAACACGCGCCCATGCTCCATGCCTGGAGCCCGATCCGCCCCCAAGGGGCCTAAAGAGCATCACCAACCTTGAGCGTCTCTCCTCCTCCACCTGAAGCGAGATCTACAGGTGAACAATTTTTAGGACACTCCCTCTTCCAATGACGTTTCTCCCTCAGTTTTCTAGTTGATTCGAGTCGCCTCCACCTAGACTTGAATTCTCCTAACCGCCAAATCCAAATATAGATCCAGATCACTCGTCGGGTTGAGCACGCCATATCGATTGACGCATGCCGGAACCGAAAGCATGCCGGATGTACTAAAACTAGATCCACAATTCCAATGCTCCACAACAAGAGCCTACTAGCTCCCCTAACAAGGAACCCGATAGCCTCCCAACAAAGGCTTGGTGTGCTTGTACCCCCTGTTTCAGAGGCCAACCAGCGGAAACCCAATCTTCCCATCAAACCCAGATCTTGATCACGAACCCACCATCGCTCCTCTTGAATCTCAACGTAACCAGGCTCTGATACCACTTGTTAGGATTCCAATACGCGAGAAACAAGAGAAAACAAGAACAAACAAAGAGAAGATCAAGAACAAAAGAATTTACGTGGTTCACTAGTTTTGAGACTAGCTACATCCACGACCAAACCAACCAACTTATTGATGAGAAGCTAATACCAATTACAAGCACACACCAATTCATGACCCTAGCATCTACTTATATACTAGTACAAGACTTGGAGTCCAAGTAATGTCCAAAACTAATCCGAGATAAACTAGGAAATAATTCATCCTAAATTTTTTTCTTACCCAATAAGGACAATACCAAATATATTAGTCAAAGTAGACCCCTACAAGGAATCAAAGAGATTCCTTGTTGCCAAAGTAATGTAATTACTTCCAAAAACTACCCTTTGACCATTCCATGTTAGGATTTTGAATCAACCAAAAAACCCAACACAACAAACACTAGTTGCTACAACACTGTGGGTTCTATGGAACTCGAGGAATCAAAGAATTTTTAGAGTAAAAGAGATCACGCCTGAGATGATGGCGGACTTAGTGCTAAAGACTATTGAAGATGAAGGTAATGGCACAAGAGAGAATATGGATCACAGTACCCAATCAGGTAATGATCAGCAGGTACAAAATATCGGAAACTCGGCCTGGAAGCCACCCGACCCAGATTTTATCAAGCTGAATTATGATGGTTCTTGGAGAGGAGATGAAGCTGGTGGTGCTTTTGGTGCGGTTTATCGTGATGCAACTGATGCGGTGATGGTGGCGATGTCGGGTCCTCTGCCTACAACTAACTCAGCGTCCATGGCTGAGATCATTGCTATGCGAGAAGGCTTGTTAGTATCCCATCGATGGGGAGTGGCGAGGATAGCTATTGAATCGAACTTACAAGCTATCATTCGAAGCTTGTCCAATCGTGATGGTGAAGCCGCTGATCGCTCAAGTTTTGGACTGGTGGCTAATGATTGTCGACATCTTTTATCTTTGTTTGCTGAGGTCAAAATGAGCTGGAGTCGGAGGAAAAACAACAAACTGGCTCATACATTAGCGGCAAAAGGCTATGATTTTGAGAATGTTAGAATCTGGGTAGGATGTCTTCCTTCATGGGCACATGATATTGATGTAACTGACTCGGGTATTATTACCTCCTGATTTTATAAAACTGTTTACCTTAAAAAAAAAGGTAAACAATTTTATACTAAAAAAAAGTCTATTAAATATGGTTATTTTGCAAAGAAGAAGAAAATTGATGAAAATTGATATCGAAATATAAAAATTTAAACGAACAAATGCAAGACGCGGAGTGCTCATCATTTTTTTCAACTCTGTAAGGATTCATAAACAGGTCTGGAACAGTTAATTTAGCACACTGGAGGGGCCTGATGTGGAGTTATTTATCAATCACACCGGAAGAGATTTGCTTTCTCGAGATTGTTATGTTTTAAGGTTATACATGATCTATCTGACCATTTTTCAAACGTGTCTTGTACCTCCTATCTCTTTTTAACAATAGTTTCTTGCCAATTTGAATTGAGGTTTTATGATTAATGAATAATGTTGGGTAACTCTGAACCTTCTATTGGAAACTCTAGAGCATAGTTTTCTAATTCATTTATTCCTCCTTACTTACATATTATGTACTTTGATACATTATGTTCATAACTATTTATAGGTGATGGTTTTTCATATTGACAAAAGAAAAAAAAAATTTGAAACTAGATAAAAAACGTAATGTGAATAAGTCTCATCTGGAAGAGTGTCAACCGATCTACGCATCAATTAGGGTCTTTTTATAGGGTATCCTAGTGTTTCCGGGCAAGCTAGGGGGGGGGGCACGCGCTCCCATGTCCCTACATGGCTCCGCCACTGATTTTGGTGGTATGAATCGTATGTATAGAGACAACATCGTGCCTTATGCAGAGATTTATAATTCTGAACGTGACTAAGTGGGAAGCAGTGTTCGGGGGGGGGGGGTGGTCGCATGGTGCCTTTTGTGTGCCCTAGCAACCATGTTGTGTTCTTGGACCAATATCGAACCAAACACATTCTTGTTCGCACTTAATGTAGTGATAGTTTCTACACATATAACACAACTGTCAGTTCATTCACCCTCCGGGAGCTTGTTCTCTTCAATTGTTGTGAGAAAGCTGCTGTGAATTTTAGATAAAATGTGTATAATAAATATTACGTGAAACTTGTGGTGAAATATTGAAATAGCGATTTCATGTTTGGTAAAATAAACTGTGAACCTCCTGTGACATAGTAAAATGAAAAAATTATATTACATGTACAAATTCGGTAAAGATTAATACTGAATATTTTCAAAAACATTAAGGTTAAAATTGGTTAAAGATAAACTACTCAAAATAAGGTTCCGGAAAAGCATATCTTCCCCTGCTTACTTAAAATTGTTGCGGGACAGCAAAAACTGTAAAACCCTGAAATATCTATAGGGGTGAAACTGTGATAATTTAAAATTTTGAGGAAGTTGTGTGAATTTATTTTTCAGCAGTGCTTGCTGACATCTGGTCAACAAGAAATATCTGGAATGTGAATTCAAATGGGGTAAATATGCAAATATTATAAATTGGGGCAAACTTATAATGTCTAAAAACTTGAATATATAGCTAATGCGTGGCCAATCTCAGGTTTCTGGATGTTGTGGGAAATTAAGCAAGTAGATAAAATCAGTGGGTCAAGTATGAAATTTCTTGAACTCAATTGTTACATAATTCCACTCTTACCCTAACTTTGGGAAAATTGCGCTTGCAGCCCCTTGTGCATGAAAGCCACTTGTCATTCTCATTGTGACACTTCAAGAGTGAGGTGGCAGTATTTCAATTTTCTCCTCCAACACCTACTGCATTGGGTGAGATAAAACTCTTCTTCCTCTAACTTCACCTTCTACATCTTCTCCACCATCCACCATCTCCATCGCAGAACCCCCACCACCCCGCCATGAAATACAAAAATGCTTGACCTGGAAGAAGTCCCAACCCGACGAGCAAAAGCCCTCTGAGAATTTGGATGTTGGTGAAGGGACGAGGGAGATAATCGGGTTTGAAGGTGAGGAACCCTAATTGCTTTGTTGGTTGGTTTCTCCCTCTCCGTTCGTTTTCATTATAATTAAGTTCGATTTTTTTGATCCCGAGGCTAAGGCGAGGTCGGGAGCCCAGATAATAAACAATTCGTTGAAAAACCACAGGTCGCCAGATTTGGGCCGAGCTTGGCGCCCAAAACCACCATGGCCACAAGAGCTTCGGTAAGGTCTTGTTCTTGTTTCTTTTTCGCCATTAACTGAAGCAATCTGGTCGATGCAATGCCCTAAGAATGTTAAAAGCATCTTCTTACAACCAAGCCGCAAATTTGGTGGGTTTCAACCGGTCATCTGATCATTTTTCGGGTGACGAGGCAGCCCTGTTCCGGGGGCTGCAACTCCTTTGTTGTGAGTCCTTTTTGAGTGATTCTTGGCTCCTGGGAAACCCTTAACTACCCCCTACAGTTCCATTTCGAATTTTCCCGGTATATTTCAACTCTAACATGTCCGAATTTGATTTTGAAGTTGCTTCTCTTCGTGTTCTGGACAAAAAATGTTTTCAGACTTGCAAATTCATCTCAACTTTGTGAATTAATATAGATGCCAAAAATCAACCAATTTGAATACAATTCTTGATGTGAATTCTTGGGATATTTAGGCACAACTATCATCTTAATTTGGACTAGGGAATCAGTCTCTATGTAATACCCTGTTTTTATTATAGGGGTAATTTCTAACTTTTCGTATAATTTAGATGTGAATTGTATGACGAGATGGGAGGTAGTTGTAGTTTCACAAAAAATGAGCTAGTTAAGTTGGGGGTAGAAATTGTATATTGTAGAAACTCTAAATCCTAATGAGCAATTAAATAAAAATAGATAAAATAAAACAAAATTAAACCAATTTTTTCCACATCCCCCAACACCTGCTAACGGGTTTCTCCCATTTACACACAATCTATCTTCTCATTTTTTTTTCTTCTATTTAAATCTCTTCTTCATATTCTCCTTCAAACCCGACAATACCACCAACGCCATCACCACCACAACCATCACAGCCACCACCTCATATTCCACCTCATCTCTCTCTCCCTACCTGAAACAACTCAGATCCTACGGTTCCAGCTAGTACAGCTTAACGATATTCAAAAGTGCTTTATTATAGAAATAAAAGGGAAAATCTTCCTTACATTATTGCACGAAAATGATAAAACAACGTTTGAAACCAAAACATACAATTACTAAAGGATGTTTGCTAGCCATGACTCTAATCCTTAGCTCGTGTGCGTTTCCACCCCAGCTAGCTTGACATGCGGATTTTGAAATAGCGATAGCCGACCGCAGAAAATTTTAATTAGTAAAAACTAAGTAAGATATACCACAATATGTAAAACATATTTTTTGGCTGGAGTAACACACAAATTGATTAAAATTCAATTTAAATGATAACATACGTAAATGATAAATTTAGTGATAGAACTCAAGGCTGAAAATATTTTCAGATATACATAACCAGTAACCCAGATCCAAGTTTTAGTAATCAGTTTGGTTAAGGCGTAGCACACGAGCCCCAACGAGTACGATGTGGACAGAGAGGTCACGATGAAATCATAATAATAATGGGGTGCATGTTGGGACGTACCAATTTCTCCCCGGACGTTAGTAGATAGCCTTTCGCTATCCCGCCCTAACCATTCTAATGAGACCTTAAGTGTCGGCACCCCTATAAAGTCGTGACCTAAACATGCATAGGTAGTACTCATAGATTCCACGATAAATAAGAGGGTAAGTACCCTAGGGAAACCACACACAGGTGTTCCCGGCTGTTAGCCTTCACGCGCATCCTCAGCACATCGTTCTCAATTCTATTATCGTACAATTATCATTCCACATTACTTTCGAGTTTTCACAAGTAACCACACATTTTCAAAGTAGTATTTGCAAAAGAGATTCAATACTTATCAAATTCTCCAGTATCACGATTATAGTAGTTCATGAGCGTTTTTGAAAGATAAACACACGCCAAGAGACATTTTGATAGTATAAATGTATTGTGCATATAACTTACCTGATAATGGAGAGAGATCGTCACCCGCAAGCAAGCTACGTCCTAGTAATAGGGATTCTCAACGAACTGATTGTATACGAATTCATAATCTACAGTAATTAAATATTCCTATATTAACACAAATTCGCCACACACCAATTCACAATTAAAATGTCCTATGTGGATGAAAGTGCGAATTCCCATACTCCCCCAAACAAATTACATTTTAGTAGCCACGCGTTGAACGTTTTGAATATACATTTGATAATACTCTAACGGTTTTATAAATATAAAAGAATTGAAGAAAGCTTTATTTAATATAAAGAAGTAGTTATTGATTAATGATTAGAATATTAGAGCTATACTTTTATTTTAAATGAAGAGCTCAATTGTTTTTATAATAAAAGATATATTAACGAAAACAATGTTACTAAGTGAAAATAATTTATTTTGTGATATACACAAAACATAATATAGATATTACACTTATATTATTCAAAATACCACTCTATCATTTATAAAGATACAATTTTATTTTCTGAAAGTGATTGTTACTTGTATATGATAGTATATGTGTAAAATGCTAGTTTACCTTAAGTTGTAGAAAAACATGATTAGTTAGTTCTCACATGATGTAATAAAGTATGTTTCTAAAAGACAGTTAAACACACCAAAGTTTATGTACATACACAAAAGACCCCCACTGATTTTAGATTGAGCGCATCCACCCGCCACAAGTCTCATAACATACAGATATAACCCCCCCAGTTCACTTCAAGTTTCAAATCGTCATCTTCCCCAATTAAATCCACTGTAACTTCACCGAAAAAATAAATCAAACATCTCATACATCTCTACACCCATAAGCACATACACACATCCAACCAAAAGATTCATGTAAATATTAGTGGATAATGGGAAACATTTGCATAATTTCTGGAATAAAAAAGGGCTTTGTGGGTTACCGAATGGAGGAGGCGACGAAGGACGACGGCGGTGATGATGTTGGTTTTCTGCCGCTTCTTGGGTTCGCCGGAGAGAGGGAATCGTCGGAGGGACACGACAGAGGACGAGGAGAAGAGGAGCAGAGGACGACGCCGACAGGGGCGGCGTCGCACGACCAGCCAGCTCCGGTCCTGGGTCGCTTCCTGGTTCGTCGGCCTCGGCTTGCCGGCTGCTGGGATTTCTCGGCGGCTTCGACAGAGAGCAGAGAGAGGGACAGAGGGTGCCAGAGAGATATGAGGGATAACTGAGAGAGAATGGAAGAGAGAAGCTGAAATTGAAAGCTTGGGTTTGAACCCATTCGGAGTCGACGGAGAGATTTTCTGTTTCAATTTGGTATGTCAAATTGGTGAAATTGATTGAAGGATTAATTCTTTGACTTGGAATGGATGAATTTGGAAAAAAATTGGGAGAGAAAATGTCAAGATTGTGGTTTTGATTTGGGGGGAATTTGCCGGAAACATAGCAGAGAGCTCTGCTCTAAAATGGTAGTGTGGAGAAGATGGAGGGAGAATGTGTAAGATGTGGGGGGTGTACCAATTAACGCGATGATTGGCTACGTAAAAGCTAACTAAAAACTATACTTTTGGACACGTTATAAAACATAACACTTTACCCACTCTATACATATAACTAATTAAAAAAAAAAGTCATCTTTAAAAACAGTTCTTTTGATAAAAATAAAAGTAATAAAAATAATAATAGTAATAATAACTATAACAATGATAGTGATAATTGTAATAGGAAGAAAGACTATTTAGTTAAAGAAACAAAATATATATATATTTTTTTTGTTAAAACTAATTATAATACTAATAATAGTATTGATAATAATAATAATAATAATAATAATAATAATAATAATAATAATAATAATAATAATAATTATAATATGCATAAAAAAACTATTTAGTAAGGAAAATACAATCATAATATCATATAGTGGCCCGGAATATTCGTTAAACTCCGAAAAATACCCCCTAAAAATATCGAGGTATTACATCACATCTCCATTAAAACAAAGCTTCGTCCCCGAAGCTCAAGGTCAAACGAGTCTGCCAATGCAAGTATAAATCAAATCGCCCAAGCATAAATCAAATCACCCAATGCAATTATAAATCAAATCTCCCAACGCAAGTATGCAGTTCTAATGTGCACATAATAACAAGACAAGACGGGTAATTAAATGCATGGCTGTTAAATCACATCTCCCTTAAAAGGAGTGAGGTCCACGTCACTCGACTCAGAGCTGTTCGAAGAGGTGTGGGTAAGGGAGAGATCTAGTTCGACAGGCTCGAAATCAAGGATATGACTCGGGTTAGGAAAATAAGCTTTGAGTTGGGACATGAAAGACGTTATGGACTCTACCTACTACAAACGCTGAAGGATAGGATGACGTCAGCACATGTGTTAACGTTACCTAATGAAGGATGAGAATTTGAAGTCCATAGCGATGCATTCAAGCATGGGCTAGGATGTGTTTTAATGCAAAGAAAAACTGGCAAGGTGATCGCTTATGCTTCTAGGCAATGAGAGTCTTTTGAGAAGAATTACCCTACTCATGATTTGGAGTTGGCAATCATAGTGTTTGCACTGAAGATCTGGAAGCATTATCTCAACGGTACGACTTGCAAAAATATACATATCACAAGAGCTCGAAGTACATATTAACCCAAAAGGAGTTGAATATGCGACAAAGAAGGTGGTTAGAATTGTTGAAGGACTACGACATTAATATCCAATACCACGAAAGAAAAGCCAATGTAGTAGCGGATGCATTGAGTTGAAATACGATTTATACGGTAAAATCAATGTGGGTTTTGCCAATTAAGCTTTGCGAAGGGTTTCGAAGGCTGGAGATCTGAGTTTGCATAAAGGGAACCACGACTAGCATGTTGTGCAATTTGACGATAGTAATGGAAATCTACGTAGATAAAAAGGATGACAGGAAGAGGGTGCTTTCAAACAAAAGATCAAGGAAAAAAAATCAACAATGGCGAAGAACTCGATTTCAAAGTAGAGAAAGATGATAGAGTGAATTTCAAGGAAAGATGGTGTGTATTAATGAAATGCGTGGATGTTAAATAGAAGATTATGAAAGAAACTCATAACACACCATAATCGGTACATCCAGGAAAAGGTTATACAAGGATTTGGAACAGTACTTCTGGTGGAAAGATATGAAGAAGGAAAATAGCAGATTTTGTCAAAAAGAACTTTCGGTGTTTGACTTGTCAAAATGTCAGGCTCGAGCACAAGAGACCAGGCGGGATATTGCAATAATTGGAGATTGGAAATGGGACTCCATCTCAATGGAATTTGTTACAGCTTTACCTGTTTCGAGGAATGGGTTTATCCCGATCTAGATGGTAGTCGATAGACTGAACAAGGCGGCAAGATTCATATCTGTGAAGGACACGTGAAACATGGAAAAGATGGAAGACGCATACATCAAGAATGTGGTAAGACTACACGCAGTACTTAGCTCGAATATTTCATATAGAGGTTCAAACTTCTCATCACACTTTTGGAAAGAGCTTCAAAAGGCCAAGGGTGCCGAGCTAAGGTTCAGCAAAGCGTTTCTTCCAGCTAGGGAGGGACAGACTGAAGGGACGCTTCAACGTTGGAAGATATGCTAAGGGCATGAATTTTGGACTTTGGAGGTTCATGGATGGACAATTTACCACTTATCCAATAGGGATTGCACCCTACGAAGAATTGTATTGGAGGAAGTACAAGAGACCACGTGTGTAGGAGGGACGTCAACGAGACGATCATTCTTTGACCAAAATTGATCGAGGACTCGACAAACCAGATTTGGATGGTTCAGCAAAGGATGAAGGCGGCCCATGATCGACAAGAGTCTTACGAGAATTTGAAGAGAAATCCATCGGAGTTCGAGGTTGGCGACAAAGTGTTCCTAGGAATTTCATCTACCAAAGGGGTTATGCGTTTAAATAAGAAAAGGAAAGTTGGGTCTCAATTTTATGAGACCATGCGAAGTGTTGGATTGTATAGGAGAGGTTGCTTATCACCTAAGTAATCACTTCTGAGAGGATGGTCAAGGCTGACACAATTTGGATTTTGGGTCTACTGGTTATACCCTTATAGGATCGACGTTCACCTTTCGGGTCCACGAAACCTAACTTTTTGGTTTGACACCCTCTACGGTTGGTTTGTAGTTGTTAAGCCAATCATACTTAAGATGATGTCTGGGTTACCAAGATTGAAAAGAATCAGATCAAAAGGTAGTTTGGCCCTTTAGACTTCTAGGTTGACTTCAAGTTATATGGTATTACAAGATATGACTTCTCCACTAAGCGCAGAGATGAAGATAGATATTGGGGTAGGAGTTGGTAAGTCTGTCTTCTTAGCAAGGTAGATGATATCAAGGAAAGAATCTATTCCAATGCACATACATGCACCACATTAGTTTTGAAACAATAAACAATTATTGATCCACCCATCAAATAATCCACATGAAAATTTAAATGATAGAAGAAACAACTCAATCCCAAAAGTAAATATCAAAACACAAAGTAAGCTAAGCGTTCACTCTCGTGATAAAAGCAATGAAATAAACGATCACCTTAAGGGTGGGATGTGCGTGGAGCTACTCCTCATCGTCAGTGTTGAACATGAACTCGATATCAGCGGCGTCAATCTCAATCTCTTCCGCTTTGTTGACTTCTTCATGCTCAATCTCGTCGATCTCGTCAATATCGTCCTTGTTAGCATCCCAATCTACAAATTCTTCCTGTCCATCCTCATTTTGGTTTCCACCTTGATCTTGTTCCTCCCCTAGGTCCTCATCCAAGTCCATATTTGCTTGGTCATCTTCCATTCCCAGTGCTTCGCCATCTTCACCTTCTCCTTCCTGGTTCTCGGCGTCCTGCGCCTGCTGCGCTTCCTCGTGTTGTATGGCTTGAGCTGCTAATGCCTCCATACGTCCTCGAATCTCGAGTTGGTTAATCTCAAAGAAGTTTATACTCACGGTGCTTGTACCTAGACTCATTAGGTACAGCTTCCCCCCAAGCATTCCAAACTAGTACATCCTCAGGTTCCTCCAAGGGTGTACATCTGGCAATCCTCGGAGTATGAAATGACAAATGGTTAACGGGTGACTATTTCTAGCATCAAGATGGCCCCATGCAATGCAAATATCTCCCACATATGCGCAGTACTGAGCTATGGTCTCCTGCTCGGGTTGGTACGTCACTAGCTCTGGTCGGTGTATAGCAGCGAGGTCCATTAGGGTGGGGATAGGCTGTCTATGTGCTCCATATATCTTGGGAATTTGGTCGGTTACTTCCTCTTCTTGGGGAATCTCTTCCTCTTGTGCTTGTTCCTCTTCCTCCGGCTCCTCCTCTTCTGGATCGGAATCGGGCTCCTCGTCGGGCTCTTCCTCTTCCGGATCGGAATCGGGTTCGTCGTCAGACTCTTCTTCGTCCCTCTCTATTGGTTCTTCTTCGGGATCCTTCACTTTGTCTAGACGTTTTGCTGCTTCTTCCAAATCTTGGCGTAGAACTTTTGTGCTAAAAATGTAATGGCCCTCTACCTTCCATCCCCCTCATTGGGAACTAACTCTCCATCTTCCTTCTCATGTACCAAATCCTCATAATCCTCCTTCACCCACATCCATGGTTGGGTATTAGGGAGTCCGTTCAGAAGGCAATGTCCTATCATGAGAGGGTGCTGGAAGCGGTCATCCCCAAGGTTCGAGAAACTCCCGTCATTATGCCGGGTCGTTACTCGGATATAGTACTCGGTAAGGGTCTCTTGGCCCTCTAGGTAGGTCATGAGCAGGGGTGAGTCTTCCGGCCAGAATACAAGGTGGATGTATGAAGGGTGAGCAGGGGCACGTGGTTTGAACATCTAAAAGAAGAAAAGAGAAGTCTCAGAAATATTCTAAACCCACATATACACTCATTACTCGACAGAAATAAACTTAAGGAAATTAAAGCAATTATTTAACACCAATAACATAATCTAGCAAATTAGCAAGTAGCATGTCACATAGCAATTTATCCATTCTTAACTAACAAGGATTCCTAGATAATCATACAGCACACTTAGAAAATTTAAACAACGGCTAAGCTAACCCCCATCCCCGGCTTGTTTAGTTTTATTTCTGGTTTTGGTTATCCTATGTCCATTTTAAATTTTGAAAAGCTTCCAATTATTTTTAATCTTTATATAATGGAGATCGAAAAGTCACACTAGCGTTGCAACCGTCGGCACTGATACCAACTAAAACAACCCGGATCGTACGGTTCTAGCTAGTACAACTTAACGATATTCCAAAGTGCTTTATTATAGAAATAAAAGGGACAACCTTCCTTACATTATTAGACGGAAATGATAAAACAACGTTTGAAACCAAAAGATACAATTACTAAAGGATGTTTGCTAGCCATGACTCTAATCCTTAGCTCGTGTGTGTTTCCACCCCAGCTAGCTTGACCTGCGGGTTTCGAAATAGCGATAGCCGACCGCATAAAATTTAAATTAGTAAAAACTAAGTAAGATATACCACAATATGTAAAACAGAGTTTTTGGCTGGAGTAACACACAATTTGATTAAAATTCAATTTAAAGGATAACATACGCAAATGATAAATTCAGTGATAGAAGTCAAGGCTGAAAATATTTTCAGATATACATAACCAGTAACCAAGATCCAAGTTTTAGTAATCAGTTTGGTTGAGGCGTAGCCCACGAGCCCCAACGAGTACGATGTGGACAGAGAGGTCACGATGGAATAATAATAATAATGGGTTGCATGTTGGGATGTACAAATTTCTCCCCGAACGTTAGTAGATAGCCCTTCGCTATCTCGCCCTAACCATTCTAATGAGACCTTAAGTGCCGGCACCTCTATACAGTCGTGACCTAAACATGCATAGGAAGTACTCATAGATTCCACGATAAAAAAGAGGGTAAGTACCCTAGGGAAACCACACACAGGCGTTCCCGGCTTTAGCCTTCACGCGCATCCTCAGCACATCGTTCCCAATTCTATTATCGTACAATTAGAATTCCACATGACTTTCGAGTTTTCACAAGTAACCACACATTTTCAAAGTAGTATTTGCAAAAGAGATTCAAGACTTATCAAATTCTCAAGTATCACGATTATAGTAGTTCATGAGCGTTTTTGAAAGATAACACACGCCAAGAGACATTTTGATAGTATAAAGGTATTGTGAATATAACTTACCTGATAATGGAAAGAGATCGTCACCCGCAAGCAAGCTACGTCCTAGTAATAGGGATTCTCAAGGAATTGATTGTCTACGAACTCAGAATCTAAAATAATTAAATATTCATATATTAACACAAATCGCCACACACCAATTCACAATTAAAATGTCCCATGTGGATGTAAGTGTGAATCCCCATACTCCCCCAAACAAATTGCATTTTAGTAGCCACGAGTTGAGCATTTTGAATATAAATTTGATAAGACACTAATGGTTTTATAAATATAAAAGAATTGAAGAAAGCTTTAATTAATATAAACAAGTAGTTGTTGATTAATGATTAGAATATTAGAGCTATACTTTTATTTGATTAATGATTAGAATATTAGAGCTATACTTTTATTGATTAATGATTAGAATATTAAAACTGCTTTTATAATAAAAGTTAATTTAACGAAAACAATGTTACTAAGTGAAAATAATTTATTTTGTGATATACACAAAACATAGTATAGATATTACACTTAAATTATTCCAAATACCACTCTATCATTTATAAAGATACAATTTTGTTTTCAGAAAGTGATTGTTACTCGTATATGATAGTATATGTGTAAAATGCTAGTTTACCTTAAGTTGTAGAAAAACACGATTAGTTAGTTCTCACATGATGTAAGAACGTATGTTTGTAAAAGACAGTTAAACACACCAAAGTTTATGTACATACACAAAAGACCCCCACTGATTTTAGATTGAGCGCATCCACCCCCCACAAGTCTCATAACATACAGATATAACCCCCCAGTTCACTTCAAGTTTCAAATCGTCATCTTCCCCAATTAAATCCACTGTAACTTCACAAAAAAAATAATAATCAAACATCTCATACATCTCTACACCCATAAGCACATAACCACATCCAACCAAAAGATTCATGTAAAGATTAGTGGTGCATAATTTCTGAAATAAAAAGGGGCTTTGTGGGTTACCGAATGGAGGAGGCGACGAAGGAGAACGGCGATGGTGATGTTGGTTTTCTGTCGCTACTTGGGTTCGCCGGAGAGAGGGAATCGCCGGAGGGAGACGACAGAGGACGAGGCGAAGAGGAGCAGAAGACGACGCCGACAAGGGCGGCGTCGCACGGCCGGGCAGCACCGGTCCTGGTTCGGCACCTAGTTCGTCGGCCTCGGCTTGCCGGCTGCTGGGTTTTCTCGGCGGCTTCGACAGAGAGCAGAGAGAGGGACAGAGGGTGCCAGAGAGAGATGAGGGATAACTGAGATGTTGACTCAAAGAACCTTAAGTGTGTTTTGAGAAGTAACTGTTTTGAGTGATGAAAGACAAAGACAAAGCATTTCTGAGGCTCCAAGGCCTTGAGATACTGACACAGCTTCAAAGCCTTGAGAGTAGTTTTTATTATGCTGAATGTTCTAACAATATTGTGTTGCAGATTGGTTATCTGATAATTAAGATCAGAGATTTGCTGCAAATACTTATGTTTTATATTTTCTATATATCTAACACAATTGCAGATGTCCTGATTAGAGAGAATCAAAGATTTCTGGTCTTAACATTGAAAGACTGTGAAGCATGTTCAGAGCTTCAAGGCCTTGAGATGTGCCTTGAGCTGCTGATAGCTTTACAAAATTAATTTGATTCTTTCTTGCAGGGTTTGATATTTATTATTGTGATTTTTTGATGACTTCTAAGAGTCTTAAACTAGTTTATCATGAGTTATATCTTTCAGAAGTTAATCAGATTATTGTTTTATTCATTCATCCATTTTTTATTCATAAACTGGAAATCCAAACAGACTTAGTGCTGTTATATTTCTGGATTTTGTTGTTTCTATGTTTTAATGTTGTTGTAGGTTTGTTAAACGTGCAAATGCAATCTCAACAAACTCCAACGGATATCTACTCAGAGCTGTTTGAATTGCAGTTGAAACAGGAAGAGGATTTGTAGGAACCGAGATCCTAAAATCTTTCATTCAGTTGCAGTGAGTAGATAAAAGACTGGTTTGAATTTTGAAAGGAGAGAGGCTTGCAGAAAACTGAGAGAGGTGTGAAATATTCATGGGAGATCAATCATTCAAACACACAGACATTCAAGCTTCAATTCCTGATTTCTGAAGATCAATCATTCCAATTTCCAGTAGAACACATCCAGGCCTCCACAAGCTCATTCTTCTACTGTGTACTTCATCTGTTTTGTAATCTGCTTATCTTTTCTATATCTAAAACCTCACTAAACCTAGTGGTTGGTTGTTCAAGTGAACAACAAGAGGTTCTTGTTAGATCAACAGTTAGTAGCTGATACTAGATAGGTTTGGAACTACAAGTTGTATAGGTGTATGCGAAATCACTTAGGCTTGAAGATCTAGGGCTGTTTCTGTGTGAGTAATAAGAAGTGTTTGCCCAATCCTGGTGGGATTAGATCCCTCAGGCAGAGATTAGGTCAATTGGGACTGAACTCTGTAAATTGCATTGTGTTCTTTACTTTACAGTTTTGTTATTTTCTGTTGCACACAACTCAAATCAAACTAGGGTTTATAAGTTGTTCAGAACTAGTTAGAGTTCAAGGCCTTGAAGCTTTCTATTTTTCCTTTGAAAGTTTCTGACTGTTTTCTAAAATCTCAAGGCCTTGAGATTTGAGTTTCTCACAAAGTTAATTAGTTAAAATCTGTGTTTTGCAAAAAGTATCCATACTCTATTCAACCCACCCCCCCTTCTAGAGTATTTAGGTCCTGTATTTAGTCTACATTACACAGTTTCAATTGGTATCAGAGCTTGGGTCACTAATATAGATCTAACAATCTTGTGACTATGAGTAATGTAGGAGATGGTGGATTCTCACAAGGAAGGGCAGCCAACAGACCTCCATTGCTCTGTGGTGATAACTTCATGCACTGGAAGGCATTGATGAAGATGTTCATCATAGATCAAGACATGGAACTGTGGTCAATAGTTCAGAATGGTTCTCATGAGTACTATACTACCATTGATGGAGTCAGATGCATCAAGTCTGAGGAAAATCTCTCAGTTACTGAACAGGAAAAGGTATCAAAAAATTACAAGGCTATGAATCTGTTATACTGTGCTCTTAATGCAGATGAGTTCAACAGAGTATCAAATTGAAAAAGTGCCAAAGAAGTGTGGGACAAACTGGTTGTGACATATGAAGGGACAAGCCAGGTTAAACAGACCAGAATCAACATACTTCTGAGGCAATTTGAGTTGTTCAAGATGAACTTAGATGAGACCATCAAGGATATGTTCAAAAGATTCACTGATGTGGTGAATAATCTGGATTCATTGGGAAAGAAGTTTTCAAATGAAGAAAAGGTCAGGAAAATTCTGAGAAGCTTGCCAAAAGCCAAGTGGGAGCCAAAGACAACAGCCATTGAGGAAGCTCAGGATTTAAGTCTTCTTCAGCTAGATGATCTTCAAGGAAATCTGCTCACTCATGAAATGTCTATGAAGGATGTAGAAGGTGATCTGAGTGAAAACATCAAGAACTTAGCACTCAAGGCCAAAGACAGTGAAAAATCTCAAAGCCTTGAGACTGAAGATGAGCATGATGATGAAGAGGCTTTAGCATTGATCTCCAAGGCCTTGGCCAGGATTCTCAAGAAGAAAATAAACTCTTGTAACAGGGACTCTGGTAACAGGGACTACAACAGAGAGAGATCAAGACCTTCAAGCAGCAAGGACTACAAAGGTAAATCTTCATCACAATTACATAAAACTAAAGTAATGAATTATTTTGAGTGTGGTGTTGCAGATCATTTAGTATGGGATTGTCCACAAAAGAAGAAGAACATGAACTTTCAAAAGAAAGACAGTGAAAACAGAAGGAAGAAAGCCATGATGGCCTCTTGGAGTGATTGTGATTCTTCAAGTGACTTAGACACAGAAGAAGATCAAGCAAATTTGTGCTTCATGTCCAAACATGAAGAAGAAAAGTCATCAGACAGACATATTGAAGAAATGGTAAAAAAATCTTGCTAGTCCTTCTGATGTACTTCCTGAAATTCTCAAGAGTATGTTTTTAAATGAGGAAAGTTATAGAAATGAGATTTCTTCTTTAAAGATTAAGATTAATGAGCAGGTAAAAGAAAACGTGGACCTAGTTTTTACCAACAAAACTGTTGAAGTTTCTAAGACAAAAATTGAAAAGGACTTCAAGGCCTTGGACAGCAGGTTCAAAGCCTTGAAGGCACAGATAAAAGAGATTGTTGATCAAAACACTCTTTTGACTGAAAGATATGCTGATCTAAAGACTCATTATGAGGATTTAGAACAACAAATCTGTTCTTTGACTGAGAAACTTCAAGAGTCTAAAAAGGTCCTAGCCAGTTTTACAGGATCTGAACATAATCTAAATCTCATTCTTGGAGGAAGTCTGAAATCAATGCCTAAAAGTGGGATTGGTTATAATCCAAATTTTCCAAAGAAAAGCCAAACTACTTTTGTCAAATCTAGTAGCAGACATTCTCCAAAGAGTCATTACTGTGGAAAAATTGGTCATATCAGATTAACTTGTCCCTTCACAAGATCAGAACCTCACATTATGAGGAATACTTATCCTTATCAGCTTAAGGGACAGGTTAGGCAGATTTGGGTTCCAAAAGGAATAAGACCACCAAACATGGCTGATTCTGAGTATGACTCAAAGTTCTGCACTTGATCTAACAGCCTGTTGAGGCAATGATTTACTTTTGCAGGATGTCACCAAGGCCTTGAAAGATCAGAAATGGATATTAGATAGTGGATGTTCCAAACATATGAGTGGAAAGAAATATCTCTTTATTGAGCTTACAGAAAAATCTGGAGGAACAATCACACTTGGTGATAAAGCAAAATGCAATATTATTGGTATAGGTAGTATTGGTGATGGTTCTACCAACTCTATCTCTGATGTTTATCTTGTGGATGGACTTAAGTATAATCTGCTTAGTATCTCTCAGTTATGTGATAAAGGTTATAAAGCTATATTTGACAAGGAGAAATGTGTGGTGCAAGATGAGAAATCTGGAGATTTCATACTCACTGCTCCTAGATCATATAATCTATATGCTATGAGTACTAACAGTGTTGCAGGTGACAAGTTAAAATGCCTCAAGGCCTTGAAGGAAGATTCAAAGCTTTGGCACAGAAGGATTGGGCATATTAGTATACAAACCTTGAATAAACTCATCTCAAAGGATTTGGTAAAGGTTTACCATCACAAAAATTTTCAGATGATGAGGTTTGCAAGGCATGTGTACAAGGTAAGCAAACCAGAAACTCATTCAAGCCAAAGAAGTTTGTAAGTACTTCTAGACCCTTAGAACTGTTGCATATGGACTTGTGTGGTCCTATGAGAGCTCAGACGCCAAAAGGTAAGAGGTATATGCTTGTTATAGTAGATGATTATTCTAGATTTACTTGGGTGATGTTTATTAGACAAAACTGAAGCCTTATCTGAATTTTCAGGTTGTGCAAAGAGCTTCAAACTTTGAAAAATTTACCTGTTGCATCCATTAGAAGTGATCATGGTAGGGAATTTGATCAACTTGACTTTGAATTGTTTTGTGCAAAGCATGGCATATCACACAACTTTTCTGCACCTAGAACTCCACAGCAAAATGGAGTAGTTGAAAGGAAAAATACGACACTTGAGGATATTTCTAGAACCATGCTACTTGAAAGTAATTTGCCAAAGTTCTTGTGGGCAGAAGCTGTTAATACTGCCAATTATGTGCTAAATAGATGTTTGATTAGACATATTTTGAAAAAAAGACTCCTTATGAACTGTTTAAAGGTAGGAAGCCTAGCGTTTCTTATTTCAAACCTTTTGGTTGTATCTGTTTTGTGCATAATAATGGTAGAGACAATCTTGGTAAATTTGATGCTAGGAGTGATGAAGGTGTATTTCTTGGATATTCTCAAACTAGCAAAGCTTATAGAGTTTACAATAGAAAAACCAAGATTGTGGAAGAGAGTATTCATGTGTTTTTTGATGAAAGTACTAAGGATTCTCTGAGTGAAAATTTTGCAGATCTAAACTTGAACAAGCATGAGTCTGATGATGATGCTGTAAAAGAGGACAAAGGCAAAACTAATGTGCAGAATCAATCAGCAGAATCTCAAGGCCTTGAACCTCCTGCAGAGCCAAGATCTCAAAGCCTTGAGACAGAAGCTGAAACTTTCTATGATGCTCCCTCTACTGTTTCAAGAACTCAAAGCCTTGAAGGAGAATATTCCTGGATACCAAGGAATAATTTCAAGTACCTTGCAGATCATCCAGCTGACAATATCATATATGATCCATCAACCGGAACTCAGACAAGAGGACAGTTGAAGAAGTTGTGTGCTTTTAGTGCCTTTGTATCATTGATTGAGCCTAAAAATAACAAGGAAGCACTAGAAGATGCAGACTGGATCATTGCAATGCAGAGTGAGCTGAATGAATTTGAAAGAAACAAGGTGTGGAATCTGATTCCCAGGCCAAAAGAGAAATCAGTTATAGGAACCAGATGGGTGTTCAGAAATAAGCTTGATGAGAATGGCAAAGTGGTAAGGAACAAAGCCAGACTGGTGGCACAGAGATAAAATCAGGAAGAAGGTATAGACTATGAGGAGACTTTTGCTCCTGTTTCCAGGTTAGAAGCTATTAGAATACTTCTTGCATTTGCATCTCACAATCACATAAAGCTTTATCAAATGGATGTCAAATGTGCTTTTCTGAATGGTTATTTACAAGAAGATGTTTTTGTTGCACAACCTCCTGGTTTTGAAGATGAAAACTTTCCTGATCATTTTTACAAACTAGACAAAGCTCTTTATGGGTTAAAACAAGATCCAAGGGCTTGGTATGATAGACTTTCAAAAATTTTACTTGACAACAATTTCAAGAGAGGTCTAGTTGTTAAAACTCTTTTTATTAAACATCATGAAAGTGATTTGTTAGTAGTTCAGATCTATGTGGATGATATTTTATTTGGTGCTACTAATGATGCTCTTTCAAAAGAGTTCTCTAGTTTGATGTGCAGGGAGTTTGAGATGAGCTTAATGGGAGAACCGAATTTCTTTCTTGGACTTCATATCTTATAAATGAAAGGAATATTTGTACATCAAGGAAAGTATACCAAGGACTTATTGAACAAGTACAATATGTCACAGTCCAAGGTGCTTAAAAATCCTATGAGTTCATCACTCTCATTAGACAAGGATTCAAATGGTAAGAGTGTGAGTCAAAAGAAATACACAGGTATGATTGGATCACTTTTGTATTTAACTGCTAGTAGACCTGATATTATGTTCAGTGTTTGTATGTGTGCTATATTTCAAGCAGATCCTAAGGAAAGTCATTTAACTGCTGTCAAAAGAATTTTTATATATTTGAATGGAACCAGAGACATGGGGCTTTGGTATCCAAGGAGATCTAATTTTATGTTAAGTGGCTATTCAGATGAAGATTTTGCAGGATATAAAGTAGATAGGAAGAGTACTTCAGGATGTTGCCAGTTTCTTGGATCTTCACTGATCAGTTGGCATTCGAAGAAGCAAAATTCTGTAGCATTATCAAATGCAGAAGCTGAATACATTGCAGCTGGAGCTTGCTGTTCACAAGTGTTATGGATTGCTCAGCAACTTAGAGATCTTGGATACAATTTCAGAAATGTGCCTATTCATTGTGACAACACAAGTGCTATTTCAATCTCTAATAATCCAGTCTAGCACTCAAGAACCAAGCACATAGATGTGAGACATCACTTCCTTAGAGATCATGCAGAAAAAGGTGATATGGTGACCATGGAAAATGACTCATCAAGTAACCCCCACATTTGTACTTATTATTCAATTCTTCAATTTTGCTGTTAATGACAACTACTAAATAATTTGATTATATGAGTTACTAAATTGCTAATGATAAATTGAATGATAATTACGCTAATAAAAATAGGTTACTAAATTGATAATAATAAGATCTCTTTTCAGAAACTAGTAACGTATTTTGGATGTATTGTATAACAAGTAAAATCCATAATTTAATATGTAAATACAAATATTACATTATCAATTCCATGATACACCCTTTAACCTCTATATGGTCCATCATAGAGGAGAACTGATAAAATTTATGTCCGGAGAAGAAAATGCTTAACAAATTATGTTGTGCTAATGGTATGAAATAATTAAAAAATATTTTTACTTAAGAAAGAGAAAGAAAATTTAGAATTTCCGATAGAAATTTATATGTTATACAATAAAATCCTATTACATATATAAATAGAAATCTTGCATCAAATATTGTAATAACTTTTTTTAGCAATGTCAAAAAAATTACATCACGTGATAAAAAATATAATGATTGATAATACTCCCATTCTAACTCCACACAACAATAGATAAATAAAAATGAGCATAAAACGTATAATCGTGGCACCATTACGACTCTACACATTATTACAAGTAACTATTTATATATTATCTTACGGTTACACTTTCTAAGTATTTTAATATGATTAAATAATTTACTTTATTGTTTTACTATTGTTATCACTTAAGATGCTCTATTTCATATCCAATATGATGTAAGAATATTATTCGCTTAATCAATAATTCAATCTCCTTTTATAATATATATATATATATATATACTATCGTGAAAGTTTAAAAATCTTGACTTAAGAAATCTGGTAATTGAAAAATATTGTCCATACTTATTAAAATTTCTAAAAACAGTGCTGAAGATAGGTAGAAAAAGAATATGAAAATGAAGAAGGGAACATGTAATCGTGGTACCAGCACGACGCCCCACAATATTACATATTTGTATAGTGACGATCTATAGTTAGAATCTCTGTATGTTGTCATAATTTTGGCGTTCACATCATCGTTTTACTACTGTTATTACTTCTACTATTCTATGTCTTATCCGAAATTCATTTTACATGACATTTTTTTATAATAATTATGTACACAAACCGCACAATAGGTCTATTGCATTCAAGCAAATTTATAACGAATTTTCATCTGGTATGGCAATATTCTAATGTATTTGGTTTGCTGCATGTATAAACTTATGTCAATATTACGTAAGTTTATAATTATTGACATGACAAATCCGGTAATTGCAAAACATTGCCCATTCTCATTTATGTTTATAAATTTGCTTTAATTTACTTTAAAAGTTACTATCAATTATTTAATTTTTGGTTGGTACTTTTGTAAAGGCTGAAAATAGTATCACTATATAATGTCAAGTTTATTTTGGTCCAAAAATGATACTACAAGGATTAACTTTTATCATAAGACAAGAGAAAAAACTTTACATTCTTTCATTTTAATTTTCAGCAGAGTAAAAATAAAATTCATATCCTCAGGTGTTGCTCAATTGTAGGATCTTATCGACGTTCATGAATGACAAATCATGGATGCACCATGGAATCAGATTAAAATGGTACAATTATATATATTTTCATCAACTTAGTTCACGAACTGGAGATAACAGTCAATGTGGTCACATTCCCCGCAAATTATACCACCACCTCTAGGTCCCAAGACTGATAGAACTATGGTAAGTGACTTCTATGAATGATGATAAAGTTTTCAACAACGCTATTACGTGAAATCACCTCGAATATGAAAATAATTATGATAAACAAAACCAAAAAATGTAGTGTTCATCTAAATCAAGAATTTCACTTGTTATGTAAAAGTTGTAATTTCATGACTCTCTTAGAAACATAGTATTTTCATGTTTCACGGTTTTGACTAAGGTAAGAACAAAAAACTCTTATTGGAACATCCTTTTTTTTTTCTAAAATTGGATGAGCTGAATTGCATTTCTAGAATAATGAGCGGATTTGCATGAAATTTCCGAGAATGAATATGAAAAAGCGACGTGTCAATTAACTTGCATAAAAAGACCTTCTAGATATGGTTATTTTACTTTAAAAAAACATGTTCACTGAAATAATCAAAAGGTAAAAAGCAAAATTTTCTACTTAAACTGGTCTCCTCTAAGAAGTAAAGGAAATCAATTTTATCCTACAAAAGTCTATTAAATATGGTTATTTTGCAAAGAAGAAGAAAATTGATGAAAATTGATATCAAAATATAAAAATTTAAACGAACAAATGCAAGACGCGAAGTGCTCATCATTTTTTTCAACTCTGTAAGGATTCATAAACAGATCTGGAACAGTTAATTTAGCACACTGGAGGGGCCTGATGTGGAATTATTTTATCAATCACACCGGAAGAGATTTGCTTTCTCGAGATTGTTATGTTTTAAGGTTTTACAGGATCTATCTGACCATTTTTCAAATGTGTGTTGTACCTCCTATCTCTTTTTAACAATAGTTTCTTGCCAATTTGAATTGAGGTTTTATGATTAATGAATCATGTTGGGTAACTCTGAACCTTCTATCGGAAACTCTAGAGCATAGTTTTCTAATTCATTTATTCCTCCTTATTTACATATTATGTACTTTGATACATTATGTTAATAACTATTTATATGTGATAGTTTTGCATATTGACAAAAGGAAAAAAAATCATTTTGTTGAAACTAGATAAAAAAAAAGTAATGTGGATAAGTCTCATCTGAAAGAGTGTCAACCGATCTACGCATCAATTGGGGTCTTTTTATAGGGTATCATAGTGTTTTCGGGCAAGCTAGGGGGGAGGCACGCGCTCCCATGTCCCTACATGGCTCCCCCACTGATTTTGGTGGTATGAATCATATGTATAGAGACAGCATTGTGCCTTATGCAGAGATTTATAATTCTAAACGTGACTAAGTGGGAAGCAGTGTTCGGGGGTGGTGGTCGCATGGTGCATTTTGTGTGCCCTAGCAACCATGTTGTGTTCTTGGACCAATATCGAACCAAACACATTCTTGTTCGCACTTAATGTAGTGATAGTTTCTACACATATAACACAACTGTCAGTTCATTCACCCTCCGGGAGCTTGTTCTCTTCAATTGTTTGACAAAGTTGCTGAATTTTAGATAAAATGTGTTTAATAAATATTACGTGAAACTTGTGGTGAAATATTGAAATAGCAATTTCGTGTTTTGTAAAATAAACTGTGAACCTCCTGTGACATAGTAAAATGAAAAAATTATATTACGTGTATAAATTCGGTAAAGATTAATACTGAATATTTTCAAAAAAAATTAAGGTTAAAATCGGTTGCAGATAAACTACTCAAAATAAGGTTCCGGAAAAGCATATCTTCCCTTGCTTCCTTAAAATTGTCGCGGGACAGCAAAAACTGTAAAGCCCTCAAAATAAGGTTCCGGAAAAGCATATCTTCACCTTCTACATCTTCTCCACCATCCACCATCTCCATCGCAGAAACCCCACCACCCCGCCATGAAATAAAAAAATGCTTCACCTGGAAGAAGTCCCAACCCGACGAGCAAAATCCCTCTAAGAATTTGGATGTTGGTGAAGGGACGAGGGAGATAATCGGGTTTGAAGGTGAGGAACCCTAATTGCTTTGTTGGTTGGTTTCTCCCTCTCCGTTCGTTTTCATTATCATTAAGCTCGATTTTTATTATCCCGAGGCTAAGGCGAGGTCGGGAGCCCAGGCAATAAACAATTCGTTGAAAAACCACAGGTCTCCAGATTTACGCCAAGCTTGGCGCCGAAAACCACCATGGCCACAAGAGCTTCGGTAAGGCCTTGTTCTTGTTTCTTTTTCGCCGTTAATTGAAGAAATATGGTCCATGCAATACCCTAAGAATATTAAAAGCATCTTTTTACAACCAAGCCGCAAATTCGTTGGGTTTCAACCGGTCATATGATCATTTTTCTGGTGACGAGGCAGCCCTGTTCCGGGGGCTGCAACTCCTTTGTTGTGAGTCCTTTTTGAGTGATTCTTGGCTCCCGGGAAACCCTTAACTACCCCCCTACAGTTCCCTTTCGAATTTTCCTGGTATATTTCATCTCTAACATGCCCGAAATTGAGCTTGAAGTTGCTTCTATTCGTGTTCTGGACAAAAAATGTTTTCAGACTTGCAAATTCATCTCAACTTTGTGAATTAATATAGATGCCAAAAATCAACCAATTTGAATACAATTCTTGCTGTGAATTCTTGGGATATTTAGGCACAACTATCATCTTAATTTGGTCTCGGGAATCAGTCTCTATGTGATACCCTGTTTTTATAATAGGGGTAATTTTTGACTTTTCGTATAATTTAGATGTGAATTCTATGACGATAGGGGAGTTAGTTGTAGTTTCAGAAAAAATGAGCTAGTTAAGTTAGGGGTAGAAATTGTATTTTGTATAAACTCTAAAGCCTAACGAGGAATTAAATAAAAATAGATAAAATAAAACAACATCAAACCAATTTTTTTCCACATCCCCCAACACCTGCCAACGGGTTTCTCCCATTTACACACAATCTCTCTTCTCATTTTTTTTCTTCTATTTAAATCTCTTCTTCATATTCTCCTTCACACCCGACAACACCACCAACTCCATCACCACCACCACCATCACAGCCACCACCTCATATTCCACCTCATCTCTCTTTCCCTACCATCACCCACTCTGTCGCGCACCAGGACCGGAAGCAGCCCCGCCAAGGAGGCTGCCAGCCACCGAAGTAGCCGGCGAACCCACCCCAACGGGAACCGTCGCCAACACCACCTGCTTATCTCCATTCTCTATGTTTTGGACCCCTAACTCTTGTCCTCCCTGTTTCGATCCAAGAAAAGACAACATCAGCAGCAGCTAGTTGTAGAGACGACCCAGAGCCACCACTACCGCCAGCGACACCATGTTCTTCGGTGAGAAGCTCAACCGAGCTAAACGGAGAGACCCACCCTTCAATTTTGGTATCAATCAACTGCTGGAGGTCCAAGGCTAGAAACACCATCCAACAGAGCCAAGGACGCCGCAGTCACCGGCGAGAAACTCCACCGCGATGACCATCGACAACGAACTTGAACGGCCTCGTTTCTTGACTGTTTTTCACTATTTTTGGGTTGGGTAAACTCTAAATCACCTAATTTTATGTTTTAGTCAATCAAAATCATGTCTTGTAGCTTGAATCCTCGTTTAGATTGAAAAAATTTGATTGTTCATGTTAGGGGGTGAGAGTGTCTTTTCAGAAACTTTGGGGGGTTAAAGTGTCTTTTATAAAACTTATCTTGTGAGTGTAGGGAGGGGCCGCCTTCTGTCTTTTAGAATAACTTGAGGGCTTCTACATGTATTTTACTTAAACTTTACACTTTACATAAAAATAAAAATAAAGATTTTGGAATAAATTTTTTTCTACAAATATTAGTTTTTGTCCTCATCGTATAAATGTGATACGGCTCTTGAAATAGTGCACAAGTCGCTCGATAGAAATTAAACTAGAAATGTTTTATTAAATCGTAAGAAAATAGTGTGTTTAATCAGTTTTCGAAACATAAATTTAATAGCGTTCTAACTATAGACGCGTAGTTTTTAAGAAGATACGTCGGGAAATTAACAAGTGGGTTTCGGGTTAGTCTAAAATTATTAAGTAGGATTCTTGTTATGACTTATAGCGTTGTATTTGGGTTGTGATAAGTTAGAAGCTACATTTGTAGGTGACGGTTTCGTAGGCGAGAACTACATCTAAGATGTGATGTTGGATTACGGTAAGTAATATGACTAGTGTTGCGTGCCTTTCCGTCTTTCGTGTATCGCGTGCGTTATTTGCGAAATAATACCATACGATATGTATTTGAATTCTTTACTTGAAAAAATCTTCTTGGAAAGTATCACATGAAAGATGATAATCAAAAACTAGAATCCTAAAGATGAACATCTAAGTTTCTATTGTAAACTGAGAAAGTACTGTTCAAATACAGCTACCATATTAGGACCTGATTACCTAGTTCTCGGGCCACAACTATCAAAAGTATTAAACCGCTCACATATTGGTCAAACACAAATATCTCTCATAATCATACATCTGAAAACTGCCACACCGGCTTTAGTTGGAGCTCCTTACTCGATTTTACATCTTGAAAGAAAAGTCGTAATGATGTAAAGTGGAAGTTTTTGTGTGTGGGTTTGTACCATATCCGTGACATTATACGTTTCAGAGAGATTGTGATTGGTTATTGATGTATGGTTATGAGGATCTGTGATGTGAACCTCCATGTGATTGTGATACATTATTGACAATTCTTTTCCAAATTATGAGAAAGTGGTTGTGGATTGGATATGGTCACGCCCCTTATCAACTAGATAATAAAATGAATTTATGGACTCAATATCCTATCATTGAGAAAAGAGAACGCTGTCCTTATGAGATTTAAAGTGATGAGTGAATCACATCACACTCTTATTCTCCTTGAAACCTGCTTTGAAAATAATGCTCGTATGAACATTGAACTTATATATACTCTCAAGTATTGAGGCTAACATAAACAGCAGTTCTCAAAAGCTCATATCTCATGGATTATCTATTGAAACTGTTAACTGTTTTCCTCTCTAAAATCAATATCTAAATACTCCAAATCATCATCTCTGAGTCTCTTCCTGATTCCTTGTGGATTCTCCTCAAATGTAGCTCAAAGCAGCTACATAACCATAAAATCGTTAATAAATGATTTCAAACTGTCAAGTTCTGTCAACCATATCTCTCTGAGTATCTATTGAAACTTCATTATGATTTCTCCTATGAGAAGATGGCTAATAATACTCTAATAATTCCCACACGAGAATTTCTCATATCCTTGATACATTGCTTAGAAATCAAGTTCAAAGTGACTAGCTTGAAAGGGTCTAAACCCTCAATTATATTTCAAGTACTCGACTGCTGTTTTTCTGTCAACTTTGACTAATCCTTTCTCCTTGACTTCTCTGAGTTTTTGGACTTCCTGTATGAATTGGAAACCTCAACCTTCAATATTCAAAACACAGCTCTCAGTTATCAAATCGCTTCATTGGACCAGAAACTGACTGTGAAAGTTAACTAGTTGAATACCTATTCTCCCCTTAGACTTTTTATTTGACTCATTAGATGACTTAATTGACCAGAGCATTGATAACTCTCTATTAAAGTTCTATTTCTGGCACGTTTTATATTGTTTTATGTGATTTATGGGTTAATAATCTTAGTCTTACACTATGATTAGAGAGAAAATGTAGAAGTTTAGCTCTAGGCGTTAGTTTGTTAATCCTAGCGTTTCTCGTATGATTTTATGTATTATTTATCACTTTTGATCGCACGGGTTGTGTTTCGTGTTGTTTTGGCAGGAAATGGAGCTTGGGAAATGAAGTGGAGAGGAAAAACGGGCGTTGGAGATTATTCAGGAGCTAAAACGGAGAATAAATCAACAAAGAAATGGTGAAAAGACATGGAGAGGGGAGGCAAGTGTCATTTAATCAAGATTTGTACTGACACTTTGACCCCCTCCCCATACTTAGCCAAAATTCGGAGCAAAAATGGAAGAAAACTCATTGTTTTGCACGATCAGATGATCTAGGGTTTGAGTTTTTTTTCTTATTCTTCCTCTTTCAAATCTTGTATGGAGAAACTACTTAGCTTTTCTAGATTGATTTCAAGTAGATAAACTCTTTTTCTAGGCATCTCTAAGAGAGCCTAGGGTTGTGTAGACGATTAATTCGGATTCGTAGACTTTGTTTCATGATTGTGATTTGATTTATTGAACAAACTCTTAGTTTCTTGACTTTATTGTTGATCTTAGTCTATTGAAACGATTAGGATATGATTTGATATTCAACGAAACTAGGAGTTATTCATGAATCAATTTCTTGTTTAAATTTAATATTCATTCTAGTTACACGTTCTTGTTCTATGCGTAATCTTTAGTATGAACGGAGTAGCTACCCGGATGTACTAGATAATTAGATGAGTGTACGATAGTGACTTAGCCTAATTGAGATGAGAACTTGAACACAATCCCGAATCACCAAGACTGAAAAGGAGAAGTGTTAGGATTGGCCTAGTGTGAGTAGATTCGGTAGGATTACTTAGGTGTTCCGTGGTGGGCCGACATGTGCCATTATCGTACCAGTAGATGACCAGCTAGAACGGATCAGTAGACAACATGAGACCGAGAGGATATTGTAGTCAACCGAGATGTAAAATGACATGAGACCGACAGGATAATGTCATAGTATATTACCCGGCTGAACTAGGATAGGATTGACGTGTTATATAGCTGAACCGTAATTCGGCTACATCCCTAGGTGATCTAGAGATCGCCTAGTTTCTCCATATTTGTTTCTTAATTAAGAAAAAATACAAAAATATTAGTCAATTTGTTATTTTAATTCAGTTTCTTGTTTGGGGGAGAAAACTCTTTTAATCATTCAATTTTCCTCCTTGTACCGTACTTTAAATTAATTGACTAATTAAATCTCAAGCCTCTCCTCTTGGGATCGATAAGTTGGGGTAGAAATAAAACCCCTATATTACTTGACCGTGCACTTGCGCATACGCGTTAAGAAATCGCGTCAAGTTTTTGGCGCCGTTTCCGGGGACATCGGTAGATTATTTAGTTTGGAGATAGTTTAGGGTACTTCTATTTTAGTTTTTATTTTGTTTTTTTTTTCTATCTCTGTGCTTCACGAGTGTCTTGTGAGTTTGTTTTCTCAGGAACACAGGAAGCAAGAGATTCTACTAAGCATGTGGAGCGAAGACTATTATTCTGGTCGCCCTACTGTTTCTACTGCAGGGGTAACCATGAAGAAGATGATGCATGCATAAGTTGGTGCTATCGATGCGGTATTTATCATGATAACAGCGACCCATGCCAAGTTCACCCACCCCAGCTCCTTCAGCAGCCATAAGAGGATTCACGGACAACTTGGAGCTTTTGTGGGAGATTATAAATTTAAATACGAAGAAATTTGAGGAATTGGAGATGACAGTGGCAAGGTTATCATATTCACAAGATCCCCAAGAGGAGGCCATGCCACACATTGAGACTCAAGCCGAGCCTCCATCACCACCACCACAAGAGAATGCGCCACGAGCTACAGTTTTCGAAGAAGAGGCGCCTGAGCCGAGCGAAGAATGAAGTGTCCATAAACCAGTTGTGGACTTTGCCATTAACGAGGAATCTGACTCTGATTCGGAATGGGGTGGACCTGTGTGTCCAAGACGGGAGGACCAACCGTATTGCGAGCCAAAACCTCCGGCTATCTCACATCCTTGGCATGAGTGGGAAGACACCGGTATTGGAAGCATGTGTTGTGCTAATGAAGAAGTTGATGAAGCACTTGTTCCCCATACCTATTGAGGTAAAATCCCCTACTCATAATTTTGAATAATTCTCCATATCTCATACTTCCTCCATTTCTTCTCTTTCTCTATGCTTTGACTTTTTGACTCGTATCTGGGTCACTTTGACCGGGTGATTTTGATAATTATTCACCATGTTATAGAACAACTTTTACTATACATCACCATGAAAAAAATGTCAAAATATTGGATCGTTTTTCCATCCAAATCATCGGGTCAAAGTGATCCCGTGAATAGTGAAAAAAGTCAGAACATAGAGAAAGAGAAGAAACGGAGGAAGTGTTAATAAAGTCTGTGATGAGTTGGAAAGAATAGTGTATGGAAATTCTTATGCGGAAGAGCATCATGAGAAACTTTCAATTTCTTTTCATATTGGCTATTCTATTAATGATCTACACGCCATAGTCAAGAAATTTAAACCAACAAGTGCGGGGGTGTGAATGAATTACATGTCCTAAATGAAGAGCATCGAGAGAAAAAGAGGTATTATTGGGATGTGTTCATGGAGAGAGGATCATACAAGCCCGTTAGTACTTTGTGGAAGTTAATCAAGAAGATAAACTACAAGATTAAAAGATTTAGTGTAATAACTCAGATTTTTGTTAAGTTATTTTGGTAATTACACAAATTACACGAGTTATTTTGGTAATTACAGTATGTTGAAGAGGTGTTAAATTAATTGTATAATTGTTTAACCAAGTTCTTATTTTATTTTAAATCTAATTCAAAACTTCCATCTATTTATGTCTAGTTTTATTTCAATGGAATTTCCTAAATTTATTTTTATTCATTCTTCATTTATATATATATATATATTTATATGCTTTTCAATTAATATTTTAGTTTAGTTCTAACCATTCATCCTCCATTTTAGTTGGATATAATTTATACTTGAATATATTAATATAAGATCTTTAAACTTACTAGTTTTCTATTATAAATATTAACCGTCTTATTTATTTTTACTCTGTAAACTCTTAATCCTAGAATCTATTTGGTGCTCATAAATCACCTAAACAAATACTTCCTTGTCGCCATGCACTTTGGTACTCCAAAAACACTCAACCGAAAATACTCCAACCCGTAACCCCCTCGTCTCCCATGAAGTCTCCATTGATTTCTAATCAATTCTCACACCATAACTCATCCATTGTAAACTCCCCCATAACTCCTCAATGCATAACTCCTCCATCCATAACTCCTCATTAAACCCTCTTTCCATAAACTCCCCCACACCACACCTATATAAACCCACCCCTCCCTCCATTCTTCATCACTCAAACTCATAGATTCTCACCAACTATATCTTGCTCTCCATCACCGACCAATAGCCGTCTCCGTCGCCCAAGGAGGCCGATGGCACCAAGCTGACCTGAGGCTGGCCCAACACCACCGGTGCTCCATCTCTATCTCCTCTTTTAGGTTTTTCTCTGCTGCCCCGGAGTCCCAATCCAGCACAAAAAACCGCCAAGGCCATAACCAGTGTGACATTCTTTCATCACCGCTACCATCTTGTCATTTCATCATTTTCGATTCCGACTTCGTAGGAAGGGATTTCGTGGAAGACCCATAGTACGAGTGCTAGAATGTTCCTCTTTTTCGTGTGCGCCGCTCTTTTTATTTCGGTAAGTTCATATGTACAATACCTTGAACTATCAAAATGTGATTTTTGGTGTGAGTATTTTTAATTTCTCTATAACTTGTGATACTGGTGTGATTATAAAAATGTTTGTGAAGCATGTTTTGGAAAATTCATTTTTTATAACGAGGTTTAAAATAAAGTTCCTTATAATGAATAATAATGAACTATAATGGGATTGGCCCGATGTAAAGTGGATGTGTGTGGAGGCTACGGCCGGAGGCGCGTGTGATTCGAACCTCCTCGGGTGCTAATCCTTATGAGATTACATACCCGGCCCCTGTGGTTTATGAATATACACTGATGTGTTGAGGTCCCAGGGTTGTTTATTGTGAAAGCTATAGAGTACTACCTATGCATGTGTGGGTCACAACTGTATAGGGGTGTCGACACTTAAGGTCTTTTAGCTATGTGGTTTGAGCGGGGTTGCGACGGGTTTTCCTGAACGCTCAGGGTGAATTGGGGCTGTGTTTCCCAAGACGTACCCTTATTTATATATATTGTTGCATCGTGACCTCTCTGAATACATCGTACCTACTGGAGGCCTTATGTTGCCCCAGCCAAACTAATATTACAGGATATTTATCATAATCATGTGGGTTACTTAATTTTTGTGCCAAAACTCCTGTTTACTTATTGTAGTATGTACTTACTCAGTTTCTCTGACATAAATTTTTCTGTGGTCGGCTTGTGCTATTTGAAAACCCGCAGGTTATCAGCACGGGTGGGGAAACGCTCACGACGCCGCTGCTTAGGGATACTTGCTGCTTAGAACATTACCTAGTCTTTTTCATCATATGGATAAATGTATTTCTTTTTTTTTTTGAAATACTTGTACTGGTTTCCCTTTTAATATTATAATAAAAGTTGTTTTGGAATTCGTGGGTTGTACTAACTGTGAACCGGAGATCCTGATCCGTTCCCAATGTAGCTCATCACTACGGGCGGAGGCATCCCACAATTTTGGGGGTGTTTCAGTTGGTATCAAAGCCGACGGTTCTAAGTTAGTGGGACCTTCGATTTTCCCACTTAATGAAGATAAAAATTAAAGTGAAACATTTTTTTTGAAGTTAAAATTGACATAGGACAACTATAACCAGTAATAAAATTTAGCAAGCCGGGGGTCGTGGGGTAGCATAGTCCTTGTTTCCTATTGTCTCTTATTTGTCTTACTATACTTATGTGGAAGTTGTTGCTGACTGATAAATGATTTTGTTATGTGGTATATTCATCTCATTCTGTGCCTAGTTATTGTGATTATGTTATTACATATATGCTCTACTTGCTATCTGGTTGTTTACTTTATTTTACTTGACCTTAAATCGACTCGATGAGCCATCCCCGTGAAACTTATAACCTTCTTGAAACTTTTATTGCTTCACTACCAAATGACCTCATACAGAGTGTTTGCCCTATCAACAACCCGTATGTTGATCACATTCTTCATGTAGCCATTAGTTCCCTGTTCCTGGATCGCATTGAGTTCGCATTCCGTCATGTTGTTTTGCTTCGAGAGATCTTGTTTTAAACTTCAGGGACGAAGCTTGATTTTAAGGGGGGGGGGGGTAATGTAATACCCCAAATTTTTGTTAAGTTATTTTGGTAATTACACAAATTATACAAGTTATTTTGGTAATTACAGTATGTTGAAGAGGTGTTAAATTAATTCTCTAATTGTTTAACCAAGTTCTTCTTTTATTTTAAATCTAATTCAAAACTTCCATCTATTTATATCTAGTTTTATCTCAATGGAATTTCCTAAATTTATTTTTATTCATTCTTCATATATATATATATATATATATATATATGATTTTCAATTAATATTTTAGTTTAGTTCTAACCATTCATCCTCTATTTTAGTTGGATATAATTTATACTTGAATATATTAATATAAGATCTTTAAACTTACTAGTTTTCTATTATAAATATTAACCGTCTTATTTATTTTACTCTGTAAACTCTTAATCCTAGAATCTATTTGGTGCTCATAAATCACCTAAACAAATACTTCCTTGTCGCCATGCGCTTTGGTACTCCAAAAACACTCAACCGAAAATACTCCAACCCGCAACCCCCTCGTCTCCCATGAAGTCTCCATTGATTTCTAATCAATTCTCACACCATAACTCATCCATTATAAACTCCCCCATAACTCCTGAATGCATAACTCCTCCATCCATAACTCCTCATTAAACCCTCTTTCCATAACCTCCCCCACACCACACCTATATAAACCCACCCCTCCCTCCATTCTTCATCACTCAAACTCATAGATTCTCACCAACTATATCTTGCTCTCCATCACCGACCAATAGCCGTCTCCGTCGCCCAAGGAGGCCGATGGCACCAAGCTAACCTGAGGCTGGCCCAACACCACCGGTGATCCATCTCTATCTCCTCTTTTAGGTTTTTCTCCGCTGCCCCGGAGTCCCAATATAGCACGAAAAACCGGCAAGGCCATAACCAGTGTGACATTCTTTCATCACCGCTACCATCTTATCATTTCATCATTTTCGATTCCGACTTCGTAGGAAGGGATTTCGTGGAAGACCCATAGTACGAGTGTTAGGATGTTCCTTTTTTTCGTGTGAGCCGCTCTATTTATTTTGGTAAGTTCATATGTACAATACCTTGAACTATCAAAATGTGATTTTTGGTGTGAGTATTTTTAATTTCTCTATAACTTGTGATACTGGTGTGATTATAAAAATGTTTGTGAAGCATGTTTTGGAAAATTCATTTTTTATACACGAGGTTTAAAATAACGTTCCATATGATGAATAATAATGAACTATAATGGGATTGGGGCAATGTACAGAGGATGTGTGTGGAGGCTACGGCCGGAGGCGCGTGTGAGTCGAACCTCCTCGGGTGCTAATCCTTATGAGATTACATACCCGGCCCCTGTGGTTTATCAATATACAATGATGTGTTGAGGTCCCAGGGTTGTTTATTGTGAAAGCTATAGAGTACTACCTATGCATGTGTGGGTCACAACTGTATAGGGGTGTCGACACTTAAGGTCTTTTAGCTATGTGGTTTGAGCGGGGTTGCGACGGGTTTCCCTGAACGCTCAGGGTGAATTGGGGCTGTGTTTCCCAAGACGTACCCTTATTTATATATATTGTTGCATCGTGACCTCTCTGAATACATCGTACCTGCTGGAGGCCTTATGTTGCCCCAGCCAAACTAATATTACAGGATACTTATCATAATCATGTGGGTTACTTAATTTTTGTGCCAAAACTCCTGTTTACTTATTGTAGTATGTACTTACTCAGTTTGTCTGACATACATTTTTCTTTGGTCGGCTTGTGCTATTTGAAAACCCGCAGGTTATCAGGACGGGTGGGGAAACGCTCACGACACCACTGCTTAGGGATACTTGCTGCTTAGAACATTACCTAGTCTTTTTCATCATATGAACAAATGTATTTCTTTTTTTTTCGAAATACTTGTACTGGTTTCCCTTTTAAAATTATAATAAAAGTTGTTTTGGAATTCGTGGGTTGTACTAACTGTGAACCGGAGATCCTGATCCGTTCCCAATGTAGCTCATCACTACGGGCGGAGGCATCCCATAATTTTGGGGGTGTTTCATTTAGCTACCACAACTCTCCACCATCGTCAAAGCACAAGGGTGCACTTGAGAAGAAAGTATTAGAAAAGAGATGGTGGAAGAAGAAGAAGTGGAAGGATAAAGCTGCCTCCACAATCCTTTTCATTTGAGGTAAGGGGGTCGGGCTGTCGACCTTAAATTACAAGCGCTTCTTGGGAGGCAACCCAATGTAGAGTAGGATGGTATTTGCTTTATTTCTTTTTAGTTCTCCAGAATTGATTTTGAGAAGTGAGAGAGAGAGAGAGAGAGAGAGAGAGAGAGAGAGAGAGGATGATGAGTAACCAAGTGTTTGCAGGTGATTTTTAGCGAAAATTCTACCCCTGTGTGCCACAGCACATTTGACCCACATGGGGGACTCATGAGGAAGTTGGGGATTATTCGTGCGCATTGCTTGCAGTATGGAGCAATCTACCCCAATGTGCGAGACACACACGACTTTAAGTGAGCTACATTGTAGCATGTTGTAGCTTGGGGATTGCTCAGGTGATCTTCATCGGCGCGAAATTGTAAACGGTCCACAAGACTCCTTCTTGTTGTAGTTTCGTGGACACTGTGTCCATGTAGGTCCGGGCAACACATGTATCTCTAACTCTCTCAGCTTCTACATTTGAGCAATAGCTGTTGAGATCCACCGTCTACACATTTAAACGAGGAATACTCCTAGTTGATCTCTTAATTCGTTGAGGACAACGAATCACTTAAATGTGGGGGGGGGGGGTTGTTCTACTTTCGCTAGCCATGCTTTGTCTAGCATTAACCTTGTTACATGTAATTTGTGTAGTATTGTGTTAATTTGGTTAGTGTAGGGTGTTAGTGTCGTATTGTGCTGGTTTTAAATTTAAGCATTGTTAGCATGTTTACTTTATTGATACCCCTACCCAAAACTTGTGGTTAATCGAGTTGCCGAGTTACATATAGAGTTTATGAAAATATGATAAAATTAAAAAAATATAAAAACATAAAAAAATAAAAAATAGAAAATCCATAGAAAATTAAAAATTTTGAGTTAAGGGCAATTGATGAAGCTTGAAACTAGAGAGAGAGTTCAGTGAAAGAGTCTCAATGAATAGGAAGCACCGTAGTAGGGAAAATCTCTTTTTTTTAGTATTTTAAGCACCGGCTTCACGAAAGGAAGTCCCGGGTATTTAGGTAAAAGTGGAATGTAGATTGTGGGCATACCTTTAGTTCCTATATTGTGCTAGGAGGATTTAGTTCTAAGTAGTTGAATATCTGTTTTCACAGGAAGCTTGTGGCCTCTTGAAAAGTGGGGTGGACCATCGTGTAGAGTTAGTTTCATGTGGTATGTTGCTCTATGCCTAAGTGAAGTTATGGAGTGTACACCACTATCCCTTACGGCAGTTTCAAGAGCTAACCGAAAAAGCCCACACTTAGTTGCTCTACCTGCACGACTGAAAATAAAAGGAAGAGAATGAAAAACAAATGAAAATCTTCTCTTGGATTAGATACGGTGAACAGCCTAATGTGTCCCCGTTTGCTTGGAGAATTTAGATTCAAACCAATTAGAGTGTCTAAGAAAAATTAAAGTCAAGCCGTATTATACGGAGTTGTGTCTCCCATCACTGGGACAATTTGCATTCAATGCAATAATGGCTAAGAGGGTCTAAAAAACTCATATGACTTGGCGACGAAAGACTAGCATAGGAATAAGGGTACCAAGACCCTCTGAGCTAAAGGACGTCCCCGTATCTTGAATTGAGTTTGGTGGATGTTTTTGGGACCCCTTAGTGAGCTTGTGCGCATGATCCTTGTATTTTCAATTCCTTGCTACGGTTGTATGAATTTCAAAAGAGACTTGTGAGAGTTTGATGATTCTGGTTCGTGATAGCGAGATTGCCCAACTCATATGAAAAAAGAAAAAATGTGTGTTGTTTTGATTCTTTCATTTTTCTATAATCTAGTTGCATTGTATAGTCATGTAGATTAAATTATGTGTGTGTGTTGTGTGTATCACATGGGTAGTAAAGTTTTATGCAATTCGGTGGACTAAAACGTAGTGTAAGGTTTGATTTCGCTCGGGCCGCGCAAAAAGGTAGTGTGGGGGATTTGACAACTCTCTATTATATTTATATGTCTTGCACGTTTTGTATCGTTTTGCGTGATTTCCGGGTTGATAATCTTAGTCTTACACTATGATTAGAGAGAAAACATATAAGTTTAGCTCTAGGCGTTAGTTTGTTAATCCTAGTGTTTCTTGTATGATTTTATATATTTTTATTTGGTTTGATCGCACGGGTTGTGTTTCGTGTTGTTTTGGCAGGAAACAGAGCTTGCGAGATGAAGCGGAGAAGGAAAAATGCGCGTTTGAGATCTTTCGGGAGCTAAAACCGAGAAGAAATCAACAAAGAAATGGTGAAAAGGCATGGAGAGGGGAGGCAAGTTTCATTTGATCAAGTTTTTGTAATGACACTTTGCATCATTTTGATATACCAAGTTATAGGGTGGGTGAAAAAGTCAAATTAGAGAAAGAAAAGAAACAGAGGGGGAATTGGATAAATACTAGTCTGTGAAATGCTCTTTGAGTAATGCACTTGGCTGAATTGGTCTTTGAAAAATACCCTTCAATTTAAACACTAGGTAACAACTGTTGGAATAGATGCCCTAGAGGCAATCTAGTTTAGTATGAATTTGTATATGGCTAGAAAATTCATTTATTATTTATTGGATATTTAATATAATGAAGTCCTTAGATTTACAATTGTGTTGTTTATCTTAAATATCCCTAGTCAAGTATAATGATTAAATGGGACAATCATCAATAGACTAGTTTGGGGTTTGATTGATATGGAGATATCACGATCCAACACATAGGTGTGCATTACGGAATGTTGCACTGGATTGACCCATCTCCGAGAAGGCTACATACATTTTATGTTGAGTCACAAGCGCTTCTCGCGGTGCAATGGTATTGTCATCCTTAGACTTGAAGTCACTAGATATTCTAGTTGTGGATCATTGTGATCTTGGTAGCGTTAAACGCTACACCGTAACTGGGTAGTTATAAAGGCGTGTACTGGATACAATGAGAAGCAAGCTTAGAGATCGTAGTGGACGTAGAGAGGATTTGCCCCTCCCACATAACGGGAGCAAATATCTTAGGCCACTCGAGGGATAGTGCTTATATAATGTCTGGCCAGACTCAAATAAATCAATATGGGATATTGATGTTATTTGCACGAATAAGGCTATTCCCATGGATCGAGAAACTATGGATTGGATATACGAGTGTGACTTGTATGTCTCGTGTCCAATCCGGATATGGAGGCAAAGGGATGAGACAATTACTTGTACAAAGGTTGTCAAGATGACTATTCTATTGGTTGGCTAGAATGGATGTTTTGCTAGAAACCGCTCCATATTAGCAAATAGTTGCTACCAACTAGATGGAACCTATGGGGTCACACGCTATATAGAGTTGAAATAGATTTGGGAATTAATTAATTGGATTAATTAATTAGAAGGATCACTTTGCAAACCCTTGCAAACTTAGTAGGGACTAATTTGCAAGGAAGGGACTAAATTGAATTCTAGTTGGACTAGAATAAGTCCTTTAGGTAGTTAACAAGGAGTTGTTGGACTATATAAAGGACCCTCCTTCCTTCCTTCCTCATAACTTATGCTCATTAGTGAACATAACAAGAGGGGGAGAGAACAAAGGAGAGAGAGCAAGCAACAAGGAGGGCCCGACGCCGCCCCTTGCCGCCGCCCTCGTCCCCGTCGGCCAAAAGAGGCCGTGAGCCCCTTTTTGTCTCGTTTTGCGTGATTCGTTCTTCCTCTTCCTATTCCGGGCTAGCACCAAGGAGTTTGGGAGATCTAGGATCAACTCTAGGCGTGGATCAACTATAGAGAACGTGACATTATTCGCGTTTGAAGTCATCAAGGAGAACCCAAAGGTGTGTTTATGATTTCTTACCTTTACTATCGTTATGTCTCTAGACTTGTGATCCTTGGAGGGTTTTGCATGGTTTATGTTTGATTATGCTTCCGTTGTGCGATCCATGAATCAAAACCCTACAGTGGTATCAGAGCCACAGGTCATAGAGCATAAACGTAGTTTATGTGTTACGTTTTAGTTGTTTTACACCTTAATTTGATTGTTTATCGCGTAAAACAAGACAAATCAAGCATGGGATGCAATTTGTCAATAACTAAGCATAACAAGATCCAATTTTTTGCATTGGATGCATGAATTGGTGAGTTTGAGAAATTTTAGGATCTTAGATCTAGGGTTTGGGCATCCTTGGGGAAGAAGGAGTTCTCCCAAAACAAGGAAACAACCAAACTTGGGCACCAAGCAAGGGAGTTGTTTTGGAAACAACTCCCATAGAAGGGTTCGGCCCCCCCTAGGGACCGCCCGCTTGCTTGCCGCCCAAGCTTGGGAGCCCTAAGGGGCCGGGCGGCCCTAACCCGCGGGCCTAGCTTGCAGGTTTTGGGCCGGGCCGGCCCTAGGGCCTTGTGGTTCACTTTAATGGGCCCGGGCAATTGGATTGTTGGGCCCGTGGACCGTTTTAACCCTAGAAATCCTAAAATCAATTAAAATTGACCAAGCGCGTTAAAATTGGATTTTAACTGTTTATGTGCAAATCGCATGGTGATTGGATATGGCCTTAGGATGTGGTTTGATGTGGATGTTTAATTTTGTGGTTTGGTTTTACTGCCTGCGAGCTGATCAATTAATTGTAATAATTAATTAAGGTTTTATGGCCTGCGTGCCAATTTTTTCTCAACTTGTGAGATTTATTTTATTTAGTATAGATATTAGCTAGTGCTAGATAAAGTAGATTGTTAGCCAAGATTGGAGAAAAGAAGCCCAATGCCAAAGAAGCCACAAAAGATGGAGCATGGAGCATGGAGCAATCCACAAGACTATGAAGGATGGACCAAAAGATCAAGACGCATGGAGATGTGTTTGCTTAGAGTTCATAGATAATTCCATTGGCTTGGAATTATCTTAGTCTAGAAAAGGCCATATCCACATCACGTTTAATTTCTCTTTTGTGGTTGTTTATTTATTGTCTTATTATTTGTGTGGTTGGTGTATGGATGATGCATGAAATTAGGATAATAAGATAATTAGACAACCCGGATCTATTATTTGGAGTTGTGCCCAAACTCAAATAGATAGATTAGTTGATATTGATCAACAAAACAATTAAAGAATTGAATTTAAAATCCCTCAAAATTCAAATATTGTGTTCTTGCCTTCTCGTTATTTAAACACTCATTATCATCATTATTTATCAAGCTCGTGCGTGCCAAAGCATGGCGACTTGGTTCATAATGATGGAATGCGATGGCACGTAACAATGTGCAATTGTTTAGATAAGAGGTTGAACACAACTATTAATATTATTAAGAAACCTAGAGGCAATCAATTGGGATTATCCATATGGATGGATAAATAAGGAGTTATTTGCCCGATTGAACCAAGAGTTGCATATGGGATGCAATTGGAATTGTTCCTACCTAAAGTAGTCAAATTATGGGTGACTTGCCAAAGCAAGCTCATAAGGAGATGAAAGATGGATCTTGGCCCACTAGAAAATATAAGGATATTTTCCGCATTAATATCTTGAGGGTTATTAATCCGTAGAAAAATAGTGGGAGCTATATTTAATAAACTAACCATTATTAAATATAGTCAAAAATTCACAAATACTAAAACTTGCGTATTTTCCTTTTTGTAGGATTCCAAATGGCAAACAACTCATCGAGTTCACAACATTCTACGATCTGTCCTTGAGAAGGACAAGCTCTCTGGAACCAACTTTCTTGATTGGTACAGAAACTTGAGAATTGTTCTCAAGCAAGAGAAGAAACTGTACGCAATAGAGGAGCATGTTCCAGAAGGTCCAGAGAACCAGACACCTGCTGCCTTAAAGGCGTATCAAAAGCGTGTTGATGACGCTAATGATGCGGCCTGCCTAATGCTTTGCACCATGACTTCTGAGCTTCAGAAGCAACACGAAAACATGAATGATGTCGATATGATCGTACATCTAAAGCAGCTCTTCCAAGAGCAGGCGAGGGTAGAGAGGTATGAGGTCTCAAAGGCACTGTTCAAATGTCATCTGGCATAAGGGAACCCGGTGGGACCCCATGTACTCCGAATGATCGGGTACTTGGAGAATCTCGCCCGACTGGGGTTCCCGGTCGGCCAAGAGTTGGCAACCGATCTCGTGTTGCAATCGTTGCCCGAGAGTTATGGACAGTTCATTATGAACTATAACATGAACGAGATCGTTAAACCACTGCCAGATTTGCTCAACATGTTGAGGACGGCTGAACAGAGCATCAATAAGGGTAAGGGCAAGGCCATTATGATGGTGCAGAAAGGAAAGGGCAAAAGGTTTGCCTCTTCCTCCAAGGGCAAAGGCAAGGCAGTTGCCAAGTCCAAGGAACAAGCCCTTAAGCCTGTTGGTGGCATTGCCAAGGCCGTGACTAAAGGTGAGTGTCACTACTGCAGTCAGCCTGGACACTGGAGGAGGAACTGCCCAAAATATCTGGAGGACAAGAGGCTTGGAATAGTGATTCCACCACCACCAGGTGTTTTTGTTGTAGATGTCAATTTAACTGTCTCTACATCATGGGTATTAGATACTGGATGTGGATCTCATATTTTTCGAAATATGCAGGATCTAAAGAGAAGTAAAAGATTGGCTAAAGGGGAGGTAGATCAGCGCGTTGGGAATGGAGCAAAGGTTGCTGCGTTGGCCATAGGCGTGTGCGAGCTATCTCTGCCTTCAGGATTAGTTTTAGAATTAAATAATTGCTATTTTGTGCCTGCTATGAGCAGAAACATTATTTCTATTTCTTGTTTGGACAAGGAAGGTTTTATTATTTCAATAAAGAACAATTGTTGTTCCTTTTATTTGAATAATATTCACTATTTTAGTGCGCAATTATTTAATGGACTTTATGTCCTTGATCTAAGCAATCCTGTCTACAACATTAATACCAAGCAGATTAAAATAAATGATTTAAATCCTGCTTATTTATGGCATTGTCGTTTAGGCCACATAAATGAGAAACGTGTATCTAAACTCCATAAGAATGGATTACTAGACTCATTTGATTTTGAATCATATGAGACATGTGAGGCTTGTTTATTGGGAAAAATGACAAAGTCCCCTTTCAATAAGAAAGGTGAGAGGACTAGTGAGCAATTGGCGCTCATACATACCGATGTGTGTGGGCCATTTGCCACGCCTGCCAGGGGTGGTTATGTCTACTTCATTACATTTACTGATGATTACAGTAGATATGGATTTGTGTACCTTATGAGGGCAAAATCCGAATCCTTTGAAGTGTTCAAAGAATTCAAGAATGAAGTAGAGAAGCAACTTGGCAAAAGTATCAAGGCTCTACGATCAGATCGTGGAGGAGAATACTTAAGCCAAGAGTTTGACGACTATCTTAGAGAGTGTGGGATCGTGTCCCAGCTCACTCCACCCGGAACGCCACAATGGAATGGCGTGTCCGAGAGGAGGAATCGAACCCTATTGGATATGGTTCGATCTATGATGTGTCAAACTGATCTTCCATTATCATTTTGGGGCTACGCTCTATTAAGTGCAGCTTTCACCATTAACCATGTTCCATCTAAATCAGTCATGAAGACACCATATGAGATGTGGAGTGTGAGGCGTCCCACACTGTCGTTCATGAGGATTTGGGGCTGCGATGTCTATGTAAAACGTTTAAAATCAGACAAGCTAGGGCCTAAATCGGATAAGTGTAAATTTGTGGGGTACCCTAAGGAAACTAAGGGATACTACTTCTACAATCCAACCGAGAACAAAGTGTTTGTTGCTCGGACCGGCGTGTTTCTAGAAAGAGAATTTGTCACTAAAGAAGCAAGTGGGAGGAATGTAGAACTTGAAGAAGTTCAAGAACCACAAACCACTGAACTGATTAAGGAACATGAACAGGAAACACAAGCAGTTGTGGAGCCACCTGTTCAGGTAACACAAGAGCTTCGTAGATCTAGTAGAGTGCGCCAGGAACCCGAGAGGTATGGACTTCTCGTAACCGATTCCGGTGACACGATGCTCATAGATGATGAGCCTACTACCTATGAGGAGGCCATGAGTGGCCCAGACTCTCAGAAGTGGCTGGAAGCCATGAGATCCGAGATGGAATCCATGTATACCAACAAAGTATGGACTTTGGTGGAACCACCCAATGGGGCGCGGCCCATAGGGTGCAAGTGGGTCTTCAAGAAGAAGATCGACATGGATGGTAATGTGATTACCTATAAGGGCCGATTGGTGGCTAAAGGATTCAGACAGATTCATGGTATTGACTATGATGAAACCTTTTCACCAGTCGCAATGACCAAATCCATCCGAATCCTACTTGCGATTGCAGCATACCACGACTATGAGATTTGGCAGATGGATGTCAAAACTGCATTCCTTTATGGGAATCTCCTCGAAGACGTGTATACGATACAGCCGGAGGGTTTTGAGGATCCAAAGCAAGCCAACAAAGTCTGTAAGCTACAACGATCCATTTATGGATTGAAGCAAGCTTCTAGGAGTTGGAATCGACGTTTGGTGAAGTGGTCAAAGAGTTTGGCTTCATCAGAAACGAAGATGAGTCTTGTGTCTACAAGAAGGTTAATGGGAGCTCTGTAGCTTTTCTGGTCTTGGATGTGGATGACATACTACTCATTGGAAACGACATTCCCATGCTGCAATCCGTGAAAGATTGGCTAGGAAAGTGTTTCTAGAAGCCAAACTTAGGGGAAGCAGCCTACATACTCGGTATAAAGATCTATAGAGATAGATATAAGAGGTTTCTAGGCCTAAGTCAAAGTACATATATAGACAAGGTGTTGAAGCGGTTCAACATGCAAGATTCCAAGAAAGGATTCTTGCCCATGTCACATGGAATCACTCTTTCGAAGAGTGGTTGTCCTTCCAATGAGATTGAGAAGGAACGCATGAGTAGAATTCCCTATGCCTCGGCCATAGGATCTATCATGTACGACATATTATGTACTACACGAGATGTGTCATACGCCTTGAGTATGACAAGCAGATACCAATCCAATCCGGGTGAGAGTCACTGGATTGCAGTCAAGAACATCCTAAAGTACTTGAGAATAACTAAGGATGCCTTCTTGATATTTGGCGGTGAAGAAGAGTTGCGTGTAAGGGGTTACACTGATGCAAGCTTCCAAACTAACAGAGATGACTTTAGATCACAATCGGGATATGTGTTTTGCCTAAATGGAGCAGCGGTGAGCTGGAAGAGTTCCAAGCAAGAGACGGTAGCTGATTCTACAACAGAGGCTGAGTACATTGCTGCAAATGGCGCAACAAAGGAGGCTGTTTGGATCAGAAATGTTGTTTCTGAACTTGGTGTGGTCCCTAGCATTGCGGATCCAGTGGAGTTGTTCTGTGACAACACTGGGGCGATCGCGCAATCAAAGGAACCAAGATCGCACCAGAAGTCCAAGCACGTGCTCAGGAAGTTTCATCTGATTCGAGATATTATCGATAGAGGAGACGTTCGGATATGCAAGATTCCTATAGATGATAATCTGTCAGACCCGCTTACGAAGCCTCTCACGCAGTGGAAGCATGAAGGGCACACTAGGAGTATGGGCATACGAGATGCGCCAGATTGGCTCTAGTGCAAGTGGGAGACTGTTGGAATAGATGCCCTAGAGGCAATCTAGTTTAGTATGTATTTTTATAAGGCTAGAAATTCATTTATTATTTATTGGATATTTAATATAATGAAGTCCTTAGATTTACAATTGTGTTGTTTATCTTAAATATCCCTAGTCAAGTATAATGATTAAATGGGACAATCATCTATAGACTAGTATGGGGTCTGATTGATATGGAGATATCACGATCCAACACATAGGTGTGCATTACGAAATGTTGCACTGGATTGACCCATCTCCGAGAAGGCTACATACATGTTATGTTGAGTCACAAGCGCTTCTCGCGGTGCAATGGTATTGTCATCCTTAGACTTGAAGTCACTAGATATTCTAGTTGTGGATTATTGTGATCTTGGTAGCGTTAAACGCTACACCGTAACTGGGTAGTTATAAAGGCGTGTACTGGATACAATGAGAAGCAAGCTTAGAGATCGTAGTGGACGTAGAGAGGATTTGCCCCTCCCACATAACGGGAGAAAATATCCTAGGCCACTCGAGGGATAGTGCTTATAGAATGTCTGGCCAGACTCAAATAAATCAATATGGGATATTGATGTTATTTGCACGAATAAGGCTATTCCCATGGATCGAGAAACTATGGATTGGATATACGAGAGTGACTTGTATGTCTCGTGTCCAATCCGGATATGGAGTCAAAGGGATGAGACAATTACTTGTACAAAGGTTGTCAAGATGACTATTCTATTGGTTGGCTAGAATGGATGTTTTGCTAGAAACCGCTCCATATTAGCAAATAGTTGCTACCAACTAGATGGAACCTATGGGGTCACACGCTATATAGAGTTGAACTAGATTTGGGAATTAATTAATTGGATTAATTAATTAGAAGGATCACTTTGCAAACCCTTGCAAACTTAGTAGGGACTAATTTGCAAGGAAGGGACTAAATTGAATTCTAGTTGGACTAGAATAAGTCCTTTAGGTAGTTAACAAGGAGTTGTTGGACTATATAAAGGACCCTCCTTCCTTCCTTCCTCATAACTTATGCTCATTAGTGAACATAACAAGAGTGGGAGAGAACAAAGGAGAGAGAGCAAGCAACAAGGAGGGCCCGACGCCGCCCCTTGCCGCCGCACTCGTCCCCGTCGGCCAAAAGAGGCCGTGAGCCCCTTTTTGTCTCGTTTTGCGTGATTCGTTCTTCCTCTTCCTATTCCGGGCTAGCACCAAGGAGTTTGGGAGATCTAGGAACAACTCTAGGCGTGGATCAACTATAGAGAACGTGACATTATTCGCGTTTGAAGTCATCAAGGAGAACCCAAAGGTGTGTTTATGATTTCTTACCTTTACTATCGTTATGTCTCTAGACTTGTGATCCTTGGAGGGTTTTGCATGGTTTATGTTTGATTATGCTTCCGTTGTGCGATCCATGAATCAAAACCCTACAACAACTGTTGTTAGCAGGCAAGCAAGTGGGTAGGGTCTACACAGGGTATCTCTTGTCTCCAAACACAGGGTATCTCTCGTCTGCTTCTCTCTCTCGTCTCCGAACACATGGTATCTCTCGTCTCCAAACACACGGAATCTCTCGTCTCCATCTCTCTCGTCTCCAAACAGGGTATCTCTCGTACCAAAAAGCAAGTGATGACATGTGGAGATTTGTTAAATGACTCTGCTACCCTTGTCACCTCAAACAAACCCTAAAAACGTGTACTCTCTCTCCAACATTGAATTGTTTCTATCTACCTCAACCTACCAAATACATTTGAATTCACTCCAACTATAAACTTTATAAATGTATACCTTAAACTCCTCAAGAATATGGCTCATTTGTCACTCTCATTGGCTCAAGTTCTCCCATAAAAGTCTCCCATTTGTCTGTACAAGTCTTTCTCTTTCCCTACATTTGTTCTTCAGCTACGGTAAAAACTAAAACTCTCATCTATGTGCTTTTTTCCTTGTTATATGTTGATCACAGTACTCTAAAATGTATGGTATTCTCATTTTTTGCTTTCATCCTTATAATATGTTCATCACATTACTATAAAATGTAGGCTATGTTCGTTATGTTGCTTCTTTGTTCTTCATTCAGAGTTTGATGTGTGTTGTTGTATGTGGAGAGACTGGGACGAGTAGATTCATTCTATCTGTCTTCTCATAAGACTGAGACGAGAATTATGCTCGTACCAGTCTATCACATGCACAACTAGGAAGAGCAAGACCTGCCAAGCTGGGACGAGTAATATCTCGTCTGGCATTTAAATCACAGACGAGAGGTGACTCGTCCCAGTCTGGCATGTGATAGACTAGTACGAGTAAGATACTCGTCTCTGTATTTTCTGAGAAGACAGAGACTAGCATACTTCTCGTCTCAGTCTTATGAGAAGACAGAGACGAGCATACCCTAAACCCCAAACCCTGAATTCCTCTTATCTCTCATCATGAAAAAATGGTATTCAATATTGTTAAAAATGTTAATTGTAAGTCCTAAACCATATAATCATGTAATCTAAACTATAAACTCAAAATCCTATAATCATCATCTCATAATCATGTAAAGCCTAAACCTTATACATACCATTAAACCATATATCATCTAACCAAAATCCTACATTTGTAGACACTAAACACTAGAAACCAACTAAGTATCATTCCTATAGCCACTAAAAGTATTATTGAATCATGTTAACCCATCATATCAATAAACCAACAACACACGTAAAGCTCTAACCCTAAACCCAAAGGCATGTAAACCCCTAAACCCTAGATCATAAAACCTAAAATCCAAAAACTGCTGACACTAAACACTTGAACATTTAAGTATCATGACTATGGCTACTTAAACTATTATTAAATAATATTAATACCCCTCAGATCACTAAACCTAAATCCCTAAATGATCATCTTAACTAAACCCTAATATTTGTACACTTCAGTATCATTACTAAATCCAAGACCGGGACGAGTCTGTGCTCGTCTGAGTTGGAAATACCAGACGAGTTTTTCACTCGTCCCAGTGTTGGCGGTCCTGCTCGTCCCTGACACAAGTAAAGAGCATTCCATAATGACTCACTAAGACTAGGACGAGTGTGTGCTCGTCTCAGTCTGAAGTAGCAGTTATCACTCCTCCCAGTGGTGGTGGCCCTTCTCGTTCCTGTCTTCTCGGAAAAAAGTAAAGAACATTCTGTTACTCATTAGATGGTAGGGTATGGTGAGAGAAACACCTTTTTACTTTCTCATACCAAACCCTAATATCATCCGAACCCTAAAATCATTCTCTCTCTCCCTAAACACTAAATAATAAAATCATCGAAACCATAAACACTAAACCATAAACAGTAAACTCTAAAATAATCTAACCAATGTGCTATATTGACATGTAGAAATGGTGAGAAAATTGATGTTCCTTGCTGTTTGGAATGGTGAAGGGACGCGTACCGAAGGTAGACACATATACATAGGTCAGGCAGTGAAGAATGAAATTTTCAAGATAATCCAAGGCATTACCGTCGAATCTTTGGAGCATGAAGTTCCGGTTAGAATGGATACAGATTGTCCGCTTACCAAAAAGGTGGTCTTGTGTTATCATTTCCAATTTCCAGATGCTAACTTGATCGAGCCTAATTTACTTACTAAAGATTAAGAAATCAAAGATATCTTTGATACTACGGAAAATGGAACTATTGTAACCATGTACGTCACATTAAAGGATTTGGTGGATCAACCATACATAAATGCTGACTTGGTGACCAGGATTTGGTGGATCAAAGTGAAACCCTTAACAATCAGTTGGTTCCTTTGATCCCCCCCCCACATACCGCGAAGATTACTTTCAGGATGTCGAGATACTCGCCGAGGATCATGACAAAGACAGGGTAGAATATAATGCAATAGATCTCACACCATCGTCTTCGGTTCACCGTAACGACATGGTGTAACTAGCTGACAAAGATATGGTTGGCACTCATGAATCAATGGAGAAAACTAATCTTGCATTGGCCACTGTTGCGGTAGACTGTTCAGGGATTCGTGGACAGAATGGTGAGGGAAGCGGTCTGGAAATAGAGATGAAAGGTTTGTATACTGGTAAGGCGTTGTCCCACCATATCAGAAAGGTTGCTGGTGCAAAGAAATGGACTTTTTACGTTCATAAGCGAGACCAGACTCGATTTATACTGCGCTGCTTGAATGCTGAATGCAAGTGGAAGGTTGGGGCGTACAAGAATAAATATTCCGTGCACTACCTGGTGAGGAAACATAACCCCATTCACACATGTACAGCAAGCAGCATAGATGGGAAGCACCGTAACATTAATTGCGAGGTTGTCGCGCCGGAATTGCTGGGAATGATGGGGCTATCGAAAAATACACCCACAATAAGTGAAGTATAGAACATCGCCTTAGATCTAGGAAGTAAAATATCGTATTGGGGGCGTGTATGCATTTCAAAGGGCCAAAAAGATGATCGAGGGTACTCGTGCTCAAAATTACGCCTATCTACCCGCGTTCATGTATTTTTGTGAAATTTTGAACCCTGGTACTTTATGGGATATGGGAGTGGACAAAGATTATGTTTTCATGTACTGCTTCCTTGCATTTGGCGCACAAATTCGGGGGATATCGTATATGTGACCCGTAATTGTCATCGATATGTCCGCATGAAGAAAGAACCACTGCATTTGGTCGTATGCACAATGGTTGATAGCGACAAAAACTGCTATCCCATTGCATGGGGACTAGCCCCGACATGGACTTAGTTCTTAATCAAACTGAGCTCAATTGGCAAGGATCACGAAGAGTTGACGTTCGTTTCAGATTGGCACTAGGCTATCATTCAATCAAGGCGGTGTACCCCTTATCCAACCACGTCAACTACTATTACCATTTGAAAATGAACGCTTTGTCGCATTACAATACACAGAAGTGGGTGCCTCATTACCACGATGCGGCATATACATTTGATAGGGTGGCCTGTGAGTCACATCTGACAGACATAGGTATTGAGTGCGACCGTGAAAACAGCATTAACAAAAAGGCCGTCGACGTTACTTACGGGATGCCGGTCTAGAGAAATGGGCAAGGTCATATTGCATAACCGCACAGTTTGAGATGCTTACATCCAACCATGCAGAGTCTATTAACTCATCCCTGCTGGCGCCGCGGTCTGACAAGGCTCTTACAATGTTCTCCCAAATATGCGACCAACAAATCGACAGGCACCTCACAGAACGAAACCTGGCTATTGACATGGGAACCTCCCACTTGACTGCAAAAAGGGAGAAAAGAATGTTGAGCCGCGCTGTAAACTGTATAGGTTTTCGCGTGCGACCAATTACAGAGTCTCTGTATGAAGCCCGCGATAAAGATCTGAAAAATCATACAGTGGAATTCAAACTAGGGCATTGCCTCGGAACCTGCACGTGTGGAAAATACCAACAGATGTCGTTCCCGTGTGTACATGTGTTCTTGTGCAACAAAACTCATGAAACTTGGTTGTTACGATGCCGACCACAATATGGAGGTCATGTACGACCACACTAGCGTGTTCTATTCACTGGACTACTACAAAAAGGCTTATGTAGGTACAATTAAGACTCCTCCCAACCCAGCAACGTGGGACACAAGCGAAGTACCTGCACACATAAGAAACTGTTGCCCACTTCCACCGAAGAAAGTGGTAACAGTTGGGAGGGACCAGGAGAAAAGACACAAGCCAATGGTCGAAACCGTGCATGAAAAGAAGCGAGGAACGGGAACGTACGGATGTAGCCATTGCCATGTAAAAGGGCATACGATAAAGATTTTCCCTCAAATGAAACATAAATATTGTGATAGAAGTCGTTGTTCGTTCTTTGTAATCGCACGCTTGCAACTTCTTCCGATGATTGCGTAGTCAATATATTTTTTTTTCTACCATTTTCACTTTTCTTTAGAAAAAAAGTATGTAAATTATTACATTTTTTAAATTTATCCAAATTATTACATTTTATACAAGTAATGCAAATCATGACAGCTTTGAAATGTATCCAAATCGTTACATTTTTCTAGACCACATGTAATAATTTAGATACATTTTCAATGTATCTAGAAAATGTACCCAACTTATTACATTTTGAAACATGCAAAACTTAAATACTTACGTGCTCAAGAACCTATAAAATGCTCCTCCCGTCTCTTCATCTACCCACTATTTATACATCTATAAAGCCACTGATGTATTCTCCAAACTCATCCTATCAGAAATGGCAAAGAACAGCCCACCAAAGGACTGGGAAATCAACCTAAGTGATGATGAGGACAAAACCGAGGAGGAAAAATCTGAAGAATCTGAACACAAAGATGAAAAATTACCTTTATTTGTGGCTAAAAGGGGTTCGGAAACAACTCAATACTCAGATTGATGGAGAAGAAGAATATGAAAAAGACACGGCGGCTTACTTTGGTTCACAGGAGAAGACGCCGTCGAAGAAAAGAAAGAGAGCCGACTACAGTAGTGATGAGGAATGGAGTTCCGATGAAATGTAATCTCTTTTCAAGTTTTAATTTCAATGAAATTCCGTTTTCTCCACTTTTCGATCATTTTTAATTGTTGACTGTTCATCTTCTTCAGTTTTGGGGGAAAATAGTGTCCGTGTCAGACGAGCAATTGACTCGTCCCTGTATTTCTTGCTCATCTCAGTCTCAGTGTTATAATATACTGAGACGAGTTTAACTCTCGTACCAGTTTATTTCAACTCTGAGACGAGTAAATAAAACTGGGACGAGTAATACTGGGACGAGCAATGAAATCTCACGTCCAAGTCGTTAAGAAGAGAGAAGATAGAGTTTTGTTTTAAAAAGAAGGTTAATTAAGAGAAAATTGAGTTAGTTACACTTGTTAACCTAAAGTGAGGTCAACAAGTAAACATAAGTGAGAGGAGGGTATTTTTAAAAGACCAATTCGCCAGACGGGTAGCACGCCAATTCTTTCAGAAACAGAATGGTATTTCTTTTTTTCGCTCTCTTTCCATCTTGTTTCTCTATCTAAATTAGAAACAGATCCCAGCTCGATCAACATATGCAGATGGATCACTGAAAATAAAGAGTAGAGTAATGAATGGGGATCTATTTTGGCAGAGCTTCGATTCCTCATAATCGATTGTTTGCACAGCAAAGTCTCCTTCACAAAGAGGGCGGGGAACGAATCAGCTCATGAGATGGCAACAAAAGGTTCCGAAGGCAAAGAGGTTTTGGTCTACTGGGTTTCTCCGCCGACATTCCTGCTACCGGCGCTTCACAGAGATGAAAATCACTTGAGTAGATAGCATAAGGTCTATATATGAGCTGTTTATTTATTAATTTTGTTGGATCTGTTTCGTAATGTTTTATTTTGGGCTTTGTATTTTATTGTATCATGTGGGTAAGGTTTTATGTCCTCCCACTATTTTGGGTTGGAAACCCATAGTAATAGTATGCGGAGTTTATACCACCCTAACTACATGGTATGTTCTTTCATGAAAAATAAATAAATAAATCCCAGTTGTATTTTTTTTTTTTTTTGAAATGAAAACACCAAGTAGATGTAGGAGAGTAAAATATAGAATAAATAAGGGGGAGCAAATTATACAAATACAAAAAGGAAAAGGGAGAGTACATATTTAAGGGCCCAGAAGCGCCCCTGTTATGAAGTCGGCTCGAGATTTTCCCGCAAACATCTCTCTCTCTGTCGACGAGCGTATTCAACTCGGCCTCGAAAAATATCTCTCTCTGTCGCAATTATATATACCGATCCTATCTGGGTCAGAGGGTAGGGTTCATCACCTTCGATTCAGGTTCAAGAATATTTCTCTGTTTAAATTATGTACCACTAGTGAGTGTTATTCTTAGATCAAATCAACTCAAAGGGCGAATCGTCCAAGTACGGTAGTAGATTGACATACGAGAAGAAGAAATCAGGAACAACAGAGGGTAGATGTAAGCGGAGAAAGTTGGAAGAAAGGTTGAGTTGGATAGATAAGGCTGGTTTCTCAATAGTTGCAGCATCTGATTTGGATCATTCGGCCGCCTACAATTCCGTACCTGTATTGTATATTCGCACGTCCATCAGAGATGCTGGTAAATCGCCATGTCAGTGGTATGCCATTCCTCCCCCACAAGATTTGGAAGTTGCTCAAATAGAACCACCACCTACGAGGAAGCATGAGAGGACTCCTCATGTCTCGCCGGTATTTGGTAAGTTTCATGCGGATGTCCTCCCCAATGGCGTGACCGTAGCTATGTTACCTCATATCTACTTGATAGGCGGCACCTGCAATGGTCTAGGTGGTCCAAGTAGACAAGTTTTCTCTTATGATATTTCTGCTCCCCATAAAGGTTGGCAGAAACGACCCAGCCTAATATGGGCCAGAGCTTTCACGTATGCTATTGCACTGGACGGGAAAATCTACGTTTTTGGCGGCATGGTTGATACGTCTCGATATCACATCGTGCCTTATGTTGAGGTTTATGATCCTGAACTTGACAGATGGGAAGCAGTGTTCGGGGGTGGTAGCATGATAGAGGTTGTGTTCCCTGGCCATGTTGTGTCCATGGATCAATACGGAACCAAAAAAATTCTGGTTCGCGCTAATTGTGGTGATAGTTTCTACACATATAACACATCTGCCAACTCGTTCACGCTGCGGGAACGTGTTCCCTTCAACTACCGGGGCGAAGCTAGTGCCGCAGTTGATAATATTCTTTACATTTACGATCAAGGCGATATCATTGCTTATGATTTAATCAATGGTGACTGGTTTGATGACCCTGTCCATGGCTTACGTGAAGGAACCGAGCTTCCTATTTATTATGAGTGTGCTGATAAACCTGTTCTGCTTCACATTGGCAACAGAAGGCTATGCATAATTTATGCTTACGTGGACAATTTTAAGGATCCCAAAGATTTGATACTTACTTGCTCAATCTTAAGAATGACTCGGTGGACATACAGCGGAAACGCTACCCTTCATGCATCCTTGGAGTCATTTCGACGCTACATCGTCCCGGGAAGTCGTTTGCATGAGTGCCTCGTTCTCTAGGTCATCATACTTGTTTACATTTGGTTTTAAGTTAGGTTATTTGCAAGCTATATGAATCCATTGAAAATTTGCAAACGGGTGCTAGCTCAGTGGTGGGGCGTTTGAAGTCCCTGCATGAGGTCCCGGGTTCGAACCCGGCTATATGATGTAATTGTAAAAAAAAAGAAAAAAAAAAGAAAGAAATCCAATGAAATTGACTCTCGTTGCTCATTATGAAATAAAATTTTGTTGTTTAGTCGATGGTTTGCTCAAAATTGTATTTTGGCTGGGGTACCACTTCATATCATAGATTGTAGATCATTTGATGCAATAACATTTAAATTAGCATATCCCTGAATGTGCATCTAGGTTGAATTGGGATGTTAAGTTACCAGGACTTGCGTGTGGGTGTCATGTTGGCTGTGTATCATAATCAGTTCTCCTAGATGAAGTTTAGGTTTCGACGACTAGGCTAAGAGGTGTCCAACTTTGGGGCATATGGGTGGAGATATAGGGTAAATGTGATTATTTTACAGATTGTATATATATATTCAAAGATGAAAGATCTTAAAGGAATTTTAGACCGGCTAGTGGAATGCCTCAACTGTGCTTTCTTTGATCCAGAAATATCGTACTCCTCATCGAGCTGTGCAAGGGTCTTCTCGATCTCAAGTTGGAGTACAGTTATATGATCTAAGCCTCCCATCAATTCTTTTTTGACCTTCTTGTTCTCTTGCTTCATGTTCAATACTTCACCTCGGAACTTCGCAGCCTCGTGAGTTGTGAACTTCATTTCTTCTGCTTCCGCCCCTATCTCCAAAGCCTTAATTATATCCTCTTCAATGCTGCATAGAGATGAGAATCTGCCTTGCAATTCGTCTTTTAGGAGTCCACTTTGCTCTATCCAGATAACTAGTTCTGCTTGTATCTCACTCGTGTGCTTGTAAATTGGTCGAATATCTGATTTTATGTCCATTTAGTATGAATATATATAATACATTCGCTTTTTCTATTTTTGTGTTTCTCCTAAAGCTACTACGTTATATTCATGATTTAGGTGAACTTGTGGCATTAGGTGTTTGTTCTTGTAGTTGCATTGCATTGCTTTGGAATGGTTTATCGCTGCTGATTATTGATTTACTGTTGAGTTCGCATCCGAGCTTCAAAGAGGATCAGTATTGTTTTTTTTTTGGTTTGTAGGTCCTGGTTTTGATTGGGTTGTACAAGGCTCTGATGATATATTTTTGAAACTTGCAAATTAGACTGTGATTTGATTTCTTATCTTGGCTGAGCGAATCGGAGGGCGATGATCTCTCTGTTTCGCAGCCAGGTTTGTGTCAGGGCAATATTTTTTGCATTCAAAGATCTGAGCCTTTTTTAAATGTTCCCCTCCTTGAGGATGGTCATATGGGTTGCCTGTATGGTGGGCCAAGTCTGAGGTTTACTGTTATGGTCGCTGTATTTGCCACCCATTCAGTATATTGTTGTACCTTTTCATTTCCGAGCATGGCTACTGCATCAAAGATTGGCATGTCTTGCCGCTCCGTCGCTGAGAAAGAAGGCTGCACCCGTCCAGAAGGGGCGGGTGCAAAGTACACCCTCTCTTTCCATCTATTGTAAGGCTAGGCATTTTTTACACCTACCTTCTATAGTGTCAACGCGGGGATGCTTCGTTGCCATTGCAGTCCCTCAACGTCGCCTCCGGTTTGCTAGAGTTCTTCTTCGTCAAGACATGGACTGGGTTTTATTCTAAATTAGGGTTTTCGTCTCATCCCTTTACGCCTTTGCAAGACAGGAGAACACTGTCATTCAGACGTGCATGGTCATTCGTCTCAGCCTCGCCTGCAGCGGTAAATTACTTTGATTCCCCTAAATTAATACTCTAGATTTTGCTACAGACTTGAAATTTCTACTTACATGTGTGTGTATGTGTTACCCTTCCGAGTCAAGGACCGTGTCACGGGGCGATTTACAAGGAAATCGGCGTCCAATATCGACTCCTTTCCTTTATTTCGATTCCTGGAGCGCCCTATGATTAACAACTCAAACTCAGACTAATAACTCAAACTCATCAAAGGGAGCTTGACACCTTGGACCTCGTTAGAGAGAGCTCCAATCTCAAAATCTGTGAAAAAAATATGGCTTCGTATTTTATTCATTGGAAGACATATAAATAGGACTAACTGGATAAGTCCCCAACTAAACAAAGATAAAGCTAATCTAGAAGATAAGATCAAACTGATAGGATCTAGTAAGATAAATCTTATCTCTAACTAAATAAGATAAAATTCAACCTGGGGATAAGTCTTATCACCTACTAAACAAAGACTTTGAAAATTAAATAACAAAACAGAAACTAAGCCAAAAAAGTCCTGCTGCTTATCTGTCACGCCTGCGATAAGCACGACCCACGAATGAGTCCATAACATCACCTGAAGAAAGAGCTTGTCCGCAAGCTCAAACTCTGGATAAGCATGTTGGAAATGATCAAAACTCTCCCACGAGGAATCAGCTACATCCGTTCCAACCCAATGCACGAGCAGTTCCCAAGTTCCTCGATTGAGGCGAGCTCGCAATACTGCAGCTGGAGTGGGAAGAACACGACCCTCCTCTATTGGTGGCAGCGGCGACATTGTTGTTGGAGGCTGTCCTTTGAACGGCTTTAGCAACGACACGCGGAAGACATTGTGAAGTTTGGACTCCGTTGGCAATTGAAGCTTGTATGCAACAGTGCCAATGCGCTGTAAAACAGAAAATGGACCGTAGAATTTTGGGGACAACTTGTGACGTTTGGTGGCCGTAGCAGATTGTTGGCGGTAAGGTTGGAGACGAAGCCAAACAAGATCGCCGACATCAAATTGCACATCACGATGGCCCTTGTCATAAAATCCCTTCATACGCGTTTGCGCATGTTGTAGCTTAGCCCTTATCTCAGTCAAGACCTGATCACGAGAAAGTAATGCCTGGTCCACGGCATCAACTCGTGATGATCCCGGATCATAAGAAAGCAGACGAGGCCGGTCACGTCCATACACAACCCGGAAGGGGGTACTCTCAAGCGCAGTATGAAATGACGTGTTGTAGCAATATTCGGCCCATGGCAGCCACGAAATCCAGCTCTTTGTTTTGTCTCCCACAAAGCAGCGGAGATACATTTCAATTGTGCATTTGACCACTTCGGTCTGGCCGTCAGATTGGGTGGTAAGTTGAAGAAAAGGCAAGCTTTGTACCACTTAAACGGAAAAGTTCCTTCCAAAAATTGCTAGTGAAGACAATATCTCGATCAAAAGTAATTGTTTCTGGAATCCCGTGAAGGCGGACATTTTGTTCCACGAAAATCTGAGCAACTCCTGTGGCAGTATAGGGATGTGCCACAGGAATGAAGTTAACATACTTTGAGAATTTGTCCACAACAACAAAAAGAACTGATTTTCCCCAAACCTTAGGTTTCCCATCAATAAAAGCCATTGAAATATCTGCCCAAATCTGAGTTGGAAGAGTCAATGGCTGAAGCAATCCAGCTGGACTTAAATTCTCGGATTTGTGGCGTTGACAAACTTGGCAGGAAGACACATATTCCGCGATGGTCGATTTCATCCCTTTCCAATAAAAATCTCCACGGATGCGGTGTAGAGTCTTTTGGATCCCTTCGTGCGCACTGTGATGATTACTAGACAAGATGGAAGCAATTAATGGTGAAGAAGGCAGCAAATAAATACGACCTTTATAGAGAATCAACCCGTCTCTACTAGCCCAAGTAGACCCTTTATCCCCCTTTGTAACCTCAATGTATAACTCTTGCAATGTAGAATCAGCACTGACTTCTTCACGGACATCATCTAAAAGCAAAAACTGAGGGCTACTGATTGCATTTATATCCATGTTATCATTAGAGCGCCTGGACAAGGCATCTGCAGCTCGATTTAGAATTCCAGCTCGATATTCGACAGCGAAATCAAACCCCAAAAGTTTTCCCATCCAATGTTGTTGGGGAGAAGTTGTTAGGCGTTGTTCGAGTAGGAACCTTAAGCTGTAATGATCCATACGGATGAGAAACGATCGTCCCCACAAATAAGGCCTCCAATGCTGAACTGCCTTTGCCAATCCGATGAGCTCACGTTCGTAGGTGTTAACGACTTAAAATTTCATATTTTAGTATGTTAAGGAACTCTTCATAACTTGCTAATATGTGTAATTTAGCTATTTTATCTCTCTTTCTAGACTTATGCTTGTTTTCGTAGTTTTGGTTGTTTTCTCTCATTTTGTAGGTGAAATTGTGATTTGGAGCACGAGAGACTAGCCTAGGAGGGCCAAACGATGAATTGAAGAAGCTTGGAGGAATTAATTTGAAGGGATTTGAAGATTTAAGAGGCCAAGATTGAAGACAAACCAAGTTAGAAGGCCAAAGTTACATCAAAGGGGCTTGATTGAAGTCAACTTAACGGAATTGGGTTGCTAGGTGATGATTTCCAAATGTTTTAAGGGCTGTTATGAAGGGTTCTCAACGGAGTTGGGGTGTTATTGCTATTTCCCAAATTTTTTAAAGAAGGGGTCGGGGTATTTTAAAACATTTCAGCAACTATAGGGGGAGCTGAGTGACATTTTGGCGAAACAGCTCACCCTCTCTCACACGATACTCTCTCTCCCTGACCTGAAGAACAGACGGACGAACATGAACAGAGCTTTCCTCCATGGAAGCTCTTCGAAGCTTCCTCAGCTGCCCCGTTGGACGCCCAAATCGCCACCAAATCACTTGAGTCCGGTACCAAAACGCTCCCCAGCCCAATCTCTACCTCCCTCTTCACTCAATTCGGCCCAAGAACAACTCAAACAAAAAGCCCCAAATCAGCTAGGGCTCGTGAATCTTCTTCAAATCAACGAAGGGGAAGGTCTATGACGAATTGGAGGGTGAAGATTGAAGACTTTGGGGGCCACGAAACCCTCCCTTACTGCCTATATAAGTTGAAGAGAAAGAAGAAGAAGGGGGGGGGGACGAAGGATGCAAAAGGCTGAGCCGAAACTCTTATTCTCTCTCTTCTCTCTTGGCACTTGCCGGTTTCTGGGTTCGTTCTGGTGATTCCGAGCTCGTCTTGAGCTATTACGGAGCCAGCAACAACCAAGGGATAGAGGGTTAGGTCTGGGTTCGATTTGCTCTGTTTTGAGCACTGTTTTAGCTCTGATTTTGCTCTGTTTTTGAATAGTGCTGCAGCAACAGTAGCTTATGTTTTAGCTGCTGTTAGCTTTGAATTGTTGGGTTGTTAGCTGCCTTAGATTGATTAAAGTGTAGTTTGAATCAAACACTAGTAGTTTGTTCATCATTTGGTAGCAAGTTGGTGTTATTTGGTTAAATTGAAGAGTATTTGAGCTTGAATACGATGAATATCTTCATGAATGCTATTGTTAATTCTTGTGTCTTGCTTTTGAATATGAACAACTAAGCTACTAGTTGGGTTGATTGATGAAGATAGATGACTTGTGTGTGAGAAATTCAATTGTTCTTCTAGTCTTATAAGTTGGGTGTCGAATTTGTAGTATGCAAGTGTTGAATATCAAATCCGAATTGTGGCTTGATCTTTCATATGGAAACGCTCTCGTTTACATATGAAAGATGCTTGACATAAATCGATTTTGAATTTCACTCTTGAATACAAGAGCTAGACAAATCCTCTTACTATATAATCCATGCTTTCCTTTGACATAAACTTTGGGTGTTGATGCTCACATACAAGACCTCTATTGGAATCGATTGACCTAACTTACTCTCTTATTGACAAACTCGTTTGAATCATTCTAGTAATAGTGTTAGTAGTTGTTTTCTTTCTTAGTAATTTTCTATAGCAATATCAACAACTCTTGCTCCATCACTTGAGTGGTGGATTCAAAGCTTGGCTAGCTCTAAAGCCTTTGAGAAACTCGTTTTGTCAATTTAGTTAGTTGCTTAGTAGTTTACTAGTTAGCTTAGAGTGTTTAATCTCTTTCCCAATCCTTGTGGAAATCGACCCCATTCTTACTCGGGTACTACTTGTAGCGATATCCTATACTTGGGATTATCGACATCGAACAAGTTTTTGGCGCCGTTTCCGGGGATTGGTGCTAAGAGACTCACTCTTTAGTTACTTTCTTTATTTGCTTGTTTTTATTTTTTAGATTCGCTTGAAGAAAATTCCGGGTTCATTTTTGAACTTTGGAACAAAAAAAAAAACGAAAAGTAAAAAAATCACAAAAACATACTCCGAGCTTGTGTTAGGCAACCCTCTTGAACTTTATTTGAGCTTGGGTTGCATGAGTGTGTGGCAACGTGGTAGTACTCATAGATTGCATCGCACTTTATTTGAAGAAGAGGGTAGAAATCCCTTTAGTGAAAATACTTCTACTAGTGGTAGTAGTAGTTTAGCCCAATCCAACGATTCTAGCTCTCTTAATAGCTTTGAGATCATGGATGGAGAGGATGGGCATAGTAGCAACAATGAGATGATGCCATTTCGCTCGCTAAGAGATTTGATGCATCCATCTCGACAAAGTTCACCATCTTGCTTTGTGTTTCCATTAAATGAAAGAAACTTTGATGTCAAACCGGGCACAATTCAACTTCTTCCCAAGTTTCATGGCCTAGAGTCCGAGAGTGCTTACTCTCATCTTAAGAATTTCAATGATATTGCCTCAACGGTTAATTGCAATGGTGTCTCTAGTAACACCATAAGGCTTAGATTGTTTCCTTTTTCTTTAAAGGACAAAGCCAAGGCATGGCTTCACTCCTTGAGAACTAGGACCATAGGCACATGGGAAGAGCTAGAGAAATAGTTTCTTAAGAAATGTTTCCCTACTTACAAAACAAATGCCATAAAAAGGCAAATTGTTACTTTTTGTGCTAAGGAGTGAGAGCCACTTCCCCGAGCTTGGGAACGCTTCAAGGATCTCCTCAATGCTTGCCCTCACCATGGAGGTTGATTAGCTCCTTTTATGATGGTTTGTCATGCGACCATAAGCACACAATTGAATCCATGAGTGGGGGAGATTTTTTCACAAAAGGAGAAGATGAGGGTTGGGATTGTCTAGATGAAATTTGTGAGAAAGTCCAATCTTGGGACATTAATGAGCCTTATAAGGATGCTAACTCTAAGCCTAAAGGTACCATGTATCAACTTAAGGCTAAGAGTGAGGCATTGTGCTCATTTTGTAGTGATAACTCTCATGAGTTGAGCAAATGTCCCGATTTTCTAAGAGCCCAAGAACTCATGGGTGAGCAAGTGAATGTGTTAACTTCTAACAATTATAGGAAGCCCTATGATAACGCACCCTACTCGGAGACATACAAATCCAATTGGAGGAATCACCCAAATTTCTCATGGAGACAAGGCCAAGACACCCAAGTAAACCCTTCAAGCTCCACTTATGTTCCTCCTAACAAAAGAGGTATGGAAGAGACTTTTGAAAAATTTATGGCTTCCCAAAACCAAACTAACCAAGAGTTGAGAAATGCATTAGCTAGGTTGGAGTCTACCATAAATGATCAAGAGAAGGGAAAATTCCCATCTCAACCTCAACAAAACCCAAAGGGCCGAAGCTTTAACCATATGGAACATGCTAAGGCCATCACCGTTTTGAGAAGAGGGAAGGTTGTTAACAATGGACTTCCAAGTGGGGAGTCCAATGAAAATGAGGGAGAAGAGGAGTGTGAGAAGAGTTATGACCAAGAGAGAGTTGTCGACTCACAAGAGTGACAAAGTAGTCTTGACAAGGGGAAACAAGTAGTGGAAGAAAGTGAGGAAATTAAGGTTCCTACACCATTTCCCCAAAGACTTTTAGCCTCTACTAAGAAAGCTAGCAACCAAGATATTCTTGAGACATTCCAAAATGTCAAGATAAACATCCCTTTCTTGGATGCTATCAAAAAAATTCCGGCTTATGCCAAATTTCTCAAGGATCTTTGCATTTTCAAGAGAACTCTTCAAGTGAGAAAGAAGACTTTTCTCAACGAGCAAGTGAGTTCAATTCTCCAAAATAATCTCCCTCCCAAGTATAAAGATCCGGGTTCACCTACTATTACTTGCACCATTGTAATAGTCGTAGGACTCGTTGTGTAATTAGTAGAGGACTAATTGTGTAAATTAGTGTTGTAATTTACTATTTAAATATTGTGAATAACAAATCAAAGGGACGGAAGTTTCTTCAACCTTTATGGTATCAGAGCTCGTGCCCTAAGCCCTCTGATCCTCCTTCCCGTCGCACAGCCGGCCTCACGCCACCGAACAGCGCCGTCGTCCCCCCCTCACGGACGAACGCCGCAACCATCCGACTCAGCTTCGCCATTGTTCACTTGCGGCAAGCTGCCGTCTTCCTCCTCTCGGACGACCGCCGCCCCTGCTACTCCAGCTTCCGCTCCTCCGGCCACGTTCTGCAACGTCGCCTCCTTCTCCGGTCGGCTCTGCCCCTCTACCGAGCCCTAGAAGCACCATTCCCGCCGTCGGATCTGGTCGACGATTGCATCTGGTCCGGGTCTCCCCTCTGGTCGCTTCGCTCGCGTCTGGTCCGATCTCCCCTCTGGGCGCTTCGCTCGACCCGTCTCGCGTGGTGTGATATTGTGCTCCAGATTGCTTTGTGGTTTCCAAAGTGGTGGAGTTCAATTTGTAACAACAACTCACTGTTTGCTTTAATTGATCAGTGCACTCAATTTTTTAATTGATTTGCACGTGGGTCACCTTATCACCTATAAACAATCCTTTTTTGTGGGTGTGATTTTTCACCGCCCGCTTCACCGCCGACACCGTCCAGGTCATCTCTGTTCAAGATCGTCGCCATGTCTTCCACCACCGACACAGCCTCCTCCAGCAGCCCCAAGGAGCCGCTTCACCCCGTCTTCCTGGTTACAATCATTGAGAAACGTGTACGTTTCATTTTGGACAATGAGAAAGTCCAGTACGATCACTGGGCTACGTTCTTCCGCATCCAAACGCACTCCTTTGGCGTTTCGGATCATCTTGACAAAGACCCGCCACCTGCTGACAGTGATCCTCTCTGGAGCTCTATTGACTCGGTAATCCTTTCATGGATCTACCAAACCATCAGTGACGACTTAGCGCTTGCTATCCTCACCTCTGGTCAGACTGCTCGACAAGCATGGTTGAAGTTGGAGAACCTGTTTCATGACAATAAGGGATCCCGACTCGCAGAACTGGAATTGGAGTTCGTCAATCTGCGCATGGACCAGTGTTCATCTCTCGACGACTACTGCACCAGATTGAAGAACTTAACGGATCGTATTGGGAATGTCGGTTCTCCAGTCTCGAACCAGCGGTTGGTTATACAGCTCACCAACGGTCTCACTCCTGCCTACACCGGGGTTGCCATGATCATTCAGCAGAATCGTCCCACTCCGGAGTATCTCTCAGCTGTTTCCATGATACGGCTACACGAGCGTCTTCTTGCTCGACAGGAGCCGGTCCATCCTAGCCCGCATCAGGTGTTGGTTTTGACTCCTTCGAACCGACAACCGAATGCCACCCCTCCTCAGTCCGGCGGCAACTCCAGTGGCGGGAATGGGTATAGTGGCCGCGGACAGCGTCGGAATGGCAGGAACGGACGTCGCAAATCCGGGACAGTGGGTGGTCAACCAGCTGCTCCGACACCCCCTGCTGCACCCTCGGGCTCCCAAGGCTCTTGGGTTTGGTGCCCCTGCCCCACAGGACCTGTGCCTCCCTGCCCTTACCCGACTACGGGCTGGGGTACTCCACGGCCTAGTCATGCTGGCCTTCTCGGTCCACCACCGGCCGCGCGTCATCAGGCCCTCACAGCTGCTTCTGGCCATCCGACTGCTACTGATTTGGGTTCTCAGCTCTCAGGCATGACACTCAGCGTCCCGGATCAGACTTGGTATCTTGATTCCGGCGCATCTGCTCACCTCACTCCGCAGTCAGGTATCCTCTCCTCTCTTTCTCCATCTTGTCATTTTCCTAACATACTTGTGGGAAACGGGTCTAGCATTCCAGTGAAAGGATCTGGCAATCACACCCTTACCACCAACACCCGTTCGCTTCACCTTAGAAATGTCTTACTCACCCCACATGTTATCAAAAACCTAGTATCTGTCCGTCAATTTACCACCGACAATCAGGTTTCTGTTGAGTTTGACCCTTTTGGTTTTTCTGTGAAGGACCTACGTTCGGGAGCTCTTTTACAGAGGAGCAACAGTTCGGGTGATCTCTATCCATTCCAGCCCGGTCCACCACCGTCATCCATTCCAGTGTCGTTTGCTGCTCTCCCTGCTTCAGTTTGGCACAACCGCCTTGGTCATCCCGGGCGTCAAGTTTTAGATTTGCTTCGTAGTAGTCATTTCATTACTTGTAGTAGGAACAATTCAGAAACTCTTTGTCATGCTTGTCAAATCAATAAACATGTGCGTTTGCCTTTTTTACCTTCTACTTCTTCTACTACCAGTCCGTTTGACATTGTTCACAGTGATTTATGGACATCTCCGGTATTAAGCAAATCGCACTACAAATACTACCTACTACTTCTAGATGACTATACACATTTTCTCTGGGTTTTCCCACTTAAACAGAAAAGCGAAGTGATATCAAAATTCAAACAATTCACTACTTTCGTCCAAACTCAATTTGAGCGTCCCATCAAGAGTTTCCAATGTGACCTTGGTGGAGAATTTGATAATGGCTCTTTTCACTCCCACGCCATTAATCATGGTCTTGTCTTTAGGTTTGTGTGTCCCCAGACGTCATCTCAAAATGGCAAAGCTGAACGCATGATTCGCAGAATTAACGACATCAGTCGTGCCCTCCTCGCTCAGGCTTCTCTTCCAGCCTCTTTTTGGGTCGAGTCTCTTCTCACTGCTGTCTACCTCCATAACATTCTTCCCACCAAAGTCCTTGGCAACGTTATCCCTACTGTTGCCCTCTACCGTCGCTCACCATCCTATGAGCACCTTCGCACGTTCGGATGTTTGTGCTACCCGAACCTCTCTGCCACCTCTCCTCACAAGCTCGCACCACGCTCTGCTCGATGTGTCTTTCTGGGGTACCCTCTTAATCATCGTGGGTACCGGTGTCTCGACTTGCATACTGGGCGGGTTCACACTTCCCGTCACGTCACCTTTGATGAGACGGTGTTTCCTTTCTCCTCTCCTGGGTCTGTGTCTCCCTCTGTTCACAGGACGTCTGATCCCGATGATAGTCTTCCGTCTCCCCTTTTCACTCATCGTGCTCATAACCCTGTGGGCCACACACCCTCACCCACTCCTCCTAGGGCACCCACCTCACCACCTGCACCTACTAGGGAACTCACACAGCTTTCCCCGTCCAGGACCCTTGTGGAACCTTTTCCTCAGCACTACGTCCGTCGGTCTGTGTCCACTCGCCCCCCTACTGTACCATCTGTGCCTATGTTTCCTGACCCTCCTGCGTCACCCGCACCCAGCCCAGTGGCTACTTCTCCTCCTCATCCCTCTCCTCAGATGACTACCCGATCCATGCATGGCATCGTCAAACCAGTCACTCTGGAGAGGACTAATTGTGTAATTAGTCGTAGGACTCGTTGTGTAATTAGTAGAGGACTAATTGTGTAAATTAGTGTTGTAATTTACTATTTAAATAGTAAATTACAACACTAATTTACACAATTAGTCCTCTACTAATTACACAACGAGTCCTACGACTATTACATTGGAGATCATAAAATTCATAATTCTTTATTAGATTTGGGTGCAAGTGTAAACCTCCTTCCATACTCGGTGTATGAGAAGTTGGGGTTGGGTGAGTTGAAACCCACAAGAGTGACTCTACAATTGGCGGATAGGTCCACTAGAGTCCCTAGAGGTATCATTGAGGATGTCTTGGTTCAAGTGAACCAATGTTATTATCCGGTGGATTTTATAGTTTTAGACACCTCTCCTTTGGCTAGTGGCACAACATCCATTCCTATTATTTTAGGAAGATAATTTCTTGCTACTTCTAATGTAATAATAAATTGTAGAAGTGGTATAATAAATATTACATTTGGGAACATGACGTTAGAGCTTAATATTTTTAATGCATGTATTCACCCAAGCTCACAAGATGATGATGATGTGTGTGAAGTGAGTTGGGTAGAATCATGTGTTGAAGATGTTTATACTGTAGCTACATGTTCCAATGATTCAAGTGAGCTTACTTTAGAAGAATTGGAATTTTTGTATGATGATAACACTCCCTTTTCATCTCTTCTTATGGAAGAAGAATTTGATTTTGATGAAGGGGAGAGACTCTTTGGCCAACTTGACCAAGTCATTGAGTCGACTCATGAGCATTCTAGTGTTGATAGTGAGTTGCATGGAAGTGAGGTGATACCTTCCATTGTGAGGGTTCCACCAATTTGTGAGTTGAAACCCCTTCCTTTAGATTTGAAATATGCATTTCTTGGGGTTAATGATACTTATCCTATTATCATCTCATCTTCCCTTGATGTTGAGCAAGAAAAGAGGTTGCTTGAAGTTTTGAAGGATTACATGGGTGCCATAGGATGGTCCATTGAGGATATTAGAGGTAATAGTCCTTCCATTTGCACCCATAGAATTCATTTAGAGGAAAATGCCAGAACTTCAAGGGAGCCTCAAAGGAGGTTGAATCCTCACATGCAAGAAGTTGTGAGAGCCGAGGTGCTCAAGTTGTTGGATGCGGGGTATGATTTACCCCATCTCGGATAGTAAATTGGTAAGTCCTACCCAAGTGGTCCCTAAAAAATCGGGGGTCACCGTTGTTGAAATTGAGAAGGGTGAACTTGTGACCACTAGAGTTCATACTAAGTGGCAGATGTGCATTGATTATAGGAAATTAAATGCCGTCACTAGGAAGGATCACTTTCCCCTTCCATTCATAGATCAAATGTTAGAAAGGTTAGCGGGGCATGATTTTTATTGTTTTTTAGATGACTACTCGGGTTATAATCAAATTGCCATAGATCCAATGGACCAACAGAAAACTACTTTCACTTGTCCATTTGGAACATTTGCCTATAGTAGGATGCCTTTTGGTTTGTGTAATGCCCCGGCTACTTTTCAACGTTGCATGTTAAGCATATTTTCGGACATGATAGAAAAATGAATGGAAGTTTTTATGGCTGATTTTTTGGTGCATGGAAACTCATTTGATACTTGTCTTGGAAATCTTGAGATGGTTTTAAGAAGGTGTGAAGAAAAGAATTTAATTTTGAATTGGGAAAAATGCCACTTTATGGTTAGGCAAGGAATTGTTTTGGGTCATGTTATTTCCTCTCATGGTATTGGTGTAGACAAGGCTAAAGTAGATGTGATTTCTAATCTTCCACCTCCTAAATGTGTTAAGGATGTTAGATCTTTCCTAGGTCATGCGGGATTTTATAGGAGATTTATCAAGGACTTTAGCTCACTTGCTAAGCCCTTGAGCAATCTCCTTCAAAAGGAAAATTCATTTGAGTGGTCTAGTGCATGCCAAGAGGCCTTTGAAAAGTTGAAGAATTTATTGGTAACGGCCCCTATCATGCAACCACCCAAATGGACTCTTCATTTTGAAATCATGTGTGATGCTAGTGACCATGCGGTTGGTGCCGTTTTGGGTCAAAGAGGTGAAGATAAGAAACCACATGTTATCTATTATGCAAGTATAACTTTGAATGATGCTCAATTAAATTATTCCACTACGGAAAAAGAGCTTTTGGCCATGGTGTTTGCTATTGAAAAATTTAGGCTATACTTGCTTGGTTCAAAAGTGCTTGTCTACACCGACCATGCCGCCTTGAAATATCTTTTCACAAAGAAAGATTTCAAACCTCGTTTAATCTGTTGGGTACTTTTGCTTCAAGAGTTTGATATTGAAATCAAGGATAAACGAGGTGTGGAAAATGTTGTGGCGGATCACTTGTCTACGATTGACATTCCTAAGCCAAAAATCTCCTTGCCTATTCTTGAATCTTTTCCGGATGAGCATCTCTTTGCCCTTTTAAATGTTCCTTGGTTTGCCGATATTGCTAATTATCTTGCTTGTGGAATTTTTCCGGAAAATTTAAAAGGGCAAGAGAAGTTGAGATTTGTGAGAGAATGCCGGAATTTCTTTTGAGATGACCCTTACTTGTTTAAATATTGCCCGGATCAAATTATTAGAAGGTGCATCCCAAATGAAGAGTTTCATAGTGTTATTTCATTTTGCCATGAGTATGCTTGCGGAGGCCATTTTTCGGCTAGAAAAACCGCCGCCAAGATTTTGCAAAGTGGTTTATATTGGCCTACTCTTTTTAGTGATGATTTTCATTTTTGCAAAGCATGTGATAGGTGCCAAAGGATGGGAGGGAATATTGAAAAAAGAAATATGATGCCCTTGAACCCCATTTTAATCATTGAAATATTTGATTGTTGGAGTATTGACTTCATGGGTCCATTTCCATCATCCTTTGGCAACTTATATATACTCTTGGCGGTGGATTATGTGTCAAAGTGGGTTGAAGCTATACCTTCAAAAACCAATGATCATAGAGTTGTGATTAAGTTTCTTCAACACCACATTTTATCTCGTTTTGGCATGCCCGGAGTTATCATTAGCGATGAAGGGACACATTTTTGCAATAGGCCTTTTGAGAGCCTCATGAAAAAGTATGGAATTGTGCATAAAGTTGGCACACCATACCACCCACAAACTAGTGGGCAAGTGGAAGTTTCTAATAGGGAAATTAAAAGAATTTTGGAGAAAACGGTAAACCCAAAATCGCAAAGATTGGTCTTTGAGGTTGGTTGATGCTCTTTGGGTTACCGTACCGCTTACAAGACTCCCATTGGTGTGTCTCCATATAGACTAGTGTATGGAAAGGCATGCCATCTTCCGGTGGAGTTAGAGCACAAGGCCTATTGGGCCATCAAATTCTTGAATTTTGATCTTGCAAAAGCGGGGGAAGAAAAGAAGTTAAACTTGAATGAGTTAGAAGAGCTTAGAAATGAGTCTTATGAGAACACTAGGATCTCTAAGGAAAGGACAAAGGCTTACCATGACAAACATATTGTTACTGAGTCTTTTGAGCCTAATCAAAAAGTTCTTCTCTTTAACTCAAGGATGAAACTCTTTGGAGGAAAGTTGAAATCAAAATGGAATGGTCCATATATTGTGAAGCATGTATATCCTTATGGGACCATTGAAATTTTGAACCCCAAAAGTGGGGAAAGTTTTAAGGTGAATGGCCAAAGATTGAAACCATATGTTGAAAATTTTGAGGCCAAGGTTGAGTCCATTTCTCTTATGGACCCAACCTATACGAACTAGTGTTCACCAAAAGTATCACCTTTGTAAATATTATTTGTAGTTCTTTTTCTCTTGATTATTTTGTAGGTTGCTCTTGGAGGAGGACTTATGCTTGGTGGCCAAGAAAGTGAAAAATGAGGTCCATCTTTCCCTTGTCTCTTATATGAATTTGTATGCTCTTCCATTGATCTCACACATTGAGGACAATGTGATATTTTAGTTGGGGGGTGGAGTAGATTTTATTTCTTGCTTAAATGGTTACAAGCATGCTTTTTCTTCATTAGTGATTTACATGAAAAATACAAAAAAATGAAAAAAATGAAAATCCAAAAAATTGAAAAAAAAAATGTGTGAATCTTTCATGAGAAGCATCACTCTTTCCCCGTGTCAAACCATAGAATTTTTATTCTTCTTTCTTTGGTAGTTTTATTTATTTTCACCTTTCATCTTGAGTCTAGATATTATGAAGTTATAATTGAATCACTTATTTTGTAAAAAAAAGAAGAAAATAAAAAAAAATGAGAAAAAGTGAAAAGGGGGAATTTTAGGAAGCTAGATGTTTTCAAATAATGAAATTTCTTAGTCCATGTTCTTTTTATTTTTATTTTAGAAAGGAATTCTTTGCTTATACTCAATACATCTACACCAATATCCCACATTCCGCAACCTCATGCGTTCTCACAAAGCGACACACTAAATTTACATTTCATATTTAAGTCCTTCAAGCTAAGTTGATCACATAAACTTTGACGTCTTCTACTTTTGATAAAGGGTTGCATTTTCTAAAGCTATTTGAACTTCACAAAAAGATTTTACTCTATTCGTTTTGCGGTGGAAACTTGTAGCCCATTGGAGTGGTGGTTACCAATGACACCCCATGCGATGTCTAAGAAATAGAGGGGTGTCCGGGGATAATGTTACGTCACCACCTAGATAGCTCCCTTGGTTTAGCTTAAAAAGCCCACTCGCTTGTATATTCCTCTATTTTGTTGTGGGTCTTGGAGAGCCTTGGATTTGAGGTTAAATTAAAAAAAAAAAAAAAAAAAAAAAAAAAAAAATCATGATAAATCGCACCATCTACCAAAAATCCACAAAAGGATCATACAAGCCCACAACCACATCTCCCCTTCTTAAAAGTTTTTGTTCAAAGCTTTGGAAGTCCATCCTACATGGGTGCTTTTGAATAAGTATGAGAATGTCTAGTTTCTTGTGATCCTTATTTTTGAAGGCATACTTTCTTGCGAATTGGACTTAATTAACAAGTTTTGTGGATCGCATGAGTCACCTTCTACCAAACACCGCCCACATTTGTATGAGTATATGCTTAGACGTCCATAGGCTTCTTTCTCAATCTTCTTGGACTTTGAGAGTTTATTTGAGGAAACATTTGTGCTTTCTTCTTTTTCTCCCACAAAAAAAAATAAAAATTAGCTAGTAACTCTTAGTATTTTATTACTTTGAGTTTTCACTTAGGATAGATAATGTGTGTGAGCGTTTTTGTAAATATTTGAGTCTAGTTTAGAATTGAGTCAAGCATTGTCTAGTTGAGTGTGTGTCTCTCATGATTGGTTCTTAAAAAAATTTAAATATCGCTCTCTTTGCTCGAGGACGAGCAAAAGGCTAGTTGGGGGGTGTGTTAACGACTTAAAATTGCATATTTTAGTATGTTAAGGAACTCTTCATAACTTGCTAATATGTGTAATTTAGCTATTTTATCTCTCTTTCTAGACTTATGCTTCTTTTCGTAGTTTTGGTTGTTTTCTCACATTTTGTAGGTGAAATTGTGATTTGGAGCGCGAGAGACTAGCATAGGAGGGCCAAACGATGAATTAAAGAAGCTTGGATGACTTAATTTGAAGGGATTTGAAGATTTAAGAGGCCAAGATTGAATACAACCCAAGTTAGAAGGCCAAAGTTACATCAAAGGGGCTTGACTGAAGTCAACTTAACGGAATTGGGGAGCTAGGTGATGATTTCCAAATGTTTTAAGGGTTGTTATGAAGGGTTCTCAACGGACTTGGGGTGTTATTGCTATTTCCAAAATGTTTTAAAGAAGGGGCCGGGGTATTTTAAAACATTTCAGCAACTATAGGGGGAGCCGAGTGACATTTTGGCGAAACAGCTCACCCTCTCTCACACAATACTCTCTCTCCCCGACCTGAAGAACAGACGGACGAACATGAACAGAGCTTTCCACCATGGAAGCTCTTCGAAGCTTCCTCAGCTGCCCCGTTGGACCCCCAAATCGCCACCAAATCACTTGAGTCCGGTACCAAAACGCTCCCCAGCCCAATCTCTACCTCCCTCTTCACTCAATTCGGCCCAAGAACAACTTAAACAAAAAGCCCCAAATCAGCTAGGGCTCGTGAATCTTCTTCAAATCAACGAAGGGGAAGGTCTAAAACGAATTGGAGGGTGAAGATTGAAGACTTGGGGGCTACGAAACCCTCCCTCACTGCCTATATAAGCTGAAGAGAAAGAAGAAGAAGGGGGGGACGAAGGACGCAAAAGGCTGAGCCGAAACTCTGCTTCTCTCTCTTCTCTCTTGGAACTTGCCGGTTTCTGGGTTCGTTCTGGTGATTCCAAGCTCGTCTTGAGCTATTACGGAGCCAGCAACAACCAAGGGATAGAGGGTTAGGTCTGGGTTCGATTTGCTCTGTTTTGAGCACTGTTTTGGAGCACTGTTTTAGCTCTGATTTTGCTCTATTTTTGGATAGTGCTGCGGCAGCAGTAGCTTATGTTTTAGCTGCTGTTAGCTTTGAATTGTTGGGTTGTTAGCTGCCTTAGATTGATTAAAGTGTAGTTTGAATCAAACACTAGTAGTTTGTTCATCATTTGGTAGCAAGTTGGTGTTATTTGGTTGAATTGAAGAGTATTTGAGCTTGAATACGATGAATATCTTCATGAATGCTATTGTTAATTCTTGTGTCTTGCTCTTGAATATGAACAACTAAGCTACTAGTTGGGTTGATTGATGAAGATAGATGACTTGTGTGTGAGAAATTCAATTGTTCTTCTAGTCTTATAAGTTGGATGTCGAATTTGTAGTATTCAAGTGTTGAATATCAAATCCGAATTGTGGCTTGATCTTTCATATGGAAACGCTCTCGTTTACATATGAAAGATGCTTGACATAACTCAATTTTGCATTTCACTCTTGAATACAAGAGCTAGACAAATCCTCTTACTATATAATTCATGCTTTCCTTTGACATAAACTTTAGGCGTTGATGCTCACATACAATAACTCTATTGCAATTGATTGACCCAACTTACTCTCTTATTGACAAACTCGTTTGAATCATTCTAGTAATTGTGTTAGTAATTGTTTTCTTTCTTACTTATTTGCTCTAGCAATATCAACAACTCTTGCTCCATCACTTGAGTGGTGAATTCAAAGCTTGGCTAGCTCTAAAGACTTTGAGAAACTCGTTTTGTCAATTTAGTTAGTTGCTTAGTATTTTACTAGTTAGCTTAGAGTGTTTAATCTCTTTCCCAATCCTTGTGGAAGTCGACCCCGTTCTTACTCGGGTACTACTTGTAGCGATATCCTATACTTGGGATTATCGACATCGAACAGTAGGCAGCAAGTTTATTGTGTCTTCCAGCCAATTGACGGCTGAAAAATGCAGTTGGGTGGCCGTTTTGTTTGAGCACAGCCCCTATCCCACCTCCTGATGCATCACATTCTACCACAAATAATTGTGTAAAATCTGGTAACTGCAGAATCGGAGCAGCCGCCAGTGCATGCTTCAGTTTTTCAAAAGAGACTTCAGCGGCCGCATCCCAGTGGAAGGAGTTTCTCCTCAACATACTAGTTAGTGGTGCCGCCAAGAGTCCATAGTCCTTAATGAATTTCCGGTAATAACCGGACAATCCCAAAAATTCCCTCAAGGATGTCACTAATTGAGGTTTTGGCCATTCCGTTACAGCTTTGATTTTTTCAGGGTCCATTGTTACACCTGTGGCAGAAATAATATGCCCAAGGTATGCAATTTCGGTCTCTCCAAAAGCACACTTGGAACTCTTTAAGTACAAGCGGTGGGCACACAATAATTCAAAAGTAACAAAAGTGTTGCAAGTGATCTTCCCAATTATGACTATAAATTAAGATTTCATCAAAGAAAACCAATATGAACTTGCGTAAATGGGGGCAGAATACCTCATTCATGAGTGCTTGAAATGAAGATGGGGCGTTGGACAAGCCGAATGGCATAACCAAGAAATCAAAGTGCCCGTGATGGGTCCGAAACGCTGTCTTTTCAATATCAGAATCGTGCATCCTCACTTGATGGTATCCAGATTTCAGATCCAATTTGGTTAAGTACTTAGACCCATGCAATTCATCAAGCAGTTCGTCTACAACCGGGATAGGAAATTTATCCTTAATTGTCTTCGCGTTGAGCTCCCTGTAGTCCACACAAAACCACCAAGTGCCTTCTCGTTTCTTGACTAGTAAAACCGGCGAGGAAAATGGAGATTTACTTGGTCTAATGATTCCTTGCTGAAGCATCTCAGCACATTGCTTCTCGATTTCATCCTTCTGAAAATGTGGGTATCGATGAGGTCGGACAACCACCGGTCCCGACTCAGGATGCAAAAAGATTCGGTGATCACAATATCTCAGAGGAGGAAGCCCATATGGTTCCTCGAACAGATCACTGACCTCGGATAAGAGTTGTTCTAACTCTTTCGAATGAGAAATAGGGCCATTTAACAAGTGAAGTTGCTTGTTATGGTGGGATTGTATACCCTGCAACACAATTCTACTCCCACAAAATGCGAAAATCATGGTTAATGATTCAAAGTCCCATAGGATGGGTCCAAGAGTTCGTAACTTTTTGATTCCTAGAACCAAATCAAAACCAGCCAAAGGGAGAACAAAAAAATCGGCAGTAAACTCATTATCATCAATTCAGAAAGTTACCGCATGACGAATTCCCGCACTGCGAACATTTACTCCATTAGCAACTGAGACACTTGCTTCTGTTTGAGGCTGAGTTTTGATTCCGAGACTTCTTGCAGGTGTAGAACTAATGAAGTTGTGGGTACTTTCCGAATCCATCAAACCCAACAAATGATTATTGCACAACACAGCCTTAACTTGCATAGTCCTTGTGCCCTTCAGGCCTGTAATTGCATGTAGAGAAATCTCCGGTTCCTCACTATCTGCGTCTATCATGTCTAGCTCATCCAAATCTGCCATTTCGAGCCAGAATTTTTTTTGCATTTGTGACCAACCGAGTACGTTTCATCACAGTTGTAGCACAGTCTTTTTCTCTTCTTTCCGCCATCTCTGCCCTTGATAACTTCTTAATGAATGGCGAACTTACGGGATTGAATTCTCTGACTCCACTTCCAGCAACATTGCCACCTTTGGTTAACATAGCTGGTGTTGGAGATGTCTGGAAATTGCGCTAGGCTTGCTGCCTAACCACGTCCCCTTCTTTGACTCACCTTCTCTCAATATACGCTGCTTGGACTCGAAGGCTCTTGCTAAATTCATTGCGTGAGCCAAATCAGGTGGGGCCTGAAGTTCCACATCTACTCGAATTGAATCTGTTAGTCCTGCAGTAAACAGACTCACATGCTGGTCCACACGAACGATCCCATTGGCTCTCGCTAATTTTTCCTGAAACTGCCTTTGATAGTCTTCTACTAAGCCGGTTTGCTTCAGATTCACCAGCTCCCCCAACGGATTACTTCTAGCTGGCGGTCCAAACCTTAAGGAGCAATAGTATTTGAATCCGTTCCAACTAATTGTTGGTTGTTCGGATTCTAACTGATAATACTATAATTGTGCTTCGCCTAGCATATGGAAGGCTGCCAAACCAACCTTATCTGCTTCCAGTGTGCGTTGATTTGCAAAAAAATTCTCATAGCGATGAAGCCATATCAACGGATCTTCGCACCCGTCAAAAGTTGGAAAATCCAACCTGGTGTAGCGGGGAACGACTCCATTGCCCTGCTGGACTGCACCTTGGAATTGATTCCCGGTGCGAAGCGTTGGCTGCAGCATTTCTCGTGAGTTGTCGCTGCCTCCTCCATCTTGTGGTTCTACTCGTGAAGTACGACTCAACCCTGCCAACACCTCCTTGAATTGCAAGATAACTCCTGGAGTTGACTGCCGAGTCGCTGTTCGATTTCTGCTGCCCGCGTTTCATTTGCTGCTCTTGTCTCCTGGAGCATCAGTCGCAACTCTTCTTTTATTCCCGAGTAGCCCATCGTGTTCTGATACCAATTTGTTACCCTTCCGAGTCAAGGACCGTGTTACGGGTCGATTTACAGGGAAATCGGCGTCCAGTATCGGCTCCTATCATTTATTTCGATTCCTGGAGCGCCCTCTGATTAACAAATCAAACTCAGACTAATAACTCAAACTCATCAAAGGGAGCTTCACACCTTGGACCTCGTTAGAGAGAGCTCCAATCTCAAAATCTGTGAATAAAATTTGGCTTCGTATTTCATTCATTGGAAGACATATAAATAGGACTAACTGGATAAGTCCCCAACTAAACAAAGATAAAGCTAATCTAGAAGATAAGATCTAACTGATAGGATCTAGTTAGATAAATCTTATCTCTAACTAAATAAGATAAAATTCAACCAGGGGATAAGTCTTATCACCTACTAAACAAAGACTTTGAAAATTAAATAACAAAACAGAAACTAAGCCATAAAAGTCCTGCTGCTTATCTGTCACGCCTGCGATAAGCACGACCCACGAATGAGTCCATAACAGTATGTGTATCCAATCTTCTATCTATCTATCTATCTATCTATCTATCTATCTATCCCATCTCTGTTGGACCAATTGTTGGGAAATCATGGGTAGTGTTGTGACTTGTGAATTCGTAGTTTGGAGACAAGATCTCATGAAGCATTATGTGGAACTGAAAAGGAAATGAATTGAGGAAGGGTGTTGATATTGCTTAGAAGTATGAGATGGGGTTGAATAATCAGTAATGGCCATTTTGGGGCAATACAGTTATGATGGGGGCGCCATTGCAACTTTTGAAGGGGGACAACTTAGGTTAGGTGCACCCAAAACGTTTCAAACTATCAAAAAACTAATTAATGAAATTAAAACTTAGAGAAGAACAGCTGGAATTGTGGACATACATATAACACATTAGGTTTTCTTATTTGTTAATGTTTTTAAAGAGTGTGCTATTCAGAGAATATGTTCACTTTTGGTTTATGAAGTGAACTTCTCAAGCTTAGTACCCTATCATATCGTGAGTACAACCATTATGCTGGATGATATCTTGAATTGAAAAATCTTTGTGTTTGTATGATTTATGTTACATGAGGGAGCTGTTAGTTCAGCTATCCTGCTCATACTGGCGGATCTTTCAGGGATTAACGTGGCAAAGCTCGAATATTCTGCTTCCAAATTACCCATTGTCAAAAGCAAAGAAGGAAAAGCTTTGTGTTTGTATGATTTATATTACATGAGGTTAAGTGTTGCCTTCATTGGGCTAATGGGATTAGTAGAGGAAAAGAAATGTTCTTGTCATTGGGTTTTGGTGTACTTTGAGATGCCCCGGGGAAGTCGAAAATTGATCTGGTGCACTTCTTTCTGGCCGAGTTTCGTTCTGTTGATGAGCAATGGCAGGTGGGCTATGGTGAGTTTTGTTGGCGTTTCTGGTGGGAAATTGAATCAGCATCCGGTGATGTACGCACACTATGTGATGGCTGTGATGATAGTTTTCTAAACTATGCAATTTTTTCTACGATATGATATCTGTTTTGGCAAGGAAACTAAGAAAGAGAATAATGTGTCTGTTGCAGCCATAGCACTGTCACCGTAGTGTGTCTGCATTCACATATTTGAGCCTCGTGGGAAAACATATATATTGTACCGCTTTTGCCTGAAAAAAAAGTATTTGAATATGATTTTGGAATGGAGTTGGTGGTAGTATTAAGTTGTCGTAATCTCAACAAGTGGAACCTTCAGTTGTAAAAAAAAAAAAAAAAAAGTCCTAGTGAGAGAAAGTTTTTAAGAGAGGCTCTCTCTGGAATTTTCTGCGTCTAGTGTCCAGGCCCCTTTCTTTGCAAAGGGGGTTTAGTAACCGGAGTAGTAACACCGTTCGTTCGCCGACGCAAACAACATGGATCTCACAATACACCCAGATATTCACACAATCACAAACATTGAAATCAACCTCGACGACGATGGATTAACAGATCTGGAACTACCCAGGAAATGCTTTTTCAGTAATATCATAGCAAAAAGGGAGGTTCGGCTGCAATCAGTAATCTCAATATTCAGCAAAATCTGGAAATTGAAGGAAAATTTCACTGTTGCAGAGAGAGGAGAGAATGTGTTTTCTTTCCTCTTCGAAGATGAGGAGGACTGTCGGCGCGTAAAGGAAGGAGCACCGTGGTTTGTGCTTAACAACTTGATGGTGATACAAGATTTCATAGCAGAAACAGACCCAACACTCCTCTGTTACAAAGAAACACCGTTCTGGATCCAGATCAAAGGTCTCCCTATGGAGAAGATGACCGAGGATAATGCGAAGAAGATAGGGAACACCATTGGAAAGTTTCTGGAGGCTGATTTTGGGGATGAAGTTGAAAGACTCAACACTCCGGTGATGAGATTGAGAGTAGAGTTGAACATCGAACAACCATTAAATCAGGGTTTTGCGATGAAGCTTTAAGGAGGTGGGAGTGTTTGGATCCCATTTAGATACGAAAAATTAGGTGATTTCTGCTATCGTTGTGGACGATTAGGCCACGACAAAGTGAAATGTAAATTCCTTTCTCAAAAAAGGGGGATGGATTCAGGGTATGGAAACCATATGAGAGCACTGGAATTGAAGGGTCGAATCCCAAAACGAAGCAGCAAGGAATGGGCTCTGGAAGAAAGAAGAAACAGGAGACTGGAGCAAGCTCACCGGAAAAAGAGCTATGTGGCCGGAAAAGCTATGTCAAGGCAGGAATCGATGAACGGAGAAGACGATGCGCGTGAGGAGAGTCGAAGCAACGCGCGTGGGGGAACATGTAAGGACAAAGATGACAGCAACGCAATCGAGGATAAGGACGGTGACAAATACCGTACCAAAGGACAGACGGCGACGCCTAGGTGGCAATTACTCGATTTGGAGGACGACTACAATATTCTCCATAACAGCTGGAAGAAGAATCGAGAGAAATCAATAGTACAATTTGAGGAAGAATACCTCGAAGGTGATAGGGAAGAGGGGCAAAATGGGGAATATGAAGAGGTAAACCCTACTAATAATTATGTCATTATTAATGGGCCTAATTCAATGGGCCTGAAGGGGAGTGAGCTGTTAGATAATGGGCCTCAAGTCTATGAAGGGGAAAGGCCCACAAATAACCAACAGACTACAATTAATCCACTAAACCCAAACCCAATGCCCATCGCTGCTAGGACACATGTTGATGCGACACAACCCGAACCGATGAAGGAGAAGAACCCGAATACAAAAAGACAGTTCGAGTTGAGTCTCGATCTGGAAGATTTAAAAAAAGAAACAAGGAGGATGGTTGTCAATCAAATGCTTGCTGAAGACGTGAGGTTAAAGCTACAACTCAAGAGGGAATTTAAGAAGCTTACGATGAAGGAGTTATCCAAAAGAAAAAGAAGAAAGCTTTTTGGAGACACATCTACGAAATACAGACAAGAAAAACTATTAGAATATATAGAAAAGGAAAACTATGATCGTGAACTGGGTGAGAAGGTGATCACACATCGTTATATATAAGCAAGGAAGTTCTTCCAATGTGGAGAAGATGGTAAATTCCACAGAGTTCATCCAAGACAGGAAGATTTTATAATCTGCAGAAATGCAAGGGATGCAGATAGTGACGAATCGATGGCTGAGGAGGCGGGCCTTACCACGCCCCCAATGGCGCCATTAGAGGACTCGTATGGAATTGCCGAGGGTTAGGACAGACCTCGGCAATTCGTTAATTAAAGTCCTTAATAAGGCAAGACGATTTGGAATGGATCTTCCTGTCAGAAACAAAGGTAAAATCTCAGAAAATCATTCCCTATTTGCATAAGTCTGGTTTCACTTATACTCATTGCATTGAAGCCATTGATAGAAGTGGAGGTCTGATGTTTGCAAGTAAGGATGACAAAAAAATGGAAATAGTATTCTCTGATAAAAGAATTATCTCTGTTCTTGTGCATGGTGTTCATGATAAGAGTGGATGGATGCTTCACTGTATCTATGCCCCATTCCAGAAAGCTTATAGATTTTAATTATGGAAAGATTTAGCATACATTAGTAAGATGGGTCAACTTCCCTATATTGTGGTAGGAGATATGAATGAGGTGTTATGTCAAGATGACAAGTATGGTGGGAGATGTGTTTCTAGCTCAAGAATGCAAGGCCTTACCAAACTGGTTTTTGAAGAAGGGCTGCTAGATTTGGGGTTTATGGGCCCCCAATTTACTTGGATTAATGGATGGATCAATGGAGGACTCATTAAACAGAGGCTAGACAGGGGTTTTGCTACCCCTAGCTGGCTACATCTATTTCCTAAAACAAAGATCTTGCACAAAGTGGTGAGTACCTCTGATCATGTAGCTCTAATTGTGGATGATTGCTATAAAAGGAGTACAACACAAAGGCCATTCAGGTTCATTGTAGCATGGACAAGGGACCATTCTAGCAGAGAGGTGGTTCACAATGCTTGGAATGAAGTCTCTAACTACACTCACAATATGTGGTTCAGGAAACTCAGAGGTACAAAAGTGGCACTAAAGCAATGGAATAAGAAGGTGTTTGGTCATATTGTTACAAATATTAAGGAAGTGCAAAAAGAATTGGAGGAACTGATGGATTGTACTCATGATAAAGAGCTAGGAATGGAAAAGAGACTTAAAGCTACTCTTAGGGAGCTGCAGAGGAGACAAGAGAGTTTATGGAGACAAAATTCTAGAGCTTTGTGGCTAAAGGAGGGGGATGGAAACACTTAGTTATTTCATACCACTGCAACAACTAGGGGGAGAAGAAACACTATTGACATCCTCCAACTGGAGGACAACACTTGGACTGAGGATAGGAATACTATTGATAAAGAGTTCTGCAATTTCTACAAGCAATTATTCACTAGCAGAAGAGGGGAGATTGATGAGTGGGGCCAAGAGTTATTCCCTGATGGGGTAAGACAGGAGGATCACCAACAGCTATGTGCTATCCCCGCCTTTGAGGAGATAAGAGAAACTTTATTTGTAATGGGGAGTACCAAAGCACCAGGGCCTAATGGGTTCTCAGTCCTATTTTACAAGCATTACTGGTCCACTGTTGGTGAAGACTACTGCAGGTTGGTTCAAAATTTCTTCATTACAGGTACTATGCCCCCAAACCTCAATGCAACTTTTATCTCCCTCATCCCCAAGGTGGCCAATGCTTCAAAAGTGTCTCAATTTAGACCTATTGGACTATGTAATGTCACCTACAAAGTCATTGCAAAAATAATCTCCAATAGATTGAAAACACTCCTTTCTGACCTTATCTCCTTAAATCAAGCTGCTTTTGTCCCTGGAAGAATCATTCATGACAACACAATCCTTTTACATGAAGCCATTCACACAATGGGGAAGAAAAGAGGTAAGGGAGGACTTATGGCTATTAAACTTGATATGGAAAAAGCTTATGATAAGCTTGAATGGCATTTTATTATCAAAGTTTTGGAATGGTTCAAGTTCCCTCCTATTTTTATTAGATGGGTCAAAGAGTGTATCACCACTGTTAAGATGTCTATTCTCATTAATGGTACTCCTAAAGATTATTTCCAACCTCAAAGAGGTGTGAGACAGGGTGGCCCCCTATCTCCATATCTCTTTGTTATCTTCAATGAGGTTATGTGTAGGATCCTCAACTTTATACACTGTGAAGGATGGAGTAAAGGCATCAAGATGGCTAGAAACTGTGATGCAGTCAACCACTTGATGTTTGCTGTTGATATAGTGGTTCTAGCTAGAGCAAGAGTTGATGAATCTTAGAATTTGAAATGGGGTTTAGAACTGTTCTGCAAGTGTTCTGGTCAGAAAGTGAGTAGCTCTAAATCCTCTGTCTTTTTCAGTCAAAATACTGCAAGAGAAGTGAAAAGTCAAATCAGAAGTTTGTTGAACCACCAAAAAGGGTCCAAGGAGGCTATTTATCTTGGTCTTCCTATGTACCTGCAAAGATCAAAAACCAAGGCCTTCTCTTCTGTGCTGGAGAAAACTCAAATCAGAGCTGCAGGATGGAAAACTAAAATGCTCTCTTGGGCTGGAAGAACTACTCTGGTTATGGTGGTGGCTAACACCATTCCTTCTTATGCTATGGCTGCCTTTAAATTCCCAGACACTCTCACAGATAAATTAGACAGTTTAAGTTCAAAATTTTGGTGCGGGTGATGGTGAAAATGAGAAGAAGACTCACTGGATTAACTGGAATGTGATTTGTACAAGCAAGGTCAATGGGGGTCTGGGTTTTAGAATAATGAAATTTCATAATTTAGCTCTTCTATCCAAACTTTCTCGGGCTTTATGGACTGGGAAGGAAGCTCTTTGGGTAAAGGTGTTGTTGCAAAAGTATTGTCATAGTATTCCTTTTCATCTTCTGGAGGCCCATCCTTCTCATTCCTGTTCTTGGAAGGGTATGCTGCATGTGAGAGACCTCATAAAACCCTATGCTCTCAAGTTCATTGGAAATGCTACTTCTATTGACATTTGGCAAGACCCCTGGGTGCCAAACCTTGAAAATGCTAAACCAAAACCCCCTGATGACCTACACCTTGCCCCTAAGTGGGTTTCTGAGCTGATTAATGAAGATAGGACATGGAAGATCGACTTACTTCAGAGGTGGTTCTCCCAAGAAGAAGGTGATGCCATCACTAGGCTCAACATTCCCCTCTTTGTTAGCAATGACAGGTGGGTGTGGACTAAAGAAAGCAAAGGAGAAGTCACTACAAAAGCTGTTTACCATCTCCTAAGAAATGAAACACATCAAGGGGCCAATAATGCTAGGTGGAAAGCCATTTGGAAGCTCCCTATCCATAATAGACTTAAAATGCTTCTTTGTAGAGCTAACAGGAATGTCATGCCTTGCAATCAAAGAATTCATTCCAGGTTTTCTCATTACTCTGCTCATTGTACTATGTGCAATGTGGCAGTTGAGTCTCTAGCCCACACTTTCTTCTACTGTAATGTGGCTAGGGGGGTCTGGTTTGCTATTTGTGGCCTTAGAACTGATTTAATGCCAGAGCTCCAAATGTGGCAGTGGCTGGATCTAATTTTATTGGACAAGGATTTTCAGAAGATTGGCTCTCACAGGGGAGGTCTAATCCTAGTTGCAGCAATCATTATGCAACAGCTCTGGAAGTTCAGAAAATGAGTGGTGTTTTAGTCAGAAAACTCCAAACACTCAGAGAGTAGTCAAAGAAATTGAGGGGCTTATTGAAGACCACTCTCAGATGGATGATAGCTCATAAACTTTGCCTAAAATTACCAGAAATTGGACTCCACCCCCAACTGAATGCTTGAAAGTAAATTGTGATGGGAGTGTGAAGAATGCAGAAGCTAGTGCTGCTTGGGTGGCCAGAGATAGCTGTGGAAATCTAAAAGCAGGAGAAGTGTTCCATGCCTCAAAACTCACCATCGAAGAAGTGGAATTCCTAGCTATTGAGCTGGCAGTGAAATGGTGTCTGGCTAACCAGGTCAAAGGGGTTTTATTAGAGTCTGACTCCCTTAGTGTGGTGAATGGGGTGCTGGATTGCAGGAAAGCTCATTGGCATTTGGCTAACAGATCTGCTAGTATCTCTTAATGGCTCACCATGTCAGGGAGTAGTCTTCAGTTCTGCAGTAGAAGTGCTAATAAGGTTGTTCACTTGCTGGCTGGGACAAACCTTGATAGAAAGTGTAATGTTTCTCTTAGTAATAGGGATTTTGATGTTGAGGTTCTGGATGTTGCTTTTCAGGATTTTTGTAGCTCTGCGTTGTAGTTTTTGTTGGTGAATAAAATGATCTTATAAAAAAAAAAAAGAACATTCAGTTGTTCTCGAAAAACATGCTGCACAAATAAGAGACTCGTTTTTACTCCATTTTTACTTTTTTAGTATAGTTGCCTCCTATCCCCAGAAATGGAACAGTAAGATAAAAGCATTAGAAATATCCAATTAAACTAAAGTAACAAAATATTAGGGGAAGTGTGTCTACTTTTATGATCTTTTCCTATTCCCAGTTTGTTTTTCAGTTTAGTGCTTTATTTTATGACAAATACTGGGGTGTATGGGTTTCATAGAGATTACGTTTCATCTTTTCAAATATGGATATCCAGTCTACAAATTTGGGGGCTTGGTTTATTATTTATCCTTCCATTGTTGAAACTATGCTACTAATAAAGAGTCACGTTTGAAGAAAATGCATTTAGAAACACATGCCATTAAAGGGTACCAAAACGATAAAAAGCTTGAATACACAGCTAACTGAACAAACAGCAAAATATCAGAGGCTATGCATGCTAAGATAAGAAGGCAAGAACTGACATTTTGTTGGTTTGCTTAATGTCGCAGCAGTTCACTGTAGAATCGAAAGGAAGGAGTAAGAAGCTACAGGAGGTACACTATCCAAGGAATTAATTATTTTATCTTCCGTGTAACTTGTTTTTGGGATGTTGGTGATGGATTTTCTCTTTGCTTGTGCAGGTTGGCTATGTGACTACCGTTTGTTTCTCATGTTTCCTTGTCAGATACATGATGGTAAGTTTATTTATGCTGTTTTTCCACGACATAAGAGAAATTTTCAGATGGGCATTTGAAAGTTAAGTGTAAGTTGATAGAAGTTTTTCGAGCTTTATACATCCATGTGTATGCTTCCTATCTTATGGAATTTTATAGCGAATGAGAACTCTCAGTCCCTCTTGCTTCAGATTTGTTTTCTTCACTCGTTTTTGTTTGTGCAGCTGTTATCTTATTATATATTTAACTTTTCCAGAAAACATAGAAGGCCTCTAAATTTTGTTTGTTCATCGTTGTGCTATGTATACATGTGTTGACGGACAGGAACTAACCATAACATAGTTTGATGTTCCTGGAACTGGAGACGACACTCTGGAGACCCGATACATAGCCATCATCTGTCTGTAATTGAATGTTTGATAAGCATATGCAATTATTTATATCACCGGAAAAAACATTTCCAAAAAGAACCAGAGTTTTAAAGTAAAGTAACCAAAGGCTCATAGCTAATACAAGACACAGAAAGTATACAAATCCTCCCTAAGTCAGTCAAAAGCCAACAACTTCCCTTTAATTTGCTTCCCAATCTGAGCAGAGATTATTGTGGTGTTTTCAATATCTTTCATACTAGAAATGAACTGTGAAATAACTTAGATAGCTTAGCTAGCTTGATTTTCCATCTACAAAGAGCATACCTCATTGATAAGTTACCAAAAGATTCTGGTATGTTTTGATTCACATATGGTGGTTCACTTAATAAGTGGGTTCTAATTTCGAAATTAAAGCCTATTTCTGTTTTTCTTCTTTTTTCAGGTGGTTGTTCTAATTATCTGTCGTCTAACATACCTCGGTATGAATACTCGAGTACGATGCTGGTTCATGCTTCGTACCATACCTCTTTCACTCGCATAATTATTTGGATTGTAGACAGTAGCGATAGAGATTGTAGTCAACGGAGATGTAAAATGACATGAGACCGAATATGATTATGTCATAGTCTATTACCCGGAATTCGTCTACAGCCCAAGGTGATCTTGAGATTGTAAGATTGTGAAAGTCCTCTCCTGGACTCATAGTATTATTTCTGTATATAAAGAACGATACAAGAAATATATTTACATAAAAAGTCCCTATACATAGCTATAATGACATTTGTGCTATTACGCCCCCTCATTCAGAGCGGGAGAACGGACGCTCAGACTGGATCGAAAACGCTCGTAGAGATGACGGGGCAACCCCTTGGTGAAAATGTCAGCGTACTGGTAGTCAGCCGGGATGTGAAGAACACGTAGTTGCCCCAATCGAACTTTCTCACGAACAAAATGCAAGTCAATCTCTACATGTTTGGTGCGCTGATGCTGGACCGGGTTACCGGAAAGGTAAACGGCACTCACGTTGTCACAGTACACAACTGAGGCAGGAGGCGGTGGGACCCGTAGCTCAATCAGAAGATTGCGAAGCCAACACAACTCAGAAACGGCATTGGCAACTCCACGATATTCGGCTTCAGCAATAGAGCGGGATACTGTGGCCTGGCGTTTAGAGGACCAACTGAGAAGGTTGTCACCGTAGAAAACGCAATAACCAGAGGTGGATCGACGAGTGTCAGGACAGCCAGCCCAATCAGCATCAATATACGCGGTAAGACCAGTGGGAGCCGATGTAGAGATCCTAAACCCGTGATCAAGAGTGCCGCGGACGTAACGGAGAATGCACTTCAGTGCATGAAGATGAGGTTCACGAGGATCATGCATGAAGATACATATTTGCTGCACGGCATAAGATAGCTCGGGGCGAGTAAAGGTGAGATACTGTAGTGCACCTGCCAAACTGCGGTAGAGAGTAGGATCAGAAACTGGTGGGCCAGATCCCCCTGTGAGCTTAGCACCAGTCTCGACGGGGGTGGTGACGGGTTTGCAGGCCGTCATGGAAGCACGTGCAAGAATGCCCATAGCATACTGTCGCTGAGATAAGAACAACCCAGAAGAGTCTCGAGAGACAGCAATGCCGAGAAAGTGATTCAGAGGTCCGAGATCTGAAATGGCAAACTCACGGGACAGCTGCGCAACTAGATGCTGAAGGATGGCGGAGGAAGAGCCAGTAATGATAATATCGTCCACATAGAGAAGGAGATATACAACGTCAGATCCTCGACGATAAACAAAGAGTGACTCATCGGTCATGCACCCTGAAAATCCCACTGAACTAGTAAGGAATGTAGCAAATCGCTGAAACCAGGCTCTGGGTGCCTGTTTGAGGCCGTATAGCGATTTTTGAAGACGACAGACATAGTCAGGATGGCGAGAATCATGGTAACCTGGCGGCTGATGCATGTAGACAGTCTTCCAGATCCCCATGCAAGAAAGCGTTCTTGACATCAAGCTGGCGAATAGGCCAAGAACGCGCCACAGCTATGGTCAAAACTGTACGAATGGTAGCCGGCTTGACAACCGAGCTGAAAGTCTCCTCACAGTCCACCCCAACCATCTGGGACCGACCATTAGCAACCAGTCGGGCCTTGTATCTCTGCAAAATACCATCAGCTCGAAACTTGTGCCGAAATAGCCAAATAGCCCGAAGAATATTGCCCCTGGCGGGCCACGGGACCAAATCCCAAGTATGATTCCGGACCACAGCTTATGGGGAGCTGTGGCAGAAAGGTTTGGGTAGCACAAACACCCAAAAGTGCGAAGATGATCATAGGTGGGTATGCGCTGATAGAGAACGACAGTTGGAATGTTGTTCTGAAGTGCAGTAGTGGGAAGAATGTTGTGCAAGTAGACTGCTGTAGACAGAGACTCAACCCAGAAGGAGGGAGGGAGAGAGGCCTGAGCAAGAAGGGTGCGAGAGATGTCGTTGACACGACGAATCATGCGTTCGGCCTTACCATTTTGAAGGGAGGTTTGGGGGCACGCGAAACGAAAGATAAGACCATTTTGAGCGGCATAGTCATGGAAAGGACCATTATCGAATTCACCCCCTAGGTCACATTGGAAGGTCTTGATTTGTGTATGAAACTGAGTACGAACAAAATTACCGAATTGCTTGAATTTGATAAAAGCATCAGATTTTTGTTTCAAGGGATAAATCCATAGGAAGTGAGAGAAATCATCAAGCAATAATAGGTAGTATTTGTACTTTGATTGACTAAGAACGGGATAAGTCCACAAATCACTATGAATAAGGTCAAATGGTGCAGCGGTAGAAGATAAAGAAGGGGAAAAAGGTAGCCGAACATGTTTACCAGTCTGACAAGCATGGCATAAAGTGGTGTTCTGAGCTTTAGTAGAAGAGATATGGCTATGAGTTCGAAGGTAGTCTAAGACTTGGCTTCCAGGATGGCCAAGACGGTTGTGCCACACAGGTGCCGGAAGAACAGCAAGAGATTGCGGTTGGGAAGTCGGTGGAGTGGAGTGAAGCGGATAAAGATCTCCAGTACTATTGCTTCTCAACAATATTTCCCCCGTACGAAGGTCTTTGACAGAGAATCCCTTGGGGTCAAATTCAACGGAGACATTATTATCAACAGTGAATTGACGAACGGAGACAAGATTTTTAATAATGTGAGGGGTGAAAAGAACCCTATTGAGGTGAAGAGGTCGATTATGGGTACTGAGAGTCTGCTGACCGGAACCACAAACCGGAATAGTCATACCATTTCCAACAAACATATGAGAAATAGGACTATCTGAGGAGACAGAAGAAAGCATACCAGCGTGAGATGTAAGATGCGAAGATACGCCCGAATCCATATACCAATTATTGTCTGGGATCGCTGTAAGAGCATGTAGACGTTCTCTAGAGTTCGGCTGAAGTATACTCTGGTCGAATGTTGGAGGCGGTGGAGTGTGTAGCGGTGCAGGACGCCAAACCCATCTGCCCCCCTGATCCGGTGAAACCCATGTAGTAGCAGATGCCATGTAGTAGTAAGAAGTGCACTGAAGAGGCAAAATCTCGCGAAACGTAACCCAAAAAAAAACTTCAGAACTGATCCAAGTAGTCCAAAAATGAGTAAACGGACCAAAAATCGACTTCAGAACACCAAAAAACCTTAGGAATCTGTCTTCGCAGGTCCAAAATCGGAGCAAAAATGAGCCAAGAAGCTAAGTAGAGGTTGTTATGAGCCAAAAACACCCTCTGGAGCCGGTACTGAAGCCGCGGATGAATCAGAGAGGTTTTGGAGCCACAAGGAAGCCGGTTAGCCGAGAGGAAGGCGCTGAGCCGGCCAGGAGCCGTGCTCTACAAGCAGCTGGGGCGAAAGCCGCGTAGCCGTGACGGCTCGAGCCGATGGGACGAAGCTGACGCTGCGCTGGAGCGGCTTCGGAAGCCGTGAGTGAGCCGGATCTGCTGGGAAGCGCGCCGCACGCCTGGGAACGAGCCGGCGAGTGGATCGGAGCGAGGCGGAGTGCGGAGGCTTGTGGAGGCGCATCCGGGCGCGTCGCAACTCTGTTCGCCTTGAAATTTTCGGGTTATGGTCGGAAATTAATTCAGAACAGAATGGGAGCGGTGGTGAGATGAACCGACCACTGTAGAATGAGGTAACGAAGAACAGTCTGTGCGTTTCGAATTGGACCGAAACGAAGAGCGAACTTGCGGAGTATACGATGAAAAGTTTCAACGGGCTAGGGAGGGACGATGTTGATCGGCGTTAATTGTTTCCGGATCAACTGAAGTGGCGTGTGGCCGGAGCGAAGAAGAAGAGCAGGGAACAAGAACCCTTGCTCTGATACCATGTAAGATTGTGAAAGTCCTCTCCTGGACTCATAGTATTATTTCTGTATATAAAGAACGATACAAGAAATATATTTACATAAAAAGTCCCTATACATAGCTATAATGACATTTGTGCTATTAGAGATGCCTAGTTTCTCCATATTTTTTCTTAATTAAGAAAAAATACAAAATATTAGTCTAGTTGTTATTTTAATTTAGTCGCTTGTTTGGGGGCGACAACTCTTTTAATCACTCAATTTTCCTCCTTGTACAGTACTTTAAATTAATTGAATAATTAAATAATCTCAAGTCTATGCTCGTGGGATCGATAACTTGGGGTTGAAATACCACCTCTATATTACTTGACCGTGCACTTGCGCATACGCGTTAAGAAATCATGTCAAGTCTTTGGCGCCGTTTCCGGGGACATCGGTAGTTAGGAGTTAGTTTATAGAACTCCTATTTTATTTTTTATTTTGTTTTCTTTTCTATCTCTGTGCTTCACGGGTGTCTTGTGAGTTTGTTTTCTCAGGAACACAGGAAGCAAGAGATTCTACTAAGCATGAGGAGCGAAGATTATTATTCTGGTCCCCCCTATTGTTTCTACTGCAGGGATAACCATGAAGAAGATGATGCATTCATAAGTTGGTGCTATCGATGCGGTATTTATCATGATAACAGCGACCCATGCCGAGTTCATCCACCCCGGCTCCTTCAGCAGCCACAAGAGGATTCACGGACAACTATAGAGCATTTGTGGGAGATGATAAATTTAAATACGAAGAAAGTTAAGGAATTGGAGATGTCAGTGGCAAGGTTATCATATTCACAAGAGCCCCAAGAGGAGGCCATGCCACACATTGAGACTCAAGCTGAGCCTCCGTCACCACCACCACCACAAAAGAATGTGCCACGAGATACAGTTGTGGAAGAAGAGGCGCCCGAGCCGAGCGAAGAATGCAGTTTCCATAAACCAGTTGTGGACTTTGCCATTCATGAGGACTCTGACTCTGATTCAGACTGGGGTGGACCTGTGTATCCAGGACGGGAGGACCAACCGTATTGCGAGCCAAAACCTCTGTCTATCTCACATCCTTGAAATGAGTGGGAAGACACCGACATTGGAAGCATGTGGTGTGGTGATGGAGAAGTTGATGAAGAACTTGTTCCCATACCTATTGAGGTAAACGCACCTACTCATAATTTTGAAGATTTCTCCATATCTCATATTAATAAAGTTTGTGATGAGTTGGAAAGACTTGTGTATGGAAATTCTTATGTGGAAGAGCATCATGAGAACTTTCAATTTCTTGTCATATTGACTATTCTATTGATGATCCTCACGCCAAAGTCAAGAAATTTGAAACCAACAAGTCAGGGGGTGTTAATAACTTACATGTCCTAAATGAAGAGCATCGAGAGCAGAAGAGGTATTATTGGGATGTGTACATGGAAAGAGGATCATACAAGCCCATTAGCACTTTGTTGAAATTAATCAAGAAGATAAACTGCAAGATGAAAAGATTTAGCTTCCACAACTCTCGACCATCGTCAAAGCACAAGGGTGAACTTGTGAAGAAAGTTCTATAGAAGTGATGGTGGAAGAAGAACAAGAAGTGGAGGGATAAAGCTGCCTCCACAATCCTTGTCGTTTGAGGTAACCGGGTCGGGCTGTCGACCTTAAATTACAAGCGCTTCTTGGGAGGCAACCCAAGTAGAGTAGGATGTCATTTGCTTTATTTATGTTTAGTTCTCCATAATTGATTTTGAGAGGTGTGAAAGAGAGACTGATGAGCTAACAAGTGTTTGCAGGTGATGTTTAGCGAAAAGTCTACCCCAGTGTGTCACAACACATTTGACCCATATGGGGACTCGTGAGGAAGTTGGGGATTTTTCGTGCGCATTGCGCGCAGCATGGAGCAATCTACCCCGGTGTGCGAGGCACGCACGACCTTAAGGGAGCTACATTGTAGCATGTTGTAGCTTGGGGATTGCTTAGGTGTCCATGTAGGTCCGGGCACCACAGTTGTCTCTAACTCTCTCAGCTTCTACGTTTCGAGCAATAGTTGTTGAGATCCACCGCCTACACAATTAAGCGAGGAAACCTCCTAGTTGATCTCTTAATTCGTTGAGGACAACGAATCGCTTAAATGTGGGGGGAGTGGGGGTGTTCTACTTTCGCTAGCCATGCTTTGTCTTGCATTAACCTTGTTACATGTGGTTTGTGTAGTATTGTGTTAGTTTGGTTAGTGTAGGGTGTTAGTGTCTTATTATGCAGGGTTTAAATTTATGCATTGCTAGCACGTTTACTTTATTGAGTCCCCTACCCAAAACTTGTGGTTTATCGAATTGGCCAGTTACATATAGAGTGTAGGAAATATGATAAAAATTTTTTACAAAAAAACATAAAAATAGAAAAACAACAATTCCTAAAAAATTAATTTTTTTGAGTTAAGGGTAATTGATAAAGCTTGAAACTAGAGAGAGAGTTTATTGAAGACTCTCAATGAATTGGAAGCACCGTATTAGGAAAAATCTTACTTTTTAGTATTTTACGCACCAAATTCATGAAAAAGGAAGTCTCGGGTATTCGGGGAAAAGAGGAATGTATATTGTGGGCATACATTTAGTTCCTATATTGTGCTAGGAGGATTTAGTACTAAGGAGTTGAATAGTCTGTTTTCACTGAAAACTTGTGGCCTCTAAACATTTGGGGTGGACCTTCGTGTAGAATAGTTTCATGTGGTACGCTGCTCTATGCCTAAGTTAAGTTAGGGAGTGTACACCATCCCTTACGGCGGTTTCAAGAGCTAACCGAAAAAGCCCACACTTAGTTACTCTAACTGCACGACTGAAAATAAAAGGAAGGGAATGAAAAAGAAATCAAAATCTTCTCTTGGACTAGATACGGTGAACAGCCTAATTGCGCCCGTTCGCGCGGGGAATTTGGTTGCAAACCAATTAGAGTGTCTAAGGAAAATTAAATCAAGTCGTATTACACGGAGTTGTTTCTCGAATCACTGGGATGTTTTGGGACCCCTTAGTGAGCTTGTGGGGAGGATCATTGTATTTTCAATTCCTTGTTGCGGTTGTGTGAATTGCAAAAGAGACTTGTGAGAGCTTAATGATTCTGGTTTGTGATAGCGAGATCGCCCATCTCATATGAAAAAGGAAAAATTGTGTTTTAATTCATACATTGTTCTATAATCGAGTTCAATTGTATAGTCATGTACATTACCTTGCGTGTGTGTGTGTTGTGTGTGACACATGGCTAGTAAGGTTTTATGCAATTTGGTGGATTAAAACGTAGTCTAAGGTTTAGTTTTGCTCGGGACGAACAAAAAGGTAGTGTGGGGATTTGATAACTCTCTATTAGAGTTATATGTCTTGCACGTTTTATATCGTTTTGTGTGATTTCCGAGTTGATAATCTTAGTCTTACACTATGATTAGAGAGAAAACATAGAAGTTTAGGTATAGGTGTTAGTTTGTTAATCCTACAGTTTCGCGTATGATTTTTTTTAATTTTATCTCATTTGATCGTAGGGGTTGTGTTTTGTGTTGTTTTGGCAGGAAACGGAGCTTGGGAGATGAAGACGAGATGAAAAACGGGCGTTGGAGATTATTCGGGAGCTAAAACGAAGAAGAAATCAACAAAGAAATGGTGAAAAGACATGGAGAGGGGGGGCAAGTGTCATTTAATCAAGTTTTTGTAATGACACTTTAACCCCCACCCCATACTTAGCCAAAATTCGGAGCAAAAATGGAAGAAAACTCACTGTTTTGCACGATCAGATGATCTAGGGTTCGAGGTTTTTTTTTTCTTCTTCTTCCTTTCAAATCTTGTACGGAGAAACTACTTAGCTTTGCTAGATTGATTTCAAGTAGTTAAATTCTTTTTCTAGGAATCTCTACGAGAGCCTAGGGTTATGTAGACGATTAATTTTCCGGATTCTTAGATTTTGCTTCATGATTATGATTTGATTTATTGAATGAACGCATAGTTTCTGGACTTTATTGTTGAGCTTAGTCTATTGACACGATTAGGATATAATTTGATATTCAACAAAACTAAGAGTTATTCATGAATCAATTTCTTGCTTAAAGTTAATATTCGTTCTAGTTACACGTTCTTGTTCATGCTTAATCTTTAGTATGAATGGAGTAGCTACCCGGACGTACTAGCTAATTTGATGAGTGCACGATAGTGACTTTGTCTAATTGTGATGAGAACTTGAACACAATCCCGAATCACCGAGAACGAAAAGGAGAAGTGTTAGGATTGACCTAGTGTGGGTACATTCGGTAGGATTATTTAGCTGTTCCGGGAAACGGTAGGGCGACATGACCCGTCATCGTACCAGTAGATGACCTACTAGAACAGACCAGTAGATAACATGAGACCGAAAGGAGATTTCAGTCAACCGAGATGTAAAATGACATCAGACCGACAGGATAATGTCATAGCTTATTACCCGGCTGAACTATAATAGGATTGACGTGTTACATAGCTGAACCGGAATTCGTCTACAGCCCTAGGTGATCTATATTTCGCCGTTTCTCCATATTTGTTTCTTAATTAAGAAAAAATACAAAAATATTAGTCTAGTTGTTATTTTAATTCAGTCGCTTGTTTGGGGGGCGACAACTCTTTTAATCACTCAATTTTCCTCCTTGTACCGTACTTTAAATTAATTGACTAATCAAATAATCTCAAGTCAGTCCTCGTGGGATCAATAACTCGGGGTTGAAATATCACCCCTATATTACTTGACCGTGCACTTGCGCATACGCGTTAAGAAATCGCGTCAAACATCCTTCTAGAAATTTTTTCATACTCAAATTTCAAGTCGAAGGGTCAAGTTTACTTTCTGGAAACCCTAGTTCAGTTGAGCTGTCTATGAGGGGTAAAACAGTAATTTTACAATATTTTAAATTAAAGACTAAGATCATGATGCAGGGCTCTCAGTGACAGTTTCATAACATCTGAATCCAATTGTGTCTGACTGGCCTTAAACCTGATTAATCATACTGAAATATTGACTAAACTGAAATTTAGTTTAACCTCGAGGACTTGAGTGCAAATAACCAGAACTTGAGATTCAAGCCTAAATTGGAAACTATGTGACTAAGCAGACTTATGAGACTTGTCAACTAGGCATAAATAAGGATTCAGAGACAGTGATAGTAGGAAGTAGAGCATCTACAAGAGAATGAGCAAATGCACTTTTGGAGGAAAAAAAATGGTCCAAAATACATAAAATTAGGACTGCAACTCGGGCGGGCTGGTCGGGTTGGCACCCCTAACCGAGCCCGAGCCTGAGTTCGGTTGAAGTTGCCCAAGCCCAGCCCGAGTTCGGTCGAGGCTGCCCAAGCCCTGCCCAGCCCGAGTTAAGAGCATCGCCAACCCGTCCGAGGCCCAAATTCGTACAAAATAATTCGGGTTCGGGCTGATTCGGGCTAGTACATTAAATTTAATACATTTATTAATACATAAGAGAATAATAAATTGTTGGTTAAAAAAGAAAAATAACTTGTTCAAAAACCAAAAAATATGATTAAAAGCATTATAATAAAAAGAAAACAAACCTATTCATCTTAGATATGCTATAAAATTATCTCAAAATGTAGTATTTATAGGTAGTTGTCATGCAAAACGGGCAATTCCGATTAGCCCGTTGTTTAATATTTGTGTCCAAGTCCGACCCTAATTGCAATTCGGACGACGAATTTATGTCCAAGCCCGTCCAAATTACTAAAACTATGTGTCCGGGCCCTATTTTACTTCGGACTGGGCTCGGGTTGGTCGGGTTCAACCCGCCCAAGTTGCACCCCTACATAAAACACAATTCCAAAACTTAGGACACTTAAATGGAGGAGCAAAGTGAGGACATACTATTCATGAGTTGCAAAAATAAAACTATTTTATATTTAAAATTTTGATTACCTTCTATAATTTGTTTGTTATGGGTTTAGGTGGATTAGGCTTTTTTGGGAAATGCTAAACGTCACCCTTTTTCTTCACCTTTCAAGTCACCCCTTATGTGGATGTTTTTGATTGGTGATGTGATTATAGAAATATCTTGAAATAAATAGTTGCCACAATCATATCTTGACACTTAAGGGGTGAACTTGAAGGGTGAAGAAAAAAGGGTGAAGCATAGCAGCCCTCTTTTTTTTAGGGAACGTGGATCTGGCCTTTAATGGCTTGTAATGGCTGGATTATGCTACAAGTTAGATTTTATTTACATTCTTAACTAACTAATTTTGGACTCTGTTTTTTTCTTATTTTAAAACTAAGTATTGACGTGCTTACAATTTTATAACTTATCCGGTCACCCCCTAAGAAAATTGTGACTAATTGGTCAACCCTATTTTTTATTTAAACTAGGTTCGCTCCGCGCGCGTTGCGCGCGGCGCACCGGTGATTCGAGTATTACATTGTTTAGGTGCGTTGATTGTGTGCATTATTTCAATTAACATTGGCTTGAGTGTAATTGCGGGAATTAGTTCACTCATGCAACATATTGCGCTTAATGTTTGATAAACAGTACTTGTTCGAAGTTGTTGGTAATATGAGAAGCATAGCTACTCTACATAGCTGGAAACATAATATTGACATTTGGAAAACGCAACATTCACATGGGGACACAAAGTTGCTGGAACTACAACCCCGAGCCAATTCTAAGTTCATCAGCATTGTTAATATCTGTATTTTGTTTCCCAAAAAAGTTTAATTTAAACAACTGGGTATACCTTATTCACAAGAATCAACAAATTAAACAGCATCTGCAGTAGTGACATGCTCCATGACTACCTTTCAACTGAGGTAATCTTCAAATCAAGGGTCTCAAAACAGTTTCAACGAATACCTTCTCCCGATCAAAATATGTCTACCTGTGGATCAAACTCCCCATGGACTTTTAGGCAACAAACCAAATGACATGCATTAGGAAAGGGGATTTTTCCCCAAAAATGAAAGCTCAATCGCTTACCTGAAGAATCGAGGATAGGGTCTACAAAATTCTCAAACGGTAACAACGTCGTGCAACGAATTTCGACAGCGGCTGGAGGTGGAATCCCCTTAAAAAAAAAAAAAAAAAAACAATGAGAACTATTAACTGGAAAAAATAGAACAGGCAAACAGCACAACAGCTGCATAAGCAATGCATTCAGAAATGAAAACTAATTAACCGACAAAAGCAATCACAACTATATCCTAGCCATCTTTTTTCGCATTGTAATCAATTTTAACATCACCTTATTGAATAAATATCCCTGATACCCTTTGGCATAGAGCACACTACTTTCCAGACCTCAGATCAGAAATTGCATTCTGCAATGGGTGCTCATTTTCTACAGGGGTATGCACTGCGTATAGAGTCCCTCATTGTGAAGTTGATCACATATGTCAGTGTAAATGGAGTGGTCAGATGAAGGCTAAAGAAAAGTGCATGTTCATCTTTTACATTATAGAAATAACAAGCTGACAAGTCCGCTTTCAGGGCTAACCCAATATATATAAAACTCTGAATATTTGCTACATACAGTGCTAAAGGTCAAGGGGAACATGAAGTTGTTAGCAGCTTGTTCGGCCAGAGACTCCAAACAACATGACCATTTTCACTCACACAGTGATTAAATACTTGATTTTAAGAGAAAGGTGTCACTTTCTAAACACGATCGATTGAGGTACAGAAGACAAAACTCTGCATATTTGCTACACACATAAAGGCCAAAGGGAACATGAACAGCTTGTTAGGCCAAAGACTAAAAACACGAACATTTTGACCCAACACAGTGATTGAATACCTGATTTACAGTGAAAGAGAACACTTCCAAAACTTTTTGGATTCAGGTACGTGGGCTTAACAAAATCCAAGAACAATTATAAGTTAGCCCAAATCAATAAATCTATTCATGAAGAGGAAAAGATCAAAAGCCTAAATGTTATTTATTCCTGCAAATCAGTTAACCCTGGAGCCTAACTATCTCAAACGAAAGGCATTCATAAGAATGTAGATCCATAGCAGACAAACTGCCTTCAGATTTTCATCAAACAGATCATTCGTAAAATCAGAGCATATCAGACAAATACTACCAGGAAATTAAATCAAACAAATGGAAATCTATGGGAGAAAGTTAATAAAGAGAACAAAGAAAGACTAACAAATTCAATTTTTGCTTCAGAAGCAATCTTTTCATTTCTAGTCAATGCACGAAGTGAACCAAGCACACCAGTACCAAATATTCCAAGGCCATTCATAAGAGCAAAAAATGCATTAGGTAGCGCATCTCCTTGAAGGGTTTCCTGAAAAAAGGAGCTACATTTTTTCAGAAAGCTTAAACTTTTGTAATAACAGGCATATAGCATTGAAAGAAATCCATTTATATATTACTTCTACCCTCCATCTGGATAAATAGATCTGGGTTCCATCGCAGAAATGTACACGGTAACTGAGTAAAGAGTGAATCTTCCAAACCCGAAGGATTTAAAAATTCAAATGAACAGACACGAACATGTAATGTACATAGAGTTCAAATCTCGACCTTTTGTAATTGCTCTGACCAGCAACACCATCAGCTGGAACAGTAAGGCCATGGATTTTATCCGCCCAACCTACAAATATCAATTAAGATGGAGGAGCATCTCAGAACATCTAAAAACAGTGTCATTAAACAACCTGAAGTCGATATAGGATGGCTCGTTTTCAACTGCATAAACTTCGTTTTCCTCAAACTCTGCATCACCTACCCTTGTATCAGGATTTCTAATGCTAAGAACAACTTTGTTCCCATCAATCACAAACTGCCTCAACTGGTGACTAAGGACACCCTCCGCAATTTTGCAGTCATAAGCGGTAACAACCTTCTGAATTGCTTCTGTTAAATCTTTATTCTGCAATTGAAAAATAGAATTTAGTGATGAACTGAAAGACAGGTCATCATCCAGTTTACTACGTACAGTACCAAAATAAAACCTAACAGGAGAAAGGTAAAGCAGAATAGAATTAGCTTACAAGACCACACATGAATCATATAAAGCCTCTAAGCTCACGCCTTATTTATTTTTTAAAGCGTAAGCTGAGCTAATATGCAGCTGAATTACATCAATTACGAAAAGTGTGGGGTGACTACAAAGTCCTCAAGCAGAGAGTAGCATTCATAGCCATTTAACAAGAGTATTTAGATTTGCACATCAGGCCCTGAGGCTGATAATCACCACAATCGTATCACATTATGTCAACCCTATTCTAACCAGACGTCCCAGTAACCAAGCACCAGTAGCCCTCAGAGCACTACCACCTCACTACAGAAATTGAGGTAGGGTCGACAATCGTACGGGCGACAATCATATATGATGTGCATTAAATATTGATTTCCTCCTATAGAATTTGTGACAGGCTAATTTCAATTAATTGGCATTTGCAATGTAGAACAAAATATTGATTTACTGCTAAACAAAATTAACTTGCAGGCAAGTACAAATGGACATAAAGCAAATTATACGTATTTTAACAGCTTAGCAAAACTAAATATATTAATTGTGTGTCAGGTGATTAGTCACTATACCACAAAGAAGCACAAGAGAGGCGAATCGGAATGGAGTGATAGGAGATACCTACTGGATGGAGATCGTTGTCTAGCTGGTCCTGCAAAAACAGCATCCAGCCATTTGTGAATGGAAGTAGATCATACATAAAAAAGATGTCAGAGTAGTACGACATGTATCAAGTCACACTAAAGAATTTGAAACTCTAAGTCCAACCAGGAACCATGCTTATTTCAGCAACTAATATTTATATCGATAGTGACTCGAACAATACTACTTACATTACCTCAGTAGACATTAGCTGCTGCCCTAGGTGTCTGTTTAAAATTAGCAAACATGTGATCTCTACCTGAAAAACAAAGCCACCAAAAACAATAGCGCCTTATCATTATCACGCGAGAACTACGAAAAGACACTCAAGGTACCCCATTATCATTATCAGATAAGAGTGCTGTCAGACACTTACAAAAAACAATACCCCATTATCATTATCAGATTAGAGATAACCATATCGGGCCATCGTCAACCACTTCAATTGCAGGAATCAGGAGGACACAAACTGAAATTATTAAGAGGTGATAAGGAAATCTGAATTTGATCAACTACATCAATTACTCCATATATAAATCTCTTCCAACAAAAAAAGAGAGTAAAACTGATTCAATAAATCAAACGCAACCACATCCTTTTACTGAAACTGATCCGAATACTAATCAAATTGGTCAAGCTATGTATAGCTTGAAGGTAGAATATGCTAAAGGGGACACCTGACATCTGGCATGAGAACCAAAGATGTATTGAAAAGAAGAAGTATAAGAGAGAATCAATGTCTCTCTGTTGGTTGGATAGGTCTGCCAAGGACAAAAATCAAATAATCAAACATTTTATTCAACGTTCGCATAGTTCACATGTCCGACACTTAAATTTTTCATCCATTATTAGAAGTAAGACCACTGAGTTAAGGTTAGACACCCTTTAAAACTACATGATGATAGATGGTTAATAAAGCATATCATTGTCTGCTAAAACAACAGGCAAACTAAACTTATCGGTACACTCAATGTCCATATGATCAAACCCAATTTCATTAGTACCGACTCCAGACAAAATAAGCAGAGGACGTTTCCTTTTCGACGCCTGCATCAGCAAAGATGAGAAAATCATGATAGAACACAAAAGTCCATTCAACCAGAAACAAAAAAACATATGAACATTAGTCTATAAAACATTGTGAATGCTGATCAGCCGAAAATTAATTGCATTTCATGGTAAACCGCACTGGCACCGAATTAAATCAAGACAATAAAGCAACTTCCAAGTAGCTGCATGAGAAGGTTGGGGAGGTGGCGGTGATTGATTCCAGTCGAATCCAATGGTGAGCCCAGATGCTGCAACCCAGCAGACTGGAGCCACCTCGCCATGACCGCATCCCCCGCATCGGTTCCGGGTCCAGCGCCAGAGTGATCATACAGAGCAGCTGCTGCAGCATGGCTCTGCTGAGTCTGACCACCCATGTGGCGCTGTGATCGGCGTTTCATAATATATACTGACCATCATGGTCTGTTATCAGCATGAGAGCGTAAGGCCATGAAAATGTGTATATATCCACTCGTGAATCATTGGTCATTACACATAAGATAAGGTAGTAACATTCTGTTTACCGAATATAACAATCCAGCTGAACTTTTAGTAACTGGTTTTTACATGCTTAACAGAGATGCTTAAACGAATAGAACTAACCGAACCATCATGAATTAAAGCTATTCAACAACACCACCACCTACACTTGACATTTGAAGCAATTACATCCAGAAAACATAGGCGATAGTCAACATTAGCATTCTGCCAGCCAACGGCCTATAATGCAACCGAAAAAGGCTTAGACCGAGGGGATGGGGCTCAGATAGGTCGCTGACTGTACAGAGGAATATCCCACCGCCATGGCTGCAACAAAATGATTTGCCCGCCAATAAACGGATCGCATCCTCAATTGACCAAATCATGCTCAGGCTTTGTCTATCATCACTGCCCCCTCAGTAGCAACACGAATAGGCAAATGAAATTGCATAGGCTCACACGTCTGTTTCGAACCACGTTACGAGGCGAACTTCTTCCACCATGGCTGCAAAAGCGATTTGCCTCGCCAGTGGCGGAAGATTGCAGCCTCTAAAAACCTATCATCACCACCTCTAGCAACAACAGAGGCCATATAATGGTAGGGTTAAAAACGTGGGATGTTGGCTTAGCTGTTACGCAGATATGTATATGCTGTTATCTGTAGAGGCTCAGATCGGTAAATGCGATCAGACTACGGCGACACCGCCATGGCTGCAACAACAGCGAGAGGCGACGCTCGCTGAGGTTGCCCTGCCAAGACGAGGGTCTGAACCGTGGTCTAAATTGCAAGATATAGAAATTCATCATCACAGCCTCTCAGTAATTGGCTAACCCAGACGCAACTGAACCAAAATACAATTTGTGAATGCAATAAAGCCATGGCAAGAAACCAAATCAGAAGATGAGATCTTTGAATGAAATCTGCTGTTCTTCAGCATAGTATATCACAGTACCCAAATTCCAACCCCCATCTGGTACAGCTAACCATAGCAAAAACTTGGACGAGATCTTTGGTGCAGAAACTTGGACGAGAAAATTGAGCTTGGGAGCAAAAATTGTAAGAGTAGGTGGAGTTGAGAGGATCTTCAAGTACAATTTCAGCCTTGTGGAAGGTGGAAAGCTGATTAAAGCTTCACAATGCTTTCTATCAACAACCGCCGGCCCTATAGCAGGCATCCTTTTCATTTCCACTGAAAAAGGTTGCCTTCTGCAGCGAGAAATCGATATAGTTGTCTTCCCCAACCGGAAAGGTCATCAGAATTCCTTACAAGGTGAGTTACCAAAACTGTATATTTTTTCTTTCCTGTGACATTTTAACGTGTATGAATGAGATAGCTAAGTCTTGTACTCAATGCAGGTGTCAATCCCTATAGGAAAGATGCTGAGAGCAAATGAAAGCCAGAATCTGAAGAGACCAAGAAGGAAGTACATAGAGATAGTTACTCAGGATAATTTTGATTTCTGGTTTATGGGATTCACAAGCTGCCGAAGAACTCTCAAGTATCTTCAGCAAGTCATAACTCAGACTCAATGATCATAGTCACAAATTAGAAGATTTTTTGTTTCTGCACTCTTTTTTCCACCTCAGAAGAAGCAGAAATGTGATGTATATAGTTGCGTTAATGAAGTTTACTAAATGTATAGACAAAACAGTATTGACATTCTCATTGATATCTCTGTAACTGCATTATGGATAATTGACATTAGATTTGTGATTTCATTTATAGTTCACTCATAAACAGTAGAGAACAAGAGAGAGTATTACGGGAAACCTACAGGTTCATGAATTTGCACAAATAGTTTATGAAATTCTATCCCTAGAATCGCAAGAGGAGATAATCTGTGTCTAGAATATCCTAATGAAATGACTCTATGGATATAGGTTAATGAAATCACATTTTGCAATTTCTTTTGTAGATATTACTAATAACATCATAATTTCGGAAGATATAGAATACAAGAACTAAGTTCACTGCCTCAATAAAATCAACAGATGTCCTTTCATTACACCTCAGGTCATGACAGTGATGAAGAGAAAAGAAAAATGGTTCACAAATAGATCTAAGCCCGATATAACCTTTGATAAGATGCAGAGTTTTGGTCCTCGTTTACCTAAAAATTCCAGTGCAAGCCCCAATTCCAGAACGTTAACTTTTTCTTCAGCACAGTCAGCAACAATAAATATGAAAACCAAAATTTATTTTATGGCCACATTTTTGCCAAGAGAGGCCTTAACTTCCATAACTTTGTTGTCACATTCTACAGTATCCCCTTCGGCCGTGGACGCAATCGTGTTGGATATGACTTTTGGCCCATAAAAAAAGTCAATTTTCTTAGAAGTAAGTCAATTATGTTTATGCTAACAAAGATTATACATTATACATTTCATCTATTAGACAAATCAAATATGATCTTCAAAAAAAGACAAATCAGATATGAGTTTTATAATAAAATACTTCAAAGTCACTTTTATATAATGAGGTTGAAGATCTGCATTTACCTATATTTACATGAACATCGTCGTCGACTTTGACATAAAAATCTGCATCCCATTTCGAAACAGCAGTCGCGAAATAGGCCTTCGTCTCGGCAGAAAGCTCGAGATATCCTTCCACATGATCCTGCTCAAATTAACCAAAATTAAAACGAGCTTAAAGGCACAAAACCAGGAAAGAAAATAAAAAGTACGAGAGAAATATAGAAGAAAAAATGAGTTTTACCAGTCTGAAGAAATCGCCATACTTTTTGTCTTCCGCTTCAGTTGCTCAGTCCAGTATACCAACAACCGTGGCACTAATGAAATAAATAAATAAATTATTGTTCATCGTGGCCAAAATCTAAAATTGCTGGCTGTAAAAGAGACTGAGTTCTTACCTATGACCAAAGCGAATGATGATCCCCTTCTCTTCCTCTAGCTTTCTTCGATTATCGTCTACTCATAAATTTAAAATGTCACAAAAATTAGTTTAATAATTCATCGATTATTAGCAATTCGGAATCAACGACCCAAAGCCAGTGAACTAAACTTGGACAATATCGTTAGACAATATCGAATTCTAGGATATGGGGTTTGTCTAGTTTTCTTATTGAAGTAAACAAAATCCCATCCAAGAATACAATTAATGTCTCAAACCCAGCAGCAGAAAATCTAGCATCACAATGACTCACCATGTTGTGCTGAACAAGATACCTAACAGTGTCTCTTATCCCAGAAGAAATGAGGTTTGCTGTAAAGCCCAAAAACACCTTGCACCTCACCGAATCTCTGTAAACATGGTCCTTCTCCTCTTCACTGCAATCATCTGACAAGGCCTCAGTTGGAAGCCTCCGGTCTAGCTTCAAAACCCACCAAACGCACCAAAAAAAGGAAAAAAAAAACACACTAATCAGCAAATTTGGAATAACCGACTCTGTTTTGTTTAATATTTACATATATCATTGTTTCTAGCAAATCTTTTGTTTTGTTATCATTGCAGGCAGATGAAGAGACAATAATATGTATAGTTAATTTCTAGTTGAGTTAGAACAGGCCCTGAGGCTACTTCCCTCACATCAGGCTCTGAGGCTGATAATCACCACAATCGTATCACATTATGTAAACCCTATTCTAACCAGACGTCCCAGTAACCAAGCACCAGTATTCTGACCTGAGTTTATCAGGACATTACTTTCATCTTTTCCTATGTACTCTTGTCCGTATCCGCTACTTTACCTTAAATGAAATCTAATTAGTAGAACTATATGAACTCCATATTTTCTATCTTAGAAGACTTGAAATAATCTTCGGGCAAGATCTTATCGAGAGGTTTAGAAGAATTCAGCTTTCCTACAGTATGGGTACAGCATGCTCTTTTTTAGTATTAGATTGTCATAAAATACCCAATTTTAAATGTTAAGACCTACCAGCAGCTTAGACAACGAATGCACCGTCAACATTGATACATAATACTCTTATAAATCACCCTTACGTCCTACTGCAATAGACGGAGCTCATATGTGGGATGAAATATGAAAACTTTTATGATTCTACGATGAAAACATAGCCAAGAATTAAACAATAAAAGCCTTCAATATTGAAAACTAAAACATGATGGTACTTTGACTTTTATGCCGATCACCTCAAGGAGAAAGAAGAATCCTCTTATCAACTCTTCCAAGTTCCAATTCAAATTAGATATATTCCAATTTGTCTCAGTTCCTCCCTCACTGCCCTGCAAATATACTGTTCACAGCACCAAACATCCCTGATATTGAGTCAAAACCCTAGCCTATTCATTCTCAAACCCCTCCCTAAACCAATCTCTGCCTACAACCTTCAAACTCAACCATCAGACCTCTAAACTAATGAAAAGGGAAAACCAGCAACCAATCGTAGCAAGAGCAGATTGCAAGAACCTGTCCAAACACACCATGAATCAAAACTCATCCCAATCAAACACCTTCAAATACTTTCAAAACAACCCCACAAAAACGCTTCAAATACAGTGAGAGAGGAAGACAAACCTGATTTGTGCTGATTTGTGCTGGCAATGATTCAATGGCATGCATCCACTGTAAGCAAGAAGAGTCCACGGTGAGAGAGAAACAGAGGGGAATTGAAGCATTGGGATGGAGAGAGAGCTGTATTTAAGGGGTTTTCACTCTTGGGTACCGGAATCACCCCTCCGGCGATATGGGGTTTGTCTAGTTTTCTTATTGAAGTAAACAAAATCCCATCCAAGAATACAATTAATGTCTCAAACCCAGCAGCAGAAAATCTAGCATCACAATGACTCACCATGTTGTGCTGAACAAGATACCTAACAGTGTCTCTTATCCCAGAAGAAATGAGGTTTGCTGTAAAGCCCAAAAACACCTTGCACCTCACCGAATCTCTGTAAACATGGTCCTTCTCCTCTTCACTGCAATCATCTGACAAGGCCTCAGTTGGAAGCCTCCGGTCTAGCTTCAAAACCCACCAAACGCACCAAAAAAAGGGAAAAAAAAACACACTAATCAGCAAATTTGGAATAACCGACTCTGTTTTGTTTAATATTTACATATATCATTGTTTCTAGCAAATCTTTTGTTTTGTTATCATTGCAGGCAGATGAAGAGACAATAATATGTATAGTTAATTTCTAGTTGAGTTAGAACAGGCCCTGAGGCTACTTCCCTCACATCAGGCTCTGAGGCTGATAATCACCACAATCGTATCACATTATGTAAACCCTATTCTAACCAGACGTCCCAGTAACCAAGCACCAGTATTCTGACCTGAGTTTATCAGGACATTACTTTCATCTTTTCCTATGTACTCTTGTCCGTATCCGCTACTTTACCTTAAATGAAATCTAATTAGTAGAACTATATGAACTCCATATTTTCTATCTTAGAAGACTTGAAATAATCTTCGGGCAAGATCTTATCGAGAGGTTTAGAAGAATTCAGCTTTCCTACAGTATGGGTACAGCATGCTCTTTTTTAGTATTAGATTGTCATAAAATACCCAATTTTAAATGTTAAGACCTACCAGCAGCTTAGACAACAAATGCACCGTCAACATTGATACATAATACTCTTATAAATCACCCTTACGTCCTACTGCAATAGACGGAGCTCATATGTGGGATGAAATATGAAAACTTTTATGATTCTACGATGAAAACATAGCCAAGAATTAAACAATAAAAGCCTTCAATATTGAAAACTAAAACATGATGGTACTTTGACTTTTATGCCGATCACCTCAAGGAGAAAGAAGAATCCTCTTATCAACTCTTCCAAGTTCCAATTCAAATTAGATATATTCCAATTTGTCTCAGTTCCTCCCTCACTGCCCTGCAAATATACTGTTCACAGCACCAAACATCCCTGATATTGAGTCAAAACCCTAGCCTATTCATTCTCAAACCCCTCCCTAAACCAATCTCTGCCTACAACCTTCAAACTCAACCATCAGACCTCTAAACTAATGAAAAGGGAAAACCAGCAACCAATCGTAGCAAGAGCAGATTGCAAGAACCTGTCCAAACACACCATGAATCAAAACTCATCCCAATCAAACACCTTCAAATACTTTCAAAACAACCCCACAAAAACGCTTCAAATACAGTGAGAGAGGAAGACAAACCTGATTTGTGCTGATTTGTGCTGGCAATGATTCAATGGCATGCATCCACTGTAAGCAAGAAGAGTCCACGGTGAGAGAGAAACAGAGGGGAATTGAAGCATTGGGATGGAGAGAGAGCTGTATTTAAGGGGTTTTCACTCTTGGGTACCGGAATCACCCCTCCGGCGACCACCTGAACCACCCCCCTCGTCTTTGTCGTCTTCTCCGCCTATTTCAGCAACCACCCCCCACTGCGAAGCCCTAGCCACCACGCCACCACCTATTTCTCTGCCTCTCTCATTCTCTAACCTCCCGGAGAACATGCAGAACATCAATGGTGATGAGTGGTCACCTCCGGCGAGAAAGTAAAATTGGCGAGATCAGAGAGGTAATCTGACGGCGGAGCAGCGGAGGAGCAAGGCGGATTCACTCAACTCTGAGCGAAGAAATAAGCAGATGCTCCGTGGATACCAGCCTCCCCATACTCGCGAATCTGAAAAATCAAGGTCGGAGGCCGAGGGAGACAACGACGGTGCAGCAGCGAGGAAGGGAGGCGGTGCGGTGTTCCTTCGTCCTCTCAGAACCAGAACACTTTCTCTCTCTCCCTCTATATTCTCTCTCTTTCCCTTCGCTCTGTAAAGAGCTTCTCTCCTCACAAGTGCAAAAGCTTCCTTCTCTGCAAAGTGTCGTGGGTGAATCAGAACCCGCGTGCACAAACAGTGATGCCACAGGCGCTGACGTCACAGTTCAGGGGCAAACAGTAGAGAGGAAACTAATTTTTCCATCAAATTTACATCTACATCCAACTCGTACAACCAAATTACAGCCACTACATCTATTGAGGACAGCCAATAAACGGGAAACAGCAGGGGCAGAAACGGAAGTTATCAAAATCTATTTTTTTCATCAAATTTACATCTACATCCAACTCGTACAACCAAATTACAGCCACTAAATCTATTGAGGACAGCCAATAAAGGGGAAACAGCAGGGGCAGAAACGGAAGTTAACAGAAGCTATTTTTTTCATCAAATTTACATCTACATCCAACTCGTACAACCAAATTACAGCCACTAAATCTATTGAGGGCAGCCAATAAAGGGGAAACTGCAGGGGCAGAAACGGAAGTTATCAGAATCTATTTTTTCATCAAATTTACATCTCAATCCAAGTCAAACAACACAATTACATGACCCAGCCATTATTGGTTCAGTAAATTACCGTTCCGCACGAGGACAAAACAGACATTTGACTCAAAATAAATTGCAAACTTGCAAACCATGACGTGGCAAGCTACCGTTGGTAGACATTGGCGGCAAACACACATGCAAGATAATCAATGGTACACAGTGTCAAAAAATCCTAGTTGGCAAAGTGGCCATATCTCCTTTTATTATAGGTAGTATGATAAATATCGTGTGTAAATTGAACGATTATTTCATATAATATAATATTGTATAATGGTAGAAAACTAAAAATTTAAATAAGTTTTTTTTGAGGAAATATTTTATTAAGTTGTAGTTAATTAATCATTATTATTAAATTAATTAGTTTTACTAATTTGATTTTCGTTTCCTTAATTGTTTGGTGCGCATTGACAATAGTTTTTTCAAAATAGGCTTCATTGCCATTTTTTTGGGCCCGAAGCGGTTGGCTTGAGTTTTTCGCCCAAATAAAATAGGGCTTTGCTCATCACGTTGGATTCAGATTCAAAAGTTTCTTACACGAGGAGGTTAGCCGCTACCGCGTGGAAACAATCTTTCTCTGTCGCAATTATATATCTGTGGCTCATCCACGTTCAAGATCTGATCTGGCTACACGATGAGCAAGTCAAAGTACGGTAGATTGAGATACGAGAAGAATAAATCAGGTAGGTCCGGAGCAGCAGGAATCAGACGATGTAGGAAGTTAGAAGAACGTGACTCAAAAGTAGGAGGAGATGTGGGCAATTCCTATCATGGATTGATGTACGAAGAGAAATCAGGAACAAGAATACTCAGGCGTTGTAAGCGGAGAATGTTGGAAGAAAGGTTAAGTTGGATAGATGAGGCTGGTTTCTCAATAGTTGCAGCATCTGATTCGAATAATTCGGCCGCCTACAATTCTGTACCTGTATTGTATATTCGCACTTCTGTCAGAGAAGCTGGAACGGATAAATATCCATCCCAGTGGTATGCCATTCCTTCCCCACAAGATTTGGAAGTTGGTCCACGTCCTTCCCTCTCGCCAGTATTTGGCAAGATGCCTAGGGATGTCCCCGCAAATTGCGTGACGGTAGCTTCGTATCTACTTGCTAGGCGGTACCTGCTATGGTCAATTGACTCGTCCAAGCAGACAAGTTTTCTCTTATGATATTTCCGCTCCCCATAAAGGTTGGGTGAAACGACCCAACCTAATATGTGCCAGATATTGCCCGTATACTATTGCACTGGACGGGAAAATCTACGTTTTTGGCGGTATGGATTATACGTTACCAGTTGACGTGCCTTATGCTGAGGTTTATGATCCTGAACTAGACAGATGGGAAGCACTGTCTGGGGGTGGTAGAATGATACGGTATGTGTCCCCTGGCAATGTTGTGTTCATGGATCGATATGGAACCAAAAACATTCTGGTTCGCACTAATTGTTGCGATAGTTTCTACACATATAACACATCTACCAACTCGTTCACCCTGCGGGAACGTGTTCCCATGAACTACTGGGGTGAAGGTGGTGCAGCAGTTGATAATATTCTTTACATTTACCATGAAGACGGTATCATTGCTTATGATTTAATCAAAGCTAAATGGTTTGATGACCCTGTCCATGGCTTAAGTCAAGGAACCGAGCTTCCTATTTATTCTTGTGTTCTGACACCTGTTCTGCTTCACATTGGCAACAAAAGGCTATGCATAATTTATGCTCAAGTGGACAAGTTTAAGGATCCTCCAGACATGGTACTTACTTGCTCAATTTTAAGAATGATTCGGTGGCGGACATACGGCGGAAAAGATACCCTTCATGCATCCTTGTAGTCATTTAGACGCTACATTGTCCCGGGAAGTCATTTGAATGAGTGTCTCATTCTCTAAGTCAGGGTTCAGATAACGTTTCGAAATTCACCTTCACAAAATCGTGAATCGAATGAATTCGTGAATTCTAAAGATTCTACTTGCAGTATTTTTATGTTAGTATAATAAAATGTTTCATAAAGCTATAAAATTGATTTTTTTTTTAGAAAAAGATTCTTTCATTCACGGGGTTCAAAACTAACCAACTCATCATCAATACATTGCTGTGCCCAAATCCACACTATGGGTTCTTTTAACTGCAAACCAAAACGTGCATGAGCATGAGCTAAGCTATTCGCTGTTCTTGGGCACATCTAAGCTATAACACTGATGAATAAAATATTCATATTTAAAGAAGAATAAAAAACATAAATTATTGGAAAATCGTATTTAAAACTATTGATTAGAAGTTTCACATATGTAAAAGGAAAGATAAAGAATAATCAAGATATAAATATGCATGTCAAGCAAGGAACTACAACTCTACGAGATACCAAGGAGATTGACAAATCAGAAACTATTAGCCCTGGTATTGAGAAAAATGCACTAGTAATTTAAATCAAATGTATGTGGCAACAAAGACAAAATGCAGAAACTAATGTTGGAGGTATTATTTCTTAGACCTTCAGATGAATCGTACGTCTGAATCGTAAGCTTCGGACTCTTGAATCGGTATCAAATATTCTTTTCTCCGTTAATAATTCATTAAGGGATTTGCACCGTTGTATGGGTGACAATTCGAATCATAGGATACGAATCATCAATCGTAAGATTGTGACAGCTAATGCTATAGGTCATCATCAAATTCTAGTTACTTTTTCATTGTTGGTTCTGTTATCAAGTCAATAAATTAGTTTCTACTCAAACCTTTGGTTGTAAGTTAGGCTACTTGCAAGCTAAATAGATCCGATGAATTAGTTGACTCTTGTTGCTCAATAATGAAATATAGTTTTCTTGTTTAGTTGATGGTCTGTTCAAATTTGGACTTTAGTTCTGGCACCCCTTTATACCATATAGATTGTACTTCATCTGTTACCTTATGTTTTTGTCCAACTTTCATCATCACTTTGACATGGTGATTTGATTAACAAAACGATGCGTGAATTTGATAATCTTTTCATGGTGTTGTAGAGTACACTTCAATTTACAACACCATAAAAATTTATCAAAGAACCGCTTAGTTTTGCTATCTAAATCAGCAGTTGAAAATGACCTAGGTACGGATGAAAAAGTCGAACCAAAAAATATAGATCAAACTGAAAAAGTCAGCTCATACCAGTCTTCTGATCTTTCTGCTCCACAAAGGTTGGGAGAGACGAACTTACCTAATCTATCTCATTTGCCCTTCTGTAGTCGCACTGGACGGGAAATCTACGCTTTTGGTGGTATGAATCGTATGTATAGAGACAACATCGTGCCATATGCAGAGGTTTATGATTCTGAACGTAACTAAGTGGGAAGCAGTGTTCGGGGGTGGTGGTCGCATGGTGCCCTTTGTGTGCCCTGGCAGCCATGTTGTGTTCGTGGACCAATATTGAACCAAACACATTTTTTTTTATATCGTGGGAACCCGCAGCCACTATCTTCAGGTGCGCACTCAGTAAATTCCCGCTCTATTGCAATAACCTGCAAACCACACTAGAGAGGTAAACTAGCTTGATAAAATCTAGGCTGACAGGCTCGCACTTGAGAAGACCAATAGCCTACCCTTGGGTTGTCCCAAAGTTTGAACTTAAGACCTCAAGGCAAATGCCCAAAGTCTTAAGAATGCTCACCCGACCAACTCAACTACACCCCAAAGGGTAACCAAACACATTCTTGTTCGCACTGAATGTAGAGATCACTACAACAAATACTGTCTCCGTTGACAGCAAAATTTGTCGGTAGATAGCCTAAATTTGTCGGCAGATATTCTACCGACAGAAATTGGTTTGTCGATCCGTAGTCACAATAACTCCTTCGTTAGAGTGATAACCGACAAGCGTTCTGTTTGTCGGCAGAAAGAGTAAGCAGCGACATAAATTTTTGTCAGTAGTTTCGTTCTACTGACTATGACCTTTTGTCGCCTTTAAAACTGGCGACAAACATATATTCATGTGTAGTTAGATAGATGAAATCCAGAATAGTCACTAGAAGAGAAGTTTGTCGGTACTTAACCTTTCTTGTGATGTTCGTGCTTGTCACCTTTATCACAACTTAATAAAAAAAAAACTTTTGAAGACCATCCAAACATGCTGCCAAACATAAACAAGATGCCATAAATTGGCATTTTACATAAGAAATAAGTTGGCTACGGACACTACTTTCATTCAGCAACATGTCATAGATTGCCAAAACTACATAAATCTTAGCATCACAACCGAGTTCAAAAAATTCAAAGTCGCAGCAGATTCGAGCTTAGTTCAAAAACTACACAAGTCATTCCAGATTCTAGTTTAGTTAACAGAAATAATAGACATAGTAGACATAGTGCATTCAAAACTCCGTTGCATGAACTGTATATAGCACTCCATTCACGAACACCTGGTCCAAAAAGCTAACGTACTCCATTCACGAACCCCTGCAAATATTCACACATAAATTCACTTCCTACTTGATTCCTAAAGACACTATAATTGATGACATAATTTAAATTCATAAGCTTATTTAAGCATTTAGACAAAGTATCGAGGAAGATTTGGTACCGTTGAGAAGAACGATTTCTGGACGGCATGAAGTGCTTTCCAAACAGCAAATTCTGACTGCGTAAGAACAAATAAAGAATTGATTATGATTAGAGAAGGATTCAACATCTGTGAATTGACCAAAATATTCTAATATTTGGGTTTGATAGCTGAATTAAGCCGAAAGCAACAAGCCTTTGCAAGTTACACACAACAAACACTTCTGAAATTATGAAATGTAATGTCTCAGCAAACCAGGAGCAAATCAAAGACTCACCTAACAGATTGTGCCAAGACTGAGTTTAATCAACTTCACATAAGGTAATAAGCTCTAAACTCTAGAAATCCGTGACTAAAGACTCGTGCAGATGCCTGAAATTCTATTCAATTTAACTGAATCCCATTTCCATTCAGCAGATACTTAAACGATGCAAACAGTTGTAACAGGATACTCAATCCACGTAAATAGGGATCCAACAACAGACACTTTCTTACAACTTCTAATTTCAGTCAAGCTAGGTAAAGGTAAGATGGAAATAACCCCAGGTAAGTGACGACTAACTGCAGGTTGCTCAAGCCACTAACAGTATGCATTTAAAAATCCTTCTCCATAATTAACCACAATTATGCAATCGAAGAATGACAGAAGATCGTAAATCCGATAATATTATGATTCTATTCAAATAATTTTTTTAGTACCAAGTCTCTTACCTCTTTTACTGTCTGAAGTGTCCGAGTCATGATTTTGATCAGAGAACCTTTGATGAAAGAGTTCTTGATCATGATGATCTTAATCAGAGAACCTTGACCATGATGAATCTTGATCAGAGAACCTTGATCATGATGAATCTTGATCATATAAACGATCCAATTCATGACTATATACCAAAGGATATGATCTTGATCATAGAACCTTGATCATGATGAATCATTGATGAAAGAGTTCCTGAAATTCCTTCCCCATCTTGAAGGCAACATCATCAGTAGATGGAGTGAGTAAGCATGATTCTCAAGAGTCTATATATATTCGAGTTGGGCGTGTAAACTTACAGATTTTTTATATCAGGGAAAAAGAAAGAAAATATTATGGGTTCCATTAGTCCTATTGTAGAGGTGGAATGTATGTTCAAATTTTATGTTTTGGCAGATTAGAATAACAGTGAGAGCCCTGAGGGAAAATGAGTAACTGTCATGAATAAAATAATAAGAGATACTCCTATTATGTAGTCCTATTATAGGTCAAAATGTCAGATTTCCCCTCGCCTCATCTACTGATTCAATGCTCTATAGTGGAATCGAACACGTGGAGGGTCAATCAATTAAATCCATAGCTAAAACATGCCAATTGGGAACTATTTAATTCCTTCCTTCCATCTTTGGCCTATTCCAAAAGCAATTATAATGACATTTGTAACAAAATCTTTCAGTTTTATCAGAAGAAAAAAGACCCAAGGAACCACCATTCCCTACTATTTCATGTTAGGAGGCTTTAGTAAAATACTATTTAGCCAGAATCAAAAGTTTGTTTACCTATTGATGTCGCCTCTAGACACTACAATCCAACTATGCAAAGAAGATACATTTTCATGTTGATCAAAAGTTTGTTTAACTCATAATTGCTTTGTTTCGATCATACTGCCTTAAGAAGATAACACCTCAGAAGACACCTTCATAACAATACAACTAATCCAAGAACTATACCACATACCAACATGAGCAACCCCCGAACTTCATCATCAGTATGAACCTAATAAGTCAAAGGATTAGTTATGAACTATGATTGTACCTCAGTAAAGGATACCAAATACCAACACAGAAACTTTAGAACAAATATGATTTCGCAATAAATATGGTCAAGTCAGTTAGGAGTAAGAAAACCTTCCTGATTCCTGTACAACAACAACCCATGACCCCTTTATCGTAGCAGGGTAACCAACAACTCCGCAACTACCAGCTGCTTCTTCTGTAGTGTGAACACAAGCTTGTCGATGTACATCTTCTAGAATATTGATTATAAAGGTTTCCTGATAAATTTTACCTAAAAATATAGAGTTTGATGTCATACATTTCAGAGAAGCACTAAGCAAGACTGGAAAAGATTTTGAGAAAATATACTTACATGAGAGCCACACCAAGGATGGGTGGGAACTTAAGCTACTTGAGCGGTCAATGAGTCAATTATGTCTCCCAACGCCCCCATCAATGAAGCAACCCAAGGAATATGATCCCTTTTGTGGTCAGAGCATCCATAAGTCCATGGTTTTCAGAGGCATCGTGACCCCAATTAGACCAAACCGCAACTACGTGAGTTAACTTCGCAATTTGCGATGCCCAAAAGTTAGAAATACACCTAATAATGTCACAATAGAATATTCTAATGATTGAATTCATCTAACTCAGAAGTTTGAGAAACACAGTAGATCTGAAATTGACATTTTTTTCCTAGCATTTCAGTTGGACATGATTTCTTGAAGTAGCTCATTTGACACCATAATAGCCCAAATCAAGAGAATTCAATCAAGGGTGACAGAAACAAGAACACCCAAAACAAACCCAGATATGCTAAAAGAACGAATCAAACCCTAAAATATAAAGGAAGCAAAGTGAGCATGAGAGAGAGTATTAATTGGGCAAAAAAAATGTTTTATCGCCCTCTAACCTGCAGGAACCAGGAAGTCAGCCGGAGCTAACACAAAATACATGAGTTGTGAACTTCCCATTAAGGGATTTGTACGTGGGTGGATGCTCGTCACGTGGTCGAACTCGTGATCTTGTGGAGTTCAAAATTGAACGCCAACGAACACAAATTCTGAGCCTCTGGGTTCCTCGGAATTTTGTTCGACACCAAAAACGATGGATGTTCGTACATCGTCGTTCTCACCATTGAGAAAGAACCCTCGTTGTCCGTCTCCTCTTTTCGATTGCACATAGCTCTCAAGGGTTTGACGATTAGTTAATTGAAAGACTGATGGAGGAACTCTCCAGGCTTGAGTCGAGACTAGGGTTTGAACGGCGTGAGTTTTTTAGATTGATTGAATAGGATGAGTGCGAGATTAATCAAGCGAGTGTGGGGGATAAGAGGCGAACTGCTGGTAAAGTGAGATTTAGAAAAATGAAATATTGACACAATTTTTGGTAAATTTCCGGTTTCCCTCCAAATGTTTACCCAATATTTTAGTTCCCCCAGGTATGAGCCATAGGTCTATCTCAATATGAGCTATTCTTAGGTGCTCATAGAGCAAATCCACGTGGTGCTCCATTCCACTCAAATTTCAACATGTGTAATAAAAGTGGGGTGAGTGGGAGAGAGAAAATAGCCAAATAGGATTCTGATTTTTTTTTCTATAACCTATAGGGGTAGTGGTTAACCCTAGTGGGATATGTGTCAGCTAATGATTGGTGTGGATTACCAAGTGTCGTGCTTACGTGGTGCTCTTGGAGTATCTAAAAATTTCTCCAATATGGACTGTCAAGATTCACCCAACAACACTTGAGGAAGTAAAATAGTATATTTCTTACTTTTTCAGTTATTTCCCTCCTTATTAGAAAAGTTCAATTTGGTTTCCCTCTATAAATTTTGGATCCCTCTCTCCAACAAGTACGTGAATAATATACCCTTCTAAATTAAAGTATTTTGAAATTGACAAATTTGTATGTCACTAGAATATTGTGATTGTCACCTTATTTATTAGTCTCGGGCGGGAAACTTAAACGCCTAAAATGTTCGACTAATTTTTTTTATCTAAAATACATAAATGTTCACAATGTCGACAAATAACAACACATACATTGATAAATGCAAATATTGTCGATAAATCATATAACTAGCTACACAAAACTGCTTGTCGACAAAAAAATGGTCAAGAAAGGTCATAATTGTTGTAGTGGATAGCTTCTACACATGACACAACTGCCAATTTATTCACTCTCCGGGAGCGTGGTCTCTTCAATTGTTGTGGGAAAGCTGATGTGAATTTTAGATAAAAATGTGTTCAGTAAATATTACGTGAAACTTGTGGTGAAATATTGAAATAACAAGTTCGTGTTTGGTCAAATAAATTGTGAACCTCATGTGATATATATATATATATATATATATATTACGTGTATAAATTCGGTAAAGACTAATATTGAATATTTTCAAAAAAAAAAAATTAAGGTTAAAATCGTTTAAAGATAAACTACTCAAAAGCATGTTCCGGAAAAACATCTCCTCCATTGATTTATGAAAATTGTTGTGGGACAGCAAAAACTGTAACGCCCTGATATTTTTATAGTGGGTCAAACTGTGATTATTTAAAATTTTGAGTCAGTTGTGTGAATTTCTTTTTCTGCAGTGCTTGCTGACATCTGTTCATCAGGAGATGTCTAGAATGTGAATTCAATTGGGGTAAATATGCAAATATTAATAATTGGGGGCAACTTATAATTTCTAAAAAATTGAATATATGGCTGATGCGTGGCCAATCTCAGGTTTCTGGATGTTGTGGGAAATTAAGCAGGTAGCTAAAATCAGTGGGTCAAGTATGGAATTTCTTGAACTCAAATTTTCACATAATTCCACTATTACCCTAACTTTGAGAAATTGCGCATGTCGCCCCTTGTGCATGAAAGCCACTTGTCAATCTCATTGTGACACTTCAAGAGTGAGGCGGAAGTGTTTCAACTTTCTCCTCCACCACCTGCTACATTGGGTGAGAGAAAATCACCCACATCTTCCTCTAATTTCATCTTCTTCGTTATCTCCACCTTAGAACCACCACCACCCCGCCATGAAATGGAAAAGCGTTTTTACTGGAAGAAGCCCCCAAACCGACGAGCAAAAGGCCTTTGATAATTCGTATGTTGGCGAAGAGACAAGGGACATAACCGGTTTTGATGGCGAGGGACCCTAATTGCCTTTTTGGTTGATTTCTTCTTCTCTGTTCCTTTTTAATATAATTAAGCTTGATTTTGTTGATATCGAAGCTGATTCAAGGTAGGGGAGCCCCAATCAATGCATACAACTGGTCGGAATGTCCGAGGCCGCCAAAGTTGGGACCGAGCTCGGCGCCGGAAAGCTTCATGGCCCCCAGAGCTTCGGTAAGGCCTTGTTCTTGATGTTTTTACAGTGTTAATCGAAGTAATTTGGTCCTTGCAATTCCCTGAGCATGTTAAAAGCATCTTCCCACACACAAGTCGCAATTTCGTTAGGTTTGAACTAGTCATCCGGTCATTAATCTGGTGACGAGGCAACCCTATTCCAAGGGCCGCAACTCCTTTGTTGTAAATCCGTTTTGAGTGATTATTGGCTCTATGGAGACCCTGAACTACCACCCCCCCTACAAGTCTCATTTGACTTGTCTCGGTCGATTTCAACTCTAACGTGACCGAATTTGGGCTTGAAGTTGCTTCTCTTCGTGCTTTGGACAACAATGATGTTAACCTGCAAATTCGTCTCAACTTTGTGACTTAATAGAGAGGCAAAAAATCAACCAATATGAATACAATTCTTGCTATCAGTTCTTGGGATATTTAGGTACAACTTTCATCTTAATTTGGTCTCGGGAATCAGTCCCTAGCACCCCCGAATTCTGCGCTACAGTTGGTGTTTTGGATGTTAAAAATAACAAGCTTAAAATTTGGTTAAGTGTGGAGTTTTAGGTTGAATCTTTCCAACTTTGTGAGTGGATATCTTGAGATGTATTTAGTAAAATCAAATCATGATTTCTCCAGCTTGTAGCTGGTTGTGAGAGCTTCGAATCTTTTTCTTGAGTGAATCACATCACACTTTTATTCTCCTTGAAACCTTCTTTGAGAATAATGCTCGTATGAACATTGAACTTATCTATTCTCTCAAGCATTGAGGATAACATAAACAGTTGTTTCCAACAGATCATATCTCCTCGATTATCTATTGAAGATTTTAACTGTTTTCCTCTCTAAAAGCTATAACTAAATACTCCAAATCATCTTCTCCGAGTCTCTATCTGATTCCTTCTGAATTCTCCTCAAATATAGCTCAAAGTAGCTACGTAACCATAAAATCATTAAGAATTGATTTCAAACTATGAAGTTCTGTCAACCACAACTCTCTGAGTATCCATTGAAACTGCATTATGATTTCTCCTTTGAGAAGTTGTCTAATAATACTCTAATCATTCGTGCACAAGCATTTCTCATATCCTTGATACATTGCTTAGAAATCAAGTTCAAAGTGACTGGCTTGAAACGGTCTGAATTCTCAATTATATTCCAAGTGTTGGACTGCTTTTTTTTCTCAAATTTCACTAATCATTTCTCCTTGACTTCTCTGAGTTTTTGGAGTACATATATGATTTGGAATCCTCAACCTTCAATATTCAAAACACACCTCTCAGTTTCTCAAATTGCTTCATTGGAAAGGGTTTAGAGACAGTCAAGAACTCTACTTATAAGACTGGGACTTTAGGGCAACTATGTGACTAAGGAGAGAGAAAGAGGTTTTTGCTTGTTTTATGATACTAGGAGTTAAAGCATCTCCAAGAGAATGAGTAAATAAACTTTTAGGGCAAAAAAAATGACCGAATACATAAAACACAATTCCAATAGATGGAGCAAAATTTAGGACACTTAAATGGAGGAGCAAAGTGAGAACATACTATTCATGAGGAGCAAAAATTAAACTATTTTATATTCAAAATTTTGATTACCATCTACAATTTGTTTGTTATGGGTGTAGGTGTGCTAGGCTTGTAATGAGTGGATTATGCTACAAGTTATATTTTATTTACACTCTTAACTAACTAATTTTGGACTCTGTGTTTTTCTAACTAAGTATTGTTGTGCTTACATTTGTATAACTTATCCAGTCACCCCCTAAGAAAATTGTGACTAATTGGTCAACCCGATTTTTATTTAAATAAATATCGTGTGTAATTGGACGATTATCTCATATAATATATCTAGCTGATTACCCGTGCCCGTAGGGCACTGTATGCAATAACTAAGGAATATTTAATAATAATAATAATAAATTCAATTCAAATACATGAAATAACTCAACTAAATAAAGTTTTCAATTAAAAAATAAAATTAAATAAAACATACACAGTTACATACAAAGGCAAAATTAGAACTTACCAATTATTTATTCCTTCCATCAACATTCCCTGACGGGATGGACCTGCTCAATAAAATTCCTGTCATATTATTTATCTAACCTGTGAATTGCATATTGAATTGTGCATGCTACATAATAGCCTTTACTTACATTCCCTTTTCAAGGTAATGATTGATTTGAAATTTTCCACCAATAATTTTTGTAAGAATATTTCTCTAATTAGTTTTGATATTACTATAACGTAATATTGCACCTTCCTCTTCAAAAGAGAGAATTAAAGATGTATTTATGGGTAAAATAAAGATAGGAATGTATTTATGAACATTCCATCTCATATTCAATGGCACTGTTGTAATTTAATTTAGATTGATGGTTGATTATAAAATATATCAAGAGACAAAGAACGGTCAAGATTGATAGTTAAGAAAATCAATGATAAAAATTGCTCCGGTGAAATCGTCTTGGCGGGAAACACGGTTTTATTTTATTATATAGATATAGTATACTGGTAGAAAACTTAAAATTATTCCTTCCGTAGACAAGTTCTGATCTCGCTACACGATGAGATCGCAGATAAAATCAAACGGCGAATCGTCCGAGTACGGTTCACGGAGATACGAGAAGAAGAAATCAGGAACAAGAGATAGTAGGAGGATAGAAGAAAGTGACTGGAAACTAGGAGGAGATGTGGACAAGTCCGATTATGGATTGATCATGTACCAAAAGAAGAAATCAGAAACAAGAGAGCGTAGTAGTAGTAGTAGTAGTAGTAGTAGTAGTAGTAGTAGTAGTAGTAGTAGTAGTAGGTTCGCAGCTGGAGGAGGAATCAGGCCAAGTAAGTGGAGAAAGTTGGAAGAAAGGTTGAGTTGGATAGAAGAGGCTGGTTTCTCAATAGTTTCTACAATTCCGTACCTGTCTTGTATATTCACACTTCTGTCAGAGAAGCTGGAACGGATAAATATCCATCCCAGTGGTATGCCATTCCTTCCCCACAAGATTTGGAAGTTGGTGAGAGGAATCAGTATCCTTCCCTCTCGCCAGTATTTGGCAAGATGCCTAGGGATGTCCCCGCAAATTGCAAGACGGTAGCTTTGCTACCTCGTATCTACTTGCTAGGCGGTACCTGCTATGGTCGATTGAGTCGTCCAAGCAGACAAGTTTTCTCTTATGATATTTCCGCTCCCCATAAAGGTTGGGTGAAACGACCCAACCTAATATGTGCCAGATATTGCCCGCATACTGTTGCACTGGACGAGAAAATCTACGTTTTCGGCGATATGGATGATCAATATGGAACGAAAAACATTCTAGTTCGCACTAATTGTTGCGATAGTTTCTACACATATAACACATCTGCCAACTCGTTCACCTTGCGGGAACGTGTTCCCATGAACTACTGGGGTGAAGGTGGTGCATCAGTTAATAATATTCTTTACATTTACCATGAAGACGGTATCATTGCTTATGATTTAATCAAAGCTAAATGGTTTGATGACCCTGTCCATGGCTTAAGTGAAGGAACCGAGCTTCCTATTTATTCTTGTGTTCTGACACCTGTTCTGCTTCACATTGGCAACAAAAGGCTTTGCATAATTTATGCTCAAGTGGACAAGTTTAAGGATCCCCCAGACATGGTACTTGCTCAATTTTAAGAATGATTCGGCGGCGGACATGCGGCGGAAAAGCTACCCTCCATGCATCCTTGGAGTCATTTAGGCGCTACATCGTCCCCGGAAGTTATTTGCATGAGTGCTTCATTCTCTAAGTCGGGATTCAGATAATGTATCGAAATTGACCTTCACTAAATCGTGAATCGAATCGAGTTGTGAATTACAAAGATTCTAATTGCATTATTTTTATGTTGTTACAATAAAATGTTTCATAAAGCTATAAACATTGATTTTTATTTTTTTGTTTGAAGGAAAAGATTCTTTCATTCACTGGTTCCAAACTAACCAAGTAACCAACCCATCATCCTTGATGAGATTCTTTCATTCACTGGCTACCTTTTAGATGAAAAATGCTTTCAAAAATAAAAACTATGAGTTCCTCCTTGATGAGATTCAAATGCTTGCTGAATAGTTGGCATTATGTCAGATGAATAAAGTATACTACATGCTGCATGAGATTCAAATGCTCTTGCTGAAAGGTTGACATTACTTGAGAAGAAAGTTTTTGGAAATGAATTGTAAACTGATAAATGGTTGGTTAGTAATCTATATATCTGTTGCAATACTAAAAGCTTCTAAATTTGTCGACTACCATAATTTTAGAGTAAATCTTTCGTCTCAAGTGCAAAGCACGTGTTGCCTTCTAGTAGCTTGAAAACTCTTGAACATTAAAACATTCTAGTAGTGATGTTTCATTGTGAATTCCGTCACGTCAAATTTCAAGCCAGTAAGAGGTGGATGTTAAGTTGATTTGTCTTAAATGCATCCGCTTTCTTCTTATTTGGTCACATTTCTTGTCCGTGGTCCAACACTGGTAGTATAGTTTCTGAAATCTTGAGGGTACTGATTTACAAACTTTAATAGGCTTTTGGTACTATTCTGATTTCTTATCTCAAATGTTTATGTTGAAGAAGTTTGATGGTCTTGACAAGTCATAAGATTTTTTTATTTTATCAGTGCATAGGTGGGGCATGATATGAGTCAGAATAAGATGTGATATGGATCTGAGAAGTGCATAAAAAATGAGGTTATTGAGGTCACTTTTAGATTTGTTATGCCCCCCCCCCCCTCTTCAAAAAAAAAAAAAAAAAAAAAAAAAACAATTTGTTTTAACTACCTTACATTAAGGTTCTTAGGAAAAAGCTGGAGGGGGATATTGTACATTTTGCTTACACCGCAATCTAACAAAGTATATAAAGATAACTTGGATAATTAATTCATATACCTCCCTCATTATACCTTATGTCTAACACCCATATCATATTAGATTTGCAAATTACTCCTGACTTGACTTCCACCTGATTTCTTATCCCAAATCTGTCTCTTGGAGAAGTTTGATGATGGTCTTGAGTCTTGACAAAATTATAAGGAACTACTACCTCCGTTTCGTCTGTTTCGTCTGCGTTTGACTTTTTAACCCGTACCTGAGTCACTTTGACTTGGTGATTTGGGTACCAAAACGATGTAATTTTTTAACAAATTTTTTATGGTATTTTAGAATAAACTTTCCTCTATAACACCATGCAAAGATTATCAAATTCTTGTATCGTTTTGCTAATCAAATCACCGGATGAAAATAACTCGGTGAATAGTGACAAAAAGTGAAGTAGGCTGAAACAGGCGAAACAGAGGTAGTATTCTCTTGTTCCACCGTACGGACACTGTTGGCAGATTTGTACACCCTTTAATCTACATTTCCAATCTTATCTTTCACATGGTCAATATCGGCAACCAGATCTCGGATAAATTTCGGCTATTAAACCATAATCTCAGTTCAAGAGTTTCGAGCCAGTTTCAAGTAGGCACATACACAGAACAGCAATAGAAAAATGCCGGCCCACAAGACCCGCGAAACCAGCTTGGTCCGAAATGAAATAGAGCAAATTCAGCCATAAACACTTTGAAACAAACCAAGATCTTCTGCAGTTAACTGAACCGGTCTTTGAAGTTACCTATCAGATGCTCACAATCTTACACTAACAGCAAACAACTTCTAAGCTAATTCCACTGAAAATCTGTAAATGAAAGGATTAAATTTCCAACTCGGATTCTACCTAGAGAAATGAGTAAAAGCATCCACATAAGGATGAGAATATCTCGAAAAAAAAGACGAAGCACAAGGGAATGCAAATGCTACAAGTAAACAGTTTTCATTCATTCCAAGGCGACTGCCTTTGTTTCATACTTGCGCTATTCACCAAGATGTCTTGGCTTGTTTAATTTAGTACATACACATCTAATAACAAGGAGGCAATGCCGGAAAAACCAGAGATATTCTACAGAACATAAATCCAACAATAAATGGAGAAAAAGCACAACTAGTTCATATTACGAAACATTTAAACAGAACTATCCAGAAATATCCACCAGTAACTGCACGAGACCAAGAGGGGGATCAGCACCAGAGATACAGAAGAAACGGACCACAACAAGCAGCACGACAGGTTCCAGGAGAAGAATAACATACCATTTAGCGCACATTCCTCGTAAGCAAGCCTCGGAATGACGAGTAAAGATCACTCTTCTCTTTCCCAAAAATCTCTTCAGCCTTTTTAAGTGTCTTCTGAAGAGATACAAAATCAATTTTTTTTTTCTTTCATAGTTACCAAACGACAAAATCACTTTTTTTATATATGAGCCATTAAGGTTGGGAGAAAAGACCCGACCTAATATGTGCCAGAACTTGGCCGTATACTATTGCGTTGGACGGGAAAATCTACGTTTTTCTCTTATGATATTTCCGCTCCCCATAAAGGTTGGGAGAAAAGACCCGACCTAATATGTGCCAGAACTTGGCCGTATTCTATTGCATTCGACGGGAAAATCTACGTTTTTTGCGGTATGGGTTATATGTCTCCAGCTACGTGCCTTATGCTGAGGTTTATGATCCTGAACTTGACAGATGGAAAGCAGTGTTCGGGGGTGGTAGCATGATAGACTTTGTGTTCCCTGGCGATGTTGTGTTCATTGATCAATATGGAATCAAAAACATTCTGGTTCGCACTAATTGTGGTGATAGTTTCTACACATGTAACACATCTGCCAACTCGTTCACCCTGCGGGAACGTGTTCCCTTCAACTACCGGGGCGAAGCTAGTGCCGCAGTTGATAATATTGTTTATATTTACGATCAAGGCGGTATCATTTCTTATGATTTAATCAAGGGTAAAAGACACTGACCACCCCTGAGTTTAGGCAATATTCCACCCCGCTACCCTGAGTTTTGGATAAAGACACTCCACACCTTTTTTTGGATGGAGCTAACGGTGGACTAACAGACCAGGCGGAAAGACTATTTTACCCCTTGAATGTTATAAAATTACACACTATATATTACTACTTCAATTCATTCACTTCATTTCTTAACCTAATTCCTCCCCCCCCCCCCCCTCTCTCTCTTACACTCTTTTCTCTAATCTGCTGTGAAAACAGCCACCAATACAACTCTCTCTCTCTCCGTCGATATGGGGATGAATCAGCATCCACAACAGGTGGTCGAAGGCGAACCACCCCTCCTCTCTTCTCATCCCCACCTTCTTCAACAACCAACAGATCTGTGGAAGGCGACTGGCTCTGTTGAATTTATTCCCCCTCGATCTCTCTCTCTCTTTCTCTCTCTCTCTCTCGGCTGTTTATTTTTGGGTTTCTTTGGGCTTTTTACAGGGTGAAGTCAGAGATGGAGATGGGAGTTCCGATTTGGAAGTGGTAGTTTGGTTTTTGAAGGACGGTGGTAGCAGCGATGGTGGTCTGGTTTGTTGAAGAACAGTCAACAGATCTGTAATTAGGACGACGTTGGTGGCGAAGAAGATCGAAGAAGATCTGGGCGGTGGGTTTCTTTTCAGATTCTTCTTCTTGTTGGGTCTTTTCTTCCTCTGTTGCTGCTTGTTGCTGAGTTTCTCTTGTCGTGCAGGTGTTTCTGGGTGATAAGGAAGATGATGGCTGGTGATGTTTTGGGTTTAATTTCTAGATAAGGGAATTGGTGCTGGGTGGACTTGGGTCTGGACAATGGAGTAGGATGTTGTGGGTGGTTAAGGTTGTAGTTACAGGTGGTTGGATCGGTGGTTTATGGTTTCAGGTGGCTTTCTGAATTGGTAGAAGTGGTGATGGAGGTTAGGAAGGTAGGTTGTTGGGTTTAGGTGGAATTGATCGATTGTTGGACAGGTCATGAGATGGTGGTTGTAGCAGGTTAGGTGTTGAAGGAAGGAAGTGGTATATTATGAAGGTAATGGTGATGGTAGGTGGTAGCTATTGTTTGTAGTTGGTGATGGTGATTGAATTGGTGTTGAAGGTGGATTGCAGGTTGTGTTTGTTGGTGAATTGGTAAGCTTGTTTTGGTCTAAGATGGAGGTGATGGTCATGAATTAAATTTTAGCTGGGTTTGTGTTTAAGATGCAGGTTGTGTTTTACATGGAAAATGTTATTTTGATGATGAATGTTTGGGTTAATTTGATGTGTGTTCTTGTGTTCCCTTTTTCAGTTAATGGCTTTGATTAGATAGGGGTTATGTAATGTTAGTGAATGATTCATTGAATAACAACACTATTGTGTGCTAGATCTGATGTGGATCTTAGATTGGTTTGTATTTTGGAGTTTAGGAAGTTGATTGAAGAAATAAATTCTTTGTAAAAGTTCAATCAAGTATTCTAATTTATTGAAATCTTTTTGGTGTTCTTGATGTTCTTGGCTTGATGTTCTTGGTGTTCTTATTGATAAACATGGGGGAAAAAAATCCAGAAAATGCACGCGGGTAATATCGTCCGAAAAAATTCAATCATTAACTTTTCTAGCGGAACCTAACAGAAGGGTGGTCATTGTCCACAGAATATTCCGTTAACTGGGTGCGCAGTGTCTTTATCCAAAACCCAGGGTAGCGGGGTGTAATTTTCCCTAAACTCAGGGGTGGTCAGTGTCTTTTACTCTTTAATCAATGGTGAATGGTTTGATGACCCTGTCCATGGCTTACGTAAAGGAACCGAGCTTCCTATTTATTATGAGTGTCCTGAGAAACCTGCTCTGCTTCACATTGGCAACAGAAGGCTATGCATAATTTATGCTTACGTGGACAATTTTAAGGATCCCAAATATTTGATACTTACTTGCTCAATCTTAATAATGACTCGGCGGACATACAGCGGAAACGCTACCCTTCATGCATCCTTGGAGTCATTTCGACGCTACATCGTCCCGGGAAGACATTTGCATGAGTGCCTCGTTCTCTAGGTCATCAATTCTAGTTTACATTTGGTTGTAAGTTAGGTTATTTGCAAGCTATTTGAATCCATTGAAAATTTGCAAATGGGTGCTAGCTCAGTGGTAGAGCGTTTGAATCCCCTGCATGAGGTCCCGGGTTCGTACCCGGCTATATGATGTAATTCTCTAAAAAAAGGTCCAATGAATAGACTCTTGTTACTCATTAATGAAATATAATTTTGCTTTTTAGTCGATGGTATGTTCAAAATTGCATCTTGGCTGTGGTACTACTTCATATGATAAATTGTAGATCACTTGATGCAGTAACATTTGAATTAGCATATCCCTGAATGTGCATATAATTGAATTGGGGTGTTAAACCAGGACTTGCGTGTGGGTGTCATGTTGGTTGTGTATCATAATCAGTCCTAGATGAGTTTTAGGTTTCGGTGACCAGGACTTGCGTGTGGGTGTCATGTTGGTTGTGTATCATAATCAGTCCTAGATGTAACTTTTTTTACAAATTGTATACATATTGTTCATTTAGTATAAATATATGATACATTTGCATTTTCTATTTTTGTATAGGAACAAGAGATAGTAGGTCCGGAGGAGCAGGAATCAGACGAGATATAGGAGGATAGAAGAAAGTGACTCGAAACTAGGAGGAGATGTTGACAAGTGAAATACTCCGTTTTGTGACTATGGGTATTTTGTGATATTATTGTAAGTGTTGGGAAGTTAATTTAATTGTAGAGAGTTAATTATAATGGTAATGAGAGTTTTTGGAATCTTTGTGACTTTAATTAAAGGTTTTAGTGTCTTTTACTTGAGTTTGGAGGAGGTATTTGTCTTTTGGCAAAACTAAGGGGGAATAAGTGTCTTTTGACCTAACTTTTCTTCCTACGTAAAAGTTTCCAAATTCAAGAGGGTTTCCTACTTATGAAGTTGATTTTATTTCCAACTCTCATAAAACCCTCACTCTCCCTATTTTCTCTATCTCTCTCACGTCCCTCACTCTCACCCGTCCCTCTCTCACTCTCTCTCGTCTCTCTTGTGGCCGACGGCAGCAACCCGCCACCGCCGCCGTCTCTCTTTTCCGTTGAGGTAATTTCTCTCTCTCTCTCTCTCTCTCTCTCTCTCTCTCTCTCTCTCTCTCTCTCTCTCTCTCTCTCTCTCTTTTCCTTTCTCTCTTTCTTTTTCTCTCTCTCTCAGTCCGCCTCTCTACCCGTCCGGCCTCCATGGACGGCGGGTTAGAGCTTGTTTTGTTTCTTCTTCTCTTTTTCTCTTGTTGATCTCTTATCCTTGTGATCACTTGTTTATGATTCATGTATGTTGCATGTAATCTTTAATTTTCAGTTTGTTATTGTTAGGATCATTGTTCATGGATTTGTAGGATTGATAATCAAGTTTTAGGGTTTATCATGTTCTTGGGTGTTGGGAAGAAACCCTAGTTTGGAGGAGAAGTTTGATTGAATGATTTGGGTGTTTGAATGATCATAGTATGGGGATAACAACCTGATTTGAATGCGGGAATCATGTTATATTAGGTTTAGTATGAATATAGGATGAACTAGATGCTTGGGGGAAAAGTTTCATGAAGATTGACAATTCCCGTATGGATATTTTGAATGAAGTTGGAAACTTGAAACTAGTGTAACTTTTGATTCAGGAATCGAAATTAAGATCCGTTTGAGGCTAAACTTATTATTTTGAACGTTTTGAATCCAATGGAACTGTTTTTAGACCATGATATGTTTGGGAAACTGGAGTAATAGATTGGTGGAGTTATGATAGATTATGTATGCTTTAGGTTTGGGGATTTTGAAGCAAAGTTTTGGGTTTGTTTTGAAATATGATTTGAGTGAGATGTTAGGTTGGTGTTAGAGACCTAAACCATTGACTATCATATGCATGTAATTAGTATAGCAAGTGTATTGCTAGAATAATTGTTTGATGAGAATATTGTTACGTGTAGGTAACGAGTTCGTCGACGACGAGTACGTAGAGTACGTTGATTGAGTTGCTATAGTTGGAATTTGCTTTGAGGTAAGTAAATATGCCAAGCCTAGTGTGCTTATCTCTTTCGTGTCAAAACGAATTCTTGTATTTCTTTACGTCTCAAAATGTGTTTATGTGATGTGACATGCAATATGTGATTTCTACATGCTAAATGCTTTTCTTGAAATTGTCACCATGATAATGATAATGCATTAATACGTAAAGTGGAAGAAGTTGTGCGGGGACATTATTATTCTCTTTGGGTGGTGTTGGCGGCGGTCCCGTCTCTTTTTAATCCGGTTGCAAGTCCCCGAATAGCGGCATGTACTCACTCCTCTGGCCGGCGTAGTCTTAGGGGGGTGTCGACACTTAAGGTCATGGAAGCTGTGGTTGGTTTTCCCCTGTCACAAAAAATTAATAATGAGTATTTTGGTTTTGAGTTAACGGAAAGAAGTTAACAATGGATTTTGGATTTTCCTAATGATTATGGAATTGGTTTGGAAATATTATGGAATTGGGAACTCTTATGTTTTATTACAAGAGTCAACATTATTACCGCTGTGTTTGCGAAAAACTTTTACTTATAAATGAGTCGTGGTTTTATAATTATCCCATCATCGTTTTACATGTTTGGATGTTTATTTACCAGTATTTCATGCTGATTTTGTACTGTGGTGTTTCTTTTTTATTCCGCACCACAGGTATAAAGGATGGTTATCTGGCGTAGAAGGGGACGCGCGTCACATGGAATAATAGTAGTAGTATTTCATTTGAATTTGAATTCTTTAGTAGTTAAACACTTTAGTTTGTTATGCCGGTTTGTGGCTAGGATGTTGGATTATAATAATGCATTGTTTTAATTGGATTTAATTATTATTGTGGATGTTTTGTGCTTGCGGACCATGTTATAAAATATCCTTGTATCCGGGCTCCTCTCGGGTACGGAGTGACATCTCCGGGTCTCCGGCTTGGGCCATTTGAGGGTGTTACAGGTGGTATCAGAGCCGACATTCCAAAAAGGAAATCAAAACTTGCTAGGGTAACTAAAATGGATATAGGAGAATTAACTTAAAATTTGACAAGCCGTGGGAATTTGGGTAGTATGGATAGGATTATTATGTGTAAGTATTTAGAAAATAGGATAGAAAGCAAGTACTTCCACCCACCCATTCCTAACTAAGAGCCTTAGTCTGTCCAAGATGCTAAGGGATCGAATTTTTGAAGTGTTTCAAATGGATTCTAAGTTTAAGCCTACTTTTAAGAGACTTTGTTGGGAAATTTCTTCAAGAGTCTTGTGACCATCAATTTGGAGTCTTGGGAATGATTATTATTTGTGAAGAGTAGTTATTTCGGATTACGATATATGCCTTTTAAATTAGAGATTTATTAAGTTGATTCCTCTTGTAGATGGCTAGAACTAAGCATACAACAAGGAATCGTGTGTTGCCAGTAGAGAAGCACCCTGTTGTTACACGTTGGGGCGAAGGTGAAGATTTTCCAGATTTTCGTGACCGCGTGGTTCAATATTGTGAAGATAGATTCCAAGCCTTAGATTTTCCTCGGTATAGAAATCCAGCTTTTCAGGCTTACTGTATGGTGAAGACATTACCTATGAAACCCATGTTTGGGGAAATTATTACGAAGTATAGCAACATCATGGGCAGGATGAATCGTCTGAATGATAGGGATTATCGTTACCAAGGTGAATGGACGGAAAGTGCAGATTTTATATTCAAGCTATTGATGGAGACTTATCTTAAGTGGCAAAGTTATACTGTTATTGAGATAGAGTCCAGTGATGAAGAAGACGTGATCTACATAAGCTCTAGTGATGAAAAAGAGGTGATTATTATAGACTCTAGTGACGATGGGGAAGTCGAAGAAGATCCAATGGAAGATGTCGATGAATACCCCGAGATTGAAGAAGATCCCATGGAGTATGAAGTAAGTGAAGAAGACCCGAGTGAAGATGAAGAGCACGAGTATGATTCCGATGAAGAGGAAGAGATGGATGAAAGCGATGAGGATGAAGATTAAGCTTGTTAGAATTCTTTAGATTTCCTAGACTAGATGCTTTTAAGTTTTATTCATTCGTTTGAATAAGGCTATGGAGCCAAGCAACATTTGAAGTTTTAGAACGATTTTTGAATAGTCACTTTTGGGCTAGAGTTACATTTTAGCGTTTGCTTTAGGATGAAGAATAATTTTTATGTTTTGAGGACCCGATTTGGGGAGTTTAATAAATTTAGCTTTATAAATTTTGGAGTATGATTTGATGAATTAAGGTTGTGTTATGCTTTGTTATTATTGATTGAGTGCTTAGAACGTGTTCATGGAGTTAGAACGTGAAAACTTTGATCTTTGGTGTTATTGAATCTGCGCAGCAGTGAGTTTTTGTTTTAGAATACGTATTTATATTTTTATTTATTTTTCCCTGAATTTTCCCAAGAAAGTAGACATACCCAAGTATCTCCCATAAAAATTTCAGCCCTATATGAGTTCGGGAATATTAGTTACGAATTTTCAAAGTTGATGGTTCTGTAGGAGAATTGCAAAGTGATTAGCTGTAGAATGTTTGATTGTTACCTATCTTCCAGATCTTTTTTTGATCTCAAATTTTATGACAACTATTATACACATTTGGATAACTCTGGGAGAAAGCCTAGCTCATTTTGAGAGTTTTAACGTCAGTTTAAGGCTTTTCGAAGACAAAGTTTCTGTTCTGGTGGGCTGATACAGCAGCTGTAGTATTTCCTGTGTATCTTGAGTTCTACAATTGATTTTGAGTTGATTCTTCTTGATTATGAAAGTAGACTCAGAGAGGGTTTATCACACCAAAATTCACAATTTTTTCTTGATCTATTGATCCTTTTTTCAATTTTTGGAAGTAGATGAAAGGCTAAGACGTGATCAGCCTATGTGGAAATACTTGTGTAATTGATGTAAATGATAATCAATGTGTGACATTACTTGTTTAATTGTGCACTACATGCCACATATGAATGATTGTTTGTACTTCTTGATACTTTATAAGTAATACAATAGGCTATAGTGTACGGATTATGACTGATAGACCACATCAATACTACACCAGGAGAAATCGCCAAGTACCAATGGCAGCACCAAACAACAACAACAACAACAACATGGAGCAGTTCTTCGCGCAATTCGCTCATATGGTGCAGAACGCAAACCAGGGATAGCAGAATAACGCAAATTGGGCTAAGAAAGTGGTAGACATGAAGCCAGGGAACTTTACAGGCAATGAGGATCTTGTTGAGCTCGAAAATTGGATCGATGAGATGGATAAGGTCCTTGAGCAAGTTGAGTGCCCCAAAGACCGCAAGGTTATTTGCGCGGAATTCCACTTGAAGAACGAAGCTAATACATGGTGGAGGAGCACACGTCAGAACTTTTTGGCTCAACCCAATTTCAATTGGGAGACTCTTCAAACTGCACTTCGCACTCCCTTTTATCCAGACCATGTCCAAGATCAAAAGTACTTAGACTTCGTGAATCTGACACAAGGGAACGGTTCCGTGACCGAGTACTTCAAGAAATTCATCGAATTATCCCGATTCGCAGGTCAGCTGATGCCTGATGAAGCGACTAAAGTCAGGAAGTTCATGTATGGTCTCGAACTTCATCTGCAGAAAGACTTGATGTGCAGGACGTACGATACTCTACAAGAAGCTTATGATAGAGCTGCAGCCGTGTGGCGCATTCAAGAGGCACAAGATGAGAGGCGTGGAAAGCGCAAGGTTGAGAGCACTATGGGCTACAGAAACAATCGGGGTAGGACTAACCAAGGTAGTCAGGACAAGAGGTTAAAGCCTAACCATGGAGGAAGTAACCAAGGACAGTATCGTGGTAATAGGCAGAATAATGGAGATGATCAATCTCGCCATTATATCTGCAAGAAGTGTCAACAGAATCATCCAGGAAAGGACTGTCAAGGAAACCTTGTCACTTGCTACCACTGTGGCAAGAAGGGTCATCGTTCGTTTGAGTGTCGATCGAAACCAAATGGAAATCAACAAGGGAACCAAGGAGGCAATGTTGGAATAGATGCCCTAGAGGCAATCTAGTTTAGTATGAATTTGTAATTGGCTAGAAATTCATTTATTATTTATTGGATATTTAATATAATGAAGTCCTTAGATTTACAATCGTGTTGTTTATCTTAAATATCCCTAGTCAAGTATAATGATTAAATGGGACAATCATCTATAGACTAGTATGGGGTTGGATTGATATGGAGATATCACGATCCAACACATAGGTGTGCATTACGGAATGTTGCACTGGATTGACCCATCACCGAGAAGGCTACATACACGTTATGTTGAGTCACAAGTGCTTCTCGGGTACAATGGTATTGTCATCCTTAGACTTGAAGTCACTAGATATTCTAGTTGTGGATCATTGTGATCTTGGTAGCGTTAAACGCTACACCGTAACTGGGTAGTTATAAAGGCGTGTACTGGATACAATGAGAAGCAAGCTTAGAGATCGTAGTGGACGTAGAGAGGATTTGCCCCTCCCACATAACGGGAGCAAATATCCAAGGCCACTCGAGGATAGTGCTTATAGAATGTCTGGCCAGACTCAAATAAATCAATATATGAGATATTGATGTTATTTGCTCGAATAAGGCTATTCCATGGATCGAGAAACTAGGGATTGGATATACGAGTGTGACTTGTATGTCTCGTGTCCAAACCGGATATGGAGGCAAAGGGATGAGACAATTACTTGTACAAGGTTGTCTAGATGACTATTCTATTAGTTGGCTAGAATGGATGTTTTGCTAGAAACCGCTCCATATTAGCAAAGAGTTGCTACCAACTAGATAGAACCTATGGGGTCACACGCTATATAGAGTTGTACTAGATTTGGGAATTAATTAATAGGATTAATTAATTAGAAGGATCACTTTGCAAACCCTTGCAAACTTAGTAGGGACTAATTTGCAAGGAAGGGACTAAATTGAATTCTAGTAGGACTAGAATAAGTCCTTTAGGTAGTTAACAAGGAGTTGTTGGACTATATAAAGGACCCTCCTCCTTCCTTTCCTACTACACACTTTATGCTCTAGAGAGAACATAACAAGAGTAGGAGAGAACAAAGGAGAGAGAGAGCAAGCCACAAAGAGGGACGCCGCCCCCTTTGCCGCCGCCCCCTTGTCCCCGACGCCACAAAGGGCCGAGCCCCTTTTGGTGCCTCGTTTTGCGTGATTTCTTCACCCTCCTTTCATTCCGGGCTAGCACCAAGGAGATTGGAGATCTAGGAACGATTCTAGGCGTGGATTAACTATAGAGAACGTGACACTATTCGCGTTTGAAGTCATCAAGGAGAACCCAAAGGTGTGTTTATGATTTCTTGCCTTTACTATCGTTATGCATCTAGACTTGTGATCCTTGGAGGGTTTTGCATGGTTGTTTGTTTGATTATGCTTCCGTTTGCGCGATCCATGAATCAAAACCCTACAGTGGTATCAGAGCCACAGGTCATAGAGCATAAACGTAGTTTATGTGTTACATTCTTGTTGTTTTACACCTTAATTTGTTGTTTATCGCGTAAAACAAGACAAATCAAGCATTGGATGCAATTTGTCAAAGAATTAATCATAACAAGACCCAATTATTGCATTGGATGCATGAATTGGTGAGTTTGAGAAATTTTAGGATCTTAGATCTAGGGTTTGGGCATCCTTGGGGAAGAAGGAGTTCTCCCACAACAAGGAAACAACCAAACTTGGGCTCCAAGCAAGGAGGTTGTTTTGGAAACAACCTCCACAAGGAAGGTTCGGCCCCTAGGGAGCCGCCCCCCCTTGCTTGCCGCCCAAGCTTGGCGCCCTAAGGGGGCGGGCGGCCCTAACCCGCGGGCCTAGCTTGCGGGTTTTGGGCCGGGCCGGCCCTAGGGCTTTATGGTTCACTTATTTGGGCCCGGGCAATTGGATTGTTGGGCCCATGGACCGTTTTAACCCTAGAAATCCTAAAATCAATTAAAATTGACCAAGCGCGTTAAAATTGGATTTTAACTGTTTATGTGCAAATCGCATGGTGATTGGATATGGCCTTAGGATGTGGTTTGATGTGAATGTTTAATTTTGTGGTTTGGTTTTACGGCCTGCGAGCTGATCAATTAATTGTAATAATTAATTAGGGTTTTATGGCCTGCGTGCCATTTTTTTTCTCAACTTGTGAGATTTATTTTATTTAGTATAGATATTAGCTAGTGCTAGATAAAGTAGATTGTTAGCCAAGATTGGAGAAAAGAAGCCCAAAGCCAAAGGAGCCACAAAAGATGGAGCATGGAGCATGGAGCATTCCACATGACTATGAAGGATGGACCAAAAGATCAAGACGCATGGAGATGTGTTTGTTTAGGGTTCATAGATAATTCCATTGGCTTGGAATTATCTTAGTCTAGAAAAGGCCATATCCACATCACGTTTAATTTCTGTTTTGTGGTTGTTTATTTATTGTCTTATTATTTGTGTGGTTGGTGTATGGATGATGCATGCAATTAGGATAATAAGATAATTAGACAACCCGGATCTATTATTTGGAGTTGTGCCCAAACTCAAATAGATAGATTAGTTGATATTGATCAACAAAATAATTAAAAGTGAAGAAAAATCCCTCAAATTTTAAATATTGTGTTCTTGCCTTCTCGTTATTTAAACACTCATTATCATCATTATTTATCGAGTTCGTGCGTGCCAAAGCATGGCGACTTGGTTCATAATGATGGAATGCGATGGCACGTAACAATGTGCAATTGTTTAGATAAGAGGTTGAGCACAACTAGGCTATTAATTTGATTAAGAAACCTAGAGGCAATCAATTGGGATTATCCATATGGATGGATAAATAAGGAGTTATTTGCCCGATTGAACCAAGAGTTGCATATGGGATGCAATTGGAATTGTTCCTACCTAAGAAGTAATTGAATTATGGGTGACTTGCCAAAGCAAGCTCATAAGGAGATGAAAAAGATGGATCTTGGCCCACTAGAAAATATAAGGATATTTTCCGCATTAATATCTTGAGGGTTATTAATCCGTAGTAAAATAGTGGGAGCTATATTTAATAAACTAGCCATTATTAAATATAGTCAAAAATTCACAAATACTAAAACTTGCGTATTTTCCTTTTGTAGAATTCCAAATGGCAAACAACTCATCGAGTTCACAACATTCCCTACGATCTGTCCTTGAGAAGGACAAGCTCTCAGGAACCAACTTTCTCGATTGGTACAGAAACTTGAGAATTGTTCTCAAGCAAGAGAAAAAGCTGTACGCAATAGAGGAGCAAGTTCCAGAAAGTCCAGAGAATCAGACACCTGCTGCCTTAAAGGCGTATCAAAAGCGTGTTGATGACGCTAATGATGCGGCCTGCCTAATGCTTTGCACCATGACCTCTGAGCTTCAGAAGCAACATGAGAACATGAATGCTGTCGATATGATCGAACATCTAAAGCAGCTCTTCCAAGAGCAGGCGAGGGTAGAGAGGTATGAGGTCTCAAAGGCACTGTTCAAATGTCATCTGGCAGAAGGGAACCCGGTGGGACCCCATGTACTCCGAATGATCGGGTACTTGGAGAATCTCGCCCGGCTTGGGTTCCCGGTCGGCCAAGAGTTGGCAACCGATCTCGTGTTGCAATCGTTGCCCGAGAGTTATGGACAGTTCATTATGAACTATAACATGAACGAGATCGTTAAACCACTGCCAGATTTGCTCAACATGTTGAGGACGGCTGAACAGAGCATCAACAAGGGTAAGGGCAAGGCCATTATGATGGTGCATAAAGGAAAGGGTAAAAAGTTTGCCTCTTCCTCCAAGGGCAAAGGCAAGTCAGTTGCTAAGTCCAAGGAACAAGCCCTTAAGCCTGTTGGTGGGATTGCCAAGGTCGTGACTAAGGGTGAATGTCACTACTGTAGTCAACCTGGACACTGGAGGAGGAACTGCCCAAAATATCTGGAAGACAAGAGGCTTGGAATAGTGATTCCACCACCACCAGGTATTTTTGTTGTAGATGTCAATTTAACTGTCTCTACATCATGGGTATTAGATACTGGATGTGGATCTCATATTTGTCGAAATATGCAGGATCTAAAGAGAAGTAAAAGATTGGCTAAAGGGGAGGTAGATCTGCGCGTTGGGAATGGAGCAAAGGTTGCTGCGTTGGCCATAGGCGTTTGCGAGCTATCTCTGCCTTCAGGATTAGTTTTAGAATTAAATAATTGCTATTTTGTGCCTGCTATGAGCAGAAACATTATTTCTATTTCTTGTTTGGACAAGGAAGGTTTTATTATTTCAATAAAGAACAATTGTTGTTCCTTTTATTTGAATAATATTCACTATTTTAGTGCGCAATTATTTAATGGACTTTATGTCCTTGATCTAAGTAATCCTGTCTACAACATTAATACCAAGCGGATTAAAATAAATGATTTAAATCCTGCTTATTTATGGCACTGTCGTTTAGGCCACATAAATGAGAAACGTGTATCTAGACTCCATAAGGATGGATTACTAGACTCATTTGATTTTGAATCATATGAGACATGTGAGGCTTGTTTATTGGGAAAAATGACAAAGTCCCCTTTCAATAAGAAAGGTGAGAGGACTAGTGAGCAATTGGCACTCATACATACCGATGTGTGTGGGCCGTTTGCCACGCCTGCCAGGGGTGGTTATGTCTACTTCTTTACGTTTACTGATGATTACAGTAGATATGGATTTGTGTACCTTATGAGGGCAAAATCCGAATCCTTTGAAGTGTTCAAAGAATTCAAGAATGAAGTAGAGAAGCAACTTGGCAAAAGTATCAAGGCTTTACGATCGGATCGTGGAGGAGAATACTTGAGCCAAGAGTTTGACGACTATCTTAGAGAGTGTGGGATCGTGTCCCAACTCACTCCACCCGGAACGCCACAATGGAATGGCGTGTCCGAGAGGAGGAATCGAACCCTATTGGATATGGTTCGGTCTATGATGTGTCAAACCGATCTTCCATTATCATTTTGGGGCTACGCTCTATTAAGCGCAGCTTTTACCATTAACCGTGTTCCATCTAAATCAGTCATGAAGACACCATATGAGATGTGGAGTGGGAGGCGTCCCACACTGTCGTTCATGAGGATTTGGGGCTGCGATGTCTATGTAAAACGTTTACAATCAGACAAGCTAGGGCCTAAATCGGATAAGTGTAAATTTGTGGGGTACCCTAAGGAAACTAAGGGATACTATTTCTACAATCCAACCGAGAACAAAGTGTTTGTTGCTCGGACCGGCGTGTTTCTAGAAAGAGAGTTTGTCTCTAAAGAAGCAAGTGGGAGGAATGTAGAACTTGAAGAAGTTCAAGAACCACAAATTACTGAACCGATTATGGAACATGAACAGGAATCACAAGCAGTTGTGGATCCACCTGTTCAGGTAACACAAGAGCTTCGTAGATCTAGTAGAGTGCGCCAGGAACCCGAGAGGTACGGACTTATCGTAACTGATTCCGGTGACACGATGCTCATAGACGATGAGCCTACTACCTATGAGGAGGCCATGAATGGCCCAGACTCGCAGAAGTGGCTTGAGGCCATGAGATCCGAGATGGAATCCATGTATACCAACAAAGTATGGACTTTGGTGGAACCACCTGATGGGGCGCGACCCATAGGGTGCAAGTGGGTCTTCAAGAAGAAGATCGACATGGATGGTAATGTGATTACCTATAAGGGCCGATTGGTGGCTAAAGGATTCAGACAGATTCATGGTATTGACTATGATGAATTCTTTTCACCAGTCGCTATGACCAAATCCATCCGAATCCTACTTGCGATTGCAGCATACTACGACTATGAGATTTGGCAGATGGATGTCAAAACAGCATTCCTTTATGGGAATCTCCTCGAGGACGTGTATATGATACAGCCGGAGGGTTTTGAAGATCCAAAGCAAGCCAACAAAGTGTGTAAGCTGCAACGATCCATTTATGGATTGAAGCAAGCTTCTAGGAGTTGGAATCGACGTTTTGATGAAGTGGTCAAAGAGTTTGGCTTCATCAGAAACGAAGATGAGTCTTGTGTCTACAAGAAGGTTAGTGGGAGCTCTGTAGCTTTTCTGGTCTTGTATGTGGATGACATACTACTCATTGGAAACGACATTCCCATGCTGCAATCTGTGAAAGATTGGCTAGGAAAGTGTTTCTCAATGAAAGACTTAGGGGAAGCAGCCTATATACTCGGTATAAAGATCTATAGAGATAGATCTAAAAGGTTGCTAGGCCTAAGTTAAAGTACATATATTGACAAGGTGTTGAAACGGTTCAACATGCAAGATTCCAAGAAGGGATTCTTGCCCATGTCACATGGAATCACTCTTTCGAAGAGTGGTTGTCCTTCCAATGAGATTGAGAAGGAACGCATGAGTAGGATTCCCTATGCCTCGGCCATAGGATCCATCATGTACGCCATGTTATGTACTAGACCAGATGTGTCATATGCCTTGAGTATGACAAGCAGATACCAATCCAATCCGGGTGAGAGTCACTGGATTGCTGTCAAGAACATCCTAAAGTACTTGAGAAGAACTAAGGATGCTTTCTTGATGTTTGGCGGTGAGGAAGAGTTGCGTGTAAGGGGTTACACTGATGCAAGCTTCCAAACCGATAGAGATGACTTTAGATCACAGTCGGGATATATGTTTTGCCTGAATGGAGCAGCGGTGAGCTGGAAGAGTTCCAAGCAAGAGACGGTAGCTGATTCTACAACAGAGGCTGAGTACATTGCTGCAAATGGCGCAGCAAAGGAGGCTGTTTGGATCAGAAAGTTTGTTTCTGAACTTGGTGTGGTCCCTAGCATTGCGGATCCAGTGGAGTTGTTCTGTGACAACACTGGGGCGATCGCGCAATCAAAGGAACCAAGATCACACCAGAAGTCCAAGCACGTGCTCAGGAAGTTCCATCTGATTCGAGATATTATCGATAGAGGAGACGTTCGGATATGCAAGATTCCTACAGATGATAATCTGTCAGACCCGCTTACAAAGCCTCTCACGCAGTGGAAGCATGAAGGGCACACTAGGAGTATGGGCATACGAGATGCGCCAGATTGGCTCTAGTGCAAGTGGGAGACTGTTGGAATAGATGCCCTAGAGGCAATCTAGTTTAGTATGAATTTGTAATTGGCTAGAAATTCATTTATTATTTATTGGATATTTAATATAATGAAGTCCTTAGATTTACAATCGTGTTGTTTATCTTAAATATCCCTAGTCAAGTATAATGATTAAATGGGACAATCATCTATAGACTAGTATGGGGTTGGATTGATATGGAGATATCACGATCCAACACATAGGTGTGCATTACGGAATGTTGCACTGGATTGACCCATCACCGAGAAGGCTACATACACGTTATGTTGAGTCACAAGTGCTTCTCGGGTACAATGGTATTGTCATCCTTAGACTTGAAGTCACTAGATATTCTAGTTGTGGATCATTGTGATCTTGGTAGCGTTAAACGCTACACCGTAACTGGGTAGTTATAAAGGCGTGTACTGGATACAATGAGAAGCAAGCTTAGAGATCGTAGTGGACGTAGAGAGGATTTGCCCCTCCCACATAACGGGAGCAAATATCCAAGGCCACTCGAGGATAGTGCTTATAGAATGTCTGGCCAGACTCAAATAAATCAATATATGAGATATTGATGTTATTTGCTCGAATAAGGCTATTCCATGGATCGAGAAACTAGGGATTGGATATACGAGTGTGACTTGTATGTCTCGTGTCCAAACCGGATATGGAGGCAAAGGGATGAGACAATTACTTGTACAAGGTTGTCTAGATGACTATTCTATTAGTTGGCTAGAATGGATGTTTTGCTAGAAACCGCTCCATATTAGCAAAGAGTTGCTACCAACTAGATAGAACCTATGGGGTCACACGCTATATAGAGTTGTACTAGATTTGGGAATTAATTAATAGGATTAATTAATTAGAAGGATCACTTTGCAAACCCTTGCAAACTTAGTAGGGACTAATTTGCAAGGAAGGGACTAAATTGAATTCTAGTAGGACTAGAATAAGTCCTTTAGGTAGTTAACAAGGAGTTGTTGGACTATATAAAGGACCCTCCTCCTTCCTTTCCTACTACACACTTTATGCTCTAGAGAGAACATAACAAGAGTAGGAGAGAACAAAGGAGAGAGAGAGCAAGCCACAAAGAGGGACGCCGCCCCCTTTGCCGCCGCCCCCTTGTCCCCGACGCCACAAAGGGCCGAGCCCCTTTTGGTGCCTCGTTTTGCGTGATTTCTTCACCCTCCTTTCATTCTGGGCTAGCACCAAGGAGATTGGAGATCTAGGAACGACTCTAGGCGTGGATCAACTATAGAGAACGTGACACTATTCGCGTTTGAAGTCATCAAGGAGAACCCAAAGGTGTGTTTATGATTTCTTGCCTTTACTATCGTTATGCATCTAGACTTGTGATCCTTGGAGGGTTTTGCATGGTTGTTTGTTTGATTATGCTTCCGTTTGCGCGATCCATGAATCAAAACCCTACAGGCAATTACCAAGGGAATCGACAGTTCAACAACAACAATCAGGGCGGAAACCGGAACTATGGGAACTACAACAACCAGAATAATGGAGACAACAATTATGGTAGGCAGCAAGTGAACAACCAAGGCAATGGAAGGAGCAATGGAGCTCAGAACGGGAATAGGAACAACAACGCTCCAGCTAACACCAACAACAATGGGACTGGTACAGCAGGAACTACCGCAATGCATAACGGTAATGTTGCAAGGATTGCTGTCATGAGCAGGACTGAAGCTGAAGCAGCAAACAGAGTAGTCACTGGTACATTTCTTGTTCATGATCAACCAGCATTTACTCTATTTGATTCCGGAGCTTCGTATTCATTTATCTCATCATCATTTGTGGAAAAACTGAGTCTCAATAATCCTTCTAAAATATCCATCCCCGTAGCTACCCCAACCGGTCATGTAACAGTATGTGACGCCATTTTTGAAGGAGTAGAAGTTAAGATTTCGGCTAGTACCCTACCAGCCAACCTGATACATTTTGATCTTGGAGGAATAGATGTTATATTGGGAATGGATTGGCTGAGTAAATACCGAGCAGTCATAGACTACCACGATCAGAAGATCAGGCTTAAAGATCCAAAAGGAGAAAAAGTTTCTTACCGTGGTATCACAAAAGAACCATGTATCCGACTAGTGTCAGCTTTGACCATAATCAACTAAGTGAAGAAGGGGAATAGTGCCTATTTATGTTATGTTCAAGACATGTCTAAGAAGGAGAATGTGCTAGAAGAGATAGCAATAGTTAGAGATTTTCCCGATGTGTTCCCGGACGAAATTCCAGGAATGCCACCTAGAAGGGAGATCGAATTCACTATGGACTTAGCACCTGGAACAGCTCCAATTTCAAAGGCACCGTACAGAATGGCGCTAGTAGAGTTGAAAGAACTAAAAGATCACTTGCAAGAGCTACTACAAAAGGGTTACATAAGGCCGAGTGTTTCCCCTTGGGGTGCACCGGTGTTGTTTGTGAAGAAGAAAGATGGAAGCTTGAGGTTGTGCATTGATTATAGAGAGTTGAATAGCGCAACAATCAAGAACAAATACCCTTCACCCCGAATTGACGACTTGTTTGATCAGTTATAAGGGGCGAGCATTTTCTCAAAGATAGACTTGAGATCAGGGTATCACCAGCTTCGAGTATCCGAGAAGGACATCCCGAAGACAGCCTTTAGAACGAGGTATAGACACTACGAGTTTACTGTTGTGCCTTTTGGTCTAACCAATGCACCAGCAGTATATATGGATCTCATGAATCGTGTTATGAGGACGTTTCTGGATCGTTTTGTGGTTGTATTTCTTGATGACATCCTCGTTTACTCAAAGAGCGAGGAAGAACACGAAGAACATCTCAAAGAAGTGTTAGAAACTTTGAGACATGAGAAGTTATATGCTAAACTCTCGAAGTGTGAGTTTTGGCTTAAACATGTTCCATTTTTGGGTCACATAATTTCCAAAGAGGGAATATCCGTGGATCCAGGAAAGATTTCAGCAGTGAAAGATTGGCCAACTTCGAAGAATGTGTCCGAAGTAAGAAGTTTTCTCGGATTAGCAGGATATTACAGGCGTTTCGTAAAAGATTTCTCGAAGATCGCTAGACCGCTTACTACGCTAACCAAGAAGACGTTAAGGTATAAGTGGAGCGAAGATTGTGAAGAAGCATTCCAGACATTGAAGGAAAAGTTGACGACAACACCTGTGTTAGCTTTACCCAATGATTCTGGCGAGTTTGATGTTTATAGTGATGCATCGAAGAAGGGTTTAGGATGCGTGCTTATGCAAGAAAGGAGGGTTATTGCCTATACCTCAAGTACATCTTCACGCAGAAAGAGCTAAATAACAGGCAAAGACATTGGTTAGAAGTCATAAATGATTAATATTTGCGTATCCAATACCATGAAGGGAAGGAAAACGTAGTAGCTGATGCGTTAAGACGAAAATCGAGCCATACTTTGGATACTATGCTAGTTTTGCCAGATCGGCTATGCCGAGAGTTCCGAAAACATGGAATTGAAGTTGTAGAACAAGGCGGAGTGAAGAATATCCTTGACAATATGACAGTTGTGCCAGACATTTTAGAAGAAATAAGGAGTAACCAACCAGGAGATGTGAAGCTGGAAAGGATAAAGAAGAAGATTGCAGAAGGTCAAGCAAAGGATTTCAAGATCCATGAAGACGGAAGCATTTGTTACAAGGGAAGATGGTGTGTACCACATAAGTGTGTGGAAACCAAGGAGAAGTTGATGCGAGAAGCGCACAACACACCCTACTCAGTACATCCAGGAGGTGAAAAACTTTATAAGGACATGAAGAAGACGTTTTGGTGGCCTAACATGAAGAAAGAAGAAGTAGAATTTGTGGCAAAATGTCTAACTTGTCAAAAGGTGAAGTTTGGACATAAAATAATGGGAGGCTTAGTACAACCATTAGATGTCCTAGTTTGGAAGTGGGATTCTATTTCGATGGATTTCGTGACTGCGTTACCGACATGAAGAATGGACTGAATCAGATTTGGGTCGTAGTTGACAGATTGACTAAGACAGCAAGGTTCATTCCGATGAAAGAAACATGGAATATGGAACAAAGAGCTGATGCGTATATGAAGAACATTGTGAGATATCATGGAGTACCAAGCTCTATAGTTTCCGACAGAGATCCCAATTTTCTTTCTCACTTCTGGAAAGCACTCCAGGAGGCATTGGGAACTCAGTTGAAGTTTAGCACGACATTTCACCCTGCTACAGATGGACAAACCGAGAGGACAATCCAAACGTTGGAAGATATGCTAAGATCGTGTGTTATGGATTTTCAAGGTTCATGGGTTGATAGATTACCTTTGATAGAATTCTCCTACAACAACAGTTATCATGCGAGTATTGGAATGGCACTACATGAGGCGTTGTATGGAAGGAAGTGTAGAACACCATTGTGTTGGAACGACATAAGTGAGACGATAGTAATTGGTCCACAACTTATTGAAGAGATGACAGATCAAGTGAGACTTATCCAGCAGCGAATGAAGGCATCCCAGGATAGACAGAAGTCTTACGCTAATCAGAAAAGAAGACCATTGGAATTTCAAGTTGGAGAAAAATCATTTCTTAAAATTTCGCCGACTAAGAGAGTCATGAGGTTCAATCAGAAAGGGAAGTTGAGCCCGAAATTCATTGGACCATATGAAGTTACAGAAAAGATTGGAGAAGTGGCTTATCGATTGGATTTACCATCGAATTTGGGTCGTGTTCACAACGTATTTCACGTATCGCAGTTGAAGAAGTATATGCCGGATGTATCTCATGTATTAGATCCCGAACCAGTAGAACTGGACCCGTCTTTTAGTTATGAAGAACAACCTTTCAAGATTCTAGACACCAAGATAAGAAACACCCGTAACAAGAGTGTCAAGATTGTAAAGGTCTTATGGACAAACCACCTAACTGAAGAGGCAACTTGGGAAGCGGAGGATGATATAAGGGAGAAGTACCCTAACCTGTTTGAAGAGGTACCTTGAGTTACGAGGACGTCACTCCTCTAATGGGGAGAGGATGTAATCCTTCAATTTTTAATACAGTACTACTTATAGTATATTGCATATCATTCATGACCTTATGTTTGCATTTAGTAGCGGTACCATTGAGGGGAAGTGTATACCTTATTGAGGTTAAGGTTTAGTTTAAACTTCAATGACGATTTCTCATTAAGGAGGGAGGTTTTTGTTTAAACTTCGAGGACGAAGTTCTCTTTAAGGAGGGAAGGATGAAATACCCCGTTTTGTGACTATGGATATTTTGTGATATTATTGTAAATGTTGGGAAGTTAATTTAATTGTAGAGAGTTAATTATAATGGTTATGAGAGTTTAGGGAATCTTTGTGACTTTAATTAAAGGTTTTAGTGTCTTTTACTTGACTTTGGGGGAGGTATTTGTCTTATGGCAAAACTAAGGGGGAATAAGTGTCTTTTGACCTAACTTTTCTTCCTACGTTAAAGTTTCCTAATTCAAGAAGGTTTCATACTTATGAAGTTGATTTTATTTCCAACTCTCATAAAACCCTCACTCTCCCTATTTTCTCTATCTCTCTCACGTCCCTCACTCTCATCCGTCCCTCTCTCACTCTCTCTCGTCTCTCTTGTGGCCGACGGCAGCAACCCGCCACCGCCGCCGTCTCTCCTTTCCGATGAGGTAATTTCTCTCTCTCGCTCTCTATCTCTCTCTCTCTCTCTCTCTCTCTCTCTTTTTCTCTTTTCTTTCTTTCTCTTTTCCTTTCTCTCTTTCTTTTTCTCTCTCTCTCCGTCCTCCTATCTACCCGTCCGGCCTCCATGGATGGCAGGTTAGAGCTTGTTTTGTTTCTTCTTCTCTTTTCTCTTGTTGATCTCTTATCCTTGTGATCACTTGTTCATGATTCATGTATGTTGCATGTTATCTTTAATTTTCAGTTTGTTATTGTTAGGATCATTGTTCATGGATTTGTAGGATTGATAATCAAGTTTTAGGGTTTATCATGTTCTTGGGTGTTGGGAAGAAACCCTAGTTTGGAGGAGAAGTTTGATTGAATGATTTGGGTGTTTGAATGATCTTATTATGGGGATAACAACCTGATTTGAATGTGGGAATCATGTTATATTAGGTTTAGTATGAATATAGAATGAACCACGGAACTAATGTAACTTTTGATTCAGGAATCGAAATTAAGATCCGTATGGATTATTATGCTTGGGGGAAAAGTTTCATGAAGATTGACAATTCCCGTATGGATATTTTGAATGAAGTTGGAAACTTGAAACTAATGTAAATTTTGATTCAGGAATCGAAATTAAGATCCGTTTGAGGCTAAACTTATTATTTTGAACGTTTGGAATCCAATGGAACTGTTTTTAGACCATGATTTGTTTGAGAAACTGGAGTAATAGATTGGTGGGGTTATGATAGATTATGTATGCTTTAGGTTAGGGGATTTTGAAGCAAAGTTTTGGGTTTTGTTTTGAAGTATGATTTGAGTGAGATGTTAGGTTGGTGTTAGAGACATAAACCATTGACTATCATATGCATTTAATTAGTATAGCAAGTGTATTTCTAGAATAATTTTTTGATTAGAATATTGTTACGTTTAGGTAACGAGTTCGTCGACGACGAGTACGTAGAGTACGTTGATTGAGTTGCTATAGTTGGAATTTGCTTTGAGGTAAGTAAATATGCCAAGCCTAGTGTACTTATCTCTTTCGCGTCAAAACGAATTCTTGTATTTCTTTACGTCTCAAAATGTGTTTATGTGATGTGAAATGCAATATGTGATTTCTACATGCTAAATGCTTTTCTTGAAATTGTCACCATGATAATGATAATGCATTAATACGTAAAGTGGAAGAAGTTGTGCGGGGACATTATTATTCTCTTTGGGTGGTGTTGGCTGCGGTCCCGTCTCTTTTTGATCCGGTTGCAAGTCCCCGGATAGCGGCATGTACTCACTCCTCTGGCCGGCGTAGTCTTAGGGGGGTGTCGACACTTAAGGTCATGGAAGCTGTGGTTGGTTTTCCCCCGTCACAACGAATTAATAATGAGTATTTTGGTTTTTGTTAATGGAAAGAAGTTGACAATGGATTTTGGATTTTCCTAATGATTATGGAATTGGTTTGGAAATATTATGGAATTGGGAACTCTTATGTTTTATTACAAGAGTCAACATTATTACCGATGTGTTTGCGAAAAACTCTTACTTATAAATGAGTCGTGGTTTTATAATCTTCCCATCATCGTTTTAAAATGTTTGGATGTTTAGTTACCAGTATTTCATGCTGATTTTGTACTGTGGTGTTTCTTTTTGATTCCGCACCACATGTTTAAAGGATGGTTATCTGGCGTAGAAGGGGACGCGCATCACATGGAATAATAGTAGTAGTATTTCATTTGAATTTGAATTATTTAGTAGTTAAACACTTTAGTTTGTTATGCCGGTTTGTGGCTAGGACGTTGGATTATAATAATGTAATGTTTTAATTGGATTTAATAATTATTGTGGATGTTTTGTGCTTGCGAACCATGTTATAAAATATCCTAGTATCCGGGCTCCTCTCGGGTACGGAGTGACATCCCCGGGTCTCCGACTTGGGCCATTTGGGGGTGTTACAACAAGTCCGATTATGTATTGAAGATGTACGAAAAGAAGAACTCAGGAACAAGAGAGTGTAGTAGGTCCGGAGCAGCAGCAGGAGGAGGAGGAATCAGGCGATGTAAGCGGAGAAAGTTGGAAGAAAAGTTGAGTTGGATAGAAGAGGTTGATTTATCGTAAGTTGCGTCTGATTTGGATAATTTGGCAGCGCATGATTCCGAACCTGTATTGTATATTCGCACTTCCATCAGAATAGATGCTGAAACAGGTGAATTGTCATCTCAGTGGTATACCATTCCTATTTGGGTTTAATTTGAGAGAGACAGAGAGAGAGTGAGAAAGAGAGAAAATGATTGTGATCGGGTCTGAATTTGAATTTTAGGTTTGAGTTTGAGAGAGAGAGAGAGAGCGAGAGAGGCAGTGATGGTGACTGTGGGAACATCTATAGTGGTTGGAGGCGACATAATGACCTTGTAGTCTTCTTTTTCCACCACTTCTGCCACCACCACTACCATCGGCGATTCCAGATCCTCAACCTCATTCGTTGGAGTGGTGTTGCTGGTGGTTGCAACATTATTGTTGAAGAAGCAAAAGAAGTCGACAGCAGGGGATAGTGAGTGAAAGAAACAATAGATTATCGGTGAAAAAGCATGATTTCAACTTTCAACAATTTATTAAGTGCAGAGGTAAAACTGACTTTGTATTGTTCCATCTTTTTCCGTTAGTCTCAGGAGTGGTTTTTGGTAATGTCCAAACCTCAGGGTAGTAGGCTGGTAAATGCCCATAGCCCAGGGGTGGTTTGTGTCAATTATCCTAAAATTGGGGAGCTTTTTCTTCGTAAAGCTACTCCCTATAAACAATATCCTTCCAAAGTTAGACATCATCGGTAGTCCATTCCTTTACTTCACTTAGTAAACAGACAACCTCCCGCTACTAATAGTGAAATATCTCTGCTATAAGGAGAAGCTCAATCTTTTGGGTTTGCTTGACTATTACCCCATCACTCTTTCTTTTACCTACACTGATTTGGAGCAGCCTTCACCCCTTCCAAGCTCATTTCGCAAACTAGAGGGGGGTGAAGTACCGGCTTTTGCTTGCTTTCGAGCTATAACATTGATGACCAAAAAAATTGTATTTTACCAAAAAAAAACTCAAATTATTATAAACTTGAATCCATAACTAGTGATTAGGAGTTTCATGTACTTCAATAACGAAGTATAATTTTCTTATTTAGAGGATGGTTTGTTCTGATTTAGGAGTTCGGTTGTGGCACCATTTCATATCATAGATTGTAAGGGCCAATTTAGGAATGTTGTGACGGTGTTGGAAGCTACTGTGTTAGAATTGTTGTGGGAAAGCTGATGTGATTTTTTTTTTGTGTGTGTTAAGTAAATATTATATGAAACTTGTAGCAATTTCATGTTCGGTAAAATAAATTGTGAACCTGCTGTGGCAGAGTAAAATGAAAAAAATATATATGACATGTACAAATTCGGTAAAGATAAATATTGAACATTTTCAAAATTTTAAGGTTAAAATCGGTTAAAGATAAGTTAATCAAAAGTAGGTTTCGAAAAAAAAAATCTCGTCCTTTGCTACCTGAAAACTTTTGCGGGACAGCAGAAATTGTAACACCCTAAAATTTTTATAGGGGTTAAATTGTTATAAGTTAAATTTTGAATAAGCTTTGAGAGTTTCTTGTCAGTAGTGCTTGCTGACATCTGTTCAACAAGAGATGTCTAGAATGTGAATTCAATTGGGGTAAATATGCATATATTAGAAATTGGAGCCAACTTGTAATATTCGAAAACTTGAATATATGGCTGATGCGTGGCCAATCTCAGATTTCTAGATGTTTTGGGAAATTTAGCAAGTAACTTAAATCTGTGGGGAAAGTATGAAATTTCTTGAAACTTAACTTTTCACGTAAATCCACTCGTACCCTAATTTTGGAAAAATTGCGCATACAGAAAGCCACTTGTCAATACCCTTTTGACACCTGGCAGCGTTTCAAATTTCTCCTCCACCACCTGCTGCATTTGGTGAGGGAAAATTACCCTCTTCTTCTTCTTCTAACTTCATCTTCTTCATGTTCTCCACCATGAACTCCATCATCTCCACATAGAACCACCACCACGCCGCCATGAAATGAAAAACTGTTGTTACTGGAAGAAGCCCCAACCCAACTAGCAGAAGTCCTCTGGCAATTCGGATGTTCGTGAAGGGACGAGGGAGATAAAGTGGGGTATGAAGGTGAAGAACCCTAATAGCGTTTTTGGTTGATTTCTTCCCCTTCTTTTGTTTTCACTATAACTATGCTCGATTTTGTTGATCCCGAGGCTCAGGTGAGGTTGGGGAGCCCATTCAATACACGTAAATCGTTGAAAAACCTGACGCTGCCGGAGTTGGGACCAAGCTTGTCGCCGGTAACCACCATGGCCACCAGAGCTTTGGTTAGGCCTTGTTCTTGTTGTTTTTTCGCTTTTTACTCGAAGCACTCAGATCCTTGCAATATCCTAAGCATGTTAAAAGCATCTTTTCACACCTTGGTCGCTATTTTGTTGGGTTTGAACTGGTCATCCGATCATTTTTCCTCTAATTAGGCAACCATGTTCCAGGTACTGAACCATCCTTTGTTATAAATCCGTTTAGAGTTATTCTTGGCTCGGTGAAAACGTTGAACTACCCCCTACAGGCCCCATTTGAATTGTCCCGATCGATTCAGACTCTAACATGCCAAAATTTGAGCTTGAAGTTTCTTTTCTTCGTGTTCTGGACAACAATGTTCTTGACCTGTAAATTCATCTCAACTTTGTGACTTTATATAGAGTCCAAAATTAAACCAATCTCAATATAATTCTTGCTGTGAATTCTTGGGATATTTTGCTACAACTCTCATCTTAATTTGGTCTCGAGAATCAGTGTCTAGCAACCCCGAATTCGAGGCTAAAGTTGGTGTTGTGGATGTGTAAACTAACAAGCTTAAAATCTGGTTAATTATGGATTTTTAGGTTGAATCTTTCCAACTTTGTGAGCGGATATCTTGATATGTATTTGGTAAAATCAAATCCTTATTTCCAACTTGTAGATGGTTGTGAGAGCTTCGTATCCATGTCTTGAGTGAATTACCACACACTCTTAATCTCATTGAAACCTAGATTGAAAATGATGCTCGTATGAACTTTGAACTTGTCTATACTCTAAATACTCTCTAAGTATTGAGGCTGACATAAATAGTTGTTTTCAACTGATCATATCTCCTGGATTATCTATTAAAATTGTTACATGTTTTCCTCTATGCTTTATCTAAATACTCCATATCCTCTTCCATGAGTCTGTTACTTATTCCGCATGGATTTTCCTCAAATCTTTCTCAAAGTGGCTAAGTAACCATAAAAATGGTTAAGAAATGGATTTCAAACTGTTAAGTTTTGTGAACCATGACTCTGTGTATCTATTGAAACTGAATTATGCTTTCTCCTATGAGAAGTTGGCTAATAATATTCAAAATCATTCCTAAAGTAGCACTTCTCATATCCTTGATACATTTTTCAGAAATCAAGTTCAAAGTGGCTAGCTTGAAACGGTCTAAACTCTCAATTATATTTTGATTGTTGGACTGCAGTTTTCCTATCAACTTTGACCGATCCTTTCTCCTCGAATTCTCCGATTTATTGGAAGTACAAATATGATTCGGAAACCTCAACCTTAAATCTTCAAAACCCAAATCTCAGTTTCTCAGATCGCTTCTTCATTGGACCAGAAACTGGCTGTGAAGTTGACTAGTTGAGAATACCTCTTCTCACGTTTGACTATCTATTTGACTCATCAGATGGCTTAATTGACCAGAGCATCCTTTTGAAAAATTGTTCAGATACAAATTTCAAGTCGACGGGTCAAGTTTGACTTTCTAAAAACTCCACTTTAGTTGAGTTGTCAATGAGGGGTACAATTTCTTCAGTCAAACACTCAGATCATGATGCATGGCATGGCCTCATGTCTCTGTGACAGTTTTATAACATCTGGAACCCAATTTTTTCTATCTGGACTTAAACGTGATGAATCATACTGAAACACAGACTAATTGTAATTTAGTTAAACATCGAAGAATTGAGTGATAATAACCAGAGCTTGAGGTTCAAGCCTAAATGGGCAACTATGTGACTAAGGAGACTTATGAGACATGTCAACTGGGCATAAAGGTTTAGGGACAGTCAAGGACTGTACTTATAAGACTGAGACTTTAGGGCAGAACACAAATTTCTCTGTCAGTGTGAGAGAGAGGTTTTTGCTTGTTTTTTGATTGAGGGAGTTAGAATTTGTTTTTTTTTTTGAGATAAAATATTTTTTCGTCAAACGAATTTGAACGCGAGACTTTATGCAGGGACTTCCAACGTTATACCATTGGAGCTACCACCGTAGCTACAGGGGAGTTAGAACTTTTAAGGCTAGTTATTATTATTATTATTATTATTATTATTATTATTATTATTATTATTATTATTATTATTATTATTATTATTATTATTATTATTATTATTATTATTATTATTATTGCAAAGAAAGCTGAACTATATTAATCAGGCAGATAAGCATTACACCAGAGGCCAAGCCATTTAAGAAAAAACTATCGAAACCTCACACTTTCCCGCTCACATCATGGGCTAGCTCTTTATGAATGAAACATGGTGGATCGGAAACAAATGAGCCACTGCGTTATCCAACCGCCTCACCACGTCAATAGCTTCGCCACAACACCGATCGATCACTCTACGAAGCTCATTCACAAACCACCCGAGCTCATTGTTCACTGGTTTCTTCTATGAACTCTGAGCCAAAAGCTTTGAATCTGTTTCCACAAGTAGGCTTTGCGATGACAAGCTTCTGAACCACCGGAGTGCACTTTGAAAAGCTGCCGCCTCATTTGCCATCGAATCTCCCATCAGCTCCACTTGCCCACACATCGCCGCCACAAAGCCACCATAATGATCACGAACCACACCACCGATCCACGCAACCCCCTTCTCAGAATCAACGTCAACGTCCGAGTTTAATTTTAGCACCCCAATCGGCGGCGGTAGCCCCTTATCAGGATCGACCATCACCGCCGCTAACCTCTGAGTTTCTAATTTAACAGATAAGTCAAATTCTTCCACATACCTCATCGCCTCATCTATAATTGTGTCCTATTCAAACTTCACACCCTCCATCACTAACTTATTCCTTACTCTCCATATGAGCCAGTCAATCGTGAAGAAAGTTCTCATGTCATCCAAGCAGTTCTTTGGATTCCAGAGGACATCCAAGCAGTCAATTGGGTTTTAAGTCCAAGGCAACAGACATCTCAGAAGTCCGATTCAGCCTCTTGGAAATAACAATGGTGATTCCAGAGGACATCCAAGCAGTTCTTGTTGCTCTACATTCAAAAAACAAATGCTGGAGATCTTCCTTTGCTCGTTCACAACATTGGCACCAAATAGGTACTTGCATACCCTTTCTAATGAGATTCTGCTTTAACGGAAAATAATTTTGAATCATTTTCCATGAAAAGATCCTGACTTTCTCTGAAATTGAAATAGACCAGATTTTTTTATACCAATTTTGCACGGAAACATTTTTACACCCTTCAGATGCATCGCTATTAACATGAGGATATAGGAATTGGAATGAAACCTGATATCCAGTCTTCACACTATAGTGACCATTAGAAGTAAAACCCCCACGTAACTGTATCAGCTCCCTTCTCTTGACATAGAGGGATTTTTAAGATTTGTTGGGCCTCCACCTCTGCAAAAAAGTTGTCAATCTTTTGTCTGTCTCACCTTCCCGACTGATCGAACAAATCACATACTCTTGCATTCAACCCTAAAGAGGGATAGCAATACACTTTCTTTCCGCCCCCTATAGGAATCCACTTATGTTCATATACCAACGTGCTTTGACCATCCCCCACCGCATGTCTAGTACCTTTGTATATAATCTATATCCTAGCTAGTATACTTCTCCACAAGTAAGACGGTTTACTACCAAGATTAGCTGACATAAATTTCATCTCTGAAGTACTTCCCTCCAACACCTGAGCCACTAATGAGTTAGGAGAAGAAAGAATTCTCCAGGCTTGTTTAGCCAAAAGGGCTAAATTAAACGCCTCAATGAACCTGAATCCCAAACCACCTTGTGCTTTATCTACACAAAGCGTCTCCCACTTTCACCAGTGCATCTTCCTAGCTTTATGTGAAATAACCCGGGATATCCGTTCAGGGTTAAAGTGACAATCGATAACCAAAAGTAGAATATTAACCATTATGATTACATCTCATTTAATGTATACAACAAATATTTCAAAAATGAGTACAATTTGGAAAGAAGATGTTTTTGATCTACTAAGTGATCTACTTAAGCTCGCGTCAGCGTCTTGTTCCGCGTTCCCATCTTGACATGCACTGACCTGTGGTGATTTTGAAATAACAAATGCAGACACCACAGTTTGAAAATAATCAGTAAAAATTGAGTAAATACACACTACGACATGCAAAGCAATAAGTGGCACACAAGCAATAGTTGAAGTAAATAAAGAGATTAGAAACATTAATAAGTAAACGAGTTGGGAATTTTTTGAATAATTACAGTAAACGTCTAGCAAAGCTTCATAACGTCAAAGCATTTATAAATAAGGAGTAGTCAAGATGTTCTTGAACCAGTAAATTTTCACAAGACCAAATCTTGTTTCACTGAAGAACGTATTAATTCACAAGTACCAAATTTCATTCAACTTCATTTATTTCGCTTGGGGCATATCCAGAGCTACAAACAACATCAATAGAGTTGTCAACTTTCTTTCAAGTCCAATTAACCGTGAAGTATAGCTAATACATTTCTAGAGCCACCAGCAAATCGATGTAGACAGAGGGATCACGAAGTAATCATAAAGGGTTTCTTCTAGGGTCTATCAAACCCTATTTCGACGGAGCGTTAAGGGAGCCCATTGTCAATCCCCTCTCACACTTCATAGCTAAAAGGCCTTAAGTGTCGACACCTCTATACCGTAGTGAACCTTACAAGTATAAGTAGCACTCTATAGCTGACAAACCCCTTGGCTGCAATACCTTGGTACATTTTGACTCGTCGAGGGCGGATTTGTGAACACTAAAGGTCTATCCAATAATAAGAAGCATTGCTTTGAATGCCGTATCCATAAGTAACGGGAGGATCGCTTTGCGCCTCTGGTCGGAGCCATAAATTAACACAACTCTGTACATCGTCCTAAATCTATTAGAAGTGCTTTGTTTCTTCCTTTTCACATAAGAATCAGAATATTAACATTTCACAAGTAATTTTAAGAGTTATCAAAAAATATTGATTCGTATTCAAATAATTATTGAAAATAAGACATACTCCGCATACTTTCTCAATTAAGATAATATTCATTCAAGACGTCATACGCATACGCACATTTTGATAAGGGTCGTACATATGTACTTACCGAAGCCAAGAAAAGCTTAAAGCAAAGCTAGCACTCCAGGGAGGACACTAGTCTCATACGAAGCTGGGTCTCACGGTCAATGCAGGAGCACGAATACATAGGTCTACTTCGAACGATCCTTAACAACGGCGTTCTGCTCCGCTCTCCGGCGGCCATGGCAGAATCAGGCGACCAACCGCCCGGATTTACAGTGATCTAATGAGTTCTAGCAGATTCTGAGCTGGTAGAAGAGTTCCCTGACATCCATAGGTCACATTATTAGTCCCCCCCCCACACACACACACCAAAAGGCAGTTAATTTTGACTATAAATCATTGCACATTGTTTTAGGGAGTAAGAACCAACTCATAACACAAGTTGGTATCGCCTGCACAATAGCCTTAATGAAAGCTTTCCTACCAGCACAACTTAACCCCTTCTCCATCCAACCACCTGTCCGCAACGTTATTTATCTTCAACATGAGCGAAAATAGATTTTTTATCCCTCCCCACAGCAGTTGGAAGACCTAATATTTGGAGTGGCCCGATACTGTAGTCACCTGTAAGATTCACACAATCTCCATCCTTCACTCCTGATCAGGAACCATCGGGCTAAAGCAAAGTGCTGATTTATCATAGTTATACACTGACTAGATGCCCTCTCATACAAGCATAAGATATTCTTGAATTATGCGGCTTCCTGAACAGTAGCTCTCCCAAACAAAACACTGTCATTCGCAAACAATAAATGAGATACAGCAGGGCCTGAACTACCAGCTTTAACCCCCCGTAACCTTCCACGACGCATTGAGTTGTGCATAACAGATAGGGTAAGACTGGATCACCCTGCCTAATCCCTCTAGAGGTAATAATATTTCCAACTGCATTTCCATTCAATATAATAGAAAACTGAACTGAAGTCACACATTTCATCACCTGTTTGACAAAAATCTCGTGAAAACCCAACTTGACCATAACTGCATGCAAGAAGCTCCATTCTACCCGATCAATGGCCTTAGACATGTCAAGCTTTATATAGAAATAGCCTTTCTTTTCTTTAGACTTCTTAATAGTATGCATCGTCTCAAAAGAAACAATGACATTATCCGTGATCAATCTCCCGGCAACAAAAGCACTCTACGTCACATCAATAACAGCATCTAAAACCTTCTTCAATCTGTTTTCTAACATTTTATACACCGCCTTTTAGAACACATTTCATAGACTAATTGGTCTATACTCTGAAACAAGTTTAAAATTATTCACTTTAGGAATCAAAGCAATATTAGTCACATTTATGGAACAGAAATCCATACCGTCATTAAGTATCTGCAGAACGGTTCTCGTTAAATCCACCCCCACCATTTCCCAATATTGCTGATAGAACAATGGAGGCATTCCATCTAGACGCGATGATCTCATTAGATGCATTTGGAACAAAGTCATCTTCACTTCATCATCTTGAAAAGGCCTTATAAGTTCCATGTTCATCTCCTAAGTTACTTTTCTTTGAATAGCACCAATAACTGGTTCCATCTCACAACCAACATAACTGAAAATATCAGTATAGTATTCGATGAAATATTTTTGAACTTGCGCATCATCTCGAGTCCATTGCCCAAGCTGATTACATATACAATGAATTTTATTTCTTCTCTTCCTATCAGCAGCAACTCTGTGAATATTTTTTGTATTTCTATCGCCCTCTTTCAGCCACACTTTTCTAGATAATTGTCTCCATTTACGCTCCTCAATTTCAAGAATGTGATTAAACCGAGCTTCTAACAAATTTACTTGCTGCAGGTTTACATCACCTGGATATCTTGCCCTTGAAACTTCAAGCTCCAGTAATATCTTCTCGTTCGCATCGTGGTGGAACACAACTTTATTTCTACTCCAACTTCTCAAAGCCTCCCCAGTTGTTGACAAGTTCATTAATAGATCATTTTTAGTACTCGGAGAATGTTCCCTCTGCCAACAATTTGTAATAACTTCACCACACTCGCTTTCTTTTACCCATTGAGCAACGAAACTAAATTTTTTCCTCTTTGTAAAATTTTCCTGCTGAAATTGAGCAACAACCAGTAGAGGGGAATGATCTGACACAGTAGAAACGATGTGTGGGACAGAATGAAACTGATACGCTTCACACCAACGGTCGTTCCCAACCGCCCTGTCCAATATTTTCTAGACATTAACTTCTCCTTGTCGACGGTTCGACCACGTGAATTTGTACCCAGGTCTAATAATCCACACTCAGTAATAAAAAGAAGACATTCATTTGATTTTTATTTGGCACACACTTACCTGTTGGAATAGATGCCCTAGAGGCAATCGTAAATTTAGTATGAACAATGTTTTGGCTAGAATATTCATTTATTATTTATGGCGATATTTAATATAATGAAGTCCTTAGATAAATTGTGTTATTTATCTTAAAAATCCCTAGTCCATTATATTGATTAATAGGACAATCAAATATAGACTAGTATGTGGGTAGATTGATATGGAGATATCAAGTCTAACACATGGGTATGCATTAGGAGTAATGGCATACTGGATTGACCCACGACGAAAAGGATAAATTAGATTATGTGAAGTCACAATCGCTTTTCGTAGTGCTAATATTATTGCAATCCTTAGACTTGAAGTCACTAGATACTCTAGTTGTGAAATATTGCGCTTTGATGTTATCAAACGTTACACCGTAACTGGGTAATCATAAAGGTGGCTATCGGGCGTGATAGGAAGCAAGCTTAGAGATCGTAGTGATGTAGATAGGATTTGTCCCTCCCACATAATGGGGGTAAATATCCACGACCACTCGAGGGATGAGGCTTATTGAATGTCTGGCCAGACTCAAATAAATTAATATAGAGATATTAATGTTATCTGCAAGCATAAGCATATTCCCAGGATCGAGGAACTATGGATTGGATATACGAGTGTGACTATTTATGTCTCGTGTCCAATCCGGATATGGAGATAAAGGGATAATGCAATATGACATATTGGGCACAAAGGTTTGTCGGGATCACTGACTATTTCTATTGGTTGGGTTGCATGGATGTGTTGCTAGACACCGCTCCATGTTAGTAATAGTTACTACCAACTATATAGAAACCTATGGGGTCACACGTCAAATAGAGTAGAGCTTGATTTGGGATTAATTAATATGAATTAATTAATAGAAGGATCATTGTGCAACACCTTGCAAACTTAGTAGGACTAATTTGCAAGGAAGGGAATAGTTCTAGTCCTACTAGAACAAGAAAACTCTTTTATGGAAACAACAAGGAGTTGTTGGAGTATATAAAGGAGGCTATAGCTTCCTTCCCACTACATGAGTTATTAGTCATAACACACAAAGAGTGGGAGAGAGCAAAAGAGAGAGCAAGACAAGGTGCTAGGGCCGAAACCCTAGCCACCCGTCCGCCCCTACCCGACGGCAAGAGAGGGCCGCCCCCCTCCCTTGTGCTTTGGTGATTTGTTGCTTTGATCTTCATCCCTCTTCCTCCAAGGTTCAAGCTAGCACTTGATTGAAGGAAGAATCTAGATCTCACCTCTAGACGTGGATCAACCGTAGAGACGAGGACATCATTCTTCGTGTGATCTCACAAATCAAAAGGTACACATCTTCTATGTCCTTAATCATGTTATGATGTCTCTTCCTGTGATCCTTGGTGGGCTTTGAGTAGGATTAATTTTGTTATTCCGCTGCGTTACCTACGTCAAAACCCAACAGTGGTATCAGAGCCACAGGTCGTAGAGCATAACATGATATTATGTGTTTACGATTTCAGTTCATACACCGTATTATTGTTTATCACGCGAAAACTGAAAAATTGGCATAGTAGATGCAATATTGAATTTGATTCAATCAAACAAGACCCAATTTAACATTGGATGTTAGAATTGGTGAGTTTAATCACATAGGATGTGAATAATTGGGTTCTTAAAAAATTAGGGTTCATGGGCACATGATTGAAAAAGGGGTTTTTCAATTATGGAAACAAAATTATGGAATTAAATCCATAAGGAGACAACCTTGCTTGGGCAACAAAGAAGGAGGAAGGGGACTAGGGCCGAAACCCTAGCCGCCCGCCCCTCCCTTGCGCGCCAACCAAGGCCGCGGCCCCCTTAGGCGTGCGGCGGTCCTAGGGTTCGGGCCACTTGTTGGCTTGGACCCTTTGGACCGTTGTGAAACCCTAGTTGCCCAATTTCTTTAAAATTAAACAAGCGCGTTAAAAATTGGTTTTAACTGTATTATGTGCTTTACTGCATGGTGGATGGATATGGCCTAGGATTGTGGATGTTTATTGTTTTGTGGTTTGGTTTACGGCCTGCGAGCTGATCAAATTAATGTAATAATTAATTAAGTTTTACGGCCTGCGAGTCGTTCTTTTTCTCCTCGACATGTGAGGCTTTTGTTATTTATTTATTCTAGATGTTAGGCTAGAATTAGAAATATTTAGATGATAGCCAAGAGCATGGAGAAGAAGACTGGAGAACCAAAGGAGCCAAAAGACATCCCAAGACGCGCAGCTATGGTGGAGCACATGGAGATGAGCTCGGCACTTTAGGGCAATTAGATATTATCATTGGCTAATAATATCATTAGTCTAGAGGCCATATCCATGCCACGTTTTTTATTTTGTGGATGTTTATTATTCATGCCTTGTTATTTATTTTGTGTGTATGGCGCTACAAGCAAAAACGATAACAAGATAATAATAAACAAGGTTGGTCTTTTATTGTGGATAGCCCAATCCAAATAAGTAGACCATGTTGATAAAGATCAACCAAACAAATTAAAAGAAATCCCTCAATTAAATATTGCATTTTGCCTTCTCTTGCCAAAACACCCTTCATGATCATGGCCTATTAAAAATTCGGGCTTGCCAAAGCAAGGCGATTTTAATTTTTCATGATGTGTTGCGGACGACGCAAGCTAGTAATGCGTGTATGTTGAAAGCAAGAGGTTGGACGCAACTAGGCAAGATTCAATTGGATTGATGAGCTTAGAGGCATGACAATTAGGAGTTATCCAATTGGATAAAGAATAAAAGGAATTTATTCACCTAATTGGACCAAGAGTTGCATGGGATGCAATTGGAATGGTTCCTACCTAAATAACCAATTCTTGGGTGACTTGCCAAAGCAAGCTCAAGAAGAAGTGAAAAAGGGATCTTGGACCCACTAGAAAATATAAAGATATTTTCCGCTTTAATAGTGAGGGCTATTAATCCGAGAAAAATAGTGGGAGCTATATTTAATGATCTAGCCATTGTTAAATATAGTTAAATTGTTCAAAATACCAAATTGCATATTTCTCGTTTTGTAGAATTCCAAATGGCAAACAACAACGCATCAAGTTCATCCCTACGATCTGTCCTTGAGAAGGATAAATTGTCTAGAACAAATTTCCTTGACTGGTACAGAAACTTGAGGATTGTCCTCAAGCAAGAAAAGAAGCTGTACGTCTTGGACACTCCAATTCCAGACCCACCACAAGATGAGTCTCTACTAGCGGCAGTATGGGCACGTCAGAAACATGTTGATGATTCTAATGACGTGACTTGCCTCATGCTTTGTACCATGACTAGTGAGCTTCAGAAGCAACACGAGAACATGGAAGCCTATGATATGATCATACACTTGAAACAATTGTTTCAGGAACAGGCAAGGCATGAGCGCTATGAGGTGTCTAAAGCATTGTTCAAAAGTAGTCTTGCAGAGGGCAATCCAGTAGGCCCTCATGTACTCCGAATGATCGGGTACATAGAGAACCTTGAGAGACTGGGGTTCCCACTCGGCCAGGACTTGGCGACTGATCTCGTCTTGCAATCGTTTCCTGACAGTTATAATCTGTTCATTATGAACTATAATATGAACGAGATCAACAAGTCTTTGCCAGACTTATTGAACATGCTAAAGACAGCTGAGCAAAGCATCAATAAAGGCAAGGGGAAGGCCATAATGATGGTACACAAGAAGAAGGGCAAGTAAGTTGCATCTACTTCAAAAGGAAAACGCAAGAAAGTTGCGAAATCCAAGGAAGCCCTAAAACCTAGTGGAGGCGTGGCTAAAGGTGAGTGTCACTACTGCAGCCAGCCGGGTCACTGGAGGAGGAGTTGCCCTAAATATCTGGAGGATAAGAAGCTTGGAATAGTGATTCCACCACCACCAGGTATTTATGTTATAGACGTTAATCTTTCTATTTCATCATCCTGGGTATTGGATAACGGATGTGGTTCTCACATTTGTCGTAATGTGCAGGATTTGAAAAGAAGTAGAACATTGCGAAAAGGGGAGATAGACTTGCGCGTCGGGAATGGAGCAAAGGTTGCTGCATTAGCTGTAGGCGTTTATGAGCTATCTTTGCCTTCTGGACTTATTTTAGAATTAGACAATTGCTTTTATGTGCCTGCTATGAGCAGAAACATTATTTCCGTTTCTTGTTTAGACGAGAAAGGTTTTTCTATTTTAATAAAGGACAAGTGTTGCTCCATTTATTTTGATAGTATGCACTATTGTAGTGCGCATTTGTCTAATGGATTGTATATCCTTGATCTAAATAATCCAATCTATAACATAAATACTAAAAGGATTGAAACTAATGATTTAAATCCTACATATCTATGGCACTGTCGTTTAGGCCATATAAATGCGAAACGCATATCTAGACTCCATAAGGATGGACTTCTAGACTCATTTGATTTGGAATCATATGAGACATGTGAATCTTGTTTATTAGGTGTGCACAAGAGATTCCGGCAGGGAGACCTCCGTGTACACCGTACGTAGTGGATCAGGGATCGCACAGGAAGAATAGGGGTGTGTGTAGGGAGAGAGTAAGTCAGTAGCAATGTCTGAGAGAGAGACAGAGGTTTGGCAGAGCTTCCGCATATGGCAGTGTTGTTCTTCTCTTTGTATGGAAAGAGTAACGATATATATACTGGAGAACGTGGCCGTTGTAGTGTAGTTAATGCGCCCATTAATGGCGGCTTAATTAGCTTAACCGTAACGGCACGTTCGTCCGAGTATATAGGAACCGTTAGAGCACGTGGTGCGCGAGTACCGGAACCGTTACGAGGTTGACCGGGTTTGACCGGATTGACCGGGTCTAGGGAGCTCGTGCCATAGATCTCTCAAAACAGTTACTAAAGGTCGCGCGCGGGCTTGGCTCGCACGCGACAGGGCTTACCCTAGCCTCCAAACCACAAATCCCTACAAGTCCCGTGCAGTGGTATGCGAGGGCTCTGTCTCGCAGCCCCCACATGGATCAGCTCGGCTGGTGATCCTGTGTGTGTGGAGCACAATATGGTGTGCTGGATGGTCGCCACGTGGCTAAGATTAGCCATGTCATAAAGCAGTATCTACATTAGCCCCCTTTCTGCGCGTGAAGGCTTGTAGCTGTATAGGCTTCCATGCGCGGAAACCAATATGCGCGTCGTCGTCACGTACCAATTCAAATACGGGTAGATTCAGCCCCCGTGCGTGTAATTATGACCTAAAACCCCTAGAGTCGTGCCATCTGACCTTTAGGGTTTTAGGCGTGACGTCAGCCCGTCCTGTGATTGCGCGACACGACGGTGACGGTTGCGATTCGACTACTGAAGGGACGCAACCCTTCATTCTTTTGGATAAATACCTTGTATCCCATCATTGCAAGGCATTGCTTCTTTCTCTTAAAGTGAATGGTACCCGGAGATCTTCGAGAGCAGATCCAAATAATCAATCATCTGTTCAAGACTGCAAATCGTATTCTTCAACTGTGCATATCCAAGCAGGCTTCAAGGAAACAAGGTTGGCCTCGTTTACTTTTTGATTTTAAAGTACCGGCGTTTGCCTTGAACTGCGTTGAATCTGTAAACCCATGGAATCTGTGAAGAGGTTTTGATCTTTAATCCCGCTTCGCTTTACTCTTTCGACGATATTGGATCTTGCAATTACCCAATTTCTGGAATCGGCACCGGAACTGTTTGCATTCCTTTGCATAAGTTTCGAATTCAAAATTCAAACTGACTGGTGTGGTATTTCTCCCCCCTTTTTTTTTTGCCCTTTCGCAGGAATGGCCAAAACGAGAGTAACCAGACCTGTCAAGGAAGATGAAGAGATGCCGGAGCTTCCGCGGTCTCTGTGGCGAAAAGCCCCCTTTCTGGGTGGGAAAGATTTTTACCACGCGAGGGTGAAGGCGAAGAGGATGCCTGATCCTGTTCCCGTTGAGCAGTTGTTAACCCTGACTCGCCCAGTTAACTCAGCCTTGCTCGAGTTAGTTGGCTCTGAGGATGTGGTTCGATTGGGAATCGAGAACGGGCACTTCCCATACACTGCGATTTCTACTCAGGCGTTTGTCCAGAAGTTGGACTATATGGATGAGTGGACTGACCACGTGTTGGGTAATTACGCCGAAACTCTTGATGAAGCCGGCCTTTTCTTCGCTGTTCGTGCTATGAAGGGTGCTGCCGTGAAGTTGGATCAGTCCATGCTTCTAGACCTTCTGTCCCGCTATTCGCCTGCGACTCACACGTTTCATTTTGCTGAGTTCGAGGCTGCCCCCACGCTCGAGGACGTTCAAATGCTGTATGAGCTTTCCCCCATGGGCGAGGTGGACCCCTTGAGTCACTTAAGGACATCTGCGGAATTAGCCTTGTACGCGCAGATGGAGGAGTGCTTAGCAGAGGTGAAGAAAATCTCCACTCGGTGGACCAGCACAAAACCTCTTCCGAACTGGCAGCTGGTTGATACGTCTGCGAAGAATACCTGGAACAAATGGTTGCAGTACTTCTTCCGAGACTATGCGGGCAGCAGCATTACTAAGAAGCTTTTGAGCGAGGACCCGGAGGCCGAGAATTACGTAGAGGGCAAGGGTTATCATTTGACCCTTTGCGCCTTTCTTTGTGCTTGGCTGTCGAGATTTCTGATTGATGGTCACCCCCATGATGGGGTCTTCTACCATGTGCTGCCACTTGCGGTGAGGCTCGCTCTTGGCCAGAGAGTTGCACTTGGACCCTTGGTCTTGGGCACGCTATATTACAGGCTGGATCAGCTGGTTCTGGCGATGAGGGAATCGCGTGGCCGCCTCGATGTTCTGACCTTTGTCAATATCAGCTTTTTGACAATGTGGGTGTTCGAGCGTTGGCCGTCTTATGCTCCAACTCCCCTCCCACTTGAGAAGTGGTGTCCCCCAGGCGAGACGAAAGCGCTCAACAGCGGAAGGGCTGCGAGATGGTTTGGTGCAAGCAACACCAAGTGTACTTGGAGCTTGATATGCGACAAGCGAAGGGAGTTCACTGCCAGGCCTTACGCCACACGTATTGAGAATGTGCGGTGGTTTCCGAAGCTATACCCCTCCGAGGGTATGGTCTTGTCAGAAGACCTTCTCTTTGAGAAGGGATCGCATTTCCACGAGCGCTATCGTGAGTTCTTTTGCTGGTGTCTGCGAGGTTCTCTTCCTGCACTTGCAGAGCATATTCGTGAGCTCGCGCCACGATATGAAAGGCTTACAGTGGATGTTGACCCCACTCGGGTCTCTCCTCAGTTTGGTTTCGATGCGGTGGCCCCATCAATCTGGCCCCAGTCCATCGTTAGAGGGTGCTACAAGCGCTTGCTGACAAAGGAATGCAAGACGGTCCTTATGAGCAATCTTCCCTTTGAGCAGCCTGCGGGAACTCGCAGGGGTGGTTGTTCCCAGAATTGGATCGCATACTGGATTGCCCAGCATACGAGGATGGAGACGGAAGCGGCGGCGCAGCCAGGAAGGGCCCCCTTGATCAAGAGAAACTCTTTTCCGTTTCGCCCCAATTGCAGTTTGAGCGAGTCTGAGTACGGTTGCTACTCGTTGTTGGACCGCGAGAATCATTTGTGCCCCGATTTCATTCTGAAGGAGCAGGTCGATGCAATCAAGAAGGGTGACACGCAGGTCATCAAATATAGCAAGGCGTTTGCTGAGGTAAGCAGTTTCCTTGTGTGCTTCGAGCTCTTTGATTTGCTTGCACTGATGCTTTTGTTCTGTATTGTCTAGTGTCATGTGCGGAGGTTCGCAGCTGGTGACCGTTCCAAATCGCTGGTGGATACCATTGTTGCGACCAGAAGAAGGGGGGAGTCGTATCGGCTAGCATGGAGGATGGATGCCGAGGTCGAAACAAAAGTTCGCGGGGTCATGAACACTTTTGCTGACTCGCTGATAGACAACCCTCCGGCTCCGTCTCCTCCTAGAGATGATCCGTCCCCTCCAGCGACTGCGGCGCCGAGAGCGAAGAGGCCTAGGCAAAAGGGGATTACGATTTCTTCCCCTAGGAGCGCTCCGGCTTCGCCCCCAGCGAGGTCCCTTTCTGTCAAGGACAAAGGTAAGGGTCGTATGCCCGGCAAGGTGCGAAAAGATCTCGCAGTCGAGACCTTCGTTCCATTCAACCAAGAGGAAGAGGAAGAGAGGCAGGAGCCCCAGGCAAGTAACGGAGAAGAAGAAGGAACAGTTGTAATGCGCGAGGAAGAGTCAGGAGGTACTTCCGCCGCATTTTCTTGTCCTTTATCATGACTTCTATGCAGTTCTTTTCTTTGAACCAATTGTATATCCGCAGGTGATGATGATGAAGCCGTTGGTGGCCTTGTGGCCAAGAGGCAAAAGAGAAATGCCCATGCTAGCGTTTCAGATGATCCCATAAGCGAGGATATTCTTGCTGAATCCCGGAAGACAGCCGCGGAGGCTGCTGCGAGAAGAAGGCAGCGAGAGGAAGAGGAGCTCGAGCTTGTGAAACAGCGGAGCCTCGAGGAGCGGCATGTTGACGACTTAGCGCGTCCAACTGGCGAGGAAGACGAGCTTCCCGAAGAAGTGGCTCCTCATGTGGAGGAGGAAGATGAGGTTCCTGAAGAGGACACAGCAGAGCTAGAGCAAGTCCAAGCGGACTTCGCAGAGATCGCAGGTGGCGATAAAGGTGAGATCTTCAATCTCGCAGTTACTTATAGAGATGTAATTGTGGGTGCGTTAAAGCACGGTGTGTCAAAGCCTGACATTCGCCGTTGGTTGGTAAGCAAATGCGGAGAACCCTCAGGTAATTGTTTTGAGTAATACGCGCATGCTAGGCTGTAGCCACTTGAGGCAAAATCATGACTGGTTTACTTGCGTCCCAGGTCACGCTTCTCTTAAAGATTTGCTTAGTGAAGATACACTGATAGGGCACGGTTCCACGTCCCTAGTATACGATGAGGATACCTTAATCCCACCTTCGCGTGGAGGTGCTTATTCTTAGCTTTAGCAAAGATAGTGAAATAACTTATAACACAAGTTACCTCATATTGTCGCATTTGGTATCGCAGGTCATGCTGAGGAACCTGAGCTGGAGCAGAGAAGTCAGCCTTCTGCATCCCATGTTCCAATCTCGAGCTCTCATACTGAGAAGCCCGTCGCGGACGCTGGACATGTAAGTGAGCGTCTCGAGGATGTCATCGAGCTCTCCGACGATGTCGAAGCTGATGCTGTGCCGATGGACGAAGGTGTCCGTACCGGTGGTGGGGAAGAAAGGACAAGTGATGCTAATGTTTTCGCACCTGAGAATGTCTTTCGCCCAACGACTTCGGCTGTTCCTGTGTCTCCGTCAATGACTGAGCCGGAAGCACCTATTCCTGCGTGGAGCATTTGGGGCTCGCAGGTTGGGAACGTAGTCGCAGCTGGTGCGGCCTACAGTCTTCCTCCTGACTATGAGAGGCTGGAGCTCGCAGCTGATAGGAGAGCCATGGAGCGAGGGCAGTCTTTGAACAACCCGGTGGCTCGCATTCCCTCTATTCACCAAATTCTGGAAGGCACTGGTAAGTAGAGATTTACCATTCGCACGTCATATTATTTGCTTGCGAGTTCTGACATTACAACTCGTTTTTGATGTCTCAGGTTTGAAGCAAACCGATGTGGACTGGGTGGTTCGAATGCGCCTCAGATACCCCCGCTCGTTCGTGAGGTGTCTGGAGATCGTTCCTTTTGACAGGAGGCTATTCCTTACTGAAGCCATTTGGATACTGGAACAGCTGTGTGCGGCTACACCTGCGACCATCTCGGCCCAGAGTGCTGAATTGCTGTGTGGCATGTGCCAAAATCTCGTGCTCAAAGTCCAAGGCAGACTTGGTTTGAAATTCCTCAAGGACAGAGTTACACTGATTCGCGCAGCTGTAACCTTGAATCTCGGGCACCAGAATCTCGCAGCGGAGATGCAGAAGGTGGAGCAGCAGAAGCAAAAGGTTGATGAAGCTTTGAAGCTGTATGACGAAATGAATGCCAAGTGCGAGCAGCTAAAGCAAGAAGTGCAACAAGTGGAGAGGCTGATCGAGCAGTTCGAGCCCCAGGACTCCTTAGTCAAAAATTTGTTTTGACTTTTCTCTTTTTTTTTTGAAAAGAAAGGAAAATGGCTGAGACATTAATGTAATGCTTTGAAACATTAATGTAATGTTGCTAGGGTTTCTCCCCCCTCTTTTTTGACAACAAACAATGATTTTGCCCGTTTTGCCCTTTTCGGGATTTGATTGGACATTTTCTGTGCATATCCAATTATGACATCAGCAATTGATTCTTTGCTTGATTTTCGCGCTAATTTCTCGGCAGATAAGCACGCTTCCGTTGGGAAGTCCATCCGAATCATGACTATCCGTCATTTATTAGGATACGCAACCGAATCGTCGTAGCCTTTAGTAGGGTAATTGATTGTTACCGCTTTTCAAGGCGTAAGTGATTGAACTTACCCTCTTTTTGAATTTGCTGACTCATCTTAAGCAACCGAAGAGTCTCCACAGAGCCTATATAAACCCTGCCTTTGTCATTTGGGTTCTTCATCCCAAACATGTGCTTTGCCGTGAGTCCCTACGACTGCTGGCTTCAACGCTTGTTTTTCGTTGATTCATGGCAACTTCAGGCTTTGAATCCTGAGTTTGCGCTTTGTGCCATAGAAATAGTTTCCAAGATCCACTTTATGAGGCTCATTGCCGTTTATAACCGTCATAAAGAGGATGCAGATAATACCTCATGTGTGTTCGAAGAAATTTCTTCGTGTATTATGTGTGCAGGTCATGTTTCCGGCCGCCTCGTGGCGAGGTGCAGTGCCGTAGTGACCGTGCTACCGTCTCGTAATGAACGGCGTGATTCTTCTTCAGCAGTAATGAAGAAGAATCCGTCACTTTCATGTTTGTGAGCCCGGGGTGACGAACCGTCGCGTTCATCCCCGTCTACAAGGAGCCCTTGCCCTTTGGAGCTTCTGCTTGCCTGTAGATCACCGGAACCGGTGGCTCCTTGGGCAAATGTTATGGGGAGCCTATCTGACAACGGTCTTGTCAGATAGCGGAATGTCGAGCGTATGGCTTCATGTGGCTCTTTTCAGAGCGAGATCCCCTTTGCTACAGATGTCACCCACAGATTTGGGCATCGTGTAGCCGACGCTTGAAGTCAGGGCGGTTCATTTTTTTTTGCAGTCCGGGTTTCCGTACCGTGTCTCTGCTGGCTGATCAGCCATTTTTCGAATGTATTGTAAGCCATATTGGCTGTGTAGTTAGATGCGAGCTTTTCGCTTGTAAGCTGCTATCTAGATAGATAAATTGTAAGTCATTTGACTCATAATGATAAATAGCTCTTGTATTATCTGTTCTTTGCAACAAAATACAATTTCGCATGCGTTTCGGCTTGTTTTGCCTTGCATAATTCCTTGTAATGATTTCTCATATGCGATGTCAATTCGCAGACGTTTCGCTAGATCATTTAAGATCGTAATTTTGCAGCTGTGCCATCTTGACGGATGGGCTTATAGTTGGTCGTTGTAAATCGTATGAGATCACGTTCACAACGTTGCCATCGTTTCGGATAATTTTCCAGAGATTAATCAAGATCGTTGAGCCATGCAAATTGCTATCAGAGAAGATAGGCTTTGTTTGAGATCGTTTCTCGCATAAACTGCTATCACAGCAGATAGATCTTTGGAAGATCTAATAAAATGATTCTGCACGTACGTTGCCATCATAACAGGCGGGCTTGGGTAATTCACCAAAATTACTTTGCGTAGAAATTGCTATCGTAATAGATAGGCTTAAGAAGACCATTATAAGATCGCATCTGTAGAACCTGCTATCTTCTATAGATAGGCTTTAGATGATCGATTGAGATCATTTTGTATTTCGCTCCTATCGCAAAGGATAGGCTTTGGATGATCATTTAAGATCGCATTTTCGTTTGGTTGCTATCGCAAGAGATAGGCTTTAATGATCACTTAAGATCGCATTTGCGTTTGATTGCTACCATGAGAGATAGGCTTTAGATGATCACTTAAGATCGCATTTGCATTTGATTGCTACCGTGAGAGATAGGCTTTAGATAATCACTTAAGATCGCATTTGCATTTGATTGCTACCATGAGAGATAGGCTTTAGATGATCACTGAAAATCGCATTTGCATTGGCTGCCATCGTAGGAGATGGGCTTTAGATGATCACTTAAGATCGCACTCGCGTGTAGCTGCTATCGTAAGAGATAGGCTTTAGATGATCGATTGAGATCGTGTTTGCTATCGTATGAGATAGGCTTTGATGATCGGTTGAGATCGCGTTTGCTATCGTATGAGATAGGCTTTGATGATCGCTTGAGATCGCGTTTGCTATCGTATGAGATAGGCTTTGATGATCGCTTGAGATCGCGTTTGCTATCGTATGAGATAGGCTTTGATGATCAGTTAAGATCGCGTTTGCTATCGTACGAGATAGGCTTTGATGATCGATTGAGATCGCGTTTGCTATCGTATGAGATAGGCTTTGATGATCGCTTGAGATCGCGTTTGCTATCGTATGAGATAGGCTTTGATGATCGCTTGAGATCGCGTTTGCTATCGTATGAGATAGGCTTTGATGATCAGTTAAGATCGCGTTTGCTATCGTACGAGATAGGCTTTGATGATCGATTGAGATCGCGTTTGCTATCGTATGAGATAGGCTTTGATGATCGCTTGAGATCGCGTTTGCTATCGTATGAGATAGGCTTTGATGATCGCTTGAGATCGCGTTTGCTATCGTATGAGATAGGCTTTGATGATCAGTTAAGATCGCGTTTGCTATCGTATGAGATAGGCTTTGATGATCAGTTAAGATCGCGTTTGCTATCATATGAGATAGGCTTTGATGATCGCTTGAGATCGCGTTTGCTATCGTATGAGATAGGCTTTGATGATCGCTTGAGATCGCGTTTGCTATCGTATGAGATAGGCTTTGATGATTAATAAAGATCGTGCTTGCATGAATTGCTATTTGCAGCGAATGAATCATTGTTAACGGAGATATTTAAATAAAATAGAGCAATATAAGCGGTTAGAAATATGAACTTCTCATTTGGGAGAATTCTTTTATTACATCGCTCTCATATGGGAGAGGTAGAATTACAATCCTCTCATATGGGAGAGGAGATTGCATTAATCGTAGCCACATGAGATATTAAGCAACGTTATCATAAAACGTATGAAATAAGAGGAGTCAAGGATAGTACTTCTTGATCCAGCGCATGTTGACTGAGCTCGGAGTTGAGGCTGAGCCGTGCAACCTTCGTATGCTGCAGTAGCCACTATCGAAGACTTCTGTGACTTCGAAGGGTCCTTCCCAGTTGGCTGCGAACTTCGGATGAGTCGCTTCTCGCATGCAGTGGTCGGACGCGCGCAAGACCAGGTCGCCAACTGCGAAATCTCGCCGCTGAACTGTCTTGTTGTAGGCGCGAGCGATTCTTTCTTGGTACCGCTTGTTAGTCTTTTTGGCTTGTTCTCGCTTTTCTTCTAGCAAGACTAAATCGTGATCGCGTTGATTTTCATAGAGCGCATGGAAGGCCAGCCGTGCCGAATTGACTCTGACCTCCGCAGGTACTACAGCTTCGGCCCCATAACATAATAGAAATGGCGAAGCCCCTGTGGGTGTTCTTGGAGAGGTCCTGTAGGCCCACAGAGCTATGTTAAGAGAATCGGCCCACTTCTTGTGGTCATCTGCGACCATCTTGCTCAGAATTCTCAGCAGCGTTTTGTTAGTCGCCTCGGCTTGTCCGTTTCCCTTTGGATAATAGGGAGTAGAGCATATTTGCCTGATATTGTACTCCGCAAGTTTCGTGGCTACCTGACGATTAACAAAAGGAGTACCGTTATCTGAAAGAATAGTATTCGGGATTCCGAACCTGCATACGATGTTTTCCTGGATGAAGTTGACCACAGCCAGCGCGTTTGCCGTCTTTAGTGGTATCGCTTCCACCCATTTGGTGAACAGCTCAGTTGCGGTGAGAATGAAATGGTTCCCATGTGACGTTGGTCGGATGGGGCCAATGAAATCCAAAGCCCATGTGTGAAATGGCCATGGCGTCCCTAATGCATGTAGATCCACGGCGGGAGCGTGCACTAGGTTCCCTTTGAATTGACATTCTTGGCAGCGTCGCACCTTGGTGCGGCAATCGGCTTCCATCGTGGGCCAGAAGTATCCGATTGAGAGGAGCTGTCTGCATAATTTCGCACCTCCCTGGTGTTCCACCTGATGAGAGAGGTCCATGACTTCTTGTGCTTCCCTATCGTCTAGGCATCGCAGCAAGTTGCCCTCGTGGCCTTTTCGCCAAAGCAGGTTTTCCTGAACCACGTATCGAGAAGCTTTCCTTCTCAATTTGTCGGCCTCTTTTCTCGATTCGGGTACGGTACCCTGGGTGAGGAATTCGAACAATGGCTTCCTCCAGTCTGTGTCGTCATCGATTGGAGCGACAAGTAGAGAATCTTTGATTAGTGCGCAACTCTCGCACTTCCCTTGTATCAGGGCTGCAGCTGTTGACATGCCTGGCCAATGAATGCCATATCTCTGAGCTTTCCTGTAGATTGACACCTCGCTTTCTCCGCAAGCGTGTTGGTGAATCCTTTCTAACAGCTGTTGTCCCTCTTGCTCGGAGACACATCGCATGAGTATCCCTCCAGGACCCTTGTAGTAAAGGGTATTGTCGTGGATGCAGTATCCTTTCGTGAGTGCCCAGCTCTCGCTGCTGGTGCCTTTCGCAATAGCTTGCAGGATTGTTTTTCGCCAATCTGCGTCATCTACGTGTTCGTCGTCGCACGCATCTTCTGTTAATGCCGACGATGTTCGCACTTCGATGGAAATCCTCGCGGGGCATTTGTCTATGCTGACCTTAGATCCCAGGGTTGCTAAGGCGTCTGCATGCCTGTTGTCCGCTCGGGGCTTGTGCTCGTATTTCACGTCGCAGAATTGCTGCATCAGCTTTTGCACTAGAGTGCGGTATGACAGGAGGTTGATTTCCTTCAGACCATACTCGCCCGAGGCTTGCTTAACAATCAGCTTGGAGTCTCCCATGACTGTTAAGTTGCTCACTTCCAGAGCTTTCGCTGCACGGAGCCCCGCGATAAGAGCTTCGTATTCCGCCTCGTTGTTCGTGACTGCGAAGTTGAGTTTCGCGGACATCTGTATGACTTCCCCATCGGGCTTTGTCAAGACTATCCCAATGCCTCCACCTTTTCTGGTTGACGAACCGTCGAAGTGGAGGGTCCAATAGGGCACGTCGATCGCGTAGATTTCAGGGCCTTCGAGCTCTTCTTCGATCACAGGTTCGTGGCTGTTGTCGGGAAACTGTGCCAGCAGATCTGCTACCGCCTGCGACTTGATCGCCCTTGGCTTCACGCATGTGACATCGTATTGAGAGATGGTCATGTACCATTTCGCCAATCTCCCGCCCGGAGTAGTGTGAGTTAGCAAGTATCTTATGGGGTCGCTTTTGGTGACCACCACTACTTTGTGCGATGCAAAATAGTGTCTCAACTTCTCTATCACAAAGAATAAGGCAAGGCAGTGACGTTCGATGTCTGTGTACCTTGACTCAGCAGGCTGTACGATGCGAGAGATGTAATAGATAGGCCTCTCTTGGCCCTCATACACCTGAGCCAAAAGTGCTCCTATAGATCTCCTTGTTGATGTAAGATATAGCAGCAGCGGTGATCCCAGTTGAGGCGCGATCATGATCTTTGGGGATGTAAGTATCTCCTTTAGCTTTTCGAATGCGGCTTCATGGTCAGGAGCCCAGTTGTACGCGGCGTCCTTCTTGAGAAGAGTGCTGAAACAGCATGTGATTTCAGCGATTGCTGGGATAAATCTCCGCAGATATGACAATTTTCCCAAGAATGTTTTCAAGGCGCTTTGGTTGTGAGGTGGCGTCATGCTGGTGATGGCTGACACTTTCGCAGGGTCAGGCTCGATCCCTTGGCGATGAACCACGCATCCCAAAAACTTTCCCGAAGTTACGCCGAATGCGCATTTCATGGGGTTCATTTTTAGTTGAAAGCTTCTGCATCTGTTGAACACCTTTCGCAGGTCTGCAAGGTGATCTGCTTCGTGCTTGGATTTGACTACCAAGTCATCCACATAGAATTCCACCTCTTTGTGCATCATGTCGTGGAATAGGGCCATCATAGCCCGCTGATAGGTTGCCCCTGCGTTCTTAAGACCGAACGGCATTACCGTGTAGTTAAATACCCCCACGGGAGTGATAAATGCAGTTTTCCTTGCATCTTCGGGATCCATCTTGATTTGATTGTACCCGCTGAAGCCGTCCATGAAACTGAACATGCGATGGCCTGCTGTTGAATCAATGAGCAAATCAATGTTAGGCAGTGGGAAGTCGTCCTTAGGGCAGAAGCGATTGAGATCGCGGAAGTCCACGCAGATGCGGAGCTGTCCGTTCTTCTTCACCACTGGCACGATGTTGGCCAACCATGTGGGATGGTGATTGGGCTCTATGAACTTGGCATCTAGGAGTTTAACAATCTCCTGTTTGATCTTCACATTGAGCTCTGGCCTAAAGCTTCTGGTGCTTTGCTTGACCGGTTTAGACCCTGGGATGACGTCTAAACGGTGCATGGTGATGCTCGTGTCCAGACCTGGCATTTCATCGTATTCCCATGCGAATACGTCCTTGTATTCAGTTAGAAGCTGTAGCAGCCCTTGTTCCTCGTCGCTTGTGAGGTCCGCACTCAGGAAGACTGGCCTTTTCTTTTCCTCGTTCGGGCTGAGGAACACCTCCTTTAGCTCTTGCTTTTGTGGTCGCGGCCTGTCTTCCATGCATTCGGGTGCTTCTTTGAGTTTCTCGTCCGAAACGACCTGTGTTGGCTCTTTTGTCAGCGCAACTTGCTCGATTTGATTGATTTGCCCAGGGACATCCTCATGCCCGTGTGAGGACGTCCCCGCGCACCTTCATATGCGATAGCATTTCTTTCCGTTGGCGTAGAAGCTTTCTATCTCCTTGCCCTCGGGGTCGTGCTTTGCGATCCTCTTCAGAGTGTAGACACTCTTGCGATGATATGCGATGCGCGGCGCCTCTTCGTGGGTAGGCGGCTTTTCTTCGGTGTCTCCCCTTGTCACCATCACGCCTGCAGGTGACTGGTCCTTGATGTCCTCCCAGAGAGGTAAAGGAGTAGGGTTGAATGGTCCGGGTGTTTGCTCGTCCGCCATCTCGGTGAACCACACCGCCTCGCTGAGATGTGCTTCGTCCAAGTTGAACGGGTTAGTTGAGGCCGGTATCTCGACAATCCTGTCGTTCCAGATGGCTTTCATCACCTGGTGAGCCGTCGAAGGGATTGCGTCGAAGCGATGAATCCAGGCTCGACCGATGATCATGTGATATGTGGTGTTCGCATCTATGACATAGAACTTCGCCGAACACTTGATCTTACCAATCTGAACGCCGAGGCGGATCCATCCGATCGTCATTCTAGAGTCGCTTCCGAATCCCACCAGCGGGGATGGACGTTTGACCACTTTGTGCTCGGGGATCCCTGCTAGCTTCAGTGTGTGGAGTGGAACAACATTGACCGCTGCTCCTCCATCGACGAATGCTCGCTTGAATTCGACGCCGTTGATGATGGCGGTCACGTACAGGGGCCTCTGGTGGCTCGCATCTGTCTTTTTGTCGCTGGCAGAAAAGGTCATAATCTTTTCTGTGGGACGGGACGCCCTGATGACCTTCCCGTTGGAGACCACAAGTTCCTCCTCGTAGTCCTCTGCTACCCTTAAGATTGCTTTTGTCACGTCCGCTCGACATTTTTCGGAGAAGTTCATCTCGTTGAAGAATCTGTCGAAGCCGTGCGACCCTTTTATGCGGTCGGCACGCTCATCTTCCGTGTCCATGCTGTAGTCTTCATCTTCATGGACCTCAGCGATGATGGGTAGACCATCCTCTGCGACTTCTTCCAAGTCCACTATTGAGATCATGGCGACCTCCTTACCCTTTGAGCCCGAATCTGTATGAGCAGGCAGTGGGTTGTTGCGCACGTCCTTCCGGTGGTCGCTGACGATGAGCTCGCCGCTCTTCATCTTCTGATCGAGCGTGAATCTGAGCTTCTTGCACTCGGCTGTGGGGTGCATGACCTTACCGTGGTATTCGCACCACTTGGGGTCCCTCGTCATCTCCTTGGAGGGTTTTTGCTCTAGCGGTGGCAGGATGCCGTCTTTACGCCACTGTCTACAGAGATCGCTTGCTTCCTCCACCGAGCATGGCAGAGGCGGTGCATCGAAGTTTCCGGCTTTTGCTTGTTTCTGAGGCGAAACCGCGTTGACCTCAGCTTCGCGTCCTCGCTTGTAGCCGAATCTGCCGATCTTGTAGGTGGTGCCGCTCGCAGGTCGTTCTGGAGCGCTCTTCTTTCTCTGTCTCTCGACGATGGGCTCGATGTTCATCGTGCACTCGATGAGCTTTGAGAACGTGGGCGTTTGCAAATTGATTAGCATGCTCTTGTACTCATCTCGCATGCACTGCAGGCATATCTCTACGAGTCGGCTTTCAAGCATGGGATCCTTGCACTCCAGAGATTTCGCTCTGAATTTCTTGATGAAAGTGATCCCATCCTCCTCGCGTTTCTGATACATCCGCGAGAGATGGATCATCGTCACCTTCTCCTCCATCTGGAAGAACTTAGTGTAGAACTTCTGGACCATGTCGTCCCAGGTCTTCACGGATCCGGGCTCCAACGTCCGGTACCATTTGTATGCTACATTCCCAAGAGTCTTTGGAAACTCTCGCATCAGCAGTTTGGGATCAGCTCCGTATGGACCCATGACATCGATGAAACGCATGACATGCTCATGGGCGTTTCCATTGACGTCTTCGAACTTGTCCCATTTGGGAGCCTTGTACCCCACCGGGTTAGGCATGAGATAGATCTCCCGTGGAATGGGCGGGTCGTTGTCTAGCTTCGGGATGATGGTATCCGCGAGCGACTGATGAGCCAAGATGGAGTCCACGCGCTTCTGCAAGGACGTCATGCATTCTGGAATGCTCCCCTCTGTAGCTGGCGGAGGGGTTGCCGTAGGCGGTGGCGACACATATGCCGCCGGAGGATTGGGAGTGTATTGACTGCCCGCGTTTCCCCATATGGTCGCCGGTGGAGGCAGAGTGTACTGCAAAGTTGGGTTAGACGCCAAAGCCGTGGGCTGAGAGGCGTGAGCGGCAGGGGGTAGCATTTGCGCTGTTGATCCTTGGATCGAAGGCAGCTGCGCGGCCGACGGTGGAGTCTGCAGATGAGGGTTGGGAGGCGTGGCCGATACTCCCAATCCTGGAGCAGTAGGGGTTCCTCCTCCCTGAGGGGTGGCGGTACCTGGTGGAGGATTTGGCGCAAGGGTGCCCAGAATGGCCAAGATCCGTTCCAATTGCGCGGATTGAGACTTGAGAGTTTTTGCCTGACTTTGGACAGTGGTGTCCAAAGACTCTAAAGTCGGTGCCTCACCGGGTGTCGTCGGAGTACGGCGGACTTCTTCTCCTGAGGGAGTTTCGGCGGAAGGCGATCGGTTGCTGACATCGTCCTCCTGAGACATGGTTGCTTTTGCTGGTAAGTTCACGTCGGGTTCACCAAAATGTGCACAAGAGATTCCGGCAGGGAGACCTCCGTGTACACCGTACGTAGTGGATCAGGGATCGCACAGGAAGAATAGGGGTGTGTGTAGGGAGAGAGTAAGTCAGTAGCAATGTCTGAGAGAGAGACAGAGGTTTGGCAGAGCTTCCGCATATGGCAGTGTTGTTCTTCTCTTTGTATGGAAAGAGTAACGATATATATACTGGAGAACGTGGCCGTTGTAGTGTAGTTAATGCGCCCATTAATGGCGGCTTAATTAGCTTAACCGTAACGGCACGTTCGTCCGAGTATATAGGAACCGTTAGAGCACGTGGTGCGCGAGTACCGGAACCGTTACGAGGTTGACCGGGTTTGACCGGATTGACCGGGTCTAGGGAGCTCGTGCCATAGATCTCTCAAAACAGTTACTAAAGGTCGCGCGCGGGCTTGGCTCGCACGCGACAGGGCTTACCCTAGCCTCCAAACCACAAATCCCTACAAGTCCCGTGCAGTGGTATGCGAGGGCTCTGTCTCGCAGCCCCCACATGGATCAGCTCGGCTGGTGATCCTGTGTGTGTGGAGCACAATATGGTGTGCTGGATGGTCGCCACGTGGCTAAGATTAGCCATGTCATAAAGCAGTATCTACATTAGGAAAAATAACAAAGTCCCCTTTCAATAAGAAAGGCGAGCGGACTAGTGAGTTATTGGCACTCATACATACTGATGTATGCGGACCATTCTCCACGCCTGCCAGAGGTGGTTATACCTACTTCATCACATTTACTGATGATTTCAGTAGATATGGATTTGTATACCTTATGAAGGCCAAATCCGAATCCTTTGAATTGTTCAAAGAATTCAAGAGTGAAGTAGAGAAGCAACTTGGCAAAAGTATTAAAGCTCTACGATCGGATCGTGGAGGAGAATACTTAAGCCAAGAGTTTGATGAGTATCTTAGAGAGTGTGGGATAGTATCCCAGCTCACTCCACCCGGAACACCACAATGGAATGGTGTATCTGAAAGGAGAAATCGCACTCTATTAGATATGGTGCGATCTATGATGTCTCAAACAGATCTTCCAATATCCTTTTGGGGACATGCTCTAATGACGGCAGCTTTTACCATTAACCGTGTTCCATCCAAATCAGTCATGAAGACGCCATATGAGATATGGACTGGGAAGCGTCCCATAGTGTCGTTTATGAAGATTTGGGGCTGCGACGTCTATGTAAAGCGTTTACAAACAGACAAGCTCGGGCCTAAAGCGGATAAGTGTAAGTTTGTGGGATATCCTAAGGAGACTAAAGGATATTACTTCTATAACCCTACTGAGAACAAAGTGTTTGTTGCTCGGACCGGCGTGTTTCTAGAAAGAGAACTAGTCTCCAAAGAAGCAAGTGGGAGGGTTGTAGAACTTGAAGAAATTCATGAACCACAAACCACTGAACCGATAATGGAACATGAACAGGAACCACAAGAAGTTGTGGAAGAACCTGTTCAAGTAACACAGGACTTCCGTAGATCAGGAAGAGTGCGTCATGAGCCAGAGAGGTATGGACTTCTCGTGACTGAGCCCGATGACGTACCACTCATGGATGATGAGCCTGCAAACTATGGAGAAGCCATGAGTGGCCCAGACTCTAAGAAGTGGCTTGAAGCCATGAGATCCGAAATGGATTCCATGTATACCAACAAAGTATGGACTTTGGTGGAACCACCCGAAGGGGCTCGACCCATAGGGTGCAAGTGGGTCTTCAAGAAGAAGACCGACATGGATGGTAAGGTAGTTGCCTATAAGGGACGATTGGTGGCCAAAGGTTATAGACAGATTCATGGTATTGACTATGATGAGACCTTTTCACCAGTCGCCATGACTAAATCCATTCGAATCTTACTTGCTATTGCAGCATACTACGACTATGAGATTTGGCAAATTGATGTCAAAACAGCGTTCCTTTATGGGAACCTCCTTGAGGATGTGTACATGACACAACCAGAGGGTTTTGAGGATCCAGAGAATGCCAATAAAGTCTGTAAGCTGCAAAGGTCCATTTATGGATTAAAGCAAGCTTCTAGGAGCTGGAATCGACGTTTTGATGACGCGGTCAAAGAGTTTGGCTTCATCAAGAACGAAGATGAGCCTTGTGTTTACAAGAAGGTTAGTGGGAGCTCTATAGTATTTCTGGTCTTGTATGTGGATGACATACTAATCATTGGCAATGATGTTCCTACTCTGCAATCTGTTAAAGATTGGCTAGGAAAGTGCTTTGCGATGAAAGACTTAGGAGATGCAGCCTATATACTTGGTATAAAGATCTATAGAGATAGATCTAAAAGGTTGCTTGGCCTAAGTCAGAGTACATATATTGACAAGGTGTTGAAGAGGTTCAACATGCAAGATTCCAAGAAGGGATTCTTGCCCATGTCACATGGAGTCACTCTTTCCAAGAATGACTGTCCCTCCAATGAGATGGAGAAGGACCGCATGAGCAGGATACCCTATGCTTCGGCCATAGGATCCATCATGTACGCCATGCTATGTACTAGACCAGACGTATCATACGCGTTGAGTATGGTGAGCAGATATCAGTCCAATCCGGGTGAGAGTCACTGGATTGCTGTCAAGAACATCCTAAAGTACTTAAGAAGAACTAAGGATGTGTTCTTAATATTTGGAGGAATAGAAGAGCTAAGTGTAAAGGGTTACACTGACGCAAGCTTCCAAACTGACAAGGATGATTACAGATCGCAGTCTGGATACGTGTTTTGCCTGAATGGAGGAGCTGTGAGCTGGAAGAGTTCCAAGCAAGGCACAGTTGCTGATTCTACAACAGAAGCTGAGTACATTGCTGCTGCGGAAGCAGCAAAAGAGGCAGTATGGATAAAGAAATTTATCACTGAGCTCGGTGTGGTCCCTAGCATAGTGGATCCCATACAGTTGTACCGTGACAACTCTGGGGCAATCGCACAGGCGAAGGAACCAAGATCGCACCAAAAGTCAAAGCATGTACTTAGGAGATTCCATCTTATTCGTGATATGATCGATCGAGGAGATGTGAAGATATGCAAGATTCCGACAGATGACAACGTGTCAGATCCGCTTACGAAACCTCTTGCGCAGCGAAAGCATGAAGGGCACGCCAGATCTATAGGCATACGAGATGCGACAGATTGGCTCTAGTGCAAGTGGGAGACTGTTGGAATAGATGCCCTAGAGGCAATCGTAAATTTAGTATGAACAATGTTTTGGCTAGAATATTCATTTATTATTTATGGCGATATTTAATATAATGAAGTCCTTAGATAAATTGTGTTATTTATCTTAAAAATCCCTAGTCCATTATATTGATTAATAGGACAATCAAATATAGACTAGTATGTGGGTAGATTGATATGGAGATATCAAGTCTAACACATGGGTATGCATTAGGAGTAATGGCATACTGGATTGACCCACGACGAAAAGGATACATTAGATTATATGAAGTCACAATCGCTTTTCGTAGTGCTAATATTATTGCAATCCTTAGACTTGAAGTCACTAGATACTCTAGTTGTGAAATATTATGCTTTGATGTTATCAAACGTTACACCGTAACTGGGTAATCATAAAGGTGGCTATCGGGCGTGATAGGAAGCAAGCTTAGAGATCGTAGTGATGTAGATAGGATTTGTCCCTCCCACATAATGGGGGTAAATATCCACGGCCACTCGAGGGATGAGGCTTATTGAATGTCTGGCCAGACTCAGATAAATTAATATAGAGATATTAATGTTATCTGCAAGCATAAGCATATTCCCAGGATCGAGGAACTATGGATTGGATATACGAGTGTGACTATTTATGTCTCGTGTCCAATCCGGATATGGAGATAAAGGGATAATGCAATATGACATATTGGGCACAAAGGTTTGTTGGGATCACTGACTATTTCTATTGGTTGGGTTGCATGGATGTGTTGCTAGACACCGCTCCATGTTAGTAATAGTTACTACCAACTATATAGAAACCTATGGGGTCACACGTCAAATAGAGTAGAGCTAGATTTGGGATTAATTAATATGAATTAATTAATAGAAGGATCATTGTGCAACACCTTGCAAACTTAGTAGGACTAATTTGCAAGGAAGGGAATAGTTCTAGTCCTACTAGAACAAGAAAACTCTTTTATGGAAACAACAAGGAGTTGTTGGAGTATATAAAGGAGGCTCTAGCTTCCTTCCCACTACATGAGTTATTAGTCATAACACACAAAGAGTGGGAGAGAGCAAAAGAGAGAGCAAGACAAGGTGCTAGGGCCGAAACCCTAGCCACCCGTCCGGCCCTACCCGACGGCAAGAGAGGGCCGCCCCCCTCCCTTGTGCTTTGGTGATTTGTTGCTTTGATCTTCATCCCTCTTCCTCCAAGGTTCAAGCTATAACTTGATTGAAGGAAGAATCTAGATCTCACCTCTAGACGTGGATCAACCGTAGAGACGAGGACATCATTCTTCGTGTGATCTCACAAATCAAAAGGTACACATCTTCTATGTCCTTAATCATGTTATGATGTCTCTTCCTGTGATCCTTGGTGGGCTTTGAGTAGGATTAATTTTGTTATTCCGCTGCGTTACCTACGTCAAAACCCAACATTACCATCATACTCTTCCATCAAAATAATCTCGTTAAAATCACCACATACCAACCAAGGGAAACCCGAGGGATGTTTAAGCCACTGCAGCAACTCCCTGGACCGGTGTCTCTGGCTAGCATCAGGATTTGCGTAGAAACTCGTTAAGGAAAAACCCCAGTAAAAACATTAACATCTGAGACCCAGCAATGAATATGATAGAAACTATAATTTATAATTGAAACAGCAATATCGCCAGACCACATCAGTATGAGACCACTGGCCAGATTCCTTCGAGGCACACATAATGAATTTTGGCAACCCATCTTCAACCTAAATCTCTCCCCCTTATCCTTCTTTAGCTTTGTTTCCGAAAGGAAAAAAAAGCAGTCGGAGCGTTGCTTCGCACAAGATGATGCAAAGCATTGTTGGAACATGGGTTATTCAACCCCTCACTTTCCAAGCTAGAATTTTCATGTCAATACAAGAGGACAAACACAGAGGAAAAAATATGAAGAAAACAAACAAGAATCGGTAGTTTCGGGTGAAAAAGCTCCAATCAAAGACTATAGAAGGTATTTTACACCACTATAGGTAGTTTAGAGGAGAATAATCGTCGAAACTAGGCAAAGAACCACCACTTTCCGCCCAGTGCCGTGGGACAAACTACCCCAAAGCCACTAGTAACTGTTGGTAACTGTACTGGACGTGGGTTAGTGTGTACAAGGAAATCCTCAAGAGAGATCCAAGTGTACACCTCGAGTAGGGGATTAGAACACAGAGAAGTGTAGGGTGTGAGTTGGGAGAGAGTAAGCAAAGGTAACTGTATGGGGGGCTGCGAGATAGGGTCGCCCGCGATACTTACTGCACGGGAGTTGTAGGGACTTAGTTGCTTGGAGGTTAGAGCTCGAAACGTCGCGCGAGAAACAACCACGCTCGCGTGCGACCCTTGGTAACTACCTGAGAGATTTAATGACCATGTGCCCCATAAATACGGTCGACCGTGTAACGATCCCTACGTATGCGGATAATCGTGTAACGTGCCCTATATATACGGTCGAACGTGCCGTTACAAGGAAAATATCTAGCCGCTATTCACGGGCGCATTAACCCCTCGTAACGGTCACGTCTATACTATATATAGGAACGTTAGCCTTCTACGGAACCTCTTTGATCTTTAGCTAGTCGCTATATTGTCTCCCTATCAAGAAAAGTTAACAAGTGCTTACTCTTCCCCTACACTTACCTACAATCACTTTGTTCGTTGTTCTTGTTCCTATTCTCTGTTAGAGGTGTACACTTGGATCTTCCCCTGGGATTTCCTTGTACACAGTACTACAGACGATTCATTTGAGATTATGCTACCATTGCTGCCTCACTCATGGACCTCCTCAAAAAGGATGCATTCGCCTAGTCTACAACCGCTACTCAGAGCTTTGCCGCCTTGAAAAAGGCTATGACTTCGGCACCTGTATTGCGCCTCCCGAATTTTATTGAGACTTTTGTGTGTGAGACTGACACGTCTGATACTGGGGTGGGCGCTGTTTTCTTACAAATGGGTCATCCTTTAGATTTTTTCAGTAAGAAGCTGGGTCCTCGCCTTCGTGTCGCATCGGCTTGTCACAAGGAGCAGTACGCCATAGTTGAAGCCGTCCAGAAGTGGACCCATTATCTATTGGGTCGCAAATTCATTATCAGTAGTGATCAGAAGAGCCTCAAGGATCACCTTATGCAGGTCATTCAGACGCCTGATCAGCAGTTTTATATCCGCAAATTGATGGGGTTCCAGTTTCGTATCGAGTATAAACCTAGTACGACCAATCGGGTTGCTGATGCTCTTTCGCGCAGGGAGTCTGAGGACGATGCCGCCACTTTGGTTCTCTAGGCCATCCGCCCCTTACCGTCCGTGTTGGAAGCTCTCCGTCGTGACGTGACTACTCAGCCAGACTTGCAGGCCTTACTCGCAGCGGTACAGTCGGCCTCCAAGCCGCCCCTCTTTTCTTTGCTGATGGTCTTCTGTACTACAAGACTCGTTATATGTTGGCCGTGACTCATCGATTAGGAACACACTCTTGCAGGAGTTCCATAGCTTTCATACCGCGAGTCATCCAGGTATTGATCGAACTTTTCGTCGTTTAGATGCTGTTTTCTACTGGCCTAGTATGCAGGACGATGTCTCCCGTTTCGTCTCCGCCTGTTTGGTGTGTCAGTCTACAAATTATTTGACGCAACGGCCGGCGGGGTGGTTGCAGCCTCTCCCTATCCCTGATCGGGTCTGGGCCAAGGCGTCCACGAAACCCATGGTGTCTCACTAAGTACGTCCACTTTGCGCCCTTGCCTACTGATTTTGATACGCCTAGCGTCACGCGACTGTTTGTTGATGTGGTGGTGAAACACCATGGGTTTCCTGAGGAACATATTTCCGATTGTGACACTATTTCTTGAGTACGTTCTAGCGGGAGTTGTTTAAGTTGAGCAGGACTGTCCTCAAGTTCAGTACTGTCTACCACCCGCAGACAGACGGTCAGACAGAAGTACTCAACTGTGGGCTTGAGCAGTACTTGCGTGCATTTACTTCGGAACGTCCAAAACATGGGTCTTCTTTTCTTCCCTAGACAGAGTTAGCACTGACTTGCAGTCACCACGAGAACATCAACATGTCCCCTTTACGTGCGCTCTACGGTCGCGATCCACCGTCCTTGTTTCCTGCACTTCCGACAACGAGCCGTTCTCCTACTTTGGATGATTTATTTTTGTAGCGTGCGGCGGTACTGCACGATTTGAAGAGCCATTTGACACATATGCAGCAGCAGATGCGCGCCCAAGCCAATTTGCATCGTCGTGATGTTTCTTTTCAGGTTGGTGATCTTGTCCTTCTCCGTCTGCACCTGTACCGGCAGCATTCATTAGCTCGTTCGCTGTCCACCAAGTTGGCTTGTCGATTTTACGGTCCCTTTAAGGTGACGGAGCGGATTGGTCCGGTTGCATATCCCATCCAGCTTTCGGAGACTTGTCGCGTACATGATGTTTTTCACGTTTCTCTTCGTCGGCCCTATGTGAACTCGGGTTTAGATGTCCCCGTTGCGACCCTTCCGACGGAGTTCTTCAAAGGTCGCCCCGTGGCGGTGCCTGTCTCGGCCACGCAGATTCTGACAGTCTTGCTTGCGAGGGTTCCTCAGCAGCAGTGGTTAGTTACTTAGTCGGACGGCGCTACTCCTTCGTGGGAACCCGTTGCAAATATTCAGTCGGCTTATCCGGATTTGCAGCTTGAGGACAAGCAGGTTTTCGAGACCGGGGGAGTTGATACGGCTGTCGTAGCCAGTGGGCCTGATACTAGCGATAATGAGGACGAATCGGAATTGATAGAAGACACAACGAACGTGCGACCCAGACGCAACGTTGTTCCTCCAGTTTATTTAAAATATTAAGTTTTGTCTAAGAATAGGCGTTAGATAATTTGTTAAGAAAGACGTTATTTAATTGTTTGTGTGATTTGAATTATTGAAGTTATTTGGTTTACCTTGAATTTTCTATACGGTTATTTACCTGAGTTTTTTTTTTTTTGAAATTGGTTATTTACCTGAGCTAGGATTAGGGTCGATACGTCAGGATTAGATTTTTTTTTTCTATACGGTTATTTACCGGTTATTTACCTAATTTGTTTTTTTTCCTCTTACCGTGCAAAGCTTCTCACGGTAGAGAAGCCCCCTTCCCGTCACTTTAATTGTGTTTTTTTTTTTTTTTTTTTGAGAAAGGTCTCCTTAATTGTTGTGCTACAGCGGACTCCTTCCTTAATTGTTTGGTGCGCATTGTTTTGGGCCCGAAGCGGTTGGCTTGAGTTTTTTCCCCAAATAAAAAGAGGCTTTTGCTCAACACGTTGGATTCAGGTTCAGAGATTTCTTGCACCTGTCTAATTTTAAGATCGACGAGGAGGCTAGCCGATCACGTTATTATTCCTTCTTACACAAAGATCTGATGAGCAAGTCAAAGTACGGTAGATTGAGATACGAGAAGAAGAAATCTGGAACAATAGAGGGTAGGTCCGGAGCAGCAGGAATCAGACGATGTAGGAAGTTAGAAGAACGTGACTCAAAAGTTGTGGGCAATTCATATCATGGATTGATGTACGAAGAGAAATCAGGAACAAAAGAGGAGGGTAGGCTTGGGGTATCAGCAGGAGGACTCAGGCCATGTAAGAGGAGAAAGTTGGAAGAAAGGTTGAGTTGGATAGATAAGGCTGGTTTCTCAATAGTTGCATCATCTGATCTGGATCATTCGGCCGCCTACAATTCCGTACCTGTATTGTATATTCGCACTTCCATTAGAGATGCTGAAACGGGAAAATGGCCATCTCAGTGGTATGCCATTCCTCCCCCACCAGATTATTTGGAAGTTGGTTCACATCACGCTCAAATAGAACCACCTACGAGGAGGATGGAGAAGAAGCATGAGAGGGATCAGTATCCAACTCCTCCTCCTCTCTCGCCGGTATTTGGTAAGTTGCCTGCGGATGTCCTCCCCAATGGCCTGACTGTAGCTTTGCTACCTCGTATCTACTTGATAGGCGGTACCTGCTACGGTCTAGGTGGTCCAAGTAGACAAGTTTTCTCTTATGATATTTCCGCTCCCCATAAAGGTTGGGAGAAACGACCCAACCTAATATGTCCCAGAACTTGGCCGTATACTATTGCGCTGGACGGGAAAACCTACGTTTTCGGCGGCATGGATCGTGATTCGTATGAAGATGGCATCGTGCCTTATGCAGAGGTTTATGATCCTGAACTTGACACATGGGAAGCACTGTTCGTCGCCGGTGGCAGTATGATGCCGCGTGTGTCCCCTGGCCGGGTTGTGTTCATGGACCGATATGGAACCAAAAACATTCTGGTTCGCACTAATTCCATTAATAGTTTCTACACATATAACACATCTGCCAACTCGTTCACCTTGCAAGAACGTGTTCCCTTCGGATACTATGGTGCAACTGGTGCAGCGGTTGATGATGTTCTTTACATTTACCACGAAGACGGTATCATGGCTTATGATTTAATCAATGGTGGATGGTTTGATGACCCTGTCCATGGCTTAAGTGAAGGAATCGAGCTTCCTATTTATGATTGTTCTCACAGCCCTTTTCTGCTTCACATTGGTAACGGAAGGCTATGCATAATTTATGATTATAGGGACATGGGCAAGGTTAAGGTTCCCCAAGACTTGATACTTACTTGCTCAATTTTAAGAATGATTCGGCAGCGGACGTACAGCGGAAAAGCTACCCTACATGCATCATTGGAGTCATTTAGGCGCTACATCGTCCCGGGAAATAAGTTGGAGGACTGCCTCGTTCTCTAGGCCATCAGTTCTAGTTTACATTTCTTCCCTTTCCATGGTTGGTTCATCAACTCGACAATTTAGTTTTACAGAAACTTTTGGTTGTTAAGTTACGCTATTTGCAAGCTATATGAATCCAATGAAATTTGTAAATGGGTGCTAGCTTACAGCGTTTGAAGCCCCTGCATGAGGTTGAAATTGACTCTTGTTGCTCATTAATGGAATATGATTTTGTCGTGTAGTCTATGCTCTGTTCAAAATTGCATTTTGGTTGTGGTACCACTTCATATCATAGATTGTAAATCATTTTATGCAGTAACATTTGAATTAGCATATCCCTGATGTGCATCTAGGTTGAATGGGGATGTTCAGTTACCAAGACTTGCGTGTGAGTGTCATGTTGGTTGTGTATCAAAATCAGTTTTCCTAGATGAATTTTAGGTTTCGGTGACTAAGCTAAGAGGTGTCCAAATTTGGGGCATAGGGGTGGAGATATAGGGTAAATGTAATTATTTTACAGATTGTATATATATATCGTTCATTTTGTATGAATATAATACATTGGCATGTTCTATTTTTTGTATTTCTCCTAAAACTGCTACTTTGATATTAAGTTGTCTTTTTATTTTTTTATTATTTTTTTTTATTTTTTTTGTTATAAATCTTTGATATTAAGTTGTCATTTGGTAATTAAGTCAATCTTATAAGCCGTACAGTAAACAAATTACTATTTGGCAAGATGCCTAGGGATGTCCTCCCCAATGGCGTGACTGTAGCTTTGCTACCTCGTATCTACTTGATAGGCGGTACCCGCTATGGTCGAGGTGGTCCGAGTAGACAAGTTTTCTCTTATGGTATTTCCGCTCCCCATAAAGGTTGGGAGAAACGACCCAACCTAATATGTCCCAGAACTTGGCCGTATACTATTGCACTGGACGGGAAAATCTACATTTTTGGCGGTATGGGTTATATGTCTCGATATGACATTGTGCCTTCTGTTGAGGTTTATGATCCTGAACTTGACAGATGGGAAGCAGTGTTCGGGGGTGGTAGCATGATAGATTTGTGTTCCCTGGCGATGTTGTGTTCATTGATCAATATGGAACCAAAAACATTCTGGTTCGCACTGATTGTGGTGATAGTTTCTACACATGTAACACATCTGCCAACTCGCTCACCCTGCGGGAACGTGTTCCCTTCAACTACCGGGGTGAAGCTAGTGCCGCAGTTGATAATATTCTCTACATTTACGATCAAGGCGATATCATTGCTTATGATTTAATCAATGGTGACTGGTTTGATGACCCTGTCCATGGCTTAAGTGAAGGAACCGAGCTTCCTATTTATTATGAATGTGCTGAGAAACCTGTTTTGCTTCACATTGGCAACAGAAGGCTATGCATAATTTATGCTTACGCGGACAACTTTAAGGATCCCAAAGATTTGATACTTGCTCAATCATAAGAATGACTCGGCGGATATACGGCGGAAAAACTACCCTTGATCCTTGGAGTCATTTAGACGCTGCATCGTCCCGGGAAGTCGTTTGCATGAGTGCCTCGTTCTCTAGGTCATCAATTCTAGTTTACATTTGGTTGTAAGTTAGGTTATTTTCAAGCTATATGAATCCATTGAAAATTTGCAAATGAGTGCTAGCTCAGTGGTAGAGCGTTTGAAGCCTCTGCATGAGGTCCCGGGTTCGTACCCGGCTATATGATGTAATTCTCTAAAAAAAAGTCCAATGAAATAGACTCTTGTTGCTCATTACTAAAATATAGTTATGTTGTTTAGTCGATGGTCTGTTCAAAATTGCATTTTGGCTGTGGTACCACTTCATATGATAGATTGTAGAACATTTGATGCAGCAACATTTGAATTAGCTATAGCATATCTCTGAATGTGCATCTAGGTTGAATTGGGGTGTTAAACCAGCAGGACTTGCGTGTGGGTGTCATGTTGGTTGTGTATCATAATCAGTTCTCCTAGATGAATTTTAGGTTTCGTTGACTAGGCTAAGAGGTGTCCAAGTTTGGGCCATATGGGTGGAGATATAGGGTAAATGTGAATTTTTTACAGATTGTATACATATTGTTCATTTAGTATGAATATATGATACATTCGCATGTTCTATTTATGTATTTCTCCTAAAGCTACTACTTTAATATTTAGTTGTCATTTTGTAACTAAGTCAATCTGATATACAGGAACCCTCCTCTCTCTTTCTCGGTAAACTCTCGTGTTTGAAGAGTCCAGGTAACCGACACGTAGTTCGTGCACAGTATGTATGCAATTGCAATTACAAAATGGTTGGAATCAATCAGCAACAAGAAATAGTAGGTCCAGAGGAGCAGGAATCAGACGACGATATTGGAAGTTAGAAGAAAGTGACTCGAAATTAGGAGGAGATGTTGACAAGTCCGATTATGTATTGATGATGTACGAAAAGAAGAACTCAGGAACAAGAGAGTGTAGTAGGTCCGGAGCAGCAGGAGGAGGAGGAGGAATCAGGCGATGTAAGAGGCTGGTTTCTCGTAAGTTGAGTTGGAAAAAAAGTTGAGTTGGATAGAAGAGGCTGGTTTCTCGTAAGTTGCATCTGATTTGGATAATTTGGCGGCGCATGATTCCGAACCTGTAATGTATATTCGCACTTCCATCAGAATAGATGCTGAAACAGGTGAATTGTCATCTCAGTGATATACCATTCCTATTTGGGTTTAATTTGAGAGAGACAGAGAGAGAGAGAGAGAAAAAGAGAAAAGGATTCTGATCAAGTCTGAATTTGAGTCTTAGGTTTAGTTTGAGAGAGCGAGAGAGGCAGTGATGGTGATTGTGGGAGTAATGATCTTGTAGTCTTCTTTTTCCACCACTTCTGCCACCACCACTACCATCCGCGGTTCCAGATCCTCAACCTCATTCTTTTGGAGTGGTGTTGCTGGTGGTTGCAACATTATTGTTGAAGAAGCAAAAGAAGCCGACAGCAGGAGATAGTGAGTGAAAGAAAAAACAGATTATCGGTGAAAAAGCAGGATTTCAACTTTCAACAATTTGTTAAGTGCAGAGGTAATACTGACATTGTATTGTTCCATATGTTTCCGTTAGTCCCATGGGTGGTTTATGGTAATGTCCAAACCTCAGGGTAATAGGCTGGTAAATGCCCATAGCCCAGAGGTGGTTTGTGTCAATTATCCTAAAATATTTCGTACAGCTATAACATAGATGACCAAAAAAAGGGTATTTCACCGAGAAAACTCAAATTATTAGAAACTCGCATCCATAACTGATTAGGAGTTTCACGTACCTCAATAACGAAGAATAATTTTCTTATTTAGCGGATGGTTTGTTCTAATTTAGGAGTTCCGTTGTGGCAGCACTTCATATCATAGATTGTAAGGGCCAATTTGGCGGATGGTTTGTTCTAATTCAGGAGTGAGGTGGCAGTATTTCAATTTTCTCCTCCACCACCTGCTGCATTGGGTGAGGGAAAATTACCCTCTTCTTATTCTAACTTCATCTTCTTCATGTTCTCCACCATGAACTCCATCATCTCCACAGAGAACCACCACCACGCCGCCATGAATTGAAATACTGTCGTTACTGGAAGAAGCCCCAACCCAACTAGCAAAAGTCCTCTGGCAATTCGGATGTTGGTGAAGGGACGAGGGAGATAAAGCGGGGTATGAAGGTGAAGAACCCTAATAGCGTTTTTGGTTGATTTCTTCCCCTTCTTTTGTTTTCATTATAACTATGCTCGATTTTGTTGATCCCGAGGCTCAGGTGAGGTCGGGGAGCCCATGCAATGCACGTAAATCGTCGAAAAACCTGACGTTGCCGGAATTGGGACCAAGCTTGTCGCCGCAAAACCACCATGGCCACCAGAGCTTTTGTTAGGCCTTGTTCTTGTTGTTTTTTTGCTTTTTACTCGAAGCACTCAGATCCTTTCAATATCCTAAGCATGTTAAAAGCATCTTTTCACACCTTGGTCGCTATTTTGTTGGGTTTGAACTGGTCATCCGATCATTTTTCCTCTAATTAGGCAACCATGTTCCAGGGACTGAAACATCCTTTTTTATAAATCCGTTTAGAGTTATTCTTGGCTCGGTGAAAACCTTGAACTACCCCCTACAGGTCCCATTTGAATTGTCCCGATCGATTCAGACTCTAACATGCCGAAATTTGAGCTTGAAGTTTCTTCTCTTCGTGTTCTGGACAACAATGTTCTTGACCTGCAAATTCATCTCAACTTTGTGACTTTATATAGAGACCAAAATTAAACCAATCTCAATATAATTGTTGCTGTGAATTCTTGGGATATTTTGCTACAACTGTCATCTTAATTTGCTCTCGAGAATCAGTGTCTAGCAACCCCGAATTCGAGGCTAAAGTTGGTGTTGTGGATGTGTAAACTAACAAGCTTAAAATCTTGTTAATTATGGAGTTTTAGGTTGAATCTTTCCAACTTTGTGAGCGGATATCTTGATATGTATTTAGTAAAATCAAATCCTTATTTCCAACTTGTAGATGGTTGTGAGAGCTTCGTATCCATGTCTTGAGTGAATTACCACACACTCTTAATCTCATTGAAACCTAGATTGAAAATGATGCTCGTATGAACTTGTCTATACTCTAAATACTCTCTAAGTATTGAGGCTGACATAAATAAATGTTTTCAACTGATCATATCTCCTGGATTATCTATTAAAATTGTTACATGTTTTCCTCTATGCTTTATCTAAATACTCCATATCATCTTACATGATTCTGTTACTTATCCCTCATGGATTTTCTTCAAATCTTTCTCAAAGTGGCTAAGTAACCATAAAATGGTTAAGAAATGGATTTCAAACTGTTAAGTTTTGTCAACCATGACTCTCTGTGTATCTATTGAAACTGTATTATGCTTTCTCCTATGAGAAGTTGGCTAATAATATTCAAAATCATTCAAAAATAAAAATAATAAAGTAGCACTTCTCATATCCTTGATACATTTTTGAGAAATGAAGTTCAAAGTGGCTAGCTTGAAACGGTCTAAACTCTCAATTATATTTTAATTGTTGGACTGCAGTTTTCCTATCAACTTTGACCGATCCTTTCTCCTTGAATTCTCCGATTTATTGGAAGTACAAATATGATTCGGAAACCTCAACCTTAAATCTTCAAAACCCAAATCTCAGTTTCTCAAATCGCTTCTTCATTTGACCAGAAACTGACTGTGAAGTTGACTAGTTGAGAATACCTCTTCTCACGTTTGACTATCTATTTGACTCATCAGATCGCTTAATTGACCAGAGCATCCTTTTGAAAAATTGTTCATAAACAAATTTCAAGTCGATGGGTCAAGTTTGACTTTCTAAAAACCCCCACTTTAGTTGAGTTGTCAATGAGGGGTACAATTTCTTCAGTCAAACACTCAGATCATGATGCATGGCATGGCCTCATGTCTCTGTGACAGTTTTATAACATCCGGAACCCAATTTTTTCTATCTGGACTTAAACGTGATTAATCATATTGAAACAGAGACTAATTGTAATTTAGTTAAACATCGGAGAATTGAGTGAAAATAACCAGAGCTTGAGGTTCAAGCCTAAATGGGCAACTATGTGACTAAGGAGACTTATGAGACATGTCAACTGGGCATAAGGGTTTAGGGACAGTCAAGCACTGTACTTATAAGACTGAGACTTTAGGGCAGAACACAAATTTCTCTGTCAGTGTGAGAGAGAGGTTTTTGCTTGTTTTCTGATTGAGGGAGTTAGAATTTGTTTTTTTTAGATAAAATATTTTTTCGTCAACCGAATTTGAAGCGAGACTTCATGCAAGGACTTCCAACGTTATACCATTTGAGCTACCACCGTAACTGCAGGGGAGTTAGAACTTTTAAGGCTAGTTATTATTATTATTATTATTATTATTATTATTATTATTATTATTATTATTATTATTATTATTATTATTATTATTATTATTATTATTATTACAAAGAAAGCTGAATTATATTAATCAGGCAGATAAGCATTACACCAGAGGCCAAGCCATTTAAGAAAAAACTATCGAAACCTCACACTTTCCCGCTAACATCATGGGCTAGCTCTTTATGAATGAAACATGGTGGATTGGAAACAAATGAGCCACTGCGTTTCCAACCGCCTCACCACGTCAATAGCTTCGCCACAACACCGATCGATCACTCTACGAAGCTCATTCACAAACCACCCGAGCTCATTGTTCACTTGTTTCTTCTATGAACTCTGAGCCAAAAGCTTTGAATCTGTTTCCACAAGTAGGCTTTGCGATGACAAGCTTCTGAACCACCGAAGTGCACTTTGAAAAGATGCCGCCTCATTTGCCATCGAATCTCCCATCAGCTCCACTTGCCCACACATCGCCGCCACAAAGCCACCATAATGATCACGAACCACACCACCGATCCACGCAACCCCCTTCTCAGCATCAACGTCAACGTCCGAGTTTAATTTTAGCACCCCAATCGGCGGCGGTAGCCACTTATCAGGATCGACCATCACCGCCGCTAACCTCTGAGTTTCTAATTTAACAGATAAGTCAAATTCTTCCACATACCTCATCGCCTCATCTATAATTGTGTCCTATTCAAACTTCACACCCTCCATCACTAACTTATTCCTTATTCTCCATATGAGCCAGTCAATCGTGAAGAAAGTTCTCATGTCTAGGGGTTTTAAATCCAAGGCAACCGACTTCTAAAAAGTCCGATTCAGCCTTCTGGCAAAACACTGGTGATTCCAGAGGACATCCAAGCAGTTCTTTTTTCTCTACATTAAAAAAACGAAAGCTAGAGATCTTCCTTTGCTCGTTCACAACATTGACACCAAACATGTACTTGCATACCCCTTCTAATGAGATTCTGCTCTAAAGGAAAATAATTTTGAATCATTTTCCATGAAAAGATCCCGACTTTCTCTGAAATCGAAATAGATCAGATCTTTTTATACCTATTTTGCAAAGAAACATTTTTACACCCTTCAGATGCATCACTATAAACATGAGGATATAGGAATTGGAATAAAACCTGGTATCCAATCTTTACACTATAGTGACCATTAGAAGTAAAACCCCACGTAATTGTATCAGCTCCCTTCTCTTGACATGGAGGGATTTGTAAGATTTGTTGGGCCTCCACCTTTGCAAAAAAGTTGTTAATCTTTTGTCTATCTCACCTTCCCAACTGATCGATTGTTGGGCCTCCACCTCTGCAAAAAAGTTGTTAATCTTTTGTCTATCTCACCTTCCCAACTGATCGAACAAATCGCAGACTCTTTCATTCACCCCTAAAGAGGGATAGAAATACACTTTCTTTCCGCCCCTGTAGGAATCCACTTATGTTCATATACCAACGTGTTTTGACCATCCCCCACCGCATGTCTAGAACCTTTGTATATAATCTATCTCCGCTAGTATACTTCTCCACAAGTAAGACGGTTTACTACCAAGATGAGCTGACAGAAAATTCATCTCTGAAGTACTTCCCTTCCAACACCTGAGCCACTAATGTGTTAGGAGAAGAAAGAATTCTTCGGACTGGTTTAGCCAAAAGGGCTAAATTAAATGCCTCAAAGAACCTGAATCCCAAACCACCTTGTCCTTTATCTAGACAAAGCCTCTCCCACTTTCAAAAGTGCATCTTCCTAGCTTTATGTGAAATAACCCGGGATCTCGTTTCAGGGTTAAAGAGACAATCGATAACCAAAAGTAGAATATTAACCATTATGATTACATCTCATTTAATGTATACAACAAATATTTCAAAAATGAGTACAATTTAGAAAGAAAATGTTTTGATCTACTAAGTGATCTACTTAAGCTCGCGTCAGCGTCTCGTTCCGCGTTCCCATCCTGACATACACTAACTGTGGTGATCTTGATATAATAAATGCAGACACCACAGTTTGAAAAATAATCAGTAAAAATTGAGTAAATAAACACTACGACATGCAAAGCAATGAGTGGCACACAAGCAATAGTTGAAATAAATCAAGAGATTTGAAACATTAATAAGTAAACAAGTTGGGAATTTTTTGAAGAATCATAGTAAACGTGTAGCAAAGATTCATAACTTCAAAGCATTTATAAATAAGGAGTAGTCAAGCTGTTCTTGAACTTGTAAAATTTCACAAGACCAAATATTGTTTCACTGAAGAACGTATTAATTCACAAGTACCAAATTTCTTTCAACTTCATTTATTTCGCTTGGGGCATATCCAGAGCCACAAACAACGTCAATAGACTAGTCAACTTTCTTTCAAGTACAATTAACCTTGAAGTTTAGCTAAGGCATTTCCAGAGCCACCAGCGAATCGAAGTAGACAGAGGGATCACGAAGTATCATAAATGGTTCCTTCTAGGGTCTATCAAACCCTTTTTCAACGGAGCGTTAAGGGAGCCCATATGTCAATCCCTGCTCACAATTCATAGCTAAAAGGCTTTAAGTGTCGACACCTCTATACCGTAGTGATCCTTACAAGTATAAGTAGCACTCTATAGCTCTACAAACTCCTTGGACGTAATACATTGTTACATTTTAGCTCGTCGAGGGAGGATTTGTGAACACTAAAGGTCTATCCAATAATATGAAGCATTGCTTTGAAGGCCGTATCCATAAGTAATGGGAGGATCGCTTGGCGCCTCTGGCCGGAGCCATAGATAAACACAACTCTGTACATCGTCCTAAATCTATTAGAAGTGCTTTGTTTCTTCCTTTTCACATAAGAATCAGAATATCAACATTTCACAAGTAATTTTAAGAGTTATAAAAAAATATTGATTCGTATTCAAACAATTATTGAAAATAAGACATACTCCTCATACTTTCTCAATTAAGATAATATTCATTCAAGACGTCATACACATACGCACATTTTGATAAGTAAGGGTCGTACATATGTACTTACCGAAGCCAAGAAAAGTGTAAAGCAAAGCTAGCACTCCAGGGAGGACACTAGTCTCATACAAAGCTGGGTCTCACAGTCAATGCAGGAGCATGAATACATAGGTCAACTTCGAACGATCCTTAACAATGGCGTTCTGCTCCGCTCTCCGGTGGCCATGGCAGAATCAGGCGACCAACCGCCCGGGTTCACAGTGCTCTAATGAGTTCTAGCAGACTCTGAGCTGGTAGAAGAGTTCCCCGACATCCATAGGTCACGGGGTCACCTAGGGAGTGTAAAAACACAATAACGAATCGGATGCTGCAGTCTCCGGAGAGGAGCATTAGTCTGCGGCGAGGAGTTGCATATACTGGCGAGCGAAGGAGCTCCCGATGAGTTAGACACCATAATTTGTACCCCTGAGTTCGCATGAGGACGAATATGCGGCTTATTACCAATGAATTACAGCGAGGATGACGAACTAAACATATTAAGGGCTAGGGCTCTTCAACCTTACCCTCGAATTTCCGAAGTCACTGCTTGACGAACGGTAGAATTGACGCGGGGCTTTTCTTTGCTATGATCTCACGAGCTCCCAGCAGCAGGTTGGCTCAAAGTGATGGGAGGTGGTGGTTTTGGTGGTGCCACCGTGGGAGGTGGTGGTGTTGTGGTGATTATTGAGGAGAATGGCGAAGGAGAGTATTGGTGGAGAGAGGGACTGTTCTTGACAAGGTAGAAGGTATGACAGGTGCTGCCACCTACCCCAATGAGGTGGTAGACATGCCTAAAGTAACTAGCCAAGTGGCTAACATGCGTATGGGTGAAAGTGTAGTTTTTTAAACTTTAGGGTACAATTAGGATTAGGGGTTCCACTTACTTTTATAGAATTTCACTACCACCCCGAATATTTTTAGTGCTTCAAAAGTCATTATAACAACTTCCAAAAACTTCCAACGCTCCAAAGTTCCAACTATACAGAGGTGAAAAATTATCTACATTTTCCCCCAAAGTTTTGATATTGAACTTAAGGTCGCCTTGAAAAATAGGGGTGTTACATTATGAATCCCCCCCACACACACACACCAAAGGCAGTTCATTTTGTCTGTAAATCATTGCACATTGTTTTAGGGAGTAAGAACCAACTCATAACATAAGTTGGTATCGCCTGCACAATAACCTTAATAAAAACTTTCCTACCAGCACAACCTAACCCCTTCTCCATCCAACCACCTGTCCGCAACGTTATTTATATTCAACATGAGCGAAAACAGATTTCTTATCCCTCCCCACAGCAGTTGGAAGACCTAAATATTTGGAGTGGCCCGATACTGTAGTCACCAGTAAGATTCACACAATCTCCATCGTTCTCTCCTGATCAGGAACCATCGGGCTAAAGCAAAGTGCTGATTTATCATAGTTATACACTAACCTGATTCCCTCTCATACAAGAATAAGCTATTCTTGAATTATGCGGCTTCCTGAACAGTAGCTCTCCCAAACAAAACACTGTCATCCGAAAATAATAAATGACATACAGCAGGGCCCAAACTACCAGCTTTAACCCCCCGTAACCTTCCACGACGCATTGAGTTGTGCATAACAGATAGGGTGAAATTGAATCACCCTGTCTAATCCCTCTAGAGGTAATAATATTTCCAACTGCATTTCCATTCAATAGAATAGAAAACTGAACTGATGTCACACATTGCATCACCTGTTTGACAAAAAACTCGTGAAAATCCAACTTGATTATAATTTCATACAAGAAGCTCCATTCTACCCGATCATAGGCCTTAGACATGTCAAGATGTAGAGAGAAATAGCCTTTCTTTGCTTTAGACTTCTTAATAGTATGCATCGTCTCAAAAGAAACAATGACATTATTCGTGATTAATCTCCCGACAACAAAAGCACTCTACGTCATATCAATAACAGCATCTAAAACCTTCTTCAGTCTGTTTGCTAACATTTTAGACACTGCCGTTTAGAACACATTTCATAGACTAATTGGTCTATACTCTGAAACAAGTTTACAATTATTCACTTTAGGAATCAAAGCAATATTAGTCACATTTATGGAACAGAAATCCATACCGTCATTAAGTATCTGCAGAATGATTCCCGTTAAATCCACCCCCACCATTTCCCAATATTGCTGATAAAACAATGGAGGCATTCCATCTAGCCCCGATGATTTCATTAGATGCATTTGGAACAAAGTCTTCTTCACTTCATCATCTTGAAAAGGCTTTATAAGTTCCATGTTCATCTCCTCGGTTACTTTTCTTTGAATAGCACCAATAACTGGTTCCATCTCACAGCCAACAGAAGTGAAAATATCAGTATAGTATTCGATGAAATATTTTTGAACTTGCGCAGCATCTCGAGTCCATTGCCCAAGCTGATTACATATCCATGAATTGTATTTCTTCTCTTCCTATCAGCAGCAACTCTGTGAATATTTTTTGTATTTCTATCCCCCTCTTTCAGCCACACTAGTCTAGATAATTGACTCCATTTACACTCCTCAATTTCTAGAATGTGATTAAACCGAGTTTTTAACAACTTTACTTGCTGCAGGTTCACATCACTGGGATATCTTGCCCTTGTAACTTCAAGCTCCTGTAATATCTTCTCCTTCGCATCGGGGTGGAACACAGCTTTATTTTTACTACAACTTCTCAAAGCCTCCCCATTTGTTGACAATTTCATTAATAGATAATTTTTAGTACTCGGAGAATGTTCCCTCTGCCACCAATTTGTAATAACTTCACCACACTCGCTTTCTTTTACCCATTGAGCAGCGAAACTAAATTAATTCCGCTTTGTAAAATTTTCCTGCTAAAATTGAGAAACAATCAGTAGAGGGGAATGATATGACACAGTAGAAACAATGTGTGGAACAGAATGAATCTGATATGCTTCACACCAACGGTCGTTCCCAACCGCCCTGTCCAATATTTTCTAGACATTAACTTCTCCTTGTATGCGGTTCGACCACATGTATTTCTACCCAGGTCTAATAATCCACACTCAGTAAGAACATCAAAGAAGTCATTCATTTGATTTCTATTTGGCACACACTTACCATCATACTCATCCATCAAGATGATCTCGTTAAAATCACCGCATACCAACCAAGGCCAACCCGAGGGATGTTTAAGCCACTGCAGCAACTCCCAGGACCGTTTCTCTTGCTAGCATCTGGATTTGCGTAGAAACACGTTAACAAAAAAACCCCAGTAGCAACATTAACATCTAAGACTCAGCAATGAATATGATAGAAACTATAATTTATAATTGAAACATCAATATCGCCAGACCACATCAGTATGACACAACCAGCCAGATTCCTTCGAGGCACACATAATGAATTTTGGTAACCCATCTTCAACCTCAATCTCTCTCCCTTTTCCTTCTTTAGCTTTGTTTCGGAAAGGAAAACAACAGCCTGAGCGTTGCATCGCACAAGATGATGCAAAGCATTGTTGGAACATGGGTTATTCAACCCCTCACTTTCCAAGCTAGAATTTTCATATCAACACAAGAGGACAAACACACAGGAAAAAATATGAAGAAAACAAACCATAATCGGTAGTTTCGGGTAAAAAAGCTCCAATTAAAGACGATAGCAGGTATTTTACACCATTAGAGGTAGTTTAGAGGAGATTAATCGTCGAAACTAGGCGGAGAACCACCACTTGCCGCCCACTACTGTGGGACAAACTGCCCCAAAGCATCTAGTAACTGTTGGTAACTGTTTTCGACGTGGGTTAGTGTGTACAAGGAAATCCTCAAGAGAGATCCAAGTGTAAAACTCGAGTAGGGAGAACACAGAGAAGCGTAGGGTGTGAGTAGGGTGAGAGTAAGCAAAGGTAACTGTATGGGAGGCTGCGAGATAGGGTCGCCCGCGATAGTTACCACGCGGGAGTTGTAGGGACTTAGTTTCTTGGAGGTTAGAGTAAGGAACGTCGCGCGAGAGCAAGAACCACGCTCGCGTGCGACCCTTGCTAACTACCTGAGAGATTTAATGACCACGTGTCCCATAAATACGGTCGATCGTGTAACGATCCCTACGTATGCGGACAATCGTTTAACGTACCCTATATATACGGTAGAACGTGTTGTTACAAGGCGAATATCTAGCCGCCATTCACGGGCACATTAACCCCTCGTAACGGTCACTTCTATAATATATATAGGAACGTTAGCCTTCTACGGAACCTCTCGGATATTTAGCTAGTGGCTATACTGTCTCCCTCTGAAGAAAAGTTAACAAGTGCTTACTCTTCCCCTACACTCACCTACAATCACTCTGTGCATTGTTCTTGTTCCTATTCTATGTTAGAGGTGTACACTTGGATCTTCCCGTGGGATTTCCTTGTAGACAGTACTGCAGACGATTCATTTGGGAGTATGCTACTATTGCTGCCTCACTCACGGACCTCCTCAAAAAGGACGCGTTCTCCTGGTCTATAGCCGCTACTCAGAGTTTCGCCGCCTTGAAAAAGGCTATGACTTCGGCACCTGTATTGCGCCTCCCGAATTTTACTGAGAATTTTGTGTTGGAGACTGACACGTCTGATACTGGGGTGGGCGCTGTTTTGTTACAACTGTTGGAATAGATGCCCTAGAGGCAATCATAGATTTAGTATGAACAATGTTTTGGCTAGAATATTCATCTATTATTTATGGCGATATTTAATATAATGAAGTCCTTAGATAAATTGTGTTATTTATCTTAATGTCCCTAGTCCATTATATTGATTAATAGGACAATCAAATATAGACTAGTATATGGGTAGATTGATATGGAGATATCAAGTCTAACATATGGGTATGCATTAGGAGTAATGGCATACTGGATTGACCCAGGACGAAAAGGATACATTAGATTATGTGAAGTCACAATCGCTTTTCGTAGTGCTAATATTATTGCAATCCTTGGACTTGAAGTCACTAGATACTCTAGTTGTGAAATATTGCGGTTTGATGTTATCAAACGTTACACCGTAACTGGGTAATCATAAAGGTGGCTATCGGGCGTGATAGGAAGCAAGCTTAGAGATCGTAGTGATGTAGACAGGATTTGTCCCTCCCACATAATAAGGGTAAATATCCACGGCCACTCGAGGGATGAGGCTTATTGAATGTCAGACCAGACTCAGATAAATTAATATAGAGATATTAATGTTATCTGCAAGCATAAGCATATTCCCAGGATCGAGGAACTATGGATTGGATATACGAGTGTGACTATTTATGTCTCGTGTCCAATCCGGATATGGAGACAAAGGGATAATGCAATATGACATATTGGGCACAAAGGTTTGTCGGGATCACTTACTATTTCTATTGGTTGGGTTGCATGGATGTGTTGCTAGACACCGCTCCATGTTAGTAATAGTTACTACCAACTATATAGAAACCTATGGGGTCACACGTCAAATAGAGTAGAGCTAGATTTGGGATTAATTAATATGGATTAATTAATAGAATGATCATTGTGCAACACCTTGCAAACTTAGTAGGACTAATTTTCAAGGAAGGGAATAGTTCTAGTCCTACTAGAACAAGAAAACTCTTTTATGGAAACAACAAGGAGTTGTTGGAGTATATAACGAAGGTTCTAGCTTCCTTCCCACTACATGAGTTATTATTAGACATAAAACATAAAGAGTGGGAGAGAGCAAAAGAGAGAGCAAGACAAAGAGCTAGGGCCGAAACCCTAGCCCCCGTCCGCCCCTCTACCCGACAGCAAAAGGAGGCCGCCTCTCCTTTGTTGCTTTGATCTTCTTCCCTCTTCCTCCGGGTTCAAGCTAGCACTTGTGGAGAAGGAAGAATCTAGATCTCACCTCTAGACGTGGATCAACCGTAGAGACGAGGACATCATTCTTCGTGTGATCTCACAAATCAAAAGGTACACATCTTCTATGACCTTAATCATGTTATGATGTCTCTTCTGTGATCCTTTGTGGGCTTTGAGTAGGATTAATTTTTTTGTTATTCCGCTGCGTTACCTACGTCAAAACCCAACAGTGGTATCAGAGCCACAGGTCGTAGAGCATAACATGATATTATGTGTTTACGATTTCAGTTCATACACCGTATTATTGTTTATTACGCGAAAACTGAAAAATTGGCATAGTAGATGCAATATTGAATTTGATTCAATCAAACAAGACCCAATTTAACATTGGATGTTAGTATTGGTGAGTTTAATCACATAGGATGTGATTAATTGGGTTCTTGAAAATTTAGGGTTCATGGGCACATGATTGAAAAGGGGTTTTCAATTATGGAAACAAAGTTATGGAAATAATTCCATAAGGAAACAACCTTGCTTGGGCAACAAGGAAGGAGGAAGGGGAATAGGGCCGAAACCCTAGCCGCCCGCCCCTCCCTTGCGCACCAAGCAAGGCCGCGGCCTCCTAGGCGTGCGGCGGTCCTAGGTTTCGGGCCACTTGTTGGCTTGGACCCTTTGGACCGTTGTGAAACCCCAGTTACCCAATTTCATTAAAATTAAACAAGCGCGTTAAAAAAATTGGTTTTAACTGTATTATGTGCTTTATTGCATGGTGGATGGATATGGCCTAGGATTGTGGATGCTTATTGTTTTGTGGTTTGGTTTACGGCCTGCGAGCTGATCAAATTAATGTAATAATTAATTAAGTTTTACGGCCTGCGAGTCGTTCTTTTTCTCCTCGACATGTGAGGCTTTTGTTATTTATTTATTCTAGATGTTATGCTAGAATTAGAAATATTTAGATGATAGCCAAGAGCATGGAGAAGAAGACCGGAGAACCAAAGGAGCCAAAAGACATCCCTAGACGCGCAGCTATGGTGGAGCACATGGAGATGAGCTCGACACTTTAGGGCAATTAGATATTATCATTGGCTTGATAATATCATTAGTCTAGAGGCCATATCCATGCCACGTTTTTTTATTTTGTGGATGTTTATTATTCATGCCTTGTTATTTATTTTGTGTGTATGGCGCTACAAGCAAAACGATAACAAGATAATAATAAACAAGGTTGGTCTTTTATTGTGGATAGCCCAATCCAAATAAGTAGACCATGTTGATAAAGATCAACCAAACAAATTAAGAAATCCCTCAATTAAATATTGCGTTTTGCCTTCTCTTGCCAAAACACCCTTCATGATCATGGCCTATTAAAATTCGGGCTTGCCAAAGCAAGGCGATTTTAATTTTTCATGATGTGTTGCGGACGACGCAAGCTAGTAATGCGTGTATGTTGAAAGCAAGAGGTTGGACGCAACTAGGCAAGAGTCAATTGGATTGATGAGCTTAGAGGCATGACAATTAGGAGTTATCCAATTGGATAAAGAATAAGAGAAATTTATTCACCTAATTTGACCAAGAGTTGCAGGGGATGCAATTGGAATGGTTCCTACCCAAATAACCAATTCTTGGGTGACTTGCCAAAGCAAGCTCAAGAAGAAGTGAAAAAGGGATCTTGGACCCACTAGAAAGTATAAAGATATTTTCCGCTTTAATAGTGAGGGCTATTAATCCGAGAAAAATAGTGGGAGCTATATTTAATGATCTAGCCATTGTTAAATGTAGTTAAATTGTTCAAAATACTAAATTGCATATTTCTCATTTTGTAGAATTCCAAATGGCAAACAACAACGCATCGAGTTCATCCCTACGATCTGTCCTTGAGAAGGATAAATTGTCTGGAACAAATTTCCTTGATTGGTACAGAAACTTGAGGATTGTCCTCAAGCAAGAAAAGAAGCTGTACGTCTTGGACACTCCAATTCCAGACCCACCACAAGATGAGTCTCTATTAGCGGAAGTAAGGGCACGTCAGAAACATATTGATGATTCTAATGACGTGACTTGCCTCATGCTTTGTACCATGACTGGTGAGCTTCAGAAGCAACACGAGAACATGGAAGCCTATGATATGATCAGACACTTGAAACAATTATTTCAGGAACAGGCAAGGCATGAGCGCTATGAGGTGTCTAAAGCGTTGTTCAAAAGTAGTCTTGCAGAGGGGAATCCAGTAGGCCCTCACGTACTCCGAATGATCGGGTACATAGAGAACCTTGAGAGACTGGGGTTCCCATTCGGCCAGGACTTGGCGACTGATCTAGTCTTGCAATCGTTGCCTGACAGTTATAATCAGTTCATTATGAACTATAATATGAATGAGATCAACAAGTCTTTGCCAGACCTATTGAACATGCTAAAGACAGCTGAGCAAAGCATCAATAAAGGCAAGGGCAAAGCCATAATGATGGTGCACAAGAAGAAGAGCAAGTCAGTTGCATCTACTTCAAAGGGAAAACGCAAGAAAGTTGCGAAATCCAAGGAAGCCCTAAAGCCTAGTGGAGGCGTGGCTAAAGGTGAGTGTCACTACTGCAGCCAGCCGGGTCACTGGAGGAGGAATTGCCCTAAATATCTGGAGGATAAGAAGCTTGGAATAGTGATTCCACCACCACCAGTTATTTATGTTATAGACGTCAATCTTTCTATTTCATCATCCTGGGTATTAGATACCGGATGTGGTTCTCACATTTGTCGTAATGTGCAGGATTTGAAAAGAAGTAGAAGATTGCGAAAAGGGGAGATAGACTTGCGCGTCGGGAATGGAGCAAAGGTTGCTGCATTAGCTGTAGGCGTTTATGAGCTATCTTTGCCTTCTGGACTTATTTTAGAATTAGACAATTGCTTTTATGTGCCTGCTATGAGCAGAAACATTATTTCCGTTTCTTGTTTGGACGAGAAAGGTTTTTCTATTTCAATAAAGGACAATTGTTGCTCCATTTATTTTGATAGTATGCACTATTGTAGTGCGCATTTGTCTAATGGATTGTATATCCTTGATCTAAATAATCCAATCTATAACATAAATACTAAAAGGATTAAAACTAATGATTTAAATCCTACATATCTATGGCACTGTCGTTTAGGCCATATAAATGAGAAACGCATATCTAGACTCCATAAGGATGGACTTCTAGACTCATTTGATTTGGAATCATATGAGACATGTGAATCTTGTTTATTGGGAAAAATGACAAAGTCCCCTTTCAATAAGAAAGGAGAGCGGACTAGTGAGTTATTGGCACTCATACATACTGATGTATGCGGACCATTCCCACGCCTGCCAGAGGTGGTTATACCTACTTCATCACATTTACTGATGATTTCAGTAGATATGGATTTGTATACCTTATGAAGGCCAAATCCGAATCCTTTGAATTGTTCAAAGAATTCAAGAATGAAGTAGAGAAGCAACTTGGCAAGAGTATTAAATCTCTATGATCGGATCGTGGAGGAGAATACTTAAGCCAAGAGTTTGATGAGTATCTTAGAGAGTGTGGGATAGTATCCCAGCTCACTCCACCCGGAACACCACAATGGAATGGTGTATCTGAGAGGAGGAATCGCACTCTATTAGATATGGTGCGATCTATGATGTCTCAAACAGATCTTCCGATATCCTTTTGGGGACATGCTCTAATGACGACAGCTTTTACCATTAACCGTGTTCCATCTAAATCAGTCATGAAGACGCCATATGAGATATGGACTGGGAAGCGTCCCATAGTGTCGTTTATGAAGATTTGGGGCTGCGACGTCTATGTAAAGCGTTTACAGACAGATAAGCTCGGGCCTAAAGCGGATAAGTGTAAGTTTGTGGGATATCCTAAGGAGACTAAAGGATATTATTTCTATAACCCTACCGAGAACAAAGTGTTTGTTGCACGGACCGGCGTGTTTCTAGAAAGAGAACTAGTCTCTAAAGAAGCAAGTGGGAGGGTTGTAGAACTTGAAGAAATTCATGAACCACAAACCACTGAACCGATAATGGAACATGAACAGGAACCACAAGAAGTTGTGGAAGAACCTGTTCAGGTAACACAGGAACTCCGTAGATCAGGAAGAGTGCGTCATGAGCCAGAGAGGTATGGACTTCTCGTGACTGAGCCCGATGACGTACCACTCATGGATGATGAGCCTGCAAACTATGGAGAAGCCATGAGTGGCCCAGACTCTAAGAAGTGGCTAGAAGCCATGAGATCCGAAATGGATTCCATGTACACCAACAAAGTATGGACTTTGTGGAGCCACCCGAAGGGGCTCGACCCATAGGGTGCAAGTGGGTCTTCAAGAAGAAGACCGACATGGATGGCAAGGTAGTTGCCTATAAGGGGCGATTGGGGGCCAAAGGTTATAGACAGATTCATGGTATTGACTATGATGAGACTTTTTCACCAGTCGCCATGACTAAATCCATTCGAATCTTACTTGCTATTGCAGCATACTACGACTATGAGATTTGGCAAATGGATGTCAAAACAGCGTTCCTTTATGGGAACCTCCTTGAGGATGTGTACATGACACAACCAGAGGGTTTTGAGGATCCAGAGAATTCCAATAAAGTCTGTAAGCTGCAAAGGTCCATTTATGGATTAAAGCAAGCTTCTAGGAGCTGGAATCGACGTTTTGATGACGCGGTCAAAGAGTTTGGCTTCATCAAGAACGAAGATGAGCCTTGTGTTTACAAGAAGGTTAGTGGGAGCTCTATAGTATTTCTGGTCTTGTATGTGGATGACATACTAATCATTGGCAATGATATTCCTACTCTGCAATCTGTTAAAGATTGGCGAGGAAAGTGCTTTGCGATGAAAGACTTAGGAGACGCAGCCTATATACTGGGTATAAAGATCTATAGAGATAGATATAAGAGGTTGCTTGGCCTAAGTCAGAGTACATATATTGACAAGGTGTTGAAGAGGTTCAACATGAAAGATTCCAAGAAGGGATTCTTGCCCATGTCACATGGAGTCACTCTTTCCAAGAATGACTGTCCCTCCAACGAGATGGAGAAGGACCGCATGAGCAGGATACCCTATGCTTCGGCCATAGGATCCATCATGTACGCCATGCTATGTACTAGACCAGACGTATCATACGCGTTGAGTATGGTGAGCAGATATCAGTCCAATCCGGGTGAGAGTCACTGGATTGATGTCAAGAACATCCTAAAGTACTTGAGAAGAACTAAGGATGTATTCTTGATATTTGGAGGAATGGAAGAGGTAAGTGTAAAGGTTTACACTGACGCAAGCTTCCAAACCGACAAGGATGATTACAGATCGCAGTCTGGATACGTGTTTTGCCTGAATGGAGGAGCTGTGAGCTGGAAGAGTTCCAAGCAAGGCACAGTTGCTGATTCTACAACAGAAGCTGAGTACATTGCTGCTGCGGAAGCGGCAAAAGAGGCAGTATGGGTAAAGAAGTTTATCACTGAGCTCGGTGTGGTCCCTAGCATAGTGGATCCCATAGAGTTGTACTGTGACAACTCTGGGGCAATCGCACAGGCGAAGGAACCAAGATCGCACCAAAAGTCAAAGCATGTACTTAGGAGATTCCATCTTATTCGTGATATGATCGATCGAGGAGATGTGAAGATATGCAAGATTCCGACAGATGACAACGTGTCAGATCCGCTCACGAAACCTCTTGCGCAGCGAAAGCATGAAGGGCACGCCAGATCTATAGGCATACGAGATGCGCCAGATTGGCTCTAGTGCAAGTGGGAGACTGTTGGAATAGATGCCCTAGAGGCAATCATAGATTTAGTATGAACAATGTTTTGGCTAGAATATTCATTTATTATTTATGGCGATATTTAATAGAATGAAGTCCTTAGATAAATTGTGTTATTTATCTTAAATGTCCCTAGTCCATTATATTGATTAATATGACAATCAAATATAGACTAGTATATGGGTAGATTGATATGGAGATATCAAGTCTAACATATGGGTATGCATTAGGAGTAATGGCATACTGGATTGACCCACGACGAAAAGGATACATTAGATTATGTGAAGTCACAATCGCTTTTCGTAGTGCTAATATTATTGCAATCCTTGGACTTGAAGTCACTAGATACTCTAGTTGTGAAATATTGCGCTTTGATGTTATGAAACGTTACACCGTAACTGGGTAATCATAAATGTGGCTATCGGGCGTGATAGGAAGCAAGCTTAGAGATCGTAGTGATGTAGATAGGATTTGTCCCTCCCACATAATGGGGGTAAATATCCACGGCCACTCGAGGGATGAGGCTTATTGAATGTCTGGCCAGACTCAAATAAATTAATATAGAGATATTAATGTTATCTGCAAGCATAAGCATATTCCCATGATCGAGGAACTATGGATTGGATATACGAGTGTGACTATTTATGTCTCGTGTCCAATCCGGATATGGAGACAAAGGGATAATGCAATATGACATATTGGGCACAAAGGTTTGTCGGGATCACTGACTATTTCTATTGGTTGGGTTGCATGGATGTGTTGCTAGACACAGCTCCATGTTAGAAATAGTTACTACCAACTATATAGAAACCTATGGGGTCACACGTCAAATAGAGTAGAGCTAGATTTGAGATTAATTAATATGGATTAATTAATAGAAGGATCATTGTGCAACACCTTGCAAACTTAGTAGGACTAATTTGCAAGGAAGGGAATAGTTCTAGTCCTACTAGAACAAGAAAACTCTTTTATGGAAACAACAAGGAGTTGTTGGAGTATATAAAGGAGGTTCTAGCTTCCTTCCCACTACATGAGTTATTATTAGACATAACACATAAAGAGTGGGAGAGAGCAAAAGAGAGAGCAAGACAAAGCTAGGGCCGAAACCCTAGCCCCCGTCCGCCCCTCTACCCGACGGCAAAAGGAGGCCGCCCCTCCTTTGTTGCTTTGTTGCTTTGTTGCTTTGATCTTCTTCCCTCTTCCTCCGGGTTCAAGCTAGCACTTGTGGAGAAGGAAGAATCTAGATCTCACCTCTAGACGTGGATCAACCGTAGAGACGAGGACATCATTCTTCGTGTGATCTCACAAATCAAAAGGTACACATCTTCTATGACCTTAATCATGTTATGATGTCTCTTCCTGTGATCCTTGGTGGGCTTTGAGTAGGATTAATTTTTTTGTTATTCCGCTGCGTTACCTACGTCAAAACCCAACAACAACTGGGTCATCCTTTAGATTTTTTCAGTAAGAAGCTGGGTCCTCGCCTTCGTTTCGCATCGGCTTATCGCAAGGAGCTGTAAGCCGTAGTTGAATCCGTCTAGAAGTGGACCCAGTATCTATTGGGGCGCGAATTCATTATCAGTAGTGATGAGAAGAGCCTAAAGGAGCACCTTATGCAGGTCATTCAGACGTGTGATCAGGAGTTTTATATCCGCAAATTGATGGGGTTCCAGTTTCGTATCGAGTATAAACGCAGTACGGCCAATTGGGTTGCTGATGCTCTTTCGCGCAGGGAGTCTGAGGACGATGCCGTCACTTTGGTTCTCTCAGACATCCGCCCCTTGTCGTACGTGTTGGAAGCACTCCGTCGTGACGTGACTACTCAGCCAGACTTGCAGGCCTTACTCGCTGCTGTACAGTCGGCCTCCAAGCCGCCCACTTTTCTTTGCTGGTGGTCTTTTGTACTACACGACCCGTTTATGTTTTGTCCGTGACTCATCGATTCAGGACACACTCTTGCAGGAGTTCCATAGCTCTCCTATCGCGAGTCATCCAGGTATTGATCGGACTTTTCGTCGTTTAAATGCTATTTTCTACTGGCCTAGTATGCGTGACGATGTCTCCTGTTTCGTTTCCGCCTGTTTGGTGTGTCAGTCTACAAAGTATTTGACGCAACAGCCGGCGGGGTGGTTGCAGCCTCTCCCTATCCCTGATCGGGTCTGGGCCAAGGCGTCCATGGATTTTGTTACGGGGCTTCCTTCTTCTCAGGGCTCCATTGTTATCATGTTCGTGGTGGATCGTCTCACTAAGTACGTCCACTTTGGGCCCTTGCCTACTTATTTTGATACGCCTCGCGTCACGCGACTGTTTGTTGATGTGGTGGTGAAACACCATGGGTTTTCTGAGGAACTGATCTCCGATTGTGACACTATTTCTTGAATACGTTATAGCGGGAGTTGTTTAAGTTGAGCAGGACAGTCCTCAAGTTCAGTATTGTCTACCACCCGCAGACAGACGGTCAGACAGAAGTCCTCAACGGTGGGCTTGAGCAGTACTTGCGTGCATTTACGTCGGAATGTCCAAAACATTGGTCTTCTTTTCTTCCTTAGACAGAGGTAGCACTGAATTGCAGTCACCACGAGAACATCAACATGTCCCCTTCACGTGCGCTCTACGGTCGCGATCCACCGTCCTTGTTTCCTGCACTTCCAGCAACGAGCCGTTATCCTACTTTGGATGATTTAGTTTTTTAGCGTGCGGTGGTACTGCACGATTTGAAGACCCATTTGACACATATGCAGCAGCGGATGCGCGCCCAAGCCAATTTTCATCGTCGTGGTGTTTCTTTTCAGGTTGGTGATCTTGTCCTTCTCCGTCTGCAACTATACCGGCTGCGTTCGTTAGCTCGTCCGTTGTCCACCAAGTTGGCTCCTCGATTTTATGGTCCCTTTAAGGTGACATAGCGGATTGGTCCAGTTGCATATCGCCTGCAGCTTCCGGAGACTTGTCGCATACATGATGTTTTTCACGTTTCCCTTCGTGGGCCCTATGTGAGCTCGGGTTCAGATGTCCCAGTTGCGACCCTTCCGACGGAGTTCTTCAAAGGTCGCCCCGTGGCGGTGCCTGTCTCAGTCACGCAGATTCTGACAGTCTTGCTTGCGAGGGTTCCTCAGCAGCAGTGGTTAGTTACTTAGTCGGACGGCGCTACTCCTTCGTGGGAACCCGTTGCAAATATTCAGTCGGCTTATCCGGATTTGCAGCTTGAGGACAAGCACGATTTCGAGACCGGGGGAGTTGATACGGCTGTCGTAGCCACTGGCCTGATACAAGCGATAATGAGGACGAATCAGAATTGATAGAAGACACAACGAACGTGCGACCCAGACGCAACATTTTTCCTCCAGCTTATTTAAAAGATTACGTTCAGTCTAAGAATAGGCGTTAGTTAATTTGTTAAGAAAGACGTTATTTAATTGTTTTGTGTGATTTAAATTATTGAAGTTATTTGGTTACCCGGGATTTCTATACAGTTCTTTACATGGGTTAGAATTAGAGTCAAACCGTCAAGTTATAGGTCATATAAAAGGGTGTAATATTTCTTACCAAGAATTAATCAAAAAAATTATTTGCCCTAATTTGTTTTTGTTTTTTTTTCCCTTACCGTCCAAAGCTTCTCACGGTAGAGAAGCCCCCTTCCCTGCCCTTACATTTTGTTAAGTTGATTCTCCGTCACTTTTTTTTTTTTTTTTTTTTTTTTTTTGAGAAAAGTCTCCTTAATTGTTGTGCTACAGCGGAGTCCTTCCTTAATTGTTTGGTGCGCATTGTTTTGGGCCCGAAGCGGTTGGCTTGAGTTTTTTCCCCAAATAAAAAGAGGCCTTTGCTCAACACGTTCGATTCAGGTTCAGAGACTTCTTACACCTGTCTAATTTTAAGATCGACGAGGAGGCTAGCCGATCACCATATTCAATTCCGCGTCAAAACAATCTTTATCTGTGCATAGTACGGTACACGATGAGCAAGTCAAAGTACGGTAGATTGAGATACGAGAAGAAGACATCTGGAACAATAGAGGGTAGGCTTGGGGTATCAGCAGGAGGACTCAGGCCATGTAAGCGGAGAAAGTTGGAAGAAAGGTTGAGTTGGATAGAAGAGGCTGGTTTCTCAATAGTTGCATCATCTGATTTGGATAAGTACAATTCCGTGGTACCTGTATTGTATATTCGCACTTCCATTAGAGATGCTGAAACGGGAAAATGGCCATCTCAGTGGTATGCCATTCCTCCCCCACCAGATTTGGAAGTTGGTCCACATCGCGCTCAAATAGAACCACATATGAGGAAGAAGCATGAGAGGGATCAGTATCCTCCTCCTCCTCTCTCGCCGGTATTTGGTAAGTTGCCTGCGGATGTCCTCCCCAATGGCCTGACTGTAGCTTTGCTACCTCGTATCTACTTGATAGGCGGTACCTGCTATGGTCTAGGTGGTCCAAGTAGACAAGTTTTCTCTTATGATGTTTCCGCTCCCCATAAAGGTTGGGAGAAACGACCCAACCTAATATGTCCCAGAACTTGGCCGTATACTACTGCGCTGGACGGGAAAATCTACGTTTTCGGCGGCATGGATCGTGATTTGTATGAAGATGGCATCGTGCCTTATGCAGAGGTTTATGATCCTGAACTTGACACATGGGAAGCACTGTTCGTCGCCGGTGGCAGTATGATGCCGCGTGTGTCCCCTGGCCGGGTTGTGTTCATGGACCGATATGGAACCAAAAACATTCTGGTTCGCACTAATTCCATTAATAGTTTCTACACATATAACACATCTGTCAACTCGTTCACCTTGCAAGAACGTGGTCCCTTCGGATACTATGGTGCAACTGGTGCAGCGGTTGATGATGTTCTTTACATTTACCACGAAGACGGTATCATGGCTTATGATTTAATCAATGGTGAATGGTTTGATGACCCTGTCCATGGCTTAAGTGAAGGAATCGAGCTTCCTATTTATGATTGTTCTCACAGCCCTTTTCTGCTTCACATTGGTAACGGAAGGCTATGCATAATTTATGATTATAGGGACATGGGCAAGGTTAAGGTTCCCCAAGACTTGATACTTACTTGCTCAATTTTAAGAATGATTCGGCGGCGGACGTACAGCGGAAAAGCTACCCTCCATGCATCATTGGAGTCATTTAGGCGCTACATCGTCCCGGGAAATAAGTTGGAGGACTGCCTCGTTCTCTAGGTCATCAGTTCTAGTTTACATTTCTTCCCTTTCCATGGTTGGTTCATCAACTCGACAATTTAGTTTTACAGAAACTTTTGGTTGTAAGTTACGCTATTTGCAAGCTATTTGAATCCAATGAAATTTGTAAATTGGTGCTAGCTTACAGCGTTTGAAGCCCCTGCATGAGGTTGAAATTGACCCTTGTTGCTCATTAATGGAATATGATTTTGTTGTTTAGTCTATGCTCTGTTCAAAATTGCATTTTGGTTGTGGTACCACTTCATATCATAGATTGTAAATCATTTTATGCAGTAACATTTGAATTAGCATATCCCTGATGTGCATCGAGGTTGAATGGGGATGTTCAATTACCAAGACTTGCGTGTGAGGGTCATGTTGGTTGTGTATCAAAATCAGTTTTCCAAGATGAATTTTAGGTTTCGGTGACTAAGCTAAGAGGTGTCCAAATTTGGGGCATAGGGGTGGAAAACATATCTGGTACCGCTTTTGCCTGAAACAGAAGTATTTGAATCTGATCTTGGAATGGAGTAGGTGGTAGTATTAAGTTGCCGTAATCTCAACAAATGGAGTAGTTGTTCTCGAAAAACATGCTGCACAAATAAGAGACTCCGTGTTTACTCCATTTTTTCTTTTTTAGTATAGTTGCCTCCTATCCCCAGAAATGGAACAGTAAGATAAAAGCATTAGAAATATCCAATTAAACTAAAGTAACAAAATATTAGGGGAAGTGTGTCTACTTTTATGATCTTTTCCTATTCCCAGTTTGTTTTTCAGTTTAGTGCTTTATTTTATGACAAATACTGGGGTGTATGGGTTTCATAGAGATTACGTTTCATCTTTTCAAATATGGATATCCAGTCTACAAATTTGGGGGCTTGGTTTACTATTTATCCATCCATCGCTGAAACTATGCTACTAATAAAAGAGTCAGGTTTGAAGAAATTGCATTTAGAAACACATGCCATTAAAGGGTACCAAAATGGTAAAAAGCTTGAACACACGGCTAACAGAACAAACGGCAAAATATCAGAGGCTAAGCATGGTAGGATAAGAAGGCAAGAACTGACATTTTGTTGCTTTGCTTAATGTCGCAGCAGTTCACTGTAGAATCGAAAGGAGTAAGAAGCTACAGGAGGTACACTATCCAAGGAATTAATTATTTTTATCTTCCATGTAACTTGTTTTTGGGATGTTGGTGATGAATTTTCTCTTTGCTTGTGCAGGTTGGCTATGTGACTACCGTTTGTTTATGTTTCCTTGTCAGATACGTTATGGTAAGTTTATTTATGCTGTTTTCCCACGACATAAGAGAAATTTTCAGATAGACATTTGAAAGTTAAGTGTAAGTTGATAGAAGTTTTCGAGCTTTATACAACCATGTGTATGCTTCCTATCTTATGGAATTTTATAGCGAATGCGAACTGCCAGTCCCTCTTACTTCAGATTTGTTTTCTTCACTCGTTTTTGTTAGTGCAGCTGTTATCTTATTATATATTTAACTTTTCCAGAAAACATAGAAGGCCTCTAATTTTCGTTTGTTCATCGTTGTGCTATGTATACATGTGTTGACGGACAGGAACTAACCATAACATAGTTTGATGTTCCTGGAACTGGAGACGACACTCTGGAGACCCAATACATAGCCATCATCTGTCTGTAATTGAATGTTTGATAAGCATATGCAATTATTTATATCACCGGAAATAACATTTCCAGAAATGACCAGAGTTTTAAAGTAAAGTAACCAAAAGGCTCATAGCTAATACAAGACACAGGAAGCATAAAAATCCTCCCTAAGTCAGTCAAAAGCCAACAACTTCCCTTTAGTTTGCTTTCTAACCTGAGCAGAGATTATTGTGGTTTTTTCAATCTGTTCCATACTTGACGTGAACTGTGAAATAACTTAGATAGCTTAGCTAGCTTGATTTTCCATCTACAAAGAGCATACCTCATTGATCAGTTACCAAAAGGTCCTGGTATGTTTTGATTCACAGATGGTGGTTCACTTAATTAAGTGGGTTCTGATTTCCAATTTTAAGCCTTTTTCTGTTTTGCTTCTTTTTTCCAGGTGGTTGGTGCTAATTATCTGTCGTCTAACATACCTCCGTAAGAATCCTTGAGTACGATTCTAGTTCATGCTTCATACCATACCTCTTTCACTCGCATAATTATTTGGAGCATGGTTACTTATTTGACATTATATTTTGAGTTCTAACTTTTAAATTATATAGTCTCTGCTCTTCATCTTTGAATTCTTGCCTGAAACTGAATAAGCCCTAACTAAATCATAAATGGTCAAGCTTCAAACTAATGCTCGACTTGAGTGGTTCCTTTATTTGATTGCTTATAATTGTGTTGCGGAAGAATTTATAATTAAGTGCCGGATATCATTTACATCCAACTCCCTTCAGTTTGAAATTAAACATAATGGTTTAAAAAGAATGAGAAGATGTCACGTAATCTACTTCTGGGCTATACTTCTTGTGGGCTTCTGGCTTGCATGAAAACCAATGAAGGAAAGCAAAATAATAAGCAATTCTGCATATTTTGAGCAAGGGGGAAATCCGCACTGACCAGTTGTTTTGAGGAGATAGTTGTTACTCCAGAAGGCTACAACTGTTGGACATCTAAAGGAAATATCAGCTTTGAAAATCACTCTAAGCCATAAATCGCAAGTAACTCAGTACCTTGAAGGAGATACCAATGATACATCCCGTAAACAGTTGATGTAAAGGCTGCAACCGTTTGGTTCCTATGTCTTAGGGTGAGGAAGGATTGTGACTTGAGAGTGAGAACCAACATCTCCATACCTTATGGTTTAATGAAAAAGGAAGTCAAATTTTTATACCAATTGAAAAAGGAAAAATCCAGTAGAATACCACCATTGATCTAAGACCACCGTGGGTTTGATCGATTACTAAATTCTAGCTATGATTGTACACGGAGATATGATGACGCGTAAGGAAGCTCAAATGATGTCTTGCATAGGAGGTGCCTGAATTTGGCAGCCAGATATGATGGCATCATGTGTGGATTGTAGACAGTAGCGATAGAGATTCTACCACCTCACTAACCGGTCGGCCTCGCAAGAACTGAAGTGTTCAGAATTTGATCCCAGATCTAAATATCAGTAGCTATACAATCATTTTTTGAACTCAAAGGATGAAACCAATAGTAGTCTCTCATTAATTGCCTAGAACAGAAACTAAAAAAGAAAGTCTCCAGAAGCGATGGAATGAGTTGCAGATATGCTGTATTACACTATCCAGTACATCTATATAATCTATTTATATTTATATATTAAAGCTAGGAGGTGAAAAAAAACTTACTCTCCATATGCCATTTGTCAATTAATTGTTGTAGATGAAGACATGTGAAGTGCTTATTTATATTCTTAACCAATGAACATCATTCTTAGTGCCAACTTATCAAAGTAAATGGCCACCATGGAAAAGCTAGGAGGTGAGAAAAATATTACTCTTCATGTGCCATTTGTCAATTAATTGTTGTAGATGAAGACATGTGAAGCGCTTATTTAGATTCTTAACCAATGAACATCATTCTTAGTGCCAACTTATCAAAGTAAATGGCCATCATGGAAAATGACTCATCAAGTAACCCCCACATTTGTACTTATTATTCAATTCTTCAATTTTGCCGTTAATGGCAACTACCAAATAATTTGATTATATGAGTTACTAAATTGCTAATGATAAATTGAATGATAATTACGCTAATAAAATAAGTTACTAAATTGGTAATAATCAGATCTTTTTTCAGCAACTAATAACGTATTTTGGATGTATTGTATAACAAGTAAAATCCATAATTTAATATGTAAATACAAATATTACATTATCAATTCCATCATACACCCTTTAACCTCTATATGGTCCATCATAGAGGAGAACTGATAAAATTTATGTCCGGAGAAGAAAATGCTTAACAAATTATGTTGTGCAAATGGTATGAAATAATTAAAAAATATTTTTACTTAAGAAAGAGAAAGAAAATTTAGAATTGCCAATAGAAATTTATCTGTTATATAAGAAAATCCTATTACTTATATAAATAGAAATCTTGCATCAAATATTTTAATAACTTTTTTTAGCAATGTCAAAAAAATTACATCACGTGATGAAAAATATAATGATTGATAATACTCCCATTCCAACTCCACACAACAATAGATAAATAAAAATGAGCATAAAACGTATAATCGTGGCACCATTACGACTCTACACATTCTTACAAGTAACTATTTATATATTATCTTACGGTTACACTTTCTAAGTATTTTAATATGATTAAATAATTCACTTTATTGTTTTACTATTGTTATCACTTAAGATGCTCTATTTCATTGAAGCAATATGGTCCATGCAATACCCTAAGAATGTTAAAAGCATCTTTTTACAACCAAGCCGCAAATTTGTTGGGTTTCAACCAGTCATATGATCATTTTTCTGGTGACGTGGCAGCCCTGTTCCGGGGGCTGAAACTTCTTTGTTATGAGTCCTTTTTGAGTGATTCTTGGCTCCCGGGAAACCCTTAACTACCCCCTACAGTTCCCTTTCGAATTTTCCTGGTATATTTCATCTCTAACATGCCCGAATTTGAGCTTGAAGTTGCTTCTCTTCGTGTTCTAGATAAAAAATGTTTTCAGACTTGCAAATTCATCTCAACTTTGTGAATTAATATAGATGCCAAAAATCAACCAATTTGAATACAATTCTTGTTGTGAATTCTTGGGATATTTAGGCACAACTATCATCTTAATTTGGTCTTGAGAATCAGTCTCTATGTAATACCCTGTTTTTATAATAGGGGTAATTTTTGACTTTTCGTATAATTTAGATGTGAATTGTATGACGAGAGGGGAGTTAGTTGTAGTTTCAGAAAAAATGAGCTAGTTAAGTTGGGGGTAGAAATTGTATTTTGTAGAAACTCTAAAACCTAATGAGCAATTAAATAAAAATAGATAAAATAAACAACATTAAACCAATTTTTTTCCACATCCCCCAACACCTGCCAACTGGTTTCTCCCATTTACACACAATCTCTCTTCTCATTTTTTTCTTCTATTTAAATCTCTTCTTCATATTGTCCTTCACACCCGACAACACCACCAACGCCATCACCACCACCACCATCACAGCCACCACCTCATATTCCACCTCATCTCTCTCTCCCTACCTTCGCCCTCTCTATCGCACACCAGGACCGGAAGCAGCCCTGCCAAGGAGGCTGCCAGCCACCGAAGTAGCCGGCGAACCCACCCCAACGGGAACCACCGCCAACACCACCTGCTTATCTCCATTCTCTATGTTTTGGACCCCTAACTCTTGTCCTCCCTGTTTCCATCCAAGAAGAGACAACATCAGCAACAGCTAGTTGTAGAGACGACCCAGAGCCACCACCACCGCCAGCGACACCATGTTTTTCGCTGAGAATCTCAACCGAGCTAACCGAAGAGACCCACCCTTCGATTTTGGTATCAATCAACTGCTGGAGGTCCAAGGAGTCTAGAAACACCATCCAACAGAGCCAAGGACGCCGCAGTCCCGTCGAGGAACTCCACCGCGATGACCATCGACAACGAACTTGAATGGCCTCGTTTCTCGACCGTTTTTCACTATTTTTGGCTTGGGTAAACTCTAAATCACCTAATTTTACGTTTTAGTCAATCAAAATCATGTCTTGTAGCTTGAATCCTCGTTTAGATTGAATAAATTTGATACTTCATGTTAGGGGGTGAGAGTGTCTTTTCAGAAACTTTGGGGGGTTAAAGTGTCTTTTATAAAACTTATCTTGTGAGTGTAGGGAGGGGCCGCCTTCTGTCTTTTAGAATAACTTGAGGGCTTCTACATGTCTTTTACTTAAACTTTACACTTTACATAAAAATAAAAATAAAGATTTTGGAATAAAAATATTTTCTACAAATACTAGTTTTTTTCCTCATCGTATAAATGTGATACGGCTCTTGAAATAGTGCACAAGTCGCTCGATAGAAATTAAACTAGAAATGTTTTATTAAATCGTAATAAAATAGTGTGTTTAATCAGTTTTTGAAACATTAATTTAGTAGCGTTCTAACTATAGACGCGTAGTTTTTAAGAAGATACGTCGGGAAATTAACAAGTGGGTTTCGGGTTAGTCTAAAATTATTAAGTAGGATTCTTTTTATGACTTATAGCGTTGTATTTGGGTTCTGTTAAGTTAGAAGCTCCATTTGTAGGTGACGGTTTCGTAGGCGAGAACTACATCTAAGACGTGATGTTGGATTAAGGTAAGTAATATGACTAGTGTTGCGTGCCTTTCCGTCTTTCGTGTATCGCGTGCGTTATTTGCGAAATAAAACCATACGTGATGTATTTGAATTCTTTACTTGAAAAACTCTTCTTGGAAAGTATCACATGAAAGATGATAATCAAAAACTAGAATCCTAAAGAAGAACATCTAAGTTTCTATTGTAAACTGAGAAAGTACTGTTCAATTACAGCTACCATATTAGGCCCTGATTACCTAGTTCTCGGGCCACAATTATCAAAAGTATTAAACCGCTCACATATTGGTCAAACACAAATATCTCTCATAGTCATATATCGAATATTATGAAAACTGCCACACCAGCTTTAGTTGGAGCTCCTTACTCGATTTTACATCTTGAAAGAAAAGTCGTAATGATGTAAAGTGGAAGTTGTTGTGCGTGGGTTTGTACCATATCCCTAATATGATACGTTTCAGAGAGATTGTGATTGGTTATTGATGTGTGGTTATGAGGCTCTGTGATGTGAACCTCCATGTGATTGTGATACTTTATTGACTGTGCTTTTGCACATTATGAGAAAGTGTTTGTGGATTGGATATGGTCACGCCCCTTATCAACTAGATAATAAAATGAATTCATGGACTCAATATCCTATCATTGAGAAAAGATAATGATGTCCTTATGAGATTTAAAGTGATGAGTGAATCACATCACACTCTTGTTCTCCTTGAAACCTGCTTTGAAAATAATGCTCGTATGAACATTGAACTTATATATACTCTCAAGTATTGAGGCTAACATAAACAGCTATTTTCAAAAGCTCATATCTCCTGGATTATCTATTGAAACTGTTAACTATTTTCCTCTCTAAAAGCAATATCTAAATACTCCAAATCATCTTCTCTGAGTCTCTTCCTGATTCCTTGTGGATTCTCCTCAAATGTAGCTCAAAGCAGCTACATAACCATAAAATCGTTAATAAATAATTTCAAACTGTCAAGTTCTGCCAACCATATCTCTCTGAGTATCTATTGAAACTGCATTATGATTTCTCCTATGAGATGATGGCTAATAATACTTTAATCATTACCACACGAGCATTTCTCATATCCTTGATACATTGCTTAGAAATCAAGTTCAAAGTGACTAGCTTGAAAGGGTCTAAACCCTCAATTATATTCCAAGTGTTGGACTGCTGTTTTTTCTGTCAACTTTGACTAATCCTTTCTCCTTGACTTCTCTGAGTTTTTGGACTTCCTCTATGATTTGGAAACCTCAACCTTCAATATTCAAAACACACCTCTCAGTTATCAAATCGCTTCATTGGACCAGAAACCGACTGTGAAAGTTAACTAGTTGAGAATACCTATTCTCCCCTTAGACTTTTTATTTGACTCATTAGATGACTTAATTGACCAGAGCATTGATAACTCTCTATTAGAGTTATATTTCTTGCACGTTTTATATTGTTTTACGTGATTTATGGGTTAATAATCTTAGTCTTACACTATGATTAGAGAGAAAATGTAGAAGTTTAGTTCTAGGCGTTAGTTTGTTAATCCTAGAATTTCTCGTATGATTTTATGTATTTTTTATCACTTTTGATCGCACGGGTTGTGTTTCGTGTTGTTTTGGCAGGAAACGGAGCTTGGGAAATGAAGTGGAGAGGAAAAACGGGCGTTGGAGATTATTCAGGAGCTAAAACGGAGAAGAAATCAACAAAGAAATGGTGAAAAGACATGGAGAGGGGAGGCAAGTGTCATTTAATCAAGTTTTGTAGTGACACTTTAACCCCCTCCCCATACTTAGCCAAAATTCGGAGCAAAAATGGAAGAAAACTCACTGTTTTGCACGATCAGATGATCTAGGGTTTGAGTTTTTTTTCTTATTCTTCCTCTATCAAATCTTGTATGGAGAAACTACTTAGCTTTTCTAGATTGATTTCAAGTAGATAAAATCTTTTTCTAGGCATCTCTAAGAGAGCCTAGGGTTGTGTAGACGATTAATTTTTCGGATTCGTAGACTTTGTTTCATGATTGTGATTTGATTTATTGAACAAACTCTTAGTTTCTTGACTTTATTGTTGATCTTAGTCTATTGACACGATTAGGATATGATTTGATATTCAACAAAACTAGGAGTTATTCATGAATCAATTTCTTGTTTAAAGTTAATATTCGTTCTAGTTACACGTTCTTGTTCTATGCTTAATCTTTAGTATGAATGGAGTAGCTACCCGGATGTACTAGATAATTAGATGAGTGTACGATAGTGACTTAGCCTAATTGAGATGAGAACTTGAACACAATCCCGAATCACCAAGACCGAAAAGGATAAGTGTTAGGATTGGCCTATTGTGGGTAGATTCGGTAGGATTACTTAGCTGTTCCGTTGTGGGCCGACATGTGCTGTTATCGTACCAGTAGATGACCAGCTAGAACGGATCAGTAGACAACATGAGACCGAGAGGAAATTGTAGTCAACCGAGATATAAAATTACATGAGACCGACAGTCATAGTATATTACCCGGCTGAACTAGGATAGGATTGACGTGTTATATTGCTGAACCGAAATTCGTCTACATCCCTAGGTGATCTAGAGATCGCCTAGTTTCTCCATATTTCTTTCTTAATTAAGAACAAATACAAAAATATTAGTCTATTTGTTATTTTAATTCAGTTGCTTGTTTGGGGGAGACAACTCTTTTAATCATTCAATTTTCCTCCTTGTACCGTACTTTAAATTAATTGACTAATTAAATCTCAAGTCTCTCCTCGTGGGATCGATAACTTGGGGTAGAAATAAAACCCCTATATTACTTGACCGTGCACTTGCGCATACGCGTTAAGAAATCGCGTCAAGTTTTTGGCGCCGTTTCCAGGGACATCGGTAGATTATTTAGTTTGGAGATAGTTTAGAGTACTTCTATTTTAGTTTTTATTTTGTTTTCTTTTCTATCTCTGTGCTTCACGAGTGTCTTGTGAGTTTGTTTTCTCAGGAACACAGGAAGCAAGGGATTCTACTATGCATGTGGAGCGACAACTATTATTCTGGTCCCCCTACTATTTCTACTGCAGGGGTAACCATGAAGAAGATGATGCATGCATAATTTGGTGCTATCGATGCGGTATTTATCATGATAACAACGACCCATGCCGAGTTCACCCACCCCAGCTCCTTCCGCAGCCAGAAGAGGATTCACGGACAACTTGGAGCTTTTGTGGGAGATGATAAATTTAAATACGAAGAAAGTTGAGGAATTGGAGATGACAGTGGCAAGGTTATCATATTCACAAGAGCCCCAAGAGGAGGCCATGCCACACATTGAGACTCAAGTCGAGCCTCCATCACCACCACTACCACAAGAGATTGCGCCACGAGCTACAGTTGTCGAAGAAGAGGCGCCTGAGCCGAGCGAAGAATGCAGTTTCCATAAAACAGTTGTGGACTTTGTCATTTACGAGGACTCTGACTCTGATTCAGAATGGGGTGGACCTGTGTGTCCAAGACGGGATGACCAACCGTGTTGCGAGCCAAAACCTCCGGCTATCTCAGATCCTTGGCATGAGTGGGAAGATACCTGTATTGGAAGCATGTGGTGTGCTGATGAAGAAGTTGATGAAGCACTTGTTCCCCATACCTATTGAGGTAAAATCCCCTACTCATAATTTTGAAGAATTCTCCATATCTCATACTTCCTCCATTTCTTCTCTTTCTCTATGCTTTGACTTTTTGACTCGTATCTGGGTCACTTTGACCTGGTGATTTTGATCGCAAAACGATACAACATTTTGATAATTATTCACCATGTTATAGAACAACTTTTACTATACAACACCATGAAAAAAATGTCAAAATATTAGATCGTTTTTCCATCCTAATCATCGGGTCAAAGTGATCCCGTGAATAGTGAAAAAGTCAGAACATAGAGAAAGAGAAGAAACGGAGGAAGTGTTAATAAAGTTTGTGATGAGTTGGAAAGAATAGTGTATGGAAATTCTTATGCGGAAGAGCATCTCGAGAAACATTCAATTTCTTGTCATATTGGCTATTCTATTAATGATCTACACGCCATAGTCAAGAAATTTGAAACCAACAAGTGCGGGGGTGTGAATGAATTACATGTCATAAATGAAGAGCATCGAGAGCAAAAGAGGTATTATTGGGATGTGTTCATGGAGAGAGGATCATACAAGCCCGTTAGTACTTTGTGGAAGTTAATCAAGAAGATAAACTGCAAGATTAAAAGATATAGCTTCCACAACTCTCCACCATCGTCAAAGCACAAGGGTGCACTTGAGAAGAAAGTATTAGAGAAGAGATGGTGGAAGAAGAAGAAATGGAAGGATAAAGCTGCCTCAACGATCCTTTTCATTTGAGGTAAGGGGGTCGGGCTGTCGACCTTAAATTACAAGCGCTTCTTGGGAGGCAACCCAATGTAGAGTAGGATGTTATTTGCTTTATTTCTGTTTAGTTCTCCATAATTGACTTTGAGAGGTGAGAGAGAGAGGATGATGAGTAACCAAGTGTTTGCAGGTGATTTTTAGCTAAAATTCTACCCCTGTGTGCCACAACACATTTGACCCACATGGGGGACTCGTGAGGAAGTTGGGGATTTTTCGTGCGCATTGCACGCAGTATGGAGCAATCTACCCTAGTGTGCGAGGCACGCACGACCTTAAGTGAGCTACATTGTAGCATGTTGTAGCTTGGGGATTGCTCAGGTGATCTTCATCGGCGCGAAATTGTAAACGGTCCACAAGAATCCTTCTTGTTGTAGTTTCGTGGACACGGTGTCCATGTAGGTCCGGGAAACACAGTTATCTCTAACTCTCTCAGCTTCTACGTTTGAGCAATAGTTGTTGAGATCCACCGTCTACACATTTAAGTGAGGAAAACTCCTAGTTGATCTCTTAATTCGTTGAGGACAACGAATCGCTTAAATGTGGGGGGGGGGGGGGGGGGTTGTTCTACTTTCGCTCGCCATGCTTTGTCTAGCATTAACCTTGTTACATGTAATTTGTGTAGTATTGTGTTAATTTGGTTAGTGTAGGGTGTTAGTGTCGTATTGTGCTGGTTTTAAAGTTATGCATTGTTAACACATTTAATTTATTGATACCCCTACCCAAAACTTGTGGTTAATCGAGTTGCCCAGTTACATATAGAGTTTATGAAAATATGATAAAATTAAAAAAAAAATATATAAAAACATAACAATGAATAAAAAAAATAGAAAATCCATAAAAATTTAAAAAATTTGAGTTAAGGGCAATTGATGAAGCTTGAAGCTAGAGAGAGAGAGTTCAGTGAAAGAGTCTCAATGAATAGGAAGCACCGTAGTAGGGAAAATCTTACTTTTTAGTATTTTAATCACCGACTTCACGAAAGGAAGTCCCGGGTATTTAGGTAAAAGTGGAATGTAGATTGTGGGCATACCTTTAGTTCCTATATTGTGCTAGGAGGATTTAGTTCTAAGGAGTTGAATATCTGTTTTCACTGGAAGCTTGTGGCCTCTTGAAAATTGGGGTGAACCATCGTGTAGAGTTAGTTTCATGTGGTATGTTGCTGTATGCCTAAGTGAAGTTATGGAGTGTACACCACCATCCCTTACGGAGGTTTCAAGAGCTAACCGAAAAAGCCCACACTTAGTTGCTCTACCTGCACGACTGAAAATAAGAGGAAGAGAATGAAAAACAAATGAAAATCTTCTCTTGGATTAGATACGGTGAACAGCCTAATGTGCCTTCATTTGCGTGGAGAATTTAGATTCAAACAAATTAGAGTGTCTAAGAAAAATTAAATTCAAGCCGTATTACACGGAGTTGTGTCTCCCATCACAGGGACAATTTGCATTCAATGCAATAATGGCTAAGAGGGTCTAAAAATCTCATATGACTTGGCGACGAAAGACTAGAATAGGAATAAGGGTACCAAGACCCCCTGAGCTAAAAGACGTGCCCGTATCTTGAATTGAGTTTGGTGGATGTTTTGGGACCTCTTAGTGAGCTTGTGCGCTTGATCATTGTATTTTCAATTCCTTGCTGCGCTTGTATGAATTGCAAAAGAGACTTGTGAGAGTTTGATGATTCTGGTTCGTGATAGCGAGATTTCCCATCTCATATGAAAAAGAAAAAATGTGCGTTGTTTTGATTCTTTCATTTTTCTATAATCTAGTTTCATTGTATAGTCATGTAGATTACATTCTGTGTGTGTGTTGTGTGTGTCACATGGGTAGTAAAGTTTTATGCAATTCGGTGGATTAAAACGTAGTGTAAGGTTTGATTTCACTCGGGCCGCGCAAAAAGTTAGTGTGGGGGATTTGATAACTCTCTATTAGATTTATATGTCTTGCACGTTTTGTATCGTTTTGCGTGATTTCCGGGTTGATAATCTTAGTCTTACACTATGATTCGAGAGAAAACATATAAGTTTAGCTCTAGGCGTTAGTTTGTTAATCCTAGTGTTTCTTGTATGATTTTATATATTTTTATTTGGTTTGATCGAACGGGTTATGTTTCGTGTTGTTTTGGCAGGAAACGGAGCTTGCGAGATGAAGCGGAGAAGGAAAAACGCGCGTTTGAGATCTTTCGGGAGCTAAAACCGAGAAGAAATCAACAAAGAAATGGTGAAAAGGCATGGAGAGGGGAGGCAAGTTTCATTTGATCAAGTTTTTGTAATGACACTTTGCATCATTTTGATATACCAAGTTATAAGGTGGGTGAAAAAGTCAAATTAGAGAAAGAAAAGAAACAGAGGGGGAATTGGATAAATACTAGTCTGTGAAATGCTCTTTGAGTAATGCACTTGGCTGAATTGGTCTTTGAAAAATACCCTTCAATTTAAACACTAGGTAACAACTGTTGTTAGCAGGCAAGCAAGTAAGTAGGGTCTACACAGGGTATCTCTCGTCTCCAAACACAGGGTATCTCTCGTCTCCAAACACAGGGTATCTCTCGTCTGCTTCTCTATCTCGTCTCCAAACACAGGGTATCTCTCGTCTCCATCTCTCTCTCGTCTCCAAACACACGGAATCTCTCGTCTCCATCTCTCTCGTCTCCAAACATGGTATCTCTCGTACCAAAAAGCAAGTGATGACATGTGGAGATTTGTTAAATGACTCTGCTACCCTTGGCACCTCAAAAAAAACCCTAAAAATGTGTACTCTCTCTCCAACATTGAATTGTTTCTATCTACCTCAACCTACCAAATACAGTTGAATTCACTCCAACTATAAACTTTATAAATGTATACCTTAAACTCCTCAAGAATATGGCTCATTTGTCACTCTCATTGGCTCAATTTCTCCCATAGAAATCTCCCATTTGTCTGTACAAGTCTTTCTCTTTCCCTACTTTTGTTCTTCAGCTACGGTAAAAACTAAAACTCTCATCTATGTGTTTTTGTCCTTGTTATATGTTGATCACAAAACTCTAAAATGTATGGTATTCTCTTTTTTTGCTTTCATCCTTATAATATTTTCATCACGTTACTATAAAATGTAGGCTATGTTCGTTATATTGCTTCTTTGTTCTTCATTCAGAGTTTGATGTGTGTTGTTGTATGTGGAGAGACTGGGACGAGTAGATTCATTCTCTCTGTCTTCTCATAAGACTGAGAGGAGAATTATGCTCATACCAGTCTATCACATGCACAACTAGGAAGAGCAAGACCTGCCAAGCTGGGACGAGTAATCTCTTGTCTGGCATTTAAATCACAAACGAGAGATGACTCGTCTCAGTCTCGCATGTGATAGACTAGTACGAGTAAGATACTCGTCTCTGTCTTTTCTGAGAAGACAGAGACTAGCATACTTCTCGTCTCAGTCTTATGAGAATATAGAGACGAGCATACCCTAAACCCCAAACCCTGAATTCCTCTTATCTCTCATCATGAAAAAATGGTATTCAATATTGTTAAAAATGTTAATTGTAAGTCCTAAACCATATAATCATGTAATCTAAACTATAAACTCAAAATCCTATAATCATCATCTCATAATCATGTAAAGCCTAAACCTTATACATACCATTAAACCATATATCATCTAACCAAAATCCTACATTTGTATACACTAAACACTAGAACCAACTAAGTATCATTCCTATAGCCACTAAAAGTGTTATTAAATCATGTTAACCCATCAGATAATTAAACCAACAACCCACGTAAAGCTCTAACCCTAAACCCTAAGGCATGTAAACCCTTAAACCCTAGATCATAAACCCTAAAATCCAAAAATCGTGACACTAAACACTAGAACATCTAAGTATCATGACTATGGCTACTTAAACTATTATTAAATAATATTAATCCCCCTCAGATCACTAAACCTGAATCCCTAAATAATTGATCATCTTAACTAAACCCTAATATTTGTACACTTCAGTATCATTACTAAATCCAAGACTGGGACGAGTTTGTGCTCGTCTTAGTTGGAAATACCAGACGAGGTCATCACTCGTCCCAGTGTTGGCGGTCCTGCTCGTCCCTGACACAAGTAAAGAGCATTCCATAATGACTCACTAAGACTAGGACGAGTGTGTGCTCGTCCCAGTCTAAAGTAGCAGTTATCACTCGTCCCAGTGGTGGTGGTCCTTCTCGTTCCTGTCTTCTTGGAAAAAAGTAAAGAACATTCTGTTACTCCTTAGATGGTGGGGTATGGTGAGAGAAACACCTTTTTTACTTTCTCAGACCAAACCCTAATATCATCTGAACCCTAAAATCATTCTCTCTCTCCCTAAACACAAAATAATAAAATCATCTAAACCATAAACACTAAACCATAAACAGTAAACTCTAAAATCATCTAACCAATGTGCTATATTGACATGTAGAAATGGTGAGAAATTTGATGTTCCGTGCTGTTTGGAATGGTGAAGGGACGCGTGCCGAAGGTAGACACATATACATAGATTAGGCAGTGAAGAATGCAATTTTCATGATAATCCATGGCATTACCGTCGAATCTTTGGAGCATGAAGTTCCAGTTAGAATGGATACAGATTGTCCGCTTACCAAAAAGGTGGTCTTGTGTTATCATTTCCAATTTCCAGATGCTAACTTGATCGAGCGTAATATACTCACTAAAGATTAAGAAATCAAAGATATCTTTGATACTACGGAAAATGGAACTATTGTAACCATGTACGTCACATTAAAGGATTTGGTGGATCAACCATACATAAATGCTGACTTGGTGAACAGGATTTAGTGGATCAAAGTGAAACCCTTAACAATCAGTTGGTTCCTTTGATCCCCCCCCCCCACATACCGCGAAGATTACTTTCAGGATGTCGAGATACTCGCCGAGGATCATGAAAAAGACAGGGTAGCATATAATGCAATAGATCTCACTCCATCGTCTTCGGTTCACCGTAACGACATGGTGAAACTAGCTGACAAAGATATGGTTGGCACTCATGAATCAATGGAGAAAACTAATCTTGCATTGGCCACTGTTGCGGTAGACTGTTCAGGGAGTCGTGGACAGACTGGTGAGGGAAGCGGTCTGGAAATAGAGATGAAACGTTTGTATACTGGTAAGGCGTTGTCCCACCATATCAGAAAGGTTGCTGGTGCAAAGAAATGGACTTTTTACGTTCATAAGCGAGACCAGACTCGATTTATACTGCGCTGCTTGAATGCTGAATGCAAGTGGAAGGTTGGGTCGTACAAGAATAAAGATTTTGTGCACTACCTGGTGAGTAAACATAACCCCATTCACACATGTACCGCAAGCAGCATAGATGGGAAGCACCGTAACATTAATTGCGAGATTGTCGCGCCGGAATTGCTGGGAATGATGGGGCAATCAAAAAATACACCCACAATCAGTTAAGTATAGAACATCGCCATAGATATAGGAAGTAAAATATCGTATTGGGGGGCGTGTATGCATTTCAAAGGGGCAAACAGATGATCGAGGGTACTCGTGCTCAAAATTACGCCTATCTACCCGCGTTCATGTATTTTTGTGAAATCTTGAACCCTGGTACTTTATGGGATATGGGAGTGGACAAAGATTATGTTTTCATGTACTGCGTCCTTGCGTTTTGTGCACAAATTCAGGGGATATCGTATATGCGACCCGTAATTGTCATCGATATGTCGCGCATGAAGAAAGAACCACTGCATTTGGTCGTATGCACAATGGTTGATAGCGACAAAAGCTGCTATCCCATTGCATGGGGACTATCCCCTGCATTGACTTAGTTCTTAATCAAACTGAGCTCAATTGGCAAGGATCACGAAGAGTTGACGTTCGTTTCAGATCGGCACTAGGCTATTGTAGATAGTGCTTTCTGGACAGGCAGATCTTGGCCACGTGGCGACCATCCAGCACACCATACTGTGCTCCACACACACTGGATCATCATCCGCGCTGGTCCACGTGGGGGCTGCGAGACAGGGCCCTCGCATACCAGCACACGGGACTTGTAGGGACTAAGTGGTTTGGAGGCTAGAGTAAGTCCTGTCGCGCGGGAGCGACAACCAAGCCCGCGCGCGACCCCTAGTAACTGCTTTTGAGAGATTTATGGCACGAGCTCCATAAACCCGGTCAAACCCGGTCAACCTCGTAACGGTTCCGGTATACGCGGATAAAGTGCTGTAACGGTCCCCATATACGCGGACGAACGTGCCGTTGTAGTTAAGCTAATTAAGCCGCCATTGATGGGTGCATTAACCACACTACAACGGTCAAATTCTCCGTTATATATAGGATTGTTAACCAGTCCATACAGGGGAACTCACCTGAACTACGCGGAAGCTCTGCCAAAATCCTGTCTCTCTCCCATACAGTGCTATTGCCTTACTCTCTCCCTACACAAAACCCTATTCTTCATGTGTTACCTCTATCCTCTACTCTTGGTGTATATTGAATTCTCTCTGCAGGATTCTCTCGTACACATTTTGTGAACCCAACGTGAACTTACCACTGCAAGCAACCATGTCTCACGAAGATGATGTAAGTAACAGATCGCCCCCCACGGAGACCACCTCGGGAGAGGAGACCCGCCGCACTCCTACAGCCGCCGGTGAAACTCCGACGCTAGAGGCTCTAGATGCTACCATCCAGAATAAGGCGAAGGCTCTCAAAGCTCAGTCTTAGCAGCTAGAACGGATAATGGCTGTCCTGGGGACTCTCGCCCCAAATCCCGCATAAGCCACTGCTGTCTCTCAGGGAGGAGGAGCTTCCACCACTCAAGGATTGGGAGTACCAAACACACCACCTAATCCTAACCTTCAAACTCCACCAGCAACGAAGCAATTACCCTCATTTCAGGGGCAAACAGCTCAAATGTTGCCTCTTACCGCTCATGTGCCTCAACCGCCAATCCTGGCATCTAATCCGTCTTCACAATATCCTCTGCCTCCTCTGCCTCCGGCGTGGGGCAATGCGAATCCACAGTATGTTCCTAGCCCTTCCACGACATATGTGTCGCCTCCGACTGCAACAACCCCTCCTCCTGCTGCTGGGGGAAGTGCTCCGGAGTGTATGACGTCGCTGCAGCGGCGCATAGAAACCATCCTGGCTAATCAACCGTTCGCGGAAACCATCATCCCGAAGCTTGACAATGATCCACCTATCCCACGCGAGATCTACCTCATGCCTAATCCTGCTGGGTACAAGGCTCCTAAATGGGACAAGTTCGAAGATGTCAATGGAAACGCCCACGAGCATGTCATGCGTTTCATCGATGTGATGGGGCCGTATGGGGCTGATCCCAAGCTGCTGATGCGCGAGTTCCCGAAATCCCTTGGGAACGTGTCCTACATGTGGTACAGGACGTTGGAAGCCGGATCTATGAAGACCTGGGACGACATGGTTCAGAAGTTTTACACTAAATTCTTCTAGATGGAAGAAAAGGTGACAATGATTCATCTCTCGCGGATGTACCAGAAGCGCGAGGAGGATGGAGTCACATTCATCAAGAAGTTCAGGGCCAAGTCCTTGGAATGCAGAGACGTGATGCTTGAGGGCAGACTCGTGGAGATATGCCTACAATGCATGCGAGACGAGTACAAAGGTATGCTTATCAACCTGCAAACTCCTACATTTTCGAAGCTGATCGAATGTACAAAGAATATAGAGCCTATAGTGGAGAGGCAGAAAAAGAAGCACGCCTCTGAGAGATCCCCGAGCGGGACTACCTTTAAAATTGGGAGATTCAGCTACAAGAGGGGACGTGAGGCCGAAGTGAATACGGTCTCACCCTGCAAGCAGCCGAAGGTCGCAAACTTCGATGCACCACCTCTGCCATGTTCGGTAGAGGAAGCGAGTGACCTGTGCAGACAATGGCGTAAAGATGGAATCTTGCCGCCGCTCGAAAGGATACCCTCCAAGGAGATGGTGAGGGACCCAAAGTGGTGCGAATGTCACGGAAAGGTCATGCATCCCACGGCTGACTGCAAGAAGCTCAGAATCATGGTGAGCCAAAAGATGAAAAATTGCGAGCTGATTGTCTGCGACCAGAGGCGGGATGTGCGAAACAATCCACTACATGCCCACGCGGAGCAAGAGCCGAAGGGCAAAGAGGTTGCCATGATCACGATAATGGACCTCGAAGAGATTGCGGAAGATGGTCTGCCCATCATTTCCGAAGTCTACAATGAGGAGGATTGCAGCATAGACACGGAGGACGAGCGTGCCGATCGAATGAAAGGGTCGCACGGGTTCAGCAGGTTCTTCGACGAAATGAACTTTTTGGAGAAATGCCGGAAAGAAATGACAAAAGCGATCCTAAGGATAGCAGAGGACTACGAGGAGGATATTGTGGTTTCCAATGGGAAGGTTGTCAGAGCATCTCGCCCCACGGAAAAGGTCATAACCTTCTCCGCAAGCGACAAAAGGACAGGTGCGAGCCACCAGAAGCCCTTGTACGTGACAACAGTAATCAACGGCGTCGAATTCAAAAGAGCATTTGTCGACGGCAGAGCAGCAGTTAACGTTGTCCCACTCCACACTCTGAAGCTGGCAGGCATCCCAGAACAGAAGATTGTTAGACGACCATCTCCGCTGATGGGGTTTGGAAGCGACTCCAGAATGACGATAGGATGGATCCGTCTGGGTGTCCAGATTGGAAAAATCAAATGTTCAGCCAAATTCAATGTCATAGATGCGAACACCACGTATCATATTATCATCGGTCGGGCCTGGATTCATCGCTTCGATGCAATTCCCTCGAGGGCTCATCAGGTGATGAAAGCTATCTTGAACGATTGAATCGTGGAGATACCAGCTTCGGTAAATCCTTTTAATTTGGATGAAGCGCACCTCTCCGAGGCAGTATGGTTCACCGAAATGGCAGATGAGAAAACGCCGGGACCTTTCAACCCCACTCCTTTGCCTCGATGGGAGGACATCAAAGATCAGTCACCCGCAGGAGTAATGGTGACAAGAGAGGAGCCCAAAGAAAAATCTTCTGCGCAAGAAGAGACACCGCGAGTTGCTTACCAGCGGAAGAACGTGTACACCCTGAAAAGGATAGCAAAACATGATCCTGAAGGCAAGGAGATAGAGAGCTTCTACGCCAACGGGAAGAAATGTTACCAAATATGAAGGTGCGCGGGGGTGTCCCCACGTGAGCATGGGGGTATCCCTGAGCAAATCAATCAAATTGAGCAGGTTATGGAATTGGACAAACCAACACCAGACGCTCCAGAGGAGAAGCTAAAAGAAGCACCCGAATACATGGAGGACAAGCCCAAACCGCAAAAGCAGGAGCTGAAGGAGGTATTCCTAAGCCCAAACGAAGGAAAGAAAAGGCCAGTCTTTCTGAGTGCGGACCTCACAAGCGAGGAAGAGGAAAGGTTGCTACAACTTCTGACTGAGTACAAAGACGTGTTTGCATGGGAGTACGATGAGATGCCTGGCCTGGACGCGAGCATCACTATGCACAGCTTAGATGTGATCCCAGGATCTAAACCGGTAAAGCAGAGCACAAGGAGCTTTAGGCCGGAGATCAACGTGAAGAACAAGCAAGAAATCGTCAAACTGCTGACTGCCAAATTCATTGAACCGAATCACCATCCTACATGGTTGGCCAACATTGTGCCTGTGGTGAAGAAGAATGGGCAGCTTCGCATCTGTGTGGACTTCCGGGACCTTAATCGTTTCTGTCCCAAAGACGATTTTCCGCTGCCCAACATTGATCTAATCATAGATTCAACCGCGGGTCATCGCATGTTTAGCTTCATGGACGGCTTTAGCGGGTACAACCAGATCAAGATGGACCCAGAAGATGCACAGAAAACTGCGTTCATCACGCCAGTGGGAGTCTTCAATTACACGGTTATGCCTTTCAGACTCAAGAATGCAGGTGCGACTTACCAGCGAGCTATGATGGTCCTGTTTCACGACATGATGCATAAAGAAGTAGAATTCTATGTTGATGATTTGGTTGTCAAGTCCAAAGAAGAAAGCGACCACTTGGAGGATCTGCGGAAAGTCTTCGAAAGATGTAGACGTTTCCAGCTAAAGATGAACCCCATGAAATGCGCATTCGGAGTAACCTCGGGGAAATTCTTGGGATGTGTAATACATCGCCAAGGCATCGAACCTGATCCTGCAAAAGTATCAGCCATCACCAGCATTACGGCGCCACATAACCAAAGTGATTTGAAGACATTCTTAGGGAAGTTATCATACCTGCGAAGGTTCGTCCCGGCGATCGCCGAAATTACATTCTGCTTCAGCGATCTTCTCAAGAAGGATGCCGTGTATAGCTGGACTACAGAGCACGAAGCTGCGTTTGGAAGGCTAAAGGACCTGCTGACATCATCAAGGGTAATGATCGCACCACAGCTCGGATCACCGCTCTTGCTGTACCTAACATCGACGAAGAGGTCTATAGGGGCACTTTTGGCTCAGGAGTAAGAGGGGCAAGAAAGGCCGATCTACTACATTTCTCGCATAGTGCAGCCAGCAGAATCAAGGTACACGGAAATCGAGCGTCATTGCCTTGCCTTATTTTTTGTGATAGAAAAGTTGAAGCACTACTTCGCCTCACACAATGTGGTAGTGGTTCCAAAGAGTGATCCCATACGGTACCTCTTGACTCACACTTCCCCTGGTGGAAGATTGGCGAAATGGTATATGACCATTTCTCAATACGACACCACATTCGTTCGACCCCGGGCAATCAAATTGCAAGCGGTGGCGGATTTGCTAGCACAGTTCCCTGACAATATTCATGAGCCTCTAATTGAGGAGGAACTGGAGGGACCTGAGATCTATGCAGTCAAGGTGCCTTACTGGACGCTCCACTTTGATGGGTCATCGACAAGGAAAGGTGGAGGAATCGGAATAGTCCTGACCAAACTGAACGGAGAGGTCATACAGATGTCCGCAAAGCTTGACTTCGCAGTTACCAACAACGAAGCAGAGTATGAAGCTCTCATCGCAGGAATTCGCGCAGCAAGGGCACTAGAAGTAAGCAACTTGACGGTTATGGGGGATTCCAAGCTAATCGTCAAACAAGCCTCGGGCGAGTACGGTTTGAAGGAGATAAACCTATTGCCCTATCGGACCTTGGTACAGAGGCTGGTGCAACAATTCTGTGATTTCAGGTACGAGCACAAACCCACAGCAGATAATAGGCATGCTGATGCTTTGGCCACCCTGGGATCCAAGGTTAGTGCGGACAAGTGTCCCGCGAGAATCTCGATCGAAGTGCGAACGTCCTCGGCGTTAACAGAGGACGCGTGTGAGGACGTGTGCATGGATGATGCAGACTGGAGAAAGGCAATATTGCGTGCCATCGCAGAAGGAACGAGTAAAGAAAACTGGGCGTCCACCAAGGGGTATTGCATACATGACAACACCCTCTACTATAAAGGCCCTGGCGGGATACTCATGCGATGCTTCTCACAGCAGGAGGGACAAGAGCTGTTAGAAAAGATTCACCAACATACTTGTGGGGAAAGAGAGGTGTCAATCTATCGAAAAGCCCAAAGGTATGGGATTCATTGGCCGGACATGTCAGCGGCTGCGGCGTTAATCGAAGGAAATTGCGAGAGTTGCACACTGATCAAGGACTCTTTATCAATTGCTCTGGTCGATGATGACGTCGATTGGAGGAAGCCGCTCTTTGATTTTCTCACACAGGGGATTGAGCCTGAGTCGAGAAAAGAAGCCGAAAAGCTAAAACGATAGGCAGCCCGGTACGTGGTGCAAGAAGACATACTCTGGCGAAGGGGCCACGAGGGTAACTTACTGCAATGCTTAGACAGCAAAGAAGCAAAAGAGGTGATGGATCTCTCTCACCAAGCGGAACATCAGGGAGGTGCGAAATTATGCAGGCAGCTCCTCACAATCGGATACTTCTGGCCCACCATGGAAGCAGATTGCCGCGCTAAAGTAAGAAGATGCCAGGAGTGTCAATTCAAAGGCAACCTAGTACATGCTCCTGCCGTAGATCTACATGCGTTGGGAACACCATGGCCGTTCCATACTTGGGGTCTAGATTTCGTTGGCCCTATCCGATCAGCCTCGCATGGGAACCAGTTTATCCTCACTGCGACCGAGTTATTCACTAAGTGGGTAGAAGCAATACCACTGAAAGTAGCAAATGCGCTTGCTGTAGTCAAATTCATCCAAGAGAATATCATATGCCGGTTCGGAATTCCTAACACAATTCTGTCGGATAATGGTACCCCCTTCGTCAATCGCCATGTAGCTACGAAGCTAGCGGAGTACAACATAAGGCAGATATGTTCTACCCCCTACTATTCGAAGGGGAATAGTCAAGCGGAGGCAACCAACAAGACGTTGTTGAGAATCTTGAGCAAGATGGTTGCAGACGACCACAAGAAATGGGTTGATTCTTTGAACATAGCCTTGTGGGCGTATCGAACTTCTCCGAGGACTCCCACAGGAGTCTCCCCATTTCTTTTATGTTATGGAGCTGAAGCTGTAGTACCTGCGGAGGTAAAAGTCAACTCTGCAAGGTTGGCCTTCCATGCACTATACGAGAATCAACGCGATCACGATTTAGTTCTGTTAGAAGAAAAGCGGGAGCTGGCTAAGCGGACTAACAAACGATACCAAGAAAGTATCGCTCGTGCGTACAACAAAACGGTCCAACGCCGAGATTTCGCAATTGGGGACCTGGTTTTGCGCGCAAGGGACCACTGCATGCGGGACGCGGCTCACCCAAAATTCGCAGCCAACTGGGAGGGCCCCTTCGAAGTCAAAGAAGTCTTCGAAAGTGGCTACTGCAATTTACAAAGGCTACATGGGACGGCCTCAACCCCAAGCTCAGTCAACATGCGCTGGATTAAGAAGTATTATCCTTAACTCCTCTCATTACATGCGTTAGAGTACAATGCCTACTTTATGCTCTGTATCGTTAAAGGTTCATGCATCTTCTCTCCCATATGAGGGAGTTGTAATCTCACCTCTCCCATATGAGAGTGTTCTATAATAAAAGACTTCTCCCAAATGGGAAGGACTTTATGATTTCAGCTGTCTTTATCGCTTTATTTATTTCTTCATTTCTCAGTAGCGAAAGCCTATCTGCCATGATAGCAGCACCATGCGAATATGATCTTAACTGATCTAAAAACCTATCCGCCGTGATAGCAGCACCATGCGAATATGATCTTATCTGATCTTCAAGCCTATCTGCCATGATAGCAGCACTAAGCAAATGTGATCTTAAGTGATCTTCAAGCCTATCTGCCATGATAGCAGCACCATGCGAATATGATCTTAACTGATCTAAAAGCCTATCCGCCGTGATAGCAGCACTATGCGAATACGATCTTAACTGATCTAAAAGCCTATCTGCCGTGATAGCAGCACTATGCGAATACGATCTTAATTGATCTACAAGCCTATCTGCCGTGATAGCAGCCCTTTGCGAATATGATCTTAAGTGATCTTTAAGCCTATCTGCCATGATAGCAACACTATGCAAATATGATCTTAAGTGATCTTCAAGTCTATCTGCCATGATAGCAGCATTATGCGAATATGATCTTAAAGTGATCTTCAAAGCCTATCTGCTTAAATCGCAGCCGTACTTGAGTCTAATCTTAAGTGATTCTCAAGCCTATCTGCCAAGATAGCAAAGCTATGCAAATGCGATCTCAAACGATCTAAAAAACTCATCTGCTAAGATAGCAGTTCTCATGAATGATTTTTAATCTGCGAATCTATCTATTGGATAGCAAATCATAGCCACAACACAAAGTGCGAATATGACACTGCAAAAGGTGAAGTTTGCCAATACGCATGCGAATGTTGCAATTTGTTGTGACAAGAACAGCAAATCATACAAAGCGATTTATTATTATGAGTCAAAATGACTTATAATTTATCAGTCTAGATAGCTGCTTACAAGCGAAAAGCTCAGATTGAGCTAATTACACAGCCAACATGGCTTACGATTCATCTAAATAGTAGCTTACAGGCGAAACTTACACAGAAGGGAAATCCTTACTGTAAAAGGATCGGCCTACCGGTCCTAACAAAAGTTATGCGACATAGTGATCTGCGACCAAAGATCTGTCGCAAGTAGGGTCTTGCTATAGAACGAACGACCTACAAACGCTACCAGAGCTATGCGACGCTATGTTCAAGATCCCAGGATCTGACAAGGCCTCTGTCTGGTCTTCACCCCAAGAGATGTGCCCGAGGAACCACCTGTTCCGGCGTATGCGGCGGGGAAGAACAGGCAAGCAGCAACTCCTAGGGCAAGAAGCTCCTTGTCCACGGAAACGAGCACAATGGCTCGCCACCCCGAGTTCAAGAACGTGGAGGCAAGGAATTCTCCTCCGGGAAAGCTAGAGGAGAAATCCGCCGTTCATTACGAATCGGTAAGAAGGTCAGTACGACGCTGCACCTCGCCGGGAGGCGGCCGGAAACACGACCTGCAAACATGATAAACGAAGAAAATTCTTCGAGCAAGCATGATGTATTATGTGCATCTTCTTTATGATGGTTATGAAGATCAATAAGCCTCGTAAAGAAGATCTTGGAAGCTATTTCTATGGCACAAAGCACAAACTCAGGTTTCACAACTTGAAATTGCCATGAATCAACGAAAAACAAGTGTTGAAGCCAGCAGTCGTAGGGACTCATGGCAAGCCACATTTTGGGATGAGGAACCCAAGCAGCAAGAGGCAGGGTTTATATAGACCCAATAGTAACCCTTCAGTTGTCGGGCTGAGTCAGCAAATCTTGGAAAAGGGGCAAGAATCAATCACTTATGCCTTGATAAAGGCAACATTCAATTACCCTACTAAAGGCTACGACGATTTAGTTGAGTGTCCTAATTAATGACGGAAGTTCATGATACCGATGGAATTCCTAAGGAAAGCTTGCTTATCTGATAAGCAATTAGCGCGAAAATCAAGGTATAATATCGCTAGATGATGTCATAATTGATACGCACAAAGATATTCGAGCAAATCCCGGGAAGGGCAAAACGGGCATTCAAGCTTTGATTAAAAAAAAAAAAAAAAAAAAAAAGGGGGAGAAACCCTAGCAACATTACAATAATGTTTTAACATTTTGTTTAAAACAAATTTGCTATTGTTCAAAATAAGCCTTTGACCAGGGAGTCATCAGGAGTAAACTGAAGTGACAAATTTTTCACTTGCTCCACTTCTCGCTTCAGTTGCTCGTAGTTGGTGCTCATTTCATGGAAGAGCTTCACAGCCTCTTCAGCTTTCTGCCTTTGCTTCTCCACCTTTTTCCCCTCAGCTGCGAGGTTATGGTAGCCGCGCTTCAAATTCACAGCCGCGCGAATCTGGGTGACTCTGTTGACAAGATACCCGAAGCCCAGCTTGCCCTGAACTTTGGCTTCAAACCTAACCAGGTTGGTTCAAGTTAGAATATGAAGCTCATAAATGAAGAATGCAAGATGCGAACGACAATAATGGTAACGTACCAGTTCCTTCAAGGATCTCGCGCAAGGAAGGGATGCGCATTACTGGGGCAGCTGAAGACTGTCCTCGCTCCATTTCTCTCCTATCAGCTGCGAGCTCTCGCTCCTCATAGTTGGCAGGAAGGGTATAGGCCACACCAGGTGTGGTTGCAGCTCCTACTTGTGAACTCCAAAAGTTCCATGCTTGAGGAATCTCTGGAGGCTCAATCCATGCTGAAGGAATGGCAATAGTAGAGGTTGCTACTCGGTTAGGAACGCCTTCAGGTGCAAAAGGCTCATTCGACTCAGGAGCACTCATTTGAACATTCACATTCGCATGTGATCCAACATCTCCCGTGATCTGCTCACGAATCCCAGCTTCAGCAGCGTCTGCTCCCATTTCTTCAGTAGCAGCATGGGTATCTTCCTCCATCAGCACCGTGTCTGCCTCGGCATCATCGGAAACTTCGATGACATCCTCTAAGGGCTCTCCCGCATATTCAGCAGCTGCGACGGGCTTCTCGGTGTGAGAACTTGGCACCGGGACATAAGATGCAGAAGGTTGACTCCTTTGTCCCAGCATGGCTTCACCAGCATTACCTGCGATACAAGACAAGATGATGTGAGGTAACTTGTGTAAAACAATATTCTATTATTTTGATAAACCAAGAGCGAGCACCTGCACGCGAAGGTGGGATTGTAGCATCTTTTTCATATGCTAAGGACGCGGCACCATGCCCTATTAATGTATCTTCATTAAGCATATCCTTAAGGTGAGCGTGACTTGGGGCGCGAAGAAACCAGTCATGATGATGTTCGGGTTACTAGGCCTGGTTCACAAATGATGTTCAAATGATTACCTGAAGGTTCACCGCACTTGCTTACTAGCCAGCTGCGAATGTCAGCTTTCGATAAGCCATGCTTTAATGCACCAACAATCACATCTCGGTAATTTACCGCAAGATTAAAAATCTCACCTTCGCTACCGCCTGCGATCTCTTCAAAGTCCGCTTGGACTTGCTCCAGAGCAGCCGCATCTTCTTCTTGAACCGCATCATCCTCATCAACTTGAGGAACCGCATCTTCCTCATCGGTTTGACCCATCAAATCGTCGACATGTTGCTCTTCCAGGCTCCTTTGCTTTACGCGTTCAATCTCCTCTTCTTCTCGCTTTCTTCTTCTTTCAGCAGCCTCCGCAGCTATTCTCCTAGACTCAGCAAGGATGTCCTCGTCTATGGTTTCGTTGGAAACACCAGAGTGAGAACCCATCTTCTGCCTCTTGGCCAAAAGGCCGCTGATGGTCTCATCATCATCATCTGCAAAGGAATAAACTGTTCAGTCAAGATTGCGAAAGTTAAGATAATGAGAAGAGAAGTACGAATTAAGATACCTCCCGACTCTTCCACTTGTATCTTGTCTCTCTCTCCTTCTCTGACATCTTCGGCTCTCTCTTCCTCTTCATCATCATCCCTTTCTCTCGCCTCCCTTCTCTCCTCCTCCTCTTCTTCCTGACCAAACGGAACAAAGGACTCCACTGCGAGCTCTTTCCGCGCCCTGCTTGGCATGCGACCTTTACCTTTGTCCCTGGAAGTAAGGGACCTCGCAGGAGGGGAAGTTGGAGCGCTCCTAGGGGAAGAAATTGTGATTCCCTTCTGCCTTGGTCTCTTTGCCCTTGGAGCAGCAGTTGCTAAGGGAGACGGGTCATCACGGGGTGGAGACAAGGCTGGAGTATTGTCTATCAGCGAATCAGCAAATACATCCATGACCTCGCGAATTCGGGCCTCAACTGCGGGAGCCATTCTCATTGCTAGCCTAACGGGTTCACCCTGCCTTCTCGCAGCAACAATGGTGGTGATCAGCGACTTGGAGTGCTCACCAGATGCAAACCTCCTCACATAGCACTACAACAGAAAATGGAGCATAAGTTTCGGCACATCGGAATAAAGAAACTTAACGCGTGCAAAGGAGATTGTTTACCTTGGCGAAATCTTCGCTGTATTTAATGACGTGCGAATCACCTTTCTTAACTGCGGCCATCTTTTCTTCAAGAATGGTAGAGGGGAAAAAGTGATTCTCATGATCCAGCAATGAGTAGCAGCCATATTGAGAGTTATCCAAGCTGCAGTTAGGACGGAAAGGGAAGGAATTCCTCTTGATCACATGAGCTCTGCTGGGCCGAGGGGCCGACTGTGTCACAAACCTTGCCTGCTGGGTATTCCAATAGGCAACCCAATTCTTGGAGTAGCCACCTGCGCGGTTACCTGGGGGTTGCTCGAAGGGAAGTTGCTCCTTAAGATTGTTTTGCACTCGCTAGACAGTAGTCGTTTGTAGCAGCCCCTTATGATGGACTGCGGCCAGATCGAGGGTGCCACCGCATCAAAACCTAACTGGGGAGAAACGCGAGTAGGATCGACATCCACCGTGATCCTCTCGTACCTAGGAGTAAGCTCGCGAACATACTCCGAAAGAGCAGGAAGAGAACCTCCAGACACCAGCAGAAGAATTCGCGATGGCGCTCGTGGAAACGCTTCTCGCCTTCGAAAAGAAGATCTTCCGAGAAAGCAACAGCCTTAGAAGGATAGGGAACCATCGCACATTCTCAACGCGCGTGGCATAAGGCCTAGATGTAAACCCGCTGCGGTCATCGCATATCAGGCTCCAGGTACACTTAGGAAAGTGAGTTCCAAACCATCTCGCAGCTCTGCCACTGTTACGCTCCTCCTCCGCACCCGGGACACACCACTTACTGGGCTTAGAAGGAACAGGAGCATAAGTGGGCCACCGCTCGAAGACCCACATAGTCAGGAATGCAATGTTGACATAGCTCAGCACATCGAGGCGGCCGCAGGAGTCCTTGGTTGCTACAACCATTTGATCCAATCTGTGGTATAGGGTGCCCAAGACTAGTGGCCCAAGTGCGACTCTTTGACCAAGGGTCAGTTTCACAGCAAGAGGAAGGACATGGTAGAAAACCCCATCATGGGGATGACCATCAATTAAATTCCTCGATAACCAGGCGCACAGGAAGGCACACAAAGTCAGATGATAGCCTTTTCCGTTCACATAATTTTTAGCCTTCGGGTTCTGGCTCAGGAGTTTCTTGGTGATACTACTACTTGCATAATCGCGGAAGAAGTACTACACTCACTTGCCATAAGTGTTCTTCGCAGACGTATCAACCAGTTGCCAGTCGGGAAGAAGCTTCGCAGGTGTCCACCGGGTGGAAATTTTCTTTACCTCTGACAAGCAACCTCCATCTGCTTGTACAAAGCAAGTTCTGGATCACTCCTCAAGGGACTCAGAGGATCCACCTCGCCCACAGGAGAAAGATCATACAGCATGTGTACATCTTTAAGAGTGGGAGCAGCCTCGAACTCAGCAAAGTGGAATGTGTGAGTCGCAGGCGAGTAGCGCGAGAGAAGGTTTAGAAGCATGGACTGGTCCAGCTTCACGGCAGCACCCTTCATAGCACGGACTTCAAAATATATGCCAGCATCGTTCAAAGCAATGGCATGATGGGTCAATACATGGTCAATCCACTCATACATAAAGTCCAATTTCTGAACAAACACTTGAGTGGAAATCGCAGTATACGGGAAAAACCCATTTTCAATCCCCAATCGAAAGACATCTTTGGAATCGATCAATTCGAGCATGGCCGCGTTATCAGGAGGGGTCAGTGTTTGCAACTCCTCAGCAGGAACAGGGATTGGCAGGTTCTTCACCTTAACCCTAACATGGTAAAAGTCTTTGCCACCCAGATAGGGGGCTTTCCGCCATAAGGTCTGGGGAAGATCAGGTATTTCTTCGACCTCTTTAACGGGTTTGGTTCCTTTTGTCTTTGCCATTCCTGCATAAAAGCAAGAAAAAAGGGGGGAGAAATACACATACTTTAGTTTGAATTTCAAGAATCAGTTTGAATCTCAGTTCAGTTTGAAGCAACGATGCTTTGTCAGAAGAAAGATGAACAGTTCAGTGTCAATTTTGGGGTTTGAAAGTTCAGAATCGTTTACATTGCTGGGAAGTTCAGAAACCCCATATTCAAAATCTTTACAATCTGGGGATTAGATCAATTCTGAGTTTAAGGAACAAGGTCTCCTTCGCAGTTTCCATTGGATGGTATGTTTCAGATAGTCATGGGATTGCAGATCCAATACAGTTCAAAGCATATATCGATATGTTAAATAAAATTGAACAAGGCCAACCTTGTTTTGGTAAAGCTTGCTTGGATGCGGACAATTGAAGAAGACGATTGACAAGAAAGAATTGATGATTGATTATATGAATCTGGTCTTGAAGGCTTCCGGGTATCATTCACTTTAAGAGAATAGAAGTGATGCTTTGCAACAATGGAGAGCACGGAGTATTTATCCAAAAAACAATGAAGGGTTGCGTCCTTTCAGTAGTCGAATCGCAACCGTCACCGTCGAATCGCGCAATCACAGGACAAGCTGATGTCATGCCTAAAACCCTAAAAGACCAGGCGGCACGACTCTAGGGATTTTAGGTCATAATGACACGCACGGGGGCTGAATTTTCCTGTATTTGAATTGGTGCGTGCCGGCGATGCGTACGTTGGTTCCTGCGCATGGAAGCCTATCCGGCTATGAGTCTTCACGCGCAGAAAGGGGGCTAATGTAGATAGTGCTTTCTGGACAGGCAGATCTTGGCCACGTGGCGACCATCCAACACTCCATGCTGTGCTCCACACACACTGGATCACCAGTCGCGCTGATCCACGTGGGGGCTGCGAGACAGGGCCCTCGCATACCACCACACGGGACTTGTAGGGACTTAGTGGTTTGGAGGCTAGATTAAGTCATGTAGCACGCGAGCGACAACCAAGCCCGCGCGCGACCCCTTGTAACTGCTTTTGATAGATTTATGGCACGAGCTCCATAAACCCGGTCAACCCGGTCAAACCCGGTCAACCTTATAACGGTTTCGGTATACGCGGATAACGTGCTGTAAAAGTCCCCATATACGCGGACGAACGTGCCGTTGTGGTTAAGCTAATTAAGCCGCCATTGATGGGTGCATTAACCACACTACAACGGTCACATTCTCCGTTATATATAGGATCGTTAACCCTTCCATACAGGGGAACTCACCTGAACTACGCGGAAGCTCTGCCAAAATCCTGTCTCTCACTCATACAGTGCTATTGCCTTACTCTCTCCCTACACACAACCCTATTCTTCCCGTGTTGCCTCTATCCTCTACTCTTGGTGTATATTGAATTCTCTCTGCAGGATTCTCTCGTACACAGCTATCATTCAATCAAGGCGGTGTACCCCTTATCCAACCACGTCAACTACTATTACCATTTGAAAATGAACGCTTTGTCGCATTACAATACACAGATGTGGGTGCCTCATTACCACGATGCGACATATACATTTGATAGGGTGGCCTGTGAGTCACATCTGACAGACATGGGTATTGAGTGCGACCGTGAAAACAGCATTAACAAAAAGGTCGTCGACGTTACTTACGGGATGCCGGTCTAGAGAAATGGGCAAGGTCATATTGCAAAACCGCACAGTTTGAGATGCTTACATCCAACCATGCAGAGTCTATTAACTCGTCCCTGCTGGCGCCGCGGTCTGACAAGGCTCTTACAACGTTCTCCCAAATATGCGACCAACAAATCGACAGGCACCTCACAGAACGAAACCTGGCTATTGACATGGGAAACTCCGACTTGACTGCAAAAAGGGAGAAAAGAATGTTGAGCCGCGCTGTAAACTGTATAGGTTTTTGCGTGCGACCAATTACCCAGATGTCGTTCCCGTGTTTACATGTGTTTTTGTGCAACAAAACTCATGAAACTTGGTTGTTACGATGCCGACCACGATATGGAGGTCATGTACGACCACACTAGCGTGTTCTATTCACTGGACTACTACAAAAAGGCTTATGCAGGTACAATTAAGACTCCTCCCAACCCAGCAACGTGGGACACAAGCGAAGTACCTGCACACATAAGAAATTGTCGCCCACTTCCACCGAAGAAAGTGGTAACAGTTGGGAGGGACCAGGATAAAAGGCACAAGCCAATGGTCGAAACCGTGCGTGAAAAGAAGCGAGGAACGGGAACGTACGGATGTAGCCATTGCCATGTAAAGGGGCATACGATAAAGATTTTTCCTAAAATGAAACATAAATATTGTGGTAGAAGCCGTTGTTCGTTCTTTGTAATCGCATACTTGCAACTTCTTCCGATGATTGCGTAGTCAATATATCTTTTGTTTCTACCATTTTCAATTTTCTTTTAAAAAAAAGTATGTAAATTATTACATTTTTTAAATTTATCCAAATTATTACGTTTTATACATATAATGCAAATCATGACAACTTTGAAATGTATCCAAATCGTTACATTTTTCTAGAACACATGTAATAATTTGGATACATTTTCAATGTATCTAGAAAATGTACCCAACTTATTACATTTTGAAACATGCAAAACTTAAATACTTACGTGCTCAAGAACCTATAAAATGCTCCTCCCGTCTCTTCATCTACCCACTATTTCTACATCTATAAAGCCACTTATGTATTCTCCAAACTCATCCTATCAGAAATGGCAAAGAACAGCCCACCAAAGGCCTGGGAAATCCACCTAAGTGATGATGAGGACAAAACCAAGGAGGAAAAATCTGAAGAATCTGAACACAAAGATGAAAAATTACCTTTATTTGTGGCTAAAAGGGGTTCGGTTACAACTCAATACTCAGATTGATGGAGAAGAAGAATATGAAAAAGATACGGCGGCTTACTTTGGTTCACCAGAGAAGACGCCGTCGAAGAAAAAAAAGAGAGCCGACTACAGTAGTGATGAGGAATGGAGTTCCGATGAAATGTAATCTCTTTTCAAGTGTTAATGTCAATGAAATACTGTTTTCTCCAGTTTTCGATCATTTTAATTGTTGACTGTTCATCTTCTTCAGTTTTGGGGGAAAATAGTGTCCGTGTCAGACGAGCAATTGACTCGTCCCTGTATTTCTTGCTCGTCTCAGTCTCAGTGTTACAATATACTGAGACGAGTTTAACTCTCGTACCAGTTTATTTCAACTCTGAGACGAGTAAATAAAACTGGGACGAGAATAAATTGGGACTAGTAATACCGGGACGAGCAATGAAATATGACGTCCCAGTCGTTAAGAAGAGAGAAGAAAGGGTTTTGTTTTAAAAAGAAGGTTAATTAAGATAAATAGAGTTAGTTACACTTGTTAACCTAAAGTGAGGTCAACAAGTAAACATAAGTGAGAGGAGGGTATTTTTCAAAGACCAATTCGCCAGACGGGTAGCACGCCAATTCTTTCAGAAACACAATGGTATTTCTTTTTTTTTCGCTCTCTTTCCATCCTGTATCTCTATCTAAATTACAAACAGATCCCAGCTCGATCAACATATGCAGATGGATCACTGAAAATAAAGAGTAGAGTAATGAATGGGGATCTATTTTGGCAGAGCTTCGATTCCTCAGAATCGATTGTTTGCAAAGCAAAGTCTCCATCACAAAGAGGAAAGGGAACGAATTAGCTCATGAGATGGCAACAAAAGGTCTCGAAGGCAAAGAGGTTTTGGTCTACTGGGTTTCTCCGCCGACATTCCTGCTACCGGCGCTTCACAGAGATGAAAATCAATTGAGTAGATAGCATAAGCTCTATAGATGAGCTGTTTATTTATTAACTTTGTTGGATCTGTTTCGTAATGTTTTATTTTGGGCTTTGTGTTTTATTGTATCATGTGGCTAAGGTTTTATGTCCTCCCACTATTTTGGGTTGGAAACCCTTAGTCATAGTATGCGGAGTTTATACCACCCTAACTACAGGGTATGTTCTTTCATGAAAAAATAAATAAATAAATCCCAGCTGTATTTGGAAACAGGATGAAAACACCAAGTAGATGTAGGAGAGTAAAATATAGAATAAATAAGGGGGAGCAAATTATACAAAAACAAAAAGGAAAAGGGAGATTACCTATTTAAGGGCCCAGAAGCGCCCCAGTTATGAAGTCGGCTCAAGCTTTTCCCCCAAACATCTCTCTCTGTCGCAGAGGGTAGGGTTCATCACCTTCGATTCAGGTTTAAAAATATTTTTCTGTTTAAATTATGTACCACCAGTGAGTGTTATTCTTAGATCTTGCACAATGACATCACAAATCAAATCAATGGAAAAAACTTTGGTGCGTCCCAAAGGTAACCGGCTAAGCCGGTACTAGCCGGTTATTACGAAAATGCCAGCTACCGGACGAAAAAAGTGGTCCCAGAGGCCAGCTACGGGACAAAAAAAGTGGTCCCAGGAAGATTCCTTTTTAACCTAGATAGCATTGTTAACACTATAGAATGAACTAAGCTGAATAAGATTGCACAGTGATATCATTGATTAATCTTTAGTTAGTTAGTTTAACAGTTATGATATTAACCCTTTCATTTAAGATAAACCCAGAGATATCATTGTTAACAAAACTTTAATCCTTAACTAATCACAGCAGAATTAGAATTAAATACAGGATAAACTATCATACATTGAAATTAAAATGTTGAAAATGACAAAAATCACAACATACAACAGTTTCACACGAAAATAGTGGGCTTTTGAAGCATTCTCGCCCCCTTCGAGTCTCACACTTAACTGAACACAACAGAATAGAGAAGCAAACTATCTTACTTTGAAATTAAAACGATGAGAATGACAAAAATCACAACATACAGCAGTTTCACATGAAAAGAGTGGGCTTTGGAAGCATTCTCGGCCCCTACGACTCTCCTACTCAACGTTGTTACCTCCTCCTGAAGTTGTTGGAGATCTGGAGCACAGCAAGGACTGGGAAATTCATCTTCCCAGTAGAAATAGTTGCATTGTTGACCTCTAGGCTTGGCACAATTCCAAAACACACGTCCGTCATTTCCGGGCGTATGTGCGGTACGACTTCCCGGGTAACGGCCACAGAAACACTGCCCAGGCCTACACCCTGACCTCCGGGATGAATCTCCTCTTGAATATGAAGGTGGATTGCTTGGTGAGGGTGATGAGCTTACACTATGTTGAGACATTTCTTAGAGAGAAAGAAGAGAAGGGTGAAAGAGAAGGAGAACAGATGAGATCTGAGAGTGAAGAGATAAATAAAGAGTTAGTTGAGTGTGGTTGGAGATTGTATTAAAAGCGGGCAGTGGGTAGGTTGGTTGATATAAATGCAGGTATCTAACTTTAAGATAGAGTACTTAACAGTTTAGAATTGGTACCTAATAACGTAGTAGTGCATTTATTAATTCAGTTTTGGTAGGTGAGGGTAGTTGGCCAACACCAAATGCACCTTAAATAAAACTAACTGTACAGTTTGTGTTCACAAAAAATCACAAGCAATTTTTCAGAAAACAACACAAGTCATCAAATCATAAGCAAACAAACATTGCCTAATCATCATTGGGAAACATTGTTCATAACATACACTCTCAAACATACAACCCACAAAATTTACTGACATAAAAATTGTTCATATTACAAATTCCCAAACAACATAACAGACAAACTCACTTTTTTCCATTCTTCCCCGACGACTTTCGCGCCGACCTCCTCGTCTTCGCCCCGGATTCCAATGGAACAGTAGGAAAAGAAGTGAAATTGTACATCCTTTCAAACTTGTGAACATTCTCATCAATAGACTTGAAGCTCAGTAACACTTCAAACATCTTGGCCTTGTGGATGTTGTAGTCTGATCTAGCCATTTCATTGGCTATCCAGATTCTCAGATGCTTCACTTGAATAGAGAAGTTCTTCTTTGGATTAGGAATCAGGTCCCTCAAGTGGGTCATGAAGAAGCATACAAAAGGGCCACAATCACACCTGAGAGATTAAAATAGAATGCAGTTCTGATGTATAAGATAGTGTGTTTAAGAAAATTGTGAGTGGAGTTAATGAATAAGTGTTTTACCCGTTTGGTTGTTGGGGAACGTCGTCATTCATGTACCACACATCCCACTTTGTGATGTCATCATGGTACTCTGGATAGGAGGATAGCACCTGGTGAATTTGATTAACTTTTCTAGCCACATCTCTCTCATCATACCCATGTCTAGAAAGCGAGTCCAAGACGTATATTTCCTTGTCGACAAAGGAAATGACCATCATGAACCAGTGGGTTCGATGTACATTCATGGGCAGGGCAATCTATTTCATTAACAATTCAACATAAAATAAGTTCAACAAAATATGAATGTATAAAGCAGATTGCATTGATAGAAATCGTAAATCTTACGTAGCCCATCTCGCTCCACGTTCCTCCGTATTTATCGGACACTTGGAAATATTGATTACCCTTCGTTGGCTGAACAAGAATTAAAATTAATGATGCTATTTTGTTGAAGAATTTTAAATTGAGTTTTTATCCAATGAAAAGGGAATGAACTTACGGCATAATGTGTTCCGAGGTACCAAATGCGAGGGATTCCACCAAATGGTCGGCTTCTTTCTTTCAGATGAAGCAATTGCAAATATGCATCGATGACCTAATTGTTTAAAAAGTGAATAGAAAAGTGTTATGATGATAATGGGAGAATGTCTTAAGAAACTACGTTAAATCAACAAAAAGAAATACTTACTTCGTTGTCAAACAATTTACCATCCATGAAGCGCCACGCGGCATACCTCGTCACCTTCTCATAATCAGCAATGTTAATAACCAACTCACTGCAGATATAATAACAAATCAAACCATAAGTAAAAACAAAATTTGTGTCTTGTACAGCTTATTTAGGAAATTTGAATGTAAATAACACTTACTCTCGCAAGCTTAGTGGAATTTTGGGATCCCAAGGTTTTTTATCGAACTTAGGCTCATATTTGTGAGACAAAAAGAAGTTGATCCAGCAATCTTCCAGGCTAGGCATCTCTGGCAGACATGTCATTTCCTCCGGATTGCTTTTTTGCTTCTTAAGCGACACCCGATTCGACCCCCTTATGATCCACCGCGCCTTTCCCCGGACAGACCCATCAATGTTTTTCCTTGGGTCAGCCCAAGAAGCCAAGGATGCCTCCTCCTAATAAATCAACAAAATGTTAGAATTGGAAACAGAGACATCAAGTCTAAAGTTAAAACAGTTAATACACTTACCTCATCGTCATCGTCAGAGCTGACTTCTTCGACCACCTCCATCGAAGAGCTAACCTCATCCTGATTCTTCTTCTGCTTCTTCTTGGGAGGTTCTTCTTGTTTATCCTCTTCACCTCCCTTCTTCTTTTCCCCTCCTTCCTCTTCCTCCGTTTCATCCCCCTGCTTCTTTTCCGCTCTTTCATCTACCTGCTTATTCTCATCTTCTTCCTTCTTTCTCTCCTCATCCTTCATCTTCTTTCTTCCATCTTCCCTCTCCTCCTCCAACTCAGACTTTCTCTTGTTAACAGTCGCGAACATGGCCAATAATGTTTGCGGGTCAGCATTCTGCGCCAGCTGTCCCAAAAGATCCTTCAAATAATCCCCTGGTGGGAGAACTAATTGAATTGCTGGTGCAACAGCCTTCTCAGTAATTGGCTCTTCATCCATTTTCTTCAACTTCAACTACAAAGAACAACAGAGTATAAAGGTTAACATTTAAGATAAGGATGTTAATTGATAAAAACATATTTGTAAGTTTTATGTAAAAGGTTACTCACATTTTCATTCATACACACATACTTCCATCTCTTAGAAACATCGGATGTCTTCCAGAATTTCAACCTGGGACTTGCATTCTTGTCTTTGCAGCCCTTGGAATTTTCTTGAAATTTGGGGCAAAACTTTTCCAAGTACAGAAGCTACAAAATATACTCACAACATTAGAACTTAAGAAGGAGCTATTAACATATTAAACAGAAATTATAAAAAAAATGACAAAATGCTAGATTATTACCACAAGAATCAGCACGCAACCATTTCCTCGCAAGGTTTTCCCAGTCTGGGCCTTCACATTTTGTTTCACCAGATGATCAAGCCACAATTCCGCCCAGTTCACCTTTTTCAGGTGCTCCAAATCTACAACAAGTTTGGCCAGCCCAGACCGGACTCCTTGTCGCCCGATCGGCATCCCTAGGGCCCCCAATATTAAACAAACAGCCCTCTGCTTCCACTCATCATTGAACAGCTTCCTATTTTCCAAGAACCACGGAACATACTTACCGACCTTTGTGTTGTCCTGGACGAGGCCAATTCTGTGTGCCACTTCTTGTACAACCTTTGGATCGACCTCCGGAAACTCAGTTGTTCCGGTGCATTTTACTCCAAGGAGTCAGCCGACAACTTCCGGGGTTACATCCACAGTCCGGCCGTGAGCCGTCAAGGACCCCTCGGTGTCAAATGAGTTGTAGAGGAATTTGTTGAAAGCCTCGGGGGTTTCTGAAATCTGTAGGTGCTTTATTCCTCCAAGCCCCACTTCAGTCAACCATGACTGCTGTTCATCTGTCATATCTTTGAAGAGAGCCTTAACAGAGGGCAGGCTCATAAAGCTTTGGAACCGCCTCGGGTTCTTCAGCTTCTTCTTTGATTTGCCCTTCAACTTGGCTGCAGCAGATTTCTTCTTCTGCTTGGCCTTCTCACCGGTTGGTCTTCTCTTCAATGTGCCAGCTGATTTCCTCTTCTCTCTTTCTTCGGTGGCAGCTGTGATATAGGGTTCTTGTTGGGACTTTGTCAGCCTTTTCCATTCATCGTTTATCCTCTGTTTCGACTGTTTCCTTTGTTGCATTGAGGTCTGCGGAGAAGAAGAAGAAGTAGAAGACGGCGGGAAAGAAGCAGCAGAAAAAGTAAATATGTGTAATGTTGTTGTGACTTTGTTTTACGAACAATGTTTCTGTCCTTTTGGATGTTGTGGGTTGTTTTGGATGTCGCATCTTTTGTACTCCTCATATGGCTTGGTAGTTAGCAGAGTTAAATCAACATTGATGAACCTTCAGCTTTTCCTGCCAAAGTGGCTATAATTGTATTATATTGTTTGTATGCTTCATTTATAATAGGCATTGAATGGTTCTGCTGCCCACAAAATAAGCTTAGTGAACTGTTTCTCTTTAAACTATTAAAGATGTTATCTTAAATCTTTAGGAGCAGTTAAACATTTTAAAGATGATTTCTAAAAAGTAAAATCAAGATTGTTAGATTCTCAACTCACTGACACCACGGTCTTGGTAGCTGAGGAATTTATTATATTACATCCATATATTAATGAGGATATAAACTTTTCAGAGATTTCGTAATCATTAAGGTAATAACTTAAAGCATTCTATGTGTCTTTAAAATTTTGTATCCAAAATAGTGCAATACTACCTTTTGGTTGTTGGGGTCTTCTTCTTTGAAAATCTGCTATTTTAAGGTATCTCACAATCTTAGATAGGATGGAACAGTTTCATATGAACACCTCATATGGCTTTGTAGTTAGCAGAATTAAAGTATCCTTGATGAAACTTCAACTTTTCCTGCCAAAGTGGCTAGAATTTAAGGATATGGTTGGTCTGGCTCATTTATGTTAGGCATTGAATGGTTCTGCTGCCCACAAAATAAGCTTAGTGAACAGTTTCTCTTTAAACTATTGAGGTTGCTATCTTAAATCTTAAAACTGGGTTCGAGCATATTAAAGTTTCATCTCACAGACACCACAGTCTTGGTAGCTGAGGAATTTATTATATTACATCCATATATTAATGAGGAGATAAACTTTTCAGAGATTTCGTATTCATTAAGGTAAAAAATTAAAGAGTTCTTCATGTCTTTAAAAATTTTGTATCCAAAATAGTGCAATACTACCTTTTGGTTGTTGGGGTCTTCTTCTTTGAATATCAGGTTGAGAAGGAGGTCAATCTGAGAACCAGAAAGTGAAACAAACCAATTTCAGATGAGAGGGAGGGAAATTTGTGAGAGTGGAGTTCGTGGCAAGGGTTTGGTATCTTTGCCTCATGGTTATGAGGAAGAAGAATACGATTTTGAGGTCTTCGATGAAGATGAATGTTTGGACATCACTCTTACAGAGAGCTATGGAGAAGATGCAACCTGAAACTCTATTATGGAAGTTCCAAATGGAGAGATCATACCAGGTATGCGTTCTTACAGTTTAAGTTAATGACTGTAGTTATACAGATAGTAATTTTAAGTTTTATGCAGGAATAATGGTTACCAAGGAAGATGTTATGGAAATGACTTTTGAAAATGAGGTTCAAGCTTATGACTGGTACAACCTCTACGCACTGATTCTTGGCTTTGGGATTAGAAGGTGCAACCGCCGGTACTTCGACCCGGAAACGAAAGAATGCATAAAGTCAAGGATATACGTGTGTGCCCGACAAGGCTTGCGCTCCGAGAAGGTCCTGTACAAAGAAAATAGGAAACGGGAGCATACCAGAAACACTAGGTGTGTATGCAAAGCTCGTGTAAAAATATCAAGAACTTCACCTACCGAGCCTTTTAAGGTGGTTCAATTCGAACCCGGTCATTCACACGAACTTTCGGAACCACAATGCGCGAGCAACCACCGGTCACACCGAAAGGTCTCTGAGGCTGATGTTGAACTGGTCAGATCTTTGAAGGAGGTGGGGATCAAGTATTGCCAAAGCTTTCTTTTGATGGTTAAACAAGCCGGCGGTTATAACAAGTTGGGTTACACACAGAGAGATCTTTACAATAAAATGGCCTCTATGGACAAGATATATTCAAATGAAGGAGATGGGCAGCAGACCTTGATGTACATTGACAGTTTGAAGCACAGTCACTATGGCGTGTTCAGGGAGTAAGTTTACTTCTTAACAATTAAGAGTGCTATCTTATCTGTTAAGGTCTATCTACTGTTCAGTTATGCTCATACTTATTTGTTAAACTTAATTTCTGAGTTGTTAGAGTTAACATCATTTATGTAACTAATATTTATGTTTCCCTAAGTGTTATTTATTGTTTTTGTAGGTTCAGAACAGGTAAAAATATGAGCTTGAAAGTGTTTTCTGGTGTGATAGGAGATCAGTGCTAGATTACCACAGATTTGGCGATGTACTCATTTTTGATGCAACGTACAAGACCAACATCTATCAAAAACCATTTGTAATTCTATCTGGCGTGAACAATCACTACCAGACGACTATTTTTGCCTGTGCTTTTCTCAACGACGAGACAGCAGAAACATATGATTGGGTTTTGAAGTGCCTGATGAAGGTAATGAATAATAAGAAGCCTTTGTCCGTCATCACGGATGGCGATTTGGCAATGAGAGAAGCTATTATGGATAATTTCCCAGAGGCAAGACATCGTCTGTGTTCTTGGCATCTTTGTCGGAACGCCCAGGCTAATCTGAAGTTGGGAGATGGCTTCATGGTTGATTTTAAAAAGTGCTTGCATAGTAGGAAACCTGAAAAATTTTGGCATGATGATTGGCATGCAATGCTTACCGGATGGAACATTGCTGATAGGAATTGGGTCCAGGTCACATATATGAACCGCCACTTGTGGGCGGAGACATACTTGAAGGATCATTTTTTTGCATTGCAAACGACGACCTCGAGATGCGAGAGCATCAACAGTTTTGTCAAGGATTATATGTCCTACTCGGACAAATTGACCAATGCTTGCAAGGGATTCACGACAGGGGTTGACAAGCTACGCAACAACGAGCGTAAGGCACACCATCGCTCCGACCAATCAGACCCGGTGATAACAACAGGGTTCACGGAACTCGAACGCCATGCAGCAGAGGTCTTCACCGAAAATGTCTTCAAAATGTTTAGGAAACAAGCTGCAAAGGGTGATGATTATAGAGTGTTTGAAGTCAAAACTGTTCCAGAAGAGAGCTTGCACTTGTTCTACGTGATGAGAGGTCAAATGAAGAGATCCATGGTATGTACATCTGCTTCAATTTACATATTTATATACTATGTACTCGTGTACTGCATTTTTATTTCTAAATAATCTTGTCATGTTTCCTTAATGTTATTAATGATATCTTAAGTCTTAAAGTGTAAAAAATAAGTTTTGATGTCACAGTCTTTGAACTATTGTCCTCTTCTATCTAGTACCAGGTTACAATCTGTCTATCCTTGTGTTCATTTGTATTTTCATTTCCTTCTTAATTTCTAACCACCCTATCTTTTCTTGCTTCAGCAAGTTGTTCAATGTCGTCATGATAATAGGCTTCTCCGTTGCACGTGTTTTCGTTGGGAAACATCGTATATGATTTGCAAACACATGTTGTTTGTTCTGAAACAAAAGGGAGTACAGAGGATCCCAAACTCTTTAATTGCCAAAAGGTGGACCAAAACTGACAAAGAATTCTACCGAACCGAGCCATCAATGAAGGAGCCTGTTGGGAAGAAAAGTGATGACCCAGATTTGCAAGCCTTGCGCCGGGCTTCCTCGAGGAACGAAGTTCAACTGTATTACCGTTTGGGTTGTACTACTGGCGAGACAATGAGGTTCTTCAGAGAGCATATGGCCGACGGGATTCGGAAAATGCAGAGAATGGTTTCTAAAACTTTTCAGGGTACACAAGGAGCCGGGACACAAGGAGAGATTAAGAAGGATGAATATCCCTACGCCCATGTGAAGAATCCGAACCCCCCGGACACTAAAAGCCCAAAGGGACCAAAGAAAGACAAGAAGAGGAGGTGTGGCAATTGCAAGGAGCTGGGACACAACAGGACAACATGCCCCAATCCTCCGGTGAACTCCGTCGAACAAGTGGACGATCCGGAAGACGATTTTGCAGAACTGCCACTTGAGTTTGATGTTAAAGAGGAATACTTCTGGTCTCAATCGAGTAGTCAGTCCAAGAAAAACAAGCATGAATGATATAGGTCTGTTTAGAGTGATTTTATTCGTGATTTCTTGACAAGAAAGACGACCCGGGAGATGATATTGAACAAGTACCACCTTAATTTAATGTTATTGTTGAATTGTTCTGGTATTAATCTTTAAACATGCCTTTAAAGGACTTTTGAGTTGATATTGGTCTGCTTGTAGTTAATTTCATCGTTTTTTATTAACAATAAAACTCAAATTGTTAACAATGCTTTCTTAAATGAGGGAACTCCTTCTACCTGTTAAACTCTACTAACTATATGGTAGTCTTTTCTATCTGTTAGCCGCGTAGATATTAAGAACTTTATCTAAAGCGAGAAAAACTCTTAACAACTATATCTCCAGCCGAGGTTACCTGCTATAGCGGGTAACATTTTTTGTCCTGTAGTAGCGGGGACCAACAAAAAAAATAAAAAGTTGTCAGGAACCCTAATTAGGGACGCACCATAGACAACCCCCAAATCAATGGGCGAATCGTCCAAGTACGGTAGTCGATTGACATACGAGAAGAAGAAATCAGGAACAACAGAGGGTAGATGTAAGCGGAGAAAGTTGGAAGAAAGGTTGAGTTGGATAGATGAGGCTGGTTTCTCAATAGTTGCAGCATCTGATTTGGATCATTCGGCCGCCTACAATTCCGTACCTGTATTGTATATTCGCACGTCCATCAGAGATGCTGGTAAATCGCCATGTCAGTGGTATGCCACCACCTACCAGGAGGACGGAGAACAAGCATGAGAGGACTTCTCATGTCTCGCCAGTATTTGGTAAGTTGCCTGCGGATGTCCTCCCCAATGGCGTGACCGTAGCTTTGCTACCTCGTATCTACTTGATAGGCGGTACCTGCTATGGTCTAGGTGGTCCAAGTAGACAAGTTTTCTCTTATGATATTTCCGCTCCCCATAAAGGTTGGCAGAAACGACCCAGCCTAATATGGGCCAGAGCTTTCCCGTATGCTATTGCACTGGACGGGAAAATCTACTTTTTTGGCGGCATGGTTGATACGTCTCGATATGACGTCGTGCCTTATGTTGAGGTTTATGATCCTGAACTTGACAGATGGGAAGCAGTGTTCGGGGGTGGTAGCATGATAGAGGTTGTGTTCCCTGGCCATGTTGTGTTCATGGATCAATACGGAACCAAAAACATTCTGGTTCGCGCTAATTGTGGTGATAGTTTCTACACATATAACACATCTGCCAACTCGTTCACACTGCGGGAACGTGTAAACTATCGGGGTGAAGCTAGTGCCGCAGTTGATAATATTCTTTACATTTACGATTAAGGCGATATCATGGCTTATGATTTAATCAATGGTGAATGGTTAAATGACCCTGTCCATGGCTTAAGTGAAGGAACCGAGCTTCCTATTTATTACGAGTGTGCTGAAACCTGTTCTGCTTCACATTGGCAACAGAAGGCTATGCATAATTTATGCTTACGTGGAAAACTTTAAGGATCCCCAATATTTGATACTTACTTGCTCAATCTTAAGAATGACTCGGCAGACATACAGCGGAAAAGCTACCCTTCATGCATCCTTGGAGTCATTTAGACGCTACATTGTCCCGGGAAGTCGTTTGCATGAGTGCCTCATTCTCTAGGTCATCAATTCTAGTTTACATTTGGTTGTAAGTTAGGTTATTTGCAAGCTATATGAATCCATTGGAAACTTGCACATGGGTGCTAGCTCATTGGCAGAGCGTTTGAAGCCCCCGCATGAGGTCCCGGGTTCGAACCCGGCTATATGATGTAATTGTCAAAAAAGAAAAAGAAAAAGAAAGAAATCCAATGAAATTGACTCTCGTTGCTCATTATGAATATAATTTCGTTGTTTAGTCGATGGTTTGCTGCTCATTATGAATATAATTTCGTTGTTTAGTCGATGGTTTGCTCAATAATTGTATTTTGGCTGGGGTACCACTTCAGATCATAGATCGTGGATCATTTGATGCAAATAACATTTGAATTAGCATATCCCTGAATGTGCATCTAGGTTGAATTGGGATGCTAAGTTACCACGACTTGCGTGTGGGTGTCATGTTGGTTGTGTATCATAATCAGTTCTCCTAGATGAATTTTAGGTTTCGGTGACTAGGCTAAGAGGTGTCCAAATTTGGGGCATATGGGTGGAGATATAGTGTAAATGTGATTATTTTACAGATTGTATATATATTGTTCATTTAGTATGAATATATATATATATATATAATACATTCGCATGTTCTATTTTTGTATTTCTCCTAAAGCTACTACTTTATTAAGTTGTCATTTTGGGTTGCACCATGATTTAGGTGAACTAGTGGCATCAGGTGTTTGTTCTTGTAGTTGCACTGCATTGGTTTGGAATGGTTTATTGCTGGTGATTATTGGTTTACTGTTGAGTTCGCAGCCGAGCTTCGAAAAGGATCAGTATTTTTATTTTTTTTATTTTTTTTGGTTTGTAGGTCCTGGTTTTGATTGGGTTGTACAAGGCTGTGATGATAGCTGTCTGAAGCTTGCAATTTGGACTGTGATTTGAATTTCCTATTCCCAGTTTGTTTTTCAGTTTAGTGCTTTATTTTATGACAAATACTGGAGTGTATGGGTTTCATAGAGATTACGTTTCATCTTTCAAGTATGCATATCCAGTCTACAAATTTGGGGGCTTGGTTTATTATTTATCCATCCATTGCTGAAACTATGCTACTAATAAAGAGTCACGTTTGAGGAAACTGCATTTAGAAACACATGCCATTAAAGGGTACCAAAACGGTAAAAAGCTTGAATACGCAGCTAACTGAACAGCAAAATATGAGAGGCTATGCATGCTAGGATAAGAAGGCAAGAACTGACATTTTGTTGCTTTGCTTAATGTCGCAGCAGTTCACTGTAGAATCGAAAGGAAGGAGTAAGAAGCTACGGGAGGTACACTATCCAAGGAATTAATTATTTTATCTTCCTTGTAACTTGTTTTTGGGATGTTGGTGATGAATTTTCTCTTTGCTTGTGCAGGTTGGCTATGTGACTACCGTTTGTTTCTTATGTTTCCTTGTCAGATACGTTATGGTAAGTTTATTTATGCTGTTTTCCCACGACATAAGAGAAATTTTCAGATAGACATTTGAAAGTTAAGTGTAAGTTGATAGAAGTTTTTCGAGCTTTATACAACCATGTGTATGCTTCCTATCTTATGGAATTTTATAGCGAATGCGAACTGCCAGTCCCTCTTACTTCAGATTTGTTTTCTTCACTCGTTTTTGTTAGTGCAGCTGTTATCTTATTATATATTTAACTTTTCCAGAAAACATAGAAGGCCTCTAATTTTCGTTTGTTCATCGTTGTGCTATGTATACATGTGTTGACGGACAGGAACTAACCATAACATAGTTTGATGTTCCTGGAACTGGAGACGATACTCTGGAGACCCAATACATAGCCATCATCTGTCTGTAATTGAATGTTTGATAAGCATATGCAATTATTTATATCACCGGAAAAAACATTTCCAGAAATGACCAGAGTTTTAAAGTAAAGTAACCAAAAGGCTCCGAGCTAATACAAGACACAGAAAGCATACAAATCCTCCCTAAGTCAGTCAAAAGCCAACAACTTCCCTTTAGTTTGCTTCCTAACCTGAGCAGACATTATTGTGGTGTTTTCAATCTGTTTCATACTTGACATGAACTGTGAAATAACTTAGATAGATTAGCTAGCTTGATTTTCCATCTACGAAGAGCATACCTCATTGATAAGTTACCAAAAGGTCCTGGTATGTTTTGATTCACAGATGGTGGTTCACTTAATAAGTGAATTCTGATTTCCAATTTTAAGCCTTTTTCTGTTTTGCTTCTTTTTTCCAGGTGGTTGGTGCTAATTATCTGTCGTCTAACATACCTCGGTAAGAATCCTTGAGTACGATGCTAGTTCATGCTTCATAACATACCTCTTTCACTCGCATAATTATTTGGAGCATGGTTACTTATTTGACAATATATTGAGTTCTAACTTTTAAATTACATAGTCTCTGCTCTTCATCTTTGAATTTTTGCCTGAAACTGAATAAGCCCTAACTAAATCATAAATGATCAAGCTTCAAACCAATGCTCGACTTGAGTGGTTCCTTTCTTTGATTGCTTATAATTGTGTTGAGGAAGAATTTCGAATTAAGTGCCGGATATTCATTTACATCTAACTCCCTTCAATTTGAAATTAAACATATAATGGTTTAAATGAGTGAGAAGATGTCACGTTATCTACTTCTGGGCTATACTTCTTGTGGGCTTCTGGCTTGCATGAAAACCAATGATGGAAAGCAAAATAATAAGCAATTTGATAAGAGTTTGAAATTCAGCAAATTATGTTGAGCAAGGGGGAAATCCGCACTGACCAGTTGTTTTGAGGAGATAATTGTTACTCCAGAAGGCTACAGCTGTTGGACATCTAACAGCTTTGAAAATCACTCTAAGCCATAAATCGCAAGTAACTCAGTACCTTGAAGGTGATAACAATGATACGTCCCTTAAACAGTTGATGTAAAGGCTGCAACCGTTTGGTTCCTATGTATTAGGGTGAGGAAGGATCGAGACTTGAGAGTGAGAACCAACATCTCCATACCTTAAGGTTTAATGAAAAAGGAAGTCAAATTTTTATACCAATTGAAAAAGGAAAAATCCAGTAGAATGCCACCATTGATCTAAAACCACCCTGGGTTTGATCGATTACTAAATTCTGGCTATGATTGTACACAAAGATATGATGACGCGTAAGGAAGCTCAAATGATGTCTTGGATAGGAGGTGCCTGATTTTGGCAGCCAGAGATGATGGCATCATGTGGTGGATTGTAGATAGTAGCGATAGAGATTCTACCACCTTACTAACCGGTCGGCCTCTCAAGAACTGAATTGTTCAGAATTTGATCCCAGATCTAAATATCAGTAGCTATACAATCATTTTTTGAACTCAGAGGATGAATCCAATAGTAGCCTCTCATTAATTGCCTAGAACAGAAACTAAAAAAGAAAGTCTCCAGAAGCAATGGAATGAGTTGCAGATATACTGTATTACACTATCCAGTACGTCTATATAATCTATCTATATTTATATATAAAAGCTATGAGGTGACAAAAACTTACTCTCCATATGCCATTTATCAATTAATTGTTGTAGATGAAGACATTTGAAGCGCTTATTTAGATTCTTAACAAATGAACATCATTCTTAGTGCCAACTTATCAAAGTAAATGGCCACCATGGAAAATGACTCATCAAGTAACCCCCACATTTGTACTTATTATTCAATTCTTCAATTTTGCTTTAATGACAACTACTAAATAATTTGATTATATGAGTTACTAAATTGCTAATGATAAATTGAATGATAATTACGCTAATAAAATAAGTTACTAAATTGGTAATAATAAGATCTTTTTTCAGCAACTAATAACGTATTTTGGATGTATTGTATAACAAGTAAAATCCATAATTTAATATGTAAATACAAATATTACATTATCAATTCCATGATACACCCTTTAACCTCTATATGGTCCATCATAGAGGAGGACTGATAAAATTTATGTCCGGAGAAGAAAATGCTTAACAAATTATGTTGTGCAAATGGTATGAAATAATTAAAAAATCTTTTTTCTTAAGACAGAGAAAGAAAAATTTAGAATTACCAATAGAAATTTATCTGTTATACAATAAAATCTTATTACTTATATAAATAGAAAACTTGTATCAAATATTGTAATAACTTTTTATAGCAATGTCAAAAAAATTACATCACGTGATGAAAAATATAATGATTGATAATACTCCCATTCCAACTCCACACAACAATAGATAAATAAAAATGAGCATAAAACGTATAATCGTGGCACCATTACGACTCTACACATTATTACAAGTAACTATTTATATATTATCTTAGGGTTACACTTTCTAAGTATTTTAATATGATTAAATAATTCACTTTATTGTTTTACTATTGTTATCACTTAAGATGCTCTATTTCATATCCAATATGATGTAAGAATATTATTCTCTTAATCAACAATTCAATCTCCTTTTATAATATATATATATATATATATTATCGTGGAAGTTGAAAAATCTTTACATAAGAAATCTGGTAATTCAAAAATATTGTCCATACTCATTAAAATTTCTATAAACAGTGCTGAAGATAGGTAGAAAAAGAATAGGAAAATGAAGAAGGGAACATGTAATCGTGGTACCACTACGACGCCCCACAATATTACATGTTTGACTATTTGTATTGTGACGATCTATAGTTAGACTCTCTGTATGTTGTAATAATTTTGACATTCACATCATCGTTTTACTACTGTTATCACTTCTACTATTCTATGTCTTATCCGAAATTTATTTTAGATGATATTTTTTGTAATAATTCTGTACACAAATCGTACAATAGGTCTATTGCATTCAAGCAAATTTTTAACGAATTTTCATCTGGTATGGCAATATTCTAATGTATTTGGTTTGCTGCATGTATAAACTTATGTCAATATTACGTAAGTTTATAATTATTGACATGACAAATCCGGTAATTGCAAAACATTGCCCATTCTCATTTATGTTTATAAATTTGCTTTAATTTACTTTAAAAGTTACTATCAATTATTTAATTTTTGGTTGGTACTTTTGTAAAGGCTGAAAATAGTATCACTATATAATGTCAAGTTTATTTTGGTCCAAAAATGATACTACAAGGATTAACTTTTATCATAAGACAAGAGAAAAAACTTTACATTCTTTCATTTTAATTTTCAGCAGAGTAAAAATAAAATTCATATCCTCAGGTGTTGCTCAATTGTAGGATCTTATCGACGTTCATGAATGACAAATCATAGATGCACAATTGAATCAGATTAAAATGATAGAATTATATATATTTTCATCAACGTAGTTCACGAACTGGAGATAACAGTCAATGTGGTCACATTCCCCGCAAATTATACAACCACCTCTAGGTCCCAAGACTGATAGAACTATGGTAAGTGACTTCTATGAATGATGATAAAGTTTTCAACCACGCTACTACCTGAAATCACCTTGAATTTAAAAATAATTATGATAAACAAAACAAAAAAAGTAGTGTTCATCTAAATCAAGAATTTCACTTTTAAGGTAAATGTTGTAATTTCATGACTCTCTTAGAAACATATTATTTTCATGTTTCACAGTTTTGACTAAGGTAAGAACAAAAAACTCTTATTGACACATCCTTTTTTTTCTAAAATTTGATGAGCTGAATTGCATTTCTAGAATAATGAGCGGATTTGCTTTTAAGTTGAGATAGTTTGTTATGAACATTTGGTTAATATGTTATAAATATTAAATAAAGAAAATGTTGATTCATTATATTTCTAGGAGTTTCATATGAGAGAAAATATGAATGCCCGTGAACTTTAAAATTGTCTATCACCTAAACTATATGTAAATGACAAGTTTTTTAATTACTATTAAATAAATATAGAACCGCTGGTCGAATATGCTCATTCTATTGAAGAGGAATATCAACATCATTTGTATCTCATAAAGCAAAAATGGAGGTGAAATAAAATTTGTAATTAACTTTTTTTGTACTATCTTTTTCTCCCTATAGTTTTTTTATATTTATGAAAATAGTCTTGACAATCTGTTTTACATTATCTCTCAGGTAAAATCCACTATCCTTCTCATTACCATCATTGAGACTTCGCGAGTAAGAAATTGTAAGTATTTTTTTTTACGAATAAATGCATTTGAGCAACATAAATTAAACATTTCATATAATATTTGAAGTCATGTCTTTTATGAATAGGTCATTGGTTTGATTTCTTTTTCTCTTCTGTAGTACATCAAACCACGTTGACAGTGATATAATTTCCGATATTATGTTATACTTAATGAAAAATTATAGATCACGATGTGCTTAGTTTTCACTTTAATATTTTTCTTAGTGAATTTAGAGGAATTTCATGTTGTTCAAAGACATGACACAAAAAGTATTTATAAGACATATTATGCCATTTCACTTGAAAAAAAAATGAAAATAATTGCAATTCAACCATCATAAAGTAAAATATTTTCTTATCTCAAAAAAATAAAACAATAGTGCCTCAAAAATATAAGAAGATTAAATAAAAATGTTTTGATAGTTTTCAAATAGATTTTTCATTAAATGAAAGTGATTTTATAAGAAATAAGTTTTATAATGGTTTAAATTTAATTTAATTTTCTTATATGTATGCTGGATCATGTTATGATTTTCTTTACTTCTTCCTCATGAGATTCAATTAGAGATCAATTTCAGCAACACGATTGGTACAAAAAATAAACATGCTGTTCTTAGAGCTTACTTCCGAGAAATCCTGGTCAAATTTGTTACATTTTTCAATAAGAATTTACCTAATACAGTTGGATACGTTTATTTTATTGTAATTTTCATAAAAGTGAACAAATTGAACTTATGGCTGATCGCGCGGGGTATCGCCCATAATATATAAAAGCAGGAAAGTGCTCAGATTGAACGTGAAATTGCCATTTGTGAATTCTTAATTTTTGAAGTGTTGACATGTGTTTCGCCATATCATCAATTTCCATGAACAAGCCAATAAAACAATGCCATGTCATGAATGACTCATCATGTAACTTAATTTGAAGATATTTAATGCTATGTCATTACTCATCATGTAACTTAATATTAAGATATTAACTATCCATTAATCCGATGGAGTTACAAGAATTAATGGATTCTCAATTTACCATTTAATCGTTCTGCACATATTTTCTTAATCTTTTATGTGGTTCCTTACCTATTTTCTTAACATCTCAAGTGGTCTTTCCTATCAATATAAAATGCAGCAACATATTTTCTTAACCTTTTCCATATTTTCTTAACCTTTTCTATAGGTCATGCACATATTTCTTAACATCTCAAAAGGAGATGGGAATGTGATAACAAACACGACTTATTTTAATTTTTTTAAGAATTGAAGAAAGATAAATCTTTGAAGCAAAAAATAAAAATAAATACAAAGTACATGATATATATGCGGAAGAATGAATTTTTTCGTAAAATGTGGGATTTGCCCCCTAACCAATGGGTAGGTTTCCGTTATGTGTTATTTCTCCATGGTTAAGTTGAGAAAATGTCACGTTATGTGTACCATATATATATATATTATAAAAGCATGAAATTTTCGAGAATGAATATGAAAAAGCCACGTGTCAAATAATTTGCATGAAAAGACCTTCTAGATATGGTTATTTTACTTTAAAAAAATATGTTAACTGAAATAATCAAAAGGTAAAAAGCAAAATTTTCTACTTAAATTGGTCTCCTCTAAAACGAAAAGGTAATCAATTTGCTGATGACAACATCTTTTTTACAAAAGCGACACAAGCAGAGATTCAGACTATGTTTCAGATTTTGCAGGATTATGAAAGAGCGTCGGGACAGATGATAAATTTGAACAAGTCGGAAGCCATGTTCTCTACCAATGTAGATGTTGAGACCCGCATGCTGCTATGTAACAATCTTGGGGTCCCTTGTGTGGAGATCTTCCAAAAATATCTCGGCATGCCAACTAAGATTGGAAGGGCTGGAACGGCTACTTTTTCGGGAGTGTTGGAACGGATCAGTGCAAAAGTGCATGGTTGGAATGAGATGTTTCTTTCTACAGCGGGGAAGAAAATCCTTATCAAAGCGGTACTTCAAGCCATCCCAAATATGTTATGTCTTGTTTTTTATTACCAATCTCTTTGTGTGATAAAATTGAAGCTTTAATCCGAGACTTTTGGTGGAAACGGAATGGGAAAGAAAAGAAGATGTGTTGGGTGGCTTGGGAGCACATGAAGAAATTAAAAGAGGATGGAGGCATTGGGTTTCGAGATATTCACTCTTTCAATCTCGCTTTGCTCTCCAAACAAGGACGGAGAATCCTTTCGAAGCCGGATTCGCTATTAGCGCGAGTGCTTAAGGCGAAATATTTCCCACATGACGATTTCCTAGATGCTACTATGGGCCACGGCGCTTCACAGACTTGGCGGGGCATTTTGGAAGGACGAAAATTTTTACAACGTGGGGTGTGACATCGCATTGGGGATGGAAATTCTGTCAAAGTTTTTGGCGGGAGGTGGATTCCGAGACCGGACGGGTTCCGTGTCATTACTCCTGTTACAGGTAATACCTCCTTGCTTGTCAATAGTCTCATCGATCCTTTTTCAAGGACTTGGAATATGGAAAAATTTTCACAAATTCTGTTACATATTGATGTGGAGGAGATCCGTAAAATACCTATCCCAATCACGGCCCAAAGGGATGTTTGGTCCTGATAAGGAGGGCAGTTACACGGTCAAAACGGGTTATTTGATTGCCGAGGAAATTCGTGTTGAACAGGGGCCTGGTCGAGGGAATGTGACTAACAGCAGTACATGGAAGCCTAATGTCATATCGAAGGTGTGGAATTTGCCTATCCCGAGAAGAGCCATGTTCACTGTATGGCGTGCGTACCACCATTCTTTGCCAACGGCAATGAGTCTGATAAGGAGAGGGGTGACTGTATCGCCTTTTTGTTCACGATGTGGAAGGGAAGAGGAATCGGATTCGCATTTGTTTCTGCGGTGCAAGACCAGCAAGAAGGTTTGGAAAAGCTTATTGGGATCTGACTCACGCCATTTTTTGCATACGAATGTGAAAGAATGGATTGAGGACTCATTCATGAATCTTACTAAGAGACAACATGTTAGGATTCCAATACGCGAGAAACAAGAGAAAACAAGAACAAAGAGAAGATCAAGAACAAAAGAATTTACGTGGTTCACTATTTTTGAGACTAGCTACATCCACGACCAAACCAACCAACTTATTGATGAGAAGCTAATACCAATTACAAGCACACACCAAGTCATGACCCTAGGATCTACTTATATACTTGTACAAGACTTGGAGTCCAAGTAATGTCCAAAACTAATCCGAGATAAACTAGGAAATAATTCATCCTAAATTGTTTCCTTACCCAATAAGGACAATACCAAATATATTAGTCAAAGTAGACCCCTACAAGGAATCAAAGAGATTCCTTGTTGCCAAAGTAATGTAATTACTTCCAAAAACTACCCTTTGACCATTCCATGTTAGGATTTTGAATCAACCAAAACCCAACAAACCTCCACCTTGATTCAAACTCCATAGATACCGAACCAATTCTTCTCATCAATTCAACAAACCCAATTCGTGTATTCCCAGTTTGCGGAATTTCGAATACACTCCCAATACGCCCCAACAAGTGCGTTTATGCGTCTTCAACAAACACAAAGATAATGCGTCCCAATAAACGCTCCACCTAATGCACCATGACACAATGCATGCCCCAACAGCATTCCAATGACACTTAATGATGAAAAGTGTCCATCAATCAATGTCATGCCAATTTGCGCCACCAAAGACCGCACCAAGACGCACACAAAAAAAAAACAATTGATGCACGACAATCCAAGATCCAATCGCGCCACCAACCAATGCGCGCACAATAACACACCACTAACCCGCGTGCCCAACAACACGCGCCCATGCTCCATGCCTGGAGCCCAATCCGCCCCCAAGGGGCCTAAAGAGCATCACCAACCTTGAGCGTCTCTCCTCCTCCACCTGAAGCGAGATCTACAGGTGAACAATTTTTAGGACACTCCCTCTTCCAATGATGTTTCTCCCTCAGTTTGCTAGTTGATTTGAGTCGCCTCCACCTAGACTTGAATTCTCCTAACCACCAAATCCAGATATAGATCCAGATCACTCGTCGGGTTGAGCACGCCATATCGATTGACGCATGCCGGAACCGAAAGCGTGCCGGATGTACTAAAACTAGATCCACAATTCCAATGCTCCACAACAAGAGCCTACTAGCTCCCCCAACAAGGAACCCGATAGCCTCCCAACAAAGGCTCGGTGTGCTTGTACCCCCTGTCTCAGAGGCCAACCAGCGGAAACCCAATCTTCCCATCAAACCCAGATCTTGATCACGAACCCACCATCACTCCTCTTGAATCTCAACGTAACCAGGCTCTGATACCACTTGTTAGGATTCCAATACGCGAGAAACAAGAGAAAACAAGAACAAACAAAGAGAAGATCAAGAACAAAAGAATTTACGTGGTTCACTAGTTTTGAGACTAGCTACATCCACGACCAAACCAACCAACTTATTGATGAGAAGCTAATACCAATTACAAGCACACACCAAGTCATGACCCTAGCATCTACTTACATACTAGTACAAGACTTGGAGTCCAAGTAATGTCCAAAACTAATCCGAGATAAACTAGGAAATAATTCATCCTAAATTGTTTCCTTACCCAATAAGGACAATACCAAATATATTAGTCAAAGTAGACCCCTACAAGGAATCACCAAAGTAATGTAATTACTTCCAAAAACTACCCTTTGACCATTCCATGTTAGGATTTTGAATCAACCAAAAAACCCAACAAACCCCCACCTTGATTCAAACTCGATAGATACTGAACCAATTCTTCTCATCAATCCAACAAACCCAATTCGAGTGTATTCCCAGTTTGCGGAATTTCGAACACACTCCCAATACGCCCCAACAAGTGCGTTTATGCGTCTTCAACAAACACAAAGACAATGCGTCCCAATAAACGCTCCACCTAATGCACCATGACACAATGCATGCCCCAACAACATTCCAATGACACTTAATGATGAAAAGTGTCCATCAATCAATGTCATGCCAATTTGCGCCACCAAAGACCGCACCAAGACGCACACAAAAAAAAAACAACCGATGCACGACAATCCAAGATCCAATCGCGCCACCAACCAATGCGTGCACAATAACACACCACTAACCCGCGTGCCCAACAACACGCGCCCATGCTCCATGCCTGGAGCTCGATCCGCCCCCAAGGGGCCTAAAGAGCATCACCAACCTTTAGCGTCTCTCCTCCTCCACCTGAAGCGAGATCTACAGGTGAACAATTTTTAGGACACTCCCTCTTCCAATGACGTTTCTCCCTCAGTTTGCTAGTTGATTCGAGTCGCCTCCACCTAGACTTGAATTCTCCTAACCGCCAAATTCAGATATAGATCCAGATCACTCGTCTGGTTGAGCACGCCATATCGATTGACGCATGCCAGAACCGAAAGCGTGCCGGATGTACTAAAACTAGATCCACAATTCCAATGCTCCACAACAAGAGCCTACTAGCTCCCCCAACAAGGAACCCGATAGCCTCCCAACAAAGGCTTGGTGTGCTTGTACCCCCTGTTTCAGAGGCCAACCAGCGGAAACCCAATCTTCCCATCAAACCCAGATCTTGATCACGAACCCACCATCGCTCCTCTTGAATCTCAACGTAACCAGGCTCTGATACCACTTGTTAGGATTCCAATACGCGAGAAACAAGAGAAAACAAGAACAAACAAAGAGAAGATCACGAACAAAAGAATTTACGTGGTTCACTTGTTTTGAGACTAGCTACATCCACGACCAAACCAACCAACTTATTGATGAGAAGCTAATACCAATTACAAGCACACACCAAGTCATGACCCTAGCATCTACTTATATACTAGTACAAGACTTGGAGTCCAAGTAATGTCCAAAACTAATCCGAGATAAACTAGGACATAATTCATCCTAAATTGTTTTCTTACCCAATAAGGACAATACCAAATATATTAGTCAAAGTAGACCCCTACAAGAAATCAAAGAGATTTATAATTCTGAACGTGACTAAGTGGGAAGCAGTGTTCGGGGGGGGGGGTGGTCGCATGGTGCCTTTTGTGTGCCCTAGCAACCATGTTGTGTTCTTGGACCAATATCGAACCAAACACATTCTTGTTCGCACTTAATGTAGTGATAGTTTCTACACATATAACACAACTGTCAGTTCATTCACCCTCCGGGAGCTTGTTCTCTTCAATTGTTGTGAGAAAGCTGCTGTGAATTTTAGATAAAATGTGTATAATAAATATTACGTGAAACTTGTGGTGAAATATTGAAATAGCGATTTCGTGTTTGGTAAAATAAACTGTGAACCTCCTGTGACATAGTAAAATGAAAAAATTATATTAAATGTACAAATTCGGTAAAGATTAATACTGAATATTTTCAAAAACATTAAGGTTAAAATTGGTTAAAGATAAACTACTCAAAATAAGGTTCCGGAAAAGCATATCTTCCCTTGCTTACTTAAAATTGTTGCGAGACAGCAAAAACTGTAAAACCCTAAAATATCTATAGGGGTCAAACTGTGATAATTTAAAATTTTGAGTTAGTTGTGTGAATTTATTTTTCAGCAGTGCTTGCTGACATCTGGTCAACAAGAAATATCTGGAATGTGAATTCAAATGGGGTAAATATGCAAATATTATAAATTGGGGCAAACTTATAATGTCTAAAAACTTGAATATATAGCTAATGCGTGGCCAATCTCAGGTTTCTGGATGTTGTGGGAAATTAAGCAAGTAGATAAAGTCAGTGGGTCAAGTATGAAATTTCTTGAACTCAATTGTTACATAATTCCACTCTTACCCTAACTTTGGGAAAATTGCGCTTGCAGCCCCTTGTGCATGAAAGCCACTTGTCATTCTCATTGTGACACTTCAAGAGTGAGGTGGAAGTATTTCAATTTTCTCCTCCAACACCTACTGCATTGGGTGAGATAAAACTCTTCTTCCTCTAACTTCACCTTCTACATCTTCTCCACCATCCACCATCTCCATCGCAGAACCCCCACCACCCCGCCATGAAATACAAAAATGCTTGACCTGGAAGAAGTCCCAACCCGACGAGCAAAAGCCCTCTGAGAATTTGGATGTTGGTGAAGGGACGAGGGAGATAATCGGGTTTGAAGGTGAGGAACCCTAATTGCTTTTTTGGTTGGTTTCTCCCTCTCCGTTCGTTTTCATTATAATTAAGTTCGATTTTTTTGATCCCGAGGCTAAGGCGAGGTCGGGAGCCCAGATAATAAACAATTCGTTGAAAAACCACAGGTCGCCAGATTTGGGCCGAGCTTGGCGCCCAAAACCACCATGGCCACAAGAGCTTCGGTAAGGCCTTGTTCTTGTTTCTTTTTCGCCATTAATTGAAGCAATCTGGTCGATGCAATACCCTAAGAATGTTAAAAGCATCTTCTTACAACCAAGCCGCAAATTTGGTGGGTTTCAACCGGTCATCTGATCATTTTTCGGGTGACGAGGCAGCCCTGTTCCGGGGGCTGCAACTCCTTTGTTGTGAGTCCTTTTTGAGTGATTCTTGGCTCCTAGGAAACCCTTAACTACCCCCTACAGTTCCCTTTCGAATTTTCCCGGTATATTTCAACTCTAACATGTCCGAATTTGATCTTGAAGTTGCTTCTCTTCGTGTTCTGGACAAAAAATGTTTTCAGACTTGCAAATTCATCTCAACTTTGTGAATTAATATAGATGCCAAAAATCAACCAATTTGAATACAATTCTTGATGTGAATTCTTGGATATTTAGGCACAACTATCATCTTAATTTGGACTAGGGAATCAGTCTCTATGTAATACCCTGTTTTTATTATAGGGGTAATTTGTAACTTTTCGTATAATTTAGATGTGAATTGTATGACGAGAGGGGAGGTAGTTGTAGTTTCACAAAAAATGGGCTAGTTAAGTTGGGGGTAGAAATTGTATTTTGTAGAAACTCTAAATCCTAATGAGCAATTAAATAAAAATAGATAAAATAAAACAAAATTAAACCAATTTTTTCCACATCCCCCAACACCTGCTAACGGGTTTCTCCCATTTACACACAATCTATCTTCTCATTTTTTTTTCTTCTATTTAAATCTCTTCTTCATATTCTCCTTCAAACCCGACAATACCACCAACGCCATTGACAGCGTAAACCTATCTGCTTTTTCGCAAGTGTACGATCAAGTAATATAGAGTATGTAATTGCGACTCTGGTTGTCGAACCCACGAGAACAGTTTCAGTTGTTGCTAATCAGAATTAGAATTAGACACAAAGTTTGTAAAAAGGAGGAAGGTTTGGGATTTGACTCTACTAAATTGCAATAAATAAAAACAGTAAAAAGCTTATTTTATTTTTCTGTTAAATATTTCGTAGAAATTGTTGTAGTTGTAAAAGTTGATAATTCTAAAAATCTAGATTCCAGGATCCCCTAGGGTTACTCTCCAGCTTTCATAGTATATTTGGTTTCAGAAACACACAGTGGTTTTTGTTTATGCCAACATACCAATAGTACAATCTCCTCTCGGTCTCATGCACCTATCACTCAACTGCAGATTTTCGGGTCCTCTCGGTCCACCTAAATCTGCAGGTTCGTTCTAAGTCTGCTAGGGTTACAGGTTCTCCTCTCGGTCTCCCCCTAAACGTCTAGCAGTTGGTCTAATGCTTATGGGCTAGTCCCCTGATTCTCTTCACCTCTCGGTCCATCAAGGCAGAGTACTAAATCCTGTCTTTTCTTCCTAACTTTCACTGGTCACTCTCGCGCACCAGATCCTGTCTGTAACACTCCAGGGTGATCAAGCCATTCATGTATGTAAATAAAATCAAAGACAGAATAATAAACAATCCATCCTGTATTAAGACTTAGCTAGCCATGCATCTGAAAATCAAACAACCAAGTCTGCTGAATTCATAAACCCTAGGTTCACCAAGAACCTAGGCAAAAGGTCTAGCTAGCTTGCATTATTTAAAAACAACGTTTCATAAAGAGAGAAAAGATGAAACTAGTTATTTTTCTGAAAATACTGGAAAACTGCTCCAATCCTGCTCTGCTCCAACTCCCGGCTGCTGTGAAACTGGCTGCTGATGATGATGATAGATGTGAGTGTGTATGCGTAACCCTAATTCAGTGCTGGGACACCTCCTTTTATACTGCCACAGTCTTCAAAACTGATGCACGAAATTCCTGTTTTACCCTCGAAAAGACCCGTCCTGGAAGCTTCTGGAACCCTTCTGTGCGTTCGAACGCACACCTCCTGCGTTCAAACGAAATGCGTCTGAACGCACCTCTTCTGCGTTTGAACGCAGGCCTTAGCCGTTTTTCTTCTTTTTCCTCTTCTGGCTCCTGGACCCATGCGTTTGAACGCAGCTCCTCTGCGTTTGAACGCACCCCTTGGCCTTCTCTTCTCTTGAGTGTTGAGTCCTGCGTTTGAACGCAAGAAGTGCGTTTGAACGCACCCCTTAACTTTTCAGCACTTCGGCCTCCGAAACCTGCGTTTGAGCGCAGACTGCCTGCGTCTGAACGCAGGACTTAGCCAATTTTCTGCCATTTTCCTGCTGCTCCCATCTCGTGCGTCTGAACGCAGATGCCCTGCGTTTGAACGCACCACTTAGCATTTTTTCCTCTTTTTCTGCTCAGCTTTCCTGACACGCTGCCTCCCATCCAAGTTAATCTCATGCATTTTTCGGCACCTGTTACCTGCACATCATAACACGCACCCGCGATCATATCCAACAAACAAAAGTATGCATAAAATTACTCAAATTTTACAATCATGATCTATAAGTCTCTGCCTCGTATCAGGTGGAAAATAAGCTGAAAATGGCCAAACTCAACTCTCACAGGGTTAAACCCAATGGTAAAAAGATGTCCCAGACTAATCCATTTTCAAGCTGTCAAAATACCCCCACACTAACCTCTGCTCGTCCCGAGCAGACCCTTGCATACTGCCTTGCAGACCCATTTTTTTCATACTTTAATTGCATACTTCCCCTCTTTCACAGATTCAAGACACAGACCAAAACACTCAATAGACAACTGACTCAGATACAGAATACACAAACTGACTCAAGACACAGCTAATTTTTTTTTTATATATATATTTTCTGAAATTGGGCAACCTCTCTATCATAAACTGAAATCATCAAACCCTCACAAGCTTATTTCGAAATTCCACAACACGCAGCAAGAAATGATATAAACTGATCCTATGCACAAATTCACTAAGGTATCCCCAAACATCCACCAAACCAACCAAGATAAAGCACGTCTCTTGACTTTGAGGGTCCAGGCATCTATAGTCAACAGATAATTTTTCTTCGCCAAGTCATTTGAGGTTTTCAGACCCTCTTAGCCGTTATTGCGTTTGTTTTGCAAATTGTCCCATTGCTGGGAGACACAACTCCTGTGTAATACGGCTTGACTTTAATTTCCCTCTTAAGCTCTAAATTGGATTGAATCCAAATTTTCCATGTGAATGGAAGCACATTATGTTGTTTCTCCTTTAAGCGCAAATTATTATTATTATTTTTTTTTCTTTTTTTTTTTCTTTTCATAATCCCCTCTGTTTTTTACAACTGTGCAGTAGAGCTTTAAGAGTGCGGGCTTTTTAGGATTTTCTCTTGGAACCACCTTGAGGGATGGTGGTGTACATTCTCCAACTTCGCTTAGGCCACAGATTTGTACCACATAAAACCGACTCTACACGAAGGTCCACCCCAGATTCCAAGAGTCCACCAGTTTCCACGGGAAACAGAATATTCAACTATCTAAAGACCAAATCTGCCTAGCACACTAGAGAAGTCAAAAGTATGCCTGTTATCTACTTTCCACATTCCTGAATACCCGGGATAGCCTGTCGTGAAAATTGTGCACAAAATACTAAAATTTGAAGTATCCCTGCTACGGTGCTTCCTACTCTCATAAGCTCTTTCATTGGACTCTCTTCAGTTTCTAGGTCCTAAGTTGCCCTTTCTCAATTTTTTTTTTTTTTTTTTTTTATTTATTTATATTTATTATTATTTTTTATTATTATTTTTTTTTTCATGCAAGGTCAGAAAGGTTGGTGGGTCGACTCAACAGAGAAAAAAAGTGCTGACTCAAAAATGAAAATAAAATGAAAAATAAAATTGACAAAAATATGCTGACATGGCTATGTAAAATTGACAAAAATATGCTGACATGGCTATGCAGAAGGACACGATTCCCCACCCCCACACTAGAGGTGGCGCGTCCTCGCGACTCTACTGATCTGGTCGGTAACTCGAATCTGTGTTCTCCGGAGTAGACTGGTCAGTCGGCTCGGGAGATGGTGAAGGGGTTCGCCCTCTGGCGCGTTTCCTCGCAGCATGGCGGGCTGCGGCAGCGGTACCAGCATGGCTGGCACCGGGATGGGCACTGCTGGCCCCTGGGTCTGCATGCTCTCTCCTAGGTGGGTACTGGGTACCGGGTCTGCCGGGGTCACCTACACTGTCTGCATGTTCAGGGCTCGGTGTGGGGTCATGGCCAGAGAAGCTATCATATGGCCGGCTATCCTCCATTGTCCAGCTTGGACAATTATCACTCGAATAGCGGTCCGGAAAATTAAACCTCTTACCACGCATGTTGCTTTGTATTTCAGCAAGTGCCGCCTCATGAGCTCTCATGGCGGCTGTATGAGCGTGGTAGATATGCTTCTGGGTCTTGAACAATTCGCCAAGACCCCTGGCCATTTTCTTGACCGTCCTTACCAGGTAGTTCTGTACAATTTCGTGGGCCTTAATTTTCTTTCTGACCCACTCCTCATGCTCAGTCCTCTCCAGGCGCCCAAAAGAGCTGCGCCTGGCCCCTCTGCTGGACTGCCCCAAGTCAGGGTCGGCCTGCCAGTGTTCGCTGGAACTGGCAGATCGGGACAGTGGGAAGGGACCTGGTAAGGCTGGAAGACCCCCATCACCGGGAGGGGGCGGTGGTGGCATACCAACACCCCCACCCTGAGGTGGAACATCATCATCATCGTCCACTTGGACAAATTCAGGAGGCCCGTGCATGGCCTCATGCAACGCACATCTCATGTTCTTGTACTTTCGAACCTGAATTGGTCGAATATCTCTCAGGTCGCCAGGAATTACCACCAGATAGTCCTGTGCCATTTTTGTTAACATCCCCAGGAGACCCAAACCCTTCTTGCTGTGGGTCTCTCTCCGTTCCCGGAAAAACTCACAAATAATCTCCGGGAGGCTCACAGGCTCGCGGGCCATCAGACAGTAAACAAGCAGGGCAATATTATAATCAATGTGGGTAAAGTGTTTTATACCCACAACTCTGTTTTTCACCCACTCTGTCCACCATCTCGCCTCTCGAATAAGGTAGGTCGCAGGGAGTTTCCGGTAGGAAGGACTCCTTTCAGGGTGGTACCAAGCAGCGCCGGGTACACCAGCACACAGGGTGGTCAAGATCTGCTCACTCAACTGCTCAGATGGATGACGACTCAGTTCCTGAAACTGACAGTCATCCAACACTAACTCCAGACCTAGACTCTCTCGGATACTCTCTGGGGTGATTCGAATCCATCTCTTTCTGCAGTAAATCCAGTCAATTGACTGGGCTTCACTGTTCATGCACTGCTGGAGATTGCTGTAAATCTCCTTAGCCAGCACAGAACTGACCTGCAGATTGGTAAACCCAGTAAACAAATCCCCAAAATGATCCTGCCCAGTATAGTTGAACAGTTCATCCCCCATTGCTACTCTATCACGGGGAAAAGTCCTCTCAGCGGGTATGTCATACCGAATCTTTTTGTCTTGCAGAAAGAAACGGTGAGCCTCCATGTTAACAAACCTATGGTCGCAGAAATGGTTAACCCTAAGCAATCGGCAGTCTATGATATTCAAAGGAGCAATCGCCCTATCCGGCCTCATGTAAGGTTGATCCTCCTCCATTTCAAGATGCAAACAGTAAAAATTGAAAATACTCAAAGAGAATGAAAAGATAGAACCTGGCTACCCGGAGTGAATCTTACGGGTACAGATCTGGAATTTTCTCTCTGGAGTGGATCTGTCGGTGTTTGGATCGGATGAGTTGGACCACCCCTACACTGTTCCTGACCTTCTGGTGGACCTGCGGTGGTCGTCGGAGGCTGCTGGCGGCAGACTGTTCTGGCGGCTGCTAGGGCAGAGAGAATTTTCTAGAGAGAGAGTTGAAAACTGGAAGACTTGTGTTAAAATGAGTCACTGTCATCCGTACAGTATATATAGGCAAACTTTCGAAAATTGCAGAATGGCCCCAAAATTTCAAAATTTTTCAAATTTTTCCGAAATTTTTGATCCCGCTCAAATGTGCGTTTGAACGCAGCTCCTGCGTTTGAACGCACAACTTAATTTTTTCTGGAAATTTTGAAGATCTGATGATCTGCGTTTGAACGCACGGTGTGCGTTTGAACGCAGTGCTTGAATGTTCTTGAATTTTCTGGGTCTGATGAGTTGCGTTTGAACGCACATGAGTTGCGTTTGAACGCAATGCTTATCTTCTGCATCTCGGGTAAGCTGCGTTTGAACGCACATGAGTTGCGTTTGAACGCATGCCTTTGTCTCTAGAAAATTCTCTACTGATTGGGTCTGCGTTTGAACGCAGGATCTGTGTCTAAACGCACGTCCTTAGATTTTTCCACCTCATCTCTGTCTTCTTGCGTTTGAACGCACATGAGTTGCGTTTAAACGCACCACTTGGTGGCTGTAAATTTTTACTGTGCGATCTGCGTTTGAACGCAGGTCTTATGCGTTTGAACGCAAAAGTGTTAACCGTTTCCAGGTCTTTTTCTGTCCTTTGGTGGGGTTGCGTTTGAACGCAGGGTCTCTGCGTTTGAACGCACACGTGCGTTTGAACGCATATCTTCTGCGTTTGAACGCACGCCTCTGCTTCCTGAAACACTGAGTTCAACATTAAATCCCTCTTTCTCACTTTTCTCTCGAATTATGAACATTGTAAAAATTATATAAAAACAACTAATCTATTTTGGGTTGCCTCCCAACCAGCGCTTGTGATTTACAGTCGACAGCCCGACTTTGTTACCTCTGCTGTAATCACGGAATGTCGAGGTAGAGTGCCTCTACCTCCATGATTTCCTGAGGATCCCTGTATGGCTTGACTCTGTTCCCATTCACCTTGAAAACTGTATTATCCCTCGGGTTCTCCAGCTCTACCACTCCCCATGATGTAATGTCCTTCACAATAAATGGTCCAGACCATCTTGAGCGCAGCTTCCCTGGATAGAATTTCATCCTTGAATTGTAGAGGAGAACCTTCTGCCCGATTTCTATCTTCTTTGGTAGAATGCGGTTGTCATGCCACTTCTTTGTTTTCTCTTTATAAATTTTGGCACTCTCATATGCAGTTTTACGGAATTCCTCCAGTTCAAGGAGTGCCATCTTCCGTTTGTTTCCTGATAAACTGTGATCCATATTCAGCTGCTTGATTGCCCAGTAAGCTTTGTGTTCCAATTCTACTGGTAAGTGACATGCTTTTCCAAACACCAGCTGGTACGGGGACATTCCCAGTGGGGTTTTGTAAGCAGTTCTGTACGCCCAAAGTGCATCATCCAGCTTTAACGACCAGTCCTTGCGTCCTGGATTCACAGTTTTTTCCAGTATGCTCTTTATCTCTCTGTTGGACACCTCTGCTTGCCCGTTTGCCCAGAGGGTGATAAGGCAGTGATACCTTATGGATAGACACCCCATACTGCTTTAGAACCTTGGCAAAGACTTTATTGATAAAATGAGAACCTTCATCACTGACCATGGCCCTCGGTGTTCCAAATCTGGTAAAGATGTTACGTTTGAGGAACCTTTCCACGACTGACGCATCGTTCTTCTGACAGGCTATTGCTTCCACCCATTTTGACACGTAATCTACTGCCAATAAGATGTAGAGATTTCCCAGAGACGAAGGAAAAGGACCCATAAAATCAATACCCCAAACGTCAAAAGGCTCGACTTCCTGCCAAAGTGTCATGGGCATTTCATTCCGCTGGGAGATATTTCCTGTCCGTTGGCAGCGATCACAACTCTGCGCATAATCATGGTAGTCCTTGAAAACTGTTGGCCAGAAAAATCCTGACTGCAGCACCTTGTGAGCTGTTCTCGGTCCGCTGAAGTGTCCCCCACACTGTGCTGAGTGGCAGTGCTGAATTACCTCCAAAATTTCGTGACATGGAATGCATCGACGGAGAATATTATCTGCCCCTTGTTTGAACAGATAGGGATCGTCCCAGAAATATTGCCTGCAATCTGAAATAAATTTCTTTTTCTACCAAGGGGTGATGTCTTCAGGGAGTGCACCACTGACCAGATAATTGGCAATGGCATAGTACCAGGGCCGTCTGTTGGTTTTGATCTTCATAATATGTTCATCTGGAAAATTTTCTTGAATGGGCACCACTTCTTCTGTAGGCTTTTCCACACGAGATAGATGATCAGCTACTAAATTTTCAACTCCCTTTTTATCCCTGATTTCGACGTCAAATTCCTGCATCAGCAGAATCCAACGCAGCAGCCTTGGCTTTGCATCCTTCTTCTCCAGTAAGTATTTCAGTGCACTGTGATCTGTAAAATTAATGACTTTAGAGCCTACCAGGTATGATCTGAATTTATCCAGGGCAAAAACGACTGCCAGCAGCTCCTTCTCTGTAGTCCCATAATTAATCTGCGCCTCATTCAGGACCCTGCTGGCATAGTAGATGACGCTGCACACCTTGTCCTTCCTCTGTCCCAGTACCGCGCCCATAGCGTAATCACTGGCGTCGCACATCAGCTCGAACGGGAGGGTCCAGTCTGGTGTTGTGATAATGGGTGCAGTCGTCAGCCTTTCTTTAAGCACGTCAAAAGCTTCTTTGCAGGCTTCGTCAAATACGAAGGGCACATCTTTTCCCAACAAATTACATAGTGGCTTTGTAATTTTTGAGAAATCTTTAATAAACCTTCTGTAAAATCCTGCGTGGCCCAAAAAGCTTTTGATTGCCTTCACTGTGGTTGGATATGGCAGCTGCTTGATTACCTCTATTTTTGCCCTGTCTACTTCCAGCCCTTTACTGGAAATCCTGTGTCCCAGCACTATTCCTTCAGTAACCATGAAGTGGCATTTTTCCCAGTTGAGTACCAGGTTTGTTTTTCTGCAGCGAATCAGAACTCTGGCCAGGTGGTATAAGCAATCTTCAAAGCTGTCCCCGAATAATGAAAAATCGTCCATGAAAACTTCCAAATTTTTCTCTATCATATCAGAGAAAATAGCCATCATACATCTCTGGAATGTTGCTGGAGCATTGCACAGTCTAAATGGCATTCGTCTAAAGGCGAATGTTCCGTACGGGCAAGTGAACGTCGTCTTTTCTTGGTCTTCTGGATTTATATAGATCTGGTTGTAGCCAGAGTACCCGTCAAGAAAGCAGTAATAAGCATGGTGCGCTAGTCTGTCCAACATCTGGTCCATGAATGGCAGCGGAAAGTGGTCTTTCAGTGTGGCATCGTTCAGCTTCCGATAGTCCATACAGATTCGCCAGCCAGTGACAGTTCGCTGGGCGATCTGTTCCTGATCAGCATTCTGCACTACTGTAATACCCCCTTTCTTTGGTACACACTGGACAGGACTCACCCAGGTGCTGTCTGTTATGGGGTATATAATTCTTGCTTCTAGCCACTTCATGACCTCCTTACGTACCACATCTTTCATAATTGGGTTTAGTCTTCTTTGAGGCTGGATAACTGGCTTCTTTCCTTCTTCGATTCTTATTTTGTGCATGCAATAATCAGGACTGATTCCCTTCAAGTCTGCAATTGTCCATCCGATGGCTTCTTTATGCTCTCAGAGTACCTCCAGTAGCTTTTGTTCCTGTTCCTGAGATAAAAGAGAAGAAACAATTACCGGCAGGGTATTATTTTCACCAATAAAAGCGTACCTGAGGTGTTCTGGCAACTGTTTTAATTCCAGGGCTGGTGGTTCCTGGAGTGACGGGACCAGTGTCATTTTCTGCTCACCTCCTTCATCCCTGTATAGCTTGACCCAGCTTTCTGTTCCCATGATCTGCTCATCCTGTTGCTCATTTGTTTCCTCTGGATACATGTCTTCAAATTCCTCCCATAAATCTTCTATCTCATCGCTTTCCAGGTCATCAACTACCTCTACTGCAAAGCAGTTTTCGTGCCCATAATGATCGGGAAGCTGGAGAGATTTGAAAACATTAAATTTTACTTTTTCTTCATTGATTTTCATGGACAGCTCTCCACTTTTTCAGTTAATAATGGCTTCACCAGTCGCCAGGAAAGGTCTGCCCAGGATCAGCGGAACCTCTCCTGCCTCCATATCCAGTATCACAAAATCTGCTGGAAAAATCAGCTCTCCCACTTTCACCAGGATATCTTCAATTACTCCATAGTCAGGTTTCACGGATCTGTCAGCCATTTGAAGCATAATTCTTGTTGGACGTGGTTCTCCGACTCCCAGACTTTTGAAGATGGTCAGTGGCATCAAGTTGATGCTGGCACCCAAGTCGCATAAGGCTTTTCCTGTGTATGCACTGCCCAGGGTTACTGGAATAACAAAGCTTCCAGGGTCTTTCTTTTTCAGTGGTAGACCATTTTTTACACAACCGCTCGCTTCTGCCGTCAGATTCACTGTTTCGAAGTCACTCATTCGCCTTCTACCATACAAGATGTCTTTGAGAAATTTCGCATAAGTAGGCATTTTGGCAAGTACTTCAGCAAAGGGTATGTTTATCTGTAATTGCTTGAATACCTCCAGAAATCTGGCTTAGTCTTTGCTGTCATCTCTCTTACGTGTCTTCAGAGGGTAAGGAACCTCCTTAGAAGTTGGCACTGTCTCTGGATTACCCTCATTCATTTGCGCTGCTTCCTGCTCGACCGAACCCCTTTTCTGAGGGTTAGCGGTTGAACTGTCTTCCCGGTCAATCACTTCCTGTTCAATAATCTTTGACTTTTCTGCGCGTGCATGACTGGGATACGGTGGATCCTGCAGTGCAATTCCACTCCGAGTTGTGATAGCATTGATTTGAGCGCGTGGATTGTTCACTGTGTTAGATGGTAAATTCCCTGGGGCTCGTTCTGCCTGGTTCTGTGCAAGCTGTCCATTCTGTACTTCCAAGTTGCGGATAGCAATCTTCATCTGGCTTACATCAGCCGTTAATGAGTCCATCTGTGCGAATCTCGTTTCCAACTGCTTATTGAATTTCTCCATATAGGACTCAAAATGTTGCTGAGACAGGTTTAGTTGTGGTGCTGCTTGTGCAGGCTGAGCTGGAGCTGTCTGTTGTGCCTGTGGCCTGTGCTGGAATCCTGGTGCATATACTGCTGCATTGGGATTTCCGTAGCGAAACCCTGGATGGTCACGTGTGCCTGGTCTGTAGCGACTAGGATCCCACTGCTGCTGAACATAGTTGGCATCTTCGGTCTGAAGCTCCAGAATTGCTGCGTCAAATTCAGGTTCGTCCACTGATGCCACCGTCTTCGTTTCTGTATACACCTTCTTGACTAGGTCCTGTACCACTTTCGTGAGATTGTCAATCCTGTCATCAACCACTGGTTCTGCTGCTGCTGCGAGCCTGCGGTCATCAAACAGGCGAGTATCATGTTTGGCTAATTGCTTCATCAGTTCGTATGCTCCATCTTTATCCACATGGTATAGAAAGTTACCCCCAGCTTCCCTATCAATCCTGTCTGCATTCTCCCTGTCAAGTGCATGGTAGAATACCTGCAGAATCTTTGCGTCCCCGAAGCCGTGATTGGGGCATTTTTTAACGAGTCTCATCAGCCTGTCCCATGCATCTACCACTATCTCCACCATCTGCTGTTTGAAAGACAAGATCTCACTCTGCAGTTTGATAACGCGGGATGCAGGGTAGAATTTTGCCAAGAAATCAGCAACACACCCTTCCCAGGTAGTGATAGACCTCGGTGGTCTTGCCTCCAGCCAATCCTTTGCTGTTCCGAACAAACAGTATGGGAATAAAATCAGCTTTAGCGTGTCCGCTTCGACCCCTCTATACTTAATCTTGTTGCAGTAATCCTCAAATTTTCCAAGGAAGTCGTTTGGATCTTCATCTGCCTTCCCATTAAAAGGACAATGAGTCTGGGCGGTCTGAATGGTGGATGATTTCAGGTCGAAGTGCTCTGCTGTAATGGGTGGCACTACAATAGCTGGTTGATGTCCTCCGGTTGGGACTTCAAAGTTTTCGACCAGCGCCCTTCCAGACCTGTTATAAGTCCTCTGATTGTTCCTGGCAGCAAAACCTGCTGCTATCAGCTCTTCAATGTAAAGAGCCATCTGGGCTGGAGTACGTTGCGGCTGTCCTGTGGGTGTTCCTGTTTCGGTTGTGGTGTCTTCTCCGTGTTCAGACATCGAGGCTCGGTGTCTGCGACTTTGCTCTCTGAAAAGTTTTTCGGGATCTTCGAGTGGTGATACCAGTTTGCTGGGCAATCTGGGCATAAACTAGAATAGCCTGAAAATCAGATTTCAAGAGCAGTAAGTCGAAAGAAAGTAACTGTAAAAATAAAAGAAAAACTCTGAGACTTATTCTAATGTCTTTTTAACAAAAACTGCAACCGTTCCCCGGCAACGGCGCCAAAAACTTGACAGCGTAAACCTATCTGCTTTTTCGCAAGTGTACGATCAAGTAATATAGAGTATGTAATTGCGACTCTGGTTGTCGAACCCACGAGAACAGTTTCAGTTGTTGCTAATCAGAATTAGAATTAGACACAAAGTTTGTAAAAAGGAGGAAGGTTTGGGATTTGACTCTACTAAATTGCAATAAATAAAAACAGTAAAAAGCTTATTTTATTTTTCTGTTAAATATTTCGTAGAAATTGTTGTAGTTGTAAAAGTTGATAATTCTAAAAATCTAGATTCCAGGATCCCCTAGGGTTACTCTCCATCTTTCATAGTATATTTGATTTCAGAAACACACAGTGGTTTTTGTTTATGCCAACATACCAATAGTACAATCTCCTCTCGGTCTCATGCACCTATCACTCAACTGCAGATTTTCGGGTCCTCTCGGTCCACCTAAATCTGCAGGTTCGTTCTAAGTCTGCTAGGGTTACAGGTTCTCCTCTCGGTCTCCCCCTAAACGTCTAGCAGTTGGTCTAATGCTTATGGGCTAGTCCCCTGATTCTCTTCACCTCTCGGTCCATCAAGGCAGAGTACTAAATCCTGTCTTTTCTTCCTAACTTTCACTGGTCACTCTCGCGCACCAGATCCTGTCTGTAACACTCCTGGGTGATCAAGCCATTCATGTATGTAAATAAAATCAAAGACAGAATAATAAACAATCCATCCTGTATTAAGACTTAGCTAGCCATGCATCTGAAAATCAAACAACCAAGTCTGCTGAATTCATAAACCCTAGGTTCACCAAGAACCTAGGCAAAAGGTCTAGCTAGCTTGCATTATTTAAAAACAACGTTTCATAAAGAGAGAAAAGATCAAACTAGTTATTTTTCTGAAAATACTGGAAAACTGCTCCAATCCTGCTCTGCTCCAACTCCTGGCTGCTGTGAAACTGGCTGCTGATGATGATGATAGATGTGAGTGTGTATGCGTAACCCTAATTCAGTGCTGGGACACCTCCTTTTATACTGCCACAGTCTTCAAAACTGATGCACGAAATTCCTGTTTTACCCTCGAAAAGACCCGTCCTGGAAGCTTCTGGAACCCTTCTGTGCGTTCGAACGCACACCTCCTGCGTTCAAACGCAGTGCGTCTGAACGCACCTCTTCTGCGTTTGAACGCAGGCCTTAGCCGTTTTTCTTCTTTTTCCTCTTCTGGCTCCTGGACCCATGCGTTTGAACGCAGCTCCTCTGCGTTTGAACGCACCCCTTGGCCTTCTCTTCTCTTGAGTGTTGAGTCCTGCGTTTGAACGCAAGAAGTGCGTTTGAACGCACCCCTTAACTTTTCAGCACTTCGGCCTCCGAACCCTGCGTTTGAACGCAGACTGCCTGCGTCTGAACGCAGGACTTAGCCAATTTTCTGCCATTTTCCTGCTGCTCCCATCTCGTGCGTCTGAACGCAGATGCCCTGCGTTTGAACGCACCACTTATCATTTTTTCCTCTTTTTCTGCTCAGCTTTCCTGACACGCTGCCTCCCATCCAAGTTAATCTCATGCATTTTTCGGCACCTGTTACCTGCACATCATAACACGCACCCGCGATCATATCCAACAAACAAAAGTATGCATAAAATTACTCAAATTTTACAATCATGATCTATAAGTCTCTGCCTCGTATCAGGTGGAAAATAAGCTGAAAATGGCCAAACTCAACTCTCACACGGTTAAAACCTATGGTAAAAAGATGTCCCAGACTAATCCATTTTCAAGCTGTCAGCCATCACCACCACAACCATCACAGCCACCACCTCATATTCCACCTCATCTCTCTCTCCCTACCTGAAACAACCCAGATCCTACGGTTCCAGCTAGTACAGCTTAACGATATTCAAAAGTGCTTTATTATAGAAATAAAAGGGAAAATCTTCCTTACATTATTGCACGAAAATGATAAAACAACGTTTGAAACCAAAACATACAATTACTAAAGGATGTTTGCTAGACATGACTCTAATCCTTAGCTCGTGTGCGTTTCCACCCCAGCTAGCTTGACATGCGGATTTTGAAATAGCGATAGCCGACCGCAGAAAATTTTAATTAGTAAAAACTAAGTAAGATATACCACAATATGTAAAACAGATTTTTTGGCTGGAGTAACACACAAATTGATTAAAATTCAATTTAAAGGATAACATACGTAAATGATAAATTTAGTGATAGAACTCAAGGCTGAAAATATTTTCAGATATACATAACCAGTAACCCAGATCCAAGTTTTAGTAATCAGTTTGGTTAAGGCGTAGCCCACGAGCCCCAACGAGTACGATGTGGACAGAGAGGTCACGATGGAATCATAATAATAATGGGGTGCATGTTGGGATGTACCAATTTCTCCCCGGACGTTAGTAGATAGCCTTTCACTATCCCGCCCTAACCATTCTAATGAGACCTTAAGTGTCGGCACCCCTATAAAGTCGTGACCTAAACATGCATAGGTAGTACTCATAGATTCCACGATAAATAAGAGGGTAAGTACCCTAGGGAAACCACACACAGGTGTTCCCGGCTGTTAGCCTTCACGCGCATCCTCAGCACATCGTTCTCAATTCTATTATCGTACAATTATCATTCCACATTACTTTCAAGTTTTCACAAGTAACCACACATTTTCAAATTAGTATTTGCAAAAGAGATTCAATACTTATCAAATTCTCCAGTATCACGATTATAGTAGTTCATGAGCGTTTTTGAAAGATAAACACACGCCAAGAGACATTTTGATAGTATAAATGTATTGTGCATATAACTTACCTGATAATGGAGAGAGATCGTCACCCGCAAGCAAGCTACGTCCTAGTAGTAGGGATTCTCAACGAACTGATTGTATACGAATTCATAATCTACAGTAATTAAATATTCCTATAGTAACACAAATTCGCCACACACCAATTTACAATTAAAATGTCCTATGTGGATGAAAGTGCGAATTCCCATAATCCCCCAAACAAATTACATTTTAGTAGCCACGTGTTGAACGTTTTGAATATACATTTCACAAGACTTTAACGGTTTTATAAATATAAAAGAATTGAAGAAAGCTTTATTTAATATAAAGAAGTAGTTATTGATTAATGATTAGAATATTAGAGCTATACTTTTATTTTAAATGAAGAGCTCAATTGTTTTTATAATAAAAGATATATTAACGAAAACAATGTTACTAAGTGAAAATAATTTATTTTGTGATATACACAAAACATAATATAGATATTACACTTATATTATTCAAAATACCACTCTATCATTTATAAAGATACAATTTTATTTTCAGAAAGTGATTGTTACTTGTATATGATAGTATATGTGTAAAATGCTAGTTTACCTTAAGTTGTAGAAAAACATGATTAGTTAGTTCTCACATGATGTAATAAAGTATGTTTGTAAAAGACAGTTAAACACACCAAAGTTTATGTACATACACAAAAGACCCCCACTGATTTTAGATTGAGCGCATCCACCCGCCACAAGTCTCATAACATACAGATATAACCCCTCCAGTTCACTTCAAGTTTCAAATCGTCATCTTCCCCAATTAAATCCACTGTAACTTCACCGAAAAATAAATCAAACATCTCATACATCTCTACACCCATAAGCACATACACACATCCAACCAAAAGATTCATGTAAATATTAGTGGATAATGGGAAACATTTGCATAATTTCTAGAATAAAAAAGGGCTTTGTGGGTTACCGAATGGAGGAGGCGACGAAGGAGGACGGCTGTGATGATGTTGGTTTTCTGCCGCTTCTTGGGTTCGCCGGAGAGAGGGAATCGTCGGAGGGACACGACAGAGGACGAGGAGAAGAGGAGCAGAGGACGACGCCGACAGGGGCGGCGTCGCACGACCAGCCAGCTCCGGTCCTGGGTCGCTGCCTGGTTCGTCGGCCTCGGCTTGCCGGCTGCTGGGTTTTCTCTGCGGCTTCGACAGAGAGCAGAGAGAGGGACAGAGGGTGCCAGAGAGAGATGAGGGATAACTGAGAGAGAGTGGAAGAGAGAAGCTGAAATTGAAAGCTTGGGTTTGAACCCATTCGGAGTCGACGGAGAGATTTTCTGTTTCAATTTGGTATGTCAAATTGGTGAAATTGATTGAAGGATTAATTCTTTGACTTGGAATGAATGAATTTTGAAAAAAATCGGGAGAGAAAATGTCAAGATTGTGGTTTTGATTTGGGGGGAATTTGCCGGAAACATAGCAGAGAGCTCTGCTCTAAAATGGTAGTGTGGAGAAGATGGAGGGAGAATGTGTAAGATGTGGGGGGTGTACCAATTAACGCGATGATTGGCTACGTAAAAGCTAACTAAAAACTATACTTTTGGACACGTTATAAAACATAACACTTTACCCACTCTATACATATAACTAATTAAAAACAAAAGTCATATTTAAAAACAGTTCTTTTGATAAAAATAAAAGTAATAAAAATAATAATAGTAATAATAACTATAACAATGGTAGTGATAATTGTAATAGGAAGAAAGACTATTTAGTTAAAGAAACAAAATATATATATATATTTTTTTGTTAAAACTAATTATAATACTAATAATAGTATTGATAATAATAATAATAATAATAATAATAATAATAATAATAATAATAATAATAATAATAATAATAATAATAATAATAATTGCAATAATATGCATAAAAAAACTATTTAGTAAGGAAAATACAATCATAATATCATATAGTGGCCCGGAATATTCGTTAAACTCCGAAAAATACCCCCTAAAAATATCGAGGTATTACATCACATCTCCATTAAAACAAAGCTTCGTCCCCGAAGCTCAAGGTCAAACGAGTCTGCCAATGCAAATATAAATCAAATCGCCCAAGCATAAATCAAATCACCCAATGCAATTATAAATCAAATCTCCCAACGCAAGTATGCAGTTCTAATGTTCACATAATAACAAGACAAGACGGGTAATTAAATGCATGGTTGTTAAATCACATCTCCCTTAAAAGGAGTGACGTTTACGTCACTCGACTCAGAGCTGTTCGAAGAGGTGTGGGTAAGGGAGAGATCAAGTTCGACAGGCTCGAAATCAAGGATATGACTCGGGTTAGGAAAATAAGCTTTGAGTTGGGACATGAAAGACGTTATGGACTCTACCTACTACAAACGCTGAAGGATAGGATGACGTCAGCACATGTGTTAACGTTACCTAATGAAGGATGAGAATTTGAAGTCCATAGCGATGCATTCAAGCATGGGCTAGGATGTGTTTTAATGCAAAGAAAAACTGGCAAGGTGATCGCTTATGCTTCTAGGCAATGAGAGTCTTTTGAGAAGAATTACCCTACTCATGATTTGGAGTTGGCAATCATAGTGTTTGCACTGAAGATCTGGAGGCATTATCTCAACGGTACGACTTGCAAAAATATACATATCACAAGAGCTCGAAGTACATATTAACCCAAAAGGAGTTGAATATGCGACAAAGAAGGTGGTTAGAATTGTTGAAGGACTACGACATTAATATCCAATACCACGAAAGAAAAGCCAATGTAGTAGCGGATGCATTGATTTGAAATACGATTTATACGGTAAAATCAATGTGGGTTTTGCCAATTAAGCTTTGCGAAGGGCTTCGAAGGCTGGAGATCTGAGTTTGCATAAAGGGAACCACGACTAGCATGTTGTGAAATTTGACGATAGTAATGGAAATCTACGTAGATAAAAAGGATGACAGGAAGAGGGTGCTTTCAAACAAAAGATCAAGGAAAAAAAATCAACAATGGCGAAGAACTCGATTTCAAAGTAGAGAAAGATGATAGAGTGAATTTCAAGGAAAGATGGTGTGTATTAATCAAATGCGTGGATGTTAAATAGAAGATTATGAAAGAAACTCATAACACACCATAATCGGTACATCCAGGAAAAGGTTATACAAGGATTTGGAACAGTACTTCTGGTGGAAAGATATGAAGAAGGAAAGTAGCAGATTTTGTCAAAAAGAACTTTCGGTGTTTGACTTGTCAAAATGTCAGGCTCGAGCACAAGAGACCAGGCGGGATATTGCAATAATTGGAGGTTGGAAATGGGAATCCATCTCAATGGAATTTGTTACAGCTTTACCTTTTTCGAGGAATGGGTTTATCCCGATCTAGATGGTAGTCGATAGACTGAACAAGGCGGCAAGATTCATATCTGTGAAGGACACGTGAAACATGGAAAAGATGGAAGACGCATACATCAAGAATGTGGTAAGACTCCACGCAGTACTTAGCTCGAATATTTCATATAGAGGTTCAAACTTCTCATCACACTTTTGAAAAGAGCTTCAAAAGGCCAAGGGTGCCGAGCTAAGGTTCAGCAAAGCGTTTCTTCCAGCTACGGAGGGACAGACTGAAGGGACGCTTCAACGTTGGAAGATATGCTAAGGGCATGAATTTTGGACTTTGGAGGTTCATGGATGGACAATTTACCACTTATCCAATAGGGATTGCACCCTACGAAGAATTGTATTGGAGGAAGTACAAGAGACCACGTGTGTAGGAGGGACGTCAACGAGACGATCATTCTTTGACCAAAATTGATCGAGGACTCGACAAACCAGATTTGGATGGTTCAGCAAAGGATGAAGGCGGCCCATGATCGACAAGAGTCTTACGAGAATTTGAAGAGAAATCCATCGGAGTTCGAGGTTGGCGACAAAGTGTTCCTAGGAATTTCATCTACCAAAGGGGTTATGCGTTTAAATAAGAAAAGGAAAGTTGGGTCTCAATTTTATGAGACCATGCGAAGTGCTGGATTGTATAGGAGAGGTTGCTTATCACCTAAGTAATCACTTCTGAGAGGATGGTCAAGGCTGACACAATTTGGATTTTGGGTCTACTGGTTATACCCTTATAGGATAGACGTTCACCTTTCGGGTCCACGAAACCTAACTTTTTGGTTTGACACCCTCTACGGTTGGTTTGTAGTTGCTAAGCCAATCATACTTAAGATGATGTCTGGGTTACCAAGATTGAAAAGAATCAGATCAAAAGGTAGTTTGGCCCTTTAGACTTCTAGGTTGACTTCAAGTTATATGGTATTACAAGATATGACTTCTCCACTAAGCGCAGAGATGAAGATAGATATTGGGGTAGGAGTTGGTAAGTCTGTCTTCTTAGCAAGGTAGATGATATCAAGGAAAGAATCTATTCCAATGCACATACATGCACCACATTAGTTTTGAAACAATAAACATTTATTGATCCACCCATCAAATAATCCACATGAAAATTTAAATGATAGAAGAAACAACTCAATCCCAAAAGTAAATATCAAAACACAAAGTAAGCTAAGCGTTCACTCTCGTGATAAAACCAATGAAATAAACGATGACCCTAAGGGTGGGATGTGCGTGGAGCTACTCCTCATCGTCAGTTTTGAACATGAACTCGATATCAGCGGCGTCAATCTCAATCTCTTCCGCTTTGTTGACTTCTTCATGCTCAATCTCGTCGATCTCGTCAATCTCGTCCTTGTTAGCATCCCAATCTACAAATTCTTCCTGTCCATCCTCATTTTGGTTTCCACCTTGATCTTGTTCCTCCCCTAGGTCTTCATCCAATTCCATATTTGCTTGGTCATCTTCCATTCCCAGTGCTTCGCCATCTTCACCTTCTCCTTCCTGGTTCTCGGCGTCCTGCGCCTGCTGCGCTTCCTCGTGTTGTATGGCTTGAGCTGCTAATGCCTCCATACGTCCTCGAATCTCGAGTTGGTTAATCTCAAAGTATTTTATACTCACGGTGCTTGTACCTAGACTCATTAGGTACAGCTTCCCCCCAAGCATTCCAAACTAGTACATCACGGTACTCGTTCCTCAGGTTCCTCCAAGGGTGTACATCTGGCAATCCTCGGAGTATGAAATGACAAATGGTTAACGGGTGACTATGTCTAGCATCAAGATGGCCCCATGCAATGCAAATATCTCCCACATATGCGCAGTACTGAGCTATGGTCTCCTGCTCGGGTTGGTACGTCACTAGCTCTGGTCGGTGTATAGCAGCGAGGTCCATTAGGGTGGGGATAGGCTGTCTATGTGCTCCATATATCTTGGGAATTTGGTCGGTTACTTCCTCTTCTTGGGGAATCTCTTCCTCTTGTGCTTGTTCCTCTTCCTCCGGCTCCTCCTCTTCTGGATCGGAATCGGGCTCCTCATCGGGCTCTTCCTCTTCCGGATTGGAATCGGGTTCGTCGTCAGACTCTTCTTCGTCCCTCTCTATTGGTTCTTCTTCGGGATCCTTCACTTTGTCTAGACGTTTTGCTGCTTCTTCCAAATCTTGGCGTAGAACTTTTGTGCTAAAAATGTAATGGCCCTCTACCTTCCATCCCTCCTCATTGGGAACTAACTCTCCATCTTCCTTCTCATGTACCAAATCCTCATAATCCTCCTTCACCCACATCCATGGTTGGGTATTAGGGAGTCCGTTCAGAAGGCAATGTCCTATCATGAGAGGGTGCTGGAAGCGGTCATCCCCAAGGTTCGAGAAACTCCCGTCATTATGCCGGGTCGTTACTCGGATATAGTACTCGGTAAGGGTCTCTTGGCCCTCTAGGTAGGTCATGAGCAGGGGTGAGTCTTCCGGCCAGAATACAAGGTGGATGTATGAAGGGTGAGTAGGGGCACGTGGTTTGACCATCTGAAAGAAGAAAAGAGAAGTCTCAGAAATGTTCTAAAACCACATATACACTCATTACTCGACAGAAATAAACTTAAGGAAATTAAAGCAATTATTTAACACCAATAACATAATCTAGCAAATTAGCAAGTAGCATGTCACATAGCAATTTATCCATTCTTAACTAACAAGGATTCCTAGATAATCATACAACACACTTAGAAAATTTAAACAACGGCTAAGCTAACCCCCATCCCCGGCTTGTTTAGTTTTATTTCCGGTTTTGGTTACCCTATGTCCATTTTAAATTTTGAAAAGCTTCCAATTATTTTTAATTTTTATATAATGGAGATCGAAAAGTCACACTAGCGTTGCAACCGTCGGCACTGATACCAACTAAAACAACCCGGATCCTACGGTTCTAGCTAATACAACTTAACGATATTCCAAAGTGCTTTATTATAGAAATAAAAGAGACAACCTTCCTTACATTATTAGACGGAAATGATAAAACAACGTTTGAAACCAAAAGATACAATTACTAAAGGATGTTTTCTAGCCATGACTCTAATCCTTAGCTCGTGTGTGTTTCCACCCCAGCTAGCTTGACCTGCGGGTTTCGAAATAGCGATAGCCGATCGCATAAAATTTTAATTAGTAAAAACTAAGTAAGATATACCACAATATGTAAAACAGAGTTTTTGGCTGGAGTAACACACAATTTGATTAAAATTCAATTTAAAGGATAACATACGTAAATGATAAATTCAGTGATAGAAGTCAAGGCTGAAAATATTTTCAGATATACATAACCAGTAACGAAGATCCAAGTTTTAGTAATCAATTTGGTTGACGCGTAGCCCACGAGCCCCAACGAGTACGATGTGGACAGAGAGGTCACGATGGAATAATAATAATGGGGTGCATGTTGGGATGTACAAATTTCTCCCCGGACTTTAGTAGATAGCCCTTCGCTATCTCGCCCTAACCATTCTAATGAGACCTTAAGTGCCGGCACCCCTATACAGTCGTGACCTAAACATGCATAGGAAGTACTCATAGATTCCACGATAAAAAAGAGGGTAAGTACCCTAGGGAAACCACACACAGGTGTTCCCGGCTTTAGCCTTCACGCGCATCCTCTGCACATCGTTCCCAATTCTATTATCGTACAATTAGAATTCCACATGACTTTCGAGTTTTCACAAGTAACCACACATTTTCAAAGTAGTATTTGCAAAAGAGATTCAAGACTTATCAAATTCTCCAGTATCACGATTATAGTAGTTCATGAGCGTTTTTGAAAGATAACACACGCCAAGAGACATTTTGATAGTATAAAGGTATTGTGAATATAACTTACCTGATAATGGAGAGAGATCGTCACCCGCAAGCAAGCTACGTCCTAGTAATAGGGATTCTCAAGGAACTGATTGTCTACGAACTCAGAATCTAAAATAATTAAATATTCCTATATTAACACAAATTCGCCACACACCAATTCACAATTAAAATGTCCCATGTGGATGTAAGTGTGAATCCCCATACTCCCACAAACAAATTGCATTTTAGTAGCCACGAGTTGAACATTTTGAATATAAATTTGATAAGACACTAATGGTTTTATAAATATAAAAGAATTGAAGAAAGCTTTATTTAATATAAACAAGTAGTTGTTGATTAATGATTAGAATATTAGAGCTATACTTTTATTTGATTAATGATTAGAATATTAGAGCTATACTTTTGTTGATTAATGATTAGAATATTAGAACTGCTTTTATAATAAAAGTTAATTTAACGAAAACAATGTTACTAAGTGAAAATAATTTATTTTGTGATATACACAAAACATAGTATAGATATTACACTTACATTATTCCAAATACCACTCTATCATTTATAAAGATACAATTTTGTTTTCAGAAAGTGATTGTTACTCGTATATGATAGTATATGTGTAAAATGCTAGTTTACCTTAAGTTGTAGAAAAACACGATTAGTTAGTTCTCACATGATGTAAGAACGTATGTTTGTAAAAGACAGTTAAACACACCAAAGTTTATGTACATACACAAAATACCCCCATTGATTTTAGATTGAGCGCATCCACCCCCCACAAGTCTCATAACATACAGATATAACCCCCAGTTCACTTCAAGTTTCAAATCGTCATCTTCCCCAATTAAATCCACTGTAACTTCACCAAAAAAATAATAATCAAACATCTCATACATCTCTACACCCATAAGCACATAACCACATCCAACCAAAAGATTCATGTAAAGATTAGTGGATAATGGGAAACATTTGCATAATTTCTGAAATAAAAATGGGCTTTGTGGGTTACCAAATGGAGGAGGAGACGAAGGAGAACGGCGGTGGTGATGTTGGTTTTCTGTCGCTTCTTGGGTTCGCCGGAGAGAGGGAATCGCCGGAGGGAGACGACAAAGGACGAGGCGAAGAGGAGCAGAAGACGACGCCGACACGGCCGGGCAGCACCGGTCCTGGTTCGGCACCTGGTTCGTCGGCCTCGGCTTGACGGCTGCTGGGTTTTCTCGGCGGCTTCGACAGAGAGCAGAGAGAGGGACAGAGGGTGCCAGAGAGAGATGAGGGATAACTGAGATGTTAACTCAAAGAAACTTAAGTGTGTTTTGAGAAGTAACTGTTTTGAGTGATGAAAGACAAAGACAAAGCATTTCTGAGGCTCCAAGGCCTTGAGATACTGACACAGCTTCAAAGCCTTGAGAGTAGTTTTTATTATGCTGAATGTTCTAACAATATTGTGTTGCAAATTGGCTATCTGATAATTAAGATCAGAGATTTGCTGCAAATACTTATGTTTTATATTTTCTATATATCTAACACAATTGCAGATGTCCTGATTAGAGAGAATCAAAGATTTCTGGTCTTAACATTGAAAGACTGTGAAGCATGTTCAGAGCTTCAAGGCCTTGAGATGTGCCTTGAGCTGCTGATAGCTTTACAAAATTAATTTGATTCTTTCTTGCAGGGTTTGATATTTATTATTGTGATTTTTTGATGACTTCTAAGAGTCTTAAACTAGTTTATCATGAGTTATATCTTTCAGAAGTTAATCAGATTATTGTTTTATTCATTCATCCATTTTTTATTCATAAACTGGAAATCCAAACAGACTTAGTCCTGTTATATTTCTTGATTTTGTTGTTTCTATGTTTTAATGTTGTTGTAGGTTTGTTAAACGTGCAAATGCAATCTCAACAAACTCCAACGGATATCTACTCAGAGCTGTTTGAATTGCAGTTGAAACAGGAAGAGGATTTGTAGGAACCGAGATCCTAAAATCTTTCATTCAGTTGCAGTGAGTAGATAAAAGACTGGTTTGAATTTTGAAAGGAGAGAGGCTTGCAGAAAACTGAGAGAGGTGTGAAATATTCGTGGGAGATCAATCATTCAAACACACAGACATTCAAGCTTCAATTCCTGATTTCTGAAGATCAATCATTCCAATTTCCAGTAGAACACATCCAGGCCTCCACAAGCTTATTCTTCTACTGTGTTCTTCATCTGTTTTGTAATCTGCTCATCTTTTGTATATCTAAAACCTCACTAAACCTAGTGGTTGGTTGTTCAAGTGAACAACAAGAGGTTCTTGTTAGCTCAACAGTTAGTAGCTGATACTAGATAGGTTTGGAACTACAAGTTGTATAGGTGTATGCGAAATCACTTAGGCTTGAAGATCTAGGGCTGTTTCTGTGTGAGTAATAAGAAGTGTTTGCCCAATCCTGGTGGGATTAGATCCCTCAGGCAGAGATTAGGTCCATTGGGACTGAACTCTGTAAATTGCATTGTGTTCTTTACTTTACAGTTTTGTTATTTTCTGTTGCACACAACTCAAATCAAACTAGGGTTTATAAGTTGTTCAGAACTGGTTAGAGTTCAAGGCCTTGAAGCTTTCTATTTTTCCTTTGAAAGTTTCTGACTGTTTTCTAAAATCTCAAGGCCTTGAGATTTGAGTTTCTCACAAAGTTAATTAGTTAAAATCTGTGTTTTGCAAAAAGTTTCCATACTCTATTCAACCCCCCCTTCTAGAGTATTTAGGTCCTGTATTTAGTCTACATTACACAGTTTCAATTGGTATCAGAGCTTGGGTCACTAATATAGATCTAACAATCTTGTGACTATGAGTAATGTAGGAGATGGTGGATTCTCACAAGGAAGGGCAGCCAACAGACCTCCATTGCTCTGTGGTGATAACTTCATGCACTGGAAGGCATTGATGAAGATGTTCATCATAGATCAAGACATGGAACTGTGGTCAATAGTTCAGAATGGTCCTCATGAGTACTATACTACCATTGATGGTGTCAGATGCATCAAGTCTGAGGAAAATCTCTCAGTTACTGAACAGGAAAAGGTATCAAAAAATTACAAGGCTATGAATCTGTTATACTGTGCTCTTAATGCAGATGAGTTCAACAGAGTATCAAATTGAAAAAGTTCCAAAGAAGTATGGGACAAACTGGTTGTGACATATGAAGGGACAAGCCAGGTTAAACAGACCAGAATCAACATACTTCTGAGGCAATTTGAGTTGTTCAAGATGAACTTAGATGAGACCATCAAGGATATGTTCAAAAGATTCACTGATGTGGTGAATAATCTGGAGTCATTGGGAAAGAAGTTTTCAAATGAAGAAAAGGTCAGGAAAATTCTGAGAAGCTTGCCAAAAGCCAAGTGGGAGCCAAAGACAACAGCCATTGAGGAAGCTCAGGATTTAAGTCTTCTTCAGCTAGATGATCTTCAAGGAAAGCTGCTCACTCATGAAATGTCTATGAAGGATGTAGAAGGTGATCTGAGTGAAAATATCAAGAACTTAGCACTCAAGGCCAAAGACAGTGAAAAATCTCAAAGCCTTGAGACTGAAGATGAGCATGATGATGAAGAGGCTTTAGCATTGATCTCCAAGGCCTTGGCCAGGATTCTCAAGAAGAAAATAAACTCTTGTAACAGGGACTCTGGTAACAGGGACTACAATAGAGAGAGATCAAGACCTTCAAGCAGCAAGGACTACAAAGGTAAATCTTCATCACAATTACATAAAACTAAAGTAATGAATTATTTTGAGTGTGGTGTTGCAGATCATTTAGTATGGGATTGTCCACAAAATAAGAAGAACATGAACTTTCAAAAGAAAGACAGTGAAAACAGAAGGAAGAAAGCCATGATGGCCTCTTGGAGTGATTGTGATTCTTCAAGTGACTCAGACACAGAAGAAGATCAAGCAAATTTGTGCTTCATGGCCAAACATGAAGAAGAAAAGTCATTAGACAGACATATTGAAGAAATGGTAAAAAAAAACTTCTTGCTAGTCCTTCTGATGTACTTCCTGAAATTCTCAAGAGTATGTTTTTAAATAAGGAAAGTTATAGAAATGAGATTTCTTCTTTAAAGATTAAGATTAATGAGCAGGTAAAAGAAAACGTGGACCTAGTTTTTACCAACAAAACTGTTGAAGTTTCTAAGACAAAAATTGAAAAGGACTTCAAGGCCTTGGACAGCAGGTTCAAAGCCTTGAAGGCACAGATAAAAGAGATTGCTGATCAAAACACTCTTTTGACTGAAAGATATGCTGATCTAAAGACTCATTATGAGGATTTAGAACAACAAATCTGTTCTTTGACTGAGAAACTTCAAGAGTCTAAAAAGGTCCTAGCCAGTTTTACAGGATCTGAACATAATCTAAATCTCATTCTTGGAGGAAGTCTGAAATCAATGCCTAAAAGTGGGATTGGTTATAATCCAAATTTTCCAAAGAAAAGCCAAACTACTTTTGTCAAATCTAGTAGCAGACATTCTCCAAAGTGTCATTACTGTGGAAAAATTGGTCATATCAGATTAACTTGTCCCTTCAGAAGATCAGAACCACACATTATGAGGAATACTTATCCTTATCAGCTTAAGGTACAGGTTAGGCAGGTTTGGGTTCCAAAAGTAATTAGACCACCAAACATGGCTGATTCTGAGTATGACTCAAAGTTCTGCACTTGGTCTAACAGCCTGTTGAGGCAATGATTTACTTTTGCAGGATGTCACCAAGGCCTTGAAAGATCAGAAATGGATATTAGATAGTGGATGTTCCAGACATATGAGTGGAAAGAAATCTCTCTTTACTGAGCTTACAGAAAAATCTGGAGGAACAATCACACTTGGTGATAAAGCAAAATGCAATATTATTGGTATAGGTAGTATTGGTGATGGTTCTACCAACTCTATCTCTGATGTTTATCTTGTGGATGGACTTAAGTATAATCTGCTTAGTATCTCTCAGTTATGTGATAAAGGTTATAAAGCTATATTTGACAAGGAGAAATGTGTGGTGCAAGATGAGAAATCTGGAGATTTCATACTCACTGCTCCTAGATCATATAATCTATATGCTATGAGTACTAACAGTGTTGCAGGTGACAAGTTAAAATGCCTCAAGGCCTTGAAGGAAGATTCAAAGCTTTGTCACAGAAGGCTTGGGCATATTAGTATACAAACCTTGATAAACTCATCTCAAAGGATTTGGTAAAGGTTTACCATCACAAAAATTTTCAGATGATGAGGTTTGCAAGGCATGTGTACAAGGTAATCAAACCAGAAGCTCATTCAAGCCAAAGAACTTTGTAAGTACTTCTAGACTCTTAGAACTGTTGCATATGGACTTGTGTGGTCCTATGAGAGCTCAGACGCCAAAAGGTAAGAGGTATATGCTTGTTATAGTAGATGATTATTCTAGATTTACTTGGGTGATGTTTATTAGAGACAAAACTGAAGCCTTATCTGAATTTTCTAGGTTGTGCAAAGAGCTTCAAACTTTGAAAAATTTACCTGTTGCATCCATTAGAAGTGATCATGGTAGGGAATTTGATCAACTTGAGTTTGAATTGTTTTGTGCAAAGCATGGCATATCACACAACTTTTCTGCACCTAGAACTCCACAGCAAAATGGAGTAGTTGAAAGGAAAAATACGACACTTGAGGATATTTCTAGAACCATGCTACTTGAAAGTAATTTGCCAAAGTTCTTGTGGGCAGAAGCTGTTAATACTGCCAATTATGTGCTAAATAGATGTTTGATTAGACATATTTTGAAAAAAATACTCCTTATGAACTGTTTAAAGGTAGGAAGCCTAGCGTTTCTTATTTCAAACCTTTTGGTTGTATCTGTTTTGTGCATAAAAATGGTAGAGACAATCTTGGTAAATTTGATGCTAGGAGTGATGAAGGTGTATTTCTTGGATATTCTCAAACTAGCAAAGCTTATAGAGTTTACAATAGAAAAACCAAGATTGTGGAAGAGAGTATTCATGTGTTTTTTGATGAAAGTACTAAGGATTCTCTGAGTGAAAATTTTGCAGATCTAAACTTCAACAAGCATGAGTATGATGATGATGCTGTAAAAGAGGACAAAGGCAAAACTAATGTGCAGAATCAATCAGCAGAATCTCAAGGCCTTGAACCTCCTGCAGGGCCAAGATCTCAAATCCTTGAGACAGAAGCTGAAACTTTCTATGATGCTCCCTCTACTGTTTCAAGAACTCAAAGCCTTGAAGGAGAATATTCCTGGATACCAAGGAATAATTTCAAGTACCTTGCAGATCATCCAGCTGACAATATCATATATGATCCATCAACCAGAACTCAGACAAGAGGACAGTTGAAGAAGTTGTGTGCTTTTAGTGCCTTTGTATCATTGATTGAGCCTAAAAATAACAAGGAAGCACTAGAAGATGCAGACTGGATCATTGCAATGCAGAGTGAGCTGAATGAATTTGAAAGAAACAAGGTGTGGAATCTGATTCCCAGGCCAAAAGAGAAATCAGTTATAGGAACCAGATGGGTGTTCAGAAATAAGCTTGATGAGAATGGCAAAGTGGTAAAGAACAAAGCCAGACTGGTGGCACAGAGATAAAATCAGGAAGAAGGTATAGACTATGAGGAGACTTTTGCTCCTGTTTCCAGGTTAGAACCTATTAGAATACTTCTTGCATTTGCATCTCACAATCACATAAAGCTTTATCAAATGGATGTCAAATGTGCTTTACTGAATGGTTATTTACAAGAAGATGTTTTTGTTGCACAACCTCCTGGTTTTGAAGATGAAAACTTTCCTGATCATTTTTACAAACTAGACAAAGCTCTTTATGGGTTAAAACAAGCTCCAAGGGCTTGGTATGATAGACTTTCAAAATTTTTACTTGACAACAATTTCAAGAGAGGTCTAGTTGTTAAAACTCTTTTTATTAAACATCATGAAAGTGATTTGTTAGTAGTTCAGATCTATGTGGATGATATTTTATTTGGTGCTACTAATGATGCTCTTTCAAAAGAGTTCTCTAGTTTGATGTGCAGGGAGTTTGAGATGAGCTTAATGGGAGAACCGAATTTCTTTCTTGGACTTCATATCTTATAAATGAAGAAAGGAATATTTGTACATCAAGGAAAGTATACCAAGGACTTATTGAACAAGTACAATATGTCACAGTCCAAGGTGCTTAAAACTCCTATGAGTTCATCACTCTCATTAGACAAGGATTCAAATGGTAAGAGTGTGAGTCAAAAGAAATACAAAGGTATGATTGGATCACTTTTGTATTTAACTGCTAGTAGACCTGATATTATGTTCAGTGTTTGTATGTGTGCTAGATTTCAAGCAGATCCTAAGGAAAGTCATTTAACTGCTGTCAAAAGAATTTTTAGATATTTGAATGGAACCAGAGACATGGGGCTTTGGTATCCAAGGAGATCTAATTTTATGTTAAGTGGCTATTCAGATGCATATTTTGCAGGATATAAAGTAGATAGGAAGAGTACTTCAGGATGTTGCCAGTTTCTTGGATCTTCACTGATCAGTTGGCATTCGAAGAAGCAAAATTCTGTAGCATTATCAAATGCAGAAGCTGAATACATTGCAGCTGGTGCTTGCTGTTCACAAGTTTTATGGATTGCTCAGCAACTTAGAGATCTTGGATACAATTTCAGAAATGTGCCTATTCATTGTGACAACACAAGTGCTATTTCAATCTCTAATAATCCAGTCTAGCACTCAAGAACCAAGCACATAGATGTGAGACATCACTTCCTTAGAGATCATGCAGAAAAAGGTGATATGGTGACCATGAAAAATGACTCATCAAGTAACCCCCACATTTGTACTTATTATTCAATTCTTCAATTTTGCTGTTAATGACAACTACTAAATAATTTGATTATATGAGTTACTAAATTGCTAATGATAAATTGAATGATAATTACGCTAATAAAAATAAGTTACTAAATTGATAATAATAAGATCTTTTTTCAGAAACTAGTAACGTATTTTGGATGTATTGTATAACAAGTAAAATCCATAATTTAATATGTAAATACAAATATTACATTATCAATTCCATGATACACCCTTTAACCTCTATATGGTCCATCATAGAGGAGAACTGATAAAATTTATGTCCGGAGAAGAAAATGCTTAACAAATTATGTTGTGCTAATGGTATGAAATAATTAAAAAATATTTTTACTAAAGAAAGAGAAAGAAAATTTAGAATTTCCAATAGAAATTTATATGTTATACAAGAAAATCCTATTACTTATATAAATAGAAATCTTGCATCAAATATTGTAATAACTTTTTTTAGCAATGTCAAAAAAATTACATCACGTGATAAAAAATATAATGATTGATAATACTCCCATTCCAACTCCACACAACAATAGATAAATAAAAATGAGCATAAAACGTATAATCGTGGCACCATTACGACTCTACACATTATTACAAGTAACTATTTATATATTATCTTACGGTTACACTTTCTAAGTATTTTAATATGATTAAATAATTCACTTTATTGTTTTACTATTGTTATCACTTAAGATGCTCTATTTCATATCCAATATGATGTAAGAATATTATTCGCTTAATCAATAATTCAATCTCCTTTTATAATATATATATATATATATATATATTATCGTGAAAGTTTAAAAATCTTGACTTAAGAAATCTGGTAATTGAAAAATATTGTCCATACTTATTAAAATTTCTAAAAACAGTGCTGAAGATAGGTAGAAAAAGAATATGAAAATGAAGAAGGGAACATGTAATCGTGGTACCACCACGACGCCCCACAATATTACATATTTGTAGAGTGACGATCTATAGTTAGACTCTCTGTATGTTGTCATAATTTTGACATTCACATCATCGTTTTACTACTATTATCACTTCTACTATTCTATGTCTTATCCGAAATTCATTTTAGATGACATTTTTTTATAATAATTATGTACACAAACCGCACAATAGGTCTATTGCATTCAAGCAAATTTATAACGAAGTTTCATCTGGAATGGCAATATTCTAATGTATTTGGTTTGCTGCATGTATAAACTTATGTCAATATTACGTAAGTTTATAATTATTGACATGACGAATCCGGTAATTGCAAAATATTGCCCACTCTCATTTATGTTTATAAATTTGCTTAATTTACTTTAGAAGTTACTATCAATTATTTAATTTTTGGTTGGTACTTTTGTAAAGGCTGAAAATAGTATCACTATATAATGTCAAGTTTATTTTGGTCCAAAAATGATATTACAAGGATTATCTTTTATCAAAAGACAAGAGAAAAAACCTTACATTCTTTCATTTTAATTTTTAGCAGAGAAAAAATAAAATTCATATCCTCAGGTGTTGCTCAATTGTAGGATCTTATCGACGTTCATGAATGACAAATCATGGATGCACCATGGAATCAGATTAAAATGGTACAATTATATATATTTTCATCAACTTAGTTCACGAACTGGAGATAACAGTCAATGTGGTCACATTCCCCGCAAATTAAACCACCACCTCTAGGTTCCAAGACTGATAGAACTATGGTAAGTGACTTCTATGAATGATGATAAAGTTTTCAACCACGCTATTACGTGAAATCACCTCGAATATGAAAATAATTATGATAAACAAAACAACAAAATGTAGTGTTCATCTAAATCAAGAATTTCACTTGTTATGTAAAAGTTGTAATTTCATGACTCTCTTAGAAACATAGTATTTTCATGTTTCACGGTTTTGACTAAGGTAAGAACAAAAAACTCTTATGGGAACATCCTTTTTTTTTCTAAAATTGGATGAGCTGAATTGCATTTCTAGAATAATGAGCGGATTTGCTTTTAAGTTGAGATAGTTTGTTATGAACATTTGGTTAATATTTTATAAATATTAAATAAAGAAAATGTTGATTCATTATATTTTTAGGAGTTTCATATGAGAGAAAATATGAATGCCCGTGAACTTTAAAATTGTCTATCACCTAAACTATATGTAAATGATAAGTTTTTTAATTACTATTAAATAAATATAGAACCGCTGGTCGACTATTCTCATTCTATGCAAGAGGAATATCAACATCATTTGTATCTCATAAAGAAAAAAATGGAGGTGAAATAAAAATTTGTAATTCATTTTTTTTGTACAATCTTTTTCTTCCTATAGTTTTTTTTATTATATATGAAAATAGTTTTGACAATCTGTTCTGCATTATCTCTCAGGTAAAATCCAATATCCACATCATTACCATTGAGTAAGTTTCCGTTATTTGTTATTTCTCCATGGTATATATGCGGGAGAATGATTTTTTTTTCCGTAAAATGTGGGATATGCCCCCTAACCAATGAGTAAGTTTCCCTTATTTGTTATTTCTCCATGGTTAAGTTGAGAAAATGTCACTTGAATGATATTGTATGAACTAAGCTGTTGATAATCTGTACAACATACATATATATATATATATATTATAAAAACATGAAATTTCCGAGAATGAATATGAAAAAGCGACGTGTCAATTAATTTGCATAAAAAGACCTTCTAGATATGGTTATTTTACTTTAAAAAAACATGTTCACTGAAATAATCAAAAGGTAAAAAGCAACATTTTCTACGTAAACTGGTCTCCTCTAAAAAGTAAAGGAAATCAATTTTATCCTACAAAAGTCTATTAAATATGGTTATTTTGCAAAGAAGAAGAAAATTGATAAAATTGATATCAAAATATAAAAATTTAAACGAACAAATGCAAGACGCGAAGTGCTCATCATTTTTTTCAACTCTGTAAGGATTCATAAACAGATCTGGAACAGTTAATTTAGCACACTGGAGGGGCCTGATGTGGAATTATTTTATCAATCACACCGGAAGAGATTTGCTTTCTCGAGATTGTTATGTTTTAAGGTTATACAGGATCTATCTGACCATTTTTCAAATGTGTCCTGTACCTCCCATCTCTTTTTAACAATAGTTTCTTGCCAATTTGAATTGAGGTTTTATGATTAATGAATCATGTTGGGTAACTCTGAACCTTCTATCGGAAACTCTAGAGCATAGTTTTCTAATTCATTTATTCCTCCTTATTTACATATTATGTACTTTGATACATTATGTTAATAACTATTTATATGTGATGGTTTTGCATATTGACAAAAGGAAAAAAAAATCATTTTGTTGAAACTAGATAAAAAAAAGTAATGTGGATAAGTCCCATCTGAAAGAGTGTCAACCGATCTACGCATCAATTGGGGTCTTTTTATAGGGTATCATAGTGTTTTCGGGCAAGCTAGGGGGGAGGCACGCGCTCCCATGTCCCTACATGGCTCCGCCACTGATTTTGGTGGTATGAATCGTATGTATAGAGACAGCATTGTGCCTTATGCAGAGATTTATAATTCTAAACGTGACTAAGTGGGAAGCAGTGTTCGGGGGTGGTGGTCGCATGGTGCATTTTGTGTGCCCTAGCAACCATGTTGTGTTCTTGGACCAATATCGAACCAAACACATTCTTGTTCGCACTTAATGTAGTGATAGTTTCTACACATATAACACAACTGTCAGTTCATTCACCCTCCGGGAGCTTGTTATCTTCAATTATTTGACAAAGCTGCTGAATTTTAGATAAAATGTGTTTAATAAATATTACGTGAAATTTGTTGTGAAATATTGAAATAGCGATTTCGTGTTTTGTAAAATAAACTGTGAACCTCCTGTGACATAGTAAAATGAAAAAATTATATTACGTCTATAAATTCGGTAAAGATTAATACTGAATATTTTCAAAAAAAATTAAGGTTAAAATCGGTTACAGATAAACTACTCAAAATAAGGTTCCGGAAAAGCATATATTCCCTTGCTTCCTTAAAATTATCGCGGGACAGCAAAAACTGTAAAGCCCTGAAATATCTATAGGGGTCAAACTGTGATAATTTAAAATTTTGAGTTAGTTGTGTGAATTTATTTTTCAGCAGTGCTTGCTGACATCTGGTCAACTAGAAATATCTGGAATGTGAATTAAAATGGGGTAAATATGCAAATATTATAAATTAGGCCAAACTTATAATGTCTAAAAAGTTGAATATATAGCTAATGCGTGGCCAATCTCAGATTTCTGGATGTTGTGGGAAATTAAGCAAGTAGATAAAATCAGTGGGTCAAGTATGAAATTTCTTGAACTCAATTTTTACATAATTCCACTCTTACCCTAACTTTGGGAAAATTGCGCTTGCAGCCCCCTTGTGCATGAAAGCCACTTGTCATTCTCATTGTGACACTTCAAGAGTGAGGTGGCAGTATTTCAATTTTCTCCTCCAACACCTACTGCATTGGGTGAGATAAAACTCTTCTTCCTCTAACTTCACCTTCTACATCTTCTCCACCATCCACCATCTCCATCGCAGAACCCCCACCACCCCGCCATGAAATAAAAAAATGCTTCACCTGGAAGAAGTCCCAACCCGACGAGCAAAATCCCTCTAAGAATTTGGATGTTGGTGAAGGGACGAGGGAGATAATCGGGTTTGAAGGTGAGGAACCCTAATTGCTTTGTTGGTTGGTTTCTCCCTGTCCGTTCGTTTTCATTATCATTAAGCTCGATTTTTTTTTATCCCGAGGCTAAGGCGATGTCGGGAGCCCAGGCAATAAACAATTCGTTGAAAAACCACAGGTCTCCAGATTTACGCCAAGCTTGGCGCCGAAAACCACCATGGCCACAAGAGCTTCGGTAAGGCCTTGTTCTTGTTTCTTTTCCGCCGTTAATTGAAGCAATATGGTCCATGCAATACCCTAAGAATGTTAAAAGCATCTTTTTACAACCAAGCCGCAAATTCGTTGGGTTTCAACCGGTCATATGATCATTTTTCTGGTGACGAGGCAGCCCTGTTCCGGGGGCTGCAACTCCTTTGTTGTGAGTCCTTTTTGAGTGATTCTTGGCTCCCGGGAAACCCTTAACTACCCCCTACAGTTCCCTTTCGAATTTTCCTGGTATATTTCATCTCTAACATGCCCGAAATTGAGCTTGAAGTTTCTTCTCTTCGTGTTCTGGACAATAAATGTTTTCAGACTTGCAAATTCATCTCAACTTTGTGAATTAATATAGATGCCAAAAATCAACCAATTTGAATACAATTCTTGCTGTGAATTCTTGGGATATTTAGGCACAACTATCATCTTAATTTGGTCTCGGGAATCAGTCTCTATGTGATACCCTGTTTTTATAATAGGGGTAATTTTTGACTTTTCGTATAATTTAGATGTGAATTCTATGACGAGAGGGGAGTTAGTTGTAGTTTCAGAAAAAATGAGCTAGTTAAGTTGGGGGTAGAAATTGTATTTTGTATAAACTCTAAAGCCTAATGAGGAATTAAATAAAAATAGATAAAATAAAACAACATCAAACCAATTTTTTTCCACATCCCCCAACACCTGCCAACGGGTTTCTCCCATTTACACACAATCTCTCTTCTCATTTTTTTTCTTCTATTTAAATCTCTTCTTCATATTCTCCTTCACACCCGACAACACCACCAACGCCATCACCACCACCACCATCACAGCCACCACCTCATATTCCACCTCATCTCTCTTTCCCTACCTTCACCCTCTCTGTCGCGCACCAGGACCGGAAGCAGCCCCGCCAAGGAGGCTGCCAGCCACCGAAGTAGCCGGCGAACCCACCCCAACGGGAACCGTCGCCAACACCACCTGCTTATCTCCATTCTCTATGTTTTGGACCCCTAACTCTTGTCCTCCCTGTTTCGATCCAAGAAAAGACAACATCAGCAACAGCTAGTTGTAGAGACGACCCAGAGCCACCACTACCGCCAGCGACACCATGTTCTTCGGTGAGAAGCTCAACCGAGCTAAACGGAGAGACCCACCCTTCGATTTTGGTATCAATCAACTGCTGGAGGTCCAAGGCTAGAAACACCATCCAACAGAGCCAAGGACGCCGCAGTCACCGGCGAGGAACTCCACCGCGATGACCATCGACAACGAACTTGAACGGCCTCGTTTCTCGACTGTTTTTCACTATTTTTGGCTTGGGTAAAATCTAAATCACCTAATTTTACGTTTTAGTCAATCAAAATCATGTCTTGTAGCTTGAATCCTCGTTTAGATTGAAAAAATTTGATAGTTCATGTTAGGGGGTGAGAGTGTCTTTTCAGAAACTTTGGGGGTTTAAAGTGTCTTTTATAAAACTTATCTTGTGAGTGTAGGGAGGGGCCGCCTTCTGTCTTTTAGAATAACTTGAGGGCTTCTACATGTATTTTACTTAAACTTTACACTTTACATAAAAATAAAAATAAAGATTTTGGAATAAATTTTTTTCTACAAATATTAGTTTTTGTCCTCATCGTATAAATGTGATACGGCTCTTGAAATAGTGCACAAGTCCCTCGATCGAAATTAAACTAGAAATGTTTTATTAAATCGTAAGAAAATAGTGTGTTTAATCAGTTTTCGAAACATAAATTTAATAGCGTTCTAACTATAGACGCGTAGTTTTTAAGAAGACACGTCGGGAAATTAACAAGTGGGTTTCGGGTTAGTCTAAAATTATTAAGTAGGATTCTTGTTATGACTTATAGCGTTGTATTTGGGTTGTGATAAGTTAGAAGCTACATTTGTAGGTGACGGTTTCGTAGGCGAGAACTACATCTAAGACGTGATGTTGGATTACCGTAAGTAATATGACTAGTGTTGCGTGCCTTTCCGTCTTTCGTGTATCGCGTGCGTTATTTGCGAAATAATACCATACGATATGTATTTGAATTCTTTACTTGAAAAAATCTTCTTGGAAAGTATCACATGAAAGATGATAATCAAAAACTAGAATCCTAAAGATGAACATCTAAGTTTCTATTGTAAACTGAGAAAGTACTGTTCAAATACAGCTACCATATTAGGACCTGATTACCTAGTTCTCGGGCCACAATTATCAAAAGTATTAAACCGCTCACATATTGGTCAAACACAAATATCTCTCATAATCATACATCGAATATTATGAAAACTGCCACACCGGCTTTAGTTGGAGCTCCTTACTCGATTTTACATCTTGAAAGAAAAGTCATAATGATGTAAAGTGGAAGTTTTTGTGTGTGGGTTTGTACCATATCCGTGACATGATACGTTTCAGAGAGATTGTGATTGGTTATTGATGTATGGTTATGAGGGTCTGTGATGTGAACCTCCATGTCATTGTGATACATTATTGACAGTTATTTTCCAAATTATGAGAAAGTGGTTGTGGATTGGATATGGTCACGCCCCTTATCAACTAGATAATAAAATGAATTTATGGACTCAATATCCTATCATTGAGAAAAGAGAACGCTGTCCTTATGAGATTTAAAGTGATGAGTGAATCACATCACACTCTTATTCTCCTTGAAACCTGCTTTGAAAATAATGCTCGTATGAACATTGAACTTATATATACTCTCAAGTATTGAGGCTAACATAAACAGCAGTTCTCAAAAGCTCATATCTCATGGATTATCTATTAAAACTGTTAACTGTTTTCCTCTCTAAAATCAATATCTAAATACTCCAAATCATCTTCTCTGAGTCTCTTCCTGATTCCTTGTGGATTCTCCTCAAATGTAGCTCAAAGCAGCTACATAACCATAAAATCGTTAATAAATGATTTCAAACTGTCAAGTTCTGTCAACCATATCTCTCTGAGTATCTATTGAAACTTCATTATGATTTCTCCTATGAGAAGATGGCTAATAATACTCTAATAATTCCCACACGAGCATTTCTCATATCCTTGATACATTGCTTAGAAATCAAGTTCAAAGTGACTAGCTTGAAAGGGTCTAAACCCTCAATTATATTTCAAGTACTCGACTGCTGTTTTTCTGTCAACTTTGACTAATCCTTTCTCCTTGACTTCTCTGAGTTTTTGGACTTCCTGTATGAATTGGAAACCTCAACCTTCAATATTCAAAACACAACTCTCAGTTATCAAATCGCTTCATTGGACCAGAAACTGACTGTGAAAATTAACTAGTTGAATACCTATTCTCCCCTTAGACTTTTTATTTGACTCATTAGATGACTTAATTGACCAGAGCATTGATAACTCTCTATTAGAGTTCTATTTCTGGCACGTTTTATATTGTTTTATGTGATTTATGGGTTAATAATCTTAGTCTTACACTATGATTAGAGAGAAAATGTAGAAGTTTAGCTCTAGGCGTTAGTTTGTTAATCCTAGCGTTTCTCGTATGATTTTATGTATTTTTTATCACTTTTGATCGCACGGGTTGTGTTTCGTGTTGTTTTGGCAGGAAATGGAGCTTGGGAAATGAAGTGGAGAGGAAAAACGGGCGTTGGAGATTATTCAGGAGCTAAAACGGAGAATAAATCAACAAAGAAATGGTGAAAAGACATGGAGAGGGGAGGCAAGTGTCATTTAATGATTTGTACTGACACTTTGACCCCCTCCCCATCCTTAGCCAAAATTCGGAGCAAAAATGGAAGAAAACTCATTGTTTTGCACGATGCAGATGATCTAGGGTTTGAGTTTTTTTTCTTATTCTTCCTCTTTCAAATCTTGTATGGAGAAACTACTTAGCTTTTCTAGATTGATTTCAAGTAGATAAAATCTTTTTCTAGGCATCTCTAAGAGAGCCTAGGGTTGTGTAGACGATTAATTCGGATTCGTAGAATTCGTTTCATGATTGTGATTTGATTTATTGAACAAACTCTTAGTTTCTTGACTTTATTGTTGATCTTAGTCTATTGAAATGATTAGGATATGATTTGATATTCAACGAAACTAGGAGTTATTCATGAATCAATTTCTTGTTTAAATTTAATATTCGTTCTAGTTACACGTTCTTGTTCTATGCGTAATCTTTAGTATGAACGGAGTAGCTACCCGGATGTACTAGATAATTAGATGAGTGTACGATAGTGACTTAGCCTAATTGAGATGAGAACTTGAACACAATCCCGAATCACCAAGACTGAAAAGGAGAAGTGTTAGGATTGGCCTAGTGTGGGTAGATTCGGTAGGATTACTTAGCTGTTCCGTGGTGGGCCGACATGTGCCGTTATCGTACCAGTAGATGACCAGCTAGAACGGATCAGTAGACAACATGAGACCGAGAGGAGATTGTAGTCAACCGAGATGTAAAATGACATGAGACCGACAGGATAATGTCATAGTATATTACCCGGCTAAACTAGGATAGGATTGACGTGTTATATAGCTGAACCGTAATTCGTCTACATCCCTAGGTGATCTAGAGATCGCCTAGTTTCTCCATATTTGTTTCTTAATTAAGAAAAAATAAAAAAATATTAGTCTATTTGTTATTTTAATTCAGTTTCTTGTTTGGGGGAGAAAACTCTTTTAATCATTCAATTTTCCTCCTTGTACCGTACTTTAAATTAATTGACTAATTAAATCTCAAGCCTCTCCTCGTGGGATCGATAAGTTGGGGTAGAAATAAAACCCCTATATTACTTGACCGTGCACTTGCGCATACGCGTTAAGAAATCGCGTCAAGTTTTTGGCGCCGTTTCCAGGGACATCGGTAGATTATTTAGTTTGGAGATAGTTTAGGGTACTTCTATTTTAGTTTTTATTTTGTTTTTTTTCTATCTCTGTGCTTCACGAGTGTCTTGTGAGTTTGTTTTCTCAAGAACACAGGAAGCAAGAGATTCTACTAAGCATGTGGAGCGAAGACTATTATTCTGGTCCCCCTACTGTTTCTACTGCAGGGGTAACCATGAAGAAGATGATGCATGCATAAGTTGGTGCTATCGATGCGGTATTTATCATGATAACAGCGACCCATGCCAAGTTCACCCACCCCAGCTCCTTCAGCAGCCATAAGAGGATTCACGGACAACTTGGAGCTTTTGTGGGAGATTATAAATTTAAATACGAAGAAATTTGAGGAATTGGAGATGACAGTGGCAAGGTTATCATATTCACAAGAGCCCCAAGAGGAGGCCATGCCACACATTGAGACTCAAGCCGAGCCTCCATCACCACCACCACAAGAGAATGCGCCACGAGCTACAGTTTTCGAAGAAGAGGCGCCTGAGCCGAGCGAAGAATGAAGTGTCCATAAACCAGTTGTGGACTTTGCCATTAACGAGGAATCTGACTCTGATTCAGAATGGGGTGGACCTGTGTGTCCAAGACGGGAGGACCAACCGTATTGCGAGCCAAAACCTCCGGCTATCTCACATCCTTGGCATGAGTGGGAAGACACCGGTATTGGAAGCATGTGTTGTGCTAATGAAGAAGTTGATGAAGCACTTGTTCCCCATACCTATTGAGGTAAAATCCCCTACTCATAATTTTGAATAATTCTCCATATCTCATACTTCCTCCATTTCTTCTCTTTCTCTATGCTTTGAATTTTTTGACTCGTATCTGGGTCACTTTGACCGGGTGATTTTGATAATTATTCACCATGTTAGAGAACAACTTTTACTATACATCACCATGAAAAAAATGTCAAAATATTGGATCGTTTTTCCATCCAAATCATCGGGTCAAAGTGATCCCGTGAATAGTGAAAAAAGTCAGAACATAGAGAAAGAGAAGAAACGGAGGAAGTGTTAATAAAGTCTGTGATGAGTTGGAAAGAATAGTGTTTGGAAATTCTTATGCGGAAGAGCATCATGAGAAACTTTCAATTTCTTGTCATATTGGCTATTCTATTAATGATCTACACGCCATAGTCAAGAAATTTAAACCAACAAGTGCGGGGGTGTGAATGAATTACATGTCCTAAATGAAGAGCATCGAGAGAAAAAGAGGTATTATTGGGATGTGTTCATGGAGAGAGGATCATACAAGCCCGTTAGTACTTTGTGGAAGTTAATCAAGAAGATAAACTACAAGATTAAAAGATTTAGTGTAATAACTCAGATTTTTGTTAAGTTATTTTGGTAATTAGACAAATTATACTAGTTATTTTGGTAATTACAGTATGTTGAAGAGGTGTTAAATTAATTGTATAATTGTTTAACCAAGTTCTTATTTTATTTTAAATCTAATTCAAAACTTCCATCTATTTATGTCTAGTTTTATTTCAATGGAATTTCCTAAATTTATTTTTATTCATTCTTCATTTATATATATATATATATATATATATTTATATGCTTTTCAATTAATATTTTAGTTTAGTTCTAACCATTCATCCTGTATTTTAGTTGGATATAATTTATACTTGAATATAATAATATAAGATCTTTAAACTTACTAGTTTTCTATTATAAATATTAACCGTCTTATTTATTTTACTCTGTAAACTCTTAATCCTAGAATCTATTTGGTGCTCATAAATCACCTAAACAAATACTTCCTTGTCGCCATGCACTTTGGTACTCCAAAAACACTCAACCGAAAATACTCCAACCCGAAACCCCCTCGTCTCCCATGAAGTCTCCATTGATTTCTAATCAATTCTCACACCATAACTCATCCATTGTAAACTCCCCCATAACTCCTCAATGCATAACTCCTCCATCCATAACTCCTCATCAAACCCTCTTTCCATAAACTCCCCCACACCACACCTATATAAACCCACCCCTCCCTCCATTCTTCATCACTCAAACTCATAGATTCTCACCAACTATATCTTGCTCTCCATCACCGACCAATAGCCGTCTCCGTCGCCCAAGGAGGCCGATGGCACCAAGCTGACCTGAGGCTGGCCCAACACCACCGGTGCTCCATCTCTATCTCCTCTTTTAGGTTTTTCTCTGCTGCCCCGGAGTCCCAATCCAGCACAAAAAACCGCCAAGGCCATAACCAGTGTGACATTCTTTCATCACCGCTACCATCTTGTCATTTCATCATTTTCGATTCCGACTTCGTAGGAAGGGATTTCGTGGAAGACCCATAGTACGAGTGCTAGGATGTTCCTCTTTTTCGTGTGCGCCGCTCTATTTATTTCGGTAAGTTCATATGTACAATACCTTGAACTATCAAAATGTGATTTTTGGTGTGAGTATTTTTAATTTCTCTATAACTTGTGATACTGGTGTGATTATAAAAATGTTTGTGAAACATGTTTTGGAAAATTCATTTTTTATACACGAGGTTTAAAATAACGTTCCATATGATGAATAATAATGAACTATAATGGGATTGGCCCGATGTAAAGTGGATGTGTGTGGAGGCTACGGCCGGAGGCGCGTGTGAGTCGAACCTCCTCGGGTGCTAATCCTTATGAGATTACATACCCAGCCTCTGTGGTTTATGAATATACACTGATGTGTTGAGGTCCCAGGGTTGTTTATTGTGAAAGCTATAGAGTACTACCTATGCATGTGTGGGTCACAACTGTATAGGGGTGTCGACACTTAAGGTCTTTTAGCTATGTGGTTTGAGCGGGGTTGCGACGGGTTTTCCTGAACGCTCAGGGTGAATTGGGGCTGTGTTTCCCAAGACGTACCCTTATTTATATTTATTGTTGCATCGTGACCTCTCTGAATACATCGTACCTACTGGAGGCCTTATGTTGCCCCAGCCAAACTAATATTACAGGATACTTATCATAATCATGTGGGTTACTTAATTTTTGTGCCAAAACTCCTGTTTACTTATTGTAGTATGTACTTACTCAGTTTTTCTGACATAAATTTTTCTGTGGTCGGCTTGTGCTATTTGAAAACCCGCAGGTTATCAGCACGGGTGGGTAAACGCTCACGACGCCGCTGCTTAGGGATACTTGCTGCTTAGAACATTACCTAGTCTTTTTCATCATATGGATAAATGTATTTCTTTTTTTTTTTGAAATACTTGTACTGGTTTCCCTTATAATATTATAATAAAAGTTGTTTTGGAATTCGTGGGTTGTACTAACTGTGAACCGGAGATCCTGATCCGTTCCCAATGTAGCTCATCACTACGGGCGGAGGCATCCCATAATTTTGAGGGTGTTTCAGTTGGTATCAGAGCCGACGGTTCTAAGTTAGTGGGACCTTCGATTTTCCCACTTAATGAAGATAAAAATTAAAGTGAAACATTTTTTTTGAAGTTAAAATAGACATAGGACAACTATAACCGGTAATAAAATTTAGCAAGCCGGGGGTCGTGGGGTAGCATAGTCCTTGTTTTCTATTGTCTCTTATTTGTCTTACTATACTTATGTGGAAGTTGTTGCTGACTGATAAATGATTTTGTTATGTGGTATATTCATCTCATTCTGTGCCTAGTTATTGTGATTATGTTATTACATATATGCTCTACTTGCTATCTGGTTGTTTACTTTATTTTACTTGACCTTATGTCGAATCGATGAGCCATCCCCGTGAAACTTATAACCTTCTTGAAACTTTTATTGCTTCACTACCAAATGACCTCATACAGAGTGTTTGCCCTATCAACAACCCGTATGTTGATCACATTCTTCATGTAGCCATTATTTCCCTGTTCCTAGATCGCATTGAGTTCGCATTCTGTCATGTTGTTTTGCTTCGAGAGATCTTGTTTTAAACTTCAGGGACGAAGCTTGATTTTAAGGGGGGGGGGGGGGGGGTAATGTAATACCCCAAATTTTTGTTAAGTTATTTTGGTAATTACACAAATTATACAAGTTATTTTGGTAATTACAGTATGTTGAAGAGGTGTTAAATTAATTGTCTAATTGTTTAACCAAGTTCTTATTTTATTTTAAATCTAATTCAAAACTTCCATCTATTTATATCTAGTTTTATCTCAATGGAATTTCTTAAATTTATTTTTATTCATTCTTCATATATATATATATATATATGCTTTTCAATTAATATTTTAGTTTAGTTCTAACCATTCATCCTCTATTTTAGTTGGATATAATTTATACTTGAATATATTAATATAAGATCTTTCAACTTACTAGTTTTCTATTATAAATATTAACCGTCTTATTTATTTTACTCTGTAAACTCTTAATCCTAGAATCTATTTGGTGCTCATAAATCACCTAAACAAATACTTCCTTGTCGCCATGCACTTTGGTACTCCAAAAACACTCAACCGAAAATACTCCAACCCGTAACCCCCTCGTTTCGCATGAAGTCTCCATTGATTTCTAATCAATTCTCACACCATAACTCATCCATTATAAACTCCCCCATAACTCCTGAATGCATAACTTCTCCATCCATAACTCCTCATTAAACCCTCTTTCCATAACCTCCCCCACACCACACCTATATAAACCCACCCCTCCCTCCATTCTTCATCACTCAAACTCATAGATTCTCACCAACTATATCTTGCTCTCCATCACCGACCAATAGCCGTCTCCGTCGCCCAAGGAGGCCGATGGCACCAAGCTAACCTGAGGCTGGCCCAACACCACCGGTGATCCATCTCTATCTCCTCTTTTAGGTTTTTCTCCGCTGCCCCGGAGTCCCAATCTAGCACAAAAAACCGGCAAGGCCATAACCAGTGTGACATTCTTTCATCACCGACCATCTTGTCATTTCATCATTTTCGATTCCGACTTCGTAGGAAGGGATTTCGTGGAAGACCCATAGTACGAGTGCTAGGATGTTCCTGTTTTTCGTGTGAGCCGCTCTATTTATTTCGGTAAGTTCATATGTACAATACCTTGAACTATCAAAATGTGATTTTTGGTGTGAGTATTTTTAATTTCTCTTAACTTGTGATACTGGTGTGATTATAAAAATGTTTGTGAAGCATGTTTTGGAAGATTCATTTTTGATACACGAGGTTTAAAATAACGTTCCATATGATGAATAATAATGAACTATAATGGGATTGGGCGATGTACAGAGGATGTGTGTGGAGGCTACGGCCGGAGGCGCGTGTGAGTCAAACCTCATCGGGTGCTAATCCTTATGAGATTACATACCCGGCCCCTGTGGTTTATGAATATACACTGATGTGTTGAGGTCCCAGGGTTGTTTATTGTGAAAGCTATAGAGTACTACCTATGCATGTGTGGGTCACAACTGTATAGGGGTGTCGACACTTAAGGTCTTTTAGCTATGTGGTTTGAGCGGGGTTGCGACGGGTTTCCCTGAACGCTCAGGGTGAATTGGGGCTGTGTTTCCCAAGACGTACCCTTATTTATATATATTGTTGCATCGTGACCTCTCTGAATACATCGTACCTGCTGGAGGCCTTATGTTGCCCCAGCCAAACTAATATTACAGGATACTTATCATAATCATGTGGGTTACTTAATTTTTGTGCCAAAACTCCTGTTTACTTATTGTAGTATGTACTTACTCAGTTTTTCTGACATACATTTTTCTTTGGTCGGCTTGTGCTATTTGAAAACCCGTAGGTTATCAGCACGGGTGGGGAAACGCTCACGACACCGCTGCTTAGGGATACTTGCTGCTTAGAACATTACCTAGTCTTTTTCATCATATGAACAAATGTATTTATTTTTTTTTCGAAATACTTGTACTGGTTTCCCTTTTAAAATTATAATAAAAGTTGTTATGGAATTCGTGGGTTGTACTAACTGTGAACCGGAGATCCTGATCCGTTCCCAATGTAGCTCATCACTACGGGCGGAGGCATCCCATAATTTTGGGGGTGTTTCATTTAGCTACCACAACTCTCCACCATCGTCAAAGCACAAGGGTGCACTTGAGAAGAAAGTATTAGAGAAGAGATGGTGGAAGAAGAAGAAGTGGAAGGATAAAGCTGCCTCCACGATCCTTTTCATTTGAGGTAAGGGGGTCGGGCTGTCGACCTTAAATTACAAGCGCTTCTTGGGAGGCAACCCAATGTAGAGTAGGATGTTATTTGCTTTATTTCTGTTTAGTTCTCCATAATTGATTTTGAGAGGTGAGAGAGAGAGAGAGAGAGGATGATGAGTAACCAAGTGTTTGCAGGTGATTTTTAGCGAAAATTCTACCCCTGTGTGCCACAGCACATTTGACCCACATGGGGGACTCATGAGGAAGTTGGGGATTATTCGTGCGCATTGCCCGCAGTATGGAGCAATCTACCCCAATGTGCGAGGCACACACGACTTTAAGTGAGCTACATTGTAGCATGTTGTAGCTTGGGGATTGCTCAGGTGATCTTCATCGGCGCGAAATTGTAAACGGTCCACAAGACTCCTTCTTGTTGTAGTTTCGTGGACACTGTGTCCATGTAGGTCCGGGCAACACATGTATCTCTAACTCTCTCAGCTTCTACGTTTGAGCAATAGCTGTTGAGATCCACCGTCTACACATTTAAGCGAGGAATACTCCTAGTTGATCTCTTAATTCGTTGAGGACAACGAATCACTTAAATGTGGGGGGGGGGGGTTGTTCTACTTTCGCTAGCCATGCTTTGTCTAGCATTAACCTTGTTACATGTAATTTGTGTAGTATTGTGTTAATTTGGTTAGTGTAGGGTGTTAGTGTCGTATTGTGCTGGTTTTAAATTTATGCATTGTTAGCATGTTTACTTTATTGATACCCCTACCCAAAACTTGTGGTTAATCGAGTTGCCCAGTTACATATAGAGTTTATGAAAATATGATAAAATTAAAAAAATATAAAAACATAAAAAAATAAAAAAAATAGAAAATCCATAGAAAATTAAAAATTTTGAGTTAAGGGCAATTGATGAAGCTTGAAACTAGAGAGAGATTTCAGTGAAAGAGTCTCAATGAATAGGAAGCACCGTAGTAGGGAAAATCTTATTTTTTTAGTATTTTAAGCACCGGATTCACGAAAGGAAGTCCCGGGTATTTAGGTAAAAGTGGAATGTAGATTGTGGGCATACCTTTAGTTCCTATATTGTGCTAGGAGGATTTAGTTCTAAGTAGTTGAATATCTGTTTTCACAGGAAGCTTGTGGCCTCTTGAAAAGTGGGGTGGACCATCGTGTAGAGTTAGTTTCATGTGGTATGTTGCTCTATGCCTAAGTGAAGTTATGGAGTGTACACCACCATCCCTTACGGCAGTTTCAAGAGCTAACCGAAAAAGCCCACACTTAGTTGCTCTACCTGCACGACTGAAAATAAAAGGAAGAGAATGAAAAACAAATGAAAATCTTCTCTTGGATTAGATACGGTGAACAGCTTAATGTGTCCCCGTTTGCTTGGAGAATTTAGATTCAAACCAATTAGAGTGTCTAAGAAAAATTAAAGTCAAGCCGTATTACACGGAGTTGTGTCTCCCATCACTGGGACAATTTGCATTCAATGCAATAATGGCTAAGAGGGTCTAAAAAACTCATATGACTTGGCGACGAAAGACTAGCATAGGAATAAGGGTACCAAGACCCTCTGAGCTAAAGGACGTCCCCGTATCTTGAATTGAGTTTGGTGGATGTTTTGGGACCCCTTAGTGAGCTTGTGCGCATGATCCTTGTATTTTCAATTCCTTGCTACGGTTGTATGAATTGCAATAGAGACTTGTGAGAGTTTGATGATTCTGGTTCGTGATAGCGAGATTGCCCAACTCATATGAAAAAGAAAAAGTGTGTGTTGTTTTGATTCTTTCATTTTTCTATAATCTAGTTGCATTGTATAGTCATGTAGATTACATTCTGTGTGTGTGTTGTGTGTATCACATGGGTAGTAAAAATTTATGCAATTCGGTGGACTAAAACGTAGTGTAAGGTTTGATTTCGCTCGGGCCGCGCAAAAAGGTAGTGTGGGGGATTTGATAACTCTCTATTATATTTATATGTCTTGCACGTTTTGTATCGTTTTGCGTGATTTCCGGGTTGATAATCTTAGTCTTACACTATGATGAGAGAGAAAACATATAAGTTTAGCTCTAGGCATTAGTTTGTTAATCCTAGTGTTTCTTGTATGATTTTATATATTTTATTTGGTTTGATCGCACGGGTTGTGTTTCGTGTTGTTTTGGCAGGAAACGGAGCTTGCGAGATGAAGCGGAGAAGGAAAAATGCGCGTTTGAGATCTTTCGGGAGCTAAAACCGAGAAGAAATCAACAAAGAAATGGTGAAAAGGCATGGAGAGGGGAGGCAAGTTTCATTTGATCAAGTTTTTGTAATGACACTTTGCATCATTTTGATATACCAAGTTATAGGGTGGGTGAAAAAGTCAAATTAGAGAAAGAAAAGAAACAGAGGGGGAATTGGATAAATACTAGTCTGTGAAATGCTCTTTGAGTAATTCACTTGGCTGAATTGGTCTTTGAAAAATACCCTTCAATTTAAACACTAGGTAACAACTGTTGGAATAGATGCCCTAGAGGCAATCTAGTTTAGTATGAATTTGTATATGGCTAGAAAATTCATTTATTATTTATTGAATATTTAATATAATGAAGTCCTTAGATTTACAATTGTGTTGTTTATCTTAAATATCCCTAGTCAAGTATAATGATTAAATGGGACAATCATCTATAGACTAGTATGGGGTTCGATTGATATGGAGATATCACGATCCAACACATAGGTGTGCATTACGGAATATTGCACTGGATTGACCCATCTCCGAGAAGGCTACATACATTTTATGTTGAGTCACAAGCGCTTCTCGCGGTGTAATGGTATTGTCATCCTTAGACTTGAAGTCACCAGATATTCTAGTTGTGGATCATTGTGATCTTGGTAGCGTTAAACGCTACACCGTAACTGGGTAGTTATAAAGGCGTGTACTGGATACAATGAGAAGCAAGCTTAGAGATCGTAGTGGACGTAGAGAGGATTTGCCCCTCCCACATAACGGGAGCAAATATCCTAGGCCACTCGAGGGATAGTGCTTATAGAATGTCTGGCCAGACTCAAATAAATCAATATGGGATATTGATGTTATTTTCACGAATAAGGCTATTCCCATGGATCGAGAAACTATGGATTGGATATACGAGTGTGACTTGTATGTCTCGTGTCCAATCCGGATATGGAGGCAAAGGGATGAGACAATTACTTGTACAAAGGTTGTCAAGATGACTATTCTATTGGTTGGCTAGAATGGATGTTTTGCTAGAAACCGCTCCATATTAGCAAATAGTTGCTACCAACTAGATGGAACCTATGGGGTCACACGCTATATAGAGTTGAACTAGATTTGGGAATTAATTAATTAGATTAATTAATTAGAAGGATCACTTTGCAAACCCTTGCAAACTTAGTAGGGACTAATTTGCAAGGAAGGGACTAAATTGAATTCTAGTTGGACTAGAATAAGTCCTTTAGGTAGTTAACAAGGAGTTGTTGGACTATATAAAGGACCCTCCTTCCTTCCTTCCTTCCTCATAACTTATGCTCATTAGTGAACATAACAAGAGTGGGAGAGAACAAAGGAGAGAGAGCAAGCAACAAGGAGGGCCCGACGCCGCCCCTTGCCGCCGCCCTCGTCCCCGTCGGCCAAAAGAGGCCGTGAGCCCCTTTTTGTCTCGTTTTGCGTGATTCGTTCTTCCTCTTCCTATTCCGGGCTAGCACCAAGGAGTTTGGGAGATCTAGGATCAACTCTAGGCGTGGATCAACTATAGAGAACGTGACATTATTCGCGTTTGAAGTCATCAAGGAGAACCCAAATGTGTGTTTATGATTTCTTACCTTTACTACCGTTATGTCTCTAGACTTGTGAATCCTTGGAGGGTTTTGCATGGTTTATGTTTGATTATGCTTCCGTTGTGCGATCCATGAAACAAAACCCTACAGTGGTATCAGAGCCACAGGTCATAGAGCACAAACGTAGTTTATGTGTTACGTTTTAGTTGTTTTACACCTTAATTTGATTGTTTATCGCGTAAAACAAGACAAATCAAGCATGGGATGCAATTTGTCAATAACTAAGCATAACAAGATCCAATTTTTTGCATTGGATGCATGAATTGGTGAGTTTGAGAAATTTTAGGATCTTAGATCTAGGGTTTGGGCATCCTTGGGGAAGAAGGAGTTCTCCCAAAACAAGGAAACAACCAAACTTGGGCACCAAGCAAGGGAGTTGTTTTGGAAACAACTCCCATAGAAGGGTTCGGCCCCCCCTAGGGACCGCCCCCTTGCTTGCCGCCCAAGCTTGGGAGCCCTAAGGGACCGGGCGACCCTAACCCGCGGGCCTAGCTTGCAGGTTTTGGGTCGGGCCGGCCCTAGGGCCTTGTGGTTCACTTTAATGGGCCCGGGCAATTGGATTGTTGGGCCCGTGGACCGTTTCAACCCTAGAAATCCTAAAATCAATTAAAATTGACCAAGCGCGTTAAAATTGGATTTTAACTGTTTATGTGCAAATCGCATGGTGATTGGATATGGCCTTAGGATGTGGTTTGATGTGGATGTTTAATTTTGTGGTTTGGTTTTACTGCCTGCGAGCTGATCAATTAATTGTAATAATTAATTAGGGTTTTATGGCCTGCGTGCCAATTTTTTCTCAACTTGTGAGATTTATTTTATTTAGTATAGATATTAGCTAGTGCTAGATAAAGTAGATTGTTAGCCAATATTGGAGAAAAGAAGCCCAATGCCAAAGAAGCCACAAAAGATGGAGCATGGAGCATGGAGCAATCCACAAGACTATGAAGGATGGACCAAAAGATCAAGACGCATGGAGATGTGTTTGCTTAGGGTTCATAGATAATTCCATTGGCTTGGAATTATCTTAGTCTAGAAAAGGCCATATCCACATCACGTTTAATTTCTGTTTTGTGGTTGTTTATTTATTGTCTTATTATTTGTGTAGTTGGTGTATGGATGATGCATGAAATTAGGATAATAAGATAATTAGACAACCCGGATCTATTATTTGGAGTTGTGCCCAAACTCAAATAGATAGATTAGTTGATATTGATCAACAAAACAATTAAAGAATTGAATTTAAAATCCCTCAAAATTCAAATATTGTGTTCTTGCCTTCTCGTTATTTAAACACTCATTATCATCATTATTTATCAAGCTCGTGCGTGCCAAAGCATGGCGACTTGGTTCATAATGATGGAATGCGATGGCACGTAACAATGTGCAATTGTTTAGATAAGAGGTTGAACACAACTAGGCTATTAATTTGATTAAGAAACCTAGAGGCAATCAATTGGGATTATCCATATGGATGGATAAATAAGGAGTTATTTGCCCGATTGAACCAAGAGTTGCATATGGGATGCAATTGGAATTGTTCCTATCTAAAGTAGTCAAATTATGGATGACTTGCCAAAGCAAGCTCATAAGGAGATGAAAGGTGGATCTTGGCCCACTAGAAAATATAAGGATATTTTCCGCATTAATATCTTGAGGGTTATTAATCCGTAGAAAAATAGTGGGAGCTATATTTAATATACTAGCCATTATTAAATATAGTCAAAAATTCACAAATACTAAAACTTGGGTATATTCCTTTTTGTAGAATTCCAAATGGCAAACAACTCATCGAGTTCACAACATTCCTACGATCTGTCCTTGAGAAGGACAAGCTCTCTGGAACCAACTTTCTTGATTGGTACAGAAACTTGAGAATTGTTCTCAAGCAAGAGAAGAAACTGTACGCAATAGAGGAGCATGTTCCAGAAGGTCCAGAGAACCAGACACCTGCTGCCTTAAAGGCGTATCAAAAGCGTGTTGATGACGCTAATGATGCGGCCTTCCTAATGCTTTGCACCATGACTTCTGAGCTTCAGAAGCAACACGAAAACATGAATGATGTCGATATGATCGAACATCTAAAGCAGCTCTTCCAAGAGCAGGCGAGGGTAGAGAGGTATGAGGTCTCAAAGGCACTGTTCAAATGTCATCTGGCAGAAGGGAACCCGGTGGGACCCCATGTACTCCGAATGATCGGGTACTTGGAGAATCTCGCCCGAATGGGGTTCCCGGTCGGCCAAGAGTTGGCAACCGATCTCGTGTTGCAATCGTTGCCCGAGAGTTATGGACAGTTCATTATGAACTATAACATGAACGAGATCGTTAAACCACTGCCAGATTTGCTCAACATGTTGACGACGGCTGAACAGAGCATCAATAAGGGTAAGGGCAAGGCCATTATGATGGTGCAGAAAGGAAAGGGCAAAAGGTTTGCCTCTTCCTCCAAGGGCAAAGGCAACGCAGTTGCCAAGTCCAAGGAACCAGCTCTTAAGCCTGTTGGTGGCATTGCCAAGGCCGTGACTAAAGGTGAGTGTCACTACTTCAGTCAGTCTGGACACTGGAGGAGGAACTGCCCAAAATATCTGGAGGACAAGAGGCTTGGAATAGTGATTCCACCACCACCAGGTATTTTTGTTGTAGATGTCAGTTTAACTGTCTCTACATCATGGGTATTAGATACTGGATGTGGATCTCATATTTGTTGAAATATGCAGGATCTAAAGAGAAGTAGAAGATTGGCTAAAGGGGAGGTAGATATGCGCGTTGGGAATGGAGCAAAGGTTGCTGCGTTGGCCATAGGCGTGTGCGAGCTATCTCTGCCTTTAGAATTAGTTTTAGAATTAAATAATTTCTATTTTGTGCCTGCTATGAGCAGAAACATTATTTCTATTTCTTGTTTGGACAAGGAAGGTTTTATTATTTCAATAAAGAACAATTGTTGTTCCTTTTATTTGAATAATATTCACTATTTTAGTGCGCAATTATTTAATGGACTTTATGTCCTTGATCTAAGCAATCCTGTCTACAACATTAATACCAAGCGGATTAAAATAAATGATTTAAATCCTGCTTATTTATGGCATTGTCGTTTAGGCCACATAAATGAGAAACGTGTATCTAGACTCCATAAGGATGGATTACTAGACTCATTTGATTTTGAATCATATGAGACATGTGAGGCTTGTTTATTGGGAAAAATGACAAAGTCCCCTTTCAATAAGAAAGGTGAGAGGACTAGTGAGCAATTGGCGCTCATACATACCGATGTGTGTGGGCCATTTGCCACGCCTGCCAGGGGTGGTTATGTCTACTTCATTACATTTACTGATGATTACAGTAGATATGGATTTGTGTACCTTATGAGGGCAAAATCCGAATCCTTTGAAGTGTTCAAAGAATTCAAGAATGAAGTAGAGAAGCAACTTGGCAAAAGTATCAAGGCTCTACGATCAGATCGTGGAGGAGAATACTTAAGCCAAGAGTTTGACGACTATCTTAGAGAGTGTGGGATCGTGTCCCAGCTCACTCCACCCGGAACGCCACAATGGAATGGCGTGTCCGAGAGGAGGAATCGAACCCTATTGGATATGGTTCCATCTATGATGTGTCAAACTGATCTTCCGTTATCATTTTGGGGCTACGCTCTATTAAGTGCAGCTTTCACCATTAACCGTGTTCCATCTAAATCAGTCATGAAGACACCATATGAGATGTGGAGTGGGAGGCGTCCCACACTGTCGTTCATGAGGATTTGGGGCTGCGATGTCTATGTAAAACGTTTACAATCAGACAAGCTAGGGCCTAAATCGGATAAGTGTAAATTTGTGGGGTACCCTAAGGAAACTAAGGGATACTACTTCTACAATCCAACCGAGAACAAAGTGTTTGTTGCTCGGACCGGCGTGTTTCTAGAAAGAGAATTTGTCTCTAAAGAAGCAAGTGGGAGGAATGTAGAACTTGAAGAAGTTCAAGAACCACAAACCACTGAACCGATTATGGAACATGAACAGGAAACACAAGCAGTTGTGGAGCCACCTGTTCAGGTAACACAAGAGCTTCGTAGATCTAGTAGAGTGCGCCAGGAACCCGAGAGGTATAGACTTCTCGTAACCGATTCCGGTGACACGATGCTCATAGATGATGAGCCTACTACCTATGAGGAGGCCATGAGTGGCCCAGACTCTCAGAAGTAGCTGGAAGCCATGACATCCGAGATGGAATCCATGTATACCAACAAAGTATGGACTTTGGTGGAACCACCCGATGGGGCGCGGCCCATAGGGTGCAAGTGGGTCTTCAAGAAGAAGATCGACATGGATGGTAATGTGATTACCTATAAGGGCCGATTGGTGGCTAAAGGATTCAGACAGATTCATGGTATTGACTATGATGAAACCTTTTCACCAGTCGCAATGACCAAATCCATCCGAATCCTACTTGCGATTGCAGCATACCACGACTATGAGATTTGGCAGATGGATGTCAAAACTGCATTCCTTTATGGGAATCTCCTCGAGGACGTGTATATGATACAGCCGGAGGGTTTTGAGGATCCAAAGCAAGCCAACAAAGTCTGTAAGCTATAACGATCCATTTATGGATTGAAGCAAGCTTCTAGGAGTTGAAATCGACGTTTGGTGAAGTGGTCAAAGAGTTTGGCTTCATCAGAAACGAAGATGAGTCTTGTGTATACAAGAAGGTTAATGGGAGCTCTGTAGCTTTTCTGGTCTTGTATGTGGATGACATACTACTCATTGGAAACGACATTCCCATGCTGCAATCCGTGAAAGATTGGCAAGGAAAGTGTTTCTCAATGAAGGACTTAGGGGAAGCAGCCTACATACTCTGTATAAAGATCTATAGAGATAGATATAAGAGGTTGTTAGGCCTAAGTCAAAGTACATATATAGACAAGGTGTTGAAGCGGTTCAACATGCAAGATTCCAAGAAAGGATTCTTGCCCATGTCACATTGAATCACTCTTTCGAAGAGTGGTTGTCCTTCCAATGAGATTGAGAAGGAACGCATGAGTAGAATTCCCTATGCCTCGGCCATAGGATCTATCATGTACGCCATGTTATGTACTAGACGAGATGTGTCATATGCCTTGAGTATGACAAGCAGATACCAATCCAATCCGGGTGAGAGTCACTGGATTGCAGTCAAGAACATCCTAAAGTACTTGAGAAGAACTAAGGATGCCTTCTTGATATTTGGCGGTGAAGAAGAGTTGCGTGTAAGGGGTTACACTGATGCAAGCTTCCAAACTGACAGAGATGACTTTAGATCACAATCGGGATATGTGTTTTGCCTAAATGGAGCAGCGGTGAGCTGGAAGAGTTCCAAGCAAGAGACGGTAGCTGATTCTACAACAGAGGCTGAGTACATTGCTGCAAATGGCGCAGCAAAGGAGGCTGTTTGGATTAGAAAGTTTGTTTCTGAACTTGGTGTGGTCCCTAGCATTGCGGATCCAGTGGAGTTGTTCTGTGACAACACTGGGGCGATCGCGCAATCAAAGGAACCAAGATCGCACCAGAAGTCCAAGCACGTGCTGAGGAAGTTTCATCTGATTCGAGATATTATCAATAGAGGAGACGTTCGGATATGCAAGATTCCTACAAATGATAATCTGTCAGACCCGCTTACGAAGCCTCTCACGCAGTGGAAGCATGAAGGGCAAACTAGGAGTACGGGCATAAGACATGCGCCAGATTGGCTCTAGTGCAAGTGGGAGACTGTTGGAATAGATGCCCTAGAGGCAATCTAGTTTAGTATGTATTTGTATAAGGCTAGAAAATTCATTTATTATTTATTGGATATTTAATATAATGAAGTCCTTAGATTTACAATTGTGTTGTTTATCTTAAATATCCCTAGTCAAGTATAATGATTAAATGGGACAATCATCTATAGACTAGTATGGGGTTTGATTGATATGGAGATATCACGATCCAACACATAGGTGTGCATTACGAAATGTTGCACTGGATTGACCCATCTCCGAGAAGGCTACATACATGTTATTTTGAGTCACAAGCGCTTCTCGCGGTGCAATGGTATTGTCATCCTAAGAATTGAAGTCACTAGATATTCTAGTTGTGGATCATTGTGATCTTGGTAGCGTTAAACGCTACACCGTAACTGGGTAGTTATAAAGGCGTGTACTGGATACAATGAGAAGCAAGCTTAGAGATCGTAGTGGACGTAGAGAGGATTTGCCCCTCCCACATAACGGGAGCAAATATCCTAGGCCACTCGAGGGATAGTGCTTATAGAATGTCTGGCCAGACTCAAATAAATCAATATGGGATATTGATGTTATTTGCACGAATAAGGCTATTCCCATGGATCGAGAAACTATGGATTGGATATACGAGTGTGACTTGTATGTCTCGTGTCCAATCCGGATATGGAGGCAAAGGGATGAGACAATTACTTGTACAAAGGTTGTCAAGATGACTATTCTATTGGTTGGCTAGAATGGATGTTTTGCTAGAAACCGCTCCATATTAGCAAATAGTTGTTACCAACTAGATGGAACCTATGGAGTCACACGCTATAGAGAGTTGAACTAGATTTGGGAATGAATTAATTAGATTAATTAATTAGAAGGATCACTTTGCAAACCCTTGCAAACTTAGTAGGGACTAATTTGCAAGGAAGGGACTAAATTGAATTCTAGTTGGACTAGAATAAGTCCTTTAGGTAGTTAACAAGGAGTTGTTGGACTATATAAAGGACCCTCCTTCCTTCCTTCCTTCCTCATAACTTATGCTCATTAGTGAACATAACAAGAGTGGGAGAGAACAAAGGAGAGAGAGCAAGCAACAAGGAGGGCCCGACGCCGCCCCTTGCCGCCGCCCTCGTCCCCGTCGGCCAAAAGAGGCCGTGAGCCCCTTTTTGTCTCGTTTTGCGTGATTCGTTCTTCCTCTTCCTATTCCGGGCTAGCACCAAGGAGTTTGGGAGATCTAGGATCAACTCTAGGCGTGGATCAACTATAGAGAACGTGACATTATTCGCGTTTGAAGTCATCAAGGAGAACCCAAAGGTGTGTTTATGATTTCTTACCTTTACTATCGTTATGTCTCTAGACTTGTGATCCTTGGAGGGTTTTGCATGGTTTATGTTTGATTATGCTTCCGTTGTGCGATCCATGAATCAAAACCCTACAACAACTGTTGTTAGCAGGCAAGCAAGTGGGTAGGGTCTACACAGGGTATCTCTTGTCTCCAAACACAGGGTATCTCTCGTCTGCTTCTCTCTCTCGTCTCCAAACACATGGTATCTCTCGTCTCCAATCACACGGAATCTCTCGTCACCATCTCTCTCGTCTCCAAACAGGGTATCTCTCGTACCAAAAAGCAAGTGATGACATGTGAAGATTTGTTAAATGACTCTGCTACCCTTGTCACCTCAAACAAACCCTAAAAACGTGTACTCTCTCTCCAACATTGAATTGTTTCTATCTACCTCAACCTACCAAATACATTTGAATTCACTCCAACTATAAACTTTATAAATGTATACCTTAAACTCCTCAAGAATATGGCTCATTTGTCACTCTCATTGGCTCAAGTTCTCCCATAAAAGTCTCCCATTTGTCTGTACAAGTCTTTCTCTTTCCCTACTTTTGTTCTTCAGCTACGGTAAAAACTAAAACTCTCATCTATGTGCTTTTTTCCTTGTTATATGTTGATCACAGTACTCTAAAATGTATGGTATTCTCATTTTTTGCTTTCATCCTTATAATATGTTCATCACATTACTATAAAATGTAGGCTATGTTCGTTATGTTGCTTCTTTGTTCTTCATTCAGAGTTTGATGTGTGTTGTTGTATGTGGAGAGACTGGGACGAGTAGATTCATTCTATCTGTCTTCTCATAAGACTGAGACGAGAATTATGCTCGTACCAGTCTATCACATGCACAACTAGGAAGAGCAAGACCTGCCAAGCTGGGACGAGTAATATCTCGTCTGGCATTTAAATCACAGACGAGAGGTGACTCGTCCCAGTCTGGCATGTGATAGACTAGTACGAGTAAGATACTCGTCTCTGTATTTTCTGAGAAGACAGAGACTAGCATACTTCTCGTCTCAGTCTTATGAGAAGACAGAGACGAGCATACCCTAAACCCCAAACCCTGAATTCCTCTTATCTCTCATCATGAAAAATGGTATTCAATATTGTTAAAAATGTTAATTGTAAGTCCTAAACCATATAATCATGTAATCTAAACTATAAACTCAAAATCCTATAATCATCATCTCATAATCATGTAAAGCCTAAACCTTATACATACCATTAAACCATATATCATCTAACCAAAATCCTACATTTGTAGACACTAAACACTAGAAACCAACTAAGTATCATTCCTATAGCCACTAAAAGTATTATTGAATCATGTTAACCCATCAGATCAATAAACCAACAACACACGTAAAGCTCTAACCCTAAACCCAAAGGCATGTAAACCCCTAAACCCTAGATCATAAAACCTAAATACCAAAAACTGCTGACACTAAACACTAGAACATTTAAGTATCATGACTATGGCTACTTAAACTATTATTAAATAATATTAATACCCCTCAGATCACTAAACCTAAATCCCTAAATAATTGATCATCTTAACTAAACCCTAATATTTGTACACTTCAGTATCACTACTAAATCCAAGACCGGGACGAGTCTGTGCTCGTCTGAGTTGGAAATACCAGACGAGGTTTTCACTCGTCCCAGTGTTGGCGGTCCTGCTCGTCCCTGTCACAAGTAAAGAGCATTCCATAATGACTCACTAAGACTAGGACGAGTGTGTGCTCGTCTCAGTCTGAAGTAGCAGTTATCACTCCTCCCAGTGGTGGTGGTCCTTCTCGTTCATGTCTTCTCGGAAAAAAGTAAAGAACATTCTGTTACTCATTAGATGGTAGGGTATGGTGAGAGAAACACCTTTTTACTTTCTCATACCAAACCCTAATATCATCCGAACCCTAAAATCATTCTCTCTCTCCCTAAACACTAAATAATAAAATCATCTAAACCATAAACACTAAACCATAAACAGTAAACTCTAAAATAATCTAACCAATGTGCTATATTGACATGTAGAAATGGTGAGAAAACTGATGTTCCTTGCTGTTTGGAATGGTGAAGGGACGCGTGCCGAAGGTAGACACATATACATAGGTCAGGCAGTGAAGAATGAAATTTTCAAGATAATCCAAGGCATTACCGTCGAATCTTTGGAGCATGAAGTTCCGGTTAGAATGGATACAGATTGTCCGCTTACCAAAAAGGTGGTCTTGTGTTATCATTTCCAATTTCCAGATGCTAACTTGATCGAGCCTAATTTACTTACTAAAGATTAAGAAATCAAAGATATCTTTGATACTACGGAAAATGGAACTATTGTAACCATATACGTCACATTAAAGGATTTGGTGGATCAACCATACATAAATGCTGACTTGGTGACCAGGATTTGGTGGATCAAAGTGAAACCCTTAACAATCAGTTGGTTCCTTTGATCCCCCCCCCCCCCCCCACATACCGCGAAGATTACTTTCAGGATGTCGAGATACTCGCCGAGGATCATGACAAAGACAGGGTAGAATATAATGCAATAGATCTCACACCATCGTCTTCGGTTCACCGTAACGACATGGTGCAACTAGCTGACAAAGATATGATTGGCACTCATGAATCAATGGAGAAAACTAATCTTGCATTGGCCACTGTTGCGGTAGACTGTTCAGGGAGTCGTGGACAGACTGGTGAGGGAAGCGGTCTGGACATAGAGATGAAAGGTTTGTATACTGGTAAGGCGTTGTCCCACCATATCAGAAAGGTTGCTGGTGCAAAGAAATGGACTTTTTACGTTCATAAGCGAGACCAGACTCGATTTATACTGCGCTGCTTGAATGCTGAATGCAAGTGGAAGGTTGGGGCGTACAAGAATAAATATTCCGTGCACTGCCTGGTGAGGAAACATAACCCCATTCACACATGTACAGCAAGCAGCATAGATGGGAAGCACTGTAACATTAATTGCGAGGTTGTCGCGCCGGAATTGCTGGGAATGATGGGGCTATCAAAAAATACACCCACAATAAGTGAAGTATAGAACATCGCCTTAGATCTAGGAAGTAAAATATCGTATTGGGGGCGTGTATGCATTTCAAAGGGCCAAAAAGATGATCGAGGGTACTCGTGCTCAAAATTACGCCTATCTACCCGCGTTCATGTATTTTTGTGAAATTTTTAACCCTGGTACTTTATGGGATATGGGAGTGGACAAAGATTATGTTTTCATGTACTGCTTCCTTGCGTTTGGCGCACAAATTCGGGGGATATCGTATATGCGACCCGTAATTGTCATCGATATGTCCGCTTGAAGAAAGAACCACTGCATTTGGTCGTATGCACAATGGTTGATAGCGACAAAAACTGCTATCCCATTGCATGGGGACTAGCCCCGACATGGACTTAGTTCTTAATCAAACTGAGCTCAATTGGCAAGGATCACGAAGAGTTGACGTTCGTTTCAGATCGGCACTAGGCTATCATTCAATCAAGGCGGTGTACCCCTTATCCAACCACGTCAACTACTATTACCATTTGAAAATGAACGCTTTGTCGCATTACAATACACAGAAGTGGGTGCCTCATTACCACGATGCGGCATATACATTTGATAGGGTGGCCTGTGAGTCACATCTGACAGACATAGGTATTGAGTGCGACCGTGAAAACAGCATTAACAAAAAGGCCGTCGACGTTACTTACGGGATGCCGGTCTAGAGAAATGGGCAAGGTCATATTGCAAAACCGCACAGTTTGAGATGCTTACATCCAACCATGCAGAGTCTATTAACTCATCCCTGCTGGCGCCGCGGTCTGACAAGGCTCTTACAATGTTCTCCCAAATATGCGACCAACAAATCGACAGGCACCTCACAGAACGAAACCTGGCTATTGACATGGGAAACTCTCACTTGACTGCAAAAAGGGAGAAAAGAATGTTGAGCCGCGCTGTAAACTGTATAGGTTTTCGCGTGAGACCAATTACAGAGTCTCTGTATGAAGCCCGCGATAAAGATCTGAAAAATCATACAGTGGAATTCAAACTAGGACATTGCCTCGGAACCTGCACGTGTGGAAAATACCAACATATGTCGTTCCCGTGTGTACATGTGTTCTTGTGCAACAAAACTCATGAAACTTGGTTGGTACGATGCCGACCACGATATGGAGGTCATGTACGACCACACTAGCGTGTTCTATTCACTGGACTACTACAAAAAGGCTTATGTAGGTACAATTAAGACTCCTCCCAACCCAGCAACGTGGGACACAAGCGAAGTACCTGCACACATAAGAAACTGTTGCCCACTTCCACCGAAGAAAGTGGTAACATTTGGGAGGGACCAGGAGAAAAGACACAAGCCAATGGTCGAAACCGTGCGCGAAAAGAAGCGAGGAACGGGAACGTACGGATGTAGCCATTGCCATGTAAAAGGGCATACGATAAAGATTTTCCCTCAAATGAAACATAAATATTGTGATAGAAGTCGTTGTTCGTTCTTTGTAATCGCACGCTTGCAACTTCTTCCGATGATTGCGTAGTCAATATATTTTTTTTCTACCATTTTCACTTTTCTTTAGAAAAAAAGTATGTAAATTATTACATTTTTTAAATTTATCCAAATTTTTTCATTTTATACAAGTAATGCAAATCATGACAGCTTTGAAATGTATCCAAATCGTTACATTTTTCTAGACCACATGTAATAATTTAGATACATTTTCAATGTATCTAGAAAATGTACCCAACTTATTACATTTTGAAACATGCAAAACTTAAATACTTACGTGCTCAAGAACCTATAAAATGCTCCTCCCGTCTCTTCATCTACCCACTATTTCTACATCTATAAAGCCACTGATGTATTCTCCAAACTCATCCTATCAAAAATGGCAAAGAACAGCCCACCAAAGGACAGGGAAATCAACCTAAGTGATGATGAGGACAAAACCGATGAGGAAAAATCTGAAGAATCTGAACACAAAGATGAAAAATTACCTTTATTTGTGGCTAAAAGGGGTTCGGAAACAACTCAATACTCATATTGATGGAGAAGAAGAATATGAAAAAGACACGGCGGCTTACTTTGGTTCACCGGAGAAGACGCCGTCGAAGAAAAGAAAGAGAGCCGACTACAGTAGTGATGAGGAATGGAGTTCCGATGAAATGTAATCTCTTTTCAAGTTTTAATTTCAATGAAATTCCGTTTTCTCCACTTTTCGATCATTTTTAATTGTTGACTGTTCATCTTCTTCAGTTTTGGGGGAAAATAGTGTCCGTGTCAGACGAGCAATTGACTCGTCCCTGTATTTCTTGCTCATCTCAGTCTCAGTGTTATAATATACTGAGACGAGTTTAACTCTCGTACCAGTTTATTTCAACTCTGAGACGAGTAAATAAAACTGGGACGAGTAATACTGGGACGAGCAATGAAATCTCACGTCCAAGTCGTTAAGAAGAGAGAAGATAGAGTTTTGTTTTAAAAAGAATGTTAATTAAGAGAAAATTGAGTTAGTTACACTTGTTAACCTAAAGTGAGGTCAACAAGTAAACATAAGTGAGAGGAGGGTATTTTTAAAAGACCAATTCGCCAGACGGGTAGCACGCCAATTCTTTCAGAAACAGAATGGTATTTCTTTTTTTCGCTCTCTTTCCATCTTGTTTCTCTATCTAAATTAGAAACAGATCCCAGCTCGATCAACATATGCAGATGGATCACTGAAAATAAAGAGTAGAGTAATGAATGGGGATCTATTTTGGCAGAGCTTCGATTCCTCATAATCGATTGTTTGCACAGCAAAGTCTCCTTCACAAAGAGGACGGGGAACAAATCAGCTCATGAGATGGCAACAAAAGGTCTCGAAGGCAAAGAGGTTTTGGTCTACTGGGTTTCTCCGCCGACATTCCTGCTACCGGCGCTTCACAGAGATGAAAATCACTTGAGTAGATAGCATAAGGTTTATAGATGAGCTGTTTTTTATTAACTTTGTTGGATCTGTTTCGCAATGTTTTATTATGGGCTTTGTGTTTTATTGTATCATGTGAATAAGGTTTTATGTCCTCCCACTATTTTAGGTTGGAAACCCATAGTAATAGTATGCGGAGTTTATACCACCCTAACTACAGGGTATGTTCTTTCATGCAAAATAAATAAATAAATCCGAGCTGTATTTGGAAACAGGATGAAAACACCAAGTAGATGTAGGAGAGTAAAATATATAGAATAAATAAGGGGGAGCAAATTATACAAAAACAAAAAGGAAAAGGGAGAGTACCTATTTAAGGGCCCAAGTAGAGCTTTTCCCGCAAACATCTCTATAATTTATAAATCGACGAGCGTATTCAATTCGGCCTCGAAAAATATCTCTCTCTGTCGCAATTATTTATAAACCCTACACTGTGCAGAGGGTAGGGTTCATCACCTTCGATTCAGGTTCAAGAATATTTCTCTGTTTAAATTATGTACCACTAGTGAGTGTTATTCTTAGATCAAATCAAATCAATGGGCGAATCGTCGAAGTACGGTAGTAGATTGACATACGAGAAGAAGAAATCAGGAACAACAGAGGGTAGATGTAAGCGGAGAAAGTTGGAAAAAAGGTTGAGTTGGATAGATGAGGCTGGTTTCTCAATAGTTGCAGCATCTGATTTGGATCATTCCGCCGCCTACAATTCCGTACCTGTATTGTATATTCGCACGTCCATCAGAGATGCTGGTAAATCGCCATGTCAGTGGTATGCCATTCCTCCCCCACAAGATTTGGAAGTTGCTCAAATAGAACCACCACCTACAAGGAAGAGGATGGAGAAGAAGCATGAGAGGACTCCTCATGTCTCGCCGGTATTTGGTAAGTTGCCTGCGGATGTCCTCCCCAATGGCGTGACCGTAGCTATGTTACCTCGTATCTACTTGATAGGCGGTACCTGCGATGGTCTAGGTGGTCCAAGTAGACAAGTTTTCTCTTATGATATTTCCGCTCCAAATAAAGGTTGGGAGAAACGACCCAGCCTAATATGGGCCAGAGCTTTCCCGTATGCTGTTGCACTGGACGGGAAAATCTACGTTTTTGGCGGCATGGTTGATACGTCTCGATATGACATCGTGCCTTATGCCGAGGTTTATGATCCTGAACTTGACAGATGGGAAGCAGTGTTCGGAGGTGGTAGCATGATAGAGGTTGTGTTCCCTGGCCATGTCGTGTTCATGGATCAATATGGAACCAAAAACATTCTGGTTCGCGCTAATTGTGGTGATAGTTTCTACACATATAACACATCTGCCAACTCGTTCGCCCTGCGGGAACGTGTTCCCTTCAACTACCGGGGCGAATCTAGTGCCGCAGTTGACAATATTCTTTACATTTACCAGGAAGGCGATATCATGGGTTATGATTTAATCAATGGTGAATGGTTTCATGACCCTGTCCATGGCTTAAGTGAAGGAACCGAGCTTCCGATTTATTATTATTTTTTTTTGCAAACTTTTTTTTTTTTTTTTTGCAAACAGCTTCCTATTTATTATGAGTGTGCTGAGAAACCTGTTCTGCTTCACATTGGCAATAGAAGGCTATGCATAATTTATGCTGACGTAGACAATTTTAAGGATCCCAAAGATTTGATACTTACTTGCTCAATCTTAAGAATGACTCGGCGGACATACAGTGGAAACGCTACCCTTCATGCATCCTTGGAGTCATTTCGACGCTACATCGTCCCGGGAAGTCGTTTGCATGAGTGCCTCGTTCTCTAGGTCATCATACTTGTTTACATTTGGTTGTAAGTTAGGTTATTTGCAAGCTATATGAATCCATTGAAAATTTGCAAACGGGTGCTAGCTCAGTGGTGGAGCGTTTGAAGCCCCTGCATGAGGTCCCGGGTTCGAACCCGGCTATATGATGTAATTGTCAAAAAAAAAAAAGAAAAAAAAAAGAAAGAAATCCAATGAAATTGACTCTCCTTGCTCATTATGAAATATAATTTTGTTGTTTAGTCGATGGTTTGCTCAAAATTGTATTTTGGCTGGGGTACCACTTCATATCATAGATTGTAGATCATTTGATGCAGTAACATTTGAATTAGCATATCCCTGAATGTGCATCTAGGTTGAATTGGGATGTTAAGTTACCAGGACTTGCGTGTGGGTGTCATGTTGGTTGTGTATCATAATCAGTTTTCCTAGATGAAGTTTAGGTTTCGACGACTAGGCTAAGAGGGGCCCAAATTTGGGGCATATGGGTGGAGATATAGGGTAAATGTGATTATTTTACAGATTGTATATATATTCCAAAGATGAAAGATCTTAAAGGAATTTTAGACCGGCTAGTAGAATGCCTCAACTGTGCTTTCTTTGATCCAGAAATATCGTACTCCTCATCGAGCTGTGCAAGGGTCCTCTCGGTCTCAAGTTGGAGTACAGTTATATGATCTAAGCCTCCCATCAATTCTTTTCTGACCTTCTTGTTCTCTTGCTTCATGTTCAATACTTCACCTCGGAACTCCACAGCCTCATGAGTTGTGAACTTAATTTCTTCTGCTTCCGCCCCTACCTCCAATGCCTTAATTATATCCTCTTCAATGCTGCATAGAGATGAGAGTCTGCGTTGCAATTCGTCTTTTAGGAGTCCACTTTGCTCTATCCAGATAACTAGTTCTGCTTGTATCTCACTCACGTGCTTGTAAATTGGTCGAATATCAGATTTTATGTCCATTTAGTATGAATATATATAATACATTCGCATGTTCTATTTTTGTATTTCTCCTAAAGCTACTACTTTATATTAACTAGTCGTTATCCCGCGCCATGGCGCGGGGCTGACTTATTAATGTCCGTGTTTAAAATAAGACTAACTTTTTTTCGAAAAAAAAATTAGATTCTTTTTCGTGTTGGTTAGTTGGCGTATATGTCAAAAACTTTGATAAGTAACCAAAATATGTAGCAGTTTTTGTGAGGGAGTATATGTTCTCAATAAATTACTACTGAAATTAAAAAATGCAACATGTAACTAAGGGAGTATATGTTCTCAATAAATTACTACTGAAATTAAAAAATGCAACATGTAACTATTGACAAAGTTCTCTTTTCAGGACTATTTATCAATACTTATACAACTACTCATCAAAATTTATCTTTGTCAAAATTTATATGACTATTTATCTTTGTTACTTTCAAAAAAAGTTTGTCTTTGTCTGAAATTACAACATAATGAGAGCCTATCAAATAATTTTATAAGTGATTTAAACATAGTATTTTATATCAAGGAGTATGATATCTTCATATATTGTCTTCGTCAAGTTAAGATTTAGCTCTGAAATATGAGTTATGATTATTTTAGAAGTCTGCGATTATTATCCAAGCAACTTCTGCCACACAATCGAAGTTTTTCAATTTCAAATTAAGGAGTTTGTCAAGGGCGACTAATCTTCTTACAGAAATATAAGGGTATAAAATGAAAAGTATTGGGTAACAATATTCTTTCACAGTACACTCATAAGATGATAGAGTTCTGCTAAAAATAATACATGTCTTAAAACAGCATTTCAAAAAAACCAATAGTAAAACTAAATGGAGGCATTTTCCTGGAAAGCTACACACTAACATTCAACAATATAAAACTTCCTATAAGAAAAGAAGCAATGGGTGGGGGGCTCCTGAAATGAAATAAACAAAACTACAGGGGGTATTGACTGTGCTAGCAGCATTGCGGTTTGATTTCCTTAAGTTCAAAGTTCCAGCAAGCTCGAGAAAGTGTAGTGATTTTGAAAATGAATAAATACAAATAACTTAATACATGACACACTTATATCCTTTGTCGGTGTATTCTTTAATTCTTGTAACAGTACAGTACTAAATAAATTGTGGAAGTGTGTCATGAAGACAAATGACATTGACAAATACTACTTAAATAATTAAGCGTTGCAGCGGAATGTAACAACCTCAAGATATGAAGGTATGCCTCATATCGACGTCCATGTTCCACAGAATGCTTCCTTCTCTAAGGCGAAACACCATTATATTATTATTATTATTTTTAAACATGAAATAGTTTGTGATTGAAAGATGCACGTTCGATAAACAAAGTAATGGTAAAATTACAATGAAGCGACAACAATGGTACATAAGTGAACAAACAGAGAAAGTAGTCTATTCCCGAGTTTTTTTAACTGCAGCGACAATCCAACAGGATTCATTCTTCTTGCATGGCCTTGGCAGCATCAGTCAACAGATGTCTGAGATCATGTGAAGCTCGGCCTAGCACAGTATAACCTTCTTTTTCCTCGATATCCATGTCTGCTCCATGCCTTATCAGAAGGAAAGATACCTCTTTGTTTTCACATATTACTGCACTCATGAGAGGTGTTTGATTTGTTCTATCAACAGCATCAATATCCGCTCCTTATTCAATTAAAAGTTCACACAACTCTGAGTCCAAAGTGCTTGCCGCACGGTGAAAAGGGGTGCATCCAACCTTGTCTTTCGAATTGATCTTTGCACCATGCATGTGAAAGTAATAGTTGAGCTATTTCTATCCTACCCTTGCTCGCATCAGGGTGCTACTTATGCCGAATAAAGAGGCACCCATCCCTCCTCGTTGGCGCTGTTTACACCACTTATAGAGGGATCTGCAGCTGGCAGTATTCTCACCACCTCATAGTGCCGTGAAGAGACGGCAACGTGAAGGAGCGAGCGAACGTCTTCGTTCCGGAGAGAAATAGCTTTGAGAAGTTGCTCCTGTGACAGAGCTTCGTAGACTGAAGCGTCGCCTACCTCCGCAGCCTTTAAGAGGTCTTTCTCCTTGATTTCGACTTGTGAGTTTGCCCTGCCCATTTCCATCTCCATGTACACTCGAATTCCAAGGTTTGATATGGGAATAGGTTGTGGGGGTTAGCTTTTTGCCATATAATATTTTATGCATGTGAATGAAGCACATAGATACAACCATGAGAAACATTGTAGGCAGTTCCATTTATAAAAAAATTACCGAAAGAACACCATTATGTAATCCTCAAGAACTGGCCATGCTAGTGAAATGGGGGTTGGCAAAAGAAGTGAATATATACAATTCCGAAATGAACTGAGAGGATGGACTTTATGTATGTAAAGAGTTGGTTCATTGAACATTAGTTGCAGAGGGATGTATGAGAGACATTGATTAATTCATCAATTGAGAGATTTTATTCCATTATTGATTTATGTGGATTCATGAACTGGGAAATCTAAAAGTTGGATATTCAATGATTTTCATTCTCAATGCAATGGATGAGTATGACATGAAAATTACACTTGGCAAGACTTGGTTGGCCTTCAGATGCCATGTGTATGCCACATGGGAAAATAACATGACACATGTCCTAATTGTGAAGGTCCTCACTTTCCACATGGCACAAAGAGAAGGTTATGCCCTGAAAATTACACTTGGCAAGACTTGGTTGGCCTTCAGATGCCATGCCACATGGGAAAATAACATGACACATGTCCTAATTGTGAAGGTCCTCACTTTCCACATGGCACAAAGAGAAGGTTATTCCTTACTTATATATATATATATATATATATATATATATATATATATATATATAGATTTGTTTTTTTGGGTTGCACCATGATTTAGGTGAACTTGTGGCATTAGGTGTTTGTTCTTGTAGTTGCATTGCATTGCTTTGGAATGGTTTATCGCTGCTGATTATTGGTCCTAGTTTTGATTGGGTTGTACAAGGCTGTGATGATAGCTTTGTGAAGCTTGCAATTTAGACTGTGATTTGATTTCTTATCTTGGCGGAGTGAATCGGAGGGACGATGATCTCTCCGTTTCGCAGCCAGGTTTGTGTCAGCGCAATCCTTTTGCATTCAAAGATCTGAGCCTTTTTTTAAATGTTCCCCTTCTTGAGGATGGTCATATGGTTTGCCTGTATGGTGGGCCAAGTCTGAGGTTTACTGTTATGGTCACTGTATTTGCCACCCATTCAGTATATTGCTGTACCTTTTCACTTCCGAGCCTACTGCATCAAATATTGGCATGTCTTGCCGCTCCGTCGCTGAGAAAGAAGGCTTCACCCGGCTAGAAGGGGAGGGTGCAAAGTATACCCTCTCTTTCCATCTATTGTAAGGCTAGGCCTTTTTTACACCAGCCTTCTATAGTGTCAACGAGGGGATGCTTCGTTGCCATTGCAGTCCCTCAACGTCGCCTCCGGTTTGCTAGAGTTCTTCTTCGTCAAGACATGGACTGGGTTTTATTCTAAATTAGGGTTTTCGTCTCATCCCTTTACGCCTTTGCGAGACAGGAGAACACTGTCAATCAGACGTGTGTGGTCATTCTTCTCAGCCTCGCTTGCAGCGCTAAATTACTTTGATTCCCCTAAATTAATACTCTAGATTTTTCTACGGACTTGAAATTTCTACTTACCTGTGTGTGTATGTGTTACCCCTCAGAGTCAAGGACCGTGTCACGGGGCGATTTAAAGGAAATCGGCGTCCAGTATCGAATCCTTTCCTTTATTTCGATTCCTGGAGCGCCCTATGATTAACAACTCAAACTCAGACTAATACTCAAACTCATCAAAGGGAGCTTGAAACCTTGGACCTCGATAGAGAGAGCTCCAATCTCAAAATCTGTGAATAAAATCTGTCTTCGTATTTTATTCATTGGAAGACATATAAATAGGACTAACTGGATAAGTCCCCAACTAAACAAAGATAAAGCTAACCTAGGAGATAAGATCAAACTGATATGATCTAGTTAGATAAATCTTATCTCTAACTAAATAAGATAAAATTCAACCGGGGGATAAGTCTTATCACCTACTAAACAAAGACTTTGAAAATTAAATAACAAAACAGAAACTAAGCCAAAAAAGTCCTGCTGCTTATTTGTCACGCCTGCGATAAGCACGACCCACGAATGAGTCCATAACATCACCCTCCCCCTGAATAAAGAGCTTGTCCGCAAGCTCAAACTCTGAATAAGCATGTTGGAAATGATCAAAACTCTCCCACGATGAATAAGCTACATCCGTTCCAACCCAATGCAAGAGCAGTTCTCAATTTCCTCGATTGAGGCGAGCTCGAAATAATGAAGCTGGAGTGGTATGAACACGACCCTCCTCTATTGGTGGCAGCCGTGACATTGTTGTTAGAGGCTGTCCTTTGAACGGATTTAGCAGGGACACGTGGAAGACATTGTGAAGTTTGGACTCCGTTGGCAATTGAAGCTTGAATGCAACAGTGCCAATGCGCTGTAAAATAGAAAATGGACCGTAGAATTTTGGGGACAACTTGTGACGTTTGGTGGCCGTAGCTGATTGTTGGTGGTAAGGTTGGAGACGAAGCCAAACAAGATCGCCGACATCACATTGCACATCACGATGGCCCTTGTCATAAAATCCCTTCATACGCGTTTGCGCATGTTGTAGCTTAGCCCTTATCTCAGTCAAGACCTGGTCACAAGAAAGTAATGCCTGGTCCACGACATCAACTCGAGAAGATCCCGGATCATAAGAAAGCAGACGAGGCCGGTCACGTCCATACACAACCCGGAAGGGGGTGCTCTCAAGCGCAGTATGAAATTACGTGTTGTAGCAATATTCGGCCCATGGCAGCCACGAAATCCAGCTCTTTGGTTTGTCTCCCACAAAGAAGCGGAGATACATTTCAATTGTGCGATTGACCACTTCGTTCTAGCCGTCAGATTGGGGGTGGTAAGCTGAAGAAAAGGCAAGCTTTGTACCACTTAAACGGAAAAGCTCCTTCCAAAAATTGCTAGTGAAGACAATATCTCGATCAGAAGTAATTGTTTCTGGAATCCCGTGAAGGCGGAAAATTTTTCCACGAAAATCTGAGCAACTCCTGTGGCAGTATAGGGATGTGCCAGAGGAATGAAGTGAGCATACTTTGAGAATTTTTCCAAAACAACAAAAAGAACTGATTTTCCCCAAACCTTAGGTTGCCCATCAATAAAATCCATTGAAATATCTGACCAAATCTGAGTTGGAAGAGTCAATGACTGAAGCAATCCAGATGGACTTAAATTCTCTGATTTGTGGCGTTGACAAACTGGAAGGAAGACACATATTCTGCGATGGTCGATTTCATCCCTTTCCGATAAAAATCTCCACCGATGCGGTGTAGAGTCTTTTGGATCCCTTCGTGCGCACTGTCATGATTACTAGACAAGATAGAAGCAATTAATGGTGAAGAAGGCAGCAAATAAATAAGACCTTTATAGAGAATCAACCCGTCTCGACTAGCCCAAGTAGACCCTTTATCCCCCTTTGTAACCTCAGTGTATAACTCTTGCAACGTAGAATCAGCACTGACTTCTTCATGGACAACATCTAAAATCAAAAACCGAGTGCTACTGATTGCATTTAGATCCATGTTATCATTAGAGCGCCTGGACAAGGCATCCGCAGCTCCATTTAGAATTCCAGCTCGATATTCGACAGCGAAATCAAACCCCAAAAGTTTTCCCATCCAATGTTGTTGGGGATAAGTTGTTAGGCGTTGTTCGAGTAGGAACCTTAAGCTGTAATGATCCGTAGGGATGAGAAACGATCGTCCCCACAAATAAGGCCTCCAATGCTGAACTGCCTTTGCCAATCCGATGAGCTGACGTTCGTAGGCAGCAAGTTTATTGTGTCTTCCAACCAATTGACGGTTGAAAAATGCAATTGGGTGGCCGTTTTGTTGCAGCACAGCCCCTATCCCACCTCCTGATGCATCACATTCTACCACAAATAATTGTGTAAAATCTGGTAATTGCATAACCGGAGCAGGCGCCAGTGCATGCTTCAGTTTTTCAAAAGAGACTTCAGCGGCCGCATCCCAGTGGAAGGAGTTTCTCCTCAACATACTAGTTAGTGGTTCCGCCAAGAGTCCATACTCCTTAATGAATTTCCGTTAATAACCGGACAATCCCAAAAATCCCCTCAAGGCTGTCACTGATTGAGGTTTTGGCCATTCCGTTAGAGCTTTGTTTTTTTCAGGGTCCATTGTTACACCTGTGGCAGAAATAATATGCCCAAGGTATGCAATTTCGGTCTCTCCAAAAGTACAGTTTGAACTCTTGAAGTACAAGCGGTGGGCACACAATAATTCAAAAGTAACACGCAAGTGTTGGAAGAGATCTTCCCAATTATGACTATAAATTAAGATTTCATCAAAGAAAACCATTATGAACTTGCGTAAATGGGGGCAGAATACCTCATTCATGAGTGCTTGAAATGTATATGGGGCGTTGGACAAGCCGAATGGCATAACGAAGAACTCAAAGTGCCCGTGATGGGTCCGAAACGCTGTCTTTTCAATATAAGAATCGTGCAACCTCACTTGACGGTATCCAGATTTCAGATCCAATTTGGTGAAGTACTTAGACCCATGCAATTCATCAAGCAGTTCGTATACAACCGGGATAGGAAATCTATCCTTAATTGTCTTCGCGTTGAGCTCCCTGTAGTCCACACAAAACCGCCAAGTGCCTTCCCGTTTCTTGACTAGTAAAACCGGCGAGGAGAATGGAGATTTGCTTGGTCTAATGATCCCTTGATTAAGCATCTCAGCACATTGCTTCTCGATTTCATCCTTCTGCAAATGTGGGTATCCATAAGGTCGGACAACCAATGGTCCCGACTCAGGCTGCAAAAAGATTCGGTGATCACAATATCTCAGAGGAGGAAGCCCAGATGGTTCCTCGAACAGATCACTGACCTCGGATAAGAGTTGTTCTAACTCCTCCGAATGAGAAACAGGGCCATTTAACAAGTGAAGTTGCTTGTTATGGTGGGATTGTATACCCTGCAACACAATTCTACTCCCACGAAATGCGAAACTCATGGTTAATGATTCAAAGTCCCATAGGATGGGTCCAAGAGTTTCTAACCATTTGATTACTAGAACAATCAAAACCAGCCAAAGGGAGAACAAAAAAATCGGAAGTAAACTCATTATCATCAATTGAGAAAGTTACCGCATGACGAATTCCCGCACTGCAAACATTTTCTCCATTAGCAACTGAGACACTTGCTTCTGTTTGAGGCTGAGTTTTAATTCTGAGACTTCTTGCAGGCGAGAACTAATGAAGTTGTGGGTACTTCCCGAATCCATCAAACCCAAAAAATGATTATTGCACAACACAGCCTTAACTTTCATAGTCCTTGTGCCCTTCAGGCCTGTTATTGCATGTAGAGAAATCTCGCGGTTCCTCACTATCAGCGTCTATCATGTCTGCTCATCCAAATCTGCCATTTCGAGCCAGATTTTTTTTTTTTTTTGCATTGGTGACCAACCGAGTACGTCTCATCACAGTTGTAGCACAGTCTTTTTCTCTTCTTTCCGCCATCTCTGCCCTTGATAACTTTCTGAATGAATGGCAAACTCACGGGATTGAATTCCCTCACTCCACTTCCAGCAACATTGCCACCTTTGGTTACCGTAGCTGGTGTTGGAGATGTTCTGGAAATTGCGCGAGGCTTGCTGCCTAACCACGTCCCCTTCTTTGACTCAGCTTCTCTCAATATACGCTGCTTGGACTCGAAGGCTCTTGCTAAATTCATCGCGTGAGCAGAATCAGGTGGGGCCTGAAGTTCCACATCTACTCGAATTTAATCTGTTAGTCCTGCAGTAAACAGACTCACATGCGGGTCCACACGAACGATCCCATTGGCTCTCGCTAATTTTTCCTGAAACTGTCTTTGATAGTCTTCTACTTATCCAGTTTGCTTCAGATTCACCAGCTCCCCCAACGGATTACTTCTAGCTAGCGGTCCAAACCTTAAGGAGCATTAGTATTTGAATCCGTTCCAACTAATTGTTGGTTGTTCGGATTCTAACTGATAATACTATAATTGTGCTTCGCCTAGCATATGGAAGGCTGCCAAACCAACCTTATCTGCTTCCAGTGTGCGTTGATTTGCAAAAAAATTCTCACAGCGATTAAGCCATATCAACGGATCATCGTACCCGTCAAAAGTTCGAAAATCCAACCTGGTGTAGCGGGGAACGACTCCATTGCCCTGCTGGACTGCACCTTGGAATTGATTCCCGGTGCGAAGAGTTTGCTACTGCAGTTCTCGTGAGTTGTCGCTGCCTCCCCCATCTTGTGGTTCTGCTTGTGAAGTACGACTCAACCCTGCCAACACCTCCTTGAATTGCAAGGATAACTCCTGGAGTTGACTGCCGAGTCGCTGTTCGATTTCTGTTTCCCGCGTTTCATTTGCTGCTCTTGTCTCCTGGAGCATCAGTCGCAGCTCTTCTTTTATTCCCGAGTCGCCCATCGTGTTTGGCTCTGATACCAATTTGTTAACCTTCCGAGTCAAGGACCGTGTCACGGGGCGATTTACAGGGAAATCGGCGTCCGGTATCGACTCCTTTCCTTTACTTCGATTCCTAGAGTGCCCTATGATTAACAACTCAAACTCAGACTAATAACTCAAACTCATCAAAGGGAGCTTGACACCTTGGACCTCGTTAGAGAGAGCTCCAATCTCAAAATCTGTGAATAAAATATGGCTTCGTATTTTATTCATTGGAAGACATATAAATATGACTAACTGGATAAGTCCCCAACTAAACAAATATAAATCTTATCTAGAAGATAAGATCTAACTGATAGGATCTAGTTAGATAAATCTTATCTCTAACTAAATAAGATAAAATTCAACCAGGGGATAAGTCTTATCAGCTACTAAACAAAGATTTGAAAATTAAATAACAAAACGGAAACTAAGTCAAACATGCTGCTTATCTGTCAGGTATGCGATAAGCACGACCCACGAATGAGTCCATAACAGTATGTGTATCCAATCTTCTATCTATCTATCTATCTATCTATCTATCTATCTATCTATCTATCTATCTATCTATCCCATCTCTGTTGGACCAATTGTTTGGAAATCATGGGTAGTGTTGTGACTTCTGAATTCGTAGTTTGGAGACAATATCTCATGAAGCATTATGTGGAACTGAAAAGGAAATGAATTGAGGAAGGGTGTTGATACTGCTTAGAAGTATGAGATGGGGTTGAATAATCAGTAATGGCCATTTTGGGGTAATACAGTTATGATGGGGGCGCCATTGCAACTTTTGAAGGGGGACAACTTAGGTTAGGTGCACCCAAAACGTTTCAAACTATCAAAAAACTAAATAATGAAATTTAAACTTAGAGAAGAACAGCTGGAATTGCGGACATACATATGACACATTAGGTTTTCTTATTTTTTAATGTTTTTAAAGAGTGTGCTATTCAGAGAATATGTTCACTTTTGGTTTATGAAGTGAACTACTCAAGCTTAGTACCCTATCATATCGTGAGTACAACCATTATGCTGGGTGATATCTTGAATTGAATTGCTTCCCTTGGAGCTGTTAGTTCAGCTATCCTGCTCATATTGGCGGATCTTTCAGGGATTAACGTGGCAAAGCTCGAATATTCTGCTTCCAAATTACCCATTGTCAAAAGCAAAGAAGGAAAAGCTTTGTGTTTTTATGATTTATGTTACATGAGGTTAAGTGTTGCCTTCATTGGGTTAATGGGATTAGTAGAGGAAAAGAAATGTTCTTGTCACTGGGTTTTGGTGTACTTTGAGATGCCGCGGGAAGTCGAAAATTGATCTGGTGCACTTCTTTCTGGCCGAGTTTCATTCTGTTGATGAGCAATGGTAGTTGGGCTATAGTGAGTTTTGTTGGCGTTTTTGGTGGGAAATTGAATCAGCATCCGGTGCTGTACGCACACTATGTGAGAGGCTGTGATGATAGTTTTCTAAACTATGCAATTTTGCTACGATATGATATCTGTTTTGGCAAGGAAACTAAGAAAGAGAATAATGTCTCTGTTCCAGCCATAGCACTGTCACCGTAGTGTGTCTGCATTCACAGATCTGAGCCTCGTGGGAAAACATACTGCTTCCTGAATTTTGTAGTATCTATTGTACCGCTTTTGCCTGAAAAAAAAGATTTTGAATCTGATCTTGGAATGGAGTAGGTGGTAGTATTAAGTTTCCGTAATCTCAACAAGTGGAACCTTCAGTTGTTCTTGAAAAACATGTTGCACAAATAAGAGATTCCGTTTTTGCTCCATTATTTTTGGTTGCGGGATGAGGAGGATGTTGAAAAATTAAGTCAGCAAAAACAGATGCAGTTCAGACGATGGGTACACCACTAAATGCCCCTTGCTTTACACCTAAAGGACTCGGAATGGTGATAAACCAGCAAATGTAAGTCTTCAACTGATATATCAAGCTGAAATCACTATAATATAGACATTTTGAAAATTTGCAGAAATGTATCCAATTATTCACCCTCGGGTGATACTGATTACATGTGCCCATTTCAAGCTGATAATGATGGTTCATGAATAGATTTAAAGAGTTCAGTCTATGCATATACGTTTGAGTTTCTAAATTACTTGTAATTCCAGTTGTTTGATTCAGTAGGGAACAAATTAATAGTCGTAGGACGTTTTTGTATATACCTCACTTATTCGAGAACTTTGTTTGTAATTAGTAGGAGTTGTTTGTAACCACTATTTACAGATGTTCAAGATTGAATAACATTCACGGTGGAATTCCCCAACTTTTATGGTATCAGAGCTCTTCTCAAACCCTAGCTCTTCCCATCGCCGACCTCACGCCACCGAACAAGCGGCGTTGTCCCTTCCTCTGGACGACTGCCGCCTTTCCTCAACCATCCCCGTCGCTCCCTCTGCGACGGACTACCTCTGTCTGATCAACCTCCCAGCAAACGGACCAGGTTGTGCGTTCTGCCACTACAAGGATTATTGGTATTAGGGACAAAACTTTAGGGACAAAACTCATATTTGTGGAGAAAGTGAGCATTTGAAGACAAAATAAAAAGTTCCTCGCAAAAGAAAATTTTAAGGACTAAATTGATATTTTTGCAAACTTTCGGGGCTGGATTTTGTGGGGAAAAGTAAGCTTTCGGGACAAAACACTTATTTTCTTCGCTAAAGAAAACTGGAAGGATTAAATTGAAATTTCTTAAAATTTGAACAGAAGGAAGCGTTCGTTCCCTAGTGTTTCACACTTTCACCTCTCTGCTCCCACTCTCCGATCGATCCCCAAATCAAATCGATTTCACCTCTCTCTCTCTCTCTCTCTCATCAATTTCATCGGCGATTCTCTCAGTGAAGCTCTCTCCTTTGAAGCTCGGTGAAGCGAAGCTCTCTCGCGTAGATTCCTGATCTGGAGCGAAGCTCTCTCTCGGTGAAGCGAAGCTCTCTCTCGTGTGATTTGATCCTGTTCGCTCGGTGATTCAGTCACTGCACATCGATTGAGTTCATATCCAATCGTTTGAATCATAAGGTTAGAGGTCACTGCATATTCTTCTTCTGAGTTATCTCTGCATTAATCGTTTGAATCATAAGGGTTGATCCTGTTTTTGAATTTGAAGTATTGAACGTTGTTAACCAGAGGCAGGAAGTATTTATGGATTCTTTGAGCAATCTGATTATGGCTTTTTTCAGTACAGAATCATATTTGAACTCATATTTGTTGTCAATCTGTGTTGTCAATTTTTCAGTACTGAATCTGTGTTGTCAAAATATGGATTATACATGTTTCAGTAGTATGTGCTTTTGGTGATTGCAGGTTGTAGGGGTGGTTATTGTGGTTGCTTTGAAGTGATAGGTAGTGGAAAAGAGTTGTTTAAGTTCTGGTGTTGATGGAGTTAGTTATAGCTGTGGAGGTTGTGGGTATTTGTTTGTGATTTGGTGTTGTAATGAACTGGGGTAATTGTTGGTAATTGTTGGTTATTGTTGGTAATTGTTGGTGATTTGGTGTTGTTAGAATGAGTAATGTGTGATGCAAAAGCATACATAAGTTTACCAGACGGCATTCCCAAATTTTGTGTGTAATCAGTTTGTAATCATCGGTCATCGGTCAGATAATAGTGTAATATTCTTGAAACATAGTAATAATGTAATAATCTTGAAACATCAGTCGCATTGTTAGCAATTGGTGCGCCCATGTGGGGTGCCCAATGCAATTATCATAACCTTATGGGGTTAGTTGCACTAATGCACAAACTAGAGGGGTTAGTAGCTAAGGCTCAAACCCTAAGGGTTTATGTGCAAACCTAGGAGAAGTTTTGCCTATATAAAGAGGTAGCCTCCTACACATTGTGGTGTGCCATAGTGCTATTATGCTAAGGCTAATAGATTATTCCAGAGAATAAAGTTACTCTGTCTAGATTCATACTAGTTGTAGAGAACCCTAGTCTCTTTCCAACTTCATCCAAGGAGGTGGAACGTGGTGTGGAAATCAGTGTTCGTCCTCGAGATTCATACTAGACTGGTGGGAGCAAGATCAAAGAGGAGGCGCGTGAGAGCAAGCAACACAACGATCATCCGCTGCATTAAGGAGCTTAGGAAGACAAGGTAAACACATGAATATTCCGCTTTAATTCATGTTGTAGATCTGAATGTGTTAGATCCTTCCTGCCCTTCATTGGTATCAGAGCCATAGGCTTGTTTTTCGTGCCTCGATAAGCGTTCCCGAACCTGTATTAAAAATCGCGTTTCTGAAATTTCATAACCAGTAGACGAAACCTATATGGTTAGGTAGGGTTTTTCTTGAGGATTCCAGATATATAAATTTTATATTTTTTGGATTTACGGTGAATTAGTTATGAATTTTCAAAGTTTCGGAACTGTATTAATCTGGACTGCTAGATCCAATAATAGAACACGTTTTTCAAAAACTTGTTAAAATTGGTTTTTGACCACATAATCGGGATCAGGACGAAGAGACGATCACGGCAAAATTAATTTCGTCGCGAACGGAGCAAGGGAAGGCGGCGCGTGGGCTTCACGCGCCACCGACGCTGCCCCCACGCGCGGCCACGCGCCGCACGCGCCCAAGGGCTGGCGGCGGCTGCTGACGTGGCCCTAGGGCTGACGTGGCAGATGGCGTGGCGGTGCCACGTCAGCAAGTGACTGACGTGGCGATGATGTGGCAGCTGACGTGGCGATGACGTGGCGGGCTGACGTGGCATGCCACGTGTGCATGCTGGCGTGGCACATGGGCCGACGTCGGCGCGTGGCGGAGGCGGACGCGCCCACGCGCGGCGGCGCGTGAGGGCGCGTGCGTCCTCCTCCCGCCGTCATTTTTCGTCCGGTTTTTTCTTAGGGACTCCAAATTAAATTTCCTATTTTGTGGATATTTTTTCATAATTTTTGGAGTGACGGAAAATTTTAGTAATTTCCAGATTAATTAATTAGTGTTTAGCACACTTCCCGATGGAGTTTGACGACCTTAAACACACTGTTTTGAGCCCAAATTTTTTCTGGAGACTTAGGTCATTTTTCCCTACGTTTTGCAATAGGTGGTGAGACCCTAAGTGGTAGGGAGCAATTTTCGATCTTTTTAGTTGATTAGATTATTGCTTATTAATTTCCAGTAATTATTGCTTAATTCCCGAAATTTCCAGAAAATTCCAGTATGTTTATTATGTTGTTATACATGCTGTTGTGGGTTGAATGGATGTGTTTGGTGCATGGATGTGGCATAGATGTTTTATATTTTGGTTTTGGTTTTGGTTTTTGAATATGTAATCAAAATACGGCCTGCGTGTCGTGCCTCTCTACACTCTAGTGTCTTCTCTTCTCATCCACTCGCCTCTATGAGGTTACTTCTTATTAGAAATAAGATAGTTAGTAGAGATTGAAGATTGAAGCTTCAAGAGAGGTGGCTAAACCAAAAGCTATGGCGCAAGGTGCATGGAGCAATTAGACGGTCCAATGGAGCCTCAAGCTTGGAGTCCTCAAGTAGGCGAGATGGCGTGAGATGGAGTTCAGGACTTGCTCAAGAAGTGCTCTCAATAGTGGGAGTGCACCTTAGGGGCCACATCCATTGCATATTTATTTATGCTTATGCTTGTTTTATGTTATAACTGCGTGTGATTGGATATATATTTTTAACCTCGCATGCTAAAGAACTAAAACAAAAGAGCTCACATGATGACATGATTAAAATTGATAGGGAATCACAAGTGATGAGATTTGATTCCTAGGATATACGCTAGGTTTTGGTGGAGTCCTTGTGAGGAACTATTAAGTTTAATCGATGTCACATGTTATTTTGGAGCTAAGTAAATGCTAGTGATTAATTTCCACAATGTCTCTATCAATCGTGTCTAAATCAAAACTGTAAAGGCTAAATGGTGACAACAACGACATGATAAGCCGTCGTACTATGTAACCATCCGTTGGACATAGGTTGTCAGCCACCTACAAACATGGTCAAACCTGTGATGAATAAGTTGTCACAGCAGCACATGGACATCATCTTTAGGCTCACCAATAGTGGGAGGCAGCAGTCAAGATAATGTCATAGAGCATGCTATGAAAAGGTGGGGAAATGACCTCATCAGCATGTTCTAGACCACTTTTAAAATTGTAGGAAACAAAAGAAGAATCTTGGATCCATCTTAGCCATTTGCGTACATAAATTCTGAGCATTGGCTCATAATAATCCTACCTCTACTATGAGTTATGGCTCATGTCATGATATTGAGCACTCGACTTCACCGTCTGAGATTGATGCCATGTATGATAATAGAGTTAAGGGTTGTCAGGTACAAGCTATCCGATTTGCATTTTTGTTGCAATCTCTGCCACGTTTCATGAAACGTTATATGACACACTTTGCAAGTGTCAGGATGTTTGGATAAGACCAAACATCACCCTGTTCTAGGATCTAAGCAAAAGGAGTTTGCTAAAGAATACTAGTCCAGCATACTTCGGATGTCTAAGCAATATATGATTGCTAAAGGCTGTTGGAGAAGTATGATCATACTTAGTGAAGTATGATAGGCAGATATAGTCCCTAGCCCGGTATTAGGACCAAGGCAACAGGTGGGGCAAGGATAAATGAATTTAAGGGGCAATATTGGTATAAGACCAAACAGCCCAAGACTGGCAAACGCAAATGAAGAAAAAGGACTTCTCCTAAGACTAAGAGAAAAGGCCAGACCTGGCACTAACTTCTCGTCTAAGGATCCAAAGAATTGTCTTTGAGTGAGTAGCCACCAAAATTTGTTTTGGTCACAGTTTTAACTTTGGATATGGTTATATCATGGTGTTTGCGTTCTTAAGATTCTAGCATGAGTGACGCCTCAGAATTCTTGGATGTCAACTTATGAGTATGACTTAAGATTCTGATATGTGGCGCGCTAGATTAAGACACACGATGACAGGAAAGGATGTTCAGGCTAGCTAGGGCAGGCCTGCTTGGATTTTGCCCAAGGTACCCTTACCTGTGTGTGATTCTTGCCGGACATGAAAGGCAAAAGCGCAAAATCATCCAGTAGAACATTAAGGACTACTGAGTCTTTTGTATATTATTCATTCTGTTGTTGTGTTCCATTAAATTGTTAAAGCTAAAGACATGGTGCTTACTGTTCCATCACATTCGTAGATTATTGTCCACGTCTCAACTATATGTGCTTGGGCCACATAAGTCCGAGGCACAAGGGTGCTTTAGACAGGTCTCTACAAAAGGTAGAACAACCGTCTGGATAAAAGGATATGTCCTTGGCCAGAATGAGACTGGAAGTATCTACCTTAGCAAGAGCTATGTGATGGAGAAATAGTAAGGCAGTTGGCTATTCCCACGCCTCAGCAGGGTGCTGTAGAGAATAACAGGAATAGGTTACTGTAAGAGATGGTCTGATGTATGATAGAGCGTGCAAAGTACAAGTTCCCTATTCGGAGGAGACACTTTGCTAAAACGACTATCAACATACACAACCATAAGTCCACCAAGTCTGTAGCCACTACACCCTACGAGATGTGGACCAAAAGGCAACCTGAATGAGGTCACCTTAGGCCATGGGGATCGGCAGCTTATGTACTAACTAAATTTCAAGTCAGGAAGAGGTTCGTTGAGAAGTAAGTCTCTACGAAAAAAAAGTTTCACTGGATGACACCCCATCCCTGAATGATCAACAGGAAATAGTTCCTACGGATCTTCAGGACAGTGGGAGTAACATGCCTAGTGAACAGCCCATCATAGATTATGACTATGTGGAGGAACCCTCTTTGCGTAGGAACGTTCTTTGAAGCGTACCTCGTCGATGAATTGACATCGAAAGGAAGACCATAAGGGTCACCACGCAAGAGAATGATGAACCTAGGATATTGTCCTAGGATCTTTCATCACCTGAAAAGAAAGAATTTGAAGTTAGACCCTAGACGGAAGAAACGTATCTTCATGGAGTAACGTATCTTCTTATGCTATTCGGAGCATCCTAGGGATTGCGTATTCGAAACGCAACAGCCGATTAGTAGTGTAATGCAAATGGATTCACGAGATATATGATTTCTCATAGGAGATGTCCATAATTAAGGGATATGTTCGTAGGGATGATAATCTCCACGAGCATGAAGGATACCGCTGGAAGATACCCGTTCATTAAATCGATTATGAGGAATTAGTCCCTCAAAGATTCTTTGAACAGTGGGAGTGACTTTCCGAGCTGGGTGCTCCATCCATAAGGGATGAAAGCAAATGATGATCCTCCTATGCAAAGGTATTGCTCATAGGAGCATACCCCATCGACTACTTGAGATCGAATGGAATGATCTTAAGGATCATCTTGCATAAACGATAGGATAGAATCCTAGTCCTTATCGTACCCTAATTATGAAGAATGAATAGTAAGCTTTACAGGATGAATTAGAGTCTATAAGGGGCCAACCGATTTTAAGGCTAGGTTGACTCTCCAACTGGATGGAAGACTATTGGAGATTAATGGATTTCCAAGGTCAATCAGAGACCCAGACGGAAGCGTGGTAAGGCATATGACTTGCGTAGAAGCGAATAAGTCTACACTCATTCTGAGAGTAGACATCGGCGAATTTGAGTCGATCCGACGAATTTGCGTTGGTTCAACGAGGTATCCTTCCCATGGCTTTGGATAATAAGGATTACGTTGATTCGCTTGGTAGCATCAATAGTTGTGGATCCATTCTCGATAGACGTGAAGACTGAATTTCTCAATGGAGAAATCCTAGAGGTGACTAAGGTCAAATGCACAGAATGTGTGCAAGCTAACAAAGTCCATATGGGATCTTAGCTAGTCCTCTGGACAGTGGTATTTCATCAGGGATCGTTTACTATATGTTTACGATAACAAATGGAAACCGCTGTATATCACTCTTACTAGTAGAGAGTTAATAATCACGTCACTTAATATCGATGACACACTATTGGCTAGTGGAGCTTAAGGGATTGTTCGAGTCCCCTAAGGAGTAATTGTACTCCTGTAGCTCAGCGCAAGAATTTACGAGCCTAGACATGTGCCCTAAAAGACACCATAAAAGAATGACCAAGTGACCAGAGTGCCTGATGCAGTATGAGTCTCATATGAACTATGGTGTATACTCAGACCTAGCGAACGCTATGCAATCGGAAGAATTGGATTTCAGGATATTCCAATTTAAGACACAAGATTGTAACCAGGATACTCTATATGATGGACCACGTGCTATGACTATCGAAGATGATGCTTCGACTAGTTAGCCCTACATGCTAACTAGGGTGGGGACCTAGATGCACTTGGATCCGACTCAGGCTATCGTCCATGCTCGATGATAGACTCGCATGGAACAAATGCAATATAAGTGTTGCATGATCGTATTAGACCGCTCCATTGACCATGGAAGCGAAGCACGATTGCCTGTTCTGCCGTAGGGCAGAAATGTGTTTAACTGAGAAGGTTTCTTGTAAGCTTATGAGCTATCGACAAACCGATTACCATGAGTAGTGCTAGCACATGGCTATAACACTGCGGTAAAGACAAACACATAGTCGTGGGTACTATTTCACAAAAGGTGAAATAACTACCTAGAGAGTAATCCTGGAGTGGATCGACTATGGGCCAGGATGTTGGCTCATCCCATTCCTTAACCACATGAGAGTCGTACTTGTGATCTCTTTAGAGAATTGGGACTCGGTTGTCGATAACTAGCAATATGATTGATGAGAATACAAGACATTGATTGACTGGATTTTAATTGGATTTATTTATGCTGCATGTTATTTGATACATGTATGATATGTTACATTTCCTCTACTAGCTTAGAGCATGTCACGCAGACACTAAGTTGGATCACTCACACGAGCAACTGCCTTCGCAATATCCTGGATATGTCTGGGTGTGGCGGAAGATGAGACAGAATCCAGATAAGCGCTGAAAGCCTGCGATATGATATGAGATGCCTTCTTCATATGAGCATATGGCCTATGATAAGAGCTTGAAGTCTATCAGTAGAGCTAGGAGCCTGTCGGACGGATTCGATTGTCGCATTGGAAATAAGTTCCAAGGTGAGGTTGGTTATGGCCAATCGAACATGGTTACTACCCCGAACCATGTATAGTCTGTGTAGAAGAAGCCAGATGGGAGAGCTGATAATTGTTCACAACAGTGTGACATAGCAGCACTCGGGCTGGTGGCCATAAGGACTACCGGATAGACATCTGCATAGTGGTCCTTTTGTAAGGATAAGACATGCGCTCTTATCAGAGTCTAAACACTATGGCGCATATTCCCCCTTGAATAATGCGCGCTTATGAGTGACCATGAGGTGATGAGTAGAATTAGTCCCTGGGATTCCTCATCGTGTGAGCCTCGTCGATCATGTAAGGATGATTGACACTGTATACCCTTTGTACTTACATCTGTGTCATGAGGAGACGGGTCGGTGGTGCTACTTTGGCGTGACACCTTACGGCTATGGATGATTCGGCCTTCCGGACACTGCTGGGAAAGCAGCTGAGCCGAATCTGAGTGACACATGTATGTAAGGAAAGATTCTCGTTGCATCGCTCTTTATTATCTTTCATTGGGCCCACCTGCAAGATCTTATGGGATCATGTAGGATATGAAAATATAAAGGATGGACTCATTGGAGCATGGCCTTCGGGACAAGGCAGGTGCTCATGATCCACGAGATGACAATCGGAGGAATCTGGGGGATACGAGAGTTACGGAGAGCATTATCACTGTTTTATGTTTTAAGGGTGCCTTCCTGCGCTGGCTATACGAGTTTGGTATGTGGATCTCCCGAGAGGGTGCCTTCCCATGCTGGCTATACGAGTTTGGTGTACGGATCTCCCGAAATGCAGGTACTCTCACCGGTCACACGCCACGGCCACACAATACTCTTTTGTAGATGATAAAAAGTTGGAGATTGATGGAGACTAGATGAACTGTGCAACCCCACTGTGCGAGTGGGAGATGTTAGCAATTGGTGCGCCCATGTGGGGTGCCCAATGCAATTATCATAACCTTATGGGGTTAGTTGCACTAATGCACAAACTAGAGGGGTTAGTAGCTAAGGCTCAAACCCTAAGGGTTTATGTGCAAACCTAGGAGAAGTTTTGCCTATATAAAGAGGTAGCCTCCTACACATTGTGGTGTGCCATAGTGCTATTATGCTAAGGCTAATAGATTATTCCAGAGAATAAAGTTACTCTGTCTAGATTCATACTAGTTGTAGAGAACCCTAGTCTCTCTCCAACTTCATCCAAGGAGGTGGAACGTGGTGTGGAAATCAGTGTTCGTCCTCGAGATTCACACTAGACTGGTGGGAGCAAGATCAAAGAGGAGGCGCGTGAGAGCAAGCAACACAACGATCATCCGCTGCATTAAGGAGCTTAGGAAGACAAGGTAAACACATGAATATTCCGCTTTAATTCATATTGTAGATCTGAATGTGTTAGATCCTTCCTGCCCTTCACGCATGAATGTGAAATAGTTATGTACCAGACAATTGAAGACGGCTTCATCTACCAGGAAGACCACATTGATACTATGCATATTTATAATCAACTACCATATCAAACATAACTTGGCTCAATCTTGCATTAGGGATTGGAGATGCTGGCTAGTAAACAACATGAAGCAGTTCATGTTTCATAATAACTTGCTGTATTCTGATGGCAATCTTTGATTTCCAGAAACGGTACAATTACAAACAAAAAAAAACACAGTCCGTGAGCATCACTGAACCTCCATTCATCTGTCAGACACAAGGTAGTTAGATGTTCTTATTTACCCAAAAAAAAGACATCTACAGTTCCACGAGAGTATATGTGTGTGTGTGTGTGTGTATAATTGTATATATATATATATATGTAATATATCCAAACACACGTACAAACTATTTGTCTCTGTATATTAATTTATAGTCTTTAATAATAGAATAGAACCTCATTAAAAAAAAGGTCTGCAAGGATGCCAACAAAGTAAATTATCAAAGCTAGCTGCTCCTCTAGCAGCCAAATGAGATACATGCATTGTTGGTGTACTAACTCTACCAACAGAAAAAAAAGGTAAACATGTGAGCTGCTTAACAGAATAGCTCTAAAATGATGCATTCTTATAGCTTGGAGGTCTATTTCTGACGCAGAACCGACGTGACCCGTTCAAGATGGGTACACCCTTATTTGATGCAGAATCGCTAGACAGAAACAACCAAGCGCCTCCGGCGCTTGCCAACGTCAGTTTTCGGCGATCCGAGATCGTTTAGGGTGTCAAATGGCAGTTTTTCTGTTTTCTTTACTATTTTTGGTAATAGTTTATCGCGTAATAACTCGAGATTGACAACTCCTTTTGCGATTCCGCAAATTGGGACTGTCTTAGAATCTCGTCCTTAGTTAGTGGCAGGATTTTGGGATATTTTTATTTTTTACTATTTTTGGCAGTAATTAGGGTTTTCTGCTATTTAAGCAGCATGTAGCCTACGGGCAAAGACAGTTTTTCCCTTCTGAATTATAATTTCGAGTTTCTCAGCTTTTGAGATCTCTTTTACCTATCTAAGAACGTCGTTTGACTTTCTTTTGCTTCTAGTCTGCGTCAAGTGGTATCAGAGCCTGGTTTCGCCTTGTTCAATGGCCAACAGCGAAGATAGTGGCAACACCGGTGACGTTGATCACAGGTTGGATGCTGTGGAGGCAGGGTTGGAAGGAGTACGCGCAGCAGTCGAGGAGATCAAGGAGTCCTTGGCGCAGCTTCTTAACCCTAGACGTGCAACAGCAGCCGTCGGCAGGAAGACCGTTCAAAGGTTGCCCCGCGAACGTCCTGTTGAACACCGTGCGATGGAGGTTCCTGGGAGGGGACGAACACCCCCTGTACTCGATGATGATTCTGATCTTTCAGAGGAGGATCTGGAAGAGCTTGAAGAAGAAATTCGTCCCAACAAGTTGCTCCAAGATTACAGGATGAGTACTGACGTTGCCAGCTTCAATGGCAACCTGCAAGTGGAGGACTTCTTGGATTGGATCTCGGAAGTAGAGCGATTCTTGAACATGATGGAGGTCCCTGAGCAGAAGATGGTGAGGCTTGTAGCCTTCAAATTGAAGGGAGGCGCCGCTGTTTGGTGGGACCAACTACAGTCGAAGCGTGCACGGATGCGAAAGGGTCCGGTCAGAACATGGAGGAGGATGAAGCAATTGTTGTTGGAGCGATTCCTTCCCCCTGATTATGAGCAGTACCTGTTCCAGCTTTACCAGAGTTGTGTTCAGGGCACTAGATCTGTTTTCGAGTATACCTCTGAGTTTACTCGTTTGTCGGATCGAAACCAATTGAACGAGACACTGCACCAGAAGATAGCCAGATATATGGGCGGCCTGAAACCCTCAATCAAGAACAAGATCGGATTGCAAACCCTATGGACAGTGGAGGAGGCCTATAACCTAGCCCTAAAGGCTGAATTGATGGAGAAGCAGAGCACTGGATTCTATAGGAGGGGCGCTTCAGAAACCCCTTCGAAAGATTCCAAGGAGACAAGCAAGACCCATGTCCCGTACGATACGACGACGACCTACAAGCAGGCCCCTAGTCGCGCCCCTGACGGAACAACCCTCGGTTCGTCTGGGCAGAATAGTCGACCACCGCCTCGTGCCAGTAACCCTAACCCTAACCCTTATGCCAAGCCAGGAGCAGGGAAGTGTTACAAGTGTGGACAACCGGGGCACACGTCGGCTCAGTGCCGAAAGATGGCCAACGTGATTGAAGAAGATGAGGGTTATGCGGAGGAAGAATATGACCCCGAACTTCTCGGGTACACGGGAGGCGAGGACCCATACGATCAGGCGGAGTGGACGGAGGAGATGAACAACCTAGAGAGGGTTAACCTCGTGATACAGCGACTTTTGTTGGCCAAGGAAGATCAGGGGCAGAGGCACAAGATCTTCAGGACAGAGTGCACAGTCAACCAGAAGGTCTGCCAGGTGATCATCGACAACGGAAGCTGTGAGAACTTTGTGTCCTCAAAGCTAGTCCAGTACCTCAATCTGCCTACAGAACCACACCCATCCCCTTACTCCATCGGGTGGGTCAAAAAGGGTCCTAGTGTAAAGATCGCAGAGGTTTGTAAGGTACCGATTTCTTTTGGTAGGCATTACAAATCTGAAGTTTTATGTGACGTTATTGATATGGATGCTAGCCACATTCTACTGGGGAGGCCGTGGCAGTTTGATGTTGATGTGACATATCGTGGTCGCGACAACGTGTATGTGTTCACATGGGCGGGTCACAAGATAGCTATGGCTCCTAAAGTGCCTGTGATTGGGGTAAATCGGCCTAAGTAAATGGCTGAGACATTGTTGGCTGTAGAGGACAAACCCCATGTGTTTGAAGCTGAAGTGAGAAGAGCTAAGTTCGTGCTTGCCCTTATGGTTCGGACACTGGTCATGGAAGACGATGTTTGCGGAGGTGTTGTGCCTGCGAAGTTGCAGTCCCTTCTGGACCAATTTCGCGAGTTGATCTCAGACGACCTACCAAACAGCCTGCCGCCTATGAGGGACATACAGCACCAAATTGACCTAGTTCCTGGAGCTAGCTTACCGAACCTGCCGCACTATCGAATGAGTCCAAAGGAGAACCAAATACTGCAAGAGAAGGTGCAGGAGTTACTCGAGAAGGGCTTCATTCGAGAGAGCATGAGTCCTTGTGCCGTTCCTACACTTCTCGCTCCAAAGAAGGATGGAAGTTGGCGTATGTGTGTGGATAGCAGGGCCATCAATAAAATCACCGTCAAGTACCGGTTCCCTATCCCTCGGTTGGATGACATGCTTGACATGCTGGATGGGTCTCAGATGTTCTCCAAGATTGACCTGCGCAGCGGCTACCATCAGATTCGGATCAGGCCAGGGGACGAGTGGAAGACTGCATTCAAGACCAAGGATGGCTTGTTCGAGTGGTTGGTCATGCCTTTCGGTTTGTCCAACGCGCCCAGCACTTTCATGCGTCTGATGAACCAGGTTCTTCGCCCCTACATTGGAAAGTTTGTAGTAGTTTATTTTGATGATATACTTATTTACAGTAGATCGGAGGATGAGCATGTACAACACGTAGAGGCAGTGTTAACTGTTTTGCAGAAGGACAAACTGTACATCAACCTCAAAAATTGCACCTTCATGACCGACAAGCTATTGTTCCTTGGCTTTGTCGTGGGAGCACAAGGTGTTCAGGTGGACGACGAGAAGGTGCGTGCAATCAGGGACTGGCCCACACCGAAGACCGTTAGTGAAGTTCGTAGCTTCCACGGACAAGCTACATTCTATCGCCGGTTCATTAGAGATTTTAGTACGATCATGGCTCCCATCACCGAGTGCATGAAGAGAGGCAAGTTCTTGTGGGGAGAGGCAGCAGAGCAAAGTTTCGCTCTCATCAAGGAGCGTCTATGCTCAGCACCAGTTCTAGCATTGCCTAGTTTTGAGAAGCTGTTCGAGGTGGAATGTGATGCTAGTGGAGTGGGCGTTGGAGCGGTCCTGTCCCAAGAAGGCCGACCAGTGGCCTTCTTCACCGAGAAGCTTAATGAAGCAAGACAACGGTGGAGCACTTATGATCAGGAGTTTTATGCCGTAGTCCGTGCGCTAAAGCATTGGGAGCATTATTTGATTCAGCGAGAGTTTGTTCTGTACAGTGATCATCAGGCGTTGAAGTATCTGAACAGTCAGAAACAGCTTGATAACAAGCACATCCGGTGGTCTACCTTTTTACAGAAGTTCCCGTTCGTGATTAAACACAAGTCTGAAGCCCAGAACCATGTTGCCGATGCGCTTAGTCGTCGGGCTGTGTTGCTTACCACTCTGGCACACGAGGTTGTGGGATTTGAGTTCCTGAAAGACTTGTATGCAGAGGATGAAGACTTTTCAGAGCTGTGGAAAAAGTGTAGCCTGGATCACACGGTGCTAGATTTCCACATTCATGGTGGGTATCTGTTTCGAGGAAACTGCTTGTGCGTGCCGCGAACATCCTTAAGGGAAAAGCTAATTCGAGAATTGCATGACAGCGGGTTAAGTGGCCATTTGGGACGTGACAAGACAATTGCAGCTCTTCAAGAGAGATTCTACTGGCCGCAGTTGAAGAAGGATGCGAGTAAGTATGTGCGTAAGTGTTATGTCTGTCAGGTTTCTAAGGGTCAATCTCAGAACACCGGTCTCTATACTCCACTGCCCGTTCCCAAGGGAGTTTGGGAGGATCTTTCTATGGACTTTGTGTTGGGACTTCCGAGGACTCAACGCGGAGTAGACTCAGTTTTTGTGGTGGTTGATCGATTCTCCAAGATGGCTCACTTCATTCCGTGTCGAAAGACATCGGATGCTAGCAGCATTGCTCGCTTATTCTTTCGCGAGGTTGTTCGTCTTCATGGAGTACCCCTGTCTATTACTTCGGATCGTGATACAAAGTTCCTCAGCCACTATTGGATCACTTTGTGGAAGTTATTTGATACAACCCTGAAAAGGAGTACCACTGCACATCCACAGACGGACGGACAGACAGAGGTAACAAACCGCACATTGGGGAATCTCATTCGCTTTATTTGTGGGGATAGGCCAAAGCAGTGGGACATTGCTCTGGCACAGGCAGAATTTGCATATAACAGTGCTGAGCATTCCGCCATTGGGAGGTCACCGTTTGCTGTTGTCTACATCACTGCACCGCGTCATATGGTTGATTTGGTGACTTTACCAAAGGTTTCAGGTTCCAGCGATGCAGCAGAAAAGATGGCCGAGCAGGTGACGAGGGTTCATGAGGAGGTGCAGAAGGCTTTGCAGTCCAAGAATGAGAAGTACAAGGCAGCTGCTGACAAACACCGCCGGGTTAAGGTGTTCCAAGAAGGTGACGATGTAATGGTGTTCCTGCGCAAGGAGAGATTTCCAGTGGGTACTTACAGCAAGTTAAAGCCGAAGAAGTATGGGCCTTACAAGATCGTGAAGAGGATTAATGACAACGCATATATTGTTGACTTGCCGGAAAGTATGGGAATTTCCAAGAGTTTCAATGTGGCTGATCTGTACGAGTTCCATGACGATGTGCCGCTGTACCCAGAAGATAGCTCGGGGCCGAGCTCTTTCGAAGAAGAGGAGACTGACGCAGAACCGACGTGACCCGTTCAAGATGGGTACACCCTTATTTGATGCAGAATCGCTAGACAGAAACAACCAAGCGCCTCCGGCGCTTGCCAACGTCAGTTTTCGGCGATCCGAGATCGTTTAGGGTGTCAAATGGCAGTTATTCTGTTTTCTTTACTATTTTTGGTAATAGTTTATCGCGTAATAACTCGAGATTGACAACTCCTTTTGCGATTCCGCAAATTGGACCTGTCTTAGAATCTCGTCCTTAGTTAGTGGCAGGATTTTGGGATATTTTTATTTTTTACTATTTTTGGCAGTAATTAGGGTTTTCTTCTATTTAAGCAGCATGTAGCCTACGGGCAAAGACAGTTTTTCCCTTCTGAATTATAATTTCGAGTTTCTCAGCTTTTGAGATCTCTTTTACCTATCTAAGAACGTCGTTTGACTTTCTTTTGCTTCTAGTCTGCGTCAAATGGTATCAGAGCCTGGTTTCGCCTTGTTCAATGGCCAACAGCGAAGATAGTGGCAACACCGGTGACGTTGGTCACAGGTTGGATGCTGTGGAGGCAGGGTTGGAAGGAGTACGCGCAGCAGTCGAGGAGATCAAGGAGTCCTTGGCGCAGCTTCTTAACCCTAGACGTGCAACAGCAGCCGTCGGCAGGAAGACCGTTCAAAGGTTGCCCCGCGAACGTCCTGTTGAACACCGTGCGATGGAGGTTCCTGGGAGTGGACGAACACCCCCTGTACTCGATGATGATTCTGATCTTTCAGAGGAGGATCTGGAAGAGCTTGACGAAGAAATTCGTCCCAACAAGTTGCTCCAAGATTACAGGATGAGTACTGACGTTGCCAGCTTCAATGGCAACCTGCAAGTGGAGGACTTCTTGGATTGGATCTCGGAGGTAGAGCGATTCTTGAACATGATGGAGGTCCCATAGCAGAAGATGGTGAGGCTTGTAGCCTTCAAATTGAAGGGAGGCGCCGCTGTTTGGTGGGACCAACTACAGTCGAAGCGTGCACGGATGCGAAAGGGTCCGGTCAGAACATGGAGGAGGATGAAGCAGTTGTTGTTGGAGCGATTCCTTCCCCCTGATTATGAGCAGTACCTGTTCCAGCTTTACCAGAGTTGTGTTCAGGGCACTAGATCTGTTTTCGAGTATACCTCTGAGTTTACTCGTTTGTCGGATCGAAACCAATTGAACGAGACAGTGCACCAGAAGATAGCCAGATATATGGGCGGCCTGAAACCCTCAATCAAGAACAAGATCGGATTGCAAACCCTATGGAAAGTGGAGGAGGCCTATAACCTAGCCCTAAAGGCTGAATTGATGGAGAAGCAGAGCACTGGATTCTATAGGAGGGGCGCTTCAGAAACCCCTTCGAAAGATTCCAAGGAGACAAGCAAGACCCATGTCCCGTACGATACGACGACGACCTACAAGCAGGCTCCTAGTCGCGCCCCTGACGGAACAACCCTCGGTTCGTCTGGGCAGAATAGTCGACCACCGCCTCGTGCCAGTAACCCTAACCCTAACCCTTATGCCAAGCCAGGAGCAAGGAAGTGTTACAAGTGTGGACAACCGGGGCACACGTCGGCTCAGTGCCGAAAGATGGCCAACGTGATTGAAGAAGATGAGGGTTATGCGGAGGAAGAATATGACCCCGAACTTCTCGGGTACACGGGAGGCGAGGACCCATACGATCAGGCGCAGTGGACGGAGGAGATGAACAACCTAGAGAGGGTTAACCTCGTGATACAGCGACTTTTGTTGGCCAAGGAAGATCAGGGGCAGAGGCACAAGATCTTCAGGACAGAGTGCACAGTCAACCAGAAGGTCTGCCAGGTGATCATCGACAACGGAAGCTGTGAGAACTTTGTGTCCTCAAAGCTGGTCCAGCACCTCAATCTGCCTACAGAACCACACCCATCCCCTTACTCCATCGGGTGGGTCAAAAAAGGGTCCTAGTGTAAAGATCGCAGAGGTTTGTAAGGTACCGATTTCTTTTGGTAGGCATTACAAATCTGAAGTTTTATGTGACGTTATTGATATGGATGCTAGCCACATTCTACTGGGGAGGCCGTGGCAGTTTGATGTTGATGTGACATATCGTGGTCGCGACAACGTGTATGTGTTCACATGGGCGGGTCACAAGATAGCTATGGCTCCTAAAGTGCCTGTGATTGGGGTAAATCGGCCTAAGCAAATGGCTGAGACATTGTTGGCTGTAGAGGACAAACCCCATGTGTTTGAAGCTGAAGTGAGAAGAGCTAAGGTCGTGCTTGCCCTTATGGTTCGGACACTGGTCATGGAAGACGATGTTTGCGGAGGTGTTGTGCCTGCAAAGTTGCAGTCCCTTCTGGACCAATTTCGCGAGTTGATCTCAGACGACCTACCAAACAGCCTGCCGCCTATGAGGGACATACAGCACCAAATTGACCTAGTTCCTGGAGCTAGCTTACCGAACCTGCCGCACTATCGAATGAGTCCCAAGGAGAACCAGATACTGCAAGAGAAGGTGCAGGAGTTACTCGAGAAGGGCTTCATTCGAGAGAGCATGAGTCCTTGTGCCGTTCCTACACTTCTCGCTCCAAAGAAGGATGGAAGTTGGCGTATGTGTGTGGATAGCAGGGCCATCAATAAAATCACCGTCAAGTACCGGTTCCCTATCCCTCGGTTGGATGACATGCTTGACATGCTGGATGGGTCTCAGATGTTCTCCAAGATTGACCTGCGCAGCGGCTACCATCAGATTCGGATCAGGCCAGGGGACGAGTGGAAGACTGCATTCAAGACCAAGGATGGCTTGTTCGAGTGGTTGGTCATGCCTTTCTGTTTGTCCAACGCGCCCAGCACTTTCATGCGTCTGATGAACCAGGTTCTTCGCCCCTACATTGGAAAGTTTGTAGTAGTTTATTTTGATGATATACTTATTTACAGTAGATCGGAGGATGAGCATGTACAACACGTAGAGGCAGTGTTAACTGTTTTGCAGAAGGACAAACTGTACATCAACCTCAAAAAGTGCACCTTCATGACCGACAAGCTATTGTTCCTTGGCTTTGTCGTGGGAGCACAAGGTGTTCAGGTGGACGACGAGAAGGTGCGTGCAATCAGGGACTGGCCCACACCGAAGACCGTTAGTGAAGTTCGTAGCTTCCACGGACTAGCTACATTCTATAGCCGGTTCATTAGAGATTTTAGTACGATCATGGCTCCCATCACCGAGTGCATGAAGAGAGGCAAGTTCTTGTGGGGAGAGGCAGCAGAGCAAAGTTTCGCTCTCATCAAGGAGCGTCTATGCTCAGCACCAGTTCTAGCATTGCCTAGTTTTGAGAAGCTGTTCGAGGTGGAATGTGATGCTAGTGGAGTGGGCGTTGGAGCGGTCCTGTCCCAAGAAGGCCGACCAGTGGCCTTCTTCAGCGAGAAGCTTAATGAAGCAAGACAACGGTGGAGCACTTATGATCAGGAGTTTTATGCCGTAGTCCGTGCGCTAAAGCATTGGGAGCATTATTTGATTCAGCGAGAGTTTGTTCTGTACAGTGATCATCAGGCGTTGAAGTATCTGAACAGTCAGAAACAGCTTGATAACATGCACATCCGGTGGTCTACCTTTTTACAGAAGTTCCCGTTCGTGATTAAACACAAGTCTGAAGCCCAGAACCGTGTTGCCGATGCGCTAAGTCGTCGGGCTGTGTTGCTTACCACTCTGGCACACGAGGTTGTGGGATTTGAGTTCCTGAAAGACTTGTATGCAGAGGATGAAGACTTTTCAGAGCTGTGGAAAAAGTGTAGCCTGGATCACACGGTGCTAGATTTCCACATTCATGGTGGGTATCTGTTTCGAGGAAACTGCTTGTGCGTGCCGCGAACATCCTTAAGGGAAAAGCTAATTCGAGAATTGCATGACAGCGGGTTAAGTGGCCATTTGGGACGTGACAAGACAATTGCAGCTCTTCAAGAGAGATTCTACTGGCCGCAGTTGAAGAAGGATGCGAGTAAGTATGTGCGTAAGTGTTATGTCTGTCAGGTTTCTAAGGGTCAATCTCAGAACACCGGTCTGTATACTCCACTGCCCGTTCCCAAGGGAGTTTGGGAGGATCTTTCTATGGACTTTGTGTTGGGACTTCCGAGGACTCAACGCGGAGTAGACTCAGTTTTTGTGGTGGTTGATCGATTCTCCAAGATGGCTCACTTCATTCCGTGTCGAGTGACATCGGATGCTAGCAGCATTGCTCGCTTATTCTTTCGCGAGGTTGTTCGTCTTCATGGAGTACCCCTGTCTATTACTTCGGATCGTGATACAAAGTTCCTCAGCCACTTTTGGTTCACTTTGTGGAAGTTATTTGATACAACCCTGAAAAGGAGTACCACTGCACATCCACAGACGGACGGACAGACAGAGGTAACAAACCGCACATTGGGGAATCTCATTCGCTGTATTTGTGGGGATAGGCCAAAGCAGTGGGACATTGCTCTGGCACAGGCAGAATTTGCATATAACAGTGCTGAGCATTCCGCCATTGGGAGGTCACCGTTTGCTGTTGTCTACATCACTGCACCGCGTCATATGGTTGATTTGGTGACTTTACCAAAGGTTTCAGGTTCCAGCGATGCAGCAGAAAAGATGGCCGAGCAGGTGACGAGGGTTCATGAGGAGGTGCAGAAGGCTTTGCAGTCCAAGAATGAGAAGTACAAGGCAGCTGCTGACAAACACCGCCGGGTTAAGGTGTTCCAAGAAGGTGACGATGTAATGGTGTTCCTGCGCAAGGAGAGATTTCCAGTGGGTACTTACAGCAAGTTAAAGCCGAAGAAGTATGGGCCTTACAAGATCGTGAAGAGGATTAATGACAACGCATATATTGTTGACTTGCCGGAAAGTATGGGAATTTCCAAGAGTTTCAATGTGGCTGATCTGTACGAGTTCCATGACGATGTGCCGCTGTACCCAGAAGATAGCTCGGGGCCGAGCTCTTTCGAAGAAGAGGAGACTGACGCAGAACCGACGTGACCCGTTCAAGATGGGTACACCCTTATTTGATGCAGAATCGCTAGACAGAAACAACCAAGCGCCTCCGGCGCTTGCCAACGTCAGTTTTCGGCGATCCGAGATCGTTTAGGGTGTCAAATGGCAGTTTTTCTGTTTTCTTTACTATTTTTGGTAATAGTTTATCGCGTAATAACTCGAGATTGACAACTCCTTTTGCGATTCCGCAAATTGGGACTGTCTTAGAATCTCGTCCTTAGTTAGTGGCAGGATTTTGGGATATTTTTATTTTTTACTATTTTTGGCAGTAATTAGGGTTTTCTGCTATTTAAGCAGCATGTAGCCTACGGGCAAAGACAGTTTTTCCCTTCTGAATTATAATTTCGAGTTTCTCAGCTTTTGAGATCTCTTTTACCTATCTAAGAACGTCGTTTGACTTTCTTTTGCTTCTAGTCTGCGTCAATTTCCCTGAAATAGATTTTTTTTTTTTTTTTTGAGAAAGAAATAGATGATAAATTGATAAGCTGTAAAGCAAAACTTGAATGAAAAGTTACAGCTAAGAAGAGTCCCCTTTGAATAGTCACAAGCTCAGCTTCAAGAGCTGAAGAAATGTTGGCAGGTTCCCTTTCTTCACTAATTGGTTCCCTTGGTAATTTACTATTTGGACATCAGTTCCTTCTTGCAGATAGCCAGTCATCCAGCCCCCCCCCCCCCAAAGGGTATTACTCTCATCGATTTCCAAATGGTAGGGAGGCCCGAGAAGTCGCCACAAGAAGTCGAAGCATCACAGAGTTCTTAGATCTTGAGTAAACAGATTACATAAGTCGAAGAGTAAACAGAGTATAGCACTGCCAAACTTATGAAGGAGACTTGCTTGTTTCTTCCCGGCTTTTAGTTGTATAATTGAATGTAATCAACTCCCAAACTTATTTGCTTCAGATCATTTGAATTTAAACTCATTTGAATTTGTAATTAGATTGATACTTTTATGGAAATTTAAAGTATGTAGCTTGATATGATTTTGGATCCGATTGCAATGCAAGTTAACTGCCTCTTGATGGTGTTGGGACATTTTTAGGAAATCGATAGCCTCTTGTTTGTAAATGTAGTTGTTAAAACTCCTTTTGAGCACATAATTTTGTCAAAAAAAAGTAGGTTTTAGGGAGGATATTTGTTATAGGGAGGAAAGTAAGTTGTAAAAAACTTTTTCATGGACAAACTTTTTTGTCCCGAAAGGTACTTTTTAGGGAGGAAATTTGTTATAGGGAAGAAAGTAAGTTGTAAAAAATTCTTTCAAAGACAAACTTTTTTGTCCCAAAAGGTATTTCTTAGGGAGGAAATATAGTTTTGCGGAGGAAATTAAGTTATAAAAAATTATTTTTGAAGACAAATCTTTTTGTCCCAAAAGGTACCTTTTAGAGAGGATTTTTTTTTCGGGAGGAAAGTAAGTTGTGTAAAAATTCTTTTAAGGACAGAATTTTCCTTGTTAAATGAATTTTTTAGGGAGGAAATTTGTTATAAATTTTGCAACAAAATGTACGGTTTCTTGCCAAAAGTGATGCCTTCGGAGACAATTTCAAAATTTTGTCCCAAAAAACTTTCCCGGATGGACTTTTGGCCACAAACTGCGCTAGGAAGCATTTTCGTCTCAAATTACTTTTTGGGAGGAAAATATGATATTTAGCTACAAAAAATGTTTGTCCCTAAATGGCTAATTCCTTGTAGTGTCCGTTCTTCCTCTGTGTTGCCATCTTCTTCGAGAGCCGGATCGATCTCTCTCTCAATCTCTGCCGCAATCGATCTCTTCTCGACTTCTCTCTGCTTGGTCGAATTGAGAAACAGCATCAACAAATCGCCTCGGCACGAACCAACGGGCAACCCTTCTTTGTTGCGGTCCATTGTTCTTCTCCACAAAAGCCACAGCCTCTGTTTTAGACTTCTACACTTCCCACAGCCGACAGCAGCTTTGTGCTTTGTGTTAGGTGTCAATCAAAAGTTCAAACAAGTGGAAGTCTTCACAAGCCCTTACCCCACCAGGTTGTTTGTATGGTTCAATAACTTCATTGATTGTGATCAATTATTTATTTTGTGGGGGTCTGCTTGTTTGTTTGCACAACAAGCAGTTTGATCCGTCATCAAAGTTCATTAGCCACTTGTGGGGTTTCGTTTTTCTTTCACATCTTTGGAACAACCTGATTGGATTGGCAAGAGGTGGGCAGTTAACCAAGCTTGTGGTGTGCCTACATTAATTCCAATTGAGCATTTGATTGAGCATTTGCTTCCTTGTCCAGTGAGTTCTTTGTGGTCAATTATTTATTTGACGTCTGTCAGGCAATCGTTTTGGGTGTTGGAAAGTACAATTTTTTGAGTAATCATATAATTTTTTAGTGCACCGTGGATAGTTATATCTCAATTCAGATTTGCAATGAATGGTGACACAACCAACACTCGTCGTCAGTCTAGCCGCAAAGGATATATGTGCACTCAGCAGCACCCCACACCGTCTGCTTCTCCTCATGGTACTTGGGTGTGGTGTCTTGCCCCATTGTCCCCGACTGCTCATTCGGGTCCCTATCTCCCGACACCGGGTTGGACACATTCAGAACTCTCTCGGCCCAGCCGTGCTGTCCTTCTCGGCCCACCACCGGCTGCGCGACAGCAGGGTCTCACAGCTACTTCTGCCTTCCCGACTGCTACTAATTTGGGATCTGAGTTCTCTGGCATGACACTCAACGTTCCGGATCAGACTTGGTATCTTGATTCCGGCGCATCTGCTCGTCTCACTTTGCAGTCAGTTATACTCTCCTATCTCTCGTCATCTTGTCCTTTTCCTAACATACTTGTGGGAAACGGCTCTAGCATTCCTGTGAAAGGATCCGACAATCACACCCTTACCACCAACTCCCGTTCCCTTCACCTTAGAAATGTCTTACTCACCCCAAACGTTATCAAAAACCTAGTTTATGTTCGTAAATTCACAACTGACAACAATGTTTCCGTTGAGTTTGACCCTTTTGGTTTTTCTATAAAGGACCTACGATCGGGAGCTCTTTTACAGAGGAGCAACAGTTCGGGTGATCTCTATCCATTCCAGTCTGTCCCACCACCTTCGTCTGCTGTCTCTTTTGCTGCTCTTCCTTCTTCGGTTTGGCACAACCGCCTTGGTCATCCCGGACGTCTAGTTTTAGATTCGCTTCGTAGTAGTCATTTCATCTCTTGTAGCAGGCATAATTCAAAAGCTCTTTGTCATGCTTGTCAAATTAGTAAACACGTGTGTTTACCTTTTTCACAATCTACTTCTTCTACTTTTAGTCCATTTGACATTGTTCACAGTGATTTATGGACATCTCCAGTCTTAAACATCATGTCGGTGATGCTGATTGCTTTGACAGTGAGATGTTTGAATCGACACGCCCAACAAACTATCATGGGGAGGTAAGAGTTTAGCCTATAGACTTAAAAATCATATGCTTGCTATTCTGCACGACAGAAACAGAAACCTTTGGAAACTGATGCTGGTGAGAAAACCATCGCATGGTTGGACAAGCTGAGCTATGCTAAAGGTTCTACTCCAACTCCGAAAATCCGGTTGAATATGCAACAGATAATGCAAAACAATGCTGCTGTATTCCGCACTCAAGAAACATTGGAGGAAGGTTTGTGTTATGCACCGTCATACCACACACATTGTTTTTACTTTATCTGGAATTAATAATATTTTAAGAAACAAATGATGTGGTAAATGCTGTTGTATTTATTTTTATTACTTTTCCTAGCTTAGTAATTCGAGTTATCAGTGTGCTAATATTTTATTCTTCCAGGAACTCCGACCTGATTGTGACTATAGAGCTAGAAAATCTTCTGATTGATGCATGTGTCACAATGCATTACAATCCTCCAATCAGCTCAAGGCATTCGCTATTCGGAAGCCGCTCAAGCCGATTTGGAGTTCTATCGCTAGATGATGAGATCTGGACGATTCACCATCAATGAATCTGGAAGTGACAGTGGGTAAGTGGTTAGATGCGATTATCAAGTTTATTGTTAGTGTTCATTGAATTTACTTGTATTACTCCGTTTCAAAGTACCCGGGGTTTAGATTTTGTTACGATGCTTCGAGTTTGGATTTGGGTTATTCTCAAATTTAATTTTTTTGACCATAGCTATGGTGTTGTGTTTCTTCATCTTTCATGATTCTAAAATTGACTGCTGCTGCAATTCACAGTCAGTGTTATTTATTTATTTTTTTGTAGGGGGGGGTGGCAACAAGGGGAAAAAGAAAAAGTTCGGGTGCTATTGATAAAAGTCCAAAAAGATGAAGATGTTGGAAAACGAGAATTGAGAGAAACAAGAGATAACGAGAGAGACAACTATGTAGAGAGAATAGTATTGAGAGGTGTATTATTCTCCAACCCTAAGCCTCCTTATATAGGCATTAGATGGGCTTCTGGACCAGAATATAATTATACACAATACACCCAACTATGTGGTGGATATTCACATCAGTCCAATTACATATTTCATAACACTCCCCCTTGAATATTCACCACTATGATGGCTCATTAAAACCTTGTCATTAAAAACCCAGTGGGAAAAAATCAATGACTAAGGAAAAAGAGTACATCGGTGAATTCTATTTGCTCAGCCTTGATGATGACATTCTTCAGGAACGCATCTTAATAATGTTTGCAGCCTTGTTAAAACCTTGCTTGGAAAAACCCTGTGGGACAAAAACCATTGCGAAGGAAAAAGAGTGCCGCATTTTAATTGGTTCTCCCCCTCTTGGTAACACCTTTGTACCTGACAAACAAAACTGTGACAAGACCAAAATATAATAATATATAATTACTAAAACATAATAAAATGCATATGAATCTGAATATTCTCGCGAGTGTACACTTTCAATTTGCTTCAGGCAAATGTTATTTCTCATGGGAACCAATCTCCATGTAATTTCACAAATTTGTGATTCATACGATCGTATTGTAACTAGTTACATTTCAACCCATCTTTTGTTGTTCCTTAGTCCCCGAGACTAATACAACATTGTCATCATTCCCACCACGAGATGATTGTATTAATGAGAATTTATCATAACCCATATATCATGTTTCTCATTTTACAAGTCCCACGCTTAAAAGCGGACATAAACCTCGATATGAGTCCCACGCATTACAGCGGACATATAACCTTAACATGAGTCCCACGCTTCACCGCGGACATAAAATATCTACATGTATCCCACGCGTACCAGCGGATATGTAGTCTCAACATAGATCACACGCTTAACTGCGGGTATACGATACCTACATAAATCCCACCCTTAAAAGCGGATATGCAGTTTATGCATAGATTGTAATTTATGCTTGGGGTTGTTAGTAATTTGTACTATAAATTTTTGCTCTACATTTCCAATTTATTTACCCCATCAATCTTCTATGCATTCGTTGACTTTCTTTTGGCCAATTACAATTTAGTCAACATTCTTCCCATAAAATAATCATATGATTTATATAGCGCTTCCTCAATTGTATCATCATTATTAATAGGATCATACTATTTGTGTTAAGGTACCTTTAGCTACTTCCATAGCTATGAGCCTCTTCCAGGGCTATTCAATTACCAACGTTGGTTTTGATCCATTATGATGATGTATATATGAACCCCCAAGATTTCTCCAGAATCTTGTGTTCTTAATTTGTAGATCATTTTGACCATATCCCAAATTATTTTGGATGCTTTGATTTATGTTCCTCTTCTGGAGGACTAAATATATTTACACAAGCAAACCTTTCATGCTTAATGTGTATACCCATATAACTACCCATTAGTTGAGAAGCTATCCATTTTTGTTGGGATTTTGCATTAGTACATGCCCGTAGAGACAATGATATTTTGGCTCACGTCATGCAATAGGACCCATTCTCCCCCTCATGACGTGAGCAGTATGATCATAACCATATTGATACTTTATTGATGCTTCAGGCATCAATTTGTTTCATATGTACTTTGTATAAACCAATCCTCAAATTTAAACAAAAATATTGTCAATAAGCAATCTCTTGGACGACGTAGTTCTCTAATCAAAGTTTCTCCAAGAAACCCAAAAAGAGACGTAAATGTCAATAACTTTATTTAAAAGTGAGTGGTTGTAGATTCTCTCTTCAGAGAGATCTTTTAATGTTGTTTTATAACTCAATGTTATAATATTTTTCATAATTTCCGGTATGAAAATCACTGCTTACACATATAAAATGCGTTTTTCCAATAAACCCTCATGGACTAAGAACATCTTCTGGATGCTCTACTTGAATCAATAACAAGCGTATAACGACAAAGTACTAATGAAGATAAAAAAATTGCATATATGATACAAGAAATAAACATAATATACCCTCTTTAGGAGGGTTGATCGCTATGTGAATTGTAGCAATCTCTTCAGGAGATCACTAAGTAAAATATATCACAACTTCAGGTTATGAAACTCATAACTGCTGGTTACGAGGCTTGCATGTATTTTTTTTCTTCTGAAACAAATTACTTAGCTATATATAAGAATATCAATTGCTACAACGAAACCTCTTCCGGAGATTCTTATATATCCATAATAAGTAAAAAAAAAATGGAGTATGAAAAATGTAGTGCATAAAAATAAAGTAAATTAAAGAACAAAGAACGCTACCTCTTCTGGAGGTTAGACATTAACAATAACTGTAACCATCTCTTCTGGAGATTTAGTATGTCATGACTTAAGGTCATAAAATATATTGTAACTTCAGGTTACAAGTCATGAAGATGTAAGCATCTTCTAGATGCATTTTTTTTATGATGTTGTAACTTGAGGTTACAATCATATCATCATGTAGTAAAAGAAATAATAGCATAAAAATAAAATGAAGTAATAAAACATGACCTCTTCAGGAGGTTTTAAAAAATTATAGGACATCTCTTAAAGAGATGTAATTATAATTATGACTTCATGTCATAAAAAGAATTGTGCCGCAACTTCAGGTTACGGTTATATAATCATATAGTTCACAACTTCTGTTGTGATTTTTCTTTTTTTTTCTTTTTTTTTTCAGCGTGCAAAGAGCTTAAACAATGGAAACATGTGAAGCTCTTCTGGAGGTTTGTTACAATACTAACCGCAAAAGCACGTATAGGAAAACAAATACATTGCGGCTAAAAGAATATATTAGGATGTCGGTCGACACAAAAAAACCTTGTAACGATGGCTAATATAAACTCCATGGACAAACAGAATAAGAAGAGATGAACAAGATCCATGGAGAATAATTGAAAAGTATTCATGTAACATATTTTCTCGCTTTTCCCCCATCCATGGTACTTGTGAATAGTTAGTTATATTTGTAAACTAGTAATGACATCTTTTCTACAAACCAAACACCCAAGCATAATCTAAACAGACATACGGATTAATGGTGACAGCTTACTGTGATGATGTAAATTATTAAATTTATGTGATAAAATAATATAAGAACCACACTCTAAGAGGGTCCAAAAAAAATCTAACACTGAAACCTATCAGACGTCAGTTTGTCTTTTCTTTTCTTTTACATAATTCCATATTGTAACAAAGATAAATATACCTGTCAAGACCTATACAAGATAAAGAGTCACATCAACAACCTACCACTACTACAACTGCAAGGGTCAACATGTAAAAGTTGAAGCCATGTGACAATCGGGTATCAAGCAACAAAAATTACTTGCATAGTCCATAAAAATCCATAATCAAAGTCATAATATTAAAACCAGATTCGTAATCAGAATCAGACCACGCATGGTGATAAAAGTGGAGAACGTACCAACTATTCTCTGTAGATTTCAGATTTTTCTCGACGGACGAGCAGTCGTGCTGATAACGTGTTGGAAAACGAGAATTGAGAGAAACAAGAGATAACGAGAGAGACAACTATGTAGAGAGAATAGTATTGAGAGGTGTATTATTCTCCAACCCTAAGCCTCCTTATATAGGCATTAGATGGGCTTCTGGACCAGAATATAATTATACACAATACACCCAACTATGTGGTGGATATTCACATCAGTCCAATTACATATTTCATAACAGAAGAGTTATTTTATGTACTGCATATATTTATCACTATTGAAAAGAGTTATTTTGCTAACTTCATATGTCCACCATGTCAAAAAGCATGTTTCAAGTTAGTTTTATGAGATGTACGGAGATTTATAAGTTTTGATACTATTACGTACTGCACTTGGTGATGTAACGTAACAACAATTTTTTGGACCAATTAAATTTATTAGTTTGAAATAGCAAGGTGACTTTATCATTTCACTAATTATTCAACCTGGAAGGGTCAGCTATTAAAAAAAAGTGTTGGTGATGAGCTATGACTATAGATAAAGTACATCTCATAAAGTACTAATTCCAAACCCAGGGAGGGCCACGGCCCATGCTAATTTGACTACAGGCCCGTCCCTGGTTGGAGGGGTGGTAATAGTAATAAGAATATACCATCGTGGTATATTCTGTCAGTACGGGTAAGAAAAGTTGTTTTGTTAGATATAGATAACTTTTTATTAGTGTTATATTTCTTTCATATTTTATATCGTTTTGCGTGATTCCGGGATTGAAATATGAGTTTTACACTATGATGTCGAGAAAACATAGAAAGTTGAGTTTTTAGCACTTTATTGTTAATCCGGGCGTTTCGATGCATATTTTGATGTTATTTGTCAAATATAATCACTTGGTATGGTTGTTCATGTTGTCTTGACAAGAACGGATGCTAAACGATGGCTAGGAAGCATGAAACGAACTTCGGTAACAAAGCAAATTCAAGAGGAAGCAAGAGAAGAAAAGTCAGAGGAGCAAAAGTGACCAATCTCCAATATTTTGATAGTATCTTGAGTTCTACAATACATTTTGGAGTGAGACTATACTCAAAGATCTTTCCAACGATAGGTCACGGAGCTAAAACGGAGATCGGACGAGAAAGTTATGGTCCGTCGAAGAGGATGAAAATCTGAGTTCATATCCAGGGGTGTTCGTGCGAACACTCTTTGTGTTCATGCGAACAAAAACACTTAGAAAATTTTTGGGATAGCCAAGACAAGGTGAAAAACAAGCTGAAAATTTGTGGGAACAAAAAAAAGTGTTTGCGTGAACAGCTGTTCGTGGGAACACCCGTGTGTTCGTGCGAACAAAGGGCCATAACGCAATTTTTTGGGCTGTTTTGTAATTTTTTGAGAGTTTGGGCATTGATGACTTGTTCTGAACTACGAGGCCGTGTATTTGAAGAGAGACACGCATCTTGGGAGAAAAAAAAACAAAGGGAGACACGCATCTTGGAAGTAAGAAACAAGGGGAGACGACGATTGAAGGCGGAGATCATCAATTCTTGAAGATTACTCGTTTGATTTCTCTTCTTTCCCCCTTATTGATTGATTATGGAGATTTATGTATTGCTAAACAATTATATGTCTAGCTAAATACTTTAAGCTAGGCAATTGATGAAGAACTCGGGTTTCATTAGCTTTTTTTCCGGATTGATGACTTGATTCATGTTTTGAAAACTTAATTCTAGTTGATGTTCTTGTTAGCTTTCTTGTTCTTGTGCTTTAATCTTTAGTATGCTTGGCTTGATCACCCGTAGTATTCTAGTTGTTGATATAGTTGCACGATAGTGAGCTATTACAGACGTGTTGAAGAACATAGGAAGTATTCTTGTAGTTCTCTGAGACCGAGAGGAGAAGAGAGCTTGAATAACCGTGTGTTGGTTGTTTCGGTTTGTATCGGTAGGACTTAGTAAAACGGTGGACCGACAGGACCCGGTGAGCGAGCCTAACGAACTAACTAGAACGTAAAGGTAGACGAAGGTGGACCGAGAGGACCCGAAGTCAATCGATTACGCAAATTCATGTGAGATCGACAGAAGAACATAATGAGTGTAGCCCGGTATAACTAAACATCACTAGAGTGTTTTAAGCGTAATCCGGAAACAGCTAAGTGCCCTAGGGATCATCAATTGCCTAGTTCTCTCCATAATCGTATCAATCAAACCTTTCTTCCTTTACCTTGAAAATCATATAAAAAGAGTAGCGTAGTTTGTCATTTACTTTAAGTCACTTGTTTGTGGGTGAAGAACCTTCAAATCAAACACTTCTTACCGGTTACTTAGGTAGCTTAAAATTAATTATTAATTAGCTAAAAATCGTTCTTTTCCCTTGGGTTCGATACTCGGATTCGTAAAATACTCCACTTACTAATTGACCGTATACTTGCGTCTAAACGCGTAAGTAAATCGCGTCAAGTTTTTGGCGCCGTTGTCGGGGATTTAAACGGTTATTTAGTTTAGTTAAAGATTAATTTAGGATACCTCCTTTATTTTTGTTTTATTGGCTATTTTGGTTTCTCATTTGTATTTGATTATGCTTTTCAGGTATTCGGTGTATGCCAAGGATCCCTATTGACCTTGTGCCCCACTCGATGACCCAGAGCAGTTACTTAAACACCATAGGAGAAGACAGAAACAAAGCACCATGGGCGACCAATTAACCAACGCGCAACTCAATCAGCGGGTGGAAGAGCTGTCTAGGCAGCTAAATGATCGCAATGCCCAGACACCGTACAACAAGTCTGGGCAAGCTATTGTGGAGAATTTTCAGTCGTCCACCTATGGACACAATCCGGCAATTGTAGTGCCAGAGATACAGGTCGGGCACTTTGATCTTAAGCCTGCGACAATTCAGACGGTAACAAATCAGTTCAATTCTATGGGAACATGGATGAAGACCCCAATGACTTAATTGGGAGGTTCAATGCATATATAAAGACTGTCAAGTACAAGAATGTCACCGCAGAAGCATTGAAGCTCATTCTTTTTCCTTACTGTCTGAAGGGTGCAGCTGAGAAGTGGCTACAATCAAGAGCTCCTGATTCGATCACTACATGGGCTCAGTGTGTGGATGAGTTCATGGCCAAGTTTTATCCAGTTCAGCGGGTGATTAAGCTACAGGGTGATATTCTAGGTTTTCAGCAACAGGTCGATGAAACCGTGATGGATGCATGGGACCGTTTTATGCATTTGATCAGGAAGTGCCCAAATCATGATTTTGGGGATTACAAAATTTTGCAGGTCTTCTACTATGGTCTAGAACGTCACAATCATGAGCTGGTTAACAGAGAAGCTGGTGGCAATTTTTTGTACTCTGTTGACAAAGAAGGAGCTTATGCGCTCATGAAGCAGCTTGTTAAGCAGGACTCACAACTCTATGATTCCAGGAGATTATCGTCATTGCCTGAACCTAAAGATGATGAATGGAAGACAGGGATCAGCAAGATGGTGTCTCACTTAGCCAAGCATGTGTATCGGGATAAGAAGCCAGTTGCAAGAGTAGAGGAGCAGGAATTTGATTCAGCCTTGGCCCAGATTGCAAGTGAAGATGTGAACTTTGTGGGGCCACAAGGACAGCGGCAGAATTGGAACCAAGGGAATTACAGACCAGGAACAAGATATCATCCAGGTTTCAGGTATGGGGATCAGTCTAGGGCTATATACGCACATGGGTTTCAGCACATGCCACAAGCACCAGTTTCGCAGGCTCCACCACCGACTGTTGTGGCGCCAAACCCAGAGATTTCTGTACTTACTAAGGCGTTAACACAGCTGAGTAAAAACATGAACGATATGACCACGACGGTCAATGCTATGTCTTCTGATTTGCAGGCTACGAAGACTTCTCTTCGTTCACTAGAGGTTCAAGTTGGGAAAATTGCAACGCAATTATCTGCTAGAGCACCTGGTTCTCTACCATCTGACAAAGAGAATGTGCACCAGGTAAATTCCATTACCACTCGTAGTGGGGTTTTGTTGATTGATCCACCATACCCGAGCCATGCCAGAGCTGAAGCATTAAAGGCTAAGGAACATGAGGTCTTCGATTCTGAGAAGACACCTGTCATGGTCCCCCTAATCAAAGGGCATGACTCTCCATGATGTGGAAAAGTACAATGAGGTATTACCACCACCCTCTTCTTCTAAAGATGTACCCTTTCCATTGAAAACTAGAAAGAAGAAGGATGACTCTGAGGAATACAGGTATGTACAAAGAAAGCCTCAAGAGATCTCCAAGTGTACACCTCAAGTAGAGAATAAGAACACGAAGAGTAGTAGGGTGTGTGTAGGGAGAGAGTAAGCACTGGTAACTGCTTGTGAGAGAGAGACAGTAAGCTATGGCACTGGACCAATGTGTCTTACGAGTCTTGTTGTGTCGCGACGGGGAGCTAACGATCCTATATATAGTGGGGAAGTGACCGTTGGGGGGTTTAGTGCACCATAAAATGGCGGTTTAATGATAGAACCCCCAACGGCACGTTCGACCGTGTATATAGGAACCGTTACGCATCTGTTTGCAAGTATTGGAGACCGTTATGAGATCAGCCGCATTAATGGGACACGTAAGCCTAGATCTCTCAGTCAGTTACAAGAGGTCGCGCGCAAGCTTGGTTGTCGCATGAGCGCGACGAACCTTACCCTATCCTCCAAATCACTAAGTCCCTACAAGTCCCGTGTTATGGTGCGCGGGGGCCCTGTCTCGTAGCCCCCACGTGGATCAGCACGGGTGGTGATCCGGTGTGGATGGAGCATAGCTAGGTGTGCTGGATGGCTGTCACGTGGCGACGATCTGTCTGTCTGGAAATCACTATCTATAATAGCCTCCTTTTGCGCAATTGTCACGCTCCCTTCTGTTGTGCAGTCGCGCAAAATAAGCCTGTCGTGGAGCTTACGCGGGCCTATTCGAAGTTTGTATCCGAATCCTCATAGCTTCCTGTCTTAGCCATGATTGCCTAGGGTTTGAGAAACTCCGTCAAGCTTTTGATGGAGCGTGGCTTATGTTGAGTTAATCAATCACCATCCAAATTCGCCTATTTTCGAGGCGGGGACAGATCAAGCGTCAAATTTTCCAGATTCCAAAGCATTTTGCTGACTCAGCAGTATCCAAGGGTTGCGACCCTTCGGGTTTTTATTTAAACGCTTCTATGGCTTTGATGTAGATTTTCCTGCTTTTCCTCCTCTTTAAACAAAACATCTACTCAAGCATTATTAGCAATGGCTCCCAAGCAAGCTGCTGAAGTTCCAGAACTTCCTAGCGAATTGTGGTGCAAAGCCCCCAACCTTGGGGGTGACGATTTTTATGCTACCACTATTATGGTGTCCCCCCCTCCAAACATCCCCGTTGAATGTTGCCTTGAAACTTACTCCCAAACCAGTGAGATCTGATTGGGACGTGATTAACGCCGGGGATGTGCAACGCCTCGGCGTAGGGGCCGGCTTGTACGGTTTTACCGACATTCTACCGAAGTCCTTCATGGAGGGTTTTGATTGGATGGATGAATGGACAGAGCATATCCTTTGCGATTACGCAGCCGACTTAAATCGTGCTAATATTTTCCACGCCGTTCAACCAAGGATCTTCATATTTACCATGATAGTACCATGCTTCAAGTTTTATTTTCCAGGTATTCCCAGAAGACCCACACTTTTCATCTCTCCCACCTCAAAGTTGCTCCTACCTTGGAGGATATGGAGGTCTTGCTGAATCTTCCAAGCCTGGGGATTGTTGACCCCTTAGCACCCTTGGCCGAACCGGAGGAGATTCAATTATTTGAAGATATGAAGGTCCTCATAGCATATTTCGGAAGAACTGGCTCGAAATGGATGCCTGGAGCGACCACACCCTGTGGGGAATTCCCACGTACGTCCTCTGGTCCGAGGAACACATGGTCAAAATGGCTCATGTACTTTTTTAGAGACTTTGTCGACCCTGCTGTGGCTCGTGAATGGTGGGAAAAAGACCCGGAAGCGGTCATTAGTGTTGTAGGGAAAGGGTTTCATTTTACCCTTTGTCTCTATCTTTGCGTGTGGCTATCGCGTTACTTGATAGACGGATTTCCCCGTGACGAAGTTTTTATGCACGTGCTTCCACTTGCAGTTAGATTATCTCTTACACAAAAGGTATCCCTAGGCCCACTCGTTCTGGGCTCCTTATACCACCGTCTTGATTTGGCCGCTGCTCATGTCGAACAGTCGCAAAGAAGAGTCGACGTTTGTACTTTTGTTAATACTGCATTTCTGTCTCTGTGGGCTTTTGAGAGATGGCCCGGGTATGCCCCCATTCCCGTGAAAGTGGGTCTTTGGAACACCCCTAGCGTTCCTCGAATCTTCCAGAGTCCGCGAGCGTGGCGCTGGTATAATACAGAGGCTCCCCAACGGACATTCGCCTTGATTATCGACGACGCTCGTTTCTTCGCGCGTCGCTCCTATGCTACCCATTTGAAGGATGAGAACATAGACTTCTGGGAAGACTTATATCCGAAGTAGGACATCATTCTTCCCATTGATCTCATATCTACAGGCGATTGGTCTCTTAGACGATTTGTGAACTGGGTTCGAAGGGGGTTTCTTCCCGTGCTACCCGAGTATGTATCAGATATCGAATTTTTTGGTGACTATGAACGAATTACCGTGCCGTTCGAACCTGTTCGCGTTAGCCCCCAATTTGGGTATGACGCCGTCGCTCCTTCATTGTGGCCTGAATCCATGGACTGGGGCTGCTATGACAGTCTTTTATGTGGCAAGGGGGCGTCTTCTCTGCACGCTGAGCTTCCTTTGATCCAACCTTCGCGTGACAGAAAGGGGCGAAATACCCCAAACTGGGTATCTTTCTGGAACCTCCAAACTCGGGGTCTGCTCAGCCTTCATGATATCCCCTCTCCTAACAAGCTGCCCTTTTTTTCAACCAGCGAGTACCCTTTCGAGGCCCTTCGTAGTCGTGACGACTGCAACAATGGCTACTTTTCCTTGCTGGCTAAAGACCGGCATCTGTGCGCTCAACTAATTCTTGAGGAGAAAACTGAAGTTGCTAAACGCAAATCCTTCATGGCTAAGGCCAAGTATGCCCATTCTTTTAACCAGGTACATTTATATTTCACTGCTCATTTTTTTTTAATCGCTTGCCATCTTCCTTCTTACTGATTCGTTGCTTTTTAGTGTTGTTCTTCGCGTCTGGAGACAGAAGCACGAGTTTCGCTGCTCGTGTTCAAGTAGAAAGGGCAGCCTTGCGAAGCTCGTCGGTTCTTGAAAAGCATATTGAGCCAGCCATGCATATGCCCGCTGATGTTCAGTTGTTGGTTTCTAATGCACTGGCGGCCTTCCTGGCCTCTAACGGGAAATGCTTAGTGAGGAAAAGGCTTTCTTATGAAACTCCCTCCCGCGAGATACATATACGAGAGTTAAAGCGTTCTCGTGTTGAGGCAATTACTCAAGGCTACTCAAAATCCTTAGAACGTAAGAGACATACTTTTTTTTAGTGATCATGTCTTTGTTAAAGTCTTATTCTTTATTTTGCAGCAAGCGACACACGCGCTGCTCGAGATGTCAACTAGGCGTAACTAAGGCCTCAGAGACCGTGAAGGACTCTACTTATAAGACTGGGACTTTAGGGGAAAAATGAGCTACTATGTGACAAAGGAGAGAGAAAGAGGTTTTTTATTGTTTTCTGATAGTAGGAAGTAGAGCATCTGCAAGAGAATGAGCAAATGCACTTTTGGGGCAAAAAAAAAAAAAAAAAATGGTCCAAAATACATAAAAAACAATTTTAAGAGATGGAGCAAAACTTAGGACACTTAAATGGAGGAGCAAAGTGAGGACATACTATTCATGAGTCGCAAAAAATAAACTACATATATTCATAATTTTGATTACCATCTATAATTTGTTTGTTATGGGTTTAGGTGGATTAGGCTTGTAATGTGTGGATTATGCTACAAGTTAGATTTCATTTACACACTTAACTAACTAATTTTGGATTATGTCTTTTTTAACTAAGTATTGACGTACTTACAATTCTATAACTTATCCGGTCACCCTCTTAAGAAAATTGTGACTAATTGGTCAACCCCATTTTTATTTAAATAAATATTGTGTGTAAATTGGACGATTACTATATATATCATAATATAGTATAATGGTAGAAAACTAAAAATTAATTAAATATATACGACGGAGCAAAGTTGCTCATCTCTGTTGAGCATAAGCAGCAACGTGGATGAGCAAATTTTGCTCTAGAACCAAAGGTTGTCTAGGACACAAAAAAATGTTCCTTCTCTTGAAGATGCTCTTACAACTTTTAAGACTTCTTTTTTAAAAATATTTAATTACATTTTGTTTTTTGAGAAAATATTTTATTAAGTTATAGGCAATTCATCATTATTATTAAATTAATTAGTTTTACTAATTTGGTTTTCCGTTTCCTTAATTGTTTGGACAATAGTTTTCTCCAAATAGGCTTGATTGCCAATATTTTGGGCCCGAGGCGGTGGGCTGTTTTTGCCCCAAATAAAAGAGGCCTTGACTCATTACACCTGTCTAATTTACGCTCATCATATTCAATTCGGCCTCTACACTATATTTCTCTCTCGCACGATTTTATATATATACCGATTGAAGAGTTACAGAGGCTGGGGCTCATCATCACGTCCAAGAGTATGTACTAGTGTTATTATTTATTCCTTGTTGGACATGATCTGATCTGATCTGGCTACACGATGAGATCACAAATCAAGTCAAAGGGCGAATCGTCCAAGTACGGTAGATTGAGATCAGGAAAAAGAGAGGGTAGGTCCGGAGCACCAGGAATCAGACGATGTAGGAAGTTAGAAGAACGTGACTCGAAAGTAGGAGGACATGTGGGCAATTCCTATCATGGATTGATGTACGAAGAGAAATCAGGAACAAGAGAGGGTAGGCTTGCGGCATCAGCAGGAGGACTCGGGCGTTGTAAGCGGAGAAAGTTGGAAGAAAGGTTGAGTTGGATAGAGGAGGCTGGTTTCTCAATAGTTCATTCTGATTTGGATAATTCGGCGGCGTATAATTCGGTACCTGTCTTGTATATTCGCACTTGTGTCAGAGAAGCTGGAACGGATAAATATCCATCCCAGTGGTATGCCATTCCTTCCCCACAAGATTTGGAAGTTGGTCCACGTCCCGCTGGGATGGAGAAGAAGCATGAGAGGAATCACTATCCTTCCCTCTTGCCAGTATTTGGCAAGATGCCTAGGGATGTCCCCGCAAATTGCAGGACGGTAGCTTTGCTACCTCGTATCTACTTGCTAGGCGGTACCTGCTATGGTCGATTGACTCGTCCAAGCAGACAAGTTTTCTCTTATGATATTTCCGCTCCCCATAAAGGTTGGCAGAAACGACCCAACCTAATATGTGCCAGATATTGCCCGTATACTATTGCACTGGACGGGAAAATCTACGTTTTTGGCGGTATGGATTATACGTTACCAGTTGACGTGCCTTATGCTGAGGTTTATGATCCTGAACTAGACAGATGGGAAGCACTGTCTGGGGGTGGTAGCATGATACGGTATGTGTCCCCTGGCAATGTTGTGTTCATGGATCAATATGGAACCAAAAACATTCTGGTTCGCACTAATTGTTGCGATAGTTTCTACACATATAACACATCTGCCAACTCGTTCACCCTGCGGGAACATGTTCCCTCCAACTACTGGGGTGAAGGTGGTGCATCAGTTGATAATATTCTTTACATTTACCATGAAGACGGTATCATTGCTTATGATTTAATCAAAGCTAAATGGTTTGATGACCCTGTCCATGGCTTAAGTGAAGGAACCGAGCTTCCTATTTATTCTTGTGTTCTGACACCTGTTCTGCTTCACATTGGCAACGAAAGGCTATGCATAATTTATGCTCAAGTGGACAAGTTTAAGGATCCCTCAGACATGATACTTACTTGCTCAATTTTAAGAATGATTCGGCGGCGGACATACGGCGGAAAAGCTACCCTTCATGCATCCTTGGAGTCATTTAGACGCTACATCGTCCCGGGAAGTCATTTGAATGAGTGTCTAATTCTCTAAGTCGGGGTTCAGATAATGTTTCGAAATTCACCTTCACTAAATCGTGAATCGAATGGAGTCGTGAATTGTAAAGATTCTACTTGCAGTATTTTTATGTTAATATAATAAAATGTTTCATAAAGCTATAAAATTGGTTTTTTTTTTTTTTTTTTTTTTTAAAGAAAAAGATTCTTTCATTCACTGGGTTCAAAACGAACCAACTCATCATCAATACATTGCTGTGCACAAATCCACACTATGGATTCGTTTAACTGCAAACCAAAACGTGCATGAGCATGAGCTAAGCTATTCGCTGTTCTTGGGCACATCTAAGCTATAACATTGATGAATAAAATATTCATATTTAAAGAAGAATAAAAAATATAATTTATTGGAAACTCGAATTTAAAATTTCACATATCTAAAAGGAAAGATAAAGAATAATCAAGATATAAATAGGCATGTGGAGCAAGGAACTACAACTCTACGAGATACCAAGGAGATTGAAAAATCGGAAACCATTCACCTTGGGATTGAGAAAAATGCACTAGTAATTTAAATCAAATGTATGTGGCAACAAAGACAAAATGCAGGAATTAATGTAGGAGGTATTATTTCTTAGACCTTCAGATGAATCGTACGAATTAGTCTTAATCGAAAGCTTCAGACTCTTGAATCGGTATCAAATATTCTTTTCTCCATTAAATATTCATTAAGGGATGTGCACCATTGTATGGGTGACAATTCGAATCATAGGATACGAATCGTGAATCGTAAGATTGTGACATCTAATGCTATAGGTCATCATCAAATTCTAGTTACTTTTTCATGGTTGGTTCTGTTATCAACTCAATAAATTAGTTTCTACACAAACCTTTGGTTGTAAGTTACGCTACTTGCAAGCTAAATAGATCCGATGAAATTGACTCTTGTTGCTCAATAATGAAATATAGTTTTCTTGTTTAGTTAATGTTCTGTTCAAATTTGGACTTTAGTTCTAGCACCCCTTTATACCGTATAGATTGTACTTCATCTGTTACCTTATGTTTTCGTCCAACTTTCATCATCACTTTGACACGGTGATTTGATTAGATAAACGCACTACTAGAAATATTAGCAAATACCACATTTTATTTGTAGCATTTGAACAAACGCGATAATTGATACCCTAAAACAGCATTATTTTTAATGTTGCAAACTAAATGCTGTAATATTGTAGCATTAATCTAATAATGCTGCAAATTTTGGTTAAAGAGCATATAAATTGCAGCATTAATCCAATAATGCTGCAATGTTTGGCTAAATTGCAGCATTAATCACATTAATGCTGCTTTTTTAGTTCTATTTTGCAGCATTAACAATTTAACGCTGCAATTTTCACTAAACATTTGGGGGGCCATTCAAATTTTCACTAAATATTTGGGGAGAACTGGAAATTCACAAAAATTGGAGCCACTAACTAACCCTAATTCTCTCCCACACAACCCAGCCGCCCCCATCCTCTCATTTGTCACCCGTATGAACAGAGAGAGAACGAGAGAGAGAGAGAGAGAGAGAGAGAGAGGGAGATGAGGAAGAGACCGAGAGGGAGAGGGTGAAGGGCGATCGGAAAGCTCCGGCTCTGAATCATTACTCTTCACAGTCTCGTTCTTCGATCTACTTTATACCTCAGTTCGTTAAAATTCGATCTCGTAATTGCTTTGTTTGTGTGTGTTCAACAGACGAGGACTAGGGCACGGAAAGGAAAAGTTGTGACTGTGCGAATGATTTGGAGCTTTTGAGCTTTCCGATTGCCATCATCCATGGAGTCAACGAGGTGGATTTTGCGGATCTGGGTTTAGGTGAGTCTTTCTCTCTACCACTCTCTCTCTCCCTCTTTATCCGTCTCTCTCTCTCTCCCTCTTCCACTCTCAGATCTTGCCTTCTATTGCAGGAGGAGAGGTCAAAACATACGGCTCGAAGAGGCCGCAACCGGAGGTGGTTCTGGAGACGCCGGAGGTGGTTCTTGAGACGCCGGAGTTGGTTCTGCTGCGAAGATTAAACCGAGATGGATGGCTGTTGAGGCGGCGGTGTCGTTTTGCGTGGCGGTTGAAGATCCAGGGACGGGCGGCGAAGTGGCGGTGCAGGACAATTCCGATGAAGTGTTGAATGTCGTAATTTTTTTTTTCTCCTGTTCTCCTTTTTCTTCTTCCCCTTGTAATTTTTTCTAGACTTGTCTGTTAATTTCAGAGATATTAGTTGTTTCATCAAATTTGTAATTTTTTTTTCCAGACTTCTGTTAATTTGATGATGGAGACTTCTGCTGCTGCTGCTGGTGGTGGTGGTTTGATATGTTTTTGTTCAGATTTGTTCTTGTTATTGTTCTGGCAAATCAGCAAATAGAAGAAAGAAGCTAAACAGATGATGTAAAATGCAGCATTTATCTAAAATAATGCTGCAAAATAATGTGTAAAGTGCAGCATTAAGCTCTAATAATGCTGCAATTTGATTCAAAAATGCAGCATTAATGTATCAAATGCTGCAAGGTGGGGTATAGTTGTGCAACATTAGTTAATGCTGCAAGTAATGCTGCTTTTTGCTAGCAGCATTAGCTTAATGCTGCAATGGGAAAAACAGCACTACTGGCAAATGCATCATTAGTCTTAATGCTGCAATTAATGCTGTTTTAGCTAAATACAACATTAATTTTAGCAAAAACCGTATTTTCTTAATGACGCTTTTGCTAAGATTTCTATTAGTGATGATGCATGAATTTGATAATCTCTTCATGGTGTTGAGAGTACACTTTAATCTACAACACCATAAAAAATTATCAAATAACCGCTTAGTTTTGCTATCTAAATCAGCAGGTGAAAATGACCTAGGTACGGATGAAAAAGTCAAACCAAAAAATATAGATGAAACTGAAAAAGTCAGCTCATACACATAAAGGTTGGGAGAGACGACCTGGCCTAATCTATCTCAGAATTTGCCGTTCTGTAGTCGCACTGGACGGGAAATCTACGATTTTGGTGGTATGAATCGTATGTATAGAGACAAAATCGTGCCGTATGCAGAGGTTTATGATTCTAAACATAACTAAGTAGGAAGCAGTGTTCGGGGGTGGTGGTCGCATGGTGCCCTTTGTGTGCCCTGGCAGCCATGTTGTGTTCGTGGACCACTATCGAACCAAACACATTTTTTTTTATATCGTGGGAACCCACATCCACTATCTTCAGGTGCGCACTCAGTATATTCCCGCTCTAGTGCAATAGCCTGCAAACCACACTAGAGAGGTAAACTAGCTTGATAAAACCTAGGCCGACAGGCTCGCAGTTGAGAAGGCTAATAGGCTGCCCTTGGGTTGTCCCAAAGTTTGAACTTACGACCTCAAGGAAAATGCCCAAAGTCTTAAGAATGCTCACCCGACCAACTCAACTACACCCCGAAGGGTAACCAAACACATTATTGTTCGCACTGAATGTAGTGATAGTTTCTACACATAACACAACTGCCAATTCATTCACCCTCTGGGAGCGTGGTCTCTTCAATTGTTATGGGAAAGCTGCTGTGAATTTTAGATAAAAATGTGTTCAGTAAATATTACGTGAAACTTGTGGTCAAATATTAAAATAACAAGTTCGTGTTTGGTCAAATACATTGTGAACCTCATGTGTGATGTTACGTGTATAAATTCGGTAAAGACTAATATTGAATATTTAAAAAAAAAAATTAAGGTTAAAATCGGTTAAAGATAAACTACTCAAAAGCATGTTTCGTGTTCCGGGAAAACATCTCCTCCATTGCTTTATGAAAATTGTTGTGCGACAGCAAAAACTATAACGCCCTGAAATTTTTATAGTGGGTCATACTGTGATAATTTAAAATTTTGAATCAGATGTATGAATTTCTTTTTCAGCAGTGCTTGCTGACAACTGTTCATCAGGAGATGTACGGAATGTGAATTCAACTGGGGGTAAATATGCAAATATTAATAATTGGGGCCAACTTGTAATTTCTAAAAAATTGAATATATGGCTGATGCGTGGCCAATCTCAGATTTCTGGATGCTGTGGGAAATTAAGAAGGTAGCAAAAATCAGTGGGTCAAGCATGGAATTTCTTGAACGCAAATTTTCATTAATTCCACTATTACCCTAACTTTGAGAAAATTGCGCATGTCGCCCCCTTGTGCATGAAAGCCACTTGTCAATCTCATTGTGACACCTCATGAGTGAGGTGGAAGTATTTCAACTTTCTCCTCCACCACATGCTGCATTGGGTGAGAGAAAATCACCCATATCTTCCTCTAATTTCTTCTTCTTCGTCATCTCCACAGTAGAAGCACCACCACCCCGCCATGAAATGGAAAAGTGTTGTTACTGGAAGAAGCCCCCAAACCGACGAGCAAAAGGCCTCTAACAATTCGAATGTTGGTGAAGGGACAAGGGACACAACCGATTTTGATGGTGAGGGACCCTACTTGCCTTTTTGGTTGATTTCTTCTTCTCCTTCCTTTTTAATATAATTAAGCTTGATTTTGTTGATCTCAAAGCTGATGCAAGGTAGGGGAGCCCCAATCAATGCACACAACTCGTCGGAATGTCCGAGGCCGCCAAAGTTGGGACCGAGCTCGGCGCCGAAAACCTTCATGGCCACCAGAGCTTCGGTAAGGCCTTGTTCTTGATGTTTTTACAGTGTTAATCGAAGCAATTTGTTCCTTGCAATGCTCTGAGCATGTTAAAAGCATCTTTGCACACACAGGTCGCAATTTCGTTAGGTTTGAACTATTCATCCGATCATTTTTCTGGTGACGAGGCAGCCCTGTTCCAAGGGCCGCAAATCCTTTGTTATAAATCCATTTTGAGTGATTCTTGCCTCATTTGAATAGATTCGTTGCTTCTCTTCGTGTTCTGGACAACAATGATTTTGTCCTGCAAATTCGTCTCAACTTTGTCACTTAATAGAGAGGCCAAAGATCAACCAATATAAATATAGTTATTTCCGTCAGTTCTTCGGATATTTAGGTACAACTATCATCTTAATTTGGTCTCGGGAATCAGTCCCTAGCACCCCCGAATTCTGCGCTAAAGTTGGTGTTGCGGATGTTAAAAATAACAAGCTTAAAATTTGGTTAAGTGTGGAGTTTTAGGTTGAATCTTGTCAACTTTGTGAGTGGATATCTTGAGATGTATTTAGTAAAATCAAATCATGATTTCTCCAGCTTGTAGCTGGTTGTGAGTGTTTCGAATCTTTGTCTTGAGTGAATACATCACACTCTTATTCTCCTTGAAACCTGCTTTGAAAATAATGCTCGTATGAACATTGAACTTATCTATTCTCTCAAGCATTGAGGATAACATAAACAATTGTTTTCAACAGATCATATCTCCTCGATTATCTATTGAAACTATTAACTGTTTTCCTCTATAAAAGCTATATCTAAATACTCCAAATCATCTTCTCCGAGTCTCTTCCTGATTCCTTGTAGATTCTCCTCAAATATAGCTCAAAGTAGCTACGTAACCATAAAATCATTAAGAATTGATTTCATACTATCAAGTTCTGTCAACCATAAATCTCTAAGTATCTATTGAAACTGCATTATGATACTCTAATCATTTGTACACAAGCATTTCTCATATCCTTAATACATTGTTTAGAAATCAAGTTCAAAGTGACTAGCTTGAAACGGTCTGATTCTCAATTATAATCCAAGTGTTGGACTGCTGTTTTTTTCTCAAATTTGACTAATCATTTCTCCTTGACTTCTCTGAGTTTTTGGAGTTCATATATGATTTGGGATCCACAACCTTAAATATTCAAAACACACCTCTCAGTTTCTCAAATTGCTTCATTGGACCATAAATTGAATGTGAAAGTTAACTAGTTGAGAATACCTCTTCTCACCTTTGACTTTTTATTTGACTCATCAGATGACTTATTCGACCAAAGCCTCCTTCTAGAAAATTTTTCATACTCAAATTTCAAGTCACTACTAGAAATGAACACAAAAATGGCAAAGACATGCCAAAAATCGCGCGACAAAAGCACATCTCGCCGTTTCTTGTGTTAAAAACGGCAAAATATTATATTCTCGCTTAAAATAGTCTTATGTCGCGACAAAATTATGGACCCGTATTTAGTTTTGCTTAAACGGCAAGAGATTAGTTAAAAAGGACGTGATACTTTATGGCCGTTAGTACTTTCACTATAGACGGCGACAATATTTTACTAACGACGCCTTTTTATTATCTCGGTATATAATAGTTAATAGAAACGGCAAAGATAAGTTCACGCCGTTAATTACTATCATGTACGACGAGTTATCTCACCGTAAATGTTATTTTTTATGCGTGTCCCTATGCCGAAATTGTTTGATTTGTACGCCAAATTTTGGGGCAAAAATTTGCATACCCCGCGCGTAAAAAGAAGGGAAATGGACCTAGCGAGAGGAAAAGGAGACTTTGGTGGTTCAACTTCGGTGGTTCAGGAGACTCCGGTGGTTCAGGCGACTTTGGTGCTTCAGGCGAAGGGTTCACGCGACTTCAGTGTCTCGCGACGTTTCCAGTCGTATGAGTTATTCTTCTCTTATTCTCTTCATTGTACTTGTCTATGGTTAATTCGCGTATGAAACCTTTAGGTTTCAAACGAATTTCTTATTTTGGAAGTATGAGACTTTTAATTTGCCAATTTGTTTGCCAATTTGTTCAACAATTTGATTTGCAGTTACCAATATAGGGTTAATTCTCACAATGGACTGACTAATTTGTAGAAAATCTTTTATGATTTCATAATCCCTCTGCCTCGGGTTTACAGTGTACATTATAACCCTAGTTTGGTGTGTTTGTTTGTTAAAGTTTAGTTTGTTTGTTTAAAGGGTATTTTAAGGGTGGGCTTTCGGGTATGTTCTAAAATTTTGAACACTAATATGTGCTGAAGTTCATTTTAGTAATGCTTATAATCTGTGCTTGTATAACTAATGTATGAAATTTTCTTCACATTTTATTTTAGTTGAATTCTCGATGGATAGGAGTTGGATACATATTACCCCAAGGTGTATTCCGGCTTATGTTGATGGTTGTGACAAGTTCTTAGACTTTGCGTACATGGCCATGGATGTTGGATCACAAATATGTTGCCCTTGTAAAAAATATCTTAACCGGTTTTACGAGACCAGAAGTGTAGTTAGAGGTCATATAATATGTAATGTATTCCAGCCTAATTATCTGAAATGGATTTATCATGGAGAACCATCTGAACTAGGTGAAACTGAGTTGGGTATTGAAGAAACAGTTGGGGGAGATGACATGATTGGTATGGTACGTGATGCATTAGGAGCTCATCTCGATCAAGATTTTAATAGCTCTGATGAGACTCCTTCATTGGCTGATGACGAAACTGTTAAACTCCTTAAAATACTAAAACAAGCTGAGAGTGTGTTGTATCCACGATGTAAGAATTTTACTGCATTGTCATTCGTAGTTAGAATGCTGCACATCAAAGTCTTATATAACTTGCCAAACGTATGATTCGATGATATGATTCAACTATTCAAAGAGGCTCTCCCTAAGGAGGATACGTTACCCAATTCATACTATGAAGCAAAGAAGTTGAAGGATTCCTTAGGGTTTACCTACATAAAGTATGACGCTTGCCCCGAAAACTGCATGTTATACTGGAAGGAGAAGGCACATTTGGAGAAATGTGATTTTTGTGGTGAAGATAGGTATAAACCAATTCCGCAGGGGGATGAACTAGATGAGACCACTCCGGCTACCAACATTCCTCGCAAAAAAATGCGCTACTTACCTCTCAAACCTAGGTTGCAACGATTGTTTATGTCCTCTAAAACCGCAAAGTCAATGGTATGGCATGACAAAGGACGTACTAAAAATGGCATACTTAGGCATCCAGTTGACTCCTTAGCGTGGAAAATTTTTGATGAAAAGTACCCTTAATTCGCTAGTGATCCTTGCAATGTAACATTAGGCTTGGCTTCAGATGGATTTAATCCATTCAGGACGATGACCATTACTCATAGTACATGGCCATTATTTGTGGCGCAATTTAACTCAGAGCCCTGGATATGTACGGGGCAAGGTAATATGATTTTCCCGATCCTTATTGATGGACCTAAGGCGCCTGGAAACAATATACACGTTTACCTGCAACCCTTAATAGATGATCTGAATGATTTCCGGCATCAAGGTGTACGCACATTTGATGCAGCAACTGGTGAAATGTTCACATTACGTGCATATCTTATGTGGACTGTAAATGACTTTCCAGCGTACGCCAATTTTTCTGGATGGAGTACCAAAGGAGAATTAGCATGTCCTCCTTGCAATAAAGACACTCACCATCTATGGTTAAAATATGGTAGAAAGCACGCGTGTGGGGGTAATCGTCGTTTCTTGCCTACTACCCACAGCTTCCGTAAAGATAAAAGTTTTAATGGGACAGAAGAAGACGGAGAGGCCCCACCGCTGCTATCTACAGAAGAACTGTTCAGACAAGTAGAGCGTATTGAGAAAAAATACGGAGTGCGAGGGGTAGATGGATATTCTATGATTAATAGAAAGAGAGGGAGGGACCCTGTTGAGGCTGGAGTTAGTGTACCCATTCATAATTGGAAGAAGAGGAGTATATCCTTCGAATTGCCTTATTGGAAGAACAATTTAATACTCCACAATCTCGACGTTATGCATATAGAGAAAAATGCGTGTGATAGTATTCTCAACACCATACTCGATATAGGGAAAAAAAGTAAAGACAATTTGAATGCTCGTCTTGACCTGGAGGACATGGGTATACGAGGGTCACTTCATCCACAAATTTCGGGAAAAGGCAAAGCTGTGTTACCCCTTGAATCATTCACCATGAGGAAAAGCCAGAAAGAGATGTTTTGCAGTGTGTTGAAAGATGTTAAAGTACCTGATGGTTATTCAATCAAACATATCTCGACGTGTATCCATGAAGGACAGGACACAGATGGGTTTAAAGAGTCACGATTGCCATATTCTAATGCATCAGTTGTTTCCCATTGTCGTGAGAAGGACACTTTCGAAGAATGTTGTCCAGGTACTCACCGAGTTGAGCTCTTTCTTCAGGCAATTGTGTTCGAAGTCACTTGATCCGGGTAATTTACTTAAGTTACAGCAGAAAGTAACACTAACTCTCTGTCATCTTGACAAAATCTTTCTGCCGTCCTTTCTGGATATCATGTTACATCCCCCTATCCACTTAGCTCACGAGGCGACAATTGCTGGCCCTCTAACATATCAGTGGATGTACCATGTTGAAAGGTATAAGTAACTAACTATAACATGATGTAAATTGAATATTAAATGTTTGGTTCATATAATATATGCCACATGACAATTGTAATGCAGGTATTTGCTGACTCTAAAAAAATATCTAGGCAATAGGAGTCGTCCAGAAGCTTCCATAGCAGAGGGATACCTACTTGAAGAATGCTTAACGTTTTGTTCAAGATATTTGGATGAGGATGTTGAAACTAAAATTAGTCGTCCGAGTCGCAATGACAGCAGTGAATTCGGTCGTCCTTTGGGTGCAGGTAGGACTGTACATCTAGATCCAATCATGCTGGAGCAAGCGCATAGATATGTGTTAGCGAATTCTGAATCAATTGAACCTTACCGAGAGTAAGTCTTCCGTCTAAGTGTAACCGATGTGAGTTTACAATTTTTTTTCCTAGAAGTATAATATAATTTATGTCAAAACTGCAGCGAACACAAAGCGCGTATCAAAAGGGAAAACCCTCGATTATCGGGATGGGACCTGGCTAAATTACACAATAAGAAGTTCTCAACATGGTTAGGTCATGTAAGTTAAACATTTAACATTAATTAAATAACAAAACAATGTTGTTGTAATGATATTTGGATATGAAGCCTCTGAAAAATGTAGGTGCAAAGCTTAGACGGGAATGACGTATCCGATGAAGTCATAAATCTTTCACAAGGACCTTCGGAAAGGGCAATTAGATATTCCGGATAAGTAATAAATGATTTCAAATTTCAAACCAAACGACGCGAACTCAGGAGGAAGACTCAAAACAGTGGAGTTTGGATTAGTGCGTCAACTGATAGCTATGCTAGTCGAGCAGATAGGAGACCAGCTACTGGTGATGTACCATACTACGGTGCTTTGAAGGATATTATTGAGCTGCGATATACTGATGGTAATAGTTTTGTTTTGTTCAAGTGCGACTGGGTTGACAATCGTTATGGCATGAAAGAGGACGAATTCAAGTTCACCTTGGTTAATTTTAGGCATTAGCTTTATAAGGATAACATTGTGTCAGCTGAACCATTTTTCCTTGCATCGCAAGATCAACAAGTTTGGTATATAACGGATCCACTTGATAAAGATTGGAGTGTTGCTGTGAAGATGGTGCCTAGAGACAACTACGATTTTTCGGTGACTTGTGCACAAGCAGAGCCATACTGTGATCAGCAGATGGGAGAACATGGTACAGATGACAGTGAGTGTGTTAGAGGAGATATGGAGGTAGCTGAAGTTTATTATGACCAACAGTCGTTCCACAAGACATCCCCGACAATCCAGATGACATCCCCATTGATGATGGGGTAAACGAAGATGGTTTTGAGGATGATGACAACTTCATCGAAGACGATGGTGGTGATGATACTAATCATGACGATGATGACGATTGTGACTATGATGTAAATAATAATTAGTTTGACCTCAGTATTTGGTATGCAACGGTTTAACTAGTCTCCAGTATCCTTTTTATGGATTATTGTTATTTGTGTAATTTCAATAAAACAGAAGGACCGTTTCGTGAAATTACGGGATTTGTCGTGTCGTGTCATTTGTGGATTTGTGTTTGACTCTCTATCTGACCATCTCGGCACTTGGCCAACTCATTTTTAGTAAGTGTGCATTAGTTTTCACTCTATGATTGAATGCGCATGACTTTGGTAGATGTATTATGTTAATAATTAAGTAGTTTCTTATTTTCAGGATACCATGGTGGCGAGGAAGCCTAAACGGTTTTGCGCTCGCTCTATGTATGATGTCATAGCAGATGGTTCCACTACCCCTGATCTAGAAGCCGATGCATGGCCTCAACCTCACCCTCCACGAACACCTGATGTTCACCACGAGACACCACACAGTGCATCAACACCACAAGAAGGCGGTTCTGGTAAACTGGTAAATTTTGGTTTCTCTGAATTTATTCCCTTCTATTTATATGGTGATGTTTTGCATAGTTTGTGAACGACTAGGAGGGTCTTCTAATCAATCAAATGGAGCAACAAGCGTGTAGAAGTCGGGTCCATCCGTACTGAATTCACCAAGTGTACCACATGACTCTCGCCCTGCACCATCCCCTCATACGCCCTCCCCAAATGCTTCAACCCCAGAAGATTGTGGTTCAGGTAAATTCTTGATGTTTGGTTGTATAAAGTTTTTCCGTCCTACGTATTAGGAAGCGCCATGACATTACTTCTTAACAACTAGGAGGTTCTACTAATCAACCAAATGCTACAAGGATCGTTCCAAGTTCAGGTAAAGTCGCGACGTCTGCCGATGTTCGTCTGGATTTCTCTGCTGTTATTACTTAATTATGCAACTCGTTAATATATGTACTTTTCATATTTATTGACAACTAGGAGGACCATCAACTTCTGGAAGACAAAGGAAAAGGAATGGTAGAGGAACTTCTAAACCTTTCAAGGATTGGGGAACAGGGTTTAAAATTCCCCTCCAGTTCAACGAATATAATGTGCCAGTAGGGGATTGGAGAAGTGTGTTTCAGAGTCTGTTGGGGCATCTTGCAAGGAAGGGAGAACTGCTGCCCCTAGTATACACAGATTGGCGGTATCCAAAACCAGCGTTTGCAGTAAAGCAGGAAGAGATGTGGGATCTCACAAAGGTCGTACAATTTACCCTTTATATTTGCCTATTATATTTGCAAAGTTATACTAATTAATGAAGTGTTTTGTAATTGTACCAGCAAAATGCTTACGTTATTGAGGAATACAAAGAAGTTTGCATGCGAGATCTTGGGCGAAAATGGTCGAACTGGAAGCATGCACTCAAGAAGGAATAATATGAACCATTTAAAGACAAGCTTGAACTGTTAGCCATATGTCCGCCACGGGTGGAACCAAGACAATGGCCGATATTGGTCAAATATTGGAAGACGGAGGAAGCTGAGGTACTCTGTCATCTTGGTTCTGTATTATTATTATTATTATTATTATTATTATTATTATTATTATTATTATTATTATTATTATTACTATTATCATTATTATTATTTTGTTGTTGTTGTTGTTGTTGTTATTATTCTTATTATCATTATTAGTATTACTAATATTATAAATATCACTGCATTAATATCAATGATAAAATTGACATTTTCAATTTTGTTAGTCACTACGTTATTTATCCCCGATCTTGCTTGTGTTTGTGACTCCTGCTTCTATGTTCTTCTTAGGCTAGGAGTCAACAGAATAAGGTAAATAGAAGCAAGCAAAAGAGCATTCGTAGAAGTGGAAGGAAAGGCCAAATGCAAGTGAGAGAAGAGGTATTTTCGACATACACTGCTTTGTGTAATTAAGTTATAATTTATTTATTGACATGACGATTCCAAGCTCTGGTCAGCATCGATTGGCTATTTCAGCTGAAGAACCAGCGGAAAGACTTTGATCGTCCAGCAGTCTACATGAAAACATACTCGAATGATCCAGAGGCTGCTGAAAACATTGTGCCTGTTTCCCGAAGACACTTAGTTTTTCTACGAGTATTTGAGTTTGTATATAAAATGCCTAAATCACATGCGCGAACGACATTTTCATATGTTAACGGTTACGGCTCGTGTTGCAGGTGAAGTTGACTGAGAAGCTCTAGCCACCTGAAGGTTGTGAAGTACCTGTTGAAGAGCATAGAGAATCAGTGTTCGAAGAAGTTTTGGGGCCAGAAAACAGAGGTCGTATGTGAACAATGGGCATTGGAGTTTGTCCAAAAAAGGTTAAGGGCCAGAGGAACAGTTTGGAAGTTGGTTCTATGCGTGAGAGGCTGCGTGAAGAGCTGCAACAGGAGATGAAAAACAAAATTACAGAGGAGGTGCAACGACAGGAACAACAACAGGTACAACAAGCGTTACTTCAAATGACCCAAGCTGGTACTATGCCACCTTTCAACCTTGGTCAGAATGGCGGAGTAGAATCTACTCCATCGCCTGCTGAGAAGGTAGCACCATCACCTGATAATGGAAGGCGCCAGGCTCCCTCTCCTGCTCATCAAAATGTCCGGCTTCCATCGCCTGCTGAAGTTGTTTTTCCAGCGCCTGCTCAAGATGTCATCGGCTCGTCATTCTCTGCTTGTCGGCCACCGAAACCTGTTGAGGTAAATGTAAAAGACTTAATAACAAAAATATTTCCTATCACAATGTTACCTTTCCTAAATATTTTTTTTTGAAAAGAAAACTGTCACCCACGTTGTGTTGTATGGCGGACCAAACAAAAGCGCTGTGGCGAGAGGGAATTTGATTTCTGGGATAGTAGAAAAGTGGTACAGGGAATAACATTGGGCAAAGAGTACCTTGAATTTTTGGTGAAGCAGGTGGCAAGGCCAGAAGAAGATATCGGTTTTATTGAAGTAGACGGTGTGAGGAAATGGGGAGACGCTTTGAACAAGACAATACCATGGCCTCGTAGTCTTGTAAGTATATATGCATACCGGTTTGTTCATGGGATTTAGATATTTTTAAGCCACAACATACCTTTTTGTTAAGTTTATAAATATTGCAGCTTAAAAAGGCTACGCCGAGTATGCTGCTCGTTCTAAGTTGGCAGTGGACATAACACACATATATATAGGTAAGCTTTCTTATTCTGCATTTTTTGTGGTCATTTAATTTTTTGTGTTAGTTGTTCAATTTTGATGAATAGACTAATTCGTTGTGTGATAGGCGATAAAATAGTTAGTATTTATTCATACTTGCTTCTTTTTAGTTTTACCCCTCATGGTTCAATATTGAGCTTCCCTTCACGCTATCCATGTTCTCTTCTTCAAACACTTTTTCCAGGGTGTTGGACAGGTATTTATCAAGTGTTGGATTTTTGTTGTGCTAGTCACAATGTTTTACGAACCCTGCACATTGAATTAGCTACCTAACCATCATCTCAGAATAGATGTTATCGCACTTGTATTTGTTGTCTTAGAAATCGACTTGGTTTCTTTGATTTCTTTCGAAAAAAATGACGTAAAATACCTTAAATGTGTACAGTTTGGGTCTGCTGCTTAGTTGTATTGTCCGTATAATTATGATGCTACTGTTATCTTTGTTTAGGGCTATCCAGACTTTTGGCACGTGCACGTTATCGCTACCGTTTTGTTCCAGGGCACCTATGTGAAGCAGGAGCGCGCTTTTGAAGCCATTTTGTTGCACTATAGGGATACATATAGAGGTACCACAGTGGGTATACGTTGAAATAGCTAGCGCAAAAGTCCGAGAGCATATATTTTTTGGTACAGTTTTACAGAGCACTGTTTGGTGAATTATGCCTTAAACGGGGTTTTGTGGAGATATATGGATTTACAGTTTCTGAAATGTGTTTTCTCTGCAAAATTAAAGTTCAGTAGATGGTTGTGCCATGCATGTGCTTCATTTGTTGATGTGTTTGATTGTTGATTGTGCCAAAAAGGCTATAGTTTAGATGTGCGTGATTGTTGGATTGCGCCTAAAAGGCTACAGGCTGGATTACTCCAGTAGTAAACTGTACTGGTTGCAGGGTAAAGCTCACATACGGCGAGAATACACTTATGCCGTTTTATGTAAACACAAAAACGTCAAAAAAATACAATGTTGCCGTAAATGTCTACTATCAAATACGGCAAGAGAAACAGCTAATATGGCTAAAACACTTGTCGTTCACAAAATAACAAAGACGGCGTGATAGTCTTTTCGCCGTATTAGATTGTAACCAGCAACAGCAATGAAAAAACAATAACGGCTCTATTAATTGCCGCATAAGATAGATCAAACACGGCGAGAGTTATTTCATTGTCGTATATATCCTAACATATACGGCGAGCACTACCGCAATTTGTATTGAATATATGCGGCGAGAGCTCATATGCGGCGCTAGTTTTTCAGGCCGCAAGGCAAACACGTCAGACTACCTAGCGGCCGATCCAAATTTCGCCGTTTATGTCTTAAACGACAACAAAAAGGCCTTAAACTGCGAGAATCTGTCGCCCTTTTTTGGTCCGTTTCCAGTAGTGAGTCGAAGGGTCAAGTTTGATTTTCTGGAAACCCTAGTTCAGTTCAGCTGTCTAGGAGGGGTAAAATAGTAATTTCACAATTTATTAAATCAAATACTAAGATCATGATGCAGGGCACTCAGTGACAACTTCATAGGATCTGAATCCAATTATGTGTGACTGGCCTTAAACCTGATTAATCATACAGAAATAGTGACTAAATTGCAATTTAGTCAAACATCGAGTACTTGAGTGCAAATAACAAGAACTTGAGATTCAAGCCTAAATGGGCAACTATGTGACTAAGGAGACTTATGAGACTTGTCAACTAGGCATAACTAAGGGTTTAGAGACAGTCAAGGACTCTACTTATAAGACGCGGACTTTAGAGGCAAATGGGCAACTATGTGACTAAGGAAAGAGAAAGAGGTTTTTACTTGTTTTATGATACTAGGAGTTAAAGCATCTCCAAGAGAATGAATAAATGCACTTTTGGAGCAAAAAAATTGTCTAAAATACATAAAACACAATTACAATGGATGGAGCAAAACTTAGGACCCTTAAATGGAGGAGCAAAGTGAGGACATACTATTCATGAGGAGCAAAAATTAAACTATTTTATATTCAAAATTATGATTACCATCTACAATTTGTTTGTTATGGGTTTAGGTGTACAAGGCTTGTAATGGGTGGATGATGCTACAAGTTAAATTTTATTTACACTCTTAACTAAATAATTTTGGACTTATTTATTTATTTATTTATTTATTTATTTATTTATTTATTTATTTATTTATTTATTTATTTATTTATTTTTTTAACTAGGTATTGTCGTGCTTACAATTTTATAACTTATCCGGTCACCCCCTAAGAAAATTGTGACTAATTGGTCAACCCCATTTTTATTTAAATAAATATCGTGTGTAAATTGGACGATTATCGCATATAATATAATATAGTGTACTGGTAGAAAACTAAAAAGTATTTAAAAATTCGTGATGGAGCAAATTTGCTCTTCACTGTTGTGCATAAGCAACAAAATGGATGAGCAATATTTTCTCTAGAACCAAAGTTGGTCTCTGACACAAAAAAAATGCTCCTTCTGTAGCAGATGCTCTTAGAACTTTTAAGACTTTAAAAAAAAAGTTAAATTTTTTTTGAGGAAATATTATAATTAATATATAGTCAATTAATCATTATTATTAGATTAAATAGTTTTACTGATTTGATTTTCCATTTCCTTAGTTATTTGGTGCCCATTGACAATAGTTTTAAGATTTTTTTTTTTTTTTTTTTTTTTTTAGAGGGAAGAAAAATTTCATTAATCGTGGGTAGTCGTATCCAAAAGATCTAACCGAAATACACCATCTGCCCAACTGGGAATAACATTGTAAGAGGACATATCGTCTTCATATAGACCTTTACTAGCAAAACAATGCGTGAGCTGATTAAAATCTCGAGGGATGAAAGTAAACTCCACCCTTTCAAAATTCTGACTTAAACGCGTGGAAGCTTCCGAAGTAGTGTTGAGTTCCGAGAGAGAATTAGCTGCTGAGATCTTGTTATCTTTTCCTTCCCGAAGTAGTTTCACAACATTCAAACAATCCGACTCTATTATTACTTCAGAAAGGTGCAATCCGTCGCGAGTTTGAGCGCTTCTTCCATTGCAACCATCTCTGCTACCAGCGGGGATCTTTGACGAGGCATTCTTCGAAATCTGCCTGCTCGAAAATTCCCTTTATCGTCTCGGACACAAGCACCCACTTCCGTGGCAATGTTATCTTCCACCCACGACGCATCAGCGTTGATTTTAACCCTTCCCGCAGGTGGCGGACTCCATCTTTCTTGACCACGCGAATGATTCGTCATTTCCTCGGATAGGAAATCACAGACCTCTGCCTCGCGAAACCAGTTGAGATAGCTTAGCCCGAAACGAGCTACCTGAGAAGGAGTACTATTACTCGAGTTGAAGATACGTTCATTTCTGTGACGCCACATGGACCATATAGTGGCTACAAAACATTCACACTGTGCCGCAGATTGGGATTCCAGAAACTCGAAGATCCAATCACGGATACTCCCTGCTAGAGGAATCCGAAAGTTGTTACCCACAGATTCAGACCATACATTTCTTGAGAAGGTGCAGAACATAAATCTGTGATCCTCGTCTTCTTCAGAACTACCGCACAGTTGGCATAGCGGCGAAATAGGAACTCCTCTACAGGCTAAGTTCGCAGCCAATGGCAGCGAACAATGCCACAGCCTCCATGTCGTATAAATTAACTTTCTTGGTATTTTCAAATTCCAGAGTTTGGTGAGAAATCAACTGTAAAGATTGCCATTCGAAGAGGAAGGGTTTCCAGCGGACCTAAGTAATTGAGCTTTATACCCCGTGGCAACTGTATAATTTCCATCGTCCGAGTGCAGCCAAGAGAATTCGTCTTGGCCTTCTACCTCTATAGGAATCTTCAAGATCATCTCTCTATCCTCTGGTGCGAAGAAATTGTTCAAAAGTTCCTCATTCTAGGCTCCTATTTCTTTGTCGACGAAGTGAGCCACCAAAACTTCTCCTGACCCTGGGTGACACACAGAGATGGGGCGGAAAGAACTAAAATGGGGCAGCCACATATCCGAGAAGGCACGAACCTGCGAACCATCTTTGATCCTCCAAAGTAACCCTGATTTCATAAGATCTCGTCCTGCAATTGTACTGCGAAAGGCATAAGATACCTGTGTTGTCAGCTTAATATCTATATCAAGAATAGAGGAACTCCGGAAATATTTTTGCTTAAGAACTCTCCCCATAAGGCTGTCTGGATATCGAAGAAATCTCGAAGTGTGTTTCGCAAGCAGAGCAATTTTGAAGTCCTGAAATCACGGAATCCTATGCCACCTTTTTCTTTTGCTCTCTTCATCTTTTCCCATGCAACCCACTGAATCTTCCTCTTGCTATCGTCTCCACCCCACCAAATTGTCTAATTAATCTCTCAAGATCTAAGCAGATTCTTTTTGGTAATAGAAAACATCCCATAGTGTAATTAGGAATCGCCTGGATGACTGCTTTAATCATAATCTCCTTACCTGCCGCTGACAACTCCTTCCCTTTTCAACCCTTAAGTTTTTTAAGAACTCTCTCTCTGGCAGGAAGGAAAAGTTTGCCGTCCTTCTTCTTCCTATTCTATAAGGCAGCCCTAGATAGCTATCGTGATCATCCACCAATGCAACACCACATATCTGGCTCAAAATGTTCTTATCTTCAAAGCTCTAATTATCAGAAAACACAACGGAGGATTTCTGCAAGTTTAAAAATTGACCTGAAGCTGTTTCATAATCCCGTAGAATTTACTTTAAAACTTTAATTTCTGAGGGCACTGCTTTGATAAATAGCAGACTGTCATCTGCAAAGAAAATGTGTGAGATAATCGGACCACCTCTAGAAGCCGAAAGTCCTGAAATACGTCCTTCCTGTAGTGCATTAGTTAAACTTCGTGAGAGGGTTTCGCTAACCAGTAAGAAAAGATATGGAGATAGAGGACATCCTTGTCGGAGTCCCCTTTGTGGTATAACATGGCCATGTATCTCCCCACTAACAATCATGCTATATGTGGCTGTAGAGATACAGGACATAACTAATTCTATCCATCTATATCCGAAACCCATTCGTTCCATCACTGCTCTCAAAAAATCCCATTCGACCCTGTCATAAGCTTTGCTCATGTCCGCTTTGAGTTCCAAGTATCCTTTCTTCCCCTTCTTCCTGTTCTTCATTGAGTGTAACAATTCGAAGGCCGTAATAGTATTATCAGAGATCAGTCGGCCCGGGACAAAGGCACTCTGGTTCTCTGAAATCAGTGAACTTAAAATCATCTTTAAACGGTTAGCCATAGTTTTAGTAACAATCTTATAGATTGTATTACATAAACTAATTGTCCGCAAATCTGTAGGACTTCTTACTTGTTTAACTTTAGGAATCAAAGAAAGAAGAGTATGATTAAACCTGGAAATATCTGCGCCGTTGTTAAGAATCTCCAAACAAGTAGCTTCAATATCTGCACCAACAATTTGCCAATTCTTCTGAAAGAAAAGAGCTGGGACCCCGTCTGGATCTGGAGCTTTTAATGGTGCCAATTGACTGACTGTGTTACGGATGTCCTCAATTGTGAACATCTGATTCATAAGAGCCCGTTGCTCTAAAGAAACCAGTTCTTCTATTCCTCCCAACATCGATTCCATCTGACATCTTAGAGGATTTGTACTGCTGAAAATAGTGACGAAATATTCCTCGAGAATACCAACCACCTGGTACGGTTCCTCCTGCCAGATTCTGTTCCTGTCCTCTAGACCCATTATGTGGTTGCGAGCCCTTCGAATTGATGCCTTCCGATGGAAGAACCCTGTCTTTTGGTCCCCTTTTCGCAAGCAAATCTCTCTTGATCTTTGTCTCCACATCTCCTATTCCCTTAGTAGGATTCCGAGAATGTCTCTACGAAGATTCCTCATCTCCAAAATGGCTTCTGACGTCTGAGGGCCATCAGAAACCATCTTCAATCTTCCTCTAAGTTTCCCTAATTGTCTCGTCACGCTGCCAAAAGAAATTGTTTCCCAGCTCCTCAAAGCCGAAGATATAGAACTCAGATGCTCCTCTGTTCGGCTTCCTGAATTAGACAAAGAACTCATGATAGCATCTCAGCACCCCTCGTGTTGAATCCACATTGCCGCAAACTGAAATCTTCTTTGAATCTTCTTCCTTACAGAATTTTTCAGATTCCATAATGCTTCAATTGGGACATGATCAGAGACTTCAACAACAAGGTGTTGGATTCTGGCCCGACCACATATATCTATCCAATTGTCCGAAACTAAACATCGATAAAGCCTTTCTCGTATAGCTAGTTCATCCCCCTGATTATTTCTCCAAGTAAAAGGAGATCCCTAATAACCCATATCTCTCAGCTGTAATCTGTGAATCACGCTACATAAACCCTCTATCTCACCAAAGGAGACATTCCTTCTTCCTTCCTTTTCTAAGAAAGATGAGAAAGCGTTAAAATCACCTATTACACACCAAGGCCGGTTGCCCGGAAACAAAGTTTCTAACAAACTCCAAGAATTGTGCCTTTCGTTCCTGTCCGGATCCCCGTAGAAACCCGTAACAAAACCCTATTTATTATCGTTATCAAAAGAGATCTCTCCGTGAATATGATGGTCCAACCAATTCACAAGACTCAAATTGATTGATTCGTCCCATAGTAAGGCGAGACCCCCTCTTCTACCTCCTCCACTTCCGTCACAATCGCGATAAATACCGTTTCTGATATTAGTGTACGTTTGACGCGATCCATCTCATTTGCAAACATTTTCGTCTCCATCAAAAAGACAATATTTGGCTTTCTTCTCCCCGCGAGATCGCGAAGAGAAACAACTATATGGGGGTTGCCAAGCCCCCCTACGTTCCAGCTTAAGAGATTCATTGCTGTTGGCTGGACTGCACCGCAGCCTCAGCCATTATAATATTTGGGTTATTTAAGGCGCCCCCATCCTGTGTCGGAATCTGACTTGCAGAAACCTGAGAGTTTGCAGACAAAGAGTAACTCGAAGCAATTTGTGTAATATGTTTACTACCTTTGGGCACCATAACTGTCGTACTCGGGGTAGAGTTAGCTTCGTTGACTGCACCGTGCCATCCTTTTTCCCCTCATGCAACTTACTGTTTGTTGAAAGAGTCTCCACCCCCTTGTTCTTATTCCCCAAGGTCACTCTGCGTGCATTATGTCCGGCTTGGATCGTAGTTTTAACTTCTGTGGCTCCTCGTTCCATTCCTTTACCTGCAGTAGAACCAGCTGAGCGTCCCCTACCTCTCCCTCTTCCTCCTCTTCCCTCGCCACCCCTTGCAGCAGACGGTGCTCTCTCTCCGTCGAAATCAAGGAACTTTAAGGTGGGGTTGAGAGAAAGGTTTGCTTGACTAACCTTCCTCTTAGTTCCCACTTCTGTGCTCTCGGGTGTATCAACAACCATTTTAGCCTTCTGTGCCGCAGTGAATTTACCGGTGAAAGTGTTCTTCTCCGGTTCTTTACTCTTTGCCAGAGGGTTATCATAACTTGTCATCCCCAATGGCATTGTCTTTGCCGTGTTATCCACTTCCATCTCGTTGTCAGCAGCATCCTCAAAGCCCCAGTCCGGTTCATTGGTGTTTCCCCCCTCTTGTGGATCCATCAGAGCCTTCGTATGTTTTGTGGTGGCATCATCAACACGGTTAATCTCCGGCACCCCTGTTATGATAGTTTCTTGGGCATCAAACAACTTTCTCTTCACTTGTAGTCGAAAGAACATCCATTCGCCAAATTTTGGTTTTTCATTGGCTTTTGTTGCTTCATCGACCTCTCTGCAATCACAACTATAGTGCAAGACTCTCCCGCACCATTCACAAGCACCTGAGAGACGCTCATAAACAAAGCTCAACCATCTCTTCTTACCGAAGATCTTGATAAACTTTCCCCTCATCAGGGGAACGTTTATATCAATTTTGAATCTTGCTCGCATATAGTCCCCGGACTTGCCAGTTAAAACCCTAGAATCCGTTTTGACAATAGGTCCTAGAAGTTTCACAGCCTTTCTTAGTTCCTCTTCCGTGTGGAGATAGAAGGGAAGATTTGATACTTGCACCCACACATCAATCCTACCCAGTTTCTTTAGATCAACTACGCCATTAACTGACCACGTCTGTAATAGCATGAGATTTTCATCAAACAACCAAGGTCCACCATTCAGCACTTTCTGCATTGAGTCTTCCGAGAGAAATTCAAAAACAAACTTGTTTGGTGATGGCTCGTGAATCTTGACCTCTTCTCCCTCCGACCATATATTCTTAAAAAGTATTTTCATCGCCCAAGTGTTGAAATTTATAGGGTGAAGAAAAGTACCTAGCAAGCATGGTCCACAACTTTGTATTGCATGCATGCAAAAATCGTCGTCGTACTCTTCAATGTGTTCCTCTTCCAACGAAAGCTTCCCAAGCTGCCTTGTAATCCTCTCGCTGTCATCCATCCTGTACGTTCAATAGCACCCAGTTACAGTCCAAGGTAGAGCTGATTATCAAAACCAGAGAGATCAACGTCGATCTAATCGGCGGAGAAAGCTGCAAAAGTTGAAACCCTAGGTCGCCCGGTTCGCCCCAAAAGATACGGAGCAAAAATTGACCACGTGAAAAAAGTTTCATGTATTTTGCCTAGTTTTAATATTTTTAAGTTATAGTCAACTAATCATTATTATTAAATTAATTAGTTTTACTAATTTGATTTTCCGTTTCCTTAATTGTTTGGTTCCCATTGACAATAGTTTTCTCCAAATAGGCTTCATTGCCATGATTTTGGGCCCGAAGCGGTGGCCTTGAGTTCTTTGTTCATCATATTCAATTCGGCCTCAAAAGTCACAATATTATCTTTCTCTCTCGCAATTACATACCGACCCTATCTGGGGTAGAGGTGTAGAGGCTGGGGCTCGACACATTCAACAATATATCAGTGGCTAGTACATAGAACTGACGTTATTATTCCTTCCTTAGACAAGTTCTGATCTCGCTACACGATGAGATCGCAAATAAAATCAAACGGCGAATCGTCCAAGTACGGTACACGGAGATACGAGAAGAATAAATCAGGAACAAGAGATAGTAGGTCCGGAGCAGCAGGAATCAGACAACGATAATTCGGCCGCGTACAATTCCGTACCTGTCTTGTATATTCGCACTTCTGTCAGAGAAGCTGGAACGGATAAATATCCATCCCAGTGGTATGCCATTCCTTCCCCACAAGATTTGGAAGTTGGTGAGAGGAATCTGTATCCTTCCCTCTCGCCAGTATTTGGCAAGATGCCTAGGGATGTCCCCGCAAATTGCGTGACTGTAGCTTTGCTACCTCGTATCTACTTGCTAGGCGGTACCTGCTATGGTCGATTGACTCGTCCAAGCAGACAAGTTTTCTCTTATGATATTTCCGCTCCCCATAAAGGTTGGGAGAAACGACCCAACCTAATATGTCCCAGATATTGCCCGTATACTATTGCACTGGACGAGAAAATCTACGTTTTCGGCGGTATGGATGATCCAGTTAACGTGCCTTATGTCGAGGTTTATGATCCTGAACTTGATAGATGGGAAGCACTGCTTGGGGGTGGTAGCATGATACAGTATGTGTCCCCTGGCCATGTTGTGTTCATGGATCAATATGGAACCAAAAACATTCTGGTTCGCACTAATTGTTGCGATAGTTTCTACACATATAACACATCTGCCAACTCGTTCACCCTGCGGGAACGTGTTCCCATGAACTACTGGGGTGATGCTGGTGCAGTAGTTGATAATATTCTTTACGTTTACCATGAAGACGGTATCATTGCTTATGATTTAATCAAAGCTGAATGGTTTCATGAACCTGTCCAAGGCTTAAGTGAAGGAACCGAGCTTCCTATTTATTATTGTGCTCAGACACCTTTCCTGCTTCACATTGGCTACAGAAGGCTATGCATAATTTATGCTTACGTGGAAGAGTTTAAGGATCCCCAAGAAATGATACTTACTTGCTCAATTTTAAGAATGATTCGGCGGCGGACATACGGCGGAAAAGCTACCCTTCATGCATCCTTGGAGTCATTTAGACGCTACATCGTCCCGGGAAGACATTTGCATGAGTGCCTCGTTCTCTAGGTCATCAATTCTAGTTTACATTTGGTTGTAAGTTAGGTTATTTGCCAGCTATATGAATCCATTGAAAATTTGCCAATGGGTGCTAGCTCAGTGCTAGAGCGTTTGAAGCCCCTGCATGAGGTCCCGGGTTCGACCCGGCTATATGATGTAATAGTCAAAAAAAAAAAAAAAAAAAAAAGAAGGAAAGAAATCCAATGAAATTGACTCTTGTTGCTCATTAAGAAATATAATTTTGTTGTTTAGTCGATGGTTTGCTCAAAGTTGTATTTTGGCTGTGGTACCACTTCATATCATAGATTGTAGATCATTTGATGCAATAACATTTGAATTAGCATATCCCTGAATGTGCATCTAGGTTGAATTCAGGTGTTAAACCAGCAGGACTTGCGTGTGGGTGTCATGTTGGTTGTGTATCATAGTCCGTTCTCATAGATGAATTTTAGGTTTCGGCGACTAGGCTAAGAGGTGTCCAAATATGGGGCATATGGTTGGGGATATAGGGTAAATGTGATTATTTTAGAGATTGTACATGTGCCCTATTTTACGGTGAGTCTTGGTGGTTCTAATACAGATCTTGCTGGTTGTTCTCTAAAGAACGCATTTATCAACCACGGTGAAGTTGGATTACGATCTGCATCTATCTGTAGGTGAGTGGAACTGGATTTTTGATCTGCTGTTTACACATTTTTTGCCTTCACTTCTGAAGTTCTTAGTCACTCACTTCTGTAACTCTAATCATGAAGGATAATAACCATTTGTTTGAGATTAAGCTAACATAATTTTCTATCATGGTAGATATATTTATGCAGCTTTAAATTGTTACTTATTTTCACTTTCACATTTGGATTTGAAGCACTTAAATTTTACATGTCTAATGTTTCAGTTACTACTTGCCATGACTCCAGGGGAGGATCATCTGTTAATCAAAGGGAGACTCAAGGGAGTTTATACTTGTAATATCATGTTTTTGATGATGTAAACAAGTTTTTAGCTCAATTTCAGAAGATTACTACACGATTGAGAAAGAGAAAGGTCATGTCATAGACTACATTGTCTAACTTGACTAGCATCATTTAATGCATTCATATCAAAGGAAAAGATACAAAAGATGATTACTTTGTCAACTGATCCTGAATATTTACATGCGTTGTTGTTACCAGGAAATCTGCTCTTCAATTTCTTGGTTCAGGAATTTGGTGAACTTTGTGAGCAACGACTTTAAATTCATCATATCTTCATGACTTTAAATACAATTAATGAGACTATTGGTTGGTAGGATAAACAAATTGCCACAACCACTTTACACTCCCCTTTTCTTTCTCACAATTTCTCAGTTTCTCTTGATTTCAATTTGGTGCCACTACTGTGAGCACGGATAGTATGAGCTTCATCAATAAATAGGGTTAGCATTGTTTAGGGTAGCGCCCTCGGGCATGGGCACTCTACTAATGTTCTGAGATAGACCCACTAATGAAGAATATGAATTGTAATATGAATTGTAGAAGATTCTGAAGACTTGGATTGGATTGCTGTACTGTTATTCAAGAAAACCCATCATGAAGCAGATCCCACCATCCGAGGTCCTAATCCTTTCTAGTATTTATGTAAGAATCTGTCCGGAGCTTTTTGTATTCGTGGTATGTTTTTATTGTTGCATATGCATTCTCACTGAATATTATTTAGGTGTTCTGTATGTATTAGAACCTATGTAACACATGGTGTGGCAAATTCCCAAAATCAAGGGTGCGGATACGGCGACTTCATTTATATCTTGTATCATTTGTGATACAGTTATACTAATAAAAAAAAACTATAATAGTAATCCAAATTATAAACAAACATAAATTCATACACAGATTTAAACAAACAGAGTTACTATATTAACAATTTAATCTCTTCCTCTCATTGTTCGTAACTGTGGAGTGATGAGTAATCTGGGGTTAAAAATGTTCACAATACCTCTAAACTAAAACTTACAAAATGACTCTGCCTTATCCACAAAGCACCCACAAGCACCCGGAGCGGGTGCGCGACCTCCCAGAAGCACCCATGCAACATAGATTAGCACCATCTGGTGAAGGTAATTACAAGGGCCACATCTGATGGACTTGGGGTTGTCTGATTTGCTGAGTTATTTATCTTTTTGGTAGTTGTTCATTATGTACATCTGTTGATATAGCCTAGAAGAGAAGTATCTTCGCTTCATTGCTTGACCAGACGTCGCTAAATCATTTCATTCTGCTTGGATGTTTCCTGTGTAGCAATGAAGCAGTGAAACTATATCATGGTATATAACTATATATCATGAAATCTTTCCATTTCAACATGCATTTTGAGATTATTTATGGACATCGTAGATACACTAGCAGCTGGTGGACCTACAAATTAAGTCAATCATGTAACATAGCACGTCATATAGATGCTCCAATGTTGGATTGAAGAGGACACAATCATGTAATCATGAATGTTTCCTCTTACCATTGTTTTCTGTTAGGAAATCTGGCAATTTCCTTGCGATGTGGTGAACCCACTGCGATATGCGATAACAAGTGCAGAAAGTGAACACAATGATTTACGTGGTTCAGCCTAAAGAATGGCCTATATCCACGGTGCAAAGAGTGCTACTTCACTGAACAAATGAGAGAAGGTTACAATGTTTGCGATAGATAACTAATCTCTCAAGGTAACCTATGCTACTTTGTTCTACTGCAATTTCTCACTCTCTCACTTGCTATATCAAATTGCTAACAAGTTTCTCAATTTATAGACTAACACAGCCTACAATATTGATTACAGAGGAGACAAGATTTTGCCTCCGTGATTCATGAGCTGTCCAAAGACTTTTGCCTATCACAGGCGTGATTCGGGATTTCATCGAGCCGCCCAAATCTGCAATAACTCAGCCATCAAAGGTACAACTCCAAATTTTGACTAATGTGGTTGTTCAATTTCTGAGCCACATGCTAAATGCCAACAATCTCCACCTTGGCGAATAAATTGCTAGCTCTAATGCAACAGACTGCCATGTGTCATCTTGCAAAGGTCTCCACCTTGATGCAAACGACTCCAATATTCTGCTATTCTCTTTTGGCTGCCCACCCCTCGAAGAGGTAGCATTGACTCCAATTGACCATTGAAGTCTGCAATGCCAATTCATTTCTCCGTTGTGCCTACAGAGAAAGTGCAATTATGCAATTTAAATATGCAATTCAGGCTAACATACTTCATATCGACATAGTCGGCAAGACTTCTTCGTTGTCGATTCATGCGATTTCCTGCGATCCCCTTGAAATTTCAATAGCCTTGCGATTCATTTGCTTCGAAGCTTCAATTCCTTTTGGTGGATTCATAGGGGTTCTTGCAAATCCACCTGCAATGCAATTATGCAATTACTTCTATATGCAATGGGCTTCAGTGACTTGTACATTCTGCAATCAAGTCTGCAATGCGATATCCTCCTGCAATATTATGGAGTAGTGGTCAACAAACCCGTGCTAATTTCCCATAGTAGCTGGGTTGTTGTGCAATATGCCATACGTGCAATCTTCTATTAGTTCTCAGCAGCCCAGAAGAGCTCGTGCGTCTCCAACCCTTGCAATCCTGTCTCGCCTCCCTTATCGAGCATCTTGAGCCAAATGCTGAGTGCATTGGGAATTTCAGAACCAACAGTTGCTACTCGATCAACTTTGGTGTTTCCCTGCAAAAATACAAATTATTCTTTCGAATACCCTGCAATATGATACGGGTACCTCTTGCGATTTTGATAATCCCAGCCTGCATGGTGATCTTGAGACCCTTGGCCTCTAGAGCGCCTAAGGAAATCAAGTTCTTCTTCAACTCGAGCACATACAATACATTCGACAATTGTCGAACCTTCCCGTCATGCAATTCCAGCTGTATTGTGCCCACTCCCTTCTTCTCGCATGCAATATTGTTCCCCATCGACAGTGTACCACTGCAACCCAATTCCAATTTCGTAAACATCCTTTTATCTGGGCACATGTGATGGGAACAACCAGAGTCGAGTATCCATTCGTCGGAAGCTCTATCATCTGTGGTAGTAAGCACAAAGTTTGTATCATCTTCTGCGATTTGTGCTGAGTCTGCATCTTGTCCCTTCCTCTTCGTCAGATCGAGGCAATCTTTCTTCCAGTGTCCTTTCTGAAAACAAAAGGAACACTCATCTTTTGCTGGAATTGTTCTGCTGTCTTTGGAGAGCATTCTCCCTCGAGATGTGCTTCCCTGCGATTGGTTGTTGCTATATGATCCATTCCTTACCACCAAGACTTCAGACCTATCATTCTGAATCTCCTTGTCTTTTCTACGGAACTCATTATTCATCAACGCATCTGACACATCCTTGTATGCGATTGAATCTTTTCCGTAGAGCAGGGTTGTTGCAAAGTGAGCATACTCATCGGGTAAGGAACATAACAAAACCATTGCTTTATCCTCATCCTTAATGTCTTCATCCAGATTAAGTAAATCAATAGTTAACCTATTGAACTCATTAAGATGATGATGATCCACCATACGCGTACCTTGTTTGTACTGAAAACGGAACAACTTCCTCTTCATGTAGAACCGATTCTGAATGCTTTTCATCATGTACCTGTCTTCTAATTTCTTCCATAACGCTTTTGCCATGGTTTCTCTCATGACAAAGTACTTCAGCTCCTTTGCGATGCAAAGACGAATCGATCCACATGCCATTCGATTCAAATTCCTCCAATCAGATTCCGCCATGTCAGCAGGCTTGTTCGAGGGCTACATGCAATCCCTGTTGGACTAAGACGTCCATGACCTCGCACTGCCACATGCCAAAATTGTTGCACCCGTCAAATTTCTCCACCTCGAACTTTGCATTTGAAACCGCCATTCTCATTGCGCCTGCTTTGGATCCGATTGACGCCATGGTGGTTGTTTGTGTTTCTGAACCTGGTGATGCAATAGGTTCTGAAAATTGCTTCTGTATTTGACATTCGCCCGTCGACTGATAAATGCCCAATTTAACAATCTGCAACAGTCTCTTGCGATTCAGCGAGTTTGAAACGCCGATAACTCCGGGAGGTCAGATAAATATCTCGAGTGAGAAATTTAAAGTACACTGCGTTTTGTCCAAAATTATTACTAATTTGGACTGCAATACAACACCCAATAACTCTTTGATAGTGTCCAATGCTTCAATCCACCAGACCCACGTGAACTTCTCCAAATTGGTGAACCAAGTCACCATGCAATTATTGCTCCTGACAAAATTGTCTCCCAAGCATGTGCATGTGACATAAGCTTTTGACTTTCAACTAAGCTTATTCCCAACTTCCATCAGGTCAGTTCAATCAAAAACATCACCCCTCACATGTTCTCTGTTGCGTGAGAACTTCAGAGGAAAACAACAAGCTTCTCTTCGGCAAGACGAGCTGAGCTTCTTGGTGTGGTTACTTCAGGTACGCTCTTGCTAGAGCAAGACACACAGGTACGTTTCCTCTTTCTTTTTTTCGACTTCTCGTCTGCAGCTACTTCTTTTGCCTGAAAATAATTTCGGCTTCGCCTAAAATTATATTCTGGCTCTACTTTTGAAATACTTTTCAATGTTCCTACATTCCTTTTGAGAAGAAATATGAAACCGAGAATTCTCAACTTCTTTTTCAGAAAAAAATTTCTGACTGCAATACTTGAAAACTGTAATTTTTGGCGCTGATACCAATTAATAGGAAATCTGGCAATTTCCTTGCGATGTGGCGAACCCACTACGATATGCGATAACAAGTGCAGAAAGTGAACACAAGGATTTACGTGGTTCAGCCCAAAGAATGGCCTACATCCACGGTGCAAAGAGTGCTACTTCACTGAACAAATGAGAGAAGGTTACAATGTTTGCGATAGAGAACTAATCTCTCAAGGTAATCTATGCAATTCTCTCTGCTACTTTGTTCTATTGAAATTTTTCACTCTCTCACTTGCTATATCAAATTGCTAACAAGTTTCTCAATTTATATACTAACACAGCCTAAAATATTGATTACGGAGGAGACAAGATTTTGCCTCCGTGATTCATGAGCCGCTCAAAGACTTTTGCCTATCACAGGCATGATTCGGGATTTCATCGAGCCGCCCAAATCTGCAATAACTCAGCCACCGAAGGTAAAGCTCCAAATTTTAACTAATGTGGATGTTCAATTTCTGAGCCACGTGCTAAATGCCAACATTTTCTTCCATACAAACAAGGTGCATACTTCAGTGTACGAATGTGTTCTTTGTTGCGAAGTTTTATTATGCTATTTCCTCTGTTGGTCGTTGACCAACAAGGTCTCGTAATTTTTTTACATCCGTTAGGCATGTCTGCACATGGTTCTCTAAACAGCTAGGGGAGCTTGTTTATCACTTTTGTGAATGCATGCGTAGGTGTTTCGTTCTTCAAAAAAAATAAGGGAAAAAAAGAATAAGGTAATCTCCTTAGATGGTGGTTATTGCGTGGTTGAGCCCTACATGAGGTTCCCAGTGTAACTTCAGCCATGGCCAAGTCATTAGCACCCATGGTGTCAACTTTTGTTAGCGGTGCTTGGCTGCTTCCTATGATTTTTTCGCACCAAATTATGTCGCTTAGTCTCTCTGCAGCTAGCTAGCGTTCAGTATCAGAGCTATCAATTATTTGCCTAAGAACCCGTGGTCTTGCGACCTGGTTTATGTGCGGAGGGGGTAAGCGTAACTTAGAGTTAAGTAGAAATTAAAAACACTCGATTGCCTCTGCTAGTGAGGCCGTGAATGAAGCTAAACTCACTGCCACCAACCCAGCCACAAGAAAATCAAAACCCACCACCGCACCTACCGACATAGTCATCTGTCACCTGAAATGATGATACCAAAGCCCTCTTTCAAGTTGAGAGACGAAGAAGAAGAGCAGTCAAAATTCACCTCCACCATATACACACTCTCTACAAGGCCTCGGTCTACTCATTATCTTCTTTTCCGATGTGTTAAGTGTGAAGACTGTTTTGTAATCTAGTCTAAATTAGAGGGGCTTACGAGCAATTTCATGTTAGTTATCTCTATATATAATTAACCTAGCTATAGGGTTAAGTATCACATCACAGAGAGACGCTGCGAGAGATCTGATTGTACTTTTCATTCTGTGAGGTCCTCGAGGTCGGAACTCACATGAATACCTGGTCGGAGAAGAGGTCGGCGATAGAAGAGAAGGAGAAGTAGATAGAATTTTAGAGAGAAATTGTAGTTTCATTCAAAAGATGCCAAATGAAATACAATTACAGCTTTATATAATATTGGGGTCAATTTGTAATAAACGAAACTAGGTAACCGTCTATGCCAGGTAAGCTAACTGTGATACCCGTCAGCCAATGAGAACGCAACTTGTTGATGACTAGGACAGCCGACTGGCCTGTGGAGTGGAACGACAACATTCCACTTCATTCGTTCAAAACCAACGGCTAACGCAATGGACGAACCAAATTAGAAGCTCATTAGCTAATCCAACGGTAGCTACTTCACTAGAGTTTCATGTCATCAATTTTGGGCTAATTGCATTTTAGTCCAGGTAGATGAATCCTGAAAATTCCCTCCTCTTCAAATAATTCATGCCCTCATGAATTAAAGGCAGCAAATTGATCTTTAAGCTCATAGTGATCCTCCCAAGTGGCCTCAGCAGGGGAAAGGTTAAGCCATTGTACCAGAACCTTCACTGTAGAAGATTGTCCCTTTTTTACCACTTGTCTGTCCAGAACTGCAACAGGTTCAACCAAAAACTCACCTTCAGGCCCAACGGCTGGCAAAGTAGGAGAAGTAGAGTGGTTTCCAATGGCTTTTTTGAGTTGAGAGACATGAAAAAAAGGGCGAATTTTGGAGTGACTAGGTAACTTGAACCTGTAAGCTACTTTCCCAATTCTCTGAAGAATCTGAAATGGGCCATAAAACCTGGGTGAAAGTTTATAATTTGACCTTAACTGCACAGTGCTTTGCCTGTAAGGCTGAAGCTTCAGAACAACCCAGTCATCTACTGCAAACTCCCTCTCTGTCCTGTGTTTGTTTGCAAAATGTACCATCCTTTCTTGGGCCTTCACCAAGTTATCCTTCATCAACTGCAGTAGTCTAGATCTATCTGTGAGAAATGTGTCAACTTCAACATTCCCAGTTTTGTTCAATTGGTGGAAATTGTAATGTTGGGGTTTGTAGCCATAAAGAGCTTCAAAAGGAGTGAGCTGCAAGGCTGAATGGTAGTTAGTGTTGTACCACCACTCAGCTAAACATATCCATTTAGACCACTTGTGAGGCCTATCAGCACTCAAACAACTGAGATATACTTCCAGACATTGATTTAGCCTTTCACTCTGGCCATCTGTCTGGGGTGATATGCAGTAGTATATTTCGACTGAGTTCCAGCACCTTTGAAGAGGGTATGCCAGAAAAGACTCAAAAAGATGGTGTCTCTATCACTTACAATAGAGCTAGGAATGCCATGAAGCTTGAAGATGTTTTGAAAGAAGGCTTCTGCCACAGTTCCAGCTGTGTATGGATGAGATTTTGAAATGGCCAGATTTGGAAAGCCTGTCAATCACTACCAGTATTGTAGTTTTTCCTCCATAATTTGGGAGCCCTTCCACAAAATCCATAGAAATGTGCTCCCAAGGTTTGTCAGGTATAGGGAGGGTTGTAGAAGACCAGGGTAAGGAAGGTGTTCAGCCTTCATTCTCTGAAAAATATCACATTGTCCCACCCAATGTTTGACCTGCTTCTTCAACCCATGTCAAGTGAGAAAGAGTTTAACCCTCTTAAGTTCCCAGAACCCCAGAGTGACCCCCCACCCGAGTGTCATGAAGTTCTTTGTTGATTTTTCCCTGAGATCAGTGGTAGCACCTACATATATGAGATTGTCCTACTTCATGATGCCATCTTGTAATTTGTAACTTGACTGGCTGGCTGGATCTATAGCAAGTACACTCTCCATGTGATGAGCCCAATAATCCCCTACATAGCTAGCCTTGAGCTCCTGCATCCACCTAGGAGTTCCAGTAGATACTGCATTACACCTGACCTCTATAGTGTTCTCATAACCCTCCCTTCTAGACAAGGCATCAGCCACCACATTCTCTTGTCCCTTCTTATAATGGATTTCATTATGCAATCCCAAAAGTTTTGAGATCCACCTTTGTTATAACACAGTAGTAAGCTTCTGCTCCAGCAGGTACTTGAGACTGTGGTGATCAGTTCTGATAATGAACTTGGCACCCTCCAATTAAGGCCTCCATTTAGACACGGCATGAACAAGTGCTAAGAATTCTTTCTCATAAGTTGACAAGCCTTGGTGTTTGGCACACAAACCTTTACTGAAGTAGGCTATTGGTTGGTTATTTTGCATCAAGACAGCTCCTATTCCATCATGGCTGGCTTCAGTCTCTACAATGAAAGGCTCATTGAAATTGGGTAAGGTAAGAATTGGAGAGCTGGCCATGGCTTGTTTAAGCGGATGAAATGCTTCTGTAGCTACATCTTCCCAAAAAAAAACACCCCTTCTTAAGCATTTGTGTGAGTGGCCTTGAAATAACCCCATAATTCCTTATGAATCTTGTGTAGTAACCAGTGAGACCTAAGAAACCTCTTAATGCCTTCAAGGTTGTATGTAGAGGCCACTCTTGCATGGCTTGCGGTTTCTTTGGGTCTGTCTTCACCCTTTCTTTGCTTATAATGTGGCCTAGGTACTCCACTAAAGTCATGCCACAAGAACATTTAATCCTCTTAGCATAAAGCTGGTGATGTCTCATGACTTCAAAAACAGTGGTCAGATGCCTCACACGATCCTCCATATTGCAATTGTATATTAGAATATCATCAAAGAAAACCAGTACCATTTTTCTGAGATAGTCTTTGAAGACCTGGTTCATTAAACATCGAAAAGTGGCAGGGGCATTTGTTAGTCCAAATGGCATCACCCTGAATTCATACAACCCCTCATGGGTTCTGAAAGTTGCCTTGTACATGTCAGCTTTTGCCATCCTAACCTGATGATATCCAGCTCTCAAGTCAAAATTAGTGAAGATGGCAACCCTTTTTAGCTCATCCAGGTGTTCATCAATTACTGGGATGGGAAATTTATTCTTTACAGTGACTTCATTTAGTCCCCTATAATCCACACAGAACCTCCATGCCCCATATTTTTTCTTTACTAGCAGTGCTGGAGCTGAAAATACGCTGGTACTTGGCTGTATTATTCCATTACTTAGAATTTCCTGCACCATCTTCTCAATCTCATTCTTCTGGATGTAGGGATATATGTAAGGTTTCATACATATAGGGTTAGAACCATTTTTAAGTGGTATTTGGTGATCTTGAGCTCTCTGGGGAGGTAGCTGCTTTGGTTCTTCAAAAATGTATGTGTAGTTATGGAGTAATGGATCCAGGGGTACTTCATTGCTTTCTTCAGTAGCATTGATAGTTGTAGATAGTTCTTTCTAGACAGGCAGGTCTTAGCCACGTGGCGATCATCCAGCACATCTAGCTGTGCTCCACACACACTGGATCACCACCCCCGCTGATCCACGTGGGGGCTGCGAGACAGGGCCCTCGCATACCACCACACGGGACTTGTAGGGACTTAGTGGTTTGGAGGCTAGAGTAAGTCTTGTCGCGCGCGAGCGACAACCAAGCCTGCGCGCGACCCTTAGTAACTGCTTTGAGAAATTTATGGCACGAGCTCCATAAACCCGGTCAACTTCATAACGGTTCCTGTATACGCGGACGACATGCGTAACGGTTCCTATATACGCGGACTAACGTGCCGTTGTGGTTAAGCTAATTAAGCCGCCATTAATGGGCGCACTAACCCACTACAACGGTCACATTCTCCGTTATATATAGGATTGTTAACCCTTCCATACAAGGGCGAATCACTTGAGATACGCGGAAGCTCTACGAAAATTATGTCTCTCTCTCATACAGTGCTATTGTCTTACTCTCTCCCTACACAAAACCCTACTCTTCCTGTGTTTTTTCTATCCCCTGCTCTTGGTGTATATTGAATTCTCCCTGCAGGATTCTCTCGTACACATTTGGTGAACCCGACGTGAATCTTACCACTGCAAGCAACCATGTCTCACGAAGACGACGTCAGTAACAGATCGCCCTCCACGGAGACCACCTCAGGAGAGGAGACCCGTCACACTTCTGCGGCCACCAGTGGGACCCCGACGTTGGAGGCTCTAAACGCTACCATCCAGAATTAGGGAAATGCCCTTCAGGCTCAATCCGCACAGATGGAAAGGATAATGGCCATTCTGGGAACCCTTGCTCCGAATCGTACATCGGGCACTGCTGTCTCTCAGGGAGGGGGAACCTCTACCACCCAGGGGACTGGGGTGATACCGGCACCACCTAACCCTAACTCGCAAACTCCACCAACAATGGTGCAGTTACCCTCTTTTCAGGGGCAAACGGCTCAAATACCGCCCCTTACCACACATATTCCTCAACCACCAACTGTGGCACCCAACCTCTCTTTGCAATACCCCTTCCCTCCTCCGTCGGCACTGCTGGGCAACGTGACCTACACCCCTAGCCCGACCGCAGCATATGTGTCCCCGCCGGCTACAACCCTTCCTCCTGCTGCTGGGGGAAGCGCGCCAGAATGTATGACGTCGCTGCAGCGGCGCATAGAGACATTCCTGGCCAATCAACCGTTCGCAGACACCATTATCCCGAAGGTTGACAACGATCCGCCTATTCCACGTGAGATCTATCTCATGCCTAACCCCGCAGGGTATAAGGCTCCTAAGTGGGAAAAGTTTGAAGATGTCAACGGGAATGCCCACGAGCATGTCATGCGCTTCATCGATGTAATGGGACCATATGGGTCTGATCCCAAGTTGCTGATGCGCGAGTTCCCTAAGTCTTTGGGAAATGTGGCCTACAAGTGGTATAGAACGTTGGAGGCCGGATCTGTTAAAACTTGGGACGATATGGTTCAGAAGTTCGACACGAAATTCTTCCAGGTGGACGATAAAGTTACAATGATTCATCTCTCCCGTATGTATCATAAGCGAGAGGAAGATGGAGTCACTTTCATCAATAAATTCAGGGCTAAATACTTGGAATGGAGAGACGAGGTGCTTGAGGGCAGGCTCGTGGAGATATGCCTACAAGGCATGCGAGATGAGTACAAAGGTATGCTGATCAACCTACAAACTCCTACCTTTTCAAAATTGATGGAATACACGAAAAACATATAACCTATTGTAGGGTTTTGATTCATGAATGCGCAACGGAAACAATAATTGACCATGCAAAACCCTCCAAGGATCACAATTCAAGAGACATAACGATGGTAAAGGAAGAAATCAATAACACACCTTAGGGTTCTCCTTTGATGACTTCAAACGCGAATTGTGTCACGTTCTCTATAGTTGATCCACGCCTAGAGTTGATTTCTAGATCTCCCACTCCTTGGTGCTCGCCCGGAAAGAGGAAGAGGAAGAAGAATCACGCAAAACGAAACGAACAAGGAGGTGTTCGGCCTCCTTGTGGCCGACGGGGACGGGCGGCGGGCTAGGGGGGCGGCGGCTCCTCTAGCTTGCTTGCTTTCTCTCCCTTTGTTCTCTCCCACTCTAGTTATGATCAATTATGAGCATAAGTTATGGGAAGGAAGGAAGGAAGGTCCTTTATATAGTCCAACAAATCCTTGTCAACTACCTAAAGGACTTATTCTAGTCCTACTAGAATTCAATTTAGTCCCTTCCTTGCAAATTACTCCCTACTAAGTTTGCAAGGATTTTCAAAGTGATCCTTCTAATTAATTAATCCAATTAATTAATTCCCAAATCTAGTTCAACTCTATATAGCGTGTGACCCCATAGGTTCTATTTAGTTGGTAGCAACTATTTGCTAATATGGAGCGGTTTCTAGCAAAACATCCATTCTAGCAAACTAATAGAATAGTCATCATGACAACCTTTGTACAAGTAATTGTCTCATCCCTTTGTCTCTATATCCGAATTGGACACGAGACATATAAGTCACACTCGCATATCCAATCCATATTTTCTCGATCCATGGGAATAGCCTTATTCGTGCAAATAACATCAATATCCCATATTGATTTATTTGAGTCTGGCCAGACATTCTATAAGCACTATCCCTCGAGTGGCCTAGGATATTTGCTCCCGTTATTTGGGAGGGACAAATTCTATCTACGTCCACTACGATCTCTAAGCTTGCTTCTTATTGTATCCAGTACACGCCTTTATAACTACCCAGTTACGGTGTAGCGTTTGACGCTACCAAAATCACAATAATCACAACTAGAATATCTAGTGACTTCAAGTCTAAGGATGACAATATCGTTGCACCGCGAGAAGCGCTTGTGAATTAACATACCGTGTATGTAGCCTTCTCGGAGATGGGTCAATCCAGTGCGTCATTACCCCTAATGCACACCTATGTGTTGGAGCATGATATCTCCATATCAATCCAACCCCATACTAGTCTATAGATGATTGTCCCATTAATCATTATACTAGAATAGGGATATTTGAGATAAACAACACAATTGTAAATCTAAGGACTTCATTATATTAAATATCCAATAAATAATAAATGAATTTCTAGCCACAAATGAATTCATACTAAACTAGATTGCCTCTAGGGCATCTATTCCAAAAGTCTCCCACTTGCACTAGAGCCAATCTGGGGCATCTCGTATGCCCATACTCCTAGTGTGCCCTTCATGCTTCCACTGCGTGAGCGGCTTTGTAAGCGGGTCTGACAGATTCTCATCTGTAGGAATCTTGCATATCCGAACGTCTCCTCTATCGATAATATCTCGAATCAGATGAAACTTCCTGAGCACGTGCTTAGATTTCTGGTGTGATATGGGTTCCTTCGATTGCGCGATCGCCCCAGTGTTGTCACAGTACAAATCAACTGGATCTGCAATGCTAGGAACCACACCAAGTTCAGAAACAAACTTTCTGATCCAAACAGCTTCCCTTGCTGCGCCATTTGCAGCAATGTACTCAGCCTCTCTTGTAGAATCAGCCACCGTCTCTTGCTTGGAACTCTTCCAGCTCACCGCTGCTCCATTCAGGCAAAACACATATCCTGACTGTGATCTAAAGTCATCTCTGTCGGTTTGGAAGCTTGCATCAGTGTAACCGCTTACACGCAAATCTTCCTCACCGCAAAATATCAAGAAGGCATCCTTAGTTCTTCTCAAGTACTTTAGGATGTTTCTTGACTGCAATCTAGTGACTCTCACCTGGATTGGATTGGTATCTTCTTGTCATACTCAAGGCATATGAAACATCTGGTCTAGTACATAACATGGAGTACATGATAGATCCTATGGACGAGCAATAGGGAATTCTACTCATGCGTTCCTTCTCAATCTCATTGGAAGGACAACCACTCTTCGAAAGAGTGATCCCATGTGACATGGGCAAGAATCCCTTCCTGGAATCTTGCATGTTGAACCGTTTCAACACCTTGTCAATATATGTACTCTGACTTAGGCCTAGCAGCCTCTTAGATCTATCTCTATAGATCTTTATACCGAGTATATAGGCTGCTTCCCTAAGTCCTTCATTGAGAAACACTTCCCTATCCAATCTTTAACAGATTGCAGCATGGGAACATCGTTTCCAATGAGTAGTATGTCATCCACATACATGACCAGAAAAGCTACAGAGCTCCCACTTACCTTCTTGTAGACACAAGACTCATCTTCATTTTTGATGAAGCAGAACTCTTTGACTACTTCATCAAAACGTCGATTCCACCTCCTAGAAGCTTGCTTTAATCCATAAATGGATCATTGCAGCTTAAAGACTTTGTTGGCTTACTTTGGATCCTCAAAGCACTCCGGCTCTATCATATACACGTCCTCGAGGAGATTCCCATAAATGAATGCTGTTTTGACATCCATCTGCCATATCTCATATTCATGGTATGCTGCAATCGCAAGTAGGATTCGGATGGATTTGGTCATAGCGAATGGTGAAAAGGTTTCATCATAGTCAATACCATGAATCCTCATGAACGACAGTGTGGGACGCCTCCCACTCCACATCCCATATGGTGTCTTCATGACTGATTTAGATGGAACACGGTTAATGGTGAAAGCTGCACTCAATAGAGCGTGGCCCCAAAATGATAATGGAAGATAAGTCTGACACATCATAGATCGAACCATATCCAATAGGGTTCGATTACTCCTCTCAGACACGCCATTCCATTGTGGCGTTCCGGGTGGAGTGAGTTGGGACACGATCCCACACTCTTTAAGATTGTCGTCAAACTCTTGGCTTAAGTATTCTCCTCCACGATCCGACCGTAGAGCCTTGATACTTTTGCCAAGTTGCTTCTCTACCTCATTCTTGAATTATTTGAACACTTCAAAGGATTCAGATTTTGCCCTCATAAGGTACACAAATCCATATCTACGGTAGTCATCAGTAAATGTAATGAAGTAGACATAACCACCCCTGGCAGGCTTGGCAAATGGCCCACACACATCAGTATGTATGAGTTCCAATTGCTCACTAGTCCTCTCACCATTCTTATTGAAAGGGGACTTTGTCATTTTTCCCAATAAACAAGCCTCACAGGTCTCATATGATTCAAAATCAAATGAGTCTAGTAATCCATCCTTATGGAGTCTAGATACACGTTTCTCGTTTATGTGGCCTAAACGACAATGCCATAACTAAGCCGGATTTAAATCATTTATTTTAATCCGATTGGTATTAATGTTGTAGACAGGATTGCTTAGATCAAGGACATACAGTCCATTAAATAATTGCGCACTAAAATAGCGAATATTATTTAAATAAAAGGAACAACAATTGTTCTTTATTGAAATAATAAAACCATCCTTGTCCAAACAAGAAATAGAAATAATGTTTCTGCTCATAGCAGACACAAAATAGCAATTATTTAATTCTAAAACTAATCCTGAAGGCAGAGGTAGCTCGCACACGCCTATGGCCAACGCATCAACTTTTGCTCCATTCCCAATGCGCAAATCTACTTCCCCTTTAGCCAATCTTTTACTTCTCTTTAGATCCTGCACATTTCGACAAATGTGAGATCCACATCCAGTATATAATACCCATGATGTAGAGACAGTTAAATTGACATCTACAAAAATACCTGGTGGTGGTGGAATCACTATTCCAAGCCTCTTGTCCTCCAGATATTTTGGGCAGTTCCTCCTCCAGTGTCCAGGCTAACTGCAGTAGTGACACTCACCTTTTGTCACACCTTTGGCAATGCCACCAACAGGCTTAAGGGCAGGTTCCTTAGACTTGGAAACTGACTTGCCTTTTCCCTTGGAGGACGAGGCAAACCTTTTTGCCCTTTCCTTTCTGCACCATCATAATGGCCTTGCCCTTACCCTTGTTGATGCTCTGTTCAGCTGTCCACAACATATTGAGTAAATCTAGCAGTGGTTTCACGATCTCGTTCATGTTATAGTTCATTATGAACTGTCCATAACTCTCGGGCAACGATTGCAACACGAGATCTGATGCCAACTCTTGGCCAACTGGGAACCCCTGTCGGGCGAGATTCTCCAAGTACCCGATCATACGGAGTACATGGGGTCCCACCGGGTTCCCTTCTGCCAGATGACACTTGAACAATGCCTTAGAGACCTCATACCTCTCTACCTTGCCTCCTCTTGGAAGAGCTGCTTCAGATGCTCGATCATATCGACAACATTCATGTTTTCGTGTTGCTTCTGAAGCTCGGAAGTCATGGTGCATAGCATAAGGCATGCCGCATCATTAGCGTCATCAACACGCTTTTGATACGCCTTTAGGGCAGCAGGTGTTTGGTTCTATGGACCTTCTGGAACATGCTCCTCTATTGCGTACAGTTTCTTCTCTTGCTTGAGAACAATTCTCAAGTTTCTGTACCAATCAAGAAAGTTGGTTCCAGAGAGCTTGTCCTTCTCAAGGACAGATCGTAGGGAATGTTGTGAACTCGATGAGTTGTTTGCCATTTGGAATTCTACAAAAGGAAAATACAAAAGTTTTAGTATTTGTGAATTTTTGACTATATTCAATAATGGCTAGTTTATCAAATATAGCTCCCACTATTTTTCTACGGATTAATAACCCTCAAGATATTAATGCGAAAAATATCATTATATTTTCTAGTGGGCCAAGATCCATGTTTCATCTCCTTATGAGCTTGCTTTGGCAAGTCACCCATAATTTGACTACTTTAGGTAGGAACAATTCCAATTGCATCCCTTATGCAACTCTTGGTTCAATTGGGCAAATAAATCCTTATTTATCCATCCATATGGATAATCCCAATTGATTGCCTCTAGGTTTCTTAATCACATTAATAGCCTAGTTGTGTTCAACCTCTTATTCAAACAATTGCTTACTAGATTGTGCCATCGCATTCCATCATTATGAACCAAGTCGCCATGCTTTGGCACGCACGAACTTGATAAATAATGATGATCATGAGTGTTTAAATAACGAGAAGGCAATAACACAATATTTGAATTTTGAGGGATTTTAAATTAAACTTTTAATTGTTTTGTTGATCAATATAACCTAATCTATCTATTTTAGTTTGGGCACAACTCCAAATAATAGATCCGGGTTGTCTAATTATCTTATTATCCTAATTGCATGCATCATCCATACACAAACCACAAAATAATAAGACAATAAAGTAAACAACCACAAAACAAAAATTAAACGTGATGTGGATATGGCCTTTACTAGATTAAGATAATTCCAAGCTAATGGAATTATCTATGAACCATAAAAGCAAACACATCTCCATGCGTCTTGATCTTTTGGTCCATCCTTCATAGTCATGTGGAATGATCCATGCTCCATCTTTTGTGGCTCATTTTGGCTTTGGGCTCCTTTCTCTTCAATCTTGGCTAACAATCTACTTTATCTAGCACTAGCTAACTTCTACACTAAATAAAATAAATCTCACAAGTTGAGAAAAAAAATGGCACGCAGGCCATAAAACCCTAATTAATTATTACAATTAATTGATCAGCTCACAGGCCGTAAACCAAACCACAAAATTAAACATCCACATCAAACCACATCCTAAGGCCATATCCAATCACCATGCGAATTGCACATAAACAGTTAAAATCCAATTTTAACGCGCTTGGTCAATTTTTAATTGACTTTAGGATTTCTAGGGTTAAAACGGTCTGTGGGCCCAACAATCCAATTGCCCGGGCCCAAAAAGGTGAACCGCAAGGCCGTAGGGCCGGGACGGCCCCTAGCCCACGCGGCTAGGCCGCGGGCTAGGGCCGCCCGCCCCCTAGGGCGGCCAAGACTTGGGCAGCAAGAAAGAGGGGCGGTCCCCTTAGGGGGCCGAACCACTATAGGGAGTTGTTTCCAAAACAACTCCCTTGCTTGGTGCCCAAGTTTGGTTGTTTCCTTGTTTTGGAAGAACTCCTTCTTCCCCAAGGATGCCCAAACCCTAGATCTAAGATCCTAAAATTTCTCAAATTCACCAATTCATGCATCCAATACAAAAATTAGATCTTGTTATGATAGATTATTGGCAAACTGCATCCCCTGCTTGATTTGTCTTGTTTTACGCGATAAACAATCAATTTAAGGTGTAAAACAACTAAAACGTAACACATAAACCACGTTTATGCTCTACGACCTGTGGCTCTGATACCACTGTAGGGATTTGATTCATGGATGCGCAACGGAAACAATAATTGACCATGCAAAACCCTCCAAGGATCACAAATCAAGAGACATAACGAATGTAAAGGAAGAAATCAATAACACACCTTAGGGTTCTCCTTTGATGACTTCAAACGCGAATTGTGTCACGTTCTCTATAGTTGATTCACACCTAGAGTTGATTCCTAGATCTCCCACTCCTTGGTGCTAGCCCGGAAAGAGGAAATGGAAAAAGAATCACGCAAACGAGACGAACAAGGAGGTGTTCGGCCTCCTTGTGGCCGACGGGGACGGGCGGCGGACTAAGGGGGCGGCGGCTCCTCTAGCTTGCTTGCTTGCTCTCCCTTTGTTCTCTCCCACTCTAGTTATGATCAATTATGAGCATAAGTTATGGGAAGGAAGGAAGGAAGGTCCTTTATATAGTCCAACAAATCCTTGTCAACTACCTAAAGGACTTATTCTAGTCCTACTAGAACTCAATTTAGTCCCTTCCTTGAAAATTAGTCCCTGCTAAGTTTGCAAGGTTTTTCAAAGTGATCCTTCTAATTAATTAATCCAATTAATTAATTCCCAAATCTATTTCAACTCTATATAGCGTGTGACGCCATATGTTCTATCTAGTTGGTAGCAACTATTTGCTAATATGGAGCGGTTTCTAGCAAAACATCCATTCTAGCCAACTAATAGAATAGTCATCATGACAACCTTTGTACAAGTAATTGTCTCATCACTTTGTCTCTATATCCGGATTGGACACGAGACATACAAGTCGCACTCGTATATCCAATCCATAGTTTCTCGATCCATGGGAATAGCCTTATTCGTGCAAATAACATCAATATCCCATATTGATTTATTTGAGTCTGGCCTGACATTCTATAAGCACTATCCCTCGAGTGGCCTAGGATATTTGCTCCCGTTATGTGGGAGGGACAAATTCTATCTACGTCCACTACGATCTCTAAGCTTGCTTCTTATTGTATCCAGTACACGCCTTTATAACTACCCAGTTACGGTGTAGCGTTTGACGCTACCAAAAGCACAATAATCCACAACTAGAATATCTAGTGACTTCAAGTCTAAGGATGACAATACCGTTGCACCGCGAGAAGCGCTTGTGACTTAACATAACATGTATGTAGCCTTCTCGGAGATGGGTCAATCCAGTGTGTCATTACCCCTAATGCACACCTATATGTTGGATCATGATATCTCCATATCAATCCAACCCCATACTAGTCTATAGATGATTGTCCCATTAATCATTATACTGGACTAGGGATATTTAAGATAAACAACACAATAGTAAATCTAAGGACTTCGTTATATTAAATATCCAATAAATAATAAATGAATTTCTAGCCACAAATAAATTCATACTAAACTAGATTGCCTCTAGGGCATCTATTCCAACACCTATAGTCGAGAGGCAGAAGAAGAAGCACGCACCTGAAAGACCTTCAGGCGGAACCACTTTCAAGATTGGAAAGTTTAGTTACAAGAGGGGGCACGAAGCTGAGGTTAATACAGTCTCGCCGCACAAGCAGCCCAGGGTTACAAACTTAGACGCGCCACCTCTACCATGCTCGATAGAGGAAGTGACTGACTTGTGTAAACAGTGGCGTAAAGATGGAATCTTGCCTTCACTTGAAAGGATACCCTCAAAGGAGATGATGAGGGACCAGAAGTGGTGCGAATTCCACGGAAAAATTATGCACCCCACAGCCGATTGCAAGAAGCTCAGGAACATGATGAGCCGAAAAATTAAGGGCGGGGAGTTGATTGTCAGCGATCAGAGGTAGGACGTGCGAAGCTACCCGCTGCCAGCTCATGCGGAGCAAGAGCCGAAAGGTAAAGAGGTAGCCATGATTGCGATTATGGATCTTGAAGAGATCGCGGAAGACGGCTTGCCTATCATTGCTGAAATTCACAATGATGAGGACTATAACATAGATACGGAGGACGAGCGTGCCAACCGAATGAAGGGGTCGCATGGGTTCGACAAGTTCTTTGACGAAATGAACTTTTCGGAGAAGTCTTGGAAAGAAATGACAAAGGCGATTCTAAGGGTAGAAGAAGACTTCGAGGAAGACATCCTGGTCTCCAATGGAAAAGTTGTTAGTGCGTCTCGCTCTACGGAAAAGGTTATGACCTTCTCCGCAAGTGACAAGAAGACGGACTCGAGCCACCAGAAGCCTTTGTACGTGACGGCGGTGATTAATGGTGTCGAATTCAAGAGGGCATTTGTTGATGGAGGAGCGGCCGTTAACGTGGTCTCGCTCAACACTTTAAAGTTGGCAGGAATCCCGGAGAAGAAGATTGTCAGACGCCCATCCCGCTGATGGGATTCGGGAGTGATTCCAGGACGACGATAGGATGGATTCGTCTGGGCGTCCAGATAGGAAAAATCAAATGTTCAGCCAAATTCTACGTCATTGATCCGAATACTACGTATCAAATGATTATAGGGTGAGCCTGGTGTAGATACTGCTTTATGACATGGCAGATCTAGGCCACGTGGCAACCATCCAGCACACCATATTGTGCTCCACACACACAGGATCACCAGCCGAGCTGATCCATGTGGGGGCTGCGAGACAGAGCCCTCGCATACCACTGCACGGGACTTGTAGGGACTTTGTGGTCTGGAGGCTAGAGTAAGCCCTGTCGCGTGCGAGCCAAGCCCGCGCGCGACCTTTAGTAACTGTTTTGAGAGATTTATGGCACGAGCTCCATAAACCCGGTCAATCCGGTCAAACCCGGTCAACCTCGTAACGGTTCCGGTACTCGCGCACCACGTGCTCTAACGGTTCCTATATACTCGGACGAACGTGCCGTTATGGTTAAGCTAATTAAGCCGCCATTAATGGGCGCATTAACCACACTACAACGGTCATGTTCTCCAGTATATATACATCGTTAACCTTTCCATACAAAGGAGGACACACTGCCATACGCGGAAGCTCTGCCAAACCTCTGTCTCTCTCTCAGACATTGCTACTGACTTACTCTCTCCCTACACACACCCCTATTCTTCCTGTGCGATCCCTGATCCACTACGTACGGTGTACAGGGAGGTCTCCCGGCCGGAATCTCTTGTGCACATTTTGGTGAACCCGACGTGAAACTTACCAGCAAAAGCAACCATGTCTCAGGAGGACGATGTCAGCAACCGATCTCCTTCCACCGAAACTCCCTCGGGAGACAAGGCTCGCCGTACTCCGACGACTCCCGGCGAGGCGCCAACTTTAGAGTCTTTGGACGCCACTGTCCAAAGTCAGGCAAAAGCTCTCAAGTCTCAATCCGCGCAGTTAGAACGGATCTTGGCCGTTCTGGGCACTCTTGCGCCAAATCCTCCACCTGCCACCGCTATCCCTCAGGGAGGAGGAACCCCTACCGCTCCAGGATTGGGAGTGTCGCCCACGCCTCCCAACCCTCATCTGCAAACTCCACCGTCGGCCACGCAGCTGCCTTCGGTCCAAGGGTCAACGGCACAAATGCTGCCCCCTGCTGCGCACGCCTCTCAGCCCCCGGCTTTGGCGTCCAACCCAGCTCTGCAGTACACTTTGCCTCCACCAGCGACAATCTGGGGAAACGCGGGTAGTCAATACACTCCCAATCCTCCGGCGGCATATGTGTCGCCACCGCCTACGGCAACCCCTCCGCCAACTACCGAGGGAAGCATTCCAGAATGCATGACGTCTTTGCAGAAGCGCGTGGACTCCATCTTGGCTCATCAGTCGTTCGCGGATACCATCATCCCGAAGCTAGACAACGATCCACCCATCCCGCGAGAGATCTATCTCATGCCTAACCCGGCGGGGTACAAGGCTCCCAAATGGGACAAGTTCGAGGACGTCAATGGAAACGCTCATGAGCATGTCATGCGTTTCATCGATGTCATGGGTCCATACGGAGCTGATCCCAAGCTGCTGATGCGAGAGTTCCCAAAAACTCTTGGGAATGTAGCATACAAATGGTACCGAACATTGGAGGCCGGATCTGTGAAAACTTGGGACGATATGGTCCAGAAGTTCTATACCAAGTTCTTCCAGATGGAAGAAAAGGTGACGATGATCCATCTCTCGCGGATGTATCAGAAACGCGAGGAAGATGGAATCACTTTCATCAAGAAATTCAGAGCGAAATCCTTGGAGTGCAAAGATCCAATGCTCGAAAGCCGGCTCGTAGAGATATGCCTGCAGTGCATGCGAGATGAATACAAAAGCATGCTGATCAATTTACAAACACCAACGTTTTCAAAGCTCATCGAATGCACGATGAACATCGAGCCTATTGTCGAGAGACAGAGAAAGAAGAGCGCTCCAGAACGACCTGCGAGCGGCACCACCTACAAGATCGGCAGATTTGGCTACAAGCGGGGACGCGAAGCTGAGGTCAACACAGTTTCGCCCCAGAAGCAAGCAAAGGTTGCAAACTTCGATGCACCACCTCTGCCATGCTCGGTGGAGGAAGCGAGCGATCTCTGCAGACAGTGGCGTAAGGACGGCGTCCTGCCACCGCTCGAGAAAGCACCCTCCAAGGAGATGACGAGGGACCCTAAGTGGTGCGAATACCACGGCAAGGTCATGCACCCCACAGCCGAGTGCAAGAAACTCAGATTCGCGTTCGATCAGAAGATGAAGAACGGCGAACTCATCGTCAGCGACCACCGGAAGGATGTGCGCAACAACCCGCTGCCTGCCCATACAGATTCGGGCTCAAAGGGCAAAGAGGTCGCCATGATCTCGATAGTGGACTTGGAAGAAGTCGCAGAAGATGGTCTGCCCATCGTTGCTGAAGTCCATGAAGATGAAGACTACAGCATGGACACGGAAGACGAGCGTGCCGACCGCATGAAAGGGTCGCACGGCTTCGACAAATTCTTCAACGAGATGAACTTCTCCGAAAAATGTCGAGCGGACATGACAAAAGCAATCTTAAGGGTAGCAGAGGACTACGAGGAGGACCTCGTGGTCTCCAACGGGAAAGTCGTCAGGGCGTCCCGTTCCACAGAAAAGATTATGACCTTTTCTGCCAGCACAAGAAGACAGATGCGAGCCACCAGAGGCCCCTGTACGTGACCGCCATCATCAACGGCGTCGAATTCAAGCGAGCATTCGTCGATGGAGGAGCAGCGGTCAATGTTGTTCCACTCCACACACTGAAGCTAGCAGGGATCCCCGAGCACAAGGTAGTCAAGCGTCCATCCCCGCTGGTGGGATTCGGAAGCAATTCTAGAATGACGATCGGATGGATCCGCCTGGGCGTTCAGATCGGCAAAATCAAGTGCTCGGCGAAGTTCTATGTCATAGACGCGAACACCACATATCACATGATCATAGGTCGGGCCTGGATTCATCGCTTTGACGCAATCCCTTCGACGGCTCACCAGGTGATGAAAGCTATCTGGAACGACAGGATTGTCGAGATACCGGCCTCAACTAACCCGTTCAACTTGGACGAAGCACATCTCAGCGAGGCGGTGTGGTTCACCGAAATGGCGGACGAGCAAACACCCGGACCATTCAACCCTACTCCTTTACCTCTCTGGGAGGACATCAAGGACCAGTCACCTGCGGGCGTGATGGTGACAAGGGGGGATGCCAAGGAAAAGCCGCCTACACACGAAGAGGCGCCGCGCATCGCATATCATCGGAAGAATGTGTACACTCTGAAGAGGATCGCAAAGCATGACCCCGAGGGTAAGGAGATAGAGAGCTTCTACGCCAACGGGAAGAAATGCTATCGCATATGAAGGTGCGCGGGGACGTCCTCACACGGGCATGGGGATGTCCCTGGGCAAATCAATCAAATCGAGCAAGTTGCGCTGACAAAAGAGCCAACACAGGGCACTCCAGATGAGAAACTCAAAGAAGCGCCCGAATGCATGGAAGACAGGCCAAGACCACAAAATCAAGAGCTAAAGGAAGTGTTCCTCAGCCCGAACGAGGAAAAGAAAAGGCCAGTCTTCCTGAGTGCGGACCTCACAAGCGAAGAGGAACAAGGACTGCTGCAGCTCTTAACTGAATACAAGGACGTGTTCGCATGGGAATACGACGAGATGCCGGGTCTGGACACGAGCATCACCATGCACCGTTTAGACATCATCCCAGGATCTAAACCGGTCAAGCAAAGCACCAGAAGCTTCAGGCCAGAGCTCAACGTGAAGATCAAACAGGAGATTGTCAAACTCCTAGACGCCAAGTTCATAGAGCCAAATCACCATCCCACATGGTTGGCCAACATCGTGCCGGTGGTGAAGAAGAACGGACAGCTCCGCATCTGCGTGGACTTCCGAGATCTTAACCGCTTCTGCCCTAAGGACGATTTCCCACTGCCTAACATCGATTTGCTCATTGATTCAACGGCAGGCCATCGCATGTTCAGTTTCATGGACGGCTTCAGCGGGTACAATCAAATCAAGATGGATCCCGAAGATGCAAGGAAAACTGCATTCATCACCCCCGTGGGGGTATTCAACTACACGGTAATGCCATTCGGTCTTAAGAACGCAGGCGCAACCTATCAGCGGGCCATGATGGCTCTATTCCACGACATGATGCACAAATAAGTGGAATTCTATGTGGATGACCTGGTAGTCAAATCCAAGCATGAAGCAGATCACCTTGCAGACCTGCGAAAGGTGTTCAATAGATGCAGGAGCTTTCAACTGAAAATGAACCCCATGAAATGCGCATTCGGCGTGACCTCGGGGAAGTTTTTGGGATGCGTAGTCCATCGCCAAGGGATCGAGCCTGACCCTGCGAAAGTGTCAGCCATCACCAGCATGACGCCACCTCACAACCAAAGTACCTTGAAAACATTCTTGGGAAAATTGTCATATCTGCGGAGATTCATCCCGGCAATCGCCGAAATCACATGCTGTTTCAGCACTCTTCTCAAGAAGGACGCCGCGTACAACTGGGCTCCTGATCACGAAGCCGCATTCGAAAAGCTAAAGGAGCTACTCACATCCCCAAAGATAATGATCGCGCCTCAACTGGGATCACCGCTTCTGCTGTACCTTACATCGACAAGGAAATCTATAGGAGCACTCTTGGCTCAGATGTATGAAGGACAAGAGAGGCCTATCTATTACATCTCTCGCATTGGGCAGCCTGCTGAATCAAGGTACACAGACATCGAACGTCATTGCCTTGCTTTATTCTTCGTAATAGAGAAGTTGAGACACTATTTTGCATCGCACAAAGTAGTGGTGGTCACCAAAAGCGACCCCATAAGATACCTGCTAACTCACACTACTCCGGGCGGGAGATTGGCGAAATGGTACATGAACATCTCTCAATACGATATCACATGCGTGAAACCAAGAGCGATCAAGTCACAGGCGGTAGCAGATCTGTTGGCACAGTTTCCCGACAACAGTCACGAACCTGTGATCGAGGAAGAGCTCGAAGGCCCTGAAATCTACGCGATCGACGTGCCCTATTGGACCCTCCACTTCGACGGTTCGTCAACCAGAAAAGGCGGAGGCATTGGGATAGTCTTGACAAAGCCGGACGGGGAAGTCATACAGATGTCCGCAAAACTCAACTTCGCAGTCACGAACAACGAGGCGGAATACGAGGCTCTGATCGCGGGGCTCCGTGCAGCGAAAGCTTTGGAAGTGAGCAACTTAACAGTCATGGGAGATTCCAAACTGATTGTTAAGCAGGCCTCGGGCGAATATGGTTTAAAGGAGATCAACCTCCTGCCATACCGCACCCTAGTGCAAAAGCTGATGCAGCAATTCTGCGACGTGAAATACGAGCACAAGCCCCGAGCGGACAACAGGCATGCAGACGCCTTAGCAACTCTGGGATCTAAGGTCAGCATAGACAAATGCCCCGCAAGGATTTCCATCGAAGTGCGAACATCGTCGGCATTAACAGAAGATGCGTGCGACGATGAACACATGGATGACGCAGACTGGCGAAAAGCGATCCTGCAAGCTATTGCGAAAGGCACCAGCAGCGAAAGCTGGGTACTCACGAAAGGATACTGCATCCACGACAACACCCTTTACTACAAGGGTCCTGGAGGAATACTCATGCGATGTGTCTCCGAGCAAGAGGGACAACAGCTGTTAGAAAAGATTCACCGACACGCTTGCGGAGAAAGCGAGGTGTCGATCTACAGGAAAGCTCAGAGATATGGCATTCATTGGCCAGGCATGTCAACAGCTGCAGCCTTGATGCAAGGGAAGTGCGAAAGTTGCGCACTAATCAAAGATTCTCTACTCATCGCTCTAACCGATGACGACACAGACTGGAGGAAGCCATTGTTCGAATTCCTCACCCAGGGCACCGTACCCGAATCGAGAAAAGAAGCCGACAAATTGAAGAGGAAAGCCTCTCGATACCTGGTTCAGGAAAACCTGCTTTGGCGAAAAGGTCACGAGGGTAACTTGCTGCGATGCCTAGACGGCAGGGAAGCACAAGAAGTCATGGACCTTTCTCATCAGGTGGAACACCAGGGAGGTGCGAAATTATGCAGACAACTCCTCTCAATCGGATACTTCTGGCCCACGATGGAAGTCGATTGCCGCACCAAGGTGCGACGCTGCCAAGAATGCCAATTCAAAGGGAACCTAGTGCACGCTCCTGCCGTGGATCTACATGCATTAGGGACGCCATGGCCATTTCACACATGGGCTTTGGACTTCATCGGCCCCATCCGACCAACGTCACATGGGAACCATTTCATTCTCACTGCAACCGAGCTGTTCACCAAATGGGTGGAAGCAATACCACTGAAGACGGCAAACGCGCTGGCTGTGGTTAACTTCATCCAGGAAAACATCGTATGCAGGTTCGGAATCCCAAATACTATTCTTTCAGATAACGGTACTCCTTTTGTTAATCGTCAGGTAGCTACGAAACTCGCGGAGTACAATATCAGGCAGATATGCTCTACCCCCTATTATCCAAAGGGAAACGGACAAGCCGAAGCGACTAACAAAACGCTGTTGAGAATTCTGAGCAAGATGGTCGCAGATGACCACAAGAAGTGGGCCGACTCCCTTAGCATAGCTCTGTGGGCCTACAGAACTTCCCCAAGGACACCTACAGGGGCCTCGCCATTTCTGCTATGTTATGGGGCCGAAGCTGTAGTGCCTGCGGAGGTCAGAGTCAATTCGGCAAGGCTGTCCTTCCATGCACTCTATGAAAATCAACGCGATCATGATTTAGTCTTGCTGGAAGAAAAGCGAGAACAAGCCAAAAGGACTAACAAGCGGTACCAAGAGAGAATCGCTCGCGCCTATAACAAGACAGTCCAGCGACGGGATTTCGCAGTTGGCGACCTGGTCTTGCGCGCATCCGATCACTGCATGCGAGAAGCAACTCACCCAAAGTTCGCAGCTAATTGGGAAGGACCCTTCGAAGTCACAAAAGTCTTCGATAGCGGCTACTGCAGCATACGAAGGTTGCACGGCACAACCTCAACTCCAAGCTCAGTCAACATGCGCTGGATCAAGAAGTATTATCCTTGACTTCTCTTATTTCATACGTTTTATGATAACGTTGCTTAATGTCTCATGTGGCTATGATTAACGCAATCTCCTCTCCCATATGGGAGGATTGTAATCCTATCTCTCACATATGAGAATGTCATAATAAAAGAATTCTCCCAAATGAGAAGTTCATATTTCTAGCTGTTTATATCGCTCTATTTAATTTGTTATTACTGTTAACAATGATTTATTCGCTGCAATAGCAGCAAATACAAACGCGATCTTAAGTGATCATCAAAGCCTATCTCTTACGATAGCAAACGCGATCTTAACTGATCATCAAAGCCTATCTCTTACGATAGCAAACGCGATCTCAATCGATCATCTAAAGCCTATCTTTTACGATAGCAGCCAAACGCAAATGCGATCTTAATTGATCATCAAAGCCTATCTCTTACGATAGCAGCAAATACAAACGCGATCTTAATTGATCATCAAAGCCTATCTCTTACGATAGCAAACGCGATCTCAATTGATCATCTAAAGCCTATCTTTTACGATAGCAGCCAAACGCAAATGCGATCTTAATTGATCATCAAAGCCTATCTCTTACGATAGCAAGCGCGATCTTAATTGATCATCAAAGCCTATCTCTTACGATAGCAGCAAATACAAATGCGATCTTAAGTGATCATCGAAGCCTATCTCTCACGATAGCAGTCAACACAAATACGATCTTGATTGATCATCTAAAGCCTATCTCTTACGATAGCAGCCAAACGCAAATGCGATCTTAAGTGATCCTCAAAGCCTATCTCTCATGATAGCAGCCAACATAAATACGATCTTAATTGATCATCTAAAGCCCATCCCTTACGATGGCAGCCAATGCAAATGCGATCTTAAGTGATCATCCAAAGCCTATCTCTCACGATAGCAGCCAACATAAATACGATCTTGATTGATCATCTAAAGCCCATCCCTTACGATGGCAGCCAATGCAAATGCGATCTTACGTGATCATCCAAAGCCTATCTCCTACGATAGCAGCAAAATACAAAAACGATTTCAATCGATTATCAAAATCCTATCTCTCACGATAGCGGTTTACGCAAGTGCGATCTTATATGATCTTTTTAAGCCAATCTCAATCGATTATCAAAATCCTATCTCTCACGATAGCGGTTTACACAAATGCGATCTTATATGATCTTCTCAAGCCTATATGTTACGGTAGCAATTTATACGCAAAGTGATTTTAGTTGATCACCCAAGCCCGTCTGTTACGATGGCAACGTAACTGCAGAACCATCTTGCTAGATCTTCTAAAAGTCTATCAGCTGCGATAGCAATTTATGCGAGAAACTATCTCAAGCAATTCTATAATAAAGCCTATCTTCTATGATAGCAATTCGCACCGCTCAATGATCTTAATTGATCTGTTAAAAAACTATCTGTTCCGATAGCAAAGTTGTGAACGTGATCTCATACGATTTACAACGACCACCTGCAAGCCCATCCGTCAAGATGGCACAGCTGCGAAATTACGATCTCGAATGATCTAGCGAAACATCTGCGCATTGACGTCGCATATGTGGAATCATTACATGGCATTCAAGCCGAAACGCATGCGAAATTGTATTTTGTTGCAAAGAGAGCAAATAATACAAAAGCTATATATCATTATGAGTCAAATGACTTACAATTTATCTGTCTAGATAACAGCTTACAAGCGAAAAGCTCGCATCTGACTACACAGCCAACATGGCTAACAATACATTCGAAAAATGGCTGGTAAGCCAGAGATGCGCCAAGGGAACTCTCGACTAAGAAAAGAGAGAATCCACCGGTCCTGACACCGGCAGCACAGCACGCAAGTCTGCGGCCAAAGATCTATAGCAAAAGGGATGCTGCCGCGAAGAGATCAACTCGTCATTCGCCACATCCCTAGCAGCAAGGTCAGGGATACGATACGCCCAAGACCCCAAGGAATAACAAAAGCCTCTGTCTGATCAAGATAGGCGCCGGAGGAGCTTCCTGTGCCGATAGATGATACTCCGCAAAACAGGCGAAGCAGTCATTCCTCTGGTGATGGACTCCTTGTCATGTTGGACAAGGGCATTGACGAGCACCCCAACCTCACAAATGTGAGGGCGACGTATTCTTCTTCGGAGATGCTGAAGAAGAATCACGCCGTTCATTACGAGACGGTAGCACGGTCACTTCGGCGCTGCACCTCGCCACGAGGCGGCCGGAAACATGACCTGCACACATAATACACGAAGAAATTTCTTCGAATACACATGAGGTATTATCTGCATCCTCTTTATGATGGTTATAAACAGCAATAAGCCTCATAAAGTGGATCTTGGAAACTATTTCTATAGCACAAAGCGCAAACTCAGGATTCAAAACTTGAAGTTTCCATGAATCAACGAAAAACAAGCGTTGAAGCCAGCAGTCGTAAGGACTCACGGCAAAACACATGTTTGGGATGAAGAACCCAAATAGCAAAGACAGGGTTTATATAGGCCCTGTGGAGACTCTTCGGTTGCCTAAGATGAGTCAGCAAAATTCAAAAAGAGGGTAAGTTCAATCACTTACGCCTTGAAAAGCGGTAACAATCAATTACCCTACTAAAGGCTACGACGATTCAGTTGCGTATCCTAATAAATGACGGATAGTCATGATTCGGATGGACTTCCCAACGGAAGCGTGCTTATCTGCCGAGAAATTAGCGCGAAAATCAAGCAGAAAATCAATTGCTGATGTCATAATTGGATATGCACAGAAATGTCCAATCAAATCCCGAAAAGGGCAAAACGGGCAAACTCATTGTTTGTTGTTAAAAAAAAAGAAGGGGGGAGAAACCCTAGCAATATTACATTAATGTTTCAAAACATTACATTAATGCTTCAGCCATTTTTCTGTTTTCTTTTCGAAATTTGAAAAGTCAAAACAAATTCTTGATCAAGGAGTCTTGGGGCTCGAACTGCTCGCTCAGCTTCTCCACTTGTTTCACTTCTTGCTTCAGTTGCTCGCACTTGGCATTCATTTCCTGATACAGCTTCAAAGCTTCATCGACCTTTTGCTTTTGCTGCTCCACCTTTTGCATCTCAGCTGCGAGATTCTGGTGACCGAGATTCAAAGTTACAGCTGCGCGAATCAGTGTAACTCTGTCCTTGAGGAATTTGAAACCAAGTCTGCCTTGGACTTTGAACAGGAGATTTTTGCACATGCCACACAGCAATTCAGCACTCTGGGCCGAAATGGTCGCAGGTGTAGCCGCAGACAGCTGCTCCAGTATCCAGATGGCTTCAGTAAGGAATAGCCTCCTGTCAAAAGGTCCGATCTCCAGAGATCTCACAAACGATTGGGGGTATCTGAGACGCATTCGAACCACCCAGTCTACATCGGTTTGCTTCAAACCTGAGACATCAAAAATGGTCATAATGTCAGAACTCGCAAGCAAATAATGCGACGTGCGAACGGTAAATCTTTACTTACCAGTGCCTTCCAGAATTTCATGAAGAGAAGGGATGCGGGCCACTGGGTTGTTCGAAGACTGCCCTCGCTCCATGGCTCTCCTATCAGCTGCGAGCTCCAACCTCTCATAGTCAGGAGGAAGAGTGTAAGCCGCACCAGCTGCGACTACATTCCCAACCTGCGAGCCCCAAATGCTCCACGCAGGAATAGGTGCTTCTGGCTCAGTCATCGCCGGAGGCGAAGGGACAGCCGAAGTCGCTGGGCGGAGGACACTCCCAGATGCGAGAATGTTAGCATCACTCCTCCTTTCTTCCTCACCACCGGTACGGACACCTTCGTCCATCGGCACAGCATCAGCTTCGACATCATCGGAGAGTTCGATGACATCCTCGAGATGCTCACTTACGTGTCCAGCAGCTGCGACGGGCTTCTCGGTATGGGAGCTCGAAATTGGAACATGGGATGCAGGAGGCTGACTTCTCTGCTCCAGCTCAGGTTCCTCAGCATGACCTGCGATGCCAAATGCGATAATGTGAGGTAACTTGTGTTATAAGTTATTTCGCTATCTTTACTAAAGCTAAGAATAAGCACCTCCACGCGAAGGTGGGATTGAGGTATCCTCATCATACACTAGGGACGTGGAACCGTGCCCTATCAGTGTATCCTCACTAAGCAAATCTTTAAGAGAAGCGTGACCTGGGATGCGAGTAAACCAGTCATGATTTTGCCTCAAGTGGCTACAGCCTAGTATGCGCATATCACTCAAAATAATTACCTGAGGGTTCTCCGCATTTGCTTACCAACCAACGGCGAATGTCAGGCTTTGACACACCGTGCTTTAACGCACCCACAATTACATCTCTATAAGTAACTGCGAGATTGAAGATCTCACCTTTATCGCCACCTGCGATCTCTGCGTAGTCCGCTTGGACTTGCTCTAGCTCTGCTGCATCCTCTCCAGGAACCTCATCTTCCTCCTCCACATGAGGAGCCACTTCTTCGGGAAGCTCATCTTCCTCGCCAACTGGACGCACTAAGTCGTCAACATGCTGCTCCTCGAGGCTCCGCTGTTTTACACGCTCGAGCTCCTCCTCCTCTCGCTGCCTTCTTCTTTCAGCAGCCTCCGCGGCTGTCTTCCGGGATTCAGCAAGAACATCCTCGCTTATAGGATCATCTGAGATGCCAGAATGGGCATCTCTCTTTTGCCTCTTGGCCACAAGGCCATCAACGGCTTCATCATCATCATCTGCGAATACATATTTGGTTCAAAGAAAAGAACTACAAAGAAGTCAAGATAAAAGGCAAGGAGATGCGACGGAAGTACCTCCTGATTCTTCCTCGCACATCACAACTGCTGCTTCTTCTTCTTCATCACTTGCCTGGGGCTCCTGTCTCTCTTCCTCCTCTTGGTTGAATGGAACGAAAGTCTCAACTGCGAGATCTTTTCGCACTTTGCTGGGCATACGACCCTTGCCTTTGTCCTTGATGGAAAGGGACCTCACTGGGGGAGAAGCTGGAGCACTCCTAGGGGAAGAAATCGTAATTCCTTTCTGCCTAGGTCTCTTCACTCTCGGCGCCGCAGTCGCTGGAGGGGACGGGTCACCTCTAGGAGGAGACGGAGCCGGAGGGTTGTCTATCAGCGAGTCAGCAAAAGTGTTCATGACTCCGCGAACCTTTGTTTCGACCTCGGCATCCATCCTCCATGCTAGCCGGTACGACTCCCCCTTCCTTCTGGTGGCAACGATGGTGTCCACCAGCGATTTGGAGCGATCACCAGCTGCGAACCTCCGCACATGACACTGAAACGGCACAGAACAAAAAGCATCAGCGCAAGGGAACCAAAAAGCTTAAAGCACATAAGGAAATTGCTTACCTCAGCAAACGCCTTGCTATATTTGATGACCTGCGCGTCACCCTTCTTGATTGCGTCGACTTGCTCCTTCAGAATGAAATCGGGGCACAAATGATTCTCGCGGTCCCACAGCGAGTAGCAACCATACTCAGACTCGCTCAAACTGCAATTGGGGCGAAACGGAAAGGAGTTTCTCTTGATCAAGGGGGCCTTTCCTGGCTGCGCTGCCGCCTCCGTCTCAATCCTCGTTTGCTGGGCAACCCAGTATGCGATCCAGTTCTGGGAACAACCACCCTTGCGAGTTCCCGCAGGCTGCTCAAAGGGAAGATTGCTCATGAGGACCGTCTTACACTCCTTTGTCAGCAAACGCTTGTAGCACCCTCTGATAATAGACTGGGGCCAGATCGATGGGGCCACTGCATCAAAACCAAACTGAGGAGAGACCCGAGTGGGGTCAACATCCACTGTAAGCCTTTCATACCTTGGCGCGAGCTCACGAATATGCTCTGCAAGGGCAGGAAGGGAACCTCGCAGACACCAACAAAAGAACTCACGATAGCGCTCGTGGAAATGCGGTCCCTTTTCAAAGAGAAGGTCTTCTGACAAGACCATACCTTTGGAAGGGTATAGCTTTGGGAACCACCGCACATTCTCAACGCGTGTGGCATAGGGCCTGGCAGTAAACTCCTTTCGTTTGTCGCATATCAAACTCCAAGTACACTTGGTGTTTCTTGCTCCAAACCATCTCGCAGCCCTTCCGCTGTTGCGCGTTTCTGTCTCGCCTGGGGGACACCACTTATCAAGTGGGAGGGGAGTTGGAGCATAAGACGGCCAGCGCTCGAAAACCCACATTGTCAAAAAGCTGATATTGACAAAGGTCAGAACATCGAGGCGGCCACGCGATTCCCTCATCGCCAGAACCAGCTGATCCAGCCTGTAATATAGCGTCCCCAGGACCAAGGGTCCGAGTGCGACTCTCTGGCCAAGAGCGAGCCTAACGGCAAGTGGCAGCACATGGTAGAAGACCCCGTCATGGGGGTGACCATCAATCAAATACCTCGACAGCCAAGCACAGAGAAACGCACAAAGGGTTAGATGATAACCCTTGCCCTCTACGTAATTCTCGGCCTCCGGGTTCTCGCTCTGAAGCTTCTTAGTAATGCTGCTGTTCGCATAGTCTCGGAAGAAGTACTGCAACCACTTGTTCCAGGTATTCTTCGCAGACGTATCCACCAGCTGCCAGTTCGGAAGAGGCTTTGTAGTGGTCCACCGAGTGGAGATTTTCTTTACCTCTGCTAGGCACTCCTCCATCTGCGCGTACAAGGCCATTTCAGCAGATGTCCTCAGGTGACTCAAGGGGTCCACCTCACCCATGGGGGAAAGCTCATACAGCATCTGAACGTCCTCGAGCGTGGGGGCAGCCTCGAACTCCGCAAAATGAAACGTGTGAGTCGCGGGCGAGTAACGGGACAGAAGGTCTAGAAGCATGGACTGATCCAACTTCACGGCAGCACCCTTCATAGCACGGATAGCAAAGAAAATGCCGGCTTTATCAAGAGTCTCGGCGTGATGATCCAACACGTGGTCGATCCACTCATCCATATAGTCCAATTTCTGGACGAACGCTTGAGTAGAAATCGCAGTATACGGGAAGTGCCCGTTCTCGATCCCCAATCGGACTACATCCTCGGAACCAACCCACTCGAGCAGGGCTGAGTTAACTGGGCGAGTCAACGTCAGCAATTGCTCAACAGGAACAGGATCAGGCATTCTCTTCGCCTTTATCCTCGCATGATAAAAATCCTTCCCACCCAGAAAGGGGGCTTTACGCCACAGAGCCTGCGGAAGCTCCGGCATCTCTTCGTCTTCCTTGACGGGTCTGGTTACTCTTGTCTTGGCCATTCCTGCGAAAGGGCAAGAAAAAGGGGGGAGAAATACCACACCACACTTCAGTTTGAATTTTGGAATTTGAGATCTATGCAAACCAAAGCAAACAGTTCCGGTACCGATTTCAGAAATTGGGGAGTTGATATTGTTGAAAGATTAAAACGAAGCGAGTTCAAAGATCAAAAGCCTCTTCACAAATTTCATGGATTTACAGATTCAACGCGGTTCAAGGCAAGCACTGGTAGTTTAAATCAAAAGTAAACGAGGCCAACCTTGTTTCCTTGAAGCTTGCTTGGATATACACAATTGGAGAATACGATTTGCAGTTCTGAACTGGTGATTGATTATCTGGATCTGCTCTCGAAGATCTCCGGGTACCATTCACTTTAAGAGAAAGAAGTGATGCTTTGCAATAATGGGATACAAGGTATTTATCCAGAAGAATGAAGGTTTGCGTCCCTTCAGTAGTCGAATCGCAACCGTCACCGTCGTGTCGCGCAATCACAGGACGGGCTGACGTCACGCCTAAAACCCTAAAGGTCAGACGGCACGACTCTAGGGGTTTTAGGTCATAATGACACGCACGGGGGCTGAACCTGCCCGTATTTGAATTGGTGCGTGGCGACGACGCGCATGTTGGTTTCCGCGCATGGAAGCCTATACAGCTATGAGCCTTCACGCGCAGAAAGGGGGCTAATGTAGATACTGCTTTATGACATGGCAGATCTAGGCCACGTGGCAACCATCCAGCACACCATATTGTGCTCCACACACACAGGATCACCAGCCGAGCTGATCCATGTGGGGGCTGCGAGACAGAGCCCTCGCATACCACTGCACGGGACTTGTAGGGACTTTGTGGTCTGGAGGCTAGAGTAAGCCCTGTCGCGTGCGAGCCAAGCCCGCGCGCGACCTTTAGTAACTGTTTTGAGAGATTTATGGCACGAGCTCCATAAACCCGGTCAATCCGGTCAAACCCGGTCAACCTCGTAACGGTTCCGGTACTCGCGCACCACGTGCTCTAACGGTTCCTATATACTCGGACGAACGTGCCGTTATGGTTAAGCTAATTAAGCCGCCATTAATGGGCGCATTAACCACACTACAAGGGTCATGTTCTCCAGTATATATACATCGTTAACCTTTCCATACAAAGGAGGACACACTGCCATACGCGGAAGCTCTGCCAAACCTCTGTCTCTCTCTCAGACATTGCTACTGACTTACTCTCTCCCTACACACACCCCTATTCTTCCTGTGCGATCCCTGATCCACTACGTACGGTGTACACGGAGGTCTCCCGGCCGGAATCTCTTGTGCACACCTGGATTCATCGCTTTGATGCAGTCCCCTCGACAGCTCACCAAGTGATGAAGGCTATCTGGAACGATAGAGTGGTGGAGATACCGTATTTGGTAAACCCTTTCAATCTAGAGGAGGCGCATCTCAATGAAGCAGTGTGGTTTACCGAAATGGCGGACGAGCAAATGCCAGGACCGTTTAATCCGACTCCTTTCCCTCGATGGGAATACATCAAGGATCAATCGTCAGCGGGAGTAATGGTGACAAGGGAGGATGCTAAGGGAAAGTTGCCCACACGCAAAGAAGCACCGTCGGTCGCTTATCAGAGAAAGAACGTGTACACTCTGAAAAGAGTAGTAAAACATGATCTCGCAGGCAAAGAGATAGAAAGCTTCTACTCCAATGGAAAGAAATGCTACCGCATATGAAGGTGCGCGGGGGTACCCCCATTCGAGCATGGGGATATCCTGGGCAAATAAATCAAGTTGAGCAGGTCAAACCAACATCAGAGGTTTCAGAGGAAAAGCTGAAAGAAGCACCTGAATGCATGGAGGATAAGCCGAAACCTCAGAAGCAGGATCTGAAGGAAGTGTTCCTGAGCCCAAGCGAAGAGAAGAAGAGGCCCGTCTTTCTAAGTGCAGACCTCACAAGCGATGAAGAAGCAAGATTGCTGCAGCTGCAAACTGAATACAAAGATGTGTTTGCCTGGGAATACGATGAAATGCCTGGTTTGGACACGAGCATCACTATGCACAGGTTAGATGTTATCCTAGGATCCAAACCAGTAAAGCAATGTACGAGAAGCTTCAGGCCTAAGATAAATGTAAAAATCAAGCAAGAGATTGTCAAGCTGTTGAATGCCAGGTTCATCGAGCGGAATCATCATCGCACCTGGTTGGCTAACATTGTGCTTGTGGTGAAGAAGAATGGGCAACTTTGCATACTCGTAGATTTCAGAGACCTCAACCGCTTCTACCCCAAGGACGATTTTCCGTTTCCCAACATCGATCTGCTCATCGATTCTACTGCGGGCCATCGAATGTTCAGCTTCATGGATGGTTTCAGTGGGTACAACCAGATCAAGATGGATCCTGAAGATGCACGGAAAACCGCGTTGATCACGCCGGTGGGAGTCTTTAATTACACGGTTATGCCGTTTGGGCTCAAGAACGCGGGCGTGACTTATCAGCGAGCCATGATGGCTCTATTTCACGACATGATGCAAAAAGAAGTGGAGTACAATGTAGATGACTTGGTTGTCAAGTCCAAAGAGGAAGCGGACCATTTGGGGGATTTGCGGAAAGTATTTGAAAGATGCAGAAATTTCCAGCTCAAGATGAATCCCATGAAATGTGCATTCGGGGTGACCTTAGGGAAGTTCTTGGGATGCTTAATACATCGCCAGGGCATCGAGCCCGACCCCGCGAAGGTATCGGCCATCACTACCATGACGGCACCACACAATCAAAGAACTCTGAAGACGTTCTTGGGGAAACTATCTTACCTACGGAGATTCATTCCTGCAATCGCAGAAACAACCTTCTGCTTCAACGATCTCCTCAAGAAGAATGTTGTGTACAATTGGACCACGGAACACGAGGCCGCAGTCAGGAGGCTAAAGGACTTGTTGACATCGCAAAGGGTAATGATCGCACCGCAGCTTGGATCGCCGCTTTTGTTGTATTTGACGTCGACAAAGAAGTCTATTGAGGCGCTTTTGGCTCAAGAATATGAAGGGCAAGAAAGGCCAATTTATTACATTTCTCTCATAGTGCAACCAGCCAAATCCAGGTACACAGATATCGAACGCCATTGCCTTGCCCTATTCTTCGTAATCGAAAAGTTAAAACAGTACTTCGCCTCGCACAAAGTTGTGGTGGTTACAAAGAGCGACCCTATACGGTATCTCTTGACTCACACCTCTCCCGGCGGGAGATTGGAAAAATGGTATATGACCATTTCACAATATGATATCACATGTGTTCGACCACGAGCAATCAAATCACAAGCAGTAGCGGATCTTCTGGCACAATTCCCAGATAACAACTATGAACCCATGATCGAGGAGGAACTGGAAGGACCTGAGATCTATGCAGTCGAGTTACCTTACTGGACTCTTCATTTTGATGGATCGTCAACGAGGAAAGGTGGAGGAATTAGAATCGTTTTGACCAAACCAGATGGGGAGGTCATCCAGATGTCCACAAAACTTGACTTCCCGGTAACTAACAATGAAGCGGAGTATGAGGCTCTCATCGCAGGCCTCCGTGCAGCCAGGGCATTGGAAGTATGCAATTTGACGGTTATGGGGGATTCTAAGTTAATCGTCAAACAAGCTTCAGGCGAGTACGGATTAAAAGAGGTAAATATGTTACCCTATCGGACTTTGGTGCAGAAGCTGGTACAACAATTCTCCGATGTCAGGTATGAGCACACGCCTAGAGCAGATAATCGGCATGCTGATGCTGTGGCCACTCTAGGATCTAAAGTTAGTGCGGATAAATGCCCTGCGAGAATCTCGATTGAAGTCCGAATGTCACCGGTATTGACAGAGGACGCATGCGAGGATGAGTCCATGGATGATGCAGACTGGAGAAAACCGATATTGCACGCCATCGCCGAAGGAACGAGCAAAGAAAACTGGGCATCCACTAAGGGGTACTGCATACATGACAACGCCCTCTACTACAAAGGTCCGAGAGGAATACTCATGCGATGCGTCTCGCAGCAGGAGGGACAAGCATTATTAGAAAAGATTCACCAGCACACGTGCGAAGAAGGTGAGGTGTCAATCTATCGAAAAAGCCCAAAGATATGGGATTCATTGGCCGGACATATCAACGTCTGCTGCGATAATTCAGGGGAATTGTGAAAGCTGCGCATTGATCAAAGATTCTTTAATAATCACTTTGGTTGATGATGTCATGGACTGGAGAAAGCCACTCTTCGATTTTCTCACAGAAGGAATTGAGCCTGAACAAAGAAAAGAAGCCGAGAAACTGAAAAGAAAGGCAGCTCGATATGTGGTACAAGAAAACATACTCTGGCAAAGGGGTCATGAGGGTAATCTACTTCGATGCCTAGATAGCAAAGAAGCGCAAGAGGTGATGGATCTCTCTCACCAGGTGGAGCATCAAGGAGGTGCGAAGCTATGCAGACAGCTTCTCACAGTTAGTTATTTTTGGCCCACCATGGAGGCAGATTGCCGCACCAAAATAAAGAGATGCCAGGAATGCCAATTCAAGGGCAACCTCGTACATGCTCCTGCCGTAGACCTACACGCATTAGGGACGCCATGGCCATTCCACACTTGGGCTCTAGATTTCGTTGGCCCCATTCGACCAGCCTCACATGGGAACCAGTTCATCCTAACCGCGACCGAGCTATTTACTAAGTGGGTGGAGGCAATACCGCTCAAGACAGCTAATGCGCTCGCGGTGGTCAATTTCGTTCAAGAAAACATCATATACAGGTTTGGAATCCCCAACACAATCCTTTTGGATAATGGCACACCCTTTGTAAGTCCTCAAGTAGCCGCAAAACTAGCGGAGTACAACATAAGGTAGGTCTGTTCCACTCCTTATTATCCAAAAAGGAATGGTCAAGCAGAAGCGACCAACAAGACACTGTTAAGAATTCTGAGCAAGATGGTCGCAGACGATCACAAGAAGTGGGCCGATTCTTTAAACATAACATTATGGGCATATCAAACTTCGCCGAGGACTCCCACAGGAGTCTCCCCATTCCTTCTATGTTATGGAGCTGAAGCTGTTGTACTGGCGGAGGTGAAAGTCAACTCTGCGAGATTGGCCTTTCATGCACTATATGATAATCAACGCGACCATGACTTGATCTTATTGGAGGAAAAGCGAGAGCAAGCCAAGCGGGCTAACAAGCGGTACAAGGAGAGGATCGCTCGCGCGTACAGCAAAACAGTCCAACATCAAGATTTCGCGGTCGGGGACTTGGTTTTGCGCGCTTCACATCATTGCATGCGGGAGGCGGCCCATCCAAAGTTCGCAGCTAACTGGAAAGGACCATTCGAAGTTAAAGAATTCTTTGAAAGTGGTTATAGCACAATACTGAGGCTTCATGGGACTGCCACAACCCCAAGTGCGATCAATATGCGCTGGATTAAGAAGTATTATCCTTAACCTCTCTCTTTACATACATCAGATTACAATGTCTATTTACGTCTAGTATTCCGATAGACTCATGCGTTGTTTCCTCCCATATGAGGAACTTGTAAGCTTGCCTCTCCCATATGAGGGACTTGTAAATTTGCCTCTCCCATATGAGGGTGCTTATAATAAAATAATTCTCCCATATGAGAAGAATTTTATTACCTTAGTCGTCTCTTATCATTTTATTTACTTCTCTGCTTATTTACAACAAAAGCCTATCTGCCAAGATAGCAGCCATAATGTATGATCCTAGGTGATCCAAAGCCTATCTGCCAATATAGCAACAATGTTCAAATATGATCTTAAGTGATCTGAAAGCCTATCTGCCTAGATAGCAGCCATAATGTATGATCCTATGCGATCCAAAGCCTATCTGCCCAGATAGCAGCAATGCTCAAATACGATCTTAAGTGATCTGAAAGCCTATCTGCCTAGATAGCAGCCAGAATACACGATCTCATGCGATCCAAAGCCCATCTGCAAAGATGGCAGCAATGATCTTAATTGATCTATAAGCCTATCTGTTTCATAATAAGCTACAACACTAATGTCCCATGCGACGCAAAACTTATCAGCTTGAGAAAAGCAATTATTCAGGCAAAAATCCGAATGCAAAAGGCGAAAGAAACATAACTTGTTTTATAGCCAACACGCATGCGATATTACAATTTGTTGTATCAAACAAAAACAGCAAACGCTACAGTACACTTCATTAACAGTCAAAATGACTTACAATATCTGTCTGGATAGCAGCTTACAAGAAAAAGCTCATAGTAAGAAAATTCTTACTATCAAATGAACGGCCTACTGGCCTTAACAAAAGCTACGCGACATAGTTGTCGAGATCCTAGATCTGAACAAGGCTCCTGACTAGTCTTCTGCCCAAGAGATGTGCCAGATGAACCTCATGTGCAGGCGGATGTGGCGGTGAAGAACAAGTGGAAAACAACTCCTGGGGCAGAAATCTTATTGTCCACGGAGATGAGCGTCATGGCTCGTCACCCCTTGTCCAAGAACGTGGAGGCAAATAGTTCTCCTCTAGGAAAGCTAGAGGAGAAACACTCCATTCATTACGAGTTGGTAAAAAAGTCAGTGTGGAACTGCACCTCGCCGGAAGGTAGCCGGAGATACCACCTGCAAACATAATAGACGAAGAAGAATTTTCGAACAAACACAAAGTATTATGTATATCTTCTTCAAAGTGGTCATAAAGATCAGTAAGCTTTATGAAGAAGATCTTGGGAGCTATTTCTATGGCACAAACTCATATTTCACTACTTGAAATTGCCATGAATCAACAAAAGCCAAGCGTTGAAGCCAGCAGTCGTAAGGACTCATGGCAAGCCACATTTTGGGATGAAAAACCCAAGCAGCAAGAGGCAGGGTTTATATAGACTTTAGGGGGACTCTTCAGTTCCCTAGATGAGTCAGCAAAGCTTGGAAAACGGGTAAGAATCAATTACTTACATCTCAAAAGAGGTAAAATTCAATTACCCTACTAAAGGCTATGACGATTCGGTGGCACGCCCTAATTATAGGGATGGCAATGGGTCGGATCCAGATCGGATCAAGCCCTTCCTGATCCAGATCCGACCAGGAGAAATGGGATCCAGATCCGATCCAGATCCGTTCAGATCATCATCGGATTCGGATCAGATCGGATCGAGTTTTCATTCAGCTGATCCAAATCCGATCCGTAGATCCATAGAGTACGTAGATCCGGCTCGTGTTTGAAAAAAAAAATAGAAAATATAACATAAAAAATAAACACTATTTCTTAATTTCGTAAGTTATGAAGCGTAAAAAAAAAGAAATAGCTTTGTACTTGAAGTTACTATTGTATTATTCTTAGAAGTTTAAGGAGAGAGGTAATAGATGTATATTTGTAAAGCACACATATACGTCGTATCGGATCGGGTTGGAACCCGGTGGATCTGCGCTCAGATCCAAATCCAGATCCAAATCCGTTCGGGTTTGGCTTTCCAGATCCAAATCCAATCCATTTACAATTGGATCGGATTCGGATCTGATCCACTCGGCTCGGATCGCTCGGATCTCAGATCGGGTCGGACCATATTGCCATCCCTACCTAATTAATGACGGAAGGTCATAATAAGGATGGGCTTCCCAAGGAAATCGTTCTTATCTAATAAATCATTAGCGCGAAAATCAAGGCAGGTACGTCATTATGTGACGTCATAATTGATACGCATCAAGATATTCGTGCAAATCCCCAAAAGGGCAAAACGGGACATACAGTTCTAGAAAAAAAAGGGGAGAAACCCTAGCATTACAATAATATTTTGTTTTAAACAAATATTTTTGTTTCTAAAATAAATCCTTGATCAAAGGGTCTTCTAGAGAAAACGAGAGTGATGTCTCTCTTACTTGGTCCACTTCTCGCTTCAGCTGTCCGTACTTGGCATTCATTGCATGAAAGAGGTTGACAGCTTCTTGAGCCTTCTGCCTTTGTTCCTCTACTTTCCGTCTCTCAGAGGCGAGGTTGTGGAAGCCGCATTTCAAATTCACAGCTGCGAGAATTTGGGTGATCCTGTTGAGAAGGTACCCAAAGCCTAGCTTGCCTTGAACTTTAGCTTGAAGCCCTTTGCATGTGCTGAAGAGCAGCTGCGCACTATTAGGAGAAATGGTCGCAGGAGTGGCCACAGACAGCTGCTCCAGAATCCAGATGGCTTCGGTCAAGAAAAGCCTCCTGTCATACGGCTCTATCTCCAGAGATTTCACGAACGACCAAGGGTATGAGAGGCGCATCTGAACCTGCCAGTCCACATCAGCTTGCTTCAATCCTGATAAAGTTGATTCAATTTTAGAGCATGAAAGCTTTTAAACAAGGGTGTAGAATGCAAAAGAAGATAACATACCAGTCCCCTCAAGGATCTCACGCAACGAAGGAATGCGCACTGCTGGAAAAGCCGAAGCATGCCCTTGCTGCATGGCTCGTCTGTCAGCTGCGAGCTCGAGCTCATCATAGTTGGCAGGGAGAGTATAGGCTGCAACAGGTGCGACAGCAGCTCCAACTTGCAAGCTCCAAAAACTCCATGCTTGGGGAACCTCTGGAAGCTCTACCTCTGTTGAAGGAATGGAAACAGTAGTAGCTGTCGCTCGACCAGGAACTTCTTCGGCTGCGAGGGGCTCTTGTGGCTCAGTATCATTCATTTGAACATCAACATTTGCATGTGATGCTATGTCTTCCACGACCTGCTCATTTTCATGAACCTCGGCTCCAACATCATCTGTTTCCATTTCCTCAACTGCAGCATCAACATCTTCTTCTATTAGCATGGTGTCAACTTCGATATCATCAGAAACCTTGATGATATCCTCCAAAGGCTCTCCTGCGTACTCAGTAGCTGCGACAGGCTTCTCAACGTGAGAGCTTTGCTCTGGAGCATAAGACGCAGGGGGCTGACCTCTTTGTTCCGGCACGTCCTCATCAGCATCGCCTGCGATACAAGACATGAAAATGTTGAGGTAACTTGTGTTATACAGTGTTCAGTTATTTTGATAGATCAAGAGCGAGCACCTCCACACTTAGGTGGGATTGCATCTGAAATACCCCGTTTTGTGACTACGGGTATTTTGTGATATTATTATAAGTGTTGGGAAGTTAATGTAATTATAGAGAGCTAATTATAGTGCTTTGAGAGTTTGGGGGGAACTTTGTGACTTTAATCAAAGGTTTTAGTGTCTTTTACTTGAGTTGGGGGAGGTGTTTGTCTTTTGGCAAAACTAAGGGGAAATAAGTGTCTTTTGACCTAAATTTCTTCCTACAATAAAAGTTTACTAATCCAAGAGGGTTTCCTACTTATGAAGTTAATTTTAATTCTAACTCTCATAAAAACCCTCACTCTCCTATTTTTCCTAATCTCTCTCTCACGTCTCCCTACTCTACCCGTCCCTCTCTCACTCTCTCTCTCCCTTGTGACCGACGGCCACCCCACCGCCGCCGCTCTCTCTCTCTTTCCGGCAAGGTAACTCTCTCTCTCTCTCTTTTCTCTCTTTTCTTTCTTTATTTTCTTCTTTCTTTCTTTCTTTCTCTCTATCCCCGTCCGCCTCTCTCTCCGTCCGCCTCCATGGGCGGCGGGTTTGAGCGGGTTTGGGTTGTTTCGTTTCTTCTTCTCTTTTCTTTTGTTGATCTCTTGATCTTGTGATCACTTGTTCATGATTCATGTATGTTGCATGCAATCTTTAAATTTCAGTTTGTTATGGTTAGGATCATTGTTCATGGATTCGTAAGATTTATTATCAAGTTTTAGGGTTTATCATGTTCTTGAGCGTTGGGAAGAAACCCTAGTTTGAAAGAGAAGTTTGATTGAATGATTTGGGAGTTTGAATGATCATAATAGGTGGATAACAATCTGGTTTGAACGTGGGAATCATGTTATGTTAGGTTTAGTATGATTATAGGATGAACTAGATGCTTGGGGGAAAAGTTTCATGAAGATTGACAATTCCCGTATGGATATTTTGAATGAAGTTGGAAACTTGAAACTAGTGTAACTTTTGATTCAGGAATCGAAATTAAGATCCGTTTGAGGCTAAACTTATTATTTCGAACGTTTTGAATCCAATGGAACTTTTTCTAGACCATGATCTGTTTGGGAAACTGGAGTAATAGAATTGGTGGAGTTATGATGGATTATGCATACTTTAGGATAAGGGATTTTTGAAGCAAGCTTTGGGTTTATTTTGGAGCATGAATTGAATGGAATGTTGGGGAAGTGTTAGAACCCTAAACCATGGACTATCATATGCATGTAATTAGTATAGCAAGTATATTGCTAGAATATTGGTTTGATTAGCATATTGTTATGTGTAGGTAACGAGTTCGTCGACGACGAGTACGTAGAGTACGTTGATTGATTGCTATTGTTGGAATTTGCTTTGAGGTAAGTAAATGTGCCAAGCCTAGTGTGCTTATCTCTTTCGTGTCAAACGAATATTTGATTTGTTACGTCTCAAAATGTGTTTACATGATACATGACTTGGAATATGTGATTTCTACTTGTTAAATGTTTTTGATGAAAACATCACCATGATAATGAATGAACTATAACGTAAAGTGGAAGATGTTGTGCGGGACGTTATTATTCTTTAGGCGGTGTTGGCTGCGGTCCCGTCTCTTTTAATCCGGTTGCAAGTCCCCGGACAATAACATGTACTCACTCATCTGACCGGCGTAGTCTTTGGGGGGTGTCGACACTTAAGGTCATGCACGCTGTAGTATTTGGTTTTCCCCGTCACAACAAAGTAATAATGGATTTGTTTGGTTTTGTTAACGGAACGAAGTTAACACTGGATTTGGATTTTCCTAATAATATGGAAATTGATTTGGAAATATAATATGGAATTGGGAACTCTTATGTTTTGAAACAAGAGTCAACTTTATTACCGCTGTGTTTGCGAAAAACTCTTACTTACAAATGAGTCTTGTTTTATAACTATCCATCATCGTTTTACATGTTTGGATGTTTGCTTACCAGTATTTCCTGATTTTGTACTGTGGTGTTTCTTTTTCATTCCGCACCACAGGTTTAGAGGAAGCTTATCGGGCGTAGAAGGGGACGCGCATCACATGGAACGTCATTAGTAGTATTGTTTTATTTGAAATTGAACTCTCTAGTAGTTTAAACGCTTTAGTTGTTTTGCCGGTTTGTGGCTAGGACGAAGGTTTATGATAATACATTATTTTAATTGGATTTAATTTATTATTGTGGATGTGTGTGCTTGTGAACCATGTTATAAAATCTCCTTGTATCCGGGCTCCTCTCGGGTACGGAGTGACATCCCCGGGTCTCCGGCTTGGGCCATTTGGGGGTGTTACAGGTGGTATCAGAGCCGGCATTCTAAAAAGAAATTTGAAACTTGTTAGGGCAACTAAAATGAATATAGGAGAAAATAACTTAAAATTCGACAAGCCGTGGGAATTTGGGTAGTATGGATAGGATTGTTATGTGTAAGTGTTTAGAAAATAGGATAGAAAGCAAGTGCCCCATCCACCCAATCGGATTTTTGAAGTATCCCAATTGGATTCTAAGATTAGGCCTACTTTAAGAGACTTCGTTGGGAGATTTCTTCAAGAGTCTTGTAACCATCGATTTGGAGTCTCCGGAATAATTATTGGTCTGCGAAGAGTAGTTATTTGGATTACGGTTTATACCATTTAAATTAGAGATTTATTAAGTTGTTTCCTCTTGTAGATGGCTAGAACTAAGCATACAGCAAGGAAGCGTGTGTTGCCAGTAGAGAAGCATCCTGTTGTGACACGTTGGGTCGAAGGTGAAGATTTTCCAGATTTTCGTGACCGCGTGGTTCAATATTGTGAAGATAGATTCCGAGCCTTAGAATTCCCTCGATATAGAAATCAAGCTTTTCAGGCTTACTGTATGGTGAAGGCATTACCTATGAAACCGATGTTTGGGGATATTATTACAAAATATAGCAACATCATGGGCAGGATGAATCGTTTGAATGATAGGGATTATCGTTGCCAAGGTGAATGGACGGTAAGTGCAGATTTTATATGCAAGTTGTTGATGGAAACTTACCTTAAGTGGCAAAGTTATACAGTTATTGAGATAAAGTCCAGTGATGAAGAAGACGTGATCTACATAAGCTCTAGTGATGAAAAAGAGGTGATTATTATAGACTCTAGTGATGATGAGGAAGTTGAAGAAGATCAAATGGAAGATGTCGATGAATACCCCGAGATTGAAGAAGATCCCATGGAATATGAAGAAAGTGAAGAAGACCCTAGTGAAGATGAAGAGCACGAGTATGATTCCGATGAGGAGGAAGAGATGGACGAAAGCGATGAGGACGACGATTAAGCTTATTAGAGTTCTTTAGATTTCTTAGACTAGATGCTTTTAAGTTTTATTTATTGGTTTAAATAAGGCTCCATAGCCAAGCAACATTTGAAGTATTAGAATAATTCTTGAATAGTCACTTTGGAACTAGAGTTAAATTCTTAGCGTTTTGCTTTGGGACGAATAATGTTCTTTGTTTTGAAGACCCGATTTGGGAAGTTTTATAAATTTAGCTTTCTGAATTTTGGAGTATGATTGGATGAGTTAAGGTTGTGTTATGCTTGTTATCATTGATTATGGGCTTAGAAAGTGTTCATGGAGTTAGAACGCGAAAACTTTGATTTTTGGTGCTGTTGAATCTGCGCAGCAGTGAGTTTTTGTTGTAGCAGACGTATTTAATTTTGGAGTTATTTTTCCCTGAATTTTTCCAGAAAGTAGACATACCTAGGTATCTCCCATAAAAATTTCAACCCCATATGAGTTCTCGAGAATTAGCTACGAATTTCCAAAGTTGACGGTTCAGTAGCAGAATTGCAAAGTGACTAGCTGTAGCATTTTCGATTGTTACCTATCTTCCAGATCTTGTTTTGACCTCAAAATTTTATGGCGACTATTAGACACGTTTGGCTAACTCTGAAAGAAAGCCTAGCTCATTTTGAGAATTTTAAATTCAACTTAAGTCTTTTCAAATTCGGTGTTTCTGTTCTGGTGGGCTGTGACAGTAGCTGTAGAGTTTCCTTTATATCTTGAGTTCTACAATTGATTTTGAATTGATTTTTCATGATTATGAAAGTAGACTAAGAGAGGGTGTTGCACACCAAAACTCGCAATTTTTGCTTGATCGATTGATCCTTTTTCCAATTTTGGAAGTAAATGAAAAGTTGAGACGTGATCAGTCTATGTGGAAATACATGAGTAATTGAGTTAAATGATGGTCAATGTGTGACATTACTTGCTTAATTGTGTACTACATGCCGTATATGCGTGATTGTTTGTACTTCTTGGTACTTTATAAGTAATACAATAGGCTATAGTGTAGGGATTATGACTGATAGACCACATCAATACTACACCAGGAGAAATCGCTAAGTACCAATGGCCGCACCAAACAACAACAACAACAACATGGAGCAGTTCTTCGCGCAATTTGCTCAGATGGCGCAGAACGCAAATCAGGGAGAGCAGAATAACACCAATTGGGCCAAGAAAGTGGCAGATATGAAGCCAGGGAACTTCATTGGCAATGAGGACCCTGTTGAGCTCGAGAATTGGATCGATGAGATGGATAAGATCCTTGAGCTAGTTGAGTGTCCCGAAGACCGCAAGGTGGTTTGCGCGGCATTTTACTTGAAGAACGAAGCTAATACATGGTGGAGGAGTACGCGTCAGAACTTTTTGGCGCAACCCAATTTCAATTGGGAGGCTCTTCAAACCGCACTTCGCACTCGCTTTTACCCGGACCATGTCCAGGATCAAAAGTACTTAGACTTCGTGAATCTGACACAAGGAAACGGTTCCGTGACCGAGTACTTCAAGAAATTCATGGAATTATCCCGATTGGCAGGTCAGCTGATGCCTGATGAAGCGACTAAAGTCAGGAAGTTCATGTCTGGTCTCGAACTTCATCTGCAGAAAGACTTGATGTGCAGGACGTACGATACTCTACAGGAAGATTATGATAGGGCTGCAGCCGTTTGGCGTATTCAAGAGGCACAAGATGAGAAGCGTGGGAAACGCAAGGTTGAGAACGCCGTGAGCTATGGAAACAAGCAAGGTAGGACTAACCAAGGTAGTCAGGACAAAAGATTTAAGCCTAACCACGGAGGAAGTAACCAAGGACAGTATCGTGGTAACAAGCAGAATAATGGAGATGAGCAATCTCGCCGTTACATCTGCAAGAAGTGTCAACAGAATCATCCAGGAAAGGACTGTCAAGGAAACCTTGTCACTTGCTACCACTGTGGCAAGAAGGGTCATCGTTCGTTTGTGTCGAGTAAAACCAAATGGAAACCAATTAGGGAACCAAGGAGGCAATTACCAAGGAACCCGACAGTTCAACAACAACAATCAGGGCGGAAACCGGAACTATGGGAACTACAACAACAATAATGGAGGCAACAATTATGGTAGACAACAAGTGAACAACCAAGGCAATGGAAGGAACAATGGAGTTCAGAACGGGAATAGGAACAACAACACTCCAGCTAACGCCAACAACAATGGGACTGGTACGACAGGAACTACCGCACAGAATGGGAATATCGCAAGGATCGCTGTCATGAGCAGGACTGAAGCGGAAGCAGCAAACGGAGTAGTCACTGGTACATTTCTTGTTCATGATCAACCAGCTTTTACTCTATTTGATTCCGGAGCTTCGTATTCGTTTATTTCATCATCGTTTGTGGAAAAATTGAGTCTCAATAAGTCGTCTAGAATATCCATCCCCGTAGCTACCCCAACCGGTCATGTAACAGTATGTGACGCCATTTTTGAAGGAGTAGAAGTTAAGATTTCGGCTAGTACCCTACCAGCGAACCTGATACAGTTTGATCTTGGAGGGATAGATGTTATATTGGGAATGGATTGGCTGGGAAAATATCGTGCAGTGATAGACTGCCACGATCAGAAGATAAGGCTTAAAGGTCCAAAAGGAGAAAAAGTTTCTTATCGTGGTATCACAAAAGAACCATGTATCCGACTAGTGTCAGCTCTGACCATAGTCAACCAAGTGAAGAAGGGGAATAGTGCTTATTTGTGCTATATTCAAGACACATCTAAGAAGGAGAATGTGCTAGAAGAAATACCAATCGTTATAGATTTTCCCGATGTGTTCCCGGACGAAATTCCAGGAATGCCACCTAGAAGAGAGATCGAATTCACTATGGATTTAGCACCTGGAACAGCTCCAATTTCAAAGGCACCATACAGAATGGCACCGGTAGAGTTGGAGGAACTTAAGGATCAGTTGCAAGAGTTACTCCAAAAGGGTTATATAAGACCGAGTGTTTCCCCTTGGGGCGCACCGGTACTGTTTGTGAAGAAGAAAGACGGAAGCTTGAGATTGTGCATTGACTATAGAGAGTTGAATAGCGCAACAATCAAGAACAAATACCCTTTACCCCGAATTGACGACTTGTTTGATCAATTACAAGGGGCGAGTCTTTTCTCAAAGATAGACTTGAGATCAGGGTATCACCAGCTTCGAGTAGCCGAGAAGGACGTACCAAAGACAGCCTTTAGAACGAGGTATGGACACTACGAGTTTACCGTTATGCCTTTTGGTCTGACCAATGCTCCAGCAGTATTTATGGATCTAATGAATCGTGTTATGAGAACGTTTCTAGATCGTTTCGTGGTCGTCTTTATTGATGACATCCTTGTTTATTCAAAAAGCGTGGAAGAACACGAAGAACACCTCAAAGAAGTGTTAGAAACTTTGAGACATGAGAAGTTATATGCTAAACTCTCGAAGTGTGATTTTTGGCTAAAACATGTTCCATTTTTGGGTCACATAATTTCCAAGGAAGGAATATCCGTGGATCCAGGAAAGATATCAGCAGTTAAGGACTGGCCTACTCCGAAGAATGTGTCCGAAGTAAGAAGTTTTCTCGGATTAGCAGGATATTACAGACGTTTCGTGAAAGATTTCTCAAAGATCGCTAGACCGCTTACTACACTAACCAAGAAGACGGTAAGGTATAAGTGGAGCGAAGATTGTGAAGAAGCATTCCAGACACTGAAGGAAAAGTTAACGACCGCACCTGTCTTAGCTTTACCCAATGATTCTGGCGAGTTTGATGTTTACAGTGATTCATCGAAGAAGGGTTTAGGATGCGTGCTTATGCAAGAAAGAAGGGTTATTGCTTATGCTTCAAGACAGCTGAAAACTCATGAAGAGAACTATGCTACGCATGACTTAGAACTTGCGGCTATAGTATTTGCATTGAAGATATGGAGACATCACTTATATGGATCTGTGTGTAGATTGTATACGGATCATAGCAGTCTCAAGTACATCTTCACGCAGAAAGAGCTAAACAACAGGCAAAGACGTTGGTTAGAATTCATAAAGGATTATGATTTGCGTATCCAATACCATGAAGGGAAGGCAAACGTAGTAGCTGATGCGTTAAGCCGAAAGTCGAGCCATACTCTGGATACTATGCTAGTTTTGCCAGATCTGCTATGCAGAGAGTTCCGAAAACTTGGAATTGAAGTAGTGAAACAAGGAGGAGTAAAGAGTATCCTTGGGAATATGACAGTTGTGCCAGAGGTCTTAGAAGAAATAAGGAGTAACCAGCCAGGAGATGTGAAGCTGGAAATGATAAAGAAGAAGATTGCAGAAGGCCAAGCAAAAGATTTCAAAATCTATGAAGACGGAAGTATCCGTTACAAAGGAAGATGGTGTGTACCACATAAGTGTACGGAAACTAAGAAAAAGTTGATGCGTGAAGCGCACAACACACCTTACTCGGTACATCCAGGAGGTGACAAACTCTATAAGGACATGAAGAAGATGTTTTGGTGGCCTAACATGAAGAAAGAAGTGGCAGAATTTGTGGCAAAATGTCTAACTTGTCAAAAGGTGAAGTTTGAACATAAAAGAATGGGAGGCTTAGTACAACCATTGGACGTCCCAGTTTGGAAGTGGGATTCTATTTCGATGGATTTCGTGACTGCGTTACCGACATCAAAGAATGGACTGAATCAGATTTGGGTCGTAGTTGACAGATTGACCAAGACAGCAAGGTTTATTCCGATGAAAGACACATGGAATATGGAACAAAGAGCTGATGCGTATATAAAGAACATTGTAAGGTATCATGGAGTACCAAGCTCTATAGTTTCCGACAGAGATCCCAATTTTCTTTCTCACTTCTGGAAAGCACTTCAGGAGGCACTAGGAACTCAGCTGAAGTTTAGCACGGCATTTCACCCGGCTACAGATGGACAAACCGAAAGAACAATTCAAACGTTGGAAGATATGCTAAGATCGTGTGTTATGGACTTTCAAGGTTCATGGGTTGATAGATTACCTTTGATAGAATTCTCCTACAACAACAGTTATCATGCCAGTATTGGAATGGCACCACATGAAGCGTTGTATGGAAGGAAGTGTAGAACACCGTTGTGTTGGAACGACATAAGTGAAGCGATAATAATTGGTCCACAACTTATCGAAGAGATGACAGATCAAGTGAGACTTATACAGCAGCGAATGAAGGCAGCGCAGGATAGACAGAAATCTTACGCGGATCAGAAGAGAAGACCGTTGGAATTTCAAGTTGGAGAAAAAGCATTTCTTAAAGTATCACCAACTAAGGGAGTCATGAGGTTCAATCAGAAAGGGAAGTTGAGCCCGAAATTTATTGGACCATATGATGTTATAGAAAAGATTGGAGAAGTGGCTTATCGATTGGATTTACCGTCGAATTTAGGTCGTGTTCATAACGTATTTCACGTATCACAATTGAAGAAGTATATGCCTGATGCATCTCATGTATTAGATCCCGAACCAGTAGAACTGGACCCGTCTTTGAGTTATGAAGAACAACCTGTCAAGATTTTAGACACCAAGACAAGGAACACGCGTAACAAGAGTGTCAAGATTGTAAAAGTCTTATGGACTAACCACCTCACGGAAGAGGCAACTTGGGAAGCGGAAGATGATATGAAGAAGAAGTACCCTCACTTGTTTGACGAGGTACCTTGAGTTACGAGGACGTCACTCCTCTAAGGGGGAGAGGATGTAATCCTTCGTTTTTCTCTAATACAATACTACTTATAGTATATTGCATATCATTCATGACCTTAGGTTGCATTTAGTAGTCGTACTAGTGAGGGAAGGTGTATACCTTTGTGTGGTTAAAGTTTAGTTTAAACTTCAAGGACAGTTTCTCTTTTAAGGGGGAGGTTTTTGTTTAAACTTCGAGGACGAAGTTCTCTTTAAGGAGGGAAGGATGAAATACCCCGTTTTGTGACTACGGGTATTTTGTGATATTATTATAAGTGTTGGGAAGTTAATGTAATTATAGAGAGCTAATTATAGTGCTTTGAGAGTTTGGGGGGAACTTTGTGACTTTAATCAAAGGTTTTAGTGTCTTTTACTTGAGTTGGGGGAGGTGTTTGTCTTTTGGCAAAACTAAGGGGAAATAAGTGTCTTTTGACCTAAATTTCTTCCTACAATAAAAGTTTACTAATCCAAGAGGGTTTCCTACTTATGAAGTTAATTTTAATTCTAACTCTCATAAAAACCCTCACTCTCCTATTTTTCCTAATCTCTCTCTCACGTCTCCCTACTCTACCCGTCCCTCTCTCACTCTCTCTCTCCCTTGTGACCGACGGCCACCCCACCGCCGCCGCTCTCTCTCTCTTTCCGGCAAGGTAACTCTCTCTCTCTCTCTTTTTCTCTCTTTTCTTTCTTTCTTTTCTTCTTTCTTTCTTTCTTTCTCTCTATCCCCGTCCGCCTCTCTCTCCGTCCGCCTCCATGGGCGGCGGGTTTGAGCGGGTTTGGGTTGTTTCGTTTCTTCTTCTCTTTTCTTTTGTTGATCTCTTGATCTTGTGATCACTTGTTCATGATTCATGTATGTTGCATGCAATGTTTAAATTTCAGTTTGTTATGGTTAGGATCATTGTTCATGGATTCGTAAGATTTATTATCAAGTTTTAGGGTTTATCATGTTCTTGAGCGTTGGGAAGAAACCCTAGTTTGAAAGAGAAGTTTGATTGAATGATTTGGGAGTTTGAATGATCATAATAGGTGGATAACAATCTGGTTTGAACGTGGGAATCATGTTATGTTAGGTTTAGTATGATTATAGGATGAACTAGATGCTTGGGGGAAAAGTTTCATGAAGATTGACAATTCCCGTATGGATATTTTGAATGAAGTTGGAAACTTGAAACTAGTGTAACTTTTGATTCAGGAATCGAAATTAAGATCCGTTTGAGGCTAAACTTATTATTTCGAACGTTTTGAATCCAATGGAACTGTTTCTAGACCATGATCTGTTTGGGAAACTGGAGTAATAGAATTGGTGGAGTTATGATGGATTATGCATACTTTAGGATAAGGGATTTTTGAAGCAAGCTTTGGGTTTATTTTGGAGCATGAATTGAATGGGATGTTGGGGAAGTGTTAGAACCCTAAACCATGGACTATCATATGCATGTAATTAGTATAGCAAGTATATTGCTAGAATATTGGTTTGATTAGCATATTGTTATGTGTAGGTAACGAGTTCGTCGACGACGAGTACGTAGAGTACGTTGATTGATTGCTATTGTTGGAATTTGCTTTGAGTTAAGTAAATGTGCCAAGCCTAGTGTGCTTATCTCTTTCGTGTCAAACGAATATTTGATTTGTTACGTCTCAAAATGTGTTTACAAGATACATGACTTGGAATATGTGATTTCTACTTGTTAAATGTTTTTGATGAAAACATCACCATGATAATGAATGAACTATAACGTAAAGTGGAAGATGTTGTGCGGGACGTTATTATTCTTTGGGCGGTGTTGGCTGCGGTCCCGTCTCTTTTAATCCGGTTGCAAGTCCCCGGACAATAACATGTACTCACTCCTCTGACCGGCGTAGTCTTTGGGGGGTGTCGACACTTAAGGTCATGCACGCTGTAGTATTTGGTTTTCCCCGTCACAACAAAGTAATAATGGATTTGTTTGGTTTTGTTAACGGAACGAAGTTAACACTGGATTTGGATTTTCCTAATAATATGGAAATTGATTTGTAAATATAATATGGAATTGGGAACTCTTATGTTTTGAAACAAGAGTCAACTTTATTACCGCTGTGTTTGCGAAAAACTCTTACTTACAAATGAGTCTTGTTTTATAACTATCCATCATCGTTTTACATGTTTGGATGTTTGCTTACCAGTATTTCAATGCTGATTTTGTACTGTGGTGTTTCTTTTTCACTCCGCACCACAGGTTTAGAGGAAGCTTATCGGGCGTAGAAGGGGACGCGCATCACATGGAACGTCATTAGTAGTATTGTTTTATTTGAAATTGAACTCTCTAGTAGTTTAAACGCTTTAGTTGTTTTGCCGGTTTGTGGCTAGGACGAAGGTTTATGATAATACATTATTTTAATTGGATTTAATTTATTATTGTGGATGTGTGTGCTTGTGAACCATGTTATAAAATCTCCTTGTATCCGGGCTCCTCTCGGGTACGGATTGACATCCCCGGGTCTCCGGCTTGGGCCATTTGGGGGTGTTACAGCATCACCTTCATCATATGCTAAAGACGCGACACCATATCCTACTAGGGTATCTTCATTAAGCACATCCTTAAGGTGGGCGTGACCTGGGGTGCGAAGAAACTTGTTACGATGATGATTGGGTTACTAAGCCTAGTTTACAAACATTGTTTGAATGATTACCTAAGGGTTCACCACACTTTCCTACTAGCCATCGACGAATATCAGCTTTTGATAAGCCATGCTTTAATGCACCAATAATCACTTCTTCGTAAGTCACAGCAAGGTTAAAAATCTCACCTTCTTTGCCACCTGCGATCTCCTCAAAGTCCTCTTGAGCTCGCTCCAAAGCAGCCGCATCTAAATCATCAACTTGCTGCACCAAGTCATCAACATGTTGCTCTTCCAAACTTCTCCTCTCTATGAGTTCGATCTCATCTTCTTCTCGCTTCCTCCTTCTCTCTGCGGCTTCTGCAGCCGTTCTTTCAGACCCAGCAAGGATATCTTCGTCTATGGCTTCGCTGGGAACGCCAGAGTGAGGTTTTCTTCTGTTTCTTGGTCAAGAGGCCGCTGATGGTTTCTGTGTCATCATCTGCGAAAGAACAAACTTTTAAAAGAATATTGCAAAAGCTAAAGTACGAAAAAGATAAGTTTGTTTGAGAAACCTTCCGAATCTTCTTCTTGTATCTGACCTCTTTCTTCTTCTCTTTCGCTTTCGTCTCTTTCTTCTTAATCGTCTCTTCCCCTTACTACTCTTTCCGCGACTTCCTCTTCCTTCTCTTCCTGACCAAAAGGAATGAAAGACTCAACTGCGAGTTCTTTCCGCACGTTGCTTGGCATGCGACCTTTGCCTTTGTCCTTAGAGGAAAGAGACTTCGCAGGAGATGAAGTCGGGCACTCCTAGGAGAAGAGATTGAAATGCCCTTTTGCTTTTGTCTCTTGGCCCTCGGGGCAATATCTTCTGGAGGAGACGAAGCATTCCTGGGAGGAGACAGAGCCGGGGTATTGTCTATCAGCGAGTCAGCGATAGCATCCATTACCTCGCAAATCCGAGCCTCTACTGGGGGAGCCATTCCCATTGTTAACAAAATTTTCTCGCCCTGCCTTCTCGCGGTAACGATAGTGTTGATCAGTGATTTGGAGCGCTCTCCAGATGTGAACCTCCTCAGATAGCACTAAAACAAAAAAGAAGAAAAAATGGGGAATAAGTTTCAATACGACAAGAAAAAGGAGCTTAGCATGCATAAAGGGAGTTGTTTACCTTGGCAAAATCTTCGTTGTACTTGATAACATGCGAAGCACCATCCCTGACAGCGGTCATCTTCTCTTGAAGAATGGTGGATGGGTACAAGTGATTGTCAAGATCCAGCAAGAAGTAGCAGCCATATTGGGAGTCATCCAAGCTGCAATTAGGATGGAATGGGAAGGCATTCCTCTTGATTATAGGAGCTATGCTGGGCTGAGGAGCCGACTGCGTCTCGAATCTGGCCTGCTGAGTGGTCCAATAAGCAACCCAATTTTCGGAGAAGCGACCTGCACGACCACCTGAAGGTTGAACGAAGGGCAAGTTGCTCCAAAAGATCGTTTGGAACTCGCCAGACAAGAGTCGCTTGTAGCAGCCTCTTACAATTGACCTAGGCCAAACGAAAGGCGCCACGGCATCAAAACCAAACTGGGGAGAAACGCGAGTTGGATCAACATCGATTGTGATCCTTTCATACCTGGGAGAAAGCTCAGGAACATACTCAACAAGAGTAGGGAGAGAACCCCTTAAACACCAGCAGAAGAATTCGCGATAGCGCTCATGAAAGCGCTCATGACCTTTGAGAAGGAGCTCTTCTGAAAGAGCAAGAGATTTGGAGGGATATAACTTCGGGAACCATCGCACATTCTCAATACGCGTGGCATAGGGCCTAGCCGTAAACTTGCTCCGGTCATCGCATATCAGGTTCCATGTGCACTTGGGAGGGTTGGTTCTAAACCATCGAGCAGCTCTCCCACTAGAAATTTCATTCCCAGCGCCTGGGACACACCATTTGTTGGGCCTAGAAGGAACAGGAGCATAGGAGGGCCATCTCTCAAAAACCCACATGGTAAGGAATGCGATGTTGACATAAGTCAACACATCAAGGCGACCGCGAGAGTCCTTGATCGCCACTACCAATTGGTCCAATCTATGATATAAGGTACCCAAGACCATGGGCCCAAGTGCGACTTTCTGGCCGAGGGCCAATTTGACAGCAAGGGGAAGGACATGATAGAAAACCCCATCATGAGGGTGACCATCAATCAGGTACCCTGACAGCCACGCATAAAGGAAGCCACACAAGGTTAGATGGTATCCTTTTCCATTTACATAATTTTTCGCATCTGGGTTCTTGTCCAGAAGTTGCTTGGTGATACTACTATTTGCATAGTCGCGAAAGAAGTATTGCACCCACTTGCCCCAGATGTTCTTCACAGAAGTATCAACAAGTTGCCAGTCAGGAAGAACTTTCGCAGGTGTCCAACGAGTGGAGATCTTCTTCACCTCGTGTAGGCATTTTTCCATCTGCTTGTATAGAGCAAGTTCTGGATCAGTCCTCAAGGGACTGAGGGGATCCACTTCACCAGTGGGGGAAAGGTCATACAACATGTGCACGTCTTCCAAAGTGGGAGCAGCCTCGAACTCCGCAAAATGGAAGGTGTGGGTCGCAGGCGAATAGAGAGAAAGAAGTTTTAGAAGCATGGACGGATCCAACTTCACGGCAGCACCCTTCATAGCACGGACTGCGAAGTAAATTCCAGCATTGTCTAATGCGATGGCCTGGTGGGTCAATATATGGTCAATCCACTCATCCATGAAGTCCAACTTTTGGACAAACGCCTGAGTAAAAATTACAGTATGAGGGAAAAACCCATTTTCAATTCCTAACCTAACAACATCCTTGGAGTCGATTAACTCTAACATGGCTGCATTGGTAGGCGGGGTCAATGTCCACAATTCTCCAGAAGGGGCAGGAGTCGGTAGATTCTTCACCTTAACCATAGCATTATAGAAATCTTTTCCACCCAAATAGGGGGCTTTTCTCCACAAGGTCTTGGGAAGATCAGGTATTTCTTCGGCCTCTTTAATGGGTCTAGATCCTTTTGTCTTGGCCATTCCTGCAGAAGAGCAAGAAAAAGGGGGGGAGAAATATACACACTTTCAGTTTGAATTTCAGGAAGCAATTATGTTTTGTCAAAGAAGATGAACAGTCCAGGGTCAATTCTGGGTTTAGAAATTCAGAATTCGTCTATATTGTTCAGAATTTTAGAAGTTCTACATTCAAAATCGTCACAATCGGGTGATTGGATCAGTTCTGGGTTTAATAAAAGAGCCTCTTTTGCAGTTCTCAATGAACGATATATTTCAAATAACCAAGGGTTTACAGATGCAAGACAGTTCAAAGAATATTTGAGTACATTAAATGGAATTGAGCAAAGCCAACCTTGTTTTGGTAAAGCTTGTTTTGATGAAGCAAGTTGAAGGAGACGATTGACAAGGAAGAACTGATGATTGATCACTTGAATCTGCTCTTGAAGGCTTTCGGGTATCATTCACTTTAGAGAGAGAAGTGATGCTTTGAAATAATGGAGAGCACATAGTATTTATCCAAAACAATAAGGAGTTGCGTCCTTTCAGTAGTCGAATCGCAATCGTGACCGTCGAATCGCGCAATCACAGGACAAGCTGACGTCACGCCTAAAAGCCTAAAAGAATAGACGACACAACTCTAGGGATTCTAGGTCATAATGGCACGCACGGGGGATGATTTTGCGTGTATTTGAATTGGTGCGTGGCAGCGACGCGTGCATTGGTTCCTGCGCATTGAAGTCTATCCGGCTATGTGTCTTCACGCGCAGAAAGGGGCTAATGTAGATAGTGCTTTCTAGACAGGCAGGTCTTAGCCACGCGGCGATCATCCAGCACACCTAGATATGCTCCACACACACTGGATCACCACCCGCGCTGATCCACGTGGGGGCTGCGAGACAGGGCCCTCGCATACCACCACACGAGACTTGTAGGGACTTAGTGGTTTGGAGGCTAGAGTAAGTCCTTTCGCGCGCGAGCGACAACCAAGCCCGCGCGCGACCCTTAGTAACTGCTTTGAGAAATTTATGGCACGAGCTCCATAAACCCGGTCAACCTGATAACGGTTCCGGTATACGCGGACGACGTGCGTAACGGTTCCTATATACGCGGACGAACGTGCCGTTGTGGTTAAGCTAATTAAGCCGCCATTAATGGGCGCATTAACCCACTACAACGGTCACATTCTCCGTTATATATAGGATCGTTAAACCTTCCATACAAGGGCGAATCACCTGAGATACGCGGAAGCTCTGCCAAAATTATGTCTCTCTCTCATACAGTGCTATTGTCTTACTCTCTCCCTACACACAACCCTACTCTTCATGTGTTCTTTCTATCCCCTACTCTTGGTGTATATTGAATTCTCCCTGCAGGATTCTCTCGTACACAATAGTAAATAGGTGTGCAGTAATGGATGCTTCATTTTGATCACAATATTTGTGGATGGCATTGAACTGTGCTTCCTTGATCTCCAGGGCAGAGTTGTATGCTTGTACGACCACTTCTTGACCCAAATACTTGAATCCAAAAGCTTTTGTATTGAAATCCACTGAGATGGACTGACTTGCTTGAGACGAGCTCCTAACACTACATCACACCCTCCTAGTGGAAGCACCCTTAATTTTGTGATAATGAGACATTTTTGTAGGTGACTCTGGACATGATTACAAATTCCACTATTGGAGATGAATGATCCATAAAGCACAATTACCTGCATAGGCTTGTCTTGTTGTTGCTCATATCCCACCCTCTTGACAGTATTTACATCTATGAAGTTATGAGTAGAACCTGTATAAATGATGATGTGAACCTCTTTTCCATTAATACTACCCAGAATCCTGGTTGTGTCCACCCATGTGTTGCCTGACATGGCATGTAGTGAATCCCCAAAGCAGATTATTCTTTAGGAGTGAGCTCTTCTTGTTCTGCACTGCAGGTGTCAAGTGTAAGGGAGTTACTTCCTTCATCAGTCTCTTCACTGTCATCCATACCAATTATCAAGTGGAGTTTCTGTTTACACTTATGTCCTTGAGTGTAGTTGTCATCACAGTAGAAACACAGTTTCTTATCTCTCTTATCCTTCATTTATGCTTTAGTTAATCTTTTGTAAGGTCGAGTTACATTTCTGTTGGTATTTCCTTCAGCCACTGTGATATTGGATTCAAACTTTGGAGTCCAATTTGTGCTTATTTTGGTCTTGCTCCAACTTGTTCTTCCATACTGTCCTTTCATCCAATCATTCATGTTCTCTCGTATAGTTTGCTCCAATGATGTTACATGAGCTTCCTGTAGTCTAGCCATGGCCTTGGCTTGTGATAGTGATTGAGGAAACTGAAAATGTACAGCATTCTTGATGTCACTTTTCAAGCCACTAAGGTAAATGTTAGGGATGGCAACGAGTCGGATCTGGATCGGATCAGGCCCTTCCGAATCCAGATCCGACCAAGAGAAGTGGGATCCAGATCCGTTCGGATCATCACCGGATTCGGATCAGATCGGATCGAGTTTCAATCAGATGATCCAAATCCAATCCGTAGATCCATAGAGAACGTGGTCGGATCGGATTAAGATCGGATCCATCTTGATTTTGCGATAAAATATTAAAAAACATAAAAATAAACACAATTTCATACGCTAAGGCATATTCGTAAGTTATGAAGCCTAAAAAACAAAAGAAATAGCTTTGTGGGTTGCAGTTACTATAGTATTCTTCTGTAACTGTAAGTGGGGATGTAATATGGGTACACTTGTAAAGCACACATATACGTTGGATCTGATCAGGTCGGAACCCGGTGGATCTTCTCTCAGATCCAAATCCAGATCCAAATCCGTTCGGGTCTGGCTTTCCGGATCCAAATCCGATCCATTTTCAATTGGATCGGATTGCTCGGATCTCAAATCGGATCGGACCATATTTCTATCCCTAGTAAATGTTGATGAAATAATTTTCATCCACCCATGGAAACATGGCTTTCACTCTAGGTCTTAGTGTTTCAAATCTGCCTTGATACTCTAGCACAGTAGTTTGCTGAATCAAATTGCTAAATTCCCCCAACAAGTTCTCATGTCCAGGTTCTGCAAACTCTTTGCAAACCATTCACAGAATTGAAACCAAGTAGTAGTTTCCAAATTATTCATTTCAGACCTGAACCGGCTCTCAGCCTCCCCTTCCAAATGTAATAAAACTAATATTAGTTTCTGTTCGTCATTCATGTTGTAGATCTTGAAATATCTCTTAGCCTTTTGTAACCAACCAATTGGATCAAAACCATTAAACTTAGGGCATTCAAGTTTAGGTAATGGCATAGTGCCATTAGCATAGTTTTTAACAGATACATTGCTATCCTCTCTGGGAACACTCCTTGAAGTAGAGGGAGATACATAATCCGGTCTCCTAAAGAGTCCATCACCTGGATACTCAAGTCCTCCATTATCAACCTCAGAACTACCAGCAATCTTCTCTTTCTGTTTTAGGTTACTAGGCGACTTGTAATTAGCAGATAATTTTCTGAATTGATCTTCAAACTTCATTTCTAACCTCTCAATTCCAACCTCTAGGCCATGCTGTAATTCAGATGAAATCTCAGTGAATCTAGAGTTCATACCTTCTCCTAGAGTAACGAATTTGACTCGAAGATCATCCATGGTGCCTTCCAGGTCGGACAGTCGCTCCTCCATAACATCAACCCTAATTTCTGGCTCGGTGGAGTTTGCTTGTTGTGCCTTCTTTCTGGAGGTCATTTTCGCCCAATTCGGTCCAGAACCAGACTCGAATACCAACTTGTGAGGTTCTCGAGATCTGAACTCACCTGAATACCTGAGAACATAAGAGAATTGGCCGGAGAAGATGTCGGCGAAAGAAGAGAAGGAGAAGAAGATAGAAATTTAGAGAGAATTGTTGTTTCATTCAAGAGATGCCAAATGAAATACAATTACAGCTTTATATATTATTGGGGTCAATTTGTAATAAATGAAACTAGATAACCATCTACGCCAGCTAAGTTAGCTGTGACACCCGTCCGCCAATGAGAACGCAGCTTGTTGATGACTAGGACAGCCAACTAGCCTGTAGAGTGGAACATCAGCTTTCCACTTAATTCGTTCAAAACCAACGGCTAACGCAATGGACGAACCAAATTATAAGCTCATTAGCTAATCCAACGGTAGCTGCTTCACTAGAGTTTCATGTCATCAGTTTTTGGCTAATTGCTTTTTAGTCCAGGTAGATGAATTCTGACACATTCGTTCATCATAGTGAAGTGGGTGTGGACCGTGGATGTAGACAATTTGGTGAACCACGTAAATCGTCGTGTTCTTGTTCGTGAATTTTCGTTTTGCTTTTCGTTGGGTTGTTGAATCGCTCCAGAGACGATCCTAACAACTGGTATCAGACAAGCCTAGACATAATGGAGTTGCAGAGCGCACGAATAGAACACTCACAGAGCGTGCAAGGTGCATGAGGATACATGCTGGATTGCCTAAGTCATTTTGGGCTGAGGCAGTGAACACAGGTGCATACTTAATCAACAGAGGTCCATCGACAGCACTAGATTTTGGATTGCCTGAGGAAGCTTGGACAAGAAAACAGGTATGTTTGTCGCATTTGAGAAAATTTGGATGTACCGCTTATTTTCATGTTGATGCAGAACAGAGGTCCAAGTTAGATCCTAAATAGAAGAAGTGCGCGTTTAACGGATATGGCGTTAACAATTTCTGCTATCGATTTTTGGATTTTGACAAGCACAAGGTTGTTATAAGTATAGATGTGGTATTTAACGAGTCAGTTATGTACAAGGATTGGGAACAGGGACAGGTTTCAGAACAGAAGGAAACAGTAGAGCTTGAGATTGGAGATGTCCAGCCACAAGTTGAGGCCCCTGCTCCAGTACAAAGGTCAGAAGTTGAAGCGGTTGCTCCAACACGAAGAGTTTCAGGAAGGTCGACTAAAGGTCAGACTCCAGCTCGTTATTTATCATCATTGTCGTATCTTTTGCTCACATATAGTGGTGCACCCGAGAGCTTCGAGGAAGCAGTTCAGAGTGAAGCTAGAGTTAAGTGGGAGCTTGCAATGAATGATGAGATGCGGTCTCTCTACTCCAATAAGACATGGGATCTTGTGGGGTTCCCTAGAGGGAAGAAGGCTTTGCAAAACAAGGGGGTTTACAGACTTAAGGAGGAGCATTATGGATCAAAGAGGTACAAGGCTAGACTGGTGGTAAAAGGATTTCAGCAGAAAGCATGCGTAGACTTCACTGAAATCTTCTCTCCAGTTGTGAAGATTTCCACCATCTGCACAGTACTTAGCATTGTGGCAGTATAAGATTTGCACCTTGAGCAGGTAGATGTCAAGAGAGCCTTTCTACACAGAGATCTAGAAGAAGAAACCTATATGTTACGGCCACAAGGGTACAAAGCAGCCGGTAAAGAGAATATGGTGTGCAAACTAAGGAATAGTTTGTATGGCTTGAAGCAGGCATCGAGGCAGTGGTACAAGAAGTTTGATAACTTAATGTCTAGGCAAGGATACAAGAAGTGTCACGGGGATCACTGTTGCCACTTCAAGAGGTTCAAGAATTCTTACATTATTCTCTTGTTATAGGTGGATGATATGCTTGTTGCAGGATCAAGCATGTGGGAAATTCAGAAGTTAAAAGAGAGCATGTCAAAGGAGTTCTCAATGAAGGATTTGGGACCTGCGAAGCAAATCCTTGACATGAGAATCAACAGGGATAGAATTGGCAAGAAGCTAGTTTTGTCACAAGCTGATTATGTTAGAAAAGTCTTGAAGAGGTTTAACATGCATGATGCTAAACCTGAAACAACCCGGGATCTCGGTTCAGGGTTAAAGAGACAATCGACAACCAAAAGTAGAAATATACTATTAAGATTACATTTCGCTTAATGTACATAACAAAATTTCGATAACAAGTACAATTTAAAACATAACATTTGTGATCTACTAAGTGATCTAAGTTAAGCTACACTTCTTCGTCTCGTTCCAGCATTCCCATCCCCCACTTTGGTTGACGACCTGCGGTTTTAAAATGGCAAAAGCCGACGCAGTTTTGAAGAAATTGATCAGTAAAAACTGAGTAAGTACACACTACGACATGTAAAGCAACGAGTGGCACGGAAGCATGAGTTGAAACAAATCAGAAGATTTAAACAGTAAAACTATCATATTGGAGAATTTGGATCAACTTGAAGTAACCGAGTAACAAAAACCTCTCGATTTAATAACATTGAGAAACCACGAGTAGTTGGTAAAATATCCAGAGTAAACAAGTTCATTTGAACTGATAACGATAGTAGTTCATGAGTAGCCAAGATTTAATATTCATTTCAATCGATTATGGCATACAAGAGCCACAAACAACATTAATAAGTAATCAAACTTTCTTTCAATTGCAATTTAACCATTAAGTTTAGCTGAGGCGTGTCAAGAGCCACCAGCAGGATCGATGTAAACAGAGGGATCACGAAATAATCACTAAGGGTTCCTTCTAGGGTCTATCAAACCCTATTTCACCCGAGCGTTAAGGGAGCCCATTCGTCAACCCCGCTCACAACATTAGCTAAAAGGCCTTAAGTGTCGACACCCCTATATCGTAGTGACCCTTACAAGTATAAGTAGCACTCTATAGCTCTATAAACCCCTTGGCCTCAATATCTTGATACATTTTGGCTCATCGGGGGCAGATTTTTGAACATTAACGTTCTATCCAATAAAAAGAAGCATTGCTTCAATGGTCTTAGCCATACGAAAATGGAGGATCGCTTGACGCCTCCCATTAATAACAGTACTCTGTACATCGTCCTAAGTCTATTAGAGGTATTTTATTTCTTATCTTTCACATAACCAGAATCAGAATATCAACATTTCACAAGTAATTTCCGATAGTTCTCAAAGGAGATGGATAAAATAGTTTAACAACATTCGAGTGGAAAACATGCATTCTCATACTATTTCATATAACAAACATTCATTTGAAACATCAAACACAAACGCACATTTTGATATGAAAAGGTCGTACATATGTACTTACCACTGCGATGAAGCACAATCAAAAGCAAGAAACTAAGCCTAGCACTCGGACGACAACCGCTCTCTCCTACGAAGTCGAGGTCTACAATTACATGTATAGCGTACTCGTTACAACTAATTTCCGCATGCATAATAAAAATGCGAACCTACATGATAAGTAGTCCTATATGTCACCAATGCACATATAATGATGTTCACTTATCAAAATAAATCAAACAATACACTTAGAATTTCAAAAATTCAAATTTTGTAAAACATGTGAATCTACAATTCTGGACAGAATTGTAGCTCTGAATGTAGAGGCATATTAACCATATAAAAACATCACATAAAATTTTGAAATAAATTTATGATCAACCTAAATGTGTCTACATTCAGAAAAACCAAGAAAATCATGCACAGCTATTATAAAACTCAAGTTAAAAAAATAACAAGCACTGCTATGCAGAGACAAGTTTGGCAGAAAATTTCAACTTTGAAGACCAATTACTACTACTTGGAGAATAGTAAAAATGCCCATATTCTCTAGAATGAATCCCTTGTGTGTCTAGTATCATCACAAGAACGATTGGGTGCCATATGTTTCTGGAAATGAGATTTTTAACAAAAATAGCAAAACTTGTCCAAAAACAGAGTTTCAGAAAACATGCAACTTAAAATGAGCATATCTCCCTAACCATAAAGGCTATGGAGTTGAATTTTCTTTCAAAATGACCCTCTTTGAGTCTAGTTTCAGAATATGAAAGATTTAAAAATTCCACAGAGACAAAATTTAGAGATAATATACGTTTTTCACAAACTGGTCAGATTGTATGAACATGCAATGTTTCAAAAATCAACAAGAATGGTTCTAATGATACATGCAACTTATAAAGACTTGATTTTCACCCAAATAACATCATTTTAAGCATGAATTAAGATTTTTATATGCTCTTGACACAAATTATCATAGTGTTCTTGACATGCAAGTGCAACTACCTATAAATTTACAAAGTGCATATGAGTTTTAGTGTGAGTTTCATGAAATAGTCAAAAATTTGGGTTCAATCACATGATCTAACCATGGAAATGAAGAATCAAGCATGGAAATGAAGAAAACTAATATGAAATTTCATCAATCAAAGCAAAAGATGGACATGCATGAATGAATTGAAGACTAGAAGAGATGTTACCCCAATATTCAAGAAGATTGTGAGGAAATGGGGGAAATTAGCCATCAATCCATGAGTAGAATGGTAGAATAACTCCCTCCATGGTTATACCTAGCTTGGAATCAAGTTTTTCATATTTTGGAGGCTAGAAAATGAAGATTTGATGGTGTTTTGTGAAGGTCTTCCTCCAAAAACGGGAATGGAGTTTTTGGAGAGAGAAGAGAGAGTATTTGACTATTCTTGAAGAGAGAAAGTGAAATGAAATGAGGGTGGATGAAATGAGGTTGATGGTGGGGGTTGGTGGTGAAGAATTCCACAAGAAGATTCACATACAAGATGGTAGGTAGTAGTGAGTTATTGAGGGATATGTGTGTGTGTGTGTGTGCGTGTATGAGTAGTCATGAAGAGACATTATTTTATTAGTATTGACCAAAATATTGGTGAGAGTACTTGGGTGAAAGTATCAATTACATTAGTTGATGGATGGTGTTGAAGTATAAAATCCAAGAGTAAAGATGGTGAAAATATAATTTTCAATTACTAGCTATCACATACAAGTTAGTTTTCATAAATTACAAAATTGTCAAATAATTTCAAATAAACCACTTTGTAAAAAGATGTCAAAATCCATTTTTTTATAAAATTTACAAGTATCTCCCACGTATACAAAAGAAGTTTCGTAAAGTATCATCCAAGTTTCAAAAACTACAAAATAACCCCAAATTAAAAATTGATATCATCATAGATGTCAATTAACACCATTATACTTTAAAATTGAGAAAAGTCATTGATATGTTTGAAATACTAATTTCTCTAAATTTTCACATATTTTCCGAAATGACCAAGTAACCCCTTACTTAAATACGGGGTATTACAAAACCACTAAGTACTCCGTTGGCGAGTCACTTCAAACTTTTGATAGACTAGAGTCCAGCTACAGATGAGGCAAAGGACTACATGGATAAAGTTCCTTATGCATCTGCTGTGAAAAGCTTGATGTATACTATGGTATGCACACGTCCAGATATTGCCCAAGTAGTGGGAGTTGTTAGCAGATTCATGAGAAATCCCTGTAAGGAGCATTTGAGATCTGTGAAGTGGATTTTCAGGTATCTGAGAGCGACACAGGATGTAGCTTTGTGCTATGGAGGGTCAGAGACTAGTTTGAAATGATATGTTAACTCAGACATGGCAGGTGATCAGGACAGAAGAAAGAGCACTATAGGCTATGTGTTTACACTTGGCAGTGGAGCAGTCAGTTGGGTTTCGAGGTTGCAGAAAATTGTTTCCCTGTCTACTATTGAAGCCGAATATGTAGCAGCTACGGAAGCGTGCAAAGAGATGGTTTGGCTACAGAATTTCTTGAGGGAACATGGGAAGAAGAAGAAGAAGAAGAAGAAGAAGAAGAAGAAGAAGAAGAAGAAGAAGAAGAAGAAGAAGAAGAAGAAGAAGAAGAAGAAGAAGAAGAAGAAGAAGAAGAAGAAGAAGAAGAAGAAAAGTTGCAAGTTGTATAGTGACACTCAGAGTGCAATTCATCTGGCGAAGAATTCCAGTTTTCATGCAAGGAAGAAACACATCGACATCAGGTATCACTTCATTCGTTCATTATTTCAGAAAGACGTGATTAAGTTGGAGAAGATCCACATGAGCCAGAATTCTACGGATATGTTTACCAAGGTTGTGACCTTGGAGAAGCTGAGAACCTGCTCGGCTTCGGTTGGCCTAGTTACGTGTTGAGAGGCCAAGTCCACACTCATGGAGGATGTTAAATTGAAGCTGGGAGAAGTACACTGAGAGTTAATCAGTCTTCAAGTGGTAGATTGTTAAGTGTGAAGACTGTTTTGTAACCTAGTCTAAATTAGAGGGGCTTACAAGCAATTTCATGTTAGTTATCTCTATATATTATTAACCTAGATCTAGGGTTAGGGTATCACATCAGAGAGAGAGGCTGAGATAGATCTGATTGTATTTTTCATCCGTTCATCATAGTGAAGTTGGTGTGGACCGTGGATGTAGCCAATTTGGTGAACCACGTTAATCGTCGTGTTCTTGTTCGTGTATTTTTGTTTTACTTTTCGTTGCGTTGTTGAATCTATCCAGAGACGATCCTAACACGATGATCCCATAGATTTCTCACTCTCTCTGTCGTAATCTCGCATCTCTTTTACAGAAGAGCATGGTGTGGTTTCTAAGGCTGTGAAATGTATTTTAGGCCGCACGATGCAACCTTTTTCAACCGTCCGATTAGGAGCCAGATGGAGGAGAGTTACTAATGTGGTTTGAACTTTGAACAACTGAAAGCCAAAATTCAAAACCTCTGATGAGTTGGATATCTGCTCTCTCCTAGTGACGAATCAAGAACCCTCAACTGCTGGACACCCCAAGACCGGCAGCCCTAGGAAAGTCGAAGGTAATCCCAATCTCGCTCTCTCTTTCATCTATTTCTGTAAAGTTTCATCTATTCTGCAAGTTTGGTAGAGACACCTGTGTTGTTGATCTGTACCTAGGTTGTTCTATCCTCTTTTTTTTATAGTGTAAAAGAGTTGAAGTTATGGAGCACACTGGGTTACAGAAGCAGTCCTCAGCCAGTGTAAGTTTGCCAAAATCTGTGTTTTTTTTAGAATCTGTATAATTTTAGAATTCTCAGCTATTGAACTCTTAGTATTTAAGTTATTTATAGCTTTAGTTCTCAATTGGGTTTCTATGGTTTCAATTAATTCACTTGTAAACAATTTTAGGCAAAAATATATTGTGTTTACCTCATTTCAATGATCTTAAGGCTAAAGTGGAAATGGTTTTGTTTAATTTCAGTTAATTAATCTGTCAGTCAATGGCAGTACCAAGAAAATGTGCGAATAAGAGCTGTGTGCATCAAGTATATTTACCTCTATTAGTTTGGTTAAAGGTTATTTTGGATTTGTCGTCGCTTCATCTTGAATGGTTAAGAAGTATCACACGTTGTTGCAGGGTATGATCTCGCAAGCAATAGGAAACGATAGTATGTTTCAACCGCAGTTGCGGTCGTTCTTGCCTTCACCAAGATCCTCATGAGCTCCTTCACGAGTTTCTCTCAAGTGGTAACAGTTTCTTTCATGAATGGTGGAGAATCAGGTATATGTAGTCCTGAATCGTGATAGTACGTTTTAAAGTTTTTCTACAGTTTTTTGTTTAGATGAGATTCGTTTGCGAATTCAGGTCTCTCACGGTGACGCCCTCTCACACTCAAAAGTTCGCCTCTTTGGTCGTCTCTGCATATCTTAAAGTGCTCTGTAAGAGTTTTGCCCAAAGATTAATTGTTCATACCTTAGGCTGCTAATCCCTTTTTGTACTCTGCTATGAAGGTACAAATAGTAGCCCAAACTTCAGGGAGAACACTTGCATTGCTATGTGTTATGACAAACCACCTCACGAACGAAGAACGAATAAAAGAAGAACACATGATTTTACGTGGTTCGCTAGCGAAGAAATTCGCTAACTACGTCCACGGCGAAAAAGCACCCTTTATTCACTAAGAGGAACAATTACACTCTTTTTTGCATATCTAGTAGAGGGCCTACTAGCTACTTTATATAGTACTAGTGAGGAGGTGAGAATCACCTCACTTGACAATGTGGGGCAAATACACTCCACCGCCCCACTTTGTTTCCTTAGCTACCCTACTGCCTTTGACCATAATTCAAACCCTTGGTCCAATTTGTTTTCACCGCCTTTGACTTTCACAATTCAAGGCACCTCAACAAATCTCCACCTTGACTTGAATTCTCCATCAACAACAGCTGCTCCTCTTCTCGTAAATAAAGCTACGTCTTCTGCGCACCCAATGTCTCTCGTCACAGAGACTCACTGAACCCCACCGGGTCCAACATGCCCATAAGGGCCTCACTGGCTGAAGATGTTGAGCAATTCCAGATAATGCTGGAACTTTCTCTTCGGAAACAGCTTGGTGAACATATCCTCGGGGTTGTCAGTTGTCCCCACCTTCTTCACCTTGATCCTGCTCTCGTTTCTCAGAAAATGATACATGCCGTCGATATGCTTGGTCCTTTCATGATGAACCTGGTCCTTAGTCAAGCAAATCGCACTCAAGCTGTCACAGTTGACTATTGCTTGATCTTGAAGTAGGCCTAGATCATTGACCATACCTTTAAGTCATATTGCCTCCTTTGCTGCTTCCGTTAGAGCCATGTACTCTGCCTCCGTCGTCGACAAAGTCACCGTCATTGATATTCCAACTCACAACAGATGCTCCAAGAGTAAATACATAGCCCGTCATTGATATTCTAATATCAACATCCCCTGCATAGTCCGCATCCGAGAAACCAGCTACCAAGATGTCTTCATTAGCCCCATAACATAGGCCAATGTCTGACGTACCCTTAAGGTACCTGAATATGCGCTTCACCGCCTGCCAATGGTCCTTCTCTGGATGAGCCATAAAACAACTAACCACACTAACAGCGAATGCTATGTCCGGTCAAGTACATACCATAGCATACATGAGGCTTCCAACTGCGCTAGCATATGGAACCTTGGACATGTACTCCTTCTCCTCCTCAGTCTGAACGGTGTACATTCCTAACTTGCTGTTAGTTGCTATAGGAGTATCTATAACTTTAGCTGATAACATCCCAAATCTACTCAAGATCTTCTTGATGTATCCTTGCTGTGACAAGAAAAGCTTATTCTTCTTCCTGTCTCTATAGATCTCAACTCCCAATATCTTCTGAGCATCTCCTAGATCCTTTATTTCAAATTCTGCACTGAGAGACCTCTTCAGTTCTCTAATTTCCTTGATATTCTGAGTTGAGATCAAAATATCATCCACATATAGAACTAGGTATATACGTGATCCACTTAGCAACAACTTGTGATACACGCAGCAATCATACTCGCACTTGTGGTAACCAATCTACAACATGAAGTTGTCAAACCTCTTGTACCAATGCCTTGGAGACTGCTTAAGCCCATAGAGATATCTTTTCATCTTGCACACATATTCTTCTTTTCCGGGAACTTGGAACCCCTCCGGTTGGCTCATGTATATTTCCTCCTCCAACTCTCCGTGCAGGAAAGCTGTCTTGACATCCAATTTCTCAAGCTCTAGGTCGTGGTGTGCCACTAAAGTTAGTAACACCCGGATAGAAGTATGTCTGACCACCAGTGAGAAGATCTCGTTGTATTCAACTCCCTCTTTATGACTGAACCCTCTTGCAACTAGCCTTGCCTTATACTTGATGCCCTTACCAGCTGTAGTTCATTCCTTTCTTCTGAAGACCCATTTGCAACTGAATATCTTCCTTCCCGCTGGAAATTTAACAAGCTCACAACTTGAGTTCTTTCTAAGAGACTCCATCTCTTCTCCCATCGCGGAAATCCATTGTGCTGACTCAGAACTAGATATAGCGGCCTTGTAGGAAGATGGCTCGTCCTCTACTGCTTCCGCTACCTGTAATGCATATCCCACCATACCATCATCTCTGTATCTCGTCGGAAGCTTTATGACTCTCCTTGGTCTTCCTTTAGCAATACTTTGATGAATCGGTTCCTCTGGTGTAGATGCATCCTCACTATCGGACTCTTCTGCTTCTTCCTCTTCTGCTTCTGGCGGTGGTGTAGGGATTTTGGAATCCTTAGGATCAGTAGGATCCGACTCTCACTCCACCTTCTTCTTTGCACCTCCATGCTCCACCTCCACAGAGTTATTCAACATATGAGTCTCATCAAAGACTACACTTCTGCTAAGTATAATCTTCTTGTCTGCCCATATCTTGTATCCCTTCACACATGTTCCGAAACCCATGAATACTTCCTTCTTAGCTCTTGGTTCTAGTTTGCCATCATCAACGTGATAATAGGCAACACAACCAAAAACTCTCAAATCCGAGTAATCCACTGCATTACCGAACCAGACTTCCATAGGAATCTTGCATCCTATGCTTGTCTGCGGGCTCCGATTTATGAGATAGCATGCCATGGAAACTTCCTCTCCCCAGAAACCTCTAGAAAGACCTGCATTCGAAAGCATGCACCTTGCTTTTGCTAAAAGTGTCTCATTCATTCTCTCGGCTACACCGTTCTGCTGCGGTGTGTGCCGAACGGTGTGATGGCATGCTATTCCCTGATTCTGGAAGAATCCATCAAACTTTGATGAACAGAACTATAAGCCGTTGTCCGTGCGCAACCTCTTCACCTTCTTTCCCACCTGATTATCTACTAGTGTCTTCCACTCCTTGAATCTTGTGAAAGCTTCACTCTTGTGCTTCATCACGAATATCCAAGTCATCCTGGAGTAGCCGTCTATGATGCTTAGAAAATACATGTACCCGCCAATCGCCTCAACTCGAGATGGACCCCAGCAATCCGAATGGATATAATCAAGAGTACCTTTCGTTATGTGAACCGCCTTAGGGAACTTGCTACGTTGTAGCTTCCCATACACGCAGTGCTCACAAAACCATAGGCTCTTGGGTACATGCCCGGTGAGATAGCCTTTCTTGTGAAGTTCCTGCATTCCACGTTCACTCATATGACCGAACCTCATATGCCACAGCTTAGTTAGATCAGCTTCCTTAATCTCGGCTGAGACAACTCCAGCAGAACCTGTGATCGTCGAACCTTGCAACATGTACAAAGTCCCACTCTTGACTCCCCTAAGAATCACCTTAGAACCCTTGCAGACTTGTAGATCTCCACCTTCACCTTTGAAATTGTATCCCTTGCTGTCGAGTTGACTCAAGGAGATCAGATACTTCTTAATAAATGGTACATGTCTGACCTGCTCCAAGGTACATAACTTCCCTTTATTCGTCTTCAATCTAACTGATCCGCTCCCAATCACCTTACAGACGACTCTGTTTTCCATGTAGACAAACCCTCCATCCGTTTGGTCGTACGTCAAGAATAGCTCCCTGTTAGAGCAAATATGATAGGAAGCTTCGGAATCAAGGACCCATGCATCTTGAGAGTGCGTGACAACATACACCATTAGAACGTAATATCCTCGGACGCTTTACCTTGTTTAGCTACGGATGCGGATCCATTCTTCCCCTGTTGACCTTGTTTTGGGCAATCTCTCTTCCAGTGCCCCTTTTCCTTACAAAAGACACAGCCATCCTTGGTTAAATTAGAACCTAAGAACTGCTTTTTCTTGTTCTTCTTACCCTTCTTGCTTCCTCTCGTTGCGATCAGTCTGGAAGCATGGTCCTCTGTACCTTTGCCTGCACCCTTATGTCGTAGTTCCCTAACATGGAGCGCCGATCTGACCTCCTCTAGGGATAATTCGTCCTTTTTCACTATGAACGACTGAAAGAAGTTCTCATATGATGGAGATAACGAGATAAATAACAAGAGTGCGGCATCCTCATCGCCCACCTTCTCGCCAATATTACGCAAGTCTAAAACAATTGTATTTAATTGATCAAGATGGTCCTTGAGAGCCGTACCTTTGAGCATCTGCAAAGTAAAGAGCCTTTGCTTTAGCATCAAATTGCTAATGAGACTCTTCGTCATGTAGAGACTCTCCAACTTGAGCCAAAGACCTGATGCTTCCTTCTGATCTGCGACCTCGCTGATCACGTCATCCGATAAGCACAACATAATCGTTGTGTGTGTCTTCTCCTCCAATACCTTGAACTCCGATGATGCAACATTCATGCCTCCCTTGTCCGCGGTCAAAGGTGCCCAAAAGCCTTGCGATTTGAGCAAAGCCTCCATCATCATCTTCCACAGACTGAAGTTGTTCCCTCCTGTGAACTTGTCGATCTTCAACATCAATCCGGACATCGTTCTTGGTGGATCTTAAACCCTAGTCGCGTAATCCAGCTAGATCGCAAAACCCTAGCTTTGATTTCACCAAGTTGTGAAACCCTAGCTTTGCTCCGCCTTGATCTTGATCTTGAAACACCGCCTAACCTGGGCTCTGATACCAATTTTATTATGACAAACCACCTCACGAACGAAGAACGAAAAAAAGAAGAACACGGGATTTTACGTGGTTCGCTAGGGAAGAAATTCGCTAACTACGTCCACGGGGAAAAAGCACCATTTATTCACTAAGAGGAACAATTACACTCTTGTTTGCATATCTAGTAGAGAGCCTACTAGCTCCTTTATATAGTACTATTGCGGAGGTGAGAATCACCTCACTTGACAATGTGGGACAAATACACTCCACTGCCCCACTTTGTTTCCTTAGCTACCCTACTGCCTTTGACCATAATTCAAACCCTTGGTCCAATTTGTTTTCACCGCCTTTGACTTTCACAATTCAAGGCACCTCAACACTATGAAGGTAAACAACGATGTTTTGATAATACATTAGATGGATACATTAGCTTATGAATACATTTGATGAAACTTCATTTCTTTGCCAGGGTTTGATTTTTTGTCACTTGTTTGTGGTAACCATGAGATTTTGACATTTACGATTCTATTTTCATTGATTAATGGGTTAAAGACACTTTGCACTTCTTCTTCTCGCCCGTCGCTGCTTCTCCTAAAGTGAAACCCATATTTCTCTCCCTTTCCCCTTGCCTCCCACCATCCCCAGCTGTAGCCACCACCGTTAACCATAGCTCGGTACCACACCCATTGTCGAACCCAACAAATTTGAGAGGTACTCCAAATAGATGAATGGGAACACAGGAGAGCAGGGTTGGAAATCAAAACCTGGGTGCCAGATATGCGTATATATTTTGATAAGAATTAGTTTTATACGAGCTTGGCTATTCAAGACTACTATGAGATATGGTATGAATGGTATGGATTCTCAAATAAGATAGGAAGTTTTGGGATTTCAAAATTTGTGTGTTAGTGGTGGGTGGCGGTGATAATGGATTTAAAGAGGGATAATGTTCATTGATTCAAAGAGGGATAGGGAGATTGAGTTATAAGTGGGTTGTAATTGTGTTAGTTGGTTAGGGGTACTGTGGACTTTTGATAATTTCTTGTCGTGAAATCTTGGGATATTTAGCTACAACTCTCATCTTAATTTGGTTTCAAGATTCAGTCTCTAGCAGCCCTAAATTCTCTTCTAAAGTTGGTGTTGTGGATGTGTGTATACTTACAAGCTGAAAATTTTGTTTTTTTGGTAAAAGATAAGGACTAATATTGAAAAACGCTCCCGGCAGGTTACATATAGAGATACAAGCCTACGATGCATCTTTTGCCAAACGATGAGCTTCGAAAACTTGTCCAAGGGGGACTTTGACTAAGATGCAATCATTAAAGTTTATAACCTCCTGCCGAATAGGATACAAAGCGGGAGCGTCCTTGAAAGAAATGCAATTAGTCCCCTGCAATATTTTGTAGGATACGAGACTGTCAGTAAGTATCGTTATTGTCATCATATTTAGCTGTCGAGCAAGTAAAATGTCATAGTAAATAGCTAGCAACTCCATTTTTAGCGGAGAAGCTGCTGTGCAAGTACGGTAATAATAAAAGGGAGGATTGGTATTATGACGAATAAAAACTCCAACTGCTCCTGACTGTGATGATTGCTTCCAAGCTCCGTCCACTATTACGCTTCCATCAAGGCATGGCGGGGCAAGGCAGGCTTGTTTATATTTAATGGAAAAAGGAGGGTGCTGTTGTGCTCAGGAATAGATTTTGGAGGGGTTTTGGAGGCTAGGGGATGAGCGCTTGTAGTAGCATAACTTCTGAAGCGATTGACGATATTATTCTTTCACTGTTGAAACTTCCCAGAGCTTCTGCCTGTGTATGACATCATTTCTCGCACGTCATTTAGCCCATAAGAAGGAGATGCTTTGTTCAAGAATGATGTCTTGCCGCCCCTCTACCCGTCGGCCACCAAGAGGGTCCGAACCCTCTTCCTTGGTGATTTGGTGCGTGATTTCTTCTTCCTCTTCCATTCTTCCTAGCTAGCACAAGGTGTTTGGAAGATCTAGATCTCAATCCTAGGCGTAGATCAACCGTAGAGACATGATACTTTTCGCGTTTGAAGTCATCAAAGGAGACCTACAAGGTACATAACACGAATCATTTTCCATCGTCATGATTTCTCTTCCTGTAATACTTGGAGGGTCTTGATCGGATAAATAATTGTTTATTCCGTTGCGTATCCATGATCAAAACCCTACAGCGTCCTCGGAGTTCATCCCTTCCTCCTCATTTTCCTTATAATTGTTTATCTCCCTCTTGCAAATCAAGAGACGTGTGTTATCGTCTAAATCCAGGTAAGTACTAATAAGTGTCTAGTAAGTTATATCTAAAACTTCTACCCTTCTACCTGTCTAGATCGGCCTTAAGAATTATCATTTCTTTAATTTTGTTTTGCGTTAGATTTTTTTTATGACATCCCACCTACTGGAGGCTATTAAATCTTGAACACTAGAATTTCTCTCTCAGATAATCAAACCCTAGCCATTTTTTAATAGGAGTTTGTGTTGTGTTCATGGACCGATATGGAACCAAAAACATTCTTGTTTGCCCTAATTGCAGTGATAGTTTCTACACGTATAACACATCTGCCAACTCATTCACCCTGCGAGGGGAACGTGTTCCCTTCAACTAGTGGGGTGCAACTGGTGCAGCAATTGATAATATTCCTTACATTTACCATGAAGGCGATATTATGGCTTATGGTTTAATCAATGGTGAGTGGTTTCATGACCCTGTCCATGGCTTAAGTGAAGGAACCGAGATTTCTATTTATGATTGTTCTCGGAGCCTTTTTCTTCTTCACATTGGCAAATGAAGGCTATGCATAATTTATGATAATTATGTGGATATCAATAAGGTTCACCAGGACTTAGATACTTACTCGCTCAATTGTAAGAGTGATTCGGCGGCGAACATACAGTGAAAAAGCTACCCCTCATGCATCCTTGGAGTCACTTAGACGCTACTTCGTTCCTGGAAAATCAGTTGCAGGACTTCCTCGTTCTCTAGGTCATCATCAAATTCTAATTCATTTTCCATGGTTGGTCCTGCCATCAACTATAAACTAGTTTTTACACAAACCTTTGGTTGTAAGCGCCAGTTTAAGGATGATTATGCATGCAGTCATCACAATTTTTTTAGATACTTGGAACAATTTTAGCACGTTTGGTAAAAAAAAGAATTGATTTTTCGGACAAATTATGTTTTCCCACAACACTGTTCAGGAAGCATGATTCTCCGGAACCTGCTTTTGATTAATTTATCTAGAGCCGATTTTGACCTTGCGATGTCTATAATTTTCTATGATAAAGAGGATTACCGAGACTAAAATAGAAAGGATTGACAAGGTTAGGGAAACTCCTGAATGAGCTGAGAGTGCTCATACAAACACTTGCAGGCTCCAAAACATTATTGAACACAAGATTGTTTCTCCTATTCCAAGTTTGTCACAAAGTAACCACAAACAAAACATTGTGATTGCAAGTTCCCCTAATAGACTTGTTTTTAATATTTTGGGAGATCCAATATTTGAAATCTGTTATGCAATTCACGATCGCTCTCACCTCACGAATTGTCAAGAAAAGATGCAAACACACAATTTAACAAGGTTCGCTAGCTCAAATCGAGCTAACTACGTCAACGGGAAAGAGAGACCTTTATTCAACTGAGGAGAACGTCCAAGAATGTTCACATACAATTCTAGGACCCCAAATGACTCTTTTATACTCCCCAAAAACCGTCCCGAGGCCATAAGGAAAGTGATGCCTCACAGCCCTAAAGCAATGACGTGCAACCCAAGACTGATGTGGATCATACTTTGCTTAGTGTGGAGTTAAATTTCGTTTTTGACCAGCCCACTAAATGGTTCAACTATTCAGAATCTCATTTGGTCAAATAAAGAAATAATTATGGCTCTTGGAACTAGCTAATTAGTCATAGCTTGTTTTCAAGACATTAATTAGGGTGTTGGGAGTTGTTTTGAGGTTGGAACTAGCTAAATTAGTTGTTGCATGTTTTCAAGACTTTAATTATGATTTTTCCCATTCTTGGAGGGTTGTTCCAAGATAAATAGGGGCTGAAACCTCATGTATTAGGCAAGACTTTGATAATTATTCAGTTTAATCGTTTGGATTATCTCTCTAAATTCTGTATCTCTTTGGTGGATTCCATAGAGTGGTGAATTTAACCCGGTTTCTGTATCTTAAGGTGGATTCCTTAAGTGGTGAGTCGTTTATCTCAGGTTCTGTATCTTAGAGTGGATTCTCTAAGTGGTGAGCCTTGGTTCTGTATCTTGGAGTGGATTCTCTAAGATACAGAATCTTAGAGAATCTGTCACCATAGTTTTATCCATTGTTGATAGTTTGTGCTTTGCCATCCAAGTACAATCTGTCACCATATACCGTTTCCTAAAACCAAACGGTATCAGAAAGGTTTCCATCCTTATTTGCCGCCTCAGGATGTTGTTCGCATGAACACACGTTCTGTTTGAAAGAACACGTTCGCACGGACAGAAATATGTTCTCACGAGAACATGTTCGCACGAACATAAATATATTCACACGAGAACAAAGTCTGATCCTTGACTTTCTTTGACTCTTGTTGCTCCATTGTTCGACTTCCCTCTTCAAGGCACTTATCTTAACAAATCTCCACCTTGACTTGAAGTCTCTCGTCTGCAACAAAGTATTCCTCCTCCTTGCGAACAAAGTTGGTCTTCTCGCCTCCCAATGTCTCCCGTCGCGGAGACTCACTGGACCACGCCGGGTCCGACATGCCCCTAAGGGCTCACTGGCACATAATGGTGAGCAATTCCAGACAATGCTGGAACTTGCTCCTTGGAACCGGCTTGGTGAACATATCCGCGGGGTTGTCAGCAATACCCACATTTACTACCTTGATCCTGCTCTAACTTCTCAGAAAATGATACCTGACGTCAATATGCTTGGTCCTTTCATGATGAACCTGGTCCTTAGTCAAGCAAATTGCACTCAAGCTATCACAGTAGACTATCGCTTGATCTTGACGTAGCCATAGATCATTGATCATTCCCTTAAGCCAAATTTTCTCCTTTGTTGCTTCTGTTAGAGCCATATACTCCGCCTCCGTGGTGGACAAAGTTACCGTCGGCAGTAGCATAGCCTTCCAACTCACAATAGATGCTCCCAAAGAAAACACATAGCCTGTCATTGATCTTCTACTATCAATATCCCCTGCATAGTCTGCATACGAGAACCTAGCTACCAAGATGTTTCCACTAGCCCCAAAACATAGGCCAATGTCTGACGTACTCTTAAGGTAAATGAATATCCGCTTCACCGCTTGCCAATGGTCCCTACCCGGATGAGCCATAAAACGACTAACCAATTTTCTTCGTCCCGATAGCCTGCTCCACCTAAATCGCGAAACCCTAGCTTTGAGTTTCACCCTGATCTTGGAACCTGACTCTGATACCAGTTTTTTAAGACTGATGATCCCCTGACCTGGCTGTGATACCAGTTTGTTGTAACATAACTTCTGTTTCAGAGCTATGTTACCAGTTTGTTATAACCTGTGGGTATTCGAGCAAGAACGACAAAATCAAAACAAGAACGAGACAGATATTTAACGTGGTTCACTAACGTATTCGTAAGGAACCCGCTAGGTAATCCACGACCAGAACCATATATTTTATTGAGAAGAGAACCCGATTACAATGCACGTCGTGGCAACGACGGCCACGGCGGCAACCTGATACAACCCACCCTGACACACACGCACAAAATAGAGCTCTCAAACTCACAATCAATCAAACCCGTGTGTGCTAGAGCCTACCGTATGTGTTGTGCTTCCCCCTGCATGTGAACAATGGCGGACCTAAGGGGGGGCGAGAGGAGGCCATGACCCCTCCATCAAGTTTTTGTAACGTTATTATTGTTAGTTAATTTTATGAAGAGTTTGTGTTGTAATACAATTTGACCCCCTCAAGATTTCATAGTAATTAACTAATTACAGTTAACCAAATCTAATCATCTTCAGCCGTATTTCTTATCTTCATCTTTTTATGTAATTTGAAATTAATTAATTAAAATATATGTGTCAATCATTACCTTTAAACAAAATGGATAACAATGGTTTTTAAAAAGATATATCCATCACATAAAATAGAAAAAAAAAATACTACAATTTCCCAAATCAACTAGTCCATACGTAAAATAATTAGCAGATCCTAATTTTGTTGGGAATTTAAAATGATAGAAAACGTGTCAAGCTGATACTTTTTTACCTAAATATTTTCTTTTATTATTATTATTATTATTATTATTATTATTATTATTATTATTATTATTATTATTATTATTATTATTTACAGTTGAATATTGTGGCAAACTTTTTTGCCAAAATACTTGTACTTTAGATACAGTTAAATAGACTGTCAAACTATTTACTTTAACTAATTTGACTTTGAGAATGTTAATCTTTATAGCGGACTCAACTCAAGTTGTGAAGTTTAGTAATAAACGTAGTAGAACGGGTTAGTCGAAAAATATTCAATGTGGGTTCTCAATAAGAAAAACGCCCATACATATGCGTGTTACGTATTTTAATAGTCATGTACAGTTTGGCCCACGCAACGTATGAACCCTGCGTCCGCCACTGCGTGTGAATGTTTTTCAATACAAAAGCATAAGCCTTTAAATAGTGGTGTAATTGAACCAATGCCAATTAGGAAATACTTTGACTCTAAGACAATTACATCACCGCCCCTTGAAACGTATGGAAACGTTCCTATATTGCCTTCTTTGACTTTTCAAGTCACAACCCAACAGAGACAGACTCGGAGGAGGCGTTTTCAATCATCCATACTAATACCCAACAAAAAATCAGTCAAAACAGTTAACTGTATACCCTTTTGTGTGATTGAGTAGTGCTCGCACAATTGAATTATGTATAGAAGTGTACCCAGCCTGTGATCTGAGTAGTGCACGTACACGCAATTGCTTCATTTACCACAAGCAATTGAGTTCTTCAAAACGATTGTTTGTCTCCAATTAGTGGTCATCGACCAGCAACTGTCATGAATAGTTTGGGAAGTTTGCTGTGGTAATGATGTTTATAGATTACTACTATAATATAGTATCCTCATGGTTTTTATAAGACAGTACATTATTGTTACGTTACGGTCGAGATGTAACTGAATCGGTAGTGCGCAAGCTAATCAAATCGCCGGGTCAAAGTGAACCGATGAATAGTAAAATAAGTTTCATTGAAAATTTCAGGCGAAGCAAAGGTAGTACATTAAATAATAGGCTCGTTTTGTGGTGGCGTGTGCAAATAACTCTAACAGCAACTCTGGAAAAAAAGAAAGAAAACTCGAACATGAATGGTTGAAGTATCTATTTTTTCTTTGTTTCCATGTTACTATTTATCAATATAAATAAATTACAAACAGATCCCTATATGTATTTGGAAACAAGATGAATATGGGGAGCAAATAAATTATACGTACTAGTACAAAAACAAAAAGGAAAAGAAGGAAAAGGGACAATACTTATTTAGGGTCGACTTGAGTTTCACCCCCAAAATAAAAGAGAGGCACGTTCGATTCAGGTCAAAAATCTCTTACACCGTCGTCCCCACACGATGAGATCACAAATCAAATCAAAGGGCGAATCGTGCAAGTACGGTAGATTGAGATATGGGAAGAAATCAGGAACAAGGGAGGGTATGTCCGGAGCAGCAGTAATCAGACGATGTAGGAAGTTAGAAGAACGTGACTCAAAAGTTGTGGGCAATTCATATCATGGATTGATGTACGAAGAGAAATCAGGAACAAAAGAGGAGGAAGGTAGGCTTGGGGTATCAGCAGGAGGACTCAGGCCATGTAAGCGGAGAAAGTTGGAGGAAAGGTTGAGTTGGATAGAAGAGGCTGGTTTCTCAATAGTTGCAGCATCTGATTTGAATAAGTACAATTCCGTGGTACCTGTATTGTATATCCGCACTTCCATTAGAGATGCTGACACGGGAAAATGGCCATCTCAGTGGTATGCCATTCCTCCCCCACCAGATTTGGAAGTTGGTTCACATCACGCTCAAATAGAACCACCTACGAGGAGGATGGAGAAGAAGCATGAGAGGGTTCAGTATCCTCCTCCTCCTCTCTCGCCGGTATTTGGTAAGTTGCCTGCGGATGTCCTCCCCAATGGCCTGACTGTAGCTTTGCTACCTCGTATCTACTTGATAGGCGGTACCTGCTATGGTCTAGGTGGTCCAAGTAGACAAGTTTTCTCTTATGATATTTCCGCTCCACATAAAGGTTGGGAGAAACGACCCAACCTAATATGTCCCAGAACTTGACCGTATACTATTGCGCTGGACGGGAAAATCTACGTTTTCGGCGGCATGGATCGTGATTTGTATGAAGATGGCATCGTGCCTTATGCAGAGGTTTATGATCCTGAACTTGACACATGGGAAGCACTGTTCGTCGCCGGTGGCAGTATGATGCCGCGTGTGTCCCCTGGCCGGGTTGTGTTCATGGACCGATATGGAACCAAAGACATTCTGGTTCGCACTAATTCCATTAATAGTTTCTACACATATGACACATCTGCCAACTCGTTCACCTTGCAAGAACGTGTTCCCTTCGGATACTATGGTGCAACTGGTGCAGCGGTTGATGATGTTCTTTACATTTACCACGAAGACGGTATCATGGCTTATGATTTAATCAATGGTGAATGGTTTGATGACCCTGTCCATGGCTTAAGTGAAGGAAACGAGCTTCCTATTTATGATTGTTCTCAGAGCCCTTTTCTGCTTCACATTGGTAACGGAAGGCTATGCATAATTTATGATTATAGGGACATGGGCAAGGTTAAGGTTCCCCAACACTTGATACTTACTTGCTCAATTTTAAGAATGATTCGGCGGCGGACGTACAGCGGAAAAGCTACCCTCCATGCATCATTGGAGTCATTTAGGCGCTACATCGTCCCGGGAAAGAAGTTGGAGGACTGCCTCGTTCTCTAGGTCATCAGTTCTAGTTTACATTTCTTCCCTTTCCATGGTTGGTTCATCACATCGACAATTTAGTTTTATAGAAACTTTTGGTTGTAAGTTACGCTATTTGCAAGCTATATGAATCCAATGAAATTTGTAAATGGGTGCTAGCTTACAGCGTTTGAAGCCCCTGCATGAGGTTGAAATTGACTCTTGTTGCTCATTAATGGAATATGATTTTGTTGTTTAGTCTATGCTCTGTTCAAAATTGCATTTTGCTTGTGGTACCACTTCATATCATAGATTGTAAATCATTTTATGCAGTAACATTTGAATTAGCATATCCCTGATGTGCATCTAGGTTGAATGGGGATGTTCAATTACCAAGACTTGCGTGTGAGTGTCATGTTGGTTGTGTATCAAAATCAGTTTTCCAAGATGAATTTTAGGTTTCGGTGACTAAGCTAAGAGGTGTCCAAATTTGGGGCATAGGGGTGGAAAACATATCTGTTGTACCGCTTTTGCTTGAAACAGAAGTATTTGAATCTGATCTTGGAATAGTGTAGGTGGTAGTATTAAGTTGCCGTAATCTCAACAAGTGGAACCCTCAGTTGTTCTCGAAAAACATGCTGCACAAATAAGAGACTCCGTGTTTACTCCATTTTTTCTTTTTTAGTATAGTTGCCTCCTATCCCCAGAAATGGAACAGTAAGATAAAAGCATTAGAAATATCCAATTAAACTAAAGTAACAAAATATTAGGGGAAGTGTGTCTACTTTTATGATCTTTTCCTATTCCCAGTTTGTTTTTCAGTTTAGTGCTTTATTTTATGACAAATACTGGGGTGTATGGGTTTCATAGAGATTACGTTTCATCTTTTCAAATATGGATATCCAGTCTACAAATTTGGGGGCTTGGTTTATTATTTATCCATCCATTGTTGAAACTATGCTACTAATAAAAGAGTCAGGTTTGAAGAAATTGCATTTAGAAACACATGCCATTAAAGGGTACCAAAATGGTAAAAAGCTTGAACACACGGCTAACAGAACAAACGGCAAAATATCAGAGGCTAAGCATGGTAGGATAAGAAGGCAAGAACTGACATTTTGTTGCTTTGCTTAATGTCGTAGCAGTTCACTGTAGAATCGGAAGGAAGGAGTAAGAAGCTACAGGAGGTACACTATCCAAGGAATTAATTTATTTTATCTTCCTTGTAAGTTGTTTTTGGAATGTTGGTAAGGAATTTTCTCTTTGCTTGTGCAGGTTGGCTATGTGACTACCGTTTGTTTCTTATGTTTCCTTGTCAGATACGTTATGGTAAGTCCATTTATGCTGTTTTTCCACGACATAAGAGAAATTTTCAGATAGACATTTGAAAGTTAAGTGTAAGTTGATAGAAGTTTTTCGAGCTTTATACAACCATGTGTATGCTTCCTATCTTATGGAATTTTATAGCGAATGCGAACTGCCAGTCCCTCTTACTTCAGATTTGTTTTCTTCACTCGTTTTTGTTAGTGCAGCTGTTATCTTATATATTTAACTTTTCCAGAAAACCTAGAAGGCCTCTAATTTTCGTTTGTTCATCGTTGTGCTATGTATGCATGTGTTGACAGACAGGAACTAACCAAAACATAGTTTGATGTTCCTGTAACTGGAGGCGACGCTCTGGAGACCCAATACATAGCCATCATCTGTCTGTAATTGAATGTTTGATAAGCATTTGCAATTATTTATATCATCGGAAAAAATATTTCCAGAAAGAACCAGAGTTTTAAAGTAAAGTAACCAAAAGGCTCATAGCTAATACAAGACACAGAAAGCATACAAATCCTCCCTAAGTTAGTCAAAAGCCAACAACTTCCCTTTAGTTTGCTTCCTAACCTGAGCAGAGATTGTTGTGGTTTTTTCAATCTGTTTCATACTTGACATGAACTGTGAAATAACTTAGATAGCTTAGCTAGCTTGATTTTCCATCTACAAAGAGCATACCTCATTGATAAGAAACCAAAAGGTCCTGGTATGTTTTGATTCACAGATGGTGGTTCACTTAAAAAGTGGGTTCTGATTTCCAATTTTAAGCCTTATTCTGTTTTGCTTCTTTTTTCCAGGTGGTTGGTGCTAATTATCTGTTGTCTAACATACCTCGGTAAGAATCCTTGAGTACGATTCTAGTTCATGCTTCATACCATACCTCTTTCACTCGCATAATTATTTGGAGCATGGTTACTTATTTGACAATATATTTTGAGTTCAAACTTTTAGATTATAAAGTCTCTGCTCTTCATCTTTGAATTTTTGCCTGAAACTGAATAAGCCCTAACTAAATCATAAATGGTCAAGCTTCAAACCAATGCTCGACTTGAGTGGTTCCTTTCTTTGATTGCTTATAATTGTGTTGAGGAAGAATTTCGAATTAAGTGCCGGATATTCATTTACATCTAACTCCCTTCAATTTGAAATTAAACATATAATGGTTTAAATGAGTGAGAAGATGTCACGTTATCTACTTCTGGGCTATACTTCTTGTGGGCTTCTGGCTTGCATGAAAACCAATGAAGGAAAGCAAAATAATAAGCAATTTGATAAGAGTTTGAAATTCTGCATATTTTGAGCAAGGGGGAAATCCGCACTGACCGGTTGTTTTGAGGAGATAGTTGTTACTCCAGAAGGCGCTGTTGGACATCTAAAGGAAATATCAGCAAACCTCCCTCTCTCCAGTAGTTTTTGACCTCGATGTGGCTGTTCTCCCCCTCCCCCGGTTGTGAGGCTTCTCCTTCCCCCTCCCCCTTGGATTTGCTCGCCAGCAAGTCCAAGCCTCCCGGAGAAGTCCTCTCACCGCCCACCAACACCACTAGAGGCCTTCTTCTCTGGATTGGGTCACTTCTCGGTCCTAACATTCGGTCGCCGCGCCACCGTCACCGCCCCGCCACCGCCGGCCGGCCAGCCAAGGAGTTGCTGTCTTTGGTAGTTAGATCTCTAGGTTTTGTTGTTGTGGGCTGGTTTTTGTTATTGGGCCTGTTTTTGGGTTCTGTTGTTTTTGGGCTTTTTGTTGGGTTGTTTTTCTGTTTCGACTTAGGCATAGGAGGCTCTTGCGGCCTTAGGACGGTTTCGATGTTTTTGGGGTTGTTATGTGGTGGCCGTTGAGCCCGATACCACGTGGTCTCCTAGTTGCTTTGTTTGAGGCTTAGGTTGTGCATTTAGGGTCTTTGTCTTTCTTTTCCGGGGTATGCCCCGTTTCTCTTTGTAATCGTTTCCTTATTAATGTGACTTCTTTCGTTGCCGGTGAAAAAAAAAAGGAAATATCAGCTTTGAAAATCACTCTTAAGCCATAAATTGCAAGTAACTCAGTACCTTGAAGGAGATAACAATGATACGTCCCTTAAACAGTTGATGTAAAGGATGCAACCGTTTGGTTCCTATGTCTTAGGTTGAGGAAGGATTGTGACTTGAGAGTGAGAACCAACATCTCCATACCTTATGGTTTAATGAAAAAGGAAGTCAAATTTTTATACCAATTGAAAAAGGAAAAATCTGGTAGAATACCACCATTGATCTAAGACCACCGTGGGTTTGATCGATTACTAAATTCTAGCTATGATTGTACACGGAGATATGATGACGCGTAAGGAAGCTTAAATGATGTCTTGGATAGGAGGTGCCTGAATTTGGCAGCCAGAGATGATGGCATCATGTGGTGGATTGTAGACAGTAGCGATAGAGATTCTACCACCTCACTAACCGGTCGGCCTCGCAAGAACTGAAGTGTTCAGAATTTGATCCCAGATCTAAATATCAGTAGCTATACAATCATTTTTTTGAACTCAGAGGATGAAACCAATAGTAGTCTCTCATTAATTCCCTAGAACAGAAACTAAAAGAGAAAGTCTCCAGAAGCGATGGAATGAGTTGCAGATATACTGTATTACACTATCCAGTACATCTATATAATCTATCTATCTTTATATATAAAAGCTAGGAGGTGAAAAAAAAAACTTACTCTCCATATGCCATTTGTCAATTAATTGTTTTTTTTTTTTTCGTTACATCGGAAATTAAAGATACAAAAAACAAACAAACAACACTCCCCAACCAGGTCAGCAATCAACAGGCCTTTCACCCCATCAGGAGCTTCATTCAAAATCACCAGATCTTCGTTTTGTTCGGTGCCCAAATTAGCGAGGGCGTCAGCAACCTCATTACTGTCTCTTGAAATGTGGTTGATACTTCCTTGACAGCTCTCAAGAAGATGATTCCCTTCGTTAATTTGGTTGGTCAGCATCGTTGGTCCGTAAATCAAACCCTTGAACATATGGACAGCATCCATACAATCACTCTCGATCACAAAGTTTTTCCAGTTTTGTTGGTAAGCTAGCGAGATACCCCGATAAATAGCCCATATTTCTGCTTCAGTTCCTTGACAGTCTTCCAGTTTTCCCATGAATCCCAGCTTCCACTTTCCTTTATCATCACGGCAAACACCTCCAAAACCCGCAGCCCCCGGGTTTCCTCTCGCACAACCATCCACATTAATTTTAATAATACCTGCAAAGGGAGGAACCCACTTAGAATTTGGGTTATGGTTATAAAAAAGGGAATTAGAAATTGGGTTAGAGAAAGCTTCCTGTATGAATTTTTCCGGGCGAAACACATTCTGCACACAATGTCCTTATGCTCAAGGATATTGTTAAACACTTTGTTGTTTCTTCTAAGCCAAACAGTCCAAATAGTAATCGCAAAGAGACAACATGTGCTTTTGTTCTTAATATTCTCATAAAGCCACATCTTGAGGGGCTTGGTAAAGTTATCACCAGCCCATCTAGAACCCCAGATACCCATCCAGATAGTTTCAGCCCTAGGACAATGCCTAATGAGGTGATTAAGATCTTCCACCCCAGAATTGCACATTGGGCAATCATCAAAAAGGGTGAAACCTCTCTTTTTACGGTTCTCATTTGTGAGAACCTTCCCATGAAGCACCGTCCAAAGAAAAAAACACATCTTAGGAGGGACTTTTAACTTCCAAATTTTGATCCACACACTGTCAAAAACCCCCTCACAGGGGTTACAAATACTGTTAATGCTGTTATAGGCAGCATTCACCGAAAAAGGGCCTTTAGGACATCCGTCCCAAAAAGGCGTATCGACAATGGAGGGGTGAGAAGAAATCACCACCTTTTTTATATTATCCAGGTCCTCCCCAGAAAGGACATTAGCCAAAGAGTTTAAGTTCCAGTGGCCCTGACTATCCGAGAAGTTGATCACTTTCAAGTTTCTGTCACAAGAGTGATTGGGGTAAGACACCACCAGAGGCTTTCTACCCAACCACCAATCGTACCAAAAAGACACCTTACTACCGTCACCAACTTTCCACTTCACATTACACAAAAAAGTTTTAGTGCTGACAATCCCTTTCCAAGTAGGAGAACTAGAGATCTTTCTAATGTAATCTTGAAGGGACACATTTTTTAAATACTTAGCTTTAATGGTTTTAGTCCAAAAGGGACTCTTTCTCAAACAAAAGTTGCCAACTCAGCTTCAAAAGAAAAGCCCAATTGGTAAACTTGGCTTTTTTGAGACCAAGGCCTCCCTCGGCTTTGGGAAGACATATCTTATCCCATTTGAGAAGATGAATTCTTCTTTTATCAGCCAAATCACCCCACACAAAATTTCTACAAATCCGGTCAATTTTATTACAAGTACTAATCGGAAATGGGAGAACTTGCATAAGATAAGACGGCATGGTGGCAAGAACACTTTTAACTAATATAACCCGCCCAGGAAGGGAGAGAATCTTAGTTTTCCAGCCAGCTAATCTCCTTTGCAAATTACTCACAATTTCCTTAACATGCCTGCTACAAAATCTGTCATGCACCAAGTTAACCCCCAGATATTTACCAAGATCAGTAGTAGTAGGGATTTTAATAATATTCTTGATATTGTTTCTCATATTTCTGGGGGTATTTTTAGAAAATAAAAGTTTAGACTTGGCAAAATTAATTTTCAGACCAGACAAATTAGCAAAATCATCCAACACTTCAGATATAACATAACAGTTATCAATGGTCGCTTGTCCAAAAAGCATAAGATCATCGGCATAAAAAAGGTGTGAAAAGCAGGGACCCTCCTTATAGGACTTGACACCTTTCCACATTTTATCCGCAACCAAAAAATTTATCATTTGGGAGAGCCTCTCCATACAAAGCACGAAAATATAGGGGGAAAGAGGATCTCCTTGGCGGATCCCTCTTCCCGTTTTAAACTCCTCCAAAATATTCCCATTCCAAATAATGGTTGTTTTAACACTCGTAATGCAGCACATGATTAACTCAATCAGATGAGCAGGGAACCCGAACATATTCAGCGTTTCAAAAATAAAGTTCCAGGAGATTCTATCATAAGCCTTTTCTAAGTCAATTTTCAGAATCATACCACCCTTTCTGCCTTTTCTCTTATTGAGGGTGTGGATAATCTCTTGCGTAATGATGATATTATCTTTCGTAGCCCTCCCCGGGATAAAACTTCTTTGGAAAGGACTAACAATATCAACAAGATGGGGCCTCAGTTTGTTCACAATAATCTTAGTGATGGCTTTGTAACTCGAGTTACATAAACTGATGGGCCTAAAATTCTTAATACTTTCCGGGTTATCACCCTTAGGTATAAGACAGATAAGAGTTTTATTGAGGTCCTCGGGGATGGAGCAAGAATTAAAACAGTTAACCACAAAGTTACAAACATCTTTGCCAATAATATTCCAGAAAGTTTTGTAAAAAATGGGTTGAAACCCATCACAGCCCGGGGACTTAAAGGATTTCATCTCCCAAAAGACATCTTTAATACTTTTTTCGATCACAGGTTCAGAAAGATGGTTTTCCGCCTCGACCGACAATTTAGTACAAATACTATCATTCCAATCAAAATTAAGAGAGAAGGGAGTAGGATCAGTGTCCGGATTGAAGCGGGTTTGAAAATAATAGTAACATGCACTTTTAAAGCATTCTCCTCCTCAATCCAAATGCCATTATCGTCTTTAAGTAATCTAATCTCTTTTCTTTTCCTCTTAATTAAAGCCGAAACATGAAAAAATTTCGTGTTTCTATCGCCATTACGAATCCAGTTGCATCTAGATTTTTGAAACCAAAAAAGTTCTTCTTGCTTCAAAATAATATTATACTTAGAAATAAGGTCTTTTTCTAGAAAATGCAGGTTGTGAGCATATTTAAGACTCTGAGCTTTCTGAATTCCTTCAAGTCTAGCCAAAATCCACCTTTTGTTTCTCATGATATTACCAAACACAGAAATATTCCACTTACTGATATCTTTAGCAAGAATGTTAGTTTTATCAATTAAGTCATAGTTATTATGTTTGTTCCAACAATCAGAAACTAGGTATTTGAAATCTGGATGAGATAGCCAAGCAGCTTCGAATCTAAAAGGACGATTAACAGGGGTTAAAGGAGTCATACCATCCACGTGAATAAGCATTGGAGCATGGTCGGAGTACGTTCTAGGCATATTCCTCACCATTCCTTCGGGAAACTCGGCCCTCCATTCAGGATTGCAGCAAGCCCGGTCGAGCCTCTCCATGGTGTTTTCAAAGCCCTCTCTGTTGTTGGTCCAAGTGAGCTTAGGGTCGTTGCATCCGAGATCCATGAGATTGCACTTGTTCAGGTTTCTTTGGAACTTCTCCACCCTAGCTCTGTTAGAGGAAGTGTTGAAGCTGCGTTTCTCATTAATACTGGAATAATCATTTAAATCGCCAGCAATCAACCATGGATCTTCGGAGTCACCCATTTGATGTTCAAAATCATCCCACAAGTCTTGTCTGATGTTAGGATTTGGGCTACCGTAGACAACTGAGATGACCCACTCCCTGTAGTGTTCTCGTCTAACAATTGCAGTGATGGCTTGGTAGGAGATGGATTGGGTGTTAACTGTGACCTCCACAGGATCCCAAATAAGCCAGATTCCTCATTTTCTCCCCACGGGGTCAATGAAACTAAATCCAGTGAAGCCGAGATTATTGAAGAAATCTCCCATAGAGGACAGAGTGACCTTAGGCTCAATGATGATCGCCATTTGAAACTTATGCATCCCTTTCATATCGGAGAAAGTACCTTTAAAAGTGCTGTTACCGGCACCACGGCAATTCCACGCTAAAATTTTTAACGACTTAGAAAAATTATCGGGGATCAGGGAAGGTACCTCAAAGTACTGATCAATTCTGCAAATTCTTTTCTGATCGAAATCCATCGGCCTCATCTCCGAGAGTCTCACTGAGTGCCATCGCTGTTCCATGTCTTCTCTCCAGTCCATCGATATCTTTAATTTGACATCCTTCCTCCACCAAGCCAACCCCAATGGTTGGATCGTTGCTGTTTCTGCCTCTAGTCTTGCTCGGATTGGTTCGTAATCCAACATGACTGTTTCGTTCTCCTGGATCTCCATGACCTTGAGGGTTGATCAGGATTTGATGTTTGAATTTAGGGTTAGCAACAGAGAGCGTATTGGTGTTAACCCCCTTCTCTGGGCTTTTCATAGCTCCTCGTCTACAGCCCTGATCTCTCTTTGATGCGACTCTTGCTCAGTGCCCTGGTCCACTGAATTGAATTTGAAGTCTTTCAACTGATTCTCGCTAGCATCGAGCGGTTCCTCTTCGATCTCCATCTCCCTAGCAGATTTTATGAGAGTAGTCGTATCAACCAGATCTCTTAACTGAATTTCTTGATCAGATGAAGGATCTGCTTTATCAAACGCCTCGAATTGACCGAAAATTTCTCTGACTTTCGACGTAATTGAAGCTGCCTCAATATTCTCTGCAACCGTGTCCATAGGAAGCTCTTCTCCCTTATCCTCTCTGTTGCTTAGACTAACACTTTTACCAGGTATACCCTCCATCATTTCTTTAACTTCCATGTTGATCCTTCCCATAGGGGCATAAATTTGGGTCCCTTTAGCATTGCCAGAAGTAGACGGGTTTGGGCTGAAAGCATTAAAACGATTGTGGACACTAACTTTTGGGTTAGAGCCACTGGCCTGATTGGTAGCCAGATTGGGCTTTTCCCCGGCAGGCCCACTGGACGACTTTGGGTTGGGCTTCTTTTGATTTGTATTTGAAATCTTGGCCTTCCTCTTAGGGATTTCCCATTTAGCTTCTCTTCTCATAATCTCCTGATCCACTTTGGAAGCCTCTTTGTTCGATGCTTCTCCTGTCAGGATCCGTTCTGAATTTTCAACGACATTCTCGTTAATCTTTGGATACGACGTCAGCGCCGTCGTCAGGATAGGAGTTTCCAGCGGACATTTAGCTTTCCGGTGACCTATCTTACCACAACCAAAACAAATGCAGTAAATATGTTCATAAGTGACATTATACGAGTGTTTTCCGATCGTGAAATTTGGGATCAAAGGCTTGTCCAGATCTATGAAAACACATATTCTGGCATACTTTCCCCGAGTGCCAAAAACTGTAACCATATCAATCTTCAGGAGATTACCGAAACATCTCGAGATCTTTCTAAGAGTTGTTTCATCATAATACTCAGATGGTAACTGTGGAAGTCTAATCCAGACTGCCGTTTTGGGATTGGAAGCTGCAGAGGGTTTGAAATCTCTTTCCCATCTTCTAACAGTAAGATAATGGTCCAAAATAATCCAATGACCTCCAGTTAACACTTTAGTGTAATCAATTTTGTCCGAGAAATTCACAGTGAAAAATCCTTCACCGAGGTCTCTAAAAGAGTACTCTCCAGATAAATTCCACAGTTTCAAAGCTTTATCTTCTAAGAATTTGAAACCCAGATTTCTTCCCAGCAATTTAACAATTAAATAGTTAACAAATGGTTTAGCAATGTATTCGAGAAAAAAATCGGAGAATAAGACTCTAGGGTTCAGAGGATTACTCAAATCGAGATCTTTTCCATCTTCCTCAGCGGGGAATTCAATTTCTTCCACAAACAGTTTCTCTTTTGTGGCATCACCCACAAGAATCTGTTTGAAGGAGTAATCAAAATCACAATTTCTAACTCGTTCATCAGAAGCATTCGCAATTCCGCTCAGAGTTCCTCTGCTATTGCATCCCTCTGTTGGGAATTCTTCTGAATCAACATCCATAGCCTCCTTACCTTTAATCTTTCGGGTGCTTCTTGAGAGTTGGTCGGACTCCTCAACTGAGGAGCCGATCTGATTTTCTATCGGAAGAAAGAAGCTCACAGAAGACATGTGAAGCGCTTATTTAGATTCTTAACCAATGAACATCATTCTTAGTGCTAACTTATCAAAGTAAATGGCCACCATGGAAAAGCTAGGAGGTGAGAAAAAAACTTACTCTTCATGTTCCATTTGTCAATTAATTGTTGTAGATAAAGACATGTGGAGCGCTTATTTAGATTCATAACCAATGAACATCATTCTTAGTGCCAAATTATCAAAGTAAATGGCCACCATGGAAAATGACTCATCAAGTAACGCCCACATTTGTACTTATTATTCAATTCTTCAATTTTGCTGTTAATGACAACTACTAAATAATTTGATTATATGAGTTACTAAATTGCTAATATAAATTGAATGATAATTACGCTAATAAAATAAGTTACTAAAATGGTAATAATAAGATCTTTTTTCAGCAACTAATAACGTATTTTGGATGTATTGTATAACAAGTAAAATCCATAATTTAATATGTAAATACAAATATTACATTATCAATTCCATGATACACCATTTAACCTCTATATGGTCCATCATAGAGGAGAACTGATAAAATTTATGTCCGGAGAAGAAAATGCTTAACAAATTATGTTGTGCAAATGGTATGAAATAATTAAAAAATATTTTTACTTAAGAAAAGAAAGAAAATTTAGAATTGCCAATAGAAATTTATCTGTTATACAAGAAAATCATATTACTTATATAAATAGAAATCTTGCATCAAATATTGTAATAACTTTTTTTAACAATGTCAAAAAAATTACATCACGTGATGAAAAATATAATGATTGATAATACTCCCATTCCAACTCCACACGACAATAGATAAATAAAAATGAGCATAAAACGTATAATCGTGGCACCATTACGACTCTACACATTATTACAAGTAACTATTTATATATTATCTTACGGCTACACTTTCTAAGTATTTTAATATGATTAAATAATTCACTTTATTGTTTTCTATTTTTTTTTTTGAAATGGGAAAATATATAGACTTAGGACAGATTTTTATCTGTCAAATATTCAGTACAAAGAAATTCTGGACAAACAACACACCAAGTTACTACGTTTGGTGCACCAGAACCATATTTATTGTTTTACTATTGTTATCACTTAAGATGCTCTATTTCATATCCAATATGATGTAAGAATATTATTCGCTTAATCAATAATTCAATCTCCTTTTATAATTCATGTACATATATATATATATATATATTATCGTGGAAGTTAAAAAATCTTGACTTAAGAAATCTGGTAATTTAAAATATTGTCCATACTTATTAAAATTTCTAAAAACAGTGCTGAAGATAGGTAGAAAAAGAATATGAAAATGAAGAAGGGAACATGTAATCGTGGTACCACTACGACGCCCCACGATATTACATGTTTGACTATTTGTATAGTGACGATCTATAGTTAGACTCTCCGTATGTTGTAATAATTTTGGCATTCACATCATCGTTTTACTACTGTTATCACTTCTACTATTCTATGTCTTATCCGAAATTCATTTTATATGACATTTTTTCGTAATAATTATGTATACAAATCGCACAGTAGGTCTATTGCATTCAAGCAAATTTTTAACGAATTTTCATCTTGTATGGCAATATTCTAATGTATTTGGTTTGCTGCATGTATAAACTTATGTCAATATTACGTAAGTTTATAATTATTGACATGACGAATCCGGTAATTGCAAAACATTGCCCACTCTCATTTATGTTTATAAATTTGCTTTAATTTACTTTAAAAGTTACTATCAATTATTTAATTTTTGGTTGGTACTTTTGTAAAGGCTGAAAAAAGTATCACTATATAATGTCAAGTTTATTTTGGTCCAAAAATGATATTACAAGGATTATCTTTTATCATAAGACAAGAGAAAAAACCTTACATTCTTTCATTTTAATTTTTAGCAGAGAAAAAATAAAATTCATATCCTCAGGTGTTGCTCAATTGTAGGATCTTATCGACGTTCATGAATGACAAATCATAGATGCACCATGGAATCAGATTAAAATGGTACAATTATATATATTTTCATCAACTTAGTTCACGAACTGGAGATAACAGTCAATGTGGTCACATTCCCCGCAAATTATAGCACCACCTCTAGGTCCCAAGACTGATAGAACTATGGTAAGTGACTTCTATGAATGATGATTAAGTTTTCAACCACGCTATTACGTGAAATCACCTCGAATATGAAAAAAATTATGATAAACAAAATAAAAAAAGGTAGTGTTCATCTAAATCAAAAATTTCACTTTTTATGTAAAATTTGTAATTTCATGACTCTCTTAGAAACATATTATTTTCATGTTTCACAGTTTGGACTAAGGTAAGAACAAAAAACTCTTATTGGCACATCCTTTTTTTTTCTAAAATTGGATGAGCTGAATTGCATTTCTAGAATAATGAGCGGATTTGCTTTTAAGTTGAGATAGTTTGTTATGAACATTTAGTTAATATTTTATAAATATTAAATAAAGAAATGCTGATTCATTATATTTTTAGGAGTTTCATATGAGAGAAAATATGAATGCCGTGAACTTTAAAATTGTCTATCACCTAAACTATATGTAAATGATAAGTTTTTTAATTAGTATTAAATAAATATAGAACCGCTGGTCGAATATTCTCACTCTATTCAAGAGGAATATCAACATCACTTGTATCTCATAAAGGAAAAATGGAGGTGAAATAAAAATTTGTAATTAATTTTTTTTGTACTATCTTTTTCTCCCTATAGTTTTTTATTATTTATGAAAATAGTCTTGACAATCTGTTGTACATTATCTCTCAGGTAAAATCCACTATCCACATCATTACCATCATTGAGACTTCGCGAGTAAGAAATTGTAAGTATTTTTTTTCGAATAAATGCATTTGAGCAACATAAATTAAACATTTCATATAATATTTGAAGTCATGTCTTTTATGAATAGGTCATCGGTTTGATTTCTTTTTCTATTCTTTAGTACAACAAACCACATTGACAGTGATACAATTTCTGATATTATGTTATTATTTAATGTAAAAATATGGATCACGATGTGCTTAGTTTTCACTTAAATATTTTTCTTAGTGAATTTAGAGGAATTTCATGTTGTTCAAAGACAAGACACAAAAAGTATTTATAAAACATACGATGCCATTTCATAATGGTTTAAATTTAATTTAATTTTCTTATATGTATGCTGGATCATGTTATGATTTTCTTTACTTCTTCCTCATGAGATTTAATTAGAGATCAATTTCAGCAACACGATTGGTACAAAAAATAAACATGCTCTTCTTAGAGCTTACTTCTCAGAAATCCTGGTCAAATTTGTTACATTTTTCAATAAGAATTTACCTAATACTGTTGGATACGTTTATTTTATTGTAATTTTCATAAAAGTGAAAAAATTGAACTTATGGCTGACCTGCGCATCGCGCGGGGTATCGCCTATAATATAGTGCTCTGATTGAACGTGGAATTGCCATTTGTAAATTCTTAATTTTTAAAGTGTTGACATGTGTTTCGTCATATCATCAATTTCCATGAACAAGCCAATAAAACATTGCCATGTCATGAATGACTCCTCATGTAACTTAATTTGAAGATATTTAATCCTATGTCATTACTCATCATGTAACTTAATATTAAGATATTAACTATCCATTAATCCGATGGAGTTACAAAAAATAATGGATTCTCAATTTACCATTGAATCGTTCCGCACATATTTTCTTAATCTTTTATGTGGTTCCTTACGTATTTTCTTAACAGCTAAAGTGGTTTTTCCTATCAATATAAAATGCAACAACATATTTTCTTAACCTTTTCTATAGGTCATGCACATATTTTCTTAACATCTCAAAAAGAGATGGGAATGCGGTAACAAACACGACTTATTTTAATTTTTTTAAGAATTTAAGAAACATAAATCTTTGAAGAAAAAAAAATACAAACTCCATGATATATATGCGGGAGAATGATTTTTTTTTTTTTTTTTCGTAAAATGTGGGATATGCCCCCTAACCAATGAGTAGGTTTCCGTTATGTGTTATTTCTCCATGGTTAAGTTGAGAAAATGTCACTTGAATGATATTGTATGAACTAAGCTGTTGATAATCTGTACAATATATATATATATATATATATATATATATATTATAAAAGCATGAAATTTCCGAGAATGAATATCAAAAAGCCACGTGTCAATTAATTTGCATAAAAAGACCTTCTAGATATGGTTATTTTGCTTTACAAAAACATGTTCACTGAAATAATCAAAAGGTAAAAAGCAAAATTTTCTACTTAAACTGATCTCCTCTAGAAAGAAAAGGTAATCAATTTTATCCTAAAAAAGTCTATTAACTATGGTTATTTTGCAAAGAAGAAGAAAATTGATGAAAATTGATATCAAAATATAAAAATTTAAACGAACAAATGCAAGACGCGAAGTGATCATCATTTTTTTCAACTCTATAAGGATTCATAAACAGGTTTGGAACAATTAATTTAGCACACTGGAGGGGCCTGATGCGGAATTATTTTATCAATCACACCGGAAGAGATTTGCTTTCTCGAGATTGTTATGTTTTAAGGTTATACAGGATCTATCTGACCATTTTTCAAACGTGTCCTGTACCTCCTATCTCTTTTTAACAATAGTTTCTTGCCAATTTGAATTGAGGTTTTATGATTAATGAATCATGTTGGGTAACTCTGAACCTTCTATCAGAAACTCTAGAGCATAGAATTCATTTATTCCTCCTTACTTACATATTATGTACTTTGATACATTATGTTAATAACTACTTATAGGTGATGGTTTTGCATATTGACAAAAGGAAAAAAAATCATTTTGTTGAAACTAGATAAAAAAAAGTAATGTGGATAAGTCTCATCTGAAAGAGTGTCAACCGATCTACGCATCAATTGGGGTCTTTTTATAGGGTATCATAGTGTTTTCGGGCAAGCTAGGGGGGCACGCGCTCCCATGTCCCTACATGGCTCCGCCACTGATTTTGGTGGTACGAATCGTATGTATAGAGACAACATCGTGCCTTATGCAGAGATTTATAATTCTGAACGTGACTAAGTGGGAAGCAGTGTTCGGGGGTGGTGGTCACATGGTGCCTTTTGTGTGCCCTAGCAACCATGTTGTGTTCTTGGACCAATATCAAACCAAACACATTCTTGTTCGCACTTAACGTAGTGATAGTTTCTACACATATAACACAACTGTCAGTTCATTCACCCTCCGGGAGCTTGTTCTCTTCAATTGTTTGAGAAAGTTGCTGTGAATTTTAGATAAAATGTGTTTCATAAATATTACGTGAAACTTGTGGTGAAATATTGAAATAGCAATTTCGTGTTTCGTAAAATAAACTGTGAACCTCCTGTGACATAGTAAAATGAAAAAAATATATTACGTGTATAAATTCGGTAAAGATTAATACTGAATATTTTAAAAAAAAAATTAAGGTTAAAATCGGTTAAAGATAAACTACTCAAAATAAGGTTTCGGAAAAGCATATCTTCCCTTGCTTCCTTAAAATTGTCGCGGGACAGCAAAAACTGTAAAGCCATGAAATATCTATAGGGGTCAAACTGTGATAATTTAAAATTTTGAGTTAGTTGTGTGAATTTATTTTTCAGCAGTGCTTGCTGACATCTGGTCAACTAGAAATATCTGGAATGTGAATTCAAATGGGGTTAAATATGAAAATATTATAAATTGGGCCAAACTTATAATGTCTAAAAACTTGAATATATAGCTAATGCGTGGCCAATCTCAGATTTCTGGATGTTGTGGGAAATTAAGCATGTAGATAAAATCAGTGGGTCAAGTATGAAATTTCTTGAACTGAATTTTTACATAATTCCACTCTTACCCTAACTTTGGGAAAATTGCGCTTGCAGCCCCCTTGTGCATGAAAGCCACTTGTCATTCTCATTGTGACACTTCAAGAGTGAGGTGGCAGTATTTCAATTTTCTCCTCCAACACCTACTGCATTGGGTGAGATAAAACTCTTCTTCCTCTAACTTCACCTTCTACATCTTCTCCACCATCCACCATTTCCATCGCAGAACCCCCACCACCCCGCCATGAAATACAAAAATGCTTCACCTGGAAGAAGTCCCAACCCGACGAGCAAAATCCCTCTAACAATTTGGATGTTGGTGAAGGGACGAGGGAGATAATCGGGTTTGAAGGTGAGGAACCCTAATTGCTTTGTTGGTTGGTTTCTCCCTCTCCATTCGTTTTCATTACCATTAAGCTAGATTTTGTTGATCCCGAGGCTAAGGCGAGGTCGGGAGCCCAGGCAATAAATAATTCTTTGAAAAACCACAGGTCTCCAAATTTAGGCCGAGCTTGGCGCCGAAAACCACCATGGCCACAAGAGCTTCGGTAAGGCCTTGTTATTGTTTCTTTTTCGCCGTTAATTGAAGCAATATGGTCCATGAAATACCCTAAGAATGTTAAAAGCATCTTTTCACAACCAAGCCGCAAATTTGTTGGGTTTCAACCGGTCATATGATCATTTTTCTGGGGACGAGGCAGCCCTGTTCCGGGGGCTGCAACTCCTTTGTTGTGAGTCCTTTTTGAGTGATTCTTGGCTCCCGGGAAACCCTTAACTACCCCTCACAGTTCCCTTTCGAATTTTCCTGGTATATTTCATCTCTAACATGCCCGAATTTGAGCTTGAAGTTGCTTCTCTTCGTGTTCTGGAAAAAAAAAATTTCAGACTTGAAAATTCATCTCAACTTTGTGATTTAATATAGATGCCAAAAATCAACCAATTTGAATACAATTCTTGCTGTGATTTCTTGGGATATTTAGGCACAACTATCATCTTAATTTGGTCTCGGGAATCAGTTTCTATGTAATACCGTGTTTTTATAATAGGGCCAATTTTTTACTTTTCGTATAATTTAGATGTGAATTGTATGACGAGAGGGGAGTTAGTTGTAGTTTCAGAAAAAATGAGCTAGTTAAGTTGGGGGTAGAAACTGTATTTTGTAGAAACTCTAAAGCCAAATGAGCAATTAAATAAAAATAGATAAAATAAAACAACATTAAACCAATTTTTTTCCACATCCCCAACACCTGCCAACGGGTTTCTCCCATTTACACACAATCTCTCTTCTCATTTTTTTTCTTCTATTTAAATCTCTTCTTCATATTCTCCTTCACACCCGACAACACCACCAACGCCATCACCACCACCACCATCACAGCCACCACCTCATATTCCACCTCATCTCTCTCTCCTTACCTTCGCCCTCTCTGTCGCACACCAGGACCGGAAGCAGCCCCGCCAAGGAGGCTGCCAGCCACCGAAGTAGCCGGCGAACCCACCCCAACGGGAACCACCGCCAACACCACCTGCTTATCTCCATTCTCTATGTTTTGAACCCCTAACTCTTGTCCTCCCTATTTCGATCCAAGAAGAGACAACATCAGCAGCAGCTAGTTGTAGAGAGGACCCAGAGCCACCACCACCGCCAGCGACACCATGTTTTTCGGTGAGAAGCTCAACCGAGCTAACCGGAGAGACCCACCCTTCAATTTTGGTATCAATCAACTGCTGGAGGTCCAAGGAGTCTAGAAACACCATCCAACAGAGCCAAGGACGCCGCAGTCACCGGCGAGGAACTCCACCGCGATGACCATCGACAACGAACTTGAACGGCCTCGTTTCTCGACCGTTTTTCACTATTTTTGGCTTGGGTAAACTCTAAATCACCTAATTTTACGTTTTAGTCAATCAAAATCATGTCTTGTAGCTTGAATCCTCGTTTAGATTGAAAAAATTTGATAGTTCATGTTAGGGGGTGAGAGTGTCTTTTCAGAAACTTTGGGGGGGGGGGGTTAAAGTGTCTTTTATAAAACTTATCTTGTGAGTGTAGGGAGGGGCCGCCTTCTGTATTTTAGAATAACTTGAGGGCTTCTACATGTCTTTTACTTAAACACACTTTACATAAAAATAAAAATAAAGATTTTGGAATAAAAATATTTTCTACAAATACTAGTTTTTGTCCTCATCGTATAAATGTGATATGGCTCTTGAAATAGTGCACAAGTCGCTCGATAGAAATTAAACTAGAAATGTTTTATTAAATCGTAAGGAAATAGTGTGTTTAATCAGTTTTCGAAACATAAATTAATAGCGTTCTAACTATAGACGCGTAGTTTTTAAGAAGATATGTGGGGAAATTAACAAGTGGGTTTCGGGTTAGTCTAAAATTATTAAGTAGGATTCTTGTTATGACTTATAGCGTTGTATTTGGGTTGTGATAAGTTAGAAGCTCCATTTGTAGGTGACGGTTTCGTAGGCGAGAACTACATCTAAGACGTGATGTTGGATTAAGGTAAGTAATATGACTAGTGTTGCGTGTCTTTCCGTCTTTCGTGTATCGCGGGCGTTATTTGTACCATACGTGATGTATTTGAATTCTTTACTTGAAAAACTCTTCTTGGAAAGTATCACATGAAAGATGATAATCAAAAACTAGAATCCTAAAGAAGAACATCTAAGTTTCTATTGTAAACTGAGAAAGTACTGTTCAAATACATCTACCATATTAGGCCCTCATTACCTAGTTCTTGGGCCACAATTATCAAAAGTATTAAACCGCTCACATATTGGTCAAACACAAATATCTCTCATAAACATACATCGAATATTATGAAAACTGCCACACCGGATTTAGTTGGAGCTCCTTACTCGATTTTACATCTTGAAAGAAAAGTCGTAATGATGTAAAGTGGAAGTTGTTGTGCGTGGGTTTGTACCATATCCCTGATATGATACGTTTCAGAGAGATTGTGATTGGTTATTGATGTGTGGTTATGAGGCTCTGTGATGTGAACCTCCATGTGATTGCAATACGTTATTGACTGCGCTTTTGCACATTATGAGAAAGTGGTTTTGGATTGGATATGGTCACGCCCCTTATCAACTAGATAATAAAATGAATTCATGGACTCAATATCCTATCATTGAGAAAAGAGAACGATGTCCTTATGAGATTTAAAGTGATGAGTGAATCACATCACACACTTATTCTCCTTGAAACCTGCTTTGAAAATAATGCTCGTATGAACATTGAACTTATATATACTCTCAAGTATTGAGGCTAACATAAACAGCTGTTTTCAAAAGCTCATATCTCCTGGATTATCTATTGAAACTGTTAACTGTTTTCCTCTCTAAAAGCAATATCTAAATACTCCAAATCATCTTCTCTGAGTCTCTTCCTGATTCCTTGTGGATTCTCCTCAAATGTAGCTCAAAGCAGCTACATAACCATAAAATCGTTAATAAATGATTTCAAACTGTCAAGTTCTGTCAACCATATCTCTCTGAGTATCTATTGAAACTGCATTATGATTTCTCCTGTGAGAAGATGGCTAATAATACTCTAATCATTCCCACACGAGCATTTCTCATATCCTTGATACATTGCTTAGAAATCAAGTTCAAAGTGACTAGCTTGAAAGGGTCTAAACCCTCAATTATATTCCAAGTGTTGGACTGCTGTTTTTCTGTCAACTTTGACTAATACTTTCTCCTTAACTTCTCTGAGTTTTTGGACTTCCTATATGATTTGGAAACCTCAACCTTCAATATTCAAAACACACCTCTCAGTTATCAAATCGCTTCATTGGACCAGAAACAGACTGTGAAAGTTAACTAGTTGAGAATACCTATTCTCCCCTTAGACTTTTTATTTGACTCATTAGATGACTTAATTGACCAGAGCATTGATAACTCTCTATTAGAGTTATATTTCTTGCACGTTTTATATTATTTTACGTGATTTATGGGTTAATAATCTTAGTCTTACACTATGATTAGAGAGAAAATATAGAAGTTTAGCTCTAGGCGTTGGTTTGTTAATCCTAGCATTTCTTGTATGATTTTATGTATTTTTTATCACTTTTGATCTTACGGGTTATGTTCGTGTTGTTTTGGCAGGAAACGGAGCTTGGGAAATGAAGTGGAGAGGAAAAACGGGCGTTGGAGATTATTCAGGAGCTCAAACGGAGAAGAAATCAACAAAGTAATGGTGAAAAGACATGGAAAGGGGAGGAAAGTGTCATTTAATCAGGTTTTGTAGTGACACTTTAACCCCCTCCCCATACGTAGCCAAAATTTGGAGCAAAAATGGAAGAAAACTCACTGTTTTGCACGATCAGATGATCTAGGGTTTGGTTTTTTTTTTTCTTATTCTTCCTCTTTCAAATCTTGTATGGAGAAACTACTTAGCTTTTCTAGATTGGTTTCAAGTAGATAAAATCTTTTTCTAGGCATCTCTAAGAGAGCCTAGGGTTGTGTAGATGATTAATTTTTCGGATTCGTAGACTTTGTTTCATGATTGTGATTTGATTTATTGAAAAAACTCTTAGTTTCTTGACTTTATTGTTGATCTTAGTCTAATGACACGATTAGGATATGATTTGATATTCAACGAAACTAGGAGTTATTCATGAATCAATTTCTTGTTTAAAATTAATATTCGTTCTAGTTACACGTTCTTGTTCTATGCTTAATCTTTAGTATGAATGGAGTAGCTACCCAGATGTACTAGATAATTAGATGAGTGTACAATAGTGACTTAGCCTAATTGAGATGAGAACTTGAACACAATCCCGAATCACCAAGACCGAAAAGGAGAAGTGTTAGGATTGGCCTAGTGTGGTTAGATTTGGTAGGATTACTTAGCTGTTCTGTGGTGGGCCGACATGTGCCGTTATCGTACCAGTAGATGACAAGCTAGAACGGATCAGTAGACAACATGAGACCGAGAGGAGATTGCAGTTAACCGAGATGTAAAATGACATGAGACCGACAGGATAATGTCATAGTATATTACCCGGCTGAACTAGGATAGGATTGACGTGTTATATAGCTGAACCGTAATTCGTCTACATCCCTCGGTGATCTAGAGATCGGGATATTTGTTTCCTAATTAAGAAAAAATACAAAAATATTAGTCTATTTGTTATTTTAATTTAGTTTCTTGTTTGGGGGAGACAACTCTTTTAATCATTAAATTTTCCTCCTTGTACCGTACTTTAAATTAATTGACTAATTAAATCTCAAGTCTCTCCTCGTGGGATCGATAACTTGGGGTAGAAATAAAACCCCTATATTGCTTGACCGTGCACTTGCGCATACGCGTTAAGAAATCGCGTCAAGTTTTTGGCGCCGTTTCCGGGGACATCGGTAGATTATTTAGTTTGGAGATAGTTTAGAGTACTTCTATTTAGTTTTTATTTTGTTTTCTTTTCTATCTCTGTGCTTCACGAGTGTCTTGTGAGTTTGTTTTCTCATGAACAAAGGAAGCAAGAGATTCTACTAAGCATGTGGAGCGAAGACTATTATTCTGGTTCCCCTACTGTTTCTACTGCAGGGGTAACCATGAAGAAGATGATGCATGCATAAGTTGGTGCTATCGATGCGGTATTTATCATGATAACAGCGACCCATGCCGAGTTCATCCACCCCAGCTCCTTCAGCAGCCAGAAGAGGATTCACGGACAACTTGGAGCTTTTGTGGGAGATGATAAATTTAAATAGGAATAAAGTTGAGGAATTGGAGATGACAGTGGCAAGGTTATCGTATACAAAAGAAGTTTCGTAAAGTATCATCCAAGTTTCAAAAACTACAAAATAACCCCAAATTAAAAATTGATATCATCATAGATGTCAATTAACACCATTATACTTTAAAATTGAGAAAAGTCATTGATATGTTTGAAATACTAATTTCTCTAAATTTTCACATATTTTCCGAAATGACCAAGTAACCCCTTACTTAAATACGGGGTATTACAAAACCACTAAGTACTCCGTTGGCGAGTCACTTCAAACTTTTGATAGACTAGAGTCCAGCTACAGATGAGGCAAAGGACTACATGGATAAAGTTCCTTATGCATCTGCTGTGAAAAGCTTGATGTATACTATGGTATGCACACGTCCAGATATTGCCCAAGTAGTGGGAGTTGTTAGCAGATTCATGAGAAATCCCTGTAAGGAGCATTTGAGATCTGTGAAGTGGATTTTCAGGTATCTGAGAGCGACACAGGATGTAGCTTTGTGCTATGGAGGGTCAGAGACTAGTTTGAAATGATATGTTAACTCAGACATGGCAGGTGATCAGGACAGAAGAAAGAGCACTATAGGCTATGTGTTTACACTTGGCAGTGGAGCAGTCAGTTGGGTTTCGAGGTTGCAGAAAATTGTTTCCCTGTCTACTATTGAAGCCGAATATGTAGCAGCTACGGAAGCGTGCAAAGAGATGGTTTGGCTACAGAATTTCTTGAGGGAACATGGGAAGAAGAAGAAGAAGAAGAAGAAGAAGAAGAAGAAGAAGAAGAAGAAGAAGAAGAAGAAGAAGAAGAAGAAGAAGAAGAAGAAGAAGAAGAAGAAGAAGAAGAAGAAGAAGAAGAAGAAGAAGAAGAAGAAGAAGAAGAAGAAGAAGAAGAAGAAGAAGAAGAAGAAGAAGAAGAAGAAGAAGAAGAAGAAAAGTTGCAAGTTGTATAGTGACACTCAGAGTGCAATTCATCTGGCGAAGAATTCCAGTTTTCATGCAAGGAAGAAACACATCGACATCAGGTATCACTTCATTCGTTCATTATTTCAGAAAGACGTGATTAAGTTGGAGAAGATCCACATGAGCCAGAATTCTACGGATATGTTTACCAAGGTTGTGACCTTGGAGAAGCTGAGAACCTGCTCGGCTTCGGTTGGCCTAGTTACGTGTTGAGAGGCCAAGTCCACACTCATGGAGGATGTTAAATTGAAGCTGGGAGAAGTACACTGAGAGTTAATCAGTCTTCAAGTGGTAGATTGTTAAGTGTGAAGACTGTTTTGTAACCTAGTCTAAATTAGAGGGGCTTACAAGCAATTTCATGTTAGTTATCTCTATATATTATTAACCTAGATCTAGGGTTAGGGTATCACATCAGAGAGAGAGGCTGAGATAGATCTGATTGTATTTTTCATCCGTTCATCATAGTGAAGTTGGTGTGGACCGTGGATGTAGCCAATTTGGTGAACCACGTTAATCGTCGTGTTCTTGTTCGTGTATTTTTGTTTTACTTTTCGTTGCGTTGTTGAATCTATCCAGAGACGATCCTAACACGATGATCCCATAGATTTCTCACTCTCTCTGTCGTAATCTCGCATCTCTTTTACAGAAGAGCATGGTGTGGTTTCTAAGGCTGTGAAATGTATTTTAGGCCGCACGATGCAACCTTTTTCAACCGTCCGATTAGGAGCCAGATGGAGGAGAGTTACTAATGTGGTTTGAACTTTGAACAACTGAAAGCCAAAATTCAAAACCTCTGATGAGTTGGATATCTGCTCTCTCCTAGTGACGAATCAAGAACCCTCAACTGCTGGACACCCCAAGACCGGCAGCCCTAGGAAAGTCGAAGGTAATCCCAATCTCGCTCTCTCTTTCATCTATTTCTGTAAAGTTTCATCTATTCTGCAAGTTTGGTAGAGACACCTGTGTTGTTGATCTGTACCTAGGTTGTTCTATCCTCTTTTTTTTATAGTGTAAAAGAGTTGAAGTTATGGAGCACACTGGGTTACAGAAGCAGTCCTCAGCCAGTGTAAGTTTGCCAAAATCTGTGTTTTTTTTAGAATCTGTATAATTTTAGAATTCTCAGCTATTGAACTCTTAGTATTTAAGTTATTTATAGCTTTAGTTCTCAATTGGGTTTCTATGGTTTCAATTAATTCACTTGTAAACAATTTTAGGCAAAAATATATTGTGTTTACCTCATTTCAATGATCTTAAGGCTAAAGTGGAAATGGTTTTGTTTAATTTCAGTTAATTAATCTGTCAGTCAATGGCAGTACCAAGAAAATGTGCGAATAAGAGCTGTGTGCATCAAGTATATTTACCTCTATTAGTTTGGTTAAAGGTTATTTTGGATTTGTCGTCGCTTCATCTTGAATGGTTAAGAAGTATCACACGTTGTTGCAGGGTATGATCTCGCAAGCAATAGGAAACGATAGTATGTTTCAACCGCAGTTGCGGTCGTTCTTGCCTTCACCAAGATCCTCATGAGCTCCTTCACGAGTTTCTCTCAAGTGGTAACAGTTTCTTTCATGAATGGTGGAGAATCAGGTATATGTAGTCCTGAATCGTGATAGTACGTTTTAAAGTTTTTCTACAGTTTTTTGTTTAGATGAGATTCGTTTGCGAATTCAGGTCTCTCACGGTGACGCCCTCTCACACTCAAAAGTTCGCCTCTTTGGTCGTCTCTGCATATCTTAAAGTGCTCTGTAAGAGTTTTGCCCAAAGATTAATTGTTCATACCTTAGGCTGCTAATCCCTTTTTGTACTCTGCTATGAAGGTACAAATAGTAGCCCAAACTTCAGGGAGAACACTTGCATTGCTATGTGTTATGACAAACCACCTCACGAACGAAGAACGAATAAAAGAAGAACACATGATTTTACGTGGTTCGCTAGCGAAGAAATTCGCTAACTACGTCCACGGCGAAAAAGCACCCTTTATTCACTAAGAGGAACAATTACACTCTTTTTTGCATATCTAGTAGAGGGCCTACTAGCTACTTTATATAGTACTAGTGAGGAGGTGAGAATCACCTCACTTGACAATGTGGGGCAAATACACTCCACCGCCCCACTTTGTTTCCTTAGCTACCCTACTGCCTTTGACCATAATTCAAACCCTTGGTCCAATTTGTTTTCACCGCCTTTGACTTTCACAATTCAAGGCACCTCAACAAATCTCCACCTTGACTTGAATTCTCCATCAACAACAGCTGCTCCTCTTCTCGTAAATAAAGCTACGTCTTCTGCGCACCCAATGTCTCTCGTCACAGAGACTCACTGAACCCCACCGGGTCCAACATGCCCATAAGGGCCTCACTGGCTGAAGATGTTGAGCAATTCCAGATAATGCTGGAACTTTCTCTTCGGAAACAGCTTGGTGAACATATCCTCGGGGTTGTCAGTTGTCCCCACCTTCTTCACCTTGATCCTGCTCTCGTTTCTCAGAAAATGATACATGCCGTCGATATGCTTGGTCCTTTCATGATGAACCTGGTCCTTAGTCAAGCAAATCGCACTCAAGCTGTCACAGTTGACTATTGCTTGATCTTGAAGTAGGCCTAGATCATTGACCATACCTTTAAGTCATATTGCCTCCTTTGCTGCTTCCGTTAGAGCCATGTACTCTGCCTCCGTCGTCGACAAAGTCACCGTCATTGATATTCCAACTCACAACAGATGCTCCAAGAGTAAATACATAGCCCGTCATTGATATTCTAATATCAACATCCCCTGCATAGTCCGCATCCGAGAAACCAGCTACCAAGATGTCTTCATTAGCCCCATAACATAGGCCAATGTCTGACGTACCCTTAAGGTACCTGAATATGCGCTTCACCGCCTGCCAATGGTCCTTCTCTGGATGAGCCATAAAACAACTAACCACACTAACAGCGAATGCTATGTCCGGTCAAGTACATACCATAGCATACATGAGGCTTCCAACTGCGCTAGCATATGGAACCTTGGACATGTACTCCTTCTCCTCCTCAGTCTGAACGGTGTACATTCCTAACTTGCTGTTAGTTGCTATAGGAGTATCTATAACTTTAGCTGATAACATCCCAAATCTACTCAAGATCTTCTTGATGTATCCTTGCTGTGACAAGAAAAGCTTATTCTTCTTCCTGTCTCTATAGATCTCAACTCCCAATATCTTCTGAGCATCTCCTAGATCCTTTATTTCAAATTCTGCACTGAGAGACCTCTTCAGTTCTCTAATTTCCTTGATATTCTGAGTTGAGATCAAAATATCATCCACATATAGAACTAGGTATATACGTGATCCACTTAGCAACAACTTGTGATACACGCAGCAATCATACTCGCACTTGTGGTAACCAATCTACAACATGAAGTTGTCAAACCTCTTGTACCAATGCCTTGGAGACTGCTTAAGCCCATAGAGATATCTTTTCATCTTGCACACATATTCTTCTTTTCCGGGAACTTGGAACCCCTCCGGTTGGCTCATGTATATTTCCTCCTCCAACTCTCCGTGCAGGAAAGCTGTCTTGACATCCAATTTCTCAAGCTCTAGGTCGTGGTGTGCCACTAAAGTTAGTAACACCCGGATAGAAGTATGTCTGACCACCAGTGAGAAGATCTCGTTGTATTCAACTCCCTCTTTATGACTGAACCCTCTTGCAACTAGCCTTGCCTTATACTTGATGCCCTTACCAGCTGTAGTTCATTCCTTTCTTCTGAAGACCCATTTGCAACTGAATATCTTCCTTCCCGCTGGAAATTTAACAAGCTCACAACTTGAGTTCTTTCTAAGAGACTCCATCTCTTCTCCCATCGCGGAAATCCATTGTGCTGACTCAGAACTAGATATAGCGGCCTTGTAGGAAGATGGCTCGTCCTCTACTGCTTCCGCTACCTGTAATGCATATCCCACCATACCATCATCTCTGTATCTCGTCGGAAGCTTTATGACTCTCCTTGGTCTTCCTTTAGCAATACTTTGATGAATCGGTTCCTCTGGTGTAGATGCATCCTCACTATCGGACTCTTCTGCTTCTTCCTCTTCTGCTTCTGGCGGTGGTGTAGGGATTTTGGAATCCTTAGGATCAGTAGGATCCGACTCTCACTCCACCTTCTTCTTTGCACCTCCATGCTCCACCTCCACAGAGTTATTCAACATATGAGTCTCATCAAAGACTACACTTCTGCTAAGTATAATCTTCTTGTCTGCCCATATCTTGTATCCCTTCACACATGTTCCGAAACCCATGAATACTTCCTTCTTAGCTCTTGGTTCTAGTTTGCCATCATCAACGTGATAATAGGCAACACAACCAAAAACTCTCAAATCCGAGTAATCCACTGCATTACCGAACCAGACTTCCATAGGAATCTTGCATCCTATGCTTGTCTGCGGGCTCCGATTTATGAGATAGCATGCCATGGAAACTTCCTCTCCCCAGAAACCTCTAGAAAGACCTGCATTCGAAAGCATGCACCTTGCTTTTGCTAAAAGTGTCTCATTCATTCTCTCGGCTACACCGTTCTGCTGCGGTGTGTGCCGAACGGTGTGATGGCATGCTATTCCCTGATTCTGGAAGAATCCATCAAACTTTGATGAACAGAACTATAAGCCGTTGTCCGTGCGCAACCTCTTCACCTTCTTTCCCACCTGATTATCTACTAGTGTCTTCCACTCCTTGAATCTTGTGAAAGCTTCACTCTTGTGCTTCATCACGAATATCCAAGTCATCCTGGAGTAGCCGTCTATGATGCTTAGAAAATACATGTACCCGCCAATCGCCTCAACTCGAGATGGACCCCAGCAATCCGAATGGATATAATCAAGAGTACCTTTCGTTATGTGAACCGCCTTAGGGAACTTGCTACGTTGTAGCTTCCCATACACGCAGTGCTCACAAAACCCTAGGCTCTTGGGTACATGCCCGGTGAGATAGCCTTTCTTGTGAAGTTCCTGCATTCCACGTTCACTCATATGACCGAACCTCATATGCCACAGCTTAGTTAGATCAGCTTCCTTAATCTCGGCTGAGACAACTCCAGCAGAACCTGTGATCGTCGAACCTTGCAACATGTACAAAGTCCCACTCTTGACTCCCCTAAGAATCACCTTAGAACCCTTGCAGACTTGTAGATCTCCACCTTCACCTTTGAAATTGTATCCCTTGCTGTCGAGTTGACTCAAGGAGATCAGATACTTCTTAATAAATGGTACATGTCTGACCTGCTCCAAGGTACATAACTTCCCTTTATTCGTCTTCAATCTAACTGAGCCGCTCCCAATCACCTTACAGACGACTCTGTTTTCCATGTAGACAAACCCTCCATCCGTTTGGTCGTACGTCAAGAATAGCTCCCTGTTAGAGCAAATATGATAGGAAGCTTCGGAATCAAGGACCCATGCATCTTGAGAGTGCGTGACAACATACACCATTAGAACGTAATATCCTCGGACGCTTTACCTTGTTTAGCTACGGATGCGGATCCATTCTTCCCCTGTTGACCTTGTTTTGGGCAATCTCTCTTCCAGTGCCCCTTTTCCTTACAAAAGACACAGCCATCCTTGGTTAAATTAGAACCTAAGAACTGCTTTTTCTTGTTCTTCTTACCCTTCTTGCTTCCTCTCGTTGCGATCAGTCTGGAAGCATGGTCCTCTGTACCTTTGCCTGCACCCTTATGTCGTAGTTCCCTAACATGGAGCGCCGATCTGACCTCCTCTAGGGATAATTCGTCCTTTTTCACTATGAACGACTGAAAGAAGTTCTCATATGATGGAGATAACGAGATAAATAACAAGAGTGCGGCATCCTCATCGCCCACCTTCTCGCCAATATTACGCAAGTCTAAAACAATTGTATTTAATTGATCAAGATGGTCCTTGAGAGCCGTACCTTTGAGCATCTGCAAAGTAAAGAGCCTTTGCTTTAGCATCAAATTGCTAATGAGACTCTTCGTCATGTAGAGACTCTCCAACTTGAGCCAAAGACCTGATGCTTCCTTCTGATCTGCGACCTCGCTGATCACGTCATCCGATAAGCACAACATAATCGTTGTGTGTGTCTTCTCCTCCAATACCTTGAACTCCGATGATGCAACATTCATGCCTCCCTTGTCCGCGGTCAAAGGTGCCCAAAAGCCTTGCGATTTGAGCAAAGCCTCCATCATCATCTTCCACAGACTGAAGTTGTTCCCTCCTGTGAACTTGTCGATCTTCAACATCAATCCGGACATCGTTCTTGGTGGATCTTAAACCCTAGTCGCGTAATCCAGCTAGATCGCAAAACCCTAGCTTTGATTTCACCAAGTTGTGAAACCCTAGCTTTGCTCCGCCTTGATCTTGATCTTGAAACACCGCCTAACCTGGGCTCTGATACCAATTTTATTATGACAAACCACCTCACGAACGAAGAACGAAAAAAAGAAGAACACGGGATTTTACGTGGTTCGCTAGGGAAGAAATTCGCTAACTACGTCCACGGGGAAAAAGCACCATTTATTCACTAAGAGGAACAATTACACTCTTGTTTGCATATCTAGTAGAGAGCCTACTAGCTCCTTTATATAGTACTATTGCGGAGGTGAGAATCACCTCACTTGACAATGTGGGACAAATACACTCCACTGCCCCACTTTGTTTCCTTAGCTACCCTACTGCCTTTGACCATAATTCAAACCCTTGGTCCAATTTGTTTTCACCGCCTTTGACTTTCACAATTCAAGGCACCTCAACACTATGAAGGTAAACAACGATGTTTTGATAATACATTAGATGGATACATTAGCTTATGAATACATTTGATGAAACTTCATTTCTTTGCCAGGGTTTGATTTTTTGTCACTTGTTTGTGGTAACCATGAGATTTTGACATTTACGATTCTATTTTCATTGATTAATGGGTTAAAGACACTTTGCACTTCTTCTTCTCGCCCGTCGCTGCTTCTCCTAAAGTGAAACCCATATTTCTCTCCCTTTCCCCTTGCCTCCCACCATCCCCAGCTGTAGCCACCACCGTTAACCATAGCTCGGTACCACACCCATTGTCGAACCCAACAAATTTGAGAGGTACTCCAAATAGATGAATGGGAACACAGGAGAGCAGGGTTGGAAATCAAAACCTGGGTGCCAGATATGCGTATATATTTTGATAAGAATTAGTTTTATACGAGCTTGGCTATTCAAGACTACTATGAGATATGGTATGAATGGTATGGATTCTCAAATAAGATAGGAAGTTTTGGGATTTCAAAATTTGTGTGTTAGTGGTGGGTGGCGGTGATAATGGATTTAAAGAGGGATAATGTTCATTGATTCAAAGAGGGATAGGGAGATTGAGTTATAAGTGGGTTGTAATTGTGTTAGTTGGTTAGGGGTACTGTGGACTTTTGATAATTTCTTGTCGTGAAATCTTGGGATATTTAGCTACAACTCTCATCTTAATTTGGTTTCAAGATTCAGTCTCTAGCAGCCCTAAATTCTCTTCTAAAGTTGGTGTTGTGGATGTGTGTATACTTACAAGCTGAAAATTTTGTTTTTTTGGTAAAAGATAAGGACTAATATTGAAAAACGCTCCCGGCAGGTTACATATAGAGATACAAGCCTACGATGCATCTTTTGCCAAACGATGAGCTTCGAAAACTTGTCCAAGGGGGACTTTGACTAAGATGCAATCATTAAAGTTTATAACCTCCTGCCGAATAGGATACAAAGCGGGAGCGTCCTTGAAAGAAATGCAATTAGTCCCCTGCAATATTTTGTAGGATACGAGACTGTCAGTAAGTATCGTTATTGTCATCATATTTAGCTGTCGAGCAAGTAAAATGTCATAGTAAATAGCTAGCAACTCCATTTTTAGCGGAGAAGCTGCTGTGCAAGTACGGTAATAATAAAAGGGAGGATTGGTATTATGACGAATAAAAACTCCAACTGCTCCTGACTGTGATGATTGCTTCCAAGCTCCGTCCACTATTACGCTTCCATCAAGGCATGGCGGGGCAAGGCAGGCTTGTTTATATTTAATGGAAAAAGGAGGGTGCTGTTGTGCTCAGGAATAGATTTTGGAGGGGTTTTGGAGGCTAGGGGATGAGCGCTTGTAGTAGCATAACTTCTGAAGCGATTGACGATATTATTCTTTCACTGTTGAAACTTCCCAGAGCTTCTGCCTGTGTATGACATCATTTCTCGCACGTCATTTAGCCCATAAGAAGGAGATGCTTTGTTCAAGAATGATGTCTTGCCGCCCCTCTACCCGTCGGCCACCAAGAGGGTCCGAACCCTCTTCCTTGGTGATTTGGTGCGTGATTTCTTCTTCCTCTTCCATTCTTCCTAGCTAGCACAAGGTGTTTGGAAGATCTAGATCTCAATCCTAGGCGTAGATCAACCGTAGAGACATGATACTTTTCGCGTTTGAAGTCATCAAAGGAGACCTACAAGGTACATAACACGAATCATTTTCCATCGTCATGATTTCTCTTCCTGTAATACTTGGAGGGTCTTGATCGGATAAATAATTGTTTATTCCGTTGCGTATCCATGATCAAAACCCTACAGCGTCCTCGGAGTTCATCCCTTCCTCCTCATTTTCCTTATAATTGTTTATCTCCCTCTTGCAAATCAAGAGACGTGTGTTATCGTCTAAATCCAGGTAAGTACTAATAAGTGTCTAGTAAGTTATATCTAAAACTTCTACCCTTCTACCTGTCTAGATCGGCCTTAAGAATTATCATTTCTTTAATTTTGTTTTGCGTTAGATTTTTTTTATGACATCCCACCTACTGGAGGCTATTAAATCTTGAACACTAGAATTTCTCTCTCAGATAATCAAACCCTAGCCATTTTTTAATAGGAGTTTGTGTTGTGTTCATGGACCGATATGGAACCAAAAACATTCTTGTTTGCCCTAATTGCAGTGATAGTTTCTACACGTATAACACATCTGCCAACTCATTCACCCTGCGAGGGGAACGTGTTCCCTTCAACTAGTGGGGTGCAACTGGTGCAGCAATTGATAATATTCCTTACATTTACCATGAAGGCGATATTATGGCTTATGGTTTAATCAATGGTGAGTGGTTTCATGACCCTGTCCATGGCTTAAGTGAAGGAACCGAGATTTCTATTTATGATTGTTCTCGGAGCCTTTTTCTTCTTCACATTGGCAAATGAAGGCTATGCATAATTTATGATAATTATGTGGATATCAATAAGGTTCACCAGGACTTAGATACTTACTCGCTCAATTGTAAGAGTGATTCGGCGGCGAACATACAGTGAAAAAGCTACCCCTCATGCATCCTTGGAGTCACTTAGACGCTACTTCGTTCCTGGAAAATCAGTTGCAGGACTTCCTCGTTCTCTAGGTCATCATCAAATTCTAATTCATTTTCCATGGTTGGTCCTGCCATCAACTATAAACTAGTTTTTACACAAACCTTTGGTTGTAAGCGCCAGTTTAAGGATGATTATGCATGCAGTCATCACAATTTTTTTAGATACTTGGAACAATTTTAGCACGTTTGGTAAAAAAAAGAATTGATTTTTCGGACAAATTATGTTTTCCCACAACACTGTTCAGGAAGCATGATTCTCCGGAACCTGCTTTTGATTAATTTATCTAGAGCCGATTTTGACCTTGCGATGTCTATAATTTTCTATGATAAAGAGGATTACCGAGACTAAAATAGAAAGGATTGACAAGGTTAGGGAAACTCCTGAATGAGCTGAGAGTGCTCATACAAACACTTGCAGGCTCCAAAACATTATTGAACACAAGATTGTTTCTCCTATTCCAAGTTTGTCACAAAGTAACCACAAACAAAACATTGTGATTGCAAGTTCCCCTAATAGACTTGTTTTTAATATTTTGGGAGATCCAATATTTGAAATCTGTTATGCAATTCACGATCGCTCTCACCTCACGAATTGTCAAGAAAAGATGCAAACACACAATTTAACAAGGTTCGCTAGCTCAAATCGAGCTAACTACGTCAACGGGAAAGAGAGACCTTTATTCAACTGAGGAGAACGTCCAAGAATGTTCACATACAATTCTAGGACCCCAAATGACTCTTTTATACTCCCCAAAAACCGTCCCGAGGCCATAAGGAAAGTGATGCCTCACAGCCCTAAAGCAATGACGTGCAACCCAAGACTGATGTGGATCATACTTTGCTTAGTGTGGAGTTAAATTTCGTTTTTGACCAGCCCACTAAATGGTTCAACTATTCAGAATCTCATTTGGTCAAATAAAGAAATAATTATGGCTCTTGGAACTAGCTAATTAGTCATAGCTTGTTTTCAAGACATTAATTAGGGTGTTGGGAGTTGTTTTGAGGTTGGAACTAGCTAAATTAGTTGTTGCATGTTTTCAAGACTTTAATTATGATTTTTCCCATTCTTGGAGGGTTGTTCCAAGATAAATAGGGGCTGAAACCTCATGTATTAGGCAAGACTTTGATAATTATTCAGTTTAATCGTTTGGATTATCTCTCTAAATTCTGTATCTCTTTGGTGGATTCCATAGAGTGGTGAATTTAACCCGGTTTCTGTATCTTAAGGTGGATTCCTTAAGTGGTGAGTCGTTTATCTCAGGTTCTGTATCTTAGAGTGGATTCTCTAAGTGGTGAGCCTTGGTTCTGTATCTTGGAGTGGATTCTCTAAGATACAGAATCTTAGAGAATCTGTCACCATAGTTTTATCCATTGTTGATAGTTTGTGCTTTGCCATCCAAGTACAATCTGTCACCATATACCGTTTCCTAAAACCAAACGGTATCAGAAAGGTTTCCATCCTTATTTGCCGCCTCAGGATGTTGTTCGCATGAACACACGTTCTGTTTGAAAGAACACGTTCGCACGGACAGAAATATGTTCTCACGAGAACATGTTCGCACGAACATAAATATATTCACACGAGAACAAAGTCTGATCCTTGACTTTCTTTGACTCTTGTTGCTCCATTGTTCGACTTCCCTCTTCAAGGCACTTATCTTAACAAATCTCCACCTTGACTTGAAGTCTCTCGTCTGCAACAAAGTATTCCTCCTCCTTGCGAACAAAGTTGGTCTTCTCGCCTCCCAATGTCTCCCGTCGCGGAGACTCACTGGACCACGCCGGGTCCGACATGCCCCTAAGGGCTCACTGGCACATAATGGTGAGCAATTCCAGACAATGCTGGAACTTGCTCCTTGGAACCGGCTTGGTGAACATATCCGCGGGGTTGTCAGCAATACCCACATTTACTACCTTGATCCTGCTCTAACTTCTCAGAAAATGATACCTGACGTCAATATGCTTGGTCCTTTCATGATGAACCTGGTCCTTAGTCAAGCAAATTGCACTCAAGCTATCACAGTAGACTATCGCTTGATCTTGACGTAGCCATAGATCATTGATCATTCCCTTAAGCCAAATTTTCTCCTTTGTTGCTTCTGTTAGAGCCATATACTCCGCCTCCGTGGTGGACAAAGTTACCGTCGGCAGTAGCATAGCCTTCCAACTCACAATAGATGCTCCCAAAGAAAACACATAGCCTGTCATTGATCTTCTACTATCAATATCCCCTGCATAGTCTGCATACGAGAACCTAGCTACCAAGATGTTTCCACTAGCCCCAAAACATAGGCCAATGTCTGACGTACTCTTAAGGTAACTGAATATCCGCTTCACCGCTTGCCAATGGTCCCTACCCGGATGAGCCATAAAACGACTAACCAATTTTCTTCGTCCCGATAGCCTGCTCCACCTAAATCGCGAAACCCTAGCTTTGAGTTTCACCCTGATCTTGGAACCTGACTCTGATACCAGTTTTTTAAGACTGATGATCCCCTGACCTGGCTGTGATACCAGTTTGTTGTAACATAACTTCTGTTTCAGAGCTATGTTACCAGTTTGTTATAACCTGTGGGTATTCGAGCAAGAACGACAAAATCAAAACAAGAACGAGACAGATATTTAACGTGGTTCACTAACGTATTCGTAAGGAACCCGCTAGGTAATCCACGACCAGAACCATATATTTTATTGAGAAGAGAACCCGATTACAATGCACGTCGTGGCAACGACGGCCACGGCGGCAACCTGATACAACCCACCCTGACACACACGCACAAAATAGAGCTCTCAAACTCACAATCAATCAAACCCGTGTGTGCTAGAGCCTACCGTATGTGTTGTGCTTCCCCCTGCATGTGAACAATGGCGGACCTAAGGGGGGGCGAGAGGAGGCCATGACCCCTCCATCAAGTTTTTGTAACGTTATTATTGTTAGTTAATTTTATGAAGAGTTTGTGTTGTAATACAATTTGACCCCCTCAAGATTTCATAGTAATTAACTAATTACAGTTAACCAAATCTAATCATCTTCAGCCGTATTTCTTATCTTCATCTTTTTATGTAATTTGAAATTAATTAATTAAAATATATGTGTCAATCATTACCTTTAAACAAAATGGATAACAATGGTTTTTAAAAAGATATATCCATCACATAAAATAGAAAAAAAAAATACTACAATTTCCCAAATCAACTAGTCCATACGTAAAATAATTAGCAGATCCTAATTTTGTTGGGAATTTAAAATGATAGAAAACGTGTCAAGCTGATACTTTTTTACCTAAATATTTTCTTTTATTATTATTATTATTATTATTATTATTATTATTATTATTATTATTATTATTATTATTATTATTATTATTTACAGTTGAATATTGTGGCAAACTTTTTTGCCAAAATACTTGTACTTTAGATACAGTTAAATAGACTGTCAAACTATTTACTTTAACTAATTTGACTTTGAGAATGTTAATCTTTATAGCGGACTCAACTCAAGTTGTGAAGTTTAGTAATAAACGTAGTAGAACGGGTTAGTCGAAAAATATTCAATGTGGGTTCTCAATAAGAAAAACGCCCATACATATGCGTGTTACGTATTTTAATAGTCATGTACAGTTTGGCCCACGCAACGTATGAACCCTGCGTCCGCCACTGCGTGTGAATGTTTTTCAATACAAAAGCATAAGCCTTTAAATAGTGGTGTAATTGAACCAATGCCAATTAGGAAATACTTTGACTCTAAGACAATTACATCACCGCCCCTTGAAACGTATGGAAACGTTCCTATATTGCCTTCTTTGACTTTTCAAGTCACAACCCAACAGAGACAGACTCGGAGGAGGCGTTTTCAATCATCCATAGTAATACCCAACAAAAAATCAGTCAAAACAGTTAACTGTATACCCTTTTGTGTGATTGAGTAGTGCTCGCACAATTGAATTATGTATAGAAGTGTACCCAGCCTGTGATCTGAGTAGTGCACGTACACGCAATTGCTTCATTTACCACAAGCAATTGAGTTCTTCAAAACGATTGTTTGTCTCCAATTAGTGGTCATCGACCAGCAACTGTCATGAATAGTTTGGGAAGTTTGCTGTGGTAATGATGTTTATAGATTACTACTATAATATAGTATCCTCATGGTTTTTATAAGACAGTACATTATTGTTACGTTACGGTCGAGATGTAACTGAATCGGTAGTGCGCAAGCTAATCAAATCGCCGGGTCAAAGTGAACCGATGAATAGTAAAATAAGTTTCATTGAAAATTTCAGGCGAAGCAAAGGTAGTACATTAAATAATAGGCTCGTTTTGTGGTGGCGTGTGCAAATAACTCTAACAGCAACTCTGGAAAAAAAGAAAGAAAACTCGAACATGAATGGTTGAAGTATCTATTTTTTCTTTGTTTCCATGTTACTATTTATCAATATAAATAAATTACAAACAGATCCCTATATGTATTTGGAAACAAGATGAATATGGGGAGCAAATAAATTATACGTACTAGTACAAAAACAAAAAGGAAAAGAAGGAAAAGGGACAATACTTATTTAGGGTCGACTTGAGTTTCACCCCCAAAATAAAAGAGAGGCACGTTCGATTCAGGTCAAAAATCTCTTACACCGTCGTCCCCACACGATGAGATCACAAATCAAATCAAAGGGCGAATCGTGCAAGTACGGTAGATTGAGATATGGGAAGAAATCAGGAACAAGGGAGGGTATGTCCGGAGCAGCAGTAATCAGACGATGTAGGAAGTTAGAAGAACGTGACTCAAAAGTTGTGGGCAATTCATATCATGGATTGATGTACGAAGAGAAATCAGGAACAAAAGAGGAGGAAGGTAGGCTTGGGGTATCAGCAGGAGGACTCAGGCCATGTAAGCGGAGAAAGTTGGAGGAAAGGTTGAGTTGGATAGAAGAGGCTGGTTTCTCAATAGTTGCAGCATCTGATTTGAATAAGTACAATTCCGTGGTACCTGTATTGTATATCCGCACTTCCATTAGAGATGCTGACACGGGAAAATGGCCATCTCAGTGGTATGCCATTCCTCCCCCACCAGATTTGGAAGTTGGTTCACATCACGCTCAAATAGAACCACCTACGAGGAGGATGGAGAAGAAGCATGAGAGGGTTCAGTATCCTCCTCCTCCTCTCTCGCCGGTATTTGGTAAGTTGCCTGCGGATGTCCTCCCCAATGGCCTGACTGTAGCTTTGCTACCTCGTATCTACTTGATAGGCGGTACCTGCTATGGTCTAGGTGGTCCAAGTAGACAAGTTTTCTCTTATGATATTTCCGCTCCACATAAAGGTTGGGAGAAACGACCCAACCTAATATGTCCCAGAACTTGACCGTATACTATTGCGCTGGACGGGAAAATCTACGTTTTCGGCGGCATGGATCGTGATTTGTATGAAGATGGCATCGTGCCTTATGCAGAGGTTTATGATCCTGAACTTGACACATGGGAAGCACTGTTCGTCGCCGGTGGCAGTATGATGCCGCGTGTGTCCCCTGGCCGGGTTGTGTTCATGGACCGATATGGAACCAAAGACATTCTGGTTCGCACTAATTCCATTAATAGTTTCTACACATATGACACATCTGCCAACTCGTTCACCTTGCAAGAACGTGTTCCCTTCGGATACTATGGTGCAACTGGTGCAGCGGTTGATGATGTTCTTTACATTTACCACGAAGACGGTATCATGGCTTATGATTTAATCAATGGTGAATGGTTTGATGACCCTGTCCATGGCTTAAGTGAAGGAAACGAGCTTCCTATTTATGATTGTTCTCAGAGCCCTTTTCTGCTTCACATTGGTAACGGAAGGCTATGCATAATTTATGATTATAGGGACATGGGCAAGGTTAAGGTTCCCCAACACTTGATACTTACTTGCTCAATTTTAAGAATGATTCGGCGGCGGACGTACAGCGGAAAAGCTACCCTCCATGCATCATTGGAGTCATTTAGGCGCTACATCGTCCCGGGAAAGAAGTTGGAGGACTGCCTCGTTCTCTAGGTCATCAGTTCTAGTTTACATTTCTTCCCTTTCCATGGTTGGTTCATCACATCGACAATTTAGTTTTATAGAAACTTTTGGTTGTAAGTTACGCTATTTGCAAGCTATATGAATCCAATGAAATTTGTAAATGGGTGCTAGCTTACAGCGTTTGAAGCCCCTGCATGAGGTTGAAATTGACTCTTGTTGCTCATTAATGGAATATGATTTTGTTGTTTAGTCTATGCTCTGTTCAAAATTGCATTTTGCTTGTGGTACCACTTCATATCATAGATTGTAAATCATTTTATGCAGTAACATTTGAATTAGCATATCCCTGATGTGCATCTAGGTTGAATGGGGATGTTCAATTACCAAGACTTGCGTGTGAGTGTCATGTTGGTTGTGTATCAAAATCAGTTTTCCAAGATGAATTTTAGGTTTCGGTGACTAAGCTAAGAGGTGTCCAAATTTGGGGCATAGGGGTGGAAAACATATCTGTTGTACCGCTTTTGCTTGAAACAGAAGTATTTGAATCTGATCTTGGAATAGTGTAGGTGGTAGTATTAAGTTGCCGTAATCTCAACAAGTGGAACCCTCAGTTGTTCTCGAAAAACATGCTGCACAAATAAGAGACTCCGTGTTTACTCCATTTTTTCTTTTTTAGTATAGTTGCCTCCTATCCCCAGAAATGGAACAGTAAGATAAAAGCATTAGAAATATCCAATTAAACTAAAGTAACAAAATATTAGGGGAAGTGTGTCTACTTTTATGATCTTTTCCTATTCCCAGTTTGTTTTTCAGTTTAGTGCTTTATTTTATGACAAATACTGGGGTGTATGGGTTTCATAGAGATTACGTTTCATCTTTTCAAATATGGATATCCAGTCTACAAATTTGGGGGCTTGGTTTATTATTTATCCATCCATTGTTGAAACTATGCTACTAATAAAAGAGTCAGGTTTGAAGAAATTGCATTTAGAAACACATGCCATTAAAGGGTACCAAAATGGTAAAAAGCTTGAACACACGGCTAACAGAACAAACGGCAAAATATCAGAGGCTAAGCATGGTAGGATAAGAAGGCAAGAACTGACATTTTGTTGCTTTGCTTAATGTCGTAGCAGTTCACTGTAGAATCGGAAGGAAGGAGTAAGAAGCTACAGGAGGTACACTATCCAAGGAATTAATTTATTTTATCTTCCTTGTAAGTTGTTTTTGGAATGTTGGTAAGGAATTTTCTCTTTGCTTGTGCAGGTTGGCTATGTGACTACCGTTTGTTTCTTATGTTTCCTTGTCAGATACGTTATGGTAAGTCCATTTATGCTGTTTTTCCACGACATAAGAGAAATTTTCAGATAGACATTTGAAAGTTAAGTGTAAGTTGATAGAAGTTTTTCGAGCTTTATACAACCATGTGTATGCTTCCTATCTTATGGAATTTTATAGCGAATGCGAACTGCCAGTCCCTCTTACTTCAGATTTGTTTTCTTCACTCGTTTTTGTTAGTGCAGCTGTTATCTTATATATTTAACTTTTCCAGAAAACCTAGAAGGCCTCTAATTTTCGTTTGTTCATCGTTGTGCTATGTATGCATGTGTTGACAGACAGGAACTAACCAAAACATAGTTTGATGTTCCTGTAACTGGAGGCGACGCTCTGGAGACCCAATACATAGCCATCATCTGTCTGTAATTGAATGTTTGATAAGCATTTGCAATTATTTATATCATCGGAAAAAATATTTCCAGAAAGAACCAGAGTTTTAAAGTAAAGTAACCAAAAGGCTCATAGCTAATACAAGACACAGAAAGCATACAAATCCTCCCTAAGTCAGTCAAAAGCCAACAACTTCCCTTTAGTTTGCTTCCTAACCTGAGCAGAGATTGTTGTGGTTTTTTCAATCTGTTTCATACTTGACATGAACTGTGAAATAACTTAGATAGCTTAGCTAGCTTGATTTTCCATCTACAAAGAGCATACCTCATTGATAAGAAACCAAAAGGTCCTGGTATGTTTTGATTCACAGATGGTGGTTCACTTAAAAAGTGGGTTCTGATTTCCAATTTTAAGCCTTATTCTGTTTTGCTTCTTTTTTCCAGGTGGTTGGTGCTAATTATCTGTTGTCTAACATACCTCGGTAAGAATCCTTGAGTACGATTCTAGTTCATGCTTCATACCATACCTCTTTCACTCGCATAATTATTTGGAGCATGGTTACTTATTTGACAATATATTTTGAGTTCAAACTTTTAGATTATAAAGTCTCTGCTCTTCATCTTTGAATTTTTGCCTGAAACTGAATAAGCCCTAACTAAATCATAAATGGTCAAGCTTCAAACCAATGCTCGACTTGAGTGGTTCCTTTCTTTGATTGCTTATAATTGTGTTGAGGAAGAATTTCGAATTAAGTGCCGGATATTCATTTACATCTAACTCCCTTCAATTTGAAATTAAACATATAATGGTTTAAATGAGTGAGAAGATGTCACGTTATCTACTTCTGGGCTATACTTCTTGTGGGCTTCTGGCTTGCATGAAAACCAATGAAGGAAAGCAAAATAATAAGCAATTTGATAAGAGTTTGAAATTCTGCATATTTTGAGCAAGGGGGAAATCCGCACTGACCGGTTGTTTTGAGGAGATAGTTGTTACTCCAGAAGGCGCTGTTGGACATCTAAAGGAAATATCAGCAAACCTCCCTCTCTCCAGTAGTTTTTGACCTCGATGTGGCTGTTCTCCCCCTCCCCCGGTTGTGAGGCTTCTCCTTCCCCCTCCCCCTTGGATTTGCTCGCCAGCAAGTCCAAGCCTCCCGGAGAAGTCCTCTCACCGCCCACCAACACCACTAGAGGCCTTCTTCTCTGGATTGGGTCACTTCTCGGTCCTAACATTCGGTCGCCGCGCCACCGTCACCGCCCCGCCACCGCCGGCCGGCCAGCCAAGGAGTTGCTGTCTTTGGTAGTTAGATCTCTAGGTTTTGTTGTTGTGGGCTGGTTTTTGTTATTGGGCCTGTTTTTGGGTTCTGTTGTTTTTGGGCTTTTTGTTGGGTTGTTTTTCTGTTTCGACTTAGGCATAGGAGGCTCTTGCGGCCTTAGGACGGTTTCGATGTTTTTGGGGTTGTTATGTGGTGGCCGTTGAGCCCGATACCACGTGGTCTCCTAGTTGCTTTGTTTGAGGCTTAGGTTGTGCATTTAGGGTCTTTGTCTTTCTTTTCCGGGGTATGCCCCGTTTCTCTTTGTAATCGTTTCCTTATTAATGTGACTTCTTTCGTTGCCGGTGAAAAAAAAAAGGAAATATCAGCTTTGAAAATCACTCTTAAGCCATAAATTGCAAGTAACTCAGTACCTTGAAGGAGATAACAATGATACGTCCCTTAAACAGTTGATGTAAAGGATGCAACCGTTTGGTTCCTATGTCTTAGGTTGAGGAAGGATTGTGACTTGAGAGTGAGAACCAACATCTCCATACCTTATGGTTTAATGAAAAAGGAAGTCAAATTTTTATACCAATTGAAAAAGGAAAAATCTGGTAGAATACCACCATTGATCTAAGACCACCGTGGGTTTGATCGATTACTAAATTCTAGCTATGATTGTACACGGAGATATGATGACGCGTAAGGAAGCTTAAATGATGTCTTGGATAGGAGGTGCCTGAATTTGGCAGCCAGAGATGATGGCATCATGTGGTGGATTGTAGACAGTAGCGATAGAGATTCTACCACCTCACTAACCGGTCGGCCTCGCAAGAACTGAAGTGTTCAGAATTTGATCCCAGATCTAAATATCAGTAGCTATACAATCATTTTTTTGAACTCAGAGGATGAAACCAATAGTAGTCTCTCATTAATTCCCTAGAACAGAAACTAAAAGAGAAAGTCTCCAGAAGCGATGGAATGAGTTGCAGATATACTGTATTACACTATCCAGTACATCTATATAATCTATCTATCTTTATATATAAAAGCTAGGAGGTGAAAAAAAAAACTTACTCTCCATATGCCATTTGTCAATTAATTGTTTTTTTTTTTTTCGTTACATCGGAAATTAAAGATACAAAAAACAAACAAACAACACTCCCCAACCAGGTCAGCAATCAACAGGCCTTTCACCCCATCAGGAGCTTCATTCAAAATCACCAGATCTTCGTTTTGTTCGGTGCCCAAATTAGCGAGGGCGTCAGCAACCTCATTACTGTCTCTTGAAATGTGGTTGATACTTCCTTGACAGCTCTCAAGAAGATGATTCCCTTCGTTAATTTGGTTGGTCAGCATCGTTGGTCCGTAAATCAAACCCTTGAACATATGGACAGCATCCATACAATCACTCTCGATCACAAAGTTTTTCCAGTTTTGTTGGTAAGCTAGCGAGATACCCCGATAAATAGCCCATATTTCTGCTTCAGTTCCTTGACAGTCTTCCAGTTTTCCCATGAATCCCAGCTTCCACTTTCCTTTATCATCACGGCAAACACCTCCAAAACCCGCAGCCCCCGGGTTTCCTCTCGCACAACCATCCACATTAATTTTAATAATACCTGCAAAGGGAGGAACCCACTTAGAATTTGGGTTATGGTTATAAAAAAGGGAATTAGAAATTGGGTTAGAGAAAGCTTCCTGTATGAATTTTTCCGGGCGAAACACATTCTGCACACAATGTCCTTATGCTCAAGGATATTGTTAAACACTTTGTTGTTTCTTCTAAGCCAAACAGTCCAAATAGTAATCGCAAAGAGACAACATGTGCTTTTGTTCTTAATATTCTCATAAAGCCACATCTTGAGGGGCTTGGTAAAGTTATCACCAGCCCATCTAGAACCCCAGATACCCATCCAGATAGTTTCAGCCCTAGGACAATGCCTAATGAGGTGATTAAGATCTTCCACCCCAGAATTGCACATTGGGCAATCATCAAAAAGGGTGAAACCTCTCTTTTTACGGTTCTCATTTGTGAGAACCTTCCCATGAAGCACCGTCCAAAGAAAAAAACACATCTTAGGAGGGACTTTTAACTTCCAAATTTTGATCCACACACTGTCAAAAACCCCCTCACAGGGGTTACAAATACTGTTAATGCTGTTATAGGCAGCATTCACCGAAAAAGGGCCTTTAGGACATCCGTCCCAAAAAGGCGTATCGACAATGGAGGGGTGAGAAGAAATCACCACCTTTTTTATATTATCCAGGTCCTCCCCAGAAAGGACATTAGCCAAAGAGTTTAAGTTCCAGTGGCCCTGACTATCCGAGAAGTTGATCACTTTCAAGTTTCTGTCACAAGAGTGATTGGGGTAAGACACCACCAGAGGCTTTCTACCCAACCACCAATCGTACCAAAAAGACACCTTACTACCGTCACCAACTTTCCACTTCACATTACACAAAAAAGTTTTAGTGCTGACAATCCCTTTCCAAGTAGGAGAACTAGAGATCTTTCTAATGTAATCTTGAAGGGACACATTTTTTAAATACTTAGCTTTAATGGTTTTAGTCCAAAAGGGACTCTTTCTCAAACAAAAGTTGCCAACTCAGCTTCAAAAGAAAAGCCCAATTGGTAAACTTGGCTTTTTTGAGACCAAGGCCTCCCTCGGCTTTGGGAAGACATATCTTATCCCATTTGAGAAGATGAATTCTTCTTTTATCAGCCAAATCACCCCACACAAAATTTCTACAAATCCGGTCAATTTTATTACAAGTACTAATCGGAAATGGGAGAACTTGCATAAGATAAGACGGCATGGTGGCAAGAACACTTTTAACTAATATAACCCGCCCAGGAAGGGAGAGAATCTTAGTTTTCCAGCCAGCTAATCTCCTTTGCAAATTACTCACAATTTCCTTAACATGCCTGCTACAAAATCTGTCATGCACCAAGTTAACCCCCAGATATTTACCAAGATCAGTAGTAGTAGGGATTTTAATAATATTCTTGATATTGTTTCTCATATTTCTGGGGGTATTTTTAGAAAATAAAAGTTTAGACTTGGCAAAATTAATTTTCAGACCAGACAAATTAGCAAAATCATCCAACACTTCAGATATAACATAACAGTTATCAATGGTCGCTTGTCCAAAAAGCATAAGATCATCGGCATAAAAAAGGTGTGAAAAGCAGGGACCCTCCTTATAGGACTTGACACCTTTCCACATTTTATCCGCAACCAAAAAATTTATCATTTGGGAGAGCCTCTCCATACAAAGCACGAAAATATAGGGGGAAAGAGGATCTCCTTGGCGGATCCCTCTTCCCGTTTTAAACTCCTCCAAAATATTCCCATTCCAAATAATGGTTGTTTTAACACTCGTAATGCAGCACATGATTAACTCAATCAGATGAGCAGGGAACCCGAACATATTCAGCGTTTCAAAAATAAAGTTCCAGGAGATTCTATCATAAGCCTTTTCTAAGTCAATTTTCAGAATCATACCACCCTTTCTGCCTTTTCTCTTATTGAGGGTGTGGATAATCTCTTGCGTAATGATGATATTATCTTTCGTAGCCCTCCCCGGGATAAAACTTCTTTGGAAAGGACTAACAATATCAACAAGATGGGGCCTCAGTTTGTTCACAATAATCTTAGTGATGGCTTTGTAACTCGAGTTACATAAACTGATGGGCCTAAAATTCTTAATACTTTCCGGGTTATCACCCTTAGGTATAAGACAGATAAGAGTTTTATTGAGGTCCTCGGGGATGGAGCAAGAATTAAAACAGTTAACCACAAAGTTACAAACATCTTTGCCAATAATATTCCAGAAAGTTTTGTAAAAAATGGGTTGAAACCCATCACAGCCCGGGGACTTAAAGGATTTCATCTCCCAAAAGACATCTTTAATACTTTTTTCGATCACAGGTTCAGAAAGATGGTTTTCCGCCTCGACCGACAATTTAGTACAAATACTATCATTCCAATCAAAATTAAGAGAGAAGGGAGTAGGATCAGTGTCCGGATTGAAGCGGGTTTGAAAATAATAGTAACATGCACTTTTAAAGCATTCTCCTCCTCAATCCAAATGCCATTATCGTCTTTAAGTAATCTAATCTCTTTTCTTTTCCTCTTAATTAAAGCCGAAACATGAAAAAATTTCGTGTTTCTATCGCCATTACGAATCCAGTTGCATCTAGATTTTTGAAACCAAAAAAGTTCTTCTTGCTTCAAAATAATATTATACTTAGAAATAAGGTCTTTTTCTAGAAAATGCAGGTTGTGAGCATATTTAAGACTCTGAGCTTTCTGAATTCCTTCAAGTCTAGCCAAAATCCACCTTTTGTTTCTCATGATATTACCAAACACAGAAATATTCCACTTACTGATATCTTTAGCAAGAATGTTAGTTTTATCAATTAAGTCATAGTTATTATGTTTGTTCCAACAATCAGAAACTAGGTATTTGAAATCTGGATGAGATAGCCAAGCAGCTTCGAATCTAAAAGGACGATTAACAGGGGTTAAAGGAGTCATACCATCCACGTGAATAAGCATTGGAGCATGGTCGGAGTACGTTCTAGGCATATTCCTCACCATTCCTTCGGGAAACTCGGCCCTCCATTCAGGATTGCAGCAAGCCCGGTCGAGCCTCTCCATGGTGTTTTCAAAGCCCTCTCTGTTGTTGGTCCAAGTGAGCTTAGGGTCGTTGCATCCGAGATCCATGAGATTGCACTTGTTCAGGTTTCTTTGGAACTTCTCCACCCTAGCTCTGTTAGAGGAAGTGTTGAAGCTGCGTTTCTCATTAATACTGGAATAATCATTTAAATCGCCAGCAATCAACCATGGATCTTCGGAGTCACCCATTTGATGTTCAAAATCATCCCACAAGTCTTGTCTGATGTTAGGATTTGGGCTACCGTAGACAACTGAGATGACCCACTCCCTGTAGTGTTCTCGTCTAACAATTGCAGTGATGGCTTGGTAGGAGATGGATTGGGTGTTAACTGTGACCTCCACAGGATCCCAAATAAGCCAGATTCCTCATTTTCTCCCCACGGGGTCAATGAAACTAAATCCAGTGAAGCCGAGATTATTGAAGAAATCTCCCATAGAGGACAGAGTGACCTTAGGCTCAATGATGATCGCCATTTGAAACTTATGCATCCCTTTCATATCGGAGAAAGTACCTTTAAAAGTGCTGTTACCGGCACCACGGCAATTCCACGCTAAAATTTTTAACGACTTAGAAAAATTATCGGGGATCAGGGAAGGTACCTCAAAGTACTGATCAATTCTGCAAATTCTTTTCTGATCGAAATCCATCGGCCTCATCTCCGAGAGTCTCACTGAGTGCCATCGCTGTTCCATGTCTTCTCTCCAGTCCATCGATATCTTTAATTTGACATCCTTCCTCCACCAAGCCAACCCCAATGGTTGGATCGTTGCTGTTTCTGCCTCTAGTCTTGCTCGGATTGGTACGTAATCCAACATGACTGTTTCGTTCTCCTGGATCTCCATGACCTTGAGGGTTGATCAGGATTTGATGTTTGAATTTAGGGTTAGCAACAGAGAGCGTATTGGTGTTAACCCCCTTCTCTGGGCTTTTCATAGCTCCTCGTCTACAGCCCTGATCTCTCTTTGATGCGACTCTTGCTCAGTGCCCTGGTCCACTGAATTGAATTTGAAGTCTTTCAACTGATTCTCGCTAGCATCGAGCGGTTCCTCTTCGATCTCCATCTCCCTAGCAGATTTTATGAGAGTAGTCGTATCAACCAGATCTCTTAACTGAATTTCTTGATCAGATGAAGGATCTGCTTTATCAAACGCCTCGAATTGACCGAAAATTTCTCTGACTTTCGACGTAATTGAAGCTGCCTCAATATTCTCTGCAACCGTGTCCATAGGAAGCTCTTCTCCCTTATCCTCTCTGTTGCTTAGACTAACACTTTTACCAGGTATACCCTCCATCATTTCTTTAACTTCCATGTTGATCCTTCCCATAGGGGCATAAATTTGGGTCCCTTTAGCATTGCCAGAAGTAGACGGGTTTGGGCTGAAAGCATTAAAACGATTGTGGACACTAACTTTTGGGTTAGAGCCACTGGCCTGATTGGTAGCCAGATTGGGCTTTTCCCCGGCAGGCCCACTGGACGACTTTGGGTTGGGCTTCTTTTGATTTGTATTTGAAATCTTGGCCTTCCTCTTAGGGATTTCCCATTTAGCTTCTCTTCTCATAATCTCCTGATCCACTTTGGAAGCCTCTTTGTTCGATGCTTCTCCTGTCAGGATCCGTTCTGAATTTTCAACGACATTCTCGTTAATCTTTGGATACGACGTCAGCGCCGTCGTCAGGATAGGAGTTTCCAGCGGACATTTAGCTTTCCGGTGACCTATCTTACCACAACCAAAACAAATGCAGTAAATATGTTCATAAGTGACATTATACGAGTGTTTTCCGATCGTGAAATTTGGGATCAAAGGCTTGTCCAGATCTATGAAAACACATATTCTGGCATACTTTCCCCGAGTGCCAAAAACTGTAACCATATCAATCTTCAGGAGATTACCGAAACATCTCGAGATCTTTCTAAGAGTTGTTTCATCATAATACTCAGATGGTAACTGTGGAAGTCTAATCCAGACTGCCGTTTTGGGATTGGAAGCTGCAGAGGGTTTGAAATCTCTTTCCCATCTTCTAACAGTAAGATAATGGTCCAAAATAATCCAATGACCTCCAGTTAACACTTTAGTGTAATCAATTTTGTCCGAGAAATTCACAGTGAAAAATCCTTCACCGAGGTCTCTAAAAGAGTACTCTCCAGATAAATTCCACAGTTTCAAAGCTTTATCTTCTAAGAATTTGAAACCCAGATTTCTTCCCAGCAATTTAACAATTAAATAGTTAACAAATGGTTTAGCAATGTATTCGAGAAAAAAATCGGAGAATAAGACTCTAGGGTTCAGAGGATTACTCAAATCGAGATCTTTTCCATCTTCCTCAGCGGGGAATTCAATTTCTTCCACAAACAGTTTCTCTTTTGTGGCATCACCCACAAGAATCTGTTTGAAGGAGTAATCAAAATCACAATTTCTAACTCGTTCATCAGAAGCATTCGCAATTCCGCTCAGAGTTCCTCTGCTATTGCATCCCTCTGTTGGGAATTCTTCTGAATCAACATCCATAGCCTCCTTACCTTTAATCTTTCGGGTGCTTCTTGAGAGTTGGTCGGACTCCTCAACTGAGGAGCCGATCTGATTTTCTATCGGAAGAAAGAAGCTCACAGAAGACATGTGAAGCGCTTATTTAGATTCTTAACCAATGAACATCATTCTTAGTGCTAACTTATCAAAGTAAATGGCCACCATGGAAAAGCTAGGAGGTGAGAAAAAAACTTACTCTTCATGTTCCATTTGTCAATTAATTGTTGTAGATAAAGACATGTGGAGCGCTTATTTAGATTCATAACCAATGAACATCATTCTTAGTGCCAAATTATCAAAGTAAATGGCCACCATGGAAAATGACTCATCAAGTAACGCCCACATTTGTACTTATTATTCAATTCTTCAATTTTGCTGTTAATGACAACTACTAAATAATTTGATTATATGAGTTACTAAATTGCTAATATAAATTGAATGATAATTACGCTAATAAAATAAGTTACTAAAATGGTAATAATAAGATCTTTTTTCAGCAACTAATAACGTATTTTGGATGTATTGTATAACAAGTAAAATCCATAATTTAATATGTAAATACAAATATTACATTATCAATTCCATGATACACCATTTAACCTCTATATGGTCCATCATAGAGGAGAACTGATAAAATTTATGTCCGGAGAAGAAAATGCTTAACAAATTATGTTGTGCAAATGGTATGAAATAATTAAAAAATATTTTTACTTAAGAAAAGAAAGAAAATTTAGAATTGCCAATAGAAATTTATCTGTTATACAAGAAAATCATATTACTTATATAAATAGAAATCTTGCATCAAATATTGTAATAACTTTTTTTAACAATGTCAAAAAAATTACATCACGTGATGAAAAATATAATGATTGATAATACTCCCATTCCAACTCCACACGACAATAGATAAATAAAAATGAGCATAAAACGTATAATCGTGGCACCATTACGACTCTACACATTATTACAAGTAACTATTTATATATTATCTTACGGCTACACTTTCTAAGTATTTTAATATGATTAAATAATTCACTTTATTGTTTTCTATTTTTTTTTTTTGAAATGGGAAAATATATAGACTTAGGACAGATTTTTATCTGTCAAATATTCAGTACAAAGAAATTCTGGACAAACAACACACCAAGTTACTACGTTTGGTGCACCAGAACCATATTTATTGTTTTACTATTGTTATCACTTAAGATGCTCTATTTCATATCCAATATGATGTAAGAATATTATTCGCTTAATCAATAATTCAATCTCCTTTTATAATTCATGTACATATATATATATATATATATTATCGTGGAAGTTAAAAAATCTTGACTTAAGAAATCTGGTAATTTAAAATATTGTCCATACTTATTAAAATTTCTAAAAACAGTGCTGAAGATAGGTAGAAAAAGAATATGAAAATGAAGAAGGGAACATGTAATCGTGGTACCACTACGACGCCCCACGATATTACATGTTTGACTATTTGTATAGTGACGATCTATAGTTAGACTCTCCGTATGTTGTAATAATTTTGGCATTCACATCATCGTTTTACTACTGTTATCACTTCTACTATTCTATGTCTTATCCGAAATTCATTTTATATGACATTTTTTCGTAATAATTATGTATACAAATCGCACAGTAGGTCTATTGCATTCAAGCAAATTTTTAACGAATTTTCATCTTGTATGGCAATATTCTAATGTATTTGGTTTGCTGCATGTATAAACTTATGTCAATATTACGTAAGTTTATAATTATTGACATGACGAATCCGGTAATTGCAAAACATTGCCCACTCTCATTTATGTTTATAAATTTGCTTTAATTTACTTTAAAAGTTACTATCAATTATTTAATTTTTGGTTGGTACTTTTGTAAAGGCTGAAAAAAGTATCACTATATAATGTCAAGTTTATTTTGGTCCAAAAATGATATTACAAGGATTATCTTTTATCATAAGACAAGAGAAAAAACCTTACATTCTTTCATTTTAATTTTTAGCAGAGAAAAAATAAAATTCATATCCTCAGGTGTTGCTCAATTGTAGGATCTTATCGACGTTCATGAATGACAAATCATAGATGCACCATGGAATCAGATTAAAATGGTACAATTATATATATTTTCATCAACTTAGTTCACGAACTGGAGATAACAGTCAATGTGGTCACATTCCCCGCAAATTATAGCACCACCTCTAGGTCCCAAGACTGATAGAACTATGGTAAGTGACTTCTATGAATGATGATTAAGTTTTCAACCACGCTATTACGTGAAATCACCTCGAATATGAAAAAAATTATGATAAACAAAATAAAAAAAGGTAGTGTTCATCTAAATCAAAAATTTCACTTTTTATGTAAAATTTGTAATTTCATGACTCTCTTAGAAACATATTATTTTCATGTTTCACAGTTTGGACTAAGGTAAGAACAAAAAACTCTTATTGGCACATCCTTTTTTTTTCTAAAATTGGATGAGCTGAATTGCATTTCTAGAATAATGAGCGGATTTGCTTTTAAGTTGAGATAGTTTGTTATGAACATTTAGTTAATATTTTATAAATATTAAATAAAGAAATGCTGATTCATTATATTTTTAGGAGTTTCATATGAGAGAAAATATGAATGCCGTGAACTTTAAAATTGTCTATCACCTAAACTATATGTAAATGATAAGTTTTTTAATTAGTATTAAATAAATATAGAACCGCTGGTCGAATATTCTCACTCTATTCAAGAGGAATATCAACATCACTTGTATCTCATAAAGGAAAAATGGAGGTGAAATAAAAATTTGTAATTAATTTTTTTTGTACTATCTTTTTCTCCCTATAGTTTTTTATTATTTATGAAAATAGTCTTGACAATCTGTTGTACATTATCTCTCAGGTAAAATCCACTATCCACATCATTACCATCATTGAGACTTCGCGAGTAAGAAATTGTAAGTATTTTTTTTCGAATAAATGCATTTGAGCAACATAAATTAAACATTTCATATAATATTTGAAGTCATGTCTTTTATGAATAGGTCATCGGTTTGATTTCTTTTTCTATTCTTTAGTACAACAAACCACATTGACAGTGATACAATTTCTGATATTATGTTATTATTTAATGTAAAAATATGGATCACGATGTGCTTAGTTTTCACTTAAATATTTTTCTTAGTGAATTTAGAGGAATTTCATGTTGTTCAAAGACAAGACACAAAAAGTATTTATAAAACATACGATGCCATTTCATAATGGTTTAAATTTAATTTAATTTTCTTATATGTATGCTGGATCATGTTATGATTTTCTTTACTTCTTCCTCATGAGATTTAATTAGAGATCAATTTCAGCAACACGATTGGTACAAAAAATAAACATGCTCTTCTTAGAGCTTACTTCTCAGAAATCCTGGTCAAATTTGTTACATTTTTCAATAAGAATTTACCTAATACTGTTGGATACGTTTATTTTATTGTAATTTTCATAAAAGTGAAAAAATTGAACTTATGGCTGACCTGCGCATCGCGCGGGGTATCGCCTATAATATAGTGCTCTGATTGAACGTGGAATTGCCATTTGTAAATTCTTAATTTTTAAAGTGTTGACATGTGTTTCGTCATATCATCAATTTCCATGAACAAGCCAATAAAACATTGCCATGTCATGAATGACTCCTCATGTAACTTAATTTGAAGATATTTAATCCTATGTCATTACTCATCATGTAACTTAATATTAAGATATTAACTATCCATTAATCCGATGGAGTTACAAAAAATAATGGATTCTCAATTTACCATTGAATCGTTCCGCACATATTTTCTTAATCTTTTATGTGGTTCCTTACGTATTTTCTTAACAGCTAAAGTGGTTTTTCCTATCAATATAAAATGCAACAACATATTTTCTTAACCTTTTCTATAGGTCATGCACATATTTTCTTAACATCTCAAAAAGAGATGGGAATGCGGTAACAAACACGACTTATTTTAATTTTTTTAAGAATTTAAGAAACATAAATCTTTGAAGAAAAAAAAATACAAACTCCATGATATATATGCGGGAGAATGATTTTTTTTTTTTTTTTTCGTAAAATGTGGGATATGCCCCCTAACCAATGAGTAGGTTTCCGTTATGTGTTATTTCTCCATGGTTAAGTTGAGAAAATGTCACTTGAATGATATTGTATGAACTAAGCTGTTGATAATCTGTACAATATATATATATATATATATATATTATAAAAGCATGAAATTTCCGAGAATGAATATCAAAAAGCCACGTGTCAATTAATTTGCATAAAAAGACCTTCTAGATATGGTTATTTTGCTTTACAAAAACATGTTCACTGAAATAATCAAAAGGTAAAAAGCAAAATTTTCTACTTAAACTGGTCTCCTCTAGAAAGAAAAGGTAATCAATTTTATCCTAAAAAAGTCTATTAACTATGGTTATTTTGCAAAGAAGAAGAAAATTGATGAAAATTGATATCAAAATATAAAAATTTAAACGAACAAATGCAAGACGCGAAGTGATCATCATTTTTTTCAACTCTATAAGGATTCATAAACAGGTTTGGAACAATTAATTTAGCACACTGGAGGGGCCTGATGCGGAATTATTTTATCAATCACACCGGAAGAGATTTGCTTTCTCGAGATTGTTATGTTTTAAGGTTATACAGGATCTATCTGACCATTTTTCAAACGTGTCCTGTACCTCCTATCTCTTTTTAACAATAGTTTCTTGCCAATTTGAATTGAGGTTTTATGATTAATGAATCATGTTGGGTAACTCTGAACCTTCTATCAGAAACTCTAGAGCATAGAATTCATTTATTCCTCCTTACTTACATATTATGTACTTTGATACATTATGTTAATAACTACTTATAGGTGATGGTTTTGCATATTGACAAAAGGAAAAAAAATCATTTTGTTGAAACTAGATAAAAAAAAGTAATGTGGATAAGTCTCATCTGAAAGAGTGTCAACCGATCTACGCATCAATTGGGGTCTTTTTATAGGGTATCATAGTGTTTTCGGGCAAGCTAGGGGGGCACGCGCTCCCATGTCCCTACATGGCTCCGCCACTGATTTTGGTGGTACGAATCGTATGTATAGAGACAACATCGTGCCTTATGCAGAGATTTATAATTCTGAACGTGACTAAGTGGGAAGCAGTGTTCGGGGGTGGTGGTCACATGGTGCCTTTTGTGTGCCCTAGCAACCATGTTGTGTTCTTGGACCAATATCAAACCAAACACATTCTTGTTCGCACTTAACGTAGTGATAGTTTCTACACATATAACACAACTGTCAGTTCATTCACCCTCCGGGAGCTTGTTCTCTTCAATTGTTTGAGAAAGTTGCTGTGAATTTTAGATAAAATGTGTTTCATAAATATTACGTGAAACTTGTGGTGAAATATTGAAATAGCAATTTCGTGTTTCGTAAAATAAACTGTGAACCTCCTGTGACATAGTAAAATGAAAAAAATATATTACGTGTATAAATTCGGTAAAGATTAATACTGAATATTTTAAAAAAAAAATTAAGGTTAAAATCGGTTAAAGATAAACTACTCAAAATAAGGTTTCGGAAAAGCATATCTTCCCTTGCTTCCTTAAAATTGTCGCGGGACAGCAAAAACTGTAAAGCCATGAAATATCTATAGGGGTCAAACTGTGATAATTTAAAATTTTGAGTTAGTTGTGTGAATTTATTTTTCAGCAGTGCTTGCTGACATCTGGTCAACTAGAAATATCTGGAATGTGAATTCAAATGGGGTTAAATATGAAAATATTATAAATTGGGCCAAACTTATAATGTCTAAAAACTTGAATATATAGCTAATGCGTGGCCAATCTCAGATTTCTGGATGTTGTGGGAAATTAAGCATGTAGATAAAATCAGTGGGTCAAGTATGAAATTTCTTGAACTGAATTTTTACATAATTCCACTCTTACCCTAACTTTGGGAAAATTGCGCTTGCAGCCCCCTTGTGCATGAAAGCCACTTGTCATTCTCATTGTGACACTTCAAGAGTGAGGTGGCAGTATTTCAATTTTCTCCTCCAACACCTACTGCATTGGGTGAGATAAAACTCTTCTTCCTCTAACTTCACCTTCTACATCTTCTCCACCATCCACCATTTCCATCGCAGAACCCCCACCACCCCGCCATGAAATACAAAAATGCTTCACCTGGAAGAAGTCCCAACCCGACGAGCAAAATCCCTCTAACAATTTGGATGTTGGTGAAGGGACGAGGGAGATAATCGGGTTTGAAGGTGAGGAACCCTAATTGCTTTGTTGGTTGGTTTCTCCCTCTCCATTCGTTTTCATTACCATTAAGCTAGATTTTGTTGATCCCGAGGCTAAGGCGAGGTCGGGAGCCCAGGCAATAAATAATTCTTTGAAAAACCACAGGTCTCCAAATTTAGGCCGAGCTTGGCGCCGAAAACCACCATGGCCACAAGAGCTTCGGTAAGGCCTTGTTATTGTTTCTTTTTCGCCGTTAATTGAAGCAATATGGTCCATGAAATACCCTAAGAATGTTAAAAGCATCTTTTCACAACCAAGCCGCAAATTTGTTGGGTTTCAACCGGTCATATGATCATTTTTCTGGGGACGAGGCAGCCCTGTTCCGGGGGCTGCAACTCCTTTGTTGTGAGTCCTTTTTGAGTGATTCTTGGCTCCCGGGAAACCCTTAACTACCCCTCACAGTTCCCTTTCGAATTTTCCTGGTATATTTCATCTCTAACATGCCCGAATTTGAGCTTGAAGTTGCTTCTCTTCGTGTTCTGGAAAAAAAAAATTTCAGACTTGAAAATTCATCTCAACTTTGTGATTTAATATAGATGCCAAAAATCAACCAATTTGAATACAATTCTTGCTGTGATTTCTTGGGATATTTAGGCACAACTATCATCTTAATTTGGTCTCGGGAATCAGTTTCTATGTAATACCGTGTTTTTATAATAGGGCCAATTTTTTACTTTTCGTATAATTTAGATGTGAATTGTATGACGAGAGGGGAGTTAGTTGTAGTTTCAGAAAAAATGAGCTAGTTAAGTTGGGGGTAGAAACTGTATTTTGTAGAAACTCTAAAGCCAAATGAGCAATTAAATAAAAATAGATAAAATAAAACAACATTAAACCAATTTTTTTCCACATCCCCAACACCTGCCAACGGGTTTCTCCCATTTACACACAATCTCTCTTCTCATTTTTTTTCTTCTATTTAAATCTCTTCTTCATATTCTCCTTCACACCCGACAACACCACCAACGCCATCACCACCACCACCATCACAGCCACCACCTCATATTCCACCTCATCTCTCTCTCCTTACCTTCGCCCTCTCTGTCGCACACCAGGACCGGAAGCAGCCCCGCCAAGGAGGCTGCCAGCCACCGAAGTAGCCGGCGAACCCACCCCAACGGGAACCACCGCCAACACCACCTGCTTATCTCCATTCTCTATGTTTTGAACCCCTAACTCTTGTCCTCCCTATTTCGATCCAAGAAGAGACAACATCAGCAGCAGCTAGTTGTAGAGAGGACCCAGAGCCACCACCACCGCCAGCGACACCATGTTTTTCGGTGAGAAGCTCAACCGAGCTAACCGGAGAGACCCACCCTTCAATTTTGGTATCAATCAACTGCTGGAGGTCCAAGGAGTCTAGAAACACCATCCAACAGAGCCAAGGACGCCGCAGTCACCGGCGAGGAACTCCACCGCGATGACCATCGACAACGAACTTGAACGGCCTCGTTTCTCGACCGTTTTTCACTATTTTTGGCTTGGGTAAACTCTAAATCACCTAATTTTACGTTTTAGTCAATCAAAATCATGTCTTGTAGCTTGAATCCTCGTTTAGATTGAAAAAATTTGATAGTTCATGTTAGGGGGTGAGAGTGTCTTTTCAGAAACTTTGGGGGGGGGGGGTTAAAGTGTCTTTTATAAAACTTATCTTGTGAGTGTAGGGAGGGGCCGCCTTCTGTATTTTAGAATAACTTGAGGGCTTCTACATGTCTTTTACTTAAACACACTTTACATAAAAATAAAAATAAAGATTTTGGAATAAAAATATTTTCTACAAATACTAGTTTTTGTCCTCATCGTATAAATGTGATATGGCTCTTGAAATAGTGCACAAGTCGCTCGATAGAAATTAAACTAGAAATGTTTTATTAAATCGTAAGGAAATAGTGTGTTTAATCAGTTTTCGAAACATAAATTAATAGCGTTCTAACTATAGACGCGTAGTTTTTAAGAAGATATGTGGGGAAATTAACAAGTGGGTTTCGGGTTAGTCTAAAATTATTAAGTAGGATTCTTGTTATGACTTATAGCGTTGTATTTGGGTTGTGATAAGTTAGAAGCTCCATTTGTAGGTGACGGTTTCGTAGGCGAGAACTACATCTAAGACGTGATGTTGGATTAAGGTAAGTAATATGACTAGTGTTGCGTGTCTTTCCGTCTTTCGTGTATCGCGGGCGTTATTTGTACCATACGTGATGTATTTGAATTCTTTACTTGAAAAACTCTTCTTGGAAAGTATCACATGAAAGATGATAATCAAAAACTAGAATCCTAAAGAAGAACATCTAAGTTTCTATTGTAAACTGAGAAAGTACTGTTCAAATACATCTACCATATTAGGCCCTCATTACCTAGTTCTTGGGCCACAATTATCAAAAGTATTAAACCGCTCACATATTGGTCAAACACAAATATCTCTCATAAACATACATCGAATATTATGAAAACTGCCACACCGGATTTAGTTGGAGCTCCTTACTCGATTTTACATCTTGAAAGAAAAGTCGTAATGATGTAAAGTGGAAGTTGTTGTGCGTGGGTTTGTACCATATCCCTGATATGATACGTTTCAGAGAGATTGTGATTGGTTATTGATGTGTGGTTATGAGGCTCTGTGATGTGAACCTCCATGTGATTGCAATACGTTATTGACTGCGCTTTTGCACATTATGAGAAAGTGGTTTTGGATTGGATATGGTCACGCCCCTTATCAACTAGATAATAAAATGAATTCATGGACTCAATATCCTATCATTGAGAAAAGAGAACGATGTCCTTATGAGATTTAAAGTGATGAGTGAATCACATCACACACTTATTCTCCTTGAAACCTGCTTTGAAAATAATGCTCGTATGAACATTGAACTTATATATACTCTCAAGTATTGAGGCTAACATAAACAGCTGTTTTCAAAAGCTCATATCTCCTGGATTATCTATTGAAACTGTTAACTGTTTTCCTCTCTAAAAGCAATATCTAAATACTCCAAATCATCTTCTCTGAGTCTCTTCCTGATTCCTTGTGGATTCTCCTCAAATGTAGCTCAAAGCAGCTACATAACCATAAAATCGTTAATAAATGATTTCAAACTGTCAAGTTCTGTCAACCATATCTCTCTGAGTATCTATTGAAACTGCATTATGATTTCTCCTGTGAGAAGATGGCTAATAATACTCTAATCATTCCCACACGAGCATTTCTCATATCCTTGATACATTGCTTAGAAATCAAGTTCAAAGTGACTAGCTTGAAAGGGTCTAAACCCTCAATTATATTCCAAGTGTTGGACTGCTGTTTTTCTGTCAACTTTGACTAATACTTTCTCCTTAACTTCTCTGAGTTTTTGGACTTCCTATATGATTTGGAAACCTCAACCTTCAATATTCAAAACACACCTCTCAGTTATCAAATCGCTTCATTGGACCAGAAACAGACTGTGAAAGTTAACTAGTTGAGAATACCTATTCTCCCCTTAGACTTTTTATTTGACTCATTAGATGACTTAATTGACCAGAGCATTGATAACTCTCTATTAGAGTTATATTTCTTGCACGTTTTATATTATTTTACGTGATTTATGGGTTAATAATCTTAGTCTTACACTATGATTAGAGAGAAAATATAGAAGTTTAGCTCTAGGCGTTGGTTTGTTAATCCTAGCATTTCTTGTATGATTTTATGTATTTTTTATCACTTTTGATCTTACGGGTTATGTTCGTGTTGTTTTGGCAGGAAACGGAGCTTGGGAAATGAAGTGGAGAGGAAAAACGGGCGTTGGAGATTATTCAGGAGCTCAAACGGAGAAGAAATCAACAAAGTAATGGTGAAAAGACATGGAAAGGGGAGGAAAGTGTCATTTAATCAGGTTTTGTAGTGACACTTTAACCCCCTCCCCATACGTAGCCAAAATTTGGAGCAAAAATGGAAGAAAACTCACTGTTTTGCACGATCAGATGATCTAGGGTTTGAGTTTTTTTTTTTTCTTATTCTTCCTCTTTCAAATCTTGTATGGAGAAACTACTTAGCTTTTCTAGATTGGTTTCAAGTAGATAAAATCTTTTTCTAGGCATCTCTAAGAGAGCCTAGGGTTGTGTAGATGATTAATTTTTCGGATTCGTAGACTTTGTTTCATGATTGTGATTTGATTTATTGAAAAAACTCTTAGTTTCTTGACTTTATTGTTGATCTTAGTCTAATGACACGATTAGGATATGATTTGATATTCAACGAAACTAGGAGTTATTCATGAATCAATTTCTTGTTTAAAATTAATATTCGTTCTAGTTACACGTTCTTGTTCTATGCTTAATCTTTAGTATGAATGGAGTAGCTACCCAGATGTACTAGATAATTAGATGAGTGTACAATAGTGACTTAGCCTAATTGAGATGAGAACTTGAACACAATCCCGAATCACCAAGACCGAAAAGGAGAAGTGTTAGGATTGGCCTAGTGTGGCTAGATTTGGTAGGATTACTTAGCTGTTCTGTGGTGGGCCGACATGTGCCGTTATCGTACCAGTAGATGACAAGCTAGAACGGATCAGTAGACAACATGAGACCGAGAGGAGATTGCAGTTAACCGAGATGTAAAATGACATGAGACCGACAGGATAATGTCATAGTATATTACCCGGCTGAACTAGGATAGGATTGACGTGTTATATAGCTGAACCGTAATTCGTCTACATCCCTCGGTGATCTAGAGATCGGGATATTTGTTTCCTAATTAAGAAAAAATACAAAAATATTAGTCTATTTGTTATTTTAATTTAGTTTCTTGTTTGGGGGAGACAACTCTTTTAATCATTAAATTTTCCTCCTTGTACCGTACTTTAAATTAATTGACTAATTAAATCTCAAGTCTCTCCTCGTGGGATCGATAACTTGGGGTAGAAATAAAACCCCTATATTGCTTGACCGTGCACTTGCGCATACGCGTTAAGAAATCGCGTCAAGTTTTTGGCGCCGTTTCCGGGGACATCGGTAGATTATTTAGTTTGGAGATAGTTTAGAGTACTTCTATTTAGTTTTTATTTTGTTTTCTTTTCTATCTCTGTGCTTCACGAGTGTCTTGTGAGTTTGTTTTCTCATGAACAAAGGAAGCAAGAGATTCTACTAAGCATGTGGAGCGAAGACTATTATTCTGGTTCCCCTACTGTTTCTACTGCAGGGGTAACCATGAAGAAGATGATGCATGCATAAGTTGGTGCTATCGATGCGGTATTTATCATGATAACAGCGACCCATGCCGAGTTCATCCACCCCAGCTCCTTCAGCAGCCAGAAGAGGATTCACGGACAACTTGGAGCTTTTGTGGGAGATGATAAATTTAAATAGGAATAAAGTTGAGGAATTGGAGATGACAGTGGCAAGGTTATCATATTCACAAGAGCCCCAAGAGGAGGCCATGCCACACATTGAGACTCAAGCCGATCCTCCATCACCACCACCACAAGAGAATGCGCCACGAGCTACAGTTGTCGAAGAAGAGGCGCTTGAGCCGAGCGAAGAATGCAGTGTCCATAAACCAGTTTTGGACTTTGCCATTTACGAGGACTCTGACCCTGATTCAGAATGGGGTGGACCTGTGTGTCCAAGACGGGAGGACCAACCGTATTGCGAGCCAAAACCTCCGGCTCACATCCTTGGCATTAGTGGGAAGACACCGGTATTGGAAGCATGTGGTGTGCTGATGAAGAAGTTGATGAAGCACTTGTTCCCCATACCTATTGAGGTAAAATCCCCTACTCATAATTTTGAAGAATTCTCCATATCTCATACTTCCTCCATTTCTTCTCTTTCTCTATGCTTTGACTTTTTGACTCGTATTTGGGTCACTTTGACCGGGTGATTTTGATCGCAAAACGATACAAAATTTTGATAATTATTCACCATGTTATAGAACAACTTTTACTATACAACACCATGAAAAAAATGTCAAAATATTAGATCGTTTTTCCATCCAAATCATCGGGTCAAAGTGATCCCGTGAATAGTGAAAAATGTCCGAACATAGAGAAAGAGAAGAAACGGAGGAAGTGTTAATAAAGTCTGTGATGAGTTGGAAAGAATAGTGTATGGAAATTCTTATGCGGAAGAGCATCATGAGAAACTTTCAATTTCTTGTAATATTGGCTATTCTATTAATGATCTACACGCCATAGTCAAGAAATTTGAAACCAACAAGTGCGGGGTGTGAATTAATTACATGTCCTAAATGAAGAGCATCGAGAGCAAAAGAGGTATTATTGGGATGTGTTCATGGAGAGCGGATCATACAAGCCCGTTAGTAATTTGTGGAAGTTAATCAAGAAGATAAACTGCAAGATTAAAAGATTTAGCTTCCACAACTCTCCACCATCCTCAAAGCACAAGGGTGCACTTGGAAGAAAGTATTAGAGAAGAGATGGTGGAAGAAGAAGAAGTGGAAGGATAAAGCTGCCTCCACGATCCTTTTCATTTGAGGTAAGGGGGTCGGGGTTGTCGACCTTAAATTACAAGCGCTTCTTGGGAGGCAACCCAATGTAGAGTAGGATGTTATTTGCTTATTTCTGTTTAGTTCTCCATAATTGATTTTGAGAGGTGAGAGAGAGAGGATGATGAGTAACCAAGTGTTTGCAGGTGATTTTTAGCGAAAATTCTACCCCTGTGTGCCACAACACATTTGACCCACATGAATGACTCGTGAGGAAGTTGGGGATTTTTCGTGCGCATTGCCCGCAGTATGGAGCAATCTACCCCAGTGTGCGAGGCACGCACGACCTTAATCGAACTACATTTTAGCATGTTGTAGCTTGGGGATTGCTCAGGTGATCTTCATCGGCGCGAAATTGTAAACGGTCCACAAGACTCCTTCTTGTTGTAGTTTCGTGGACACGGTGTCCATGTAGGTCCGGGCAACACAGTTATCTCTAACTCTCTCAGCTTCTACGTTTAAGCAATAGTTGTTGAGATCCACCTTCTACACATTTAAGCGAGGAAAACTCCTAGTTGATCTCTTAATTCGTTGAGGACAACGAATCGCTTAAATGTGGGGGGGGGGGGTTTGTTCTAATTTCGCTAGCCATGCTTTGTCTAGAATTAACCTTGTTACATGTAATTTGTGTAGTATTGTGTTAATTTGGTTAGTGTAGGGTGTTAGTGTCGTATTTTGCTGGTTTTAAATTTATGCATTGTTAGAACGTTTACTTTATTGATACCCCTACCCAAAATTTGTGGTTAATCGAGTTGCCCAGTTACATATAGAGTTTATGAAAATATGATAAAATTAAAAAAACATAAAAACATAAAAAAATATAAAAAAATAGAAAATCCATAAAAATTTAAAAAATTTGAGTTAAGGGAAATTGATGAAGCTTGAAACTAGAGAGAGAGCTCAGTGAAAGAGTCTCAATGAATAGGAAGCACCGTAGTAGGGAAAATCTTACTTTTTAGTATTTTAAGCACTGGCTTCACGAAAGGAAGTCCCGGGTATTTAGGTAAAAGTGGAATGTAGATTGTAGGCATACCTTTAGTTCCTATATTGTGCTAGGCGGATTTAGTTCTAAGGAGTTGAATATCTGTTTTCGCTGGAATCTTGTGGCCTCTTGAAAAGTGGGGTGGACCATCGTGTAGAGTTAGTTTCATGTGGTATGTTGCTCTATTCCTAAGTGAAGTTATGGAGTGTACACCACCATCCCTTACGGCGGTTTCAAGAGCTAACCGAAAAAGCCCACACTTAGTTGCTCTACCTGCACGACTGAAAATAAAAGGAAGAGAATGAAAAACAAATGAAAATCTTCTCTTGGATTAGATACGGTGAACAGCCTAATGTGCCCCCGTTTGCGTGGACAATTTAGATTCAAACCAATTAGAGTGTATAAGAAAAATTATAGTCAAGTCGTATTACACGGAGTTGTGTCTCCCATCACTGGGACAATTTGCATTATATGCAATAATGGCTAAGAGGGTCTAAAAAACTCATATGACTTGGCGACGAAAGACTAGCATAGGAATAAGGGTACCAAGACCCTCTGAGCTAAAGGACGTGCCCGTATTTGAATTGAGTTTGGTTGATGTTTTGGGACCCCTTAGTGAGCTTGTGCGCATGATCATTGTATTTTCAATTCGGTGGATTAAAACGTAGTGTATGGTTTGATTTCGCTCGGGCTGCGCAAAAAGGTAGTGTGGGGGATTTGATAACTCTCTATTAGATTTATATGTCTTGCACGTTTTGTATCGTTTTTGCATGATTTCTGGGTTGATAATCTTAGTCTTTCACTATAATTAGAGAGAAAACATATAAGTTTAGCTCTAGGCGTTAGTTTGTTAATCCTAGTGTTTCTTGTATGATTTTATATATTTTTATTTGGTTTGATCGCACGGGTTGTGTTTCGTGTTGTTTTGGCAGGAAACGGAGCTTACGAGATGAAGCGGAGAAGGAAAAACGCGCGTTTGAGATCTTTCGGGAGCTAAAACCGAGAAGAAATCAAGAAAGAAATGGTGAAAAGGCATGGTAGAGGGGAGGCAAGTTTCATTTGATCAAGTTTTTGTAATGACACTTTGCATCATTTTGATATACCAAGTTATAGGGCGGGTGAAAAAGTCAAATTAGAGAAAGAAAAGAAAGAGAGGGGGAATTGGATAAATACTAGTCTGTGAAATGCTCTTTGAGTAATGCACTTGGCTGAATTGGTCTTTGAAAAATACCCTTCAATTTAAACACTAGGTAACAACTGTTGTTAGCAGGCAAGCAAGTGGGTAGGGTCTACACAGGGTATCTCTCGTCTCCAAACACAGGGTATCTCTCGTTCGCTTCTCTCTCTCGTCTCCAAACACAGGGTATCTCTCGTCTCCATCTCTCTCTCGTCTCCCAACAAACGGAATCTCTTCTCTCCATCTCTCTCGTCTCCAAACAGGGTATTTCTCGTACCAAAAAGCAAGTTATGGCATGTGGAGATTTGTTAAATGACTCTGCTACCCTTGTCACCTCAAAACAAACCCTAAAAACGTGTACTCTCTCTCTCCAACATTGAATTGTTTCTATCTACCTCAACCTACCAAATACAGTTGAATTCACTCCAACTATAAACTTTATAAGTGTATACCTTAAGCTCCTCAAGAATATGGCTCATTTGTCACTCTCATTGGCTCAAGTTCTCCCATAGAAGTCTCCCATTTGTTTGTACAAGTCTTTCTCTTTCCCTACTTTTGTTCTTCAGCTACGGTAAAATTTAAAACTCTCATCTATGTGCTTTTTTCCTTGTTATATGTTGATCACAGTACTCTAAAATGTATGGTATTCTCATTTTTTGCTTTCATCCTTATAATATGTTCATCACATTACTATAAAATGTAGGCTATGTTCGTTATATTGCTTTTTTGTTCTTCATTCAGAGTTTGATGTGTGTTGTCGTATGTGGAGAGACTGGGACGAGTAGATTCATTCTGTCTCTCTTCTCATAAGACTGAGACGAGAATTATGCTCGTACCAGTCTATCACATGCACAATTGGGAAGAGCAAGACCTGCCAAACTGGGACGAGTAATCTCTCGTCTGACATTTAAATCACAGACGAGAGATGACTCGTCCCAGTCTGGCATGTGATAGACTAGTACGAGTAAGATACTCGTCTCTGTCTTTTCTGAGAAGACAGAGACGAGCATACCCTAAACCCCAAACCCTGAATTCCTCTTATCTCTCATCATGAAAAAATGGTATTTCAATATTGTTAAAAATTTTAATTGTAAGTCCTAAACCATATAATCATGTAATCTAAACTATAAACTCAAAATCCTATAATCATCATCTCATAATCATGTAAAGCCTAAACCTTATACATACCATTAAACCATATATCATCTAACCAAAATCCTACATTTGTAGACACTAAACACTAGAACCAACTAAGTATCATTCCTATAGCCACTAAAAGTGTTATTGAATCATGTTAACCCATCAGATCAATAAACCAACAACACACGTAAAGCTCTAACCCTAAACCCTAAGGAATGTAAACCCCTAAACCCTAGATCATAAAACCTAAAATCCAAAAATTGCTGACACTAAACACTAGAACATCTAAGTATCATGACTATGGCTACTTAAACTATTATTAAATAATATTAATCCCCCTCAGATCACTAAACCTGAATCCCTAAATAATTGATCATCTTAACTAAACCCTAGTTTCTGTACACTTCAGTATCATTACTAAATCCAAGACTGGGACGAGTCTGTGCTCGTCTCAGTTGGAAATACCAGACGAGGTCATAACTCGTCCCAGTGTTGGCGGTCTTGCTCGTCCTTGACACAAGTAAAAAGCATTCCATAATGACTCACTAAGAATAGGACGAGTGTGTGCTCGTCCCAGTCTGAATTAGCAGTTATCACTCGTCCCAGTGGGGGTAGTCCTTCTCGTTTTTGTCTTCTCGGACAAAAGTAAAGAACATTCTGTTACTCATTATATGGTGGGGTATGGTGAGAGAAACACCTTTTTTACTTTCTCAGACCAAACCCTAATATCATCCGAAACCTAAAATCATTCTCTCTCTCCCTAAACACTAAATAAGAAAATCATGTAAACCACAAACAGTAAACTCTAAAATCATCTAACCAATGTGCTATATTGACATGTAGAAATGGTGAGAAAATTGATGTTCCGTGCTGTTTAGAATGATGAAGAGACGCGTGCCGAAGGTAGACACATATACATAGGTCAGGCAGTGAACAATGCAATTTTTAAGATAATCCAAGGCATTACCGTCGAATCTTTAGAGCATGAAGTTCCGGTTAGATTGGATACAGATTGTCCGCTTACCAAAAAGGTGGTCTTGTGTTATCATTTTCAATTTCCAGATGCTAACTTGATCGAGCCTAATATACTCACTAAAGATTAATAAATCAAAGATATCTTTGATACTACGGAAATTGGAACTATTGTAACCATGTACATCACGTTAAAGGATTTGGTGGATCAACCATACATAAATGCTGACTTGGTGACCAGGATTTGGTGGATCAAAGTGAAAACCTTAAAAATCAGTTGGTTCCTTTGATCCCCCCACATACCGTGAAGATTACTTTCAGGATGTCGAGATACTCGCCGAGGATCATGACAAAGACAGGGTAGCATATAATGCAATAGATCTCACTCCATCTTCTTCGGTTCACTGTAACGACATGGTGCAACTAGATGACAAAGATATGGTTGGCACTCATGAATCAATGGAGAAAACTAATCTTGCATTGGTCACTGTTGCGGTAGACTGTTCAGGGAGTTGTGGACAGACTAGTGAGGGAAGCGGTCTGGAAATAGAGATGAAAGGTTTGTATACTGGTAAGGCGTTTTCCCACCATATCAGAAAGGTTGCTGGTGCAAAGAAATGGACTTTTTACGTTCATATGCGAGATCAGACTCGATTTATAATGCGCTGCTTGAATGCTGAATGCAAGTGGAAGGTTGGGGCGTACAAGAATAAAGATTTCGTGCACTACCTGGTGAGGAAACATAACCCCATTCACACATGTACCGCAAGCAGCGTAGATGGGAAGCACCGTTACATTAATTGCGAGGTTGTCGCGCTGGAATTGCTGTGAATGATGGCGCAATCAAAAAATACACCCACAATCAGTGAAGTATAGAACATCGCCTTAGATTCTCATCTTCTCAACACCTTGTAGTCGAACTCTCAAAAAAGCGATGGCAGATCGAATCTGGAAATTTTGTATATTGTGCATTTTATGTTTCGAATAATTTTTTAAGTTGCTACTTGTTATTTTTCTCAAATTTAGTTTCCATTTGATGCGATTGTAAAGATCGGAATTTTGTTCGAGAAAGTTTGTTGTTCTAAATCAATTCAAGGTTGTGCTTCTTTTTTAGTTAGTCTTGGTACAAGTCCTTTCTTTTTTATTCTCAAAATAAAAGTCCTTCCTTTTTTGTTTATACTCATTGTTATTATTTCTGCTATTTAAAATTTAATCAATTGCAAAAAAAAAAAGAATTACCTAAATACTTATAGTTTTGATTCAATTAAACAATCGATAACTTGTCTGTCAAACTATCTATTCCAACTAATTCGTCTTTGAGGACATTAATCCTCATCGCCGTCTCGGCTCACGTCGGGAAGTTTTATAATAGTAGGGGTTAATCGAAAAAATATTCAATGTGGGTTCTCGATAAGAAAAACGTTCATACAATTGTGTGTTATGTATTTTAATAGTCATGGACAGTTTGGCCCCCGCAATATACGAATCCTGTGTCCGCCACTGACCCTAACTACATGGTATGTTCTTTCATGAAAAATAAATAAATAAATCCCAGCTGTATTTGGGAAACAGGATGAAAACACCAAGTAGATGTAGGAGAGTAAAAATATAGTATAAATAAGGGGGAGCAAATTATACAAAAACAAAAAGGAAAAGGGAGAGTAACCTATTTTTTTTTTTTTTTTGAAAGAACCTACCGATTAGGTAGGGCGGCATAAACCCCGCTTGCATTAAATCGGGCTCCCAACCCGTAAAAGTGGTGGGGGGGGGGGGGGGGTGGGGGGGCTAAAACCTTTTTTTTTTTTTGTCAAACTGAATATTATTAAGAGAAAACAAGAACTTACAAAACCACTCTGCTAGCATCACTAGCCAACAGATTACAAAATTCAGAACTAATAAGTAACTCACTACCAGCATTACAACTCTGATGCTTCCTAATCCATTTAGAAATAAAATCTGCTACTCTGTTGGACTTTCTGGGAATCCAAAGCACCTTCCTTTGCATCTTTAAAATCATCTCTCTGATGTCTTGCATTATATCTGCTATAGCCCATCCAGCACTGCCTTCATTCATAGCCAGATCACATACAACTTTGCAGTCACCTTCAAAGTCCATAGGCACCACATAGTTGCTGCATTGATGCAAAACCTCCCTTAAACACATTGCTTCAGCTGCAACAGCAGAAGAAGCTAATCTTGTGAACCATCCAGAATCAATCATACAACCCTGATGATCTCTTACCAGCCATCCACCCCACATAATAGAGTTGCTACTATCCCAGGCTGCATCAAAATTGCATTTTAGTTTCCCAACAGTTGGAGGTAACCAACAATCAATTTTACCACCAGCATTGTTTGAAATTTTGGGGTTTATATCATCTATTTCTTTCCCAAAAACCTTCCCAGATTCACACCACACTCTATTTGCAGAAAGTATTACTTGTGCAGGATTGATCTGCACCTGTTGAAATACCAAATTATTTCTGCTCTTCCAAATCATCCAAGCAGTTACTGCAATTTTTTCCATAAAATAATCCTGCTTTTTCATCTGGGCATCTTGTTCAAAAATTAATAGCAACCATTTAGAAAAATCCATCAACTCACCTGTCATAAACTCCCATTTGCATCCCATAGCTAACCAGATTAATCTAGTCCATTCACAGCTGAGCAATAGATGCCACCTGGTTTCCACCTCAGCTCCACAGATCTTGCAGAGTCCAGAGATACTACAACCTCTTTTTTTTAAATTTGATTCAGTAGCTAGAGCATTGTTTGACAATCTCCACCAAAAAAGTTTGATTCTAGGGGCAACTGCTAATGTCCATAATCTCTTCCAATATTCCTTTGAAAATCTAAAGGAGGTAGAACAGGAATAATCCTTATAATCATTCAGACCTCTTTTTCCATGAAAAGCAGCTTCTTCTAACATCTTCTTGGCAACTTTAGTGCCAGACTTGACTGAATAAATACCAGAAGTATTTGCAATCCAGTATAACTTATCCTTTCCACAATTCCAAGAGAGAGGAATTTTTAATATAGCTTGTGCAATAGCAGGAGTAAAACTATTATTAACTGCTTCAACCTTCCAATTTCTAAAAGTACCATCAATGAGATCATCAACAGTTGAAATATCAGCAACCAGGTCACTTCTAGTCAGTTTGTGAGGGTGGATGCTTGGAATCCAGCAATTATTCAAAATCTGAATATTTTTTCCATCACCAATTTTCCAGCAGACTCCTTTTTTAATCACCTCCAACCCTGCTATGAGACTTCTCCAAGTCCATGAAGGATTTGAACCCAGCTTAGCATTTATAAATTCATCATTTGGATAATGAGCAGCTTTGAGAATCTTTGCACATAGAGAATTTGGATTTTGTAAAACTCTCCAACAATTTTTGCCCAACATAGCAAGATTAAAGGATCTTAGATCTCTAAATGCTAATCCTCCCTCTGTCTTTGGCCTAGACATGTCCTTCCAACTTTTCCAACAAATCCTCTTTTCATTTAGCTTCCCACCCCACCAAAATGTTCTCATAAGCTTGATCATTTTTTTGTAGAATTTTGTAGGCAATTGAAGACAACTCATCACATAACTGGGCATGGCCATAATCACTGCTTTTATATAAATTTCCCTTCCTGCCAAGGATAGATTGTGAATTTTCCAAGGGGGGCTAAAACCTGACCCACACTACAACAAAATAACATTAAAAAAGCAAATAAGAGCCTAATCCACTCTAGATGGACCAGACAAGTCATGGTCCAGCTCATTCTCTAAAAAATCAGGAGGATTTACATAGAAAGAGGCCCAAATGCTCTCCTGTAACCCTCTCTTCGCCAAACAATGAGCTGTACCGTTTGCCGACCTCCTCACATGCCTTATACGAAGATTCCTTCTACTTTTCAGGAGGGCTTTGACTTCGTTCATGAATCTTCCTGTTTCGTTGGTCGATTCTTTATTTCCTAAATCGACGAGCATATTCAATTCGGCCTCGAAAAATATCTCTCTCTGTCGCAATTATAAATCGACGAGCGTATTCGATCCTATCTAGAAGAAGAGGTGCAGAGGGTAGGGTTCATCACCTTCGATTCAGGTTCAAGAATATTTCTCTGTTTAAATTATGTACCTCTAGTGAGTCTTATTCTTAGATCAAATCAAATCAATGGGCGAATCGTCCAAGTACGGTAGTAGATTGACATACGAGAAGAAGAAATCAGGAACAACAGAGGGTAGATGTAAGCGGAGAAAGTTGGAAGAAAGGTTGAGTTGGATAGATGAGGCTGGTTTCTCAATAGTTGCATCATCTGATTTGGATAATTCGGCCGCCTACAATCCCGTACCTGTATTGTATATTCGCACGTCCATCAGAGATGCTGGTAAATCGCCATGTCAGTGGTATGCCATTCCTCTCCAGAGTACGAGGAAGCATGAGAGGACTCCTCATGTCTCGCCGGTATTTGGTAAGTTGCCTGCAGATGTCCTCCCCAATGGCGTGACCGTAGCTTTGCTACCTCGTATCTACTTGATAGGCGGTACCTGCAATGGTCTAGGTGGTCCAAGTAGACAAGTTTTCTCTTATGATATTTCCGCTCCACATAAAGGTTGGCAGAAACGACCTAGCCTAATATATTGCACTGGACGGGAAAATCTACGTTTTTGGCGGCATGGTTGATACGTCTCGATATGACATCGTGCCTTATGTTGAGGTTTATGATCCTGAACTTGACAGATGGGAAGCAGTGTTCGGGGGTGGTAGCATGATAGAGGTTGTGTTCCCTGGCCATGTTGTGTTCATGGATCAATACGGAACCAAAAACATTCTGGTTCGCGCTAATTGTGGTGATAGTTTCTACACATATAACACATCTGCCAACTCGTTCACACTGCGGGAACGTGTAAACTACCGGGGCGAAGCTAGTGCCGCAGTTGATAATATTCTTTACATTTACGATCATGGCGATATCATTGCTTATGATTTAATCAATGGTGAATGGTTACATGACCCTGTCCATGGCTTAAGTGAAGGAACCGAGCTTCCTATTTATTATGAGTGTGCTGAGAAACCTGTTCTGCTTCACATTGGCAACAGAAGGCTATGCATAATTTATGCTTACGTGGAAAACTTTAAGGATCCCCAATATTTGATACTTACTTGCTCAATCTTAAGAATGACTCGACGGACATACAGCGGAAAAGCTACCCTTCATGCATCCTTGGAGTCATTTAGACGCTACATCGTCCCGGGAAGTCGTTTGCATGAGTGCCTCATTCTCTAGGTCATCAATTCTAGTTTACATTTGGTTTTAAGTTAGGTTATTTGCAAGCTATATGAATCCATTGGAAACTTGCACATGGGTGCTAGCTCATTGGCAGAGCGTTTGAAGCCCCCGCATGAGGTCCCGGGTTCGAACCCGGCTATATGATGTAACTGTCAAAAAAAGAAAAAGAAAAAGAAAGAAATCCAATGAAATTGACTCTCGTTGCTCATTATGAATATAATTTCGTTGTTTAGTCGATGGTTTGCTCAATAATTGTATTTTGGCTGGGTAACCACTTCATATCATAGATTGTAGATCATTTGATGCAATAACATTTGAATTAGCATATCCCTGAATGTGCATCTAGGTTGAATTGGGATGTTAAGTTACCAGGACTTGCGTGTGGGTGTCATGTTGGTTGTGTATCATAATCAGTTCTCCTAGATGAAGTTTAGGTTTCGACGACTAGGCTAAGACGTGTCCAAATTTGGGGCATATGGGTGGAGATATAGGGTAAATGTGATTATTTTACAGATTGTATATATATTCCAAAGATGAAAGATCTTAAAGGAATTTTAGACTGGCTAGTGGAATGCCTCAATTGTGCTTTCTTTGATCCAGAAGTATCGTACTCCTCATCGAGCTGTGCAAGGGTCTTCTCGATCTCAAGTTGGAGTACAGTTATATGATCTAAGCCTCCCATCAATTCTTTTCTGACCTTCTTGTTCTCTTGCTTCATGTTCAATACTTCACCTCGGAACTCCGCAGCCTCGTGAGTTGTGAACTTAATTTCTTCTGCTTCCGCCCCTACCTCCAATGCCTTAATTATATCCTCTTCAATGCTGCATAGAGATGAGAATCTGCGTTGCAATTCGTCTTTTAGGAGTCCACTTTGCTCTATCCAGATAACTAGTTCTGCTTGTATCTCACTCATGTGCTTGTAAATTGGTCGAATATCAGATTTTATGTCCATTTAGTATGAATATATATAATACATTCGCATGTTCTATTCTTGTATTTCTCCTAAAGCTACTACTTTATATTAATTTGTTTTTTTGGGTTGCACCATGATTTAGGTGAACTTGTGGCATTAGGTGTTTGTTCTTGTAGTTGCATTGCATTGGTTTGGAATGGTTTATTGCTGGTGATTATTGGTTTACTGTTGAGTTCGCAGCCAAGCTTCAAAAAGGATCAGTATTGCTTCTTTTTTTTGGTTTGTAGGTCCTGGTTTTGATTGGGTTGTACAAGGCTTTGATGATAGCTTTCTGAAGCTTGCAATTTAGACTGTGATTTGATTTCTTATCTTGGCGGGGCGAATCGGAGGGACGATGATCTCTCTGTTTCGCAGCCATGTTTGTGTCAGCGCAGTCTTTTTGCATTGAAATATCTGAGCCTTTTTTAAATGTTCCCCTTCTTGAGGATGGTCATATGGTTTGCGTGTATGATGGGCCAAGTCTGAGGTTTACTGTTATGGTCACTGCATTTGCCACCCATTCAGTATATTGCTGTACCTTTTCACTTCCGAGCATGTCTTGCCGCTCCGTCGCTGAGAAAGAAGGCTTCACCCGGCGAGAAGGGGCGGGTGCAAAGTATACCCTCTCTTTCCATCTATTGCAATGCTAGGTCTTTTTTACACCTGCCTTCTATAGTGTCAACGAAAGGATGCTTCATTGCCATTGCAGCCCCTCAGCGTCGCCTCCGGTTTGCTAGAGTTCTTCTTCGTCAAGACATGGAGTGGGTTTTATTCTAAATTAGGGTTTTCGTCTCAGCCCTTTACGAGACAGGAGAACACTGTCATTCAGACGCGCGTGGTCATTCGTCTCAGCCTTGCCTGCAGCGGTGAATTACTTTGATTCCTCTAAATTAATACTCTAGATTTGCTACAGACTTGAAATTTCTACTTACCTGTGTGTGTATGTGTATCCAGTCTTCTATCTATCTATCTATCCATCTCTGTTGGACCAATTGTTTGGAAATCATGGTAGTGTTGTGACTTGTGAATTCGTAGTTTGGAGACAATATCTCATGAAGCATATGTGGAACTGAGAAGGAAATGAATTGAGAAAGGGTGTTGATATTGCTTAGAAGTTATAAATGAGACGGGGTTGAATAATCAGTAATGGCCATTTTGGGGGAATACAGTTATGATGGGGGCGCCCGTTGCAACTTTGGAAGGGGGACAACTTAGGTTAGGTGCGCCCAAAACGTTTCAAACTATCAAAAAACCTAATTAATGAAATTTAAACTTAGAGAAGAACAGCTGGAATTGTGGACATACATATGAGACATTAGGTTTTCTTATTTGCTAATGTTTTTAAAGAGTGTGCTACTCAGAGAATATGTTCACTTTTGGTTTATGAAGTGAACTTCTCAAGCTTAGTACCCCTATCATATCGTGAGTACAACCATTATGCTGGGTGATATCTTGAATTGAAAATGAGTACCCTATCATATGATTTATGTTACATGAGGGAGCTGTTAGTTCAGCTATCCTGCTCATAGTGGCGGATCTTTCAGGAATTAACGTGGCAAAGCTCGAATATTCTGCTTCCAAATTACCCATTGTCAAAAGCAAAGAAGAAAAATCTTTGTGTTTGTATGATTTATGTTACATGAGGTTAAATGTTGCCTTCATTGGGTTAATGGGATTAGTAGAGGAAAATAAATGTTCTTGTCACTGGGTTTTGTGTACTTTGAGATGCCGTGGGAAGTCGAAAATTGATCTGGTGCACTTCTTTCTGGCCGAGTTTCGTTCTGTTGATGAGCAATGGTAGTTGGGCTATAGTGAGTTTTGTTGGCGTTTTTTGTGGGAAATTGAATCAGCATCTGGTGCTGTACGCACACTATGTGAGAGGCTGTGATGATAGTTTCTAAACTATGCAATTTTTGCTACCATATGATATATGTTTTGGCACGGCACGGCAACTAAGAAGAGAATAATGTCTCTGTTGCAGCCATAGCACTGTCACCGTAGTGTGTCTGCATTCACAGATCTGAACCTCGTGGGAAAACATATCTATTGTACCGCTTTTGCCTGAAACAAAAGATTTTGAATCTGATCCTGGAATGGAGTAGGTGGTAGTATTAAGTTGCCGTAATCTCAACAAGTGGAACCTTCAGTTGTCCTCGAAAAACATGCTGCACAAATAAGAGATTCCGTTTTTACTCAATTTTTTTGGTTGCGGGATGAGGAGGATGTTGAAAAATTAAGTCAGCAAACAGATGCAGATCAGACGATGGGTACACCACTAAATGCTCCTTGCTTTACACCTAAAGGACTCAGAATGGTGATAAACCAGCAAATTTAAGTTTTCAACTGATATATCAAGCTGAAATCACTATAATATAGACATTTTGAAAATTTGCAGAAATGTGTCCAATTTCCCTCAAGTGATACTGATTACATGTGCCCATTTCAAGCTCATAATGATGTTTCATGAATAGAATTAAAGAGTTCAGTCTATGCAATTACGTTTGAGTTTCTAAATTACTTGAAATTCCATTTGTTTGGTTCAGTAGGGAACAAATATCACTGTCGGTGATGCTGATTGCTTTGACAGTGACATGTTTGAATGGACACGCCCAACAAACTATCATGGGGAGGTAAGAGTTTAGCCTATAGAGTTGGAAATTAGTATCAGTATGTGATTTTGACTGTTGGATCTCTCTTTTTTTGGTAGTGACCATTAAAGGAGATGACCCGAATGCAATGATTCCTGGACTGATGGTAGCTGGTGAAGCTGCATGTGCTTCAGTTCATGGTGCCAATCGCCTTGGCTCAAATTCTTTTCTTGACATTGTTGTCTTTCCCCGTGCTTGTGCGAACAGGGTTGCAGAGATCCAACGGCAAATACCTACTTTTATAATCAATTGTTTTGCAACTGCAGCATAAGACTTAAAAAGCATATGCTTGCTATTCTGCAGGGCAGAAACAGAAACCTTTGGAAACTGATGCTGGTGACAAAACCATCGCATGGTTGGACAAGCTGAGCTATGCTAAAGGTTCTACTCCAACTCCGAAAATCCGGTTGAATATGCAACAGATAATGCAAAACAATGCTGCTGTATTCCGAACTCAAGAAACATTGGAGGAAGGTTTGTGTTATGCACCGTCATACCACACACATTGTTTTTACTTTATCTGGAATTAATAATCTTTTAAGAAACAAATTATGTGTACCACACGAGACACATTAGATTGGTCATCTCCATTGGTTACACGTAGATTGTGTTAGGGTTATTTATTTATGTTTTGGCTTCTTGTAGGTTGCAAGGTAATTGATCAGGCATGAGTTTAAAGATCAAAGTTTGATATGGTAAATGCTGTTGTATTTATTTTTATTACTTTTCCTAGCTTAGTAATTGGAGTTATCAGTGTGCTAACATTTTATTCTGCCAGGAACTCCGACCTGATTAAGACTATAGAGCTAGAAAATCTTCTGATTGATGCATGTGTCACAATGCATTACAATCCTCCAATCAGCTCACGGCATTCGCTATTCGGAAGCCGCTCAAGCCGATTTGGAGTTCTATCGCTAGATGATGAGATCTGGACGATTCACCATCAATGAATCTGGAAGTGACAGTGGGTAAGTGGTTAGATGCGATTATCAAGTTTATTGTTAGTGTTTATTGAATTTACTTGTATTACTCCGTTTCAAAGTACCCGGGGTTTAGATTTTGTTACGATGCTTCGAGTTTGGATTTGGGTTATTCTCAAATTTAATTTTTTTGACCATAGCTATGGTGTTGTGTTTCTTCATGTTTCATGATTCTAAAATTGACTGCTGCTGCAATTCACAGTCAGTGTTATTTATTTATTTATTTTGTAGGGGGGGGGGGTGGCAACAAGGGGAAAAAGAAAAAGTTCGGGTGCTATTGATAAAAGTCCAAAAAGATGAAGATGTTGGAAAACGAGAATTGAGAGAAACAAGAGATAACGAGAGAGACAACTATGTAGAGAGAATAGTATTGAGAGGTGTATTATTCTCCAACCCTAAGCCTCCTTATATAGGCATTAGATGGGCTTCTGGACCAGAATATAATTATACACAATACACCCAACTATGTGGTGGATATTCACATCAGTCAATTACATATTTCATAACACTCCCCCTTGAATATTCACCACTATGATGACTCATTAAAACCTTGTCATGAAAAACCCAGTGGGAAAAAATCAATGACTAAGGAAAAAGAGTACATCGGTGAATTCTATTTGCTCAGCCTTGATGATGACATTCTTCAGGAACGCATCTTAATAATGTTTGCAGCCTCGTTAAAACCTTGCTTGGAAAAACCCTGTGGGACAAAAACCATTGCGAAGGAAAAAGAGTGCCGCATTTTAATTGGTTCTCCCCTTCTTGGTAACACCTTTGTACCTGACAAACAAAACCGTGACAAGACCAAAATACAATAATATATAATTACTAAAACATAATACAATGCATATGCACCTGAATATTCTCGCGAGTGTACACTTTCAATTTGCTTCAGGCAAATGTTATTTCTCATGGGAACCAATCTCCATGTAATTTCACAAATTTGTGATTCATACGATCGTATTGTAACTAGTTACATTTCAACCCATCTTTTGTTGTTCCTTAGTCCCCGAGACTAATTCAACATTGTCATCATTCCCACCACGAGATGATTGTATTAATGAGAATTTATCATAACCCATATATCATGTTTCTCATTTTACAAGTCCCACGCTTAAAAGCGGACATAAACTTCGATATGAGTCCCACGCATTACAGCAGACATATCACCTTAACATGAGTCCCACGCTTCAGCGCGGACATAAAATATCTACATGTATCCCACGCGTACCAGCGGATATGTAGTCTCAACATAGATCACACGCTTAACTGCGGGTATACGATACCTACATAAATCCCACCCTTAAAAGCGGATATGCAGTTTATGCATAGATTGTAATTTATGCTTGGGGTTGTTAGTAATTTGTACTATACATTTTTGCTCTACATTTTCAATTTATTTACCCCATCAATCTTCTATGCATTCGTTGACTTTCTTTTGGCCATTTACAATTTAGTCAACATTCTTCCCATAAAATAATCATATGATTTATATAGCGCTTCCTCAATTGTATCATCATTATTAATAGGATCATACTATTTGTGTTAAGGTACATTTAGCTACTTCCATAGCTATGAGCCTCTTCCAGGGCTATTCAATTACCAACGTTGGTTTTGATCCATTATGATGATGTATATATGAACCCCCAAGATTTCTCCAGAATCTTGTGTTCTTAATTTGTAGATCATTTTGACCATATCCCAAATTATTTTGGATGCTTTGATTTATGTTCCTCTTCTGGAGGACTAAATATATTTACACAAGCAAACCTTTCATGCTTAATGTGTATACCCATATAACTACCCATTAGTTGAGAAGCTATCCATTTTTGTTGGGATTTTGCATTAGTACATGCCCGTAGAGACAATGATATTTTGGCTCACGTCATGCAATAGGACCCATTCTCCCCCTCATGACGTGAGCAGTATGATCATAACCATAATGATACTTTATTGATGCTTCAGGCATCAATTTGTTTCATATGTACTTTGTATAAACCAATCCTCCAATTTAAACAAAAATATTGACAATAAGCAATCTCTTGGACGCCGTAGTTCTCTAATCAAAGTTTCTCCAAGAAACCCAAAAAGAGACGTAAATGTCAATAACTTTATTTAAAAGTGAGTGGTTGTAGATTCTCTCTTCAGAGAAATCTTTTAATGTTGTTTTATAACTCAATGTTATAATATTTTTCATAACTTCTGGTATGAAAATCACTGCTTACACATATAAAATGCGTTTGTCCAATAAACCCTCATGGACTAAGAACATCTTCTGGATGCTATACTTGAATCAATAACAAGCGTATAACGGCAAAGTACTAATGAAGATAAAAAAGTGCATATATGATACAAGAAATAAACATAATATACCCTCTTTAGGAGGGTTGATCGCTATGTGAATTGTAGCAATCTCTTCAGGAGATCACTAAGTAAAATATATCACAACTTCAGGTTATGAAACTCATAACTGCTGGTTACGAGGCTTGCATGTATTTTGTTTCTTCTGAAACAAATTACTTAGCTATATATAAGAATATCAATTGCTACAACGAAACCTCTTCTGGAGATTCTTATATATCCATAATAAGTAAAAAAGAAATGGAGTATGAAAAATGTAGTGCATAAAAATAAAGTAAATTAAAGAACAAAGAACGCTACCTCTTCTGGAGGTTAGACATTAACAATAACTGTAAACATCTCTTCTAGAGATTTAGTATGTCATGACTTAAGTTCATAAAATATATTGTAACTTCAGGTTACAAGTCATGAAGATGTAAGCATCTTCTAGATGCATTTTTTTTTATGATGTTGTAACTTGAGGTTACAATCATATCATCATGTAGTAAAATAAATAATAGCATAAAAATAAAATGAAGTAATAAAACATGACCTCTTCAGGAGGTTTAAAAAAATTATAGGACATCTCTTAAAGAGATGTAATTATAATTATGACTTCATGTCATAAAAAGAATTGTGCCGCAACTTCAGGTTATGGTTATATAATCATATAGTTCACAACTTCTGGTGTGATTTTTCTTTTTTTTTTTCTTTTTTTTTTCAGCGTGCAAAGAGCTTAAACAATGGAAACATGTGAAGCTCTTCTGGAGGTTTGTTACAATACTAACCGCAAAAGCACGTATAGGAAAACAAATACATTGCGGCTAAAAGAATATATTACGATGTCGGTCGACACAAAAAAACCTTGTAACGATGGCTAATATAAACTCCATGGACAAACAGAATAAGAAGAGATGAACAAGATCCATGGAGAATAATTGAAAAGTATTCATGTAACATATTTTCTCGCTTTTCCCCCATCCATGGTACTTGTGAATAGTTAGTTATATTTGTAAACTAGTAACGACATCTTTTCTACAAACCAAACACCCAAGCATAATCTAAACGGACATACGGATTAATGGTGACAGCTTACTGTGATGATGTAAATTATTAAATTTATGTGATAAAATAATATAAGAACCACACTCTAAGAGGGTCCAAAAAAAATCTAACACTGAAACCTATCAGACGTCAGTTTGTCTTTTCTTTTCTTTTACATAATTCCATATTGAAACAAAGATAAATATACCAGTCAAGACCTATACAAGATAAAGAGTCACATCAACAACCTACCACTACTACAACTGCAAGGGTCAACATGTAAAAGTTGAAGCCATGTGACAATCGGGTATCAAGCAACAAAAATTACTTGCATAGTCCATAAAAATCCATAATCAAAGTCATAATATTAAAACCAGATTCGTAATCAGAATCAGACCACGCATGGTGATAAAAGTGGAGAACGTACCAACTATTCTCTATAGATTTCAGATTTTTCTCGACGGACGAGCAGTCGTGCTGATAACGTGTTGGAAAACGAGAATTGAGAGAAACAAGAGATAACGAGAGAGACAACTATATAGAGAGAATAGTATTGAGAGGGGTATTATTCTCCAACCCTAAGCCTCCTTATATAGGCATTAGATGGGCTTCTGGACCAGAATATAATTATACACAATACACCCAACTATGTGGTGGATATTCACATCAGTCCAATTACATATTTCATAACAGAAGAGTTATTTTATGTACTGCATATATTTATCACTATTGAAAAGAGTTATTTTGCTAACTTCATATGTCCACCATGTCAAAAAGCATGTTTCAAGTTAGTTTTATGAGATGTACGGAGATTTATAAGTTTTGATACTATTACGTACTGCACTTGGTGATGTAACGTAACAACAATTTTTTGGACCAATTAAATTTATTAGTTTGAAATAGCAAGGTGACTTTATCATTTCACTAATTATTCAACCTTGAAGGGCCAGCTATTAAAAAAAAAGTGTTGGTGATGAGCTATGACTATAGATAAAGTACATCTCATAAAGTACTAATTCCAAACCCAGGGAGGGCCACGGCCCATGCTAATTTGACTACAGGCCCGTCCCTGGTTGGAGGGGTGGTAATAGTAATAAGAATATACCATCGTGGTATATTCTGTCAGTACGGGTAAGAAAAGTTATTTTGTTAGATACAGATAACTCTTTATTAGTGTTATATTTCTTTCATATTTTATACCGTTTTGCGTGATTCCGGGGTTGAAATATGAGTTTTACACTATGATGTCTAGAAAACATAGAAAGTTGAGTTTTTAGCACTTTATTGTTAATCCGGGCGTTTCGATGCATATTTTGATGTTATTTGTCAAATATAATCACTTGGTATGGTTTTTCATGTTGTCTTGACAGGAACGGATGCTAAACGATGGCTAGGAAGCATGAAACGAACTTCGGTAACAAAGCAAATTCAAGAGGAAGCAAGAGAAGAAAAGTCGGAGGTGCAAAAGTGACCAATCTCCACTATTTTGATAGTATCTTGAGTTCTAAAATACATTTTGGAGTGAGACTATACTCAAAGATCTTTCCAACGATAGGTCACGGAGCTAAAACGGAGATCGGACGAAAGGTTATGGTCCATCGAAGAGGATGAAAATCTGAGTTCATATCCAGGGGTGTTCGTGCGAACACTCTTTGTGTTCATGCGAACAAAAACACTTAGAAAATTTTTGGGATAGCCAAGACTGTAGGGTTTTGATTCATGGATCGCACAACGGAAGCATAATCAAACATAAACCATGCAAAACCCTCCAAGGATCACAAGTCTAGAGACATAACGATAGTAAAGGTAAGAAATCATAAACACACCTTTGGGTTCTCCTTGATGACTTCAAACGCGAATAATGTCACGTTCTCTATAGTTGATCCACGCCTAGAGTTGATCCTAGATCTCCCAAACTCCTTGGTGCTAGCCCGGATTAGGAAGAGGAAGAACGAATCACGCAAAACGAGACAAAAAAGAGGCTTTCGGCCTCTTTTGGCCGACGGGGACGAGGGCGGCGGCAAGGGGCGGCGTCGGCCCTCCTTGTGGCTTGCTCTCTCTCCTTTTGTTCTCTCCCACTCTTGTTATGTTCACTAATGAGCATAAGTTATGAGGAAGGAAGGAAGGAGGGTCCTTTATATAGTCCAACAACTCCTTGTTAACTACCTAAAGGACTTATTCTAGTCCAACTAGAATTCAATTTAGTCCCTTCCTTGCAAATTAGTCCCTACTAAGTTTGCAAGGGTTTGCAAAGTGATCCTTCTAATTAATTAATCCAATTAATTAATTCCCAAATCTAGTTCAACTCTATATAGCGTGTGACCCCATAGGTTCTATCTAGTTGGTAGCACCTATTTGCTAATATGGAGCGGTTTCTAGCAAAACATCCATTCTAGCCAACTAATAGAATAGTCCATCTTGACAACCTTTGTACAAGTAATTGTCTCATCCCTTTGCCTCCATATCCGGATTGGACACGAGACATAAAAGTCACACTCGTATATCCAATCCATAGTTTCTCGATCCATGGGAATAGCTATTCGTGCATATAACATCAATATCCCATATTGATTTATTTGAGTTTGGCCAGACATTCTATAAGCACTAACCCTCGTGTGGCCTAGGATATTTGCTCCCGTTATGTGGGAGGGGAAAATCATTTCTACGTCCACTACGATCTCTAAGCTTGCTTCTCATTGTATCCAGTACACGCCTTTATAACTACCCAGTTACGGTGTAGCGTTTAACGCTACCAAGATCACAATGATCCACAACTAGAATATCTAGTGACTTCAAGTCTAAGGATGACAATACCATTGCACCGCGAGAAGCACTTGTGACTCAACATAACATGTATGTAGCCTTCTCGGAGATGGGTCAATCCAGTGCAACATTCCGTAATGCACACCTATGTGTTGGATCGTGATATCTCCATATCAATCCAACCCCATACTAGTCTATAAATGATTGTCCCATTTAATCATTATACTTGACTAGGGATATTTAAGATAAACAACACAATTGTAAATCTAAGGACTTCATTATATTAAATATCCAATAAATAATAAATGAATTTTCTAGCCATATACAAATTCATACTAAACTAGATTGCCTCTAGGGCATCTATTCCAACAGTCTCCCACTTGCACTAGAGCCAATCTCGCGCATCTCTTATGCCCATACTCCTAGTGTGCCCTTCATGCTTCCACTGCGTGAGAGGCTTCGTAAGCGGGTTTGACAGATTATCATCTGTAAGAATCTTGCATATCCGAACGTCTCCTCTATCGATAATATCTCGAATCAGATGAAACTTCCTGAGCACGTGCTTGGACTTCTGGTGCGATCTGGGTTCCTTTGATTGCGCGATCGCCCCAGTGTTGTCACAGAACAACTCCACTGGATCCGCAATGCTAGGGACCACACCAAGTTCAGAAACAAACTTTCTGATCCAAACAGCCTCCTTTGCTGCGCCATTCGCAGCAATGTACTCAGCCTCTGTTGTAGAATCAGCTACCGTCTCTTGCTTGGAACTCTTCCAGCTCACCGCTGCTCCATTCAGGCAAAACACATATCCCGATTGTGATCTAAAGTCATCTCTGTCGGTTTGGAAGCTTGTATCAGTGTAACCCCTTACACGCAACTCTTCCTCACCGCCAAATATCAAGAAAGCATCCTTAGTTCTTCTCAAGTACTTTAGGATGTTCTTGACTGCAATCCAGTGACTCTCACCCGGATTGGATTGGTATCTGCTTGTCATACTCAAGGCATATGACACATCTGGTCTAGTACATAACATGGCGTACATGATAGATCCTATGGCCGAAGCATAGGGAATCCTACTCATGCGTTCCTTCTCAATCTTATTGGAAGGACAACCACTCTTCGAAAGAGTAATTCCATGTGACATGGGCAAGAATCCCTTCTTGGAATCTTGCATGTTGAAACGTTTCAACACCTTGTCAATATATGTACTTTGACTTAGGCCTAGCAACCTTTTAGATCTATCTCTATAGATCTTTATACCAAGTATATAGGCTGCTTCCCCTAAGTCCTTCATTGAGAAACACTTTCCTAGCCAATCTCTTACAGATTGCAGCATGGGAATGTCGTTTCCAATGAGTAGTATGTCATCCACATACAAGACCAGAAAAGCTACAGAGCTCCCACTAACCTTCTTGTAGACACAAGACTCATCTTCGTTTCTGATGAAGCCAAACTCTTTTACCACTTCATCAAAACGTCGATTCCAACTCCTAGAAGCTTGCTTCAATCCATAAATGGATCGTTGCAGCTTACAGACTTTGTTAGCTTGCTTTGGATCCTCAAAACCCTCCGGCTGTATCATATACACGTCCTCGAGGAGATTCCCATAGAGGAATGCTGTTTTGACATCCATCTGCCAAATCTCATAGTCGTAGTATGCTGCAATTGCAAGTAGGATTCGGATGGATGTGGTCATTGCGACTGGCGAAAAGGTTTCGTCATAGTCAATAACATGAATCTGTCTGAATCCTTTAGCCACCAATCGGCCCTTATAGGTAATCACATTACCATCCATGTCGATCTTCTTCTTGAAGAACCACTTGCACCCTATGGGCCGCGCCCCATCGGGTGGTTCCACCAAAGTCCATACTTTGTTGGTATACATGGATTCCATCTCGGATCTCATGGCTTCCAGCCACTTCTGAGAGTCTGGGCCACTCATGGCCTCCTCATAGGTAGTAGGCTCATCATCTATGAGCATCGTGTCACCGGAATCAGTTATGAGAAGTCCATACCTCTCGGGTTCCTGGCGCACTCTACTAGATCTACGAAGCTCTTGTGTTACCTGAACAGGTGGCTCCACAACTGCTTGTGTTTCCTGTTCATGTTCCATAATCGGTTCAGTAGTTTGTGGTTCTTGAACTTCTTCAAGTTCTACATTCCTCCCACTTGCTTCTTTAGAGACAAATTCTCTTTCTAGAAACACGCCGGTCCGAGCAACAAACACTTTGTTCTCGGTTGGATTGTAGAAGTAGTATCCCTTAGTTTCCTTAGGGTACCCTACAAATTTACACTTATCCGATTTAGGCCCTAGCTTGTCTGATTGTAAACGTTTTACATAGACATCGCAGCCCCAAATTCTCATGAACGACAGTGTGGGACGCCTCCCACTCCACATCTCATATGGTGTCTTCATGACTGATTTAGATGGAACACGGTTAATGGTGAAAGCTGCACTTAATAGAGCGTAGCCCCAAAATGATAATGGAAGGTCGGTTTGACACATCATAGACCGAACCATATCCAATAAGGTTCGATTCCTCCTCTCGGACACGCCATTCCATTGTGGCGTTCCGGGTGGAGTGAGTTGGGACACGATCCCACATCTCTAAGATAGTCGTCAAACTCTTGGCTCAAGTATTCTCCTCCACGATCCGATCGTAGAGCCTTTATACTTTTGCCAAGTTGCTTCTCTACTTCATTCTTGAATTCTTTGAACACTTCAAAGGATTCGGATTTTGCCCTCATAAGGTACACAAATCCATATCTACTGTAATCATCAGTAAATGCAATGAAGTAGACATAACCACCCCTGGCCGGCGTGGCAAATGGCCCATACACATCGGTATGTATGAGCGCCAATTGCTCACTAGTCCTTTCACCTTTCTTATTGAAAGGGGACTCTGTCATTTTTCCCAATAAACAAGCCTCACATGTCTCATATGATTCAAAATCAAATGAGTCTAGTAGTCCATCCTTATGGAGTCTAGATACGCGTTTCTCATTTATGTGGCCTAAACGACAGTGCCATAAATAAGCAGGATTTAAATCATTTATTTTAATCCGCTTGGTATTAATGTTGTAGACAGGATTGCTTAGATCAAGGACATAAAGTCCATTAAATAATTGCGCACTAAAATAGTGAATATTATTCAAATAAAAGGAACAACAATTGTTCTTTATTGAAATAATAAAACCTTCCTTGTCCAAACAAGAAATAGAAATAATGTTTCTGCTCATAGCAGGCACAAAATAGCAATTATTTAATTCTAAAACTAATCCTGAAGGCAGAGATAGCTCGCACACGCCTATGGCCAACGCAGCAACCTTTGCTCCATTCCCAACGCGCAGATCTACCTCCCCTTTAGCCAATCTTTTACTTCTCTTTAGATCCTGCATATTTCGACAAATATGAGATCCACATCCAGTATCTAATACCCATGATGTAGAGATAGTTAAATTGACATCTACAACAAAAATACCTGGTGGTGGTGGAATCACTATTCCAAGCCTCTTGTCCTCCAGATATTTTGGGCAGTTCCTCCTCCAGTGTCCAGGCTGACTGCAGTAGTGACACTCACCCTTAGTCACGACCTTGGCAATGCCACCAACAGGCTTAAGGGCTGGTTCCTTGGACTTGGCAACTGACTTGCCTTGTCCCTTGGAGGAAGAGGCAAACCTTTTGCCCTTTCCTTTCTGCACCATCATTATGGCTTTGCCCTTACCCTTGTTGATGCTCTGTTCAGCCGTCCTCAACATGTTGAGCAAATCTGGCAGTGGTTTAACGATCTCGTTCATGTTATAGTTCATAATGAACTGTCCATAACTCTCGGGCAACGATTGCAACACGAGATCGGTTGCCAACTCTTGGCCGACCGGGAACCCAAGCCGGGCGAGATTCTCCAAGTACCCGATCATTCGGAGTACATGGGGTCCCACCGGGTTCTCTTCTGCCAGATGACATTTGAAAAGTGCCTTTGAGACCTCATACCTCTCTACCCTCGCCTGCTCTTGGAAGAGCTGCTTTAGATGTTCGATCATATCGACAACATTCATGTTTTCGTGTTGCTTCTGAAGCTCAGAAGTCACGGTGCAAAGCATAAGGCAGGCCGCATCATTAGCGTCATCAACACGCTTTTGATACGCCTTTAAGGCAGCAAGTGTTTGGTTCTCTGGACCTTCTGGAACATGCTCCTCTATTGCGTACAGTTTCTTCTCTTGCTTGAGAACAATTCTCAAGTTTCTGTACCAATCAAGAAAGTTGGTTCCAGAGAGCTTGTCCTTCTCAAGGACAGATCGTAGGGAATGTTGTGAACTCGATGAGTTGTTTGCCATTTGGAATTCTACAAAAAGGAAAATACGCAAGTTTTAGTATTTGTGAATTTTTGACTATATTTAATAATGGCTAGTTTATTAAATATAGCTCCCACTATTTTTCTACGGATTAATAACCCTCAAGATATTAATGCGGAAAATATCCTCATATTTTCTAGTGGGCCAGGATCCATCTTTCATCTCCTTATGAGCTTGCTTTGGCAAGTCACCCATAATTTGACTACTTTAGGTAGGAACAATTCCAATTGCATCCCATATGCAACTCTTGGTTCAATCGGGCAAATAACTCCTTATTTATCCATCCTTATGGATAATCCCAATTGATTGCCTCTAAATTTCTTAATCAAATTAATAGCCTAGTTGTGTTCAACCTCTTATCTAAACAATTGCACATTGTTACATGCCATCGCATTCCATCATTATGAACCAAGTCGCCATGCTTTGGCACGCACGAGCTTGATAAATAATGATGATAATGAGTGTTTAAATAACGAGAAGGCAAGAACACAATATTTGAATTTTGAGGGTTTTTAAATTCAATTCTTTAATTGTTTTGTTGATCAATATCAACTAATCTATCTATTTGAGTTTGGGCACAACTCCAAATAATAGATCCGGGTTGTCTAATTATCTTATTATCCTAATTGCATGCATCATCCATACACCAACCTTACAAATAATAAGACAATAAATAAACAACCACAAAACAGAAATTAAACGTGATGTGGATATGGCCTTTTCTAGACTAAGATAATTCCAAGCCAATGGAATTATCTATGAACCCTAAGCAAACACATCTCCATGCGTCTTGATCTCTTGGTCCATCCTTCATAGTCTTGTGGATTGCTCCATGCTCCATGCTCCATCTTTTGTGGATTCTTTGGCTTTGGGCTTCCTTTTCCAATCTTGGCTAACAATCTACTTTACCTAGTACTAGCTAATATCTATACTAAATAAAATAAATCTCACAAGTTGAGAAAAAATTGGCACGCAGGCCATAAAACCCTAATTAATTATTACAATTAATTGATCAGCTCGCAGGTCGTAAAACCAAACCACAAAATTAAACATCCACATCAAACCACGTCCTAAGGCCATATCCAATCACCATGCAATTTGCACATAAACAGTTAAAATCCAATTTTAACGCGCTTGGTCATTTTTAATTGATTTTAAGATTTCTAGGGTTAAAACGGTCCATGGGCCCAACAATCCAATTGCCTGGGCCCATTAAAGTGAACCACAAGGCCCTAGGACCGGCCCGGCCCAAAACCCGCAAGCTAGGTCCGCGGGTTAGGTCCGCCCGGACCCTTAGGGCTCCCAAGCCTGGGCGGCAAGCAAGGGGGCGGTCCCTAGGGGGGCCGAAACCTTCTATGGGAGTTGTTTCCAAAACAACTCCATTGCTTGGTGCCCAAGTTTGGTTGTTTCCTTGTTTTCGGAGAACTCCTTCTTCCCCAAGGATGCCCAAACCCTAGATCTAATATCCTAAAATTTCTCAAACTCACCAATTCATGCATCCAATGCAAAAATTGGATCTTGTTATGATTAGTTGTTTACAAATTGCATCCCATGCTTGATTTGTCTTGTTTTACGCGATAAACAATCAAATTAAGGTGTAAAACAACAAAACGTAACACATAAACCACGTTTATGCTCTATGACCCGTGGCTCTGATACCACTGTAGGGTTTTGATTCATGGATCGCACAACGGAAGCATAATCAAACATAAACCATGCAAAACCCTCCAAGGATCACAAGTCTAGAGACATAACGATAGTAAAGGTAAGAAATCATAAACACACCCTTGGGTTCTCCTTGATGACTTCAAACGCGAATAATGTCACGTTCTCTATAGTTGATCCACGCCTAGAGTTGATCCTAGATCTCCCAAACTCCTTGGTGCTAGCCCGGATTAGTGATAACTCTGTATTAGAGTTATATTTCTTACACAATTTGCTATCGTTTTGTGAGATTTCCGGGTAGAATATGTTAGCTTTACACTATGAACTTGAGGAAATTTAGTAAGTGTATCTTTGAGCGATAACTTGTAAATCATAGCGTTTCTCATATTATTTCATGTATTTTTGTCACGTTTGATTTCACGGGTTGTGTTTCGTGTTGTTTTGGAAGGAAACACAGCTTGGGAGATGAAGCGGCGAGGAGAAACAAGCTTGGGAGATTAATCGGGAGCTAAAACGATGAAGAAATCGTGAAGAAACAGTGAAAATACATGAAGAGGGGAGGCAAATGCAATTTAATGAAGTTTCTGTAGTGGCACTTTAACCCCCTAGATGAAAAATGGCCAAACACTTGGTGAAAATTTGGTGGCCATACGTGAGAGAAACTCACTGGAAGTGTAGGATCACAAAAGGTGATCCTACAATCACAAGATCACCCACAAGACCACAATGTGATCCTAGGATCAAAAAAGGTGATCACAAGATCAAGTGCAAGACCAGATCTAGGATCAAACGTGATCCTACAACCACAATAAGATCCTATGATCAAAAATTGTGATCAGAAGATCTCAATACTTAAAAAAATAAAAGAACGAGACTCTTTTATTAAGGGGACGCACGGGAAAAAAAAGAAAAGAAAAAAAGACTCACGCAAGGAGAAGGAGAGAGGAGGCTAGGGTTCAAGAGGAGGGCTCCTCCATTGAAGATCTAAGTTTTTCTTCTTCTTCTTCCTCTCTCAATCTTTGTATGGAGAAACTTGTAAATTTTGTTTGGTTGATTATTCTTAGCTAAATACTTTGCTAGTCATCTCTACGAGAGCCTAGGGTTTATGTAGACGGTTATTTTCCGGAATTCATACTTTGTTTCATGCGTTTGGATTTGATTCTTCAATTGAATGTTAGTTTCTTGAACTTGTTGTTGATCTTAGTCTATTGACACGATTAGGATATGATTTGATATTCAACGAAACTAGGGTTTATTTTGTGAATCAATTCATTGCTTAAAGTTAATATTCGTTCTAGTTACACGTTCTTGTTCTATGCTTAATCTTTAGTATGAATGGAGTAGCTACCCGGACGTGCTAGCTAATTAGATGAGTGCACGACAGTGACTCAACCTAATTGTGTAGAGAATTTGAACACAATTCCGAATCACCGAGACCTAAAAGGATAAGTGTTAGGATTGGCCTAGTGTGGGTAGATTCGGTAGGATTATTTAGCTGTTTTGTGAAACGGTAGGCCGACAGGACCCGTTATCGTACCAGTAGATGACCTGCTAGAACAGACCAGTGGACAACATGAGACCGAGAGGAGATTGTAGTTAACCGAGACGTAAAATGACATGAGACCGATAGGAGATTGTTAGTGCAATTACCCGGCTGAACTAGAATAGAACTTACGTGTTACATAGTTGAACCGGAATACGTCTACAACCCTAGGTGATCTAGAGATTGCCTAGTTTCTCCATATCTTTTATTAAATATAAAATAAAAATACAAAAATATTAGCTTAGTTGTTATTTCAATTCTAAAAATCAATCAAATCTTTCCTCTTGCACCGTACTCTAAATTAAATAACTAATTAAATAATCTCAAGCATGTCCTCGTGGGATCGATAACTCGGGGTTGAAATACCACCCCTATATTACTTGACCGTGCACTTGCGCATACGCGTTAAGAAATCGCGTCAAGTTTTTGGCGCCGTTGCCGGGGACAGCGGTAGATTATTTAGTTAGGAGTTAGTTTAGAGTACTTTTTTTTAGTTTTAATTTTTTTATTATTCTATATCTCTGTGCTTCACGGGTGTCTTGTGAGTTTGTTTCTCAGGAACGCAGGAAGCAAGAGACAATATAAGCATGTGGAGCGAAGACTGTTATTCGGGTCCCCCCTACTGTTTCCACTGCAGGGGTAACCACGAAGACGAGGACGCATGCATAACTTGGTGCTACGTATGCGGCATTTGGCATGACCGTAGAGACTCATGTCGAGTACATGAACCCCAGCTTCATCAGCACCAGGAAGACTCATCAGTGGACATGGCAGAACGGCGTAGTATTATGAATGACATCGAAGTGTGCGCCAAATTTTTGTCCATAGCTGCACAATTACCACAAGAGGATTCAGCCATAGGTAGGGAATACGTGAGGGAGATGTTGGAGAGGATAAAGAAACGAATAGAAAAACTGCCAACAGAAGGGGAATCTAGTATTCAAGAGCCACAAGAAGAGACCTTGCCATATGACAGTGAGCCTCACATTGAACATTCATCATCCCCACCACAAGTGGAAGAAGAGATACCTGAGTTGAACGAAGACTGCAGTGTCCAGGAACCATTGGTGGACTCTGCCATTTATGAGGACTCAGACTCCGATTCAGACTGGGGTGGACTTGTGTGCCGAAGATGGGAAGATCCTCCGTATTGCGAGCCAAGACCGCAGGCGCCCTCACATCCTTGGCATGAATGGGAAGACACCAAAATTGGAACCCTGTGGTGTGTCGACGATGAAGCTGGTGAAACACTTGTGCTCAGTGCTATTGAGGTAAAAGCCCCAACTCTGATTCATGATGAATTCTCCATATCCTATGTCACGCAAGTCTGCGACGAGCTGGACCAATTACTGTATGGAGATTCTTATGGGGAAGAATGTGATGAGCAACTTCCAATCTCTTGTTCTATGGGCGATTCTATTGATCATCCATATGCCATAGTCAAGGAGTTGGAAGTCAGCAAGTGTGGGGGTATGGATGAATTGCATGGGTCATTTGAAGAGCATCTTGCACCAAAGAGGTATTACTGGGATGACTTTATGGAGAACGATGCATATGAGCCCAGTGGTACTTGGTGGAAGTTGATAAACAAGATAAATTGCAAGATGAAAAGAGTTAGCTTTCACAATTATCCTCCACCGTCTTTGCAGCACAGGGGTGCACTTGAAGTTATTGAGAAGAGATGGTGGAAGAAGAAGAAGTGGAGGGATAAAGCAGTCTCTACTATCCTTTTCGGTTGAGGTAACCGGGTCGGGCTGTCGACCTTACATTACAAGCGCTGCTTGGCAGGCAACCCAATTTAGAGTAGGATGCAGTTTGTTTCTGTTTATGCTTTTAGTTCTCCATATTTGATTTTGAGGGGTGAGAGAGAGTTGCTTTAATTCTTCCAATCAGTGTGCAGGGACACAGGTACAGAAGACGCTCCGGGTTCCCATCTTGATGCGTGTGATAGAGAAAGTGAGTAGGCGCATCGGAATCAGGATGCGAGGTGAGACTTTTTTCGGAAACTGTCAACGGTCCACAAGACCCCTTCTTGTTGAAGTTTCGCGGCAACGGTGCCCATGTAGGTCCGGGCACCCCAGGTACCTTTAACTCCCTCTCTTGTTTCTACGTTTTGAGCCATAATAGTGGAGATCCACCGCCTACACATTTAAGCGATGAGTCCTCTTATTTTATCTCTAAATTCGTTGAGGACAACGAAACGCTTAAGTGTTGGGGGGTCTGTGTACATTTTGCTAGCCATGTCGGTCCGTGCATAGCCTTGTTACATGTAGTTGTGTAGTATTGTGAGTATTGTGTGGTTAGCGTAATGTTTTTAATATATTGTTGTATTGTGATAGGTTCAAAAATTTTCTGCATTGTTGCACTTTTACATTATTGAGTCCCCTACCCAAAACGTGTGGTTAATCGAGTTGGCCAAAATGCATGTAGAGTCTAGGAAATATGAAAAAAATAGAAAAGCAAAAATCCATAAAAATCTGAATACTTTTAGAATAAGGGCAATTGATGAAGCTAGAAACCGAAGAGAGTTCAATGAAAGAGTCTCTGAGAATAGGAAGCACCGTAGTAGGGATGTCTTTAATTCTTAGTATCTTGCGCACCTGTTTCACGAAAGTAAGTCCCGGGTATTCAGGGAAAATTGGAATGTAGACGAGGGCATACCTTTAGTTCCTATATTGTGCTAGGAGAATTTAGCCCTAAGAAGTCGAATAGTCTGTTTTCGAGTGGAAACTTGTGGCCTCTTGTAAATCTGGGGTGGACCTTCGTGTAGAGTTGGTTCCATGTGGTACGCTGACTTAGCCTAAGTGAAGTTAGGGAGTGTACACCACCATCCCTTAAGGCGGTTTCAAGAGCTAACCGAAAAAGCCCACACTTAGTTACTCTAAATGCACGGCTGAAATAAATTGAAAGAGAATGAAAAAGAAAAAAAAAACAAAACAAATCAAAATCTTCTCTTGGACTAGATACGGTGAACAGCCTAATGTGCCCCCGTTAGCGCGGGGAATTTGGATTCAAACCAATTAGAGTGTCTAAGGAAAATTAAAGTCAAGCCGTATTACACGGAGTTGTGTCTCCCGTTACTGGGACAACTTGCATTCAATGCAATAACGGCTAAGAGGGTCTGAAAACCTCATATGACTTGGCGACGAAAGACTACTATAGGACTAAGGGTGCCTAGACCCTTTGAGCTAAAGGACGTGCCCGGATCTTGGATTGAGTTTGGTGGATGTTTGGGGACCCCTTAGTAAGCTTGTGCGTAGGATCATTGTATTTTCAAGTCCTTATTTCGGTTGTGTGAATTGAAAAAGAGATTTGTGAGAACTTGATGATTTTGGTTAGTGATAGCAAGATTGCCCGTCTCTTAACTAAAGAAAAAGAAAAAAAAAATATGTTGTTTCAATTTTAGCATTGTTCTATAATCGAGTTGCATTGTATAGTCATCTAGATTGCATTATGTGTGTGTGTTTTGTTTGTGTCACATGGCTAGTAAAGTTTTATGCAATTCTGTGGGTTAAAGCGTAGTGCAAGGTTTGATTTTGCTCGGGACGCGCAAAAAGGTAGTGTGGGGGATTTGATAACTCTGTATTAGAGTTATATTTCTTACACAATTTGCTATCGTTTTGTGATATTTCCGGGTAGAATATGTTAGCTTTACACTATGAACTTGAGGAAATTTAGTAAGTGTATCTTTGAACGATAACTTGTAAATCATAGCGTTTCTCATATTATTTCATGTATTTTTGTCACGTTTGATTGCACGGGTTGTGTTTCGTGTTGTTTTGGCAGGAAACGGAGCTTGGGAGATGAAGCGGGCAGGAGAAACAAGCTTGGGAGATTAATCGGGAGCTAAAACGATGAAGAAATCGTGAAGAAACAGTGAAAATACATGAAGAGGGGAGGAAAATGCAATTTAATGAAGTTTCTGTAATGGCACTTTAACCCCCTAGATGAAAAATGGCCAAACACTTGGTGAAAATTTGGTGGCCATACGTGAGAGAAACTCACTGGAAGTGTAGGATCACAAAAGGTGATCCTACAATCACAAGATTACCCACAAGACCACAATGTGATCCTAGGATCAAAAAAGGTGATCACAAGATCAAGTGCAAGACCAGATCTAGGATCAAATGTGATCCTAAAACCACAATGTGATCCTATGATCAAAAATTGTGATCAGAAGATCACAATACTTAAAAAAAATAAAAGAACGGGACTCTTTTATTAAGGGGACGCACGGGAAAAAAAAGAAAAGAAAAAAAGACTCACGCAAGGAGAAGGAGAGAGGAGGCTAGGGTTCAAGAGGAGGGCTCTTCCATTGAAGATCTAAGTTTTTCTTCTTCTTCTTCCTCTCTCAATCTTTGTATGGAGAAACTTGTAAGTTTTGTTTGGTTGATTATTCTTAGATAAATACTTTGTTAGGAATCTCTACGAGAGCCTAGGGTTTATGTAGACGGTTATTTTCCGGATTTCATACTTTGTTTCATGCGTTTGGATTTGATTCTTCAATTGAATGTTAGTTTCTTGAACTTGTTGTTGATCTTAGTCTATTGACACGATTAGGATATGATTTGATATTCAACGAAACTAGGGTTTATTTTGTGAATCAATTCATTGCTTAAAGTTAATATTCATTCTAGTTACACGTTCTTGTTCTATGCTTAATCTTTAGTATGAATGGAGTAGCTACCCGGACGTGCTAGCTAATTAGATTAGTGCACGACAGTGACTCAACCTAATTGTGTAGAGAATTTGAACACAATTCCGAATCACCGAGACCTAAAAGGATAAGTGTTAGGATTGGCCTAGTGTGGGTAGATTCGGTAGGATTATTTAGCTGTTCCTTGAAACGGTGGGCCGACAGGACTCGTTATCGTACCAGTAGATGACCTGCTAGAACGGACCAGTGGACAACATGAGACCGAGAGGAGATTGTAGTTAACCGAGACGTAAAATGACATGAGACCGATAGGAGATTGTTAGTGCAATTACCCGGCTGAACTAGAATAGAATTTACGTGTTACATAGTTGAAACGGAATACGTCTACAACCCTAGGTGATCTAGAGATTGCCTAGTTTCTCCATATCTTTTATTAAATATAAAATAAAAATACAAAAATATTAGCTTAGTTGTTATTTCAATTCTAAAAATCAATCAAATCTTTCCTCTAGCACCGTACTCTAAATTAAATAACTAATTAAATAATCTCAAGCATGTCCTCGTGGGATCGATAACTCGGGGTTGAAATACCACCCCTATATTACTTGACCGTGCACTTGCGCATACGCGTTAAGAAATCGCGTCAATTAGGAAGAGGAAGAACGAATCACGCAAAACGAGACAAAAAGAGGCTTTCGGCCTCTTTTGGCCGACGGGGACGAGGGCGGCGGCAAGGGGCGGCGTCGGCCCTCCTTGTGGCTTGCTCTCTCTCCTTTTGTTCTCTCCCACTCTTGTTATGTTCACTAATGAGCATAAGTTATGAGGAAGGAAGGAAGGAGGGTCCTTTATATAGTCCAACAACTCCTTGTTAACTACCTAAAGGACTTATTCTAGTCCAACTAGAATTCAATTTAGTCCCTTCCTTGCAAATTAGTCCCTACTAAGTTTGCAAGGGTTTGCAAAGTGATCCTTCTAATTAATTAATCCAATTAATTAATTCCCAAATCTAGTTCAACTCTATATAGCGTGTGACCCCATAGGTTCTATCTAGTTGGTAGCAACTATTTGCTAATATGGAGCGGTTTCTAGCAAAACATCCATTCTAGCCAACTAATAGAATAGTCATCTTGACAACCTTTGTACAAGTAATTGTCTCATCCCTTTGCCTCCATATCCGGATTGGACACGAGACATACAAGTAACACTCGTATATCCAATCCATAGTTTCTCGATCCATGGGAATAGCCTTATTCATGAAAATAACATCAATATCCCATATTGATTTATTTGAGTCTGGCCAGACATTCTATAAGCACTAACCCTCGAGTGGCCTAGGATATTTGCTCCCGTTATGTGGGAGGGGCAAATCCTTTCTACGTCCACTACGATCTCTAAGCTTGCTTCTCATTGTATCCAGTACACGCCTTTATAACTACCCAGTTACGGTGTAGCGTTTAACGCTACCAAGATCACAATGATCCACAACTAGAATATCTAGTGACTTCAAGTCTAAGGATGAAAATACCATTGCACCGCGAGAAGCACTTGTGACTCAACATAACATGTATGTAGCCTTCTCGGAGATGGGTCAATCCAGTGCAACATTCCGTAATGCACACCTATGTGTTGGATCGTGATATCTCCATATCAATCCAACCCCATACTAGTCTATAAATGATTGTCCCATTGAATCATTATACTTGACTAGGGATATTTAAGATAAACAACACAATTGTAAATCTAAGGACTTCATTATATTAAATATCCAATAAATAATAAATGAATTTTCTAGCCATATACAAATTCATACTAAACTAGATTGCCTATAGGGCATCTATTCCAACAAAGACAAGGTGAAAAACAAGCTGAAAATTTGTGGGAACAAAAAAAGTGTTTGCGTGAACAGCTGTTCGTGGGAACACCCGTGTGTTCGTGCGAACAAAGGGCCAGAACGCAATTTTTTGGGCTGTTTTTTAATTTTTTGAGAGTTTGGGCATTGAGGACTTGTTCTGAACTACAAGGCCGTGTATTGGAAGAGAGACACGCATCTTGGGAGAAAAAAAAACAAAGGGAGACACGCATCTTGGAGGTAAGAAACAAGGGGAGACGACGATTGAAGGCGGAGATCATCAATTCGTGAAGATTACTCGTTTGATTTCTCTTCTTTCCCTCTTATTGATTGATTATGGAGATTTATGTATTGCTAAACAATTATATGTCTAGCTAAATACTTTAAGCTAGGCAATTGATGAAGAACTCGGGTTTCATTAGCTTTTTTTCCGGATTGATGACTTGATTCATGTTTTGAAAACTTAATTCTAGTTGATGTTCTTGTTAGCTTTCTTGTTCTTGTGCTTTAATCTTTAGTATGCTTGGCTTGATCACCCGTAGTATTCTAGTTGTTGATATAGTTGCACGATAGTGAGCTATTACAGACGTGTTGAAGAACATAGGAAGTATTCTTGTAGTTCTCCGAGACCGAGAGGAGAAGAGAGCTTGAATAACCGTGTGTCGGTTGTTTCGGTTTGTATCGGTAGGACTTAGTAAAACGGTGGACCGACAGGACCCGGTGAGCGAGCCTAACGAACTAACTAGAACGTAAAGGTAGACGAAGGTGGACCGAGAGGACCCGAAGTCAATCGATTACGCAAATTCATGTGAGATCGACAGAAGAACATAATGAGTGTAGCCCGGTATAACTAAACATCACTAGAGTGTTTTAAGCGTAATCCGGAAACAGCTAAGTGCCCTAGGGATCATCAATTGCCTAGTTCTCTCCATAATCGTATCAATCAAACCTTTCTTCCTTTACCTTGAAAATCATGTAAAAAGAGTAGCGTAGTTTGTCATTTACTTTAAGTCACTTGTTGTGGGTGACGAACCTTCAAATCAAACACTTCTTACCGGTTACTTAGGTAGCTTAAAATTAATTATTAATTAGCTAAAAATCGTTCTTTTCCCTTGGGTTCGATACTCGGAGTCGTAAAATACTCCACTTACTAATTGACCGTATACTTGCGTCTAAACGCGTAAGTAAATCGCGTCAAGTTTTTGGCGCCGTTGTCGGGGATTTAAACGGTTATTTAGTTTAGTTAAAGATTAATTTAGGATACCTCTTTTATTTTTGTTTTATTGGCTATTTTGGTTTCTCATTTGTATTTGATTATGCTTTTCAGGTATTCGGTGTATGCCAAGGATCCCTATTGACCTTGTGCCCCCACTCGATGACCCAGAGCAGTTACTTAAACACCATAGGAGAAGACAGAAACAAAGCACCATGGGCGACCAATTAACCAACGCGCAACTCAATCAGCGGGTGGAAGAGCTGTCTAAGCAGCTAAATGATCGCAATGCCCAGACACGGTAACAAATCAGTTCAATTCTATGGGAACATGGATGAAGACCCCAATGACTTTATTGGGAGGTTCAATGCATATATAAAGGCTGTCAAGTACAAGAATGTCACCGCAGAAGCATTGAAGCTCATTCTTTTTCCTTACTGTCTGAAGGGTGCAGCTGAGAAGTGGCTACAATCAAGAGCTCTTGATTCGATCACTACATGGCCTCAGTGTGTGGATGATTTCATGGCCAAGTTTTATCCAGTTCAGCGGGTGATTAATCTACAGGGTGATATTCTAGGTTTTCAGCAACAGGTCGATGAAACCGTGGTGGATGCATGGGACCGTTTTATGAATTTGATCAGGAAGTGCCCAAATCATGATTTTGGGGATTACATAATTTTGCAGGTCTTCTACTATGGTCTAGAACGTCACAATCATGAGCTGGTTCACAGAGAAGCTGGTGGCAATTTTTTGTACTCTGTTGACAAAGAAGGAGCTTATGCGCTCATGAAGCAGCTTGTTAAGCAGGACTCACAACTCTATGATTCCAGGAGATTATCGGCATTGCCTGAACCTAAAGATGATGAATGGAAGACAGGGATCAGCAATATGGTGTCTCACTTAGCCAAGCATGTGTATCGGGATAAGAAGCCAGTTGCAAGAGTAGAGGAGCAGGAATTTGATTCAGCCTTGGCCCAGATTGCAAGTGAAGATGTGAACTTTGTGGGGGCACAAGGACAGCGGCAGAATTGGAACCAAGGGAATTACAGACCAGGAACAAGATATCATCCAGGTTTCAGGTATGGGGATCAGTCTAGGGCTATATACGCACATGGGTTTCAGCACATGCCACAAGCACCAGTTTCGCAGGCTCCACCACCGACTGCTGTGGCGCCAAACCCAGAGATTTCTGTACTTACTAAGGCGTTAACACAGCTGAGTAAAAACATGAACGATATGACCACGACGGTCAATGCTATGTCTTCTGATTTGCAGGCTACAAAGACTTCTCTTCGTTCACTAGAGGTTCAAGTTGGGAAAATTGCAACGCAATTATCTGCTAGAGCACCTGGTTCTCTACCATCTGACACAGAGAATGTGCACCAGGTAAATTCCATTACCACTCGTAGTGGGGTTTTGTTGATTGATCCACCATAACCGAGCCATGCCAGAGCTGAAGCATTAAAGGCTAAGGAACATGAGGTATTCGATTCTGAGAAGACACCTGTCATGGTCCCCCTAATCAAAGGGCATGACTCCACATGATGTGGAAAAGTCCAACGAGGTATTACCACCACCCTCTTCTTCTAAAGATGTACCATTTCCATTGAAAACTAGAAAGAAGAAGGATGACTCTGAGGAATACATGTATGTACAAAGAAATCCTCAAGAGATCTCCAAGTGTACACCTCAAGTAGAGAATAAGAACACGAAGAGTAGTAGGGTGTGTGTAGGGAGAGAGTAAGCACTGGTAACTGCTTGTGAGAGAGAGACAGTAAGCTATGGCACTGGACCAATGTGTCTTACGAGTCTTGTTGTGTCGCGACGGGGAGCTAACGATCCTATATATAGTGGGGAAGTGACCGTTGGGGGGTTTAGTGCACCATAAAATGGCGGTTTAATGATAGAACCCCCAACGGCACGTTCGACCGTGTATATAGGAACCGTTACGCATCTGTTCGCAAGTATTGGAGACCGTTATGAGATCAGCCGCATTAATGGGACACGTAAGCCTAGGATCTCTCAGTCAGTTACCAGAGGTCGCGCGCAAGCTTGGTTGTCGCATGAGCGCGACGAACCTTACCCTATCCTCCAAATCACTAATTCCCTATAAGTCCCGTGTTATGGTGTGCGGGGGCCCTGTCTCGTAGCCCCCACGTGGATCAGCACGGGTGGTGATCCGGTGTGGATGGAGCACACCTAGGTGTGCTGGATGGCTGCCACGTGGCGACGATCTGTCTGTCTGGAAATCACTATCTATAATAGCCTCCTTTTGCGCAATTGTCACGCACCCTTCTGTTGTGCAGTCGCGCAAAATAAGCCTGTCGTGGAGCTTACGCGGGCCTATTCGAATTTTGTATCCGAATCCTCATAGCTTCCTGTCTTAGCCATGATTGCCTAGGGTTTGAGAAACTCCGTCGAGCTTTTGATGGAGCGTGGCTTATGTTGAGTTAATCAATCACCATCCAAATTCGCCTATTTTCGAGGCGGGGACAGATCAAGCGTCAAATTTTCCAGATTCCAAAGCATTTTGCTGACTCAGCAGTATCCAAGGGTTGCGACCCTTCGGGTTTTTATTTAAACCCTTCTATGGCTTTGATGTATATTGTCCTGCTTTTCCTCCTCTTTAAACAAAACATCTACTCAAGCATTATTAGCAATGGCTCCCAAGCAAGCTGCTGAAGTTCCAGAACTTCCTAGCGAATTGTGGTGCAAAGCCCCCAACCTTGGGGGTGACGATTTTTATGCAGCCACTATTATGGCGTCCCCCCGCCAAACATCCCCGTTGAATGATGCCTTGCAACTTACTCCCAAACCAGTGAGATCTGATTGGGATGTGATTAACGCCGGCGATGTGCAACGCCTCGGCGTAGAGGCCGGCTTGTATGGTTTTACCGACATTCTACCGCAGTCCTTCATGGAGGGTTTTGATTGGATGGATGAATGGACAGAGCATATACTTTGCGATTACGCAGCCGACTTGAATCGTGCTAATATTTTCCACGCCGCTCGTGCAACCAAGGATCTTCATATTTACCATGATAGTACCATACTTCAGGTTTTACTTTCCAGGTATTCCCGGAAGACCCACACTTTTCATCTCTCCCACCTCAAATTTGCTCCTACCTTGGAGGATATGGAGGTCTTGCTAAATCTTCCAAACATGTGGGCAATTCCTATCATGGATTGATGTACGAAGAGAAATCAGGAACAAGAGAGGGTAGGCTTGCGGCATCAGCAGGAGGACTCGGGCGATGTAAGCGGAGAAAGTTGGAAAAAAGGTTGAGTTGGATAGAGGAGGCTGGTTTGTCAATAGTTCATTCTGATTTGGATAATTCGGCGGCGTATAATTCCGTACCTGTCTTGTATATTCGCACTTGTGTCAGAGAAGCTGGAACGTATAAATATCCATCCCAGTGGTATGCCATTCCTTCCCCACAAGATTTGGAAGTTGATCCACGTCCCGCTCGGATGGAGAAGAAGCATGAGAGGAATCACTATCCTTCCCTCTTGCCAGTATTTGGCAAGATGCCTAGGGATGTCCCCGCAAATTGCAGGACGGTAGCTTTGCTACCTCGTATCTACTTGCTAGGCGGTACCTGCTATGGTCAATTGACTCGTCCAAGCAGACAAGTTTTCTCTTATGATATTTCCGCTCCCCATAAAGGTTGGGTGAAAGGACCCAACCTAATATGTGCCAGATATTGCCCGTATACTATTGCACTGGATGGGAAAATCTACGTTTTTGGCGGTATGGATTATACGTTACCAGTTGACGTGCCTTATGCTGAGGTTTATGATCCTGAACTAGACAGATGGGAAGCACTGTCTGGCGGTGGTAGCATGATACGGTATGTGTCCCCTGGCAATGTTGTGTTCATGGATCAATATGGAACCAAAAACATTCTGGTTCGCACTAATTTTTGCGATAGTTTCTACACATATAACATCTGCCAACTCGCTCACCCTGCGGGAACATGTTCCCTCCAACTACTGGGGTGAAGGTGGTGCATCAGTTGATAATATTCTTTACATTTACCATGAAGACGGTATCATTGCTTATGATTTAATCAAAGCTAAATGGTTTGATGACCCTGTCCATGGCTTAAGTGAAGGAACCGAGCTTCCTATTTGTTCTTGTGTTCTGACACCTGTTCTGCTTCACATTGGCAACAAAAGGCTATGCATAATTTATGCTCAAGTGGACAAGTTTAAGGATCCCTCAGACATGGTACTTACTTGCTCAATTTTAAGAATGATTCGGCGGCGGACATACGGCGGAAAAGCTACCCTTCATGCATCCTTGGAGTCATTTAGACGCTACATCGTCCCGGGAAGTCATTTGAATGAGTGTCTAATTCTCTAAGTCGGGGTTCAGATATTGTCGAAATTCACCTTCACTAAATCGTGAATCGAATGGAGTCGTGAATTGTTAAGATTCTACATGCAGTCTTTTTATGTTAATATAATAAAATGTTTCATAAAGCTATAAAATTGGTTTTTTTTTTTAAGAAAAAGATTCTTTCATTCACTGGGTTCAAAACGAACCAACTCATCATCAATACATTGCTGTGCACAAATCCACACTATAGATTCGTTTAACTGCAAACCAAAACGTGCATGAGCATGAGCTAAGCTATTCGCTGTTCTTGGGCACATCTAAGCTATAACATTGATGAATAAAATATTCATATTTAAAGAAGAATAAAAAACATAATTTATTGGAAACTCGAATTTAAAATTTCACATATCTAAAAGGAAAGATAAAGAATAATCAAGATATAAATAGGCATGTGGAGCAAGGAACTACAACTCTACGAGATACCAAGGAGATTGAAAAATCGGAAACTATTCACCTTGGGATTGAGAAAAATGCACTAGTAATTTAAATCAAATGTATGTGGCAACAAAGACAAAATGCAGGAATTAATGTAGGAGGTATTATTTCTTAGACCTTCAGATGAATCGTACGAATTAGTCTGAATCGAAAGCTTCAGACTCTTGAATCGGTATCAAATATTCTTTTCTCCATTAAATATTCATTAAGGGATGTGCACCATTGTATGGGTGACAAGTCGAATCATAGGATACGAATCGTGAATCGTAAGATTGTGACATCTAATGCTATAGGTCATCATCAAATTCTAGTTACTTTTTCATGGTTGGTTCTGTTATCAACTCAATAAATTAGTTTCTACACAAAACTTTGGTTGTAAGTTACGCTACTTGCAAGCTAAATAGATCCGATGAAATTGACTCTTGTTGCTCAATAATGAAATATAGTTTTCTTGTTTAGTTAATGTTCTGTTCAAATTTGGACTTTAGTTCTGGCACCCCTTTATACCATATAGATTGTACTTCATCTGTTACCTTATGTTTTCGTCCAACTTTCATCATCACTTTGACACGGTGATTTGATTAGATAAACGCACTACTAGAAATATTAGCAAATACCACATTTTATTTGTAGCATTTGAACAAATGCGATAATTGATACCCTAAAACAGCATTATTTTTAATGTTGCAAACTAAATGCTGTAATATTGTAGCATGAATCTAATAATGCTGCAAATTTTGGTTAAAGAGCATATAAATTGCAGCATTAATCCAATAATGCTGCAATGTTTGGCTAAATTGCAGCATTAATCACATTAGTGCTGCTTTTTTAGTTCTATTTTGCAGCATTAACAATCTAACGCTGCAATTTTCACTAAACATTTGGGGGGCCATTCAAATTTTCACTAAATATTTGGGGAGAACTGGAAATTCACAAAAATTGGAGCCACTAACTAACCCTAAATCTCTCCCACACAACCCAGCCGCCCCATCCTCTCATTTCTCACCCGTATGAACAGAGAGAGAACGGGAAGAGAGAGAGAGAGAGAGAGAGAGGGAGATGAGGAAGAGACTGAGAGGGAGAGGGTGAAGGGCGATCGGAAAGCTCCGGCTCTGAATCATTACTCTTCACAGTCTCGTTCTTCGATCTACTTTATACCTCAGTTCGTTAAAATTCGATCTTGTAATTGCTTTGTTTGTGTGTGTTCAACAGACGAGGACTAGGGCACGGAAAGGAAAAGTTGTGCCTGTGCGAATGATTTGGAGCTTTGGAGCTTTCCGATCGCCATCATCCATGGAGTCAACGCGGTGGATTTTGCGGATCTGGGTTTAGGTGAGTCTTTCTCTCTACCACTCTCTCTCTCTCCCTCTTTATCCCTCTCTCTCTCTCCCTCTTGCACTCTCAGATCTTGCCTTCTATTGCAGGAGGAGAGGTCAAAACATACGGCTCGAAGAGGCCGCAGCCGGAGGTGGTTCTGGAGACGCCGGGGGTGGTTCTTGAGACGCCGGAAGTGGTTCTGCTGCGAAGATTAAACCGAGATGGATTGCTGTTGAGGCGGCGTTGTCGTTTGGCGTGGCGGTTGAAGATCTAGGGACGGGCGGCGAAGTTGCGGCGCAGGGCAATTCCGATGAAGTGTTGAATGTCATAAATTTTTTTTCTCCTGTTCTCGTTTTTCTTCTTCCCCTTGTATTTTTTTCTAGACTTGTCTGTTAATTTCAGAGATATTAGTTGTTTCATCAAATTTGTAATTTTTTTTCCAGACTTCTGTTAATTTGATGATGGAGACTTCTGTTGTTGTTGTTGTTGTTGTTGTTGTTGTTGTTGTTGTTGTTGTTGTTGTTGTTGTTGTTGTTGTTGTGGTTGTGGTTGTTGTTGCTGCTGCTGCTGCTGCTGCTGTTGTTGTTGTTGTTGTTGTTGTTGTTGTTGTTGTTGTTGTTGTTGTTGTTGTTCTTGGTTAGATATGTTATTGTTGCTGTTATTGTTGATGTTATTGGTTTGATATGTTTTTGTTCAGATTTGTTCTTGTTATTGTTGCTGTTATTGTTGGTGTTATTGGTTTGATATGTTTTTGTTCAGATTTGTTCTTGTTATTGTTCTGGCAAATCAGCAAATAAAAGAAAGAAGCTAAACAGATGTTATAAAAAAAAAGAAAAAATGTTATAAAAAAAAAGCTAAACAGATGATGTAAAATGCAGCATTTATCTAAAATAATGCTGCAAAATAATGTGTAAAGTGCAGCATTAAGCTCTAATAATGCTGCAATTTGATTCAAAAATGCAGCATTAATGTATCAATGCTGCAAGGTGGGGTATAGTTGTGCAACATTAGTTAATGCTGCAAGTATTGCTGCTTTTTGCTAGCAGCATTAGCTTAATGCTGCAATGGGAAAAACAGCACTACTGGCAAATGCAGCATTAGTCTTAATGCTGCAATTAATGTTGTTTTAGCTAAATACAACATTAAATTTAGCAAAAACCGTATTTTCTTAATGACGCTTTTTCTAAGATTTCTAGTAGTGATGATGCGTGAATTTGATAATCTCTTCATGGTGTTGTAGAGTACACTTTAATCTACAACACCATAAAAAATTATCAAAGAACCGCTTAGTTTTGCTATCTAAATCAGCAGGTGAAAATGACCTAGGTACGGATGAAAAAGTCAAACCAAAAAATATAGATGAAACTGAAAAAGTCAGCTCATACACATAAAGGTTGGGAGAGACGACCTTGCCTAATCTATCTCAGAATTTGCCGTTCTGTAGTCGCACTGGACGGGAAATCTACGATTTTGGTGGTATGAATCGTATGTATAGAAACAAAATCGTGCCATATGCAGAGGTTTATGATTCTAAACATAACTAAGTGGGAAGCAGTGTTCGGGGGTGGTGGTCGCATGGTGCCCTTTGTGTGCCCTGGCAGCCATGTTGTGTTCGTGGACCAATATCGAACCAAAAACATTTTTTTTTTTTATATCGTGGGAACCCACAGCCACTATCTTCAGGTGCGCACTCAGTATATTCCCGCTCTAGTGCAATAGCCTGCAAACCACACTAGAGAGGTAAACCAGCTTGATAAAACCTAGGCCGACAGGCTCGCAGTTGAGAAGGCCAATAGGCTGCCCTTGGGTTGTCCCAAAGCTTGAACTTAAGACCTCAAGGAAAATGCCCAAAGTCTTAAGATTGCTCACCCGACCAACTCAACTACACCCCGAAGGGTAACCAAACACATTCTTGTTCGCACTGAATGTAGTGATAGTTTACATAACACAACTGCCAATTCATTCACCCTATGGGAGCGCGGTCTCTTCAATTGTTATGGGAAAGCTGCTGTGAATTTTAGATAAAAATGTGTTCAGTAAATATTACGTGAAACTTGTGGTCAAATATTAAAATAACAAGTTCGTGTTTGGTCAAATACATTGGAACCTCATGTGTGATGTTACGTGTATAAATTCGGTAAAGACTAATATTGAATATTTAAAAAATAAATAAGGTTAAAATCGGTTAAAGATAAACTACTCAAAAGCATGTTCCGTGTTCCGGGAACACATCTCCTCCATTGATTTATGAAAATTGTTGTGCGACAGCAAAAACTATAACGCCCTGAAATTTTTATAGTGGGTCATACTGTGATAATTAAAATTTTTGAGTCCGATGTATGAATTTCTTTTTCAGCAGTGCTTGCTGACAACTGTTCATCAGGAGTTGTACGGAATGTGAATTCAATTGGGGGTAAATATGCAAATATTAATAATTGGGGCCAACTTGTAATTTCTGAAAAATTGAATATATGGCTGATGCGTGGCCAATCTCAGATTTCTGGATGCTGTGGGAAATTAAGAAGGTAGCAAAAATCAGTGGGTCAAGCATGGAATTTCTTGAACGCAAATTTTCATTAATTCCACTATTACCCTAACTTTGAGAAAATTGCGCATGTCGCCCCCTTGTGCATGAAAGCCACTTGTCAATCTCATTGTGACACCTCATGAGTGAGGTGGAAGTATTTCAACTTTCTCCTCCACCACATCTTGCATTGGGTGAGAGAAAATCACCCACATCTTCCTCTAATTTCTTCTTCTTCGTCATCTCCACAGTAGAAGCACCACCACCCCGCCATGAAATGGAAAAGTTTTGTTACTGGAAGAAGCCCCCAAACCAACGAGCAAAAGGCCTCTGACAATTCGAATGTTGGTGAAGGGACAAGGGACACAACCGATTTTGATGGTGAGGGACCCTACTTGCCTTTTTGGTTGATTTCTTCTTCTCCTTCCTTTTTAATATAATTAAGCTTTATTTTGTTGATCTCGAAGCTGATGCAAGTTAGGGGAGCCCCAATCAATGCACACAACTCGTCGGAATGTCCGAGGCCGCCAAAGTTGGGACCGAGCTCGGCGCCGAAAACCTTCATGGCCACCAGAGCTTCGGTAAGGCCTTGTTCTTGATGTTTTTACAGTGTTAATCGAAGCAATTTGGTCCTTACAATGCCCTGAGCATGTTAAAAGCATCTTTGCACACACAGGTCGCAATTTCGTTAGGTTTGAACTATTCATCCGGTCATTTTTCTAGTGACGAGGCAGCCCTGATCCAAGGGCCGCAACTCCTTTGTTATAAATCCATTTTGAGTGATTCTTGGCTCTATGGAAACCCTGAACTACCTACAGGTCTCATTTGAATAGTCTCGGTCGATTTCAACGCTAACATGTTTGAGCTTGAAGTTGCTTCTCTTCGTGTTCTGGACAACAATGATTTTTTCCTGCAAATTCGTCTCAACTTTGTCACTTAATAGAGAGGCCAAAGATCAAACAATATAAATATAGTTATTTTCGTCAGTTCTTCAGATATTTAGGTACAACTATCATCTTAATTTGGTCTCGGGAATCAGTCCCTAGCACCCCCGAATTCTGCGCTAAAGTTGGTGTTGCGGATGTTAAAAATAACAAGCTTAAAATTTGGTTAAGTGTGGAGTTTTAGGTTGAATCTTTTCAACTTTGTGAGTGGATATCTTGAGATGTATTTAGTCAAATCAAATCATGATTTCTCCAGCTTGTAGCTGGTAGTGAGTGTTTCGAATCTTTGTCTTGAGTGAATACATCACACTCTTATTCTCCTTGAAACCTGCTTTGAAAATAATGCTCGTATGAACATTGAACTTATCTATTCTCTCAAGAATTGAGGATAACATAAACAATTGTTTTCAACAGATCATATCTCCTCGATTATCTATTGAAACTGTTAACTGTTTTCCTCTCTAAAAGCTATATCTAAATACTCCAAATCATCTTCTCCGAGTCTCTTCCTGATTCCTTGTAGATTCTCCTCAAATATAGCTCAAAGTAGCTACGTAACCATAAAATCATTAAGAATTGATTTCAAACTATCAAGTTATGTCAACCATAAATCTCTAAGTATCTATTGAAACTGCATTATGATTTCTCCTATGAGAAGTTGGATAATAATACTCTAATCATTTGTACACAAGCATTTCTCATATCCTTAATACATTGCTTAGAAATCAAGTTCAAAGTGACTAGCTTGAAACGGTCTGATTCTCAATTATATTCCAAGTGTTGGACTGCTGTTTTTTTCTCAAATTTGACTAATCATTCTCCTTGAATTCTCTGAGTTTTTGGAGTTCATATATGATTTGGGATCCACAAGCTTAAATATTCAAAACACACCTCTCAGTTTCTCAAATTGCCTCATTGGACCAGAAACTGAATGTGAAAGTTAACTAGTTGAGAATACCTCTTCTCACCTTTGACTTTCTATTTGACTCATCAGATGACTTAATCGACCAAAGCCTCCTTCTAGAACAATTTTCATACTCAAATTTCAAGTCACTACTAGAAATGAACACAAAAATGGCAAAGACATGCCAAAATTCGCGCGACAAAAGCACATACCGCCGTTTCTTGTGTTAAAAACGGCGAAATATTATATTCTCGCTTAAAATAGTCTTATGCCGCGACAAAATTATGGACCCGTATTTAGTTTTGCTTAAACGGCAGAGATTAGTTAAAAAGGACGTGATACTTTATTGCCATTAGTACTTTCACTATAGACGGCGACCATATTTTACTAACGACACATTTTTATAATCTCGGTATATAATAGTTAACAGAAACGGCAAAGATAAGTTAAATACTATCATGTACGACGAGTTATCTCGCCGTAAATGTTATTTTTTACGCGTGTCCCTATGCCGAAATTGTTTGATTTGTACGCCAAATTTTGGCGCGAAAATTTGCATACCCCACGCGTAGAAAGAAGGGAAATGGACCTAGCGAGAGGAAAAGGAGACTTTGGTGGTTCAACTTCGGTGGTTCAGGCGACTCCGGTGGTTCAGGCGACTTTGGTGCTTCAGGCGAAGGGTTCAGGCGACTTCAGTGTCTCGCGACGTTTCCAGTCGTATGAGTTATTCTTCTCTTCTTCTCTTCATTGTACTTGTCTATGGTTAATTCGCGTATGAAACCTTTAGGTTTCAAACGACTTTTTTATTTTGGAAGTATGAGACTTTTAATTTGCCAATTTGTTCAACAATTTGATTTGCAGTTACCAATATAGGGTTAATTTTCACAATGGACTGACTAATTTGTAGAAAATCTTTTATGATTTCATAATCCCTCTTCCTTGGGTGTACAGTGTACATTATAACCCTAGTTTGGTGTGTTTGTTTGTTAAAGTTTAGTTTGTTTGTTTAAAGGGTATTTTAAGGGTGGGCTTTCGGGTCTGTTCTAAAATTTTAAACACTAATATGTGCTAAAGTTCATTTTAGTAATGCTTATAATATGTGCTTGTATAACTAATGTATGAAATTTTCTTCACATTTTATTTTAGTTGAATTCTCGATGGATAGGAGTTGGATACATATTACCCCAAGGTGTATTCCGGCTTATGTTGATGGTTGTGACAAGTTCTTAGACTTTGCGTACATGGCCATGGATGGTGGATCACAAATATATTGCCCTTGTAAAAAATATCTTAACCGGTTTTACGAGACCAGAAGTGTAGTTAGAGGTCATATAATATGTAATGTATTCCAGCCTAATTATCTGCAATGGATTTATCATGGAGAACCATCTGAACTAGGTGAAATTGAGTTGGGTACTGAAGAAACAGTTGGGGGAGATGACATGATTGGTATGGTACGTGATGCATTAGGAGCTCATCCCGATCAAGATTTTAATAGCTCTGATGAGACTCCTTCATTGGGTGATGACGAAACTGTTAAACTCCTTAAAATACTAAAATAAGCTGAGAGTGCGTTGTATCCACGATGTAAGAATTTTACTGCATTGTCATTCGTAGTTAGAATGCTGCACATCAAAGTCTTATATAACCTGCCAAACGTATGCTTCGATGATATGATTCAACTATTAAAAGAGGCTCTCCCTAAGGACGATACGTTACCCAGTTCATACTATGAAGCAAAGAAGTTGAAGGATTCCTTAGGGTTTACCTACATAAAGTATGACGCTTGCCCCGAAAACTGCATGGTATACTGGAAGGAGAAGGCACATTTGGAGAAATGTGATTTTTGTGGTGAAGATAGGTATAAACCAATTCCGCAGGGGGATGAACTAGATGGGACCACTCTGGCTACCAACATTCCTCGCAAAAAAATGCGCTACTTCCCTCTCAAACCTAGGTTGCAACGATTGTTTATGTCCTCTAAAACCGCAAAGTCAATGGTATGGCATGACAAAGGACGTACTAAAAATGGCATACTTAGGCATCCAGTTGACTCCTTAGCGTGGAAATTTTTTGATGAAAAGTACCCTTAATTCGCTAGTGATCTCGCATTGTAACATTAGGCTTGTCTTCAGATGGATTTAATCCATTCAGGACGATGACCATTACTCATAGTACATTGCCATTATTTGTGGCGCAATTTAACTCGGAGCTGTGGATATGTACGGGGCAAGGTAATATGATTTTGCCGATCCTTATTGATGGACCTAAGGCGCCTGGAAACATTATAGACGTTTACCTGCAACCCTTGATAGATGATCTGAATGATTTCCGGCATCAAGGTGGACGCACATTTGATGCAGCAACTGGTGAAATGTTCACATTACGTGCATATCTTATGTGGACTGTAAATGACTTTCCAGCGTACGCAATTTGTCTGGATGGAGTACCAAAGGAGAATTAGCATGTCCTCCTTGCAATAAAGACGATCACCATCTATGGTTAAAATATGGTAGAAAGCACGCGTGTGGGGGTAATCGTCGTTTCTTGCCTACTACCTACAGCTTCCGTAAAGATAAAAGTTTTAATGGGACAGAAGAAGACGGAGAGGCCCCTCCGCTGCTATCTGGAGAAGAACTGTTCAGACAAGTAGTGCGTATTGAGAAAAAATACGGAGTGCGAGGGGTAGATGGATATTCTGTGATTAATAGAAAGAGAGGGAGGGACCCTGTTGAGGTTGGAGTTAGTGTACCCATTCATAATTGGAAGAAGAGGAGTATATCATTCGAATTTCCTTATTGGAAGAACAATTTAATACGCCACAATCTCGACATTATGCATATAGAGAAAAATGCGTGTGATAGTATTCTCAACACCATACTCGATATCGGGAAAAAAAGTAAAGACAATTTTAATGCTCGTCTTGACCTGGAGGACATGGGTATACGAGGGTCACTTCATCCACAAATTTCGGGAAAAGGCAAAGCTGTGTTACCCCTTGAATCATTCACCATGAGGAAAAGCCAGAAAGAGATGTTTTGCAATGTGTTGAAAGATGTTAAAGTACCTGATGGTTATTCAATCAAACATATCCCGACGTGTATCCATGAAGGACAGGACACAGATGGGTTTAAAGAGTCACGATTGCCATATTCTAATGCATCAGTTGTTTCCCATTGCCGTGAGAAGGACACTTTCGAAGAATGTTGTCCAGGTACTCACCGAGTTGAGCTCTTTCTTCAGGCAATTGTGTTCGAAGTCACTTGATCCGGGTAATTTACTTCAGTTACAGCAGAAAGTAACACTGACTCTCTGTCATCTTGAGAAAATCTTTCTGCCGTCCTTTCTGGATATCATGTTAGATCTCCCTATCCACTTAGCTCACGAGGCGACAATTGCTGGCCCTGTAACATATCAGCGGATGTACCATGTTGAAAGGTATAAGTAACTAACTATAACATGATGTAAATTGAATATTAAATGTTTGGTTCATATAATATATGCCACGTGACAATTGTAATGCAGGTATTTGCTGACTCTAAAAAAATATGTAGGCAATAGGAGTCGTCCAGAAGCTTCCATAGCAGAGGGATACCTACTTGAAGAATGCTTAACGTTTTGTTCAAGATATTTGGATGAGGATGTTGAAACTAAAATTAGACGTCCGAGTCGCAATGATAGCAGTGAATTCGGTCGGCCTTTGGGTGCAGGTAGGACTGTACATCTAGATCCAATCATGCTGGAACAAGCGTATAGATATGTGTTAGCGAATTCTGAATCAATTGAACCTTACCGAGAGTAAGTCTTCCGTCTAAGTGTAACCGATGTGAGTTTACAAATTTTTTTCCTAGAAGTATAATATAATTTATGTCAAAACTGCAGCGAACACAAAGCGCGTATCAAAAGGGAAAACCCTCGATTATCGGGATGGGACCTGGCTAAATTACACAATAAGAAGTTCTCAACATGGTTAGGTCATGTAAGTTAAACATTTAACATTAATTAAATAACAAAACAATGTAGATGTAATGATATTTGGATATGAAGCCTCTGAAAAATGTAGGTGCAAAGCTTAGGAGGGAATGACGTATCCGATGAAGTCATAAATCTTTCACAAGGACCTTCGGAATGGGCAATTAGATATTCCGGATATGTAATAAATGATTTCAAATTTCAAACCAAACGACGCGAACTCAGGAGGAAGACTCAAAACAGTGGGGTTTGGATTAGTGCGTCAACTGATAGCTATGCTAGTCGAGCAGATCGGAGACCAGCTACTGGTGATGTACCATACTACGGTGCTTTGAAGGATATTATTGAGCTACGATATACTGCAGGTAATAGTTTTGTTTTGTTCAAGTGCGACTGGGTTGACAATCGTTATGGCATGAAAGAGGACGAATTCAAGTTCACCTTTGTTAATTTTAGGCATTAGCTTTATAAGTATAACATTGTGTCAGCTGAACCATTTTTCCTTGCATCGCAAGATCAACAAGTTTGGTATATAACGGATCCACTTGATAAAGATTGGAGTGTTGCTGTGAAGATGGTGCCTAGAGACAACTACGATTTTTCGGTGACTTGTGCACAAGCAGAGCCATACTGTGATCAGCAGATGGGAGAACATGGTACAGATGACAGTGAGTGTGTTAGAGGAGATATGGAGGTAGCTGAAGTTTATTATGACCAACAGTCGTTCCACAAGACATCCCCGACAATCCAGATGACATCCCCATTGATGATGGGGTAAACGAAGATGGTTTTGAGGATGATGACAACTTCATCGAAGACGATGGTGGTGATGATACTAATCATGACGATGATGACGATTGTGACTATGATTTCAATAATGATTAGTTTGACCTCAGTATTTGGTATGCAACGGTTTAACTAGTCTCCGGTATCCTTTTTATGGATTATTGTTATTTGTGTAATTTCAATAAAACAGAAGGACCGTTTCGTGAAATTACAGGATTTGTCGTGTCGTGTCATTTGTGGATTTGTGTTTGACTCTCTATCTCACCATCTCGGCACTTGGCCAACTCATTTTTAGTAAGTGTGCATTAGTTTTCACTCTATGCTTGAATGCGCATGACTTTGGTAGATGTATTATGTTAATAATTAAGTAGTTTCTTATTTTCAGGATACCATGGTGGCGAGGAAGCCTAAACGGTTTTGCGCTCGCTCTATGTATGATGTCATAGAAGATGGTTCCACTACCCCTGATCTAGAAGCCGATGCATGGCCTCAACCTCACCCTCCACGAACACCTGATGTTCACCACGAGACACCACACAGTGCATCAACACCACAAGAAGGCGGTTCTGGTAAACTGGTAAATTTTGGTTTCTTTGAATTTATTCCCTTCTATTTATATGGTGATGTTTTGCATAGTTTGTGAACGACTAGGAGGGTCTTCTAATCAATCAAATGGAGCAACAAGCGTGTAGAAGTGGGGTCCATCCGTACTGAATTCATCAAGTTTACCACATGACTCTCGCCCTGCACCATCCCCTCATACGCCCTCCCCAAATGCTTCAACCCCAGAAGATTGTGGTTCAGGTAAATTCGTGATGTTTGGTTGTATAAAGTTATTCCCTCCTACGTATTAGGAAGCGCCATGACATTACTTCTTAACAACTAGGAGGTTCTACTAATCTACCAAATGCTACAAGGATCGTTCCAAGTTCAGGTAAAGTCGCGACGTCTGCCGATGTTCGTCTGGATTTCTCTGCTGTTATTACTTAATTATGCAACTCGTTAATATATGTACTTTTCATATTTATTGACAACTAGGAGGACCATCAACTTCTGGAAGACAAAGGAAAAGGAAAGCTAGAGGAACTTCTAAACCTTTCAAGGATTGGGGAACAGGGTTTAAAATTCCCCTCCAATTCAACGAATATAATGTGCCAGTAGGAAATTTGGAGAAGTGTGTTTCAGAGTAAGTTGGGGCATCTTGCAAGGAAGGGAGAACTGCTGCCCCTAGTATACACAGATTGGCAGTATCCAGAACCAGCGTTTGCAGTAAAGCAGGAAGAGATGTGGGATCTCACAAAGGTCGTACAATTTACCCTTTATATTTGCCTATTATATTTGCAAAATTATACTAATTAATGAAGTGTTTTGTAATTGTACCAGCAAAATGCTTACGTTATTTAGGAATACAAAGAAGTTTGCATGCGAGATCTTGGGCGAAAATGGTCGAACTGGAAGCATGCACTCAAGAAGGAATAATATGAACCATTTAAAGACAAGCTTGAACTGTTAGCCATATGTCCGCCACGGGTGGAACCAAGACAATGGCCGATATTGGTAAAATATTGGAAGACGGAGGAAGCTGAGGTACTCTGTCATCTTGGTTCCGTATTATTATTATTATTATTATTATTATTATTATTATTATTATTATTATTATTATTATTATTATTATTATTATTATTATTATTATTATTATTATTATTATTATTATTATTATTATTATTATTATTATTTTTATTATTATTATTATTATTATTATTATTATTATTATTATTATTATTATTATTATTATTATTATTATTATTTTGTTGTTGTTGTTGTTATTATTCTTATTATCATTATTAGTATTACTAATATTATAAATATCACTGCATTAATATCAATGATAAAATTAAGATTTTCAATTTTGTTAGTCACTACGTTATTTATCCCCGATCTTGCTCGTGTTTGTGACTCCTGCTTCTATGTTCTTCTTAGGCTAGGAGTCAACAGAATAAGGTAAATAGAATCAAGCAAAAGAGCATTCTTAGAAGTGGAAGGAAAGGCCAAATGCAAGTGAGAGAAGAGGTATTTTCGACATACACTGCTTTGTGTAATTAAGTTATAATTTATTTATTGACATGAAGATTCCAAGCTCTGGTCAGCATCGATTGGCTATTTCAGCTAAAGAACCAGCGGAAAGACTTTGATCGTCCAGCAGTCTACATGAAAACATACTCGAATGATCCAGAGGCTGCTGAAAACATTGTGCCTGTTTCCCGACGACACTTAGTTTTTCTACGAGTATTTGAGTTTGTATATATAATGTCTAACTCACATGCGCGAACGACATTTTCATATGTTAACTGTAGTAACCCGCATAATTATGTTGCATGTTTATGTGTTAAGCGATATTATTATCTTCTAAATATGTCTGTTAATGTTAATATTTTATTAAGTATGCTAGACTTTAAAGAAAATATTTTCAAGAATGTTATGTTTGTGTCAACTTGTTAGTTAATATTAAACTTCTAGTTTGCCCCATAACTTTATGTAAATTTGAATTGTTTTCCAAACTTTATGTTTAATGCATTCACCTCTCAATTATTGAATTTTGCATCATTTACCCAACAAGCATGTCTTCCAATTAAGTTTTACATCTCAAACCTTCCTCCACTAAACTAGTCAATTATTATATGATTTAAAGCTCTCATTACATGTATGGATATTTATGCCCCCATATCCCATCAAGTCACACTCTATCACTCTCCACACCTCTCAAGTTCTCTCTCATTCTCTCCCACACTCAAAATCATCATCAAGAACATTATTCCCGGATTTGGGGCTTGACCCTCACCAAACACCCCCAAAACTCCATTTTCTACCTCTCATATCATGAAAAACTCAAGCCTAAGGTTATACTATGCATTGGGGGAGTCTTTTCTTTCATCTTCCTCAAGATTCCAAGCTTCTCCAACCTCCAAGAACCCAAGAACAATCTCTAGTTCCTCTCAAGGTTCATATGTAAGCACTCCTTCTTCTTTGTTTGCTCAATTCATTCATGATGCATGTTCTTGACATGAAATTGCTTGATCTTGAGTTGCATGTGTTATTTGATCTTTGAATGGTAACTTTTGAACTTAATCTTCCTCATCCCTAAGCATACTTCATCATTCTCATGGCTAGATCATCAAATTGGTACTTGAATGTTGCATATTTCATGAAACCCACATTTGAACATACATGCATGTCATCAAAATCAAGTTTGTTGCTAGAATCATGTAAGAAGATGATGTGGGTAGTGATATGTGTGTTATTTAGACCTTGTGCTAGTTTAATTTCAGAATTTTGTTGAATGATTCTTGCATGCAACAAGTTTTTCAAGTATAGAAGACCATGAAGTTCATGTTTTGAGCCTATTTTCACGAAATTGAGAAAAATAGTTAAACATTTCAGAAAATTATGAAACAATTACAGTTTGTGTATTTATATGTGATATTTGTACAGTAAAAATTTCAGAGCTATTGTACTTGTATTTAATTTTTAATCGGCCAAAAACTTGGGCTGTTTTTACAATCTGTCCAACCCAGACCAGAGAAGTTTTTCATTGATTTCATGTACTTATTCTACTCCAATGGTTACCAATTTCGGATATGATGTTCCAAATGGTGTTATTTACTTCCAGTTAAAATTTCATAATTTTTAGAGTTTATATGAATATTTTATGAATTTACTTCCAAGACCGCTTTTCAGCCTCTGTTTTATACCTAAACATCTCTGAAAGTTAATGTTTAAAAATACTTAAAAGTTTTCATAATTTTTGATATTTTTATATGTTAAGTGTAAACTCTTTATCTATGTTATGTAAAAAGTTGAGGCCCCAAATAATTATTTTGAGTCACCTATGAATTTTTGTACTAGCGATAGTTACACTTTTCATATGAGTAAAATTTAGAAATTTGTCAAGTTTCTCAATGCTAGTTATGTAAGTTACTTTTTAGTTTGTTATATGTCATCTTCCATTTACGTGTTGCATTAGACATGTCATATGCACCTAATAAGAAGTATGAGGTTCTAGATATGAATATGAGAAAAGTTAGTTCATCTTGCATTCATTTGATTCATGTCATTTAGTTATGTGATTATGTGCTATGTTTGGAATAATTTCATGCCAAGTGACTATGTGCTATGTTTGGAATGACTTCATGCTAAGTGATTATGTGCTATGTTTGAATTGAATTCTTGCTAAGTGATTATATGTGTCATTTGTAGCATTCTTTGCGATCTATATGAAGTTGGAGTTAATGCTCACGTGCTTAAGTTGTTTGAAATTGGACTTAGAAGAATCAAATAAATGGATTAAGCTCGCAAGGTGAGTTACCCTACCTCCCGAAGTTTGTACCGAGCCTCAAGTTTCTTAAAAGCTTATGTATGTTCATGTTGTCCCTATATTATGTATGTATGCTTTCTTTACTCAAGTGAAATGTTTGTGCCCCATGGATGCTAATAAATAAAATAAATGAACGTTTCATAAGATAAAACACGCTTTCCGAAAGGCCACGGTTACCGTAGTGAAACCCCCTGTCAGGTATAGGCAGGCTACGGCCCTTTTGCCGGGGCAATATAAAACGGCACGCGTCGCCTCACGAGCCGTCGCGATGGACATGTCCCTACGTTATGTTAAGTCACGAAGGTTACACGGGCCATAAGATAAGAAAATAAGCAAGCATGTTCAAGTATGTTAAGGTCTCCACGTGAGACAAAGCAAGGTTCCTACTTGGAACAATACGATTTCTCATGACTCAAGTTATGCTTTACGTTACGCTTTCTTTACGATACACATTATGCTATATGAATGTCATGCTCTTTCAAGCTTCACAAGTATATGTATGTATGACTATGCCTTATGTTCATGTCGCTCTATGGGAAAGTTAGCCCTTTTTAGTTTTCCAAACCTACGGAGGGGCGTAGATGTAACTCACTGAGCTAGTTGAGCTCACCCTTTCATGTTACATTTTTTTCAGGTTTTAAGAACACGTAAGAAGCAAGAAGTAGCAAGGAGTTAAGTTCATATGTGATTACGTGCTTGATGACGCTATGTGCTTAGATGCCGAGTATATGCTAGCCGACTTGGAGTTACTATGAAATACATGTTGTTGTTTTTTTGGTTTAAGAATGTATAAGTTATATAATTATGTATATAAGACCTTGTATAGGCCTTGTATGATACCTAGAACCTTTCCCGAGTTATGCTTTGTTACGATACGAGTCGAGATGGCTAAATGACATTGAATTTTTATGTTCCAACTTTCTTTTCTGACAATTCAAATTGTTTATCAAGACGACCCCAAGTTATTTGTTATTTACGCTTCCGCAAAGTTATTTTTTTTTAGAAACTTTTATCACGAATTTTATAAATAACTTATTTAGCCTCTCGACGAGTCAAGGCCGCACCGGCATGTCGCGCTCTCCTCCCGTTAACGGAAAGTTTTATTAATCGCTAATCGGGGTCGGCGGGAGGGGGGATGTGACATTTTGTGGTATCAGAGCATTAGGTTGTAGATACAGAAGATTAGTAAACCTTAGAAACTCACTATGTGCTTGCTAATGTGAAAATTTATGTGTACGTATGTTATGTGCATGATTCTATACTATGTTAGTATGACACTTATATTTAAAAGGCCCAAGATCATTAGTTAGATCCCATATTTATATGATTCTATGTGACGTATGTGGCTAAGTATCGATTTATATGCTTTAGTGAATTATGTTTAAGTAGTCATGTAAGATCATGTTCGAAGTTAATTTGATTTCTTTTAGATGCATAAAATGTCTTATGCATGGGGATTGCTTTACTTTCTTTAGTCATGGATAAGATAAGAAAAATGAATGTAAGTTTCAAGAGAATGGTTAAGCTAAGAGCATGTCTCATATGAACAAGATAAGGAATATATTTTTTTGCTAAGGGTTCGTTGATAAGTATAGTTACATGGTTATCATTTCTTTAATGTTTGCCTAAGTAAAGTGATAAGTTGGTATTTGAAATGTTATGGTATGATAAGTGTGTTTATGTGATTCATATGCTATCATGACGTCTTTTTCATATATGTAGGATGTTATATGTGTAAATGCATGTACATGTTATGTGAAGATCATGGAAACTATGTATGCTATCTTTCTTGATTATGTATGATGTTTATATAAAAAAAAAAGAATATATAGCATGCTTTGAATTATGTCATTGGATGTTCTAATTGGAGTGTGTATATGCGATGTCTGTGATTTTCATGCCCAAAATAAAGGGAAAAAAATGTTTGTTATGATTTGTCATGAAACGTTATGTTATGTCCATGTTATGTGCTTGAGGTATGTTTTTATTTGTATTAATTGAACATATAAGTCGTGTGATGTATTATGTGTAAGTTATACATGTAATGTATGTTTTGTGTCTGATATATATGCATGTTAGTAAGTGAATTAATTATAAATCTGAGCATGTCGAAAGTTTAAACCGATGTGCAAATGTCAAGTGTTTCGTCCGATACATGTGCAAGATTGGACGAGCAGCTATATCATTGCGATGGTATAAGTTGTTCCCGCTATGCTGTACGGTCGAACGGGGACTTCTGACACAATTACGAGCTTGCTGGAGCGGTACAAAGTGTGACGACACGATGTATTGGTTCCCTCTCGTATGCGTGAAAGACAGAACCTCTGAAACAATTACGAGCTTGCTGGAGCAGTACAAAGTGTGACGACACTGCGTATTGTTCCCTCTCGTAAGCGTGACAGACTTGATGCAATTGCCAGCCCGAAAAAAAGGGGTAAGATGATCAAAAAGGGTAAGTTGTGCATTGATGTCATGTTAGTTAAAATTTTATATGATTTCATTCATGTTAGAAATTCGTTAAGCGAATTCGAGGACGAATTCTTTATAAGGTGGGTAGAATGTAGTAACCCGCATAATTATGTTGCATGTTTATGTGTTAAGCGATATTATTATCTTCTAAATATGTCTGTTAATGTTAATATTTTATTAAGTATGCTAGACTTTAAAGAAAATATTTTCAAGAATGTTATGTTTGTGTCAACTTGTTAGTTAATATTAAACTTCTAGTTTGCCCCATAACTTTATGTAAATTTGAATTGTTTTCCAAACTTTATGTTTAATGCATTCACCTCTCAATTATTGAATTTTGCATCATTTACCCAACAAGCATGTCTTCCAATTAAGTTTTACATCTCAAACCTTCCTCCACTAAACTAGTCAATTATTATATGATTTAAAGCTCTCATTACATGTATGGATATTTATGCCCCCATATCCCATCAAGTCACACTCTATCACTCTCCACACCTCTCAAGTTCTCTCTCATTCTCTCCCACACTCAAAATCATCATCAAGAACATTATTCCCGGATTTGGGGCTTGACCCTCACCAAACACCCCCAAAACTCCATTTTCTACCTCTCATATCATGAAAAACTCAAGCCTAAGGTTATACTATGCATTGGGGGAGTCTTTTCTTTCATCTTCCTCAAGATTCCAAGCTTCTCCAACCTCCAAGAACCCAAGAACAATCTCTAGTTCCTCTCAAGGTTCATATGTAAGCACTCCTTCTTCTTTGTTTGCTCAATTCATTCATGATGCATGTTCTTGACATGAAATTGCTTGATCTTGAGTTGCATGTGTTATTTGATCTTTGAATGGTAACTTTTGAACTTAATCTTCCTCATCCCTAAGCATACTTCATCATTCTCATGGCTAGATCATCAAATTGGTACTTGAATGTTGCATATTTCATGAAACCCACATTTGAACATACATGCATGTCATCAAAATCAAGTTTGTTGCTAGAATCATGTAAGAAGATGATGTGGGTAGTGATATGTGTGTTATTTAGACCTTGTGCTAGTTTAATTTCAGAATTTTGTTGAATGATTCTTGCATGCAACAAGTTTTTCAAGTATAGAAGACCATGAAGTTCATGTTTTGAGCCTATTTTCACGAAATTGAGAAAAATAGTTAAACATTTCAGAAAATTATGAAAAAATTACAGTTTGTGTATTTATATGTGATATTTGTACAGTAAAAATTTCAGAGCTATTGTACTTGTATTTAATTTTTAATCGGCCAAAAACTTGGGCTGTTTTTACAATCTGTCCAACCCAGACCAGAGAAGTTTTTCATTGATTTCATGTACTTATTCTACTCCAATGGTTACCAATTTCGGATATGATGTTCCAAATGGTGTTATTTACTTCCAGTTAAAATTTCATAATTTTTAGAGTTTATATGAATATTTTATGAATTTACTTCCAAGACCGCTTTTCAGCCTCTGTTTTATACCTAAACATCTCTGAAAGTTAATGTTTAAAAATACTTAAAAGTTTTCATAATTTTTGATATTTTTATATGTTAAGTGTAAACTCTTTATCTATGTTATGTAAAAAGTTGAGGCCCCAAATAATTATTTTGAGTCACCTATGAATTTTTGTACTAGCGATAGTTACACTTTTCATATGAGTAAAATTTAGAAATTTGTCAAGTTTCTCAATGCTAGTTATGTAAGTTACTTTTTAGTTTGTTATATGTCATCTTCCATTTACGTGTTGCATTAGACATGTCATATGCACCTAATAAGAAGTATGAGGTTCTAGATATGAATATGAGAAAAGTTAGTTCATCTTGCATTCATTTGATTCATGTCATTTAGTTATGTGATTATGTGCTATGTTTGGAATAATTTCATGCCAAGTGACTATGTGCTATGTTTGGAATGACTTCATGCTAAGTGATTATGTGCTATGTTTGAATTGAATTCTTGCTAAGTGATTATATGTGTCATTTGTAGCATTCTTTGCGATCTATATGAAGTTGGAGTTAATGCTCACGTGCTTAAGTTGTTTGAAATTGGACTTAGAAGAATCAAATAAATGGATTAAGCTCGCAAGGTGAGTTACCCTACCTCCCGAAGTTTGTACCGAGCCTCAAGTTTCTTAAAAGCTTATGTATGTTCATGTTGTCCCTATATTATGTATGTATGCTTTCTTTACTCAAGTGAAATGTTTGTGCCCCATGGATGCTAATAAATAAAATAAATGAACGTTTCATAAGATAAAACACGCTTTCAGAAAGGCCACGGTTACCGTAGTGAAACCCCCTGTCGGGTATAGGCAGGCTACGGCCCTTTTGCCGGGGCAATATAAAACGGCACGCGTCGCCTCACGAGCCGTCGCGATGGACATGTCCCTACGTTATGTTAAGTCACGAAGGTTACACGGGCCATAAGATAAGAAAATAAGCAAGCATGTTCAAGTATGTTAAGGTCTCCACGTGAGACAAAGCAAGGTTCCTACTTGGAACAATACGATTTCTCATGACTCAAGTTATGCTTTACGTTACGCTTTCTTTACGATACACATTATGCTATATGAATGTCATGCTCTTTCAAGCTTCACAAGTATATGTATGTATGACTATGCCTTATGTTCATGTCGCTCTATGGGAAAGTTAGCCCTTTTTAGTTTTCCAAACCTACGGAGGGGCGTAGATGTAACTCACTGAGCTAGTTGAGCTCACCCTTTCATGTTACATTTTTTTCAGGTTTTAAGAACACGTAAGAAGCAAGAAGTAGCAAGGAGTTAAGTTCATATGTGATTACGTGCTTGATGACGCTATGTGCTTAGATGCCGAGTATATGCTAGCCGACTTGGAGTTACTATGAAATACATGTTGTTGTTTTTTTGGTTTAAGAATGTATAAGTTATATAATTATGTATATAAGACCTTGTATAGGCCTTGTATGATACCTAGAACCTTTCCCGAGTTATGCTTTGTTACGATACGAGTCGAGATGGCTAAATGACATTGAATTTTTATGTTCCAACTTTCTTTTCTGACAATTCAAATTGTTTATCAAGACGACCCCAAGTTATTTGTTATTTACGCTTCCGCAAAGTTATTTTTTTTTAGAAACTTTTATCACGACTTTTATAAATAACTTATTTAGCCTCTCGACGAGTCAAGGCCGCACCGGCATGTCGCGCTCTCCTCCCGTTAACGGAAAGTTTTATTAATCGCTAATCGGGGTCGGCGGGAGGGGGGATGTGACATTAACGGTCACGGCTCGTGTTGCAGGTGAAGTTGACTGAGAAGCTCTAGCCACTTGAAGGTTGTGAAGTACATGTCGAAGAGCATAGAGAATCAGTGTTCGAAGAAGTTTTGGGGCCACACAACAGAGGTCGTATGTGAACAATGGGCATTGGAGTTTGTCCAAAAAAGGTTAAGGGCCAGAGGAACAGTTTGGAAGTTGGTTCTATGCGTGAGAGGCTGCGTGAAGAGCTGCAACAGGAGATGAAAAACAAAATTACAGAGGAGGTGCAACGACAGGAACAACAACAGGTACAACAAGCGTTACTTCAAATGACCCAAGCTGGTACTATGCCACCTTTCAACCTTGGTCAGAATGGCGGAGTAGAATCTACTCCATAGCCTGCTGAGAAGGTAGCACCATCACCTGATAATGGAAGGCGCCAGGCTCCCTCGCCTGCTCATCAAAATGTCCGGCTTCCATCGCCTGCTGAAGTTGTTTCTCCAGCGCCTGCTGAAGATGCCTTTCGGCTCGTCATTCTCTGCTTGTCGGCCACCGAAACCTGTTGAGGTAAATGTAAAAGACTTAATAACAAAAATATTTCCTAGCACAATGTTACCTTTCCTAAATATTTTTTTTTGAAAAGAAAACTGTCACCCACGTGGTGTTGTATGGCGGACCAAACAAAAGCGCTGTGGCGAGAGGGAATTTGATTTATGGGATAGAAGAAAAGTGGTACAGGGAATAACATTGGGCAAAGAGTACCTTGAATTTTTGGTGAAGCAGGTGGCAAGGCCAGAAGAAGATTTCGGTTTTATTGAAATAGACGGTGTTAGGAAATGGGGAGACGCTTTGAACAAGACAATACCATGGCCTCGTAGTCTTGTAAGTATATATGCTTACCGGTTTGTTCATGGGATTTAGATATTTTTAAGCCACGACATACCTTTTTGTTAAGTTTGTAAATATTGCAGCTTAAAAAGGCTACGCCGAGTATGCTGCTCGTTCTAAGTTGGCAGTGGACATAACACACACATATATAGGTAAGCTTTCTTATTCTGCATATTTTGTGGTCATTTAATTTTTGTGTTAGTTGTTCAATTTTGATGAATAGACTAATTCGTTGTGTGATAGGCGATAAAATAGTTAGTATTTATTCATACTTGCTTCTGTTTAGTTTTACCCCTCATGGTTCAATATTGAGCTTCCTTTCACGCTATCCATGTTCTCTTCTTCAAACACTTTTTCCAGGGTGTTGCACTGGTATTTATCAAGTGTTGGATTTTTGTTGTGCTAGTCACAATGTTTTACGAACCCTGCACATTGAATTAGCTACCTAACCATCATCTCAGAATAGATGTTATCGCACTTGTATTTGTTGTCTTAGAAATCGACTTGGTTTCTTTGATTTCTTTTGAAAAAAATGACGAAAAATACCTTAAATGTGTACAGTTTGGGTCTGGTGCTTAGTTGTATTGTCCGTATACTTATGATGCTACTGTTATCTTTGTTTAGGGCTACCCAGGCTTTTGGCACGTGCACGTTATCGTGACCGTTTTGTTCCAGCGCACCTATGTGAAGCACGAGCGCGCTTTTGAAGCCATTTTGTTGCACTATAAGGATACATATAGAGGTACCACAGTGGGTATACGTGGAAATAGCTAGCGCAAAAGTCCCAGAGCATATATTTTTTGGTACAGTTTTACAGAGCACTGTTTGGTGAATTATGCCTTAAACGGGGTTTTGTGGAGATATATGGATTTACAGTTTCTGAAATGTGTTTTCTCTGCAAAATTAAAGTTCAGTAGATGGTTGTGCCATGCATGTGCTTCATTTGTTGATGTGTTTGATTGTTGATTGTGCCAAAAAGGCTATAGTTTAGATGTGCGTGATTGTTGGATTGCGCCTAAAAGGCTACAGGCTGGATTACTCCAGTAGTAAACTGCACTGGTTGCAGGGTAAAGCTCACATACGGCGAGAATACACTTATGCCGTTTTATGTAAACACAAAAACGTCAAAAAAATACAATGTTGCCGTAAATGTCTACTATCAAATACGGCAAGAGAAACAGCTAATATGTCTAAAACACTTGTCGTTCACAAAATAACAAAGACGGCGTGATAGTCTTTTCGCCGTATTTGATTGTAACCAGCAAAAGCAATGAAAAAAACAATAACGGCTCTATTAATTGCCGCATAAGATAGATCAAACACGGCGAGAGTTATTTCATTGTCGTATATATCCTAACATATAAGGCGAGCACTACCGCAATTCGTATTGAATATATGCGGCGAGAGCTCATATGCGGCGCTAGTTTTTCAGGCCGCAAGGCAAACACGTCAGACTACCTAGCGGCCGATCCAAATTTCGCCGTTTATGTCTTAAACGACAACAAAAAGGCCTTAAACTGCGAGAATTTGTCGCCGTTTTTTGGTCTGTTTCCAGTAGTGAGTCGAAGGGTCAAGTTTGATTTTCTGGAAACCCTAGTTCAGTTCAGCTGTCTAGGAGGGGTAAAATAGTAATTTCATAATTTCTTAAATCAAATACTAAGATCATGATGCAGGCCACTCAGTGACAGCTTCATAGGATCTGAATCCAATTATGTGTGACTGGCCTTAAACCTGATTAATCATACTGAAATAGTGACTAAATTGCAATTTAGTCAAACCTCGAGTACTTGAGTGCAAATAACAAGAACTTGAGATTCAAGCCTAAATGGGCAACTATGTGACTAAGGAGACTTATGAGACTTGTCAATTAGGCATAACAAAGGGTTTAGAGACAGTCAAGGACTCTACTTATAAGACAGGGACTTTAGAGGCAAATGGGCAACTATGTGACTAAGGAAAGAGAAAGAGGTTTTTACTTGTTTTATGATACTAGGAGTTAAAGCATCTCCAAGAGAATGAATAAATGCACTTTTGGAGCAAAAAAATTGTCCAAAATACATAAAACACAATTCCAATGAATGGAGCAAAACTTAGGACCCTTAAATGGAGGAGCAAAGCAAGGACATACTATTCATGAGGAGCAAAAATTAAACTTTTTTATATTCAAAATTCTGATTACCATCTACAATTTGTTTGTTATGTGTTTAGGTGTACAAGGCTTGTAATGGGTGGATGATGCTACAAGTTAAATTTTATTTACACTTTTAACTAACTAATTTTGGACTTACACCTTTTTTTTTTTAAACTAGGTATTGTCGTGCTTACAATTTTATAACTTATCCGGTCACCCCCTAAGAAAATTGTGACTAATTGGTCAACCCCATTTTTATTTAAATAAATATTGTGTGTAAATTGGACGATTATCGCATATAATATAATATAGTGTACTGGTAGAAAACTAAAAATTATTTAAAAATTCGTGATGGAGCAAATTCGCTCTTCACTGTTGTGCATAAGCAACAAAATGGATGAGAAATATTTTCTCTAGAACCAAAGTTCGTCTCTGACACAAAAAAATGCTCCTTCTGTAGGAGATGCTCTTAGAACTTTAAAGACTTTAAAAAAAAATTGAGGAAATATTATAATTAATTTATAGTCAATTAATCATTATTATTAGATTAAATAGTTTTACTGATATTAATTTCCATTTCCTTAGTTATTTGGTGCCCATTGACAATAGTTTTAAGATTTTTTTTTTTTTTTTTTTTTTGAGGGAAGACAAATTTCATTAATCGTGGGTAGTCGTACCCAAAAGATCTAACCGAAATACACCATCTGCCCAACTGGGAATAACATTGTAAGAGGACATATCGTCTTCATATAGACCTTTACTAGCAAAACAATGCGTGAGCTGATTAAAATCTCGAGGGATGAAAGTAAACTCCATCCTTTCAAAATTCTGACTTAAACGCGTGCAAGCTTCCGAAGTAGTGTTGAGTTCCGAGAGAGAATTAGCTGCTGAGATCTTGTTATCTTTTCCTTCCCGAAGTAGTTTCACAACATTCAAAAAATCCAGACTCTATTATTACTTCAGAAAGGTGCAATTCCGTCGCGAGTTTGAGCGCTTCTTCGATTGCAACCATCTCTGCTACCAGCGGGGATATTTGACGAGGCATTCTTCGAAATCTGCCTGCTCGAAAATTCCCTTTATCGTCTCGGACACAAGCACCCACTTCCGTGGCAATGTTATCTTCCACCCACGACGCATCAGCGTTGATTTTATCCCTTCCCGCAGGTGGCGGACTCCATCTTTCTTGACCACGCGAATGATTCATCATTTCCTCGGATAGGAAATCACATACCTCTGCCTCGCGAAACCAGTTGAGATAGCTTAGCCCGAAACGAGCTACCTGAGAAGGAGTACTATTACTCGAGTTGAAGATACGTTCATTTCTGTGACGCCACATGGACCATATCTGACCAATGGCAGCGAACAATGCCACAGCCTCCATGTCGTATAAATTAACTTTCTTGGTATTTTCAAATTCCAGATTTTGGTGAGAAATCAACTGTAAAGATTGCCATTCGAAGAGGAAGGGTTTCCAGCGGACCTAAGTAATTGAGCTTTATACCCCGTGGCAACTGTATAATTTCCATCGTCCGAGTGCAGCCAAGAGAATTCGTCTTGGCCTTCTACCTCTATAGGCATCTTCAAGATCATCTCTCTATCCTCTGGTGCGAAGAAATTGTTCAAAAGTTCCTCATTCTAGGCTCCTATTTCTTTGTCGACGAAGTGAGCCACCAAAACTTCTTCTGACCCTGGGTGACACACAGAGATGGGGCGGAAAGAACTAAAATGGGGCAGCCACATATCCGAGAAGGCACGAACCTGCGAACCATCTTTGATCCTCCAAAGTAACCCTGAGTTCATAAGATCTCGTCCTGCAATTGTATTGCGAAAGGCATAAGATACCTGTGTTGTCCGCTTAATATCTATATCATGAATAGAGGAATTCCGGAAATATTTTTGCTTAAGAACTCTCCCCATAAGGCTGTCTGGATATCGAAGAAATCTCCAAGTGTGTTTTGCAAGCAGAGCAATGTTGAAGTCCTGAAATCACGGAATCCTATGCCACCTTTTTCTTTTGCTCTCTTCATCTTTTCCCATGCAACCCAGTGAAACTTTCTCTTGCTATCGTCTCCACCCCACCAAATTGTCTAATTAATCTCTCAAGATCTAAGAAGATTCTTTTTGGTAATAGAAAACATCCCATAGTGTAATTAGGAATCTCCTGGATGACTGCTTTAATCATAATCTCCTTACCTGCCGCTGACAACTCCTTCCCTTTTCAACCCTTAAGTTTTTTAAGAACTCTCTCTCTGGCAGGAAGGAAAAGTTTGCCGTCCTTCTTCTTCCTATTCTATAAGGCAGCCATAGATAGCTATCGTGATCATCGACCAATGCAAAACCACATATCTGGCTCAAAATGTTCTTATCTTCAAAGCTCAAATTATCAGAAAACACAACGGAGGATTTCTGCAAGTTTAAAAATTGACCTGAAGCTGTTTCATAATCCCGTAGAATTTCCTTTAAAACTTTAATTTCTGACGGCACTGCTTTGATAAATAGCAGTCTGTCATCTGCAAAGAAAATGTGTGAGATAATCGGACCACCTCTAGAAGCCGAAAGTCCTGAAATACGTCCTTCCTGTAGTGCATTAGTTAAACTTTGTGAGAGGGTTTCGCTAACCAGTAAGAAAAGATATGGAGATAGAGTACATCCTTGTCGGAGTCCCCTTTGTGGTATAATGTGGCCATGTATCTCCCCATTAACAATCATGCTATATGTGGCTGTAGAGATACAGGACATAACTAATTCTATCCATCTATATCCGAAACCCATTCGTTCCATCACTGCTCTCAAAAAATCCCATTCGACCCTGTCATAAGCTTTGCTCATGTCCGCTTTGAGTGCCAAGTATCCTTTCTTCCCCTTCTTCCTGTTCTACATTGAGTGTAACAATTCGAAGGCCGTAATAGTATTATCAGAGATCAGTCGGCCCGGGAAAAAGGCACTCTGGTTCTCTGAAATCAGTGAACTTAAAATCATCTTTAAACGGTTAGCCATAGTTTTAGTAACAATCTTATAGATCGTATTACATAAACTAATTGGCCGCAAATCTGCAGGACTTCTTACTTGTTTAACTTTAGGAATCAAAGCAAGAAGAGTATGATTAAACTTGGAAATATCTGCGCCGTTGTTAAGAATCTCCAAACAAGTAGCTTCAATATCTGCACCAACAATGTGCCAATTCTTCTGAAAGAAAAGAGCTGGGACCCGGTCTGGACCTGGAGCTTTTAATGGTGCCAATTGACTGACTGTGTTACGAATATCCTCAATTGTGAACATCTGATTCATAAGAGCCCGTTGCTCTAAAGAAACCAGTTCTTCTATTCCTCCCAACATCGATTCCATCTGACATCTTAGAGGATTTGTACTGCTGAAAATAGTGACGAAATATTCCTCGAGAATACCAACCACCTGGTACGGTTCCTCTTGCCAGATTCTGTTCCTGTCCTCTAGACCCATTATGTGGTTGCGAGCCCTTCGAATTGATGCCTTCCGATGGAAGAACCCTGTGTTTTGGTCCCCTTTTCGCAAGCAAATCTCTCTTGATCTTTGTCTCCACATCTCCTATTCCCTTAGTAGGATTCAGAGAATGTCTCTACGAAGATTCCTCATCTCCAAAATGGCTTCTGACGTCTGAGGGCCATCAGAAACCATCTTTAATCTTCCTCTAAGCTCCGCTAATTGTCTCTTCACGCTGCCAAAAGAAATTGTTTCCCAGCTCCTCAAAGCCGAAGATATAGAACTCAGACACTCCTCTGTTCGGCTTCCTGAATTAGACAAAGAACTCATGATAGCATCTCAGCACCCCTCGTGTGAAGGGAGGCGAATCCCTGGACCAGTTCGATTGCATGTCTGCTATACCAATTAAAACTTGTTTCAACATGAACGCTAGGAACCCTACTAGGCGGAATTAGGGTTCATACCTGCGTCCAAGCTATCTGATGTAGGTCTGAACACTCCGGATCTTCTCCCGTATTCCTGAAGTTCCTCCTGGATGCAAGTGTGGGCTTGCTTCTTCCATAATCCATCTTGGCCTCCAGACGAATTGCTCTCACTCTCGAAACCCTAGATTTCGGTGTGTATCTTAAGCATACGAATTCTGAAGACTAAGGACACTTATATAGGCTACGGGAGGGACCTGGAGGAGAAAATACGAATCAGGCTCCTAACTTTATTAGGACTTATGGTTCCACCCGAACCTAGCCCGAATAAAGCTAATAACAATTAGTACCACTAAATAACTGATATTGCACTCCTGTCCATATTCTCAAAAAATAATATTTCGAGCTCCTGTTATTAAATACTTATTATCTCCCCATGTTAAGATTACAGATATCCGTCGATTAAATTAATTACTGACTAATTCATTTAATCGACCTCTTCCCAATTCCTTGATCCTTACCACTTAACTTATATGATATGTCCAGATTACCAAGTAATCTACCTGCAGGGTTTGACATAATCAAAACTTATAAGCTTCATCAAGGGGATATCATCAATCCCATAACCGGGACATGGATTCCTTTGATATATCAATTTACACCATAGACTCAATAGTATCACCCAACTCATCGAGGTTATTGACTCCATAGGAATCTCACTCACTTGACTTGTCAAAGCAATAACTACTAAATACATGTGGACATTGACTATCTAAGGATTAGGAGAATAAGTAATCATAATAACCATGAGACATAGTTTGTCTTGTTATGTCAGTACAAAGACAATGATCTCAACTTGGTCATGTTCAATATACACAAAGTACACTAGCACATTGAGTTGAAACTATAGTATGAACTATACTGTTTCCTGTAGCCAAGATAGACCTACTAAAACAATGTGCTACAATCTTTCCGATGGTTTGTCTAATTCCATCTAGATTGTGAACTCACAACTTTCATTCCAAAGAACCGAAGATAAGATCTTCTGTGTGTAAGCTATACTCTACACACCAGATCTTCTACTATGCAGAACAATAGAAAACTATGCACAATAATAATATAATGCAAAAACATTTCCCAAAACCATTCTCATAAATATCAAATTCATATAATCCAATACAAAAAGCATGGCTTTTAGTATTCAATCCAACAATCTCCCACTAAGACTCAAAGCCATGCCGCAACACACCTCAAACCCATTCCCTCTACGTGACCATCAAAAGCCTTAGCTGTCAAACACTTCGTAAATGGGTCTGCCAGGTTATCCGCTGATGCAATCTTCATCACTGCCACATCACCTCTGTGCACGATTTCTCTAATCAAATGATACTTACGCTCTATGTGTTTTCCTTTCTTGTGAGCTCTTGGTTCCCTTGAGTTTGCAACCGCGCCGCTATTATCGCAATAAAGCGTCATAGCCGGTTGTGCACTCGGTACCACTCCAAGATCCATTAGAAAGTTTCTGAGCCAAACAGCTTCCTTAGCAGCTTCAGAAGCAGCCACATATTCAGCTTCCATGGTGGAATCAGCAATACAAGATTGCTTGATGCTCCTCCAACTAATGGCTCCACCTCCTAATGTGAAAACATATCCAGAGGTAGACTTCCTGGAATCCCTATCTGACTGAAAATCTGAGTCTGTGTACCCGATGGGTACAAGAATATTTTCATGGTAAACCAACATATAGTCTCGAGTCCTTTTCAGGTACTTCAATATATGTTTTACCGCAGTCCAATGTTCTCTGCCAGGGTTAGACTGATATCTACTAACCATGCCAACAGCAAAGCAAATATCTGGTCTAGTACATAACATTGCATACATGAGGCTTCCTACTGCAGAAGCATAAGGAACTGCTTTCATACTTTCTATCTCATCAGGTGTCTTAGGACACTGATCCTTAGATAGACTGATTCCATGTCTAAAAGGGATCAACCCTTTCTTGGAATCCTGCATGCTAAACCTTGGAAGAACAGTATCAATATAATTGGCTTGTGACAAGCCCAACATCCTATTTTTCCGATCTCGCATAAGCTTGATCCCTAGAACGTATGCTGCTTCTCCCAAGTCTTTCATATCAAATTGACTTGATAACCATACCCGTACACTAGATAATACACCCACATTGTTTCCAATGAGCAATATATCATCAACGTAAAGTATCAAGAATACCACAAAGTTTTCTTTACACTTCTTGTACACACACGGCTCATCCGGACATTGATCAAAACCAAAAGATTTGATTGCCTGATCAAAACGGATGTTCCATGATCTAGATGCCTGCTTAAGTCCATAAATAGACCTCTTAAGCTTGCACAACTTGTGCTCCTGGCCCTTAGCTACGAATCCTTCTGGTTGCATCATATAAATGCACTCATCAAAACTTCCATTAAGGAAAGCTTTCTTGACATCCATATGCCAAATTTCGTAATCGAAATGAGCCGCAATGCACAAGAGAATCCTGATAGACTTAATCATGGCTACTGGCGAAAAAGTTTCCTCATAGTCGATCCCTTCTTTCTGAGTAAAAACTTTCGCAACAAGCCTTTCTTTGAAGGTTTCTACCTTCCCGTCTACCCCTCTCTTTTTCTTGTAAATCCACTTACAACCGATGGGTTTTACCCCATCTTGTAAATCCCAGACCTGATTGGAGTACATAGACTCCATCTCATAAATCATAGCCTTTTTCCACTTTTTCCGGATCCGTACTTCCAACAGCTTCATTATAGTTACTGGGATCAGTATCATGTTCATCAGGGACCTTGTCAAAAGACTCTCCCAATTACATGTAACTGTCTGGTTTACGAGAAACCCTCCCACTACGACGAGGCTGTACTTGTGGTTCACTAGTAGTAACATTTTCCCCACTGCTCGGTTGCGGCGGAATGTCACTACTATCTTGTGGATCACTAGTATTGTCATATCCACCACTGCCCTCTTGCGGTGGGATGTCAACACTATTTTGTTGTGTATCACGAGTATCTACATTTCTCCAACCACCCAAAGGTAGTTGAATGTCGATATCATTTTCTTGTGGTATTTCTTCTTGTACATTTGGTATATCATGACCTTGGACTACTTTATTTCCTCGCATTTCTTCCAGAACAATTTTACTTTTAGGCTTGTGATCCATAATATAGTCTTCCTCTAAGAATCTTGCATTGGTGCTAACAATGACTTCTTGATCTTTCGGACTATAAAATAAACCACCCTTTGTTCCTTTCGGGTATCCTACAAAGACACATACTTCTGTCCTTGATTCCAACTTACTTGCGTTCCCCTTCAACAGATGTGCTGGACTACCCCAAATCCGAACATGCCGTAGACTAGGCTTGCGACCAGTCCAAAGTTCTGTGGGTGTAGTTGGTACTGACTTAGATGGAACCAAGTTCACAATATATGCATCTGTCTCTAAAGCATGCCCCCAAAAAGAAATTAGTAAATCTGAATAACTCATCATGGATCTCACCATTTCTAAAAGAGTCCTATTCATTCGCTCTGCCACACCATTCTGTTGTGGCGTACCTGGAGCAGACAACTGGGATTGAATCCCTTGTTCCTCCAAGTAATCCCTGAATTGTCCCAAGAGGTACTCGCCACCTCGATCAGATCGAATGACTTGATATATTTTCCTAGACGCTTCTCTGATTCTGCCTTAAAAATTTTAAATTTGTCAAAGGCCTCAGACTTATGCCGCATCAAATAAATATATCCATATCTTGAGTAATCATCAATAAAAGTAATTAAATACTCAAAACCTCCCCTTGGTTGGACATTCATTGGTCCACAAACATCTGAATGGATAAGCTCCAACAGTTCTTTGGCCCTATTACCCTTTGCCAAAAATGGCCTCTTGGTCATCTTACCTTCTAAACATGACTCACATGCTGGTAGTGCCTCCACTTTTAATGAACCTAATGGTCCATTCTGAACCAGCCTTTGTATTCAGTTTATATTGATATGACCAAGTCGTAAATGCCAAAGATATGTTTGGTTTATCTTGCAAGGTTCCTTTCTCTTTTTAGGTAAGCTATCCAAGTTATTTAGTTCATATAGCTGCGCTATGGGAGTCTCAGGATTTATAATGTAAAGACCATCCACCAATGTACCAGAACAAATAAAACGTTTATTTTTCTTAATAACCACAGAGTCATTAAAATAAACTGAATATTCATTCTTAACCAACTTAGAAACTGAAATCAAATTCCTTCTAATGGAAGGTACATAAAGGCAATCTTTCAAAACTAAAATCCTATCATTCCCAAAATGTAAGAAACAAATTCCTATTGCAACTGCAGCTACTTTATTCGTGTTGCCCAAGTGTAGATAAATCTCGCCATCACTAAGCTGTCTGGTTTCCTGGAACCCCTGCAATGAATTGCAGACATGATCAGTGGCTCCCGAATCTACACACCAGGTTCTAGTTGATCGAACCGCTAAACATGATTCAACTATTAGTGAAAGAGATATACCTGAGTTGTTCTGGATTGGACGAGTCAGGAACTTTGGACATTACTTCTTCCAATGCCCTCTCTGGTTACAGAGGAAACACTTGAATTTCGGCTTTCCCAATGTCCCCTGAGGAGCAAGTGCTGGCTGTGGCCCACGAACTATTCCTTGAGGTGCCGGAGCAACCTTTGGAACTACTGCTTGTGCAACTTTCTTCTTCTTCTTAGCCCTAGGGTTAGAAGCAGAAGACTTTTCAGCCACCATTACATGAATCGTTTTCTGAAGGAGTCCTTCAGCTGCTTGAAGCTCCTTTAAAAATTCGGCTAAAGAATAAGTCTTTTTGTTCATATTATAATTTAGCCGAAAATTGTTAAATGAATCAGACAGCGTCATGAGCACTATATCGACCTGAGTTTCCTCATCGATTACAGCTCCAAGGATCTCTAGTTCACCTAGAAGACTTATCATCTTCAGAACATGATCCCTTACAGAGGAACCTTCACCCATTTTTGTGTTCATGAGGTTTTTCATAGCAACCTGCTTGGCAGCACGATCCTGATCCCCAAACATCTCTTTGAGGTTCTCCCTGATCTCAAGGAAAGAGCCCATGTTCTCATGCTGATGCTGCAACACATTAGACATGGAGCCTAATATGTAGCATTTAGCCATCTGATCAGCTTTTTGCCACCTCTTATAAGGCTTGGCTTCTTCCTCAGAAGCCCCTTCTAGAGGTTCTGCAGGACATTCCTCAAGAAGCACAAATTTGTAATCCTCAGCAGTTAGCACAATATTCAAATTCCTCTTCCAATCAATATAGTTTGATCCATTGGTGTTTCTGGGGTGCGATTTATGTACATTGTTTTTAACCCGGTGTGCCCTTTTTCTGAAAGTCGCCATGCCATCTTCGCCCTTCTGTCTTCACTATAATTACAGTAACCCTAGCCTCCATGGATTCCGCAAATCAGTCTATAACAGAGTACCAGAGACTGCTATAGACTTTCAATGCCTCCATGGAGTTCACATGTTCTTCTAAAACCGGAATAAGAGAACCTAGGGTTTACTATTACAGATTACAGATTTCATCCACGAAAAACAGCGTGAGAATCAAAACCAAATCAAACCACATACATCAAACAGTATGACCATAATAGCAGGACACGATTCGATCTGCAAAACAGAGTTAGACATCGCAATCTTCCTACTCTAACATGCATAGCCGGTTCGATTATTGGACAACATGGATGTATAGTAGATATGCAGAGTCGAACGGGGCTCTGATACCAATTTAAGGGAGGCGAATCCCTGGACCAGTTCGATTGCATGTCTGCTATACCGATTAAAACTTGTTTCAACATGAACGCTAGAAACCCTACTAGGCGGAATTAGGGTTCATACCTGCGTCCAAGCTATCTGATGTAGGTCTGAACACTCCGGATCTTCTCCCGTATTCCTGAAGTTCCTCCTGGATGCAAGTGTGGGCTTGCTGCTTCCAGAATCCTTCTTGGCCTCCAGACGAATTGCTCTCACTCTCGAAACCCTAGATTTCGGTGTGTATCTTAAGCATACGAATTCTGATGACTAAGGACACTTATATAGGCTACGGGAGGGACCTGGAGGAGAAAATACGAATCACGCTCCTAACTTGATTAGGACTTCTTGTTCCACCCGAACCTAGCCCGAATAAAGCTAATAACAATTAGTACCACTAAATAACTGATATTGCACTCCTGTCCATATTCTCAAAAAATAATATTTCGAGCTCCTGTTATTAAATACTTATTATCTCCCCATGTTGAGATTACAGATATCCGTCGATTAAATTAATTACTGACTAATTCATTTAATTGACCTCTTCCCAATTCCTTGATCCTTACCACTTAACTTATTTGATATGTCCAGATTACCAAGTAATTTACCTGCAGGGTTTGACATAATCAAAACTTATAAGCTTCATCAAGGGGATATCATCAATCCCATAACCGGGACATGGATTCCTTCGATATATCAATTTACACCATAGACTCAATAGTATCACCCAACTCATCGAGGTTATTGACTCCATAGGAATCTCACTCACTTGACTTGTCAAATCAATAACTACTAAATACATGTGCACATTGACTATCTAAGGATTAAGAGAATAATTAATCATAATAACCATGAGACATAGTTTGTCTTGTTATGTCAGTAGAAAGACAATGATCTCAACTTGGTCATGTTCAATATACACAAAGTATACTAGCACATTGAGTTGAAACTATAGTATGAACTATACTGTTTCCTGTAGCCAAGATAGACCTACTAAAACAATGTGCTACAATCTTTCCGATGGTTTGTCTAATTCCATCTAGATTGTGAACTCACAACTTTCATTCCATAAGAACCGAAGATAAGATCTTTTGTGTGTAAGCTATACTCTACACACCAGATCTTCTACTATGCAGAACAATAGAAAACTATGCACAATAATAATATAATGCAAAAACATTGCCCAAAACCATTCTCATAAATATCAAATTCATATAATCCAATACAAAAAGCATGGCTTTTAGTATTCAATCCAACATCGTGTTGAATCCACATTGCCGCAAACTGAAATCTTCTTTGAATCTTCTTCCTTACAGAATTTTTCAGATTCCATAATGCTTCAATTGGGACATGATCAGAGACTTCAACAACAAGGTGTTGGATTCTGGCCCGGCCACATATATCTATCCAATTGTCCGAAACTAAACATCGACAAAACCTTTCTCGTATAGCTAGTTCATCCCCCTGATTATTTCTCCAAGTAAAAGGAGATCCCTAATAACCCTTATCTCTCAGTTGTAATATGTGAATCACGCTACATAAACCCTCTATCTGACCAAAGGAGACATTCCTTCCTCCTTCCTTTTCTAAGAAAGATGAGAAAGCGTTAAAATCGCCTATTACACACCAAGGCCGGTTGCCCGGAAAAAAAGTTTCTAACAAACTCCAAGAATTGTGCCTTTCGTTCCTGTCCGGATCCCCGTAGAAACCCGTGAAAACCCCTATTTAGTATCGTTATCAAAAGAGATCTCTCCGTGAATATGATGGTCCGACCAATTCACAAGACTCAAATTGATTGATTCGTCCCATAGTAAGGCGAGACCCCCTCTTCTACCTCCTCCACTTCCGTCACAATCGCGATAAATACCGTTTCTGATATTTAGTGTACGTTTGACGCGATCCATCTCATTTGCAAACAATTTCGTCTCCATCAAAAAGACAATATTTGGCTTTCTTCTCCCCGCGAGATCGCGAAGAGAAACAACTCTATGGGGGTTGCCAAGCCCCCCTACGTTCCAGCTTAAGAGATTCATTGCTGTTGGCTGGACTGCACCGCAGCCTCAGCCATTATAATATTTGGGTTATTTAAGGCGCCCCCATCCTGTGTCGGAATCTGACTTGCAGAAACCTGAGAGTTTGCAGACAAAGAGTAACTCGAAGCAATTTGTGTAATATGTTTACTACCTTTGGGCACCATAACTGTCGTACTCGGGGTAGAGTTAGCTTCGTTGACTGCACCGTGCCATCCTTTTTCCCCTCATGCAACTTACTGTTTGTTGAAAGCGTCTCTTCCCCCTTGTTCTTATTCCACAAGGTCACTCTGCGTGCATTATGTCCGGCTTGGATCGTAGTTTTAACTTCTGTGGCTCCTCGTTCCATTCCTTTACCTGCAGTAGAACCAGCTTATCGTCCCCTACCTCTCCCTCTTCCTCTTTTTCCCTCGCCACCCCTTGCAGCAGACGGTGCTCTCTCTCCGTCGAAATCAAGGAACTTTAAGGTGGGGTTGGGAGAAAGGTTTGCTTGACTAACCTTCCTCTTAGTTCCCACTTCTGTGCTCTCGGGTGTATCAACAACCATTTTAGCCTTCTGTGCCGCAGTGAATTTACCGGTGAAAGTGTTCTTCTCCGGTTCTTTACTCTTTGCCAGAGGGTTATCATAACTTGTCATCCCCAATGGAATTGTCTTTGCCGTGTTATCCACTTCCATCTCGTTGTCGGCAGCATCCTCAAAGCCCCAGTCCGGTTCATTGGTGTTTCCCCCCTCTTGTTGATCCATTAGAGCCTTCGTCTGTTTTGTGGTGGCATCATCAACACGGTTAATCTCCGGCACCCCTGTTATGATAGTGTCTTGGGCATCAAACAACTTTCTCTTCACTTGTGGTCGAAAGAACATCCATTCGCCAAATTTTGGTTTTTCATTGGTTTTTGTTGCTTCATCGACCTCTCTGCAATCACAACTATAGTGCAAGACTCTCCCGCACCATTCACAAGCACCTGAGAGACGCTCATAAACAAAGCTCAACCATCTCTTCTTACCGAAGATCTTGATAAACTTTCCCCTCATCAGGGGAACGTTTATATCAATTTTGACTCTTGCTCGCATATAGTCCCCGGACTTGCCAGTTAAAACCCTAGAATCCGTTTTGACAATAGGTCCTAGAAGTTTCACAGCCTTTCTTAGTTCCTCTTCCGTGTGGAGATAGAAGGGAAGATTTGATACTTGCACCCACACATCAATCCTACCCAGTTTCTTTAGATCAACTACGCCATTAACTGACCACGTCTGTAATAGCATGAGATTTTCATCAAAAAACCAAGGTCCACCATTCAGCACTTTCTGCATTGAGTCTTCCGAGGGAAATTCAAAGACAAACTTGTTTGGTGATGGCTCGTGAATCTTGATCTCTTCTCCCTCCGGCCATATATTCTTAAAAAGTAATTTCATCGCCCAAGTGTTGAAATTTATAGGGTGAAGAAAAGTACCTAGCAAGCATGGTCCACAACTTTGTATTGCGTGCATGCAAAAATCGTCGTCGTACTCTTCAATGTGTTCGTCTTCCAACGAAAGCTTCCCAAGCTGCCTTGTAATCCTCTCGCTGTCATCCATCCTGTACGTTCAATAGCACCCAGTTACAGTCCAAGGTAGAGCTGATTATCAAAACCAGAGAGATCAACGTCGATCTAATCGGCGGAGAAAGATGCAAAAGTTGAAACCCTAGGTCGCCCTGGTTCGCCCCAAAAGATACGGAGCAAAAATTGACCACGTGAAAAAAGTTTCATGTATTTTGCCTAGTTTTAATATTTTTAAGTTATAGGCAATTGATCATTATTATTAAATTAATTAGTTTTACTAATTTGATTTTCCGTTTCCTTAATTGTTTGGTTCCCATTGACAATAGTTTTCTCCAAATAGGCTTCATTGCCATGATTTTGGGCCCGAAGCGGTGGCCTTGAGTTTTTGCCCCGAATAAAAGAAGCCTTTGCTCATCATATTCAATTCGGCCTCAAAAGTCACAATATTATCTTTCTCTCTCGCAATTACATACCGACCCTATCTGGGGTAGAGGTGCAGAGGCTGGAGCTCAACAATATATCAGTGGCTAGTACATAGAACTGACGTTATTATTCCTTCCTTAGACAAGTTCTGATCTCGCTACACGATGAGATCGCAAATAAAATCAAACGACGAATCGTCCGAGTACGGTACACGGAGATACGAGAAGAAGAAGAAATCAGGAACAGCAGCAATCAGACGACGATATAGGATGATAGAAGAAAGTGACTGGAAACTAGGAGGAGATTATGGATTGATCATGTACCAAAAGAAGAAATCAGAAACAAGAGACCGTAGTAGTTGTAGTAGTAGGTTCGCAGCAGGAGGAGGAATCAGGCCAAGTAAGTGGAGAAAGTTGGAAGAAAGGTTGACTTGGATAGAAGAGGCTGGTTTCTCAATAGTTGCATCTGATTTGGATAATTCGGCCGCGTACAATTCCGTACCTGTCTTGTATATTCGCACGTCTGTCAGAGAAGCTGGAACGGATAAATATCCATCCCAGTGGTATGCCATTCCTTCCCCACAAGATTTGGAAGTTGGTCCACGTCCCGCTCGGACGGAGAAGAAGCATGAGTATCCTTCCCTCTCGCCAGTATTTGGCAAGATGACTAGGGATGTCCCCGCAAATTGCGTGACGGTAGCTTTGCTACCTCGTATCTACTTGCTAGGCGGTACCTGCTATGGTCGATTGACTCGTCCAAGCAGACAAGTTTTCTCTTATGATATTTCCGCTCCCCATAAAGGTTGGGAGAAACGACCCAACCTAATATGTCCCAGATATTGCCCGTATACTATTGCACTGGACGAGAAAATCTACGTTTTCGGCGGTATGGATGATCCAGTTAACGTGCCTTATGTCGAGGTTTATGATCCTGAACTTGACAGATGGGAAGCACTGCTTGGGGGTGGTAGCATGATACAGTATGTGTCCCCTGGCCATGTTGTGTTCATGGATCAATATGGAACCAAAAACATTCTGGTTCGCATTAATTGTTGCGATAGTTTCTACACATATAACACAACTGCCAACTCGTTCACCCTGCGGGAACGTGTTCCCATGAACTACTGGGGTGAAGCTGGTGCAGTAGTTGATAATATTCTTTACATTTACCATGAAGACGGTATCATTGCTTATGATTTAATCAAAGCTGAATGGTTTCATGAACCTGTCCATAGCTTAAGTGAAGGAACCGAGCTTCCTATTTATTATTGTGCTCAGACACCTTTCCTGCTTCACATTGGCAACAGAAGGCTATGCATAATTTATGCTTACGTGGAAGAGTTTAAGGATCCCCAAGAGATGATACTTACTTGCTCAATTTTAAGAATGATTCGGCGGCGGACATACGGCGGAAAAGCTACCCTTCATGCATCCTTGGAGTCATTTAGACGCTACATCGTCCCGGGAAGACATTTGCATGAGTGCCTCGTTCTGTAGGTCATCAATTCTAGTTTACATTTGTTTGTAAGTTAGGTTATTTGCAAGCTATATGAATCCATTGAAAATTTGCCAATGGGTGCTAGCTCAGTGCTAGAGCGTTTGAAGCCCCTGCATGAGGTCCCGGGTTCGAACCCGGCTATATGATGTAATTGTCAAAAAAAAAGAAAAAAAAAAAAAGAAAAAGAAGGAAATCCAATGAAATTGAATCTTGTTGCTCATTACGAAATATAATTTTGTTGTTTACTCGATGGTTTCTTCAAAATTGTATTTTGGCTGTGCTACCACTTCATATCATAGATTGTAGATCATTTGATGCAGTAACATTTGAATTAGCATATCCCTGAATGTGCATATAGGTTGAATTCAGGTGTTAAACCATCAGGACTTGCGTGTGGGTGTCATGTTGGTTGTGTATCATAATCAGTTCTCCTAGATGAATTTTAGGTTTCGGCGACTAGGCTAAGAGGTGTCCAAATTTGGGGCATATGGTTGGGGATATAGGGTAAATGTGATTATTTTACAGATTGTACATGTTCCCTATTTTACTGGTGAGTCTTGGTGGTTCTAATACAGATCTTGCTGGTTGTTCTCGAAAGAATGCATTTATCAACCACGGTGAAGTTGGATTACGATCTGCATCTATCTGTAGGTGAGTGGAACTGGATTTTTGATCTGCTGTTTACACATTTTTTACCTTCACTTCTGAAGTTGTTAGTCACTCACTTCTGTAACGCTAATCATGAAGGATAATAACCATTTGTTTGAGATTAAGCTAACATAATTTTCTATCATGGTAGATATATTTATGCAGCTTTAAATTGTTACTTATTTTCACTTTCACAAATTGCCACACCCACTTTACACTCCCCTTTCCTCTCTCACAATTTCTCGGTTCCTCTTGACACCTTGCTATTTATATCCCCCAAGATGCTACAACCCTCTTAAAGATAAAGATATTGATTTCAATTTGGTGCCACTACTGTGAGCACGGATAGTATGAGCTTCATCAATAAATAGGGTTAGCATTGTTTAGGGTAGCGCCTTCGGGCATGGGCACTCTACTAATGTTCTGAGATAGACCCACTAATGAAGAAGATGAACTGTAAAATGATTGGCTTGTTGTCTTGAGTTTTAGGTATCTTGATAGTATTACTTAAACTGATCTCTTCAGTTCTTCTGCAGAATGTTGTTTTCATGAGGGAAGATTCTGAAGACTTGGATTGGATTGCTGTACTGTTATTCAAGAAAACCCATCATGAAGCAGGACTTCCCACCATCCGAGGTCCTAATCCTTTCAAGTATTTATGTAAGAATCTGTCCGGAGCTTCTTGTATTCGTGGTATGTTTTTATTGTTGCATATGCATTCTCACTGAATATTATTTTGGTGTTCTGTATGTATTAGAACCTATGTAGCACATGCTGCAGCAAATTCCCAAAATCAAGTGTGCTGATACGGGGACTTCATTTATATCTTATATATCATTTGTGATACAGTTATACTAATATAAAAACAACTATAATAGTAATCCAAATTATAAACAAACATAAATTCATACACAGATTTAAACAATTTAATCTCTTCCTCTCATTGTTCGTAACTGTGGAGTGATGAGTAATCTAGGGTTAGAAATGTTCACAATACCTCTAAACTAAAACTTACAAAATGACCCTGCCTTATCCACAAAGCACCCAGAAGCACCCGGAGCGGGTGCGCGACCTCCCAGAAGCACCCATGCAACATAGATTAGCACCATCTGGTGGAGGTAATTACAGGGGCCACATCTGATGGACTTGGGGTTGTCTGATTTGCTGAGTTCTTTATCTTTTTGGTAGTTGTTCATTATGTACATCTGTTTATATAGCCTAGAAGAGAAGTATCTTCGCTTCATTGCTTGACCAGACGTCGCTAAATCATTTCATTCCGCTTGGATGTTTCCTGTGTAGCAATGAAGCAGTGAAACTTTATCATGGTATATAACTATATATCATGAAGTCTGTCCATTTCAACATGCATTTTGAGGTTATTTATGGACATCGTAGATACACTTGCAGCTGGTGGACCTACAAATTAAGTCAATGATGTAACATAGCACGTCATATAGATGCTCCAATGTTGGATTGAAGAGGACACAATCATGTAATGATGAATGTTTCCTCTTAACATTGTTTTCTGTTAGGAAATCTGGCAATTTCCTTGTGATGTGGTGAACCCACTGCGATATGCGATAACAAGTGCAGAAAGTGAACACAAGGATTTACGTGGTTCAGCCCAAAGAATGGCCTACAACCACGGTACAAAGAGTGCTACTTCACTGAACAAATGAGAGAAGGTTACAATGTTTGCGATAGAGAACTAATCTCTCAAGGTAACCTATGCAATTCTCTCTGCTACTTTGTTCTACTGCAATTTCTCACTCTCTCACTGCTATATCAAATTGCTAACAAGTTTCTCAATTTATAGACTAACATAGCCTACAATATTGATTACGGAGGAGACATGATTTTGCCTCCGTGATTCATGAGCCGTCCAAAGACTTTTTCCTATCACAGGCGTGATTCGGGATTTCATCGAGCCGCCCAAATCTGCAATAACTCAGCCACCAAAGGTACAACTCCAAATTTTGACTAATGTGGATGTTTAATTTCTGAGCCACATGCTAAATGCCAACAATCTCCACCTTGGCGAATAAATTGCTAGCTCTAATGCAAGAGACTGACATGTGTCATCTTGCAAAGGTCTCCACCTTGATGCAAACGACTCCAATATTCTGCTATTCTCTTTTGGCTTTTTCCAACCCCTCGAAGAGGTAGCATTGACTCCAATTGACCATCAAAGTCTGCAATGCCAATTGTGCCTACAGAGAAAGTGCAATTATGCAATTTAAATATGCAATTCAGGCTAACATACTTCATATCGACATAGTCGGCGAGACTTCTTCGTTGTCGATTCATGCGATTTCCTGCGATCCCCTTGCAATTTCAATAGCCTTGCGATTCATTTGCTTCGAAGCTTCAATTCCTTTTGGTGGATTCATAGGGGTTCTTGCAACTCCACCTGCAATGCAATTATGCAATTAATTCTATATGCAATGGGCTTCAGTGACTTGTACATTCTGCAATCATGTCTGCAATGCGATATCCTCCTGCAATATTCTGGAGTAGTGGTCAACAAACCCATGCTAATTGCCCATAGTAGTTGGGTTGTTGTGAAATATGCCATACGTGGAATCTTGTATTAGTTCTCAGCAGCCCGGAAGAGCTCGTGCGTCTCCAACCCTTGCAATCATGTCTTGCCTGCCTTATCGAGCATCTTGAGCCAAATGCTGAGTGCATTGGGAATTTCAGAACCAACAGTTGCTACTCGATCAACTTTGGTGTTTCCCTGCAAAAAATACAAATTATTCTTTCAAATACCCTGCAATATGATACGAGTACCTCTTGCGATTTCGATAATCCCAGCCTGCATAGTGATCTTGAGACCCTTGGCGTCTAGAGCGCTTAAGCAAATCAAGTTCTTCTTCAACTCGGGCACATACAATACATTCGACAATTGTCGAACCTTCCCGTCATGCAATTCCAGCTGAATTGTGCCCACTCCCTTCTTCTCGCATGCAATATTGTTCCCCATAGACACTGTACCACTGCAACCCAATTCCAATTTCGTAAACATCCTTTTATCTGGGCACATGTGATGGGAACAACCAGAGTCGAGTATCCATTCTTCGGAAGCGCTATCATCTGTGGTAGTAAGCACAAAGTATGTATCATCTTCTGCGATTTGTGCCGAGTCTGCATCTTGTCCCTTCCTCTTCGTCAGATCAGGGCAATCTTTCTTCCAGTTTCCTTTCTGAAAACAAAAGGAACACTCATCTTTTGCTGGAATTGTTCTTCAGTCTTTGGAGAGCATTCTCCCTCGAGATGTGCTTCCGTGCGATTGGTTGTTGCTATATGATCCATTCCTTACCACCAAGACTTCAGACCTATCATTCTGAATCTCCTTGTCTTTTCTACGACACTCACTATTCATCAACACATCTGACACATCCTTGTATGCGATTGAATCTTTTCCGTACAGCAGGGTTGTTGCAAAGTGATCATACTCATCGGGTAAGGAACATAACAAAACCATTGCTTTATCCTCATCCTTAATGTCTTCATCCAGATTAAGTAAATCAACAGTTAACCTATTGAACTCATTAAGATGATCCGCCATACGCGAACCTTGTTTGTACTGAAAACGGAACAACTTCCTCTTCATGTACAACTGATTCTGAATGCTTTTCATCATGTACATGTCTTCTAATTTCTTCCATAACACTTTTTCCATGGTTTCTCTCATGACAAAGTACTTCAGCTCCTTTGCGATGCAAAGATGAATCGATCCACATGCCATTCGATTCAAATTCGTCCAATCAGATTCCTCCATGTCAGCAGGATTGTCTTCGAGGGCTACATGCAATCCCTGTTGGACTTAAGACGTCCATGACCTCGCACTGCCACATGCCAAAATTGTTGCGCCCATCAGATTTCTCCACCACGAACTTTGCATTTGAAACCGCCATTCTCATTGCGCCTGCTTTGGATCCGATTGACGCCATGGTGGTTGTTTGTGTTTCTGAACCTGGTGATGCAATAGGTTCTGAAACTGCTTCTATATCTGACATTCGCCCGTCGACTGATAAATGTCCAATTTATCAATCTGCAACAGTCTCTTGCGATTCAGCGAGTTTGAAATGCCAATAACTCTGGGAGGTCAGATAAATATCTCGAGTGAGAAATTTAAAGTACACTGCATTTTGTCCAAAATTATTACTAATTTGGACTGCAATACGGTGTGACAAGAACACCCAATAACTCTTTGATGGTGTCCAATGCTTCAATCCACCAGACCCACATGAACTTCTCCAAATTGGTGAACCAAGTCACCATGCATTTATTTCTCCTGACAAAATTGTCTCCCAAGCATGTGCATGTGACATAAGCTTTTGACTTTCAATCAAGCTTATTCCCAACTTCCATCAGATGAGTTCAATTAAAAACATCACCCCTCAAATGTTCTCTGCTGCGTGAGAACTTCAGAGGAAAACAACAAGCTTCTCTTCGGCAAGACAAGCTGAGCTTCTTGGTATGGTTACTTCAGGTATACGTTTCCTCTTTCTTTTTTTTTGACTTCTCGTCTGCAGCTACTTCTTTTGCCTGAAAATAATTTCGGCTTCGCCTAAAATTATATTTTGACTCTGCTTTTGAAATACTTTTCAATGTTCCTACTTTCCTTTTGAGAAGAAAATATGAAACAGAGAATTCTCAACTTCTTTGTCAGAAAAAAATTTCTGACTGCAATACCAGAAAACTGCAATTTTTGGCGCTGATACCAATTTTTAGGAAATCTGGCAATTTCCTTGCGATGTGGTGAACCCACTGCGATATGCGATAACAAGTGCAGAAAGTGAACACAAGGATTTACGTGGTTCAGCCCAAAGAATGGCCTACATCCACGGTGCAAAGAGTGCTACTTCACTGAACAAATGAGAAAAGGTTACAATGTTTGCGATAGAGAACTAATCTCTCAAGGTAACCTATGCAATTCTCTCTGCTTCTTTGTTCTACTGCACTTTCTGACTCTCTCACTTGCTATATCAAATTGCTAACAAGTTTCTCAATTTATAGACTAACACAGCCTACAATATTGATTACAGATGAGACAAGATTTTGCCTCCGTGATTCATGAGCCGTCCAAAGACTTTTGCCTATCACAGGCGTGATTCGGGATTTCATCAAGCCGCCCAAATCTGCAATAACTCAGCCACCAAAGGTACAACTCCAAATTTTGACTAATGTGGATGTTCAATTTCTGAGCCACGAGCTAAATGCCAACATTTTCTTCCATACAAACAAGGTGCATACTTCTGTGTATGAATGTGTTCTTTGCTGCGAAGTTTTTTTATGCTATTTCCTGAGTTGTTCGTTGACCAAAAAGGTCTTGTAGTTTTTTTACATCCGTTAGGCATGTCAGCACATGGTTCTCTAAACAGCTAGGGGAGCTTGTTTATCACTTTTGTGAATGCATGCGTAGGTGCTTGGTTCCTCAAAAAAAGAAGGGAAAAAAAGAATAAGGTAATCTCCTTAGATGGTGATTATTGCGTGGTTGAGCCCTACATGAGTTTTCCAGTGTAACTTCAGCCATGGCCAAGTCATTAGCACCCATGGTGTCAACTTTTGTTAACGGTGCTTGGCTGCTTCCTATGATTTTTTCGCACCAAATTATGTCGCTTAGTCTCTCTGCAGCTAGCTAGCGTTCAATATCAGAGCTATCAATTATTTGCCAAAGACCCCGTGGTCTTGCAGCCTGGTTTATGTGGGGAGGGGGTAAGCGTAACTTAGTGTTAAGTAGAAATTAAAAACACTCGATTGCCTCTGCTAGTGAGGCCGTGAATGAAGCTAAACTCACTGCCACCAACCTAGCCACAAGAAAATCAAAACCCACCACCGCACCCAGCGACATAGTCATCTGTCACCTGAAATGATGATACCAAAGCCCTCTTTCAAGTTGAGAGACGAAGAAGAAGAGCAGTCAAAATTCACCTCCACCATATACACACACTCTCTACAAGGCCTCGGTCTACTCATTATCTTCTTTTCCGATGTGTTAAGTGTGAAGACTGTTTTGTAATCTAGTCTAAATTAGAGGGGCTTACAAGCAATTTCATGTTAGTTATCTCTATATATAATTAACCTAGCTATAGGGTTAAGTATCACATCACAGAGAGACGCTGCGAGAGATCTGATTGTACTTTTCATTCTGTGAGGTCCTCGAGGTCGGAACTCACATGAATACCTGAGAACAGAAGAGACTTGGTCGGAGAAGAGGTCGGCGATAGAAGAGAAGGAGAAGTAGATAGAATTTTAGAGAGAAATTATAGTTTCATTCAAAAGATTCCAAATGAAATACAATTACAGCTTTATATAATATTGGGGTCAATTTGTAATAAACAAAACTAGGTAACCGTCTATGCCAGGTAAGCTAACTGTGACACCCGTCAGCCAATGAGAACGCAGCTTGTTGATGACTAGGACAGCCGACTGGCCTGTGGAGTGGAACGACAACATTCCACTTCATTCGTTCAAAACCAACGGCTAACGCAATGGACGAACCAGATTAGAAGCTCATTAGCTAATCCAACGGTAGCTACTTCACTAGAGTTTCATGTCATCAATTTTGGTCTAATTGCATTTTAGTCCAGGTAGATGAATCCTGAAAATTCCCTCCTCTTCAAATAATTCATGCCCTCATGAATTAAAGGCAGCAAATTGAGCTTTAAGCTCATAGTGATCCTCCCAAGTGGCCTCAGCAGGGGAAAGGTTAAGCCATTGTACCAGAACCTTCACTGTAGAAGAGTGTCCCTTTTTTACCACTTGTCTGTCCAGAATTGCAACAGGTTCAACCAAAAACTCACCTTCAGGCCCAACAACTGGCAAATTAGGAGAAGTAGAGTGGTTGCCAATGGCTTTCTTGAGTTGAGAGACATGAAAAACAGGGCGAATTTTGGAGTGACTAGGTAACTGGAACCTGTAAGCTACTTTCCCAATTCTCTGAAGAATCTGAAATGGGCCATAAAACCTGGGTGAAAGTTTATAATTTGACCTTAACTGCAGAGTGCTTTGCCTGTAAGGCTGAAGCTTCAGAAAAACCCAGTCATCTACTGCAAACTCCCTCTCTGTCCTGTGTTTGTTTGCAAAATGTACCATCCTTTCTTGGGCCTTCACCAAGTTATCCTTCATCAAATGCAGTAGTCTTGATCTATCTGTGAGAAATGTGTCAACTTCAACATTCCCAGTTTTGTTCAATTGGTGGAAATTGTAATGCTGGTGTTTGTAGCCATAAAGAGCTTCAAAAGGAGTGAGCTGCAAGGCTGAATGGTAGTTAGTGTTGTACCACCACTCAGCTAAACATAGCCATTTAGACCACTTGTGAGGCCTATCAGCACTCAAACAACTGAGATATACTTCCAGACATTGATTTAGCCTTTCACTCTGGCCATCTGTCTGGGGTGATATGCAGTAGTATATTTCGACTAAGTTCCAGCAGCTTTGAAGAGGGTATGCCAGAAAAGACTCAAAAAGATGGTGTCTCTATCACTTACAATAGAGCTAGGAATGCCATGAAGCTTGAAGATGTTTTGAAAGAAGGCTTCTGCCACAGTTCCATCTGTGTATGGATGAGACAAGGCTATGAAATGGCCATATTTTGAAAGCCTGTCAATCACTACCAGTATTGTAGTTTTTCCTCCATAATTTGGGAGCCCTTCCACAAAATCCATAGAAATGTGCTCCCAAGGTTTGTCAGGTATAGGGAGGGTTGTAGAAGACCAGGGTAAGGAAGGTGTTCAGCCTTCATTCTCTGAAAAATATCACATTGTCCCACCCAATGTTTGACCTGTTTCTTCAACCCATGTCAAGTGAGAAAGGGTTTAACCCTCTTAAGTTCCCAGAACCCAAGAGTGACCCCCCACCCGAGTGTCATGAAGTTCTTTGATGATTTTTTCCCCTGAGATCAGTGGTAGCACCTACATATATGAGATTGTCCTGCTTCATGATGCCATCTTGTAACTTGTAACTTGACTGGCTGGATGGATCTATAGCAAGTACACTCTCCATGTGCTGAGCCCAATAATCCCCTACATAGCTAGCCTTGAGCTCCTGCATCCACCTAGGAGTTACACTAGATACTGCATTACACCTGACCTCTATAGTGTTCTCATAACCCTCCCTTCTAGACAAGGCATCAGCCACCACACTCTCTTGTCCCTTCTTATAATGGATTTCATTATGCAATCCCAAAAGTTTTGAGATCCACCTTTGTTATAACACAGTAGTAAGCTACTGCTCCAGCAGGTACTTGATACTGTGGTGATCAGTTCTGATAATGAACTTGGCACCCTCCAATTAAGGCCTCCATTTGGACACGGCATGAACAAGTGCTAAGAATTCTTTCTCATAAGTTGACAAGCCTAGGTGTCTGGCACACAAACCTTTACTGAAGTAGGCTATTGGTTGGTTATTTTACATCAAGACAACTCCTATTCCATCATGGCTGACATCAGTCTCTACAATGAAAGGCTCATTGAAATTGGGTAAGGTAAGAATCGGAGAGCTGGCCATGGCTTGTTTAAGCGGATGAAATGCTTCTGTAGCTACATATTCCCAAAAAAAACACCCCTTCTTAAGCATTTGTGTGAGTGGCCTTGAAATAACCCCATAATTCCTTATGAATCTTGTGTAGTAACCAGAGAGACCTAATAAACCTCTTAATGCCTTCAAGGTTGTAGGTAGAGGCCACTCTTGCATGGCTTGCAGTTTCTTTGGGTCTGTCTTCACCCCTTCTTTGCTTATAATGTGGCCTAGGTACTCCAATAAAGTCATGCCACAAGAACATTTAATCCTCTTAGCATAAAGCTGGTGATGTCTCATGACTTCAAAAACAGTGGTAAGATGCCTCACATGATCCTCCATATTGCAATTGTATATTAGAATATCATCAAAGAAAACCAGTACCATTTTTCTGAGATAGTCTTTGAAGACCTGGTTCATTAAACATTGAAAAGTGGCAGGGGCATTTGTTAGTCCAAATGGCATCACCCTGAATTCATACAACCCCTCATGGGTTCCGAAATTTGCCTTGTACATGTAGCTTCTGCCATCCTAACCTGATGATATCCAGCTCTCAAGTCAAGTTTAGTGAAGATGGCAACCCTTTTTAGCTCATCCAGGAGTTCATCATTTACTGGGATGGGAAATTTATTCTTTACAGTGATTTCAATTAGTCCCCTATAATCCACACAGAACCTCCATGCCCCATCTTTTTTCTTTACTAGCAGTGCTGGAGCTGAAAATAGGCTGGTACTTGGCTGTATTATTCCATTACTTAGAATTTCCTGCACCATCTTCTCAATCTCATTCTTCTGGATGTAGGGATATATGTAAGGTTTAATACATATAGGATTAGAACCATTCTTAAAGGGTATTTGGTGATCTTGAGCTCTCTGGGGAGGTAGCTGCTTTGGTTCTTCAAAAATGTATGTGTATTTATGGAGTAATGGATCCAGGGGTACTTCATTGCTTTCTTCAGTAGCATTGATAGTTGTAGATAGTGCTTTCTAGACAGGAAGGTCTTAGCCACGTGGCGATCATCCAGCACACCTAGTTGTGCTCCACACACACTGGATCACCACCCCCGCTGATCCACATGGGGGCTGCGAGACAGGGCCCTCGCATACCACCACACGAGACTTGTAGGGACTTAGTGGTTTGGAGGCTAAAGTAAGTCCTGTCGCGCGCGAGCGACAACCAAGCCCGCGCGCGACCCTTAGTAACTGCTTTGAGAAATTTATGGCACGAGCTCCATAAACCCAGTCAACCTCATAACGGTTCCGGTATACGCGGACGACGTGCGTAACGGTTCCTATATACGCGGACTAACGTGCCGTTGTGGTTAAGCTAATTAAGCCGCCATTAATGGGCGCATTAACCCACTACAACGGTCACATTCTCCGTTATATATAGGATCGTTAACCCTTCCATACAAGGGCGAATCACCTGAGATACGCGGAAGCTCTGCCAAAATTATGTCTCTCTCTCATACAGTGCTATTGTCTTACTCTGTCCTTACACACAACCCTACTCTTCTTGTGTTTTTTCTTTCCCCTGCTCTTGGTGTATATTGAATTCTCCCTGCAGGATTCTCTCGTACACATTTGGTGAACCCGACATGAATCTTACCACTGCAAGCAACCATGTCTCACGAAGACGAAGTCAGTAACAGATCGCCCTCCACGGAGACCACCTCAAGAGAGGAGACCCGTCACACTTCTGCGGCCGCCAGTGGGACCCCGACGTTGGAGGCTCTAAACGCTACCATCCAGAATCAGGGAAATGCCCTTCAGGCTCAATCCGCACAGATGGAACGGATAATGGCCATTCTGGGAACCCTTGCTCCGAATCGTACATCGGGCACTACTGTCTCTCAGGGAGGGGGAACCTCTACCACCCAGGGGACTGGGGTGATACCGACACCACCTAACCCTAACTCGCAAACTCCACCAGCAATGGTGCAGTTACCCTCTTTTCAGGGGCAAACGGCTCATATACCGCCCCTTACCACACATATTCCTCAACCACCAACTGTGGCACCCAACCTCTCTTCGCAATACCCCTTCCCTCCTCCGCCGGCACAGCTGGGCAACGTGACCTACACCCCTAGCCCGACCGCAGCATATGTTTCCCCGCCGACTACAACCCTTCCTCCTGCTGCTGGGGGAAGCGCACCGGAATGTATGACGTCGCTGCACCGGCGCATAGAGAAATTCCTGGTCAATCAACCGTTCGCAGACACCATTATCCCGAAGGTTGACAACGATCCGCCTATTCCACGTGAGATCTATCTCATGCCTAACCCCGCAGGGTATAAGGCTCCTAAGTGGGACAAGTTTGAAGATGTCAACGGGAATGCCCACGAGCATGTCATGCGCTTCATCGATGTAATGGGACCATATGGGGCTGATCCCAAGTTGCTGATGCGCGAGTTCCCTAAGTCTTTGCGAAATGTGGCCTACAAGTGGTATAGAACGTTGGAGGCCGGATCTGTTAAAACTTGGGACGATATGGTTCAGAAGTTCGACACGAAATTCTTCCAGGTGGAAGAGAAAGTTACAATGATTCATCTCTCCAGTATGTATCAGAAGCGCGAGGAAGATGGAGTCACTTTCATCAAGAAATTCAGGGCTAAATACTTGGAATGAGGACACGAGGTGCTTGAGGGCAGGCTCGTGGAGATATGCCTACAAGGCATGCGAGATGAGTACAAAGGTATGCTGATCAACCTACAAACTCCTACCTTTTCAAAATTGATGGAATGCACGAAAAACATAGAACCTATTGTAGGTTTTTGATTCATGGATCCGCAACGGAAACAATAATTGATCATGCAAAACCCTCCAAGGATCACAAGTCAAGAGACATAACGATGGTAAAGGAAGAAATCAATAACACACCTTAGGGTTCTCCTTTGATGACTTCAAACGCGAATTGTGTCACGTTCTCTATAGTTGATCCACGCCTAGATTTGATTTCTAGATCTCCCACTCCTTGGTGCTAGCCCGGAAAGAGGAAGAGGAAGAAGAATCACGCAAAACGAGACGAACAAGGAGGTTTTCGGAGACCTTGTGGCCGACGGGGACGGGCAGCGGGCTAGGGAGGCGGCGGCTCCTCTAGCTTGCTTGCTTTCTCTCCCTTTATTCTCTCCCACTCTAGTTATGATCAATTATGAGCATAAGTTATGGGAAGGAAGGAAGTCCTTTATATAGTCCAACAAATCCTTGTCAACTACCTAAAGGACTTATTCTAGTCCTACTAGAATTCAATTTAGTCCCTTCCTTGCAAATTAGTCCCTACAAAGTTTGCAAGGTTTTTCAAAGTGATCCTTCTAATTAATTAATCCAATTAATTAATTCCCAAATCTAGTTCAACTCTATATAGCGTGTGACCCCATAGTTTCTATCTAGTTGGTAGCAACTATTTGCTAATATGGAGCGGTTTCTAGCAAAACATCTATTCTAGCCAACTAATAGCATAGTCATCATGACAATCTTTGTAAAAGTAAGTGTCTCATCCCTTTGTCTCTATATCCGGATTGGACACGAGACATACAAGTCACACTCTTATATCCAATCCATAGTGTCTCGATCCATGGGAATAGCCTTATTCGTGCAAATAACATCAATATCCCATATTGATTTATTTGAGTCTGGCCAGACATTCTATAAGCACTATCCCTCGAGTGGCCTAGGATATTTTCTCCCGTTATTTGGGAGGGACAAATTTTATCTACGTCCACTACGATCTCTAAGCTTGCTTCTTATTGTATCCAGTACACGCCTTTATAACTACCCAGTTACGCTGTAGCGTTTGACGCTACCAAAATCACAATAATCTACAACTAGAATATCTAGTGACTTCAAGTCTAAGGATGACAATACCGTTGCACCGCGAGAAGCCCTTGTGACTTAACATAACGTGTATGTAGCCTTCTCGGAGATGGGTCAATCCAGTGCGTCATTACCCCTAATGCACAACTATGTGTTGGATCATGATATCTCCATATCAATCCAACCCCATACTAGTCTATAGATGATTGTCCCATTAATCATTTTACTGGACTGGGGATATTTAAGATAAACAACACAATTGTAAATCCAAGGACTTCATTATATTAAATTTCCAATAAATAATAAATGAATTTCTGGCCACAAATAAATTCATACTAAACTAGATTGCCTCTAGGGCATCTATTCCAACAGTCTCCCACTTGAACTAGAGTCAATATGGGGCATCTCGTATGCCCATACTCCTAGTGTGTCCTTCATGCTTACACTGCGTGAGAGGCTTTGTAAGCGGGTCTGAAATATTCTCATCTGTAGGAATCTTTCATATCCGAACGTCTCCTCTATCGATAATATCTCGAATCAGATGAAACTTCCTGAGCACGTGCTTGGATTTCTGGTGTGATCTTGGTTCCTTCGATTGCGCGATCGCCCCTGTGTTGTCACAGTACAACTCAACTGGATCTGCAATGCTAGGAACCACACCAAGTTCAGAAACAAACTTTCTGATCCAAACAACTTCCTTTGCTGCGCCATTTGCAGCAATGTACTCAGCCTCTGTTGTAGAATCAGCTACCGTCTCTTGCTTGGAACTCTTCCAGCTCACCGCTGCTCCATTCAGGCAAAACACATATCCTGACTGTGATCTAAAGTCATCTCTGTTGGTTTGGAAGCTTGCATCAGTGTAACCCCTTACACGCAAATCTTCCTCACCGCCAAATATCAAGAAGGCATCCTTAGTTCTTCTCAAGTACTTTAGGATGTTTCTTGACTGCAATCCAGTGACTCTCACCTGGATTGGATTGGTATCTTCTTTTCATACTCAAGGCATATGACACATCTGGTCTAGTACATAACATGGCGTACATGATAGATCCTATGGCCGAGGCATAGGGAATTCTACTCATGCGTTCCTTCTCAATCTCATTGGAAGGACAACCACTCTTCGAAAGTGTGATCCCATGTGACATAGGCAAGAATCCCTTCCTGGAATCTTGCATGTTGAACCGTTTCAACACCTTGTCAATATATTTACTCTGACTTGGGCCTAGCAGCCTCTTAGATCTATCTCTATAGATCTTTATACCGAGTATATAGGCTGCTTCCCTAAGTCCTTCATTGAGAAACACTTCCCTAGCCAATCTTTAACAGATTGCAGCATGGGAACGTCGTTTCCAGTGAGTAGTATGTCATCCACATACAAGACCAGAAAAGCTACAGAGCTCCCACTAACCTTCTTGTAGACACAAGACTCATCTTCGTTTCTGATGAAGCAGAACTCTTTGACTACTTCATCAAAACGTCGATTCCACCTCCTAGAAGCTTGCTTCAATCCATAAATGGATCGTTGCAGCTTACAGACTTTGTTGCTTTCTTTGGATCCTCAAAGCCCTCCGGCTGTATCATATACACGTCCTCGAGGAGATTCCCATAAATGAATACTGTTTTGACATCCATCTGCCATATCTCATAGTCATGGTATGCTGCAATCGCAAGTAGGATTCGGATGGATTTGGTCATAGCGACTGGTGAAAAGGTTTCATCATAGTCAATACCATGAATTTTTCTGAATCCTTTAGCCACCAATCAGCCCTTATAGGTAATCACATTACCATCCATGTCGATCTTCTTCTTGAAGACCCACTTGCACCCTATGGGCCGCGCCCCTTTGGGTGGTTCCACCAAATTCCATACTTTGTTGGTGTACATGGATTCCATCTCGGATCTCATGGCTTCTAGCCACTTCTGAGAGTCTGGGCCTTTCATGGCCTCTTCATAGGTAGTAGGCTCATCATCTATGAGCATCGTGTCACCGGAATCGGTCACGAGAAGTCCATACCTCTCGGGTTCCTGGCGCACTCTACTAGATCTACGAAGCTCTTGTGTTACATAAACAGGTTGCTCCACAACCTCTTGTGGTTCCTGTTCATGTTCCATAATCGGTTCAGTGATTTGTGGTTCTTGAACCTCTTCAAGTTCTACAGTCCTTCCACTCGCTTCTTTAGAGACAAACTCTATTTCTAGAAACACGCCGGTTCAAGCAACAAACACTTTGTTCTCGGTTGGATTGTAGAAGTAGTAGCCCTTAGTTTCCTTAGGGTACCCCACAAATTTACACTTATCCGATTTCGGCCCTAGCTTGTCTGATTGTAAACGTTTTACATAGACATCGCAGCCCCAAATCCTCATGAACGACAGTGTGGGACGCCTCCCACTCCACATCTCATAAGGTGTCTTCATGACTGATTTAGATGGAACGCGGTTAATGGTGAAAGCTGCACTCAATAGAGCGTGGCCCCAAAATGATAATGGAAGATCAGTCTGACATATAATAGATCGAACCATATCCAATAGGTTTCGATTCCTCCTCTCAGACACGCCATTCCATTGTGGCGTTCCGAGTGGAGTGAGTTGGGACACGATCCCACACTCTTTAAGATAGTCGTCAAACTCTTGACTCAAGTATTCTCCTCCACGATCCGACCGTAGAGCCTTGATACTTTTTCCAAGTTGCTTCTCTACTTCATTCTTGAATTCTTTGAACACTTCAAAGGATTCGGATTTTGCCCTCATAAGGTACACAAATCCATATCTACAGTAGTCATCAGTAAATGTAATGAAGTAGACGTAACCACCCCTGGCAGGCTTGGCAAATGGCCCACACACATCAGTATGTATGAGTGCCAATTGCTCACTAGTCCTCTCTCCTTTCTTATTGATTTGTCATTTTTCCCAATAAACAAGCCTCACAAGTCTCATATGATTCAAAATCAAATGAGTCTAGTAATCCATCCTTATGGAGTCTAGATACACGTTTCTCGTTTATGTGGCCTAAACGACAATGTCATAAATAAGCCGGATTTAAATCATTTATTTTAATCCGCTTGGTATTAATGTTGTAGACATGATTGCTTAGATCAAGGACATACAGTTCATTAAATAATTGCGCACTAAAATAGTGAATATTATTTAAATAAAAGGAACAACAATTGTTCTTTATTGAAATAATAAAACCATCCTTGTCCAAACAAGAAATAGAAATAATGTTTCTGCTCATAGCAGGCACAAAATAGCAATTATTTAATTCTAAAACTAATCCTGAAGGCAGAGGTAGCTCGCACACGCCTATGGCCAACGCAGCAACTTTTGCTCCATTCCCAATGCGCAAATATACCTCCCCTTTAGCCAATCTTTTACTTCTCTTTAGATCCTGCACATTTCGAAAAATGTGAGATCCACATCCAGTATCTAATACCCATGATGTAGAGACAGTTAAATTGACATCTACAAAAATACCTGGTGGTGGTGGAATCACTATTCCAAGCCTCTTGTCCTCCAGATATTTTGGGCAGTTCCTCCTCCAGTGTCCAGGCTGACTGCAGTAGTGACACTCACCTTTAGTCACACCTTTGGTAATGCCACCAACAGGCTTAAGGGCAAGTTCCTTAGACTTGGAAACTGACTTGCCTTTGCCCTTGGAGGACGAGGCAAACCTTTTTGCCCTTTCCTTTCTGCACCATCATAATGGCCTTGCCCTTACCCTTGTTGATGCTCTGTTCAGCTGTCCTCAACATATTGAGTAAATCTGACAGTGGTTTCACGATCTCGTTCATGTTATAATTCATTATGAACTGTCCATAACTCTCGGGCAACGATTGCAACACGAGATCGGTTGCCAACTCTTGGCCAACCGGGAACCCCAGTCGGGCGAGATTCTCCAAGTACCCGATCATACGGAGTACATGGGGTCCCACCGGGTTCCCTTCTGCCAGATGACACTTGAACAATGCCTTACAGACCTCATACCTCTCTACCTTGCCTGCTCTTGGAAGAGCTGCTTCAGATGCTCGATCATATCGACAACATTAATGTTTTCGTGTTGCTTCTGAAGCTCAGAAGTCATGGTTCATAGCATAAGGCAGGACGCATCATTAGCGTCATCAACACGCTTTTGATACGCCTTTAGGGCAGCAGGTGTTTGGTTCTCTGGGCCTTCTGGAACATGCTCCTCTATTGCGTACAGTTTCTTCTCTTGCTTGAGATCAATTCTCAAGTTTCTGTACCAATCAAGAAAGTTGGTTCCAGAGAGGTTGTCCTTCTCAAGGACAGATCGTAGGGAATGTTGTGAACTCGATGAGTTGTTTGCCATTTGGAATTCTACAAAAGAAAAATACGAAAGTTTTAGTATTTGTGAATTTTTGACTATATTCAATAATGGCTAGTTTATCAAATATATCTCCCACTATTTTTCCACGGATTAATAACCCTCAAAATATTAATCCGGAAAATATCCTTATATTTTCTAGTGGGCCAAGATCCATGTTTCATCTCCTTATGAGCTTTCTTTGGCAAGTCACGCATAATTTGACTACTTTAGGTAGGAACAATTCCAATTGCATCTCTTATGCAACTCTTGGTTCAATTGGGCAAATAAATCCTTATTTATCCATCCATATGGATAATCCCAATTGATTGCCTCTAGGTTTCTTAATCACATTAATAGCCTAGTTGTGTTCAACCTCTTATTCAAACAATTGCTTACTAGCTTGTGCCATCGCATTCCGTCATTATGAACCAAGTCGCCATGCTTTGGCACGCTCGAACTTGATAAATAATGATGATCATGAGTGTTTAAATAACGAGAAGGCAAGAACACAATATTTGAGTTTTGAGGGATTTTAAATTCAACTTTTAATTGTTTTGTTGATCAATATCAACAAATCTATCTATTTGAGTTTGGGCACAACTCCAAATAATAGATCTGGGTTGTCTAATTATCTTATTATCCTAATTGCATGCATCATCCATACACCAACCACAAAATAATAAGTCAATAAAGTAAACAACCACAAAACAAATATTAAACGTGATGTGGATATGGCCTTTTCTAGACTAAGATAATTCCAAGCCAATGGAATTATCTATGAACCATAAAAGCAAACACATCTCCATGCGTCTTGATCTTTTGGTCCATCCTTCATAGTCATGTGGAATGCTCCATGCTCCATGCTCCATCTTTTGTGGCTCCTTTTGGCTTTGGGCTCCTTTCTCTTCAATCTTGGCTAACAATCTACTTTATCTAGCACTAGCTAACTTCTATACTAAATAAAATAAATCTCACAAGTTGAGAAAAAAAATGGAACGCAGGCCATAAAACCCTAATTAATTATTACAATTAATTGATCAGCTCGCAGGCCGTAAACCAAACCACAAAATTAAACATCCACATCAAACCACATCCTAAGGCCATATCCAATCACTATGTGAATTGCACATAAACAGTTAAAATCCAATTTTAACGCGCTTGGTCAATTTTTAATTGATTTTAGGATTTCTAGGATTAAAACGGTCCATGGGCCCAACAATCCAATTGCCCGCGCCCAAAAAGGTGAACCGCAAGGCCCTAGGGCCAGCCCGGCCCCTAGCCCACGCGGCTAGGCCGCAGTCTAGGGTCGCCCGCCCCCTAGGGCGGCCAAGACTTGGGCGGCAAGCAAGAGGGGCGGTCCCCTTAGGGGGCCGAACCTCTACAGGGAGTTGTTTCCAAAACAACTCCCTTGCTTGGTGCCCAAGTTTGGTTGTTTCCTTGTTTTGGAAGAACTCCTTCTTCCCCAAGGATGCCCAAACCTTAGATCTAAGATCCTAAAATTTCTCAAACTCACCAATTCATGCATCCAATGCAAAAATTAGATCTTGTTATGATAGATTATTGGCAAATTTCATCCCATGCTTGATTTGTCTTGTTTTACGCGATAAACAATCAATTTAAGGTGTAAAACAACTAAAACGTAACACATAAACCACGTTTATGCTCTACGACCTGTGGCTCTGATACCACTGTAGGGTTTTGATTCATGGATGCGCAACGGAAAAAATAATTGACCATGCAAAACCCTCCAAGGATCACAAATCAAGAGACATAACGATGGTAAAGGAAGAAATCAATAACACACCTTAGGGTTCTCCTTTGATGACTTCAAACGCGAATTGTGTCACGTTCTGTATAGTTGATCCACGCCTAGAGTTGATTTCTAGATCTCCCACTCATTGGTGCTAGCCCGGAAAGAGGAAGAGGAAGAAGAATCACGCAAACGAGACGAACAAGGAGGTGTTCGGCCTCCTTGTGGCCGACGAGGACGGGCGGCGGGCTAGGGGGCGGCGGCTCCTCTAGCTTGCTTGCTTGCTCTCCCTTTGTTCTCTACCACTCTAGTTATGATCAATTATGAGCATAATTTATGGGAAGGAAGGAAGGAAGGTCCTTTATATAGTCCAACAACTCCTTGTCAACTACCTAAAGGACTTATTCTAGTCCTACTAGAATTCAATTTAGTCCCTTCCTTGCAAATTAGTCCCTACTAAGTTTGCAAGATTTTTCAAAGTGATCCTTCTAATTAATTAATCCAATTAATTAATTCCCAAATCTAGTTCAACTCTATATAGTGTGTGACGCCATAGGTTCTATCTAGTTGGTAGCAACTATTTGCTAATATGGAGCGGTTTCTAGCAAAACATCCATTCTAGCCAACTAATAGAATAGTCATCATGATAACCTTTGTACAAGTAATTGTCTCATCCCTTTGTCTCTATATCCGGATTGGACACGAGACATACAAGTCACACTCGTATATCCAATCCATAGTTTCTCGATCCATGGGAATAGCCTTATTCGTGCAAATAACATCAATATCCCATATTGATTTATTTGAGTCTGGCCAGACATTGTATAAGCACTATCCCTCGAGTGGCCTACAATATTTGCTCCCGTTATGTGGGAGGGACAAATTCTATCTACGTCAACTACGATCTCTAAGCTTGCTTCTTATTGTATCCAGTACACGCCTTTATAACTACCCAGTTACGGTGTAGCGTTTGACGCTACCAAAATCACAATAATCCACAACTAGAATATCTAGTGACTTCAAGTCTAAGGATGACAATACCGTTGCACCGCGAGAAGCGCTTGTGACTTAACATAACGTGTATGTAGCCTTCTCGGAGATGGGTCAATCCAGTGTGTCATTACCCCTAATGCATACCTATGTGTTGGATCGTGATATCTCCATATCAATCCAACCCCATACTAGTCTATAGATGATTGTCCCATTAATCATTATACTGGACTAGGGATATTTAAGATAAACAACACAATTGTAAATCTAAGGACTTCGTTATATTAAACATCCAATAAATAATAAATGAATTTCTAGCCACAAATAAATTCATACTAAACTAGTTTGCCTCTAGGGCATCTTTTCCAACACCTATAGTCGAGAGGGAGAAGAAGAAGCACGCCCCTGAACGACCCTCAGGCTGAACCACTTTCAAGATTGGAAAGTTTAGTTACAAGAGGTGGCACGAAGCTGAGGTTAATACAGTCTCGCCGCACAAGCAGCCCAGGGTTACAAACTTAGACGCTCCACCTCTACCATACTCGATAGAGGAAGTGACTGACTTGTGTAAACAGTGGCGTAAAGATGGAATCTTGCCTCCACTCGAAAGGATACCCTCAAAGGAGATGATGAGGGACCAGAAGTGGTGCGAATGCCACGGAAAAATTATGCACCCCACAGCCGATTGCAAGAAGCTCAGGAACATGGTGAGCTGAAAAATGAAGGGCGGCGAGTTGATTGTCAGCGATCAGAGGTAGGACGTTCGAAGCAACCCGCTGCCAGCTCATGCGGAGCAAGAGCCGAAAGGTAAAGAGGTAGCCATGATTGCGATTATGGATCTTGAAGAGATCGCGGAAGACGGCTTGCCTATCATTGCTGAAATTCACAATGATGAGGACTATAGCATAGATACGGAGGACGAGCGTGCCGACCGAATGAAGGGGTCGCATGGGTTCGACAAGTTCTTTGACGAAATGAACTTTTCGGAGAAGTGCCGGAAAGAAATGACAAAGGCGATTCTAAGGGTAGCTGAAGACTTCGAGGAAGACATCGTGGTCTCCTATGGAAAAGTTGTTAGTGCGTCTCGCTCTACGGAAAAGGTTATGACCTTCTCCGCAAGTGACAAGAAGACGGACTCGAGCCACCAGAAGCCTTTTTACGTGACGGCGGTGATTAATGGTTTCAAATTCAAGAGGGCATTTTTTGGTGGAGGAGCGGCCGTTAACGTGGTCTTGCTCAACAGTTTAAAGTTGGCAGGAATCCCGGAGAAGAAGATTGTCAGACGCCCATCCCCGCTGATGGGATTCGGGAGTGATTCCAGGATGACGATAGGATGGATTCGTCTGGGCGTCCAGATAGGAAAAATCAAATGTTCAGCCAAATTCTACGTCACTGATGCGAATACTACGTATCACATGATTATAGGGCGAGCCTTGATTCATCGCTTTGATGCAGTCCCCTCGACAGCTCACCAAGTGATGAAGGCTATCTGGAACGATAGAGTGGTGGAGATTCCGGATTCGGTAAACCCTTTCAATCTAGATGAGGCGCATCTCACTGAAGCAGTGTGGTTTACCGAAATGGCGGACGAGCAAATGCCAGGAGCGTTTAATCCGACTCCTTTCCCTCGATGGGAAGACATCAAGGATCAATCGCCAGCGGGAGTAATGGTGACAAGGGAGGATGCTAAGGAAAAGTTGCCCACACGCAAAGAAGCACCGTCGGTCGCTTATCAGAGAAAGAACGTGTACACTCTGAAAAGAGTAGTAAAACATGATCTCGCAAGCAAAGATATAGAAAGCTTCTACTCCAATGGAAAGAAATGCTACCGCATATGAAGGTGCGCGGGGGTACCCCCATTCGAGCATGGGGATATCCCTGGGCAAATAAATCAAGTTGAGCAGGTCAAACCAACATCAGAGGTTTCAGAGGAAAAGCTGAAAGAAGCACTTGAATGCGTGGAGGATAAGCCGAAACCTCAGAAGCAGGATCTGAAGGAAGTGTTCCTGAGCCCAGGCGAAGAGAAGAAGAGGCCCATCTTTCTAAGTGCAGACCTCACAAGCGATGAAGAAGCAAGATTGCTGCAGCTGCTAACTGAATACAAAGATGTGTTTGCCTGGGAATACGATGCAATGCCTGGTTTGGACACGAGCATCACTATGCACAGGTTAGATGTTATCCCAGGATCCAAACCAGTAAATCAAAGTATGAGAAGCTTTAGGCCTGAGATAAATGTAAAAATCAAGCAAAAGATTGTCAAGCTGTTGAATGCCAGGTTCATCGAGCCGAATCATCATCCCACCTGGTTGGCTAACATTGTGCCTGTGGTGAAGAAGAATGGGCAACTTTGCATACGCGTAGATTTCAGAGACCTCAACCGCTTCTACCCCAAGGACGATTTTCCGTTTCCCAACATCGATCTGCTCATCGATTCTACTGCGGACCATCGAATGTTCAGCTTCATGGATGGTTTCAGTGGGTACAACCAGATCAAGATGGATCCTGAAGATGCACGGAAAACCGTGTTCATCACGCCGGTGGGAGTCTTTAATTACACGGTTATGCCGTTTGGGCTCAAGAACGCGGGCGCGACTTACCAGCGAGCCATTATGTCTCTATTTCCCGACATGATGCAAAAAGAAGTGGAGTACAATGTTGATGACTTGGTTGTCAAGTCCAAAGAGGAAGCGGACCATTTGGGGGATTTGCGGAAAGTATTTGAAAGATGCATAAATTTCCAGCTCAAGATGAATCCCATGAAATGTGCATTCGGGGTGACCTTAGGGAAGTTCTTGGGATGCTTAATACATCGCCAGGGCATCGAGCCTGACCCCGCAAAGGTATCGGCCATCACTAGCATGACGGCACCACACAATCAAAGCACTCTGAAGACGTTCTTGGGGAAACTATCTTACCTACGGAGATTCATTCCAGCAATCGAAGAAACAACCTTCTGCTTCAACAATCTCCTCAAGAAGAATGCTGTGTACAATTGGACCACGGAACACGAGGCCGCATTCAGGAGGCTAAAGGACTTGCTGACATCGCAAAGGGTAATGATCGCACCGCAGCTTGGATCGCCGCTTTTGTTGTATTTGACATCGACAAATAAGTCTATAGAGGCGCTTTTGGCAATATGAAGGGCAAGAAAGGCCAATTTATTACATTTCTCGCATAGTGCAACCAGCCGAATCAAGGTACACAGATATCGAACGCCATTGCCTTGCCCTATTCTTCGTAATCGAAAAGTTAAAACACTACTTCGCCTCGCACAAAGTTGTGGTGGTTACAAAGAGCGACCCTATACGGTATCTCTTGACTCACACCTCCCCCGGCGGGAGATTGGAAAAATGGTATATGACCATTTCACAATATGATATCACATGTGTTCGACCACGAGCAATCAAATCACAAGTAGTAGCGGATCTTCTGGCACAATTCCCAGATAACAGCTATGAACCCATGATCGAGGAGGAACTGGAAGGACCTGAGATCTATGCAGTCGAGTTACCTTGCTGGATGACACGATTTCTTACGTGTATACGCAAGTGCACGGTCAAGTAGTAAGTGGAGTATTTTACGACTCCGAGTATCGAACCCAAGGGAATTTACGATTATTAGCTAATTAAGAATTAAATTTATGATACGTAAGTAACCGGTAAAAAGTGTTTGATTTTATAACGTTGTCGCCCACAAACAAGCGACTAAATAACAACTAAGTTAACTATTTTTGTATGCTTTTCTGCTGAAAAGAATAATTATCACAGAATACGAGTATGGAGAAGGACTAGGCAATCAATGGTCCCTAGGGTTGTTAACGATTTCCGGGTTGTGCTTGAAACACTCTACGCACGTTCTAGTTATATCGTGTAATACTCATCACGATCTTCTCTCGATCTCACGTGAATTTGTGTAAACAATAGCTTTCGGGTCCTCTCGGTCCACCTCCGTCTACAATTACACTCTAGTTGATTTGTTAGGCTCACTCACCGGGTCCTGTCGGTCCACCGAATTCACTAAGTTCTAACAAAATCAACCGAAACTACCCTCACACGATTAATCAAGTTTCTATCTCCTCTCGGTCTCAAGAAACTACAAGATTACCTACCTATTCTTTAACACGTCTCAAAGAATTCACTTTCGTGCAATTCTATCAACAAGTAGCATTCTACGGGTGATCAAGTCAAGAACACTAAGAATTGAGTACAAGAATAGATAAACTAACAAGAACGTTCATAGAATTAAGCAAAAGCATGCATCAAGTCCAAAATCCGGAAAATCATCCAACAAACCCTAGTTTTCCATCAATAACCTAGCTTAAAGTGTTTAGCTAGACATCATATTGTTCAACATGATCAAAATCATAGAGTTCATGAAGAATAGAAGAAGAAAAGATGATCAAACGCTTGAATCTTCAATGTTGATGATCTTCCAAGCTCCAAGCTTTGTCTCCTATCTTCCCTAGCTCCCAAGACTTCAAAGATGCGTCAATCTCCTCTTCTTAGGTCGTCCCCCACGTTTTTTACCAGCTGGGCACGCTTTTTAATGAAAACTAACCGAAATTGCACTTCAGCCCCTCTACTTTGTAATTCCCGGACAGAATTATTTGCTGATTTTTCGCGGACTGTATCTCCCTCATACGGACTCGTCTTTGGGCCTACCATATACCGTTGGAAAGCTACGGATGTCTACTTTCCAATGCCGCAAGCCTTGCTTCAAAATTCTTTGTAGATTTTCCTGGGAATCGAAAAGAGTGCAGGCTGGTCCTGTGTGACTTTTCCAACTTTTCTTCGTTTGTGCGTCTCCTTTTCTCCTCTTCATCTAGCTCCATTCCAAGCATATCCAAGCATCTCATAAGCTCCATTGCACCTATTTTACCTGAGATACACAACACTAAACAACCCGTGCAATTATCATAGCAAATATGAGAGAAAACATGCACAAATAAGCTAGAAACACAACTTTTCACTCTTAGGCTTAGAGATAGTCAAATTCACATATTTGCGCACATATTACATATAAATCATGTGAAATAAGTCTATTACAAGTAATATGGAAGTATTAAAATAACTCCTAAAAGGGAGTTATCAAATACCCCCACACTTACCTGTTGCGCGTCCCGAGCAACAAATCAAAATTTAACCACCTTCTCACTTCATCCCACCACCAACAAGATACGAGCCAAGACAATTGCATACTATTCGAAACACCGTTGCATACAAATCTTAACTAGCCGACTCAATAACAAAATACGACTCAACAATGCAATGATATGATGCAAATGCAAGGTACGACTCGATCCAACACAACACATATTTACACACGCACACAAAAGTATTTCTTTTTTGTTGAGCTTGGGCAATCTCAATAAGCAAACTGGTAAGTCATCAGGCTCTCATATCCCCTTTGGAAACTCTACAACCTCCATGATCGGCAGAATTTGCGGCCAGTTTCGTTAGACAGAACAAGCATGAGCACTTAATATTTTGCACTCACACACTCATCAGACATATCCCTAGTACTTACCATCCGAGCTATTTATCCACGGGTTAAAACTGTTGACGGCTTAGGACGGGTGGGATAGGTTATTTAGAAGCGTAGTCCTAAACGTCATGATATTCTCACATAACCCGTTTCTCACACTCCCTCACCGAAATCCAAGGAACCCAACCGAATCTCACATACTCCGGCCCTCATTCCCTCAATCCCGGTGCAATGCCGTTCTCGCGGCCACAAATGTGAAAGAGTGTCAGAAAGAATCATAGCTAATCTCTTCGGTTCCCTTGCAATTGCCAAAACACGCTCCTTTATTACCTTCTCATTCCTTTCATTCTCTCTATTTTTTTTTTCTTTTTCTATCTCTCTCTCTTTTTTTTATTTTTATTTTTTATTTTCTCACTTGCCACAAATAATCAACGCATGGAGCACAAGTAATACTGAATGAACCCGACGAGATAAAAATATCATGTAGATAATGTGGGGGTGGAATGTGTCAGATCAAGGAGATATAATAATAATCGTCGACACCCCCACACTTGATGTTAACCAACTCACAAAATCCGGTAGTCAAAGTGATACATGCTTTCCAACCGATCCTCCTCATCACCTAAGATATAGAGAATAACATGAAAAACTAGCACGTCCTCCTATAATATCAATCAACCCCACCCCATATTGTGCGGAAAGAATGTCACGCATTACGACACTCCACCTGTGATCGTGGTGTAAGGACACGATTCACCACCACACCGAAGTGTGCTGCCGTCTCTAACTCACCCTCACATCCCCTCGTAAGACGAAACCTGTAAGAGTATCCACTTGAATGTATCAAATCAGCACACCCTCATCGAACCTCCCTAACTCGACTCCCTCTATCATGACGCATAGGAAAGGGCCATTCTAACAAGTGATGAAAGTCACAATGAAAGGCTTCCTAGGCTAGAGGCTGTGAATAAAAGGGGTAAATGGATCGAAGAGGGTAACTAGTGGACCTAGGCTGTGAGACGGGACGTGAGGTCCCCATAAAAGTCACTCGCACGACTGTTCCGTTGCCACTACGAGGAGGGTTGACGACTACCTAAATGACGGCGGTGTAGTACTAGTAGGATATCTAAGTCTGAGAGACAGTTACTTGCATTTCTAGTGTGCATTAGCTCTATAAGTCTTCCTACTCCAGATTCTCGCGTCTCTACCTCACTTCGGATCTTCATACTCTTAGAGAATTCTATCATTAAGCCCTCGCCAAGTTCAACTCATTTTGATTGCCCTTTCTCTTAAAAAAAAATCAATTTTTCTTATTTTTATGGATTTTTTCTTTTTTTTTTTTTTTTTTTTTAATTCCTACTCTATATGCAAGGCCAGACACGGAAGAAGACTCGAAACTGACTCAATTCGGTAGGTGGACTCAATTAAATAAACGTGCAAAAATCAACCGACTAACACATATATACACCGCTAATACATCACCATACGTCATACAATACTATAAATAGACACGACACGGATCACGAATACGACACAATACGAACTAACAATCTACATGCTGACAGGTTAATGAAAACACGGACTGGCTAGTCAAGACTAAAAATCCCCCCACACTAGACTGCGTCGTTGTCCTCAACGAATTTAGAAGTAAAACCGAGGACTCAACATTTCTAATGTGAGGGGAGGTGAATCTACTTATCCTCCGGGCTCTGGTTCATCCTCGTTTTTGTAACGGTCAACTAATTCATTCTCATTCACCTTACGTTTCCCTTTATCGACCGACGAACCCATCACCATCTTGCCTCTATTAGGCCTCATCTCACACACATATCAATTGTCAAACAAATGCAGCAAGTGCAAGTGCAAGAATCAAATAATACGCTGAAGTTTAGGAATACCTGACAAAATCAGTCAAATTGACTGATTTTTCTGAATTTTTCACGATGTGAGATTTTTAGCTCTTTAGCTTCCCCTTGGTGTCCCCGTCAAAACCCCGAAAACGGTTTGTTGAAATTTCAAACGATGAAGAACGAATCGACGATTCTTTGTCTAGGGTTCGAACCTCCTTCTTCTCCCCCACACTTGTCTCTTGTAAACTAGCTGAATTGGCTTCACAATAGATGTAGAGGAGCTTGAGGCGAGCAAAACCCCTGTCTCGATTAAGAATTTGATGAACTTCCTCCAACCGTGTTCTTGAGCACTGAGAGAGCTCACAAGAGAAGAGAGCAACGGAAAGAAGCTGGGGCGTGTTTCTGTTCTTCAATCCGTGAGGGAGCCTCATATATTTCTTTTAATTGTTTCCAAAAAGACCCTATTGCCCCTTTTTAATGAGCCGCAACTTTGTATTTGATCGTGCGATCACCATAAGGTGATCGTACGATCTGAGATGGTCGCGCGATCAAGTATGTGATCGGCAATTCCAGTGAGTTTGTTGCGGCTGGCTCCTTAGCAGATCGTGCGATCACAATATGTGATCGTGCGATCACAATATGTGATCGTACGATCTGCTTTGATCGTAGGATCTCCTCTGTGATATTATTCTCCATTGAGTTTGCTCAACTTTTTTCGTCAAAATTTCTTCTAAGTATTCCTGCTGATTCCACGATCTCACATGTTGATCATACGATCTCCTGGCAATTTTTTTTTTCTCGCTTTGTTTGCTAATCTTCACAGTTCCTTAGCTTGAATTCCATGTTCCTCTTCTGTTCTTGAGCTCAAAATCTGCAGAGACTCAACTCAAATGTCAAATTCACGCTCTCTCACCCCTCAGATAACAAAACAAAATTAAAAACTCACACAACAGTATTTAAAACACTCTCTCTACACTAATGCATAAAATACGTTGGGTTGCCTCCCAACAAGCGCTTGTAATTTAAGGTCGACAGCCCGACCCAGTTACCTCTGCCACCTCACGAGGGTGGTCTGGCACATTGTGCCGCTTCCAGCTTAGCCTTCCTGTGTTGGATTTGAAGCACTGCTTCATGTGCGTGCACCGCTGATGGCTTATTTTTTTCCCAGTAGTCAGGTGGATCCCCTTGCGACAACTCTGGGATTTGACGCTTCACTTGTACAGCAAATGGCACACCTGTTTGATACTCCCATGAACACTGGGGTGACGGTTTGAAGACCCGAAAAGTCTCCATGTCATCATGTACCCTCATAATCAGTTCTCCATTCTCTACGTCGATGAGAGTACGACCAGTCGCCAAGAATGGCCTGCTCAGAATGATAGGCACATCACCCACCGGCATGTCTAGTATTACGAGTCAGCTGGAATTATCTGGCTCCCAACTCTCACAAGCACATCTTTGATCATCCCACATGCGCTCTTGGTCGATTGATCTGCAAATTGGAGAGTTATCCAGGTTTTCGGGGGCTCCCCCACACCTAACTTTTTGAATACCGACAACGGCATCAAATTCACGCTCGCTCCCAGATCACAGAGAGCTCTTCCAGTGTAGGAATCACCCAATGTAGCCTCAATGACAAAGCTACCTGGATCCTTCTTTTTCTTAGGTAACCCATGCAAAACACATGAACTAACCTGTTCATTTAAGTTTACTCTCTGAAACTCATCCACCCCTTTCTTTCCATTAACTGCATCTTTAATAAACCTTGCATATTTTGGCATCTTTTGAAGTGCCTCAATCAACAGAATATTAATGTGAAGTTTTGAAAATACGTTTAGAAAGCGCCTGTATTCCTCAGAATCGTCCTTCTTCTTCCTAGTACGTAATGGAAATGGTATTTCTGGAGAAGAAGAAGGAGATGGAAGTGGTACCTCAGTAGATTTCTCTGCATCCTGGTGAGTCATGCCCTTTGATTGGGGGATCATGACAGGTGTCTTCTCAGAATCGAAGACTTCATGTTCCTTTGCTTTAGATGCTGTAGCTCTGGCATGACTCGGATATGGTGGATCCTCAAGTGCAATACCACTTCGAGTTGTGATAGCCTGAGCTTGCTCCTCAGAAGTATGAACAATGTTGCTTGGTGCTCTTTGTTCGATTTTCTCTTTCAGATCTTTTATTTCTGCTTGAGCCACCTGAAGTGCAATTGCCAAAGAGCTGACATGTATGGACATGTCCGTCATGTGCTGAGCCATTACCTCTATTATCCCTGTCATCTCGGACGAATCTGAAGGTGGTACTGGCTGCTGCTGATGCATCTCTGGACTAGCTACTTCATGTACTACCTCCACCGCATTCACCTGAACCATGCCATGTGCCAGTGAGCTATGCTTCATCGGTTCTTGATGTTGGCACTAATAATCCAAGCTCTCCTCTTGCTCAACCACACGTCTCATCAACTCATATGCACCGTCAACATCACATTTGAACAAGAAACTGCCCCCAGCTTCTCTATCAATCTTGTCTTTGTCAAGCATTCCAAGTGCATCATAGAAGACCTGTATGATCTGGCTTTTTGCAATGCCATGGTTGGGGCATTTGCGTAGCAAGAAGTTGAGACGCTCCCATGCTTTGACCATGGATTCATTTTGCTTTTGCCTGAATGACCAAATCTCGTTCTGCAGCTGAATCATGCGTGAGATGGGAAAGAATTTACTCATGAACTGGGAGGCACAGTCTTCCCATGTCTTGATTGAGTTGGATGGCAATGAATCCAGCCAATCCATAGCAGCTCCCTTGAGGCAATGAGGGAAGAGCATCAGTTTTATTGATTCGGAAGTGACCCCACTATAACGGATTAGCCCACGGTGGCTCTGAAATCTCCCAATGAATGCATGTGGGTCTTCCTCGTCTGTCCCAGCAAAAGTACACTGGTCCTGAGCAAATTGAATTGTGCCGAGCTTGAGACAGAAGGTTTCTGCCTGAATTGGTGGCACCACAATTGCTGGCTCCCTTCCTTTAAGATCCGCCTCAAATGCGTGGATTATTGCTTTCCCTGAACGATTATATGGCATTGAGGTCGGGTGCGGTCTTGATGTTGCTGCCAGTGCTTTCTCTACAGCTTCAGCCACCAAAGCTTGTAGCTGCTCTGTGGTGAGGCTAATCTGCCCTTGTCCTTCCGCCTTAGCTACCTGAGAAAACAACACTAGCACACCCGTGAGGTAAACAGATAATAACAAAAAGAGAATAAAAGAAGTATCCTAAATTAATTTTTAACTAAACTAATAAACCGTTTAATTCCCCGGCAACGGCGCCAAAAACTTGACACGATTTCTTACGTGTATACGCAAGTGCACGGTCAAGTAGTAAGTGGAGTATTTTACGACTCCGAGTATCGAACCCAAGGGAATTTACGATTATTAGCTAATTAAGAATTAAATTTATGATACGTAAGTAACCGGTAAAAAGTGTTTGATTTTATAACGTTGTCGCCCACAAACAAGCGACTAAATAACAACTAAGTTAACTATTTTTGTATGCTTTTCTGCTGAAAAGAATAATTATCACAGAATACGAGTATGGAGAAGGACTAGGCAATCAATGGTCCCTAGGGTTGTTAACGATTTCCGGGTTGTGCTTGAAACACTCTACGCACGTTCTAGTTATATCGGGTAATACTCATCACGATCTTCTCTCGATCTCACGTGAATTTGTGTAAACAATAGCTTTCGGGTCCTCTCGGTCCACCTCCGTCTACAATTACACTCTAGTTGATTTGTTAGGCTCACTCACCGGGTCCTGTCGGTCCACCGAATTCACTAAGTTCTAACAAAATCAACCGAAACTACCCTCACACGATTAATCAAGTTTCTATCTCCTCTCGGTCTCAAGAAACTACAAGATTACCTACCTATTCTTTAACACGTCTCAAAGAATTCACTTTCGTGCAATTCTATCAACAAGTAGCATTCTACGGGTGATCAAGTCAAGAACACTAAGAATTGAGTACAAGAATAGATAAACTAACAAGAACGTTCATAGAATTAAGCAAAAGCATGCATCAAGTCCAAAATCCGAAAAATCATCCAACAAACCCTAGTTTTCCATCAATAACCTAGCTTAAAGTGTTTAGCTAGACATCATATTGTTCAACATGATCAAAATCATAGAGTTCATGAAGAATAGAAGAAGAAAAGATGATCAAACGCTTGAATCTTCAATGTTGATGATCTTCCAAGCTCCAAGCTTTGTCTCCTATCTTCCCTAGCTCCCAAGACTTCAAAGATGCGTCAATCTCCTCTTCTTAGGTCGTCCCCCACGTTTTTTACCAGCTGGGCACGCTTTTTAATGAAAACTAACCGAAATTGCACTTCAGCCCCTCTACTTTGTAATTCCCGGACAGAATTATTTGCTGATTTTGCGCGGGCTGTATCTCCCTCATACGGACTCGTCATCGGGCCTACCATATACCGTTGGAAAGCTACGGATGTCTACTTTCCAATGCCTCAAGCCTTGCTTCAAAATTCTTTGTAGATTTTCCTGGGAATCGAAAAGAGTGCAGGCTGGTCCTGTGTGACTTTTCCAACTTTTCTTCGTTTGTGCGTCTCCTTTTCTCCTCTTCATCTAGCTCCATTCCAAGCATATCCAAGCATCTCATAAGCTCCATTGCACCTATTTTACCTGAGATACACAACACTAAATAACCCGTGCAATTATCATAGCAAATATGAGAGAAAACATGCACAAATAAGCTAGAAACACAACTTTTCACTCTTAGGCTTAGAGATAGTCAAATTCACATATTTGCGCACATATTACATATAAATCATGTGAAATAATCCTATTACAAGTAATATGGAAGTATTAAAATAACTCCTAAAAGGGAGTTATCACTGGACGCTTCATTTTGATGGATCGTCAACGAGGAAAGGTGGAGGAATTAGAATCGTTTTGACCAAACCAGATGGGGAGGTCATCCAAATGTCCACAAAACTTGACTTCCCGGTAACTAATAATGAAGCAGAGTATGAGGCTCTCATCGCATGCCTCCGTGCAGCCAGGGCATTGGAAGTAAGCAATTTGATGGTTATGGGGGATTCTAAGTTAATCGTCAAACAAGCTTCAGGCGAGTACGGATTAAAAGAGGTAAATCTGTTACCCTATCGGAATTTGGTGCAGAAGCTGGTACAACAATTCTGCGAGTCAGGTATGAGCACACGCCTAGAGCAGATAATCGGCATGCTGATGCTTTGGCCACTCTAGGATCTAAAGTTAGTGCGGATAAATGCCCTGCGAGAATCTCGATTGAAGTCCGAATGTCACCGGCATTGACAGAGGACGCATGCGAGGATGAGTCCATGGATGATGCAGACTGGAGAAAACCGATATTGCACGCCATCGCCGAAGGAACGAGCAAAGAAAACTGGGCATCCACTAAGGGGTACTGCATACATGACAACGCCCTCTACTACAAAGGTCCGAGAGGAATACTCATGCGATGCGTCTCGCAGAAGGAGGGACAAGCATTATTAGAAAAGATTCACCAGCACACGTGCGGAGAAGGTGAGGTGTCAATCTATCGAAAAGCCCAAAGATATGGGATTCATTGGCCGGACATATCAACGTCTGCTGCGATAATTCAGGGGAATTGTGAAAGATGCGCATTGATCAAAGATTCTTTAATAATCACTTTGGTTGATGATGACATGGACTGGAGAAAGCCACTCTTCGATTTTCTCACAGAAGGAATTGAGCCTGAACAAAGAAAAGAAGCCGAGAAACTGAAAAGAAAGGCAGCTCGATATGTGGTGCATGAAAACATACTCTGGCGAAGGGGTCATGAGGGTAATCTACTTCGATGCCTAGATAGCAAAGAAGCACAAGTGGTGATGGATCTCTCTCACCAGGTGGAGCATCAAGGAGGTGCGAAGCTATGTAGACAGCTTCTCACAGTTGGTTATTTTTGGCCCACCATGGAGGCAGATTGCCGCACCAAAATAAAGAGATGCCAGGAATGCCAATTCAAGGGCAACCTCGTACATGCTCCTGTCGTAGACCTACACGCATTAGGGACGCCATGGCCATTCCACACTTGGGCTCTAGATTTCGTTGGCCCCATTCGACCAGCCTCACATGGGAACCAGTTCATCCTAACCGCGACCGAGCTATTTACTAAGTGGGTGGAGGCAATACCGCTCAAGACAGCTAATGCGCTCGCGGTAGTCAATTTCGTTCAAGAAAACATCATATACAGGTTTGGAATCCCCAACACAATCCTTTCGGATAATGGCACACCCTTTGTAAATCCTCAAGTAGCCGCAAAACTAGCGGAGTACAACATAAGGCAGGTCTGTTCCACTCCTTATTATCCAAAAAGGAATGGTCAAGCAGAAGCCACCAACAAGACACTGTTAAGAATTCTGAGCAAGATGGTCGCAGACGATCACAAGAAGTGGGCCGATTCTTTAAACATAGCATTATGGGCATATCGAACTTCGCCGAGGACTCCCACAGGAGTCTCCCCATTCTTTCTATGTTATGGAGCTGAAGCTGTTGTACCGGCGGAGGTGAAAGTCAACTCTGCGAGATTGGCCTTTCATGCACTATATGATAATCAACGCGACCATGACTTGATCTTATTGGAGGAAAAGCAAGAGCAAGCCAAGCGGGCTAACAAGCGGTACAAGGAGAGGATCGCTCGCGCGTACAACGAAACAGTCCAACATCAAGATTTCGCGATCGGGGACTTGGTTTTGCGCGCTTCAGATCATTGCATGCGGGAGGCGGACCATCCAATGTTCGCAGCTAACTGGGAAGGACCATTCGAAGTTAAAGAAGTCTTTGAAAGTGGTTACTGCACAATACAGAGGCTTCATGAGACTGCCACAACCCCAAGTCCGATCAATATGCGCTGGATTAAGAAGTATTATCCTTAACCTCTCTCTTTACATACATCAGATTACAATGTCTATTTACGTCTAGTATTCCGATAGACCCATGCGTTGTTTCCTCCCATATGAGGAACTTGTAAGCTTGCCTCTCCCATATGAGGGACTTGTAATTTTGCCTCTCCCATATGAGGGTGCTTATAATAAAATAATTCTCCCATATGAGAAGAATTTTATTACCTTAGTCGTCTCTTATCATTTTATTTACTTCTCTGCTTATTTACAACAAAAGCCTATCTGCCAAGATAGCAGCCATAATGTATGATCCTAGGTGATCCAAAGCCTATCTGCCGAGATAGCAGCAATGTTCAAATATGATCTTAAGTGATCTGAAAGCCTATCTGCCTAGACAGCAGCCATAATGTATGATCCTATGCGATCCAAAGTCTATCTGCCCAGATAGCAGCAATGCTCAAATACGATCTTAAGTGATCTGAAAGCCTATCTGCCTAGATAGCAGCCATAATGTATGATCCTATGCGATCCAAAGTCTATCTGCCCAGATAGCAGCAATGCTCAAATACGATCTTAAGTGATCTGAAAGCCTATCTGCCTAGATAGCAGCCAGAATACACGATCCCATGTGATCCAAAGCCCATCTTCGAAGATGGCAGAAATGATCTTAATTGATCTATAAGCCTATCTGTTTCATAATAAGCTACAGCACTAATGTCCCATGCGACGCAAAACTTATCAGCTTGAGAAAAGCAATTATTCAGGCAAAAATCCGCATGCAAAGGCGAAAGAAACATAACTTGTTTTATAGCCAACACGCATGCGATATTACCATTTGTTGTATCAAACAAAAACAGCAAACGCTACAGTACACTTCATTAACAGTCAAAATGACTTACAATATCTGTCTAGATAGCAGCTTACAAGAAAAAGCTCATAGTAAGAAAATTCTTACTATAAAATGAACGGCCTACTGGCCCTAACAAAAGCTACGCGACATATTTTTCGAGATCCTAGATCTGAACAAGGCTCTTGACTAGTCTTCTGCCCAAGAGATGTGCCAGATGAACCTCATGTGTAGGCGGATGTGGCGGTGAAGAACAAGTGGAGAACAACTCCTGGGGCAGAAATCTTATTGTCCACGAAGATGAGCGTCATGGCTCGTCACCCCTTGTTCAAGAACGTGGAGGCAAATAGTTCTCCTCTAGGAAATCTAGAGGAGAAACACTCCATTCATTACGAGTTGGTAAAAAGGTTAGTGTGGAACTGCACCTCGCCAGAAGGTAGCCGGAGATACCACCTGCAAACATAATAGACGAAGAAGAATCTTCGAACAAACACGAAGTATTATGTATATCTTCTTCAAAGTGGTCATAAAGATCAGTAAGCTTTATAAAGAAGATCTTGGGAGCTATTTCTATGGCACAAACTCAGATTTCACTACTTGAAATTGCCATGAATTAACAAAAGCCAAGCGTTGAAGCCAGCAGTCGTAAGGACTCATGGCAAGCCACATTTTGGGATGAAAAACCCAAGCAGCAAGAGGCAGGGTTTATATAGACTTTAGGGGGACTCTTCAGTTCCCTAGATGAGTCAGCAAAGCCTGGAAAACGGGTAAGAATCAATTACTTACATCTCAAAAGAGGTAAAATTCAATTACCCTACTAAAGGCTATGACGATTCGGTGGCACGCCCTAAATATAGGGATGGCAACGGGTCGGATCCAGATCGGATCAAGCCCTTCCTGATCCAGATCCGACCAGGAGAAATGGGATCGAGATCCGATCCTGGTCCGTTCAGATCATCATCGGATTCGGATCAGATCGGATCGAGTTTTCATTCAGCTGTTCCAAATCCGATCCGTAGATCCATAGAGTACGTAGATCCGGCTCGTGTTTGCAAAAAAAATAGAAAATATAACATAAAAAATAAACACTATTTGTTAATTTCGTAAGTTATGAAGCGTAAAAAAAAGAAATAGCTTTGTAGTTGGAGTTACTATTGTATTCTTCTTGTAAGTTTAAGGAGAGAGGTAATAGATGTATATTTGTAAAGCACACATATACGTCATATCGGATCGGGTCGGAACCCGGTGGATCTGCGCTCAGATCCAAATCCGTTCCGGTTTGGCTTTCCAGATCCAAATCCAATCCATTTACAATTGGATCGGATTCGGATCTGATACACTCAGCTCGGATCGCTCGGATCTCATATCGGGTCGGACCATATTGCAATCCCTACCTAATTAATGACGGAAGGTCATAATAAGGATGAGCTTCCCAAGGAAATCGTTCTTATCTAATAAATCATTAGCGCGAAAATCAAGGCAGGTACGTCATTATGCGACGTCATAATTGATACGCATCAAGATATTCGTGCAAATCCCCAAAAGGGCAAAAGGGGACATACAGTTCCAGAAAAAAAAGGGAGAAACCCTAGCATTACAATAATATTTTGTTTTAAACAAATATTTTGGTTTCTAAAATAAATCTTTGATCAAAGGGTCTTCTGGAGAAAACGAGAGTGATGTCTCTCTTACTTGGTCCACTTCTCGCTTCAGTTGTCCGTACTTAGCATTCATTGCATGAAAGAGGTTGACAGCTTCTTCAGCCTTCTACCTTTGTTCCTCTACTTTCCGTCTCTCAGATGCGAGGTTGTGGAAGCCGCGTTTCAAATTCAAAGCTGCGAGAATTTGGGTGATCCTGTTGAGAAGGTACCCAAAGCCTAGCTCTCCTTGAACTTTAGCTTGAAGCCCTTTGCATGTGCTGAAGAGCAGCTGCGCACTATTAGGAGAAATGGTCGCAGGAGTGGCTACAGACAGCTGCTCTTCAGAGATGGCTTCGGTCAAGAAAATCCTCCTGTCATACGGCTCTATCTCCAGAGATTTCACGAACGACCAAGGGTATGAGAGGCGCATCTGAACCAGCCAGTCCACATCAGCTTGCTTCAATCCTGATAAAGTTGATTCAAATTTAGAGCATGAAAGCTTTTAAACAAGGGTGTAGAATGCAAAAGAAGATAACATACCAGTCCCCTCAAGGATCTCACGCAACGATGGAATGCGCACTGCTGGAAAAGCCGAAGCATGCCCTTGCTGCATGGCTCGTCTGTCAGCTGCGAGCTCGAGCTCATCATAGTTGGCAGGGAGAGTATAGGCTGCAAAAGGTGCGACAGCAGCTCCAACTTGCGAGCTCCAAAAACTCCATGCTTGGGGAACCTCTGGAAGCTCTACCTCTGTTGAAGGAATGGCAACAGTAGTAGCTGTCGCTCGACCAGGAACTTCTTCGGCTGTGAGGGGCTCTTGTGGCTCGGTATCATTCATTTGAACATCAACATTTGCATGTGATGCTATGTCTTCCACGACCTGCTCATTTTCATGAACCTCAGCTCCAACATCATATGTTTCCATTTCCTCAACTGCAGCATCAACATCTTCTTCTATTAGCACGGTGTCAGCTTCGATATCATCAGAAACCTTGATGATATCCTCCAAAGGCTCTCCTTCATACTCAGTAGCTGCGACAGGCTTCTCAATGTGAGAGCTTCGCTCTGGAGCATAAGACGCAGGGGCTGACCTCTTTGTTCCGCGCGTCCTCATCACCATCGCCTGCGATACAAGACAGGAAAATGTTGAGGTAACTTGTGTTATACAGTGTTCTGTTATTTTGATAGATCAAGAGCGAGCACCTCCACACTTAGGTGGGATTGCAGCACCTTCATCATATGCTAAAGACGCGACACCATATCCTACTAGGGTATCTTCATTAAGCACATCCTTAAGGTGGGCGTGACCTGGGGTGCGAAGAAACTTGTTACGATGATGATTGGGTTACTAAGCCTAGTTTACAAACATTGCTTGAATGATTACCGGAGGGTTCACCACACTTGCTTAATAGCCATCGGCGAATGTCAGCTTTTGATAAGCCATGCTTTAATGCACCAATAATCACTTCTTGGTAAGTCACAGCAAGGTTAAAAATCTCACCTTTTTTGCCACCTGCGATCTCCTCAAAGTCTTCTTGATCTCGCTCCAAAGCAGCCGCATCTAAATCATCAACTTGCTGCACCAAGTCATCAACATGTTGCTCTTCCAAACTTCTCCTCTTTATGAGTTCGATCTCATCTTCTTCTCGCTTCCTCCTTCTCTCTGCGGCTTCCGCAGCCGTTCTTTCAGACTCAGCAAGGATATCTTCGTCTATGGCTTCGCTGGGAACGTTAGAGTGAGAACCCTTGGTTTTCTTCTGTTTCTTGGCCAAGAGGCCGCTGATGGTTTCTGTGTCATCATCTGCGAAAGAACAAACTTTTCAACGAATATTGCAAAAGCTAAAGTACAAAAAAGATAAGTTTGTTTGAGATACCTTCCGAATCTTCTTCTTGTATCTCACCTCTTTCTTCTTCTCTTTCGCTTTCGTCTCTTTCTTCTTAATCATCTCTTCCCATTACTACTCTTTCCGCAACTTCCTCTTCCTTCTCTTCCTGACCAAAAGGAATGAAAGACTCAACTGCGAGTTCTTTCCGCACGTTGCTTGGCATGCGACCTTTGCCTTTGTCCTTAGAGGCAAGAGACTTCGCAGGAGATGAAGTCAGTCACTCCTAGGAGAAGAGATTGAAATGCCCTTTCGCTTTTGTCTCTTGGCCCTCGGGGCAATATCTGCTGGAGGAGACGGAGCATTCCTGGGAGGAGACAGAGCCGGGGTATTGTCTATCAGCGAGTCAGCGAAAGCATCCATTACCTCGCAAATCCGAGCCTCTACTGGGGGAGCCATTCCCATTGTTAACAAAATTTTCTCGCCCTGCCTTCTCGCGGTAACGATAGTGTTGATCAGTGATTTGGAGCGCTCTCCAGATGCAAACCTCCTCAGATAGCACTAAAACAAAAAAGAAGAAAAAATGGGGAATAAGTTTCAATACGACAAGAAAAAGGAGCTAAGCATGCATAAAGGGAGTTGTTTACCTTGGCAAAATCTTCGTTGTACTTGATAACATGCGAAGCACCATCCCTGACAGCGGTCATCTTCCCTTCAAGAATGGTGGATGGGCACAAGTGATTGTCAAGATCCAGCAAGGAGTAGCAGCCATATTGGGAGTCATCCAAGCTGCAATTAGGATGGAATGTGAAGGCATTCCTCTTGATTATAGGAGCTATGCTGGGCTGAGGAGCCGGCTGCGTCTCGAATCTGGCCTGCTGAGTGGTCCAGTAAGCAACCCAATTTTTGGAGAAGCGACTTGCACGGCCACCTGAAGGTTGAACGAAGGGAAAATTGCTCCGGGAGATCGTTTGGCACTCGCCAGACAAGAGTCGCTTGTAGCATCCTCTTACAATTGACCTAGGCCAAACGAAAGGCGCCACGGCATCAAAACCAAACTGGGGAGAAACGCGAGTTGGATCAACATCGACTGTGATCCTTTCATACCTGGGAGTAAGCTCTGGAACATACTCAGCAAGAGCAGGGAGAGAACCCCTTAAACACCAGCAGAAGAATTCGCGATAGCGCTCATGAAAGCGCTCATGACGTTTGAGAAGGAGCTATTCTAAAAAAGCAAGAGATTTGGAGGGATATAACTTCGGGAACCATCGCACATTCTCAATACGCGTGGCATAGGGCCTAGCCGTAAACTTGCTTCGGTCATCGCATATCAGGATCCAGGTGCACTTGGGAGGGTTGGTTCTAAACCATCGAGCAGCTCTCCCACTAGAAAGTTCATTCCCCGCGCCTGGGACACACCATTTGTTGGGCCTAGAAGGAACATGAGCATAGGAGGGCCATCGCTCAAAAACCCACATGGTAAGGAATGCGATGTTGAAATAAGTCAACACATCAAGGCTACCGCGAGAGTCCTTGATCGCCACTACCAATTGGTCCAATCTATGATATAAGGTACCCAAGACCAGGGGCCCAAGTGCGACTTTCTGGCCAAGGGCCAATTTGACAGCAAGGGGAAGGACATGATAGAAAACCCCATCATGAGGGTGACCATCAATCGGGTACCTTGACAGCCACGCATAAAGGAAGCCACACAAGGTTAGATGGTATCCTTTCCCATTTACATAATTTTTCGCATCTGGGTTCTTGTCCAGAAGTTGCTTGGTGATACTACTATTCGCGTAGTCGCGAAAGAAACTTTGCACCCACCTGCCCCAGATGTTCGTCGCAGAAGTATCAACAAGTTGCCAGTCAGGAAGAACTTTCGAAGGTGTCCAACGAGTGGAGATCTTCTTCACCTCGTGTAGGCATTTTTCCATCTGCTTGCATAGAGCAAGTTATGGATCAGTCCTCAAGGGACTCAGGGGATCCACTACACCAATGGGGGAAAGGTCATACAGCATGTGCACGTCTTCCAAAGTGGGAGCAGCCTCGAACTCTGCAAAATGGAAGGTGTGAGTCGCAGGCGAATAGCGAGAAAGAAGTTTTAGAAGCATGGACGGATCCAACTTCACGGCACCACCCTTCATAGCACGGACTGCGAAGTAAATTCCAGCATTGTCTAATGCGATGGCCTGGTGGGTCAATATATGGTCAATCCACTCATCCATGAAGTCCAACTTTTGGAAAAACGCCGGAGTAAAAATTGCAGTATGAGGGAAAAACCCATTTTCAATTCCTAACCAAACAACATCCTTGGAGTCGATTAACTCTAACATGGCTGCATTGGTAGGCGGGGTCAATGTCCACAATTCTCCAGAAGGGGCAGGAGTCGGTAGATTCTTCACCTTAACCCTAGCATTATAGAAATATTTTCCACCCAAATAGGGGGCTTTTATCCACAAGGTCTTGGGAAGATCAGGTATTTCTTCGGCCTCTTTAATGGGTCTAGATCCTTTTTGTCTTGGCCATTCCTGCAAAAGAGCAAGAAAAAGGGGGGAGAAATATACACACTTTCAGTTTGAATTTCAGGAAGCAATTATGTTTTGTCAAAGAATTTGAACAGTCCAGGGTCAATTCTGGGTTTAGAAGTTCAGAATTCGTCTATATTGTTCAGAATTTTAGAAGTTCTACATTCAAAATCGTCACAATCGGGTGATTGGATCAGTTCTGGGTTTAAGAAAAGAGCCTCTTTTGCAGTTCTCAATGAACGATTTATTTCAAATAACCAAGGGTTTACAGATCCAAGACAGTTCAAAGAATATTTGAGTACATTAAATGGAATTGAGCAAAGCCAACCTTGTTTTGGTAAAGCTTGTTTTGATGAAGCAAGTTGAAGGAGACGATTGACAAGGAAGAACTGATGATTGATCACTTGAATCTGCTCTTGTAGGCTTCCGGGTATCATTCACTTTAGAGAGAGAAGTGATGCTTTGCAATAACGGGGAGCATAGATTATTTATCCAAAACAATGAGGAGTTGCGTCCTTTCAGTAGTCGTATCGCAATCGTCACCGTCGAATCGCGCAATCACAGGACAAGCTGACGTCACGCCTAAAACCCTAAAAGAATAGACGGAACGACTCTAGGGATTCTAGGTCATAATGGCACGCACGGGGGCTGATTTTGCGTGTATTTGAATTGGTGCGTGGCAGCGACGCGTGCATTGGTTCCTGCGCATTGAAGTCTATCCGGCTATGTGTCTTCACGCGCAGAAAGGGGGCTAATGTAGATAGTGCTTTCTAGACAGGCATGTCTTAGCCACGTGGCGATCATCCAGCACACCTAGATGTGCTCCACACACACTGGGTCACCACCCGCGCTGATCCACGTGGGGGCTGCGAGACAAGGCCCTCGCATACCACCACACGGGACTTGTAGGGACTTAGTGGTTTGGAGGCTAGAGAAAGTCCTTTCGCGCGCGAGCGAAAACCAAGCCCGCGCGCGACCCTTAGTAACTGCTTTGAGAAATTTATGGCACGAGCTCCATAAACCCGGTCAACCTGATAACGGTTCCGGTATACGCGGACGACGTGCGTAACGGTTCCTATATACGCGGACGAACGTGCCGTTGTGGTTAAGCTAATTAAGCCGCCATTAATGGGCGCATTAACCCACTACAACGGTCACATTCTCCGTTATATATAGGATCGTTAACCCTTCCATACAAGGGCGAATCACCTGAGATACGCGGAAGCTCTGCCAAAATTATGTCTCTCTCTCATACAGTGCTATTGTCTTACTCTCTCCCTACACACAACCCTACTCTTCATGTGTTCTTTCTATCCCCTAATCTTGGTGTATATTGAATTCTCCCTGCAGGATTCTCTCGTACATAATAGTAAATAGGTGTGCAGTAATGGATGCTTCATTTTGATCACAATATTTGTGGATGGCATTGAACTATGCTTCCTTGATCTCCAGGGCAGAGTTGTATGCTTGTACGACCACTTCTTGACCCTGATACTTGAATCCAAAAGCTTTTGTATTGAAATCCACTGAGATGGGCTGACTTGCTTGAGCCGAGCTCCTAATACTACATCACACCCTCCTAGTGGAAGCACCCTTAATTTTGTGATTATGAGACATTTTTGTAGGTGAATCTGGACATGATTACAAATTCCAGTATTGGAGATGACTGATCCATCAAGCACAACTACCTGCATAGGCTTGTCTTGTTGTTTCTCATATCCCACCCTCTTGACAGTATTTACATCTATGAAGTTATGAGTAGAACCTGTATCGATGAGGATGTGAACCTCTTTTCCATTAATACTACCCAGAATCCTGGTTGTGTCCACCCATGTGTTGCCTGACATGGCATGTAGTGAAATCCCCAAAGCAGATTATTCTTTAGGAGTGAGCTCTTCTTGTTCTGCACTGCAGCTGTCAAGTGTAAGGGAGTTACTTCCTTCATCAGTCTCTTCACTGTCATCCATACCAATTATCAAGTGGAGTTTCTATTTACACTTATGTCCTGGAGTGTAGTTGTCATCACAGTAGAAACACAGTTTCTTATCTCTCTCATCCTTCATTTATGCTTTAGTTAATCTTTTGTAAGGTCGAGTTACATTTCTGTTTGTATGTCCTTCAGCCACTGTGATATTGGATTCAAACTTTTGGAGTCCAATTTGTGCTTGTTTTGGTCTTGCTCCAACTTGTTCTTCCATACTGTCCTTTCATCCAATCTTTCATGTTCTCTCTTATAGTTTTCTCCAATGATGTTACACGAGCTTCCTGTAGTCTAGCCATGGCCTTGGCTTGTGATAGTGATTGAGGAAACTGAAAATGTACAGCATTCTTGATGTCACTTTTCAAGCCACTAAGGTAAATGTTAGGGATGGCAACGAGTCGGATCCGGATCGGATCAGGCCCTTCCGGATCCATATCCGACCAAGAGAAGTGGGATCCATATCCGATCTAGATCCGTTCGGATCATTACCAGATTCGGATCAGATCGGATCGAGTTTCAATCAGATGATCCAAATCCAATCCGTAGATCCATAGAGAACGTGGTCGGATCGGATTCAGATCGGATACATCTTGATTTTGCGATAAAATATAAAAAAACATATAAATAAACACAATTTCATACGCTAAGGCATATTCGTAAGTTATGAAGCCTAAAAAACAAAAGAAATAGCTTTGTGGGTTGCAGTTACTATAGTATTCTTCTTGTAACTGTAAGTGGGGATGTAATATGGGTATACTTGTAAAGCACACATATACGTTGGATCAGATCAGGTCGGAACCCGGTGGATCTTCCCTCAGATCCAAATCCAGATCCAAATCCGTTCGGGTCTGGCTTTCCGGATCCAAATCCGATCCATTTTCAATTGGATCGGATTGCTCGGATCTCAAATCGGATCGGACCATATTTCTATCCCTAGTAAATGTTGATGAAATACTTTTCATCCACCCATGGAAACATGGCTTTCACTCTAGGCCTTAGTGCTTCAAATCTGCCTTGATACTCTAGCACAGTAGTTTGCAGAATCAAACTGCTAAATTCCCCCAACAAGTTCTCATGTCCAGGTTCTGCAAACTCTTTGCAAACCATTTCACAGAATTGAAACCAAGTAGTAGTTTCCAAATTATTCATTTCAGACCTGAACCGGCTCTCAGCCTCCCCTTCCAAATGTAATGAAACTAATATTAGTTTATGTTCTTCATTCATGTTGTAGATCTGGAAATATCTCTCAGCCTTTTGTAACCAACCAATTGGATTAAAACCATTAAACTTAGGGCATTCAAGTTTAGGTAATGGAATAGTGCCATTAGCATAGTTTTTAACAGATACATTGCTATCCTCTCTGGGAACACTTCTTGAAGCAGAGGGAGATACATAATCCGGTCTCCTAAAGAGTCCATCACCTGGAGACTAAATTCCTCCATTATCAACCTCATAACTACCAGCAATCTTCTCTTTCTGTTTTAGGTTACTAGGCGACTTGTAATTAGCAGATAATTTTCTGAATTGATCTTCAAACTTCATTTCTAACCTCTCAATTCCAACCTCTAGGCCATGCTGTAATTCAGATGAAATCTCAGTGAATCTAGAGTTCGTACCTTCTCCTAGAGTAACGCATTTGACTCGAAGATCATCCATGGTGCCTTCCAGGTCGGACAGTCGCTCCTCCATAACATCAACCCTAATTTCAGGCTCGGTGGAGTTTGCTTGTTGTGCCTTCTTTCTGGAGGTCATTTTCGCCCAATTCGGTCCAGAACCAGACTCTAATACCAACTTGTGAGGTTCTCGAGATCTGAACTCACCTGAATACCTGAGAACAGAAGAGAATTGGCCGGAGAAGAGGTCGGCGATAGAAGAGAAGGAGAAGAAGATAGAAATTTAGAGAGAAATTGTTGTTTCATTCAAGAGATGCCAAATGAAATACAATTACAGCTTTATATAATATTAGGGTTAATTTGTAATAAGTGAAACTAATTAACCATCTACGCCAGCTAAGCTAACTGTGACACCCGTCCGTCAATGAGAACGCAGCTTGTTGATGACTAGGACAGCCAACTGGCCTGTAGAGTGGAACGTCAGTGTTCCACTTAATTCGTTCAAAACCAACGACTAACGCAATGGACGAACCAAATTATAAGCTCATTAGCTAATCCAACGGTAGCTGCTTCACTAGAGTTTCATGTCATCAGTTTTTGGCTAATTGCATTTTAGTCCAGGTAGATGAATTCTGACACATTCGTTCATCATAGTGAAGTGGGTGTGGACCGTGGATGTAGCCAATTTGGTGAACCACGTAAATCGTCGTGTTCTTGTTCGTGAATTTTCGTTTTGCTTTTCGTTGGGTTGTTGAATCGCTCCAGAGACGATCCTAAAAACTGGTATCAGACAAGCCTAGACATAATGGAGTTGCAGAGCGCATGAATAGAACACTCACAGAGCGTGCAAGGTGCATGAGGATACACGCTGGATTGCCTAAGTCATTTTGGGCTGAGGCAGTGAACACAGGTGCATACTTAATCAACAGAGGTCCATCGACAGCACTAGATTTTGGATTGCCTGAGGAAGCTTGGACAAGAAAACAGGTATGTTTGTCGCATTTGAGAAAATTTGGATGTACCCCTTATTTTCATGTTGATGCAGAACAGAGGTCCAAGTTAGATCCTAAATAGAAGAAGTGCGCGTTTATCGGATATGGCGTTAACAATTTTTGCTATCGATTTTTGGATTTTGACAAGCACAAGGTTGTTATAAGTATGGATGTGGTATTTAACGAGTCAGTTATGTACAAGGATTGGGAACAGGGACAGGTTTCAGAACAGAAGGAAACAGTAGAGCTTGAGATTGGAGATGTCCAGCCACAAGTTGAGGCCCCTGCTCCAGTACAAAGGTCAGAAGTTGAAGCGGTCGCTCCAACACGAAGAGTTTCAGGAAGGTCAACTAAAGGTCAGACTCCAGCTCGTTATTTATCATCATTGTCATATCTTTTGCTCACATATAGTGGTGCACCTGAGAGCTTCGATGAAGCAGTTCAGAGTGAAGCTAGAGTTAAGTGGTAGCTTGCAATGAATGATGAGATGCGGTCTCTCTACTCCAATAAGAAATGGGATCTTGTGGGGTTCCCTAGAGGGAAGAAAGCTTTGCACAACAAGTGGGTTTACAGACTTAAGGAGGAGCATGATGGATCAAAGAGGTACAAGGCTAGACTGGTGGTGAAAGGATTTCAGCAGAAAGCATGCGTAGACTTCACTGAAATCATATCTCCAGTTATGAAAATTTCCACCATCTGCACAGTACTTAGCATTGTGGCAGTAGAAGATTTGCACCTTGAGCAGGTAGATGTCAAGAGAGCCTTTCTACACAGAGATTTAGAAGAAGAAACCTATATGTTACAGCCACAAGGGTACAAAGCAGCCGGTAAAGAGAATATGGTGTGCAAACTAAGGAATAGTTTGTATGGCTTGAAGCAGGCATCGAGGCAGTGGTACTAGAAGTTTGATAACTTAATGTCTAGGCAAGGATACAAGAAGTGTCACGGGGATCACTGTTGCCACTTCAAGAGGTTCAAGAATTCTTACATTATTCTCTTGTTATAGGTGGATGATATGCTTGTTGCAGGATCAAGCATGGAGGAAATTCAGAAGTTAAAACAGAGCATGTCAAAGGAGTTCTCAATGAAGGGTTTGGGACCTGCGAAGCAAATCCTTGACATGAGAATCAACAGGGATAGAATTGGCAAGAAGCTAGTTTTGTCACAAGCTGATTATGTTCGAAAAGTCTTGAAGAGGTTTAACATGCATGATGCTAAACCACTGAGTACTCCGTTGGTGAGTCACTTCAAACTTTTGATAGACTAGAGTCCAGCTACAGATGAGGAGAAGGACTACATGGCTAAAGTTCCTTATGCATCTGCTGTGAAAATCTTAATGTATACTATGGTATGCACACGTCCAGATATTGCCCAAGTAGTGGGAGTTGTTAGCAGATTCATGAGAAATCCCTGTAAGGAGCATTGGAGAGATGTGAAGTGGATTTTTAGGTATCTGAGAGCGACACAGGATGTAGCTTTGTGCTATGGAGGGTCAGAGATCAGTTTGAAAGGATATGTTAACTCAGACATGGCTGGTGATGAGGACAGAAGAAAGAGCACTATAGGCTATGTGTTTACACTTGGCAGTGGAGCAGTCAGTTGGGTTTCGAGGTTGCAGAAAATTGTTGCCCTATCTACTATTGAAGCTGAATATGTAGCAGCTACGGAAGCGTGCAAAGATATGGTTTGGCTACAGAGTTTCTTGAGGGAAGAAGAAGAAGAAGAAGAAGAAGAAGAAGAAGAAGAAGAAGAAGAAGAAGAAGAAGAAGAAGAAGAAGAAGAAGAAGAAGAAGAAGAAGAAGAAGAAGAAGAAGAAGAAGAAGAAGAAGAAGAAGAAGAAGAAGAAGAAGAAGAAGAAGAAGAAGAAGAAGAAGAAGAAGAAGAAGAAGAAGAAGAAGAAGAAGAAGAAGAAGAAGAAGAAGAAGAAGAAGAAGAAGAAGAAGAAGAAGAAGAAGAAGAAGAAGAAGAAGAAGAAGAAGAAGAAGAAGAAGAAAAGTTGCAAGCTGTATAGTGACAGTCAGAGTGCAATTCATCTGGAGAAGAATTCCAGTTTTCATGCAAGGAAGAAACACATCGACATCAGGTATCACTTCATCCGTTCATTATTTCAGAAAGACGTGATTAAGTTGGAGAAGATCCACACGAGCCAGAATTCTACGGATATGTTTACCAAGGTTGTGACCTTGGAGAAGCTGAGAACCTGCTCGGCTTCGGTTGGCCTAATTACGTGTTGAGAGGCCAAGTCCACACTCATGGAGGATGTTGAATTGAAGCTGGGAGAAGTACACTGAGAGTTAATCAGTCTTCAAGTGGGAGATTGTTAAGTGTGAAGACTGTTTTGTAACCTAGTCTAAATTAGAGGGGCTTACAAGCAATTTCATGTTAGTTATCTCTATATATTATTAACCTAGCTCTAGGGTTAGGGTATCACATCAGAGAGAGAGGCTGAGATAGATCTGATTGTACTTTTCATCCGTTCATCATAGTGAAGTGGGTGTGGACCGTGGATGTAGCCAACTTGGTGAACCACGTAAATTGCCGTGTTCTTGTTCGTGTATTTTTGTTTAACTTTTTTTTTGCGTTGTTGAATCTATCCAGAGACGATCCTAACACGATGATCCCATATATTTCTCACTCTCTCTGTCGTAATCCCGCATCTCATTTACAGAAGAGCATGGTGTGGTTTCCAAGGCTGTGAAATGTATTTTAGGCCGCACGATGCAACCATTTTCAACCGTCCGATTAGGAGCAAGATGGAGGAGAGTTACTAATGTGGTTTGAACTTTGAACAACTGAAAGCCAAAATTCAAAACCTCTGATGAGTCAGATATCTGCTCTCTCCTAATGACGAATCAAGAACCCTCAACTGCTGGACACCCCAAGACCGGCAGCCCCAGGACAAGTCAAAGGTAATCCCAATCTCGCTCTCTCTTTCATCTATTTCTGTATAGTTTCATCTATTCTGCAATTTTGGTGGAGACACCTGTGTTGTTGATCTGTACCTAGGTTGTTCTATCCTCTGTTTTTTATAGTGTAAAAGAGTTGAAGTTAGGGAGCACACTGGGTTACAGGAGGAGTCCTCAGCCAGTGTAAGTTTGCCAAAATCTGTGTTTTTTTAGAATCTGTAGAATTTTAGAATTCTCAGCTATTGAACTCTTAGTATTTAAGTTATTTATAGCTTTAGTTCTCAGTTGGGTTTCTATGGTTTCAATTAATTCACTTGTAAACAATTTTAGGAAAAAATATGTTGTGTTTACGTCATTTTAATGATCTTAAGGCTAAAGTGGCAATGGTTTTGTTTAATTTCAGTTAATTAATCTGTCAGTCAGTGGCAGTACCAAGAAAATGTGCGAATAAGAGCTGTGTGCATCAAGTATATTTACCTCTATTAGTTTGGTTAAAGGTTATTTTGGATTTGTCGTCGCTTCATCTTGAATGGTTAAGAAGTATCGCACGTTGTTGCAGGGTATGATCTCGCAAGCAATAGGAAACGATAGTATGTTTCAACCGCAGTTGCGGTCGTTCTTGCCTTCACCAAGATCCTCATGAGCTCCTTCACGAGTTTCTCTCAAGTGGTAACAGTTTCTTTCATGAATGGTGGAGACTCAGGTATATGTAGTCCTGAATCGTGATAGTACGTTTTAAAGTTTTTCTACATTTGTTTGTTTAGATGAGTTTCGTTTGCGAATTCAGGTCTCTCACGGTGACGCCCTCTCACACTCAAAAGTTCGCCTCTTTGGTCGTCTCTGCATATCTTAAAGTGCTCTGTAAGAGTTTTCGCCAAAGATTAATTGTTCATACCTTAGGCTGCTAATCCCATTTTGTACTCTGCTATGAAGGTACAAATAGTAGCCCAAACTTCAGGGAGAACACTTTCATTGCTATGTGTTATGACAAACCACCTCACGAACGAAGAACGAATAAAAGAAGAACACATGATTTTACGTGGTTCGCTAGCGAAGAAATTCGCTAACTACGTCCACGGCGAAAAAGCACCCTTTATTCACTAAGAGGAACAATTACACTCTTGTTTGCATATCTAGTAGAGAGCCTACTAGCTCCTTTATATAGTACTAGTGAGGAGGTGAGAATCACCTCACTTGACAATGTGGGACAAATACACTCCACCGCCCCACTTTTTTTCCATAGCTACCCTACTGCCTTTGACCATAATTCAAAACCTTGGTCCAATTTGTTTCCACCGCCTTTGACTTTCACAATTCAAGGCACCTCAACAAATCTCAACCTTGACTTGAATTCTCCATCAACAATAGCTGCTCCTCTTCTCGTAAATAAAGCTACGTCTTCGGCGCACCCAATGTCTCTCGTCACAGAGACTCACTGAACCCCACCGGGTCCAACATGCCCATAAGGGCCTCACTGGCTCAAGATGTTGAGCAATTCCAGATAATGCTGGAACTTTCTCTTCGGAAACAGCTTGGTGAACATATCCGCGGGGTTGTTAGTTGTCCCCACCTTCTTCACCTTGATCCTGCTCTCGTTTCTCAGAAAATGATACCTTCTGTCGATATGCTTGGTCCTTTTATGATGAACCCGGTCCTTAGTCAAGCAAATCGCACTCAAGTTGTCACAGTTGACTATCGCTTGATCTTGAAGTAGGCCTAGATCATTGACCATACCTTTAAGTCATATTGCCTCCTTTGCTTCTTCCGTTAGAGCCATGTACTCTGCCTCCGTCCTCGACAAAGTCACCGTCGGCTGTAGCGTCGCCTTCCAACTTACAATAGATGCTCCAAGAGCAAATACATAGCCCGTCATTGATATTCTAATATCAAAATCCCCTGCATAGTCCGCATCCGAGAAACCAGCTACCAAGATGTCTTCATTAGCCCCATAACATAGGCCAATGTCTGACGTACCCTTAAGGTACCTGAATATGCATTTCACCGCCTGCCAGTGGTCCTTCTCTGGATGAGCCATTAAACAACTAACCACACTAACAGCGAGTGCTATGTCCGGTCAAGTACAGACCATAGCATACATGAGGCTTCCAACTGCGCTAGCATATGGAACCTTGGACATGTACTCCTTCTCCTCCTCAGTTTGAACGGTGTACATTCCTAACTTGCTGTTAGTCGCTGTAGGAGTATCTATAGCTTTAGCTGATAACATCCCAAATCTACTCAAGATCTTCTTGATGTATCCCTGCTGTGACAAGAAAAGCTTCTTCTTCGTCCTGTCTCTATAGATCTCAACTCCCAATATCTTCCGAGCAGCTCTTAGATCCTTTATTTCAAATTCTGCACTGAGAGACCTCTGCAAATCTCTAATGTCCTTGATATTCTGAGTTGAGATCAAAATATCATCCACATATAGAACTAGGTAGATACGTGATCCACTTAGCAACAACTTGTGATACACGCATCAATCATACTCGCACTTGTGGTAACCAATCTGCAACATGAAGTTGTCAAACCTCTTGTACCATTGCCTTGGCGACTGCTTAAGCCCATAGAGATATCTTTTCAGCTTGCACACATATTCTTCTTTTCCGGGAACTTGGAACCCCTCCTGTTGGCTAATGTATATTTCCTCCTCCAACTCTCTGTGCAGGAAAGCTGCCTTGACATCCAATTTCTCAAGCTCTAGGTCGTGGTGTGCCACTAAAGTTAGTAACACCCGGATAGAAGTATGTCTGACCACCGGTGAGAAGATCTCGTTGTAGTCAACTCCCTCTTTCTGACTGAACCCTCTTGCAACTAGCCTTGCCTTATACTTGATTCCCTCCTGACACGATTTCTTACGTGTATACGCAAGTGCACGGTCGAAGTAATAAAGATTGAGTATTAAAACTCAGGTTGTCGAACCCACAGGGAAATAGACGACTACTAGCTAATTAAGAATTAATTAGAAGATACTTAAGTAACCGGTAAGAAGTGTTTGATTTTATAACGTTGTCGCCCACAAACAAGCGACGAAATTAAATAACCAGTAACTAAATATTTTTCAAGGGTTTTCAATTTTAAACAAAAATGAATTGTGATTTGATTACGATTAATGAGGAAGAACTAGGTAATTGATGTCCCTAGGGTTGTTAACGATTTCCGGAATTATGCATGAAACACTCTACTCACGTTCTAGTTATATCGGGTAATACTCATCACGATCTTCTCTCGATCTCACGTGAATTTGTGTAAACAATAGATTTCGGGTCCTCTCGGTCCACCTCCGTCTATCACTACAATCTAATTGATTTGTTAGGCTCGTTCACCGGGTCCTATCGGTCCACCGAATTCACTAAGTTCTAACAAAAATCAATTGAAACTACCCTCACACGATTAATCAAGTTTCTATCTCCTCTCGGTCTCAAGAAACTACAAGATCACCTAACTATTCTTTAACACGTCTCAATGAGCTCACTTTCGTGCAACCCTATCAACAAGTAATATTGTACGGGTGATCAAGCCAAGAACATTAATAATTAAGTACAAGAATAGATAAGCTAACAAGAACGTTCATAGAATTTAAGCAAAAGCATGCATCAAGTCCAAAATCCGGAAAATCATCCAACAAACCCTAGTTTCTCATCAATCACCTAGCTTTAAGAAGTTTAGCTAGACATAATATTGTTCAACATGATCAAAATATTGAAGTTCATGAAGAATAGAAGAAGAAAAGATGATCAAACGCTTGAATCTTCAATGTAGTTGATGATCCTTGCTCCAAGCTTGTTCTCCCTTCTTCCCTAGCTCCAAAATCTTCAAAGATGCGTCAATATCTTGCTCTTAGGCCGTTCTCCCCGTTTTCTACCAGCTGGGCACGTTTTTAATGAAAATATGCCGAATTTGCACTTCAGCCCCTCCACTTTGTAATTCCCGGACAGAATTCTTTTCTGATTTTGCGCGGGCTGTATCTCCCTCATACGGACTCGCCTTCGGGCCTACCATATACCGTTGGAAAGCTACGGATGTCTACTTTCCAATGCCGCAAGCCTTGCTTCAAAATTACTTGTAGATTTTCCTCGGCATTGAAAAGAGTGCAGGCTGGTCAGGAGTGACTTTTCCAACTTCGCTTCGTTTTTGCGTCTTCCTTTCTCCTCTTCATCTAGCTCCATTCCAAGCATATCCAAGCATCTCATAAGCTCCATTGCACCTATTTTACCTGAGATACACAACACTAAACAACCTGTGCAATTATCATAGCAAATATGAGAGAAAACATGCACAAATAAGCTAGAAACACAACTTTTCACTCTTAGGCTTAGAAATAGTCAAATTCACATATTTGTGCAAATATAACATCTAAATCATGTGAAATAAGACTAATACAAGTACTAAGAAAGTATAATAATAACTCCTAAAAGAGAGTTATCAAATACCCCCACACTTACCTTTTGCTCGTCCCGAGTAAAACCACTATTTACTAGCCGACTCAAGACACAACCGACACAAGACTCGACAATGCAACAATATGATGCAAATGCAAACTACGACTCGATCCTACACAAACACATATATACGCAAAACACACTTTTTATCTTTTTGGTTGAGATCGGGCAATCTCCATTGGCTTAAATCGATTATCATGAAGTGATGAGAATCCTAGGAACAAAGCATGAGTTGAAACTAAACTCGACACCACGACTCTCCCCTAGCTAGTATAGAAAGCCTAACTTTACTAAGTACAAGAGTACGCTACCTCTTCGCGTGTGCCACGAAATAAGAGACTACGCTAGGCAAAGCCACATCCAAGGTCCGAGCTCCTAATCCGCTAACGGTTTTCACATGATGAGGCTTAGGGACATAGAGATAATCTCGTCGAAATCAAGTCCTAAGCGTCACATTCTCACATCAAAACCCACATCTCACACACCCTCACCACGATGATAGGAACCAAAACCCAAAGCTCACCACCTCCGGCCCTCAATTCCCTCAAACCCCGGTACACCAGTGATCTCCGTGGCCATCGTCGTTTGTCGTGCATGAAACATGAACCGTCGTCGTCAAAGTAGCTCCACCACTCGTTTTAATTCAATTCCAACTCAAACTTTATTTCATCTCTCCTTTTTCTTTTTCTCTCATTTTTTTCTTTTCTTTTTTCATTTTTTTTTTCACAATTCTCTCAAAATACCATCAAAATCCAACAATAATATCCGAGTGGTCTTCAAATAACAATCAAATATGCTAGGAGAAGGAAACACGTAAATCGATGAATGAATATCACATAAAAAATCATCTCCTCCTAACTCAATCAATGTCCATGTCAAATCCAAGCCGCAAAATCAATGAAGCACATGTGTGGGAGTGGAGTCGTCGCAAGCTCACACTCAATGTCCGAAGTCAAAAGTCGACACCCCCACACTCGAATGTAGCCATATCCCCTCTCAAGTAGTCCCGAAGATGAATGTATCTCGTGCCTAATCCAAACGATCCTCCTACACCAAAGTAATCAAAACCGGTACCTAGCACGATCCACCAATTAAGTTCTCCCAACCCAATTCCGTGCGTATTAGATTCACGCACTCACGGCTCTCCACAACTGTGTCCATGATGTAATGGCATGGAACACCGCCACACCGAAGTGCGCAAGCCTACTCACTCACCCTCGCATCCCCTCGTAGATAATCAATGAAGTGCAAGCGAGATGTAGAACTCAACGAATTGTATAATCACTCCCTCATCGAACCCCCTCAACTACACAACCCCCTCGTGACGCACTAGAGTGGTGATTCTAATCAATTTGTGATGAAGGCCAAGAATCGTCACCCTAGGTCCGAAGGCTAGCAAAGAATCCAAGGTTCAAATTGGGGCGTCTAATGGTCCTACAAGGTGAGTTCTAAAAGCAGTGAGTGCTCTAATACACGTCCTCGCACAGCTGTTTCGTGTGCCACTACGAGGCGGGTTGGCGACTACCTAAGACGTACACATGGATGTTCGGCTTGTTTAGCTCACACCTGGCTCAGCTCTTGTAAGAAAATAGGCACACACTTTGACTTTGAAAATCACGTAAGTGTTAGAAATAGGTAGGCACTCCCGTAAAGAAAGTCTCTCTATACCTACTAGGGGGGACTCACGTTGTCACTCTCGGTCGCAAGTCATGCTCTACGCCTAAAATCCTCACACTTCGCGATTTATCAAATTTTAGCCTCTTTCGATTGCCCTTTTTCTCAAATTTTCTCTTTTTACTTTTTTTTTTTTTATTTTTTTTTTTTTATTTTTTTTTTTTTTTGGATTTTTCAATTTTTTGATTTTTTTTTCTTCATATAATCCCTACACTACATGCAAGCCGACACGAACGAAACTACACAAAACATTCGATAGGGTAGGTAGACTCAAATAAGAAAACGTGCAATATTAAACACAAACACAAACAAGTATATACACGACTAACACAACACAATATGACATACTATCACAATATCACGACACTGACTACATAATTAGACACAATACGACACAAACAACTATATGCAAACATGGCGATGCAGACACTGACTGGCTAGCAAATAGCTAAAATCCCCCCACACTAGACTGCTTCGTTGTCCTCAACGAATTTAGAGATCAACCAAGAAGACTCGGCATTCAAATGTGAGGGGCGGTGATTCTACTCGGAGTTAAAGTCACGGCACAAGAAGGTAGCTACAACAAATTTAGAGATAATTCAAGCTACGTGCACGTGACAAGTTGTGTGTACCGAAATTAAGCAAGTACTCAAGTAATTCCCTAGAATTCTAAAAATAAAATCCTAGAGCAAGTACGATATGCCTAAACGGTAAGTAAAGAGAGAGAAGAATACTCACAACCGACACAAGGTCGGGGACGAAATCCGATAGGTGCTGACTGAGATAGCAAGAACAATCCCCAAGCAAACATTGCACGGAACAATGCAAGCTCCCTTGCGGTCGAGTGTGCGAAACACACCGGGGTCGATTGATCCATTGCTGCAGACGGAAAGAGAACGAAGAATCCCCGAACTCGCAATGTGAGTTCCCGTAACGGTCGAGTGTGCGGGGTAGCACACCGGGGTCGATGTCTTCGACAAATTTCTGATTTGATACTTCTCTTGCGAACTCGGACAAAGAACAACACCTCGATCACTTTGCAGTATATTCAGTTTCGTGCTTAGTCCTTTCTCAAAGTCCCACAAGCCAAACCCTTTTATCCTGAAGTGTGATAGTGTGCAATTGACATGTTTTGGCTAGGAAATCGCCAGTAACAATAAGTTCAAAGTCACAAACTCCTCATGTTAAAGCAAAGAGCAAAGAAGAAATTGTCGTAACACAATTGGCACAGTATTTCCTTTAAGTGTCTTGACAATTAGCACAATAGCTCCATTAGTAACCTTCCTCAAAACCCAGTGAATTGAAAATTCGTCATAGACACGGCTGAACCCAAATTGTATTCAGTCCTAGCAAATGGTGTTGTTTCAACCACAGAGGTTCCCCGTCAATTAAGGGCTGGTGATGTGCTGGATGGAATCAGGAGATGGGTTTGGGTTCACCATTCGGCGGTCACGGCTGTGGTTAATGGTGGCTGCGGTCGGTAAATTCTGCGCCGACGGTGGGGTTTTGGCCGGAGTTCATGGCTGTGGGAGGACCAACACCCAAGCCTACCTAACTAACAACCTTCACCATCCCAACACCACAATAACCACCAACACATCAGCCACACACCTGAACCACATATGACCAGATTACAACCACCTACATACCACTTCACTTCACCACCTCTTGAACCCACCTGTAAAACAGAGCCATGGCCGAACCTGAACCCGACCTGCCTCTTACCTCCACACAAATCACCTCTGCCACATATAATCACCAGGACCATTGACCTGCAAACAACCCAGATCGTGCACCAAAATCCAGCAGCAGAAGCAACAGAGAAGAAGAGGAGTCAGTTGATTGAGAGAGAGAGGCGGTGATGGGTTTAATTGGGGTGCTGATTCGACGGGAGAACAGGGGATGTAGCAGCGGCGATTCGTTGGTGGTCCAGAGGGCGGCTGCTTCGTGGTCAGATTGGAGAGAGGGTGGGCTGCTGGGGTCGCTTTGGTCGCCGGAGTGAAGAGCATCCGCCGGATTGAGAGAAAGATGTCGCCGGAATTGAAGAGAGAGACCGCCGGAGGGAGGACCGGCCTGAGAACCACCTCGAAACCGCCGGAATTTGGGCCGGCGGTGTGGATGGTCTTTTGAGACTTGAACCCGACGGGAAGAGGGAGTACCGGGACCTGCTGGGTCGCCGGAGTGAGAGAAGTCGCCGGAGATTCAAGAGGCCGCCGTGAACTCGCCAGAAATCGGTTGAATCGCCGGAGATTCAGACGAGCTTGCAGAGAGATTTGAGGGTTTGAGGGTGCTGTGTTGGAAAGAGGAAGAACAAGCCCCAGTATAGCCCGATGTGTCTTCTAAACTATGCCTGAATTACCAAAAATACCCCCGAGTAATGAAGGAAATATCGCCCCTGCACATAATGGTCGTACAACCACTTGTACTGGTCGTGTGACCAGCAGAAGCCATGTTTTGCGAGTTCTCCATATTTTGACTAAGTACAAAGTGGTCCTACGACCAGTTGGCTGATCATAAGACCAGTCTGGGGCAGGAACTGCTTTTTTTTTTTTTTTTTGATCCGTTTCCTTTGCTTGATCTTCGAGGGTCCTTAGCTTGAATTTCATGTTCCTCTTTTTGTTCTTGAGCCAACTTTTCGTGACAAAAACTCGACACGCTTTCTTACACCCTCGGAAATCTCCTCGTGATCACATCTTTCTCGTTCAATTTCCGCCTTTCTCTTACGTCTGAATTCCGATGCGCGCATTTCCATGCGAGTCTACGCACATCAAGAAGGGGAGTCCGAATCTCGTAATAACCTGCAAACCTGCGGAGACTCAATTCAAATGTCAAATTCTCGCTCTCTCACCTCTCAGATAACAAAACGGAATTAAAAACGCACACAACAGTATTTAAAACACAATCTCAACACTAATGCATAAAATACGTTGGGTTGCCTCCCAACAAGCGCTTTGTAATTTACGGTCGACGGCCCGACCCAGTTACCTCCCGAAGCTCAGAAAGGTGGTTTGGCAGGTCGTGTCGCATCCAACTTCTGGCGCTGGATATTCATGACTACCTCGTGCGCCTGCACACTCGATTCTTTACCCTTAGGATCTGGCGGATCTCCTTGTGTCAGCTCTGAAATTCCAAGCACAACTTTCACAGGAAATGGCAAGTCTGGCTTCACCTCATAAGTGTACTGAGGAGTCGGTTTGAAAACCTGAAAGGTCTCAACAGTATCGTTGACCCTCATGATCAACTCTCCATTCTCCACATCAATTAAAGTCCGACCAGTAGCCAGAAAGGGCCTACCAAGAATGATCGGAACGTCACCAACTGGCATGTCAAGGATCACAAAATCAGCTGGCATGATCAAACTACCAACCCTCACAAGTAAGTCTTCTACCACCCCAATGGCCTTCTTGGACGACTTATCTGCGAACTGCAGATTGATCCAGGTTTTACTAGGCTCCCCCACACCTAGCTTTTTAAATACTGAAAGCGGCATCAGGTTGACACTCGCCCCCAAATCACATAGAGCCCTGCCTGTATATGCCCCACCAAGTGTAGCCTCAATCACAAAACTACCTGGATCTTTCTTCTTCTTGGGTAGCCCATGCAAGACACAAGAACTCACCTGCTCATTCAGTTTCACTGTCTGAAAGTTATCCATAGCTTTTCTCCCATAGATTGCATCCTTGATAAACCGCGCATACTTAGGCATTTTCTGCAGCGCTTCAATCAACGGAATGTTTATGTGCAGTTTGGAGAAAATATTGAGAAATCTTCTGTACTCCTCAGAGTCATCCTTCTTCTTTCTAGTTTTCAATGGAAAAGGTACATCTTTAGAAGAAGAGGGTGGTGGTAATACCTCATTGGAATTTTCCTCATCATGTGGAGTCATGCCCTTTGATTGGGGGACCATGACAGGTGTCTTCTCAGAATCGAAGACCTCATGCTCCTTAGCCTTTGATGCTTCTGCTCTGGCATGGCTCGGGTATGGTGGATCAGTCAACGAAACCCCGCTGCGAGTGGTAATGGCATTTACCTGGCGCACATTCTCTGTGTCAGACGGTAGAGAACCAGGTGCTCTAGCAGATAATTGCGTTGCAATTTGCCCAACTTGAACCTCTAGTGCACGAAGAGAAGTCTTTGTAGCCTGCAAATCAGAAGACATCGCATTGACTGTCGTGGTCATATCGTTCATGTTGTTGCTCAGCTGTGTCAACGCCTTAGTGAGTACAGAAATCTCTGGGTTTGGCGCTACAACAGCCGGTGGTGGAGCCTGCGACACTGGTGCTTGTGGCATGTGCTGAAACCCAGGTGCGTATATAGCTCCAGACTGATCCCCATACCTGAAACCTGGATGATCTCTTGTGCCTGGTCTGTAGTTCCCTTGGTTCCAATTCTGCCGCTGTCCTTGTGCCCCCACAAAGTTCACATCTTCACTTGCAATCTGGGCCAAGGCTGAATCAAATTCCTGCTCCTCTACTCTTGCAACTGGCTTATGATCCCGATACACATGCTTGGCTAAATCTGACACCATCTTGCTGATCCCAGTCTTCCATTCATTATCTTGCGCCTCAGGCAATGCCGAAAGTCTTCTAGAATCATAAAACTGCGTATCCTGCTTGGCTAGCTGTTTCATAAGTGCATATGCTCCTTCCTTGTCAACAGAGTACAGAAAATTGCCTCCAGCTTCTCTGTTAACCAGCTCCTGGTTATGGCGTTCTAAGCCATGGTAGAAGACCTGCAAAATTTTGTAGTCCCCAAAATCGTGATTTGGGCACTTCCTGATCAAATGCATAAATCTATCCCACGCCTCTACCACGGTCTCATGGGCCTGCTGCTGAAAGCCAAGGATATCACCTTGTAATTGAATCACCCGCTGAACTGGGTAAAACTTTGCCATGAATTCATCCACACATTGAGCCCATGTAGTGATTGAATCCGGAGCTCTCGACTCAAGCCACTTCTTAGCTGTACCTTTCAAACAATAGGGAAATAGAATAAGTTTCAATGCCTCTGGAGTCACGTTCTTATACTTCACAGTCTTGATATAAGCATTGAACTTCCCAATGAAATCGTTGGGATCCTCATCCTTGTTCCCATAAAACTGGAACTGATTGGTGACTGTCTGGATTCTAGCTGGCTTGAGATCAAAATGCTCAGCCTGTATGTCTGGCACTACAATTGCCGGATTGTGTCCATACGTGGACGTTTGGAATTTCTCCACAATAGCCTGCCCAGACTTGTTGTACGGTGTCTGGGCGTTGCGATCATTCAACAGTTTCGCCAACTCTTCCATTTTCTCATTGAGCTGCGCGTTGGTCAATTGATCACCCATAGTGCTCTGTTTCTGTCTTCTCCTCTGATCTCTGAATAACTGCTCTGGGTCTTCAAGTGGGGGCACAAGTTCCCTAGGGATCCTGGGCATACACTGATGACCTGAAAAGCAGACTCAAATACAAGTGAGAAAACAAGTAACTAATTAAAAAAAAAGTAAAAGAAATATCCTAAATCAATTTCTACTAAACTAATAAACCGTTAAAGTCCCCGGCAACGGCGCCAAAAACTTGACACGATTTCTTACGTGTATACGCAAGTGCACGGTCGAAGTAATAAAGATTGAGTATTAAAACTCAGGTTGTCGAACCCACAGGGAAATAGACGACTACTAGCTAATTAAGAATTAATTAGAAGATACTTAAGTAACCGGTAAGAAGTGTTTGATTTTATAACGTTGTCGCCCACAAACAAGCGACGAAATTAAATAACCAGTAACTAAATATTTTTCAAGGGTTTTCAATTTTAAACAAAAATGAATTGTGATTTGATTACGATTAATGAGGAAGAACTAGATAATTGATGTCCCTAGGGTTGTTAACGATTTCCGGAATTATGCATGAAACACTCTACTCACGTTCTAGTTATATCGGGTAATACTCATCACGATCTTCTCTCGATCTCACGTGAATTTGTGTAAACAATAGATTTCGGGTCCTCTCGGTCCACCTCCGTCTATCACTACAATCTAATTGATTTGTTAGGCTCGTTCACCGGGTCCTATCGGTCCACCGAATTCACTAAGTTCTAACAAAAATCAATTGAAACTACCCTCACACGATTAATCAAGTTTCTATCTCCTCTCGGTCTCAAGAAACTACAAGATCACCTAACTATTCTTTAACACGTCTCAATGAGCTCACTTTCGTGCAACCCTATCAACAAGTAATATTGTACGGGTGATCAAGCCAAGAACATTAATAATTAAGTACAAGAATAGATAAGCTAACAAGAACGTTCATAGAATTTAAGCAAAAGCATGCATCAAGTCCAAAATCCGGAAAATCATCCAACAAACCCTAGTTTCTCATCAATCACCTAGCTTTAAGAAGTTTAGCTAGACATAATATTGTTCAACATGATCAAAATATTGAAGTTCATGAAGAATAGAAGAAGAAAAGATGATCAAACGCTTGAATCTTCAATGTAGTTGATGATCCTTGCTCCAAGCTTGTTCTCCCTTCTTCCCTAGCTCCAAAATCTTCAAAGATGCGTCAATATCTTGCTCTTAGGCCGTTCTCCCCGTTTTCTACCAGCTGGGCACGTTTTTAATGAAAATATGCCGAATTTGCACTTCAGCCCCTCCACTTTGTAATTCCCGGACAGAATTCTTTTCTGATTTTGCGCGGGCTGTATCTCCCTCATACGGACTCGTCTTCGGGCCTACCATATACCGTTGGAAAGCTACGGATGTCTACTTTCCAATGCCGCAATCCTTGCTTCAAAATTACTTGTAGATTTTCCTCGGCATCGAAAAGAGTGCAGGCTGGTCAGGAGTGACTTTTCCAACTTCGCTTCGTTTTTGCGTCTTCCTTTCTCCTCTTCATCTAGCTCCATTCCAAGCATATCCAAGCATCTCATAAGCTCCATTGCACCTATTTTACCTGAGATACACAACACTAAACAACCTGTGCAATTATCATAGCAAATATGAGAGAAAACATGCACAAATAAGCTAGAAACACAACTTTTCACTCTTAGGCTTAGAAATAGTCAAATTCACATATTTGTGCAAATATAACATCTAAATCATGTGAAATAAGACTAATACAAGTACTAAGAAAGTATAATAATAACTCCTAAAATAGAGTTATCACCTCCCCAGCTGTAGTTCATTCCTTTCTTCTGAAGACCCATTTGCAACTGAATATCTTCCTTCCCGCTGGAAATTTAACAAGCTCACAAGTTGAGTTCTTTCTAAGAGACTTCATCTCTTCTCCCATCGCGGCAATCCATTGTAGTGACTCAGAACTAGATATAGCGGCCTTGTACGAAGATGGCTCGTCCTCTACCTCTTCCGCTACCTGTAATGCATATCCCACCATACCATCATCTGTGTATCTCGTCGGAGGCTTTATGACTCTCCTTGGTCTTCCTTTAGCAATACTTTGATGAATCGGTTCCTCTGGTGTAGATGCATCCTCACTATCGGACTCTTCTGCTTCTTCCTCTTCTGCTTCTGGCGGTGGTGTAGGGATTTCGGAATCCTTAGGATCAGTAGGATCCGACTCTCCCTCCACCTTCTTCTTTTCACCTCCAAGCTCCACCTCCAGGGAGTTATTCAACATATGAGTCTCATCAAAGACTACACTTCTGCTAAGTATAATCTTGTTGTCTGCCCATATCTTGTATCCCTTCACACATGTTCCGAAACCCATGAATACTTCCTTCTTAGCCCTTGGTTCTAGTTTGCCATCATCAACGTGATAATAGGCAACACAACCAAAAACTCTCAAATCCGAGTAATCCACTGCATTACCGAACCAAAAATCCATAGGAATCTTGCATCCTATGCTTGTGTGCGGGCTCCGATTTATGAGATAGCATGCCATGGAAACTTCCTCTCCCCAAAAACCTCTAGAAAGACCTGCATTCAAAAGCATGCACCTTGCTTTCGCTAAAAGTGTCTGATTCATTCTCTCGGCTACACCGTTCTGCTGCGGTGTGTGCCGAACGGTGTGATGGCATGCTATTCTCTGATCCTGGCAGAATCCATCAAACTCTGATGAACCGAACTCTAAGCCGTTGTCCGTGCGCAGCCTCTTCACCTTCTTTCCCACCTGATTATCGACTAGTGTCTTCCACTCCTTGAATCTTGCGAAGGCTTCACTCTTGTGCTTCATCACGAATATCCAAGTCATCCTGGAGTAGTCGTCTATGATGCTTAGAAAATACCTGTACCCGCCAATCGCCTCAACTCGAGATGGACCCCAGCAATCCGAATGGATATAATCAAGAGTACCTTTCGTTATGTGAACCGCCTTAGGGAACTTGCTACGTTGTAGCTTCCCATACACGCAGTGCTCAAAAAACCCTAGGCTCTTGGGTACATGCCCGGTGAGATAGCCTTTCTTGTGAATTTCCTGCATTCCACGTTCACTCATATGACCGAACCTCATATGCCACAGCTTAGTTAGATCAGCTTCCTTAATCTCGGCTGAGACAACTCCAGCAGAACCTGTGATCGTCGAACCTTTCAACATGTACAAAGTCCCACTCTTGACTCCCCTAAGAATCACCTTAGAACCCTTGCAGACTTGTAGATCTCCACCTTCACCTTTGAAATTGTATCCCTTGCTGTCGAGTTGACTCAAGGAGATCAGATACTTCTTAATAAGTGGTACATGTCTGACCTGCTCCAAGGTACATAAATTCCCTTTATTCGTCTTCAATCTAGCTGAGCCGCTCCCAATCACCTTACAGACGACTCTGTTTTCCATGTAGACAAACCCTCCATCCGTTTGGTCGTACGTCGAGAATAGCTCCCTGTTAGAAAAAATATGATAGGAAGCTCCGGAATCAAGGACCCATGGATCTTGAGAGTGCGTGACAACATACGCCATTAGAACGTAATATCCTCAGACGCGTTACCTTGTTCTGCTACGGATTCGGATCCATTCTGCCCCTGTTGACCTTGTTTTGGTCAATCTCTCTTCCAGTGCCCCTTTTCCTTACAAAAGACACAGCCATCCTTGGTTAACTTAGAACCTGAGAACTGCTTTTTCTTGTTCTTCTTACCCTTCTTGCTTCCTCTCGTTGCCATCAGTCCGGAAGCATGGTCCTCTGTACCTTTGCCTGCACCCTTATGTCGTAGTTCCCTAGCATGGAGCGCCGATCTGACCTCCTGTAGGGATAATTCGTCCTTGTTCACTATGAACGACTGAAAGAAGTTCTCCATATGATGGAGATAACGAGATAAATAACAAGAGTGCGGCATCCTCATCACCCACCTTCTCGCCAATATTACGCAAGTCTAAAAACATTGTATTTAATTGATCAAGATGGTCCTTGAGAGCTGTACCTTTGTGAATCTGCAAAGTAAAGAGCCTTTTCTTTAGCATCAAATTGCTAATGAGACTCTTCGTCATGTAGAGACTCTCCAACTTGAGCCAAATACCTAATGCTTCCTTCTGATCTGCGACCTCGCTGATCACGTCATCCGATAAGCACAACATAATCGTTGTATGTGCCTTATCCTCCAATACCTTGAACTCCGATGATGCAACATTTATGCCTCCCTTGTCCGCGGTCAAAGGTGCCCACAAGCCTTGCGATTTGAGCAAAGCCTCCATCATCATCTTCCACAGACTGAAGTTGTTCCCTCCTGTGAACTTGTCGATCTTCAACATCGATCCGGACATCGTTCTTGGTGAATCTTAAACCCTAGTCGCGTACTTCAGCTAGATCGCAAAACCCTAGCTTTGATTTCACCAAGTTGTGAAACCCTAGCTTTTCTCCGCCTTGATCTTGATCTTGAAACACCGCCTAACCTGGGCTCTGATACCAATTTTATTATGACAAACCACCTCACGAACGAAGAACGAAAAAAAAGAAGAACACGGGATTTTACGTGGTTCGCTAGGGAAGAAATTCGCTAACTACGTCCACGGGGAAAAAGCACCATTTACTCACTAAGAGGAACAATTACACTCTTGTTTGCATATCTAGTAGAGAGCCTACTAGCTCCTTTATATAGTACTAGTGAGGAGGTGAGAATCACCTCACTTGACAATGTGGGACAAATACAATCCACCGCCCCACTTTGTTTCCTTAGCTACCCTACTGCCTTTGACCATAATTCAAACCCTTGGTCCAATTTGTTTTCACCGCCTTTGACTTTCTTAATTCAAGGCACCTCAACACTATGAAGGTAAACAACGATGTTTTGATAATACATTAGATGGATACATTAGCTTCTGAATACATTTGATGAAACTTCATTTCTTTGCCAGGGTTTGATTTTTTGTCACTTTTTTGTGGTAACCATGAGATTTTGACATTTACGATTCTATTTTCATTGATTAATGGGTTAAAGACACTTTGCACTTCTTCTTCTCGCCCGTCGCTGCTTCTCCTAAAGTGAAACCCATATTTCTCTTCCTTTCCCCTTGCCTCCCACCATCCCCAGCTGTAGCCACCACCGTTAACCATAGCTCGGTACCACACCCATTGTCGAACCCAATAAATTTGAGAGGTACTCCAAATAGATGAATGGGAACACAGGAGAGCAGGGTTGGAAATCAAAACCTGGGTGCCAGATATGCGTATATATTTTGATATGAATTAGTTTTATACGAGCTTGGCTATTCAAGACTACTATGAGATATGGTATGAATGGTATGGATTCTCAAAGAAGATAGGAAGTTTTGGGATTTCAAAATTTGTGTGTTAGTGGTGGGTGGCGGTGATAATGGATTTAAAGAGGGATAGTGTTCATTGATTCAAAAAGGGATAGGGAGATTGATTTATAAGTGGGTTGTAATTGTGTTAGTTGGTTAGGGGTACTGTGGACTTTTGATAATTTCTTGCCGTGAAATCTTGGGATATTTAGCTACAACTCTCATCTTAATTTGGTTTCAAGAATCAGTCTCTAGCAGCCCTAAATTCTCTTCTAAAGTTGGTGTTGTGGATGTGTGTATACTTACAAGCTGAAAATTTTGTTTTTTTGGTAAAAGATAAGGACTAATATTGAAGAACGCTCCCGGCAGGTTACATATAGAGATACAAGCCTACACACCTATTTTACAACCCTAACCAGCTACTAGATACAAAGCTAGCGAAACAAACAACAAAATAGTCAAGCTAGTAGTCTGAACAAACCATAAGGTAGACAGGCACAAAAAGAGCTATAAAACAAGAAAACTACTATATAAGTCTACGAGATGCATCTTTCGCCAAATGATGAGCTTCGAAAACTTGTCCAAGGGGAACTTTGACTAAGATGCAATCATTAAAGTTTATAACCTCCTGCCGAATAGGATACAAAGCGGGAGCGCCCTTGAAAGAGCTGCAATTAGTCCCATGCAATATTTTGTAGGATACGAGACTGTCAGTAAGTATCGTTGTTGTCATCATATTTAGCTGTCGAGCAAGTAAAATATCATAGTAAATAGCTAGCAACTCCATTTTTAGCGGAGAAGCTGCAGTGCAAGTACGGTAATAATAAAAGGGAGGATTGGTAGTATGACGAATAAAAACTCCAACTGCTCCTTACTGTGATGATTGCTTCCAAGCTCCGTCCACTGTTACGCTTCCATCAAGGCATGGCGGGGCAAGGCAGGCTTGTTTATATTTAATGGAAAAGGGAGGGTGCTGTTGTGCTCAGGAAGAGATTTTGGAGGGGTTTTGGAGGCTAGGGGATGAGCGCTTGTAGTAGCATAACTCCTGAAGCGATTGACGATATTATTCTTCCACTGTTGAAACTTCCCAGAGCTTCTGCCTGTGTATGACATCATTTCTCGCACGCCATTTAGCCCATAAGAAGGAGATGCTTTGTTCAAGAATGATGTCTTGGCACCCCTCTACCCGTCGGCCACCAAGAGGGTCCGAACCCTCTTTCTTGGTGATTTGGTGCGTGATTTCTTCTTCCTCTTCCATTCTTCCTAGCTAGCACAAGGTGTTTGGAAGATCTAGATCTCAACCCTAGGCGTGGATCAACCGTAGAGACATGATACTTTTCGCGTTTGAAGTCATCAAAGGAGACCTACAAGGTACATAACACGAATCATTTACCATCGTCGTGATTTCTCTTCCTGTAGTCCTTGGAGGGTCTTGATCGGATAAATAATTGTTTATTCCGCTGCGTATCCATGATCAAAACCCTACAGCGTCCTCGGAGTTCATCCCGTCCTCCTCATTTTCCTTATAATTGTTTATCTCCCTCTTGCAAATCAAGAGATGTGTGTTATCGTCTAAATCCAGGTAAGTACTAATAAGTGTCTAGTAAGTTATATCTAAAACTTCTACCCTTCTACCTGTCTAGATCGGCCTTAAGAATTATCATTTCTTTAATTTTGTTTTGCGTTAGATTTTTTTTTTATGACATCCCACCTACTGGAGGCTATTAAATCTTGAACACTAGAATTTCTCTCTCAGATAATCAAACCCTCTAGGTCCCTAGCCATTTTTTAATAGGAGTTTGTGTGTGTCGCTATGTGTATTCACTGTGTATACATACCATATCTAATAAAGCTAAACCCTTGTTAGGTTGTTCTTTGAATCTACATATCTTGTGTCCATAGATCTATGTTTCCCCTCTTTCTTAGGGAGGTATTCTCCCCTCTCTTGTAGGGACTTGTCATATCACCTAGTGCTCCCTTATACCTGTTGATTTTCTACCTCTATAAACAAACAATTTCGTATAGAGTTTGTTCACTGACGAACACGGTGACAAACTTGTTCTCTCTGAGATCTCTTTTACTGATGAAAAGTTTTATCCCAAAATGAAGGTTGTTATACATTTTTATGTTTTTCTCAACAGAGAAAACAATTGCACCACTAAAAATCACTACACATGCTGGCATGCTTATACAATACCTTATACAATTCAATCCTGGCTTCTAACTTCTAAGGATCTTTATGGGATCTCTAGAGGTGTAATTAACCAGCATAGGCCCAATTTGTGTCTTATAATACTTCCTCACTTTGTTTCTAAAACCCAGGCCCTGCTCTTTAATTTTGTGGTAATAATTGTTAAGCCCAACCATCAAAACTTCAAAACCTGAAGCCTTGAGCCTTGAAATTTTATAGTCCCTAAGGATCAAGTATAGGCTGTTGTCCCCAAAACTATCTTTCTCTGTTTCTAAATTACGTATTAGTGTTATTATTCCTTCCTTCCTTAGACAAAATCTGATCTGGCTACACGATGAGATCACAAATCAAATCAAAGGGATCATCAGGAACAAGAGATAGTTGGTCCGGAACAGCAGTAATCAGACGACGATATAGTGAGTCCGATTATGGATTAATGATGTACGAAAAGAAGAAATCGGGAACAGGAGAGGGTAGTAGGTTTTCAGTAGCAGGAGGAGGAATCGGGCGGCGATGTAAGCGGAAAAAGTTGGAAGAAAGGTTGAGTTGGATAGAAGAGGCTGGTTTCTCAATAGTTGCTGCATCTGATTTGGATAATTCGGCCGCCTACAATTCCTTACCTGTATTGTATATTCGCACTTCTGTCAGAGAAGGTGGAACGAATAAATTGCTGTCCCAGTGGTATGCCATTCCTCCACCACAAGATTTGGAAGTTGGTTCACATCACGCTCAAATAGAACCACTTACAAGGAGGACGGGGAAGAAGCATGAGAGGAATCGGTATCCTTCTCTCTCGCCAGCATTTGGTAAGATGCCTAGGGATGTCCTCCCTAATGGCGTGACTGTAGCTTTGCTACCTCGCATCTACTTGATAGGCGGTACCTGCTATGGTCGAATAGGTGGTCCAAGTAGACAAGTTTTCTCTTATGATATTTCCGCTCCCCATAAAGGTTGGGAGAAACGACCCAACCTAATATGTCCCAGAACTTGGCCGTATACTATTGCATTGGACGGGAAAATCTATGTTTTTTGGGGTATGGGTTATATGTCTCCAGTTGACGTGCCTTATGCTGAGGTTTACGATCCTGAACTTGACAGATGGGAAGCATTGTTCAGGGGTGGTGGCCTGATGCCGCATGTGTCCCCATGTGGCGATGTTGTGTTCATGGACCAATATGGAACCAAAAACATTTTGGTTCGCACTTATTGTGGCGATAGTTTCTACACATATAAGACATCTGCCAACTCGTTAACCTCGCGGTGAAACTGTGTTTCCTTCAAGTACTGGGTTCAATCTAGTGCAGCAGTTGATAATATTCTTTACATTTACCATCGAGGCGATATCATTGCTTATGATTTAATCAATGGTGAGTGGTTTGATGACCCTGTCCATGGCTTACGTGAAAGAACCGAGCTTCCTATTGATTGTGGTGATGGTCAGAGCCCTGTCCTGCTTCACATTGGCAACCGAAAGCTATGCATAATCTATGATTACATCGACAAGTTTAAGGATCCCCAAGACTTTATACTCACTTGCTCAATTTTAAGAGTGATTCGACGGAGGACATACAGTGGAAAAGCTAGCCTTCATGCATCCTTGGAGTCATTTAGACGCTACATCGTCCCGGGAAGTCATTTGAATGAGTGCCTCATTATCTAAGTCGGGTTCAAATAATGTTTCGAAATTTACCTTCACTAAATCGTGAATCGAATGGAGTCGTGAATTGTAAAGATTCTACTTGCAGTATTTTTTTGTTGATATAATAAAATGTTTCATAAAGCTATAACATTGAGTTTTTTTTTTTAAGAAAAAGATTCTTTCATTCACTGGGTTCCAAACGAACCAACTCATCATCAATACATTGCTGTGCCCAAATCCACACTATGAGTTCTTTTAACTGCAAACCAAAACGTGCATGAGCATGAGCTAAGCTATTCGCTGTTCTTGGGCACATCTAAGCTATAACATTGATGAATAAAATATTCATACTTAAAAAAGAATAAAAAACATAAATTATTGAAAAATCGTATTAAAACTAGTGATTAGAAGTTTCACATATCTAAAAGGAAAGATAAAGAATAATCAAGATATAAATAGGCATGTGGAGCAAGGAACTACAACTCTACCAGATACCAAGGAACTACAACTCTACCAGATACTGAGATTAAAAAATCGGAAACTATTAGTCCTGGAATTGAGAAAAATGCACTAGTAATTTAAATCAAATGTATGTGGCAACAAAGACAAAATCCAGGAACTAATGTAGGAAATATTATTTCTTAGACCTTAAGATGAATCGTACGAATTAGTCTGAATCGTAAGCTTCGGACTTTTGAATCGGTATCAAATATTCTTTTCTCCATTAAAATTTCATTAAGGGATTTGCACCGTTGTATGGGTGACAAGTCGAATCATAGAATACGAATCGTGAATCGTAAGATTGTGACAGCTAATGCTATAGGTCATCATCAAATTCTAGTTACTTTTTCATGGTTGGTTCTGTTATCAACTCAATAAATTAGTTTCTACACAAACCTTTGGTTGTAAGTTACGCTACTTGCAAGCTAAATAGATCCGATGAAATTAATTTATTCTTGTTGCTCAATAACGAAATATAATTTTCTTGTTTAGTTGATGGTCTGTTCAAATTTGGACTTTAGTTCTGGCACAGCTTTATACCATATAGATTGTACTTCATCTGTTACCTTTTGTTTTTGTCCAACTTTCATCATCACTTTGACACGGTGATTTGATTAGAAAAACGATGCGTGGATTTATAAGCTTTTCATGGTGTTGTAGAGTACACTTTAATATACAACACAATAAAAAAATTATCAAAGAACCCCTTAGTTTTGCTATCCAAATCAGCAGGTGAAATGACCTAGATACGGATGAAAAAGTCGAACCAAAAAATATAGATGAAACTGAAAAAGTCAGCTCATACCAGTCTTATGATCTTTCTGCTCCACATAAAGGTTGGGAGAGACGACCTGACCTAATCTATCGCAGAATTTGCCCTTCTGTAGTCGCACGGGAAATCTACGATTTTGGTGGTATGAATCGTATGTATAGAGACAACATCGTGCCATATGCAGAGGTTTATGATTCTTAACGTAACTGAGTGGGAATCAATGTTCGGGGGTGGTGGTCGCATGGTGCCCTTTGTGTGCCCTGGCAGCCATGTTGTGTTCGTGGACCAATATCGAACCAAAGACATTCTTTTTTTTCTTATATCGTGGGAACCCGCAGTCACTATCTTCAGGTGCGCACTCAGTAAATCCCCGCTCTAGTGGAATACCCTGCAAACCACACTAGAGAGGTAAACCAGCCTGATAAAATCTAGGCTGACAGGCTCGCAGTTGAGAAGGTCAATAGGCTGCCCTTGGGTTGCCCCAAAGTTTGAACTTAAGACCTCAAGGCAAATGCCCAAAGTCTTAAGAATGCTCACCCGACCAACTCAACTACACTCCTAAAGGTAACCAAACACATTCTTGTTCGCACTGAACGTAGTGATAGTTTCTACACATAACACAACTGCCAATTCATTCACCCTCCGGAAGCGTGGTCTCTTCAATTGTTGTGGGAAAGCTCCTATGAATTTTGGATAAAAATTTGTTTAGTAAATATTACGTGAAACTTGTGGAGAAATATTGAAATAAAAAGTTCGTGTTTGGTCAAATAAATTGTGAACATCATGTGATATATATATATATATATGTATATATATATATATATATATATATATATTACGTGTATAAATTTGGTAAAGACTAATATTGAATATTTAAAAAAAAAAGTTAAGGTTAAAATCAGTTAAAGATAAACTACTCAAAAACATGTTCCGGAAAAACATCTCCTCCATTGCATTATGAAAATTGTTGTGGGACAGCAAAAACTGTAACGCCCTGGAATTTTTATAGTGGGTCAAACTTTGATAATTTAAAATTTTAAGTCAATTGTGTGATTTCTTTTCCAGCAGTGCTTGCTGACATCTTCTCATCAGGAGATGCCTGGAATTTGAATTCAATTGGGGTAAATATGCAAATATTAATAATTGGAGCCGACTTATAATTTCTAAAAAACTGAATATATGGCTGATGCGTGGCCAATCCCAGATTTGTGGATGCTGTGGGAAATTAAACAGGTAGCTAAAATCAGTGGGTCAAGTATGGAATTTTTTGAACTCAAATTTTCACATAATTCAACTATTACCCTAACTTTGAGAAAATTGCGCATGTCGCCACCTTGTGCATGAAAGCCACTTGTCAATCTCATTGTGACACTTCAAGAGTGAGGTGGAAGTATTTCAACTTTCTCCTCCACCACCTGCTACATTGGGTGAGAGAAAATCACCCACATCTTCCTCTAATTTTATATTCTTCATCATCTCCACCGTAGAACCACCACCAGCCCGCCATGAAATGGAAAAGTTTTGTTACTGGAAGAAGGCCCCAAACCGACGTGCAAAAGCCCTCTAACAATTCGAATTAGGGATGGCAATATGGTCTGGTACGATCTGAGATTTGAGCGATCCGGCCGAACGGATCGAATCCTGATCCGGTCCAACTGAAAATTGATCGGATTTGGATCCGAAAAGCCAGATCCGAACAGATTTGGATATGGAATTGGATCTGAAGGTAGATCCACCGGTTTCCGACCCGATCGGATCTGACACATGTGTGTGTTTTACAAATATACCCCTATTACCTCACCACGTACATTTACAAGAACAATACTATAGTAACTCCAACCTACAAAGTTATTTCTTTTATTTTTTTTAGGCTTCATAACTTACGAACATGAATTAGCGTATGAAATAGTGTTTACTTTTTAAATTTTTTTTTCTATTTTATTGTAAACTCGAGCCAGATCCGATCCAAATCCGATCCGACTATGTACTATATGGATCCACGGATCGGATTTGGATCAGCTGAATGAGACCCGATCCGATCTGATCCTAATCCGGTGATGATCCAAACGGATCTGGATCGGATCTGGCCTGATTAAGCTTGATTTTTTCTAATTAAGCTTGATTTTGTTGATCTCGAAGCTGGTGCAAGGTAGGGGAGCCCCAATCAATGCACACAACTTGTCGGAATACCCAAGGTCGCCAAAGTTGGGACCGAGCTCGGCGCCGAAAACCTTCATGGCCACCAGAGCTTCAGTAAGGCCTTGTTCTTGATGTTTTTACGGTGTTAATCGAAGCAATTTGGTCCTTGCAATGAACTGAGCATGTTAAAAGCATCTTTGCACACACATGTCGCAATTTTGTTAGGTTTGAACTTGTCATCCGGTCATTTTTATGGTGACGAGGCAACCCTGTTCCAAGGGCCGCAAGTCCTTTGTTGTAAATCCATTTTGAGTGATTCCCGGCTCTATGGAGACCCTGAACTACCCCCTACAGGTCTCATTTGAATTTTCTCGGTCGATTTCAACTTTAACATGACCGTATTTGAGCTTGAAGTTGCTTCTCTTCGTGCTCTGGACAACAATGATTTTGTCAAGCAAATTCGTATCAACTTTGTGACTTAATAGAGTGGCCAAAAATCAACCAATACGAATAAAATTCTTGCTCTGAGTTCTTGGGATATTTAGGTACAACTATCATCTTAATTTGGTCTTGGGAATCAGTCCCTAGCACCCCCGAATTCTGCGCTAAAATTGGTGTTGCGGATGTTAAAAATAACAAGCTTAAAATTTGGTTAAGTGTGGAGTTTTAGGTTGAATCTTGCCAACTTTGTGAGTGGATATTTTGAGATGTATTTAGTAAAATCAAATCATGATTTCTCCAGCTTGTAGCTGGTTGTGATATCTTCAAATCTTTTTCTTGAGTGAATCACATCACACTCTTATTCTCCTTGAAACCTGCTTTGAAAATAATGCTCGTATGAACATTGAACTTAATTATTATCTCAAGCATTGAGGATAACATAAACATATGTTTTCAATAGATCATAACTCCTCGATTATCTATTGAAACTTTTAACTATTTTCCTCTCTAAAAACTATATCTAAATACTCCAAATCATCTTCTCTGAGTTCTTCCTGTCCTTGCGGATTCTCCTCAAATATAGCTCAAAGTAGCTACGTAACCATAAAATCATTAAGAATTGATTTTCAAACTATCAAGTTCTGTCAATCATAACTCTCCGAGTATATATTGAAACTGCATTACGATTTCTCTTATGAAAAGTTGGCTAATAATACTCTAATCATTCGTACACAAGCATTTCTCATATCCTTGATACTTTGCATAGAAATTAAGTTCAAAGTTACTAGCTTGAAACGGTCTGAATTCTCAATTATATTCCAAGTGTTGGACTGCTGTATTTTCTCAAATTTGACTAATCATTTCTCCTTGACTTCTGTGAGTTATTGGAGTACATATATGATTTGAAATCCTCAACTTTCAATATTCAAAACACACCTCCCAGTTTCTCAAATCGCTTCATTGGACCAGAAACTGAATGTGAAAGTTAACGAGTTGAAAACACCTCTTCTCACCTTTGACTTTTTATTTGACTCATCAGATGAGTTAATCGACCAGAGCCTCCTTCTAGAAAATTTTTCATACTCAAATTTCAAGTCGAAGGGTCAAGTTTGATCTTCTGAAAACCCTAGTTAAGTTCAGCTGTCTAGGAGGGGTAAAACAATAATTTCACAATTTCTCAAATCAAAGACTAAGATCATGATGCAGGGCACTCAGTGACAGCTTCATAGCATCTGAATCCAATTATGCGTGACTGGCCTTAAACCTGATTAATTATACTGAAATAGTGACTAAACTGCAATTTAGTCAAACCTCGAGTACTTGAGTGCAAATAACAATAACTTGAGATTCAAGCCTAAATGGGCAACTATGTGACTAAGGAGACTTCTGAGACTTGTCAACTAGGCATAACTAAGGGTTTAGAGACAGTCAAGGACTCTACTTATAAGACTGGGATTTTAGGGGAAAGGGGCAACTATGTGACTAAGGAGAGAGAAAGAGGTTTTTGCTTTTTTTATGATACTAGGAGTTAAAGCGTCTCCAAGGGAATGAGTAAATACACTTTTGGAGCAAAAAAAATGGTCCAAAATACATAAAACACAATTCCAATAGATGGAACAAAATTTAGGACACTTAAATGGAGAAGCAAAGTGAGGACATACTATTCATGAGGAGCAAAAATTAAACTATTTTATATTCAAAATTTTGATTACCATCTACAATTTGTTCGTTATGGGGTTAGGTGTACAAGGCTTGTAATGGGTGGATTATGCTACAAATTAAATTTTATTTACACTCTTAACTAACTAATTTGGACTCTGTTTTTTTTTTTGTTTTTTTTTTTTTAAGTATTGCCGTGCTTACAATTATATAACTTATCCAGTCACCCCCTAAGAAAATTGTGACTAATTGGTCAACCCCATTTTTATTTAAATAAATATCGTGTGTAAATTGGACGATTATCGCATATAATATAATATAGTATACTGGTAGAAAACTAAAAATTATTTAAATATTCGTGATGGAGCAAATTTGCTCTTCACTGTTGTGCATAAGCAACAAAGTGGATGAGCAATATTTTCTCTAGAACCAAAGTTGGTCTATGACAAAAAAATGCTCCTTCTCTGGGAGATACTCTTAGAACTTTTAAGACTTTTTTTTAAAAAAAAATATTTAAGTTTCTTTTGAGGAAATATTATAATTAAGTTATATTCAATTAATCATTATTATTTTTTTAGTTTTTTTTTTTTTTTTTTTTTTTGAGAGAAAAAATTAATTGTTTGGGCCCGAAGCGGTGGCTAGCCGCCCATCATAGGCGTCAAAACTTATCTTTCTCTATCACATTCCAGGCTATCTGTGGTAGAGAGGAGCAGAGGCTGATGCTCATCACATTCAAGGATATATACCACTCCGTCCCATCTCTTTGTTTCCATTTGACTTTTTTGACTCGTATCTGGGTCACTTTGACCGGGTGATTTGGATAGCAAAACAATACGATTTTTTGATATTTTTTTTCACCATATTATAGAGCAACTTTTTCTCTAAAACCCCATGAAAAAATTATCAAAAAATTACATCAATTAGCTATTCAAATCACCGGGTCAAAGTGACCCAGTGAATAGTGACAAAAATAAAATTTGGAACAAAGAGACGGGAGGGAGTGGTATGTGGCTAGTACATAGTACTCACGTTATTATTCCTTCCTTAGACAAGATCTGATCTGGCTACACGATGAGATCACAAATCAAACACAACGGCGAATCGTCCAAGTACGGTACATTGACATACGAGAAGAAAAAATCAGGAACAAGAGATAGTAGGTCCGGAGCAGCAGGAATCAGACGACGATATAGGAAGTTAGAAAAAAGTGACGTGGACAAGATAAAATCAGGAACAAGAGAGGGTAGTAGAGTCGCAGGAGGAGAAAATTGGAAGAAAAGTTGAGTTGGATAGAAGAGGCCTGTATTGTATATTCGCACTTCCATCACAATAGATGCTGAAACGGGTGAATTGTCATAGGGATGTCCTCGCCAGTATTTGGTAAGTTGCCTAGGGATGTCCTCCCTGGTTGCGTGGCAGTAGCTTTGCTACCTCGTATCTACTTGCTACCTCGTATCTAGGGGGTTTCCGCTATGGTCGAGGTGGTCCAAGTAGACAAGTTTTCTCCTACGATATCTCCGCTCCCCATGAAGGTTGGGAGAGACGACCTGACCTAATTTGTCCCAGAACTTGCCCGTATGCTATTGCAGTGGACGGGAAAATCTATGTTTTTGGTGGTATGAATCGTATGTATCGAGACGATGTCGTGCCTTTTGTAGAGATATGATACTTACATTTACCATGAAGGCGATATCATTGCTTATGATTTAATCAAAGCTGAATGGTTTTCATGACCCTGTCCATGGCTTAAGTGAAGGAACCGAGCTTCCTATTTATGCTTATGCTCAGATACCTGTCCTGCTTCACATTGGCAACAGAAGGCTATGCATAGTTTATGCTTACGTGGACAAGTTTTAGGATCCCCAAGATATGATACTTACTTGCTCAATTTTAAGAATGACTCGGCGGACATACAGCGGAAAAGCTACCCTTCATCCATCCTTGGAGTCATTTAGACGCTACATCGTTCCGGGAAGTCATTTGAATGAGTGCCTCGTCCTCTAAGTCATCAATTCTATTTTACATTTGGTTGTAAGTTAGGTTATTTGCAAGCTATATGAATCCATTGAAAATTTGCAAATGGGTACTAACTCAGAGCGTTTGAAGCCCGTGCATGAGGTCCCAGGTTCGTACCCAGCTATCCCAATTCCTTGGTATTTGTAATGGGTTTCTGCTAATTAGCATCAATGCCGATCTCTACTTGTGCAATTTGACCACTGGTCGTTTCAGTAGAACAATGTTGTCGTCTAGTTATTTGGTTATTGACCTCGAGAAGGATCATTTCATCTACACCGTTGTTGGAGGACTCTGCTATGATTCCGATAAAGACGACTACGTGGTCGTGATGAGGATTAAAGAGGGTCATGATGGTAGTCGCCACAGGGACTTTGTCATGGCCGGTCGTGCTAGGGGAAGTTCATGGATACATATCCAATTCCCTTATGTAGTTTCGTCGATCAAACCGGGGGTGACATTGGAAAATCGCCTGTAATTCTCTAAAAAAGGTCCAATGAAATAGACTCTTGTTGCTCATTAATGAAATATAATTTTGTTGTTTAGTCTAAGGTCTGTTCAAAATTGCATTTTGCCTGTGGTACTACTTCATATGATAGATTGTAGATCACTTGAGGCAGTAACACTTGAATTAGCATATCCCTGAATGTGCAGTATAGGTTGAATTGGGGTGTTAAACCAGGACTTGCGTGTGGGTGTCATGTTGGTTGTGTATCATAATCAGTCCTAGATGAATTTTAGGTTTCGGTGACTAGGCTAAGAGGTGACCAAATTTAGGGCATATGGGTGGAGATATAGGGTAAATGTAACCTTTTTACAGATTGTATACATATTGTTCATTTAGTATGAATCTATGATACATTCGCATGTTCTAATTTTGTATTTCTCCTACTTTAATATTAAGTTGTCATTTTGTAACCAAGTCAATCTGATATACAGGAACCCTCCTCCCTCTTTCTCGGTAAACTCTCGTGTTTGAAGAGTCCAGGTAACCGACACGTAGTTCGTGCACAGTATGTATGCAATTTCAATTACAAAATGGTTGGAATCAATCAGAAACAAGAGATAGTAGGTCAGGAGGAGCAGGAATCAGACGACGATATTGGAAGTTAGAAGAAAGTGACTCGAAACTAGGAGGAGATGTTGACAAGTCCGATTATGTATTGACGATATACGATTGGAATCAATCAGAAACAAGAGATAGTAGGTCAGGAGGAGCAGGAATCAGACGACGATATTGGAAGTTAGAAGAAAGTGAATCGAAACTAGGAGGAGATGTTGACAAGTCCGATTATGTATTGACGATGTACGAAAAGAACATAGGAACAAGAGAGTGTAGTAGGTCCGGAGTAGCAGGAGGAGGAGGAATCAAGCGATGTAAGCGGAGAAAGTTGGAAGAAAAGTTGAGTTGGATAGAAGAGGCTGGTTTCTCATTAGATGCATCTGATTTGGATAATTTGGCGGCGCATGATTCCGAACCTGTATTTTATATGCGCACTTCCATCAGAATAGATTTTTTTTTTTTTTTTTTTGAAATAGGTGAATTGTCATCTCAGTGGTATACCATTTCTATTTGGGTTTAATTTGAGAGAGACAGAGAGAGTGAGAGAAAAGGATTCTGATCGGGTCTGAATTTGAATTTTAGGTTTGAGTTTGAGAGAGAGTGAGAGAGAGAGGCAGTGATGGTGATTGTGGGAGCAGCTATAGTGGTTGGAGGCGGTAGTAATGACCTTATAGTCTTCTTTTTCCACCACTTCCGCCACCACCACTACCATCGGCGGTTCCAGATACTCAACCTCATTCTTTGGAGTGGTGTTGCTGGTGGTTGCAACATTATTGTTGAGGAAGCAAAAGAAGCGGACAGCTGGGAATAGTGAGTGAAAGAAACATTATATTATCGGTGAAATAGCAGGCTTTCACCTTACAAAAATTTGTTAAGTGCAGAGGTAAAACTGACTTTGTATTGTTCCATCTGTTTGTGTTAGTCCCAGGAGTGGTTTCTGGTAATGTCCAAACCTCAGGGTAGTAGGCTGGTAAATGCCCATAGCCCAAGGGTGGTTTGTGTCAATTATCCTAAAATATTTCGTAAAGCAATAACATTGATGACAAAAAAAAATCGTATTTCACCAACAAAAAAAAACTCAAATTATTAGAAACTCGCATCCGTAACTAGTGATTAGGAGTTTCATCCTCAAAAACGAAGTATAATTTTCTTATTTAGCAGATGGTTTGTTCTAATTTAGGAGTTTGGTTGTGGCACCACTTCATATCATAGATTGTAAGGGCCAATTTGGTAATGCTGTGGCGGTGTTGGAAGCTACTGAAACCGCACGAAGGACCACTAGTACAACTCAACCAAAATTCAAGTACATTATTTATAAATAAAAAAGGAGAAACCCTCCAAAAATGTTTGGAAACAACGAAATGAACAAAACTAAACGTCTGAAATGTCTAAGTGATGAAATGAAAACTAAACTTTACTGCTGCAAGGTCCCTAAGCTTGAACGCGTGTGCGCGTTTTCCCCAATTCAATACCACCATGCGGGTTTTACAATAGACAAAGCCGACCGCAGAAAAAATTTAATTAGTAAAAACTAAGTAAGTATACCACACACGTAAAGACGGAGTTTTTTTAGCTAACACGATGATATACACAGTACAATAAGCAGTAACCACAACTTTATTGGTTGAGGCATAAAACGAGCCTCAACAAGTTCGATGTGGACAGAGAGGTCACAATGGAATAATAATAAGGTAGGGTGCTTCTCTGGGATATCACAGTTCATCCCGATTCTCTCTAAAATAACTAGTGAGACCTTAAGTGTCGACACCCCTATACAGTTGTGACCTAAACATGCATAGGTAGTACTCCTAGATTTCACAATAAATAAGAGGGTATATACCCTAGGGGAATCAACGCACATGTGTCCTCGGCCATAGCCTTCACACCGTTCCCAATTCTATTATCGTACAATTATTGTTCATTATTTCACAAGGGTAATAAATCACTATTTGAATAGTAACCACATGTTTTTCAAACCCGTTCATAATAAATCACTAGGAAGGCTCAAAGTATTGTAAAGCGGAAATCGAATTTACAGTTTCAGATAACGCACACGAAACAACACATTTTGATATATAAAATGGGGTAAAAGACACTGACCGCCCCTAACTTTTGGGTTAAATCCACTGAGCTACTCTGACTTTTAGAAAAAGACACTTTGCACCTTTTTTTGGATGGAGGCTAACGGTGGACTAACTATATAGAGAAAATACTATTTTACCCCTGAAATGTAACATAATTACACTTTATATCTTAACCTTACCTCTCTTTCACTCATTTCTAACCCTAATTTTCTCTCTCCCTTCCCCCTCTTCCTCTCGTCCCCTGAGAAACAAGGCCGCCGCCCCCTTTCTCCTTTTTTCCTTCATCTTCTCTCTCTCACGATCTGAAGTAGGGACGGCAACAGGTCAGATCCGGATCGGATCAGGCTAGATCCGATCCAGATCCGACTAGGAGAAATGAGATCCAGATCCGATCCAGATCCGTTCGGATCATCACCGGATTCGGATCAGATCGGATCGGGTTTCATCCAGCTGATCCAAATCCTATCCGTAGATCCATATAATACGTGGTCCAAATCCGATCCGACTTGGATATGCAATAAAAAACCAAAAATAACATAAGAAATAAACACTATTTCATACGCTAATGCATGTTCGCAAGTTATGAAGCCTAAAACACAACAGAAATAGCTTTGTAGGTTGGAATTACTTTTGTATTCTTCTTGGAAGTGAATGTGGGGAGGCAATATGAATATATTTGTAAAGCACACATATACGTCAGATCGGATCGGGTCGGAATCCGGTGGATCTGCCCTTAGATCGAAATCCAGATCCAAATCCGATCGGATCCGGCTTTCCAGATCCAAATCCGATCCATTTTCAATTGGATCGGATTCGGATCCGATCCATTCGGCTCGGATCGCTCGGATCACAGATCGGATCGGACCATATTGCCATCCCTAATCTGAAGCCTCAGAGATCCACAGACATCCAGAACTCCTGTTTCTTTTGCTGAGCCGTTTTTTTCAGCAAAAAGGTCATTCACAAAACCTCTGGCTCCATCGTCGTCCGCAGAACAAACACACCCCTACACATACACCTTTCCCTTCTTCTCACTCACGATCTGTCTGTGAACTTTAAAATCCTCTCTCAAACCTTCATTTCCAAGCACACTGAGACGACAATGGCTCTCACACAAGGTATCAAAACCCTAACCCCTTCTCCTCTCTTATCTTCTCTTCAGGTTTCGTGTGTTTCGATTGATGTTTGTTGTCGTTGATTTTGAACTGTAGAAGAGGAAATGCTGAGTCTAGGACTTCTGGATGCGGCTCGCTCTGGGGATATGCATTTCATGAAGGGTAAGATTTCGTCTTCTTTCTGCCTCGTTGGGGAGTTTAATTGGTTTACATTAGAGCTCTGGGGAAGCTCGACTGTTTTTTTTTTTTTATGAATTTTGATCAGATCTTGCGGAGAGACTCGACTGTGGCCAAGGTTTGTTGGAGACATACCTCAAGTATAAGGTACGGGCAGGTCAAACGACGCTCCATTACGGCGCCAGTGGAGGAAGAACAAACATCTGCAAGTACTTATCCAAATTGTGGGTCAAACGACGCTCCATTACGGCGCCAGTGGAGGAAGAACAAACATCTGCAAGTACTTATCCAAATTGTGGGTCTCGATGTTAAAATCCAAGACTGGACTGGTAGTTTCTTACTCATTATCAGTTCTCATTTCACCTAAGAAATCCAATTTCAAGCTTATCTGCCTGACCCTATTGAAGAATGGCATACATCTGCTTCCTCCATCCATCCATCTATCTCCATTTCCGTTAGGTTTCCTCAATGCTATATCTGTTGGGTTTCCAGTGATAGCAGAGTATGCCTCTTATTTTCTTCTCACTCTCTGTACCCATAAGGGATTAGTGTTTTATGGGTTAACCATTGAATGGGATTAGTGTTTTATGGGTTTCAATTTGATAATGGGTTGGATATGGAGATGGATGGTGGTGGTTCACAAAAACGAGGTATACCAAGAGAAGAACTGGGAAGATGTAAGTGCTTGAATGTGAAGAGTACCATAGGGAAGCCACGATGCCTCTACCAAGGATTTTGTTCCGTAACTGTTTTAGTCCCACAAATCTGTTCTTTTTCTTCATTTTTTTTTTCTTGTAATTTAGTCTCATATATGTGTTTTTTTTTGAAATATCAGTTACTTTTGTAATTGACAACTTGTTGAAGCTGACTTTTTTTTTTGGCAATTTTATGAAAATTCTTGGGTTCTTGATGTTTACATTTGTTCTTGGTGTTCTTGATTTTCTTGACGTTTACATCGTTCTTGATGTTCTTGGTGTTCTTGATGAACAATGGTAATAAAGTTCAAAAAACACCCAGGGGCAATATGGTCCGAAAAAAGTATATCTCTCACTTTTCTAACGGAATAGGACAGAAGAGTGCTAAGTGTCCAAGGAATATTCCGTCGAATGGGTGTAGAGTGTCTTTTTCAAAAGTCAGGGTAACTCAGTGGATTTAACCCAAAAGTCGGGGGTGGTAAGTGTCTTTTACCCATAAAAATGTTGTGCATATAACTTACTTGGATTGAAGAAATCTCCACACACACAAGCAAGCACGGAAACTAGTACTCGTAGCACGGACCGTCAAAGAACTGATCGTCTACGAACTCGGAATCTACAATAGTCAAATAATCCTAACATTAACACGCAACCAAACTCATACAACAAATGTAATAATGCCCTATATGCAAAATGCAAAGAATATTTCCCCGACAAGTTCCCAATTTAATTTACCCCCAATTCGATTTCGCAACTCTAATATTAGAAAAGCATACTAATTTATAAAGTTGTGACATTAAATAAAAATAATAATAAAAATAATAAACTGAAATAATAGGAACAAAATTTAACTAATTAATTATATTCTTAAAAATATATTTACAACTAATTATTTAGAAACGAGTAAATATATAGAAAATATATTAGTTTTAAAGAAAGTTAATTTAATTACTAAAAGAGTAAATATCTAATTATAAACAATATATATTTTATGAAGAAGAATCTTGAAATAAACCATAAAACTAAAGCTATCTAATATCTTAAGAAACAACACTTTTATTTATTAATAAATATTTATTTATATTAACAAAAAAAACACTCTCCTTATAAAATAAATACAATAAAAATTTATATTTAAATTCATAATAAAGAACCTAGTTTATTAGAATTAATATATAATAAATAAAACACTAAATATAAGTAAAAGAATAATAACCTAAAAAAGCTTGTAGTTAATAACTAAGACCACCCCAAAGTTTCTGGAATGTACAACAACAACCCCATCAAATTTCAGAATAGACAAAACGACCCCTCAATTCAATTCCCCCTTTCATTTACACCGTCTTCCCCAACAAGAATGAATTAACAGGGACATGACAACAGTTGTTAGAATTTGAAATAGGGCATTCATGAAACAGGTTCGACGATACTGCGAATGAATTCATGAAATTTTAAGCAATGAAAGTTAACTAACCGGAGTGAGAAAGTGCTGAATCGAAATTGGAGTGAGGCGATTTAAGGCAGAGCTCCCTATCGCCGGTAATGGAGAGACGACAGAGAGGGAGGCGGTTTCTGGTCAAATTGAGGCTGGTTGAAATCGTTCGCCGGTGACTGAGGGCCGATCGTAACAGTGGCAGACCGTTCGTGTCTTTGATTCGGCAGAGAGAACCGAACGGTAGCTGGGCTTCCCGTCTGCCAGCTCGGCAAGATGATTTGGTCGGCTGAAACGCCGGCTTCTGGTTCGTCGGGGAAGAACGACGGTGATGTCCGCCGTAGACAGAGACGGAAGTGGTGTTGGTTCTGGGCGAAACAGGGGCGATGTTGATGGTGTATTCTTCTCGGAAAAACAGAGCAGTGATAAGTGAAAACAGGGGTGCGAATGAGAGCTTTTTGGACGTGAAATTGAGAAGGGTGAAAGTGGGTTCATTTATGTTGACAGTGGGTTGGAGTTGAGGAGGTTGTGGCATGGTGGTGATGGTGGTTCCGTTGATTTGGGCGAGGTGGAGAAGAAGATGGGTTTGTTTCCCGTCTGTTAGAGAGAGAGAGAGAGAGAGAGAGAGAGAGAGAGAGAGAGAGAGAGAGAGAGAGAGAGAGAGAGAGAGTGAGAGTTGGTTTACACCTAAGTTTAAGAAAAGACACTTTAACCCCTAAGTGAAGTTACACCTAAGTTCAAGAAACTACAAATACACCCTCTCCAGATTAAGAAAGAATAACTACAGTCCCAAACTCAAGAATAATACACCAAACTCAAGAATAATCCCCCAATTACCCTATTAAAAATAGATGTATTACATCACCTTCCCCTTAAAATAACACTTCGTCCTCGATGCGTAAAACAATAACTCCCCAGAGGAAAACATTATGCCTACATGCACGATGCAATGATGCAATTTCTAATACACAAAAAACACAAGGATCATACCAAACAAGCGAACAACATATGGGGTGTTTCAGCTACTGTCTGAAAATTGTTGTGGGAAAGCTGCTGAATTTTAGATAAAATGTAATAAGTAAATATTACAAAAAACTTGTAGCAATTTCATGTTTGGTAAAATAAATTGTGAACCCGCTGTGACAGAGTAAAGTGAATATATATATATATACATGTAGATATATATATATATATATATATATATATATATATATATATTACATGTATAATTTCGGTAAAGATAAATATTGCATATTTTCAAAATTTTAAGGTTATAATTGGTTAAAGATAAATTAATCAAAAGTAGGTTACGGGAAAAAAAAAATCATCTCGTCCCTTGCTTCTTGAAAACTGTTGTGGGACAGCAGAAATTGTAACACATGAAATTTCTATAGGGGTCAAATTGTTATAAGTTAAAATTTTGAATAAGTTGTGTGAATTTCTTGTTCAGTTGTGCTTGCTGACATTTGTTCAACAGGAGATGTCTAGAATATGAATTCAATTGGGGTAAATATGCATATATTAGAAATTGGTGGTACGAATGAAATGTCTCGAGATCATGACATAGTGCCTTATGCTGAGGTTTTTTATCCTGAACTTGACACACGGGAAGCAGTGTTCGGGGGTGGTGGTCGCATGATGCCGCGTGTGTCCTCTGGCCGTGTTGTGTTCATGGACCTATATGGAACCAAAAACATTCTCGTTTGCCCTAATTGCAGTGATAGTTTCTACACGTATAACACATCTGCCAACTCATTCACCCCCCGAGGGGAACATGTTCCCTTCAACTACTGGGGTGAAACTGGTGCAGCAGTTGATAATATTCCTTACATTTACCAAGAAGGCGATATTATGGCTTATGATTTAATCAATGGTGAATGGTTTCATGACCCTGTCCATGGCTTAAGTGAAGGAACCGAGATTTCTATTTATGATTGTTCTCGGAGCCTTTTTCTGCTTCACATTGGCAAATGAAGGCTATGCATAATTTATGATAATTATGTGGATATCACTACGGTTCACCAGGACTTAGATACTTACTTGCTCAATTGTAAGAGTGATTCGGCGGCGAACATACAGTGAAAAAGCTACCCCTCATGCATCCTTGGAGTAACTTAGACGCTACTTCGTCCCCGGAAATCAGTTGCAGGACTTCCTCGTTCTCTAGGTCATCATCAAATTCTAATTCATTTTCCATGGTTGGTCCTGCCATCAACTATAAATTAGTTTTTACACAAACCTTTGGTTGTAAGCGCCAGTTTAAGGATGATTATGCAGTCAGCACAATTTTTTTAGATACTTGGAACAATTTTAGCACGTTTGGTAAAAAAAGAATTGATTTTTCGGACAAATTATGTTTTCCCACAACAGTGTTCAGGAAGCATGATTCTCCGGAACCCGCTTTTGATTAATTTATCTAGAGCCGATTTTGACCTTGCGATGTCTATAATTTTCTATGATAAAGAGGATTACCGAGACTAAAAAAGAAAGGATTGACAAGGTTAGGGAAACTCCTGAATGAGCTGAGAGTGCTCATACAAACACTTGCAGGCTCCAAAACATTATTGAACACAAGATTGTTTCTCCTGTTCCAAGATTGTCACAAAGTAACCACAAACAAAACATTGTCATTGCAAGTTTCCCTAATGGAATTGTTTTTAATATTTTGGGAGATCCAATATTTGAAATCTGTTATGCAATTCACGATCGCTCTCACCTCACGAATTGTCAAGAAAAGATGCAAACACACAATTTAACACGGTTCGCTAGCTCAAATCGAGCTAACTACGTCAACGGGAAAGAGAGACCTTTATTCAACTGAGGAGAACGTCCAAGAATGTTCACATACAATTCTAGGACCCCAAATGACTCTTTTATACTCCCCAAAACCGTCCCGAGGCCATATGGAAAGTAATGCCTCACAGCCCTAAAGCAATGACGTGCAACCCAAGACTGATGTGGATCATACTTTGCTTAGTGTGGAGTTAAATTTCGTTTTTGACCAGCCCACTAAATGGTTCAACTATTCAGAATCTCATTTGGTCAAGTAGAGAAATAATTATGGCTCTTGGAACTAGCTAATTAGTCATAGCTTGTTTTCAAGACATTAATTAGGGTGTTGGTCTAGGGTTTTGAATCATGGATGCGCAACGGAAACACAAACAATCATAAAACCATGCAAAACCCTCCAAGGATCACAAGTCAAGAGGCATAACGATGGTAAGGGTAAGAAATCAATAACACACCTTAGGGTTCTCCTTTGATGACTTCAAACGCGAACCGTGTCACGTTCTCTATGGTTGATCCACGCCTAGAGTTGATCCTAGAATCTCCCAAGTCCTTGGTGCTAGCCCGGAAGAGGAAGAGGAAGAAAAATCACGCAAAACGAGACCCAAAGGAAGGCTCTCGGCCTCCTTGTGGCCGACGGGGACGGGCGGCAAGCTAGGGGCGGCGAGCTCCTAGCTTGTTGCTCTCTCTCCTTCTTTTGTTCTCTCCCACTCTTGTTATGTTCAATAATGAGCATAAGTTATATGGGAAGGAAGGAAGGAAGGTCCTTTATATAGTCCAACAACTCCTTGCCAACTACCTAAAGGACTTATTCTAGTCCTACTAGAATTCAGTTTAGTCCTTTCCTTGCAAATTAGTCCCTACTAAGTTTGCAAGGTTTTGCAAAGTGATCCTTCTAATTAATTAATCCAATTAATTAATTCCCAAATCTAGTTCAACTCTATATAGCATGTGACCCCATAGGTTCTATCTAGTTGGTAGCAACTATTTGCTAATATGGAGCGGTTTCTAGCAAAACATCCATTCTAGCCAACTAATAGAATAGTCATCTTGACAACCTTTGTACAAGTAATTGTCCTATCCCTTTGTATCTATATCCGGATTGGACACGAGACATACAAGTCACACTCGTATATCCAATCCATAGTTTCTCGATCCATGGGTATAGCCTTATTCGTGCAAATAACATCAATATCCCATATTGATTTATTTGAGTCTGACCAGACATTCTATAAGCACTATCCCTCGAGTGGCCTAGGATATTTGCTCCCGTTATGTGGGAGGGACAAATTCTATCTACGTACACTACGATCTCTAAGCTTGCTTCTTATTGTATCCAGTACACGCCTTTATAACTACCCAGTTACGGTGTAGCGTTTAACGCTACCAAGATCACAATAATCCACAACTAGAATATCTAGTGACTTCAAGTCTAAGGATGACAATACCATTGCACCGCGAGAAGCGCTTGTGACTCAACATAACGTGTATGTAGCCTTCTCGGAGATGGGTCAATCCAGTGCAACATTCCCTAACGCACACATATGTGTTGGATCATGATATCTCCATATCAATCCAACCCCATACTAGTCTATAGATGATTGTCCCATTAATCATTATACTGGACTAGGGATATTTAAGATAAACAACACAATTGTAAATCTAAGGACTTCATTATATTAAATATCCAATAAATAATAAATGAATTTCTAGCCACAAATAAATTCATACTAAACTAGATTGCCTCTAGAGCATCTATTCCAACAGTCTCCCACTTGCACTAGAGCCAATATGGCGCATCTCATATGCCCATACTCCTAGCGTGCCCTTCATGCTTCCACTGTGTGAGAGGCTTTGTAAGCGGGTCTGACAGATTATCATCTGTAGGAATCTTGCATATCCGAACGTCTCCTCTATCGATAATATCTCGAATCAGATGAAACTTCCTGAGCACGTGCTTGGACTTCTGATGCGATCTTGGTTCCTTTGATTGCGCGATCGCCCCAGTGTTGTCACAGTACAATTCAACTGGATCCGCAATGCTAGGGACCACACCAAGTTCAGAAAAAAACTTTCCGATCCAAACAGCTTCCTTTGCTGCGCCATTTGCAGCAATGTACTCAGCCTCTGTTGTAGAATCAGCTACCGTCTCTTGCTTGGAACTCTTCCAGCTCACCGCTGCTCCATTCAGGCAAAACACATATCCCGACTGTGATCTAAAGTCATCTATGTCGGTCTGGAAGCTTGCATTAGTGTAACCGCTTACACGCAACTCTTCCTCACCGCCAAATATCAAGAAAACATCCTTAGTTCTTCTCAAGTACTTTAGGATGTTCTTGACTGCAATCCAGTGACTTTCACCTCGACTGGATTGGTATCTTCTTGTCATACTCAAGGCATATGACACATCTGGTCAAGTACATAACATGGCGTACATGATAGATCCTATGGCCGAGGCATAGGGAATTCTACTCATGCGTTCCTTCTCAATCTCATTGGAAGGACAACCACTCTTCGAAAGAGTGATTCTATGTGACATGGGCAAGAATCCCTTCTTGGAATCTTGCATGTTGAACCGTTTCAACACCTTGTCAATATATGTACTTTGACTTAGGCCTAGCAACCTCTTAGATCTATCTCTATAGATCTTTATATCGAGTATATAGGCTGCTTCCCCTAAGTCCTTCATTGAGAAAAACTTTCCTAGCCAATATTTAACAGATTGCAGTATGGGAACGTCGTTTCCAATGAGTAGTATGTCATCCACATACAAGACCAGAAAAGCTACAGAGCTCCCACTAACCTTCTTGTAGACACAAGACTCATCTTCGTTTCTGATGAAGCCAAACTCTTTGACCACTTCATCAAAACGTCGATTCCAACTCCTAGAAGCTTGCTTCAATCCATAAATGGATCGTTGCAGTTTACAGACTTTGTTGGCTTTCTTTGGATCCTCAAAACCCTCCAGCTGTATCATATACACGTCCTCGAGGAGATTCCCATAAAGGAATGCTGTTTTGACATCCATCTGCCAAATCTCATAGTCATGGTATGCTGCAATTGCAAGTAGGATTCGGATGGATTTGGTCATAGCGACTGGTGAAAAGGTTTCATCATAGTCAATACCATGAATCTGTCTGAATCCTTTAGCCACCAATCGGCCCTTATAGGTAATCACATTACCATCCATGTCGATCTTCTTCTTGAAGACCCACTTGCACCCTATGGGCCGCGCCCCATTGGGTGGTTCCACCAAAGTCCATACTTTGTTGGTATACATGGATTCCATCTCGGATCTCATGGCTTCTAGCCACTTATGAGATTATGGGCCATTCATGGCCTCCTCATAGGTAGTAGGCTCATCATATATGAGCATCGTGTCACCGGAATCGGTCACGAGAAGTCCATACCTCTCGGGTTCCTGGCTCACTCTACTAGATCTACGAAGCTCTTGTGTTACCTGAACAGGTTGCTCCACAACTGTTTGTGGTTCCTGTTCATGTTCCATTATCGGTTCAGTGATTTGTGGTTCTTCAATCTTATCAAGTTCTACATTCCTCCCACTTGCTTCTTTAGAGACAAACTCTCTTTCTAGAAACACGCCGGTCCCAGCAACAAACACTTTGTTCTCGGTTGGATTGTAGAAGTAGTATCCCTTACCTTAGGGTACCCCACAAATTTACACTTATCCGATTTAGGCCCTAGTTTGTCTGATTGTAAACGTTTTACATAGACATCGCAGCCCCAAATCCTCATGAACGACAGTGTGGGACGCCTCCCACTCCACATCTCATATGGTGTCTTCATGACTGATTTAGATGGAACACGGTTAATGGTGAAAGCTGCACTTAATAGAGCTTAGCCCCAAAATGATAATGGAAGATCGGTTTGACACATCATAGATCGAACCATAACCAATAGGGTTCGATTCCTCCTCTCGGACACGCCATTCCATTGTGGCGTTACGGGTGGAGTGAGTTGGGACACGATCCCGCACTCTCTAAGATGGTCGTCAAACTCTTGGCTTAGGTATTCTCCTCCACGATCCGATCGTACAGCCTTGATACTTTTGCCAAGTTGCTTCTCTACTTCATTCTTGAATTCTTTGAACACTTCAAAGGATTCGGATTTTTCCCTCATGAGGTACACAAATCCATATCTACTGTAATTGTCAGTAAATGTAATGAAGTAGACATAACCACCCCTGGCAGGCGTGGCAAATGGCCCACACACATCGGTATCTATGAACGCCAATTTCTCACTAGTCCTCTCACCTTTCTTATTGAAAGGGGACTTAGTCATTTTTCCCAATAAACAAGCCTCACATGTCTCATATGATTGAAAATCAAATGAGTCTAGCAATCCATCCTTATGGAGTCTAGATACACGTTTCTCATTTATATGGCCTAAACGACAGTGCCATAAATAAGCAGGATTTAAATCATTTATTTTAATCCTCTTAGTATTAATGTTGTAGACAGGATTGCTTAGATTAAGGACGTAAAGTCCATTAAATAATTGCGCACTAAAATAGTGAATATTATTTAAATAAAAGGAACAACAATTGTTCTTTATTGAAATAATAAAACCATCCTTGTCCAAACAAGAAATAGAAATAATGTTTCTGCTCATAGCAGGCACAAAATAGGAATTATTTAATTCTAAAACTAATCCTGAAGGCAGAGATAGCTCGCACACGCCTATGGCCAACGCAGCAACCTTTGCTCCATTCCCAACGCGCAGATCTACCTCTCCTTTAGCCAATCTTCTACTTCTCTTTAGATCCTGCATATTTCGACAAATATGAGATCCACATCCAATATCTAATACCCATGATGTAGAGACAGTTAAATTGACATCTACAACAAAAATACCTCGTGGTGGTGGAATCACTATTCCAAGCCTCTTGTCCTCCAGATATTTTGGGCAGTTCCTCCTCCAGTGTCCATGCTGACTGCAGTAGTGACACTCACCTTTAGTCACACCTTTGGCAATGCCACCAACAGGCTTAAGGGCAGGTTCCTTGGACTTGGCAACTGACTTGCCTTTGCCTTTGGAGGATGAGGAAAACCTTTTGCCCTTTCCTTTCTGCACCATCATAATGGCCTTGCCCTTACCCTTGTTGATGCTCTGTTCAGCCGTCCTCAACATATTGAGTAAATCTGGCAGTGGTTTCACGATCTCGTTCATGTTATAGTTCATGATGAACTGTCCATAACTCTCGGGCAACGATTGCAACACGAGATCGGTTGCCAACTCTTGGCCGACCGGGAACCCTAGTTGGGCGAGATTCTCCAAGTACCCGATCATACGGAGTACATGGGGTCCCACCGGGTTCCCTTCTGCCAGATGACACTTAAACAGTGCCTTAGAGACCTCATACCTCTCTACCCTTGCCTACTCTTGGAAGAGCTGCTTCAGATGTTCGATCATATCGACAGCATTCATGTTTTCGTGTTGCTTCTGAAGCTCAGAAGTCATGGTGCATAGCATAAGGCAGGCCGCATCATTAGCATCATCAACACGCTTTTGATACGCCTTTAGGGAAGCAGGTGTTTGGTTCTCTGGACCTTCTGGAACATGCTCCTCTATTGCGTACAGTTTCTTCTCTTGCTAGAGAACAATTCTCAATTTTCTGTACCAATCAAGAAAGTTGGTTCCAGAGAGCTTGTCCTTCTCAAGGACAGATCGTAGGGAATGTTGTGAACTCGATGAGTTGTTTTCCATTTGAATTCTACAAAAGGAAAATACGCAAGTTTTAGTATTTGTGAATTTTTGACTATATTCAATAATGGCTAGTTTATCAAATATAGCTCCCACTATTTTACTACGGATTAATAACCCTCAAGATATTAATGCGGAAAATATCCTTATATTTTCTAGTGGGCCAAGATCCATCTTTCATCTCCTTATGAGCTTGCTTTGGCAAGTCACCCATAATTTGACTACTTTAGGTAGGAACAATTCCAATTGCATCCCATATGCAACTCTTGGTTCAATTGGGCAAATAACTCCTTATTTATCCATCCATATGGATAATCCCAATTGATTGCCTCTAGATTTCTTAATCATATTAATAGCCTAGTTGTGTTCAACCTCTTATCTAAACAATTGCACATTGTTACGTGCCATCGCATTCCATCATTATGAACCAAGTCGCCATGCTTTGGCACGCACGAACTTGATAAATAATGATGATAATGAGTGTTTAAATAACGAGAAGGCAAGAACACAATATTTGAATTTTGAGGGATTTTAAATTCAATTTTAATTGTTTTGTTGATCAATATCAACTAATCTATCTATTTGAGTTTGGGCACAACTCCAAATAATAGATCCGGGTTGTCTAATTATCTTATTATCCTAATTGCATGCATCATCCATACACCAACCACACAATAATAAGACATTAAAATAAACAACCACAAAACAGAAATTAAACGTGATGTGGATATGGCCTTTTCTAGACTAAGATAATTCCAAGCCAATTGAATTATCTACGAACCCTAAAACAAACACATCTCCTTGCGTCTTGATCTTTTGGTCCATCCTTCATAGTCATGTGGAATGCTCCATGCTCCATGCTCCATTGGCTTCTTTGGCTTTGGGCTTCTTTTCTTCAATCTTGGCTAACAATCTACTTTATCTAGCACTAGCTAACTTCTATACTAAATAAAATAAATCTCACAAGTTGAGAAAAAAAATGGCACGCAGGCCATAAAACCATAATTAATTATTACAATTAATTGATCAACTCGCAGGCCGTAAAACCAAACCACAAAATTAAACATCTACATCAAACCACATCCTAAGGCCATATCCAATCACCATGCGATTTGCACATAAACAGTTAAAATCTAATTTTAACGCGCTTGATCAATTTTAATTGATTTTAGGATTTCTAGGGTTAAAACGGTCCATGGGCCCAACAATCAAATTGCCCGGGCCCAATAAGATGAACCACAAGGCCCTAGGGCCGGCCCGGCCCAAAACCCACAAGCCTAGGCCGCGGGTTAGGGCCGCCCGGACCCTAGGGCGGCAAAGATTGGGCTGCAAGCAAGGGGGGGGGGCGGTCCCCTAGGGGGCCGAACCTCCTTATGGGAGTTGTTTCCAAAACAACTCCCTTGCTTGGTGCCCAAGTTTGGTTGTTTCCTTGTTTTGGGAGAACTCCTTCTTCCCCAAGGATGCCCAAACCCTAGATCTAAGATCCTAAAATTTCTCAAACTCACCAATTCATGCATCCAATGCAAAAATTAGATCTTGTTATGATTAATTATTGAAAAATTGCAACCCATGCTTGATTTGTCTTGTTTTACGCGATAAACAATCAAATTAAGGTGTAAAACAACTAAAACGTAAACACATAAACCACGTTTATGCTCTACGACCTGTGGCTCTGATACCACTGTAGCGTTTTGATTCATGGATGCGCAACGGAAACACAAACAATCATAAAACCATGCAAAACCCTCCAAGGATCACAAGTCAAGAGGCATAACGATGGTAAGGGTAAGAAATCAATAACACACCTTAGGGTTCTCCTTTGATGACTTCAAACGCGAATTGAGTCACGTTCTCTATTGTTGATCCACGCCTAGAGTTGATCCTAGAATCTCCCAAGTCCTTGGTGCTAGCCCAGAAGAGGAAGAGGAAGAAAAATCACGCAAAACGAGACCCAAAGGAAGGCTCTCGGCCTCCTTGTGGCCGACGGGGACGGGCGGCGAGCTAGGGGCAGCGAGCTCCTAGCTTGTTGCTCTCTCTCCTTCTTTTGTTCTCTCCCACTCTTGTTATGTTCAATAATGAGCATAAGTTATATGGGAAGGAAGGAAGGTCCATTATATAGTCCAACAACTCCTTGCCAACTACCTAAAGGACTTATTCTAGTCCTACTAGAATTCAATTTAGTCCCTTCCTTGCAAATTAGTCCCTACTAAGTTTGCAAGGTTTTGCAAAGTGATCCTTCTAATTAATTAATCCAATTAATGAATTCCCAAATCTGGTTCAACTCTATATAGCGTGTGACCCCATAGGTTGTTGGGTTTTGACATAGGTAACGCAGCGGAATAACAAAATTTAATCCTACTCAAAGCCCACCAAGGATCACAGGAAGAGATATCATAACATGATTAAGGACATAGAAGATGTGTACCTTTTGGTTTGTGAGATCACACGAAGAATGATGTCCTCGTCTCTACGGTTGATCCACGTCTAGAGGTGAGATCTAGATTCTTCCTTCAATCAAGTGCTAGCTTGAACCTTGGAGGAAGAGGGATGAAGATCAAAGGCACAAAGCAACAAAGCAACAAAGGAGGGGGCGGCCTCCCTTTTTGCCGTCGGGTAAGGGGGCGGACGGGGCTAGGGTTTCGGCCCTAGCTCTTGTCTTGCTCTCTCTTTTGCTCTCTCCCACTCTTTGTGTGTTATGACTAATAACTCATGTTGTGGGAAGGAAGCTAGAGCCTCCTTTATATACTCCAACAACTCCTTGTTGTTTCCATAAAAGAGTTTCCTTATTCTAGTAGGACTAGAACTATTCCCTTCCTTGCAAATTAGTCCTACTAAGTTTGCAAGGTGTTGCACAATGATCCTTCTATTAATTAATCCATATTAATTAATCCCAAATCTAGCTCTACTCTATTTGACGTGTGACCCCATAGGTTTCTATATAGTTGGTAGTAACTATTACTAACATGGAGCGGTGTCTAGCAACACATCCATGCAACCCAACCAATAGAAATAGTCAGTGATCCCGACAAACCTTTGTGCCCAATATGTCATATTGCATTATCCTTTTGTCTCCATATCCGGATTGGACACGAGACATAAATAGTCACACTCGTATATCCAATCCATAGTTCCTCGATCCTGGGAATATGCTTACGCTTGCAGATAACATTAATATCTCCATATTAATTTATCTGAGTCTGGCCAGACATTCAATAAGCCTCATCCCTCGAGTGGCCGTGGATATTTACCCCTATTATGTAGGAGGGACAAATCCTATCTACATCACTACGATCTCTAAGCTTGCTTCCTATCACGCCCGATAGCCACCTTTATGATTACCCAGTTACGGTGTAACGTTTGATAACATCAAAGCGCAATATTTCACAACTAGAGTATCTAGTGACTTCAAGTCTAAGGATTGCAATAATATTAGCACTACGAAAAGCGATTGTGACTTCACATAATCTAATGTATCCTTTTCGTTGTGGGTCAATCCAGTATGCCATTACTCCTAATGCATACCCATGTGTTAGACTTGATATCTCCATATCAATCTACCCACATACTAGTCTATATTTGATTGTCCTATTAATCAATATAATGGACTAGGGACATTTAAGATAAATAACACAATTTATCTAAGGACTTCATTATATTAAATATCGCCATAAATAATAAATGAATATTCTAGCCAAAAACATTGTTCATACTAAATCTACGATTGCCTCTAGGGCATCTATTCCAACAGTCTCCCACTTGCACTAGAGCCAATCTGGCGCATCTCGTATGCCTATAGATCTGGTGTGCCCTTCATGCTTTCGCTGCGCAAGAGGTTTCGTGAGCGGATCTGACACGTTGTCATCTGTCGGAATCTTGCATATCTTCACATCTCCTCGATCGATCATATCACGAATAAGATGGAATCTCCTAAGTACATGCTTTGACTTTTGGTGCGATCTTGGTTCCTTTGCCTGTGCGATTGCCCCAGAGTTGTCACAGTACAACTCTACGGGATCCACTATGCTAGGGACCACACCGAGCTCAGTGATAAACTTCTTTATCCATACTGCCTCTTTCGCCGCTTCAGCAGCAGCAATGTACTCAGCTTCTGTTGTAGAATCAGCAACTGTGCCTTGCTTGGAACTCTTCCAGCTCACAGCTCCTCCATTCAGGCAAAACACGTATCCAGACTGCGATCTGTAATCATCCTTGTCGGTTTGGAAGCTTGCGTCAGTGTAACCCTTTACACTTAGCTCTTCCATTCCTCCATATATCAAGAACACATCCTTAGTTCTTCTCAAGTACTTTAGGATGTTCTTGACAGCAATCCAGTGACTCTCACCCGGATTGGACTGATATCTGCTCACCATACTCAACGCGTATGATACGTCTGGTCTAGTACATAGCATGGCGTACATGATGGATCCTATGGCTGAAGCATAGGGTATCCTGCTCATGCGGTCCTTTTCCATCTCGTTGGAGGGACAGTCATTCTTGGAAAGAGTGACTCCATGTGACATGGGCAAGAATCCCTTCTTGGAATTTTGCATGTTGAACCTCTTCAACACCTTGTCGATATATGTACTCTGACTTAGGCCAAGCAACCTTTTAGATCTATCTCTATGGATCTTTATACCCAGTATATAGGCTCCGTCTCCTAAGTCTTTCATTGCAAAGCACTTTCCTAGCCAATCTTTAACAGATTGCAGAGTAGGAATATCATTGCCAATGATTAGTATGTCATCCACATACAAGACCAGAAATACTATAGAGCTCCCACTAACCTTCTTGTAAACACAAGGCTCATCTTCGTTCTTGATGAAGCCAAACTCTTTGACTGCGTCATCAAAACGTCGATTCCAGCTCCTAGAAGCTTGCTTTAATCCATAAATGGATCTTTGTAGCTTACAGACTTTATTGGCATTCTCTGGATCCTCAAAACCCTCTGGTTGTGTCATGTACACATCCTCAAGGAGGTTCCCATAAAGGAACGCTGTTTTGACATCCATTTGCCAAACCTCATAGTCATAGTATGCTGCAATAGCAAGTAAGATTTGAATGAATTTAGTCATGGCGACTGGTGAAAAGGTCACATCATAGTCAATACCATGAATCTGTCTATAGCCTTTGGCCACCAATCGCCCCTTATAGGCAACTACCTTGCCATCCATGTCGGTCTTCTTCTTGAAGACCCACTTGCACCCTATGGGTCGAGCCCCTTCGGGTGGTTCCACCAAAGTCCATACTTTGTTGGTGTACATGGAATCCATTTCTGATCTCATGGCTTCTAGCCACTTCTTAGAGTCTGGGCCACTCATGGCTTCTCCATAGTTTGCAGGCTCATCATCCATGAGTGGTACGTCATCGGGCTCAGTCACGAGAAGTCCATACCTCTCTGGCTCATGACGCACTCTTCCTGATCTACGGAGTTCCTGTGTTACTTGAACAGGCTCTTCCACAACTTCTTGTGGTTCCTGTTCATGTTCCATTATTGGTTCAGTGGTTTGTGGTTCATGAATTTCTTCAAGTTCTACAACCCTCCCACTTGCTTCTTTAGAGACTAGTTCTCTTTCTAGAAACATGCCGGTCCGAGCAACAAACACTTTGTTTTCGGTAGGGTTATAGAAATAATATCCTTTAGTTTCCTTAGGATATCCCACAAACTTACACTTATCCGCTTTAGGCCCGAGCTTGTCTGTTTGTAAACGTTTTACATACACGTCGCAGCCCCAAATCTTCATAAACGACACTATGGGACGCCTCCCAGTCCATATCTCATATGGCGTCTTCATGACTGATTTGGATGGAACACGGTTAATGGTAAAAGCTGCAGTCATTAGAGCATGTCCCCAAAAGGATATTGGAAGATTTGTCTGAGACATCATAGATCGCACCATATCTAATAAAGTGCGATTCCTCCTCTCGGATACACCATTCCACTGTGGTGTTCCGGGTGGAGTGAGCTGGGATACAATCCCACACTCTCTAAGATACTCATCAAACTCTTGGCTTAAGTATTCTCCTCCACGATCCGATCGTAGGGCTTTAATACTTTTGCCAAGTTGCTTCTCTACTTCACTCTTGAATTCTTTGAACAATTCAAAGGATTCGGATTTGGCCTTCATAAGGTATACAAATCCATATCTACTGAAATCATCAGTAAATGTGATGAAGTAGGTATAACCACCTCTGGCAGGCGTGGGGAATGGTCCGCATACATCAGTATGTATGAGTGCCAATAACTCACTAGTCCGTTCGCCTTTCTTATTGAAAGGGGACTTTGTCATTTTTCCCAATAAACAAGACTCACATGTCTCATATGATTCCAAATCAAATGAGTCTAGAAGTCCATCCTTATGGAGTCTAGATATGCGTTTCTCATTTATATGGCCTAAACGACAGTGCCATAGATATGTAGGATTTAAATCATTAGTTTTAATCCTTTTAGTATTTATGTTATAGATTGGATTATTTAGATCAAGGATATACAATCCATTAGACAAATGCGCACTACAATAGTGCATACTATCAAAATAAATGGAGCAACACTTGTCCTTTATTGAAATAGAAAAACCTTTCTCGTCCAAACAAGAAACGGAAATAATGTTTCTGCTCATGGCAGGCACATAAAAGCAATTGTCTAATTCTAAAATAAGTCCAGAAGGCAAAGATAGCTCATAAACGCCTACAGCTAATGCAGCAACCCTTGCTCCATTCCCGACGCGCAAGTCTATCTCCCCTTATCGCAATTTTCTACTTCTTTTCAAATCCTGCACATTACGACAAATGTGAGAACCACATCCGGTATCTAATACCCACGATGATGAAATAGAAAGATTGATGTCTATAACATAAATACCTGGTGGTGGTGGAATCACTATTCCAAGCTTCTTATCCTCCAGATATTTAGGGCAATTCCTCCTCCAGTGACCCGGCTGGCTGCAGTAGTGACATTCACCTTTAGCCACACCTCCATTAGGCTTTAGGGCATCCTTGGATTTCGCAACTTTCTTGCGTTTTCCTTTTGAAGTAGATGCAACTGACTTGCCCTTCTTCTTGTGCACCATCATTATGGCTTTGCCCTTGCCTTTATTGATGCTTTGCTCAGCTGTCTTTAGCATGTTCAATAGGTCTGGCAAAGACTTGTTGATCTCATTCATATTATAGTTCATAATGAACTGATTATAACTGTCAGGCAACGATTGCAAGACGAGATCAGTCGCCAAGTCCTGGCCGAGTGGGAACCCCAGTCTCTCAAGGTTCTCTATGTACCCGATCATTCGGAGTACATGAGGGCCTACTGGATTCCCCTCTGCAAGACTACTTTTGAACAATGCTTTAGACACTTCATAGCGCTCATGCCTTGCCTGTTCCTGAAACAATTGTTTCAAGTGTCTGATCATATCATAGGCTTCCATGTTCTCGTGTTGCTTCTGAAGCTCACCAGTCATGGTACAAAGCATGAGGCAAGTCACGTCATTAGAATCATCAATATGTTTCTGACGTGCCCTTACTTCCGCTAATAGAGACTCATCTTGTGGTGGGTCTGGAATTGGAGTGTCCAAGACGTACAGCTTCTTTTCTTGCTTGAGGACAATCCTCAAGTTTCTGTACCAGTCAAGGAAATTTGTTCCAGACAATTTATCCTTCTCAAGGACAGATCGTAGGGATGAACTCGATGCGTTGTTGTTTGCCATTTGGAATTCTACAAAACGAGAAATATGCAAGTTTTAGTATTTTCGAACAATTTGACTATATTTAACAATGGCTAGATCATCAAATATAGCTCCCACTATTTTTCTCGGTTTAATAGCCCTCACCATTAAAGCGGAAAATATCTTTATACTTTCTAGTGGGTCCAAGATCCTTATTTCACTTCTTCTTGAGCTTGCTTTGGCAAGTCACCCAAGAATTGGTTATTTAGGTAGGAACCATTCCAATTGCATCCCATGCAACTCTTGGTCCAATTAGGTGAATAAATTTCTTTTATTCTTTATCCAATTGGATAACTCCTAATTGTCATGCCTCTAAGCTCATCAATCCAATTGATTCTTGCCTAGTTGCGTCCAACCTCTTGTTTTCAACATACACGCATTACTGGCTTGCGTCGTCCGCAACACATCATGAAAAATTAAAATCGCCTTGCTTTGGCAAGCCCGAATTTTTAATAGTCCACGATCATGAAGGGTGTTTTGGCAAGAGAAGGCAAAACGCAATATTTAATTGAGGGATTTCTTTTAATTTGTTTGGTTGATCTTTATCAACATGGTCTACTTATTTGGATTGGGCTATCCACAATAAAAGACCAACCTTGTTTATTATTATCTTGTTATCGTTTTGCTTGTAGCGCCATACACACAAAATAAATAACAAGGCATGAATAATAAACATCCACAAAAAAAAAAAAAAAAAAATGAAACCGTGGCATGGATATGGCCTCTAGACTAATGATATTATCAAGCCAATGATAATATCTAATTGCCCTAAAGTGCCGAGCTCATCTCCATGTGCTCCACCATAGCTGCGCGCCTAGGGATGTCTTTTGGCTCCTTTGGTTCTCCGGTCTTCTTCTCCATGCTCTTGGCTATCATCTAAATATTTCTAATTCTAGCCTAACATCTAGAATAAATAAATAATAAAAGCCTCACATGTCGAGGAGAAAAAGAACGACTCGCAGGCCGTAAAACTTAATTAATTATTACATTAATTTGATCAGCTCGCAGGCCGTAAACCAAACCACAAAACAATAAACATCCACAATCCTAGGCCATATCCATCCACCATGCAATAAAGCACATAATACAGTTAAAACCAATTTTTAACGTGCTTGTTTAATTTTAATGAAATTGGGTAACTAGGGTTTCACAACGGTCCAAAGGGTTCAAGCCAACAAGTGGCCCAAACCCTAGGACCGCCGCACGCCTAAGGGGGCCCGCGGCCTTGCTTGGCGCCCAAGGGAGGGGCGGGCGGCTAGGGTTTCGGCCCTAGTCCCCTTCCTCCTTCCTTGTTGCCCAAGCAAGGTTGTTTCCTTATGGATTTAATTCCATAATTTTGTTTCCATAATTGAAAAACCCCTTTTCAATCATGTGCCCATGAACCCTAATTTTTCAAGAACCCAATTATTCACATCCTATGTGATTAAACTCACCAATTCTAACATCCAATGTTAAATTGGGTCTTGTTTGATTGAATCAAATTCAATATTGCATCTACTATGCCAATTTTTCAGTTTTCGCGTAATAAACAATAATACGGTGTATGAACTGAAATCGTAAACACATAATATCATGTTATGCTCTACGACCTGTGGCTCTGATACCACTGTTGGGTTTTGACATAGGTAACGCAGCGGAATAACAAAATTTAATCCTACTCAAAGCCCACCAAGGATCACAGGAAGAGATATCATAACATGATTAAGGACATAGAAGATGTGTACCTTTTGGTTTGTGAGATCACACGAAGAATGATGTCCTCGTCTCTACGGTTGATCCACGTCTAGAGGTGAGATCTAGATTCTTCCTTCAATCAAGTGCTAGCTTGAACCTTGGAGGAAGAGGGATGAAGATCAAAGGCACAAAGCAACAAAGCAACAAAGGAGGGGGCGGCCTCCCTTTTTGCCGTCGGGTAAGGGGGCGGACGGGGCTAGGGTTTCGGCCCTAGCTCTTGTCTTGCTCTATCTTTTGCTCTCTCCCACTCTTTGTGTGTTATGACTAATAACTCATGTTGTGGGAAGGAAGCTAGAGCCTCCTTTATATACTCCAACAACTCCTTGTTGTTTCCATAAAAGAGTTTCCTTATTCTAGTAGGACTAGAACTATTCCCTTCCTTGCAAATTAGTCCTACTAAGTTTGCAAGGTGTTGCACAATGATCCTTCTATTAATTAATCCATATTAATTAATCCCAAATCTAGCTCTACTCTATTTGACGTGTGACCCCATAGGTTTCTATATAGTTGGTAGTAACTATTACTAACATGGAGCGGTGTCTAGCAACACATCCATGCAACCCAACCAATAGAAATAGTCAGTGATCCCGACAAACCTTTGTGCCCAATATGTCATATTGCATTATCCTTTTGTCTCCATATCCGGATTGGACACGAGACATAAATAGTCACACTCGTATATCCAATCCATAGTTCCTCGATCCTGGGAATATGCTTACGCTTGCAGATAACATTAATATCTCCATATTAATTTATCTGAGTCTGGCCAGACATTCAATAAGCCTCATCCCTCGAGTGGCCGTGGATATTTACCCCTATTATGTAGGAGGGACAAATCCTATCTACATCACTACGATCTCTAAGCTTGCTTCCTATCACGCCCGATAGCCACCTTTATGATTACCCAGTTACGGTGTAACGTTTGATAACATCAAAGCGCAATATTTCACAACTAGAGTATCTAGTGACTTCAAGTCTAAGGATTGCAATAATATTAGCACTACGAAAAGCGATTGTGACTTCACATAATCTAATGTATCCTTTTCGTTGTGGGTCAATCCAGTATGCCATTACTCCTAATGCATACCCATGTGTTAGACTTGATATCTCCATATCAATCTACCCACATACTAGTCTATATTTGATTGTCCTATTAATCAATATAATGGACTAAGGACATTTAAGATAAATAACACAATTTATCTAAGGACTTCATTATATTAAATATCGCCATAAATAATAAATGAATATTCTAGCCAAAAACATTGTTCATACTAAATCTACGATTGCCTCTAGGGCATCTATTCCAACATAGGTTCTATCTAGTTGGTAGCAACTATTTGCTAATATGGAGCGGTTTCTAGCAAAACATCCATTCTAGCCAACTAATAGAATAGTCATCTTGACAGCCTTTGTACAAGTAATTGTCTCATCCCTTTGTCTCTATATTCGGATTGGACACGAGACATACAAGTCACACTCGTATATCCAATCCATAGTTTCTCGATCCATGGGAATAGCCTTATTCGTGCAAATAACATCAATATCCCATATTGATTTATTTGAGTCTGGCCAGACATTCTATAAGCACTATCCCTCGAGTGGCCTAGGATATTTGCTCCCGTTATTTGGGAGGGACAAATTCTATCTACGTCCACTACGATCTCTAAGCTTGCTTCTTATTGTATCCAGTACACGCCTTTATAACTACCCATTACGGTGTAGCGTTTATATCTAGTGACTTCAAGTCTAAGGATGACAATACCATTGCACCGCGAGAAGCGCTTGTGACTCAACATAACGTGTATGTAGCCTTCTCAGAGATGGGTCAATCCAGTGCAACATTCCCTAATGCACACCTATGTGTTGGATCATGATATCTCCATATCAATCCAACCCCATAATAGTCTATAGATGATTGTCCCATTAATCATTATACCGGACTAGAGATATTTAAGATAAACAACACAATTGTAAATCTAAGGACTTCATTATATTAAATATCCAATAAATAAAAAAATGAATTTCTAGCCACAAATAAATTCATACTAAACTAGATTGCCTCTAGGGCATCTATTCCAACAGTTGGGAGTTGTTTTGAGGTTGGAACTAGCTAAATTAGTTCCTGCATGTTTTCAAGACTTTAATTATGATTTTTCCCATTCTTGGAGGGTTGTTCGAAGATATATAGGGGCTGAAACCTCATGTATTAGGAAGACTTTGATAATTATTCAATTTAATCGTTTGGATTATCTCTCTAAATTATGTATCTCTTTGGTGGATTCCATAGAGTTGTGAATTTAACCTGGTTGCTGTATCTTAAGGTGGATTCCTTAAGTGGTGAGCCGTTTTTCTCAGGTTCTGTATCTTAGAGTTGATTCTCTAAGTGGTGAGCCTTGGTTCTGTATCTTGGAGTGGATTCTCTAAGTGGTGAACCATTTATCCATTGTTGATAGTTTGTGCTTTGCCATCCAAGCACAATCTGTCACCATATACCGTTTCCTAAAACCAAACGGTATCAGAAAGGTTTCCATCCTTATTTGCCGCCTCAGGATGTTGTTCGCATGAACACACGTTCTGTTTGAAAGAACACGTTCGCACGAACAGAAATATGTTCTCACGAGAACATGTTCGCACGAACATAAATATGTTCACACGAGAACAAAGTCTGACTTTATTTGACTCTTGTTGCTCCATTGTTCGACTTCCCTCTTCAAGGCACTTATCTTAACAAATCTCCACCTTGACTTGAAGTCTCTCGTCTGCAACAAAGTATTCCTCCTCCTTGCGAACAAATTTTGTCTTATCGCCTCCCAATGTCTCCCGTCACGGAGACTCACTGGACCACGCCGGGTCCGACATGCCCCTAAGGGCTCACTGGCACATAATGCTGAGCAATTCCAGACAATGCTGGAACTTGCTCCTTGGAACCGGCTTGGTGAACATATCCGCGGGGTTGTCAGCAATCCCCACCTTTATTACCTTGATCCTGCTCTCACTTCTCAGAAAATGATACCTGACGTCAATATGCTTGGTCCTTTCATGATGAACCTGGTCCTTAGTCAAGCAAATTGCACTAAAACTATCACAGTAGACTATCGCCTGATCTTGACGTAGCCATAGATCATTGATCATTCCCTTAAGCCAAATTTCCTCCTTTGTTGCTTCTGTTAGAGCCATATACTCCGCCTCCGTGGTGGACAAAGTTACCGTCGGCAGTAGCATAGCCTTCCAACTCACAATAGATGCTCCCAAAGAAAACACATAGCCTGTCATTGATCTTCTACTATCAATATCCCCTGCATAGTCCGCATCCGAGAACCTAGCTACCAAGATGTTTCCACTAGCCCCATAACATAGGCCAATGTCTGACGTACCCTTAAGGTACCTGAATATCCGCTTCACCGCTTGCCAATGGTCCCTACCAGGATGAGCCATAAAACGACTAACCAGTTTTCTTCGTACCGATAGCCTGCTCCACCTGAATCGCGAAACCCTAGCTTTGATTTCCACCCCGATCTTGGAACCTGGCTCTGATACCAGTTTTTTAAGACTGATGATCCCCTGACCTGGCTGTGATACCAGTTTGTTATAACATAACTACTGTTTCAGTGCTATGTTACCAGTTTGTTATAACCTGTGGGTATTCGAGCAAGAACGACAAAGTCAAAACAAGAACGAGACAGATATTTAATGTGGTTCACTAAGGTATTCGTAAGGAACCCGCTAGGTAATCCACGACCAGAACTATATATTTTATTGAGAAGAGAACCCGATTACAATGCACGTCGTGGCAACGACGGCCACGGCGGCAACCTGATACAACCCACCCTGACACACACGCACAAAATAGAGCTCTCAAACTCACAATCAATCAAACCCGTGTGTGCTAGAGCCTACCGTATGTGTTGTGCTTCCCCCTGCGTGTGAACAATGGCGGATCTAAGGGGGGGGGGGGGGCGAGAGGGGGCCATGACCCCTCCATCAAGTTTGTGTAACGTTATTATTGTTAGTTAATGTTATGAAGAGTTTGTGTTGTAATACAATTTGACCCCCTCAAGATTTCATAGTAAGTAACTAATTACAGTTAACCAAATCTAATCATCTTCAGCTGTATTTCTTATCTTCATCTTTTTATGCAATTTGAAATTAATTAATTAAAATATATGTGTCAATCATTATCTTTAAACAAAATGGATAACAATGGTTTTTAAAAAGATATATCCATCACATAAAATAGAAAAAAAAAAAATACTACAATTTCCCGAATCAACTAGTCAATACGTAAAATAATTAGCAGATCCTAATTTTGTTGGGAATTTAAAATGATAGAAAACGTGTCAAGTTGATACTTTTTTACCTAAATATTTTTCTTTTATTATTATTATTATTATTATTAGGGTAAATTACAGATACATGACCTGTGGTTTGGGCTCAGTTCACTTAAGTGACCCGTGGTTTGAAAAGTTACACTTAACTAACCTGTGGTTTGTTCTATCTTTCAGAGAGGTTTTTCATCCATTTTTCCGTTAATAAACAATGTGTTAACTACATTTAACCCCCTCTAGTACTGTTTTTTTGCAAAAACCCCCTCTGGTTCAATTCAACTTAAAAAAAAAAATATTTCTCAAAAAAAATAAATTAAAACGAAAAAAATAATTAAATGTTTTAAAAAATAATTTGAAAACACTCGGATAAAAAAATAGAGAGGAAGAATTTTTCTCAAAAGAAGTAATGAGGAAGAAGAACCATTTATCTTCCTTTGCCCCTCTCTCTCTATATCTATCGACCACGAATCTGGCTCTGAATGTGGCAACACAGAGTGGTGGGGACATTCCAGAACTTGAATACCAGGAAGCATGAAGGATTTGTTAGGGTTATAGAGTCAAGGCGGGATTGGGAGGCGGCGCTGTTGAGGGTCTCCTCCGCCGTCGCCTAAGTTTCGAGTAGGGTAGGGGAGATTATCGGATGGATTGTTTAGTTGTTAGCCCTTTTCGACGCCGGCGATTGCTCGCCTCTTTCTCTCTCTGTCTCTCTCTTTCCCTCCCCCTCTCTCTCCTCTTTAAGGTCTAATTGATTGTAAAGAAATTTGCTATAAATTACACAAAATTTGTGCAGTTTATGGGTAAAGTTCTAATGGGTTTGGATATATAAAGATGCATATTATTTTTTGGATGTGTATAATTTGAGTGATACAGTGGTGGATTGAGGAAGATGGTGATAAATGTGTAGAGGGTCTGCTACAAATGATCGTTTTCTTTTTTAGAAAACTTCAAATGATTGTTTCGTTCTATTGTACTGTGTATTTCTTTTGGATATGTGTATCCATGACATTTATATCAGCACTTATTGTTTTATTATATTTTTAATAGTTCTGAAGATTTGCTGCTCCTATTGGTTTGTCTCCACCTTCCTCTCTCCTCCTTCCTCTTCGTGTTCAAGATTACACCTTCTTTCACACCACTTTTCTTCTTCTCACCTTCTTCCTCTTCGTGTTCCAAATTATTTCAATTTTTTCTCTTTTTTTATTTGTTTTTCATATTTTATTAATTTAAAATGTCTTTCTTAACATTAACTTTAATTACAGGGGTTATATTGTAATTAGTCAAACTTTTTACTAACGGAAAAATGGATGGAAAACTTATCTGAAAGACGGAACAAACCACAGATAAGTTAAGTGTAACTTTTCAAACCACGGGTCACTTAAGTGAACCAAGTCCAAACCACAGGTCATGTATCTGTAATTTACCCTTATTATTATTATTATTATTATTATTATTATTATTATTATTATTATTATTATTATTATTATTATTATTATTATTATTATTATTATTATTTTTTACAGTTGAATATTGTGGCAAACTTTTTTGCCCAAATAATTGTACTTTAGATTCAGTTAAATAGACTGTCAAACTATTTACTTTAAGTAATTCGTCTTTGAGAATGTTAATCTTTATAGCGGACTCAACTCAAGTTGTGAAGTTTAGTAATAAACGTAGTAGAACAGGTTAGTCGAAAAATATTCAATGTGAGTTCTCAATAAGAAAAACGCCCATACATATGCGTGTTACGTATTTTAATAGTCATGTACAATTAGGCCCCCGCAACATACGTATGAATCCTGCGTCCGCCACTGCGTGTGAATGTTTTTCAATATAAAAGCATAAGCCTTTAAATAGTGGTGTAATTGAACCAATGCCAGTTAGGAAATACTTTGACTCTAAGACAATTACATCACCGCCCCTTGAAACGTATGGAAACGTTCCTATATTGCCTTCTTTGACTTTTCAAGTCACAACCCAACAGAGACAGACTCGGAGGAGGCGTTTTCAATCATCCATAGTAATACCCAACAAAAAATCAGTCAAAACAGTTAACTGTATACCCTTTTGTGTGATTGAGTAGTGCTCGCACAATTGAATTATGTATAGAAGTGTACCCAGCCTGTGATCTGAGTAGTGCACGTACACGCAATTGCTTCATTTACCACAAGCAATTGAGTTCTTCAAAACGATTGTTTGTCTCCAATTAGTGGTCATCGACCAGCAACTGTCATGAATAGTTTGGGAAGTTTGCTGTGGTAATGATGTTTATAGATTACTACTATAATATAGTATCCTCATGGTTTTTATAAGACAGTACATTATTGTTACGTTACGGTCGAGATGTAACTGAATCGGTAGTGCGCAAGCTAATCAAATCGCCGGGTCAAAGTGAACCGATGAATAGTAAAATAAGTTTAATTGAAAATTTCAGGCGAAGCAAAGGTAGTACATTAAATAATAGGCTCGTTTTGTGGTGGCGTGTGCAAATAACTCTAACAGCAACTCTGGAAAAAAAGAAAGAAAACTCGAACATGAATGGTTGAAGTATATATTTTTTCTTTGTTTCCATGTTACTATTTATCAATATAAATAAATTACAAACAGATCCCTATATGTATTTGGAAACAAGATGAATATGGGGAGCAAATAAATTATACGTACTAGTACAAAAACAAAAAGGAAAAGAAGGAAAAGGGACAATACTTATTTAGGGTCGACTTGAGTTTCACCCCCCAAATAAAAGAGAGGCACGTTCGATTCAGGTCAAAAATCTCTTACACCGTCGTCCCCACACGATGAGATCACAAATCAAATCAAAGGGCGAATCGTGCAAGTACGGTAGATTGAGATATGGGAAGAAATCAGGAACAAGGGAGGGTATGTCCGGAGCAGCAGTAATCAGACGATGTAGGAAGTTAGAAGAACGTGTTGTGGGCAATTCATATCATGGATTGATGTACGAAGAGGAGGAGGGTAGGCTTGGGGTATCAGCAGGAGGACTCAGGCCATGTAAGCGGAGAAAGTTGGAAGAAAGGTTGACTTGGATAGAAGAGGCTGGTTTCTCAATAGTTGCAGCATCTGATTTGAATAAGTACAATTCCGTGGTACCTGTATTGTATATCCGCACTTCCATTAGAGATGCTGAAACGGGAAAATGGCCATCTCAGTGGTATGCCATTCCTCCCCCACCAGATTTGGAAGTTGCTCAAATAGAACCACCACCTACGAGGAAGAGGATGGAGAAGAAGCATGATAGGGTTCAGTATCCTCCTCCTCTCTCGCCGGTATTTGGTAAGTTGCCTGCGGATGTCCTCCCCAATGGCCTGACTGTAGCTTTGCTACCTCGTATCTACTTGATAGGCGGTACCTGCTATGGTCTAGGTGGTCCAAGTAGACAAGTTTTCTCTTATGATATTTCCGCTCCCCATAAAGGTTGGGAGAAACGACCCAACCTAATATGTCCCAGAACTTGGCCGTATACTATTGCGCTGGACGGGAAAATCTACGTTTTCGGCGGCATGGATCGTGATTTGTATGAAGATGGCATCGTGCCTTATGCAGAGGTTTATGATCCTGAACTTGACACATGGGAAGCACTGTTCATCGCCGGTGGCAGTATGATGCCGCGTGTGTCCCCTGGCCGGGTTGTGTTCATGGACCGATATGGAACCAAAAACATTCTGGTTCGCACTAATTCCATTAATAGTTTCTACACATATAACACATCTGTCAACTCGTTCACCTTGCAAGAACGTGTTCCCTTCGGATACTATGGTGCAACTGGTGCAGCGGTTGATGATGTTCTTTACATTTACCACGAAGAAGGTATCATGGCTTATGATTTAATCAATGGTGAATGGTTTGATGACCCTGTCCATGGCTTAAGTGAAGGAATCGAGCTTCCTATTTATGATTGTTCTCAGAGCCCTTTTCTGCTTCACATTGGTAACGGAAGGCTATGCATAATTTATGATTATAGGGACATGGGCAAGGTTAAGGTTCCCCAAGACTTGATACTTACTTGCTCAATTTTAAGAATGATTCGGCGGCGGACGTACAGCGGAAAAGCTACCCTCCATGCATCATTGGAGTCATTTAGGCGCTACATCGTCCCGGGAAATAAGTTGGAGGACTGCCTCGTTCTCTAGGTCATCAGTTCTAGTTTACATTTCTTCCCTTTCCATGGTTGGTTCATCAAATCGACAATTTAGTTTTACATAAACTTTTGGTTGTAAGTTACGCTATTTGCAAGCTATATGAATCCAATGAAATATGTAAATGGGTGCTAGCTTACAGCGTTTGAAGCCCCTGCATGAGGTTGAAATTGACTCTTGTTGCTCATTAATGGAATATGATTTTGTTGTTTAGTCTATGCTCTGTTCAAAATTGCATTTTGGTTGTGGTACCACTTCATATCATAGATTGTAAATCATTTTATGCAGTAACATTTGAATTAGCATATCCCTGATGTGCATCTACGTTGAATGGGGATGTTCAATTACCAAGACTTGCGTGTGAGTGTCATGTTGGTTGTGTATCAAAATCAGTTTTCCAAGATGAATTTTAGGTTTCGGTGACTAAGCTAAGAGGTGTCCAAATTTGGGGCATAGGGGTGGAAAACATATCTGTTGTACCGCTTTTGCCTGAAACAGAAGTATTTGAATCTGATCTTGGAATGGAGTAGGTGGTAGTATTAAGTTGCCGTAATCTCAACAAGTGGAACCTTCAGTTGTTTTCGAAAAACATGCTGCACAAATAAGAGACTCCGTGTTTACTCCATTTTTTCTTTTTTAGTATAGTTGCCTCCTATCCCCAGAAATGGAACAGTAAGATAAAAGCATTAGAAATATCCAATTAAACTAAAGTAACAAAATATTAGGGGAAGTGTGTCTACTTTTATGATCTTTTCCTATTCCCAGTTTGTTTTTCAGTTTAGTGCTTTATTTTATGACAAATACTGGGGTGTATGGGTTTCATAGAGATTACGTTTCATCTTTTCAAATATGGATATCCAGTCTACAAATTTGGGGGCTTGGTTTATTATTTATCCATCCATTGTTGAAACTATGCTACTAATAAAGAGTCACGTTTGAAGAAAATGCATTTAGAAACACATGCCATTAAAGGGTACCAAAAAGGTAAAAGGCTTGAATACACAGCTAACTGAACAAACAGCAAAATATCAGAGGCTATGCTTGCTAGGATAAGAAGGCAAGAACTGACATTTTGTTGCTTTGATTAATGTCGCAGCAGTTCACTGTAGAATCGAAAGGAAGGAGTAAGAAGCTACAGGAGGTACACTATACAAGGAATTAATTTATTTTATCTTCCTTGTAACTTGTTTTTGGGATGTTGGTGATGAATTTTCTCTTTGCTTGTGCAGGTTGGCTATGTGACTACCGTTTGTTTCTTATGTTTCCTTGTCAGATGCGTTATGGTAAGTTCATTTATGCTGTTTTCCACGACATAAGAGAAATTTTCAGATGGACATTTAAAAGTTAAGTGTAAGTTGATAGAAGTTTTTCGAGCTTTATACATCCATGTGTATGCTTCCTATCTTACGGAATTTTATAGCGAATGAGAACTGCCAGTCCCTCTTACTTCAGATTTGTTTTCTTCACTCGTTTTTGTTTGTGCAGCTGTTATCTTATTATATATTTAACTTTTCCAGAAAACCTAGAAGGCCTCTAATTTTCGTTTGTTCATCGTTGTGCTATGTATGCATGTGTTGACGGACAGGAACTAACCAAAACATAGTTTGATGTTCCTGTAACTGGAGGCGACGCTCTGGAGACCCAATACATAGCCATCATCTGTCTGTAATTGAATGTTTGATAAGCATATGCAATTATTTGTATCACCGGAAAAAACATTTCCAGAAATGACCAGAGTTTTAAAGTAAAGTAACCAAAAGGCTCCGAGCTAATACAAGACACAGAAAGCATACAAATCCTCCCTAAGTCAGTCAAAAGCCAACAACTTCCCTTTAGTTTGCTTCCTAACCTGAGCAGACATTATTGTGGTGTTTTCAATCTGTTTCATACTTGACATGAACTGTGAAATAACTTAGATAGCTTAGCTAGCTTGATTTTCCATCTACGAAGAGCATACCTCATTGATAAGTTACCAAAAGGTCCTGGTATGTTTTGATTCACAGATGGTGGTTCACTTAAAAAGTGGGTTCTGATTTCCAATTTTATTGGAAAAAAAAAAAAGATTTCCAATTTTAAGCCTTTTTTTCTGTTTTGCTTCTTTTTCCAGGTGGTTGGTGCTAATTATTCGTCGTCTAACATACCTCGGTAAGAATCCTTGAGTACGATGCTGGTTCATGCTTCATACCATACCTCTTTCACTCGCATAATTATTTGGAGCATGGTTACTTCTTTGACAATATATTTTGAGTTTTAACTTTTACATTATATAGTATCTACTCTTCATCTTTGATTTTTTGCCTGAAACTGTATAAGGCCTAACTAAATCATAAATGATCAAGCTTCAAACCAATGCTCGACTTGAGTGGTTCCTTTATTTGATTGCTTATAATTGTGTTAAGGAAGAATTTCGAATTAAGTGCCGGGTATTCATTTACATCTAACTCCCTTCAATTTGAAATTAAACATAATGGTTTAAACGAATAAGAAGATGTCACGTTATCTACTTCTGAGCTATACTTCTTGCGGGCTTCTGGCTTGCATGAAAACCAATGAAGGAAAGCAAAATAATAAGCAATTTGATAAGAGTTTGAAATTCTGCAAATTTTGAGCAAGGGGGAAATCCGCACTGACCAGTTGTTTTGAGGAGATAATTGTTACTCCAGAAGGCTACAGCTGTTGGACATCTAACAGCTTTGAAAATCACTCTAAGCCATAAATCGCAAGTAACTCAGTACCTTGAAAGAGATAACAATGATACGTCCCTTAAACAGTTGATGTAAAGGCCGCAACCGTTTGGTTCCTATGTCTTAGGGTGAGGAAGGATTGTGACTTGAGAGTGAGAACCAACATCTCAATACCTTATAGTTTAATGAAAAAGGAAGTCAAATTTTTATACCAATTGAAAAAGGAAAAATCCAGTACAATACCACCATTGATCTAAGACCACCGTGGGTTTGATCGATTACTAAATTCTAGCTATGATTGTACACGGAGATATGATGATGCGTAAGGAAGCTCAAATGATGTCTTGGATAGGAGGTGCCTGATTTTGGCAGCCAGAGATGATGGCATCATGTGGTGGATTGTAGACAGTAGCGATAGATATTCTACCACCTCACTAACCGGTCGACCTCGCAATGAAGTGTTCAGAATTTGATCCCTGATCTAATATCAGTAGCCATACAATCATTTTTTGAACTCAGAAGATGAAACCAATAGTAGTCTCTCATTAATTGCCTAGAACAGAAACTAAAAAAGAAAGTCTCCAGAAGCGATGGAATGAGTTGCAGATATACTGTATTACACTATCTATTTTATATATAAAAATTAGGAGGTGAGAAAAAACTTACTCTCCATATGTCATTTGTCAATTAATTGTTGTGGATGAAGACATGTCGAGCGCTTATTTAGATTCTTAACCAATGAACATCATTCTTAGTGCCAACTTATCAAAGTAAATGGCCACCATGGAAAATGACTCATCAAATAACCCCCACAGTTGTACTTATTATTCAATTCTTCAATTTTGCTTTTAAAGACAACTACTAAATAATTTGATTATATGAGTTACTAAATTGCTATTGATAAATTGAATGATAATTACAATAATAAAATAAGTTACTAAATTGCTAATAATAAGATATTTTTTCAGCAACTAATAACGTATTTTGGATGTATTGTATAACAAGTAAAATCCATAATTTAATATGTAAATACAAATATTACATTATCAATTCCATGATACACCCTTTAACCTCTATATGGTCCATCATAGAGGAGAACTGATAAAATTTATGTCCGGAGAAGAAAATGCTTAACAAATTATGTTGTGCAAATGGTATGAAATAATTAAAAAATATTTTTACATAAGAAAGAGAAACAAAATTTTAGAATTGTCAATAGAAATTTATCTAGTTATACAAGAAAATCCCATTACTTATATAAATAGAAAACTTGCATCAAATATTGTAATAACTTTTTTTAGCAATGTCAAAAAAATTACATCATGTGATGAAAAATATAATGATTGATAATACTCCCATTCCAACTCCACACAACAATAGATAAATAAAAATGAGCATAAAACGTATAATCGTGGCACCATTACGACTCTACACATTATTACAAGTAACTATTTATATATTATCTTACGGTTACACACTCTAAGTATTTTAATATGATTAAATAATTCACTTTATTGTTTTACTATTGCTATCACTTAATAGGCTCTGTTTCATTTCCAATATGATGTAAGAATATTATTCGCTTAATTAATAATTCACTCTCCTTTTATATAATATATATATATATAATATCGTGGAAGTTTAAAAATCTTGACATAAGAAATCTGGTAATTGGAAAATATTGTCCATACTCATTAATATTTCTATAAATAGTGCTGAAGATAGGTACAAAAGAATAGAAAAATGAAGAAGGGAACATCTAATCGTTGTACCACTACGACGCCCCACAATATTACATGTTTGACTATTTGTATAATGACGATTTATAGTTAGACTCTCTGTATGTTGTAATAATTTTGGCATTCACATCATCGTTTTACTACAGTTATCACTTCTACTATTCTATGTCTTATCCGAAATTCATTTTAGATGATATTTTTTTTTTAATAATTCTTTACACAAATCGCACAATACGTCTATTGCATTCAAGCAAATTTTTAACGAATTTTCGTCTGGTATGGAAATATTCTAATGTATTTGGCTTGCTGCATGTATAAACTTATGTCAATATATGCACCATTGAATCAGATTAAAATGGTACAATTATATATATTTTTATCAACTTAGTTCACGAACTGGTGATAACAGTCAATGTGGTCACATTCTCCGCAAATTATACCACCACCTCTAGGTCCCAAGACTGATAGAATTATGGTAAGTGACTTCTATGAATGATGATAAAGTTTTCTACCACGCTATTACATGAAATCACCTCGAATATGAAAATAATTATGATAAACAAAACAAAAAAATGTAGTGTTCATCTAAATCAAGAATTTCACTTTTTATGTAAAAGTTGTAATTTCATGACTCTCTTAAAAACATTATTTTCATGTTTCACAGTCTTGACTAAGGTAATAACAAAAAACTCGTATTGGCACATCCTTTTTTTTCTAAAATTGGATGAGCATAATTGCATTTCTAGAATAATGAGCGGATTTGCTTTTAAGTTGAGATAGTTTGTTATAAACATTTGGTTAATATTTTATAAATATTAAATAAAGAAAATGTTGATTCATTATATTTCTAGGAGTTTCATATGAGAGAAAATATGAATGCCCATGAACTTAAAATTGTATATCACCTAAATTATATGTAAATGATAAGTTATTTAATTACTATTAAATAAATATAGAACCGCTGGTCGAACATTCTCATTCTATATTAGAGGAATATCAACATCATTTGTATTTCATAAAGAAAAAATGGAGGTGAAATAAAAATTTGTAATTAATTTATTTTTACTATCTTTTTTCTCCCTATAGTTTTTTTATTATTTATGAAAATAGTCTTGAAAATCTGTTGTACATTATCTCTCAGGTAAAATCCAATATCCACATCATTACCATCATTGAGACTTTGCGAGTAAGAAATTGTAAGTATTTTTTTTTTTTTTTGCGAATATATGCATTTGAGCAACATAAATTAAACATTTCATATAATATTTGAAGTCAAGTCTTTTATGAATAGGTCATTGGTTTGATTTTTTTTTTTTTATTCTTTAGTACATCAAACCACGTTGACAGTGATACAATTTCTGATATTATGTTATTGTTTTATGTAAACATATGGATCACGATGTGCATAGTTTTCACTTTAAAGTTTTTCTTAGTGAATTTAGAGGAATTTCATGTTGTTCAAAAACAAGACACAAAAAGTATTTATAAGACATATTATGCCATTTCACTTGAAAAAAAATGAAAATAATTACATTTCAACCATCATAAAGTAACAAATTTTCTTATCTCAAAAAAATAAAACAATAATGCCTCAAAAATATAAGAAGATTAAATAAAAATGTTTTGATAGTTCTCAAATAGATTTTTCATTAAATGAAAGTGATTTTATAAGAAATAAGTTTTATAATGGTTTAAATTTAATTTAATTTTCTTATATGTATGCTGGATCATGTTATGATTTTCTTTACTCTTCCTCATGAGATTCAATTAGAGATCAATTTCAGCAACACGATTGGTACAAAAAATAAACATGCTCTTCTTAGAGCTTACTTCCCAGAAATTCTGGTCAAATTTGTTGCACTTTTCAATAAGAATTTACCTAATACAGTTGGATACGTTTATTTTATGGGTAAAAGACAAAAACCACCCCTCGAGTATGGGGTATATACAAAAAAACCCCTCGTGTTCGGGGATATACAAAAACCACCCCTGTCACTAACAGCACACTAACAGAAAGGTAAGAAGACATATTTACCCTCATTTTGGCAAAAATTGCCACACTATAAATACATGTTTTTTCACTCTCCCCCACTTTAACCTAACTGCCTCCTATCCTATCTCCTTCCTCCTCTCTCTCTGCCTCCAGCACCATCGACGCCCTCTCAAGTCCCACCCATCCCCCTCTCTCTCTGCCTCCACCACCATCGACGGTTTCTCCCCCACCACCATCGCGGCTCTCTCTGCCTCCACCACCATCGACGGCCTCTCACCCATCCCTCTCCCTCTCTCTCCCCAACTCCACCAATCACCACAACCCAACCCACAACAACAAGCTCCTCCCACTCCTCATCTACTTCCACGGCGGCGCTACTGCCTCGAATCACCCTTCTGCGCCTTCTACCACACCTACATCACCACCCTCGCCGCCAAATCCAACGCCGTCGTCGTCTCCGTCGACTACAGACTCGCCCCCGAGAACCCAGTCACCGTCGTCTTCTTTCTTTCCTCCCTCCTCTTTGGTGGTGGCTTCTGTTACTTCCGGTGAGCCCTCTTTCCCTTTCTATCTCTCGATCTCAACCTCTGAGACCCTCTTCGTTTTCTTGATTCCCAATCTCTCGTTTGTTCTCCTTACACAGAAGATCCGACGAGTTTGAGGGTTTTGATTTCATCTGAGGTATATATCGATTGATTGCTTGTTACTCTCCGGCTTGCTACGACGACGCTTGGTTAACCCTCCAATGGGTCAGTCAACACTCTCAGAGGAACGGATCTGAGCCATGGCTGCCTCGAATCACCCTTCTCCGCTGGTGAATTGGGGATGGGCCGGGTCAAGATCTCGGGTGCGTGGGTCAGAGGATGGTGGCGTCGCAATTCAGAAACTTGGGTGTTGAAGGTGAAGTTGATGGGAAAGAGGCAGAAGATCCAGAGGGGATGGGAAGTGGGTGTGTGGGTGATTTAAGAATTCTGAGATCGAGAGGGAATGAGAGGCGGCTGTGTGGGTTGGGTTCCCAATTTTCTTCTTCCTTTTCTCTAATTCTTCTTCCTCATTTGATCCGCACATGATTGTTTTTCAGTTTTTCTTTTTTCTCAATTTTTACTCTCTTAATGAATATCTATCTTTTTTTTTCTATTCATTATATTTGGAGAAATCAGTTGTGGTGGTAGTTCAAGCAGTGGGTGTTTTGGAGAAATCGGCGGTGGTGGCGGCGGTGGTAGAGGTGGTCAAGAACACCAAGAACATCAACAAAATAAACCCAAAAACACAAAGAGGGGTAAATAGTTGGGAACTTTTTCTCTGGGTTTCTTTGTGGTGGTTGTTGTGTTTCTGGTGGTGATTGTGTTTCTGGTGGTGTTGGTGTTGGTGTGTCTGGTGGTGTTGGTGTTTCTTGTGGTGTGTTGGTGGTTAATGTGGTGGTGATGAAGAACACCAACAACATAAACCACAATAAATACAAAAATACAACTAGGGGCAAAATAGTCATTAAAAAGGTCATTTTACACCCCTATACTAATTGATTGTAACAGAAGGGTGGTAGTTGTCTAACGTCCGACGTTAACAGGGGTGGTTTTTGTATATCCCCGAACACGAGGGGTTTTTTTGTATATACCCCATACTCGAGGGGTGGTTTTTGTCTTTTACCCTTATTTTATTACAATTTTCATAAAAGTGAACAAATTGAACTTATGGCTGACCCACGCATCGCGCTGGGTATCTCCTAGTAATAATATATAAAAGCAGGAAAGTGCTCAGATTGAAAGTGGAATTGCCATTTGTAAATTCTTAATTTTTAAAGTGTTGACATGTGTTTCGCCATATCAGCAATTTCCATGAACAAGCCAATAAAACGATGCCATGTCATGAATGACTCATCATGTAACTTAATTTGAAGATATTTAATGCTATTTCATTACTCATCATGTAACTTAATATTAAGATATGAACTATCCATTAATCCGATGGCGTTACAAAAATTAATGGACTCTCAATTTACCATTGAATCGTTCTGCACATATAATTTTTTTAATCTTTTATGTGGTTCCTGTACCTATTTTCTTAACATCTCAAGTGGTCTTTCCTATCAATATAAAATGCAGCAACATATTTTCTTAACCTTTTCTATAGGTCATGCACATATTTTCTTAACATCTCAAAAAGAGATGGGAATGCGGTAACAAACACGACTTATTTTAATTTTTTTAAGAATTGAAGAAAAATAAATCTTTGAAGCCAAAAAAAAAATACAAACTCCATGATATATATGCGGGAGAATGAATTTTTTTTCGTAAAATGTGGGATATGCCCCCTAACCAATGGGTATGTTTCCATTATGTGTTATTTCTCCATAGTTAAGTTGAGAAAATGTCACTTGAATGATATTGTATGAACTAAGCTGTTTATAATCTGTACAATATATATATATATATTATAAAAGCATGAAATTTCCGAGAATGAATATGAAAAAGCCTTCCTCAAAAAAGATATGGTTATTTTACTTTAAAAAAACATGTTCACTGAAATAATCAAAAGGGAAAAAGCAAAATTTTCTACTTAAACTGGTCTCCTCTAAAAAGAAAAGGTATTCAATTTTATCCTAAAAATATTCGTTTAAATATGGTTATTTTGGTCTCTTCTAAAAAGAAAAGGTATTCAATTTTATCCTAAAAATATTCTGTTAAATATGGTTATTTTGCAAAGAAGAAGAAAATTGATATCAAAATATAAAAATTTAAACGAACAAATGCAAGACGCGAAGTGCTCATCATTCTTTTCAACTCTGTAAAGATTCATAAAGAGGTCTGGAAAAGTTAATTTAGCACACTGGAGGGGCCTGATGTGGAATTATTTTATCAATCACACCGGAAGAGATTTGCTTTCTCGAGATTGTTATGTTTTAAGGTTATACAAGATCTATCTGACCATTTTGCAAACGTGTCATGTACCTCCTATCTCTTTTTAAAAATAGTTTCTTGCCAATTTAAATTGAGGTTTTATGATTAAAATCACGTTGGGTAAATCAGAACCTTCTATCGGAAACTCTAGAGCATAGTTTTCTAATTCATTTATTCCTCCTTACTTACATATTATGTACTTTGACACATTATGTTCATAACTATTTATAGGTGATGGTTTTGCATATTGACAAAAGGAAAAAAAAATCATTTTGTTGAAACTAGATTGTCTACCGATCTACGCATCAATTGGGGTCTTTTTATAGGGTATCCTGGTGTTTTTGGGCAAGTTAGGGGGGGGAGGGGGCACGCGCTCCCATGTCCCTACATGGATCCGCCACTGATTTTGGTGGTATGAATCGTATGTATAGAAACAACATCGTGCCTTATGCAGAGATTTATGATTCTGAACGTGACTAAGTGGGAAGCAGTGTTGGGGGTTGATGGTCGCATGGTGCCTTTTGTGTGCCCTAGCAACCATGTTGTGTTCTTGGACCAATATCGAACCAAACACATTCTTGTTCGCACCAAACACATTCTTGTTCGCACTTAATCCAGTGATAGTTTCTACACATATAACACAACTGCCAGTTCATTCACCCTCCGGGAGCTTGTTCTCTTCAATTGTTGTGAGAAAGCTGCTATGACTTTTAGATGTGTTTAGTAAACATTACGTGAAACTTGTGGTGAAATATTGAAATAGCGATTTCGTGTTTGGTAAAATAAACTGTGAACCTCCTGTGATATAGTAAAATGAAAAAAATTATATTACGTGTATAAATTCGGTAAAGATTAATACTGAATATTTTCAAAAAAAATTAAGGTTAAAATCGGTTAAAGATAAACTACTCAAAAGCAGGTTCCGGAAAGGCATATCTTCCCTTGCTTCCTTAAAATTGTTGCGGGACAGCAAAAACTGTAAAGCCCTGAAATATCTATAGGGGTCAAACTGTGATAATTTAAAATTTTGAGTTAGTTGTGTGAATTTATTTTTCAGCAGCGCTTGCTGACATCTTGTCAACAGGAGATATCTGGAATGTGAATTCAAATGGGGTAAATATGAAAATATTATAAATTGGGGCAAACTTATAATGTCTAAAACTTGAATATATAGCTAATACGTGACCAATCTCAGATTTCTGGATGTTATGGGAAATTAAGCAAGTCGATAAAATCAGTGGGTCAAGTATGAAATTTCTTGAACTCAATTTTTACATAATTCCACTCTTACCCTAACTTTGGGAAAATTGCGCTTGCAACCCCCTTGTGCATGAAAACCACTTGTCATTCTCATTGTGACACTTCAAGAGTGAGGTGGCAGTATTTCAATTTTCTCCTCCACCACCTACTGCATTGGGTGAGATAAAACTCTTCTTCCTCTAACTTCACCTTCTTCATCTTCTCCACCATCCACCATCTCCATCGCAGAACCCCACCACCCCGCCATGAAATACAAAAATGCTTTACCTAGAAGAATTCCCAACCCGACGAGCAAAAGCCCTCTGAGAATTTGGATGTTGGTGAAGGGACAAAAGGGAGATAATCGGGTTTGAAGGTGAGGAACCCTAATTGCTTTGTTGGTTGGTTTCTCCCTCTCTGTTTGTTTTCATTATAATTAAGCTCGAATTTGTTGATCCCGAGGCTAAGGCGAGGTGGGGAGCTCAGGCAATAAACAATTCGTTGAAAAACCGCAGGTCGCCAGATTTGGTCCGAGCTTGGCGCCGAAAACATCCATGGCCAAAAGAGCTTCGGTAAGGCCTTGTTCTTGTTGCTTTTTCGCCGTTAATTGAAGCAATCTGGTCCATGCAATACCCTAAGCATGTTAAAAGCATCTTTTTACAACCAAGCCGCAAATTTGTTGGGTTTCAACCGGTCATCTGATCATTTTTCTGGTGACGAGGCAGCCCAGTTTTGGGGGCTGCAATTCCTTTGTTGTGAGTCCTTTTTGAGTGATTCTTGGCTCCCGGGAAACCCTTAACTAGCCCCTACAGTTCCCTTTCGAATTTTCCTGGTATATTTCAACTCTAACATGCCCGAATTTGAGCTTGAAGTTGCTTCTCTTCGTGTTCTGGACAAATTTTTTTTTTAGAATTGCAAATTCATCTCAACTTAGTGAATTAATATAGATGCCAAAAATCAACCAATTTGAATACAATTCTTGCTGTGGATTCTTTGGATATTTAGGCACAACTATCATCTTAATTTGGTCTTGGGAAATCAGTCTCTATGTAATACCCTGTTTTTATTATAGAGGTAATTTTTGACTTTTCATATAATTTAGATGTAAATTGTATGACGAGAGGGGAGGTAGTTGTAGTTTCAGAAAGATGAGTTAGTTAAGTTGGGGGTAGAAATTGTATTTTGTAGAAACTCTAAAGCCTAATGAGGAATTAAATAAAAATAGATAAAATAAAACAAAATTAAACCAATTTTTTCCACATCCCCCAACACCTGCCAACGGGTTTCTCCCATTTACACACAATCTCTCTTCTCATTTGTATTCTTCTATTTAAATCTCTTCTTCATATTCTCCTTCACAACCGACAACACCACCAACTCCATCACCACCACCACCATCACAGCCACCACCTCATATTCCACCTCATCTCTCTCTCCCTACCTTCTCCCTCTCTGTCGCGCACCAGGACCGGAAGTAGCCCCGCCAAGGAGGCTGCCAGCCACCGAAGTAGTCGGCGAACCCACCCCAACGGGAACCACCGCCAACACCACCTGCTTCTCTCCATTCTCTCTGTTTTGGACCAACTCTTCTCCTCCCTGTTTCGATCCAAGAAGAGACAACATCAGCAGTAGCTAGTTGTAGAGACGACCCAGAGCCACCACCACCGTCGGCGACACCATGTTTTTCGGCGAGAACCTCAACCGAGCTAACCGGAGCGACCCACCCTTCGATTTTGGTATCAATCAACTGCTGGAGGTCCAAGGAGTCTAGAAACACCATCCAACGGGGCCAAGACCGCCGCAGTCACCGGCGAGGAACTCCACCGCGATCACCATCGACAACGAACTTGAACGGCCTCGTTTCTCGACCGTTTTCACGATTTTTGGCTTGGGTAAACTCTAAATCACCTAAGTTTACGTTTTAGTCAATCAAAATCATGTCTTGTAGCTTGAATCCTCGTTTAGATTGAAAAAATTTGATAGTTCATGTTAGGGGATGAAAGTGTATTTTCAGAAACTTTGGGGGGGGGGTTAAAGTGTCTTTTACTAAACTTGTCTTGTGAGTGTAGGGAGGGGGCGCCTGCTGTCTTTTAGAATAACTTGAGGGCTTCTACACGTCTTTTACTTAAACTTTACACTTTACATAAAAATAAAAATAAAGATTTTGGAATAAAAATATTTTCTACATATACTAGTTTTTGTCCTCATCGTATAAATGTGATACGACTCTTGAAATAGTGCACAAGTCGCTCGATAGAAATTAACTAGAATTTTTTTATTAAATCCCAAGAAAATAGTGTGTTTAATCACTTTTCGAAACATAAATTTTATAGCGTTCTAACTATAAACGCGTAGTTTTTAAGAAGATACGTCGGGAAATTAACAAGTGGTTTTCGGGTTAGTCTAAAATTATTAAGTAGGATTCTTGTTATGACTTATAGCGTTGTATTTGGGTTGTGATAAGTTAGAAGCTCCATTTGTAGGTGACGGTTTCGTAGGCGAGAACTACATCTAAGACGTGCTGTTGGATTAAGGTAAGTAATATGCCTAGTGTTGCGTGCCTTTCCGTCTTTCGTGTATCGCGTGGGTTATTTGCGAAATAATACAATACGTGATGTATTTTAATTCTTTACGTGAAAAAATCTTCTGGGAAAGTATCACATGAAAGATGATAATAAAAAATTAGAATCCTAAAGAAGAACATCTAAGTTTCTATTGTAAACTGAGAAAGTACTGTTCAAATACAACTACCATATTAGACCCTGATTACCTAGTTCTCGGGCCACAATTATCAAAAGTATTAAACCGCTCACATATTGGTCAAAAACAAATATCTCTCATAATCATACATCGAATATTATGAAAACTGCCACACCGGCTTTTTTTGGAGCTCCTTACTTGATTTTACATCTTGAAAGAAAAGTCGTAATGATGTAAAGTGGAAGTTGTTGTGCGTGAGTTTGTACCATATCCCTGATATGACACGTTTCAGAGAGATTGTGATTGGTTATTGATGTGTGGTTATGAGGCTCTGTGATGCGAACCTTCATTGCATTGTGATACATTATTGACTGTGCTTTTGCACATTATGAGAAAGTGGTTGTGGATTGGATATGGTCTCGCCCCATATCAACTAGATAATAAAATGAATTCATGGACTCAATATCCTATCATTGAGAAAAGAGAACGCTGTCCTTATGAGATTTAAAGTGATGAGTGAATCACATCACACTCTTATTCTCCTTGAAACCTTCTTTGAAAATAATGCTCGTATGAACATTGAACTTTATATATACTCTCAAGTATTGAGGCTAACATAAACAGCTTTTTTCAAAAGATCATATCTCCTGGATTATCTATTGAAACTGTTAACTGTTTTCCTCTCAAAATGCAATATCTAAATACTCCAAATCATCTTCTCTGAGTCTCTTCCTGATTCCTTGTGGATTCTCCTCAAATGTAGCTCAAAGTAGCTACATAACCATAAAATCGTTTAGAAATGATTTCAAACTGTCAAGTTCTGTCAACCATATCTCTCTGAGTATCTATTGAAACTGCATTATGATTTCTCATATGAGAAGATGGCTAATAATACTCTAATCATTCCCACACGAGAATTTCTCATATCCTTGATACATTGCTTAGAAATCCAGTTCAAAGTGACCAGCTTGAAAGGGTCTAAACCCTCAATTATATTCCAAGTGTTGAACTGCTGATTTTCTATCAACTTTGACTAATCCTATCTCCTTGACTTCTCTGAGTTTTTGGACTTCCTATATGATTTGGAAACGTCAACCTTCAATATTAAAAAAAAACCTCTCAGTTTCTAAAACCGCTTCATTGGACCAGAAACTGACTGTGAAAGTTAACTAGTTTAGAATACCTCTTCTCCCCTTAGACTTTCTATTTGACTCATTAGATGACTTAATTGACCAAAGTATTTATAACTCTCTATTAGAGTTATATTTCTTGTACGTTTTATATTGTTTTACGTGATTTATGGGTTGATAATCTTAGTCTTACACTATGATTAGACAGAAAACGTAGAAGTTTAGCTCTAGGCGTTAGTTTGTTAATCCTAGCGTTTCTCGTATGATTTTATGTATTTTTTATCACGTTTGATCGCACGGGTTATGTTTCGTGTTGTTTTGGCAGGAAACAGAGCTTGGGAAATGAAGCGGAGAGGAAAAACGGGCGTTGGAGATTATTCGGGAGCTAAAATGGAGAAGAAATCAACAAAGAAATGGTGAAAAGACATGGAGAGGGGAGGAAAGTGTCATTTAATCAAGTTTTGTAGTGACACTTAAACCCCCTCCCCATAGTTAGCCAAAATTCGGAGCAAAAATGGAAGAAAACTCACTGTTTTGCACGATCAGATGATCTATGGTTTGAGTTTTTTTCTTCTTCTTCTTCCTCTTTCAAATCTTGTATGGATAAACTAACTAGCTTTACTAGATTATTTCAAGTAGATAAATTGTTTTGCTAGGCATCTCTAAGAGAGCATAAGGTTATGTAGACGATTAATTTTTCGGATTCGTAGACTTTGTTTCATGATTGTGATTTGATTTATCGAACGAACGCTTAGTTTCTTGACTTTATTGTTGATCTAAGTCTATTGACACGATTAGGATATGATTTGATATTCAACGAAACTAGGAGTTATTCATGAATAAATTTCTTGTTTAATGTTAATATTCGTTCTAGTTACACGTTCTTGTTCTATGCTTAATATTTAGTATGAATGGAGTAGCTACCGGGATGTACAAGATAATTAGATGAGTGTACGATAGTGACTTAGCCTAATTGAGGTGAGAACTTGAACACAATTCCGAATCACCAAGACCGAAAAGGAGAAGTGTTAGGATTGGCCTAGTGTGGGTAGATTCAGTAGGATTATTTAGCTGTTCCGTGAAATAGTGGGCCGACAGGTGCCGTTATCGTACCAGTAGATGACTAGCGAGAACGATCCAGTAGACAACATGAGACCGAGAGGAGATTTTAGTCAACCGAGATGTAAAATGACATGAGACCGACAGGATAATGTCATAGTCTATTAGCCGGCTGAACTAGAATAGGATTGACGCGTTACATAGTTGAACCGGAATACTTCTACAGCCCTAGGTGATCTAGATATCGCCTAGTTTCTCCATATGTGTTTCTTAATTAAGAAAAAATATAAAAATATTAGTCTACTTGTTATTTTAATTCAGTTGCTTGTTTGGGGGAGACAACTCTTTTAATCATTCAATTTTCCTCCTTGTACCGTACTTTAAATTAATTGACTAATTAAATAATCTCAAGTCTCTCCTCGTGGGATCGATAACTTGGGGTAGAAATAAAACCCCTATATTACTTGACCGTGCACTTGCGCGTACGCGTTAAGAAATCGCGTCAATTTTTTGGCGCCGTTGCCGGGGACATCGGTAGATTATTTAGTTTGGAGATAGTTTAGAGTACTTCTATTTTAGTTTTTATTTTGTTTTCTTTTCTATCTCTGTGCTTCACGAGTGTCTTGTGAGTTTGTTTTCTCAGGAACACAGGAAGCAAGAGATTCTACTAAGCATGTGGAGCGAAGACTATTATTTTGGTCCCCCCCCCCTACTTTTTCTACTGCAGGGGTAACCATGAAGAAGATGATGCATGCATAAGTTGGTGCTATCGATGCGGCATTTATCATGATAACAGCGACCCATGCCGAGTTCACCCACCCCAACTCCTTCAGCAGTCAGAAGAGGATTCACGGACAACAATGGAGCTTTTGTGGGAGATGATAAATTTAAATACGAAAAAAGTTGAGGAATTGGAGATGACAGTGGCAAGGTTATCATTTTCACAAGAGCCCCAAGCGGAGGCCATGCCACACATTGAGACTCAATCCGAGCCTCCATCACCACCACCACCACCACCACCACAAGAGAATGAGCCACGAGCTACAGTTGTGGACGAAGAGGCGTCTGAGTCGAGCGAAGAATGCACTGTCCATAAACCTGTTGTGGACTTTTCCATTTATGAGGACTCCGACTCTAATTCAGAATGGGGTGGACCTGTGTGTCCAAGACGGGAGGACCAACCATATTTGAGCCAAAACCTCCGGCTATCTCACATCCTTGGCATGAGTGGGAAGACACCAATATTGGAAGCATGTGGTGTGCTGATGAAGAAGTTGATGAACCACTTGTTCCGCATACCTATTGAGGTAAAATCCCCTACTCATAATTTTGAAGAATTCTCCATATCTCATACTTCCTCCGTTTCTTCTCTTTCTCTATGCTTTTACTTTTTGACTCGTATCCGGGTCACTTTGACGGGGTGATTTGATCGCAAAACGATACAACATTTTGATAATTTTTTTCACCATGATATAGAACAACTTTTACTCTACAACACCATGAAAAGTTGTCAAAATATTAGATCATTTTTGCATCCAAATCACCGGGTCAAAGTGATCCTGTGAATAGTGACAAAAGTCAGAACGTAGAGAAAGAGAAGAAACGGGGGAAGTGTTAATAAAGTCTGTGATGAGTTGGAAAGACTTGTGTATAGAAATTCTTATGCGGAAGAGCATCATGAGAAACTTTCAATTTCTTTTCATATTGGCAATTCTATTAATGATCTACACGCCATAGTCAAGAAATTTGAAACCAACAAGTGTGGGGGTGTGAATGACTCACATGTCCTAAATGAAGAGCATCGAGAGCATAAGAGGTATATTTGGATGTGTTCATGGAGAGAGGATTATACAAGCTCGTTCGTACTTTGTGGAAGTTAATCAGAAAGATCAACTGCAAGATTAAAAGATTTAGCTTCCAGAACTCTCCACCATCGTCAAAGCATAAGGGTGCACTTGAGAAGAAAGTACTAGAGAAGATATGGTGGAAGAAGAAGAAGTGGAAGGATAAAGCTGCCTCCACGATCCTTTTCATTTGAGGTAACGGGGTCGGGCTGTCGACCTTAAATTACAAGCGCTTCTTGGGAGGCAACCCAATGTAGAGTAGGATGTTATTAGCTTTATTTCTGTTTAGTTATACATAATTGATTTTGAGAGGTGAGAGAGAGAGGATGATGAGTAACCAAGTGTATGCAGGTGATTTTAGCAAAAATTCTACCCATGTGTGCCACAACACATTTGACCCACATGGGGACTCGTGAGGAAGTTGGGGATTTTTCGTGCGCATTGCCCGCAGTATGGAGCAATCTACCCCGGTGTGCAAGACACACACGACCTTAAGGGAGCTACATTGTAGCATGTTGTGGCTTGGGGATTGCTCAGGTGATCATCATCGGCGCGAAATTGTAAACGGTCCACATGACTCCTTCGTGTTGTAGTTTCGTGGACACGGTGTCCATGTAGGTACGGGCACCACATATATCTCTAACTCTCCGAGCTTCTACGTTTGAGCAATAGTTGTTGAGATCCACCGTCGACACATTTAAGCAAGGAAAACTCCTAGTTGATATCTTAATTCGTTGAGGACAACGAATCGCTTAAATGTGGGGTGGGGGGGGGGGGGGGTTGTTCTACTTTCGCTAGCCATGCGTTGTCTTGCATTAACCTTGTTACATGTAATTTGTGTAGTATTGTGTTAATTTGGTTAGTGTAGGGTGTTAGTGTCGTATTGTGCTGGTTTTAAATTTATGCATTGTTAGCACGTTTACTTTATTGAGTCCCCCTGCCCAAAATTTGTGGTTAATCGAGTTGCCCAGTTACATAAAGAGTGTAGAAAAATATGATAAAATTATCAAAAATAAAAAAACATAAAAAAATAAAAAAACTGAAAATTCTTAAAAAATAAAAAAAATTGAGTTAAGGGCAATTGATGAAGCTTCAAACTGTAGAGAGAGTTCAGTGAAAGAGTCTCAATGAATAGGAAGCACCGTAGTAGGGAAAATCTTACTTTTTAGTATTTTACGCATCGGCTTCACGAAAGGAAGTCCCGGGTATTTAGGTAAAAGTTGAATGTAGATTGTGGGCATACCTTTAGTTCCTATATTGTGCTAGGAGGATTTAGTTCTAAGGAGTTGAATAGTCTGTTTTCACTGGAAACTTGTGGCCTCTTGAAAAGTGGGGTGGACCATTTTGTAGAGTTAGTTTCATGTGGTACGTTGCTCTATGCCTAAGTGAAGTTATGGAGTGTACACCACCATCCTTAAGGCGGTTTCAAGAGCTAACCGAAAAAGCCCACACTTAGTTGCTCTACCTGCACGACTGAAAATAAGAGGAAGAGAATGAAAAACAAATGAAAATCTTCTCTTGGATTAGATAGGGTGAACAGCCCAATGTGCCCCCGTTCGCGTGGAGAATTTGGATTCAAACCAATTAGAGTGTCTAAGTAAAATTAAAGTACAGCCGTATTACACGGAGTTGTGTCTCCCATCACTGGGACAATTTGCATTCAATGCAATAACGGCTAAGAGGGTCTAAAAAACTCATATGACTTGGCGACGAAAGACCAGCATAGGACTAAGGGTACCTAGACCCTCTGAGCTAAAGGACGTGCCCGGATCTTGGATTGAGTTTAGTGGATGTTTTGGGACCCCTAAGTGATCTTGTGCACAGGATCATTGTATTTTTAATTCCTTGTTGCGGTTGTATGAATTGCAAAAGAGACTTGTGATAGCTTGATGATTCTGGTTCGTGATAGCGAAATTTCCCATCTCATATGACAAATAAAAAATGTGCGTTTTTTGATTCTTGCATTTTTCTATAATCTAGTTGCATTGTATAGTCATGTAGATTACATTCTGTATGTGTGTTGTGTGTGTCACATGGGTAGTTTTATGAAATTCGGTGGATTAAAACGTAGTGTAAGGTTTGATTTCGCTCGGGCCGCGCAAAAGCTAGTGTGGGGGATAACTCTCTATTAGATTTATATGTCTTGCACGTTTTGTATCTTTTTGCGTGATTTCCGGGTTGATAATCTTAGTCTTACACTATGATTAGAGAGAAAACATAGAAGTTTAGCTCTAGACGTTAGTTTGTTAATACTAGTGTTTCTTGTATGATTTTATATATTTTTATTTGGTTTGATCGCACGGGTTGTGTTTCGTGTTGTTTTGGCAGGAAACGGAGCTTGCGAGATGAAGCGGAGAAGGAAAAACGCGCGTTTGAGATCTTTCGGGAGCTAAACGGAGAATAAATAAAAAAATAAATGGTGAAAAAACATGGAGAAGGGAGGCAAGTTTCATTTGATCAAGTTTTTGTAATGACACTTCGCATCATTTGGATATACCAAGTTATAGGGTGGGTGAAAAAGTCAACTTAGAGAAAGAAAAGAAACAGGGGGGGAATTGGATAAATACTAGTCTGTGAAATGCTCTTTGACACTTGGTTGAATTGGTCTTTGAAAAATACCCTTCAATTTAAACTCTAGGTAACAACTGTTGTTAGCAGGCAAGCAAGTGGGTAGGGTCTACATAGGGTATCTCTCGTCTGCTTCTCTCTCTCTCGTCTCCAAACACAGGGTATCTTTCGTCTTATTCTCTATATCGTCTCCAAACACGGGGTATCTCTCGTCTCCATCTCTCTCTCGTCTCCAAACACAGGGTATCTCTCGTCCCAAAAAGCAAGTGATGACATGTGGAGATTTATCAAATGAGTCTGCTATCCCTGTCACCTCAAAACAAACCCTAAAAACGTGTACTCTCTCTCCAACATTGAATTGTTTCTATCTACCTCAACCTACCAAATACAGTTGAATTTACTTCAACTATAAACTTTATGAATGTATACCTTAAACTACTCAAGAATATGGCTATTTGTCACTCTCATTGGCTCAAGTTCTCCCATAGAAGTCTCTCATTTGTCTGTACAAGTCTTTCTCTTTCCCTACTTTTGTTCTTCAGCTACGGTAAAAACTAAAACTCTCATCTCTGTGCTTTTGTCCTTGTTATATGCTGATAACAATACTCTAAAATGTATGATATTCACATTTTTAGCTTTCATCCTTCAAATATGTTCATCACATTACTCTAAAATATAGGCTAGGTTCGTTATATTGCTTCCCTGTTCTTCATTCTGTGTTTGATGTGTGTTGTTGTATGTGGAGAGACTGGGACGAGTAGATTCATCGTCTCTGTCTTCTCATACGACTGAGACGATAATTATGCTCGTACCAGTCTATCACATGCACAACTGGGAAGAGCAAGACCTACCAGGCTGGGACGAGTAATCTCTCGTCAGGCATTTAAATCACAGACGAGAGATGACTCGTCCCAGTCTGGCATGTGATAGACTAGTACGAGTAAGATACTCGTCTCTGTCTTTTTTGAGAAGACAGAGACTAGCACATTCTCGTCTCAGTCTTATGAGAAGACAGAGACGAGCATACCCTAAACCATAAACCCTGAAATCCTCTTATCTCTCATCTTGAAAAAATGGTATTCAATATTGTTAAAAATGTTAATTGTAAGTCCTAAACCATATAATCATGTAATCTAAACTATAAACTCAAAATTCTATAATCATCATCTCTTAATCATGTAAAGCCTACGCCTTATACATACCATTAAAGCATATATCATGTAACCAAAATCCTACATTTGTAGACACTAAACACTCAAACCAACTAAGTATCATTCCTATAGCCACTAAATGTGTTATTGAATTATGTTAACCCATCAGATCAATAAACCAACAACACACGTAAAGCTCTAACCCTAAACCCTAAGGCACGTAAACCCTAGATCATAAAACCTAAAATCCAAAAATTGCGGAAACTAAACACTAGAACATCTAAGTATCATGACTATGCCTACTTAAAGTGTTATTAAATAATATTAATCCCCATCAGATCAATAAACCTGAATCCCTAAATCATTGATCATCTTAACTAAACCCTAATATTTGTACACTTCAGTATCATTACTAAATCCAAGACTGGGACGAGTGTGTGCTCGTCTCAGTTACCAGACGAGGTCATCACTCTCCCAATGTTGGCGGTCCTGCTCGTCCCTGACACAAGTAAAGAGCATTCCATAATGAATCACTAAGACTAGGACGAGTGTGTGCTCGTCCCAGTCTGAAATAGCAGTTATCACTCGTCCCAGTGGTGGTGGTCCTTCTTATTCCTTTCTTCTCGAACAAAAGTTAAGAACATTTTGTTACTCATCAGATGGTGGGTATGGTGAGAGAAACACCTTTTTAATTTCTCAGACCAAACCCTAATATCATCCGAACCCTAAAATCATTTTCTCTCTCCCTAAACACTAAACACTAAAATCATCTAAACCATTAACACTAAACCATAAACAGTAAACCCTAAAATCATCTAACCAATGTGCTATATTGACATGTAGAAATGGTGAGAAAATTGATGTTTCGTGCTGTTTGGAATGGTGAAAGGACGCGTGCCGAAGGTAGACACACATACATAGGTCAGGCAGTGAAGAATGCAGTTTTCAAGATAATCCAAGGCATTACCGTCGAATCTTTGGAGCATGAAGTTTCGGTTAGAATGGATACAAATTGTCCGCTTACCAAAAAGGTGGTCTTATGTTATCATTTCCAATTTCTAGATGCTAACTTGATCGAGTCTAATATACTCACTAAAGATTAAGAAATCAAATATATATTTGATACTACGGAAAATGGATCTATTGTAACCATGTACGTCACGTTAAAGGATTTGGTGGATCAACCATACATAAATGCTGACGTTGGTGACCAGGATTCTGTGGATCAAAGTGAAACCCTTAACAATCAGTTGGTTCCTTTGATCCCCCCCCACATACCGTAAAGATTACTTTCAGGATGTCGAGATACTCGCCGAGGATCATGACGAAGACAGGGTAGCATATAATGCAATAGATCTCACTCCATCGTCTTCGGTTCACCGTAACGACATGGTGCAATTAGCTAACAAAGATGTGATTGGCACACATGAATCAATGGAGAAACTAATATTGCATTGGCCATTGTTGTGGTAGACTATTCAGGGAGTCGTGGACAGACTGGTGAGGGAAGGTTTGACGGTCGGGAAATAGAGATGAAAGGTTTGTATACTGGTAAGGCGTTATCCCACCATATCAGAAAGGTTGATGGTGCAAAGAAATGGACTTTTTACGTTCATAAGCGAGACCAGACTCGATTTATACTGCGCTGCTTGAATGCTGAATGCAAGTGGAAGGTTGGGGCGTACAAGCATAAAGATTCCGTGCACTACCAGGTGAGGAAACATAACTCCATTCACACATGTACCGCAAGCAGCGTAGATGGAAAGCACCGTAACATTAATTGCGAGGTTGTCGCGATGGAATTGCAGGGAATGATGGGGCAATCAAAAAATACACCCACAATCAGTGAGGTATAGAACATCGCCTTAGATCTAGGAAGTAAAATATCGTACTAGGGGGCGTGTATGCATGTCAAAGGGCCAAACAGATGATCGAGGGTACTCGTGGTCAAAATTACGCCTATCTTCCCGCGTTCATGTATTTTTGTGAAATCTTGAACCATGGTACTTTATGGGATATGGGAGTGTACAAAGATTATGTTTTCATGTACTGCTTCCTTGCGTTTGGCGCACAAATTCAGGGGATACCGTATATGAGACCCGTAATTGTCATCGATATGTCGCACATGAAGAAAGAACCACTGCAATTGGTCGTATGCACAATGGTTGATAGCGACAAAAAGTGCTATCCCATTGCATGGGGACTAGTGGACAAGGAGAACACCCCTGCATGGACTTAGCTCTTAATCAAACTGAGCTCAATTGGCAAGGATCACGAAGAGTTGACGTTCATTTCAGATCGGCACCAGGCTATCATTAAATCAAGGCGGTGTACCCCTTATCCAACCACTTCAACTACTGTTACCATTTGAAAATGAACGCTCTGTCGCATTACAATACACAGAAGTGAGTGCCTCATTACCACGATGCGGCACATACATTTGATAGGGTGGCCTGTGAGTCACATCTGACAGACATGGGTATTGAGTGCGACCGTGAAAACAGCGTTAACAAAAAGACCGCCGACGTTACTTACGGGATGTCGGTCTAGAGAAGTGGGCAAGGTCGTATTGCAAAACCGCACGGTTTAAGATGCTTACATCCAACCATGCAGAGTATATTAACTCGTCCCTGCTGGCGCCGCGGTCTAACAAAGCTCTTACAATGTTCTCCCAAATATGCGACCAACAAATCGACTGGCACCTCACAGAACGAAACCTGGCTATTGACATGGGAAACTCCCACTTGACTGCAAAAAGGGAGAAAAGAATGTTGAGCCGCGCTGTAAACTGTATAGGTTTTCGCGTGCGACCAATTACAGAGTCTTTGTATGAAGTACGCGGTAATGATCTGAAAACTCATATAGTGGAATTCAAACCAGGACATAGCCTCGGAACCTGCACGTGTGGCAAATACCAACAGATGTTGTTCCCGCGTGTACATGTGTGCTTGTGCAACAAAACTCAGGAAACTTGGCTGTTACGATGGCGACCACGATATGGAGGTCATGTACGACCACAATAACGTGTTCTATTCACTGGACTACTACAAAAAGGCTTATGTAGGTACAATTAAGACTCCTCCCAACCCAGCAATGTGGGACACAAGCGAAGTACCTGCACACATAAGAAATTGTCGCCCACTTCCACCGAATAAAGGGGTAACAATTGGGAGGAGAAAAGACACGAGCCAATGGTCGAAACTGTGCGTGAAAAGAAGCGAGGAACGGGAACGTACGGATGTAGCCATTGCCATGTAAAAGGGCATACGATAAAAAAATTCCCCCAATTGAAACATAAATATTGTGATAGAAGCCATTGTTCGTTCTTTGTAATCACACGTTTGCAACTTCTTCCGATGATTGCGCAGTCAATATATCTTTTGTTTATACTATTTTCACTTTTTTTTTCTTAAAAAAAGTATGTAAATTATTACATTTTTTAAATTTATCCAAATTATTACATTTTATACAAATAATGCAAATCATGATAGCTTTCAAAATGTATCCAAATCGTTACATTTTTCTAGAATACATGTAATAATTTGGATACATTTTCAATGTATCTAGAAAATGTACCCAACTTATTACATTTTGAAACATGCAAAACTTAAATACTTACGTGCACAAGAACCTGTAGAATGCTCCTCCCGTCTCTTCATCTACCCACTATTTCTACATCTATAAAGCCACTGATGTATTCTCCAAACTCATCCTATTAGAAATGGCAAAGAACAGCCCACCAAAGGACTGGGAAATCCACATAAGTGATGATGAGGACAAAACCAAGGAGGAAGAATCTGAAGAATCTGAAGAAAACGAAGAATCTGAACACAAAGATGAAAAATTACCTTCATTTGTGGCTAAAGGGGTTCGGAAACAACTCAATACTCAGATGATGGAGAAGAAGAATATGAAGAAGACACGGTGGCTTACTTTGGTTCAACGGAGAAGACGACGACGAAGAAAAGAAAGAGAGCCGACTACTGTAGTGATGAGGAATGGAGTTTCGATGGAATGTAATCTCTTTTTCAAGTTTTAATGTCAATGAAATTCCTTTTTCTCCAGTTTTCGATCATTTTTAATTATTGACTATTCATCTTCTTCAGTTTTGGGGAAAAAAATAGTGTTCGTGTCAAACGAGCAATTGACTCGTCCCTGTATTTCTTGCTCGTCTCAGTGTTACAATATACTGAGACGAGTTTAACTCTCGTACCAATTTATTTCAACTCTGAGACGAGTAAATAAAACTGGGACGAGAATAAACTGGAACGAGTAATACTGGGACGAGCAATGAAATCTCACGTCCCAGTCGTTAAGAAGAGAGAAGAGAGAGTTTTGTTTTAAAAAGAAGGTTAATTAAGAGAAAATTGAGTTAGTTACACTTGTTAACCTAAAGTGAGGTCAACAAGTAAACAAAGACCAATTCGCCAGACGGGTAGCACGCCAATTCTTTCATAAATAGAATGGTATTTCTTTTTTTCCCTCTCTTTCCATCCTGTTTCTCTATCTAAATTACAAACAGATCCCAGCTCGATCAACATATGCAGATGGATCACTGAAAATAAAGAGTAGAGTAATGAATGGGGATCTATTTTGGCAAAGCTTTGATTCCACAGAATCGATTGTTTGCAAAGCAAAGTCTCCTTCACAAAGAGGACAGGGAACGAATCAGCTCATGAGATTGCAACAAACGGTCTCGAAGGAAAAGAGGTTTTGGTCTACTGGGTTTCTCCGCCGACATTCCTGCTACCGGCGCTTCACAGAGATGAAAATCACTTGAGTAGATAGCATAAGGTCTATAGATGAGCTGTTTATTTATTAACTTTGTTGGATCTGTTTCGTAATGTTTTAATTTGGGCTTTATGTTTTATTGTATCATGTGGGTAAGGGTTTATGTCCTCCCACTTTTTTGGGTTGGAAACCCATAGTAATAGTATGCGGAGTTTATACCACCCTAACCAGTGGCGGACGGAAGGGGGTGCGGGAGGGGGCCATGGCCCCTCCAACAATTTTTTGAAATGTTATTACTATGGGTTAATGTTGTGAAGAGTTTGTGTTGTAGTAGAAGTTGGCCCCCTCAAGTTTCATAGTGCAATTGAGTAATATTCAGCCACGTACATAGTTTTTTATGTATTAGTCGTTATTTTTACACAAAAGGTTATCATTCGGTCTCTTTCTTAAAAAAAGGATATAATTTGTTCTTAAGAAGATATATCCATCTAGAATATATATATATATATATATATATATATATATATATATATATATATATATATATATATATATATATATATATATATATATATCAGAATTAGTATGTCCAAATTTTGCAGGGAATTTCAAATGAAAGAAAATGTACCAACCCTGTATAAAAACTGACATATATAGGTCTCATCTTCTCAACACCTTGTAGTCGAACTCTCAAAAAAGCGATGGCAGATCGAATCTGGAAATTTTGTATATTGTGTATTTTATGTTTCGAATAATTTTTTAAGTTGCTACTTGTTATTTTTCTCAAATTTAGTTTCCATTTGATGCGATTGTAAAGATCGGAATTTTGTTCGAGAAAGTTTGTTGTTCTAAATCAATTCAAGGTTGTGCTTCTTTTTCAGTTAGTCTTGGTACAAGTCCTTTCTTTTTTATTCTCAAAATAAAAGTCCTTCCTTTTTCGTTTATACTCATTGTTATTATTTCTGCTATTTAAAATTTAATCAATTGCAAAAAAAAAAAATTACCCAAATACTTATAGTTTTGATTCAATTAAACAATCGATAACTTGTCCGTCAAACTATCTATTCCAACTAATTCGTCTTTGAGGACATTAATCCTCATCGCCGTCTCGGCTCACGTCAGGAAGTTTTATAATAGTAGGGGTTAATCGAAAAAATATTCAATGTGGGTTCTCAATAAGAAAAACGTTCATACAATTGTGTGTTATGTATTTTAATAGTCATGGACAGTTTGGCCCCCGCAATATACGAATCCTGTGTCCGCCACTGACCCTAACTACATGGTATGTTCTTTCATGAAAAATAAATAAATAAATCCCAGCTGTATTTGGGAAACAGTATGAAAACACCAAGTAGATGTAGGAGAGTAAAATATAGAATAAATAAGGGGGAGCAAATTATACAAAAACAAAAAGGAAAAGGGAGAGTACCTATTTAAGGGCCCAGAAGCGCCCCAGTTATGAAGTCGGCTCAAGCTTTTCCCCGAAACATCTCTCTCTGTCGCAATTATATATACCGATCCTATCTGGAAGAAGAGGTGCAGAGGGTAGGGTTCATCACCTTCGATTCAGGTTCAAGAATATTTCTCTGTTTAAATTATGTATCACTAGTGAGTGTTATTCTTAGATCAAATCAAATCAATGGGCGAATCGTCCAAGTACGGTAGTAGATTGACATACGAGAAGAAGAAATCAGGAACAACAGAGGGTAGATGTAAGCGGAGAAAGTTGGAAGAAAGGTTGAGTTGGATAGATGAGGCTGGTTTCTCAATAGTTGCAGCATCTGATTTGGATAAGTACAATTCCGTGGTACCTGTATTGTATATTCGCACTTCCATCAGAGATGCTGGTAAATCGCCATGTCAGTGGTATGCCATTCCTCTCCCACAAGATTTGGAAGTTGCTCAAATAGAACCACCACCTACGAGGAAGAGGATGGAGAAGAAGCATGAGAGGACTCCTCACGTCTCGCCGGTATTTGGTAAGTTGCCTGCGGATGTCCTCCCCAATGGCGTGACCATAGCTATGTTACCTCATATCTACTTGATAGGCGGTACCTGCAATGGTCTAGGTGGTCCAAGTAGACAAGTTTTCTCTTATGATATTTCCGCTCCCCATAAAGGTTGGCAGAAACGACCCAGCTTAATATGGGCCAGAGCTTTCCCGTATGCTATTGCACTGGACGGGAAAATCTACGTCTTTGGCGGCGTGGTTGATACGTCTCGATATGACATCGTGCCTTATGTTGAGGTTTATGATCCTGAACTTGACAGATGGGAAGCAGTGTTCGGGGGTGGTAGCATGATAGAGGTTGTGTTCCCTGGCCATGTCGTGTTCATGGATCAATATGGAACCAAAAACATTCTGGTTCGCGCTAATTGTGGTGATAGTTTCTACACATATAACACATCTGCCAACTCGTTCACACTGCGGGAACGTGTAAACTACCGGGGCGAAGCTAGTGCCGCAGTTGATAATATTCTTTACATTTACGATCATGGCGATATCATTGCTTATGATTTAATCAATGATGAATGGTTTCATGACCCTGTCCATGGCTTAAGTGAAGGAACCGAGCTTCCTATTTATTATGAGTGCGCTGAGAAACCTGTTCTGCTTCACATTGGCAATGCATAATTTATGCTTACGTGGACAATTTTAAGGATCCCAAAGATTTGATACTTACTTGCTCAATCTTAAGAATGACTCGGCGGACATATAGCGGAAAAGCTACCCTTCATGCATCCTTGGAGTCATTCAGACGCTACATCGTCCCGGGAAGTCGTTTGCATGAGTGCCTCGTTCTCTAGGTCATCAATTCTAGTTTACATTTGGTTGTAAGTTAGGTTATTTGCAAGCTATATGAATCCATTGAAAATTCGCAATGAGTGCTAGCTCAGTGGTACAGCGTTTGAAGCCTCTGCATGAGGTCCCGGGTTCCGGCTATATGATGCAATTCTCTAAAAAAAGTCCAATGAAATAGACTCTTGTTGCTCATTAATGATATATAATTTTATTGTTTAGTCGAAGGTCTGTTCAAAATTGTATTTTGGCTGTGGTACTACTTCATATGATAGAGTGTAGATCATTTGATGCAGCAACATTTGAATTAGCTATAGCACATCCCTGAATGTGCATCTAGGTTGATTTGGGGTGTTAAACCAGCAGGACTTGCGTGTGGGTGTCATGTTAGTTGTGTATCATAATCAGTTCTCCAAGATGAGTTTTAGGTTTCGTTGACTAGGCTAAGAGGTGTCCAAGTTTGGGCCATATGGGTGGAGACATAGGGTAAATGTGATTTTTTTACAGATTGTATACATATTGTTCATTTAGTATGAATATATGATACATTCGCATGTTCTATTTTTGTATTTCTCGTAAAGCTACTACTTTAATATTAAGTTGTCATTTTGTAACTAAGTCAATCTGATATACAGGAACCGTCCTGCCTCTTTCTCGGTAACCGACACTATAGTTCGGGCACAGTATGTATGCAATTGCAATTACAAAATTATTGGAATCAATCAGGAACAAGAGATAGTAGGTCCGGAGGAGCGGGAATCAGACGACGATATTGGAAGTTAGAAGAAAGTGACTCGAAATTAGGAGGAGATGTTGACAAGTCCGATTATGTATTGATGATTTACGAAAAGTAGAACTCAGGAACAAGAGTGTAGTAGGTCCGGAGCAGCAGCAGGAGGAGGAATCAGGCGATGTAAGCGGAGAAAGTTGGAAGAAAAGTTGAGTTGGATAGAAGAGGCTGGTTTCTCATTAGATGCATCTGATTTGGATAATTTGGCGGCGCATGATTCCGAACCTGTATTGTATATTCGCACTTCCATCAGAATAAATGCTGAACAGGTGAATTGCCATCTCAGTGGTATACCATTCCTACTTGGGTTTAATTTGAGAGAGACAGAGAGAGAGAGTGAGAAAGAAAGAAAAGGATTCTGATCGGGTCTGAATTTAAATTTTAGGTTTGAGTTTGAGAGAGAGAGAGCAGTGATGGTGATTGTGGGAGCAGCTATAGTGGTTGGAGGCATCAGTAATGACCTTGTAGTCTTCTTTTCCACCACTTCTGACACCACCACTACCATCGGCGGTTCCAGATCCTCAACCTCATTCTTTGGAGTGGTGTTGCTGGTGGTTGCAACATTATTGTTGAAGAAGCAAAAGAAGCCGACAGCAGGGGATAGTGAGTGAAAGAACGAATAGATTATCGGTGAAAAAGCAGGATTTCAACTTTCAACTTTCAATTTGTTAAGTGCAGAGGTCAAACTGACTTTGTATTGTTTCATCTGTTTGCGTTAGTCCCAGGGATGGTTTATGGTAATGTCCAAACCTCAGGGTAGTAGGCTGGTAAATGCCCATAGCCCAGAGGTGGTTAGTGTCAATTATCCTAAAATATTTCATAAAGCTATAACATTGATGACCAAAATAATCATATTTTACCAAAAAAACTCAAATAATTAGAAACTCGCATCCATAACTAGTGATTAGGAGTTTCATGTACCTCAATAACGAAGTATAATTTTCTTATTTAGCGGATGGTTTGTTCTAATTTAGGAGTTCAGTTGTGGCACCACTTCATATCGTAGATTGTAAGGGCCAATTTTGGAATGCTGTGCCGGTGTTGAAAGCTACTTTGTGAGAATTGTCGTGGAAAAGTTGTTGTGAATTTTAGATAAAATGTGTTAAGTAAATATTATATGAAACTTGTAGCAATTTCATGTGTGGTAAAATAAATTGTGAACCTGCTGTGACCGAGTAAAATGAAAAAAAAATATATATTACATGTTTAAGTTCGGTAAAGATAAATATTGAATATTATCAAAATTTTAAGATTAAAATCGGTTAAAGATAAATTAATCAAAAGTATCTGGAAAAAAAAATATCGTCCCTTGCTTCCTGAACACTGTTGTTGGACAACAGAAATTGTAACACCCTGAAATTTTTATAGGGGTCAAATTGTTAAAAGTTAAAATTTTGAATAAGTTGTGTGAATTTCTTGTTCAGCAGTGCTTGCTGACATCTGTTCAACAGGAGATGTCTAGAATGTGAATTCAGTTGGGGTAAATATGCATATATTAGAAATTGGAGCCAACTTGTAATATTTGAAAACTTGAATATATGGCTGATGCGTGACCAATCTCAGATTTTTGGATGTTTTGGGAAATTTAGCAAGTAACTTAAATCTCTTGGGAAATTATGAAATTTTTTCAAACTTAACTTTTCCCGTAAATCCACTCTTACAATAACTTTGGGAAAATTGCGCATGCAGAAAGCCACTTGTCAATATCCTTTTGACACCTCAAGAGTGAGGTGGCAGGGTTTCAATTTTCTCCACCACCACCAGCTGCATTGGGTGAGGGAAAATTACCCTCTTCTTCTTCTAACTTCATCTTCTTCATCTTTTCCACAATGAACTCCATCATCTCCACAGAGAACCACCACCACACCTCCATGAAATGAAATACTGTTGTTACTGGAAGAAGCCCCAACCCAACTAGCAAAAGTCCTCTGGCAATTCGGATGTCGGGGAAGGGACGAGGGAGATAAAGCGGGGTATGAAGGTGAAGAACCCTAATAGCGTTTTTGGTTAATTTCTTCCCCTTCCTTTGTTTTCATTATAACTATGCTCGATTTTGTTGATCCCGAGTCTCAGATGAGATCGGGGAGCCCATGGAATGCACATAACTTGTCGAAAAACTTGAGGCCGCCGGAGTTGGGACCAAGCTTGTCGCCGGAAACCACCATGGCCTCCATATCATCTTCCATGAGTCTGTTACTTATTCCTCATGGATTTTCCTCAAATCTTTCTCAAAGTGGCTAAGTAACCATAACATGGTTAAGAAATGGATTTCAAACTGTTAAGTTCTGTCAACCATGACTCTATGTGCATCTATTGAAACTGCATTATGCTTTCTCCTATGAAAAGTTGGCTAATAATACTCGAAATCATTCCTAGAGTAGCACTTCTCATATCCTTGATACATTTTTCAGAAATCAAGTTCAAAGTGGCTAGCTTGAAACGGTCTAATTATATTTTAATTGTTGGACTGCAGTTTTCCTATCAACTTTGACCGATCCTTTCTCCTTGACTTCTCCGATTTATTGCGAGTACAAATATGATTCGGAAACCCCAACCTTAAATATTCAAAACCCAAATCTCAGTTTCTGAAATCACTTCTTCATTAGACCAGAAACTGACTGTGAAGTTGACTAGTTTAGAATACCTCTTCTCACCTTTCACTATCTATTTGACTCATCAGATGGCTTAATATACCAGAGCATCCTTTTGGAAAATTGTTCAGAGTTAAATTTCAAGTCGACGGGTCAAGTTTGACTTTTTAAAAACCCCAGTTTAGTTGAGTTGTCTATGAGGGGTTAAATTTCTTCAGTCAAACACTCTAATCATGATGCATGGCATGACTTCATGTCTCTATGACAGTTTTATAACATCAGGAACCCAATTTTTTCTATCTGGACTTAAACGTGATTATTCATACTGAAACAGAGACTAATTTTAATTTAGTTAAACCTCAGGGAATTGAGTGAAAATAACCGGAGCTTGAGGTTCAAGCCTAAATGGACAACTATGTGACTAGGAGACTTATGAGACATGTCAAACGGGCATAAGGGTTTAGGGACAGTCAAGGATTGTACTTATAAGACTTAGACTTTAGGGCCGAAGACAAATTTCTCCGTGAGTGTGAGAGAGAAGTTTTTGCCTGTTTTCTAATTGAAGGAGTTAGAATATTTTTTCGAGATAAAATATTTATTCGTCAACAGAATTTGAACGCGGGACTTCATGCAGGCACTTCCAACGTTCTACCATTTGAGCTACCACCGTAGCTGCAGGGGAGTTAGAACTGTTAAGGCTAGTTATGAATATTTTATTTTTTATTTTTTATTTTATTTTTTTTTTGCAAAGAAAGCTGAATTATATTAATCAGGCAGATAAGCATTACACCAGAGGCCAAGCCATTTAAGAAAAAATTAACGAAACCTCACATTTTCCCACTAACATCATGGGCTAGCTCTTCATGAATGAAACATGGTGGATCAGCAAGAAATGAGCCACTGCGTTATCTAACCGCCTGACCACGTCAATAGCTTCGCCACAGCACCGATCGATCACTCTACGAAGCTCATTTACAAACCACCCGAGCTCATTGTTCACTGGTTTCTTCTGATGAACTCTGAGCCAAAAACTTTGAATCTGTTTCCACAAGTAGGCTTTGCGATGACAAGCTTCTGAACCACCGGAGTGCACTTTGCAAAGCTGTCGCCTCATTTGCCATCGAATCTCCCATCAGCTCCATTTGCCCACACATCGCCACCACAAAGCCACCATAATGATCACGAACCACACCACCGACCCACGCAACCCCCTTCTCAGCATCAACGGCAACATTCGAGTTTAATTTTAGCACCCCAATCGGCGGTGGTAGCCACTTATCAGGATCGACCGTCACTGACGCTAACCTCTTAGTTTCTAATTTAAAAGATAAGTCAAATTATTCCTCATACCTCATCGCCTCATCTGTAATTGTGTCATGTTCAAACTGTTGGAAAATATCGATTTTGGGTCGACTTTGGACCCGATTTGTGAAGAATCGGGTTATCGATTCGTCGAGGTAAAAGTAGTTTTGGAAACCTTATGTCGAGGTGATCGTCCTACTACTTTATTTCGACCCAAATCGAGTTCGGGTGAATGAAAAATTCATAGGTGAAGATGGCACCTCAAGAAGGTGAAGAAGGCAACTTCAAGTGGGAAAATTAATTCATCCCACATTGAAGGGAAGAACAAACTTGTTCACCTTATGTAGTTCAAGTTTGCACTATAGGGAACGCCCTTTGGGTGGTACACATTTTGTGTAGGAGAGAGGACCTACCTATGGTCCGAATCACCACGCGCGCCGCCGCCGTCCGTCCGGACGGCCGGCTCGGCTCGGTCTCGGGTTCGGGCACGGACACGGGCCGGGCCGTGACGTGGTGTGGGCTTGGGCCTGATTAAATGACAACTTAATCTTTTTGGGCAAGAAACCAACTCCTTCTGCCATTAATATCAACCCGGAAATAATTCTTCACCATACCGTTTTTGTAACTGCTTTTTGTCTGTCTTCTTTAAAAGGCAGACACCTTCCTCTGTTTCATCATTCCGAAACCCAGACAATTCCAGTTCTTCTTCTTCCTCACAAACACAGAGAGTTATCACACCACTTAACAGGTTCGAAGGGTGCAATTCCAGACGGTACTTCTGCTTGCACGGTGAGAGGTGATTATCCTGGGAGGCCTTCGCTCCGGATCAACAGTACCAATTGGGAGCGAATAAAGCCTTAAGGCCATCGTGTATATGCACGAGATCATCTCTGTCTCACTGCAGTTCTCCAAACTCTGTAAGTTTACTTCTACTGTTCTTTATTCGGGTTCAGATTCTTGTACAGGTTCCAACAATCTTAAGGCTTTATTTCTAATCTGTTCAAGAATCAGACTATTTTTTCTGTTTCTGTTAAAATTTTCCAGTTTCACCCGTGACTGCAAAATTTTTCTGTTACTGTTATTTTTCTGTTCCTGTTTCTGCAGTACATTTTATTTCCAGTTTCAGTTTTATTTTCTGGTACTGTTAATTTTCTGCTACTGTTAAATATTGCTGCTGTTTATTTGTCTGTTACAGTATAATTTCTTCAGTTTCTGTCGAAATTTTCTGCAACAGTTAAATAGACTGCTCCGTTTATTTTTCTGTAACAGATAATTTTTTCTGTTTCTGCCAAATTTTATTAAACAGTCAGATTATCTGTTAGTTTACTGTCTATTTCTTTCGGAATATATTATCGAAAGAATTTATTGTTTCTGATTTAATTTTTCAGTTTCATTTATTTACTGTTAAATTTCAGAAACTGTATCATTTTGCTGTTTTACATTACAGTAAATTCTTTCTTTTACATCCATTGGTACTGAATTTTTGCGTTGCAAACTTTCAGCAATGGCAGAAGGAACCAGTTCTGGAAATACCACTAGACCCGCGACAGTGATGGCTATCGGCGGACATGGGGAACGTCCAGAAAAGTTCACCGGGAAGGATTTCAAGAGATGGCAACAAAAAATGCTATTCTACTTGACAACCCTCAACTTGGCCGGCGTTCTAAATGAAGACGCACCAGCGTTGACCGAAAACTCCGAAAAGGATGTCGTGGCAGCGGTAGACGCGTGGAAGCAGTCGGATTTTTTGGCTAAAAACTACATTCTTAACGGCTTAGACAATTCATTGTATAGTGTGTATTGTGGTGCTAAGTCCGCTAGGGAATTGTGGGAGTCTTTAGACAAAAAGTACAAAACGGAAGATGCCGGGGCTAAAAAGTTTGTAGTGGCTAGATTCCTGAAATTTTGTATGGTAGATTCAAAAACTGTAATAAGTCAGGTTCAGGAATTGCAAGTGATCCTCCACGAGATCCATGCCGAGGGGATGGTTCTTAGCGAATCATTCCAAGTAGCTTGTATAATTGAGAAGTTGCCTCCATCATGGAAGGACTTCAAAAATTATCTCAAGCACAAGCGCAAGGAAATCAAGCTCGAGGAACTCATCGTGCGCTTGAGGATTGAGGAGGACAACCGCAATGCCGACCCCAAAACAGGAATTGTGCAAGCCAAAGCAAACGTCGTGGAACAAGGGACGAAAAAGAAACGAAAGGCTAAAGACATGGACTCCGCCGATGCGGGTGATAAATCGTTCAAGGGGAAGTGCTTCAATTGCGGCAAAATGGGACATCGTCGAAGCGAGTGCAAAAAGAAGCGCAAACCTCAAAAGAACAAAGAGAAGTCCGAGGCCAATGTTGCGGAAGCAAACGAGGATGATGGGATTCGCTTGTCAGCGGTCGTCTCGGAGGTGAACATGATTGGCAGCAACCCAAGGGAATGGTGGGTCGACACCGGCGCGACACGCCATATTTGCGCGGATAAATCAATGTTTACCAAATACGAGGAGGTGAAAAATGGAGAACCGGTCTACATGGGAAATTCCGCCTCATCTACCGTTGAAGGACAAGGCACCGTCACTCTCAAAATGACCTCGGGAAAGATGCTCGTGCTCAACGACGTGCTCCACGTGCCGGAGATTCGCAAGAACTTGGTTTCGGGATCCGTCTTAGTTAAGAAAGGATTCAAGCTTGTCTTCGAATCCGACAAAATTGTATTAGTGAAAAGTGGTTCCTATGTAGGCAGGGGATACCTTAGCGATGGTATGTTCAAGCTAAATGTAATGACTGTGACGCCAATTAAGGCTATAAATAAGAGCGTCAATTCTATTTACTTGCTGGAGTCTTCTAATCTATGGCATAGTAGATTAGGACATACAAATCTTGAATCCATTCGCAAGTTAATGTCTATGGAACATCTTCCTAGTGCAAAAATTGATAGATCCCACAAATGCGAAACGTGCGTTGAAGCAAAGCAAACAAAGAAATCTTTCCGACCAATTGATGGGAAGGTGACATCTCCTCTTGAGTTAATCCATACAGATATATGCGATCTAAAATACACGCAAACAAGAGGAGGAAAGAAATACTTCATTACCTTTGTAGATGATTGTACTAAATACTGCTACGTCTATCTTCTTAGGAGCAAAGACGAAGCGGTAGATATGTTCAAACACTACAAAAATGAAGTAGAGAATCAATTGGATAGGAAAATTAAAATTGTGCGTAGTGATCGAGGAGGTGAATATGAATCACCACTTAAGGACATTTGTCTAGAAAGTGGGATTATTCATCAAACTACGGCACCGTATTCGCCACAACAAAATGGCGTTGCGGAGAGGAAAAATCGAACTTTAAAAGAAATGATGAATGCATTACTTATAAGTTCGGGTTTACCTCAGAACTTGTGGGGGGAAGCCCTGCTAACCGCTAACCTTATCCTTAATAGGATTCCTCGGAAAAGGCTTAGCAAAACTCCATATGAACTATGGAAAGGAAAAGCACCGTCCTACAAATACCTCAAAGTGTGGGGGTGTCTCGCAAAGGTAGCAATACCGGAACCTAAAAAAGGTTAAATTGGGACCGAAAACGGTGGACTGCGTTTTCATCGGGTACGCTCATAATAGTAGTGCATATAGATTTCTGGTTGTAAAATCAGAAATTGAAGATATACACGAAAATACTATTTTTGAGTCTTGTTCGGCTACATTTTTTGAAGATGTATTTCCGTACAAAACCAAGAATGTGGAAAGTTCTAAACGAACTCGTGACTCCACGTCTGAACAGTCCGAAGAAGAGGTAGAGCCTAGACGTAGCAAGCGGGCCAAAACAGCAAAGACCTTTGGACCGGATTTTCTTACCTATATGGTAGAAAATGAGCCTCAATCATACAAGGAGGCTATGTCTAGCAGTGAGGCGTCATATTGGAAGGAAGCGGTAAATAGTGAAATTGAATCAATACTTCAAAATCACACATGGGAATTGGTGAGTCTTCCATCAGGTTGCAAACCATTAGGTTGCAAATGGATTTTTAAGCGGAAGCTTAAAACTGATAGAACTGTCGAAAAATACAAGGCTCGCCTTGTAGCAAAGGGATACAAACAAAAGGAAGGTATCGATTATTTCGATACCTACTCACCAGTCACAAGGATTACATCCATTCGCATGCTTATAGCGCTTGCCGCTATAAATAATCTCGAAATTCACCAAATGGATGTAAAGACTGCTTTCTTGAACGGTGAATTGGATGAAGAGATTTACATGGAGCAACCTGAAGGTTTTCATGTTCCCGGACAAGAAGACAAGGTTTGCCGGTTAGTCAAATCTCTTTATGGGCTGAAACAGGCACCAAAACAATGGCATGTCAAATTTGATAACGCAATGTTATCAAATGGCTTTCATATAAATGAATGTGACAAGTGTGTTTATCACAAAACCACTCGTGATGGTTATGTCATTGTGTGCTTATATGTCGATGATATGCTAATTATGGGAAGTAATAAGAACATCATCAATTCAACAAAGAAATTGTTGACGACAAAGTTTGACATGAAAGACATGGGTATCGCAGATGTTATACTAGGGATGAAAATCACTAGAACATCAAATGGATACACATTATCTCAGTCACACTATGTTGGAAAGATACTTGAGAAATTCGACAAGAACGACGGCAAGGAAGTTAAGACTCCTGTTGATCTTAATCTACACCTCGCCAAGAATCACGGGGCCAGTGTAAGGCAAAACGAATATGCTCAAGTTATCGGAAGTCTAATGTATCTCATGAACTGCACCAGACCCGATATCGCTCAAGCAGTTGGCAAACTCAGTCGATTCACGAGCAATCCTAGTGCAAATCACTGGAAAGGATTGACTCGGGTGCTAAAGTATTTAAGACATACTTTAACGTATGGACTGCACTATACTAGGTACCCAGCCGTACTTGAAGGGTATAGTGATGCCAATTGGATATCGGATACAAGGGATTCTAAATCCACAAGTGGGTATGTCTTTACCCTAGGAGGTGCAGCCGTGTCATGGAAGTCTTCTAAACAAACCTGCATTGCAAGATCCACAATGGAATCCGAATTCATTGCCTTGGATAAATCAGGGGAAGAAGCAGAATGGCTTCGACAGTTTTTAGAAGAACTTCCAATGTGGCCAAAACCAATGGCACCTATTTGCATCCATTGCGATAGTCAATCGGCAATTGGAAGGGCGCAAAATAGTATCTACAATGGTAAGTCTAGACATATTCGTCGTAGACACAACACCATTAAACAATTTCTCTCAAATGGAATAATATCGATCGATTACGTGAAGTCTAAGGAGAACTTAGCAGACCCTCTAACAAAGGGATTACCGAGAGAGCAAGTGTTTAGTTCATCGAGGGGAATGGGACTAAAGCCTATCTCACCGAGTTGCACATAGCGGAAACCCAACTTAGAAGATTGGAGATCCCAGTAACTAAGTTCAAAGGGCCAACCTACCTATCGTGCAAATATTTAGTCACTGAGGAAATTTAATTTCCTAACCTATTCCTAGGGTGAACGCCGAGTGACGCTTGCATTGGACAAGGTTAAGCATTGAAGCTTTTAATGAGCTCATATCTTGGTTAAACGACCAAGTGTGGTATGGCAAGATACTCTTTATGAGACTCACCTATATGAGTGGGAACTGGGGGCCGGTTCTAGGAGAATGACGAGGCTAAATTCTCTAAGACCACTCATGAAACCAGGACATAAGTGTTCCATGGCCAAAACGGGCACGAAAATGAGAACCGTAATTGGAAGAATGATAACCGTGTGGGTGCTAATGACTAGGTATACGTCACGGCAAGCAGTTCAAGGCGATTCGCTACTGACAAGCCAGTATACCCGTTGGTACTTCACTAAGAGAACGTTCAAAGTCTCTGACAACCTTCTCGATGCGATTATCGTTCGCGTGATATCTCTCTCAATCCTTTGACATCCCGGCTACTCAGCCAATTTTATCATTCATGTGGGGGATTGTTGGAAAATATCGATTTTGGGTCGACTTTGGACCCGATTTGTGAAGAATCGGGTTATCGATTCGTCGAGGTGAAAGTAGTTTTGGAAACCTTATGTCGAGGTGATCGTCCTACTACTTTATTTCGACCCAAATCGAGTTCGGGTGAATGAAAAATTCATAGGTGAAGATGGCACCTCAAGAAGGTGAAGAAGGCAACTTCAAGTGGGAAAATTAATTCATCCCACATTGAAGGGAAGAACAAACTTGTTCACCTTATGTAGTTCAAGTTTGCACTATAGGGTGGTACACATTTTGTGTAGGAGAGAGGACCAAGCTATGGTCCGAATCACCACACACGCGCGCGCGCGCGCGCCGCCGCCGCCGTCCGTCCGGACGGCCGGCTCGGCTCGGTCTCGGGTTCGGGTTCGGGCACGGGCCGGGCCGTGACGTGGTGTGGTGTGGGCTTGGGCCTGATTAAATGACAACTTAATCTTTTTGGGCCAGAAACCAACTCCTTCTGCCATTAATATCAGCCCGGAAATAATTCTTCACCAGACCGTTTTTGTAACTGCTTTTTGAACAGTTACAACTGTTTTCGTTACCCAACCGTTTCCAACTGTTCCTAACGGGTGTCTGTCTTCTTTAAAAGGCAGACACCTTCCTCTGTTTCATCATTCCGAAACCCAGACAATTCCAGTTCTTCTTCTTCCTCACAAACACAGAGAGTTATCACACCACTTAACAGGTTCGAAGGGTGCAATTCCAGACGGTACTTCTGCTTGCACGGTGAGAGGTGATTATCCTGGGAGGCCTTCGCTCCGGATCAACAGTACCAATTGGGAGCGAATAAAGCCTTAAGGCCATCGTGTATATGCACGAGATCATCTCTGTCTCACTGCAGTTCTCCAAACTCTGTAAGTTTACTTCTACTGTTCTTTATTCGGGTTCAGATTCTTGTACATGTTCCAACACAAACTTCACACCCTCCATCACTAACTTATTCCTTCTTCTCCATATAACCAGCCAATCGTGAAGAAAGTTCTCATGTCTAGGGGTTTAAAGTCCAAGGCAACAGACATCTCAAAAGTCCGATTCCGCCTTCTAGCGACCACAATGGTGATTTCTGAGGACATCCAAGCAGTTCTTGTTGCTCTACATTCAAAAAAAATGTCGGAGATCTTCCTTTGTTCATTCACAACATTGACACCAAACAAGTACTTGCATACCGCTTCTAATGAGATTATGCTTTAAAGTAAAATAATTATGAATCATTTTCCATGAAAAGATCCTAACTTTATTTGAAATTGGAATAGACCAGATCTTTTCATACCAATTTTGCAAAGAAACATTTTTACACTATTCAGATGCATCACTATTAACATGAGGATATAGGAATTGGAATGAAACCTGATATCCAGTTGATAACTCCTTAATAAGATTTAACTTGTGTATGATTTACATTGTTATTTGTGTCCGTTTTGGTGGAAAGCGACGAGATTTGAGCCAAAATATGAAGAAAATGCACTTTTGGATGTCTTAGAGCTAAAATGTACAATCCGGGCGTTTCTTAATCGTTTTGAGTTTGATTTTGATAATTTATCACATTTGATCTTCGCGGTAGTGTTCGTGTTGTTGTTTGACAGGAATTACACATGCGGGAATAAAGTGGAGAGAAGAAACGAGCTTCGAAATAGAAGAAAAAGACGAATTTGGCATTTTGGATGTTTTCGCCAAATTTGGGCAATAATTGAGAAAAACGAGAAAATGGTCCGGAAACGGGAATTTATCTACATGATCAAAGTCTACGTCGTGAAAGGACTCCAAAGGTGCAAAAATCACATTCATCGGAGTTCGGGATCAAAATTCGGGTCCTTATTTTCTTTTCAAAAAGCTTAGTTGCTTTTCCATGATTTTTTAGAGCAAATTAAGGATATTTTGATGATATATTGAATTTTAGGGTCATTAGGTTTATGATTGGTACCTTCTAACTTTAGCTTCCAATTAAGGTACCAGGTACTTGGTCTGTTTCTTCTAGATCGTCATACTTTGACTTTTTAACCCGTAACTGGGTTACATTGACTCGGTAATTTCAATAACAAAATGATATAATTTTTTGACAATTTTTTTATGGTATTGTAGAGGAAAGTTAACTTTATGAGACCATGATTACTAAATTCTTTCATTATTTTGCTAATCAAATCACTGGGTCAAAGTGACTCAGTGAATAGTGACAAAAAGTGAAATAGGCTGAAAGAGAAGATACAGAGGTAGTACTTTCTTTTTTGAACAACCAACATTTCATTCAAACTAAGAAACATTACAAAAAGAGGAGTCTTTGTTAACTAAGAGACAGAGCTCTTCTGGGAGAACATACGCCCAGTTACAAGGGAGAGAGAATTTTTTTGACTTCATGGCAATCCAATGGGCTGCAGTGTTGCCTTCTCCACGGGTAAAATTGAAGCAGGAATTGAGATTACTTGTCATGGAAAGAATGTATTATATTATTGTGCGGATGTGCCAGGGAGGCTCCTGGTTCTTCTTCAAAATCTGAATCAAGGTTTTGGAGTCAGATTCCAAAATGAAATCTCCCATATTCAAATTGATGGCCAAAATGACAGCTTCTCTAGCAGCTGCTGCTTCTCCTTTAAGAGGGGAATCAAAGAAACACTTAGAGTTGTGAACCATCTGCACTTGAGCATTGTGATCTCTAAAATGATCCCTATAAAGCCTTGATGGTGTTTCTTCAAAACAGCTATGTCACAATTGATTTTCAGCACACCCAGTGGAGGAGCCTTCCATCTGGTATTAGTGTTCTGAAGAGCTATATTGGCTGATACATCTTATTTCTGAGAGACATTATTTTCTTGAAACTCACACCAATCCCAGAGAGCTCTTCTATAAGCATGACTAGAAGAGGTAAAAGAGTTTTGAAAAACCATTCCATTCCTGGCCTTCCAAATATGCCACAGAAGAAAGGCCAAAAAAGAGTTCTTTTCTGCATTTCCAGCTTCAAGCTGATCACTCAACCACACATCTAGATCCATGTGAACATTCCAGTTTGAAGTATCAAAACTGGAGTTTAACCAAATATCTCTCACCCAAGAGCAACCAATAAACAAATGAGAAGAGGATTTCACTGAAAGTGGCACATAGGGGACATATGGGCTTTTGAGAATCTTCTTTTGGTGAAGTTTTTGAGCTGTGGCAAGACTGTTATGAGTGAGTCTCCAAAGAAAGCCTTTAATCTTGTTAGGAAATTTCAGGTTCCAAATTGAATTCCACCTTGAGGAGCTGAACTGGAAATTTGAGCTTTCACCAGAAATGTGAGCACCAGCTATAGCCTTGTAGCCACTCTTGACAGAGAACTTGCCATTACTAGTTAATGGCCAAATAAAAGTGTCACTCTTGGGGATTGAGGGCAGAGGGGTCGCTAGAATCCTTTTCACATTGGAATTGTCAAAAAACTGATATGGAACCACTCTATCCCATTTTTGGGGATTGTCAGCTATGAGGCTTGCCACCTTCTGGAAATCATCAGTGTATGTGTTTAACTTAGGCAGTAGAACCATATTGCCACACCATCTATCTGACCATACCTTGATACTTTGACCATTACCTACTAACCAGCCTCCATGTTTGACTAGTAAATCCTATCCCTCTAACAAGCTTTTACAGGACCAGGAGCCCAAACTTGGTTTTTATGCATTGAGAAAAGAGCTCATGTGTAGATATTTGGATGTAAGCACCCTGACCCAGAGTGCATTTGGGTTATGAATAAATCTCCAAGCCTGTTTGGAGAGAAGAGCAAGATTCATAGCAGCAAGTTCTTTAAACCCTAGACCACCAGCTGTCTTGGAGAGTTGAAGAGTTTTCCAGTTTAGCCAATGAGCTCTAGCTTCTCCTGAGGCATTATTCCAGAAGAAGTTGTTGATCTTGCTTCTCAAGCTGTTGCAGACTTTCTGAGGTAGCTTAAAACTGACATAATATAAGATGGTAGAGCTTGGAGAATAGCTTTAGTGAGCACTTCTTTGCCTGCCTGATTGAGATATTTGGATTTCCATCGAAGAGTCTTGCAATCAAATTTCTTTGTTAATTCATCCACACACTCTTTCTTGGAGTTCCCCCAACTAAGAGGCAAACCCAAGTATTTCCCAGATTTTGCAACAATTGGAACTTGTAAGATACTAGCAATCTCCTGTTTAGTGTTCTCACAAGTGTTGGGACTAAACCAAACATTTGATTTGTTTTTGTTGATGAGCTGACCTGAAACCTGACAGTATTGTCGAAGGCAGCTTTCCAAAATCAGAGCATTAGCTTTGTTAGCTTTGCGAACAAACAAAGCATCATCTGCAAACAGTAAATGTGTTATCCAAGGACCTCCTCTTGAAACTTGCACCCCTTTGAAATCAAGAGCAGTTGTGGCTTCCTTCAAGATCTTACTAATGCAATTTGCAACAAGAATAAACAGATACGGGGACATAGGGTCCTTATCTAAGACCCCCAGTTGGGGTGATTTCAGCTAACAACTCCCCATTGATTTTGATCTTATATTTCACATAACTGATGCAATTCTTGATCAGAGCAATCCACTAAGCATTTAACCAATTTTTTTAAGGATAGCCAGGAGGAAGTCCCATTCTATTCTATCATGTGCTTAATTCTTGTCAAGCTTTAAAGCAAAGAGACCATGCTTACCTTTTTTTCCTGCTGGAGATCTTATATATCAGCTCTTGAGCTATCAAGATGTCCTGAATTTGTCTTCCATCTATAAAAGCACCCTGCTCCTCAAAAATCTCCTCTTTTAAAAGGGGCTTGAGTCTATCCAGTATCCACAATGAGTCTAGCTATGACTTTGTATAGGAAGTTGCAAAGTGATGTAGGTCTAAATTGACTGACCTCCTCAGGGTTTTGAGTTTTAGGAATCATAGCTAGAATTTTTTTGTTTAAATCCCTTGGAAACAGACCTGTGTTGACTTTTCATACAATGTACTTTTCTTGGTGGTCAAGGATACCATTAATGTTCACAAATTGACACCTAATATTGTTGAAGACGACACCCTTTCATTGATCCTTGGGATAAGCCTGACGGCCCAGATAGCCCCACGGAGGGACTCTAAAATTTCACGGCTCGGGGTTTGGAGTCTTGCTAATAAGATGATGGTTGGGCTTAACAATTATGCCCACAAAATTAAAGAGCATGGCCTGGGTTTTAGAAACAAAGAGAGAAGAATTATAAGACGCAAATTGTGCCTAATAGTGGTTATTACACCTCTAGAGATCCCATAAAGATCCTTAGAAGCGAGGAATATCGACATTTGACAATTGTATTGTGTAAGCATGACAACAAGTGTTATGTCAAACCACCTCAGGAACGAAGAACGAATAAAAGAAGAACACGAGTATTTTACGTGGTTCGCTAGCAAAATATTTGCTAACTACCTCCACGGCGGAAAAACACTCTTTATTCACTTAAGAGGAACAATTACACTAGATGATTGCATGCTAACTAGGAACCCCAAAGGGGTCTTTATATACTACTGGAGGTCACATGCGGAAAGGTAATAAAACCCACCGCCTCAATTGTTTTCAATTCCATTTGGAAACCAATTGCCTCCTTTGACATCAATTCAAAAAACCACCGACCCTTTATTTGTTTCCTAATCACATCCCTTGCTGCCTTTGACTTAATCAAGTCAATTCAAGGAAAACCGTCTCAACAAATCTCCACATTGACTTGAATTCTCTCGTCAACAGCAGCTGCTCCTCTTCTCGTAAATAAAGCTACGTCTTCTCTGCACCCAATTGTCTCTCGTCACAGAGACTCACTGGACCCCCACCGGGTCCGACATGCCCCGAAGGGCTTCACTGGCTCAAGATGTTGAGCAATTCCAGACAATGCTGGAACTTGCTCTTCGGAACCGGCTTGGTGAACATATCCGCGGGGTTGTCAGCTGTCCCCACCTTCTTCACCTTGATCCTGCTTTCGTTTATCAGAAAACGATACTTGACGTCGATATGCTTGGTCCTTTCATGATGAAACTGGTCCTTAGTCAAGCAAATCGCACTCAAGCTATCACAGTTGACTATCGCTTGATCTTGAAGTAGGCCTAGATCATTGACCATTCCCTTTAGGCAAATTGCCTCCTTTGCTTCTTCCGTTAGAGCCATATACTCCGCCTCCGTGGTGGCCAAAGTCACCGTCGGCTGTAGCGTAGCCTTCCAACTCACAACAGATGCTCCCAAAGCAAATACGTAGCCTGTCATTGATCTTCTACTATCAACATCCCCTGCATAGTCCGCATCCGAGAAACCAACTACCAAGATGTTTTCACTAGCCCCATAACATAGGCCAATGTCTGACGTACCCTTAAGGTACCTGAGTATGTGCTTCACCGCCTGCCAATGGTCCCTACCCGGATGAGCCGTAAAACGACTAACCATACTAACACCGAATGCTATGTCCGGTCGAGTGCATACCATAGCATACATGAGACTTCCAACTGCGTTAGCATATGGAACCTTGGACATGTACTCATTCTCCTCCTAGGTCTGAACGGTGTACATTCCTAGCTTGCTGTTAGTTGCCATAGGAGTATCTATAGCTTTAGCTGATAACATCCCGAATCTTGCCAAGACCTTCTTGATGTATCCCTGCTGTGACAATAAAAGCTTCTTCTTCTTGTCTCTATAGATCTCAACTCCTAATAGCTTCTGAGCAGCTCCCAAATCCTTCATCTCGAATTCCGCGCTAAGGGACCTCTTCAGTTCTCTAATGTCCTTGATATTTTGAGTTGCAATCAGAATATCATCCACATATAGAACTAGGTAAATACGTGATCCACCATGCAACTCTTTGTGATACACGCAACAATCATACTCGCACTTGTGGTAACCAATATTCAACATGAAGCTGTAAAACCTCTTGTACCATTGCCTTGGTGACTGCTTAAGTCCGTAGAGAGATCTCTTCAGTTTGCACACGTGTTCTTCTTTTCCGGGAACTTGGAACCCCTCCTGTTGGCTCGTGTGTATTTCCTCCTCAAACTCTCCGTGCAGGAAAGTTGTCTTGACATCCAATTGCTCAAGCTCAAGGTCGTGGTGTGCCACTAAAGCTAGTAACACCCGGATAGAAGTTTGTCTGACCACCGGTGAGAAGATCTCGTTGTAGTCAACTCCCTCTTTCTGACTGAACCCTCTTGCAACTAGGCTTGCCTTATACTTGATGCCCTCTCCAGATGCAGTTCCTTCCTTTCTTCTGAAAACCCACTTGCAACTGACTATCTTCCTTCCCGCTGGCAATTTAACAAGCTCCCAATTCGATTTCTTGCTAAGAGACTCCATCTCTTCTCCCATCGCGGCAATCCATTGTGCTGACTCATAACTAGATATAGCGGCCTTGTAGGAGGATGGCTCGTCCTCTACCTCTTCCGCTACCTGTAATGCATGTCCCACCATACCATCATCTTTGTATCTCGCCGGAGGCTTTATGACTCTCCTTGGTCTTCCTTTAGAAATAATTTGATGAACTAGTTCCTCTGGTGTAGACGCATCCTCACTATCAGATTCTTCTGCTTCTTCCTCTTCTGCTTCTGGCGGCGGTGTAGGGATTTCGGAATCCTTAGGATCAGTAGGATCCGACTCTCCCTCCACCTTCTTCTTTGCACCTCCAAGCTCCACTTCCACAAAGTTCTTCAACATATGAGTCTCATCAAAGACTACACTTCTGCTAAGTATAATCTTGTTGTCTGCCCATATCTTGTATCCCTTCACACCTGTTTCGAAACCCATGAATACTCCCTTCTTAGATCTTGGTTCTAGTTTGCCATCATCAACGTGATAATAGGCAACACAACCAAAAACTCTTAAATCCGAGTAATCCACTGCATTACCGGACCAGACTTCCATAGGAATCTTGCATCCTATACCTGTGTGCGAGCTCCGATTTATGAGATAGCATGCCATGGAAACTGCCTCTCCCCGAGAAAACCTCTAAAAAGACTTGCATTCGAAAGCATGCACCTTTCTTTCACCAAAAGTGTCTGATTCATTCTCACGGCTACACCGTTCTGCTGCGGTGTGTGTCGAACGGTACGATGGCGTGCTATTCCCTGATCCTTGCAGAATCCATCAAACTCTGATGAACAGAACTCCAAGCCGTTTTCCGTGCACAGCCTCTTTACCTTCTTTCCCACCTGATTCTCTACTAGTGTCTTCCACTCCTTGAATCTTGAGAAGGCTTCACTCTTGTGCTTCATCACGAATATTCAAGTCATCCTGGAGTATTCGTCTATGATGCTTAGGAAATACCTGTACCCTCCAATCGCCTCGACTCGAGATGGACCCCAGCAATCCGAATGGATATAATCAAGAGTACCTTTCTTTCTATGAACCGTCTTAGGGAACTTGCTACGCTGTAGCTTCCCATACACGCAGTGTTCACAAAACCCTAGGCTCTTGGGCGCATGCCCGGTGAGATAGCCTTTCTTGTGAAGTTCCTGCATTCCATGTTCACTCATATGACCGAGCCTTATATGCCACAACTTAGTAAGATCAGCTTCCTTAATCTCGGCTGAGACAACTCCAGCAGAACCTGTGATCGTCGAACCTTGCAACATGTACAAAGTCCCACTCTTGACTCCCCTGAGAATCACCTTAGAACCCTTGCAGACTTGTAGATCTCCACCTTCACCTTTGAAACTGTATCCCTTGCTGTCGAGTAGACTCAAGGAGATCATATTCTTCTTAATATGTGGTACATGTCTGACCTGCTCCAAGGTACATTACTTCTCTTCTTTCGTCTTCAATCTAACTGAGCCGCTCCCAATCACCTTACAGATGGCTCCGTTTTCCATGTAAATAGACCCTCCATCCGTTTGGTTGTACGTCGAGAATAGCTCCCTGTTAGAGCAAATATGATAGGAAGCTCCGGAATCAAGGACCCACGCATCCTGAGAGTGCGTGAAAACATCCGCCATTAGAACGTAATCATCCTCAGACGAGTTACCTTGTTCTGCTACGGCTGCGGATCCATTCTGCCCCTGCTGACCTCGTTTCGGGAAATCTCTCTTCCAGTGCCCCTTTTCCTTGCAAAAGGCACATACATCCTTGGGTAACTTAGAACCTGAGAACGGCCTTCTTCTTGTTCTTCTTACCTTTCTTGCTTCCTCCCGTTGCCATCAGTCCGGAAGCATGGTCCTCTGTACCTATGCCTGCACCCTTATGGCGCAGTTCCCTAGCATGGAACGCCGATCTCACCTCTGCTAGGGATAAGTCGTCCTTGTTCACAATGAATGACTGCAGGAAGTTCTCATATGATGGAGGTCACGAGATCAATAAAAAAAATGCAGCATCCTCATCGCCCACCTTCTCGCCAATATTACGCAAGTCTGAAAGAATTGTATTTAATTGATCAAGATGGTCCTTGAGAATCGTACCTACGAGCATCCGCAAAGTAAAGAGCCTTTGATTTAGCATCAAATTTCTAGTGGGACTCTTCGTCATGTAGAGACTCTCCAACTTGAGCCAGAGCTTCGCAGCTTCCTTCTGATCTGCGACCTCGATGATCACGTCATCCGATAAACACAGCATAATAGTTGCGTGTGCCTTCTCCTCCATCGCCTTGAACTCCGCTGATGCAACATTCATGCCTCCCTTGTCCGCGATCAAAGGTGCCCACAAGCCTTGCGATTTGAGCAAAGCCTCCATCTTTATCTTCCACAGACTGAAGCTGTTCCCTCCTGTGAACCTGTCGATCTTCAACATCGATCCGGACATCGTTCTTGGTGGATCATGAACTCTAGTCGCGTGCTCCTCCTAGATCGCAAAACCCTAGCTTTGATTTCACCAAGTTGTGAAACCCTAGCTTTATTCCGCCTTGATCTTGATCTGAAACACCGCCAAACCCGAGCTCTGATACCAGTTTGTTATGTCAAACAACCTCACGAACGAAGAACGAATAAAAGAAGAACACGAGTATTTTACGTGGTTCGCTAGCAAAATATTTGCTAACTACCTCCACGGCGGAAAAGCACTCTTTATTCACTTAAGAGGAAAAATTACACTAGATAATTGCATGCTAACTAGGAACCCCAAATGGGTCTTTATATACTACTGGAGGTCACATGCGGAAAGGTAATAAAACCCACCGCCTCAATTGTTTCCAATTCCATTTGGAAACCAATTGCCTCCTTTGACTTCAATTAAAAAAACCACCGACCCTTTATTTGTTTCCTAATCACATCCCTTGCTGCATTTGACTTAGTCAAGTCAATTCAAGGCACACCGCCTCAACAACAAGTGAAGTGATTTTTTTTTTTTTTTGAAAAGGGATCCATTGGATTAATAAGTATGGGCCTTGAAGCGGCCCAATTGATCATACAGCAAAGTATCAGAAGCCCAAACAGGTGGGCTATAAAACCATGACTTGTGGTCTCCTAACTCAAAGTTCAAGCCCATTTTTGCAAACCTATCAGCCGTTTGGTTCCATTTGCGAGGTATATACTTCACCACGTGTCCTTCGGCATTCTCTAGAAGCTGACGACTTTCCTCTTTCAATCTATGAGCTTCCGTTTCATCTTCATTGTTCAAACTCTTCATCTCTCTCATTTCTCTGGTTAGAGAGAGAGAATCCATCTCTAACCAGATCTGAGAGGATTGGAGCTTCGATGCCAACTTCATACCCTCCACCATCGCTTCTGCCTCTGCCACTTTAGCCGAGATGGTGAGGGGAATCCTTTTCGATCTACCGGCGATGAAGACTCCCTCTCTAGTTCTGACTATCGCTCCGATTGCCGCCTTCCTCTGTTGGGGGTTCCAAGCGGCGTCGGTATTGATCACGGTCCACCCATCCGGCGGCGCGTGAGGTGCCAACTCCGGTGGGTGTGAGCAGATATGAGCCAGAGTTTTCAAAATCCCCCCTTGCATGTGTTCTTTGACTTTTTCTAGGTACTCTTCTGCTTCTTTTACTATTTGGACTGGGCTTTCCTTTTTATTCTTGAAAATCAGCTTATTTTTGCAACCCCATATCTTGTATACCATGATACTCAACTTGAGTTGATCTTGTTTGCTAGCTTCCACGAAGGCTTGTGGGAACCAGATCTCGAAGAGCCCCTTAATATTCTGCGTGAAACAATCTCCGAGAAACAATCTCCAACGGCTCTTCGCAAATTCACAGTACAAAAATAGATGAGTTGCAGTCTCTCTCTCTCTCTTTTACAGAAAGCACACTGCTCTTCTACTTGTATTCCTCTGTTGATAAGATTTGCAGTAACTGGGAGGCTATTTTGGATAGCCCTCCAAATCGGATACGAAACCCGTTTTGGGACTTTCTGTTTCCAGAAAGTATTCCACCAGTCTTGAATGGGATAAGAGCCACCGCCATGGTTGTTCCTTTCTTTGATCTCTTTTTGCTGTAGAAGCAAATTGTATCATGTCTTGACTGTGTATTGGCCATTATGAGAATAATTCCATATTAGACGGTCTGGTACTGGGTTGTCTGGAATTGAGATCCTCTTTATTTCTTCTATATCCTCTCCCCAGAAGTATTTCTCTAGAATCTGCTCATTCCATCTTCTGTTTTCTGTTATCAGATCAGCTACAAGGACTCTCGAAGTTTGAGGCTCCGGCGCAAAAGGCCTAAAGCGTTGCTGTCGAAATAACCACGGGTCATCAAAAGCATCTAGGCATTCGCCATTCCCCAATCTCCACCGGCACCCACTCAGGACTAGATCCTTACTTGACAAGACACTTCTCCACAGATAAGATACTCCTGGCTTTACTTGTGCTTTTAATAGTCCAGTGTCGTTGAAATATTTATGTCTCAATATTCTGGCGTAAAGTTTATTTGGGTTCATAAGTAAATGCCAGAACTGTTTTCCCAGCATAGCTGTGTTAAACAGATTGAGATGGTGAAAGCCAATACCACATTGTGATATACTATTCTTCAACTTCTCCCAAGAAATCCAGCTCATTTTCTTCTTTTTCTCTGTAGATCCCCACCAGAATCTCACCATATTGGACTCCAATTTATCACATAGCTTGGTTGGAACTCTAAAAACTTTCATGGTGTATGTCGAAATGGACTCAATCACTGCTTTCAGAAGAGTTTCTTTTCTGGCCGGGCTAAGGTACTTCTCCTTCCAACTTTGCATTTTAGCGTTCGTCCATTCATCCAGGATTTTGAAGCTGCTCATTCTGTTTCGTCCCATTTCTGTAGGAAGCCCAAGGTACTTGTCGTGGAGCTCCTCCTTCTTAACACCAAGGATAGCACATAGCTGATCACCCTTTTCTGCCACAACATTACTTGAGAAGACCGCCGAAGATTTTTCTAGATTTATTTTCTGTCCTGTTTCTTTCTCGTATTTCTGTAAAATAGCTTCTAAGGTTGTGATCTCTTCTGTAGTAGCTTTTTTAAATAGCATACTGTTGTCGGCAAAAAACAAGTGTGAGACCCGAGGTCCACCACGCGACGCAGATTCTCCTGTAATAGTACCACTAGCCAACGAAAACGTGAGAGCACGAGAGAGTAATTCACCACAAAAGAGAAACAAATATGGTGAGATGGGACATCCTTGACGAAGACCCCGCTTGGGCACAATAGAACCTACTACTCGTCCCTTAAAGTTAAAAGAAAACGAAGTAGTTGAAATGCAATCATAAACGAGGTTTACCCATTTCCGTCCGAAGCCAAAGCGCTCTAGGACCCGGACAATAAATCTCCGTTCGACGCGGTCGTAAGCCTTGATTATGTCTGTCTTGAGAGCTACAACTCCATTTCTCCCTTTCAAACGATTCTTCATTGTGTGGGGTATCTCAAAGGCGGAAATAATGACGGCCTGGAACAAAGGCGGATTGACTCTCGGAGATAATAGCAGGGAGGATCTTCTTGAGTCTATTCTCCATTGTTTTAGAAACCAGTTTATACAACAAAGTGCAAAGACTAAAAGGTCGTAAATGAGCTTTCGTACGCACGTGTTTGAGCTTTGGGATAAGGGAAAGAATGGTATGGTTGAATTCAGCCACACTTCTCTGTCCATTAAGAATTGCAATCACTGTTGAGCCCACATCTCCCTTTAGATCATTCCAGTATCGCTGGAAGAATAACGCTGGAAAGCCGTCATATCCTGGGGCCTTAAGGGGTCCCATTTGCATAAGACTGGTTTGTTACCTCTTGGATTGTGTAGGGTGCCTCCATAAACTCCCATTGTTCGGGTGTTATACCCGAGGTAACATATTGTAACATATCATTAATATCGTCATCCGTCGGGTTGTCCGAGAAGAAGATTTCCTCATACAAAGTTGTTAGAACATTGATTATTTCTTCGTCTTCGGTTACCCACTGACATGATGCATTTTCGATCCCTTTAATTGTGTTCCGGGCTCGTCTTGCCGTAGCCTTCTTATGAAAGAAGGCTCTGTTTCTATCCCCACTTTTGAGCCATTGAACTCTCGAACGTTGATGCCAGTAATCCTCTTCATTCTTCAATAAATCATTCATCTCTCGACGGGCTTGGCGTAGATTTCTCATAACTGCTGCTGTGGGTCTCAATCTTTGGAAACGTTGGATTGATTTTCTCAGCGCGACAATCTTTTTCTTTGTTTCGCCAACTTGGTTTCGTCCCCATGCCTGAAGGCTGTTGGCACAGTGGGAGAGCTTTTCTGTAACAGAAATCCCTCCTGCATTCCACTCCTTCTTAACTTTGTCGTCGCAGTCTCCACTTTGGAGCCAGGCTGCTTCGAAAAAGAAACGTTTGAAACCCACATTGGTCCCTGTTGAGTTCTGCTCAGCTATCTTTAGCTCTATTGGAACATGATCTGAAGTAGAGCTCACTAAGTGGTTCACCCTGGCGTGACCGAAAGAATTTCGCCAACTTAGATTTGCCACCACCCTATCCAGTCTTTCTCGGATATGGGCTGAATCCTCTTGGTTATTTCTCCAGGTGAAAGGATTGCCCGTAAATCCCAGATCTTTAAGATCGCAGTCCCACAACATTTTTCGAAAAGGGTTACATTGATTATCTTTGACCACTCTTCCGCATTCTTTTTCGGATTGGGATAACACTTCATTGAAGTCACCCATTACACACCAAGGAGCATCTCCATTGGGTTTGAGGCGACAAAGTATTTCCCAAGCATGGTGTTGTTCACTCTTTTCGGGATCCTCGTAGAATCCAGTAAAGTAAAAAGGCGATACAGAGCTTTCAAACTTGATCAAGCAGTGTATATAGCGGATATGATGGGAGAGTATGGTTACCTCTAGGCTATCATCCCAAAGCATAGCCAACCCTCTGCTTCTTCCAACGCTACTAACAAAAGTCCCATTTGCATACTCAGTTTTCCTTCTAACAATCTCCATTTCGTCTTCTGACAATATCGTCTCCATAAGAAAAAGGAGATTGGGACGGCTTTCCTTCACGGTATCGCGAAGGGATAGAACGTTTCGGGGGTTTCCAAGCCCCCGAACGTTCCAGCTTAAGATACTCATTGCTCCAGACAAAGCTGCTTAGCAGACTTTGCGTCTTCAATCGCAGTGTCTTTAGAGATGTCACAGTTCATCTTTTCAGTGGTCTCCTCAGTTGCGTCTTCTTGTGCCAGTGTGTAGGTCTCTGGTACTGGCATTACAGAGTCCCCACTGCCTTGGATTTCAGATGAGGGGCCCTTATTGCAAGCTCGTTTGCCACCCGCCACTTGTAGGCCCTCCTCTGTTATTGAGACCGAGTAATTGCTAGCTGGCTTCCTCTTACCCGGATTGTTTCCTTCCACATCTTCAAGGATTCCCTTCGCCTTTCTTCTCGCTTTTTCCTTAATACTGATCTTCTTTATTTTTGGGTCTTTCCTAGCAGTGAAGGGGAGATTTCTGCTAGCTGTAATCTCCGTATTAGGAAACGGATTTGGTAGCTTTGAAGCTGAGATAGGATTGGATCTTGACCTTCCGGTATCAAAACCCTCCAGACTTGGGAATACTGGAGGTTTTGGGAGGTTGATAGCAATTGATTGATTTGAGTCAATCCCTTTGCTATTCTCATCCCTAACGAGAGATGATTTTGGTTGCCAAAATTGATATTTACCTTTATCCCCCGATTTTGCCAAATCTTTTCCAGCTGGGAAGTTGACTTTGGGGTGTTTACTTGTGGAATTACCGTAATGCCCCTCCCCACTTCGGCGCTTGTCGCTGCTAGTGCCATGGTTGGTGATCTTCCTCTTCCCAGCTTGTTTGCCGAGGATCCAAGTACCGTACTCCGTATTTTTGTTGTTTGAAACCATTTCTTCACGTTTGGGACATGAATTAGCACAATGATTGATTAGTCCACACCATTCACAAACATTTGGGATCCTCTCGTATTTGAGATTAACCCAGAATGCTTCACCTTCTTCTGTGCGACCTTTAACTCTCATCCTTAATGGTTTGTAGGTTTTAATTCTGGTTCTGACACGAATACAATGATCTGCCGCTTTTCCATCCAGATGTACCAGAACTTTACCTACTTCACCAATAGATGCCGCAATCAGAGAACCAATCTCCTCATGAATTAAGTGTAGGGGAATACCTAAGATTTGGATCCATACCCAGAGGTCTGAGAAGTGGCACTCCTCTACATTGTTTTTGATATCCCATTCCTTGAGGAAGAGGAGACGGGAATCAAAACTCCAAGGCCCCCCCTTAGGGCTTTGTTCATGGTGTCCCTGTCTTCAAATCTGAAGATGAAGGTATTCTGATCCACGTCCATAACTTTGAGATCCGTATCAGGGCACCAAAGACGTCTAAATAGGTCTCTCATACCTTGACCATCAATTTGTTCTGTCCCTACAAAACGACCAATAACGCAGAGCTTCCAGTCTTTACGCACCTTTGAGCATACCTCTTTTCCGATGATCACTTCTTCTAGCTCTTCTTCCGACAAACAGATCCGATTGACCCATTCTGTGTTTTCTTCCTCCACCGCCATAGTAACCCGGAGAACTCTTTCTAGAGAGAAGTTCTAGAGAGAGAAAAAAACGAAAACTAAGAATTACTTTCTTAGCCTAAAAAAAAGGCTAGGAACTTAGAGGGTTTGACTGTCTGAGAGAGAAATTATAGTGTTCAGATTTCATAGACTCCTGTAGGTAGGATGTTATAAGAAAATCTAACGCAAAAAAAATTAGAGAAAAGATAATTCTTGAGGCTGATCTAGAAAGGTAGAAGGGTAGAAGTTTTAGATCTGAGAAGAAGATAACCAATAACTTACTAGACACTTGATATTAGTACTTACCTGAATCTAGACGATAACACGCGTCTCTTGATCTACAAGAGGGAGACAAACGACCATAAGGAAAGTGAGGATGACAGAATGAACTTCGAGGACGCCTGCTAGGAGCATTCAACAAATCATGACCGATCATGGACATGTTCAGCTTCTCTTTCTCTCTCATTGAGTGTGTATGGATCGGGAGACTCAATTTTTAGTCTACCATGATCACTATAGTCAATTAATCATTGTTAATAAATTATTAGTTTTACTAATTTGATTTTCCGTTTCCTTAACTGTTTGGGACCCATTGACATTAGTTTTTTCCAACTAGGCTTCATTGCCAATATTTTGGGCCCGAAGCGGTGGGCTTGAGTTTTTGCCTCGAATAGAAGAGGCCTTGCTCATTTTTTACACCTGTCTAATTTACGCTCATCATATCCAATTCGGCCTCATAACTATATTTATATCTCTGTCGCACAAATTTATATATATGCCGACCCTATCTTGAAGAGTTGCAGAGGCTGGGGCTCATCATCACGTTCAAGAGTATGTATTAGTGTTATTATTTATTCCTTCTTGGACATGATCTGATCTAATCTGGCTACACGATGAGATCACAAATCAAGTCAAAGGGCGAGTCGTCCAAGTACGGTAGATTGAGATATGGGAGGAAATCAGGAAAAAGAGAGGGTAGGTCCGGAGCAGCAGGAATCAGACGATGTAGGAAGTTAGAAGAACGTGACTCGAAAGTAAGAGGACATGTGGGCAGCAATTCCTATCATGGATTGATGTACGAAGAGAAATCAGGAACAAGAGAGGGTAGGTCCGGAGCATCAGCAGGAGGAATCAGGCGATGTAAGCGGAGAAAGTTGGAAGAAAGGTTGAGTTGGATAGAGGAGGCTGGTTTCTCAATAGTTCATTCTGATTTGGATAATTCGGCGGCGTATAATTCCGTACCTGTCTTGTATATTCGCACTTGTGTCAGAGAAGCTGGAACGGATAAATATCCATCCCAGTGGTATGCCATTCCTTCCCCACAAGATTTGGAAGTTGGTCCACGTCCTGCTCGGACGGAGAAGAAGCACGAGTATCCTTCCCTCTCGCCAGTATTTGGCAAGATGCCTAGGGATGTCCCCGCAAATTGCAGGACGGTAGCTTTGCTACCTCGTATCTACTTGCTAGGCGGTACCTGCTATGGTCAATTGACTCGTCCAAGCAGACAAGTTTTCTCTTATGATATTTCCGCTCCCCATAAAGGTTGGGTGAAACGACCCAACCTAATATGTGCCAGATATTGCCCGTATACTATTGCACTGGACGGGAAAATCTACGTTTTTGGCGGTATGGATTATACGTTACCAGTTGACGTGCCTTATACTGAGGTTTATGATCCTGAACTTGACAGATGGGAAGCACTGTCTGGGGGTGGCAGCATGATACGGTATGTGTCCCCTGGCAATGTTGTGTTCATGGATCAATATGGAACCAAAAACATTCTGGTTCGCACTAATTGTTGCGATAGTTTTTACACATATAACACATCTGCCAACTCGTTCACCCTGCGGGAACGTGTTCCCTCCAACTACTGGGGTGAAGGTGGTGCATCAGTTGATAATATTCTTTACATTTACCATGAAGACGGTATCATTGCTTATGATTTAATCAAAGCTGAATGGTTTGATGACCCTGTCCATGGCTTAAGTGAAGGAACCGAGCTTCCTATTTATTCTTGTGTTTTGACACCTGTTTTGCTTCACATTGGCAACAAAAGGCTATGCATAATTTATGCTCAAGTGGACAAGTTTAAGGATCCCCCAGACATGGTACTTACTTGCTCAATTTTAAGAATGATTCGGCGGCGGACATACGGCGGAAAAGCTACCCTTCATGCATCCTTGGAGTCATTTAGACGCTACATCGTCCCGGGAAGTCATTTGAATGAGTGTCTCATTCTCTAAGTCAGGGTTCAGATAATGTTTCGATCTTCACCTTCACTAAATCGTGAGTCGAATAGAGTCGTGAATTGTAAAGATTCTACTTCCTGTATTTTTATGTTAATATAATGAAATGTTTCATAAAGCTATAAAATTGGTTTTTTTTAAGAAAAAGATTCTTTCATTCACTGGGTTCAAAACGAACCAACTCATCATCAATACATTGCTGTGCACAAATCCACACTATGGATTCGTTTAACTGCAAACCAAAACGTGCATGAGCATGAGCTAAGCTATTCGCTGTTCTTGGGCACATCTAAGCTATAACATTGATGAATAAAATATTCATATTTAAAGAAGAATAAAAACATAATTTATTGGAAACTCGAATTTAAAATTTCACATATCTAAAAGGAAAAATAAAGAATAATCAAGATATAAATAGGCATGTGGAGCAAGGAACTACAACTCTACGAGATACCAAGGAGATTGAAAAATCGGAAACTATTCACCTTGGGATTGAGAAAAATGCACAAGTAATTTAAATCAAATGTATGTGGCAACAAAGACAAAATGCAGGAATTAATGTAGGAGGTATTATTTCTTAGACCTTCAGATGAATCGTACGAATTAGTCTGAATCGAAAGCTTCCGACTCTTGAATCGGTATAAAATATTCTTTTCTCCATTAAATATTCATTAAGGGATGTGCACCATTGTATGGGTGACAAGTCGAATCATAGGATACGAATCGTGAATCCTAAGATTGTGACATCTAATGCTATAGGTCATCATCAAATTCTAGTTACTTTTTCATGGTTGGTTCTGTTATCAACTCAATAAATTAGTTTCTACACAAACCTTTGGTTGTAAGTTACGCTACTTGCAAGCTAAATAGATCCGATGAAATTGACTCTTGTTGCTCAATAATGAAATATAGTTTTCTTGTTTAGTTAATATTCTGTTCAAATTTGGACTTTAGTTCTGGCACCCCTTTATACCATATAGATTGTACTTCATCTGTTACCTTATGTTTTCGTCCAACTTTCATCATCACTTTGACACGGTGATTTGATTAGATAAACACACTACTAGAAATATTAGCAAATACCACATTTTATTTGTAGCATTTGAACAAATGCGATAATTGATACCCTAAAACAGCATTATTTTTAATGTTGCAAACTAAATGCTGTAATATTGTAGCATTAATCTAATAATGCTGCAAATTTTGGTTAAAGAGCATATAAATTGCAGCATTAATCCAATAATGCTGCAATGTTTGGCTAAATTGCAGCATTAATCAGCATTAATCACATTAATGCTGCTTTTTTAGTTCTATTTTGCAGCATTAACAATCTAACGCTGCAATTTTCACTAAACATTTGGGGGGCCATTCAAATTTTCACTAAATATTTGGGGAGAACTGGAAATTTACAAAAATTGGAGCCACTAAGTAACCCTAACTCTCTCCCACACAACCCAGCCGCCCCCATCCTCTCATTTCTCACCCGTATGAACAGAGAGAGAACGGGAAGAGAGAGAGAGAGAGAAAGAGAGAGAGAGAGAGGGAGATGAGGAAGAGACCGAGAGGGAGAGGGTGAAGGGCGATCGGAAAGCTCCGGCTCTGAATCATTACTCTTCACAGTCTCGTTCTTTGATCTACTTTATACCTCAGTTCGTTAAAATTCGATCTTGTAATTGCTTTGTTTGTGTGTGTTCAACAGACGAGGACTAGGGCACGGAAAGGAAAAGTTGTGCCTGTGCGAATGATTTGGAGCTTTGGAGCTTTCCGATCGCCATCATCCATGGAGTCAACGCGGTGGATTTTGCAGATCTGGGTTTAGGTGAGTCTTTCTCTCTACCACTCTCTCTCTCTCCCTCTTTATCCCTCTCTCTCTCTCTCTCCCTCTTCCACTCTCAGATCTTGCCTTCTATTGCAGGAGGAGAGGTCAAAACATACGGCTCGAAGAGGCCGCAGCCGGAGGTGGTTCTGGAGACGCCGAAGGTGGTTCTTGAGACGCCAGAGGTGGTTCTACTGCGAAGATTAAACCGAGATGGATGGCTGTTGAGGCGGCGGTGTCGTTTGGCGTGGCGGTTGAAGATCCAGGGACGGGCGGCGAAGTGGCGGCGCAGGACAATTCCGATGAAGTGTTGAATGTCATAAATTTTTTTCTCCTGTTCTCCTTTTTCTTCTTCCCCTTGTAATTTTTTCTAGACTTGTCTGTTAATTTCAGAGATATTAGTTGTTTCATCAAATTTGTAATTTTTTTTCCAGACTTCTGTTAATTTGATGATGGAGACTTCTGTTGTTGTTGTTGTTGTTGTTGTTGTTGTTGTTGTTGTTGTTGTTGTTGTTGTTGTTGTTGTTGTTGTTGTTGTTGTTGTTGTTGTTGTTGTTGTTGTTGTTGTTGTTGTTGTTATTGTTGTTGTTGTTGTTGCTGCTGCTGCTGCTGCTGCTGCTGCTGCTGCTGTTGTTGTTGTTGTTGTTGTTGTTGTTGTTCTTGGTTAGATATGTTATTGTTGCTATTATTGTTGGTGTTATTGGTTTGATATGTTTTTGTTCAGATTTGTTCTTGTTATTGTTCTGGCAAATCAGCAAATAGAAGAAAGAAGCTAAACAGATGTTATAAAAAAAAGAAAAAATTATATAAAAAAAAAGCTAAACAGATGATGTAAAATGCAGCATTTATCTAAAATAATGCTGCAAAATAATGTGGAAAGTGCAGCATTAAGCTCTAATAATGCTGCAATTTGATTCAAAAATGCAGCATTAATGTATCAAATGCTGCAAGGTGGGGTATAGTTGTGCAACATTAGTTAATGCTGCTTTTTGCTAGCAGCATTAGCTTAATGCTGCAATGGGAAAAACAGCACTACTGGCAAATGCAGCATTAGTCTTAATGCTGCAATTAATGCTGTTTTAGCTAAATACAACATTAATTTTAGCAAAAACCGTATTTTCTTAATGACGCTTTTGCTAAGATTTCTAGTAGTGATGATGCGTGAATTTGATAATCTCTTCGTGGTGTTGTAGAGTACACTTTAATCTACAACACCATAAAAAATTATCAAAGAAGCGCTTAGTTTTGCTATCTAAATCAGCAGGTGAAAATGACCTAGGTACGGATGAAAAAGTCAAACCAAAAAATATAGATGAAACTGAAAAAGTCAGTTCATACACTTAAAGGTTGGGAGAGACGACCTGGCCTAATCTATCTCAGAATTTGCCGTTCTGTAGTTGACACGATTTCTTACGTGTATACGCAAGTGCACGATCAAGTAGTAAGTGGAGTATTTTACGACTCCGAGTATCGAACCCAAGGCAATTTACGGTTATTAGTTAACTAGAAATTAATTATGAGATATCTACGTAACCGGTAAGAAGGGTTTGGATTTTATAAAGTTGTCGCCCACTAACAAGCGACTAAAATTAAATGACAAGTAACTAACTATTTTTGGAGAATTTTCACTTTAAACGAAGATAAATTGTGATGTAATACGATTAATGATAAAGAACTAGGTAATTGATGTCCCTAGGGTTGTTAACGATTTTCGGGTTATGCTTGAAACACTCTACTCACGTTCTAGTTATACCGGGTAATGCTCATCACGATCTTCTCTCGATCTCACGTGAATTTGTGTAAACAATAGATTTCGGGTCCTCTCGGTCCACCTCCGTCTATTACTACAATCTAATTGATTTGTTAGGCTCGTTCACCGGGTCCTATCGGTCCACCGAATTCACTAAGTTCTAACACAATCAATCGAAACTACCCTCACACGATTGATCAAGTTCCTATCTCCTCTCAGTCTCAAGAAACTACAAGATCACCTAACTATTCTTTAACACGTCTCAAAGAATTTACTTTCGTGCAACTCTATCAACAAGTAATGTTCTAAGGGTCATCAAGTCCAAAATCATAGAATTTAAGCAAAAGCATGCATCAAGTCCAAAATAGTGTTCAAGAATGTTCATAGAATTTAAGCAAAAGCATGCATCAAGTCCAAAATCCGGAAAATCATCCAACAAACCCTAGTTTTCCATCAATCACCTAGCTTTAAGAAGTTTAGCTAGACATAATAGTGTTCAACATATCCAAAATCATAGAGTTCATGAAGAAAAGATGAAGAAACGAAGATCAAACGCTAAAATCTTCAATGTAATTGATGATCCTTGCTCCAAGCTTGTTCTCCCTTCTTCCCTAGCTCTCAAGACTTCAAAGATGCGTGAATTATTCTTCTTAGGTCGTCCCCCACGTTTTTTACCAGCTGGGCACGCTTTTTAATGAAAACTAACCGAAATTGCACTTCAGCCCCTCTACTTTGTAATTCCCGGACAGAATTATTTGCTGATTTTGCGCGGGCTGTATCTCCCTCATACGGACTCGTCTTCGGGCCTACCATATACCGTTCGAAAGATACGGATGTCTACTTTCCAATGCCGCAAGCCTTGCTTCAAAATTCATTGTAGATTTTCCTAGGCATCGAAAAGAGTGCAGGCTGGTCCTGTGTGACTTTTCCAATTTTTCTTCGTTTTTGCGTCTCCTTTTCTCCTCTTCATCTAGCTCCATTCCAAGCATGTACAAGCATCTAATAAGCTCCATTGCACCTTTTTAACCTGAGATACACAACACTAAACAACCCGTGCAATTATCATAGCAAATATGAGAGAAAACATGCACAAATAAGCTAGAAACACAACTTTTCACTCTTAAGCTTAGAAATAGTCAAATTCACATATTTGTGCAAATATAACATATAAATCATGTGAAATAAGCCTATTAAAATTAATATGGAAGTATAAAAATAACTCCTAAAAGGGAGTTATCAGTAGTCGCACTGGACGGGAAATCTACGATTTTGGTGGTATGAATCGTATGTATAGAGACAAAATCGTGCCATATGCAGAGGTTTATGATTCTAAACATAACTAAGTGGGAAGCAGTGTTCGGGGGTGGTGGTCGCATGGTGCCCTTTGTGTGCCCTGGCAGCCATGTTGTGTTCGTGGACCAATATCGAACTAAACACATTTTTTTTATATCGTGGGAACCCACAGCCACTATCTTCAGGTGCGCACTCAGTATATTCCCGCTCTAGTGCAATAGCCTACAAACCACACTAGAGAGGTAAACCAGCTTGATAAAACCTAGGCCGACAGGCTCACAGTTGAGAAGGCCAATAGGCTGCCCTTGGTTTGTCCCAAAGTTTGAACTTAAGACCTCAAGGAAAATGCCCAAAGTCTTAAGAATGCTCACCCGACCAACTCAACTACACCTCGAAGGGTAACCAAACACATTCTTGTTCGCACTGAATGTAGTGATAGTTTCTACACATAACACAACTGCCAATTCATTCACCCTCTGGGAGCGTGGTCTCTTCAATTGTTATGGGAAAGTTGCTGTGAATTTTAGATAAAAATGTGTTCAGTAAATATTACGTGAAACTTGTGGTCAAATATTAAAATAACAAGTTCGTGTTTGGTCAAATACATTGTGAACCTCATGTGTGATGTTACGTGTATAAATTCGGTAAAGACTAATATTGAATATTTAAAAAAAACTTAAGGTTAAAATCGGTTAAAGATAAACTACTCAAAAGCATGTTCCGTGTTCCGGGAAAACATCTCCTCCACTGCTTTATGAAAATTGTTGTGCGACAGCAAAAACTATAACGCCCTGAAATTTTTATAGTGGGTCATACTGTGATAATTTAAAATTTTGAGTCAGATGTATGAATTTCTTTTTCAGCAGTGCTTGCTGACAACTGTTCATCAAGAGATGTACGGAATGTGAATTCAATTGGGGGTAAATATGCAAATATTAATAATTAGGGCCAACTTGTAATTTCTAAAAAATTGAATATATGGCTGATGCGTGGCCAATCTCAGATTTCTGGATGCTGTGGGAAATTAAGAAGGTAGCAAAAATCAGTGGGTCAAGCATGGAATTTCTTGAACGCAAATTTTCATTAATTCCACTATTACCCTAACTTTGAGAAAATTGCGCATGTCGCCCCCTTGTGCATGAAAGCCACTTGTCAATCTCATTGTGACACCTCATGAGTGAGGTGGAAGTATTTCAACTTTCTCCTCCACCACATGCTGCATTGGGTGAGAGAAAATCACCCACATCTTCCTCTAATTTCTTCTTCGTCATCTCCACAGTAGAAGCACCACCACCCCGCCATGAAATGGAAAAGTGTTGTTACTGGAAGAAGCCCCCAAACTGACGAGCAAAAGGCCTCTGACAATTCGAATGTTGGTGAAGGGACAAGGGACACAACCGATTTTGATGGTGAGGGACCCTACTTGCCTTTTTGGTTGATTTCTTCTTCTCCTTCCTTTTTAATATAATTAAGCTTGATTTTGTTGATCTCGAAGCTGATTCAAGGTAGGGGAGCCCCAATCAATGCACACAACTCGTCGGAATGTCCGAGGCCGCCAAAGTTGGGACCGAGCTCGGCGCCGAAAACCTTCATGGCCACCAGAGCTTCGGTAAGTCCTTGTTCTTGATGTTTTTACAGTGTTAATCGAAGCAATTTGGTCCTTGCAATGCCCTTGCATGTTAAAAGCATCTTTGCACACACAGGTCGCAATTTCGTTAGGTTTGAACTATTCATCCGGTCATTTTTCTGGTGACGAGGCAGCCCTGTTCCAAGGGCCGCAACTCCTTTGTTATAAATCCATTTTGAGTGATTCTTGGCTCTATGGAGACCTTGAACTACCTACAGGTCTCATTTGAATAGTCTCGGTCGATTTCAACTCTAACATGTTTGAGCTTGAAGTTGCTTCTCTTCGTGTTCTGGACAACAATGATTTTGTCCTGCAAATTCGTCTCAACTTTGTCACTTAATAGAGATGCCAAAGATCAACCAATATAAATATAGTTATTGCTGTCAGTTCTTCGGATATTTAGGTAAAACTATCATCTTAATTTGGTCTCGGGAATCAGTCCCTAGCACCCCCGAATTCTGCGCTAAAGTTGGTGTTGCGGATGTTAAAAATAACAAGCTTAAAATTTGGTTAAGTGTGGAGTTTTAGGTTGAATCTTGTGAAATTTGTGAGTGGATATCTTGAGATGTATTTAGTAAAATCAAATCATGATTTCTCCAGCTTGTAGCTGGTTGTGAGTGTTTCGAATCTTTGTCTTGAGTGAATACATCACACTCTTATTCTCCTTGAAACCTGCTTTGAAAATAATGCTCGTATGAACATTGAACTTATCTATTCTCTCAAGCATTGAGGATAACATAAACAATTGTTTTCAACAGATCATATCTCCTCGATTATCTATTGAAACTGTTAACTGTTTTCCTCTCTAAAAGCTATATCTAAATACTCCAAATCATCTTCTCCGAGTCTCTTCCTGATTCCTTGTAGATTCTCCTAAAATATAGCTCAAAGTAGCTACGTAACCATAAAATCATTAAGAATTGATTTCAAACTATCAAGTTCTGTCAACCATAAATCTCTAAGTATCTATTGAAACTGCATTATGATTTCTCCTATGAGAAGTTGGATAATAATACTCTAATCATTTGTACACAAGCATTTCTCATATCCTTAATACATTGCTTAGAAATCAAGTTCAAAGTGACTAGCTTGAAACGGTCTGATTCTCAATTATATTCCAAGTGTTGGACTGCTGTTTTTTCTCAAATTTGACTAACCATTTCTCCTTGACTTCTCTGAGTTTTTTGAGTTCATATATGATTTGGGATCCACAACCTTAAATATTCAAAACACACCTCTCAGTTTCTCAAATTGCTTCATTGGACCAGAAACTGAATGTGAAAGTTAACTAGTTGAGAATACCTCTTCTCACCTTTGACTTTCTATTTGACTCATCAGATGACTTAATCGACCAAAGCCTCCTTCTATAAAATTTTTCATACTCAAATTTCAATTCACTACTAGAAATGAACACAAAAATGGCAAAGACATGCCAAAAATCGCGCGACAAAAGCACATCTCGCCGTTTCTTGTGTTAAAAACGGCGAAATATTATATTCTCGCTTAAAATAGTCTTATGCCGCGACAATATTATGGACCCGTATTTAGTTTTGCTTAAACGGAAAGAGATTAGTTAAAAAGGACGTGGTACTTTATTGCCGTTAGTACTTTCACTATAGACGGCGACAATATTTTACTAACGACGCCTTTTTATTATCTCGGTATATAATAGTTAACAGAAACGGCAAAGATAAGTTCACGCCGTTAATTACTATCATGTACGACGAGTTATCTCGCCGTAAATGTTATTTTTTACGCGTGTCCCTATGCCGAAATTGTTTGATTTGTACGCCAAATTTTGGGGCGAAAATTTGCATACCCCGCGCGTAGAAAGAAGGGAAATGGACCTAGCGAGAGGAAAAGGAGACTTTGGTGGTTCAACTTCGGTGGTTCAGGCGACTCCGGTGGTTCAGGCGACTTTGGTGCTTCAGGCGAAGGGTTCAGGCGACTTCAGTGTCTCGCGACGTTTCCAATCGTATGAGTTATTCTTCTCTTCTTCTCTTCATTGTACTTGTCTATGGTTAATTCGCGTATGAAACCTTTATGTTTCAAACGACTTTCTTATTTTGGAAGTATGAGACTTTTAATTTTCCAATTTTTTTGCCAATTTGTTCAACAATTTGATTTGCAGTTACCAATATAGGGTTAATTCTCACAATGGACTGACTAATTTGTAGAAAATATTTTATGATTTCATAATCCCTCTGCCTTGGGTGTACAGTGTACATTGTAACCCTAGTTTGGTGTGTTTGTTTGTTAAAGTTTAGTTTGTTTGTTTAAAGGGTATTTTAAGGGTGGGCTTTCGGGTCTGTTCTAAAATTTTGAACACTAATATGTGCTGAAGTTCATTTTAGTAATGCTTATAATATGTGCTTGTATAACTAATGTATGAAATTTTCTTCACATTTTATTTTAGTTAAACTCTCGATGGATAGGAGTTGGATACATATTACCCCAAGGTGTATTCCGGCTTATGTTGATGGTTGTGACAAGTTCTTAAACTTCGCGTACATGGCCATGGATGTTGGATCACAAATATGTTGCCCTTGTAAAAAATATCTTAACCGGTTTTACGAGACCAGAAGTGTAGTTAGAGGTAATATAATATGTAATGTATTCCAGCCTAATTATCTGCAATGGATTTATCATGGAGAACCATCAGAACTAGGTGAAACTGAGTTGGGTACTGAAGAAACAGTTGGGGGAGATGACATGATTGGTATGGTACGTGATGCATTAGGAGCTCATCCCGATCAAGATTTTAATAGCTCTGATGAGACTCCTTCATTGGGTGATGACGAAACTGTTAAACTTCTTAAAATACTAAAACAAGCTGAGAGTGCGTTGTATCCACGATGTAAGAATTTTACTGCATTGTCATTCGTATTTAGAATGCTGCACATCAAAGTCTTATATAACCTGCCAAACATATGCTTCGATGATATGATTCAACTATTAAAAGAGGCTCTCCCTAAGGAGGATACATTACCCAATTCATACTATGAAGCAAAGAAGTTGAAGGATTCCTTAGGGTTTACCTACATAAATTATGACGCTTGCCCCGAAAACTGCATGTTATACTGGAAGGAGAAGGCACATTTGGAGAAATGTGATTTTTGTGGTGAAGATAGGTATAAACCAATTCCGCAGGGGGATGAACTAGATGGGACCACTACGGCTACCAACATTCCTCGCAAAAAAATGCGCTACTTCCCTCTCAAACCTAGGTTGCAACGATTGTTTATGTCCTCTAAAACCGCAAAGTCAATGGTATGGCATGACAAAGGACGTACTAAAAATGGCATACTTAGTCATCCAGTTGACTCCTTAGCGTGGAAATTTTTTGATGAAAAGTACCCTTAATCCGCTAGTGATCCTCGCAATGTAACATTAGGCTTGGCTTAAGATGGATTTAATCCATTCAGGACGATGACCATTACTCATAGTACATGGTCATTATTTGTGGCGCAATTTAACTCGGAGCTGTGGATATGTACGGGGCAAGGTAATATGATTTTGCCGATCCTTATTGATGGACCTAAGGCGCCTGGAAACAATATAGACGTTTACCTGCAACCCTTGATAGATGATCTGAATGATTTCCGGCATCAAGGTGTACGCACATTTGATGCAGCAACTGGTGAAATGTTCACATTACGTGCATATCTTATGTGGACTGTAAATGAATTTCCTGCGTACGCCAATTTTTCTGGATGGAGTACCAAAGGAGAATTAGATCGGCGTTTCTTGCCTACTACCCACAGCTTCCGTAAAGATAAAAGTTTTAATGGGACAGAAGAAGACGGAGAGGCCCCACCGCTGCTATCTGGAGAAGAACTGTTCAGACAAGTAGAGCGTATTGAGAAAAAATACGGAGTGCGAGGGGTAGATGGATATTCTGTGATTAATAGAAAGAGAGGGAGGGACCCTGTTGAGGCTGGAGTTAGTGTACCCATTCATAATTGGAAGAAGAGGAGTATATCCTTCGAATTGCCTTATTGGAAGAACAATTTAATACGCCACAATCTCGACGTTATGCATATAGAGAAAAATGCGTGTGATAGTATTCTCAACACCATACTCGATATAGGGAAAAAAAGTAAAGACAATTTGAATACTCGTCTTGACCTGGAGGACATGGGTATACGAGGGTCACTTCATCAACAAATTTCGGGAAAAGGTAAAGCTGTGTTACCCCTTGAATCATTCACCATGAGGAAAATCCAGAAAGAGATGTTTTGCAGTGTGTTGAAAGATGTTAAAGTACCTGATGGTTATTCAATCAAACATATCCCGACGTGTATCCATGAAGGACAGGACACAGATGGGTTTAAAGAGTCACGATTGCCATATTCTAATGCATCAGTTGTTTCCCATTGCCGTGAGAAGGACACTTTCGAAGAATGTTGTCCAGGTACTCACCGAGTTGAGCTCTTTCTTCAGGCAATTGTGTTCGAAGTCACTTGATCCGGGTAATTTACTTCAGTTACAGCAGAAAGTAACACTGACTCTCTTTCATCTTGAGAAAATCTTTCTGCCGTCCTTTCTGGATATCATGTTACATCTCCCTATCCACTTAGCTCACGAGGCGACAATTGCTGGCCCTGTAACATATCAGTGGATGTACCATGTTGAAAGGTATAAGTAACTAACTATAATGATGTAAATTGAATATTAAATGTTTGGTTCATATAATATATGCCACGTGACAATTGTAATGCAGGTATTTGCTGACTCTAAAAAAATATGTAGGCAATAGGAGTCGTCCAGAAGCTTCCATAGCAGAGGGATACCTACTTTAAGAATGCTTAACGTTTTGTTCAATATATTTGGATGAGGATGTTAAAACTAAAATTAGACGTCCGAGTCGCAATGACAGCAGTGAATTCGGTCGTCCTTTGGGTGCAGGTAGGACTGTACATCTAGATCCAATCATGCTGGAGCAAGCGCATAGATATGTGTTAGCGAATTCTGAATCAATTGAACCTTACCGAGAGTAAGTCTTCCGTCTAAGTGTAACCGATGTGAGTTTACAAATTTTTTTCCTAGAAGTATAATATAATTTATGTCAAAACTGCAGCGAACACAAAGCGCGTATTAAAAGGGAAAACCCTCGATTATCGGGATGGGACCTGGTTAAATTACACAATAAGAAGTTCTCAACATGGTTAGGTCATGTAAGTTAAACATTTAACATTAATTAAATAACAAAACAATGTAGTTGTAATGATATTTGGATATGAAGCCTCTGAAAAATGTAGGTGCAATGCTTAGGAGGGAATGACGTATCCGATGAAGTCATAAATCTTTCACAAGGACCTTCGAAATGGGCAATTAGATATTCCGGATATGTAATAAATGATTTCAAATTTCAAACCAAACGACGCGAACTCAGGAGGAAGACTCAAAACAGTGGGGTTTGGATTAGTGCGTCAACTGATAGCTATGCTAGTCGAGCAGATAGGAGACCAGCTACTGGTGATGTACCATACTACGGTGCTTTGAAGGATATTATTGAGCTGCGATATACTGATGGTAATAGTTTTGTTTTGTTCAAGTGCGACTTGGTTGACAATCGTTATGGCATGAAAGAGGACGAATTCAAGTTCACCTTGGTTAATTTTAGGCATTAGCTTTATAAGGGTAACATTGTGTCAGCTGAACCATTTTTCCTTGCATCGCAAGATCAACAAGTTTGGTATATAATGGATCAACTTGATAAAGATTGGAGTGTTGCTGTGAAGATGGTGCCTAGAGACAACTACGATTTGTCGGTGACTTGTGCACAAGCAGAGCCATACTGTGATCAGCAGATGGGAGAACATGGTACAGATGAAAGTGAGTGTGTTAGAGGAGATATGGAGGTAGCTGAAGTTTATTATGACCAACAGTCGTTCCACAAGACATCCCGACAATCCAGATGACATCCCCATTGATGATGGGGTAAACGAAGATGGTTTTGAGGATGATGACAACTTCATCGAAGACGATGGTGGTGATGATACTAATCATGACAATGATGACGATTGTGACTATGATGTCAATAATGATTAGTTTGACCTCAGTATTTGGTATGCAACGGTTTAACTAGTCTCCGGTATCCTTTTTATGGATTATTTTTATTTGTGTAATTTCAATAAAACAGAAGGACCGTTTCGTAAAATTAAAGGATTTGTCGTGTCGTGTCATTTGTGGATTTGTGTTTGACTCTCTATCTGACCATCTCGGCACTTGACCAACTCATTATTAGTAAGTGTGCATTAGTTTTCACTCTATGATTGAATGCACATGACTTTGGTAGATGTATTATGTTAATAATTAAGTAGTTTCTTATTTTCAGGATACCATGGTGGCGAGGAAGCCTAAACGGTTTTGCGCTCGCTCTATGTATGATGTCATAGCAGATGGTTCCACTACCCCTGATCTAGAAGCCGATGCATGGCCTCAACCTCACCCTCCACGAACACCTGATGTTCACCACGAGACACCACACAGTGCATCAACACCACAAGAAGGCGGTTCTGGTAAACTGGTAAATTTTGGTTTCTCTGAATTTATTCCCTTCTATTTATATGGTGATGTTTTGCATAGTTTGTGAACGACTAGGAGGGTGTTCTAATCAATCAAATGGAGCAACAAGCGTGTAGAAGTCGGGTCCATCCGTACTGAATTCACCAAGTGTACCACATGACTCTCGCCCTGCACCATCCCCTCATACGCGCTCCCCAAATGCTTCAACCCCAGAAGATTGTGGTTCAGGTAAATTCTTGATGTTTGGTTGTATAAAGTTATTCCGTCCTACGTATTAGGAAGCGCCATGACATTACTTCTTAACAACTAGGAGGTTCTACTAATCAACCAAATGCTACAAGGATCGTTCCAAGTTCAGGTAAAGTCGCGACGTCTGTCGATGTTCGTCTGGATTTCTCTGCTGTTATTACTTAATTATGCAACTCGTTAATATATGTACTTTTCATATTTATTGACAACTAGGAGGACCATCAACCTCTGGAAGACAAAGGAAAATGAAATCTAGAGGAACTTCTAAACCTTTCAAGGATTGGGGAACAGGGTTTAAAATTCCCCTCCAGTTCAACGAATATAATGTGCCAGTAGGGGATTGGAGAAGTGTGTTTCAGAGTCAGTTGGGGCATCTTGCAAGGAAGGGAGAACTGCTGCCCCTAGTATACACAGATTGGCGGTATCCAGAACCAGCGTTTGCAGTGTAGCAGGAAGAGATGTGGGATCTCACAAAGGTCGTACAATTTACCCTTTATATTTGCCTATTATATTTGCAAAATTATACTAATTAATGAAGTGTTTTGTAATTGTACCAGCAAAATGCTTACGTTATTGAGGAATACAAAGAAGTTTGCATGCGAGATCTTGGGCGAAAATGGTCGAACTGGAAGCATGCACTCAAGAAGGAATAATATGAACCATTTAAAGACAAGCTTGAACTGTTAGCCATATGTCCGCCACGGGTGGAACCAAGACAATGGCCGATATTGGTCAAATATTGGAAAACGGAGGAAGCTGAGGTACTCTGTCATCTTGGTTCCGTCGTATTATTATTATTATTATTATTATTATTATTATTATTATTATTATTATTATTATTATTATTATTATTATTATTATTATTATTATTATTATTATTATTATTATTATTATTATTACTATTATCATTATTATTATTATTATTATTATTTTGTTGTTGTTGTTGTTGTTATTATTCTTATTATCATTATTAGTATTAATAATATTATAAATATCACTGCATTAATATCAATGATAAAATTGAGATTTTCAATTTTGTTAGTCACTACGTTATTTATCTCCGATCTTGCTCGTGTTTGTGACTCCTGCTTCTATGTTCTTCTTAGGCTAGGAGTCAACATAATAAGGTAAATAGAAGCAAGCAAAAGAGCATTCGTAGAAGTGGAAGGAAATGCCAAATGCAAGTGAGAGAAGAGGTATTTTCGACATACACTGCTTTGTGTAGTTAAGTTATAATTTATTTATTGACATGACGATTCCAAGCTCTGGTCAGCATCGATTGGCTATTTCAGCTGAAGAACCAGCGGAAAGACTTTGATCGTGCAGCAGTCTACATGAAAACATACTCGAATGATCCAGAGGCTGTTGAAAACATTGTGCCTGTTTCCCGACGACACTTAGTTTTCTACGAGTATTTGAGTTTGTATATATAATGTCTAAATCACATGCGCGAACGACATTTTCATATGTTAACGGTTACGGCTCGTGTTGCAGGTGAAGTTGACTGAGAAGCTCTAGCCACCTGAAGGTTGTGAAGTACCTGCCGAAGAGCATAGAGAATCAGTGTTCGAAGAAGTTTTTGGGCCAGACAACAGAGGTCGTATGTGAACAATGGACATTGGAGTTTGTCCAAAAAATGTTAAGGGCCAGAGGAGCAGTTTGGAAGTTGGTTCTATGCGTGAGAGGCTGCGTGAAGAGCTGCAACAGGAGATGAAAAACAAAATTACAGAGGAGGTGCAACGACAGGAACAACAACAGGTACAGCAAGCGTTACTTCAAATGACCCAAGCTGGTACTATGCCACTTTTCAACCTTGGTCAGAATGGCGGAGTAGAATCTACTCCATCGCCTGCTGAGAAGGTAGCACCATCACCTGATAATGGAAAGCGCCAGGCTCCCTCGCCTGCTCATCAAAATGTCCGGCTTCCATCACCTGCTAAATTTGTTTCTCCAGCGCCTGCTCAAGATGCCATCGGCTCGTCATTCTCTGCTTGTCGGCCACCGAAACCTGTTGAGGTAAATGTAAAAGACTTAATAACAAAAATATTTCCTAGCACAATGTTACCTTTCCTAAATATTTTTTTTTTGAAAAGAAAACTGTCACCCACGTGGTGTTGTATGGCGGACCAAACAAAAGCGCTGTGGCGAGAGGGAATTTGATTTCTGGGATAGAAGAAAAGTGGTACAGGGAATAACATTGGGCAAAGAGTACCTTGAATTTTTGGTGAAGCAGGTGGCAAGGCCAGAAGAAGATATCGGTTTTATTGAAATAGACAGTGTGAGGAAATGGGGAGACGCTTTGAACAAGACAATACCATGGCCTCATAGTCTTGTAAGTATATATGCTTACCGGTTTGTTCATGGGATTTAGATATTTTTAAGCCAAAACATACCTTTTTGTTAAGTTTATAAATATTGCAGCTTAAAAAGGCTACGCCGAGTATGCTGCTCGTTCTAAGTTGGCAGTGGACATAACACACATATATATAGGTAAGCTTTCTTATTCTGCGTTTTCTGTGGTCATTTAATTTTTTGTGTTAGTTGTTCAATTTTGATGAATAGACTAATTCGTTGTGTGATAGGCGATAAAATAGTTAGTATTTATTCATACTTGCTTCTGTTTAGTTTTACCCCTCATGGTTCAATATTGAGCTTCCCTTCACGCTATCCATGCTCTCTTCTTCAAACACTTTTTCCAGGGTGTTGGACTGGTATTTATCAAGTGTTGGATTTTTGTTGTGCTAGTCACAATGTTTTACAAACCCTGCACATTGGATTAGCTACCTAACCATCATCTCAGAATAGATGTTATCGCACTTGTATTTGTTGTCTTAGAAATCGACTTGGTTTCTTTGATTTCTTTCAAAAAAAATGACGTAAAATACCTTAAATGTGTACAGTTTGGGTCTGCTGCTTAGTTGTATTGTCCGTATACTTATGATGCTACTGTTATCTTTGTTTAGGGCTATCCAGGCTTTTGGCACGTGCACGTTATCGTGACCGTTTTGTTCCAGCGCACCTATGTGAAGCAGGAGCGCGCTTTTGAAGCCATTTTGTTGCACTATAGGGATACATATAGAGGTACCACAGTGGGTATACGTGGAAATAGCTAGCGCAAAAGTCCCAGAGCATATATTTTTTTGTACAGTTTTACAGAGCACTGTTTGGTGAATTATGCCTTAAACGGGGTTTTGTGGAGATATATGGATTTACAGTTTCTGAAATGTGTTTTCTCTGCAAAATTAAAGTTCAGTAGATGGTTGTGCCATGCATGTGCTTTATTTGTTGATGTGTTTGATTGTTGATTGTGCCAAAAGGCTATAGTTTAGATGTGCGTGATTGTTGGATTGCGCCTAAAAGGCTACAGGATGGATTACTCCAGTAGTAAACTGCACTGGTTGCAGGGTAAAGCTCACATACGGCGAGAATACACTTATGCTGTTTTATGTAAACACAAAAACGTCAAAAAAAATACAATTTTGCCGTAAATGTCTACTATCAAATACGGCAAGAGAAACAGCTAATATGGCTAAAACACTTGTCGTTCACAAAATAACAAAGACGGCGTGATAGTCTTTTCGCCGTATTTGATTGTAACCAGCAACAACAATGAAAAAACAATAACGGCTCTATTAATTGCCGCATAAGATAGATCAAACACGGCGAGAGTTAATTCATTGTCGTATATATCCTAACATATACGGCGAGCACTACCGCAATTTGTATTGAATATATGCGGCGAGAGCTCATATGCGGCGCTAGTTTTTCAGGCCGCAAGGCAAACACGTCAGACTACCTAGCGGCCGATCCAAATTTCGCCGTTTATGTCTTAAACGACAACAAAAAGGCCTTAAACTGCGAGAATTCGTCGCCGTTTTTTGGTCCGTTTCCAGTTGTGAGTCGAAGGGTCAAGTTTGATTTTCTGGAAACCCTAGTTCAGTTCAGCTGTCTAGGAGGGGTAAAATAGTAATTTCACAATTTCTTAAATCAAATACTAAGATCATGATGCAGGGCACTCAGTGACAGCTTCATAGGATCTGAATCCAATTATGTGTGACTGGCCTTAAACCTGATTAATCATACTGAAATAGTGACTAAATTGCAATTTAGTCAAACCTCGAGTACTTGAGTGCAAATAACAAGAACTTGAGATTCAAGCCTAAATGGGAAACTATGTGACTAAGGAGACTTATGAGACTTGTCAACTAGGCATAACTAAGGGTTTAGAGACAGTCAAGGACTCTACTTATAAGACGGGGACTTTAGAGGCAAATGGGCAACTATGTGACTAAGGAAAGAGAAAGAGGTTTTTACTTGTTTTATGATACTAGGAGTTAAAGCATCTCCAAGAGAATGAATAAATGCACTTTCGGAGAAAAAAAATGGTCCAAAATACATAAAACACAATTCCAATGGATGGAGCAAAACTTAGGACCCTTAAATGGAGGAGCAAAGTGAGGACATACTATTCATGAGGAGCAAAAATTAAACTATTTTATATTCAAAATTTTGATTACCATCTACAATTTGTTTGTTATGGGTTTAGGTGTACAAGGCTTGTAATGGGTGGACGATGCTACAAGTTAAATTTTATTTACACTCTTAACTAACTAATTTTGGACTTACTTTTTTTTTTTTTTTTTTTTTTTAACTAGGTATTGTCGTGCTTACAATTTTATAACTTATCCGGTCACCCCCTAAGAAAATTGTGACTAATTGGTCAACCCCAATTTTATTTAAATAAATATCGTGTGTAAATTGGACGATTATCGCATATAATATAATATAGTGTACTGGTAGAAAACTAAAAATTATTTAAAAATTCGTGATGGAGCAAATTTGCTCTTCACTGTTGTGCATAAGCAACAAAATGGATGAGCAATATTTTCTCTAGAACCAAAGTTGGTCTCTGACACAAAAAATGCTCCTTCTGTAGGAGATGCTCTTAGAACTTTTAAGACTTAAAAAAAATTATTTCTTTTTGAGGAAATATTATAATTAATTTATAGTCAATTAATCATTATTATTAGATTAAATAGTTTTACTGATTTGATTTTCCATTTCCTTAGTTATTTGGTGCCCATTGACAATAGTTTTAAGATTTTCTTTTTTTTGAAGGAAGACAAATTTCATTAGTCGTGGGTAGTCGTACCCAAAAGATCTAACCGAAATACACCATCTGCCCAACTGGGAATAACATTGTAAGAGGACATATCGTCTTCATATAGACCTTTACTAGCAAAACAATGCGTGAGCTGATTAAAATCTCGAGGGATGAAAGTAAACTCCACCCTTTCAAAATTCTGACTTAAACGCGTGCAAGCTTCCGAAGTAGTGTTGAGTTCCGAGAGAGAATTAGCTGCTGAGATCTTGTTATCTTTTCCTTCCCGAAGTAGTTTCACAACATTCAAACAATCCGACTCTATTATTACTTCAGAAAGGTGCAATTCCGTCGCGAGTTTGAGCGCTTCTTCCATTGCAACCATCTCTGCTACCAGCGGGGATCTTTGACGAGGCATTCTTCGAAATCTGCCTGCTCGAAAATTCCCTTTATTGTCTCGGACACAAGCACCCACTTCCGTGGCAATGTTATCTTCCACCCACGACGCATCAGCATTGATTTTAACCCTTCCCGCAGGTGGCGGACTCCATCTTTCTTAACCACGCGAATGATTCGTCATTTCCTCGGATAGGAAATCACAGACCTCTGCCTCGCGAAACCAGTTGAGATAGCTTAGCCCGAAACGAGCTACCTGAGAAGGAGTACTATTACTCGAGTTGAAGATACGTTCATTTCTGTGACGCCACATGGACCATATAGTGGCTACAAAACATTCACACTGTGCCGCAGATTGGGATTCCAGAAACTCGAAGATCCAATCACGGATACTCCCTGCTAGAGGAATCCGAAAGTTGTTACCCACAGATTGAGACCATACATTTCTTGAGAAGGTGCAGAACATAAATCTGTGATCCTCGTCTTCTTCAGCATTACCGCACAGTTGACATAGCGGCGAAATAGGAACTCCTCTACAGGCTAAGTTCGCAGCCAATGGCAGCGAACAATGCCACAGCCTCCATGTCGTATAAATTAACTTTCTTGGTATTTTCAAATTCCAGAGTTTGGTGAGAAATCAACTGTAAAGATTTCCATTCGAAGAGGAAGGGTTTCCAGCGGACCTAAGTAATTGAGCTTTATACCCCGTGGCAACTGTATAATTTCCATCGTCCGAGTGCAGCCAAGAGAATTCGTCTTGGCCTTCTACCTCTATAGGCATCTTCAAGATCATCTCTCTATCCTCTGGTGCGAAGAAATTGTTCAAAAGTTCCTCATTCTAGGCTCCTATTTCTTTGTCGACGAAGTGAGCCACCAAAACTTCTTCTGACCCTGGGTGACACACAGAGATGGGGCGGAAAGAACTAAAATGGGGCAGCCACATATCCGAGAAGGCACGAACCTGCGAACCATCTTTGATCCTCCAAAGTAACCCTGAGTTCATAAGATCTCGTCCTGCAATTGTACTGCAAAAGGCATAAGATACCTGTGTCAAGAATAGAGGAATTCCGGAAATATTTTTGCTTAAGAACTCTCCCCATAAGGCTGTCTGGATATCGAAAAAATCTCCAAGTGTGTTTTGCAAGCAGAGCAATGTTGAAGTCCTGAAATCACGGAATCCTATGCCACCTTTTTCTTTTGCTCTCTTCATCTTTTCCCATGCAACCCAGTGAATCTTCCTCTTGCTATCGTCTCCACCCCACCAAATTGTCTAATTAATCTCTCAAGATCTAAGCAGATTCTTTTTGGTAATAGAAAACATCCCATAGTGTAATTAGGAATCGCCTGGATGACTGCTTTAATCATAATCTCCTTACCTGCCGCTGACAACTCCTTCCCTTTTCAACCCTTAAGTTTTTTAAGAACTCTCTCTCTGGCAGGAAGGAAAAGTTTGCCGTCCTTCTTCTTCCTATTCTATAAGGCAGCCCTAGATAGCTATCGTGATTATCCACCAATGCAACACCACATATCTGGCTCAAAATGTTCTTATCATCAAAGCTCAAATTATCATAAAACACAACGGAGGATTTCTGCAAGTTTAAAAATTGACCTGAAGCTGTTTCATAATCCCGTAGAATTTCCTTTAAAACTTTAATTTCTGAGGGCACTGCTTTGATAAATAGCAGACTGTCATCTGCAAAGAAAATGTGTGAGATAATCGGACCACCTCTAGAAGCCGAAAGTCCTGAAATACGTCCTTCCTGTAGTGCATAAGTTAAACTTGAGAGCGTTTTGCTAACCAGTAAGAAAAGATATGGAGATAGAGGACATCCTTGTCGGAGTCCCCTTTGTGGTATAATGTGGCCATGTATCTACCCATTAACAATCATGCTATATGTGGCTGTAGAGATACAGGACATAACTAATTCTATCCATCTATATCCGAAACCCATTCGTTCCATCACTGCTCTCAAAAAATCCCATTCGACCCTGTCATAAGCTTTGCTCATGTCCGCTTTGAGTGCCAAGTACTCTTTCTTCCCCTTCTTCCTGTTCTTCATTGAGTGTAACAATTCGAAGGCCGTAATAGTATTATCAGAGATCAGTCGGCCCGGGATAAAGGCACTCTGGTTCTCTGAAATCAGTGAACTTAAAATCATCTTTAAACGGTTAGCCATAGTTTTAGTAACAATCTTATAGATCGTATTACATAAACCAATTGGCCGCAAATCTGCAGGACTTCTTACTTGTTTAACTTTAGGAATCAAAGCAAGAAGAGTATGATTAAACCTGGAAATATATGCGCCGTTATTAAGAATCTCCAAACAAGTAGCTTCAATATCTGCACCAACAATGTGCCAATTCTTCTGAAAGAAAAGAGCTGGGACCCCGTCTGGACCTGGAGCTTTTAATGGTGCCAATTGACTGACTGTGTTACGAATACCCTCAATTGTGAACATCTGATTCATAAGAGCCCGTTGCTCTAAAGAAACCAGTTCTTCTATTCCTCCCAACATCGATTCCATATGACATCTTAGAAGATTTGTACTGCTGAAAATAGTGACGAAATATTCCTCGAGAATACCAACCACCTGGTACGGTTCCTCCTGCCAGATTCTGTTCCTGTCCTCTAGACCCATTATGTGGTTGCGAGCCCTTCGAATTGATGCCTTCCGATGGAAGAACCCTGTGTTTTGGTCCCCTTTTCGCAAGCAAATCTCTCTTGATCTTTGTCTCCACATCACCTATTCCCTTAGTAGGATTCAGAGAATATCTCTACGAATATTCCTCATCTCCAAAATGGCTTCTGACGTCTGAGGGCCATCAGAAACCATCTTCAATCTTCCTCTAAGCTGCGCTAATTGTCTCTTCACGCTGCCAAAAGAAATTGTTTCCCAGCTACACAAAGCCGAAGATATAGAACTCAGACGCTCCTCTGTTCGGCTTCCTGAATTAGACAAAGAACTCATGATAGCATCTCAGCACCCCTCGTGTTGAATCCACATTGCCGCAAACTGAAATCTTCTTTGAATCTTCTTCCTTACAGAATTTTTCAGATTCCATAATGCTTCAATTGGGACATGATCAGAGACTTCAACAACAAGGTGTTGGATTCTGGCCCGACCACATATATCTATCCAATTGTCCGAAACTAAACATCGATAAAGCCTTTCTCGTATAGCTAGTTCATCCCCCTGATTATTTCTCCCAGTAAAAGGAGATCCCTAATAACCCATATCTCTCAGCTATAATATGTGAATCACGCTACAGAAACCCTCTATCTGACCAAAGGAGACATTCCTTCCTCCTTCCTTTTCTAAGAAAGATGAGAAAGCGTTAAATCACCTATTACACACCAAGGCCGGTTGCCCGGAAACAAAGTTTCTAACAAACTCCAAGAATTGTGCCTCTCGTTCTTGTCCGGATCCCCGTAGAAACCCATAAAAAAAACCCTATTTAGTATCGTTATCAAAAGAGATCTCTCCGTGAATATGATGGTCCGACCAATTCACAAGACTCAAATTGATTGATTCGTCCCATAGTAAGGCGAGACCCCCTCTTCTACCTCCTCCACTTCCGTCACAATCGCGATAAATACCGTTTCTGATATTTAGTGTACGTTTGACGCGATCCATCTCATTTGCAAACAATTTCGTCTCCATCAAAAAGACAATATTTGGCTTTCTTCTCCCCGCGAGATCGCGAAGAGAAACAACTCTATGGGGGTTGTCAAGCCCCCTTACGTTCCAGCTTAAGAGATTCATTGCTGTTGGCTGGACTGCACCGCAGCCTCAGCCATTATAATATTTGGGTTATTTAAGGCGCCCCCATCCTGTGTCGGAATCTGACTTGCAGAAACCTGAGAGTTTGCAGACAAAGAGTAACTCGAAGCAATTTGTGTAATATGTTTACTACCTTTGGGCACCATAACTGTCGTACTCGGGGTAGAGTTAGCTTCGTTGACTGCACCGTGCCATCCTTTTTCCCCTCATGCAACTTACTGTTTGTTGAAAGAGTCTCCACCCCCTTGTTCTTATTCCCCAAGGTCACTCTGCGTGCATTATGTCCGGCTTGGATCGTAGTTTTAACTTCTGTGGCTCCTCGTTCCATTCCTTTACCTGCAGTAGAACCAGCTAATCGTCCCCTACCTCTCCCTCTTCCTCTTCTTCCCTCGCCACCCCTTGCAGCAGACGGTGCTCTCTCTCCGTCGAAATCAAGGAACTTTAAGGTGGGGTTGGGAGTAGGGATGGCAACGGGTCGGATCCGGATCGGATCAGGCTAGATCCGATCCAGATCCGACTAGGAGAAATGGGAACCAGATCCGATCCAGATCCGTTCGGATCATCACCGGATTCGGATCAGATCGGATCGGGTTTCATCCAACTGATCCAAATCCGATCCGTAGATCCATATAATACGTGGTCAGATCGGATTCGGTTCGGATCCGACTTGGGTTTGCAATAAAATACAGAAAATAACATAAGAAATAAACACTATTTCATGCGATAAGACACGTTCGCAAGTTATGAAGCCTAAAACACAACAGAAATAGCTTTGTAGGTTGGAATTATTATTTAATTCTTCTTGGAAGTGAAAGTGGGGAGGTAATATGAATATATTTGTAAAGCACACATAAACGTCGGATCGGATCGGGTCGGAACCCGGTGGATCTGCCCTTAGATCCAAATCCAGATCCAAATCCGATCGGATCTGGCTTTCCAGATCCAAATCCGATCCATTTTCAATTGGATCGGATTCGGATCCGATCCATTCGGCCCGGATAGCTCGGATCACAGATCGGATCGGACTATATTGCCATCCCTAGTTGGGGGAAAGGTTTGCTTAACTAACCTTCCTCTTAGTTCCCACTTCTGTGCTCTCGGGTGTATCAACAACCATTTTAGCCTTCTATGCCGCAGTGTATTTACCGGTGAAAGTGTTCTTCTCCGGTTCTTTACTCTTTGCCAGAGGGTTATCATAACTTGTCATCCCCAATGGCATTGTCTTTGCCGTGTTATCCACTTCCATCTCGTTGTCGGAAGCATCCTCAAAGCCCCAGTCCGGTTCATTGGTGTTTCCGACCTCTTGTGGATCCATCAGAGCCTTCGTCTGTTTTGTGGTGGCATCATCAACACGGTTAATCTCCGGCACCCCTGTTATGATAGTGTCTTGGGCATCAAACAACTTTCTCTTCACTTGTGGTCGAAAAAACATCCATTCGCCAAATTTTGGTTTTTCATTGGTTTTTGTTGCTTCATCGACCTCTCTGCAATCACAACTACAGTGCAAGACTCTCCCGCACCATTCACAAGCACCGGAGAGACGCTCATAAACAAAGCTCAACCATCTCTTCTTACCGAAGATCTTGATAAACTTTCCCCTCATCAGGGGAACGTTTATATCAATTTTGACTCTTGCTCGCATATAGTCCCCGGACTTGCCAGTTAAAACCCTAGAATCCGTTTTGACAATAGGTCCTAGAAGTTTCACAGCCTTTCTTAGTTCCTCTTCCGTGTGGAGATAGAAGGGAAGATTTGATACTTGCACCCACACATCAATCCTACCCAGTTTCTTTAGATCAACTACGCCATTAACTGACCACGTCTGTAATAGCATGAGATTTTCATCAAACCACCAAGGTCCACCATTCAGCACTTTCTGCATTGAGTCTTCCGAGGGAAATTCAAAGACAAACTTGTTTGGTGATGGCTCGTGAATCTTGATCTCTTCTCCCTCCGGCCATATATTCTTAAAAAGTATTTTCATCGCCCAAGTGTTGAAATTTATAGGGTGAAGAAAAGTACCTAGCAAGCATGGTCCACAACTTTGTATTGCGTGCATGTAAAAATCGTCGTCGTACTCTTCAATGTGTTCCTCTTCCAACGAAAGCTTCCCAAGCTGCCTTGTAATCCTCTCGCTGTCATCCATCCTGTACGTTCAATAGCACCCAGTTACAGTCCAAGGTAGAGCTGATTATCAAAACCAGAGAGATCAACGTCGATCTAATCGGCGGAGAAAGCTGCAAAAGTTGAAACCCTAGGTCGCCCTGGTTCGCCCCAAAAGATACGGAGCAAAAATTGACCACGTGAAAAAAGTTTCATGTATTTTGCCTAGTTTTAATATTTTTAAGTTATAGGCAATTGATCATTATTATTAAATTAATTAGTTTTACTTATTTGATTTTCCGTTTCCTTAATTGTTTGGTTCCCATTGACAATAGTTTTCTCCAAATAGGCTTCATTGCCATGATTTTGGGCCCGAAGCGGTGGCCTTGAGTTTTTGCCCCGAATAAAAGAAGCCTTTGCTCATCATATTCAATTCGGCCTCAAAAGTCACAATATTATCTTTCTCTCTCGCAATTACATACCGACCCTATCTGGGGTAGAGGTGCAGAGGCTGGAGCTCAACAATATATCAGTGGCTAGTACATAGAACTGACGTTATTATTCCTTTCTTCTTACACAAGATCTGATCTGGCTACACGATGAGATCGCAAATAAAATCAAACGGCGAATCGTCCGAGTTGATAGTAGGTACACGGAGATACGAGAAGAAGAAGAAATCAGGAACTAGGAGTAGTAGTAGGTTCGCGACAGGAGGAGGAATCAGGCCAAGTAAGTGGAGAAAGTTAGAAGAAAGGTTGAGTTGGATAGAAGAGGCTGGTTTCTCAATAGTTGCATCTGATTTGGATAATTCGGCCGCGTACAATTCCGTACCTGTCTTGTATATTCGCACTTCTGTCAGAGAAGCTGGAACGGATAAATATCCATCCCAGTGGTATGCCATTCCTTCCCCACAAGATTTGGAAGTTGGTCCACGTCCTGCTCGGATGGAGAAGAAGCATGAGTATCCTTCCCTCTCGCCAGTATTTGGCAAGATGCCTAGGGATGTCCCCGCAAATTGCGTGACGGGCTCGTTTTGTTGGCCCAGCCCATTCATGGTTCGGGCTGAGGAGGTTGAACCCAAGCCCAGCCCATTCATGGTTCGGGCTCGTTTTGTTGGCCCAAGCCCGTACCGGGCTGAAATTTCGTGAACCCAAACCCACCCACACCGGGCTGGGTTGGGCGGGTTGGTCGGGCCACTGGGCCGATGGCCAGGCTTAGTTGGTGCCCATTGACAATAGTTTTCTCCAAATCGGCTTCATTGCCAATATTTTGGGCCCGAAGCGGTGAGCTTGAGTTTTTGCCGCAAATAAAAGAAGCCTTCGCTCATCATATTCAATTCGGCCTCAAAAGTCAAAATATTATCTTTCTCTCTCGCAATTACATACCGACCCTATCTGGGGTAGAGGTGTAGAGGCTGGGACTCAACACATTCAAGAATATATCAGTGGCTAGTACATAGAACTGACGTTATTATTCCTTCCTTAGACAAGTTCTGATCTCGCTACACGATGAGATCGCAAATAAAATCAAACGGCGAATCGTCCAAGTACGGAGCACGGAGATACGAGAAGAAGAAGAAGAAATCAGGAACAAGAGATAGTAGTAGTGGTAGTAGTAGTAGTAGGTTCAGACGACGATATAGGAGGATAGAAGAAAGTGACTGCAAACTAGGAGGAGATGTGGACAAGTCCGATTATGGATTGATCATGTACCAAAAGAAGAAATCAGAAACAAGGGAGCGTAGTAGTAGTAGTAGTAGGTTCGCAGCAGGAGGAGGAATCAGGCCAAGTAAGTGGAGAAAGTTGGAAGAAAGGTTGACTTGGATAGAAGAGGCTGGTTTCGCAATAGTTGCAGCATCTGATTTGGATAAATCCGTACCTGTCTTGTATATTCGCACTTCTGTCAGAGAAGCTACGGATAAATATCCATCCCAGTGGTATGCCATTCCTTCCCTCTCGCCAGTATTTGGTAAGATGCCTAGGGATGTCCCCGCAAATTGCGTGACGGTAGCTTTGCTACCTCGTATCTACTTGCTAGGCGGTACCTGCTATGGTCGATTGACTCGTCCAAGCAGACAAGTTTTCTCTTATGATATTTCCGCTCCCCATAAAGGTTGGGAGAAACGACCCAACCTAATATGTCCCAGATATTGCCCGTATACTATTGCACTGGACGAGAAAATCTACGTTTTCGGCGGTATGGATGATCCAGTTAACGTGCCTTATGTCGAGGTTTATGATCCTGAACTTGATATATGGGAAGCACTGCTTGGGGGTGGTAGCATGATACAGTATGTGTCTCCTGGCCATGTTGTGTTCATGGATCAATATGGAACCAAAAACATTCTGGTTCGCACTAATTCTTGCGATAGTTTCTACACATATAACACATCTGCCAACTCGTTCACCCTGCGGGAACGTGTTCCCATGAACTACTGGGGTGATGCTGGTGCAGTAGTTGATAATATTCTTTACATTTACCATGAAGACGGTATCATTGCTTATGATTTAATCAAAGCTGAATGGTTTTATGAACCTGTCCATAGCTTAAGTGAAGGAACCGAGCTTCCTATTTATTATTGTGCTCAGACACCTTTCCTGCTTCACATTGGCAACAGAAGGCTATGCATAATTTATGCTTACGTGGAAGAGTTTAAGGATCCACAAGAGATGATACTTACTTGCTCAATTTTAAGAATGATTCGGCGGCGGACATACGGCGGAAAAGCTACCCTTCATGCATCCTTGGAGTCATTTAGACGCTACATCGTCCCGGGAAGACATTTGCATGAGTGCCTTGTTCTGTAGGTCATCAATTCTAGTTTACATTTGGTTGTAAGTTAGGTTATTTGCAAGTTATATGAATCCATTGAAAATTTGCAAATGGATGCTAGCTCAGTGGTAGAGCGTTTGAAGCCCCTGCATGAGGTCCCGGGTTCGTACCCGGCTATATGATGTAATTCTCTAAGAAAAAATTTCCAATGAAATAGACTCTTGTTGCTCATTAATGAAATATAATTTTGTTGTTTAGTCGAAGGTCTGTTCAAAATTCCATCTTGGCTGTGGTACTACTTCATATGATAGATTGTAGATCAATTGATGCAGTAACATTTGAATTAGCATATCCCTGAATGTGCATATAGGTTGAATTCAGGTGTTAAACCAGCAGGACTTGCGTGTGGGTGTCATGTTGGTTGTGTATCATAATCAGTTCTCCTAGATGAGTTTTAGGTTTCGGCGACTAGGCTAAGAGGTGTCCAAATTTGGGGCATATGGTTGGGGATATAGGGTAAATGTGATTATTTTACAGATTGTACATGTTCCCTATTTTACTGGTGAGTCTTGGTGGTTCTAATACAGATCTTGCTGGTTGTTCTCTAAAGAACGCATTTATCAACCACGGTGAAGTTGGATTACGATCTGCATCTATCTGTAGGTGAGTGGAACTGGATTTTTGATCTGCTGTTTACACATTTTTTACCTTCACTTCTGAAGTTGTTAGTCACTCACTTCTGTAACGCTAATCATGAAGGATAATAACCATTTGTTTGAGATTAAGCTAACATAATTTTCTATCATGGTAGATATATTTATGCAGCTTTAAATTGTTACTTATTTTCACTTTCACAAATTGCCACACCCACTTTACACTCCCCTTTCCTCTCTCACAATTTCTCGGTTCCTCTTGACACCTTGCTATTTATATCCCCCAAGATGCTACAACCCTCTTAAAGATAAAGATATTGATTTCAATTTGGTGCCACTACTGTGAGCACGGATAGTATGAGCTTCATCAATAAATAGGGTTAGCATTGTTTAGGGTAGCGCCTTCGGGCATGGGCACTCTACTAATGTTCTGAGATAGACCCACTAATGAAGAAGATGAACTGTAAAATGATTGGCTTGTTGTCTTGAGTTTTAGGTATCTTGATAGTATTACTTAAACTGATCTCTTCAGTTCTTCTGCAGAATGTTGTTTTCATGAGGGAAGATTCTGAAGACTTGGATTGGATTGCTGTACTGTTATTCAAGAAAACCCATCATGAAGCAGGACTTCCCACCATCCGAGGTCCTAATCCTTTCAAGTATTTATGTAAGAATCTGTCCGGAGCTTCTTGTATTCGTGGTATGTTTTTATTGTTGCATATGCATTCTCACTGAATATTATCTTGGTGTTCTGTATGTATTAGAACCTATGTAGCACATGCTGCAGCAAATTCCCAAAATCAAGTGTGCGGATACGGGGACTTCATTTATATCTTATATCATTTGTGATACAGTTATACTAATATAAAAACAACTATAATAGTAATCCAAATTATAAACAAACATAAATTCATACACAGATTTAAACAATTTAATCTCTTCCTCTCATTGTTGGTAACTGTGGAGTGATGAGTAATCTAGGGTTAGAAATGTTCACAATACCTCTAAACTAAAACTTACAAAATGACCCTGCCTTATTCACAAAGCACCCAGAAGCACCCGGAGCGAGTGCGCGACCTCCCAGAAGCACCCATGCAACACAGATTAGCACCATCTGGTGGAGGTAATTACAGGGGCCACATCTGATGGACTTGGGGTTGTCTGATTTGCTGAGTTCTTTATCTTTTTGGTAGTTATTCATTATGTACATCTGTTGATATAGCCTAGAAGAGAAGTATCTTCGCTTCATTGCTTGACCAGACGTCGCTAAATCATTTCATTTTACTTGGATGTTTCCTGTGAAGCAATGAAGCAGTGAAACTTTATCATGGTATATAACTATATATCATGAAATCTGTCCATTTCAACATGCATTTTGAGGTTATTTATGGAATCGTAGATACACTAGCAGCTGGTGGACCTACAAATTAAGTCAATGATGTTAGCACGTCATATAGATGCTCCAATGTTGGATTGAAGAGGACACAATCATGTAATGATGAATGTTTCCTCTTACCATTGTTTTCTGTTAGGAAATCTGGCAATTTCCTTGCGATGTGGTGAACCCACTGCGATATGCGATAACAAGTGCAGAAAGTGAACATAAGGATTTGCGTCGTTCAGCCCAAAGAATGGCCTACATCCACGGTGCAAAGAGTGCTACTTCACTGAACAAATGAGAGAAGGTTACAATGTTTGCGATAGAGAACTAATCTCTCAAGGTAACTTATGCAATTCTCTCTGCTACTTTGTTCTACTGCAATTTCTCACTCTCTCACTTGCTATATCAAATTGCTAACAAGTTTCTCAATTTAAAGACTAACACAGCCTACAATATTGATTACGGAGGAGACAAGATTTTGCCTCGATGATTCATGAGCCGTCCAAATACTTTTGCCTATCACAGGCGTGATTCGGGATTTCATCGAGCCGCCCAAATCTGCAATAACTCAGCCACCAATGGTACAGCTCTAAATTTTGACTAATGTGACTGTTCAATTTCTGAGCCACGTGCTAAATGCCAACATTTTCTTCCATACAAACAAGGTGCATACTTTAGTGTATGAATGTGTTCTTTGCTGCGAAGTTTTATTATGCTATTTCCTCAGTTGGTCGTTGACCAACAAGGTCTCGTAGTTTTTTTTCATCCGTTAGGCATGTCAGCACATGGTTCTCTAAACAGCTAGGGGAGCTTGTTTATCACTTTTGTGAATGCATGCGTAGGTGCTTGGTTCCTCAAAAAACAAGAAGGGAATAAAAGAATAAGGTAATCTCCTTAGATGGTGATTATTGCGTGGTTGAGCCCTACATGAGTTTTCCAGTGTAACTTCAGCCATGGCCAAGTCATTAGCACCCATGGTGTCAACTTTTGCTAACAGTGCTTGGCTGCTTCCTATGATTTTTTCGCACCAAATTATGTCGCTTAGTCTCTCTGCAGCTAGCTAGCGTTCAGTATCAGAGCTATCAATTATTTGCCTAAGACCCCGTGGTCTTGCAGCCTGGTTTATGTGCGGAGGGGGTAAGCGTAACTTAGTGTTAAGTAGAAATTAAAAACACTCGAGTGCCTCTGCTAGTGAGGCCGTGAATGAAGATAAACTCACTGCCACCAACCCAGCCACAAGAAAATCAAAACCCACCACCGCACCCACCGACATAATCATCTGTCACCTGAAATGATGATACCAAAGCTCTCTTTCAAGTTGAGAGACTAAGAAGAAGAGCAGTCAAAAGTCACCTCCACCATATACACACACTCTCTACTAGGCCTCGGTCTACTCATTATCTTCTTTTCCGATGTGTTAAGTATGAAGACTGTTTTGTAATCTAGTCTAAATTAGAGGGGCTTACAAGCAATTTCATGTTAGTTATCTCAATATATAATTAACCTAGCTTCAGGGTTAAGTACCACATCACAGAGAGAGGCTGCGAGAGATCTGATTGTACTTTTCATTCTGTGAGCTCCTCGAGGTCGGAACTCACATGAATACCTGAGAACAGAAGAGAATTGGTCGGAGAAGAGGTCGGCGATAGAAGAGAAGGAGAAGTAGATAGAATTTTAGAGAGAAATTGTAGTTTCATTCAAAAGATGCCAAATGAAATACAATTACAGCTTTATATAATATTGGGGTCAATTTGTAATAAACGAAACTAGGTAACCGTCTATGCCAGCTAAGCTAACTGTGACACCCGTCAGGCAATGAGAATGCAGCTTGTTGATGACTAGGAGAGCCGACTGGCCTGTGGAGTGGAACGACAACATTCAACTTAATTCGTTCAAAACCAACGGCTAACGCAATGGACGAACCAGATTAGAAGCTCATTAGCTAATCCAACGGTAGCTACTTCACTAGAGTTTCATGTCATCAACTTTGGGCTAATTGCATTTTAGTCCAGGTAGATGAATCCTGACAATTCCCTCCTCTTCAAATAATTCATGCCCTCATCAATTAAAGGCAGGAAATTGAGCTTTAAGCTCATAGTGATCCTCCCAAGTGGCCCCAGTAGGGGAAGATTAAGCCATTGTACCAGAACCTTCACTGTAGAAGAGTGTCTCTTTTAGACCAATTGTCTGTCCAGAATTGCAACAGGTTCAACCAAAAACTGGCCTTCAGGCCCAACAGCTGGCAAATTAGGAGAAGCATAGTGGTTGCCAATGGCTTTCTTGAGTTGAGAGACATGAAAAACAGGGTGAATTTTGGAGTGACTAGGTAACTGGAACTTGTTATTAAGCACAGTACCGGAAACAGTAATGGCCAACAAAGGGCCTCCTTAATGGCCAACAAAGGGCCTCCCAAATAACAATGGCCAACAAATGGCCTCCTCAATGGACAACAAAGGGCCTCCTCAATGGCCAACAAAGGGCCTCCCAAATAGTAACAGAATCCGGTACGTGCGGTGTTCAATTTTACGTTATTAACGAATTATTATTTCGTGAGAGTTTCCGAGAACAGTAATCACAAGTCAAAGTTTGACAAGAAGAATCACATAACAAAATAAGTTTGAGGCAAGTAATAAAATAACATTCGAAAAATGTAATCCACATATATATTTTGAGACAAATTATAAATATCACAATTCGACACGAAATAAGCTAGGCACGCTAGGCTAAGCATGTAATCTCACCTGAAGTTGGCTCAGCAGTTAATACGTAGGATGGTCGATGAAGCCTATGTCAACGAATCCGTCTCCTACAATTTTAGAAATATCTAGTCACAACAGTGTTATTTCTGATAAACAAATGCATAGATGCTTATCTGACTAGGTCGAAACTAAGTTTGTCCCAATAACCCCCCAAATGAATTCCCAATTTATTATTACATATAAATATTTCAGAAACAATTTAACATTAAATAATTAAATCAAAACTTGTAAATATTTATCAAAGCAGACAAGTAACATTTAAAGACTATTTCTAAAATAATAATATTCGATTTGCCAATAATTTTTATTGATCAAATTATTTACTATAAATAATTGAAACTTACTACTTGTTTAAATAAACTAGAGTGACAATTTATTAGAACAAACATTTTCTCAAATATACATATTATTATTATGACTTATTTTTGAAGAAAAGGCTATTATTTGTTATTAAAAAAGCATTTAGTTTACTTTATTTTCCTTTTAGTTACCTATAATATTAATAACAAATAATCAAATATTAAAGATAACATAAGTATAACAGCCCCCCCTTAGGTTTTGGCAAACTACAACACGCTACCACCCACTAACATAAAAGTTTATTTAAGTGACAGGGTATACCCACCCCCCACCCCCCTCTTCAAATACACGTAGGTAGACACGAGAACCCATCTCACCCAATTTATACAAAACATGGATTAAATCCATAAAATTCAATTTTGATTACTGGAAATGAATTATAGAGAGGTTTAGGAGTTACCTGTCGCAAAAATCATGAAAATAGATGAAGGAACAAAGCGGGGCGGGTCGTCGGAATTCCCGCCGGTGGTGGAGTTCGACGGTGGCCTTCTGGTGGTTGTTGGCTGCGTCTAAGACCTCCTGGAGCTGGGTCGGCGTTTCTGGTGTCGAGGGAGACGGAGCAGAGGGTCTGGGTACCTTCCGTTTGGCCGGGTCGAAAATCTCGCTGGAAATAATGGAGTAACGGCGGGGTTGGCGGTGTCTGCGGACTCTGCTGTTGTTATGGCTTCTTGTTTGTTCGTCTCAACCTTCTTCTGGTCGCGGAAAGGAGAGGAAGAGAGAGAGAGAGAGAGCAGAGGTGGAGACAAGTGGGAAGAGAGGGTGGTGGGTGGAGGCTGTTTTACCGCCGGCAATGGTGGCCGCAGTGGTGGTGGCTTCACTACTATTTGCTGCTGCTGCTGCTTCTCGTTAGTGAACAGAGAGAAAGAAACAGAGAGAGAAGAGAAAGGGAGAGAGGGCAGTGAGTGAAGGTAATGGTGATCTCGGTGGTTGGTGGTGGTTTCTCGCCGGAGAAGAGAGAGAGATAGTGTGGTGGTGGCTGTTGGTGCAGGGGGAGGAGACGATGGGTATTTATAGGGGGAGGTTACTTGGAGAAGTGATGTTGGTGAGGGCGGTTATGTTGGTGGCGGTGAAGGTGAGGGCGGTGTTGAAGCTTTCGTGGTCGTGAAAGAGAAGAAAGGAGCATATGAAAAAAAAAGTGGGTTTTCATTATTAAATAATAGGAAATGGAGAAATGGTGGGGTGTGGTGAGAGTGTAGGATAACGCAGTGGTTGATATCGCGGGGAAGTCTAGAGAAAAAAAATAATAATTCGAGCAAAAATTAAAATTGGCACCCTAGATTCTTGTCTATTAAAATTTTAAAAATATTACCCAAATCACCACTCGCAACCTAAAATTTAATTATCACCTCTAAAATTACCAAATTGCCCTTTAGTTAAACACGGGGTATTACAATATATTTCTCGCTCTCTCAGTCGTAATCCCGCATCTCTTTTACAGAAGAGCATGGTGTGGCTTCCAAGGCTGTGAAATGTCTTTTAGGCCGCACGATGCAACCATTTTCAACCGTCTGATTAGGAGCCAGATGGAGGAGAGTTACTTATGCGGTTTGAACTTTGAATAACCGAAAGCCAAAATTCAAAACCTCGGATGAGTCGGATCTCTGCTCTCTCCTAGCGACGAATCAAGAACCCTCAACTGGTGGAAACCCCAAGACCGGCAGCCCAGGACCGGTCGAAGGTAATCCCAATCTCGCTCTCTCTTTCATCTATTTCTGTAAAAATTCATCTATTCTGCAAGTTTGGTAGAGACACCAGTGTTGTTGATCTGTACTTAGGTTGTTTTATCCTCTATTTTGATAGTGTAACAGAGTTGAAGTTAGGGAGCGCACTGGGTTACAGGAGTGGTCCTTAGCCACTGTAAGTTTGCAAAATCTGTGTTTTTTTTAGAATCTGTAGAATTTTAGAATTTCAGCTATTGAACTCTTAGTATTTAAGTTATTTATAACTTTAGTTCTCAGTTGGGTTTCTATGGTTTCAATTAATTCACTTGTAAACAATTTTAGGCAAAAACATGTTGTGTTTACCTCATTTTAATGATCTTAAGGCTAAAAAGGCAATGATTTTCTTTAATTTCAGTTAATTCATCAGTCATTCAGTGGCAGTACCAAGAAAATGTGCGAATAAGAGTTGTGTGCATCAAGTATATTTACCTCTATTAGTTTGGTTAAATGTTATTTTGGATTTGTCGTCGCTTCATCTTGAATGGTTAAGAAGTATCACACGTTGTTGCAGGGTATGATATCGCAAGCAATTGGACATGATAGTATGTTTCAACCGCAGTTGCGGTCGTTCTTGCCTTCACCAAGATCCTCATGTGCTCCTTCACGAGTTTCTCTCAAGTGGTAACAGTTTCTTTCATGAATGGTGGAGACTCAGGTATATGTAGTCCTGAATCGTGATAGTACGTTTTAAAGTTTTTCTACATTTGTTTGTTTAGATGAGTTTCGTTTGCGAATTCAGGTCTCTCACGGTGACGCCCTCTCACACTCAAAAGTTCGCCTCTTTGTCGCTATGCATATCTTAAAGTGCTCTGTAAGAGTTTTCCCCAAAGATTAATTGTTCATACCTTAGGCTGCTAATCCCTTTTTGTACTCTGCTATGAAGGTACAAATAGTAGCCCAAAATTCAGGGTGAACACTTGCCTTCCTATGTGTTATGACAAACCACCTCACGAACGAAGAACGAATAAAAGAAGAACACATGATTTTACGTGGTTCGCTAGCGAAGAAATTCGCTAACTACGTCCACGGAGAATAAGCACCATTTATTCACTAAGAGGAACAATTACACTCTTGTTTGCATATCTAGTAGAGAGCCTACTAGCTCCTTTATATAGTACTAGTGAGGAGGTGAGAATCACCTCACTTGACAATGTGGGACAAATACACTCCACCGCCCAACTTTGTTTCCTTAGCTACCCTACTGCCTTTGACCATAATTCAAACCCTTGGTCCAATTTGTTTTCACAGCCTTTGACTTTCACAATTCAAGGCACCTCAAAAAATCTCCACCTTGACTTTAATTCTCCATCAACAGCAGCTGCTCCTCTTCTCGTAAATAAAGCTACGTCTTCCCCACACCCAATGTCTCTCGTCACAGAGACTCATTGGACCCCACCGGGTCCAACATGCCCCTAAGGGCCTCACTGGCTCAAGATGTTGAGCAATTCCAGATAATGCTGGAACTTGCTCTTCGGAACCATCTTGGTGAACATATCCGCGGGTTTGTCAGTTGCCCCACCTTCTTCACCTTGATCCTGCTCTCGTTTCTCAGAAAATGATACCTGATGTCGATATGCTTGGTCCTTTAATGATGAACCTGGTCCTTAGTCAAGCAAATCGCACTCAAGCTGTCACAGTTGACTATCGCTTGATCTTGAAGTAGGCTTAGATCATTGACCATACCTTTAAGTCATATTGCCTCCTTTGCTGCTTCCGTTAGAGCCATGTACTCCGCCTCCGTCGTCAACAGATGCTCCCAGAGCAAATACATAGCCCGTCATTGATCTTCTAATATCAACATCCCCTGCATAGTCCGCATCCGAGAAACGAGCTACCAAGATTTCTTCATTAGCCCCATAACATAGGCCAATGTCTGACGTACCCTTAAGGTACCGGAATATGCGCTTCACCGCCTGTCAATGGTCCTTCCTTGGATGAGCCATAAAATGACTAACCACACTAACAACGAATGCTATGTCCGGTCAAGTACAGACCATAGCATACATGAGGCTTCCAACTACGCTAGCATATGGAACCTTTGACATGTACTCCTTCTCCTCCTCAGTCTGAACGGTGTACATTCATAACTTGTTGTTAGTCGCTATAGGAGTATCTATAGCTTTATCTGATAACATCCCAAATATACTCAAGATCTTCTTGATGTATCCCTTCTGTGACAGGAAAAGCTTCTTCTTCTTCTTGTCTCTATAGATCTCTACTCCCAATATCTTCGGAGCAGCTCCTAGATCCTTTATTTCAAATTCTGCACTGAGAGACATCTTCAGTTCTCTAATTTCCTTGATATTCTGAGTTGCGATCAAAATATCATCCACATATAGAACTAGGTAGATACGTGATCCACTTCGCAACAACTTGTAATACGCGCAGCAATCATACTCGCACTTGTGGTAACCAATCTTCAACATGAAGTTTTCAAACGTCTTGTACCATTGCCTTGGCGACTGCTTAAGTTCATAGAGAGATCTTTTCATCTTGCACACATATTCTTCTTTTCCGGGAACTTGGAACCCCTCCGGTTGGCTCATGTATATTTCCTCCTCCAACTCTCCGTGCAGGAAAGCTGTCTTGACATCCAATTGCTCAAGCTCTAGGTCGTGGTGTGCCACTAAAGCTAGTAACACCCGGATAGAAGTATGTCTGACCACCGGTGAGAAGATCTCGTTGTAGTCAACTACCTCTTTCTGACTGAACCCTCTTGCAACTAGCCTTGCCTTATACTTGATGCCCTCCCCAGCTGTAGTTCTTTCATTTCTTCTAAATACCCACTTGCAACTGACTATCTTCCTTCCCGCTGGCAATTTAACATGCTCCCAAGTTGAGTTCTTGCTAAGAGACTCCATCTCTTCTCCCATCGCACAATCCACTGTGCTGACTCAGAACTAGATATAGCGGCCTTGTAGGAAGATGGCTCGTCCTCTACCTCTTCCGCTACCTGTAATGTATATCCCACCATACCATCGTCTCCGTATCTCGCCGGAGGCTTTATGACTCTCCTTGGTCTTCCTTTAGCAATACTTTGATGAACCGGTTCCTCTGGTGTAGACGCATCCTCACTATCGGACTCTTTTGCTTCTTCCTCCTCTGCTTCTGGCGGCGGTGTAGGGATTTCGGAATCCTTAGGATCAGTAAGATCCGACTCTCCCTCCACCTTCTTCTTTTCACCTCCAAACTCCACCTCCACGGAGTTATTCAACATATGAGTCTCATCAAAGACTACACTTCTGCTAAGTATAATCATTTTGTCTGCCCATATCTTGTATCCCTTCACACATGTTCCAAAACCCCATGAATACTTCCTTCTTAGCTCTTGGTTCTAGTTTGCCATCATCAACGTGATAATAGGCAACACAATCAAAAACTCTCAAATCCGAGTAATCCACTGCATTACCGGACCAGACTTCCATAGGAATCTTGCATCCTATGCTTGTGTGCGGGCTCCGATTTATGAGATAGCATGCCATGGAAACTGCCTCTCCCAAGAAACCTCTAGAAAGACATGCATTCGAAAGCATGCACCTTGCTTTCGCTAAAAGTGTCTGATTCATTCTCTCGGCTACATCGTTCTGCTGCGGTGTGTGCCGAACGGTGCGATGGCGTGTTATTCCCTGATCCTTGCAGAATCCATCAAAATCTGATGAACAGAACTCTAAGCCGTTGTCCGTGCGCAGCCTCTTCACCTTCTTTCCCACTTGATTCTCTACTAGTGTCTTCCACTCCTTGAATCTTGCGAAGGCTTCACTCTTGTGCTTCATCACGAATATCCAAGTCATCCTGGAGTAGTCGTCTATGATGCTTAGAAAATACATGTACCCGCCAATCGCCTCAACTCGAGATGGACCCCAGCAATCCGAATGGATATAATCAAGAGTAACTTTCGTTATGTGAACCGCCTTAGGGAACTTGCTACGATGTAGCTTCCCATACACGCAGTGCTCACAAAACCCTAGGCTCTTGGGTACATGCCCGGTGAGATAGCCTTTCTTATGAAGTTCCAGCATTCCACATTCACTCATATGACCGAGCATCATATGCCACAGCTTAGTTAGATCAGCTTCCTTAATCTCGGCTGAGACAACTCCAGCAGAACCTATGATCGTCGAACCTTGCAACATGTACAAAGTCCCACTCTTGACTCCCCTGAGAATCACCTTAGAACCCTTGCAGACTTGTAGATCTCCACTTTCACCTTTGAAATTGTATCCCTTGCTGTCGAGTTGACTCAAGGAGATCAGATACTTCTTAATTAGTGGTACATGTCTGACCTGCTCCAAGGTACATAACTTCCCTTCATTCGTCTTCAATCTAACTGAGCCGCTCCCAATCAACTTACATACGACTCCGTTTCCCATGTAGACAAACCCTCCATCCGTTTGGTCGTACGTCGAGAATAGATCCCTGTTAGAGCAAATATGATAGGAAGCTCCGTAATCAAGGACCCATGCATCTTGAGACTGCGTGACAACATACTCCATTAGAACGTAATATGCTCGGACGAGTTACCTTGTTCTGCTACGGATGCGGATCCATTCTGCCCCTGTTGACCTTGTTTTGGGCAATCTCTCTTCCAGTGCCCCTTTTCCTTGCAAAAGGCACAGCCATCCTTGGGTACTTAGAACCTGAGAACTGCTTTTTCTTGTTCTTCTTAACCTTCTTGCTTCCTCCCGTTGCCATCAGTCCGGAAGCATGGTCCTTTGTACCTATGCCTGCACCCTTATGGCGTAGTTCCCTAGCATGGATTCATCCTTGTTCACTATGAACGACTGAACGAAGTTCTCATATGATGGAGGTAACGAGATCAATAACAAGAGTGCGGCATCCTCATCGCCCACCTTCTCGCCAATATTACGCAAGTCTAAAAGAATTGTATTTAATTGATCAATATGGTCCTTGAGAGCCGTACCTTTGAGAATCTGCAAAGTAAAGAGCCTTTGCTTTAGCATCAAATTGCTAATGAGACTATTCGTCATGTAGAGACTCTCCAACTTGAGCCAAAGACCTGATGCTTCCTTCTGATCTGCGACCTCGATGATCACGTCATCCGATAAGCACAACATAATCGTTGCGTGTGCCTTCCCCTCCAATACCTTGAACTCCGATGATGCAACATTCATGCATCCCTTGTCCGCGGTCAAAGGTGCCCACAAGCCTTGCGATTTGAGCAAAGCCTCCATCATTATCTTCCACAGACTGAAGTTGTTCCCTCCTGTGAACTTGTCGATCTTCAACATCGATCCTGACATCGTTCTTGGTGGATCTTAAACCCTAGTCGCATACTCCAGCTAGATCGCAAAACCCTAGCTTTGATTTCACCAAGTTGTGAAACCCTAGCTTTGCTCCGTCTTGATCTTCATCTTGAAACACCGCCTAACCTGGGCTCTGATACCAATTTTGTTATGATAAACCACCTCACGAACGAAGAACGAATAAAATAAGAACACGAGATTTTACGTGGTTCGCTAGCGAAGAAATTCGCTAACTACGTCCACGGCGAAAAAGCACCCTTTATTCACTAAGAGGAACAATTACACTCTTGTTTGCATATCTAGTACTAGCTCCTTTATATAGTACTAGTGAGGAGGTGAGAATCACCTCACTTGACAATGTGGGACAAATACACTCCACCGCCCCACTTTGTTTCCTTAGCTACCCTACTGCATTTGACCATAATTCAAACCCTTGGTCCAATTTGTTTTCACCGCCTTTGACTTTCACAATTCAAAGCACCTCAACACTATGAAGGTAAACAACGATGTTTTGATAATACATTAGATGGATACATTAGCTTCTGAATACATTTGATGAAACTTCATTTCTTTGCCAGGGTTTGATTTTTTGTCACTTTTTTGTTGTAATGGATCATTTATCTTTTTTTTAGTGAGTTCCAAATAATTGATCATTACTTTGTTTAACGGTTGTGCCCTTGGGTCCGAAGCGCAGCTAACAGTGTCACTGGCTCCTTCATAATATTCCTAACCTGGCTTTGTTCTTTAATTTGGTTAGAGTTCCATGTTCGATAACTGAAGGTCCGGTCTGGTGTCTCAACGGATATCAAATCAATTAATGTTGCTAACCTAAGTTCCCGATAATGTTCAGTTAAAACATGCCCGTTATATGAACATCTTTTCTTTGTTGTTTGATATATTTGGTTTTCCCCCTTGTTGAGAGAATCTATGAGAAGACTAATTTATAAATCATGTTCGTTTAAGTGAGACTACGCATCGGGTGACGTAAGGGAACTTTGTTTGTTCTCTCGCTTCGTTTGCAGGTTCAGTTCTATTGGGCTTGAAACTGAAAGGCATATCTGTGGGCATGAACCTCTAAAGGTAGTTTCTATCATTCTGTCTATATTTAGCTGAAAAGATTTGATGTACGTCTGTCCACTTTTTACAGGAAATCTTGGTATTTTATTTGAATTGAAGGCCTGTAATGATACAACCACAATGGAAGATCCCAATATCGCTCCTCCTAACGAATTTTGAATAAAAAGCTGAAATTTTCTTCAGGTACCTCTCACTTAAGATTAGGTTTTACTTACGTTTTGCTTCTTTGAATATGGTAACAGTGTCTGCGTTGCATTTGATTGACGTTCCCATGAGATTTTGACATTTACGATTCTATTTTCATTGATTAATGGGTTAAAGACACTTTGCACTTCTTCTTCTCGCCCGTCACTGCTTCTCCTAAAGTGAAACCTATATTTCTCTCCCTTTCCCTTTCCCTCCCACCATCCCCAGCTGTAGCCACCACCGTTCACCATAGCTCGGTACCACACCCATTTTCGAACCCAACAAATTTGAGAGGTACTCCAAATAGATGAATGGGAACACAGGAGAGCAGGGTTGGAAATCAAAACCTCGGTCCCAGATATGCGTATATATTTTGGCCCTGTTTGGATAACAAGGTTGGGCTTGTTTGGTTAACCAAACCAGGTGGATGTTTGGATTAGAGGGTTTTGGTTTTTAAAGTGTTGACTTTTATGTGAGTAGAAAAATGAGTGGAAAGTGGGTCCTACAAACCACTGTATCCAAACAGGGCCTTTGATAAGAATTAGTTTTATACGAGCTTGGCTATTCAAGACTACTATGATATATTGTATGAATGGTATGGATTCTCAAAGAAGATAGGAAGATTTGGGATTTCAAAATTTGTGTGTTAGTGGTGGGTGGCGGTGATAATGGATTTAAAGAGGGATAGTGTTCATTGATTCAAAGAGGGATAGGGAGATTTGAGTTATAAGTGGGTCGTAATTGTGTTAGTTGGTTAGGGGTACTGTGGACTTTTGATAATTTCTTGCCGTGAAATCTTGGGATGTTTAGCTACAACTCTCATCTTAATTTGGTTTCGAGATTCAGTCTCTAGCAGCCCTAAATTCTCTGCTAAAGTTGGTGTTGTGGATGTGTGTATACTAACAAGCTGAAAATTTTGTTTTTTTGTTAAAAGATAAGGATTAATATTGAAGAACGCTCCCGGCAGGTTACATATAGAGATACAAGCCTACACACCTATTTTACAACCTAACCAGCTACTAGATACAAAGCTAACGAAACAAACAACAAAATATACAAGCTAGTAGTCTGAACAAACCATAAGGTAGAGAGGCTCAAAAAGAGCTATAAAACAAGAAAAATACTAGATAAGTCTACGAGATGCATCTTTCGCCAAACGATGAGCTTCGAAAACTTGTCCAAGGGGGACTTTGACTAAGATGCAATCATTAAAGTTTATAACCTCCTGCCGAATATGATCCAAAACGGGAGCGTCCTTGAAAGAGCTGCAACTAGTCCCCTGCAATATTTTGTAGGATAGGAGACTGTCCAGTAAGTATCATTATTGTCATCATATTTAGCTGTTGAGCAAGTAAAATTTCATAGTAAATAGCTAGCAACTCCATTTTTAGAGGAGAAGCTGCAGTGCAAGTACGTAATAATAAAAAGGAGGATTGGTAGTATGACGAATAAAAACTCCAACTGCTCATGGCTGTGATGATTGCTTCCAAGCTCCGTCCACTGTTACGCTTCCATCAAGGCATGGCGGGGCAAGGCAGACTTGTTTATATTTAATGGAAAAAGGAGGGTGTTGTTGTGTTGATGAAGAGATTTTGGAGGGGTTTTGGAGGCTAGGGGATGAGCGCTTGTAGTAGCATAACTCCTGAAGCGATTGACGATAGTATTCTTCCACTGTTGAAATTTCCCAGAGCTTCTGCCTGTGCATGACATCATTTCTCGCACGCCATTTAGCCCATAAGAAGGAGATTCTATTTTCAAGAATGTTGTCTTGCCGCCCCTCTACCCGTCGGCCACCAAGAGGGTCCGAACCCTCTTCCTTGGTGATTTGGTGCGTGATTTCTTCTTCCTCTTCCATTCTTCCTAGCTAGCACAAGGTGTTTGGAAGATCTAGATCTCAATCCTAGGTGTGGATCAACCGTAGAGACGTGATACTTTTCGCGTTTGAAGTTATCAAAGGAGACCTACAAGGTACGTAACACGAATCATTTACCATCGTCATGATTTCTCTTCCTGTAATCCTTGGAGAGTCTTGATCGGATAAATAATTGTTTATTCCGCTGCGTATATATGATCAAAACCCTACAGCGTCCTCGGAGTTCATCCCGTCCTCCTCATTTTCCTTATAATTGTTTATCTCCCTCTTGCAAATCAAGAGACGTGTGTTATCGTCTAAATCCAGGTAAGTACTAATAAGTGCCTAGTAAGTATATCTAAAACTTCTACCCTTCTACCTGTCTAGATCGGCCTCAAGAATTATCATTTGTTTAATTTTGTTTTGCGATAGATTTTTTTTTTATGACATCCCACCTACTGGAGGCTATTAAATCTTGAACACTAGAATTTCTCTCTCAGATAATCAAACCCTCTAGGTCCCTAGCCATTTTTTAATAGGAGTTTGTGTCGCTATGTGTATTCACTGTGTATATATACCATATCTAATAAAGCTAAACCCTTGTTATGTTGTTTTTTGAATATACATATCTTGTGTCTATAGATCTTTGTTTCCCCTCTTTCTTAGGGACGTATTCTCCCCTCTCTTGCAGGGACTTATCATATCACCTAGTGCTCCCTTATACCTGTTGATTACACAAACAATTTCGTATAGAGTTTGTTCACTGACGAACATGGTGACAAATTTGTTCTCTCTGCGATCTCTTTTACTGATGAAAAGTTTTATCCCAAAATGAAGGTTGTTATATATTTTTATTTCTAAAGAAAAGTGGTTAAACCATTGTACTTCTTTTGTTTTCAAAAGAAAGGTTGTTTTTCTCAACAGAGAAAACAATTGCACCACTAAAAATCACTACACATGCTGGCATGCTTATACAATACCTTATACAATACAATCCTGGCTTCTAAGGATCTTTATGGGATCTCTAGAGGTGTAATTAACCAGCATAGGCCCAATTTGTGTCTTATAATACTTGCTCACTTTGTTTCTAAAACCCAGGCCCTGCTCTTTAATTTTGTGGGCATAATTGTTAAGCCCAACCATCAAAACTTCAAAACTTGAGCCTTGAGCCTTGAAATTTTATAGTCCCTGCGTGGGGCTTTCTGGGCTGTTGCGCCTACCCCCAAGGATCATGTATAGACTTTGCTCATCACGTTCAAAAATTTCTTACACCGTCTTATTTATTCATCGACGAGGAGGCTAGGGTTCATCATATTCAATTCGGCCCCAAAACTATCTTTCTCTGTTTCTAAATTACGTATTAGTGTTATTATTCCTTCCTTCCTTAGACAAAATCTGATCTAAGGAACAAGAGATAGTGAGTCCGATTATGTGGACAAGTCCGATTATGGATTAATGATGTACGAAAAGAAGAAATCGGGAACAGGAGAGGGTAGTAGGTTTTCAGTAGCAGGAGGAGGAATCAAGCGGCGATGTAAGCGGAGAAAGTTGGAAGAAAGGTTGAGTTGGATAGAGGAGGCTGGTTTCTCAATAGTTGCATCATCTGATTTGGATAAGTACAATTCTGTGGTACCTGTATTGCATATTCGCACTTCCATTAGAGATGCTGAAACGGGAAAATGGCCATCTCAGTGGTATGCCATTCCTCCCCCACCAGATTTGGAAGTTGGTCCACATCGCGCTCAAATAGAACCACATATGAGGAAGAAGCATGAGAGGGATCAGTATCCTCCTCCTCCTCTCTCGCCGGTATTTGGTAAGTTGCCTGCGGATGTCCTCCCCAATGGCCTGACTGTAGCTTTGCTACCTCGTATCTACTTGATAGGCGGTACCTGCTATGGTCTAGGTGGTCCAAGTAGACAAGTTTTCTCTTATGATATTTCCGCTCCCCATAAAGGTTGGGAGAAACGACCCAACCTAATATGTCCCAGAACTTGGCCGTATACTATTGCGTTGGACGGGAAAATCTACATTTTCGGCGGCATGGATCGTGATTTGTATGAAGATGGCATTGTGCCTTATGCAGAGGTTTATGATCCTGAACTTGACACATGGGAAGCACTGTTCGTCGCGGTGGCAGTATGATGCCGCGTGTGTCCCCTGGCCGGGTTGTGTTCATGGACCGATATGGAACCAAAAACATTCTGGTTCGCACTAATTCCATTAATAGTTTCTACACATATGACACATCTGCCAACTCGTTCACCTTGCAAGAACGTATTCCCTTCGGATACTATGGTGCAACTGGTGCATCGGTTGATGATGTTCTTTACATTTACCACGAAGACGGTATCATGGCTTATGATTTAATCAATGGTGAATGGTTTCATGACCCTGTCCATGGCTTAAGTGAAGGAATCGAGCTTCCAATTTATGATTGTTCTCAGAGCCCTTTTCTGCTTCTGAAGGGCAGGAAGGATCTAACACATTCAGATCTACAACATGAATCAAAGCGGAATATTCATGTGTTTACCTTGTCTTTCTAAGCTCCTTAATGCAGCGGATGGTCGTTGTGTTGCTTGCTTTCACGCGCCTCCTCCTTGATCTTGCTCCCACCAATCTAGTGTGAATCTCGAGGACGAACACTGATTTCCACACCACGTTCCACCTCCTTGGATGAAGTGGGAGAGAGACTAGGGTTCTCTACAACTAGTATGAATCTAGACAGAATAACTTTATTCTCTAGAATAGCCAATAGTCACACCATAATGTGTAGGAGGCTGCCTCCTTATATAGGCAAAACTTCTCCTAGGTTTGCACATAAACCCCTAGGGTTTGAGCCTTAGCTACTAACCCCTCTAGTTTGTGCATTAGTGCAACTAACCCCATAAGGTTACGATAATTACATTGGGCACCCCACATGGGCGCACCAATTGCTAACATCTCCCACTCGCACAGTGGGGTTGCACAATTCATCTAGTCTCCATCAATCTCCAACTTTCTATCATCTACAAAAGAGTATTGTGTGGCCGTGGCGTGTGACCGGTGAGAGTACCTGCATTTCGGGAGATCCGTACACCAAACTCGTATAGCCAGCATGGGAAGGCACCCTCTCGGGAGATCCACATACCAAACTCGTATAGCCAGCGCAGGAAGGCACCCTTAAAACATAAAACAGTGATAATGCTCTCCGTAACTCTCGTATTCCCCAGATTCCTCCGATTGTCATCTCGTGGATCATGAGCACCTGCCTTGTCCCGAAGGCCATGCTCCAATGAGTCCACATCTCCTTTATATTTTCATATCCTACATGATCCCATAAGATCTTGCAGGTGGGCCCAATGAAGATAATAAAGAGCGATGCAACGAGAATCTTTCCTTACATACATGTGTCACTCAGATTCGGCTCAGCTGCTTTCCCAGCAGTGTCCGGAAGGCCGAATCATCCATAGCCGTAAGGTGTCACGCCAAAGTAGCACCACCGACCCGTCTCCTCATGACACAGACGTAAGTACAAAGGGTATACATTGTCAACATCTTTCTATGATCGATGAGGCTCACACGATGAGGAATCCCAGGGACTAATTCTACTCATCACCTCATGGTCACTCATAAGCGCGCGTTATTCAGGGGGAATATGCGCCATAGTGTTTAGACTCTGATCAGAGCGCAAGTCTTATCCTTGTAAAGGACCACTATGCATATGTCTATCTGGTAGCCCTTATGGCCACCAGCCCGAGTGCTGCGACGTCACACTATTGCGAACAATTATCAGCTCTCGCATCTGGCTTTCTCTTCTTCACAGACTATACATGGTTCGGGGTAATAACCATGTTCGATTGGCCATAACCAACCTCACCTTGGAACTTATTTCCAATGCGACAATTGAATCCGTCTGACAGGCTCCTAGCTCTACGGATAGACATCTAGCTCTTATCATAGGCCATATGCTCGTATGACAGGCATCTCTTATCATATCGCAGGCTTTCAGCGCTTATCGGGATTCTGTCTCATCTTCCGCCACACCCAGACATATCCAGGATATTGCGAAGGCGGTTGCTCGTGTGAGTGAGCCAACCTAGTGTCTGCGTGACATGCTCTATGCTAGTACCGGAAATGTAACATATCATACATGTATCAAAATAACATGCTGCTTAAAACAAATCCAATTAAAATCCAGTCAATCAATGTCTCGTGTTCTCATCAATCATATTGCTAGTTATCGACTACCGAGTCCCAATTTTCTAAAGAGATCCACACGGACGACTCTCATGTGGTTTAGGAATGGGATGATCCAACATCCTGGCCTATAGTCGATCCACTCCAGGATTACTCTCTAGGTAGTTATTTCACCTTTTGTGAAATAGTACCCTCGACTATGTGTTTGTCTTTACCGCAGTGTCACAGCCATGTGCTAGCACTACTCATGGTAATCGGTTCGTTGATAGCTCATAAGCTTACAAGAAACCTTCTCAGTTAAACACATTTCTGCCCTATAACAGAACAGGCAATCGTGCTTCGCTTCCATGGTCAATGGAGCGGTCTCATACGATCATGCAACACTTATATTGCATTTGCTCCATGCGAGTCTATCATCGAGCATGGACGATAGCCTGAGTCGGATCCAAGTGCATTTAGGTCCCCACCCTAGTTAGCATATGTGGCTAACTAGTCGAAGCATCATCTTCGATAGTTATAGCACGTGATCCATCATATATAGTATCCTGGTTACAATCTTGTGTCTTAAATTGGAATATCCTGAAATCCAATTCTTCTGATTGCATAGCGTTCGCTAGGTCTGAGTATACACCATAGTGCATATAAGACTCATACTGCATCAGGCACTCTGGTTATCTGGTCATTCTTATATGGTGTCTTTTAGGGCACATGCCTAGGCTCGTAAAGTCTTGCGCTGAGCTACATGAGTACAATTACTCCTTAGGGGACTCGAACAATCCCTAAGCTTCACTAGCCAATAGTGTGTCATCGATATTAAGTGACGTGATTATTAACTCTCTACTAGTGAGAGTGATATACAACGGTTTCCACTTGTTATCGTAAACATATAGTAAACGATCCCTAATGAAATACCATTGTCCAGAGGACTAGCTAAGATCCCATATGGACTTAGTTAGCTTGCACACATTCTGTGCATTTGACCTTAGTCACCTCTAGGATTTCTCCATTGAGAAATTCAGTCGTCACGTCTATCGAGAATGGATCCACAACTATTGATGCTACCAAGCGAATCAACGTAATCCTCATCACCCAAAGCCTTGGGAAGGATACCTCGTTGAACCAACGCAAATTCGTCGGATCGAATCAAACTCGTCGATGTCTACTCTCAGAATGAGTGTAGCCTTTTTCGCTTCTACGCAAGTCATATGCCTTACCACACATCCGTCTGGGTCTCTGATTGACCTTGGAAATCCATTAATCTCCAATAGTCTTCCATCCAGTTGGAAAGTCAACCTAGTTCTTAAACTCGGTTGGCCCTTTACAGACTCTAATTCATCCTGTAAAGCTTACTATTCATTCTTCATAATTAGGGAACGATAAGGCCTAGGATTCTATCCTATCGTTTATGCAAGGTGATCCTTAAGATCATCCCTTCGATCTCAAATATTCGATAGGGTATGCTCCTTATGAGCAATTCTTTTGCATAGGAGGATCATCATTTGCTTTCATCCCTTATGGATGGAGCACCCTGCTTGGAAAGTCACTCCCACTGTCCGAAGGATCCTTTGGGGAACTAATTCCTCATAATCAACTAAGGAACAGGGTATCTTCCAGCGGTTCCTCCATGCTCGTGGAGATCATCATCTCTACGAACATATCCCTTAATTATGGACATCTCCTATGAGAAATCATATATCTCGTGAATCCATTTTGTTACACTACTTATCGGCTAATGCGTTTCAAATACGCAACCCCTAGGATGCTCCGAATAGCATGAGAAGATACGTTACTTCATGGAGACACGTTTCTTCTTTCTAGGGTCTAACTTCAAATTCCTTCTTGTCAGGTGATGAAATATCCCGGGACAATATCCTAGGTTCATCATTGTCTTGCGTGGTGACCCTTATGGTCTTCCTTTCGATGTCAATTCATCAACGGGACATGCTCCAAAGAGCGTTCCTACGCAAAGAGGGTTCCTCCTCATAGTCATAATCTATGATGGGCTTGTTCACTAGGCAAGTTACTCCCACTGTCCTACAGATCCGTAGGAACTATTTCCTGTTGATCATTCAGGGATGGGGTGTCATCCAGTGAAAGCTTTGTTTCGTAGAGACTTATTTCTCAACGAACCTCTTCCTGACTTGAAATTTAGTTAGTACATAAGCTGCCGATCCCCATGGCCTAAGGTGACCTCATTCAGGTTGCCTTTTGGTCCACATCTCGTAGGGTGTAGTGGCTACAGACTTGGTGGACTTATGGCTGCGTATGTTGGTAGTCGTTTGGCAAAGTGTCTCCTCCGAATAGGGAACTTGTACTTTGCACGCTCTATCATACATCAGACCATCTCTTACAGTAACCTATTCCTCTTATTCTCCACATCATATTGCTGGGGCGTGGGGATAGCCAACTGCCTTACTATTTCTTTCCATCACATAGCTCTTGCTAAGATAGATACTTCCAGTCTCATTCTGGCCAAGGACATATCCTTTTATCCAGACAGTTTTCTACCTTTTGTAGAGACCTGTCTGAAGCACCCTTGTGCCTCAGACTTATGTGGCCCAAGCGCACATAGTTGAGACGTGGACAATCATCTACGAATGTGATGGAACAGTAAGCACCATGTCTTAGCTTTAACAGTTTAATGGAACACAACAACGGAATGAATAATGCATAAAGACTCAGTAGTCCTTAATGCTCTACTGGATAGTTTGCGTTTCGCCTTTCTTGTCCGGCAAGAACCACACACAGGTAAGGGTACCTTGGGCAAAATCCAAGCAGGCCTGCCCTAGCTAGCCTGAACATCCTTTCCTTTCAACGTGTGTCTTAGTCTAGCGCGCCACATATCGGAATCTTAATTCATACCCTTAAGTTGACATCCAAGAATTCTGAGGCGTCACTTATGCTAGAATCTTAAGAACGCAAACACCATGATATAACCTTATCCAAAGTTAAAACTGTTACCAAAACAAATTTTGGTGGCTACTCCCTCAAAGATAATCATACGGATCCTTAGACGAGAAGTTATTTGCCAGGTCTGGCCCTTTTTCTTAGTCTTAGGAAGACTCCTTTGCTCTTCTTGCGTTTGCCAGTCTTGGGTAATATTGGTCTTATACCAATATTGCCCCTAAATTCCCTTATCCTTGCCCCACCTGTTGCCTTGGTCCTAATACCGGGCTAGGGACTATATCTGCCTATCATACTTCACTAAGTATGATCATACTTCTCTAACAGTCTTTAGCAATCATTTATCACTTAGACATCCGAAGTATGCTGGACTAGTATTTTTTAGCAAACTCTTTTTGCTTAGATCCTAGAATAGGGTGATGTTTGGCCTTATCCAAACATCTTGACACTTACAAAGTGTGTCATATAACGTTTCATGAAACGTGGCAGAGATTGCAACAAATTGCAAATCGGATAGCTTGTACCTGACAACCCTTAACTCTCTTATCATACATGGCATCAATCTCAGACTTCAAAGTCGAGTGCTCAATATTATGATGTGAGCCATAACTCATAGTCAAGGTAGGATTATTATGAGTCATTACTCACAATTTATGTACGCAAATGGCTAGGATGGATCCAAGATTCTTCTTTGGCTTCCTACAATTTTAAAAGTGGTCTCGAACATGCTGATGAGGTCATTACCCCACCTTTTCATAGCATGCTCTATGACATTATCTTGACTGCTGCCTCCCACTATTCGGTGAGCTTAAAGATAATGTCTATGTGTTGCTGTGACAACTTATTCATCACAGGTTCGACCATGTTTGTAGGTGGCTGACAACCTATGTCCAACGGATGGTTACATAGTACGACGACTTATCATATCGTTTGTTGTCACCTTTTAGCCTTTACAGTTTAGATTTAGACACGATTGATAGAGACATTGTGGAAGTTAATCACTAGCATTTACTTAGCTCCAAAATAACATGTGACATCGATTAAAACTTAATAGTTCCTCACAAGGACTCCACCAAAACCTAGCGTATATCCTAGGAATCAAATCTCATCACTTGTGATTTCCTATCAATTTTAATCATGTCATCATGTGAGCTCTTTTGTTTTAGTTCTTTAGCATGCGAGGTTAAACATATATATCCAATCACACGCAGTTAGAACGTAAAACAAGCATAAGCATAAATAAATATGCAATGGATGTGGCCCCTAAGGTGCACTCCCACTATTGAGAGCACTTCTTGAGCTAGTCTTGAACTCCATCTCATGCCATCTCGCCTACTTGAGGACTCCAAGCTTGAGGCTCCATTAGACCGTCTAATTGCTCTATGCACCTTGCGCCATAGCTTTTGGTTTGGCCACCTCTCTTGAAGCTTCAATCTTCAATCTCTACTAACTATCTTATTTCTAATAAGAAGTAACCTCATAGAGGCGAGTGGATGAGAAGAGAAGACACTAGAGTATAGAGAGGCACGACACGCAGGCCGTATTTTGATTACATATTCAAAAACCAAAACCAAAACCAAAATATAAAACATCTATGCCACATCCATGCACCAAACACATCCATTCAACCCACAACAGCATGTATAACAACATAATAAACATACTGAAATTTTCTGGAAATTTCCGGAATTAAGCAATAATTACTGGAAATTAATAAGCAATAATCTAATCAACTAAAAAGATCGAAAATTGCTCCCTACCACTTAGGGTCTCACCACCTATGGAAAAACGTAGGGAAAAATGACCTAAGTCTCCAGAAAAAATTTGGGCTCAAAACAGTGTGTTTAAGGTCGTCAAACTGCCTCGGGAAGTGTGCTAAACACTAATTAATTAATCTGGAAATTACTAAAATTTTCCGTCGCTCCAAAAATTATGAAAAAATACCCACAAAATAGGAAATTTAATTTGGAGTCCCTAGGAAAAAACCGGACGAAAAATGACGGCGGGAGGAGGCCGCACGCGCCCTCACGCGCCGCCGCGCGTGGGCGCGTCCGCCTCCGCCACGCGCCGACGTCGGCCATGTGCCACGTCAGCACCTATGCTGACGTCAGCTGCCACGTCAGCTCGCCACGTCATCGCCACGTCAGCTGACACGTGGCTGCCACGTCATCGCCACGTCATCCACTTGCTGACGTGGCACCGCCACGTCATCGCCACGTCAGCCCTATGGCCACGTCAGCAGCCGCCGCCAGCCCTTGGGCGCGTGCGGCGCGTGGCCGCGCGTGGGGGCGGCGTCGGTGGCGCGTGAAGCCCACGCGCCGCCTTCCCGTGCTCCGTTCGCGACGAAATTAATTTTGCCGTGATCGTCTTTTCGTCCTGATCCCGATTATGTGGTCAAAATCCAATTTTAACAAGTTTTTGAAAAACGTGTTCTATTATTGGATCTAGCAGTCCATATTAATACAGTTCCGAAACTTTGAAAATTCACAACTAATTCACCGTAAATCCAAAAAATATAAAATTTATATATCTGGAATCCTCGTGAAAAACCCTACCTAACCATATAGGTTTCGTCTACTGGTTATGAAATTTCAGAAACGCGATTGTTAATACAGGTTCGGGAACGCTTATCGAGGCACGAAAAACAAGCCTATGGCTCTGATACCAATGAAGGGCAGGAAGGATCTAACACATTCAGATCTACAACATGAATCAAAGCGGAATATTCATGTGTTTACCTTGTCTTCCTAAGCTCCTTAATGCAGCGGATGATCGTTGTGTTGCTTGCTTTCACGCGCCTCCTCCTTGATCTTGCTCCCACCAATCTAGTGTGAATCTCGAGGACGAACACTGATTTCCACACCACGTTCCACCTCCTTGGATGAAGTGGGAGAGAGACTAGGGTTCTCTACAACTAGTATGAATCTAGACAGAATAACTTTATTCTCTAGAATAGCCAATAGTCACACCATAATGTGTAGGAGGCTGCCTCCTTATATAGGCAAAACTTCTCCTAGGTTTGCACATAAACCCCTAGGGTTTGAGCCTTAGCTACTAACCCCTCTAGTTTGTGCATTAGTGCAACTAACCCCATAAGGTTACGATAATTACATTGGGCACCCCACATGGGCGCACCAATTGCTAACAACTTCACATTGGTAATGGGAGGCTATGCATAATTTATGATTATAAGGACATGGGCAAGGTTAAGGTTCCCCAAGACTTGATACTTACTTGCTCAATTTTAAGAATGATTCGGCGGCGGACGTACAGCGGAAAAGCTACCCTCCATGCATCACTGGAGTCATTTAGGCGCTACATCGTCCCGGGAAATAAGTTGGAGGACTGCCTCGTTCTCTAGTTCATCAGTTCTAGTTTACATTTCTTCCCTTTCCATGGTTGGTTCATCAACTCGACAAGTTAGTTTTACAGAAACTTTTGGTTGTAAGTTACGCTATTTGCAAGCTATATGAATCCAATGAAATTTGTAAATGGGTGCTAGTTTACAGCGTTTGAAGTCCCTGCATGAGGTTGAAATTGACTCTTGCTGCTCATCAATGGAATATGATTTTGTTTTTTAGTCTATGCTCTGTTCAAAATTGCATTTTGGTTGTGGTACCACTTCATATCATAGATTGTAAATCATTTTATGCAGTATCATTTGAATTAGCATATCCCTGATATGCATCTAGGTTGAATGGGGATGTTCAGTTACCAAGACTTGCGTGTGAGTGTCATGTTGGTTGTGTACCAAAATCAGTTTTCCTAGATGAATTTTAGGTTTCGGTGACTAAGCTAAGAGGTGTCCAAATTTGGGGCATAGGGGTGGAGATATAGGGTAAATGTAATTATTTTGAAGATTGTATACATTGGCATGTTTTATTTTTTGTATTTATCCTAAAAGTGCTACTTTAGTATTAAGTTTGTTGAGTTTTAGTTGATTCAAACAAACAAAAAAAAAGGAAAAGAAAAAAAAAAGAAAACAAGAAAATAGCTTTGAAAGTTAGTTGATGGCTTAGTGCACGTGTGCATGGTTGTGTTGTGGGTTAAATCAAACTCTTGTTTGAATTGTCTTGGGGCAACAGAAGTGGTCAAAGACGGTGTAGTGGGTTGTTAGCTTTTAGGAAATTATTGGTCTTGTGGTCAAGGTCGGCAGTAACCTTGATTTGGCGACAATTGTTTTCAATTGTTTGAAAAGAATTTTGGACGTATTAGTTTCTAGTTTGTTTCGAACTAGTTTTGGTCATTACTTTGGCCTCAAGTTTTGTACTAGTATATATGTAGATGCTAGGGTCAAGTCTTTTGGGTGTGCTTGTAATTGGTATTGTATCTTCTCATCAATAAATTGGTTGGTTTGGCCGTGGATGTAGCTAGTCTCAAAACTAGTGAACCACGTAAATTCTTGTGCGTCTTGATCTTGTTTTTTTCTTTTCTTGCTTTCTCTTGTTTCTCACGTATTGGATTCCTAACAAGTGGTATCAGAGCCAGGTTCGCTGAGTCTCAAGAGAAGCTATGGTGAGTTCGATGATCAAGATTGATCGGTTCGATGGGAAGAATAGTTTTAGTCTCTGGCAAATCAAGATGCGTGCTCTCTTGAAGCAACAAGATCTGTGGTTGCCATTGCCTATCAAGGAGGACACGGATACAAGCACTTCGGCGTTTGTGAAGATGGAGGAGAAGGCGCATTCGACGATCATGTTATGCCTCGCGGACGACGTGATTACTGGGGTTGCAGATCAGGATACCGCAGCTGGATTGTGGACAAAGTTGGAGGATCTCTACACGAAGAAATCCGTGGCCAACAAATTGATGTTGAAGCACCGGCTATTCAATCTTCGGATGGTTGAAGGTACGCGTATTAGTGATCACTTAGACACTCTTAACACTATATTGCTTGAGCTGCCCAATAGTGATGACATTGTTAGCGATGTTGACGCGGCATTGATTTTATTAGTTTCCCTGCCACCATCTTTTGAGGGTTTCGTTCAATCGTTCGTTATTGGGAAAGAAACGGTAACCCTAGAGGAAGTTAGGTCGTCCCTTCATACGAGGGAATTGAGGCACAAGGCGGTTGGGAAGGACGATCATGCTTCTGGAGCGTTGATTGTTAGGAGAGGAAAAGGTAACGGATATAGACGAGCTAGGTGGATCCGACTTACCTTCGGACGTATGTGCTTTTTGCGGACAGAAAGGTCATTGGAAGAGGGAGTGTCCCAAGAATCAGACGTCTGTAGCTATCGTTTCAGGGGGAGTAGGAGGGACAACACCCGAGGACGATGATGCTCTCTAGGCCCCTCGGGGGCGGTTCGGGCTCCAGGCATGGAGCACGGGCACGTGGATTGGTGGCTTGTTATTGTGCATGCGTCAGTTGGTGGCGCGATTGGATCTTGGATTGGCGCGCTTCGGTTATTGGTTTTGTGCATTGGTGCGGTTGGCGGCGCAAGTTGGCATGACATCGTTTGATAGGCACTTTGTCGCAAAGTGTCATTGGTGCGACGTTGGGGGTATGCATTAGTCATGGTGCATTGAAGAGGCGTTTGTTGAGACGCATTGGGAGTGTGTTCAATTCCGCAAATTGAGAATATACTCGGGTTGAATTTGTTGATGAGAAGAATTGGTTCGGTAGCTATGGGGTTTGAATCAAGGGGGAGCTTTGTTGAGTTTTAGTTGATTCAAACAAGCAAAAAAAAAAAGAAAAAAAAAATAGCTTTGAAAGTTAGTTGATGGCTTAGTGCACGTGTGCATGGTTGTGTGTGGGTTAATTCAAACTCTTGTTTGAATTGTCTTGGGGCAACAGAAGTGGTCAAAGACGGTGCAGTGGGTTGTTAGCTTTTAGGAAATTATTGGTCTTGTGGTCAAGGTCGGCAGTAACATTGATTTGGCGACAATTGTTTTCAATTGTTTGAAAACAATTTTGGACATATTAGTTTCCTAGTTTGTTTCGAATTAGTTTTGGTCATTACTTTGGCCTCAAGTTTTGTACTAGTATATAAGTAGATGCTAGGGTCAAGTATTTTGGGTGTGCTTGTAATTGGTATTGTCTCTTCTCATCAATAAATTGGTTGGCTGACCGTGGATGTAGCTAGTCTCAAAATTAGTGAACCACGTAAATTCTTGTGCGTCTTGATCTTGTTTTTTTCTTTTCTTGCTTTCTCTTGTTTCTCACGTATTGGATTCCTAACAAAGTTTTCATTTCATAATTAAGTCAATCTTATAGGTCGTACAGTAAAAAATTACTATTATGGCTCATCAGAATATTCGGCTAAAAGAGTTTACCATATTAACGCTCATGGTCAATAGGGTTAGTAAACTAAACCTATACCTGAATTGCTATTTTGACCCAATAACAAATTGAGTTTCACTGTAGTTTACTGTCTCATAGTGTCCAAAGGGCTGAGACCTGATACAGGAAGCCTCCTCTCTCTTTCTTTGTAAAGTCTCATGTTTCCATGTGTGTGGCCCAAAGATTTAAGAGTCCTGGTAACCTACACTGTAGTTCGTGCACAGTGTACGCAGTTGATAATATTATTTACATTTACGATCAAGGCAATATCATTGCTTATGATGTAATCAATGGTGAATGGTTTGATGACCATGTCCATGGCTTACGTGAAAGAACCGAGCTCCCTATTTATTATGAGTGTGCTGAGAAAACTGTTCTGCTTCACATTGGCAACAGAAGGCTATGCATAATTTATGCTTACGTGGACAATTTTAAGGATCCCAATGATTTGATACTTACTTGCTCAATCTTAAGAATGACTCGGCGGACGTACAGCGGAAAAGCTACCCTTCATGCATCCTTGGAGTCATTTAGACGCTACATCGTCCCGGGAAGTCGTTTGCATGAGTGCCTCGTTCTCTAGGTCATCAATTGTAGTTTACATTTGGTTGTAAGTTAGGTTATTTGCAAGCTATATGAATCCATTGAAAATTTGCAAATGGGTGCTAGCTTAGTGGTACAACGTTTGAAGCATCTGCATGAGGTCACGGGTTCGAACCCGGCTATATGATGTAATTGTTAAAAATAAAGAAAAAGTAAAAGAGAGAAATCCAATGAAATTGACTCTCGTTGCTCATTATGAATATAACTAGGCGTTGCCTCGCGCGTACGCGCGGGATACAGAGTGTCTAACCTATATTTTTTTGTAAGCCACTGAATTATACCCGACGAATGTTAGTGCACCTTACCAAATGCAATTTATCTAGATCTTTGTTGGAAGTTGATTGACTTCATGTTTGACCATGCCATAAAAAATCACACTTAAATTATTCAAGTGACAAAATAATTCTTTAGCAGATAAGAGCCTATCACCACATGCTGCTTTTTCTACTTTGAGAATTAACAGAGGTCGCATTTTGAAGGAGAATATTCGATCAAATGAACGAAATAACTCTAATAACTCCACAAAATGTTTTTTGAATGACTTTTCATATAACATCAAATTCTATGAATCAAAAACATATATTTCACTCAAGAATATACTGTACAATTTCATACTAATAATAAATAGCTCGATCTCTGTATATTGAGTTTGTAATACAACACATAGAGTAATACAATGATTTTTCTCCATTACTAAGAAATTAAGTACACTAAAAGGCTAATATGTCTAAATATAATTACTTGTCAACTGCAAGTAATCACGTTGCACATACGCTCATATGATAATTCTTTTGTTATTAATGTACGCAAGATTATTTTGAAAGATGTGCACTAAGAACTAAATAATTTATTTTTATAACAAATGTTGGTGATATGATTTAGCAATAGAATTATTTGGTTTACAAAAAACTTTACTGGAAAACTGTAGTAGATTTTGGTGCAGACTTGTCTTAGTGGCAAACATTAATTTTATTAATTCAGATCAATAGTAGCTCACGTCCATGTCTCATAAAACAAATAAATTGTGTGTTTTTTTCTTACTAATTCGGATTTCAATGAATCATTCTCAAAAAAAATAAATTTGTCTCATAAAAAATTCAATTTCCTTTGTAAGGGACAAAATAAATAAGATTGAAAGGCAATGCCTCATTTGTGTAGATATGTGGAAAAATAAAATAATCTTCAAAATGTAATTTTTTTGAAAGAACAGACTGCAATAATTTGTACCTTGTAGTAATATGTCTGGACAATTACATGTAACAAAAAAACATTTGAGCTATACAATAAATTATCATATGATAATTCTTTTATTATAAATGTACGCAAGATCACTTTGAAGGATGTGCACTAATAGCTAAATAATTCATTTTTATAACATATGTTGGTGATGTTATTTAGCAATGGAATTATTTGGTTTACTAAAAAATTCTATTGAAAATAGTAGTAGATTTTTGGTGCACTCTTGTATCAGTGACGAACGTAATTTTATTAATTTGGTTGAATGGAACTTCTGATGTAATAGCTATAGTAATATAAGAAGGATTCATAATATTTGTTATAAAATGCTATATTAGTTGGTAAAAAATGTGTAACTTATACCATTATATCCATTAATTCTATAAGAATTGTGTCATAAGTACAAACTTGGAAGTTACAGGATGTATCATTTCCTTGTTGTACATTGAATTAGACATGTTGGCACTTAGAATGATATTCATTTGATATAAATCTAAATAAGAGCTCCACATGTCTTCGCATTCACATAAATTAATTGACATTTGGCATGCTGATGTTTATTCTCAGGACTTCTATGCTTTTATATATTATTATATTATATAAGATAAGATTTCGTTGTTTAGTCGATGGTTTGCTCAAAATTGTATTTTGGCTGGGGTACCACTTCATATCATATGTATGTAATTAAATGTTTGATAAGCATATGCAATTATTTATATAACTGGAAAAAACATTTCCAGAAATGACCAGAGTTTTAAAGTAAAGTAACCAAAAGGCTCCGAGCTAATACAAGACACATAAAGCATACAAATTCTCCCTAAGTCAGTCAAAAGCCAACAACTTCCCTTTAGTTTGCTTCCAAACCTGAGCAGAGATTATTGTGGTGTTTTCAATCTGTTTCATACTTGACATGAACTGTGAAATAACTTAGATAGCTTAGCTAGCTTGACTTTCCATCTACGAAGAGTATACCTCATTGATAAGTTACCAAAAGGTCCTGGTATGTTTTGATTTGGTTTACTTAATAAGTGGGTTGTGATTTCCAATTTTAAGCCCTTTTTTTCTGTTTTGCTTCTTTTTCCAGGTGGTTGGTGATAATTATCCCTCGTCTAACATACCTCGGCAAGAATCCTTGGTACGATGCTGGTTCATGCTTCATACCATACCTCTTTCACTCGCATAATTATTTGGAGCATGGTTACTTCTTTGACAATATATTTTGAGTTCTAACTTTTAAATTATATAGTCTCTGCTCTTCATCTTTGATTTTTTGCCTGAAACTGAATAAGGCCTAACTAAATCATAAATGGTCAAGCTTCAAACCAATGCTCGACTTGAGTGGTTCCTTTCTTTGATTGCTTATAATTGTGTTGAGGAAGAATTTTGAATTAAGTGCCGGATATTCATTTACATCTAACTCCCTTCAATTTGAAATTAAACAATATAATGGTTTAAATGAATGAGAAGATGTCACGTTATCTACTTCTGGGCTATACTTCTTGTGGGCTTCTGGCTTGCATGAAAACCAATGATGAAAAGCAAAATAATAAGCAATTTGATAAGTGTTTGAAATTCTGCAAATTATGTTGAGCAAGGGGGAAATCCGCACTGACCAGTTGTTTTGAGGAGATAGTTGTTACTCCAGAAGGCTACAGCTGTTGGACATCTAAAGGAAATACCAGCTTGGAAAATCACTCTAAGCCATAAATCGCAAGTAACTCAGTACCTTGAAAGAGATAACAATGATACGTCCCTTAAAGAGTTGATGTAAAGGCCGCAACCGTTTGGTTCCTATGTCTTAGGGTGAGGAAGGATTGTGACTTGAGAGTGAGAACCAACATCTCAATACCTTATAGTTTAATGAAAAAGGAAGTCAAATTTTTATACCAATTGAAAAAGGAAAAATCCAGTACAATACCACCATTGATCTAAGACCACCGTGGGTTTGATCGATTACTAAATTCTAGCTATGATTGTACACGGAGATATGATGATGCGTAAGGAAGCTCAAATGATGTCTTGGATAGGAGGTGCCTGATTTTGGCAGCCAGAGATGATGGCATCATGTGGTGGATTGTATACAGTAGCGATAGATATTCTACCACCTCACTAACCGGTCGACCTCGCAATGAAGTGTTCAGAATTTGATCCCTGATCTAATATCAGTAGCCATACAATCATTTTTTGAACTCAGAGGATGAAACCAATAGTAGTCTCTCATTAATTGCCTAGAACAGAAACTAAAAAAGAAAGTCTCCAGAAGCGATGGAATGAGTTGCAGATATATTGTATTACACTATCTATTTTATATATAAAAACTAGGAGGTGAGAAAAACCTTACTCTCCATATGTCATTTGTCAATTAATTGTTGTAGATGAAGACATGTCGAGCGCTTATTTAGATTCTTAACCAATGAACATCATTCTTAGTGCCAACTTATCAAAGTAAATGGCCACCATGGAAAATGACTCATCAAATAACCCCCACAGTTGTACTTATTATTCAATTCTTCAATTTTGCTTTTAATGACAACTACTAAATAATTTGATTATATGAGTTACTAAATTGCTATTGATAAATTGAATGATAATTACAATAATAAAATAAGTTACTAAATTGCTAATAATAAGATATTTTTTCAGCAACTAATAACGTATTTTGGATGTATTGTATAACAAGTAAAATCCATAATTTAATATGTAAATACAAATATTACATTATCAATTCCATGATACACCCTTTAACCTCTATATGGTCCATCATAGAGGAGAACTGATAAAATTTATGTCCGGAGAAGAAAATGCTTAACAAATTATGTTGTGCAAATGGTATGAAATAATTAAAAAATATTTTTACATAAGAAAGAGAAACAAAATTTTAGAATTGTCAGTAGAAATTTATCTGTTATACAAGAAAATCCCATTACTTATATAAATAGAAAACTTGCATCAAATATTGTAATAACTTTTTTTAGCAATGTCAAAAAAATTACATCATGTGATGAAAAATATAATGATTGATAATACTCCCATTCCAACTCCACACAACAATAGATAAATAAAAATGAGCATAAAACGTATAATCGTGGCACCATTACGACTCTACACATTATTACAAGTAACTATTTATATATTATCTTACGGTTACACACTCTAAGTATTTTAATATGATTAAATAATTCACTTTATTGTTTTACTATTGCTATCACTTAATAGGCTCTGTTTCATTTCCAATATGATGTAAGAATATTATTCACTTAATTAATAATTCACTCTCCTTTTATATAATATATATATATATATATATATATATATATAATATCGTGGAAGTTTAAAAATCTTGACATAAGAAATCTGGTAATTGGAAAATATTGTCCATACTCATTAATATTTCTATAAATAGTGCTGAAGATAGGTACAAAAGAATAGAAAAATAAAGAAGGGAACATCTAATCGTTGTACCACTACGACGCCCCACAATATTACATGTTTGACTATTTGTATAATGACGATTTATAGTTAGACTCTCTGTATGTTGTAATAATTTTGGCATTCACATCATCGTTTTACTACAGTTATCACTTCTACTATTCTATGTCTTATCCGAAATTCATTTTAGATGACATTTTTTTTTAATAATTCTATACACAAATCGCACAATACGTCTATTGCATTCAAGCAAATTTTTAACGAATTTTCGTCTGGTATGGAAATATTCTAATGTATTTGGCTTGCTGCATGTATAAACTTATGTCAATATATGCACCATTGAATCAGATTAAAATGGTACAATTATATATATTTTTATCAACTTAGTTCACGAACTGGTGATAACAGTCAATGTGGTCACATTCCCCGCAAATTATACCACCACCTCTAGGTCCCAAGACTGATAGAATTATGGTAAGTGACTTCTATGAATGATGATAAAGTTTTCAACCACGCTATTACATGAAATCACCTCGAATATGAAAATAATTATGATAAACAAAACAAAAAAATGTAGTGTTCATCTAAATCAAGAATTTCACTTTTTATGTAAAGTTCATGACTCTCTTAAAAACATTATTTTCATGTTTCACAGTTTTGACTAAGGTAATAACAAAAAACTGGTATTGGCACATCCTTTTTTTTCTAAAATTGGATGAGCATAATTGCATTTCTAGAATAATGAGCGGATTTGCTTTTAAGTTGAGATAGTTTGTTATAAACATTTGGTTAATATTTTATAAATATAAAATAAAGAAAATGTTGATTCATTATATTTCTAGGAGTTTCATATGAGAGAAAATATGAATGCCCATGAACTTAAAATTGTATATCACCTAAATTATATGTAAATGATAAGTTATTTAATTACTATTAAATAAATATAGAACCGCTGGTCGAACATTCTCATTCTATATTAGAGGAATATCAACATCATTTGTATCTCATAAAGAAAAAATGGAGGTGAAATAAAAATTTGTAATTAATTTATTTTTACTATCTTTTTTCTCCCTATAGTTTTTTTTATTATTTATGAAAATAGTCTTGAAAATCTGTTGTATATTATCTCTCAGGTGAAATCAAATATCCACATCATTACCATCATTGAGACTTCGCGAGTAAGAAATTGTAAGTATTTTTTTTTTGTTTTTTTTTTTTTGTTTTTTTTTTGCGAATATATGCATTTGAGCAACATAAATTAAACATTTCATATAATATTTGAAGTCAAGTCTTTTATGAATAGGTCATTGGTTTGATTTCTTTTTTTTTTTTATTCTTTAGTACATCAAACCACGTTGACAGTGATACAATTTCTGATATTATGTTATTATTTTATTTAAACATATGGATCACGATGTGCTTAGTTTTCACTTTAAAGTTTTTCTTAGTGAATTTAGAGGAATTTCATGTTGTTCAAAAACAAGACACAAAAAGTATTTATAAGACATATTATGCCATTTCACTTGAAAAAAAAAATGAAAATAATTACATTTCAACCATCATAAAGTAACAAATTTTCTTATCTCAAAAAAATAAAACGATAATGCCTCAAAAATATAAGAAGATTAAATAAAAATGTTTTGATAGTTCTCAAATAGATTTTTTATTAAATGAAAGTGATTTTATAAGAAATAAGTTTTATAATGGTTTAAATTTAATTTAATTTTCTTATATGTATGCTGGATCATGTTATGATTTTCTTTACTCTTCCTCATGAGATTCAATTAGAGATCAATTTCAGCAACACGATTGGTACAAAAAATAAACTTGCTCTTCTTAGAGCTTACTTCCCAGAAATCCTGGTCAAATTTGTTGCACTTTTCAATAAGAATTTACCTAATACAGTTGGATACGTTTATTTTATTACAATTTTCATAAAAGTGAACAAATTGAACTTATGGCTGACCCACGCATCGCGCGGGGTATCTCCTAGTAATAATATATAAAAGCAGGAAAGTGCTCAGATTGAAAGTGGAATTGCCATTTGTAAATTCTTAATTTTTGAAGTGTTGACATGTGTTTCGCCATATCATCAATTTCCATGAACAAGCCAATAAAACGATGCCATGTCATGAATGACTCATCATGTAACTTAATTTGAAGATATTTAATGCTATTTCATTACTCATCATGTAACTTAATATTAAGATATGAACTATCCATTAATCCCATGGTGTTACAAAAATTAATGGACTCTCAATTTACCATTGAATCGTTCTGCACATATAATTTTTTAATCTTTTATGTGGTTCCTGTACCTATTTTCTTAACATCTCAAGTGGTCTTTCCTATCAATATAAAATGCAGCAACATATTTTCTTAACATCTCAAAAAGAGATGGGAATGCGGTAACAAACACGACTTATTTTAATTTTTTTAAGAATTGAAGAAAAATAAATCTTTGAAGCCAAAAAAAAATACAAACTCCATGATATATATGCGGGAGAATGAATTTTTTTCGTAAAATGTGGGATATGCCCCCTAACCAATGGGTATGTTTCCATTATGTGTTATTTCTCCATAGTTAAGTTGAGAAAATGTCACTTGAATGATATTGTATGAACTAAGCTGTTTATAATCTGTACAATATATATATATATATATATATATATATATATTAAAAGCATGAAATTTCCGAGAATGAATATGAAAAAGCCTTCCTCAAAAAAGATATGGTTATTTTACTTTAAAAAAACATGTTCACTGAAATAATCAAAAGGGAAAAAGCAAAATTTTCTACTTAAACTGGTCTTCTCTAAAAAGAAAAGGTATTTAATTTTATCCTAAAAATATTCTATTAAATATGGTTATTTTGGTCTCTTCTAAAAAGAAAAGGTATTCAATTTTATCCTAAAAATATTCTATTAAATATGGTTATTTTGCAAAGAAGAAGAAAATTGATGAAAATTGATATCAAAATATAAAAATTTAAACGAACAAATGCAAGACGCGAAGTGCTCATCATTCTTTTCAACTCTGTAAAGATTCATAAAGAGGTCTGGAAAAGTTAATTTAGCACACTGGAGGGGCTTGATGTGGAATTATTTTATCAATCACACCGGAAGAGATTTGCTTTCTCGAGATTGTTATGTTTTAAGGTTATACAAGATCTATCTGACCATTTTGCAAACGTGTCATGTACCTCCTATCTCTTTTTAACAATAGTTTCTTGCCAATTTGAATTGAGGTTTTATGATTAAAATCACGTTGGGTAACTCAGAACCTTCTATCGGAAACTCTAGAGCATAGTTTTCTAATTCATTTATTCCTCCTTACTTACATATTATGTACTTTGACACATTATGTTCATAACTATTTATACGTGATGGTTTTGCATATTGACAAAAGGAAAAAAAATCATTTTGTTGAAACTAGATTGTCAACCGATCTACGCATCAATTGGGGTCTTTTTATAGGGTATCCTGGTGTTTTTGGGCAAGTTGGGGGGGGGGGGGCACGCGCTCCCATGTCCCTACATGGCTCCGCCACTGATTTTGGTGGTATGAATCGTATGTATAGAAACAACATCGTGCCTTATGCAGAGATTTATGATTCTGAACGTGACTAAGTGGGAAGTAGTGTTGGGGGGTGATGGTCGCATGGTGCCTTTTGTGTGCCCTAGCAACCATGTTGTGTTCTTGGACCAATATCGAACCAAACACATTCTTGTTCGCACTTAATGCAGTGATAGTTTCTACACATATAACACAACTGCCAGTTCATTCACCCACCGGGAGCTTGTTCTCTTCAATTGTTGTGAGAAAGCTGCTATGACTTTTAGATGTGTTTAGTAAACATTACGTGAAACTTGTGGTGAAATATTGAAATAGCGATTTCGTGTTTGGTAAAATAAACTGTGAACCTCCTGTGACATAGTAAAATGAAAAAATTATATTACGTGTATAAATTCGGTAAAGATTAATACTGAATATTTTCAAAAAAAATTAAGGTTAAAATCGGTTAAAGATAAACTACTCAAAAGCAGGTTCTGGAAAGGCATATCTTCCCTTGCTTCCTTAAAATTGTTGCGGGACAGCAAAAACTGTAAAGCCCTGAAATATCTATAGGGGTCAAACTGTGATAATTTAAAATTTTGAGTTAGTTGTGTGAATTTATTTTTCACCAGCGCTTGCTGACATCTTGTCAACAGGAGATATCTGGAATGTGAATTCAAATGGGGTAAATATGAAAATATTATAAATTGGGGAAAACTTATAATGTCTAAAACTTGAATATATAGCTAATGCGTGACCAATCTCAGATTTCTAGATGTTATGGGAAATTAAGCAAGTCGATAAAATCAGTGGGTCAAGTATGAAATTTCTTGAACTCAATTTTTACATAATTCCACTCTTACCCTAACTTTGGGAAAATTGCGCTTGCAACCCCCTTGTGCATGAAAACCACTTGTCATTCTCATTGTGACACTTCAAGAGTGAGGTGGCAGTATTTCAATTTTCTCCTCCACCACCTACTGCATTGGGTGAGATAAAACTCTTCTTCCTCTAACTTCACCTTCTTCATCTTCTCCACCATCCACCATCTCCATCGCAGAACCCCACCACCCCGCCATGAAATACAAAAATGCTTTACCTAGAAGAATTCCCAACCCGACGAGCAAAAGCCCTCTGAGAATTTGGATGTTGGTGAAGGGACGAGGGAGATAATCGGGTTTGAAGGTGAGGAACCCTAATTGCTTTGTTGGTTGGTTTCTCCCTCTCTGTTTGTTTTCATTATAATTAAGCTCGACTTTGTTGATCCCGAGGCTAAGGCGAGGTGGGGAGATCAGGCAATAAACAATTCGTTGAAAAACCGCAGGTCGCCAGATTTGGGCCGAGCTTGGCACCGAAAACATACATGGCCACAAGAGCTTCGGTAAGGCCTTGTTCTTGTTGCTTTTTCGCCGTTAATTGAAGCAATCTGGTCCATGCAATACCCTAAGCATGTTAAAAGCATCTTTTTACAACCAAGCCGCAAATTTGTTGGGTTTCAACCGGTCATCTGATCATTTTTCTGGTGACGAGGCAGCCCAGTTTTGGGGCTGCAATTCCTTTGTTGTGAGTCCTTTTTAGTGATTCTTGGCTCCCGGGAAACCCTTAACTAGCCCCTACAGTTCCCTTTCGAATTTTCCTGGTATATTTCAACTCTAACATGCCCGAATTTGAGCTTGAAGTTGCTTCTCTTCGTGTTCTGGACAAATTTTTTTTTTCAGAATTGCAAATTCATCTCAACTTAGTGAATTAATATAGATGCCAAAAATCAACCAATTTGAATACAATTCTTGCTGTGGATTCTTTGGATATTTAGGCACAACTATCATCTTAATTTGGTCTTGGGAATCAGTCCCTATGTAATACCCTGTTTTTATTATAGAGGTAATTTTTGACTTTTCATATAATTTAGATGTGAATTGTATGACGAGAGGGGAGGTAGTTGTAGTTTCAGAAAGATGAGTTAGTTAAGTTGGGGGTAGAAATTGTATTTTGTAGAAACTCTAAAGCCTAATGAGGAATTAAATAAAAATAGATAAAATAAAACAAAATTAAACCAATTTTTTCCACATCCCCCAACACCTGCCAACGGGTTTCTCCCATTTACACACAATCTCTCTTCTCATTTGTATTCTTCTATTTAAATCTCTTCTTCATATTCTCCTTCACAACCGACAACACCACCAACTCCATCACCACCACCACCATCACAGCCACCACCTCATATTCCACCTCATCTCTCTCTCCCTACCTTCTCCCTCTCTGTCGCGCACCAGGACCGGAAGTAGCCCCGCCAAGGAGGCTGCCAGCCACCGAAGTAGTCGGCGAACCCACCCCAACAGGAACCACCGCCAACACCACCTGCTTCTCTCCATTCTCTCTGTTTTGGACCAACTCTTCTCCTCCCTGTTTCGATCCAAGAAGAGACAACATCAGCAGTAGCTAGTTGTAGAGACGACCAAGAGCCACCACCACCGTCGGCGACACCATGTTTTTCGGCGAGAACCTCAACCGAGCTAACCGGAGCGACCCACCCTTCGATTTTGGTATCAATCAACTGCTGGAGGTCCAAGGAGTCTAGAAACACCATCCAAGGGGGCCAAGGACGCCGCAGTCACCGGCGAGGAACTCCACCGCGATCACCATCGACAACGAACTTGAACGGCCTCGTTTCTCGACCGTTTTTCACGATTTTTGGCTTGGGTAAACTCTAAATCACCTAAGTTTACGTTTTAGTCAATCAAAATCATGTCTTGTAGCTTGAATCCTCGTTTATATTGAAAAAATTTGATAGTTCATGTTAGGGGATGAAAGTGTATTTTCAGAAACTTGGGGGGGGGGGTTAAAGTGTCTTTTACTAAACTTGTCTTGTGAGTGTAGGGAGGGGGCGCCTGCTGTCTTTTAGAATAACTTGAGGGCTTCTACACGTCTTTTACTTAAAGTTTACACTTTACATAAAAATAAAAATAAAGATTTTGGAATAAAAATATTTTCTACATATACTAGTTTTTGTCCTCATCGTATAAATGTGATACGACTCTTGAAATAGTGCACAAGTCGCTCGATAGAAATTAACTAGAATTTTTTTATTAAATCCCAAGAAAATAGTGTGTTTAATCACTTTTCGAAACATAAATTTTATAGCGTTCTAACTATAAACGCGTAGTTTTTAAGAAGATACGTCGGGAAATTAACAAGTGGTTTTCGGGTTAGTCTAAAATTATTAAGTAGGATTCTTGTTATGACTTATAGCGTTGTATTTGGGTTGTGATAAGTTAGAAGCTCCATTTGTAGGTGACGGTTTCGTAGGCGAGAACTACATCTAAGACGTGCTGTTGGATTAAGGTAAGTAATATGCCTAGTGTTGCGTGCCTTTCCGTCTTTCGTGTATCGCGTGGGTTATTTGCGAAATAATACAATACGTGATGTATTTGAATTCTTTACGTGAAAAAATCTTCTGGGAAAGTATCACATGAAAGATGATAATCAAAAATTAGAATCCTAAAGAAGAACATCTAAGTTTCTATTGTAAACTGAGAAAGTACTGTTCAAATACAACTACCATATTAGACCCTGATTACCTAGTTCTCGGGCCACAATTATCAAAAGTATTAAACCGCTCACATATTGGTCAAAAACAAATATCTCTCATAATCATACATCGAATATTATGAAAACTGTCACACCGGCTTTTTTTGGAGCTCCTTACTTGATTTTACATTTTGAAAGAAAAGTCGTAATTATGTAAAGTGGAAGTTGTTGTGCGTGAGTTTGTACCATATCCCTGATATGACACGTTTCAGAGAGATTGTGACTGGTTATTGATGTGTGGTTATGAGGCTCTGTGATGCGAACCTTCATTGCATTGTGATACATTATTGACTGTGCTTTTGCACATTATGAGAAAGTGGTTGTGGATTGGATATGGTCTCGCCCCATATCAACTAGATAATAAAATGAATTCATGGACTCAATATCTTATCATTGAGAAAAGAGAACGTTGTCCTTATGAGATTTAAAGTGATGAGTGAATCACATCACACTCTTATTCTCCTTGAAACCTTCTTTGAAAATAATGCTCGTATGAACATTGAACTTTATATATACTCTCAAGTATTGAGGCTAACATAAACAGCTGTTTTCAAAAGATCATGTCTCCTGGATTATCTATTGAAACTGTTAACTGTTTTCCTCTCAAAATGCAATATCTAAATACTCCAAATCATCTTCTCTGAGTCTCTTCCTGATTCCTTGTGGATTCTCCTCAAATGTAGCTCAAAGTAGCTACATAACCATAAAATCGTTTAGAAATGATTTCAAACTGTCAAGTTCTGTCAACCATATCTCTCTGAGTATTTATTGAAACTGCATTATGATTTCTCATATGAGAAGATGGCTAATAATACTCTAATCATTCCCACACGAGAATTTCTCATATCCTTGATACATTGCTTAGAAATCCAGTTCAAAGTGACTAGCTTGAAAGGGTCTAAACCCTCAATTATATTCCAAGTGTTGAACTGCTGATTTTCTATCAACTTTGACTAATCCTATCTCCTTGACTTCTCTGAGTTTTTGGACTTCCTATATGATTTGGAAACCTCAACCTTCAATATTAAAAAAAAAAAAACTCTCAGTTTCTCAAACCGCTTCATTGGACCAGAAACTGACTGTGAAAGTTAACTAGTTTAGAATACCTCTTCTCCCCTTAGACTTTCTATTTGACTCATTAGATGACTTAATTGACCAAAGTATTTATAACTCTCTATTAGAGTTATATTTCTTGTACGTTTTATATTGTTTTACGTGATTTATGGGTTGATAATCTTAGTCTTACACTATGATTAGACAGAAAACGTAGAAGTTTAGCTCTAGGCGTTAGTTTGTTAATCCTAGCGTTTCTCGTATGATTTTATGTATTTTTTATCACGTTTGATCGCACGGGTTATGTTTCGTGTTGTTTTGGCAGGAAACAGAGCTTGGGAAATGAAGCGGAGAGGAAAAACGGGCGTTGGAGATTATTCGGGAGCTAAAATGGAGAAGAAATCAACAAAGAAATGGTGAAAAGACATGGAGAGGGGAGGAAAGTGTCATTTAATCAAGTTTTGTAGTGACACTTAAACCCCCTCCCCAAACTTAGCCAAAATTCGGAGCAAAAATGGAAGAAAACTCACTGTTTTGCACGATCAGATGATCTATGGTTTGATTTTTTTTCTTCTTCTTCCTCTTTCAAATCTTGTATGGAGAAACTATTTAGCTTTACTAGATTATTTCAAGTAGATAAATTGTTTTGCTAGGCATCTCTAAGAGAGCATAAGGTTATGTAGACGATTAATTTTTCGGATTCGTAGACTTTGTTTCATGATTGTGATTTGATTTATCGAACGAACGCTTAGTTTCTTGACTTTATTGTTGATCTAAGTCTATTGACACGATTAGGATATGATTTGATATTCAACGAAACTAGGAGTTATTCATGAATCAATTTCTTGTTTAATGTTAATATTCGTTCTAGTTACACGTTCTTGTTCTATGCTTAATATTTAGTATGAATGGAGTAGCTACCGGGATGTACAAGATAATTAGATGAGTGTACGATAGTGACTTAGCCTAATTGAGGTGAGAACTTGAACACAATTCCGAATCACCAAGACCGAAAAGGAGAAGTGTTAGGATTGGCTTAGTGTGGGTAGATTCAGTAGGATTATTTAGCTGTTCCGTGAAATGGTGGGCCGACAGGTGCCGTTATCGTACCAGTAGATGACTAGCGAGAAAGATCCAGTAGACAACATGAGACCGAGAGGAGATTTTAGTCAACCGAGATGTAAAATGACATGAGACCGACAGGATAATGTCATAGTCTATTACCCGGCTGAACTAGAATAGGATTGACGCGTTACATAGTTGAACCGGAATACTTCTACAGCTCTAGGTGATCTAGAGATCGCCTAGTTTCTCCATATGTGTTTCTTAATTAAGAAAAAATATAAAAATATTAGTCTACTTGTTATTTTAATTCAGTTGCTTGTTTGGGGGAGACAACTCTTTTAATCATTCAATTTTCCTCCTTGTACCATACTTTAAATTAATTGACTAATTAAATAATCTCAAGTCTCTCCTCGTGGGATCGATAACTTGGGGTAGAAATAAAACCCCTAAATTACTTGACCGTGCACTTGCGCGTACACGTTAAGAAATCGCGTCAATTTTTTGGCGCCGTTGCCAGGGACATCGGTAGATTATTTAGTTTGGAGATAGTTTAGAGTACTTCTATTTTAGTTTTTATTTTGTTTTCTTTTCTATCTCTGTGCTTCACGAGTGTCTTGTGAGTTTGTTTTCTCAGGAACACAGGAAGCAAGAGATTCTACTAAGCATGTGGAGCGAAGACTATTATTTTGCCCCCCCCCTACTTTTTCTACGTCAGGGGTAACCATGAAGAAGATGATGCATGCATAAGTTGGTGCTATCGATGCGGCATTTATCATGATAACAGCGACCCATGCCGAGTTCACCCACCCCAACTCCTTCAGCAGTCAGAAGAGGATTCACGGACAACAATGGAGCTTTTGTGGGAGATGATAAATTTAAATACGAAAAAAGTTGAGGAATTGGAGATGACAGTGGCAAGGTTATCATTTTCACAAGAGCCCCAAGTGGAGGCCATGCCACACATTGAGACTCAATCCGAGCCTCCATCACCACCACCACCACCACAAGAGAATGAGCCACGAGCTACAGTTGTGGACGAAGAGGCGTCTGAGTCGAGCGAAGAATGCAGTGTCCATAAACCAGTTGTGGACTTTTCCATTTATGAGGACTCCGACTCTGATTCAGAATGGGGTTGACCTGTGTGTCCAAGACGGGAGGACCAACCATATTTGAGCCAAAACCTCCGGCTATCTCACATCCTTGGCATGAGTGGGAAGACACCAATATTGGAAGCATGTGGTGAGCTGATGAAGAAGTTGATGAACCACTTGTTCCGCATACCTATTGAGGTAAAATCCCCTACTCATAATTTTGAAGAATTCTCCATATCTCATACTTCCTCCGTTTCTTCTCTTTCTCTATGCTTTTACTTTTTGACTCGTATCCGGGTCACTTTAACGGGGTGATTTGATCGCAAAACGATACAACATTTTGATAATTTTTTTCACCATGTTATAGAACAACTTTTACTCTACAACACCATGAAAAAATTGTCAAAATATTAGATCATTTTTGCATCCAAATCACCGGGTCAAAGTGATCCTGTGAATAGTGACAAAAGTCAGAACGTAGAGAAAGAGAAGAAACGGGGGAAGTGTTAATAAAGTCTGTGATGAGTTGGAAAGACTTGTGTATAGAAATTCTTATGCGGAAGGGCATCATGAGAAACTTTCAATTTCTTGTCATATTAGCAATTCTATTAATGATCTACACGCCATAGTCAAGAAATTTGAAACCAACAAGTGTGGGGGTGTGAATGACTTACATGTCCTAAATGAAGAGCATCGAGAGCATAAGAGGTATTATTGGGATGTGTTCATGGAGAGAGGATTATACAAGCTCGTTAGTACTTTGTGGAAGTTAATCAAAAAGATCAACTGCAAGATTAAAAGATTTAACTTCCAGAACTCTCCACCATCGTCAAAGCACAAGGGTGCACTTGAGAAGAAAGTACAAGAGAAGATATGGTGGAAGAAGAAGAAGTGGAAGGATAAAGCTGCCTCCACGATCCGTTTCATTTGAGGTAACGGGGTCGGGCTGTCGACCTTAAATTACAAGCGCTTCTTGGGAGGCAACCCAATGTAGAGTAGGATGTTATTAGCTTTATTTCTGTTTAGTTATACATAATTGATTTTGAGAGGTGAGAGAGAGAGGATGATGAGTAACCAAGTGTATGCAGGTGATTTTAGCAAAAATTCTACCCATGTGTGCCACAACACATTTGACCCACATGGGGACTCGTGAGGAAGTTGGGGATTTTTCGTGCGCATTGCCCGCAGTATGGAGCAATCTACCCCGGTGTGCAAGGCACACACGACCTTAAGGGAGCTACATTGTAGCATGTTGTGGCTTGGGGATTGCTCAGGTGATCATCATCGGCGCGAAATTGTAAACGGTCCACATGACTCCTTCGTGTTGTAGTTTCGTGGACACGGTGTCCATGTAGGTACGGGCACCACATGTATCTCTAACTCTCTGAGCTTCTACGTTTGAGCAATAGTTGTTGAGATCCACCGTCGACACATTTAAGCGAGGAAAACTCCTAGTTGATCTCTTAATTCGTTGAGGACAACGAATCGCTTAAACGTGGGGTGGGGGGGGGTGTTCTACTTTCGCTAGCCATGCTTTGTCTTGCATTAACCTTGTTACATGTAATTTGTGTAGTATTGTGTTAATTTGGTTAGTGTAGGGTGTTAGTGTCGTATTGTGCTGGTTTTAAATTTATGCATTGTTAGCACGTTTACTTTATTGAGTCCCCCTGCCCAAAATTTGTGGTTAATCGAGTTGCCCAGTTACATAAAGAGTGAAAAAATATGATAAAATTATCAAAAATAAAAAAACATAAAAAAATAAAAAAATTGAAAATTCTTAAAAAATAAAAAAAATTGAGTTAAGGGCAATTGATGAAGCTTCAAACTATAGAGAGAGTTCAGTGAAAGAGTCTCAATGAATAGGAAGCACCGTACTAGGGAAAATCTTACTTTTTAGTATTTTACGCATCGGCTTCACGAAAGGAAGTCCCGGGTATTTAGGTAAAAGTTGAATGTAGATTGTGGGCATACCTTTAGTTCCTATATTGTGCTAGGAGGATTTAGTTCTAAGGAGTTGAATAGTCTGTTTTCACTGGAAACTTGTGGCCTCTTGAAAACTGGGGTGGATCATTGTGTAGAGTTAGTTTCATGTGGTACGTTGCTCTATGCCTAAGTGAAGTTATGAAGTGTACACCACCATCCTTAAGGCGGTTTCAAGAGCTAACCGAAAAAGCCCACTCTTAGTTGCTCTACCTGCACGACTGAAAATAAGAGGAAGAGAATGAAAAACAAATGAAAATCTTCTCTTGGATTAGATAGGGTGAACAGCCCAATGTGCCCCCGTTCGCGTGGAGAATTCGGATTCAAACCAATTAGAGTGTCTAAGTAAAATTAAAGTCCAGTCGTATTACACGGAGTTGTGTCTCCCATCACTGGGACAATTTGCATTCAATGCAATAACGGCTAAGAGGGTCTAAAAAACTCATATGACTTGGCGACGAAAGACTAGCATAGGACTAAGGGTACCTAGACCCTCTGAGCTAAAGGACGTGCCCGGATCTTGGATTGAGTTTGGTGGATGTTTTGGGACCCCTAAGTGAGCTTGTGCACAGGATCATTGTATTTTTAATTCCTTGTTGCGGTTGTATGAATTGCAAAAGAGACTTGTGATAGCTTGATGATTCTGGTTCGTGATAGCAAAATTTCCCATCTCATATGACAAATAAAAAATGTGCGTTTTTTGATTCTTGCATTTTTCTATAATCTAGTTGCATTGTATAGTCATGTAGATTACATTCTGTATGTGTGTTGTGTGTGTCACATGGGTAGTTTTATGAAATTCGGTGGATTAAAACGTAGTGTAAGGTTTGATTTCGCTCGGGCCGCGCAAAAAGGTAGTGTGGGGGATAACTCTCTATTAGATTTATATGTCTTGAACGTTTTGTATCTTTTTGCGTGATTTCCGGGTTGATAATCTTAGTCTTACACTATGATTAGAGAGAAAACATAGAAGTTTAGCTCTAGACGTTAGTTTGTTAATACTAGTGTTTCTTGTATGATTTTATATATTTTTATCTGGTTTGATCGCACGGGTTGTGTTTCGTGTTGTTTTGGCAGGAAACGGAGCTTGCGAGATGAAGCGGAGAAGGAAAAACGCGCGTTTGAGATCTTTCGGGAGCTAAACGGAGAATAAATTAAAAAATAAATGGTGAAAAAACATGGAGAAGGGAGGCAAGTTTCATTTGATCAAGTTTTTGTAATGACACTTTGCATCATTTGGATATACCAAGTTATAGGGTGGGTGAAAAAGTCAACTTAGAGAAAGAAAAGAAACAGGGGGGGGGGAATTGGATAAATACTAGTCTGTGAAATGCTCTTTGACACTTGGTTGAATTGGTCTTTGAAAAATACCCTTCAATTTAAACTCTAGGTAACAACTGTTGTTAGCAGGCAAGCAAGTGGGTAGGGTCTACATTGGGTATCTCTTGTCTGCTTCTCTCTCTCTCGTCTCCAAACACAGGGTATCTTTCGTCTTATTCTCTCTATCGTCTCCAAACACGGGTATCTCTCGTCTCCATCTCTCTCTCGTCTCCAAACACAGGGTATCTCTCGTCCCAAAAAGCAAGTGATGACATGTGGAGATTTATCAAATGAGTCTGCTATCCCTGTCACCTCAAAACAAACCCTAAAAACGTGTACTCTCTCTCCAACATTGAATTGTTTCTATCTACCTCAACCTACCAAATACAGTTGAATTTACTCCAACTATAAACTTTATGAATGTATACCTTAAACTACTCAAGAATATGGCTATTTGTCACTCTCATTGGCTCAAGTTCTCCCATAGAAGTCTCTCATTTGTCTGTACAAGTCTTTCTCTTTCCCTACTTTTGTTCTTCAGCTACGGTAAAAACTAAAACTCTCATCTCTGTGCTTTTGTCCTTGTTATATGTTGATAACAATACTCTAAAATGTATGGTATTCTCATTTTTTGCTTTCATCCTTCAAATATGTTCATCACATTACTCTAAAATATAGGCTAGGTTCGTTATATTGCTTCTCTGTTCTTCATTATGTGTTTGATGTGTGTTGTTGTATGTGGAGAGACTGGGATGAGTAGATTCATCGTCTCTGTCTTCTCATACGACTGAGACGAGAATTATGCTCGTACCAGTCTATCACATGCACAACTGGGAAGAGCAAGACCTACCAGGCTGGGACGAGTAATCTCTCGTCAGGCATTTAAATCACAGACGAGAGATGACTCGTCCCAGTCTGGCATGTGATAGACTAGTACGAGTAAGATACTCGTCTCTGTCTTTTTTGAGAAGACAGAGACTAGCACATTCTCGTCTCAGTCTTATGAGAAGACAGAGACGAGCATACCCTAAACCATAAACCCTGAAATCCTCTTATCTCTCATCTTGAAAAACTGGTATTCAATATTGTTAAAAATGTTAATTGTAAGTCCTAAACCATATAATCATGTAATCTAAACTATAAACTCAAAATTCTATAATCATCATCTCTTAATCATGTAAAGCCTACGCCTTATACATACCATTAAAGCATATATCATGTAACCAAAATCCTACATTTGTGGACACTAAACACTCAAACCAACTAAGTATCATTCCTATAGCCACTAAATGTGTTATTGAATTATGTTAACCCATCAGATCAATAAACCAACAACACACGTAAAGCTCTAACCCTAAACCCTAAGGCATGTAAACCCTAGATCATAAAACCTAAAATCCAAAAATTGCGGAAACTAAACACTAGAACATCTAAGTATCATGACTATGCCTACTTAAAGTGTTATTAAATAATATTAATCCCCCTCAGATCAATAAACCTGAATCCCTAAATCATTGATCATCTTAACTAAACCCTAATATTTGTACACTTCAGTATCATTACTAAATCCAAGACTGGGACGAGTGTGTGCTCGTCTCAGTTACCAGACGAGGTCATCACTCTTCCCAATGTTGGCGGTCCTGCTCGTCCCTGACACAAGTAAAGAGCATTCCATAATGAATCACTAAGACTAGGACGAGTGTGTGCTCGTCCCAGTCTGAAATAGCAGTTATCACTCGTCCCAGTGGTGGTGGTCCTTCTTATTCCTTTCTTCTCGAACAAAAGTTAAGAACATTTTGTTACTCATCAGATGGTGGGTATGATGAGAGAAACACCTTTTTACTTTCTCAGACCAAACCCTAATATCATCCGAACCCTAAAATCATTCTCTCTCTCCCTAAACACTAAACACTAAAATCATCTAAACCATTAACACTAAACCATAAACAGTAAACCCTAAAATCATCTAACCAATGTGCTATATTGACATGTAGAAATGGTGAGAAAATTAATGTTCCGTGCTGTTTGGAATGGTGAATGGACGCGTGCCGAAGGTAGACACACATACATAGGTTAGGCAGTGAAGAATGCAGTTTTCAAGATAATCCAAGGCATTACCGTCGAATCTTTGGAGCATGAAGTTTCGGTTAGAATGGATACAGATTGTCCGCTTACCAAAAAGGTGGTCTTATGTTATCATTTCCAATTTCCAGATGCTAACTTGATCGAGTCTAATATACTCACTAAATATTAAGAAATCAAAGATATATTTGATACTACGGAAAATGGATCTATTGTAACCATGTACGTCACGTTAAAGGATTTGGTGGATCAACCATACATAAATGCTGACGTTGGTGACCAGGATTCTGTGGATCAAAGTGAAACCCTTAACAATCAGTTGGTTCCTTTGACCCCCCCCCCCCCACATACCGTAAAGATTACTTTCAGGATGTCGAGATACTCGCCGAGGATCATGACGAAGACAGGGTAGCATATAATGCAATAGATCTCACTCCATCGTCTTCGGTTCACCGTAACGACATGGTGCAATTAGCTGACAAAGATATGATTGGCACACATGAATCAATGGAGAAACTAATCTTGCATTGGCCATTGTTGTGGTAGACTATTCAGGGAGTCGTGGACAGACTGGTGAGGGAAGGTTTGACGGTCGGGAAATAGAGATGAAAGGTTTGTATACTGGTAAGGCGTTATCCCACCATATCAGAAAGGTTGATGGTGCAAAGAAATGGACTTTTTACGTTCATAAGCGAGACCAGACTCGATTTATACTGCGCTGCTTGAATGCTGAATGCAAGTGGAAGGTTGGGGCGTACAAGCATAAAGATTCCGTGCACTACCAGGTGAGGAAACATAACCCCATTCACACATGTACCGCAAGCAGCGTAGATGGAAAGCACCGTAACATTAATTGCGAGGTTGTCGCGCTGGAATTGCAGGGAATGATGGGGAATCAAAAAATACACCCACAATCAGTGAGGTATAGAACATCGCCTTAGATCTAGGAAGTAAAATATCGTACTAGGGGGCGTGTATGCGTGTCAAAGGGCCAAACAGATGATCGAGGGTACTCGTGGTCAAAATTACGCCTATCTTCCCGCGTTCATGTATTTTTGTGAAATCTTGAACCATGGTACTTTATGGGATATGGGAGTGGACAAAGGTTATGTTTTCATGTACTGCTTCCTTGCGTTTGGCGCACAAATTCAGGGGATACCGTATATGAGACCCGTAATTGTCATCGATATGTCGCACATGAAGAAAGAACCACTGCAATTGGTCGTATGCACAATGGTTGATAGCGACAAAAAGTGCTATCCCATTGCATGGGGACTAGTGGACAAGGAGAACACCCCTGCATGGACTTAGCTCTTAATCAAACTGAGCTCAATTCGCAAGGATCACGAAGAGTTGACGTTCGTTTCAGATCGGCACCAGGCTATCATTAAATCAAGGCGGTGTACCCCTTATCCAACCACTTCAACTACTGTTACCATTTGAAAATGAACGCTCTGTCGCATTACAATACACAGAAGTGGGTGCCTCATTACCACGATGCGGCACATACATTTGATAGGGTGGCCTGTGATTCACATCTGACAGACATGGGTATTGAGTGCGACCGTGAAAACAGCGTTAACAAAAAGACCGCCGACGTTACTTACGGGATGTCGGTCTAGAGAAGTGGGCAAGGTCGTATTGCAAAACCGCACGGTTTAAGATGCTTACATCCAACCATGCAGAGTATATTAACTCGTCCCTGCTGGCGCCGCGGTCTAACAAAGCTCTTACAATGTTCTCCCAAATATGCGACCAACAAATCGACTGGCACCTCACAGAACGAAACCTGGCTATTGACATGGGAAACTCCCACTTGACTGCAAAAAGGGAGAAAAGAATGTTGAGCCGCGCTGTAAACTGTATAGGTTTTCGCGTGCGACCAATTACAGAGTCTTTGTATGAAGTCCGCGGTAATGATCATAAAACTCATACAGTGGAATTCAAACCAGGACATTGCCTCGGAACCTGCACGTGTGGCAAATACCAACAGATGTTGTTCCCGCGTGTACATGTGTGCTTGTGCAACAAAACTCAGGAAACTTGGCTGTTACGATGTCGACCACGATATGGAGGTCATGTACGACCACAATAACGTGTTCTATTCACTGGACTACTACAAAAAGGCTTATGCGAGTACAATTAAGACTCCTCCCAACCCAGCAATGTGGGACACAAGCGAAGTACCTGCACACATAAGAAACTGTCGCCCACTTCCACCGAATAAAGGGGTAACAATTGGGAGGGACAAGGAGAAAAGACACGAGCCAATGGTCGAAACTGTGCGTGAAAAGAAGCGAGGAACGGGAACGTACGGATGTAGCCATTGCCATGTAAAAGGGCATACGATAAAAAAAATCCCCCAATTGAAACATAAATATTGTGATAGAAGCCATTGTTCGTTCTTTGTAATCACACGTTTGCAACTTCTTCCGATGATTGCGCAGTCAATATATCTTTTGTTTATACTATTTTCACTTTTTTTTTTCTTAAAAAAAGTATGTAAATTATTACATTTTTTAAATTTATCCAAATTATTACATTTTATACAAATAATGCAAATCATGATAGCTTTCAAAATGTATCCAAATCGTTACATTTTTCTAGAATACATGTAATAATTTGGATACATTTTCAATGTATCTAGAAAATGTACCCAACTTATTACATTTTGAAACATGCAAAACTTAAATACTTACGTGCACAAGAACCTGTAGAATGCTCCTCCCGTCTCTTCATCTACCCACTATTTCTACATCTATAAAGCCACTGATGTATTCTCCAAACTCATCCTATTAGAAATGGCAAAGAACAGCCCACCAAAGGACTGGGAAATCCACATAAGTGATGATGAGGACAAAACCGAGGAGGAAGAATCTGAAGAATCTGAAGAAAACGAAGAATCTGAACACAAAGATGAAAAATTGCCTTCATTTGTTGCTAAAGGGGTTCAGAAACAACTCAATACTCAGATGATGGAGAAGAAGAATATGAAGAAGACACGGTGGCTTACTTTGGTTCAACGGAGAAGACGCCGACGAAGAAAAGAAAGAGAGCCGACTACTGTAGTGATGAGGAATGGAGTTTCGATGGAATGTAATCTCTTTTTCAAGTTTTAATGTCAATGAAATTCCTTTTTCTCCAGTTTTCGATCATTTTTAATTGTTGACTATTCATCTTCTTCAGTTTTGGGAAAAAAATAGTGTTCGTGTCCAACGAGCAATTGACTCGTCCCTGTATTTCTTGCTCGTCTCAGTGTTACCAATTTATTTCAACTCTGAGACGAGTAAATAAAACTGGGACGAGAATAAACTGGAACGAGTAATACTGGGACGAGCAATGAAATCTCACGTCCCAGTCGTTAAGAAGAGAGAAGAGAGAGTTTTGTTTTAAAAAGAAGGTTAATTAAGAGAAAATTGAGTTAGTTACACTTGTTAACCTAAATTGAGGTCAACAAGTAAACAAAGACCAATTCGCCAGACGGGTAGCACGCCAATTCTTTCATAAATAGAATGGTATTTCTTTTTTTCCCTCTCTTTCCATCCTGTTTCTCTATCTAAATTACAAACAGATCCCAGCTCGATCAACATATGCAGATGGATCACTGAAAATAAAGAGTAGAGTAATGAATGGGGATCTATTTTGGCAGAGCTTCGATTCCACATAATCGATTGTTTGCAAAGCAAAGTCTCCTTCACAAAGAGGACGGGGAATGAATCAGCTCATGAGATGGCAACAAAAGGTCTCGAAGTCAAAGAGGTTTTGGTCTACTGGGTTTCTCCGCCGACATTCCTGCTACCGGCGCTTCACAGAGATGAAAATCACTTGAGTAGATAGCATAAGCTCTATAGATGAGCTGTTTATTCATTAACTTTGTTGGATCTTTTTTGTAATGTTTTATTTTGGGCTTTATGTTTTACCCACTTCCAGTTTGGGGTAATGATCCAGTTACCACCCCCAGTTTCAAAACCCTCATATTAACACCTCCGGTTGTTGATCGATTGCAATCTACAACTGGGGAAAATTTTCCATCCAAAACATAACTCCGTCAGGGACATAAGCGTCCATTAGAAAAGCAAAATTAAAATATAAAAACAAGAAGAACAAGTGAACAAACTAAAGGGAAAAAATGAAAAAAATAAAAGAAAAAGAAACACGAAGAAGAAAAAAGTGAGGAGGGAAGAAGATGATCGGGAAAAGAAGAAGAAGAAGATGAGTTAGAGAGTAAACCCCACCCCGATTCTTCTTCCCCACCCTCCATCTCCGTCTCCATCTGCAACTCTGATTAATCTTCCCAACTCTCTCTCATAAGATGAATCAGATCAAGAAGACCCAGAAATCTCCGATCTGTTCTTCTCTTCCGATCTGTACTTCCCACCATGAAAGCTTGGGTTCGGGGATTCAAACATGTACGGCGGTGGTTGTTCTAAGCCGATCTACCCTCCTCTCCGTTCCTCTTGTTCGAAGCTGCCGCCGACGTCGACGAAGGTGAAACGGCGGGTTACAGCTGCAGAAACGGTGTTGGCGATGGATTTTGCGGTGACGGTGGTGGCGGCGCTGTTCTCTCTCTCCCTCACTGTGTTGTGGTTGCAGGAATTTATGGAGGGTGGGCTCGATTTTTGTTGCTCGAACTCAGTTTTTCAATGGGTTTTGAATCGGACACGACCAAAATAGGACTTGGGATCTTAGTAGTGGTCAGTGTCTTTGTTTAATCCATGAGGATTTTTGTTAATATGTGTTTGTGGTCTGTTTTGGCTCTCTGTACCAGAGATGTAATGGTGGTCTAGTTATTGGTGAAGATGAGTCTCTGTACCATCTCTCTGTTGCTGAAGTCAGGGATGCATTGGCCGAGTGGTTTGTTCGTTGAAGGATGCTGGTAGTAGTAATGGCAGGTGGCGGTGGTGGTAGCGATGATGGTGATTGTGGGCTGCCGGATTCCGAGCTATGAATGGTGGTGGCGACGGCGGTGGGTTGTCGGATTCTGGGATATGGTGGCGGTGATGGTGGTGTTACAGCAAGGCTGGTGGTTATATTCTTGGTGTTCATATTTTTGTTGTTGGACCACTTTACCCCTCAATTACCGTTAACTAACGAAAAATTTGGGACGGAAATGATCCCAGTTGTTAATTGCAAGCAATAAGCAACCGGAGGAGGTAATAAGTGGGTTTCGATATTGGGGGTGGTAACTGAATCATTACCCCAAACTGGAAGTGGGTAATAAGTAATTGACCCTTTATTGTATCATGTGGTGATGTGGGTAAGATTTTATGTCCTCCCACTATTTTGGGTTGGAAACCCATTGTAATAGTATGCGGAGTTTATACCACCCTAACTACAGGGTATGCACCTTTTATGAAAAATAAATAAATAAATCCCAGCTGTAAACACCAAGTAGATGTATGAGACTAAAATATAGAATAAATAAGGGGGAGAAAATTATACAAAAACAAAAAGGAAAAGGAAAAGGGAGATTACCTATTTAAGGGCCCAGAAGCGCCCCAGTTATGAAGTCGGCTCGAGCTTTTCCCCCAAACATCTCTATAATTTATAAATCGACGAGCGTATTCAATTCGGCCTCGAAAAATATCTCTCTCTGTCGCAATTATATATACCGATCCTATCTGAAGAAGAGGTGCAGAGGGTAGGGTTCATCACCTTCGATTCAGGTTCAAGAATATTTCTCTGTTTAAATTATGTACCACTAGTGAGTGTTATTCTTAGATCAAATCAACTCAAAGGGCGAATCGTCCAAGTACGGTAGTAGATTGACATACGAGAAGAAGAAATCAGGAACAACAGAGGGTAGATGTAAGCGGAGAAAGTTGGAAGAAAGGTTGAGTTGGATAGATAAGGCTGGTTTCTCAATAGTTGCAGCATCTGATTTGGATCATTCGGCCGCCTACAATTCCGTACCTGTATTGTATATTCGCACGTCCATCAGAGATGCTGGTAAATCGCCATGTCAGTGGTATGCCATTCCTCCCCCACAAGATTTGGAAGTTGCTCAAATAGAACCACCACCTACGAGGAAGAGGATGGAGAAGAAGCATGAGAGGACTCCTCATGTCTCGCCGGTATTTGGTAAGTTGCCTGCGGATGTCCTCCCCAATGGAGTGACCGTAGCTATGTTACCTCGTATCTACTTGATAGGCGGTACCTGCCATGGTCTAGGTGGTCCAAGTAGACAAGTTTTCTCTTATGATATTTCCGCTCCCCATAAAGGTTGGCAGAAACGACCCAGCCTAATATGGGCCAGAGCTTTCCCGTATGCTGTTGCACTGGACGGGAAAATCTACGTTTTTGGCGGCATGGTTGATACGTCTCGATATGACATTGCGCCTTATGTTGAGGTTTATGATCCTGAACTTGACAGATGGGAAGCAGTGTTCGGGGGTGGTAGCATGATAGAGGTTGTGTTCCCTGGCCATGTTGTGTTCATGGATCAATACGGAACCAAAAACATTCTGGTTCGCGCTAATTGTGGTGATAGTTTCTACACGTTTAACACATCTGCCAACTCGTTCACCCTGCGGGAGCGTGTAAACTACCGGGGCGAAGCTAGTGCCGTAGTTGATAATATTCTTTACATTTACGATCAAGGCGATATCATGGCTTATGATTTAATCAATGGTGAATGGTTACATGACCCTGTCCATGGCTTAAGTGAAGGAACCGAGCTTCCTATTTATTATGAGTGTGCTGAGAAACCTGTTCTGCTTCACATTGGCAACAGAAGGCTATGCATAATTTATGCTTACGTGGAAAACTTTAAGGATCCCCAATATTTGATACTTACTTGCTCAATCTTAAGAATGACTCGGCGGACATACAGCGGAAAAGCTATCCTTCATGCATCCTTGGAGTCATTTAGACGCTACATCGTCCCGGGAAGTCGTTTGCATGAGTGCCTCATTCTCTAGGTCTTCAATTCTAGTTTACATTTGGTTGTAAGTTAGGTTATTTGCAAGCTATATGAATCCATTGAAAATTTGCACATGGGTGCTAGCTCATTGGCAGAGTGTTTGAAGCCCCCGCATGAGGTCCCGGGTTCGAACCCGGCTATATGATGTAATTGTCAAAAAAAGAAAAAGAAAAAGAAAGAAATCCAATGAAATTGACTCTCGTTGCTCATTATGAATATAATTTCGTTGTTTAGTCGATGGTTTGCTGCTCATTATGAATATAATTTTGTTGTTTAGTCGATGGTTTGCTCAATAATTGTATTTTGGCTGGGGTACCACTTCAGATCATAGATCGTGGATCATTTGATGCAAATAACATTTGAATTAGCATATCCCTGAATGTGCATCTAGGTTGAATTGGGATGTTAAGTTACCAGGACTTGCGTGTGGGTGTCATGTTGGTTGTGTATCATAATCAGTTCTCCTAGATGAATTTTAGGTTTCGGAGACTAGGCAAAGAGGTGTCCAAATTTGGGGCATATGGGTGGGGATATAGGTTAAATGTGATTACTTTACAGATTGTATATATATTGTTCATTTAGTATGAACATATATAATACATTCGCATGTTCTATTTTTGTGTTTCTCCTAAAGCTACTACTTTATTAAGTTGTCATTTTGGGTTGCACCATGATTTAGGTGTACTAGTGGCATCAGGTGTTTGTTCTTGTAGTTGCATTGCATTGGTTTGGAATGGTTTATTGCTGGTGATTATTGGTTTACTGTTGAGTTCGCAGCCGAGCTTCAAAAAGGATCAGTATTGTCTTTTTTTTTTTTTTTTTTTTTTTTTTGGTTTTTAGGTCCTGGTTTTGATTGGGTTGTACAAAGCTGTGATGATAGCTCTGAAGCTCGCAATTTGGACTGTGATTTGATTTCTTATCTTGGTGGGGCAAATCCGAGGACGATGATCTCTCCGTTTCGCAGCCATGTTTGTGTCAGCGCTCTTTTTGCATTGAAAGATCTGAGCCTTTTTTAAATGTTCCCCTTCTTGAGAATGGTCATATGGTTTGCGTGTATGGTGGGCCAAGTCTGAGGTTTACTGTTATGGTCACTGTATTTGCCACCCATACAATATATTGCTGTATCTTTTCACTTCGGAGCATGGCTACTGCATCAAAGATTGGCATGTCTTGCCGCTCCGTCGCTGAGAAAGAAGGCTTCACCCGGCGAGAAGGGGATGCTTCGTTGCCGTTGCAGTCCCTCAACATCGCCTCCGGTTTGCTAGAGTTCTTCTTCGTCAAGACATGGACTGGGTTTTACTCTAAATTAGGATTTTCGTCTCAGCCCTTTACGAGACAGGAGAACACTGTCATTCAGACGCGCGTGGTCATTCGTCTCAGCCTTGCCTGCAGCGGTAAATTACTTTGCTACAGACTTGACATTTCCACTTGCCTGTGTGTGTATGTGTATCTAATCTTCTATCTATCTATCCTGTCTCTGTTGGACCAATTGTTTGGAAATCATGGTAGTGTTGTGACTTGTGAATTCGTAGTTTGGAGACAATATCTCATGAAGCATATGTGGAACTGAAAAGGAAATGAATTGAGGAAGGGTGTTGATATTGCTTAGAAGTTATAAATGAGACGGGGTTGAATAATCAGTAATGGCCATTTTGGGGGAATACAGTTATGATGGGGGCGCCATTGCAACTTTTGAAGGGGGACAACTTAGGTTAGGTGCACCCAAAACGTTTCAAACTATCAAAAAACTAATTAATGAAATTTAAACTTAGAGAAGAACAGCTGGAATTGTGGACATACATATGAGACATTAGGTTTTCTTATTTGCTAATGTTTTTAAAGAGTATGCTACTCAGAGAATATGTTCACTTTTGATTTGTGAAGTGAACTTCTCAAGCTTAGTACCCTATCATATCGTGAGTACAACCATTATGCTGGGTGATATCTTGAACTGAATTGCTTCCCTTGGAGCTGTTAGTTCAGCTATCCTGCTCATAGTGGCGGATCTTTCAGGGATTAACGTGGCAAAGCTCGAATATTCTGCTTCCAAATTACCCATTGTCAAAAGCAAAGAAGGAAAAGCTTTGTGTTTTTATGATTTATGTTACATGAGGTTAAGTGTTGCCTTCATTGGGTTAATGGGATTAGTAGAGGAAAAGAAATGTTCTTGTCACTGGGTTTTGGTGTACTTTGAGATGCCGCGGGAAGTCGAAAATTGATCTGGTGCACTTCTTTCTGGCCGAGTTTTGTTCTGTTGATGAGCAATGGTAGTTGGGCTATAGTGAGTTTTGTTGGCGTTTTTGGTGGGAAATTGAATCAGCATCCGGTGCTGTACGCATTTATGTGAGAGGCTGTGATCATAGTTTTCTAAACTATGCAATTTTGCTACGATATGATATCTGTTTTGGCAAGGAAACTAAGAAAGAGAATAATGTCTCTGTTCCAGCCATAGCACTGTCACCGTAGTGTGTCTGCATTCACAGATCTGAGCCTCGTGGGAAAACATACTGCTTCCTGAATTTTGTAGTATCAATTGTACCGCTTTTGCCTGAAACAAAAGATTTTGAATCTGATCTTGGAATGGAGTAGGTGGTAGTATTATGTTGCCGTAATCTCAACAAGTGGAACCTTCAGTCGTTCTCGAAAAACATGCTGCACAAATAAGAGATTCCGTTTTTACTCCATTTTTTTGGTTGCGGGATGAGGAGGATGTTGAAAAATTAAGTCAGCATACAGATGCAGATCAGGCGATGGGTACACCAATAAATGCTCCTTGCTTTACACCTAAAGGACTCAGAATGGTGATAAACCAGCAAATTTAAGTCTTCAACTGATATATCAAGCTGAAATCACTATAATATAGACATTTTGAAAATTTGCAGAAATGTGTCCAGTTATTCACCCTCAAGTGATACTGATTACATGTGCCCATTTCAAGCTGATAATGATGGTTCATGAATAGAATTAAAGAGTTCAGTCTATGCAAATACGTTTGAGTTTCTAAATTACTTGAAATTTCATTTGTTTGATTCAGTAGGGAACAAATATCACTGTCGGTGATGCTGATTGCTTTGACAGTGAGATGTTTGAATGGACACGCCCAACAAACTACCATGGTCGCAATTTCGTTGGGTTTGAACTGGTCATCCGATCAATTTTCCTCTAATTAGGCAACCATGTTCCAGGGACTTAAAAATCCTTTGTTATAAATCCGTTTTGAGTTATTCTTGGCTCCGTGAAAACCTTGAACTAACCCCTACAGGTCCCATTTGAATTGTCCCGATCGATTTAGACTCTAACATGCCCAAATTTGAGCTTGAAGTTTCTTCTCTTCGTGTTCTGGACAACAATGTTCTTGACCTGCAAATTCATCTCAACTTTGTGACTTTATATAGAGTCCAAAATTCAACCAATCTCAATATAACTCTTGCTGTGAATTCTTGGGATGTTTTGCTACAACTCTCATCTTAATTTGGTCTCGAGAATCCGTGTCTAGCACCCCCGAATTCGAGGCTAAAGTTGGTGTTGTGGATGTGTAAACTAACAAGCTTAAAATCTGGTTTAAGTATGGAGTTTTAGGTTGATTTTTTCCAACTTTGTGAGTGGATATCTTGATATGTATTTAGTAAAATCAAACCCTTATTTCCAACTTGTAGATGGTTGTGAGAGCTTCGTATCCATGTCTTGAGTGAATTACCACACATTCTTAATCTCATTGAAACCTAGATTGAAAATGATGCTCGTATGAACTTTGAAATTGTCTATACTCTAAATACTCTCTAAGTATTGAGGCTGACATAAATAGTTGTTTTCAATTGATCATATCTCCTGGATTACCTATTAAAATTGTTACATGTTTTCCTCTATACTTCATCTAAATACTCCATATCATCTTCCATGAGTCTGTTACTTATTCCTCGTGGATTTTTCTCAAATCTTTCTCAAAGTGGCTAAGTAACTATTTGGTTAAGAAATGAATTTCAAACTGTTTAGTTCTGTCAACCATGACTCTCTGTGTATCTATTGAAACTGCATTATGCTTTCTCCTATGAGAAGTTGGCTAATAATACTCAAAATCATTCCTAGAGTAGCTTCTCATATCCTTGATACATTTTTCAGTAATCAATTTCAAAGTGGCTAGCTTGAAACGGTCTAAACTCTCAATTATATTTTAATTGTTTGACTGCAGTTTTCCTATCAACTTTGACCGATCCTTTCTCCTTAAATTCTCCGATTTATTGAAAGTACAAATATGATTCGGAAACCCCAACCTTAAATCTTCAAAACCCAAATCTCAGTTTCTCAAATCGCTTCTTCATTGGACCAGAAACTGATTGTGAAGTTGACTAGTTGAGAATACCTCTTCTCACCTTTGGCTATCTATTTGACTCATCGGATGGCTTAATTTACCAGAGCATCCTTTTGGAAAATTGTACAGAATCAAATTTCAAGTCGACGGGTCAAGTTTGACTTTCTAAAAACCCCAGTTTAGTTGAGTTGTCTATGAGGGGTTCAATTTCTTCAGTCAAACACTCAATCGATGCATGGCATGAACTCATGTCTCTGTGACAGTTTTATGACATCTGGAATCCAATTTTTTCTATCTGGACTTAAGCGTGATTAATCACACTGAAACAGAGACTAATTGTAATTTAGTTAAACCTCGGGGAATTGAGTGAAAATAACCAGAGCTTGAGGTTCAAGCCTAAATGGACAACTATGTGACTAAGGAGACTTATGAGACATGTCAACTAGGCATAAGGGTTTAGGGACAGTCAAGGACTGTACTTATAAGACTGAGACTTTAGGGCAAACACAAATTTCTCCGTCAGTGTAAGAGAGAGGTTTTGCATGTTTTCTTATTGAGGGAGTTAGAATTTTTTTTTTTTGAGATAAAATATTTTTTCGTCAACCGGATTTGAACGTGGGACTTCATGCAGGGACTTCCAACGTTCTACCATTTAAGCTACCACCGTAGCTGCAGGGGAGTTAGAACTTTTAAGGCTAGTTATGAATATTTTATTTTTTATTTTTTTGCAAAGAAAGCTGAATTATATTAATCAGGCAGATAAGCATTAAACCAGAGGCCAAGCCATTTAAGAAAAAAACTAACGAAACCTCACACTTTCCCACTAACATCATGGGCTAGCTCTTCATGAATGAAACACGGTGGATCAGCAACAAATGAGCCACTGTGTTATCCAACCGCCTCACCACGTCAATAGCTTCGCCACAGCACCGATTGATCACTCTATGAAGCTCATTCACAAACCACCCGAGCTCATTGTTCACTGGTTTCTTCTATGAACTCTGAGCCAAAAGCTTTGAATCTGTTTCCACAAGTAGGCTTTGCGATGACAAGCTTCTGAACCACCGGAGTGCACTTTGAAAAGCTGCCGCCTCATTTGCCATCGAATCTCCCATCAGCTCCACTTGCCCACACATCGCCGCCACAAAGCCACCATAATGATCACGAACCACACCACCGATCCACGCAACCCCCTTCTCAGCATCAACGTCAACGTCCGAGTTTAATTTTAGCACCCCAATCGGCGGCGGTAGCCACTTATCAGGATCGACCATCACCGCCGCTAACCTCTGAGTTTCTAATTTAACAGATAAGTCAAATTCTTCCACATACATCATCGCCTCATCTATAATTGTGTCCTATTCAAACTTCACACCCTTCATCACTAACTTATTCCTTATTCTCCATCTGAGCCAGTCAATCGTGAAGAAAGTTCTCATGTCTAGGGGTTTTAAGTCCAAGGCAACAGACATCTCAAAAGTCCGATTCAGCCTTTTGGAAATAACAATGGTGATTCCAGAGGACATCCAAGCAGTTCTTGTTGCTCTACATTCAAAAAACAAATGCTGGAGATCTTCCTTTGCTCGTTCACAACATTGGCACCAAATAGGTACATGCATACTCCTTCTAATGAGATTCTGCTTTAAAGGAAAATTATTTTGAATCATTTTCCATGAAAAGATCCTGACTTTCTCTGAAATTGGAATAAACCGGATCTTTTTATACCAATTTTGCACATAAACATTTTTACACCCTTCAGATGCATCACTATTAACATGAGGACATAGGAATTGGAATGAAACATGATATCCATTCGTCAAACTATAGTGACCATTAGAAGTAAAAAACCACGTAATTGTATCAGCTCTCTTCTCATGACATAGAGGGATTTGTAAGATTTGTTGGGCCTCCACCTCTGCAAAAATTTTGGTAACCTTTTGTCTATCCCACCTTCCCGACTGATCGAACAAATCGCAGACTCTTCCATTCACCCCTAAAGAGTGATAGCTATACACTTTCTTTCCGCCCGTTGTAAGAATCAACTTATGTTCAAATACCAACGTGCTTTGACCATCCCTCACTGCATGTGTAGCATCTTTGTATATAATCTATCTCCCAGCTAGTATACTTCTTCACAAGTAAGACGGTTTACTACCAAGACGAGCTGACATAAAATTTTCATCTTTGAAGTACTTCCCTTTCAACAACGGAGCCACCAATGAGTTAGGAGAAGAAAGAATTCTCCAGGCTTGTTTAGCCAAAAGGGCTAAATTAAACGCCTCAAAGAACCTGAATCCCAAACCACCCTGTGCTTTATTTAGACAAAGCCTCTCTCAGTTTCACCAGTGCATCTTCCTAGCTTTATGTGAAACAACCCGAGATCTCGGTTCAGGGTTAAAGAGACAATCGATAACCAAAAATAGAATAGTAACCAGTATGATTACATGTCATTTAATGTATACAATAAATATTTCAAAAATGAGTACAATTTGGAAAGAAAATATTTGTGATCTACTAAGTGATCTGCTTAAGCTCGCGTCAGAGTCTCATTCCGCGTTCCCATGCCGACATGCACTGACCTGTGGTGATTATGAAATTATCAAATTCAGACACCATAGTTTGAAAATAATCAGTAAAAACTAAGTAAATACACACAACGACATGTAAATCAATGCGTGGAACACAAGCATTAGTTGAAATTGTTGGGTTTTGATGTAGGTTACTGTAGATAGTGCTTTCTGAGCTAGCAGATCTTGGCCACGTGGCAACCATCCTGCACACCATATTGTGCTCCACACACACTGGATCGCCAGCCGCGCTGATCCATGTGGGGGCTGCGAGACAGAGCCCTCGCATACCACTGCACGAGACTTGTAGGGACTTAGTGGTTTGGAGGCTAGAGTAAGTCCTGTCGCGTGCGAGCCAAGCTCGCGCGCGACCTTTAGTAACTGCTTTTGAGAGATTTATGGCACGAGCTCCATAAACCCGGTCAATCCGGTCAAACCCGGTCAACCCCATAACGGTTCCGGTATTCGCGCATAACGTGCTGTAACGGTCCCTATATATAAGGACGAACGTGCCGTTGTGGTTAAGCTAATTAAGCCGCCATTAATGGGCGCATTAACCACACTGCAACGGTCACATTCTCCGTTATATATAGGACGTTAACCTTTCCATACAAAGGAGAACACATTAGCCATACGCGGAAGCTCTGCCAAACACTCTGTCTCACTCTCAGACATTACTACTGCCTTACTCTCTCCCTACACACAACCCAACTCTTCCTGTGCCATCCCTGATCCTCTACATACGGTGTACACGGAGGTCTCCCCGCCGGAATCTCTTGTGCACAGTTACGCAACGAAATAACAAAAAATTATCCTACTCAAATCCCACTAAGGATCACAGGAAAATCATCATAACATGATAAGGGCATAGAATATGTGTACCTTAGTTTGGGAGATCACACGAAGAATAGTGTCTTCGTCTCTATGAATATCCACACCTTCGATTCTTGATTGGATTCCTTCTCACCGCTATGTGCAAGCAACAGAATAAGGAGGAATACGATCACCCAAAACGAGGCACCAAGGCCGCACCTATGGAGGCCGACGGCAAGGGGGCGGACGGGCAAGGGGGCCGAACCTCCTTGTCTCTTCTCTCTCTCTCTCTCTTGCTTTGTTATGTTCTCTCAATAATGATTCACATAGAGAAATAACAAGCTAGAGTTCCTTTATATAGTCATAACTCTTTATAAACTACATAAAGGCCCCAATACTAATCATGTCCTTACATGGATTAGCCCACTTGCAAATTAGTCCTACTAAGTTTGGTTGTGGTTGTGTTATGATCCTTTTATTAATTAGTCCAACTAATTAATACCAATATTAAATTTAATCCATCTGGTGCGTGACCCCATAAGTTTCTGCTTAGTTGGTAGTAACTTATTACTAACATGGAGCGGTGTCTAGCAATACATCCATGCCACCCAACTAATAGAAATAAGTCAGTGATCCCGACAAACCTTGTGCCCAATAATTACATATTGTGTTATCCCTTTGTCTCCATATCCGGATTGGGCGCGAGACATAATAGTCACACTCGTATATCCAATCCATAGTTTCTCGATTCTGGGATTATGCTTATGCAAGCAGATAACATCAATATCTCCATATTGATTTATCTGAGTCTGGCCAGACATTCGATAAGCACCATCCCTCGAGTGGCCCATGGATATTTGCTCCCATTATGTGGGAGGGGCAAATCCTATCTACGTCACTACGATCTCTAAGCTTGCTTTCTACCATGCCCGATGAATATCTTTATAGTTATCCGGTTAAGGCGCAACGTTGGATAATATCAAAGCATGATATTCCACAACTAGAGTATCTAGTAACTTCAAGTGTAAGGATTACAATATTATTAGCACTACGAGAAGCGTTTGTGAATTTGACATAATCTAATGTTTCCTTCTCGTTGTGGGTCAATCCAGTATGTCATTACTCCTAATGCATACCCATGTGTTAGACTTGATATCCCCATATCAATCTGTACACATACTAGTCTATAGTTGATCGTTCTGTTAATCAATATAATGGACTAGGTGTAGGGTTTTGAATCAGAATTGCACAACGGAAGCATAAACAAACATAAGACCATGCAAAACCCTCCAAGGATCACAAGTCAAGAGACATAACGATGGTAAGGGTTAAAAATCATAAACACACCTTTGGGTTCTCCTTGATGACTTCAAACGCGAATTGTGTCACGTTCTCTATAGTTGATCCACGCCTAGAGTTGATCCAAGATCTCCCAACTCCTTGGTGCTAGCCCGGAAGAGGAAGAGGAAGAAGAAATCACGCAAAACGAGACCCAAAGGAGGGTCTCGGCCTCCTTTGGCCGACGGGGACGGGGCGGCGGCAAGGGGGCGGTCGGGCCTCCTTGTTGCTTGCTCTCTCTCCTTTTGTTCTCTCCCACTCTTTGTTATGTTCACTAATGAGCATAAGTTATGTGGGAAGGAAGGAAGGAAGGTCCTTTATATAGTCCAACAACTCCTTGTTAACTACCTAAAGGACTTATTCTAGTCCTACTAGAATTCAATTTAGTCCCTTCCTTGCAAATTAGTCCCTACTAAGTTTGCAAGGGTTTGAAAAGTGATCCTTCTAATTAATTAATCCAATTAATGAATTCCCAAATCTAGTTCAACTCTATATAGCGTGTGACCCCATAGGTTCTATCTAGTTGGTAGCAACTATTTGCTCATATGGAGCGGTCTCTAGCAAAACATCCATTCTAGCCAACCAATAGAATAGTCATCTTGACAACCTTTATACAAGTAATTGTCTCATCCCTTTGTCTCTATATCCGGATTGGAAACGAGACATATAAGTCACACTCGTATATCCAATCCATAGTTTCTCAATCCATGGAATAGTCTTATTCGTGCAAATAACATCAATATCCCATATTGATTTATTTGAGTCTGGCCAGACATTCTATAAGCACTATCCCTCGAGTGGCCTAGGATATTTGCTCCCGTTATGTGGGAGGGACAAATCCTATCTACGTCCACTACGATCTCTAAGCTTGCTTCTTATTGTATCCAGTACACTTCTTTATAACTACCCAGTTACGGTGTAGCGTTTAACGCTACCAAGATCACAATAATCCACAACTAGAATATCTAGTGACTTCAAGTCTAAGGATGACAATACCATTGCACCGCGAGAAGCGCTTGTGACTCAACATAACGTGTATGTAGCCTTCTCGGAGATGGGTCAATCCAGTGCAACACATCCAAATGCACACCTATGTGTTGGATCGTGATATCTCCATATCAATCCAACCCCATACTAGTCTTATAGATGATTGTCCCATTAATCATTATACTTGACTAGGGATATTTAAGATAAACAACACAATTGTAAATCTAAGGACTTCATTATATTAAATATCCAATAAATAATAAATGAATTTCTAGCCACAAATAATTCATACTAAACTAGATTGCCTCTAGGGCATCTATTCCAACAGTCTCCCACTTGCACTAGAGTCAATCTGGCGCATCTCGTATGCCCATACTCCTAGTGTGCCCTTCATGCTTCCACTGCGTGAGAGTCTTCGTAAGCGGGTCTGACAGATTATCATCTGTAGGAATCTTGCATATCCGAACATCTCCTCTATCGATAATATCTCGAATAAGATGAAACTTCCTGAGCACGTGCTTGGACTTGTGGTGCGATCTAGGTTCCTTTGATTGCGCGATCGCCCCAGTGTTGTCACAGAGCAACTCAACTGGATCCGCAATGCTAGGGACCACACCAAGTTCAGAAACAAACTTTCTGATCCAAACAGCCTCCTTTGTTGCGCCATTTGCAGCAATGTACTCAGCCTCTGTTGTAGAATCAGCTACCGTCTCCTGCTTGGAACTCTTCCAGCTCACCGCTGCTCCATTCAGGCAAAACACATATCCCGATTGTGATCTAAAGTCATCTCTGTCGGTTTGGAAGCTTGCATCAGTGTAACCCCTTACACGCAACTCTTCCTCACCGCCAAATATCAAGAAAGCATTCTTAGTTCTTCTCAAGTACTTTAGGATGTTCTTGACTGCAATCCAGTGACTCTCACCCGGATTGGATTGGTATCTGCTTGTCATACTCAAGGCATATGACACATCTGGTCTAGTACATAACATGGCGTAGATGATAGATCCTATGGCCGAGGCATAGGGGATTCTACTCATGCGTTCCTTCTCAATCTCATTGGAAGGACAACCACTCTTTGAAAGAGTGATTCCATGTGACATGGGCAAGAATCCCTTCTTGGAATCTTGCATGTTGAACCGTTTCAACACCTTGTCAATATATGTACTTTGACTTAGGCCTAGCAACCTCTTAGATCTATCTCTTTAGATCTTTATACCGAGTATATAGGCTGCTTCCCCTAAGTCCTTCATTGAGAAACACTTTCCTAGCCAATCTTTAACAGATTGCAGCATGGGAACGTCGTTTCCAATGAGTAGTATGTCATCCACATACAAGACCAGAAAAGCTACAGAGCTCCCACTAACCTTGTTGTAGACACAAGACTCATCTTCGTTTCTGAAGAAGCCAAACTCTTTGACCACTTCATCAAAACGTCGATTTTAACTCCTAGAAGCTTGCTTCAATCCATAAATGGATCGTTGCAGCTTGCAGACTTTGTTAAATTGCTTTGGATCTTCAAAACCCTCCGGCTGTATCATATACACGTCCTCGAGGAGATTTCCATAAAGGAATGCTGTTTTGACATCCATCTGCCAAATCTCATAGTCGTGGTATGCTGCAATTGCAAGTAGGATTCGGATGGATTTGGTCATAGCGACTGGTGAAAAGTTTTCATCATAGTCAATACCATGAATCTGTCTGAATCCTTTAGCCACCAATCGGCCCTTATAGGTAATCACATTACCATCCATGTCGATCTTCTTCTTGAAGACCCACTTGCACCCTATGGGTCGCGCGCCATCGGGTGGTTCCACCAAAGTCCATACTTTGTTGGTATACATGGATTCCATCTCGGATCTCATGGCGTCCAGCCACTTCTGAGAGTCTGGGCCACTCATGGCCTCCTCATAGGTAGTAGGCTCATCATCTATGAGCATCGTGTCACCGGAATCGGTTACGAGAAGTCCATACCTCTCGGGTTCCTGGCGCACTCTACTAGATCTACGAAGCTCTTGTGTTACCTGAACAGGTTGCTCCACAACTGCTTGTGGTTCCTGTTCATGTTCCATAATCGGTTCAGTGATTTGTGGTTCTTGAACCTCTTCAAGTTCTACATTCCTCCCACTTGCTTCTCTAGAGACAAACTCTCTTTCTAGAAACACGCCGGTCCGAGCAACAAACACTTTGTTCTCGGTTGGATTGTAGAAGTAGTATCCCTTAGTTTCTTTAGGGTACCCCACAAACTTACACTTATCCGATTTAGGCCCTAGCTTGTCTGATTGTAAACGTTTTACATAGACATCGCAGCCCCAAATCCTCATGAACGACAGTGTGGGGCGCCTCCCACTCCACATCTCATATGGTGTCTTCATGACTGATTTAGATGGAACACGGTTAATGGTGAAAGCTGCACTTAATAGAGCGTAGCCCCAAAATGAAAATGGAAGATCGGTTTGACACATCATAGATCGAACAATATCCAATAGGGTTCGATTCCTCCTCTCGGACACGCCATTCCATTGTGGCGTTCCGGGTGGAGTGAGTTGGGACACGATCCCACACTCTCTAAGATAGTCGTCAAACTCTTGGCTCAAGTATTCTCCTCCACGATCCGATCGTAGAGCCTTTATACTTTTGCCAAGTTGCTTCTCTACTTCATTCTTGAATTCTTTGAACACTTCAAAGGATTCGGATTTTGCCCTCATAAGGTACACAAATCCATATCTACTGTAATCATCAGTAAAAGTAATGAAGTAGACATAACCACCCCTGCCAGGCGTGGCAAATGGCCCACATACATCGGTATGTATGAGTGCCAATTTCTCACTAGTCCTCTCACCTTTCTTATTGAAAGGGGAATTTGTCATTTTTCCCAATAAACAAGCCTCACATGTCTCATATGATTCAAAATCAAATGAGTCTAGTAGTCCATCCTTATGGAGTCTAGATACACGTTTCTCATTTATGTGGCCTAAACGACAATGCCATAAATAAGCATGATTTAAATCATTTATTTTAATCCGCTTGGTATTAATGTTGTAGACAGGATTGCTTAGATCAAGGACATAAAGTCCATTAAATAATTGCGCACTAAAATAGTGAATATTATTTAAATAAAAGGAACAACAATTGTTCTTTATTGAAATAATAAAACCATCCTTGTCCAAACAAGAAATAGAAATAATGTTTCTGCTCATAGCAGGCACAAAATAGCAATTATTTAATTCTAAAACTAATCCTGAAGGCAGAGATAGCTCGCACACGCCTATGGCCAACGCAGCAACCTTTGCTCCATTCCCAACGCGCAGATCTACCTCTCCTTTAGCCAATCTTCTACTTCTCTTTAGATCCTGCATATTTCGACAAATATGAGATCCACATCCAGTATCTAATACCCATGATGTAGAGACAGTTAAATTGACATCTACAACAAAAATACCTGGTGGTGGTGGCATCACTATTCCAAGCCTCTTGTCCTCCAGATATTTTGGGCAGTTCCTCCTCCAGTGTCCAGGCTGACTGCAGTAGTGACACTCACCTTTAGTCACGGCCTTGGCAATGCCACCAACAGGCTTAAGGGCAGGTTCCTTGGACTTGGAAACTGACTTGCCTTTGCCCTTGGAGGAAGAGGCAAACCTTTTGCCCTTTCCTTTCTGTACCATCATTATGGTCCTGCCCTTACCCTTGTTGATGATCTGTTCAGCCGTCCTCAACATGTTGAGTAAATCTGGCAGTGGTTTAACGATCTCGTTCATGTTATAGTTCATAATGAACTTTCCATAACTCTCGGGCAACGATTGCAACACGAGATCGGTTGCCAACTCTTAGCCGACCGGGAACCCCAGTCGGGCGAGATTCTCCAAGTACCCGATCATTCGGAGTACATGGGGTCCCACCGGGTTCCCTTCTGCCAGATGACATTTGAACAGTGCCTTTGAGACCTCATACCTCTCTACCCTCGCCTGCTCTTGGAAGAGCTGCTTTAGATGTTCGATCATATCGACAGCATTCATGTTTTCGTGTTGCTTCTGAAGCTCAGAAGTCATGGTGCAAAGCATTAGGCAGGCCGCATCATTAGCGTCATCAACACGCTTTTGATACGCCTTTAAGGCAGCAGGTGTTTGGTTCTCTGGACCTTCTGGAACATGCTCCTCTATTGCGTACAGTTTCTTCTCTTGCTTGAGAACAATTCTCAAGTTTCTGTACCGATCAATAAAGTTGGTTCCAGAGAGCTTGTCCTTCTTAAGGACAGATCGTAGGGAATGTTGTGAACTCGATGAGCTGTTTGCCATTTGGAATTCTACAAAAGGGAAAATACGCAAGTTTTAGTATTTGTGAATTTTTGACTATATTAAATAATTGCTAGTTTATCAAATATAGCTCCCACTATTTTTCTACGGATTAATAACCCTCAAGATATTAATGAGGAAAATATCCTTATATTTTCTAGTGGGCCAAGATCCATCTTTCATCTCCTTATGAGCTTGCTTTGGCAAGTCACCCATAATTTGACTACTTTAGGTAGGAACAATTCCAATTGCATCCCATATGCAACTCTTGGTTCAATTGGGCAAATAACTCCTTATTTATCCATCCATATGGATAATCCCAATTGATTGCCTCTAGGTTTCTTAATCAAATTAATAGCCTAGTTGTGTTCAACCTCTTATCTAAACAATTGCACATTGTTACGTGCCATCGCATTCCATCATTATGAACCAAGTCGCCATGCTTTGGCACGCACGAACTTGATAAATAATGATGATAATGAGTGTTTAAATAACGAGAAGGCAAGAACACAATATTTGAATTTTGAGGGATTTTAAATTCAATTTTTAATTGTTTTGTTGATCAATATCAACTAATCTATCTATTTGAGTTTGGGTACAAATCCAAATAATAGATCCGGGTTGTCTAATTATCTTATTATCCTAATTGTATGCATCATTCATACACCAATCACACAATAATAAGACATTAAAATAAACAACCACAAAACAATAATTAAACGTGATGTAGATATGGCCTTTTCTAGACTAAGATAATTCCAAGCCAATGGAATTATCTATGAACCCTAAAGCAAACACATCTCCATGCGTCTTGATCTTTTGGTCCATCCTTCATAGTCTTGTGGAATGCTCCATGATCCATCTTTTGTGGCTTCTTTGGCTTTGGGCTTCTTTTCTCCAATCTTGGCTAACAATCAACTTTATCTAGCACTAGCTAATATATATACTAAATAAAATAAATCTCACAAGTTGAGAAAAAAAATGACACGCGGGCCATAAAACACTAATTAATTATTACAATTAATTGATCAGCTCGCAGGCCGTAAAACCAAACCACAAAATTAAACATCCACATCAAACCACATCCTAAGGCCATATCCAATCACCATGCGATTTGCACATAAACAGTTAAAATCCAATTTTAACGCGCTTGGTGAATTTTAATTGATTTTAGGATTTCTAGGGTTAAAACGGTCCATGGGCCCAACAATCAAATTGCCCGGGCCCCAAAAAGTGAACCACAAGGCCCTAGGGCCGGCCCGACCCAAAACCCACAAGCCTAGGCCCGCGGGTTAGGGCCGCCCGGCCCCTAAGGCGGCCAAGCTTGAGCGGCAAGCAAGGGGGGCGCTCCCTAGGGGGGCCGAACCTCCTTGAGGGAGTTGTTTCCAAAACAACTCCCTTGCTTGGTGCCCAAGTTTGGTTGTTTCCTTGTTTTGGGAGAACTCCTTCTTCCCCAAGGATGCCCAAACCCTAGATCTAAGATCCTAAAATTTCTCAAACTCACCAATTTATGCATCCAATGCAAAAATTGGATCTTGTTATGATTAATTATTGACAAATTGCACCCCATGCTTTATTTGTCTTGTTTTACGCGATAAACAATCAAATTAAGGTGTAAAACAACTAAAACGTAACACATAAACCACGTTTATGCTCTACGACCTGTGGCTCTGATACCACTGTAGGGTTTTGAATCAGAATTGCACAACGGAAGCATAAACAAACATAAGACCATGCAAAACCCTCCAAGGATCACAAGTCAAGAGACATAACGATGGTAAGGGTTAGAAATCATAAACACACCTTTGGGTTCTCCTTGATGACTTCAAACGCGAATTGTGTCACGTTCTCTATAGTTGATCCACGCCTAGAGTTGATCCTAGATCTCCCAACTCCTTGGTGCTAGCCCGGAAGAGGAAGAGGAAGAAGAAATCACGCAAAACGAGACCCAAAGGAGGGTCTCGGCCTCCTTTGGCCGACGGGGACGGGGCGGCGGCAAGGGGGCGGTCGGGCCTCCTTGTTGCTTGCTCTCTCTCCTTTTGTTCTCTCCCACTCTTTGTTATGTTCACTAATGGGCATAAGTTATGTGGGAAGGAAGGAAGGAAGGTCCTTTATATAGTCCAACAACTCCTTGTTAACTACCTAAAGGACTTATTCTAGTCCTACTAGAATTCAATTTAGTCCCTTCCTTGCAAATTAGTCCCTACTAAGTTTGCAAGGGTTTGCAAAGTGATCCTTCTAATTAATTAATCCAATTAATTAATTCCCAAATCTAGTTCAACTCTATACAGCGTGTGACCCCATAGGTATTATCTAGTTGGTAGCAACTATTTGTTAATATGGAGCGGTCTCTAGCAAAACATCCATTCTAGCCAACTAATAGAATTGTCATCTTGACAACCTTTGTACAAGTAATTGTCTCATCCCTTTGTCTCTATATCCGGATTGGACACGAGACATACTAGTCACACTCGTATATCCAATCCATAGTTTCTCGATCCATGGAATAGTCTTATTTGTGCAAATAACATCAATATCCCATATTGATTTATTTGAGTCTGGCCAGACATTCTATAAGCACTATCCCTCGAGTGGCCTAGGATATTTGCTCCCGTTATGTGGGAGGGACAAATCATATCTACGTCCACTACGATCTCTAAGCTTGCTTCTTATTGTATCCAGTACACGCCTTTATAACTACCCAGTTACGGTATAGCGTTTAACGCTACCAAGATCACAATAATCCACAACTAGAATATCTAGTGACTTCAAGTCTAAGGATGACAATACCATTGCACCGCGGGAAGCGCTTGTGACTCAACATAACGTGTATGTAGCCTTCTCGGAGATGGGTCAATCCAGTGCAACATTCCATAATGCACACCTATGTGTTGGATCGTGATATCTCCATATCAATCCAACCCCATACTAGTCTTATAGATGATTGTCCCATTAATCATTATACTTGACTAGGGATATTTAAGATAAACAACACAATTGTAAATCTAAGGACTTCATTATATTAAATATCCAATAAATAATAAATGAATTTCTAGCCACAAATAATTCATACTAAACTAGATTGCCTCTAGGGCATCTATTCCAACACTAGGGATATTTAAGATAAACAACACATTGTATCTAAGGACTTCAATATCACAATAAATAATAAATGAATATTCTAGCGAAAACATTATTCATACTAAAGTTAGATTGCTTCTAGGGAACCTATTTCAACAGTCTCCCACTTGCACTTGAGCCAATCTGGCGCATCTTGTATGCCTATAGATATAGTGTGCCCTTCATGCTTTCGCTACGCAAGTGGCTTTGTAAGCGTATCTGAAAGATTGACATCCGTTGGAATTTTGCACATCATCACATCTCCTCGATCGATCATATCACGAATAAGATGGAGTCTCCCATGTACATGCTTTGATTATCGGTGTGATATTGGTTTCTTGGCTTGTGCGATCGCTCCAGAGTTGTCACAATACAACTCCATGGGATACACGATGTTCGTCTTACACGCGCCGAACGTGATGAGCGCACTTGGAAGGGCATGTGCTATAATTGTGATGAGACTTGTGTGCGTGGGCACAAGTGCCTGTCCCGTTTTCTAGCACTTTTGGGCGATGACGATAACGAAGCAGAAGTTGCGGGTATTGCTGAGGATGATGATGCGTGCATTATTATCGACAACATGTCTCACTTACACACTCTAGCAGGTAATTCTCACCCTCAATCTTTGAAATTAACGGGTATATGTTGGGAATGGGGAGTCGTTGCGCTGTTCTTATTATTGCCCAAAGACTCCGATGACAGTTCAAGTCATGATTTTTGAGAATGATTTGTATGTGTTATCCGTTCATGGCATTGATGCCGTTCTTGGAATTCAGTGGTTACAAACTCTGGGGGAGATTTCACATGAATACGGCAAATTGAAAATGCAGTTTAGACTTGCACGGGAAACAAATCATTCTTTCAGGGGTGGATCATGGTCCCAAGCCGGTTTCCTACAACCGGCTGGTAGCTTTCTCGCAGACCTAACGTGATTTTGAGATTTTTAAGCTTCAGGCCGTACCATCCCCTTCAAGAGCGTACACGGTCCGGGTGGCGTTTCTGTCGGACCTTCCTTCCGAGATCCTTTTGTGCTTTGCCGCCAGCGCACCAATGGGAGCACCACATACTTGCAGTCCGGTGCCAAACCGGTTAATGTTCAGCCCTAACGCTACCCCTATTTTCACAGAGCAGAAATCGAACGGCAGGTTCAGGAGATGTTGGATCAAGGGATAATTGAGCCCAGCACCAGTGCGTTTTCGTCCCCAGTCCTGCTAGTGCGCAAAAAGGATTGTACCTATCGTTTTTGTGTTAATTATCGCGCTTTGAACGCTACCACCGTACCCGATCACTTTACTATCCCCACCACTGATGAGTTATTTGATGAGTTAGGGGCAGCTCGGTATTTCTCAAAGCTTGATTTACGCTCCCACCAGATTCAGATGCATGATTCTGACATTGCAAAGACCACTATTCGCACCCATGATGGACATTACGAGTTCTTAGTGATGTCTTTTGGTCTCACCAATGCACCATCTACTTTCAGGCCGCCATGAACCAGATTTTCCGCCCTCTACTACGCTCTTCTGTCATTGTTTTCTTTGATGACATTCTCGTCTACAGCACTTCCCTGGAGCTCCATGTGCATCATGTTCATCAGGTTTTTCAACTCTTGTCTGAGCATCATTTTTATGTCAAACTGTCAAAGTGATCTTTTAGTAGAACGAGTGTGGATTACTTGGGCCATATTATTTCCAATGGTTAGTTGCAGGAAGATTCAATGAAACTCGATGCTATGGCGGCATGGCCCAGTACTCCTACTACCATCAAATAGCTCAGAGGCTTTCTTGGTTGACTGGGTACTACTGAAGATTCATTCAATATTATGCTACTATTGCGGCCCTACTCACGGACCTACTCAAAAAGGAAGCGTTCGCCTTTTCTACAACAGCTACTCAGAGTTTCACTGCCTTGAAAAAGGCTATGACTTCGGCACCTGTATTGCGCCTCCCTAATTTTACTGAGACTTTTGTGTTGGATACTGACGCGTCTTATACTGGGGTGGGTGTTGTTTTGTTACAACAGGGTCATCCTTTAGCTTTTTTCAGTAAGAAGCTGGGTCCTCGCCTTCGCGTCGCATCGGCTTATCACAAGGAGCTGTATGCCATAGTTGAAGTAGTCCAGAAGTGGCGCCAGTATCTATTGGGGCGCGAATTCATTATCCGTAGTGATCAGAAGAGCCTCAAGGAGCTCCTCATGCTGGTCACTCAGACGTCTGATCAGCAGTTTATATCCGCGAATTGATGGGGGTTCCAATTTCGTATCAAGTATAAACCCGGTACGGCCAATCGAGTTGCTGGTGCTCTTCGCGCAAGGAGTCTGAGAAGGATGCCGCCACTATGTTTCTCTCGGCCATCTTCCCCTTACTGTCCGTGTTGGAAGCTCTCCGTCGTGACGTGACTACTCAACCAGACTTGCAGACCTTACTCGCAGCGGTACAATTGGCCTCCAAGTCACCCCACTTTTCTTTGCTCATGGTCTTTTGTACTACAAGACCCGCATATGTGTTGGACGTGACTCGTCGATTCGGGACACACTCTTGCTGGAGTTCCATAGATCTCCCACCGCGAGTCATCATGATATTGATCCGACTTTTCGTCGTTTAGCTGCTGTTTTCTACTGGCCTAGTATGCGGCACAATGTTGCCCGTTTCGTCTCCGCCTATTTGGTGTGTCAGTCTACGAAATATTCGACGCAACGTCCAGCGGGGTTGTTGCAGCCTCTCCCTATCCCTGATCGGGTCTGGGCCAAGGCGTCCATGGATTTCGTTACGAGGCTTCCTTCTTCTAAGGGCTCCACTGTTATCATGGTCGTGGTGGATCGTCTCACTAAGTACGTCCACTTTGGGCCCTTGCCTACTAATTTTGATGTGCCTCACGTCGCGCGACTGTTTGTTGATGTGGTGGTGAAACACCATGGGTTTCCTGTGGAACTGATTTCCGATCGTGACACTATTTTCTTGAGTACGTTCTAGCGCGAGTTGTTTAAGTTGAGCAGGACAGTCCTCAAATTGAGTACTGTCTACCACCCGCAGACAGACGGTCAGACAAAAGTCCTCAACCGTGTGCTTGAGCAGTACTTGCATGCATTTACTTCGGAACGTTCGAAACGTTGGTCTTCTTTTCTTCCTTGGGCAGAGTTAGCACTAAATTGCAGTCACAACGAGAGCACTAACATGTCCTCTTTACGTGCGCTCTTAGGTCGCGATCCACCGTCCTTGTTTCCTGCACTTCCGGCAACGAGTCGTTCTCCTACTTTGGATGATTTAGTTTCTTAGCGTGCGGCAGTACTGCACGATTTGAAGACCCATTTGACACATATGTAGCCGCCGATGCGCGCCAAAGCCAATAAGCATCGTCGTGATGTTTTCAGGTTGGTGATCTTGTCCTTCTCCGTCTGCACCCATACCGGCAGCGTTCATTAGCTCGTTCGCTGTCCACCAAGTTGGCTCGTCGATTTTATGGTCCCTTTAAGGTGACAGAGCGGATTGGTCCGGTTGCATATCGCATCCAGCTTTCGGAGACTTGTCGCATACATGATGCTTTTCACGTTTCTCTTCGTCGGCCCTATGTGAGCTCGGGTTCAGATGTCCCAGTTGCGACCCTTCCGACGGAGTTCTTAAAAGGTCGCCCCGTGGCGGTGCCTGTCTCGGTCACGCAGATTCTGACAGTCTTGCTTGCGAGGGTTCCTCAGCAGCAGTGGTTAGTTACTTAGTCGGACGGCGCTACTCCTTCGTGGGAACTCGTTGCAAATGTTCAGTCGGCTTATTCAGATTTGCAGCTTGAGGACAAGCAGGTTTTCGAGACCGGGGGAGTTGATACGGCTGTCGTAGCCACTGGGCCTGATACAAACGATAATGAGGACGAATCAGAATTGATAGAAGACACAACGAACGTGCGACCCAGACGCAACATTTTTCCTCTAGTTTATTTAAAAGATTACGTTCAGTCTAAGAATAGGCGTTAGTTAATTTGTTAAGAAAGACGTTATTTAATTGTTTGTGTGATTTGAATTATTGAAGTTATTTGGTTTACCCGGGATTTTCTATACGGTTATTTACCTGGGTTAGGATTAGGGTCGAACCGTCAGGATTATAATTTTTTTTCTGTACGGTTATTTACCTTTTTCCCCTTACCGTCCATAGCTTCTCACGGTAGAGAAGCCCCCTTCCCGTCGCCGCTGTTGTCGGGGGGTAACATTTTGTTAAGTTGATTTTCCGTCACTTTAATTGTGCATTTTTTTTTTGAGAAAGGTCTCCTTAATTGTTGTGCTACAGCGGACTCCTTCCTTAATTGTTTGGTGCGCATTGTTTTGGGCCCGAAGTCGGTTGGCTTGAGTTTTTTCCCCAAATAAAAAGAGGCCTTTGCTCAACACGTTCGATTCAGGTTCAGAGACTTCTTACACCCGTCTAATTTTAAGATCGACGAGGAGGCTAGCCGATCACCATATTCAATTCCGCGTCAAAACAATCTTTCTCTGTCGCAATTATATATCTGTGCATAGTACTCACGTTATTATTCCTTCTTACACAAAGATCTGATGAGCAAGTCAAATTACGGTAGATTGAGATACGAGAAGAAGAAATCTGGAACAATAGTGGGTAGGTCCGGAGCAGCAAGAATCGGACGATGTAGGAAGTTAGAAGAACGTGACTCAAAAGTTGTGGGCAATTCATATCATGGATTGATGTACGAAGAGAAATCAGGAACAAAAGAGGAGGAGGGTAGGCTTGGTGTATCAGCAGGAGGACTCAGGCCATGTAAGCGGAGAAAGTTGGAAGAAAGGTTGAGTTGGATAGAAGAGGCTGGTTTCTCAATAGTTGCAGCATCTGATTTGGATAAGTACAATTCCGTGGTACCTGTATTGTATATTCGCACTTCCATTAGAGATGCTGAAACGGGAAAATGGCCATCTCAGTGGTATGCCATTCCTCCCCCACCAGATTTGGAAGTTGCTCAAATAGAACCACCACCTACGAGGAGGATGGAGAAGAAGCATGAGAGGGATCAGTATCCTCCTCCTCTCTCGCCGGTATTTGGTAAGTTGCCTGCGGATGTCCTCCCCAATGGCCTGACTGTAGCTTTGCTACCTCGTATCTACTTGATAGGCGGTACCTGCTATGGTCTAGGTGGTCCAAGTGGACAAGTTTTCTCTTATGATATTTCCGCTCCCCATAAAGGTTGGGAGAAACGACCCAACCTAATATGTCCCAGAACTTGGCCGTATACTATTGCGCTGGACGGGAAAATCTACGTTTTCGGCGGCATGGATCGTGATTTGTATGAAGATGGCATCGTGCCTTATGCAGAGGTTTATGATCCTGAACTTGACACATGGGAAGCACTGTTCGTCGCCGGTGGCAGTATGATGCCGCGTGTGTCCCCTGGCCGGGTTGTGTTCATGGACCGATATGGAACCAAAAACATTCTGGTTCGCACTAATTCCATTAATAGTTTCTACACATATAACACATCTGCCAACTCGTTCACCTTGCAAGAACGTGTTCCCTTCGGATACTACGGTGCAACTGGTGCAGCGGTTGATGATGTTCTTTACATTTACCACGAATACGGTATCATGGCTTATGATTTAATCAATGGTGAATGGTTTGATGACCCTGTCCATGGCTTAAGTGAAGGAATCGAGCTTCCTGTTTATGATTGTTCTCAGAGCCCTTTTCTGCTTCACATTGGTAACGGAAGGCTATGCATAATTTATGATTATAGGGACATGGGCAAGGTTAAGGTTCCCCAAGACTTGATACTTGCTCAATTTTAAGAATGATTCCGCGGCGGACGTACAGCGGAAAAGCTACCCTCCATGCATCATTGGAGTCATTTAGGCGCTACATCGTCCCGGGAAATAAGTTGGAGGACTGCCTCGTCCTCTAGGTCATCAGTTCTAGTTTACATTTCTTCCCTTTCCATGGTTGGTTCATCAAATCGACAAGTTAGTTTTACAGAAACTTTTGGTTGTAAGTTACGCTATTTGCAAGCTATATGAATCCAATGAAATTTGTAAATGGGTGCTGGTTTACAGCGTTTGAAGCCCCTGCATGAGGTTGAAATTGACTCTTGCTGCTCATCAATGGAATATGATTTTGTTTTTTAGTCTATGCTCTGTTCAAAATTGCATTTTGGTTGTGGTACCACTTCATATCATAGATTGTAAATCATTTTATGCAGTATCATTTGAATTAGCATATCCCTGATGTGCATCTAGGTTGAATGGGGATGTTCAGTTACCAAGACTTGCGTGTGAGTGTCATGTTGGTTGTGTATCAAAATCAGTTTTCCTAGATGAATTTTAGGTTTCGGTGACTAAGCTAAGAGGTGTCCAAAGTTGGGGCATAGGGGTGGAGATATAGGGTAAATGTAACTATTTCGAAGATTGTATACATTGGCATGTTTTATTTTTTGTATTTCTCCTAAAACTGCTACTTTAGTATTAAGTTTGTTGAGTTTTAGTTGATTCAAACAAACATAAAAAAAGGAAAAGAAAAAAAAGAAAACAAGAAAATAGCTTTGAAAGTTAGTTGATGGCTTAGTGCACATGTGCATGGTTGTGTTGTGGGTTAAATCAAACTCTTGTTTGAATTGTCTTGGGGCAACAGAAGTGGTCAAAGACGGTGTAGTGGGTTGTTAGCTTTTAGGAAATTATTGGTCTTGTGGTCAAGGTCGGCAGTAACCTTGATTTGGCGACAATTGTTTTCAATTGTTTGAAAAGAATTTTGGACGTATTAGTTTTCTAGTTTGTTTCGAACTAGTTTTGGTCATTACTTTGGCCTCAAGTTTTGTAATAGTATATAAGTAGATGCTAGGGTCAAGTCTTTTGGGTGTGCTTGTAATTGGTATTGTATCTTCTCATCAATAAATTGGTTGGTTTGTCCATGGATGTAGCTAGTCTCAAAACTAGTGAACCACGTAAATTCTTGTGCGTCTTGATCTTGTTTTTTTCTTTTCTTGCTTTCTCTTGTTTCTCACGTATTGGATTCCTAACAAGTGGTATCAGAGCCAGGTTCGCTGAGTCTCAAGAGAAGCTATGGTGAGTTCGATGATCAAGATTGATCGGTTCGATGGGAAGAATAGTTTTAGTCTCTGGCAAATCAAGATGGGTGCTCTCTTGAAGCAACAAGATCTGTGGTTGCCATTGCCTATCAAGGAGGACACGGATACAAGCACTTCGGCGTTTGTGAAGATGGAGGAGAAGGCGCATTCGACGATCATGTTATGCCTCGCGGACGACGTGATTACTGGGGTTGCAGATCAGGATACCGCAGCTGGATTGTTGACAAAGTTGGAGGATCTCTACGCGAAGAAATCCGTGGCCAACAAATTGATGTTGAAGCAGCGGCTATTCAGTCTTCGGATGGTTGAAGGTACGCGTATTGGTGATCACTTAGACACTCTTAACACTATATTGCTTGAGCTGCCCAATAGTGATGAGATTGTTAGTGATGTTGACGCGGCATTGATTTTATTAGTTTCCCTGCCACCATCTTTTGAGGGTTTCGTTCAATCGTTCGTTATTGGGAAAGAAACGATAACCCTAGAGGAAGTTAGGTCGTCCCTTCATACGAGGGAATTGAGGCACAAGGCGGTTGGGAAGGACGATCATGCTTCTGGAGCGTTGATTGTTAGGAGAGGAAAAGGTAACGGATATAGACGAGCTAGGTGGATCCGACTTACCTTCGAACGTATGTGCTTTTTGCAGACAGAAAGGTCATTGGAAGAGGGAGTGTCCCAAGAATCAGACGTCTGTAGCTATCGTTTCAGGGGGAGGAGGAGGGACAACACCCGTGGACGATGATGCTCTCTAGGCCCCTCGGGGGCGGTTCGGGCTCCAGTCATGGAGCATGGGCACGTGGATTGGTGGCTTGTTATTGTGCATGCGTCAGTTGGTGGCGCGATTGGATCTTTGATTGGCGCGCTTCGGTTATTGGTTTTGTGCATTGGTGCGGTTGGCGGCGCAAGTTGGCATGACATCGTTTGATATGCACTTTGTCGCAAAGTGTCATTGGTGCGACGTTGGGGGTTAGTCATGGTGCATTGAAGATGCTTTTGTTGGGACGCATTGGGAGTGTGTTCAATTCCGCAAATTGAGAATATACTCGGGTTGAATTTGTTGATGAGAAGAATTGGTTCGGTAGCTATGGGGTTTGAATCAAGGGGGAGCTTTGTTGAGTTTTAGTTGATTCAAACAAACAAAAAAAAAGGAAAAGAAAAAAAAAATAGCTTTGAAAGTTAGTTGATGGCTTAGTGCACGTGTGCATGGTTGTGTTGTGGGTTAATTCAAACTCTTGTTTGAATTGTCTTGGGGCAACAGAAGTGGTCAAAGACGGTGTAGTGGGTTGTTAGCTTTTAGGAAATTATTGGTCTTGTGGTCAAGGTCGGCAGTAACCTTGATTTGGCGACAATTGTTTTCAATTGTTTGAAAACAATTTTGGACGTATTAGTTTCCTAGTTTGTTTCGAATTAGTTTTGGTCATTACTTTGGCCTCAAGTTTTGTACTAGTATATAAGTAGATGCTAGGGTCAAGTCTTTTGGGTGTGCTTGTAATTGGTATTGTCTCTTCTCATCAATAAATTGGTTGGTTTGACCGTGGATGTAGCTAGTCACAAAATTAGTGAACCACGTAAATTCTTGTGCGTCTTGATCTTGTTTTTTTCTTTTCTTGCTTTCTCTTGTTTCTCACGTATTGGATTCCTAACAAAGTTGTCATTTGATAATTAAGTCAATCTTATAGGTCGTACAGTAAACAAATTACTATTATGGCTCATCAGAATATTCGGCTAAAAGAGTTGACCTTATTAACGCTCATGGTCAATAGGGTTAAGTAAACTAAACCTATACCTGAATTGCTATTTTGACCCAATAACAAATTGAGTTTCACAGTAGTTTACTATCTCATACTCCCTCCATCCCACCCAGTTCTTGAAAAAACTGGGTGGGTTGCTTTATTAAAAACGCTATGAAAAGTCTATATTGTCCTTGTCCTTTTTTAGTAATTACCCTCTGTGTGCCACAGGATTAACCATTTAACCTCAGTCTCTTACTCCATCACTGATAACTAATCTACAAAAAAATAGAAGATCAATCTGAACACAAATGTACAAAACAGAACACAAATTTACCAAATAAAAATCAATCTGAAAAATTCTTCATCTCTCCGTCTGATGAATCTGAAAATTTACATTATCAAGAACACATTCAAAATATCAAGAACACTTTCACAATCAAACCAAAAAGTAGATCCATAATCAGATCTAAAATTAAAAACTAGAATAGCCTTTGATGAAAAGATGATGAAGAAGAATATGACAGAGAGATGCACAGAGGGTTCTTGCGTTAGAATTGGTGTGAATCAAACAACAAAGCTACAAACAAAAATAGTTGTTATTGATTTGCTAGGGTTCGAAGATTCACAGAAACCCGAGAGAGAGGGGGAGAGAATCAGCAAAATAGAAGAGAGGGGAGCAAGAATTACCCGATGCCGTTCACCACGACTGCCGCCGCTTGCCATCAATCTCCAGAAGAGGAAGAGAGACGGAGAGCTGGAGATGGAGACAGAGATGGAGGCGGCATCGGTCTTTACCGTCCGCCTCTCTCTCTCTCTCTCGATCTCCCTCCCTCCTCCCATCCATGACTTTTTCATTGTAGATCTGCAAGTATTCTTGTCTCCCGCGTCAACGGCGGTGGTGGATAAAGATCCCCCCCCCCCTCTCTCATGTGCGGCTGTGAAGAACACTGAGAAGAGAAGAAGCGGGATGAGAAGAACACTCAGAACAGGGGCTGATGCTTTAGGGTTATGAATTGGGTAAAGTGGGTTGTCAAATACATTTAGTTGACTTCTTTATTGAGATGCTAATCTGTTTTGGGCCTAATTAGATTGGGTTATTTTATTAATCCAATTTAATTAGGTCCATTTGAGATGAGATGATGTATTTTTATTAGGGGTAAGATGGTATTTTAGGGTGTGAAAACTTCCCATTTTAGGAAAGTTTCAAGAATTGATTGGGACGTCCCAAAAAAGAAAAATTCAAGAATTGGGTGGGACGGAGGGCGTAGTATCCAAAGGGCTGAGACCTGATACAGGAAGCCTCCTCTCTCTTTCTTTGTAAAGTCTCATGTTTCCATGTGTGTGGCCCCAAGATTTAAGAGTCCTGGTAACCTACACTGTAGTTCGTGCACAGTGTACGCAGTTGATAATATTATTTACATTATCATTGCTTATGATTTAATCAATGGTGAATGGTTTGATGACCCTGTCCATGGCTTACGTGAAAGAACCGAGCTCCCTATTTATTATGAGTGTGCTGAGAAACCTGTTCTGCTTCACATTGGCAACAGAAGGCTATGCATAATTTATGCTTAAGTGGACAATTTTAAGGATCCCAATGATTTGATACTTACTTGCTCAATCTTAAGAATGACTCGGCGAACGTACAGCGGAAAAGCTACCCTTCATACATCCTTGGAGTCATTTAGACGCTACATCGTCCCGGGAAGTCGTTTGCATGAGTGCCTCGTTCTCTAGGTCATCAATTGTAGTTTACATTTGGTTGTAAGTTAGGTTATTTGCAAGCTATATGAATCCATTGAAAATTTGCAAATGGGTGCTAGCTTAGTGGTACAACGTTTGAAGCATTTGCATGAGGTCACGGGTTCGAACCCGGCTATATGATGTAATTGTTAAAAATAAAGAAAAAGTAAAAGAAAGAAATCCAATGAATTGACTCTCGTTGCTCATTATGAATATAACTAGGCGTTGCCTCGCGCGTACGCGCGGGATAAAGAGTGTCTAACCTATATTTTTTTGTAAGCCACTGAATTATACCCGACGAATGTTAGTGCACCTTACCAAATGCAATTTATCTAGTTCTTTGTTGGAAGTTGATTGACTTCATGTTTGACATGCCATAAAAAATCGCACTTAAATTATTCAAGTGACAAAATAATTCTTTAGCAGATAAGAGCCTATCACCACATGCTGCTTTTTCTATTTTGAGAATTAACAGAGGTCGCATTTTGAAGGAGAATATTCGATCAAATGAACCAAATAACTCTAATAACTCCACAAAATGTTTTTTGAATGACTTTTCATATAACATCAAATTCTATGAATCAAAAAATATATTTCACTCAAGAATATACTGTACTATTTCATACTAATAATAAATAGCTCGATCTCTATATATTGAGTTTGTAATACAACACATAGAGTAAAACAATGATTTTTCTCCATTACTAAGAAATTAAGTACACCAAAAGGCTAATATGTCTAAATATAATTACTTGTCAACTGCAAGTAATCACGTTGCACATACGCTCATATGATAATTCTTTTGTTATTAATGTACGCAAGATTATTTTGAAAGATGTGCACTAAGAACTAAATAATTCATTTTTATAACAAATGTTGGTGATGTGATTTAGCAATAGAATTATTTGGTTTACAAAAAACTATACTGGAAAACTGTAGTAGATTTTGGTGCAGACTTGCCTTAGTGGCAAACATTAATTTTATTAATTCAGATCAATAGTAGCTCACGTCCATGTCTCATAAAACAAATAAATTGTGTGTTTTTTTTCTTACTAATTCGGATTTCAATGAATCATTCTCATAAAAAATAAATTTGTCTCATAACAAATTCAATTTCCTTTGTAAGGGACAAAATAAATAAGATTGAAAGGCAATGCCTCATTTGTGTAGATATGTGGAAAAATAAAATAATCTTCAAAATGTAATTTTTTTGAAAGAACAGACTGCAATAATTTGTACCTTGTAGTAATATGTCTGGACAATTACATGTAACAAAAAAAAACATTTTAGCTATACAATAAATTATCATATGATAATTCTTTTATTATAAATGGACGCAAGATCACTTTGAAGGATGTGCACTAATAGCTAAATAATTCATTTTTATAACATATGTTGGTGATGTTATTTAGCAATAGAATTATTTGGTTTACTAAAAAATTCTATTGAAAATAGTAGTAGATTTTTGGTGCACTCTTGTATCAGTGACGAACGTAATTTTATTAATTTGGTTCAATGGAACTTCTGATCTAATAGCTATAGTAATATAAGAAGGATTCATAATATTTGTTATAAAATGCTATATTAGTTGGTAAAAAATGTGTAACTTATACCATTATATCCATTAATTCTATAAGAATTGTGTCATAAGTACAAACTTGGAAGTTACAGGATGTATCATTTCCTTGTTGTACATTGAATTAGACTTGTTGGCACTTAGAATGATATTCATTTGATATAAATCTAAATAAGAGCTCCACATGTCTTCACATTCACATAAATTAATTGACACTTGGCATGGTGAGGTTTATTCTCAGGACTTCTCTGGTTTTATATATTACATAAGATAAGATAAGATTTCGTTGTTTAGTCGATGGTTTGCTCAAAATTGTATTTTGGCTGGGGTACCACTTCATATCATATGTATGTAATTGAATGTTTGATAAGCATATGCAATTATTTATATAACTGGAAAAACATTTCCAGAAATGACCAGAGTTTTAAAGTAACCAAAAGGCTCCGAGCTAATACAAGACACAGAAAGCATACAAATCCTCCCTAAGTCAGTCAAAAGCCAACAACTTCCCTTTAGTTTGCTTCCAAACCTGAGCAGAGATTATTGTGGCGTTTTCAATCTGTTTCATACTTGACATGAACTGTGAAATAACTTAGATAGCTTAGCTAGCTTGATTTTCCATCTACGAAGAGTATACCTCATTGATAAGTTACCAAAAGGTCCTGGTATGTTTTGATTTGGTTTACTTAATAAGTGGGTTGTGATTTCCAATTTTAAGCCTTTTTATCTGTTTTGCTTCTTTTTCCAGGTGGTTGGTGCTAATTATCCCTCGTCTAACATACCTCGGTAAGAATCCTTGAGTACGATGCTGGTTCATGCTTCATACCATACCTCTTTCACTCGCATAATTATTTGGAGTATGGTTACTTCTTTGACAATATATCTAACTTTTAAATTATATAGTCTCTGCTCTTCATCTTTGATTTTTTGCCTGAAACTGAATAAGGCCCAACTAAATCATAAATGGTAAAGCTTCAAACCAATGCTCGACTTGAGCGGTTCCTTTCTTTGATTGCTTATAATTGTGTTGAGGAAGAATTTTGGATTAAGTGCCAGATATTCATTTACATCTAACTCCCTTCAATTTGAAATTAAACATATAATGGTTTAAATGAATGAGAAGATGTCACGTTATCTACTTCTGGGCTATACTTCTTGTGGGCTTCTGGCTTGCATGAAAACCAATGATGGAAAGCAAAATAATAAGCAATTTGTTAAGTGTTTGAAATTCTGCAAATTACGTTGAGCAAGGGTGAAATCCGCACTGACCAGTTGTTTTGAGGAGATAGTTGTTACTCCAGAAGGCTACAACTGTTGGACATCTAAAGGAAATATCAGCTTTGAAAATCACTCTAAGCCATAAATCGCAAGTAACTCAGTACCTTGAAAGAGATAACAATGATACGTCCCTTAAACAGTTGATGTAAAGGCTTTGGTTCCTATGTCTTAGGGTGAGGAAGGATTGTGACTTGAGAGTGAGAACCAACATCTCAATACCTTATGGTTTAATGAAAAAGGAAGTCAAATTTTTATACCAATTGAAAAAGGAAAAATCCAGTAGAATACCACCATTGATCTAAGACCACCGTGGGTTTGATCGATTACTAAATTCTAGCTATGATTGTACACGGAGATATGATGACGCGTAAGGAAACTCAAATGATGTCTTGGATAGGAGGTGCCTGATTTTGGCAGCCAGAGATGATGGCATCATGTGGTGGACTGTAGACAGTAGCGATAGAGATTCTACCACCTCACTAACCGGTCGGCCTCGCAAGAACTGAATTGTTCAGAATTTGATCCCACATCTAAATATCAGTAGCTATACAATCATTTTTTGAACTCAGAGGATGAAATCAATAGTAGCCTCTCATTAATTGCCTAGAACAGAAACTAAAAAAGAAAGTCTCCAGAAGCGATGGAATGAGTTGCAGATATACTGTATTACACTATCCAGTACATCTATATAATCTATCTATGAGGTGACAAAAAACTTACTCTCCATATGCCATTTGTCAATTAATTGTTGTAGATGAAGACATTTGAAGCGCTTATTTAGATTCTTAACCAATGAACATCATTCTTAGTGCCAACTTATCAAAGTAAATGGCCACTATGGAAAAGCTAGGAGGTGAGAAATCTTGACAATAGTAAAAGAATAGGAAAAGAATAGTAAATGGCCACGATAAAAGGAGATTCTTAAGAAATCTGGTAATTGAAAAATATTGTCCATACTCATTAAAATTTTTATAGACAGTGCTGAAGATAGGTAGAAAAAGAATAGGAAAATGAAGAAGGGAACATGTAATCGTGGTACCACTACGACGCCCCACAATATTACATGTTTGACTATTTGTATAGTGACGATCTATAGTTAGACTCTCTGTATGTTGTAATAATTTTGGCATTCGCATCATCGTTTTACTACAGTTATCACTTCTACTATTCTATGTCTTTTCCGAAATTCATTTTAGATGACATTTTTTTGTAATAATTCTGTACACAAATCGCACAATAGGTCTATTGCATTCAAGCAAATTTTTAACAAATTTTCATCTGGTATGCCAATATTCTAATGTATTCGGTTTGCTGCATGTATAAACTTATGTCAATATTACGTAAGTTTATAATTATTGACATGACAAATCCGGTAATTGCAAAACATTGCCCACTCTCATCTATGTTTATAAATTTGCTTTAATTTACTTTAAAAGTTACTATCAATTATTTAATTTTTGGTTGGTACTTTTGTAAAGGCTGAAAATAGTATCACTATATAATGTCAAGTTTATTTTGGTCCAAAAATGATACTACAAGGATTAACTTTTATCATAAGACAAGAGAAAAAACCTTACATTCTTTCATTTTAATTTTCAGCAGAGTAAAAATAAAATTCATATCCTCAGGTGTTGCTCAATTGTAGGATATTATCGACGTTCATGAATGACAAATCATAGATGCACCATTGAATCAGATTAAAATGATACAATTATATATATTTTCATCAACTTAGTTCACGAACTGGAGATAACAGTCAATGTGGTCACATTCCCCGTAAATTATACCATCACCTCTAGGTCCCAAGACTGATAGAACTATGGTAAGTGACTTCTATGAATGATGATAAAGTTTTCAACCACGCTATTACGTGAAATCACCTCGAATATGAAAATAATTATGATAAACAAAACAAAAAAAATGTAGTGTTCATCTAAATCAAGAATTTCACTTTTAATGTAAAAGTTGTAATTTCATGACTCTCTTAGAAACATATTATTTTCATGTTTCACAGTTTTGACTAAGGTAAGAACAAAAAACTCTTATTGGCACATCCCTTTTTTTTCTAAAATTGGATGAGGTGAATTGCATTTTTAGAATAATGAGCGGATTTCCTTTTAAGTTGAGATTGTTTGTTATGAACATTTGGTTAATATGGTATAAATATTAAATAAAGAAAATTTTGATTCATTATATTTCTAGGAGTTTCATATGAGAGAAAATATGAATGCCCGTGAACTTTAAAATTGTCTATCACCTAAACTATATGTAAATGATAAGTTTTTTAATTACTATTAAATAAATATAGAACCGCTGATCGAATATTCTTATTCTATTCAAGAGGAATATCAACATCATCTGTATCTCATAAAGAAAAAATGGAGGTGAAATAAAAATTTGTAATTAATTTTTTTTGTACTATCTTTTTCTCCCTATAGTGTTTTTATTATTTATGAAAATAGTCTTGACAATCTGTTTACAATATCTCTCAGGTAAAATCCACTATCCTTCTCAGTACCATCATTGAGACTTCGCGAGCAAGAAATTGTAAGTATTTTTTTTACGAATAAATGCATTTGAGCAACATAAATTAAACATTTCATATAATATTTGAAGTCATGTCTTTTATGAATAGGTCATTGGTTTGATTTTTTTTTTCTATTCTGTAGTACATCAAACCACGTTGACAGTGATACAATTTCTGATATTATGTTATTATTGCATGTAAAAATATAGATCACGATGTGCTTAGTTTTCACTTTAATATTTTTCTTAGTGAATTTAGAGGAATTTCATGTTGTTCAAATACATGACACAAAAAGTATTTATAAGACATATTATGCCATTTCACTTGAAAAAATGAAAATAATTGCAATTCAACCATCAAAAAGTAACAAATTTTCTTATCTCAAAAAAATAAAACAATACTGCCTCAAAAATATAAGAAGATTAAATAAAAATGTTTTGATAGTTTTCAAATTGATTTTTCATTAAATGAAAGTGATTTTATAAGAAATAAGTTTTATAATGGTTTAAATTTAATTTAATTTTCTTATATGTATGCTGGATCATGTTATGATTTTCTTTACTTCTTCCTCATGAGATTCAATTAGAGATCAATTTCAACAACACGATTGGTACAAAAAATAAACATGCTCTTCTTAGAGCTTACTTCCCAGAAATCCTGGTCAAATTTGTTGCATTTTTCAATAAGAATTTACCTAATACAGTTGGATACGTTTATTTTAATGTAATTTTCATAAAAGTGAACAAATTGAACTTATGGCTGACCGCGCGGGGTATCGCCTATAATATATAAAAGCAGGAAAGTGCTCAGATTGAACGTGGAATTGCCATTTGTAAATTCTTAATTTTTGAAGTGTTGACATGTGTTTCGCCATATCATCAATTTCCATGAACAAACCAATAAAACAATGCCATGTCATGAATGACTCATCATGTAACTTAATTTGAAGATATTTAATGCTATGTCATTACTCATCATGTAACTTAATATTAAGATATTAACTATCCATTAATCCGATGGAGTTACAAGAATTTATGGATTCTCAATTTACCATTTAATCGTTCTGCACATATTTTCTTAATCTTTTATGTGGTTCCTTACCTATTTTCTTAACATCTCAAGTGGTCTTTCCTATCAATATAAAATGCAGCAACATATTTTCTTAACCTTTTCTATATTTTCTTAACCTTTTCTATAGGTCATGCACATATTTCTTAACATCTCAAAAAGAGGTGGGAATGTCATAACAAACACGACTAATTTTATATTTTTTAAGAATTGAAGAAAGATAAATCTTTGAAGTAAAAAAAAAATACAAAGTCCATGATATATATGCGGGAGAATGAATTTTTTCGTAAAATGTGGGATATGCCCCCTAACCAATGGGTAGGTTTCCGTTATGTGTTATTTCTCCATGGTTAAGTTGAGAAAATGTCACTTGAATGATATTTTATGAACTAAGTTGTTGATAATCTGTACCATATATATATATATATATATATATTATAAAAGCATGAAATTTTCGAGAATGAATATGAAAAAGCCACGTGTCAAATAATTTGCATAAAAAGACCTTCTAGATATGGTTATTTTACTTTAAAAAAACATGTTAACTGAAATAATCAAAAGGTAAAGAGCAAAATTTTCTACTTAAACTGGTCTCCTCTAAAACGAAAAAGTAATCAATTTGCTGATGACAACATCTTTTTTACAAAAGCGACACAAGCAGAGATTCAGACTCTGTTTCAGATTTTGCAGGATTATGAAAGAGCGTCGGGACAGATGATAAATTTGAACAAGTCGGAAGCCATGTTCTCTACCAATGTAGATGTTGAGACCCGTATGCTGATATGTAACAATCTTGGGGTCCCTTGTGTGGAGATCTTCCAAAAATATCTCGGCATGCCAACTAAGATTGGAAGGGCTCGAACGGCTACTTTTTCGGGAGTGTTGGAACAGATGAGTGCAAAAGTGCATGGTTGGAATGAGAAGTTCCTTTCTACAACGGGGAAGTAAATCCTTATCAAAGCGGTACTTCAAGCCATCCCAAATTATGTTATGTCTTGTTTTTTATTACTAATCTCTTTGTGTGATAAAATTGAAGCGTTAATCCGAGACTTTTGGTGGAAACGGAATGGGAAAGAAAAGAAGATGTGTTTGGTGGCTTGGGAGCACATGAAGAAATTAAAAGGGGATGGAGGCATTGGGTTTCGAGATATTCACTCTTTCAATCTCGCTTTACTCGCCAAACAAGGATGGAGAATCCTTTCGCAGCCGGATTCACTATTATCACGAGTGCTTAAGGCGAAATATTTCCCACATGACGATTTCCTAGATGCTACTTTGGGTCACGGCGCTTCACAGACTTGGCGGGGCATTTTGGAAGGACGAATTTTTTTACAACAGTGGGGTGTGGCATCGCATTGGGGATGGAAATTCTGTCAAAGTTTTTGGCGGGAGGTGGATTCCAAGACCGGACGGGTTCCGTGTCATTACTCCTGCTACAGGTAATACCTCCTTGCTTGTCAATAGTCTCATCGATCCTTCAAGGACTTGGAATATGGAACAAGTTTCACAAATTCTGTTACATATTGATGTGGAGGAGATCCGTAAAATAACTATCCCAATCACGGCCCAAAGGGATGTTTGGTCCTGGTTCTATGATAAGGAGGGCAATTACACGGTCAAAACGGGTTATTTGATTACCGAGGAAATTCGTGTTGAACAGGGGCCTGGTCGAGGGAATGTGACTAACAGCAGTACATGGAAGCCTAATGTCATATCGAAGGTGTGGAATTTGCCTATCCCGAGAAGAGCCATGTTCACTGTATGGCGTGCGTACCACCATTCTTTGCCAACGGCAATGAGTCTGATAAGGAGAGGGGTGACTGTATCGCCTTTTTGTTCACGATGTGGAAGGGGAGAGGAATCGGATTCGCATTTGTTTCTGCGGTGCAAGACCAGCAAGAAGGTTTGGAAAAGCTTATTGGGATCTGAATCACACCATTTTTTGCATACGAATGTGAAAGAATGGATTGAGGACTCATTCATGAGTCTTACTAAGAGACAACAAACAATAGTTGCTACAACACTGTGGGTTCTCTGGAACTTGAGGAATCAAAGAATTTTTAGAGTAAAAGAGATCACGCCTGAGATGATGGATGACTTAGTGCTAAAGACTATTGAAGATGAAGGTAATGGCACAAGAGAGAATATGGATCACAGTACCCAATCAGGTAATGATCAGCAGGTACAAAATATCGGAAACTCGGCCTGGAAGCCACTCGACCCAGATTTTATCAAGCTGAATTCTGATGGTTCTTGGAGAGGAGATGAATCTGGTGGTGCTTTTGGTGCGGTTTTAGGTGATGCAACTGGTGCGGTGATGGTGGCGATGTCGGGTCCTCTGCCTACAACTAACTCAGCGTCCATGGCTGAGATCATTGCCGTGCGAGAAGGCTTGTTAGTAGCCCGTCGATGGGGGGTTGCGAGGATAGCTATTGAATCAGACTTACAAGCTATCATTCGAAGCTTGTCCAATCGTGATGGTGAAGCCGCTGATCGCTCAAGTTTTGGACTGGTGGCTAATGATTGTCGACATCTTTTATCTTTGTTTGCTGAGGTCAAAATGAGCTGGAGTCGAAGGAAAAAAAACAAACTGGCTCATACATTAGCGGCGAAAGGCTATGATTTTGAGAATGTAAGAATCTGGGTGGATGTCTTCCTTCATGGGCACATGATATTGATGTAACTGACTCGGGTATTATTACCTCCTGATTTTATAAAACTGTTTACCTTCAAAAAAAAGGTAATCAATTTTTATCCTAAAAAAGTCTATTAAATATGGTTATTTTGCAAAGAAGAATAAAATTGATGAAAATTGATATCGAAATATAAAAATTTAAACGAACAAATGCAAGACGCGAAGTGCTCATCATTTTTTCAACTCTGTAAGGATTCATAAACAGGTCTGGAACAGTTAATTTAGCACACTGGAGGGACCTGATGTGGAATTATTTATCAATCACACCGGAAGAGATGTGCTTTCTCGAGATTGTTATGTTTTAAGGTTTTACATGATCTATCTGACCATTTTTCAAACGTGTCTTGTACCTCCTATCTCTTTTTAACAATAGTTTCTTGCCAATTTGAATTGAGGTTTTATGATTAATGAATAATGTTGGGTAACTCTGAACCTTCTATCGAGAAACTCTAGAGCATAGTTTTCTAATCCATTTATTCCTCCTTACTTACATATTATGTACTTTGATACATTATGTTCATAACTATTTATAGGTGATGGTTTTGCATATTGACAAAAGGAAAAAAAAAACATTTTTTTGAAACTAGATAAAAAAAGTAATGTGAATAAGTCTCATCTGGAAGAGTGTCAACCGATCTACGCATCAATTGGGGTCTTTTTATAGGGTATCCTAGTGTTTTCGGGCAAGCTAGGGGGGGCACGCGCTCCCATGTCCCTACATGGCTCCGCCACTGATTTTGGTGGTATGAATCGTATGTATAGAGACAACTTCGTGCCTTATTCAGGGGTGGTGGTCGCATGGTGCCTTTTGTGTGCCCTAGCAACCATGTTGTGTTCTTGGACCAATATGGAACCAAACCCATTCTCGTTCGCACTTAATGTAGTGATAGTTTCTACACATATAACACAACTGTCAGTTCATTCACCCTCTCGGAGCTTGTTCTCTTCAATTGTTGTGAGAAAGCTGCTGTGAATTTTAGATAAAATGTGTATAATAAATATTACGTGAAACTTGTGATGAAATATTGAAATAGCAATTTCGTGTTTGGTAAAATAAACTGTGAACCTCCTGTGACATAGCAAAATGAAAAAATTATATTACGTGTATAAATTTGATAACTCTATATTATATTTCTTCTACGTTTGTGTACCGTTTTGTGTAGTTTCCGGGTTGAATATATTAGAAATACACTATGAACTTGAGGAAATTTGATAAGTTTAGCTTTGAGTGATAAATTATTAATCCGGGCGTTTTTCACATTATTTACATTTATTTTGTCACTTTTGATCGCACTGGGTGTTTTTGTGTTGTGTTGGACAGGAAACGGAGCTCATGGATCAAGAGGAGGAGGAAAACGAACTTCGGAACATATGCGGAAGCTTGGGAGAGAAAGAAATTGGAAGAAAAGAGGACAAAGATGGAAAAAGGGGGTCAAAGTGTCATTTTAGAAAGTTTGAAGTGTAGGATCAAAAGTTGATCCTAGGATCAAAGCAGATCGCACGATCAACTTTCGTGATCCTACGATCTGCTAGGGGAGAACTCACTGACTTATAGGATCAAGTAGCAGATCATACGACCAAGTAGCAGATCGCACGATCAAGTAGCAGATCGTACGATCTGCTAGCAAACCCAGCAACGCACACGGGAAAAGCCAAGGAAGGGTTATTAATTAATAATTTTTGATTATTAATTAATACACCCTAAGTGAAGATAAAAAGAGACATAAAACAAAAGAAAGAGACACACGTGAGAGGAAGGCTATCAACGCAAGGAAGCAAGAGAAGGAGGCACGCACAAGAGGAGGAGGACTCCTCCTCCATTGAAGCTCTAAGTTTGATTTCTTCTTCTTCTCTCTGAATCTTTCTATGGAGAAACTAGTAAGTCGTGTTTGGTTTCTTAGTATTAGCTAGACGTTTTGCTAGGCATCTCTTTGAGAGCCTAGGGTTTATGTAAACGATGATATTTTTCCGGATTTGATCTTTGCTTCATGATTTCTTGATTTCTTCTATTGAATAAATTCTAGTTTCTTGTTTATGTTAGTAATCCTAATTGAGTGACACGATTAGGAGATAAAACTAGGGTTCAAGAACTAGGGTTTCACTCAATAGTTGATTCATTCTTAAAGTTAGCTTATTTTTATTCAATTGTTCTTGTTCTATGCTTAATCTTTAGTATGAATGGAGTAGCTACCCGGACGTGCTAACTAATTAGATGAGTGCACGACAGTGACTCAACCTAATTGTGTAGAGAACTTGAACATCAATCCCGTATCACTGAGACTGAGAAGAGACGTGTTAGGATTGGCCAAATGTGGGTAGATTCAGTAGGTGAGATTCGACGGTTTCGTGCAACGGTGGACCGACAGGACCCGTTGTCGTGCATGTCGTTAGCCTACTAGAACGAACCGGTAGACACAAGAGACCGATAGGAGATTGTAGTGTACCGTGAAGTAGAATGACTTGAGACCGATAGGAGATAGTCAGTGCTGTTACCCGGCTTAGTTAGAATATAGTTAACGTGTTGCTCAGATAATCCGGAAATCGTCTACAACCCTAGGTGATCTAGAGATTGCCTAGTTTCTCCAAACTTATTTCTTAAATAAAATAAAATTCCAAAAATATTAGCTTAGTTGTTATTTTAATTTATAAATCAATCAAATCTTTCCTCCTGTACCTTACTCTAAATTAAATAACTAATTAAATAATCTCAAGCCTGTCCTCGTGGGATCGATAACTCGGGGTTGAAATACCACCCCTATATTACTTGACCGTGCACTTGCGCATACGCGTTAAGAATCCGCGTCAAGTTTTTGGCGCCGTTGCCGGGGACAGCGGTAGATTATTTTGTTAGGAGTTAGTTTAGAGTACTTTTATTTTAGTTTAGTTTTAATATTTTTATTCTATATCTCTGTGCTTCACGGGTGTCTTGTGAGTTTTTCTCAGGAACGCAGGGAGCAAGAGACAATTTAAGCATGTGGAGCGAAGACTGTTATTCGGGTCCCCCCTACTGTTTCCACTGCAGGGGTAACCATGAAGACGAGGAAGCATGCATAACTTGGTGCTACGTATGCGGCATTTGGCACGGACGTAGAGACTCATGTCGAGTACATGCCCCCCAGCTTCATCAGCACCAGGAAGACTCATCAGCGGATATGGCAGAACGGCGTAGTATTATGAATGACATGGAAGTTTGCGCCAAATTTTTGTCCATAGATGCACAATTACCACAAGAGCATTCAGCCACAGGTAGGGAATACGTGAGGGAGATGTTGGAAAGGATAAAGAAACGAATAGAAAAACTGTCAACAGCAGGGGAATCGAGCATTCAAGAGCCACAAGAGGAGCCCTTGCCACATGACAGTGAGCCTCACATTGAACCTTCATCATCCCCACCACAAGTGGAAGAGGAGATACCTGAGCCGAACGAAGACTGCAGTGTCCAGGAACCATTGGTGGACTCTGCCATATATGAGGACTCAGACTCTGATTCAGACTGGGGTGGACCTGTGTGCCGAAGATGGGAAGATCTGCCGTATTGCGAGCCAAGACCGCAGGTTCCCTCACATCCTTGGTATGAATGGGAAGACACCGAAATCGGAAGCCTGTGGTGTTTCGACGATGAAGCTGGTGAAACACTTGTGCTCAGTGATATTGAGGTAAAAGCCCCAACTCTGATTAATGATGAATTTTCCATATCCTATGTCACGCAAGTCTGCGACGAGCTGGAAAAATTATTGTATGGAGATTCTTATGGGGAAGAATGTGATGAGCAACTTCCAATATCTTTTTCTATGGGCGATTCTATTGATCATCCATATGCCATAGTCAAGGAGTTGGAAGTCAGCAAGTGTGGGGGTGGGGATGAATTGCAAGGGTCATTTGAAGATCATCTAGCACCAAAGAGGTATTACTGGGATGACTTTATGGAGAACGATGCATATGAGCCCAGTGGTACTTGGTGGAAGCTGATAAAGAAGATAAATTGCAAGATGAAAAAAATCAGCTTCTACAACTCTCCGCCATCTTCAGAGCACAGGGGTGCACGTGAAGTTCTTGAGAAGAGATGGTGGAAGAAGAAGAAGTGGAGGGATAAAGCAGTCTCCACTATCCTTTTCGGTTGAGGTAACCGGGTCGGGCTGTCGACCTTAAATTACAAGCGCTGCTTGGGAGGCAGCCAATGTAGATTAGGATGCAATTTGTTTCTGTTTTTGCTTTAGTTCCCCATAGTTGATTTTGAGGGGTGAGAGAGAGTTGCTTTAATACTTTCAATCAGTGTGCAGGGACACAGGTACAAAAGACGCTCCAGGTTCCCCTTCTTGATGCGTGTGATAGAGAATGTGAGTAGGCGCATCGGAATCCGGACGCGAGGTGATTCTTTTCCGGAAACTGTCAACGGTCCACAAGACCCCTTCTTGTTGCAGTTTCGCGGCAACGGTGCCCATGTAGGTCCGGGCACCCCAGGTACCTTTAACTCTCTCTCTTTTGTTTCTACGTTTTGAGCGGTAATTGTGGAGATCCACCGCCTACACATTTAAGCGATGAGTCCTCTTATTATATCTCTAAATTCGTTGAGGACAACGAAACACTTAAGTGTGGGGGGGTTTGTGTATATTTTTCTAGCCATGTCAGTTATGCATCGCCAGTTACATGCAGTTGTGTCGTATTGTGTTAGGATTGTTAGTATGCATTTTTTTAGCACTTTTACTTTATTGAGTCCCCTACCAAATCGTGTGATTAGTCGAGTTGGCCATTGCATATAGAGTTAGGAAATATTGAAAAAAAATAAAAAAATCATAAAATTTTAAATTTTTGAGAAAGGGCAATCGAAGAGAGTGAATGTGGAGAGGGCTTAATGATAGAATACCTTAGGAATATGAAAATCTGAGGTGAGGTAGACGCGAGAATCTGGAGTAGGAAGACTTATAGGGCTAATGCACATTAGAACTGCGAGTAGCTGCCTCTCAGACTAGTTATCCTACTAGCGCTACACCACCGTCACTTAGGTAGTCGTCAACCCTCCTCGTAGTGGCAACGGAACAGCTGTGCGAGTGATGTTTATGGGGACCTCACGTCCCGTCTCCATCTCCTAGGTCCACTAGTTGCCCCTATTTATCCGTTTACCCCTTTTATTCACAGCCTCTAGCCTAGGAAGCCTTTCATTGTGACTTTCATCACTTGTTAGAATGGTGCTTTCCTATGCGTCATGATAGAGGGAATTGAGTTAGGTAGGTTCGATGAGGGTGAGCTGATTTGATACATCTTATGTGGATTCTCTTACATGTCGTCTTTTGAGGGGATGTGAGGGTGAGTTAGAGACGGTAGCACACTTCGGTGTGGCGGTGAGTCGTGTCCTTACACCACGATCACAGGTGGAGTACCGTAGTGCGTGGTATTTCTTCCGCACGTCATGGGGTGGGGGTTGGTTGATCTTATAGGAGGCCGTGCTTATGCTTTATTTATATTCTCTATATCTTAGGTGATGGGGAGGATCGGTTGGAAAAGCACGTTTACACATTGACTACTGGGTGCGTGATTTGCTTTGCATCAAGTGTGGGGGTGTCGACATCTATGTTACATCACTAATTTGACACATTCCACCCCCATGTTATCTAATTCTGATATTTGATATCCTCGGATATTACTATCGTATTGTCGGCTCCATGTGCTTAATGTTATTGTGTGGGAATGAAAAAAAAAAAGAGTAAAATAGAAATAGAAAGTGAAATTGAAAGGGAATAAAGGAGCAAGCTTGAAATTGAAGACCGGGGAGATTAGCTATTGTTCGAGATCACTTCTTCACATTTGTGGCCGCGAGAACGGCGTTGCACCAAGATTGAGGGAATGAGGGCCGGAGTAGTGAGATTCGGGGTGGTTCCTTGGATTTTGGTGAGGGAGTGTGAGAATCGGGTTTTGTGAGTTAGATCATGACGTCTAGGACTACGCTTCTAAATATCCTATCCTACCCGTCCTAAACCGTCAGCAATTTAACCCGTGGATAAATAGCTCGGAAGGTAAGTGCTAGGGATACGTTTGATGAGTGTGCGGAAGCAACATATTTTGTGTTCGTGCCCGTTCTGTCTAACGAAACTGGCCGCAAGTTCTACCGATCACCAAAGTTATAGAAATTCTGAGGGAATATGAGAGCCTTATGACTTGCCGGTTTACTTTTTGAGATTGCCCAATCTCTAACTAAAAAGAAAAAAAAATTGTGTTGTTTCAATTTTTGCATTGTTTGATAATCGAGTTGCATTGTATAGTCATGTAGATTGCATGGGTGTGTGTGTTGTTTGTGTCACATGGCTAGTGAAGTTAAATGCAATTCGGTGGATTGAAAATCATAGTGTGAGAAGTGTTTTTGATTTTGCTCGGGACGCGCAAAAAGGTAGTGTGGGGGGATTAGAAATACACTATGAACTTGAGGAAATTTGATAAGTTTAGCTTTGAGTGATAAATTATTAATCCGGGCGTTTTTCACATTATTTACATTTATTTTGTCACTTTTGATCGCACGGGGTGTTTTCAGTAAAGATTAATACTGAATATTTTCAAAAAAATTAAGGTTAAAATCGGTTAAAGATAAACTACTCAAAATAAGGTTCCGGAAAAGCGTATCTTCCCTTGCTTCCGTAAAATTGTTGCGGGACAGCAAAAACTCTAAAGCCCTGAAATATCTATAGGGGTCAAACTGTGATAATTTAAAATTTTAAGTTAGTTGTGTGAATTTATTTTTCAGCAGTGCTTGCTGACATCTGGTCAACAGAAAATATGTGGAATGTGAATTCAAATGGGGTAAATATGCAAATATTATAAATTGGGGCAAACTTATAATGTCTAAAAACTTGAATATATAGCTAATGCGTGGCCAATCTCAGATTTCTGGATGTTGTGGGAAATTAAGCAAGTAGATAAAATCAGTGGGTCAAGTATGAAATTTCTTGAACTCAATTTTTACATAATTCCACTCTTACCCTAACTTTGGGAAAATTGCGCTTGCAGCCCCTTGTGCATGAAGCCACTTGTCATTCTCATTGTGACACTTCAAGAGTGAGGTGGCAGTATTTCGATTTTTTCCTCCAACACCTACTGCATTGGGTGAGATAAAACTCTTCTTCCTCTAACTTCACCTTCTACATCTTCTCCACCATCCACCATCTCCATCGCAGAACCCCCACCACCCCGCCATGAAATACAAAAATGCTTCACCTGGAAGAAGTCCCAACCCGACGAGCAAAAGCCCTCTGAGAATTTGGATGTTGGGGAAGGGACGAGGGAGATAATCGGGTTTGAAGGTGAGGAACCGTAATTGCTTTGTTGGTTGGTTTCTCCCTCTCCGTTTGTTTTCATTATAATTAAGCTCGATTTTGTTGATCCCGAGGCTAAGGCGAGGTCGGGAGCCACGGCAATAAACAATTCGTTTAAAAACCACAGGTCGCCAGATTTGGGCCGAGCTTGGCATCGAAAACCACCATGGCCACAAGAGCTTCGGTAAGGCCTTGTTCTTGCTTCTTTTTCGCCGTTAATTGAAGCAATCTGGTCCATGCAATACCCTAAGAATGTTAAAAGCATCTTTTTACAACCAAGCCGCAAATTTGTTGGGTTTCAACCGGTCATCTGATCATTTTTCTGGTGACGAGGCAACCCTGTTCCGGGGGCTGCAACTCCTTTGTTGTGAATCCTTTTTGAGTGATTCTTGGCTCCCGGGAAACCCTTAACTACCCCCTACAGTTCCGTTTCGAATTTTCCTGGTATATTTCAACTCTAACATGTCCGAATTTGAGCTTCAAGTTGTTTCTCTTCGTGTTCTGGACAAAAAATGTTTCAGACTTGCAAATTCATCTCAACTTTGTGAATTAATATAGATGCCAAAAATCAACCAATTTGAATACAATTCTTGATGTGAATTCTTGGGATATTAAGGCGCAACTATCGTCTTAATTTGGACTCGCGAATCAGTCTCTATTTAATACTCTGTTTTTATTATAGGGGTAATTTTTAACTTTTCGTATAATTTAGATGTGAATTGTATGACGAGAGGGGAGGTAGTTGTAGTTTCATAAAAAATGAGTTAGTTAAGTTGGTGGTAGAAATTGTATTTTGTAGAAATTGTAAAGCCTAATGAGCAATTAAATAAAAATAGATAAAATAAAACAAAATTAAACCAATTTTTTCCACATCCCCCAACACCTGCCAACGGGTTTCTCCCATTTACACACAATCTATCTTCTCATTTTTTTTCTTCTATTTAAATCTCTTCTTCAAATTCTCCTTCAAACCCGACAACACCACCAACGCCATCACCACCACCACCATCACAGCCACCACCTCATACTCCACCTCATCTCTCTCTCCCTACCTGAAACAACCCTGATCCTGCGGTTCCAGCTAGTACAGCTTAACAATATTCAAAAGTGCTTTATTATAGAAATAAAAAGGAAAACCTTCCTTACATTATTGCACGGAAATGATAAAACAACGTTTGAAACCAAAAGATACAATTACTAAAGGATGTTTGCTAGCCATGACTCTAATCCTTAGCTCGTGTGCGTTTCCACCCCAGCTAGCTTGACCTGCGGATTTTGAAATAGCGATAGCCGACCGCAGAAAATTTTAATTAGTAAAAACTAAGTAAGATATGCCACAATATGTAAAACAAAGTTTTTGGCTGGAGTAACACACAAATTGATTAAAATTCAATTTAAAGGATAACATACGTAAATGATAAATTTAGTGATAGAACTCAAGGCTGAAATTATTTTCAGATATACATAACCAGTAACCAAGATCCAAGTTTTAGTAATCAGTTTGGTTAAGGCGTAGCCCACGAGCCCCAACGAGTACGATGTGGATAGAGAGGTCACGATGGAATAATAATAATAATGGGGTGCATGTTGGGATGTACCAATTTCTCCCCGGACGTTAGTAGATAGCCTTTCGCTATCCCGCCCTAACCATTTTAATGAGACCTTAAGTGTCGGCACCCCTATACAGTCGTGACCTAAACATGCATAGGTAGTACTCATAGGTTCCACGATAAATAAGAGGGTAAGTACCCTAGGGAAACCACACACAGGTGTTCCCGGCTGTTAGCCTTCACGCGCATCCTCTGCACATCGTTCCCAATTCTATTATCGTACAATTATCATTCCACATGAATTTCGAGTTTTCACAAGTAACCACACATTTTCAAAGTAGTATTTGCAAAAGAGATTCAAGACTTATCAAATTCTCCAGTATCACGATTATAGTAGTTCATGAGCGTTTTTGAAAGATAACACACGCCAAGAGACATTTTGATAGTATAAATGTATTGTGCATATAACTTACATGATAATGGAGAGATTTCGTCACCCGCAAGCAAGCTACGTCCTAGTAATAGGGATTCTCAATGAGTTGATTGTCTACAAACTCATAATCTACAATAATTAAATATTCATATATTAACACAAATTCGCCACACACCAATTCGCAATTAAAATGTCCTATGTGGATGCAAGTGTGAATTCCCATACTCCCCCAAACAAATTACATTTTAGTAGCCACGAGTAGAACGTTTTGAATATACATTTGATAAGACACTAACGGTTTTATAAATATAAAAGAATTGAAGAAAGATTTATTTAATTTAAAGAAGTAGTTATTGATTAATGATTAGAATATTAGAGCTATAATTTTATTTGAAATGAAGAGCTCAACTGATTTTATAATAAAAGATAAATTAATGAAAACAATGTTACTAAGTGAAAATAATTTATTTTGTGATATACACAAAACTTAATATAGATATTACACTTACATTATTCAAAATATCACTCTATCATTAATAAAGATACAATTTTATTTTCAGAAAGTGATTGTTACTTGTATATGATAGTATATGTGTAAAATGCTAGTTTACCTTAAGTTGTGGAAAAACACGATTAGTTAGTTCTCACATGATGTAAAAAAGTATGTTTGTAAAAGACAGTTAACCACACCAAAGTTTATGTACATACACAAAAGACCCCCACTGATTTTAGATTGAGCGCATCCACCCGGCACAAGTCTCATAACATACAGATATAACCCCCCAGTTCACTTCAAGTTTCAAATCGTCATCTTCCCCAATTAAATCCACTGTAACTTCACCAAAAAAATCAAACATCTCATACATCTCCACACCCATAAGCACATACCCACATCCAACCAAAAGATTCATGTAAAGATTAGTGGATAATGGGAAACATTTTGCATAATTTCTGGAATAAAAAGGGTCTTTGTGGGTTACTGAATTGAGGAGGAGACGAAGGAGGACAGCGGTGATGATGTTGGTTTTCTGCCGCTTCTTGGGTTCGCCGGAGAGAGGGAATCGCCGGAGGGACACGACAGAGGACGAGGAGAAGAGGAGCAGAGGACGACGCCGACTGGGGCGGCGTCGCACGGCCGGCCAGCGCCAGTCCTGGGTCGCCGCCTGGTTCGTCGGCCTCTGCTTGCCGGCTGCTGGGTTTTCTCGGTGGCTTCGACAGAGAGCAGAGAGAGGGACAGAGGGTGCCAGATAGAGACGAGGGATAACTGAGAGAGAGTGGAAGAGAGAAGCTGAAATTGAAAGCTTGGGTTTGAACCCATTTGGAGTCGACGGAGAGATTTTCTGTTTCAATTTGGTATGTCAAATTGGTGAAATTGATTGAAGGATTAATTCTTTGACTTGGAATGGATGAATTTGGACAAAAATTGGGAGAGAAAATTTTAAGATTGTGGTTTTGATTTGGGGGGAATTTTCCGGAAACATAGCAGAGAGCTCTGCTCTAAAATGGTAGTGTGGAGAAGATGGAGGTAGAATGTGTAAGATGTGGCGGGTGTACCAATTAACGCGATGATTGGCTACGTAAAAGCTAACTAAAAACTATACTTTTGGACACGTTATAAATGTCAAACTATACATAACACTTTACCCACTCTATACATATAACTAACTAAAAACAAAAGTCATCTTTAAAAACAGTTCTTTTGATAAAAATAAAAGTAATAAAAATAATAATAGTAATAATAACTATAACAATGATAATGATAATTGTAATAGGAAGAAAGATTATTTAGTTAAAGAAACAAAAAATATATATTTTTTTGTTAAAACTAATTATAATACTAATAATAGTATTGATAATAATAATAATAATAATAATAATAATAATAATAATAATAATAATAATAATAATAATAATAATAATATGCATAAAAAAACTATTTAGTAAGGAAAATACTTTCATAATATCAAACAGTGGCCCGAAATATTTGTTAAACTCCGAAAAATACCCCCTAAAAATATCGGGGTATTACATCACATCTCCCTTAAAACAAAGCTTCGTCCCCGAAGCTTAAGGTAAAACGAGTCTGTGCCAATGCAAGTATAAATCAAATCGCCCAAGCATAAATCAAATCACCTAATGCAATTATAAATCAAATCTCCCATTGCAAGTATGCAGTTCTAATGTGCACATAATAACAAGACAAGACGGGTAATTAAATGCATGGCTGTTAAATCACATCTCCCTTAAAAGGAGTGACATCCTTGTCAATCGACTCACAGCTTGTCGAAGAGGTGTGGGTAAGGGAGAGATCAAGTTCGACAGACTCGAAATCAAGGATATGACTCGGGTTAGGAAAATAAGCTTTGAGTTGGGACATGAAAGACGTTATGGACTCTACCTACTACAAACGCTGAAGGATAGGATGACGTCAGCACATGTGTTAACGTTACCTAATGAAGGATGAGAATTTGAAGTCCATAGCGATGCATTCAAGCATGGGCTGGGATGTGTTTTAATGCAAAGAAAAACTTGCAAGGTGATCGCTTATGCTTCTAGGCAATGAGAGTCTTTTGAGAAGAATTACCCTACTCATGATTTGGAGTTGGCAATCATAGTGTTTGCACTGAAGATCTGGAGGCATTATCTCAACGGTACGACTTGCAAAAATATACATATCACAAGAGCTCGAAGTACATATTAACCCAAAAGGAGCTGAATATGCGACAAAGAAGGTGGTTAGAATTGTTGAAGGACTACGACATTAATATCCAATACCACGAAAGAAAAGCCAATGTAGTAGCGGATGCATTGAGTTGAAATACGATTTATACGGTAAAATCAATGTGGGTTTTGCCAATTAAGCTTTGCGAAGGGTTTCGAAGGCTGTAGATTTGAGTTTGCATAAAGGGATCCACGACTAGCATGTTGTGCAATTTGACGATAGTAATGGAAATCTACGTAGATAAAAAGGAAGACAGGAAGAGGGTGCTTTCAAACAAAAGATCAAGGAAAAAAACAACAATGGCGAAGAACTCGATTTCAAAGTAGAGAAAGATGATAGAGTGAATTTCAAGGAAAGATGGTGTGTATTAATGAAATGTGTGGATGTTAAATAGAAGATTATGAAGGAAACTCATAATACACCATAATCGGTACATCCATGTGTAGGGTTTTGATTCATGGATGCGCAACGGAAACAATAATTAACCATGCAAAACCCTCAAAGGATCACAAGTCAAGAGACATAACGATGGTAAGGGAAGAAATCAACAACACACCTTAGGGTTCTCCTTTGATGACTTCAAACGCGAATAGTGTCACGTCTCTACGGTTGATCCACGCCTAGAGGTGAGATCTAGATCCTCCAAATCCATGTGCTAGCTAGGAAGAATGGAGGAGGAAGAAGAAATCGCCAACAATGGAGTGCCAAAGGTGGGCGCCACTCTTCATGGCCGACGGGTAGGGGCGGCAATCCCCAAGGGGGTTCGGCCCTTTTTGGGATTTGCTTTCTCTCCTTGCTTTGTTCTCTCCTACTCTATCATATAGATTTGTGGTGTGTGTAGAGAGAAAAATAAGATAGGAGTGTTCTTTATATAGTCCAACAACTCCTTGTCCTACTACATAAAGAACCCCTCATAATCCTACTCAAATTCGGATTAGTCCCTTTTGCAAAATAGTCCTTATCATGTCAATACATGGATTAGTTTTATTTGAAAATTAATCCTAATCATGTCTCTACATGAATTAGGCCACCTTGGCAAATCCTAATCATGTCTATACATGGATTAGTCCAACTTGCATATTAGTCCTACTAAGTTAGCAAGTTGTTGCGATTTGATCCTTCTAATTAATTAATCATATTAATTAATTCCCAAGTCTAGTTCACCCCTATATGGCGTGTGACCCCATAGGTTCTATTTAGTTGGTAGTAACAATTTACTAATATGGAGCGGCCTCTAGCAAGACATCCATTCTAGCCAAAAAATGGAATAGTCATCATGACAAACCTTGTACAAGTAATTGTCTCATCCCTTTGTCCCAATATCTGGATTGGACACGAGACATACAAGTCACACTCGTATATCCAATCCATAGTTTCTCGATCCTGGGAATAGCCTTATTCGTGCAAATAACATCAATATCCTATATTGATTTATTTGAGTCTGGCAAGACATTTTATAAGCACTATCCCTCGAGTGGCCTAGGATATTTGCTCCCGTTATGTGGGAGGGACAAATTCTATCTACGTCCACTACGATCTCTAAGCTTTCTTCTTATTGTATCTAGTACACGCCTTTATAACTACCCAGTTACGGTGTAGCGTTTAACGCTACCAAAATCACAATAATCCACAACTAGAATATCTAGTGACTTCAAGTCTAAGGATGAAAATACCATTGCACCACGAGAAGCGCTTGTGACTTAACATAACATGTATGTAGCCTTCTCGGAGATGGGTCAATCCAGTATGCCATTACTCCTAATGCATACCCATGTGTTGGATCATGATATCTCCATATCAATCCAACCCCATACTAGTCTATAGATGATTGTCCTATTAATCATTATAATTGACTAGGGATATTTAAGAATATAACACTTATATTCTAAGGACTTCATTCATGTTAACATATCTCCATATCGATAACATAATGAATCGTAAATCCATAAATGTCACAATTAATTGATTGCCTCTAGGGCACAATTCCAACACCAGGAAAAGGTTATACAAGGATTTGGAACAGTACTTCTGGTAGAAAGATATGAAGAAGGAAAATAGCAGATTTTGTCAAAAAGAACTTTCGGTGTTTGACTTGTCAAAATGTCAGGCTCGAGCACAAGAGACCAGGCGGGATATTGCAATAATTGGAGATTGGAAATGGGACTCCATCTCAATGGAATTTGTTACAGCTTTACCTGTTTCGAGGAATGGGTTTATCCAGATCTAGATGGTAGTTGATAGACTGAACAAGGCGGCAAGATTCATATCTGTGAAGGACACGTGAAACCTGGAAAAGATGGAAGACGCATACATCAAGAATGTGGTAAGACTACACGCAGTACTTAGCTCGAATATTTCATATAGAGGTTCAAACTTCTCATCACACTTTTGGAAACAGATTCAAAAGGCCAAGGGTGTCGAGCTAAGGTTCAGCAAAGCGTTTCTCCCAGCTACGGAGGGACAGACTGAAGGGACGCTTCAACGTTGGAAGATATGCTAAGGGAATGAATTTTGGACTTTGGAGGTTCATGGATGGACAATTTACCACTTATCCAATAGGGATTGCACCCTACGAAGAATTGTATTGGAGGAAGTGCAGGAGACCACGTGTGTAGGAGGGACGTCAACAAGACGATCATTCTTTGACCAAAATTGACCGAGGACTCGACAAACCAGATTTGGATGGTTTAGCAAAGGATGAAGGCGGCCCATGATCGACATGAGTCTTACGAGAATTTGAGGAGAAATCCATCGGAGTTCGAGGTTGGCGACAAAGTGTTCCTAGGAATTTCATCTTCCAAAGGGGTTATGCGTTTAAATCAGAAAGGAAATTTGGGTCTCAATTTTATCAGACCATGCAAAGTGCAGTATTGTATAGGAGAGGTTGCTTATAACCTAAGTAATCACTTCTGAGAGGATGGTCAAGGCTGACACAATTTGGATTTTTAGTCTACTGGTTATACCCTTATAGGATAGACGTTCACCTTTCGGGTCCACGAAACCTAACTTTTTGGTTTGATATCCTCTACGGTTTCTTTGTAGTTGCTAAGCCAATCATACTTAAGATGATGTCTGGGTTACCAAGATTGAAAAGAATCAGATCAAAAGGTAGTTTGGCCCTTTGGACTTCTAGGTTGAATTCAAGTTATATGGTATTACAAGATATGACTTCTCCACTAAGCGCATAGATGAAGATAGATATTGGAGTAGGAGTTGGTAAGTCTGTCTTCTTAGCAAGGTAGATGATATGAAGTAAATAATCTATTCCAGTGCACATACATGCACCACATTAGTTTTGAAACAATAAACATTTATTGATCCACCCATCAAATAATCCACATGAAAATTTAAATGATAAAATAAACAACTCAATCCCAAAAGTAAATATCAAAACACAAAGTAAGCTAAGCGTTCACTCTCGTGATAAAAGCATTGAAATAAACGATGACCCTAAGGGTGGGATGTGCGTGGAGCTTCTCCTCGTCGTCAGTGTTGAACATGAACTCGATATCATCGGCGTAAATCTCAATCTCTTCCGCTTCGTTGACTTCTTCATGCTCAATCTCGTCGATCTCGTCAATCTCGTCCTTGTTAGCATCCCAATTACAAATTCTTCCTGTCCATCCTCATTTTGGTTTCCACCTTGATATTGTTCCTCCCCTAGGTCTTCATCCAAGTCCATATTTGTTTGGTCATCTTCCATTCCCAGTGCTTTGCCATCTTCACCTTCTCCTTCCTGGTTCTCGGCGTCCTGCGCCTGCTGCGCTTCCTCGTGTTGTATGGCTTGAGCTTCTAATTCCTCAATACGTCCCCGAATCTGGAGTGGGTTAATCTCAAAGATGTTATACTCACGGTGCTTGTACCTATACTCATTATGTACAGCTTCCCCCCACGCATTCCAAACTAGTACATCACGGTACTCGTTCCTCAGGTTCCTCCAAGGGTGTACATCTGGCAATCCTCGGAGTATGAAATGACAAATGGTTAACGAGTGACTATGTCTAGCATCAAGATGGACCCATGCAATGCAAATATCTCCCACATATGCGCAGTACAGAGCTATGGTCTCCTGATCCGGTTGGTACGTCACTAGCTCCGGTCGGTGTATAGCAGCGAGGTCCATAGGGGCGGGGATAGGCTGTCTATTTGCTCCATATATCTTGGGAATTTGTTTGTTACTTCCTCTTCTTGGGGAATCTCTTCCTCTTGTTCTTGTTCCTCTTCCTCCGGCTCCTCTTCTTCCGGATCGGAATCGGGCTCCTCGTCGGGCTCTTCCTCTTCCGGATCGGAATCGGGTTTCGTCATCAGACTCTTCTTCGTCCTTCTCTATTGGTTCTTCTTCGGGATCCTTCACTTTGTCTAGACGTTTCGCTGCTTCTTCCAAATCTTGACGTAGAAATTTTGTGCTAAAAATGTAATGGCCCTCTACCTTCCATCCGTCCTCATTGGGAACTAACTCTCCATCTTCCTTCTCATGTACCAAATCCTCATAATCCTCCTTCACCCATATCCATGGTTGGGTATTAGAGAGTCCGTTCAGAAGGCAATTTCCTATCATGAGAGGGTGCTGGAAGCGGTCATCCCCAAGGTTCGAGAAACTCCAGTCATTACACCGGGTCGTTACTCGGATATAGTACTCGGTAAGGGTCTCTTGGCCCTCCAGATAGGTCATGAGCAGGGTAGAGTCTTCCGGCCGGAATACAAGCTGGATGTATGAAGGGTGAGCAGGGGCACGTGGTTTGGCCATCTGAAAGAAGAAAAGAGAAGTCTCAGAAATGGTCTAAAACCACGTATACACTCATTACTCGACAGAAATAAACTTAAGGAAAATTAAAGAAATTATTTAACACCAATAACATAATCTAGCAAATTAGCAAGTAGCATGTCACATAGCAATTTATCCATTCTTAACTAACAAGGATTCCTAGATAATCATACAACACACTTAGAAAATTTAAACAACGGCTAAGCTAACCCCCATCCCCGGCTTGTTCAGTTTTATTTTCGGTTTTGGTTACCCTATGTCCATTTTAAATTTAAAAAGCTTCCAATTATTTTTAAACTTTAAATTAATGGAAATCGAAAAGTCCCACTAGCGTTGCAACCGTCGGCTCTGATACCAACTAAAACAACTCGGATTCTACGGTTCTAGCTAGTACAACTTAACGATATTCCAAAGTGATTTATTATAGAAATAAAAGGGAAAACCTTCCTTACATTATTGCACGGAAATGATAAAACAACGTTTGAAACCAAAAGATACAATTACTAAAGGATGTTTTCTAGCCATGACTCTAATCCTTAGCTCGTGTGTGTTTCCACCCCAGCTAGCTTGACCTGCGGGGTTTGAAATAGCGATAGCCGACCGCAGAAAATTTTAATTAGTAAAACTAAGTAAGATATACCACAATATGTAAAACAGAGTTTTTGGCTGGAGTAACACACAATTTGATTAAAATTCAATTTAAAGGATAACATACGTAAATGATAAATTCAGCGATAGAACTCAAGGCTGAAAATATTTTCAGATTTACATAACCAGTAACCAAGATCCAAGTTTTAGTAATCAGTTTGGTTGCGGCGTAGCCCACGAGCCCCAACGAGTACGATGTGGAGAGAGAGGTCACGATGGAATAATAATAATAATGGGGTGCATGTTGGGATGTACCAATTTCTCCCCGGACGTTAGTAGATAGCCCTTCGCTATCCCGCCCTAACCATTCTAATGAGACCTTAAGTGTCGGCACCCCTATACAGTCGTGACCTAAACATGCATAGGAAGTACTCATAGATTCCACGATAAATAAGATGGTAAGTACCCTAGGGAAACCACACACAGGTGTTCCCGGCTTTAGCCTTCACGCGCATCCTCTGCACATCGTTCCCAATTATATTATCGTACAATTAGCATTCCACATGAATTTCGAGTTTTCACAAGTAACCACACATTTTCAAAGTAGTATTTGCAAAAGAGATTCAAGACTTATCAAATTCTCCAGTATCACGATTATAGCAGTTCATGAGCGTTTTTGAAAGATAACACACGCCAAGAGACATTTTGATAGTATAAAGGTATTGTGCGTATAACTTACCTGATAATGGAGAGAGATCGTCACCCGCAAGCAAGCTACATCCTATTAATAGGGATTCTCAACGAACTGATTGTCTACGAACTCAGAATCTACAATAATTAAATATTCCTATATTAACACAAATTCGCCACACACCAATTCACAATTAAAATGTCCCATGTGGATGCAAGTGCAAATCCCCATACTCCCCCAAAGAAATTACATTTTAGTAGCCACGAGTTGAACGTTTTGAATATACATTTGATAAGACAGTAATGGTTTTATAAATATAAAAGAATTGAAGAAAGCTTTATTTAATATTAATAAGTAGTTATTGATTAATGATTAGAATATTAGAGCTATACTTTTATTTGAAATGAAGAGCTCAACTGCTTTTATAATAAAAGTTATATTAACGAAAACAATGTTACTAAGTGAAAATAATTTATTTTGTAATATACACAAAACATAATATAGATATTACACTTACATTATTCAAAATACCACTCTATCATTTATAAAGATACAATTTTATTTTCAGAAAGTGATTGTTACTTGTATATGATAGTATATGTGTAAAATGCTAGTTTACCTTAAGTTGTAGAAAAACACGATTAGTTAGTTCTCACATGATTTAAAAAAGTATGTTTGTAAAAGACAGTTAAACACACCAAAGTTTATGTGCATACACAAAAGACCCCCACTGATTTTACATTGAGCGCATCCACCCCCCACAAGTCTCATAACATACAGATATAACCCCCCAATTCACTTCAAGTTTCAAATCGTCATCTTCCCCAATTAAATCCACTGTAACTTCACCAAAAAAATAATAATCAAACATCTCATACATCTCTACACCCATAAGCACATACCCACATCCAACCAAAAGATTCATGTAAAGATTAGTGGATAATGGGAAACATTTGCATAATTTCTAAAACAAAAAGGGGCTTTGTGGGTTACCGAATGGAGGAGGCGACGAAGGAGGAGGACGGCGGTGATGTTGGTTTCTGCCGCTTCTTGGGTTCGCCGGAGAGAGGGAATCGCCGGAGGGAGACGACAGAGGACGAGGCGAAGAGGAGCAGAGGATGACGCCGACATGGGCGGCGTCGCACGGCCGGGCATCGCCGGTCGTGGGTCGGCGCCTGGTTCGTCGGCCTCGGCTTGTCGGCTGCTGGGTTTTATCGGTGGCTTTGAAAGAGAGCAGAGAGAGGGACAGAGGGTGCCAGAGAGAGATGACTGATAACTGATATGTTGACTCAAAGAACCTTAAGTGTGTTTTGAGAAGTCACTGTTTTGAGTGATGAAAGACAAAGACAAAGCATTTTTGAGGCTCCAAGGCCTTGAGATACTGACATAGCTTCAAGGCCTTGAGAGTATTTTTTATTATGCTGAATGTTCTAACAATATTGTGTTGCAGATTGGCTATCTGATAATTAAGATCAGAGATTTGCTGCAAATGCTTATGTTTTATATTCTCTATATATCTAACAAAATTGCAAATGTCTTGATCAGAGAGAATCAAAGATTTCAGGTCTTAACATTGAAAGACTGTGAAGCATGTTCAGAGCTTCAAGGCCTTGAGATGTGCCTTGAGCTACTGACAGCTTTACAGAATTAATTTGAATCTTTCTTGCAGGGTTTGATCTTTATTATTGTGATTTTTTAATGACTTATAAGAGTCCTAAACTAGTTTATCATGAGTTATATGTTTCAGAAGTTAATCAGATTATTGTTTTATTCTCTCATCCAGTTTTTATTCAGAAACTTGAAATCCAAACAGACTTAGTGCTGTTATATTTTTGGATTTTGTTTTTTCTAAGTTTTAATGTTGTTGCAGGTTTTTTAAACATGCAAATGCAATCTCAACAAACTCCAACGGATATCTACTCAGAGCTGTTTGAATTGCAGCTGAAACGGGAAGAGGATTTGTAGGAACTGAGATCCTAAAATCTTTCATTCAGTTGCAGTGAGTAGATAAAAGACTGGTTTGAATTTTGAAAGGAGAGAGGCTTGCAGAAAACTGAGAGAGGTGTGAAATATTTGTGGGAGATCAATCATTCAAACACACAGACATTCAAGCTTCAATTCCTGATTTCAGAAGATCAATCATTCCAATTTCCAGAAGAACACATCAAGGCCTTCACAAGCTTATTCTTCTCCTGTGTTCTTCATCTGTTTTGTAATCTGCTTATCTTTTGTATATCTAAAACCTCACTAAACCTATTGTTTGGTAGTTCAAGTGAACAACAAGAGGTTCTTGTTACCTCAACAGTTAGTAGCTGATACTAGATAGGTTTGGAACCACAAGCTGTATAGGTGTAAGGGAAATCACTTAGGCTTGAAGATCTAGGGTTGTTTCTGTGTGAGTAATAAGAAGTGTTTGCCCAATCCTGGCGGGATTAGATCCCTCAGGCAGAGATTAGGTCCATTGGGACTGAACTCTGTAAATTGCATTGTGTTCTTTACTTTACAGTTTTGATATATCTGTTGCACACAACTCGAATCAAACTAGGGTTTATAAGCTGTTCTGAAGTGGTTAGAGTTCAAGGCCTTGAAGCTTTTTATTTTGCCTTTTAAAGTTTATGACTGTTTTCTAAAATCTCAAGGCTTTGAGATTTGAGTTTCTCACAAAGTTAATTAGTTAAAATCTGTGTTTTGCAAAAAGTTTTCATACTCTATTCAACCCCCCCCCTTCTAAAGTATTTAGGTCATGTATTTAGTCTACATTGCACACTTTCATGAGAGAGAGAGAGTGGAAGAGAGAAGCTGAAATTGAAAGCTTGGGTTTGAACCCATTCGGAGTCGACGGAGAGATTTTCGGTTACATTTTGGTATGTCAAATTGGTGAAATTGATTGAAGGATTAATTCTTTGACTTGGAATGGATGAATTTGGACAAAAATTGGGAGAGAAAAGGTCAACATTGTGGTTTTGATTTGGGCGGAATTTGCCGGAAACGTAGCAGAGAGCTGTGCTCTAAAATGGTAGTGTGGAGAAGTTGGAGAGAGAATGTGTAAGATGTGGCGGGTGTACCAATTAACGCGGTGATTGGCTACGTAAAAGCTAACTAAAAACTATACTTTTGGACACGTGATAAATGTCAAACGATACATAACACTTTACCCACTCTATACACATAACTAACTAAAAACAAAAGTCATCTTTAAAAACAGTGCTTTTGATAAAAATAAAAGTAATAAAAATAATAATAGTAATAATAACTATAACAATGATAATGATAATTGTAATAGGAAGAAAGACTATTTAGTTAAAGAAATAAAATGTTTTTTTTTGTTAAAACTAATTATAATACTAATAATAGTATTTATGATAATAATAATAATAATAATAATAATAATAATAATAATAATAATAATAATAATAATAATAATAATAATAATAATAATAATAATAATAATAATAATAAAAAACTATTTAGTAAGGAAAATACTTTCATAATATCAAACAGTGGCCCGGAATATTCGTTAAACTCCGAAAAATACCCCCTAAAAATATCGGGGTACTACACTACCTTCGCCCTTTCTGTCGCGCACCAGGACCTTAAGCAGCCCCACCAAGAAGGCTGCCAGCCACCGAAGTAGCCGGCGAACCCACCCCAACGGGAAACACCGCCAATACCACCTGCTTCTCTCCATTCTCTATGTTTTGGACCCCTAACTCTTCTCCTCCCTGTTTCGATCCAAGAAGAGATAACATCAGCAGCAGCTAGTTGTAGAGACGACCCAGAGCCACCACCACTGCCAGCGACACCATGTTTTTGGTGAGAAGCTCAACCGAGCTAACCGGAGAGACCCACCCTTCGATTATGGTATCAATCAAATGCTGGAGGTCCAAGGAGTCTAGAAACACCATCCAACGGAGCCAAGGACGCTGCAGTCACCGGCGAGGAACTCCACGGGCGATCACCATCGACAACGAACTTGAACGGCCTCGTTTCTCGACTGCTTTTCACTATTTTTGGCTTGGTAAACTCTAAATCACCTAATTTTACGTTTTAAGCAATCAAAATCATGTCTTCTAGCTTGAATCCTCGTTTATATTGAAAAAAATTGATAGTTCATGTTAGGGGGTGAAAGTGTCTTTTCAGAAATTTTGGGGGGGTTAAAGTGTCTTTTATTAAACTTATCTTGTGAGTGTAGGGATGGGGCGCCTGCTGTCTTTTAGAATAAATTAAGGGCTTCTACATGTCTTTTACTTAAACTTTACACTTTACATAAAAATAAAAATAAAAATTTTGAAATAAAAATATTTTCTACAAATACTAGTTTTTATCCTCATCGCATAAATGTGATACGGCTCTTGAAATAGTGCACAAGTCGCTCGATAGAAATTAAACTAGAAATGTTTTATTAAATCATAAGAAAATTGTGTGTTTAATCAGTTTTCGAAACATAAATTTAATAGCGTTCTAACTATAGACGCGTAGTTTTTAAGAAGATACGTCGAGAAATTAACAAGTGGGTTTCGGGTTAGTCTACAATTATTAAGTATGATTCTTGTCATGACATATGGCGTTGTATTTGGGTTGTGATAAGCTAGAAGCTCCATTTGTGGGTGACGATTTCGTAGGCGAGAACTACATCTAAAACGTGCTGTTGGATTAAGGTAAGTAATATGCCTAGTGTTGCGTGTCTTTCCGTCTTTCGTGTATCGTGTGCGTTATTTGCGAAATAATACCATACGTGATGTATTTGAATTCTTTACTTGAAAAACTCTTCTTGGAAAGTATCACATGAAAAGATGATAATCAAAAACTAGAATCCTAAAGAAGAACATCTAAGTTTCTATTGTAAACTGAGAAAGTACTGTTCAAATACAAATACCATATTAGGCTCTGATTACCTAGTTCTCGGGCCACAATTATCAAAAGTATTAAACCGCTCACAAATTGGTCAAACACAAATATCTCTCATAATCATACATCGAATATTATGAAATCTGCCACACTGGCTTTAGTTGGAGCTCCTTACTCGATTTTACATCTTGAAAGAAAAGTCGTAATGATGTAAAGTGGAAGTTGTTGTGCGTGGGTTTGTACCATATCCCTGATATGATACGTTTGAGAGAGATTGTGATTGGTTATTTATGTGTGGTTATGAGGCTCTTTGATGCGAACCTCCATGTGATTGTGAGGCGTTATTGACTGTGCTTTTGCACATTATGAGAAAGTGGTTGTGGATTGGATATGGTCACGGCCCATATCAACTAGATAATAAAATGAATTCATGGACTCAATATCCTATCATTGAGAAAAGAGAACGATGTCCTTATGGGATTTAAAGTGATGAGTGAATCCCATCACAATCTTATTCTCTTTGAAACCTGCTTTGAAAATAATGCCCGTATGAACGCTGAACTTATATATACTCTCAAGTATTGAGGCTAACATAAACAGCTGTTTTCAAAAGATCATATCTCCTGGATTATCTATTGAAACTGCTAACTGTTTTCTACTCTAAAAGCAATATCTAAATACTCCAAATCATCTTCTCTGAGTATCTTCCCGATTCCTTGTGGATTCTCCTCAAATGTAGCTCAAAGCAGCTACAAACCATAAAAACGTTAAGAAATGATTTCAAACTGTCAAGTTCTGTCAACCATATCTCTCTGAGTATCTATTGAAACTGCATTATGATTTCTCCTATGAGAAGATGGCTAATAATACTCTAATCATTCCCACACGAGCATTTATCATATCCTTGATACATTGCTTAGAAATCAAGTTCAAAGTGACTAGCTTGAAAGGGTCTAAACCCTCAATTATATTCCAAGTGTTGGACTGCTGTTTTTCTCTCAACTTTGACTAATCCTTTCTCCTTGACTTCTCTGAGTTTTTGGACTTCCTATATGATTTGGAAACCTCAACCTTCAATATTCCAAACACACCTCTCAGTTTCTCAAATCGCTTCATTGGACCAGAAACTGACTGTGAAAGTTAACTAGTTGAGAATACCTCTTCTCCCCTTAGACTTTGTATATGACTCATTAGATGACTTAATTGACCAGAGCATTTATAACTCTCTATTAGAGTTATATTTCTTGCACGTTTTATATTGTTTTACGTGATTTATGGGTTGATAATCTTAGTCGTACACTATGATTAGAGAGAAAATGTAGAAGTTTAGCTCTAGGCGTTACTTTGTTAATCCTAGCGTTTCTCGTATGATTTTATGTATTTTTTATCAATTATGATCGCACGGAGAAGAAATCAACAAAGAAATGGTGAAAAGACATGGAAAGGGGAGGCAAGTGTCATTTAATCAAGTTTTGTAGTGACACTTTAACCCCCTCCCCATACTTAGCAAAAATTCGGAGAAAAAATGGAAGAAAACTCAATGTTTTGCACGATCAGATGATCTAGGGTTTTGAGTTTTTTTTTCTTCTTCTTCTTCCTCTTTCAAATATTGTATGGAGAAAGTACTTAGCTTTTCTAGATTGATTTCAGGTAGATAAAATCATTTTCTAGGTATCTCTAAGAGAGCCTGGGGTTGTGTAGACGATTAATTTTTCGGATTCGTAGAATTTGTTTCCTGATTGTGATTTGATTTATTGAACGAACGCTTAGTTTCTTGACTTTATTTTTGATCTTAGTCTATTGACACGATTAGGATATGATTTGATATTCAACGAAAGTAGGAGTTATTCATGAATCAATTTCTTGTTTAAAGTTAATATTCGTTCTAGTTACACGTTCTTGTTCTATCCTTAATCTTTAGTATGAATGGAGTAGCTACCCGGACGTACTAGATAATTAGATGAGTGTACGATAGTGACTTAGCCTAATTGAGATGAGAAATTGAACACAATCCCGAATCACCAAGACCGAAAAGGAGAAGTGTTAGGATTGGCCTAGTGTGGGTAGATTCGGTAGGATTATTTAGCTGTTCCGTGGTGGGCGGACATGTGCCGTTATCGTACCAGTAGATGACCAGCTAGAACGGATCAGTAGACAACATGAGACCGAGAGGAGATTGTTGTCAACCGGGATATAAAATGACATGAGACCAACAGGATAATGTCATAGTCTATTACCCGGCTGAACTAGGATAGGATTGACGTGTTACATAGCTGAACCATATTCGTCTACATCCCTAGGTGATCTAGAGATCGCCTAGTTTCTCCATATTTTTTTCTTAATTAAGAAAAAATACAAAAATATTAGTCTATTTGTTATTTTAATTCAGTTGCTTTTTTGGGGTAGACAACTCTTTTAATCATTCAATTTTCCTCCTTGTACCGTAATTTGAATTTATTTGACTAATTAAATCTCAAGTCTCTCCTTGTGGGATCGATGACTTGTGGTAGAAATAAAACCCCTATATTACTTGACCATGCACTTGCGCATACGCGTTAAGAAATCGCGTCAAGTTTTTGGCGCCGTTGCCGGGGACATCGGTAGATTATTTAGTTTGGAGATAGTTTAGAGTACTTATATTTTAGTTTTTATTTTGTTTTCTTTTCTATCTCTGTGCTTCACGAGTGTCTTGTGAGTTTGTTTTCTCAGGAACACAGGAAGTAAGAAATTCTATTAAGCATGTGGAGCGAAGACTATTATTCAGGTCCCCCTACTGTATCTACTGCAGGGGTAACCATGAAGAAGATGATGCATGCATAAGTTGGTGCTATCGAAGCGGTATTTATCATGATAACAGCGACCCATGCCGAGTTCACCCACCCCAGCTCCTTCAGCTGCCAGAAGAGGATTCACGGACAACTATGGAGCTTTTGTGGGAGATGATAAATTTAAATACGAATAAATTTGAGGAATTGGAGATGAAAGTGGCAAGGTTATCATATTCACAAGAGCCACAATAGGAGGCCATGCTACACATTGAGACTCAAGCCGAGCCTCCATCACCACCACCACCACACGAGCTACATTTGTGGAAGAAGAGGCACCTGAGCCGAGCGAAGAATGCAGTGTCCATAAACTAGTTGTGGACTTTGGCATTTATGAGGACTCTGACTCTGATTCAGAATGGGGTGGACCTTTGTGTCCAAGACGGGAGGACCAACCGTTGCAAGCCAAAACCTCCTGCTATCTCACATCCTTGGCATGAGTACGAAGACACCGATATTGGAAGCATGTGGTGTGCTGATGAAGAAGTTGATGAAGCACTTGTTCCCCATACCTATTGAGGTAAAAGCCTGTACTCATAATTTTGAAGAATTCTCCATATCTCATACTTCCTCCGTTTCTTCTCTTTCTCTATGCTTTGACTTTTTGACTCGTATCTGGGTCACTTTGACCGGGTGATTTTGATCGCAAAACGATACAACATTTTGATAATTTTTTCACCATGTTATAGAACAACTTTTACTCTACAACACCATGAAAAATTTTTCAAAATATTAGATCGTTTTTCCATCCAAATCACCGGGTCAAAGTGATCCCGTGAATAGTGAAAAAAGTCAGAACGTAGAGAAAGAGAAGAAACGGAGGAAGTGTTAATAAAGTCCGTGATGAGTTGGAAAGAATTGTTTATCGAAATTCTTATGCGGAAGAGCATCATGAGAAACTTTCAATTTCTTGTCATATTGGCTATTCTACTAATGATCTACACGCCATAGTCAAGAAATTTGAAACCAACAAGTGCGGGGGTGTGAATGACTTACATGTCCTGAATGAAGAGCATCGAGAGCAGAAGAGGTATTATTGGGATGTGTTCATGGAGATAGGATCATACAAGCCCGTTAGTACTTTGTGGAAGTTAATCAAGAAGATAAACTGGAGATTAAAAGATTTAGCTTCCACAACTCTCCCCCATCGTCAAAGCACAAAGGTGCACTTGAGAAGAAAGTATTAGAGAAGAGATGGTGGAAGAAGAAGAAGTGGAAGGATAAAGCTGCCTCCACGATCCTTTTCATTTGAGGTAAGGGGGTCGGGCTGTCAACCTTAAATTACAAGCGCTTCTTGGGAGGCAACCCAATGTAGAGTAGGATGTTATTTGCTTTATTTCTGTTTAGTTCTCCATAATTGATTTTGAGAGGTGAGAGAGAGAGAGGATGATGAATAACCAGGTGTTTGCAGGTGATTTTTAGCGAAAATTCTACCCCTGTGTGCCAAAGCACATTTGACCCACATGGGGGACTCGTGAGGAAGTTGGGGATTTTTCGTGCGCATTGCCCGCAGTATGGAGCAATCTAACCCGGTGTGCGAGGCACACACGACCTTAAGTGAGCTACATTCTAGCATGTTGTAGCTTGGGGATTGCTCAAGTGATCTTCATCGGCGCAAAATTGTAAACAGTCCACAAGACTCCTTGTTGTAGTTTCGTGGAAACGGTGTCCATGTAGGTCCGGGTACCACAGGTATTTCTAACTCTCTCAGCTTCTACGTTTGAGCAATAGTTGTTGAGATCCACCGTCTACACATTTAAGCAAGGAAAAACTCCTAGTTGATTTCTTAATTCGTTGAGGACAACGAATCGCTTAAATGTGGGGGGGGGGGGTTGTTCTACTTTCGCTAGCCATGCTTTATCTAGCATTAACCTTGTTACATGTAATTTGTGTAGTATTGTGTTAATTTGGTTAGTGTAGGGTGTTAGTGTCGTATTGTGCTGGTTTTAAATTTATGCATTGTTAGCACGTTTACTTTATCGAGACCCCTACCCAAAACTTGTGGTTAATCGAGTTGCCCAGTTATATATAGAATTTATGAAAATATGATAAACTAAAAATAATTAAAAAAATTAAAAAAAAAATAAAAAAAACAGAAAATCCATAAAAATTTAAAAAAATTGAGTTAAGGGCAATTGATGAAGCTTGAAACTAGAGAGAGAGAGTTCAGTGAAAGAGTCTCAATGAATAGGAAGGACTGTAGTAGGGAAAATCTTACTTTTTAGTATTTTAAGCACCGACTTCACGAAACGAAGTCCCGGGTATTTAGGTAAAAGTGGAATGTAGAATGTGGGCATACCTTTAGTTCCTATATTGTGCTAGGAGGATTTAGTTCTAAGGAGTTGAATATCTGTTTTCACTGGAACTTGTGGCCTCTTGAAAAGTAGGGTGGACCATCGTGTAGAGTTAGTTTCATGTGGTACGTTGCTCTATGCCTAAGTGAAGTTATGGAGTGTACACCACCGTCCCTTACGGCGGTTTCAAGAGCTAACCGAAAAAGCCCACACTTAGTTGCTCTACCTGCACGACTGAAAATAAAAGGAAGAGAATGAAAAACAAATGAAAATCTTCTCTTAGATTAGATACGGTGAACAGCCTAATGTACCCCCGTTTGCGTGGAAATTTGGATTCAAACCAATTAGAGTGTCTAAGAAAAATTAAAGTCAAGCCGTATTACACGGAGTTGTGTCTTCCATCACTGGGACTATTTGCATTCAATGCAATAACGGCCAAGAGGGTCTAAAAAACTCATATGACTTGGCGACGAAAGACTAGCATAGGAATAAGGGTACCAAGAACCTCTGAGCTAAAGGACGTGCCCATATCTTGAATTGAGTTTGGTGGATGTTTTGGGACCCCTTAGTGAGCTTGTGCGCCAGATCATTGTATTTTCAATTCCTTGCTGCGGTTGTATGAATTACAAAAGATACTTGTGAGAGCTTGATGATTTTGGTTCGTGATAGCGAGATTGCCCATCTCATATGAAAAAGAAAAAATGTGTGTTGTTTTGATTCTTGGATTTTTCTATAATCTAGTTGCATTGTATAGTCATGTAGATTACATTCTGTGTGTGTGTGTTGTGTGTGTCACATGGGTAGTAAAGTTTTATGCAATTCGGTGGATTAAAACGTACTGTAAGGTTTGATTTCGCTCGGGCCGCGCAAAAAGGTAGTGTGGGGGATTTGATAACTCACTATTAGATTTATATGTCTTGCACATTTTGTATCGTTTTGCGTGATTTCGGGTTGATTATCTTAGTCTTACACTATGATTAGAGAGAAAACATATAAGTTTAGATCTAGGCGTTAGTTTGTTAATCCTAGTGTTTCTTGTATGATTTTATATATTTTCATTTGGTTTGATCGCACGGGTTGTGTTTCGTGTTGTTTTGGCAGGAAACGGAGCTTGCGAGATGAAGCGGGGAAGGAAAACGCGCGTTTGAGATCTTTCGGGAGCTAAAACAGAGAAGAAATCAACAAAGAAATGGTGAAAAGACATGGAGAGGGGAGGCAAGTTTCATTTGATCAAGTTTTTGTAATGACACTTTGCATCATTTTGATGTACCAAGTTATAGGGTGGGTGAAAAAGTCAAATTAGACAAAGAAAAGAAACAGAGGGGGAATTGGATAAATACTAGTCTGTGAAATGCTCTTTGAGTAATGCACTTGGCTGAATTGGTCTTTGAAAAATACCCTTCAATTTAAACACTAGGTAACAACTGTTTTTAGCATGGCAAGCAAGTGGATAGGGTCTACACAGGGTATCTCTTGTCTGCTTCTCTCTCTCGTCTCCAAACACAGGGTATCTCTCGTCTGCTTCTCTCTCTCGTCTCCAAACACAGGGTATCTCTCGTCTCCATCTCTCTCTCGTCTCCAAACACACAGAATCTCTCGTCTCCATCTCTCTCGTCTCAAAAAACAGGGTATCTTTCGTACCAAAAAGCAAGTGATGACATGTGGAGATTTGTTAAATGACTCTGCTACCCTTGTCACGTCAAAACAAACCCTAAAAACGTGTACTCTCTCTCCAACATTTAATTGTTTCTATCTATCTCAACCTACAAAATACAGTTGAATTTACTCCAACTATAAAATTTATGAATGTCTACCTTAAGCTCCTCAAGAATATGGCTCATTTATCACTCTCATTGGTTCAAGTTCTCCCATAGAAGTCTCCCATTTGTCTATACAAGTCTTTCTCTTTCCCTACTTTTGTTCTTCAGCTACGGTAAAAACTAAAAATCTCATATATGTGCTTTTTTCCTTGTTATATGTTGATCACAGTACTCTAAAATGTATGGTATTCTCATTTTTTGCTTTCATCCTTCTAATATGTTCATCACATTACTCTAAAATGTAGGCTACGTTCGTTATATTGCTTCTCTGTTCTTCATTCTGAGTTTGATGTGTGTTGTTGTATGTGGAGAGACTGGGACGAGTAGATTCATTGTCTCTGTCTTCTCATAAGACAGAGATGAGAATTATGCTCGTACCGGTCTATCACATGCACAACTGGGAAGAGCAAGACCTGCCAAGCTGGGACGAGTAATCTCTCGTCTGGCATTTAAATCACAGACGAGAGATGACTCGTCCCAGTCTGGCATGTGATAGACTAGTACGAGTAAGATACTCAACTCTGTCTTTTCTGAGAAGACAGAGACTAGCATACTTCTCGTCTCAGTCTTATGAGAAGACAGAGACGAGCATACCCTAAACCCTGAAATCCTCTTATCTCTCATCATGAAAAAATGGTATTCAATATTGTTAAAAATGTTAATTGTAAGTCCTAAACCATATAATCATGTAATCTAAACTATAAACTCAAAATCCTATAATCATCATCCCTTAATCATGTAAAGACTAAACCTTTTACATACCATTAAACCATATATCATCTAACCAAAATCCTACATTTGTAGACACTAAACACTAGAACCAACTACATATCATTCCTATAGCCACTAAAAGTGTTATTGAATCATGTTTACCCACCAGATCAATAAACCAACAACACACGTAAAGCTCTAACCCTAAACCCTAAGGCATGTAAACCCTAAACCCTAGATCATAAAACCTAAAATCCAAAAATTGCGGACACTAAACACTAGAACATCTAAGTATTATGACTATGGCTACTTAAACTATTATTAAATAATATTAATCCCCCTCAGATCAGTAAACCTGAATCCATAAATAATTGATCATCTTAACTAAACCCTAATATGTGTACACTTCAGTATCATTACTAAATCCAAGACTGGGATGAGTCTGTGCTCGTCTCAAGTGGAAATACCAGACGAGGTCATCACTCGTCCCAGTGTTGGCGGTCCTGCTCGTCCCTGACACAAGTAAAGAGCATTCCATAAGGACTCACAAAGACTAGGACGAGTGTGTGCTCGTCCCAGTCTGAAGTAGCAGTTATCACTCGTCTCAGTGGTGGTGGTCCTTCTCGTTCCTGTCTTCTCGGACAAAAGTAAAGAACATTTTGTTACTCATCAGATGGAGGGGTATGGTGAGAGAAACACCTTTTTACTTTCTCAGACCAAACCCTAATATCATCCGAACCCTAAAATCATTCTCTCTCTCCCTAAACACTAAATACTAAAATCATCTAAACCATAAAACTAAACCATAAACAGTAAACCCTAAAATCATCTAACCAATGTGCTATATTTACATGTAGAAATGGTGAGAAAATTGATGTTCCGTGCTGTTTGGAATGGTGAATGGACGCGTGCCGAAGGTAGACACATATACATAGGTTAGACAGTGAAGAATGCAATTTTCAAGATAATCCAAGGCATTCCCATCGTATCTTTAGAGCATGAAGTTTCGGTTAGAATGGATACAGATTGTCCGCTTACCAAAAAGGTTGTCTTATGTTATCATTTCCAATTTCCAGATGCTAACTTGATCGAGCCTAATATACTCACTAAAGATTAAGAAATCAAAGATTACTTTGATACTACGGAAAATGGATCTATTGTAACCATGTATGTCACGTTAAAGGATTTGGTGGATCAACCATACATAAATGCTGACGTTGGTGACCAGGATTTGGTGGATCAAAGTGAAACCCTTAACAATAAGTTGGTTCCTTTGATCCCCCCCACATACCGCGAAGATTACTTTCAGGATGTTGAGATACTCGCCAAGGATCTTGACAAAGACATGGTAGCATATAATGCAATAGATCTCACTCCATCTTCTTCGGTTCACCGTAACGAATGGTACAATTAGCTTACAAAGATATGGTTGGCACTCATGAATCAATGGAGAAAACTAATCTTGCATTGGCCACTGTTGCGCTAGACTGTTCAGGGAGTCGTGGACAGACTGGTGAGGGAAGGTTTGACGGTCTGGAAATAGAGATGAAAGGTTTGTATACTGGTAAGGCGTTGTCCCACCATATGAGAAAGGTTGCTGGTGCAAAGAAATGGACTTTTTACATTCATAAGCGAGACAAGACTCGATTTATATTGCGCTGCTTGAATCCTGAATGCAAGTGGAAGGTTGGGGCGTACAAGCATAAAGATTCCGTGCACTACCAGGTGAGAAAACATAAACCCATTCACACATGTACCGCAAGCAGCGTAGATGGGAAGCACCGTAACATTAATTGCAAGGTTGTTGCGCTGGAATTGCTGGGAATGATGGGGCAATCAAAAACGACACCCACAATCAGTGAAGTATAGAACATCGCCTTAGATCTAGGAAGTAAAATATCGTACTGGGGGGCGTGTATGCATGTCAAAGGGCCAAAGAGATGATCGAGGGTACTCGTGCTCAAAATTACGTCTATCTTCCCGCGTTCATGTATTTTTGTGAAATCTTGAACACTGGTACTTTATGGGATATGGGAGTGGACAAATATTTTGTTTTCATGTACTGCTTCCTTGCGTTTGGCGCACAAATTCATGGGATACCGTATATGCGACCCGTAATTATCATCGATATGTCGCACATGAAGAAAGAACCACTGAAATTGGTCGTTTGCACAATGGTTGATAGCGACAAAAACTGCTATCCCACTGCATGGGTACTAGCCCCTGCATGGACTTAGTTCTTAATCAAACTGAGCTCAATTGGCAAGGATCACAAAGAGTTGACGTTCGTTTCAGATCGGCACTAGGCTATCATTCAATCAAGGCGATGTACCCCTTATCAAACCACGTAAACTACTATTACCATTTGAAAATGAACGCTCTGTCGCATTACAATACACAGAAGTGGGTGCCTCATTACCACGATGCGGCATATACATTTGATAGGGTGGCCTGTGAGTCACATCTGAAAGACATGGGTATTGAGTGCGACCGTAAAAACAACATTAACAAAAAGTCCGTCAACGTTACTTACGGGATGCCGGTCTAGAGAAATGGGCAAGGTCGTATTCCAAAACCGCACAGTTTGAGATGCTTACATCCAACCATGCAGAGTCTATTAACTCGTCCCTGCTGGCGTCACGTTCTGACAAAGCTCTTACAATGTTCTCCCAAATATGCGACCAACAAATCGACAAGCACCTCACAGAACGAAACATGGCTATTGACATGGGAAACTCCCACTTGACTGCAAAAACGGAGAAAAGAATGTTGAGTCGCGCTGTAAACTGTTTAGGTTTTCGCGTGCGACCAATTACAGAGTCTCTGTATGAAGTCTGTGATAATGGTCTGAAAACTCATACAGTGGAATTCAAACCAGGACATTGCCTCGGAACCTGCACGTGTGGAAAATACCAAAAGATGTCGTTCCCGTGTGTACATGTGTGTTCTTGTGCAACAAAACTCAGGAAACTTGGTTGTTACGATGTCGACCACGATATGGAGGTCATGTACGACCACACTAGCATGTTCTATTCACTGGACTACTACAAAAAGGCTTATGCAGGTACAATTAAGACTCCTCCCAACCCAGCAACGTGGGACACAAGCGAAGTACCTGCACACATAAGAAACTGTCGCCCACTTCCACCGAAGAAAGTTGTAACAGTTGGGAGGGACCAGGAGAAAAGACACAAGCCAATGGTCGAAACCGTGCGTGAAAATAAGCGAGGACGGGAAGGTACGGATGTAGCCATTGCCATGTAAAAGGGCATACGATAAAGATTTGCCCTCAAATGAAACATAAATATTGTGATAGAAGCCGTTGTCTGTTCTTTGTAATCGCACCTTGCAACTTCTTCCGATGATTGCGTAGTCAATATATCTTTTGTTTCTACCATTTTCACTTTTTTTTTAAAAAAAAATGTAAATTATTACATTTTTTAAATTTATCCAAATAATTACATTTTATACAAATAATGCAAATCATGACAGCTTTGAAAATGTATCCAAATCGTTACATTTTTCTAGAATACTTGTAATAATTTGGATACATTTTCAATGTATCTAGAAAATGTACCCAACTTATTACATTTTGAAACATGCAAAAATTAAGTACTTACATGCTCAAGAACCTGTAAAATGCTCCTCCCGTCTCTTCATCTACCCACTATTTCTACATCTATAAAGCCACTGATGTATTTCCCAAACTCATCCTATCAGAAATGGCAAAGAACAGCCCACCAAAGGATTGGGAAATCCACCCAAGTGATGATGAGGACAAAACCAAGGAGGAAAAATCTGAAGAAAACGAAGAATCTGAACACAAAGATGAAAAATTACCTTCATTTGTGGCTAAAAGGGGGTCGGAAACAACTCAATACTCAGATGATGGAGAAGAAGAATATGAAGAAGACACGGCGGCTTACTTTGCTTCACCGGAGAAGACGCCGGCGAACAAAAGAAAGAGAGGCGACTACAGTAGTGATGAGGAATGGAGTTCCGATGAAATGTAATCTCTTTTTCAAGTTTTAATGTCAATGAAATTCCTTTTTCTCCAGTTTTCGATCATCTTTAATTGTTGACTGTTCATCTTCTTCAGTTTTGGGGAAACTAGTGTCCGTGTCAGACGAGCAATTGACTCGTCCCTGTATTTCTTGCTCGTCTCAGTCTCAGTGTTACGATATACTGAGACGAGTTTAACACTCGTACCAGTTTATTTCAACTCTGAGACGAGTAAATAAAACTGGGACGAGAATAAACTGGGACGAGTAATACTGGGACGAGCAATGAAATCTCACGTCCCAGTCGTTAAGAAGAGAGAAGAGAGAGTTTTGTTTTAAAAAGAAGGTTAATTAAGAGAAAATTGAGTTAGTTACACTTGTTAACCTAAAGTGAGGTCAACAAGTAAACATAAGTGAGAAGAGGGTATTTTTCAAAGACCAATTCGCCAGACGGGTAGCACGCCAATTCTTTCATAAATAGAATGGTATTTCTTTTTTTCCCTCTCTTTCCATCCTGTTTCTCTATCTAAATTACAAACAGATCCCAGCTCGATCAACCTATGCAGATGGATCACTGAAAATAAAGAGTAGAGTAATGAATGGGGATCTATTTTGGCAGAGCTTCGATTCCTCATAATCGATTGTTTGCACAGCAAAGTCTCCTTCACAAAGAGGACGGGGAACGAATCAGCTCATGAGATGGCAACAAAAGGTCTCGAAGGCAAAGAGGTTTTGGTCTACTGGGTTTCTCCGCCGACATTCCTGCTACCGGCGCTTCACAGAGATGAAAATCACTCGAGTAGATAGCATAAGGTCTATAGATGAGCTGTTTATTTATTAACTTTGTTAGATCTGTTTCGTAATGTTTTCTTTTGGGCTCTGTGTTTTTATTGATACGTCTCGATATGACGTCGTGCCTTATGTTGAGGTTTATGATCCTGAACTTGACAGATGGGAAGCTGTGTTCGGGGGTGGTAGCATGATAGAGGTTGTGTTCCCTGGCCATGTTGTGTTCATGGATCAATACGGAACCAAAAACATTCTGGTTCGCGCTAATTGTGGTGATAGTTTCTACACATATAACACATCTGTCAACTCGTTCACACTGCGGGAACGTGTAAACTACCGGGGTGAAGCTAGTGCCGCAGTTGATAATATTCTTTACATTTACGATCAAGGCGATATCATGGCTTATGATTTAATCAATGGTGAATGGCTACATGACCCTGTCCATGGCTTAAGTGAAGGCACCGAGCTTCCTATTTATTATGAGTGTGCTGAGAAACCTGTTCTGCTTCACATTGGCAACAGAAGGCTATGCATAATTTATGCTTACGTGGAAAACTTTAAGGATCCCCAATATTTGATACTTACTTGCTCAATCTTAAGAATGACTCGGCGGACATACAGCGGAAAAGCTACCCTTCATGCATCCTTGGAGTCATTTAGACGCTACATCGTCCCGGGAAGTCGTTTGCATGAGTGCCTCATTCTCTAGGTCATCAATTCTAGTTTACATTTGGTTGTAAGTTAGGTTATTTGCAAGCTATATGAATCCATTGAAAATTTGCACATGGGTGCTAGCTCATTGGCAGAGTGTTTGAAGCCCCCGCATGAGGTCCCGGGTTCGAACCCGGCTATATGATGTAATTGTCAAAAAAAGAAAAAGAAAAAGAAAGAAATCCAATGAAATTGACTCTCGTTGCTCATTTTGAATATAATTTCGTTGTTTAGTACTATGGTTTGCTCAATAATTGTATTTTGGCTGGGGTACCACTTCAGATCATAGATCGTGGATCATTTGATGCAAATAACATTTGAATCAGCATATCCCTGAATGTGCATCTAGGTTGAATTGGGATGTTAAGTTCTCCTAGATGAATTTTAGGTTTCGGAGACTAGGCAAAGAGGTGTCCAAATTTGGGGCATATGGGTGGGGATATAGGGTAAATGTGATTACTTTACAGATTGTATATATATTGTTCATTTAGTATGAACATATATAATACATTCGCATGTTCTATTTTTGTGTTTCTCCTAAAGCTACTACTTTATTAAGTTGTCATTTTGGGTTGCACCATGATTTAGGTGTACTAGTGGCATCAGGTGTTTGTTCTTGTAGTTGCATTGCATTGGTTTGGAATGGTTTATTGCTGGTGATTATTGGTTTACTGTTGAGTTCGCAGCCGAGCTTCAAAAAGGATCAGTATTGTCTTTTTTTTTTTTTTTTTTTTTTTTTTTTTTGGTTTTTAGGTCCTGGTTTTGATTGGGTTGTACAAAGCTGTGATGATAGCTCTCTGAAGCTCGCAATTTGGACTGTGATTTGATTTCTTATCTTGGTGGGGCGAATCCGAGGACGGTGATCTCTCCGTTTCGCAGCCATGTTTGTGTCAGCGCTCTTTTTGCATTGAAAGATCTGAGCCTTTTTTAAATGTTCCCCTTCTTGAGAATGGTCATATGGTTTGCGTGTATGGTGGGCCAAGTCTGAGGTTTACTGTTATGGTCACTCTATTTGCCACCCATTCAGTATATTGCTGTACCTTTTCACTTCCGAGCATGGCTACTGCATCAAAGATTGGCATGTCTTGCCACTCCGTTGCTGAAAAAGAAGGCTTCACCCGGTGAGAAGGGGCGGGTGCAATGCTAAGTTACCTGGAACGCGGATCGTTCGGGTTCGTGGAACGGGAACGGAATCGCGGAACGCCATAGCCTATGGAATTCGGTACGCCAAAGGTAGGCTTCTTTGGATACCTTTATAGGAGTTTCACCATTTTTCAGAAATCAGTAAGTATGAAACTGCTCAGTATATACAATATTTAGAATTTAATACTCTAAAAATAGATGTAACTTAACATATATAAATTTAATTTTCCCTTCTACATAGATACTTAAGGTGAAATTAGTGAAAAAACTGGGATTGTCAAATTATGCGATCTGGATCGCTGGTGTTCCACGTTTCGGAACGCGCGATCCAATTCGCAATTCGCGGGTGCAAAGTATACCCTCTCTTTCCATCTATTGTAAGGCTATGTCTTTCTTACACCTGCCTTCTATAGTGTCAACGAAGGGATGCTTCGTTGCCATTGCAGTCCCTCAGCGTCGCCTCCGGTTTTCTAGAGTTCTTCTTCGTCAAGACATGGACTGGGTTTTATTCTAAATTAGGGTTTTCGTCTCAGCCCTTTACGAGACAGGAGAACACTGTCATTCAGTGGTCATTCCTCTCAGCCTCGCCTGCAGCGGTAAATTGTGGACATACATATAAGACATTAGGATTTCTTTCTTATTTGCTAATGTTTTTAAAGAGTATGCTACTCAGAGAATATGTTCACTTTTGGTTTGTGAAGTGAACTTCTCAAGCTTAGTACCCTATCATATCGTGAGTACAACCATTATGCTGGGTGATATCTTGAATTGAATTGAATTGCTTCCCTTAGCTGTTAGTTCAGCTATTCTGCTCATAGTGGCAGATCTTTCAGGGATTAACGTGGCAAAGCTTGAATATTCTGCCTCCAAATTACCCATTGTCAAAAGCAAAGAAGAAAAGTCTTCGTGTTTGTATGATTTATGTTACATGAGGTTAAGTGTTGCCTTCATTGGGCTAATGGAATTAGTAGCGGAAAAGATCTTGTCACTGGGTTTTGGTGTACTTTGGGATGCCGTGGGAAGTCGAAAATAGATCTGGTGCACTTCTTTCTGGCCGAGTTTCGTTCTGTTGATGAGCAATGGTAGTTGGGCTATAGTGAGTTTTGTTGGCGTTTTTTGTGGGAAATTGAATCAGCATCCGGTGCTGTACGCACACTATGGGAGAGGCTGTGATGATAGTTTTCTAAACTATGCAATTTTTGCTATGATATGATATATGTTTTGGCAAGGCAACTAAGAAAGAGAATAATGTCTCTGTTGCAGCCATAGCACTGTCACCGTAGTGTGTCTGCATTCACAGATCTGAACCTCGTGGGAAAACATATCTATTGTACCGCTTTTGCCTGAAACAAAAGTTTTTGAATCTGATCTTGGAATGGAGTAGGTGGTAGTATTAAGTTGCCGTAATCTCAACAAGTGGAACCTTCAGTTGTTCTCGAAAAAAATGCTGCACAAATAAGAGACTCCGCTTTTACACCATTTTTACTTTTTTAGTACAGTTGCCTCCTATCCCCAGAAATGGAACAGTAAGATAAAAGCATTAGAAAATCCAATTAAACTAAAGTAACAAAATATTAGGGGAAGTGTGTCTACTTTTATGATCTTTTCCTATTCCCAGTTTGTTTTTCAGTTTAGTGCTTTATTTTATGACAAATACTGGGGTGTGTGGGTTTCATAGAGATTACGTTTCATCTTTTCAAATATGGATATCCAGTCTACAAATTTGGGGGCTTGGTTTATTATTTATTCATCCATTGTTGAAACTATGCTACTAATAAAGAGTCAGGTTTGAAGAAATTGCATTTAGAAACACATGCCATTAAAGGGTACCAAAATGGTAAAAAGCTTGAACACACGGCTAACTGAACAAACGGCAAAATATCAGAGGCTAAGCATGGTAGGATAAGAAGGCAAGAACTGAACATTTTGTTGCTTTGCTTACTGTCGCAGCAGTTCATTGTAGAATCGGAAGGAAGGAGTAAGAAGCTACAGGAGGTACACTATGCAAGGAATTAATTATTTTATCTTCCGTGTAACTTGTTTTTGGGATGTTGGTGATGGATTTTCTCTTTGCTTGTGCAGGTTGGCTATGTGACTACCGTTTGTTTCTTATGTTTCCTTGTCAGATACATTATGGTAAGTTTATTTATGCTGTTTTTCCACGACATAAGAGAAATTTTCAGATGGGCATTTGAAAGTTAAGTGTAAGTTGATAGAAGTTTTTCGAGCTTTATACATCCATGTGTATGCTTCCTATCTTATGGAATTTTATAGCGAATGAGAACTGCCAGTCCCTCTTGCTTCAGATTTGTTTTCTTCACTCGTTTTTGTTAGTGCAGCTGTTATCTTATATATTTAACTTTTCCAGAAAACCTAGAAGGCCTCTAATTTTCGTTTGTTCATCGTTGTGCTATGTGTGCATGTGTTGACGGACAGGAACTAACCAAACATAGTTTGATGTTCCTGTAACTGGAGGCGACGCTCTGGAGACCCAATACATAGCCATCATCTGTCTGTAATTGAATGTTTGGTAAGCATATGCAATTATTTATATCACCGGAAAAAACATTTCCAGAAAGAACCAGAGTTTTAAAGTAAAGTAACCAAAAGGCTCATAGCTAATACAAGACACAGAGAGTATACAAATCCTCCCTAAGTCAGTCAAAAGCCAACAACTTCCCTTTAGTTTGCTTCCTAACCTGAGCAGACATTATTGTGGTGTTTTCAATCTGTTTCATACTTGACATGAACTGTGAAATAACTTAGATAGCCTAGCTAGCTTGATTTTCCATCTACGAAGAGCATACCTCATTGATAAGTTACCAAAAGGTCCTGGTATGTTTTGATTCACAGATGGTGGTTCACTTAATAAGTGAATTCTGATTTCCAATTTTAAGCCTTTTTCTGTTTTGCTTCTTTTTTCCAGGTGGTTGGTGCTAATTATCTGTCGTCTAACATACCTCGGTAAGAATCCTTGAGTACGATGCTAGTTCATGCTTCATAACATACCTCTTTCACTCGCATAATTATTTGGAGCATGGTTACTTATTTGACAATATATTTTGAGTTCTAACTTTTAAATTACATAGTCTCTGCTCTTCATCTTTGAATTTTTGCCTGAAACTGAATAAGCCCTAACTAAATCATAAATGGTCAAGCTTCAAACCAATGCTCGACTTGAGTGGTTCCTTTCTTTGATTGCTTATAATTGTGTTGAGGAAGAATTTCGAATTAAGTGCCGGATATTCATTTACATCTAACTCCCTTCAATTTGAAATTAAACATATAATGGTTTAAATGAGTGAGAAGATGTCACGTTATCTACTTCTGGGCTATACTTCTTGTGGGCTTCTAAGCAATTTGATAAGAGTTTGAAATTCAGCAAATTATGTTGAGCAAGGGGGAAATCGGCACTGACGAGTTGTTTTGAGGAGATAATTGTTACTCCAGAAGGCTACAGCTGTTGGACATCTAACAGCTTTGAAAATCACTCTAAGCCATAAATCGCAAGTAACTCAGTACCTTGAAGGTGATAACAATGATACGTCCCTTAAACAGTTGATGTAAAGGCTGCAACCGTTTGGTTCCTATGTATTAGGGTGAGGAAGGATTGAGACTTGAGAGTGAGAACCAACATCTCCATACCTTAAGGTTTAATGAAAAAGGAAGTCAAATTTTTATACCAATTGAAAAAGGAAAAATCCAGTAGAATACCACCATTGATCTAAAACCACCCTGGGTTTGATCGATTACTAAATTCTAGCTATGATTGTACACAAAGATATGATGACGCGTAAGGAAGCTCAAATGATGTCTTGGATAGGAGGTGCCTGATTTTGGCAGCCAGAGATGATGGCATCATGTGGTGGATTGTAGATAGTAGCTGACGCCGAATTGAATCAAGGCGAGGGATCACAGCGGAATCAACAATGAAAAGGCAAAGAAACTAGGGCACGAAGCTCTCTAGAGTTCTGAAATATTCAATAATCAAAGTCTGCTGAAATTTACCCACAAGCCGGGTATAAATAGCTAGAAAACATAATTTTGTCAAAAATAGAAAAAATCTCAAAAACAATCCTAAATTAAAGTTCTAAACAAAATAAAGACTCGGCAAAAAGATTCACCCAAATTGGGTTTTATTTGACCTCCTAATTAGTGAAATAAATATTACCAAAAATGAAAAACCGCTGATTTGGACCCGTAAATGACTGAATTCGACCAAATCAGAGTGGTGCCCGTGATTTATCACGGGTTCTGTTTAGAACGTCGTTTCCACTCAAAATAAAGTATGATTTTGCGCGAATCCGACACCTTCAATTCTGCCCCTGATTCTGCGTATTGACTGAAACAGCTTTTCTGAATTTGACGAATTAATTGTCCATTTTTCTCCTGCATCAGTCACCCCCTCTTCAAAAGAACTCGCCCTCGAGTTCAACATAGGCACTTGATCAAAACGCTCCACCAAGAATGGATCACAATAAAACGAAGGCGGCTTATCTAATTCAACTCTAACCTCTTCAACTTCATCTTCTTCTTCAACTTGATAAGAAGTAATTGATTGAGAAATTAATGGATACGAATCTAAAATTACCTCATAACGAATCGGCACATCCGAGGTATACTCGTCATCTTCCACAATCAACTCTTCCTCATCATCTCCGTAGTCATCATAAACTGGTGGTTTATTCCAGTCCACATAACTATCGGTTGAACTTGAAACACGCTTATAAAATATTGCATCACCATAAATATGTTCAACTACTAACGTACCGGAATAATTTGACACGTCAGTCTTCAAACTCCCTCCTCCATAACGCTCGTTCCAACCACCGGTATCACCATCGTAGCGAATCTCGAACGCGGGCTGCGAGTCTTGATCAAAGGCCTTGCAATCCTTCAATTCCCGTGCCGCTAAGTGTCGAGTTAAATCTGCAACTTGCTGCTGCAAATACCGCACCGCAAGACTATGGGTTAGGTCTGCAATTTGCCTTTGCGAATCTTGTATCATCATAACGTCTTGGACGTTATGTCTCCGTTGGGGGGCTTCCTCAGCCGGAACCTGCCCGCAACCGCCAGGACGTCCATGCACCATCGTTGATGATGATCTTCCTCCCAAGTCGAACTTGCTCTGATACCAAACTGACGCCGAATTTAATCGACGCGTGTGGCGAGCAGCGGAATCAACAAAGAAAAGGGTAAAGAAACTAGGGCATGAAGCTCTCTAGAGTTCTGAAATATTCAATAATCAAAGTCTGCTGAAATTTACCCACAAGCCGGGTATAAATAGCTAAAAACATAATTTTACCAAAAATAGAAAAAATCTCAAAAACAATCCTAAATTAAAGTTCTAAACAAAATAAAGACTCAGCAAAAAGATTCACCCAAATCAGGTTTTATTTGACCTCCTAATTAGTGAATAAATATTACCAAAAATGAAAAAACGCTAATTTGGACCCCTAAATGACCGAATTTGACCAAATTAGGGTGGTGCTGTTTAGAATGTCGTTTCCACTCAATATAATGTATGATTTTGCGCGAATCCGACACCCTTCAATTCTGTCCCTGATTCTGCGTTTTGACTGAAACAACTTTTCTGAATTTGACGAATTAATTGTCCAATTTTCTCCTGCATCAGTAGCGATAGAGATTCTACCACCTTACTAACCGGTCGGCCTCGCAAGAACTGAATTGTTCAGAATTTGATCCCAGATCTAAATATCAGTAGTTATACAATCATTTTTTGAACTCAGAGGATGAAACCAATAGTAGCCTCTCATTAATTGCCTAGAACAGAAACTAAAATAGAAAGTCTCCAGAAGCGATGGAATGAGTTGCAGATATACTGTATTACACTATCCAGTACGTCTATATAATATATCTATATTCATATATAAAAGCTATGAGGTGACAAAAAACTTACTCTCCATATGCCATTTGTCAATTAATTGTTGTAGATGAAGACATTTGAAGCGCTTATTTAGATTATTAACAAATGAACATCATTCTTAGTTCCAACTTATCAAAGTAAATGGCAACCATGGAAAATGACTCATCAAGTAACCCCCACATTTGTACTTATTATTCAATTCTTCAATTTTGCTTTAATGACAACTACTAAATAATTTGATTATATGAGTTAATAAATTGCTAATGATAAATTGAATGATAATTACGCTAATAAAATAAGTTACTAAATTGGTAATAATAAGATCTTTTTTCAGCAACTAATAACGTATTTTGGATGTATTGTATAACAAGTAAAATCCATAATTTAATATGTAAATACAAATATTACATTATCAATTCCATGATACACCCTTTAACCTCTATATGGTCCATCATAGAGGAGGACTGATAAAATTTATGTCCGGAGAAGAAAATGCTTCACAAATTATATTGTGCAAATGGTTTGAAATAATTAAAAAATATTTTTACTTAAGAAAGAGAAAGAAAAATTTAGAATTACCAATAGAAATTTATCTGTTATACAAGAAAATCTTATTACTTATATAAATAGAACACTTGTATCAAATATTGTAATAACTTTTTATAGCAATGTCAAAAAAATTACATCACGTGATGAAAAATATAATGATTGATAATACTCCCATTCCAACTCCACACAACAATAGATAAATAAAAATGAGCATAAAACGTATAATCGTGGCACCATTACGACTCTACACATTATTACAAGTAACTATTTATATATTATCTTAGGTTTACACTTTCTAAGTATTTTAATATGATTAAATAACACTTTATTGTTTTACTATTGTTATCACTTAAGATGCTCTATTTCATATCCAATATGATGTAATAATATTATTCGCTTAATCAATAATTCAATCTCCTTTTATAATATATATAATATCGTGGAAGTTTAAAAATATTTACATAAGAAATCTGGTAATTCAAAAATATTGTCCATACTCATTAAAATTTCTATAAACAGTGCTGAAGATAGGTAGAAAAAGAATAGAAAAATGAAGAAGGGAACATGTAATCGTGGTACCACTACGACGCCCCACAATATTACATGTTTGACTATTTGTATTGTGACGATCTATAGTTAGACTCTCTGTATGTTGTAATGATTTTGACATTCACATCATCGTTTTACTACTGTTATCACTTCTACTATTCTATGTCTTATCCGAAATTTATTTTAGATGACATTTTTTTGTAATAATTCTGTACACAAATCGTACAATAGGTCTATTGCATTCAAGCAAATTTTTAACGAATTTTCATCTAGTATGGCAATATTCTAATGTATTTGGTTTGCTGCATGTATAAACTTATGTCAATATTACGTAAGTTTATAATTATTGACATGGCAAATACGGTAATTGCAAAACATTGCCCATTCTCATTTATGTTTATAAATTTGCTTTAATTTACTTTAAAAGTTACTATCAATTATTTAATTTTTGGTTGGTACTTTTGTAAAGGCTGAAAATAGTATCACTATATAATATCAAGTTTATTTTGGTCCAAAAATGATACTACAATGATTAACTTTTATCATAAGACAAGAGAAAAAACCTTACATTCTTTCATTTTAATTTTCAGCAGAGTAAAAATAAAATTCATATCCTCAGGTGTTGCTCAATTGTAGGATCTTATCGACGTTCATGAATGACAAATCATAGATGCACAATTGAATCAGATTAAAATGATAGAATTATATATATTTTCATCGACTTAGTTCACGAACTGGAGATAACAGTCAATGTGGTCACATTCCCCGCAAATTATACCACCACCTCTAGGTCCCAAGACTGATAGAACTATGGTAAGTGAATTCTATGAATGATGATAAAGTTTTCAACCACGCTACTACCTGAAATCACCTCGAATATGAAAATAATAATGATAAACAAAACAAAAAAAGTAGTGTTCATCTAAATCAAGAATTTCACTTTTAATGTAAAAGTTGTAATTTCATGACTCTCTTAGAAACATATTATTTTCATGTTTCACAGTTTTGACTAAGGTAAGAACAAAAAACTCTTATTGACACATCCTTCATTTTTTTCTAAAATTGGATGAGCTGAATTGCATTTCTAGAATAATGAGCGGATTTGCTTTTAAGTTGAGATAGTTTGTTATGAACATTTGGTTAATATGTTATAAATATTAAATAAAGAAAATGTTGATTCATTATATTTCTAGGAGTTTCATATGAGAGAAAATATGAATGCCCGTGAACTTTAAAATTGTGTATCACCTAAACTATATGTAAATGACAAGTTTTTTAATTACTATTAAATAAATATAGAACCGCTGGTCGAATATGCTCATTCTATTGAAGAGGAATATCAACATCATTTGTAACTCATAAAGAAAAAATGGAGGTGAAATAAAAATTTGTAATTAATTTTTTTTGTACTATCTTTTTCTCCCTATAGTTTTTTTATTATTTATGAAAATAGTCTTGACAATCTGTTTTACATTATCTCTCAGGTAAAATCCACTATCCTTCTCATTACCAACATTGAGACTTCGCGAGTAAGAAATTGTAAGTATTTTTTTTACGAATAAATGCATTTGAGCAACATAAATTAAACATTTCATATAATATTTGAAGTCATGTCTTTTATGAATAGGTCATTGGGTTGATTTCTTTTTCTCTTCTGTAGTACATCAAACCACGTTGACAGTGATATAATTTCTGATATTATGTTATTATTTAATGAAAAAATATAGATCACTATGTGCTTAGTTTTCACTTTAATATTTTTCTTAGTGAATTTAGAGGAATTTCATGTTGTTCAAAGACATGACACAAAAAGTATTTATAAGACATATTATGCCATTTCACTTGAAATAAAAATGAAAATAATTGCAATTCAACCATCATAAAGTAACAAATTTTCTTATCTCAAAAAAATTAAACAATAGTGCCTCAAAAATATAAGAAGATTAAATAAAAATGTTTTGATAGTTTTCAAATAGATTTTTCATTAAATGAAAGTGATTTTATAAGAAATAAGTTTTATAATGGTTTAAATTTAATTTAATTTTCTTATATGTATGCTGGATCATGTTATGATTTTCTTTACTTATTCCTCGTGAGATTCAATTAGAGATCAATTTCAGCAACACGATTGGTACAAAAAATAAACATGCTCTTCTTAGAGCTTACTTCTGAGAAATCCTGGTCAAATTTTTTGCATTTTTCAATAAGAGTTTACCTAATACAGCTGGATACGTTATTTTATTGTAATTTTCATAAAAGTGAACAAATTGAACTTATGGCTGATCGCGTGGGGTATCGCCCATAATATATAAAAGCAGTGCTCAGATTGAACGTGAAATTGCCATTTGTAAATTCTTAATTTTTGAAGTGTTGACATGTGTTTCGCCATATCATCAATTTCCATGAACAAGCCAATAAAACAATGCCATGTCATGAATGACTCATCATGTAACTTAATTTGAATATATTTAATGCTATGTCATTACTCATCATGTAACTTAATATTAAGATATTAACTATCCATTAATCCGATGGAGTTACAAGAATTAATGGATTCTCAATTTACCATTTAATCGTTCTGCACATATTTTCTTAATCTTTTATGTGGTTCCTTACCTATTTTCTTAACATCTCAAGTGGTCTTTCCTTTCAATATAAAATGCAGCAACATATTTTCTTAACCTTTTCCATATTTTCTTAACCTTTTCTATATGTCATGCACATATTTCTTAACATCTCAAAAAGAGATGGGAATGTGATAACAAACACGACTTATTTTAATTTTTTTTAAGAATTGAACAAAGATAAATCTTTGAAGCAAAAAAAAAAAAAAAAAAAATACAAACTCCATGATATATATGCGGGAGAATGAATTTTTTCGTAAAATGTGGGATATGCCCCCTAACCAATGGGTAGGTTTCCGTTATGTGTTATTTCTCCATGGTTAAGTTGAGAAAATGTCACTTGAATGATATTGTATGAACTAAGCTGTTGATAATCTGTACCATATATATATATATATACATATATATATATATATATATACATATATATATATATATATATATATATATATATATATATATATATATATTCGAGAATGAATATGAAAAAGCCACGTGTCAAATAATTGCATGAAAAGACCTTCTAGATATGGTTATTTTACTTAAAAAAAACATGTTAACTGGAATAATCAAAAGGTAAAAAGCAAAATTTTCTACTTAAACTGGTCTCCTCTAAAACGAAAAGGTAATCAATTTGCTGATGACAGCATCTTTTTACAAAAGCGACACAAGCAGAGATTCAGACTCTGTTTCAGATTTTGCAGGATTATGAAAGAGCGTCGGGACAGATGATAAATTTGAACAAGTCGGAAGCCATGTTCTCTACCAATGTAGATGTTGAGACCCGCATGCTGCTATGTAACAATCTTAGGGTCCCTTGTGTGGAGATCTTTCAAAAATATCTCGGCATGCCAACTAAGATTGGAAGGGCTCGAACGGCTACTTTTTCGGGAGTGTTGGAACGGATCAGTGCAAAAGTGCATGGTTGGAATGAGAAGTTTCTTTCTACAGCGGGGAAGGAAATCCTTATCAAAGCGGTACTTCAAGCCATCCCAAATATGTTATGTCTTGTTTTTTTATTACCAATCTCTTTGTGTGATAAAATTGAAGCTTTAATCCGAGACTTTTGGTGGAAACGGAAATGGAAAGAAAAGAAGATGTGTTGGGTGGCTTGGGAGCACATGAAGAAATTAAAAGGGGATGGAGGCATTGGGTTTCGAGATATTCACTCTTTCAATCTCGCTTTGCTCGCCAAACAAGGATGGAGAATCCTTTCGCAGCCGGATTCGCTATTAGCGCGAGTGCTTAAGGCGAAATATTTCCCACATGACGATTTCCTAGATGCTACTTTGGGCCATGACGCTTCACAGACTTGGCACGGCATTTTGGAAGGACGAAAATTTTTACAACGTGGGGTGTGGCATCGCATTGGGGATGGAAATTCTGTCAAAGTTTTTTGCGGGAGGTGGATTCCGAGACCGGACGGGTTCCGTGTCATTACTCCTGCTACAGGTAATACCTCCTTGCTTGTCAACAGTCTCATCGATCCTTTTTCAAGGACTTGGAATATGGAACAAGTTTCACAAATTCTGTTACATATTGATGTGGAGGAGATCCGTAAAATACCTATCCCAATCACGGCCCAAAGGGATGTTTGGTCCTGATAAGGAGGGCAATTACACGGTCAAAACGGGTTATTTGATTGCCGAGGAAATTCGTGTTGAACAGGGTCCTGGTCAAGGGAATGTGACTAACAGCAGTACATGGAAGCCTAATGTCATATCGAAGGTGTGGAATTTGCCTATCCCGAGAAGAGCCATGTTCACTGTATGGCGTGCGTAACACCATTCTTTGCCAACGGCAATGAGTCTGATAAGGAGAGGGGTGACTGTATCGCCTTTTTGTTCACAATGTGGAAGGGAAGAGGAATCGGATTCGCATTTTTTTCTGCGGTACAAGACCAGCAAGAAGGTTTGGAAAAGCTTATTGGGATCTGACTCACGCCATTTTTTGCATACGAATGTGAAAGAATGGATTGAGGACTCATTCATGAATCTTACTAAGAGACAACAAACAATAGTTGCTACAACACTGTGGGTTCTCTGGAACTCGAGGAATCAAAGAATTTTTAGAGTAAAAGAGATCACGCCTGAGATGATGGCGGACTTAGTGCTAAAGACTATTGAAGATGAAGGTAACGGCACAAGAGAGAATATGGATCACAGTACCCAATCAGGTAATGATCAGCAGGTACAAAATATCGGAAACTCGGCCTGGAAGCCACCCGACCCAGATTTTATCAAGCTGAATTCTGATGGTTCTTGGAGAGGAGATGAAGCTGGTGGTGATTTTGGTGCGGTTTTACGTGATGCAACTGGTGCGGTGATGGTGGCGATGTCGGGTCCTCTGCCTACAACTAACTCAGCGTCCATGGCTGAGATCATTGCTATGCGAGAAGGCTTGTTAGTAGCCCGTCGATGGGGAGTGGCGAGGATAGCTATTGAATCGGACTTACAAGCTATCATGCGAAGCTTGTCCAATCGTGATGGTGAAGCCGCTGATCGCTCAAGTTTTGGACTCGTGGCTAATGATTGTCGACATCTTTTATCTTTGTTTGCTGAGGTCAAAATGAGCTGGAGTCGGAGGAAAAACAACAAACTGGCTCATACATTAGCGGCGAAAGGCTATGATTTTGAGAATGTTAGAATCTGGGTAGGATGTCTTCCTTCATGGGCACATGATATTGATGTAACTGACTAGGGTATTATTACCTCCTGATTCTATAAAACTGTTTACCTTCAAAAAAATAGGTAATCAGTTTTATCCTAAAAAAAGTTTATTAAATATGGTTATTTTGCAAAGAAGAAGAAAATTGATGAAAATTGATATCGAAATATAAAAATTTAAACGAACAAATGCAAGACGCGGAGTGCTCATCATTTTTTTCAACTCTGTAAGGATTCATAAACAGGTCTGGAACAGTTAATTTAGCACACTGGAGGGGCCTGATGTGGAGTTATTTATCAATCACACCGGAAGAGATTTGCTTTCTCGAGATTGTTATGTTTTAAGGTTATACATGATCTATCTGACCATTTTTCAAACGCGTCTTGTACCTCCTATCTCTTTTTTTTAACAATAGTTTCTTGCCAATTTGAATTGAGGTTTTATGATTAATGAATAATGTTGGGTAACTCTGAACCTTCTAGTGGAAACTCTAGAGCATAGTTTTCTAATTCATTTATTCCTCCTTACTTACATATTATGTACTTTGATATGTTCATAACTATTTATAGGTGATGGTTTTGCATATTGACAAAAGAAAAAAAAAACATTTTTTTGAAACTAGATAAAAAACGTAATGTGAATAAGTCTCATCTGGAAGAGTGTCAACCGATCTACTTATCAATTAGGGTCTTTTTATAGGGTATCCTAGTGTTTTCGGGCAAGCTAGGGGGGCACGCACTCCCATGTCCCTACATGGCCCCGCCACTGATTTTGGTGGTATGAATCGTATGTATAGAGACAACATCGTGCCTTATGCAGAGATTTATAATTCTGAGCGTGACTAAGTGGGAAGCAGTGTTCGGGGGTGGTGGTCGCATGGTGCCTTTTGTGTGCCCTAGCAACCATGTTGTGTTCTTGGACCAATATCGAACCAAACACATTCTTGTTCGCACTTAATGTAGTGATAGTTTCTACATAACACAACTGTCAGTTCATTCACCCTCCGGGAGCTTGTTCTCTTCAATTGTTGTGAGAAAGCTGCTGTGAATTTTAGATAAAATGTGTATAATAAATATTTAATGAAACTTGTGGTGAAATATTGAAATAGCGATTTCGTGTTTGGTAAAATAAACTGTGAACCTCCTGTGACAAAGTAGAATGAAAAAATTATATTACATGTATAAATTCGGTAAAGATTAATACTGAATATTTTCAAAAAAATTAAGGTTAAAATCGGTTAAAGATAAACTACTCAAAATAAGGTTCCGGAAAAGCATATCTTCCCTTGCTTACTTAAAATTGTTGCGGGACAGCAAAAAATGTAAAGCCCTGAAATATCTATAGGGGTCAAGCTGTGATAATTTAAAATTTTGAGATAGTTGTGTGAATTTATTTTTCAGCAGTGCTTGCTGACATCTGGTCAACAAGAAATATCTGGAATGTGAATTCAAATGGGGTAAATATGCAAATATTATAAATTGGGGCAAACTTATAATGTCTAAAAACTTGAATATATAGCTAATGCGTGGCCAATCTCAGGTTTCTGGATGTTGTGGGAAATTAAGCGAGTAGATAAAATCAGTGGGTCAAGTATGAAATTTCTTTAACTCAATTGTTACATAATTCGACTCTTACCCTAACTTTGGGAAAATTGCGCTTGCAGCCCCTTGTGCATGAAAGCCACTTGTCATTCTCATTGTGACACTTCAAGAGTGAGGTGGTAGTATTTCAATTTTCTCCTCCAACACCTACTGCATTGGGTGAGATAAAACTCTTCTTCCTCTAACTTCACCTTCTACATCTTCTCCACCATCCACCATCTCCATCGCAGAACCCCCACCACCCCGCCATGAAATACAAAAATGCTTGACCTGGAAGAAGTCCCAACTCGACGAGCAAAAGCCCTCTGAGAATTTGGATGTTGGTGAAGGGACGAGGGAGATAATCGGGTTTGAAGGTGAGGAACCCTAATTGCTTTGTTGGTTGATTTCTCCCTCTCCGTTCATTTTCATTATAATTAAGCTCGATTTTGTTGATCCCGAGGCTAAGGCGAGGTCGGGAGCCCAGATAATAAACAATTCGTTGAAAAACCACAGGTCGCCAGATTTGGGCCGAGCTTGGCGCCCAAAACCACCATGGCCACAAGAGCTTCGGTAAGGCCTTGTTCTTGTTTCTTTTTCGCCGTTAATTGAAGCAATCTGGTCGATGCAATACCATAAGAATGTTAAAAGCATCTTTTTACAACCAAGCCGCAAATTTGTTGGGTTTCAACCGGTCATCTGATCATTTTTCGGGTGATGAGGCAGCCCTGTTCCGGGGCTGCAACTCCTTTGTTGTGAGTCCTTTTTGAGTGATTTTTGGCTCCCGGGAAACCCTTAACTACCCCCTACAGTTCCCTTTCGAATTTTCCTGGTATATTTCAACTCTAACATGCCCGAATTTGATCTTGAAGTTGCTTCTCTTCGTGTTCTGGACAAAAAATGTTTTCAGACTTGCAAATTCATCTCAACTTTGTGAATTAATATAGATGCCAAAAATCAACCAATTCGAATACAATTATTGATGTGAATTCTTGGGATATTTAGGCACAACTATCATCTTAATTTGGACTAGGGAATCAGTCTCTATGTAATACCCTGTTTTTATTATAGGGGTAATTTTTAACTTTTCCTATAATTTAGATGTGAATTGTATGACGAGAGGGGAGGTAGTTGTAGTTTCACAAAAAATGAGCTAGTTAAGTTGGGGGTAGAAATTGTATTTTGTCGAAACTCTAAAGCCTAATGAGCAATTAAATAAAAATAGATAAAATAAAACAAAATTAAACCAATTTTTTCCACATCCCCCAACACCTGCTAACGGGTTTCTCCCATTTACACACAATCTATCTTCTCATTTTTTTTTCTTCTATTTGAATCTCTTCTTCATATTCTCCTTCAAACCCGACAACACCACCAACGCCATCACCACCACAACCATCACAGCCACCACCTCATATTCCACCTCATCTCTCTCTCCCTACCTGAAACAACCCAGATCCTACGGTTCCAGCTAGTACAGCTTAACGATATTCAAAAGTGCTTTATTATAGAAATAAAAGGGAAAACCTTCCTTACATTATTGCACGAAAATGATAAAACAACGTTTGAAACCAAAAGATACAATTACTAAAGGATGTTTGCTAGCCATGACTCTAATCCTTAGCTCGTGTGCGTTTCCACCCCAGCTAGCTTGACCTACGGATTTTGAAATAGCGATAGCCGACCGCAGAAAATTTTAATTAGTAAAAACTAAGTAAGATATACCACAATATGTAAAACAGAGTTTTTGGCTGGAGTAACACACAAATTGATTAAAATTCAATTTAAAGGATAACATACGTAAATGATAAATTTAGTTATAGAACTCAAGGTTGAAAACATTTTCAGATATACATAACCAGTAACCCAGATCCAAGTTTTAGTAATCAGTTTGGTTAAGGCGTAGCCCACGAGCCCCAACGAGTACGATGTGGACAGAGAGGTCACGATGGAATAATAATAATAATAATGGGGTGCATGTTGGGATGTACCAATTTCTCCCCGGACGTTAGTAGATAGCCTTTCGCTATCCCGCCCTAACCATTCTAATGAGACCTTAAGTGTCAGCACCCCTATACAGTCGTGACCTAAACGCGCATAGGTAGTACTCATAGATTCCACGATAAATAAGAGGGTAAGTACCCTATGGAAACCACACACAGGTGTTCCCGGCTGTTAGCCTTCACGCGCATCCTCTGCACATCGTTCTCAATTCTATTATCGTACAATTATCATTCCACATTACTTTCGAGTTTTCACAAGTAACCACACATTTTCAAAGTAGTATTTGCAAAAGAGATTCAAGACTTATCAAATTCTCCAGTATCACGATTATAGTAGTTCATGAGCGTTTTTGAAAGATAAACACACGCCAAGAGACATTTTGATAGTATAAATGTATTGTGCATATAACTCACCTGATAATGGAGAGAGATCGTAACCCGCAAGCAAGCTACGTCCTAGTAATAGGGATTCTCAACGAACTTATTGTCTACGAATTCATAATCTACAGTAATTAAATATTCCTATATTAACACAAATTCGCCACACACCAATTCACAATTAAAATGTCCTATGTGGATGCAATTGCGAATTCCCATACTCCCCCAAACAAATTACATTTTAGTAGCCACGTGTTGAACGTTTTGAATATACATTTGATAAGACTCTAACGATTTTATAAATATAAAAGAATTGAAGAAAGCTTTATTTAATATAAAGAAGTAGTTATTGATTAATGATTAGAATATTAGAGCTATACTTTTATTTTAAATGAAGAGCTCAATTGTTTTTATAATAAAAGATATATTAACGAAAACAATGTTACTAAGTGAAAATAATTTATTTTGTGATATACACAAAACATAATATAGATATTACACTTATATTATTCAAAATACCACCCTATCATTTATAAAGATACAATTTTATTTTCAGAAAGTGATTGTTACTTGTATATGATAGTATATGTGTAAAATGCTAGTTTACCTTAAGTTGTAGAAAAACACGATTAGTTAGTTCTCACATGATGTAATAAAGTATGTTTGTAAAAGACAGTTAAACACACCAAAGTTTATGTACATACACAAAAGACCCCCACTGATTTTAGATTGAGCGCATCCACCCGCCACAAGTCTCATAACATACAGATATAACCCCCCAGTTCACTTCAAGTTTCAAATCGTCATCTTCCCCAATTAAATCCACTGTAACTTCACCGAAAAAATAAATCAAACATCTCATACATCTCTACACCCATAAGCACATATCACATCCAACCAAAAGATTCATGTAAAGATTAGTGGATAATGGGAAACATTTGCATAATTTCTGGAATAAAAAGGGGATTTGTGGGTTACCGGATGGAGGAGGCGACGAAGGAGGACGGCGGTGACGATGTTGGTTTTCTGCCGCTTCTTGGGTTCGCCGGAGAGAGGGAATCGCCGGAGGAACACGACAGAGGACGAGGAGAAGAGGAGCAGAGGACGACGCCGACAGGGGCGGCGTCGCACGACCGGCCAGCGGTGGTCTTGGGTCGCTGCCTGGTTCGTCGGCCTCGGCTTGCCGGCTGCTGGGTTTTCTCGGCGGCTTCGACAGAGAGTAGAGAGAGGGACAGAGGGTGCCAGAGAGAGTGGAAGAGAGAAGCTGAAATTGAAAGCTTGGGTTTGAACCCATTCGGAGTCGACGGAGAGATTTTCTGTTTCAATTTGGTATGTCAGATTGGTGAAATTGATTGAAGGATTAATTCTTTGACTTGGAGTGGATGAATTTGGAAAAAAATTGGGGAGAGAAAATGTCAAGATTGTGGTTTTGATTTGGGGGGAAATTGCCGGAAGCATAGCAGAGAGCTCTGTTCTAAAATGGTAGTGTGGAGAAGATGAAGGGAGAATGTGTAAGATGTGTGTGTGTGTGTGTGGGGGGGGGGGGGGTGTACCAATTAACGCGATGATTGGCTACGTAAAAGCTAACTAAAAACTATACTTTTGGACACGTTATAAATGTCAAACTATACATAACACTTTACCCACTCTATACATATAACTAATTAAAAACAAAAGTCATCTTTAAAAACAGTTTTTTTTGATAAAAATAAAAGTAATAAAAATAATAATAGTAATAATAACTATAACAATGATAATGATAATTGTAATAGGAAGAAAGACTATTTAGTTAAAGAAACAAAATATATATTTTTTTTTGTTAAAACTAATTATAATACTAATAATAGTATTGATAATAATAATAATAATAATAATAATAATAATAATAATTATAATAATAATAATAATAATAATAATAATAATAAAATTATAATAATATGCATAAAAAAACTATTTAGTAAGGAAAATACTTTCATAATATCAAACACTGGCCCGGAATATTCGTTAAACTCCGAAAAATACCCCCTAAAAATATCGAGGTATTACATCACATCTCCCTTAAAACAAAGCTTCGTCCCCGAAGCTTAAGGTAAAACGAGTCTGCCAATGCAAGTATAAATCAAATCGCCCAAGCATAAATCAAATCACCCAATGCAATTATAAATCAAATCTCCCAACGCAAGTATGCAGTTCTAATGTGCACTTAATAACAAGACAAGACGGGTAATTAAATGCATGGTTGTTAAATCACATCTCCCTGAAAAGGAGTGACGTCCCCGTCACTCGACTCACAGCTGGTCGAAGAGGTGTGGGTAAGGGAGAGATCAAGTTCGACAGGCTCGAAATCAAGGATATGACTCGGGTTAGGAAAATAAGCTTTGAGTTGGGACATGAAAGACGTTATGGACTCTACCTACTACAAACGCTGAAGGATATGATGACGTCAGCACATGTGTTAACGTTACCTAATGAAGGATGAGAATTTGAAGTCCATAGCGATGCATTCAAGCATGGCCTAGGATGTGTTTTTAATGCAAAGAAAAACTGGCAAGGTGATCGCTTATGCTTCTAGGCAATGAGAGTCTTTTGAGAAGAATTACCCTACTCATGATTTGGAGTTGGCAATCATAGTGTTTGAACTGAAGATCTGGAGGCATTATCTCAACGGTACGACTTGCAAAAATATACATATCACAAGAGCTCGAAGTACATATTAACCCAAAAGGAGTTGAATATGCGACAAAGAAGGTGGTTAGAATTGTTGAAGGACTACGACATTAATATCCAATACCACGAAAGAAAAGCCAATGTAGTAGCGGATGCATTGAGTTGAAATACGATTTATACGGTAAAATCAATGTGGGTTTTGCCAATTAAGCTTTGCGAAGGGTTTCGAGGCTGGAGATCTGAGTTTGCATAAAGGGAACCACGACTAGCATGTTGTGCAATTTGACGATAGTAATGGAAATCTACGTAGATAAAAAGGAAGACAGGAAGAGGGTGCTTTCAAACAAAAGATCAAGGAAAAAAATCAACAATGGCGAAGAACTCGATTTCAAAGTAGAGAAAGATGATAGAGTGAATTTCAAGGAAAGATGGTGTGTATTAATGAAATGCGTGGATGTTAAATAGAAGATTATGAAAGAAACTCATAACACACCATAATCGGTACATCCAGGAAAAGGTTATACAAGGATTTGGAACAGTACTTCTGGTGGAAAGATATGAAGAAGGAAAATAGCAGATTTTGTCAAAAAGAACTTTCGGTGTTTGACTTGTCAAAATGTCAGGCTCGAGCACAAGAGACCAGGCGGGATATTGCAATAATTGGAGATTGGAAATGGGACTCCATCTCAATGGAATTTGTTACAGCTTTACCTGTTTCGAGGAATGGGTTTATCCCGATCTAGATGGTAGTCGATAGACTGAACAAGGCGGCAAGATTCATATTTGTGAAGGACACGTGAAACATGGAAAAGATGGAAGACGCATACATCAAGAATGTGGTAAGACTACACGCAGTACTTAGCTCGAATATTTCATATAGAGGTTCAAACTTCTCATCACACTTTTGGAAAGAGCTTCAAAAGGCCAAGGGTGCCGAGCTAAGGTTCAGCAAAGCGTTTCTCCCAGCTACGGAGGGACAGACTAAAGGGACGCTTCAACGTTGGAAGATATGCTAAGGGCATGAATTTTGGACTTTGGAGGTTCATGGATGGACAATTTACCGCTTATCCAATAGGGATTGCACCCTACGAAGAATTGTATTGGAGGAAGTGCAGGAGACCACGTGTGTAGGAGGGACGTCAACGAGACGATCATTCTTTGACCAAAATTGATCGAGGACTCGACAAACTAGATTTGGATGGTTCAGCAAAGGATGAAGGCGGCCCATGATCGACAAGAGTCTTACGATAATTTGAAGAGAAATCCATCGGAGTTCGAGGTTGGCGGCAAAGTGTTCATAGGAATTTCATCTACCAAAGGGGTTATGCGTTTAAATAAGAAAAGGAAAGTTGGGTCTCAATTTTATGAGACCATGCGAAGTGCTGGATTGTATAGGATGGGTTGCTTATCACCTAAGTAATCACTTCTGAGAGGATGGTCAAGGCTGACACAATTTGGATTTTGGGTCTACTGGTTATACCCTTATAGGATAGACGTTCACCTTTCGGGTCCACGAAACCTAACTTTTTGGTTTGACACCCTCTACAGTTGCTTTGTAGTTGCTAAGCCAATCATACTTAAGATGATGTCTGGGTTACCAAGATTGAAAAGAATCAGATCAAAAGGTAGTTTGGCCCTTTAGACTTCTAGGTTGACTTCAAGTTATATGGTATTACAAGATATGACTTCTCCACTAAGCGCAGAGATGAAGATAGATATTGGGGTAGGAGTTGGTAAGTCTGTCTTCTTAGCAAGGTAGATGATATCAAGGAAAGAATCTATTCCAGTGCACATACATGCACCACATTAGTTTTGAAACAATAAACATTTATTGATCCACCCATCAAATAATCCACATGAAAATTTAAATGATAGAAGAAACAACTCAATCCCAAAAGTAAATATCAAAACACAAAGTAAGATAAGCGTTCACTCTCGTGATAAAAGCAATGAAATAAACGATGACCCTAAGGGTGGGATGTGCGTGGAGCTACTCCTCATCGTCAGTGTTGAACATGAACTCGATATCAGCGGTGTCAATCTCAATCTCTTCCGCTTTGTTTACTTCTTCATGCTCAATCTCGTCGATCTCGTCAATCTCGTCCTTGTTAGCATCCCAATCTAAAAATTCTTCCTGTCCATCCTCATTTTGGTTTCCACCTTGATCTTGTTCCTCCCCTAGGTCTTCATCCAAGTCCATATTTGCTTAGTCATCTTCCATTCCCAGTGCTTCGCCATCTTCACCTTCTCCTTCCTAGTTCTCGGCGTCCTGCGCCTGCTGCGCTTCCTCGTGTTGTATGGCTTGAGCTGCTAATGCCTCCATATGTCCCCGAATCTCGAGTGGGTTAATCTCAAAGATGTTATACTCACGGTGCTTGTACCTAGACTCATTAGGTACAGCTTCCCACCAAGCATTCCAAACTAGTACATCACGATACTCGTTCCTCAGGTTCCTCCAAGGGTGTACATCTGGAAATCCTCGGAGTATGAAATGACAAATGGTTAACGGGTGACTATGTCTAGCATCAAGATGGCCCCATGCAATGCAAATATCTCCCACATATGCGCAGTACTGAGCTATGGTCTCCTGCTCGGGTTGGTACGTCACTAGCTCTGGTCGGTGTATAGCAGCGAGGTCCATAGGGGTGGGGATAGGCTGTCTATGTGATCCATATATCTTTGGAATTTGGTCGGTTACTTCCTCTTCTTGGGGAATCTCTTCCTCTTGTGCTTGTTCCTCTTCCTCCGGCTCCTCCTCTTCCGGATCGGAATCGGGCTCCTCGTTGGGCTCTTCCTCTTCCGGATCGGAATCGGGTTCGTCGTCAGACTCTTATTCGTCCCTCTCTATTGGTTCTTCTTCGGGATCCTTCACTTTGTCTAGACGTTTTGCTGCTTTTTCCAAATCTTGGCGTAGAACTTTTGTGCTAAAAATGTAATGGCCCTCTACCTTCCATCCGTCCTCATTGGGACTCTCCATCTTCCTTCTCATGTACCAAATCCTCATAATCCTCTTCACCCACATCCATGGTTGGGTATTAGGGAGTCCGTTCAGAAGGAAATGTCCTATCATGAGAGGGTGCTGGAAGCGGTCATCCCTAAGGTTCGAGAAACTCCCGTCATTACACCGGGTCGTTACTCGGATATAGTACTCGGTAAGGGTCTCTTGGCCCTCTAGGTAGGTCATGAGCAGGGGTGAGTCTTCCGGCCGGAATACAAGGTGGATGTATGAAGGGTGAGCAGGGGCACGTGGTTTGACCATCTGAAAGAAGAAAAGAGAAATCTCAGAAATGTTCTAAAACCACGTATACACTCATTACTCGACAGAAATAAACTTAAGTAAACTAAAGCAATTATTTAACACCAATAACATAATCTAGCAAATTAGCAAGTAGCATGTCACATAGCAATTTATCCATTCTTAACTAACAAGGATTCCTAGATAATCATACACCACACTTAGAAAATTTAAACAACGGCTAAGCTAACCCCCATCCCCGGCTTGTTTAGTTTTATTTCCGGTTTTGGTTACCCTATGTCCATTTTAAATTTTGAAAATCTTTCAATTATTTTTAATCTTTATATAATGGAAATCGAAAAGTCACACTAGCATTGCAACCGTCGGCACTGATACCAACTAAAACAACCCGGATCCTACGGTTCTAGCTAGTACAACTTAACGATATTCCAAAGTGCTTTATTATAGAAATAAAAGGGACAACCTTCCTTACATTATTGCACGGAAATGATAAAACAACGTTTGAAACCAAAAGATACAATTACTAAAGGATGTTTGCTAGCCATGACTCTAATCCTTAGCTCGTGTGTGTTTCCACCACAGCTGGCTTGACCTGCGGGTTTTGAAATAGCGATAGCCGACCGCATAAAATTTTAATTATTAAAAACTAAGTAAGATATACCACAATAGGTAAAGTTTTTGGCTGGAGTAACACACAATTTGATTAAAATTCAATTTAAAGGATAACATACGTAAATGATAAATTCAGTGATAGAAGTCAAGGCAGAAAATATTTTCAGATATACATAACCAGTAACCAAGATCCAAGTTTTAGTAATCAGTTTGGTTGAGGCGTAGTCCACGAGCCCCAACGAGTACGATGTGGACAGAGATGTCACAATGGAATAATAATAATAATGGGGTGCATGTTGGGATGTACAAATTTCTCTCGGACGTTAGTAGATAGCCCTTCGCTATTGACACGATTTCTTACGTGTATACGCAAGTGCACGGTCGAAGTAATAAAGTTTGAGTATTAAACTCAGGTTGTCGAACCCACAGGGACAGTCTTGAGATTATTTAGTTAAGCAAATTAATTCAAAGTGAAGTAACAGGAGGAAAAGTTGTGATTTAAGGAGTCGTCACCCTCAAACAAGTGACTGAAATTAAATAAACAAAACTAAACTAATATTTTTATTATTTTATGATTAATATGAATATGGAGAACACTAGATAGTTTTAGGGTCCCTAGGGTATTTAGATATTTTCGGATTATGATTTGAAACACTCTACCTACGTCTAGTTATACCGGGTCACACTCATTACGATCTTCTGTCGATCTCACGCAAATCTACGTTTCAGTCTACTTCGGGTCCTGTCAGTCCACCTCCGTCTACCGTTACGTTCTAGTCGTCTAGCCAAGTTCGCTCACCGGGTCCTGTCGGTCCACCGATTACGCTAATCCTAACTAAGTCTAACCGAAACAACCCACACACGGTCATTCAAGTCTCTATCTCCTGTCGGTCTCAAGAAACTACAAGAATGTCAACAAAGTTCTTCACGAATCCGGGTTATGTTCACTGTCGTGCAACAAACCTAGATAACTAGCATGTATTGGATGATCAAACCAAACAAACTAAGAGTTAAGAACAAGAACTTGTCAAATAACTAAAACAGTACGTCGATTTAAGTATCAAAACATGAATCAAAGAGACAAAAATCCGGAAAATCTAAACAAACCCTAGTTCTCCATAACTATCTAGCAAGAGAGATTTAGCTAGACATACTATTGTTTAGCTTTACAAAGTTCTCCATAGAAATTGATAAAAAGAGAGAGAGAAGAGATCAAACGCGAAATCCTAGCTTCGGCGTGAATCCGAGCTTGAGCCCCTTCGTCGTCTTCCTTGGTGTAGAATAGCGTCGAATGATAGATTCATTAATTCAGCCCCCTAGGTCTTGTTTTCACCAAACCCGTCAAACAACTTGATGTAAAAGACTGTATTTGCATTTTCACCCCTCCAGGATTATTGGAGTCTTCCTCAACCCTAGGACCTGCGCTTTTTCTTTCTTCAGATCGTGCGACCTTCTCTCCTGGTCGTGCGATCTCCTTCGCTATTGACTCTGATCGCACGACCTTCTCTCTGATCGTGAAAAGCAGAGAGTTTGCTCTCTTTCTCGCTTCAATATTCAGCGAAGTCCTGGTTCTTTATCGCACGAGGAAGAGGTCTGATCGTGCGATCACCTGGACCTCTCTTTCTTCTTCGCTTCTTCTGGTTTCTCTGTACTCTTCTACGCTTCTTCTTTCTCGTCTTTTGATCTTCTTTCTCCTGCTTTGATTCTGAGATCGAGCCTCTGTTTCATCATTGTGCTATGTTCCTTCTCTGGGTTTGCTTGGCCTCTTTTCTTCTCTTGATTTCTGCAATTCTTCAACTTTTATTCTTGCTTGATTGGCTCTGGTTTTGATCGGGTTTGAGGGGGAAGGCAGCGGTGCAAGTGGAGGTTGTTGGGCTTCGAAGAATAGCAGCAGATCGCAACTTTCGTCTGCTCTATTCTTCACTGATCCTCTGTTCTGGGTTGTTGGGTTTCGGCTGCAATTCTTGATCGGAGATTGGCTGGGTTTTTGCTTCGGCTTCTTCTTTCTCTTCTCTCTGTTTTGTTGCTCTGTTTTGATGAGATTCGATTGGGTGTTTGGCAGCGGCTACTGGGTATTTGAGGTGAGAGTTGGTGGTTGGTTTTAGAGGCATTGAGGTAGAGGTGAATTAGGTGCTGGATTGAAGGGGTTTATTGGGTCTGGTGGTTGTTGAAGGTGGGCTGAAGTCAGGTGGGTTTGCCTTGCGACGGTTGAAGGAAATAGTGGTTGATAGTTAGGTCAATGGTGTAAAGGGTGATTGCAGGTGGTTTAGGTAGTTTATTGAGGTCTGTAATGTGAAGGAGGTGGTGTATGGTTCTGGTATTTGGTGAATTGATGGTGGCTAATTGGGTTTAGGAGCAGGTGTATGTGAAGATGATGGAGGTGGTTGTGATTATGGCCATGGCTGGTGTTAGGTTCAGTAGGTTGTTTTGGTGAACTTAGTTAGCAGGTTGTAAGGTTGGCTATGGAAGTAATGGAGTTTAGGTGGAGACAGTGGTCAGGTTGTAGTTTTGGTGAATGGTGGTGAAGATGGAGGATTGGGTTTGTGTTTCAGTTGGGTAACAGTGGTGAACTGGTGGTGTAATTTCAGGGGGTTGTTGTAGGGAGATGTTGATGTAATTGGGGAGTAGAATTGGAGGTCTGTTATGGTGTTGGGTGTTTAGGTGTAAATGGTGAAATGGTTGAAACTTGAAATGATTGATTTGGTGATTGTGTTGATGTGGTTTAAGAATTAGGTGGCTTGATGTTACTGTGGTGTAGGCAGGTTGATTTCATGGTGTTAGGAGCTCAGTTTGAAATGAAGGCAGTGAGGTAGTTTGATAGATGTAATGGTGGTTAATTGGTTGTAGAATGCTTTGGGTGTTTGTAGTTGAATTGGTTACTAGGTGGCAGATTGCAAAAGGTGCTACTTTGGTGTTGTCATGGCAATGGAGTTGGGTTACTGTAATGGTAACATGTTTGACTTAGTAGCTTATTTGAGTGAAATTGGTTATGGTGTGAATGCAGCAGCAGGCTCTGAGCTTTGTCCTCATTTACGAAGTTCGCTTTCTTTCCCGTTCCATGCTTCTCAGCCTCCGGTACCTGTAAATCAGACAGCTACACATACCGGGTGTAAAATACGAGATAAATAGCTCAAATACACTGGAAAACGCCCGGACTAATCAAATAAGCACTATAAGCTCTAAGATACAAATTCTCTATATCATAGCGTAGATATCATATACTTTACCCGGAATGCACACAAAACGGTAACTTTTCAAGTATAAATATAACACCGTAAACGGGGTTATCAAATACCCCCACACTACCTTTTTGCGCGTCCTGAGCAAAATCTCATTCAAATTCTCTCGCACTATGATATTTCAATCCACCGTTTTGCATACAATTTTACTAGCCATGTGACACAAACAACACACACACACGACTATGCAAACTACATGCTCTATACAATGCAACTCGATTATCACACAATGCAAATATTGAAATAACACATTTTTTCTTCAGTTAGAGATTGGGCCATCTCGAAAGTAAACCGGCAAGTCATAAGGCTCTCATATTCCCTCGGAAGTTCTATAACTTTGGTGATCGGTAGAACTTGCGGCCAGTTTCGTTAGACATAACGGGCACGAACACAAAATATGTTGCTTCCGAACACTCATCAAACGTATCCCTAGAACTTACCTTCCGAGCTATTTATCCACGGGTTAAATTGCTGACGGTTTAGGACGGGTAGGATAGGATATTTAGAAGCGTAGTCCTAGACGTCATGATATACTCACAAAACCCGATTCTCACACTCCCTCACAAAAATCCAAGGAAGCACACCGAATCTCACTACTCCGGCCCTCATTCCCTCAATCTTGGTGCAACGCCGTTCTCGCGGCCACATATGTGAAGAAGTGATCTCGAACAATAGCTAATCTCCCCGGTCTTCAATTTCAAGCTTGCTCCTTTAATCCCTTTCAATTTCACTTTCTATTTTACTCTTTTTTTTTCATTTCCACATAATAACATTAAGCACATGGAGCCGACAATACGATAGTAATATCCGAGGAGATCAAATGTCAAAATTAGATAACATGGGGGTGGAATGTGTCAAATTAGTGATGTAATAACATAGATGTCGACACCCCCACACTTGATGCAAAGCAAATCACGAACCCAGTAGTCAATGTGTAAACGTGCTTTTTCAACCGATCCTCCTCATCACCTAAGATATAGAGAATATAAATAAAGCATAAGCACGGCCTCCTATAAGATCAACCAAACCCCACCCCATGAAGTGCGGAAGAAATACCACGCACTACAGTACTCCACCTGTGATCGTGGTGTAAGGACACGAATCACCGCCACACCGAAGTGTGCTACCGTCTCTAACTCACCCGCACATCCCCTCAAAAGACGACATGTAAGAGAATCCACATAAGATGTATCAAATCATCTCACCCTCATCAAACCTCCCTAACTCAACTCCCTCTATCATGACGCATAGGAAAGGACCATTCTAACAAGTGATGACAGTCACAATGAAAGGCTTCCTAGGCTAGAGGCTGTGAATAAAAGGGGTAAACGGATCAATAGGGGTAACTAGTGGACTTAGGAGATGGAGACGGGATGTGAGGCCCCCATAAACATCACTCGCACAGCTGTTCCGTTTCCACTACGAGGAGGGTTGACGACTACCTAAGTGACGGTGGTGTAGCGCTAGTAGGATAACTAGTCTGAGAGGCAGCTACTCGCAGTTCTAATGTGCATTAGCCCTATAAGTCTTCCTACTCCAGATTCTCGCGTCTACCTCACCTCAGATTTTCATGTTCCTAAGGAATTATATCATTAAGCCCTCTCCACATTCACTCTCTTCGATTGCCCTTTCTCAAAAATTTAAAATTTTATGATTTTTTTTTTCCATATTTTCCTAGACTCTATATGCAATGGCCAACTCGACTAATCACACGATTTGGTAGGGGACTCAATAAAGTAAAAGTGTTAACAGAATTCATAACATACACAATCTAACACAATACGACAATATAATAAACGCACTACTAACCATAAACACACTACTAACCACACTACTCACAATACTAACACAATCTACATGTAACAAGGCTATGCAAAACAGACATGGCTAGCAAAAATATACACAAACCCCCCCCCCCACACTTAAGTGTTTCGTTGTCCTCAACGAATTTAGAGATAAAATAAGAGGACTCATCGCTTAAATGTGTAGGCGGTGGATTTCCACAATTACCGCTCAAATTAGACGTCGAGAGAGTAAGAAATACCTGAGGTGCCCGGAACTACATGGGCACCATGCTGCGAAATTGCAACAAGAAAGGGTCTTGTGGACCGTAAACAGTTTTCCGCTGATGAAAATCATATGAGCAATCCCCAAGCTACACCATGCTACAATGTAACTCCCCTAAGGTCGTGTGTGCCTCGCACACCGGGGTAGACTGCTCCATCCTGCGAAAATGCACGAAAAATCCCCAACTCCCTCAAGAGTCCCCGTGTGGGTCAAATGTGCCATGGCACACTGGGGTAGATTCTTCGCTAACATTACCTGCAAAACTAGACAACTCATCAGTCCCTCTCTCTCACCTCTCAAAATCAGTTATGGAGAACTAAATATAAATAAAGAAAATAACATCCTACTCTACATTGGGTTGCCTCCCAAGAAGCGCTTGTAATTTAAGGTCGACAGCCCGACCATGTTACCTCTGCCACCTCACGAGGGTGGTCTGGCACATTGTGCCGCTTCCAGCTTAGCTTTCCTGTGTTGGATTTGAAGCACTGCTTCATGTGCATGCACCGCTGATGGCTTGTTCCTATCCCAATAATCAGGTGGATCCCCTTGCGATAACTCTGGGATTTGGCGCTTCACTTCTACAGCAAATGGAACCCCTGGCTGATACTCCCACGAGTATTGGGGCGTCGGTTTGAAGACCCGAAACGTCTCCATGTCATCATTGACCCTCATAATCAGCTCCCCATTCTCTACATCAATGAGAGTACGACCTGTCGCCAAGAACGGTCTGCCCAAAATGATAGGCACATCACCTGCTGGCATATCCAATATGACAAAATCGGCAGGAATTATCAGGCTGCCAACCCTCACAAGGACATCCTGTATCATCCCACATGCTCTCTTGGATGATTTGTTTGCAAATTGGAGAGTGATACAAGTTCTTGGAGGCTCCCCCACACTTAGCTTTTTGAATACCGACAACGGCATCAAATTCACGCTCGCTCCCAAATCACAGAGAGCCCTTCCCGTGTAGGCGTCACCCAAGGTAGCTTCAATGACAAAACTACCTGGATCCTTCTTTTTCTTAGGTAGTCCATGCAAAACACATGAACTAACCTGTTCATTTAAGTTCACTCTCTGAAATTCATCCACCGCTTTCTTACCAAGGACTGCATCTTTAATAAACCTTGCATATTTTGGCATCTTTTGAAGTGCCTCAATCAACGGAATATTAATGTGAAGTTTTGAAAATACGTTTAGAAAGCGCCTGTAATCCTCAGAATCGTCCTTCTTCTTCCTAGTACGTAATGGAAATGGTATTTCTGGAGAAGAAGAAGGAGATGGAAGTGGTACCTCAGTAGATTTCTCTGCATCCTGGTGAGTCGTGCCCTTTTATTGGGGGATCATGACAGGTGTCTTCTCATAATCGAAAACTTCATGTTCCTTTGCTTTAGATGCTGTAGCTCTGGCATGACTCGGATATGGTGGATCCTCAAGTGCAATACCACTTCGAGTTGTGATAGCTTGAGCTTGCTCCTCAGAAGTATGAACAATGTTGCTTGGTGTTCTTTGTTCGATTTTTTCTCTCAGATCTTTTATTTCTGCTTGAGCCACCTGAAGTGCAATTGCCAAAGAGCTGACATGTGTGGACATGTCCGTCATGTGCTGAGCCATTACCTCTATTATCCCTGTCATCTCGGACGAATCTGAAGGTGGTACTGGCTGCTGCTGATGCATCTCTGGACTAGCTACTTCATGTACTACCTCCACCGCATTCACCTGAACCATGCCATGTGCCAGTGAGCTATGCTTCATCGGTTCTTGATGTTGGCACTCATAATCCAAGCTCTCCTCTTGCTCAACCACACGTCTCATCAACTCATATGCACCGTCAACATCACATTTGAACAAGAAACTGCCCCCAGCTTCTCTATCAATCTTGTCTTTGTCAAGCATTCCAAGTGCATCATAGAAGACCTGTATGATCTGGCTTTTTGCAATGCCATGGTTGGGGCATTTGCGTAGCAAGAAGTTGAGACGCTCCCATGCTTTGACCATGGATTCATTTTGCTTTTGCCTGAATGACCAAATCTCGTTCTGCAGCTGAATCATGCGTGAGATGGGAAAGAATTTACTCATGAACTGGGAGGCACAGTCTTTCCATGTCTTGATTGAGTTGGATGGCAATGAATCCAGCCAATCCATAGCAGCTCCCTTGAGGCAATGGGGGAAGAGCATTAGTTTGAGCGCTTCAGATGTGACCCTACTAAATCGGATTAGCCCACAATGGCTCTGAAATTTCCCAATGAAATCATGTGGGTCTTCCTCATATGTACCAGCAAATGTGCACTGGTCCTGAGTGAATTGAATTGTGCTCAGCTTTAGACAGAAGCTTTCTGCCTGAATTGGTGGAACCAAGATTGCTGGCTCCCTTCCTCTAAGATCCGCCTCAAATGCCTGGATTATTGGTTTCCCAGAACGGTTATATGGCATTAAGGTCGGGTGCGGTCTCGATGTTGCCGCCAGTGCTTTCTCTACGGCTGAAGCTACCATAGCTTGCAGCTGCTCCGTTGTGAGGCTAATCAGCCCTTGGCCTTCCGCCATAGCTACCTGAGAAAAAAACACTAGCACACCCGTGAGGTAAATAGATAGTAACAACAAGAAAAATAAAACAAAAACTCTAAACTAATTTCTAACTAACCAATCTACCGCTGTCCCCGGCAACGGCGCCAAAAACTTGACACGATTTCTTACGTGTATACGCAAGTGCACGGTCGAAGTAATAAAGTTTGAGTATTAAACTCAGGTTGTCGAACCCACAAGGACAGTCTTGAGATTATTTAGTTAAGCAAATTAATTCAAAGTGAAGTAACAGGAGGAAAAGTTGTGATTTAAGGAGTCGTCACCCTCAAACAAGTGACTGAAATTAAATAAACAAAACTAAACTAATATTTTTATTATTTTATGATTAATATGAATATTGAGAACACTAGATAGTTTTAGGGTCCCTAGGGTATTTAGATATTTTCGGATTATGATTTGAAACACTCTACCTACGTCTAGTTATACCGGGTCACACTCATTACGATCTTCTGTCGATCTCACGCAAATCTACGTTTCAGTCTACTTCGGGTCCTGTCGGTCCACCTCCGTCTACCGTTACGTTCTAGTCGTCTAGCCAAGTTCGCTCACTGGTTCCTGTCGGTCCACCGATTACGCTAATCCTAACTAAGTCTAACCGAAACAACCCACACACGGTCATTCAAGTCTCTATCTCCTGTCGATCTCAAGAAACTACAAGAATGTCAACAAAGTTCTTCACGAATCCGGGTTATGTTCACTGTCGTGCAACAAACCTAGATAACTAGCATGTATTGGATGATCAAACCAAACAAACTAAGAGTTAAGAACAAGAACTTGTCAAATAACTAAAACAGTACGTCGATTTAAGTATCAAAACATGAATCAAAGAGACAAAAATCCGGAAAATCTAAACAAACCCTAGTTCTCCATAACTATCTAGCAAGAGAGATTTAGCTAGACATACTATTGTTTAGCTTTACAAAGTTCTCCATAGAAATTGATAAAAAGAGAGAGAGAAGAGATCAAACGCGAAATCCTAGCTTCGGCGTGAATCCGAGCTTGAGCCCCTTCGTCGTCTTCCTTGGTGTAGAGTAGCGTCGAATGATAGATTCATTAATTCAGCCCCCTAGGTCTTGTTTTCACCAAACCCGTCAAACAACTTGATGTAAAAGACTGTATTTGCATTTTCACCCCTCCAGGATTATTGGAGTCTTCCTCAACCCTAGGACCTGCGCTTTTTCTTTCTTCAGATCGTGCGACCTTCTCTCCTGGTCGTGCGATCTCCTTCGCTATTGACTCTGATCGCACGACCTTCTCTCTGATCGTGAAAAGCAGAGAGTTTGCTCTCTTTCTCGCTTCAATATTCAGCGAAGTCCTGGTTCTTTATCGCACGACGAAGAGGTCTGATCGTGCGATCACCTGGACCTCTCTTTCTTCTTCGCTTCTTTTGGTTTCTCTGTACTCTTCTGCGCTTCTTCTTTCTTCAGATCGTGCGACCTTCTCTCCTGGTCGTGCGATCTCCTTCGCTATTGACTCTGATCGCACGACCTTCTCTCCTGGTCGTGCGATCTCCTTCGCTATTGACTCTGATAGCACGACCTTCTCTCTGATCGTGAAAAGCAGAGAGTTTGCTCTCTTTCTCGCTTCAATATTCAGCGAAGTCCTGGTTCTTTATCGCACGAGGAAGAGGTCTGATCGTGCGATCACCTGGACCTCTCTTTCTTCTTCGCTTCTTCTGGTTTCTCTGTACTCTTCTGCGCTTCTTCTTTCTCGTCTTTTGATCTTCTTTCTCCTGCTTTGATTCTGAGATCGAGCCTCTGTTTCATCATTGTGCTATGTTCCTTCTCTGGGTTTTCTTGGCCTCTTTTCTTCTCTTGATTTCTGCAATTCTTCAACTTTTATTCTTGCTTGATTGGCTCTGGTTTTGATCGGGTTTGAGGGGGAAGGCAGCGGTGCAAGTCGAGGTTGTTGGGCTTCGAAGAATAGCAGCAGATCGCAACTTTCGTCTGCTCTATTCTTCACTGATCCTCTGTTCTGGGTTGTTGGGTTTCGGCTGCAATTCTTGATCGGAGATTGGCTGGGTTTTTGCTTCGGCTTCTTCTTTCTCTTCTCTCTGTTTTGTTGCTCTGTTTTGATGAGATTCGATTGGGTGTTTGGCAGCGGCTACTGGGTATTTGAGGTGAGAGTTGGTGGTTGGTTTTAGAGGCATTGAGGTAGAGGTGAATTAGGTGCTGGATTGAAGGGGTTTATTGGGTCTGGTGGTTGTTGAAGGTGGGCTGAAGTCAGGTGGGTTTGCCTTGCGACGGTTGAAGGAAATAGTGGTTGATAGTTAGGTCAATGGTGTACAGGGTGATTGCAGGTGGTTTAGGTAGTTTATTGAGGTCTGTAATGTGAAGGAGGTGGTGTATGGTTCTGGTATTTGGTGAATTGATGGTGGCTAATTGGGTTTAGGAGCAGGTGTATGTGAAGATGATGGAGGTGGTTGTGATTATGGCCATGGCTGGTGTTAGGTTCAGTAGGTTGTTTTGGTGAACTTAGTTAGCAGGTTGTAAGGTTGGCTATGGAAGTAATGGAGTTTAGGTGGAGACAGTGGTCAGGTTGTAGTTTTGGTGAATGGTGGTGAAGATGGAGGATTGGGTTTGTGTTTCAGTTGGGTAACAGTGGTGAACTGGTGGTGTAATTTCAGGGGGTTGTTGTAGGTAGATGTTGATGTAATTGGGGAGTAGAATTGGAGGTCTGTTATGGTGTTGGGTGTTTAGGTGTAAATGGTGAAATGGTTGAAACTTGAAATGATTGATTTGGTGATTGTGTTGATGTGGTTTAAGAATTAGGTGGCTTGATGTTACTGTGGTGTAGGCAGGTTGATTTCATGGTGTTAGGAGCTCAGTTTGAAATGAAGGCAGTGAGGTAGTTTGATAGGTGTAATGGTGGTTAATTGGTTGTAGAATGCTTTGGGTGTTTGAAGTTGAATTGGTTACTAGGTTGCAGATTGCAAAAGGTGCTACTTTGGTGTGGTCATGGCAATGGAGTTGGGTTACTGTAATGGTAACATGTTTGACTTAGTAGCTTATTTGAGTGAAATTGGTTATGGTGTGAATGCAGCAGCAGGCTCTGAGCTTTGTCCTCATTTCCGAAGTTCGCTTTCTTTCCCGTTCCATGCTTCTCAGCCTCCGGTACCTGTAAATCAGACAGCTACACATACCGGGTGTAAAATACGAGATAAATAGCTCAAATACACTGGAAAACGCCCGGACTAATCAAATAAGCACAATAAGCTCTAAGATACAAATTTCTCTATATCATAGCGTAGATATCATATATTTTACCCGGAATGCACACAAAACGGTAACTTTTCAAGTATAAATATAACACCGTAAACGGGGTTATCAGCTATCCTGCCCTAACCATTCTAATGAGAACTTAAGTGCCGGCACCCCTATACAGTCGTGACCTAAACATGCATAGGAAGTACTCATAGATTCCACGATAAATAAGAGGGTAAGTACCCTAGGGAAACCACACACAGGTGTTCCCGGCTTTAGCCTTCACGCGCATCCTCTGCACATCGTTCCCAATTCTATTATCGTACAATTAGAATTCCACATGACTTTCGAGTTTTCATAAGTAACCACACATTTTCAAAGTAGTATTTTCAAAAGAGATTCAAGACTTATCAAATTCTCCAGTATCACGATTATAGTAGTTCATGAGTGTTTTTGAAAGATAACACACGCCAAGAGACATTTTGATAGTATAAAGGTATTGTGAATATAACTTACCTGATAATGGAGAGAGATCGTCACCCGCAAGCAAGCTACGTCCTAGTAATAGGGATTCTCAAGGAACTGATTGTCTACGAACTCAGAATCTAAAATAATTAAATATTCCTATATTAACACAAATTCGCCACACACCAATTCACAATTAAAATTTCCCATGTGGATGTAAGTGTGAATCCCCATACTCCCCCAAACAAATTACATTTTAGTAGCCACGAGTTGAACGTTTTGAATATACATTTGATAAGACACTAATGGTTTTATAAATATAAAATAATTGAAGAAAGCTTTATTTAATATAAACAAGTAGTTATTGATTAATGATTAGAATATTAGAGCTATACTTTTATTGATTAATGATTAGAATATTAGAACTGCTTTTATAATAAAAGTTATATTAACGAAAACAATGTTACTAAGTGAAAATAATTTATTTTGTGATATACACAAAACATAATATATATATTACACTTACATTATTCAAAATACCACTCTATCATTTATGAAGATACAATTTTATTTTCAGAAAGTAATTGTTACTTGTATATGATAGTATATGTGTAAAATGCTAGTTTACCTTAAGTTGTAGAAAAACACGATTAGTTAGTTCTCACATGATGTAAAAAAGTATGGTTGTAAAAGACAGTTAAACACACCAAAGTTTATGTACATACACAAAAGACCCCCACTGATTTTAGATTCAGCGCATCCACCCCCCACAAGTCTCATAACATACAAATATAACCCCCCAGTTCACTTCAAGTTTCAAATCGTCATCTTCCCCAATTAAATCCACTGTAACTTCACCAAAATAATAATAATCAAACATCTCATACATCTCTACACCCATAAGCACATACCCACATCCAACCAAAAGATTCATGTAAAGATTAGTGGATAATGGGAAACATTTGCATAATTTCTGAAATAAAAAGGGGCTTTGTGGGTTACCGAATGGAGGCGGCGACGAAGGAGGACGGCGGTGGTGATGTTGGTTTTCTGTCGCTTCTTGGGTTCGCCGGAGAGAGGGAATCGCCGAAGGGAGACGACAGAGGACGAGGCGAAGAGGAGCAGAAGACGACGCCGACAAGGGCGGCGTCGCACGGCCGGGCAGCACCGGTCCTGGTTCGGCACCTGGTTCGTCGGCCTCGGTTTTCCGGCTGCTGGGTTTTCTCGGCGGCTTCGACAGAGAGCAGAGAGAGGGACAGAGGGTGCCAGAGAGAGATGAGGGATAACTGAGATGTTGACTCAAAGAACCTTAAGTGTGTTTTGAGAAGTAACTGTTTTGAGTGATGAAAGACAAAGACAAAGCATTTCTGAGGCTCCAAGGCCTTGAGATACTGACACAGCTTCAAAGCCTTGAGAGTAGTTTTTATTATGCTGAATGTTCTAACAATATTGTGTTGCATATTGGCTATCTGATAATTAAGATCAGAGATTTGCTGCAAATACTTATGTTTTATATTTTCTATATATCTAACACAATTGCAGATGTCCTGATTAGAGAGAATCAAAGATTTCTGGTCTTAACATTGAAAGACTGTGAAGCATGTTCAGAGCTTCAAGGCCTTGAGATGTGCCTTGAGCTGCTGATAGCTTTACAGAATTAATTAGTTTTTTTTGCAGGGTTTGATCTTTATTATTGTGATTGTTTAATGACTTCTAAGAGTCTTAAACTAGTTTATCATGAGTTATATGTTTCAGAAGTTAATCAGATTATTGTTTTATTCATTCATCCATTTTTTATTCATAAACTGGAAATCCAAACAGACTTAGTGTTGTTATATTTATGGATTTTTGTTGTTTCTATGTTTTAATGTTGTTGCAGGTTTGTTAAGCGTGCAAATGCAATCTCAACAAAATCCAACGGATATCTACTCAGAGCTGTTTGAATTGCAGTTGAAACAGGAAGAGGATTTGTAGGAACTGAGATCCTAAAATCTTTCATTCAGTTGCAGTGAGTAGATAAAAGACTGGTTTGAATTTTGAAATGAGAGAGGCTTGCAGAAAACTGAGAGAGGTGTGAAATATTTGTGGGAGATCAATCATTCAAACACACAGACATTCAAGCTTCAATTCCTGATTTCTGAAGATCAATCATTCCAATTTCCAGAAAAACACATCCAGGCCTCCACAAGCTTATTCTTCTACTGTGTTCTTCATCTGTTTTGTAATCTGCTTATCTTTTGTATATCTAAAACCTCACTAAACCTAGTGGTTGGTTGTTCAAGTGAACAACAAGAGGTTCATGTTAGCTCAACAGTTAGTAGCTGATACTAGATAGGTTTGGAACCACAAGCTGTATAGGTGTATGGGAAATCACTTAGGCTTGAAGATCTAGGGCTGTTTCTATGTGAGTAATAAGAAGTGTTTGCCCAATCCTGGTGGGATTAGATCCCTCAGGCAGAGATTAGGTCCATTGGGACTGAACTCTGTAAATTGCATTGTGTTCTTTACTTTACATTTTTGTTATTTTATGTTGCACACAACTCAAATCAAACTAGGGTTTATAAGTTTTTCAGAACTGGTTAGAGTTCAAGGCCTTGAAGCTTTCTATTTTCCTTTGAAAGTTTCTGACTGTTTTCTAAAATCTCAAGGTCTTGAGATTTGAGTTTCTCACAAAGTTAATTAGTTAAAATCTGTGTTTTGCAAAAATTTTCCATACTCTATTCAACCCCCCTTCTGGAGTATTTAGGTCCTGTATTTAGTCTACATTACACAGTTTCAATTGGTATCAGAGCTTGGGTCACTAATATAGATCTAACAATCTTGTGACTATGAGTAATGTAGGAGATGGTGGATTCTCACAAGGAAGGGCAGCCAACAGACCTCCATTGCTCTGTGGTGATAACTTCATGCACTGGAAGGCATTGATGAAGATGTTCATCATAGATCAAGACATGGAACTGTGGTCAATAGTTCAGAATGGTCCTCATGAGTACTATACTACCATTGATGGAGTCAGATGCATCAACTCTGAGGAAAATCTCTCAGTTACTGAACTGGAAAAGGTATCAAAAAATTACAAGGCTATGAATCTGTTATACTGTGCTCTTAATGCAGATGAGTTCAACAGAGTATCAAATTGAAAAAGTGCCAAAGAAGTATGGGACAAACTGGTTGTGACATATGAAGGGACAAGCCAGGTTAAACAGAGCAGAATCAACATACTTCTGAGGCAATTTGAGTTGTTCAAGATGAACTTAGATGAGACCATCAAGGATATGTTCAAAAGATTAACTGATGTGGTGAATAATCTGGAGTCATTGGGAAATAAGTTTTCAAATGAAGAAAAGGTCAGGAAAATTCTGAGAAGCTTGCCAAAAGCCAAGTGGGAGCCAATGACAACAGCCATTGAGGAAGCTCAGGATTTAAGTCTTCTTCAGCTAGATGATCTTCAAGGAAAGCTGCTCACTCATCAAATGTCTATGAAGGATGTAGAAGGTGATCTGAGTGAAAACATCAAGAACTTAGCACTCAAGGCCAAAGACAGTGAAAAATCTCAAAGCCTTGAGACTGAAGATGAGCATGATGATGAAGAGGCTTTAGCATTGATCTCCAAGGCCTTGGCCAGGATTCTCAAGAAGAAAATAAACTCTGGTAACAGGGACTCTGGTAACAGGGACTACAACAGAGAGAGATCAAGACCTTCAAGCAGCAAGGACTACAAAGGTAAATCTTCATCACAATTACATAAAACTAAAGTAATGAATTGCTTTGAGTGTGGCGTTGCAGATCATTTAGTAAGGGATTGTCCACAAAAGAATAAGAACATGAACTTTCAAAAGAAAGACAGTGAAAACAGAAGGAAGAAAGCCATGATGGCCTCTTGGAGTGATTGTGATTCTTCAAGTGACTCAGACACAGAAGAAGATCAAGCAAATTTGTGCTTCATGGCCAAACATGAAGAAGAAAAGTCATCAGATAGACATATTGAAGAAATGGTAAAAAATCTTCTTGCTAGTCCTTCTGATGTACTTCCTGAAATTCTCAAGAGTATGTTTTTAAATGAGGAAAGTTATAGAAATGAGATTTCTTCTTTAAAGACTAAGATTCATGAGCAGGTAAACGAAAACGTGGACCTAGTTTTTACCAACAAAACTGTTGAAGTTTCTAAGACAAAAATTGAAAAGGACTTCAAGGCCTTGGACAACAGGTTCAAAGCCTTGAAGGCACAGATAAAAGAGATTGTTGATCAAAACACTCTTTTGAATGAAAGATATGATGATCTAAAGACTCATTATGAGGATTTAGAACAACAAATCTGTTCTTTGACTGAGAAACTTCAAGAGTCTAAAAAGGTGCTAGCCAGTTTTACAGGATCTGAACATAATCTAAATCTCATTCTTGGAGGAAGTCTAAAATCAATGCCTAAAAGTGGGATTGGATATAATCCAAATTTTCCAAAGAAAAGCCAAACTACTTTTGTCAAATCTAGTAGCAGACATTCTCCAAAGTGTCATTACTGTGGAAAAATTGGTCATATCAGATTAACTTGTCCCTTCAAAAGATCAGAACCTCACATTATGAGGAATACTTATCCTTATCAGCTTAAGGGACAGGTTAGGAAGATTTGGATTCCAAAAGGAATTAGACCACCAAACATGGCTGATTCTGAGTATGACTCAAAGTTCTGCACTTGGTCTAACAGCCTGTTGAGGCAATGATTTACTTTTGCAGGATGTCACCAAGGCCTTGAAAGATCAGAAATGGATATTAGATAGTGGATGTTCCAGACATAATAGTGGAAAGAAATCTCTCTTTACTGAGCTTACAGAAAAATCTGGAGGAACAATCACACTTGGTGACAAAGCAAAATGCAATATTATTGGTATAGGTAGTATTGGTGATGGTTCTACCAACTCTATCTCTGATGTTTATCTTGTGGATGGACTTAAGTATATTCTGCTTAGTATCTCTCTGTTATGTGATAAAGGTTATAAATCTATATTTGACAAGGAGAAATTTGTGGTGCAAGATGAGAAATCTGGAGATTTCATACTCACTACTCCTAGATCATATAATCTTTATGCTATGAGTACTAACAGTGTTGCAGGTGACAAGTTAGAATGCCTCAAGGCCTTGAAGGAAGATTCAAAGCTTTGGCACAGAAAGCTTGGGCATATTAGTATACACACCTTGAATGAACTCATCTCAAAGGATTTGGTAAAGGTTTACCATCACAAAAATTTTCAGATGATGAGGTTTGCAAGGCATGTGTACAAGGTAAGCAAACCAGAAGCTTATTCAAGCCAAAGAACTTCGTAAGTACTTCTAGACCCTTAGAACTGTTGCATATGGACTTGTGTGGTCCTATGAGAGTTCAGACGCCAAAAGGTAAGAGGTATATGCTTGTTATAGTAGATGATTATTCTAGATTTACTTGGGTGATGTTTATTAGAGACAAAATTGAAGCCTTATCTGAATTTTCTAGGTTGTGCAAAGAGCTTCAAACTTTGAAAATTTTACCTGTTGCATCCATTAGAAGTGATCATGGTAGGGAATTTGATCAACTTAACTTTGAATTGTTTTGTGCAAAGCATGGCATATCACACAACTTTTCTGCACCTAGAACTCCACAGCAAATAGAGTAGTTGAAAGGAAAAATACGACACTTGAGGATATGTCTAGAACCATGCTACTTGAAAGTAATTTGCCAAAGTTCTTGTGGGCAGAAGCCGTTAATACTGCCAATTATGTGCTAAATAGATGTTTGATTAGACCTATTTTGAAAAAAATACTCCTTATGAACTGTTTAAAGGTAGGAAGCCTAGCGTTTCTTATTTCAAACCTTTTGGTTGTATCTGTTTTGTGCATAATAATGGTAGAGACAATCTTGGTAAATTTGATGCTAGGAGTGATGAAGGTGTATTTCTTGGATATTCTCAAACTAGCAAATCTTATAGAGTTTACAATAGAAAAACCAAGATTGTGGAAGAGAGTATTCATGTGTTTTTTTGATGAAAGTACTAAGGATTCTCTGAGTGGAAGTTTTGCAGATCTAAACTTGAACAAGCATGAGTCTGATGATGATGCTGTAAAAGAGGACAAAGGCAAAACTAATGTGCATAATCAATCAGCAGAATCTCAAGGCCTTGAACCTCCTGCAGAGCCAAGATCTCAAAGCCTTGAGACAGAAGCTGAAACTTTCTATGATGCTCCCTCTACTGTTTCAAGAACTCAAAGCCTTGAAGGAGAATATTCCTGGATACCAAGGAAGAATTTCAAGTACCTTGCAGATCATCCAGCTTACAATATCATATATGATTCATCAACCGGAACTCAGACAAGAGGACAGTTGAAGAAGTTGTGTTCTTTTAGTGCCTTTGTATCATTGATTGAGCCTAAAAATAACAAGGAAGCACTAGAAGATGCAGACTGGATCATTGCAATGCAGAGTAAGGTGAATGAATTTGAAAGAAACAAGGTGTGGAATCTGATTGCCAGGCCAAAAGAGAAATCAGTTATAGGAACCAGATGGGTGTTCAGAAATAAGCTGGATGAGAATGGCAAAGTGGTAAGGAACAAAGCCAAACTGGTGGCACAGAGATAAAATCAGGAAGAAGGTATAGACTATGAGGAGACTTTTGCTCCTGTTTCCAGGTTAGAAGCTATTAGAATACTTCTTGCATTTGCATCTCACAATCACATAAAACTTTATCAAATGGATGTCAAATGTGCTTTTCTGAATGGTTATTTACAAGAAGATGTTTTTGTAGCACAACCTCCTGGTTTTGAAGATGAAAACTTTCCTGATCATTTTTACAAACTAGACAAAGCTCTTTATGGGTTAAAACAAGCTCCAAGGGCTTGGTATGATAGACTTTCAAAAAATATACTTGACAACAATTTCAAGAGAGGTCTAGTTGTTAAAACTCTTTTTATTAAACATCATGAAAGTGATTTGTTAGTAGTTCAGATCTATGTGGATGATATTTTGTTTGGTGCTAGTAATGATGCTCTTTCAAAAGAGTTCTCTAGTTGGATGTGCAGGGAGTTTGAGATGAGCTTAATGGGAGAACTGAATTTCTTTCTTGGACTTCATATCTTACAAATGAAGAAAGGAATATTTGTACATCAAGAAAAGTATACCAAGGACTTATTGAACAAGTACAATATGTCACAGTCCAAGGTGCTTAAAACTCCTATGAGTTCATCACTCTCATTAGACAAGGATTCAAATGGTAAGAGTGTGAGTCAAAAGGAATACAGAGGTATGATTGGATCACTTTTGTATTTAACTGCTAGTTGACCTGATATTATGTTCAGTGTTTGTATGTGTGCTAGATTTCAAGCAGATCCTAAGAAAAGTCATTTAACTGCTGTCAAAAGAATTTTTAGATATTTGAATGGAACCAGAGACTTGGGGCTTTGGTATCCAAGGAGATCTAATTTTATGTTAAGTGGCTATTCAGATGCAGATTTTGCAGGATATAAAGTAGATAGGAAGAGTACTTCAGGATGTTGCCAGTTTCTTGGATCTTCACTGATCAGTTGGCATTCGAAGAAGCAAAATTCTGTAGCATTATCAAATGCAAAAACTGAATACATTGTAGCTGGAGCTTGCTGTTCACAAGTGTTATGGATTGCTCAGCAACTTAGAGATCTTGGATAAAATTTCAGAAATGTGCCTATTCAATCTCTAATAAAAATAAGTGACAACACAAGTGCTATTTCAATCTCTAAGAATCCAGTCCAGCACTCAAGAACCAAGCACATAGATGTGAGACATCACTTCCTTAGAGATCATGCAGAACAAGGTGATATGGTGACCATGGAAAATGACTCATCAAGTAACCCCCACATTTGTACTTATTATTCAATTCTTCAATTTTGCTGTTAATGAAAACTACTAAATAATTTGATTATATGAGTTACGAAATTGCTAATGATAAATTGAATGATAATTACGCTAATAAAAATAAGTTACTAAATTGATAATAATAAGATCTCCTTTCAGAAGCTAATAACGTATTTTGGATGTATTGTATAACAAGTAAAATCCATAATTTAATATGTAAATACAAATATTCTATTATCAATTCCATGATACACCCTTTAACCTCTATATAGTCCATCATAGAGGAGAACTGATAAAATTTATGTCAGGAGAAGAAAATGCTTAACAAATTATGTTGTGCAAATGGTTTGAAATAATTAAAAAATATTTTTACTTAAGAAAGAGAAAGAAAAATTTAGAATTACCAATAGAAATTTATCTGTTATACAAGAAAATCTTATTACTTATATAAATAGAAAACTTGTATCAAATATTGTAATAACTTTTTACAGCAATGTCAAAAAAATTACATCACGTGATGAAAATATAATGATTAATAATACTCCCATTCCAACTCCACACAGCAATAGATAAATAAAAATGAGCATAAAATGTATAATCGTGGCACCATTACGACTCTACACATTATTACAAGTAACTATTTATATATTATCTTAGGGTTACACTTTCTAAGTATTTTAATATGATTAAATAATTCACTTTATTGTTTTACTATTGTTATCACTTAAGATGCTCTATTTCATATCCAATATGATGTAAGAATATTATTCGCTTAATCAATAATTCAATCTCCTTTTATAATATATATATATATATATATTATCGTGGAAGTTTAAAAATCTTGACTTAAGAAATCTGGTAATTGAAAAATATTGTCCATACTTATTAAAATTTCTAAAAACAGTGCTGAAGATAGGTAGAAAAAGAATATGAAAATGAAGAAGGGAACATGTAATCGTGGTACCACTACGACGCCCCACAATATTACATGTTTGTATAGTGACGATCTATAGTTAGACTCTCTGTATGTTGTCATAATTTTGGCATTCACATCATCGTTTTACTACTGTTATCACTTCTACTATTCTATGTCTTATCCGAAATTCATTTTAGATGACATTTTTTTATAATAATTATGTACACAAACCGCACAATAGGTCTATTGTATTTGGTTTGCTGCATGTAATTATTGACATGACAAATCCGGTAATTGCAAAACATTGCCCACTCTCATTTATGTTTATAAATTTGATTAATTTACTTTAGAAGTTACTATCAATTATTTAATTTTTGGTTGGTACTTTTGTAAAGGCTGAAAATAGTATCACTATATAATGTGAAGTTTATTTTGGTCCAAAAATGATATTACAAGGATTATCTTTTATCAAAAGACAAGAGAAAAAACCTTACATTCTTTCATTTTAATTTTTAGCAGAGAAAAAAATAAAATTCATATCCTCAGGTGTTGCTCAATTGTAGGATCTTATCGACGTTCTTGAATGACAAATCATGGATGCACCATGGAATCAGATTAAAATGGTACAATCATATATATTTTCATCAACTTAGTTCACGAAATGGAGATAACAGTCAATGTGGTCACATTCCCCGCAAATTATACCACCACCTCTAGGTCCCAAGACTGATAGAACTATGGTAAGTGACTTCTATGAATGATGATAACGTTTTCAACCACGCTATTACGTGAAATCACCTCGAATATGAAAATAATTATGATAAACAAAACAACAAAATGTAGTGTTCATCTAAATCAAGAATTTCACTTGTTATGTAAAAGTTGTAATTTCATGACTCTCTTAGAAACATATTATTTTCATGTTTCACAGTTTTGACTAAGGTAAGAACAAAAAACTCTTATTGGCACATCCTTTTTTTTTTCTAAAATTGGATGAGCTGAATTGCATTTCTAGAATAATGAGCGGATTTGCTTTTAAGTTGAGATAATTTGTTATGAACATTTGGTTAATATTTTATAAATATTAAATAAAGAAAATGTTGATTCATTATATTTCTAGGAGTTTCATATGAGAGAAAATATGAATGCCCGTGAACTTTAAAATTGTCTATCACCTAAACTATATGTAAATTATAAGTTTTTTAATTACTATTAAATAAATATAGAACCGCTGGTCGAATATTCTCATTCTATTCAAGAGGAATATCAACATCATTTGTATCTCATAAAGAAAAAATGGAGGTGAAATAAAAATTTGTAATTAATTTTTTTTGTACAATCTTTTTCTCCCTATAGTTTTTTTATTATTTAAGAAAATAGTCTTGACAATTTGTTGTGCATTATCTCTCAGGTAAAATCCACTATCCACATCATTACCATCATTGAGACTTCGCGAGTAAGAAATTGTAAGTATTTTTTTTTCGAATAAATGCATTTGAACAACATAAATTAAACATTTAATATAATATTGAAGTCATGTCTTTTATGAATAGGTCATTGGTTTGATTTCTTTTTCTATTCTTTAGTACATCAAACCACTTTGACAGTGATACAATTTCTGATATTATGTTATTATTTAATGTAAAAATATGGATCGCGATGTGCTTAGTTTTCACTTAAATTTTTTTCTTAGTGAATTTAGAGGAAATTCATGTTGTTCAAAGACAAGACACAAAAAGTATTTATAAAACATATTATGCCATTTCACTTGAAAAAAAAAATAAATGCATTTCAACCATCATAAAGTAACAAATTTTCTTATCTCAAAAAAATAAAACAATTGTGCCTCAAAAATATAAGAAGATTAAATAAAAAATGTTTTGATAGTTTTCAAATAGGTCTTTCATTAAATGAAAGTGATTTTATAAGAAATAAGTTTTATAAGGGTTTAAATTTAATTTAATTTTCTTATATGTATGCTAGATCATGTTATGATTTTCTTTACTTCTTCCTCATGAGATTTAATTAGAGATCGATTTCAGCAACACGATTGGTACAAAAAATAAGCATGCTCTTCTTAGAGCTTACTTCCCAGAAATCCTTGTCAAATTTGTTACATTTTTCACTAAGAATTTACATAATACAGTTGGATATGTTTATTTTATTGAAATTTTCTTAAAAGTGAACAAATTGAACTTATGGCTGACCCGCGTATCGCGCGTGGTATCGCCTATAATATATAAAAGCAAGAAAGTGCTCAGATTGAACGTGGAATTGCCATTTGCAAATTCTTAATTTTTGAAGTGTTGACATGTGTTTCGCCATATCATCAATTTCCATGAACAAGCCAATAAAACAATGCCATGTCATGAATGAGTCATCATGTAACTTAATTTGAAGATATTTAATGCTATGTCATTACTCATCATGTAACTTAATATTAAGATACACTACAACAATTCTGACCTGTGCCGACCATTTTCTTATCGACAAGCAATTCTGTGTCGACAGTTATATGATTTATCTACTGAATTTGTGTTTGTCGATATAACTTGTCAATACTGTCAACTTTTACAAATTTCAGGTTAAAAAATTGTCAACAATTGGATGCGCTAAATTTTCCCGCTCCCGATAATAAAATAGGTGACAAACATAATATCTAATGACTCACAAATTCGTCAAAAAATCAAAACACATTATTTTGGAGGGTAATGATAAATTATTCCCGCACTTCTAAAAGGTTGGAGGGAATCAGAATAAACAATTAAACATAACATTAACTCTCTCACACACATCACTCTCAACCCCCGTCTCTCAAACTCCCTCTGAAACCCTCTCTCATCACTCTCCCGTCTGTCTCAAACTCTCTCAATCTCAATCTCAACCGAAATCTCTCTCAAAATCGCGTGATTCTCTCTAAAAATCCTTCGATTAATCCCCTTCATCACTCTCAATCTCATTATCTTCTCCATCAGGCGATCCCCTTCATCAGTTTGTGAACGTGACAGTCTGGGTTTCTTGTGGGTCGATCCCCTTCATCAGGTATGATCTTCTCTCACTATTTCCTCTTCTTTTCCTTTCATTGCGTGTTCAATTTCATCTGGTTGATGAACTAGGGTTTCCTAGAGGAGATCAACACAGTTTGAATGGGGGAAATCGGGGGTTTTGCAGATTTAGGTTAATTTTGCGGATTTATGTTAATTACGAAGTGACTGCGCACATATTTGACCCAATTTTCAGATTGCATGTTCAGTTTATTTTAGTTCATGAACTAGGGTTTTCTGCTATTTCTTAAAAATTGGGGCTTTTATGTTTGTTTTGGAGATTGGACTGATCATTTTGTTTTCTGAATGATTTGGTTTGTGTTTGTTCAGGTTGCTGAGGTTTTTTGATGAGAAGCTCATTGCCCTGGACCCGATAAAGGTTCGTAGTTAGACTTGTACTTGTTTTGATACATGTTTCATGGAAAAATTTCCGGCTTTTGCTGTGTTGGTTATGATATTTGTCAAAGTAAACTGACAAATTTTGGACTGAAACTGCTCATATATGTAAAGGGTTTGATTTGTGATATTGTCAAAGTGAACAATTAAACCGAATAGTCATAGTTGCATATACAACATTCTGCATAGTTGTATTGGTGTTGACGTTGTTATTTTATTGTTGATTCCGTTGGTTGCACAAATAAACTGAATACTCACTGCGCATCGGCCTTGGCAAAGTGTTATCGTTGTAGCTGTTTTTGTGTCTTTGTTAGACATTTGGAAAATCATAGGCCTCCTCTTGTCTGCAGCGGATCGTGTTGCCTTTCAGCTTGTTGTATTAAATGTGCATGTGATACGTTTGTATTTGCGAGTTTATTTTTTCTGCGGTCCACTTCTGAAGTTGGGAAACTAGCGCGAGGATACTGAGATTTCTTTAATCTTTTGTGATACTTGAAAGAGGAGTTCTATATTTGACTGTATTTGGTAATTGATTGTTAGTAAATTTTTCAATATTGCTTCGATTTGTGGATCTTAAGCTGTGTTATGGTTCAGCCTGTTATGAACGTTATATCACGTGTTTTGGTTCGTCATTACTTAATTACAGTTCACGTTTGCCTCTTTTTAATACTCATTGGCCGTAGAGTATCTGTTTGTTATGCTAATTTGGTCGCAGTTGAGTTTGTTTCCTTACGACATTTTGTTGTATCCACAATGTGTAATTACTGTATTCATATTTAATTGAGAGTATAAACAATGTTTTCTGCTGTATTTCGATTGTACTTGTCTGTGTTAACTCTGTCGTTGAACTGCAATCAATGGATAAGTACTAATCGTCATGTAATACGGTTTGTCAGGTTATAGATATAGTTGAGCACAAGGAAGCGATTACTAGTGGATTTGGTGAAAGATCTTAATTAGCAGGTGCTTATAAGGTTATTTGTCTCTTCATCTCGCATCAAAGGTAAATTTTCTCACCTACTCGCGGAAAAGTATGCGTTATTTTTTACTGGTTTGTGCATTTTTTACCAAGCTGTTTCATAGCTTCATAATCCTAATCTGTTGTAGTAATTGATGACTCTGTATTGTACATTTGTGTGTTAATTTGCTTAACACCAACTGTCGTATAAAAACTTATGACGTATAAACTGCATATAGGTATTCATGGATCGAAGTTGGATTGGTTTAAATGATAAATGGTGTCAGGAATATGTAGATGGAGTGTCTGATTTCATTTCAGTTGCGAGTCGGCACACTGATGAAAGGAATAGAATACGTTGTCCGTGTTCTAGCTGCAATAATGTTTACTATTTGCCGGTTAACGTTGTAAGAGGACATTTGCATGCAAATGGTATGCTTGTAGATTACAGAAAGTGGGTTTTTCATGGGGAAGATTACGGTTTACGTACGGTTGATGTGACTGATTCGAGGGATGTTGTAGACGACATTCCTGAGACACGTCTTGACGTTGAGGGTTTGATAGGGAACTTACAAGAGGGACTGCTTACTGGTAATCATGGGGATGCTATACCATCCGATGAACCAAATGCAGAAATCGGGGAGGGTGACAAATTTGTTAAGTTGTTAAGCGATGCTCAATGTGAGGCTTATCCGGGTTGTCAAAATTTCTCTAAGCTGTCCCTTATAATAAGGTTGCTACATATCAAGACGTTATGTAAATGGAGTAATAAATCTGGTGAACATGGCATTGGATTTGATTAGAGAGTTAGTGCCTCCCGGTCACACTCTACCAAAATCCTTTTATGAAGCTAAAACTGTTTTACGAGAACTTGGTCTTGGCTATGTTAACATCCATGCATGTCCAAACAATTGCGCTTTGTATTGGAAAGAAAATGAAAAGTTGGATCACTGTCCCAATCCCGATTGTATGGAACCTAGATGGAAGGAAAGTAAGAATAAAAATGGAAGGAGAATTCCTCGAAAGGTTCTTAGGTATTTTCCTCTGAAACCCAGGATTCAGAAACTATTCATGTCAAAAACTGTTCCCAAGGATATGCGATGGCACAAGGAGCAGCGTGTCCAAGACAGCAATGTCATTGGACACCCTGCTGATGCTAAGCAATGGCAAGATTTTGACAAAGAACATGAATGGTTTGCTGCAGACCCTCGTAATATTCGATTGGGATTAGCCAGTGATGGATTTAACCCTTTCAGTAATATGAGTAGCACATATAGTATGTGGCCTGTAGCTCTTATTGTTTACAATGTGGGTCCTACGCAAGTTATGAAAGATCCATTTATTATGATGTCGTTATTAATTCCTGGCCCTAAATCACCGGGAAATGACATCGATGTTTACTTGCGTCCATTAATTGATGATCTCAAAGAGTTTTGGGAACATGGGGTTGAAACTTATGATGCTTATTCCGGTGAAACATTTAAGCTGCATGCTGCACTCATGTGGACAATTAACGACTTCCCTGCATATGGTATGTTGTCCGGATGGAGTACAAAAGGGAAACTAGCGTGTCCTCCGTGTAACAAAGAAACTCATCATATAAGATTAAAGTACAGTAAGAAACAGGCATATATTGGTCATCGTCGGTTCTTGCCACTCAATCATCCTTGGCGTCGCAATAAAAGATTTAATGGCAAATCTGAGCATAAACCAAAGCCGAAGGAGTTATCGGGGGATGATGTTCTTGATCAGTTGAAGTTACTTCCTGCACATTTAAAGTTCGGAAAGACTTTAAATAAGAAGGGAAAGACTTCAACTAGTAAGAAGAGAAAGCGAAGTGAGCCCGAATTAAACTGGACCAAAAAAAGTATATTTTTTGAATTAAGTTATTGGCGGTCACATCAACTCAGACATAACTTGGATGTCATGCACGTAGAGAAAAATGTTTGTGAGAGCGTGGTTGGTACTTTGATGAATATTGACGGTAAAAACGAAAGATCATCTTAATTCGCGTCTGGATTTGGAGGATCTGCGTATTAGGAAAGATCTACAGGTACAACCGGATGGTGTTATTCCTCCAGCCCCCTATAGTCTGGATGCTGCTGGAAGGAAAAACATGTGTGAATGGTTAAAATCGATTAGATTTCCTGACGGCTATGCTTCGAATATATCTCGTTGTGTCTGTAGCAACGATAACAAGATAATTGGCATGAAAAGCCATGATTATCACGTACTGTTACAACGGTTGCTCCCCCTGGCTATACGTGGGAACTTGAGCAAACAAGTTTGCGAAGCATTAACTGAACTTAGTATGTTCTTTAAAAAGCTGTCTTCTAGAACTTTGACGGTCGAGTGCTTGGAGAGATTAGAAAGGGATATTGTGGTCATACTTTGTAAGTTGGAGTTGATATTTCCTCCTTCTTTCTGGGATGTTATGATTCACTTGCCAATCCACCTTCCTCGAGAGGCAATGTATGGGGGTCCAGTTCAATATCGCTGGATGTATCCCATTGAAAGGTAAATTTTATTGATAGGTTTGCGGTTTTTAAATTTTATAATCTGCCATCAACTTCATTTATGATTCTCGTATGTATCTTTACCTGAACAGATTCCTTTACACACTCAAACAATATGTTAGAAATAAAGCTCGACCCGAAGGTTCAATTGCCGAGGCCTACATCGACAATGAATGTCTTAATTTTTTTTCGATGTATCTCCACGGTGTTGAAACAAGATATAATCGGGAAGATAGAAACCAGGTTGCAGTTAATTACAGGAAAGGAAATACACTGTCTGTATTTTCTCGTCCTGCTCGGCCTTTAAATGCCTTGCAAAATGAAATGATGTGACCTGCAGAATATGATCAAGTCAGGTGGTTTGTTTTACACAACTGCGAAGAAATTGATCCGTATTTGGAGTAAGTCTTTTTTCGGTACTTATATTCGTTTGTGAAAACATCAATCTATTGTTAAAAAAAAAATCAATCTATTGTTCAAAAAATTGACAATTGAATGTGGTCACAGTAAGCATCGTGAAGAAATCGAGTTCAGCGACTCCACTAATGTGGAGCAAAGACATGAGAATGAGTTTGCTGGCTGGTTTAAGAAGCTTGTAAGACATCTTGCCTAATACCAATCGTTATTGTATGTTGGAATTTGTAGTGAATAGGTTCTGAAATGTTTTCTCCTTTACCCAGATGGTTCAAAAGCGCATAGACAAGTCTGCAGAGGCAACTGATGACTTGTATTCGCTTGCATGTGGTCCTGATAAACGCATTAACCGGTACACGGGATGTGTTGTTAATGGAATGAGGTTCCACACTGCTGCACGCGATGAAAATCGCGTGACACAGAACTCTGGAGTTCTTGTCCGAGCAGACCATAAGGGCAAAGAAATAGATTTTTATGGTGTTTTAACAGATATCATTGAGCTTAGTTATTTGGGTGGGTGTTGATGAATTAAAATTGCATATCTTAGTATGTTAACGAACTCTTCTTAACTTGCTAATATGTGTAATTTATCTATTTTATCTCTCTTTCTAGACTTATGCTTGTTTTCGTAGTTTTGGTTGTTTTCTCTCATTTTGTAGGCAAAGAAGTGATTTAGAACGCAAGGGGCTAGTTATGAAAGCTTGAATGAGGAATTTGAAGGCTTAATTTGAAGAAGTCAAGTGATAAAGAGGCTTAAGTTGAAGACAAAGCAAGAATTTGCAAGTTAAAGAGAAGTTTCAAGGGTTTAAATGAAGATGACAAGGGAAGATAGAGGCCAAAAATGAAGATTTAGAAGCCAAGAGGCCACACATTACAAGGCCAAAGTTGCATCTATGGGGTTGTTTGAGAAGAAACTAACGGAATCGGGGTCAAAATGCAAGGTTCTAAAGTTTCTTAGGACTTGAAAGATGACTTTTTAACGGAAGTGGGGCTTAAGTGCAAGTTTTGAAACGTTTTAATGGCTTATTTGAAGGATACTTAACGGATTAGGGGTCAGATTGCCATTTTCAGAAGCTTTTAAGTAAGGAACGGGCCTTTTAAAGCATTCCAGCAAGCTAGGGGGGAGCCGGGTGCAATTTCCCGAAACCAGCTCACCCCCCAGCTCTCTCTCACGGTCTCTCTGTCTCTCTCCCCGCGTTAGAACGACGCAACAGCACGCAGCTCCTCCATGGAAGCTTCGAATGAAGCTTTGGCCAGCCCCGTTGGACCCTCAAATCACCGCCAAATCTCATGGAAACGGTCTCAATCTCCTCCCTAGCCTGATCTCTACCCAGCCCAAGCCTCAATTCGGCCCAAGACCAAGCAAACAAGAAACCCCCAATTCTCTAGGGTTCTTAAGAAGAGATGAAATCGACGAACGAGAAGGAATTGGACGAATCGAAGGGTGGAGATGAGTTCTTGGAGGCCAAGCAAACTAGAAGAAGCATCTATATAAACCCAGGTTGAAGGAATCGGACTCTCTTCTCTCAGACCCGACGGGACCGACGGCTCAGTACTCTGTTTTGGGTTTGTCCGTCTCCTCTCTCTCTCCGATTTCTCTCAGTTTCTGGGTTGTTCTTGAAGCTAAGAACAGAGAAAGAGGAAGAGAGGGAGAGAGGAGGCCAGATTGTGACGACTTTGGGGTGGATTTCTGGGTTTTTGTGAGCTGCCATATGCTGTGTTCTTGCTCTGTTCAATGCTCTGTTCTTGGTAACAGCAGCAGCAGCAGCAGCAGCTTCATGTGGTAGCTTAGTTCTTAATCTTCCCTCATTTCTAGCTTAGTATAGTATTTGGAAGTGATTATTGCTCTTAGTTTTTGTAGTTTGAATCGAGTAGTAGTTGATGTATTGAGGTTGAATTGGTGATAACTTGTGTTGGATTCAAGTATGATGAATGAAATGATAATTTTATTTACTTCTCTTGAATTTATACTCATGTTTAGCTAATTCACTTGCTTGGGTGATTTGGGACTACCTAGTGCCCTAATCTCTCTATTGATTCAAGTTGAACTTCAAGGATGAATGGGTTGAATTGGGTTCACTTGAATGCTTAGTGCAATGTTTGGATTTCTCTTGTTGAAGTATTTGATGCATTGAATAGGTAGATGTGCGAATACTTTTGACGTGTTTGATTTGAAGTTGCATTTGAGTGAGAGGAACTCGTCAATCCTAAATTTGAGAAATCGAGTTCTAGTTAGGTGATTTGAGTGAGAATTTACAAATCTCATTTGTTGCTTGATCTTTCATGTGGAAACACCTATGTGTGTTTACATATGGTTGATGCTTGAAACACTTGAAATTTGGAGAATCTCATTTGAATAGCCTCTGTAGTGTTTCATTAGCGTGTTGGATTTACACACTTCTCTTGTCGCGAGTTGGATTGTATGAGCAATCACTTCTTGAGATACTTGTCTTGTGGATTGACACATGCGAATTGAGAATTGGGCTTGAATATAATAGGAGGATTGGTCACTAGAGAAACCGATGATCCCTAGCCCCTCTCTACTTGTCGTTTCACTTAGTTTCTTGAATTGTCGCCTTAGTAGTCTTTTACTCTAAATCGTACTCTAAACTTGCTCCATCACATTTTGTGGTGGATTCGATAGCTTGGCAAGCTTTAAAGCCATTGAGAGTTTGTTTTTTCTTGTTTTAGTTAGTCGTTTATTCTAGTTTTGCAAGTCACTCTCTAATCCTCCTCTCCTTGTGGATTCGACCCCGTTCTTACTCGGGTACTACTTAGAACGATATTCCTATACTTGGGAATTATCGCGAACAAGTTTTTGGCGCCGTTGCCGGGGAGAGGCTAGGCTTTAGATTTGATTTGCTTTCTTAGTTAGTTTGTTAGTAGTTTGTTTTTGACATTTTCTCTAGTTGTATTGTGGTTAGTTAAGCTTGTGAGATTCAAGAGGGCTTGTGAAATTCATCAAGTACCTCTCATCTACTTGCTTGAAGAAAAAAATGTCTCATGAACATTTTGGACTTGGTGAGAGGTCTAACGTCCATTCACATCCTTACTACTATGCATTTACTAGACATGAAAATCATTCTAAGGAATCAATGCGTTCCAAACGTGAGTGTGCTATTAAAAATGGTGATTATTTTCCTAAGAATGATTATTCTTGGCATGATAGTAGGACACTAGATTACACATCTCATGCTTCTTGTGCACAATCACCTCCCTCAAACACTTACATGTTTTTGAACTCTCATGATTCTAGCACTTATCAATATAATGATATGATATGTGAATCAAGAGGAGTTAATCATTTGGAGAGGGAAGCTTATGTGAATGAGGAACTAGAGAGGCCTATAAGTGATTCTCTAGAGGAGACATTTCAAAAATATCTCCAAGGCACAAAATAACTAAGAGATTCAATAAGAGAACTAAGAGAATCACAAAGTAAACTTGAAGGCTTATTTAGAGAAGTAGAAGGATCGTTTTGTCACTCGATTGATAGAGTGGAATCATCATATTCAAAATCGCATGATAATGAGTCTCTTGCATATAGTACTTACTCTTCACAAAACTCGCCATCATATGAGTCTCAAGTTCCTATTCACACACATCACGAGCTTGCTCAAGATCAAATTTTGGATGATGTGTTTGATGATGGAGTTGTTGCCACTAGGATAGGTGATTGTATTCATTTCTCATTTGCACAATCTAAAGAAGCATGTGATAGTGATATTGGTAGTGAGATTGATATTTATGATGATGATTCTTCAACCCATGACATGAGTGAAGCCATTTTGGATGACTCACATAGTGACACTTGTGAGGAGGAGTCGCAAAATGAAAATCACTCATGTGATGAGTTTGAGGTCAAATTTGATGCTACCACTAGTGAAGAGAATGTAGACTTGTCTTGTGCTCTACAAGAGCCTAGTACTTACCGGAGTTCCTATGATTTTGATTGTGACGAAATTGAAGTTTTATTGGGAGGTACTCCGGTTAGTATTGACATGTCCAATGAAGATCTGGGGAGCTATGCTCGTATTTGTGACGAAATTGAATTTTGCTTGAATGCTCCCTTGGATTCTATCATTATGGAATATGTGCCTAAGGGTTTGGATGAGGCTTCAAGTTCTCAAATTATTTTAACTCCCACTTGTGAAGCCACATCGCTAAATCCATGTGCCATGCTTAAAAGTGATGAGAATGAGGATTCACAAGTTGGCCCTATCTCTCAAGTTGTGGTTTCAAGTAAAAATTTGGCAACTTGTGAAGACCCATTCTATGATTCAATTCATTTGAGGATTTCAAACCCTTTTCTTAAGATGATGCATGACATAAGCACTTGCTCTAGATTAATTGTCAGATTTTGCTTGCATCTCTTATTCATATTTTGTGTCTTGCCCCTACTTCTCCTATCTATTCTAATTGATGAATCTAACTTTTTAAGGGAGAAGTACTTTTCGAAGAATGAAGTAGGGGCATGGCATGGAAAGAAATTTCCAAAATTGGGGGTGGGATAGCATCATTTTCTTTGTTCCACCTCCCTAGTTGTAAATAAATAAATTAGTTTATCTCTATTTCTTGCATTTTTTTTTTCTTTTACCATTTGTAGGTTGCTCTTGGAGGACGACTTGTGCTTGGTGGCCAAGAAAGCTAAAATGAGGTCTATCTATCCCTTATCTCTTATATGAACTTGTATGCTCTTCCATTGCTCTCACACATTGAGGACAATGTGACATTTTAGTTGGGGGTGGGGAGTAGATTTTATTTCTTGCTTAAATGGTTACTAGCATGCTTTTTCTTCATTAGTGATTTACATGAAAAATACAAAAAAATGAAAAATTAAAAAAAAAATAATCCAAAAAAATTGAAAAATTTGAAAAAAAATTATAAAAACAAAAAAAAAATGAAATTTTGAAAAAAAATGTGTGAACCTTTCATGAGAAGCATCACTCTTTTCCCGTGTCAAACCTTAGATTTTTTTTTCCTCTTTCTTTGGTAGTTTTATTTATTTTAACCTTTCATCTTGAGTCTAGATTTATTTTCTTATTTAATAGCTTTATTGAGTCTTAGGAAGTTATAGTTGAGTCACTTATTGAAAAAAAGAAGAAAAAAAAATTGAAAAATGAAAAATGATGAAAAAAAATGAGAAAAAGTGAAAAGGGGGAATTTTAGGAAGCTAGATGTTTTCAAAGAATGAAATCTCTTAGTCCATGTTCTTTTTATTTTTATTTTAATAAGGAATTCTTTGCTTATACTCAATACATCTACACCAATATCCCACCTTCCGCGACATCATGCGTTCTCACAAAGCGACACACTAAATTTACGTTTCATGTTTAAGTCCTTCAAGCTAAGTTGATCACATAAACTTTGACGTCTTTTACTTTTGATAAAGGGTGCATTTTCTAAAGCTATTTGAACTTCACAAAAAGATTTTTCTCTATTCGTTTTTGCGGTGGAAACTTGTAGCCCATTGGAGTGGTGGTTACCAATGACACCCCATGCGATGTCTAAGAAATAGAGGGGTGTCCGGGGATAATGTTACGTCACCACCTAGATAGCTCCCTTGGTTTAGCTTAAAAAGCCCACTCGCTTGTATATTCGTCTATTTTGTTGTGGGTCTTGGAGAGCCTTGGATTTGAGGTTAAATAAAAAAGAAAATAAAAAAAAAAAGAGAAGAAAGAAAAAGAAAAAAAAATCATGATAAATCGCACCATCTACCAAAAATCCACAAAAGGATCATCCAAGCCCACAACCACATCTCCCCTTCTTAAAAAAATTTTGTTCAAAGCTTTGGAAGTCCATCCTACATGGGTGCTTTTGAATAAGTATGAGAATGTCTAGTTTCTTGTGATCCTTATTTTTGAAGGCATACTTTCTCGCAAATTGGACTTAATTTAACAAGTTTTGTAGTTCGCATGAGTCACCTTCTACCAAACACCGCCCATATTTGTATGAGTATATGCTTAGACGTCCTTAGGCTTCTTTCTCAATCTCCTTGGACTTTGAGAATTTATTTGAGGAGACATTTATGCATTCTTCTTTTTCCCCCACCAAAAAAAAATAAAAATAAATAAAATTAGCTAGTAACTCTTAGTATTTTGTTTCTTTGAGTTCTCACTTAGGATAGATAATGTGTGTGTGCGTTTTTGTAAATATTTGAGTCTAGTTTAGAATTGAGTCAAGCCTTGTCTAGTTGAGTGTGTGTCTCTCATGATGGGTTCTTCACTAGTTTACTACTCATATCGCTCTCTTTGCTCGAGGACGAGCAAAAGGCTAGTTCGGGGGTGTGTTGATGAATTAAAATTGCATATCTTAGTATGTTAACGAACTCTTCTTAACTTGCTAATATGTGTAATTTATCTATTTTATCTCTCTTTCTAGACTTATGCTTGTTTTCGTAGTTTTGGTTGTTTTCTCTCATTTTGTAGGCAAAGAAGTGATTTAGAACGCAAGGGGCTAGTTATGAAAGCTTGAATGAGAAATTTGAAGGCTTAATTTGAAGAAGTCAAGTGATAAAGAGGCTTAAGTTGAAGACAAAGCAAGAATTTGCAAGTTAAAGAGAAGTTTCAAGGGTTTAAATGAAGATGACAAGGGAAGATAGAGGCCAAAATTGAAGATTTAGAAGCCAAGAGGCCACACATTACAAGGCCAAAGTTGCATCTATGGGGTTGTTTGAGAAGAAACTAACGGAATCGGGGTCAAAATGCAAGGTTCTAAAGTTTCTAAGGACTTGAAAGATGACTTTTTAACGGAAGTGGGGCTTAAGTGCAAGTTTTGAAACGTTTTAATGGCTTATTTGAAGGATACTTAACGGATTAGGGGTCAGATTGCCATTTTCAGAAGCTTTTAAGTAAGGAACGGGCCTTTTAAAGCATTCCAGCAAGCTAGGGGGGAGCCGGGTGCAATTTCCCGAAACCAGCTCACCCCCCAGCTCTCTCTCACGGTCTCTCTCTCTCTCTCTCCCCGCGTTAGAACGACGCAACAGCACGCAGCTCCTCCATGGAAGCTTCGAATGAAGCTTTGGCCAGCCCCGTTGGACCCTCAAATCACCGCCAAATCTCATGGAAACGGTCTCAATCTCCTCCCTAGCCTGATTTCTACCCAGCCCAAGCCTCAATTCGGCCCAAGACCAAGCAAACAAGAAACCCCCAATTCTCTAGGGTTCTTAAGAAGAGATGAAATCGACGAACGAGAAGGAATTGGATGAATCGAAGGGTGGAGATGAGTTCTTGGAGGCCAAGCAAACTAGAAGAAGCATCTATATAAACCCAGGTTGAAGGAATCGGACTCTCTTCTCTCAGACCCGACGGGACCGACGGCTCAGTACTCTGTTTTGGGTTTGTCCGTCTCCTCTCTCTCTCTCCGATTTCTCTCAGTTTCTGGGTTGTTCTTGAAGCTAAGAACAGAGAAAGATGAAGAGAGGGAGAGAGGAGGCCAGATTGTGACGACTTTGGGGTGGATTTCTGGGTTTTTGTGAGCTTCCATATGCTGTGTTCTTGCTCTGTTCAATGCTCTGTTCTTGGTAACAGCAGCAGCAGCAGCAGCTTCATGTGGTAGCTTAGTTCTTAATCTTCCCTCATTTCTAGCTTAGTATAGTATTTGGAAGTGATTATTGCTCTTAGTTTTTGTAGTTTGAATCGAGTAGTAGTTGATGTATTGAGGTTGAATTGGTGATAACTTGTGTTGGATTCAAGTATGATGAATGAAATGATAATTTTATTTACTTCTCTTGAATTTATACTCATGTTTAGCTAATTCACTTGCTTGGGTGATTTGGGACTACCTAGTGCCCTAATCTCTCTATTGATTCAAGTTGAACTTCAAGGATGAATGGGTTGAATTGGGTTCACTTGAATGCTTAGTGCAATGTTTGGATTTCTCTTGTTGAAGTATTTGATGCATTGAATAGGTAGATGTGCGAATACTTTTGACGTGTTTGATTTGAAGTTGCATTTGAGTGAGAGGAACTCGTCAATCCTAACTTTGAGAAATCGAGTTCTAGTTAGGTGATTTGAGTGAGAATTTACAAATCTCATTTGTTGCTTGATCTTTCATGTGGAAACACCTATGTGTGTTTACATATGGTTGATGCTTGAAACACTTGAAATTTGGAGAATCTCATTTGAATAGCCTCTTTAGTGTTTCATTAGCGTGTTGGATTTACACACTTCTCTTGTCGCGAGTTGGATTGTATGAGCAATCACTTCTTGAGATACTTGTCTTGTGGATTGACACATGCGAATTGAGAATCGGGCTTGAATATAATAGGAGGATTGGTCACTAGAGAAACCGATGATCCCTAGCCCCTCTCTACTTGTCGTTTCACTTAGTTTCTTGAATTGTCGCCTTAGTAGTCTTTTACTCTAAATCGTACTCTAAACTTGCTCCATCACATTTTGTGGTGGATTCGATAGCTTGGCAAGCTTTAAAGCCATTGAGAGTTTGTGTTTTCTTGTTTTAGTTAGTCGTTTATTCTAGTTTTGCAAGTCACTCTCTAATCCTCCTCTCCTTGTGGATTCGACCCCGTTCTTACTCGGGTACTACTTAGAACGATATTCCTATACTTGGGAATTATCGCGAACAGTGGGAATCGTGTTTTTATCTTCAAGTGCAATTGGTTTAATACAGGAGACTCGAAGACAGGGATTAAGAGAGATAAGTACTTCACAAGCGTTAACATAAGTCGTTCATGGTACAAAAAGGATCCTTATATACTAGCGTCGCAGGCTCAACAAGTATTCTATGTCCCTGATGTTATTCTCGGTAAAAACTACAGGATAGTTCAAAAAATACAACCTAGAAATTTGCATGACATACCAGAACTTGCAGAAGAAACAAGTAACCATCAGGGCAAAGACTTTTATGTTGACGATGCATATCAGCAACCATTTAATGCTGGAATTAATGATATGTTTGAAGTTGATGATGAAGTTGATATTAATGAAACCGTTGACGAAGATACAACAGACGATGACTATGAAAGTGACGAAGAACAGAGTTCTGGTGACGACGATTACCAAAGTTCGGGCGACTGCAGCAATGGTAGTCACCGATATGATGATGGTGATGCTGACGATGACGACGACGACGACGATACAGATTTGGGAGATGACAATTAATTGGATTTTTCATATATACTTGCCGTAGACTTCTCATGCTGAATTACTAATTTATTCGTCTTAGCTAGTTCATCATTTCTTTCATGATTAAAACATTCATGTCGTTATCTCAGTTTATTTCATACATTTGTCATGGGGTTTGTGTTGATTTTGGAACTGCATACATATTTATACTTTGAGATGAATAATACGTTAACGTTGCTTGGACTGTTTGTACCCTTTTTATTTGTACTTGACTCTAGGCTATGGAGACGTTTGGAAAGGTACGTCGGTCGCTCCGGTTAACTCCATCCAAGTCCACCAACGGCATAAGTGGACTGGTTACTGCTCAAAAGAAGATTAAGGTGGAGGTAAGGCTCATAATATCATAACGTAAACATTTTTCCGAGACTCCTTTGTTTTATTTATTTTGATAATCGTGTTTTTTTAGTTTTTTAACTTGCAGTTAAGTACAACAGTTGTATTAAATTTTTGCGGTGTCGTCACTTATCTCTCTATTTTCCTGTACACAGAATGCAGCCCGGGCCAGTGGTACAAGGAAATGTTCTACAGTCACCAGTACCAGGTCACCGACTAGTATCCGACAGGAGCCATCGAATCCCACTGACAGCGGAGTGTTGGGAGACAACATCATAGACTGCAACGCGAAGGGTATAAATTTCTAATTTCGTCATTCACATTTCATTTCTTCAATACTCGTAACTCTTAACGTAAGCTGTTGAGATTAAATTTTGCATTATTCTGTAGGGTCTACGGGTGCACAATTGCAGAAAAAAAAAGTAACAACTCCGTTCGACTCCCACAAGGATGGTTGGCTGCAAATGCCGATAAGCTTGGTATTGTTCTCTTTAGTCCCTCATTTCTAATTAGACACATTCAGTTATGCTTGTTCGTCGATTCCTACTCTGATTTGCATTATGTTTACGCAGGATTGTCCTCCGGGAAAAACCAAAATAACAAGAAAAAGGCGCACAAGTCAGTTACCTCTCAAACCCAGCCGACAACCATGGGAATGGAGCCCGACAATGCAGCTGTGACTCAGGGTGGCCCTGTTTCCCAATCAGCAAGTCAGTGCGTATCCACAAGAAGTACACCGCAGTGGAACATGTTCTGAACCAGTCAAGTACTACTGTCGGAATGACACAAAAAAACCAGGTTGATAATGATGTTGTGGTACGTAGCTATTTAAGTTAGACGTAAAAGAGCTAGTCAAAGTGAATTTGAACTGTCTGTGCTTATGTTTGTGTGTGTACACTGCATACAGAACATAGAATCTCAAAGCCGTATAAGGAGATCCCCTAGATTGACTCCCAACAGGAATATCACCACTCAAACAATTCAAGACCCTACTTCTGACCGAAGGGAACAGCGTAATCTGAATTCAACCGGTACCGTGGGAGTGGCAGACGGAAATGTAACTGAATGTAATGAGGTAGCAACAGAAGCAGTTTAATCGTGATGGTTCATGTTTTAATAACTTGTGTATGTTTATGATGTCACCAATTGCGCTTTACGTGATGGCACAGGATGTTCGCAAAAGGAAAGCTGTTCGACTCTCACCTCGTAGCCTGATTACTAGACTAGCTGCAACAGATGTGGTTGCTGATCCTGTCATACGAGAAAGAACCTTTGTGGAGCGTAATTCAGTCAACCCCGGTAAAAAAATCACTTCATGTACCTGTAGACAATTCCTTGTGATTTAAAGCCACCGCGCTTTTAAATTAATTATTTGTACTTATTGTAATTAATGCAGGATCACAAACCAGGAAAAAGGCGCGGAAGAACTCTGTTGCAACTGCGCAAGTTGAAACTGAGGATGTCCATGACAGTGATGCGGTACTATTGGTCATATCCGTAACTAATTTTGGCTTCATTGGCATTCCTTGCACTGTAATTAGCTTGTCAAACTCTGTGATGCAGGTTGCGACACATGATGTAAGCGCATCGGATGTGGTTGCTGATTCTGGTATACGTGAAAGATCCTCCGTGGAGCTTAATGCAGTCAACCCCGGTACAAATATCTCGTACTAAACCTGTAGATAGATCGTTGTGTTATAAAGCCATCACAATTTCACTACTTCTAGTTATTGTAATAAATGCAGGATCGCAAAACAGTGGACAGGCTCGGAAGAACGTTGTTGCGAGTGCTCGATTGGAAACTGAAAAATGTCCATGACAGTGATGCGGTACTATTGATGATATCTGGGTTTATTTTTTGCTTAATTGGCATTTGTATGCGCTTTAATTATGTTGTGGACCTCTGTGATATCGATGCAGTTTACGGTACATGAGGTTGGGACAGCAGATGTGGTTGCTAATTCTGTTAGACGAGAACAAAGCTATGTGGAGCGCAATGCAGTGAACCCCGGTAAATAAATCGCGTATTATACCTGTACATAAAATCTTGTATTATAAAGACACCACCATTTCAAACTACTTGTAATTTCTGTAATGTATGCAGGATCACAAACCAGGAAAAAGCCTCGGAAGAACTCTGTTGCAACTGCTCAAGTGGAAACGGACAATGTCCATGACAGTGATGCGGTTATATTGATGATATCCATACCTAAGTTGTGCTTAATTTCCAGTCCTTACACATTAATTAACTTGTGCAACTCTGTGATGCAGGTTACGACACATGCTGTTGGTGTAAGAAGATCTCATCGACTCACACCTACTAGGTTGGCGAAAAGAGCAAATCCAGCATCAACTCCCAGGACGAATGGTCGGACCAACTCAAGGACAGATGTCGAAATGGAAGAGCTAAATCTATCTGACAATGACATAGCTACTGATGTAAGTACCAATACATCGGAGAATATATGTTTCTTCAGTCTCTTTAATTACACTATGTGGCGAACTATCTATAACATAGAGTACTCATGTTGCTTTTTTCTTGTAGGATGCGGTGCTTCATGATACACCGAGAAGGTCCATTCGACTGAATTCGACAAGGGAACAATCACCGCCAACTAACGAGGCAAATTCCGAGAGCAACTTCTGTGCTGAATGTATGTAACTTAAGTCGCATATTAAATACATGGACAAATTCGTTTATTCTTTTCATATTTCATTACAAATTGGATGCTTGTTGTGTAAACATTGCATAAACTATTTGTTGCAGACCCGGAAAGAATTAGATCTAGACGAGGAGTGACTCGTGGACTGAAAGTTAGAAAGACCCTGAAAGATAAAGCTAAGATTCCTGTCAACATTCCTTTGGGGAAGCGCAGACCAGTGGGTGAAGGACATTTAGAGCTAACAGCCGAGGTCGGTGTTGCAGTTCGCATGTACGCGCCCGTTGAAGTACCGTCGTGGAGCGCTATGGAGCCTCATCACAAGAAACCAATTTACGACCACCTGCAAGTGAGTTGGGTTATACGCGTTTCATTTTTCTTAAGCGTATGATCAATGAACTCAAATTTCATTTGCTATACTCTGTCTATTTAGGGGATATTTGAGCTTGATTTCTCGAGGAAACATATTGTGCGTGCTATCAGTTCCATGTGCAGCAGATCATATAGTGACCACAGATACAAGCTGCATAAGCATTACAAAACTTTCCGCAGCCCAAGTGAAGCAAGGCGTCATCCTTCGCCACTTGTGAACCATAATGATTGGAATACATTGTGTCTCTACTTTGAGTCTGAAGCCTGTAAGGTAAAACAAATACAAGACTTTGTCGTACACAATTATTCATTTCTTCCAATTTTCTTTTTCCGGAAAATACGTATATTAAATTTTGTTGGCGTCATATGGCAGAAAAAGAGTAGAAGGGGTACTGAGAACAGACGACATGTCAAGAATCTTCATACATCTGGTTCGAAGACTTTTGTACAGCGCTTGCATGAGATGGTAATGCTTTTAACTTCTCTGATTTTTACATTACCATAACTTTAATGCTTAAACTTGTATTCCACTAAGTGTTTCTGTAAGAATCGGCCCCCTTATCTTCATTTACATGTAACACTCATTTACTATCTTGTATAAGAAAACCCGTCACTTATTGACAATTTCAAGACCACTCATTGCAAAAGTGGCACGAGCATCTAGATGTCGCGGGAGGCCCGTAATCTATATGTATGTTATACATTTCCAACGAAATTATTAATGTTTTGCCAGGAATTTAAAACTCAAACAACTGTTTTGAAATTCTTTTGAAATTACAGAATCAAATGATATAAATGAGGGACAATGATGTGGATGGTGTCCTAACTGAAGAACAGATTACGGAGGAAGTGCTTGGAAAAAAGCGGGGTTTTGTAGCTGGCTACGGAGGCGGCGAGGTACCAAAATCTGCTTGGACTTACGAAGATGGGAGGTCTGAATATCTTGCAAGGGCTGAAGAAGTTGAAAAGCTGGCGGAAGCAGAACGAAAAAGGGCAGAAGCTGAACGTCGACGGGCAGAAGCTGAACGAAGAAGAGCAGAGGCTGCGGAGAAGCGTTCCGAAGCCCTGGAAAAGAGGATGAGCAATGTGGAGGCACTGATACTCAAGACTCCCCCTTCCAGAGGAATCTGAATCTGAGCCGGAATATGAGCCCGAATCTGAAGAGGAATTTGCAGAGGAATCTGAGCCGGAGTCCGTGTCGGAATCGGAGTCGGACACTTCAGACAGAGAATGAGGTAAGACACTTGGTACTTAAACTTGTATCTGAATAGAGTCGTAATATTATCGGATTTCTGTTCTTCAGTCATGCTTCGATTGCATTTTTGTATACGTATCCACTTATTAACAATTTATTAGTTTTGCTCTTTATGCATTTGAGGTTCTAACAAATACTTCCATTGTCGTAGTAATTTGAACATTAAATAGAATTGTAGTACTATGCGTATGACTGGTTTTGAATTTCACTACGATTCGGTTCCAATTTCCGTCGTTCAAGTAACTGGTGAATGGCAATGGGATTCAGTTTAATTGAATAGGATTTCAGGCATCTGCACGAGTCTTTAGTCACGGATTTCTAGAGTTTAGAGCTGATTACATTATGTGAAGTTTATTACACTCAGTCTTGGCGCAATCTGTTAGGCCAATCTTTAATTTGCTCCGGGTTAGCTGAGAAATTACATTTCATAATGTCAGAAGTGTTTGCTGTGTGTAACTTGCAAAGGCATGTTGCTTTCGACTTAATTCAGCTATCAAACCCAAGTGTTAGAATGTTTTCATCAATTCACAGATGTTGAATCCTTCCCTAATCATAATCAAATTCTGTATTTGTTATACGCAGTCGTAGATTGCTGTTTAAAAAGCCCTTCATGCCGTCCAGAAACTGTTATTTTCAACGGTACCAAATCCTTCTCCATTCTTTGTCCAAATGCTTAAATATGTTTCTGAATTTAAATTCTGTCATCAATAGCAGTCTGTTAAGGAATCAAGTGCACAAGTGACTTCATCTATGAATATTTGCTGCAGGGGTTCGTGAATGGATCGAGAAGATTCGAGCTTTTTCGACGACCTGTTCGTGAATGGAGTGTATGTATGGTTCATGCCACGGAGTTTTGGAGCCACTAAGTCTGCTACGTCTTTTATTTCTATTAACTAGACTACGAACCGGAATCACTTGTGTATTTTTTGAACTCATGTCTATCAGCTCGAATCTGCTTCGACTGAATATTTTGAACTGGGATGTGTGATGTTAAGTTTTATGCTGCTGTTTTGGGCAATCTGTGAATGTTGCTGAATGCAACTACTGTTTATGTTAAGTTTTATGTTAACTGGCTATTTATGGCATCTTGTTTATTTTTGGACACCATGTTTGGATGGTGTTCAAAAGTGCTTTTTTTTTTTATTAAGTTGTGATAAAGGTGACAAGCACGAATGTCACAAGAAATATGAAGTGCCGTCAAACTTCTCTTCTACTGACTATTCTGGATGTCATCTATCTAAATAAACATGAAAATGTGTTTGTCGCCAGTTTTAAAGGTGACAAAAACACATAGTCAGTAGAAAGAAACTACCGACAGAAATATTTGTCAATGCTTTCTCTTTCTGCAGACAAACATGACGTTTGTCGGCTATCACTCTAACGACGGAGCTATTGTGACTACGGATCGAAAAACCAATTTCTGTCGGTAGAATACTGCCGACAAATTTAAGTTATCTACCGACAAATTTCGCTGTCAACGGAGGCAGTATTTGTTGTAGTGATATTAACTATCCATTAATCCGATGGAGTTACAAAAAATAATAGATTCTCAATTTACCATTGAATCGTTCTGCACATATTTTCTTAATCTTTTATGTGGTTCCTTACCTATTTTCTTAACATCTCAAGTGGTCTTTCCTATCAATATAAAATGCAGCAACATATTTTCTTAACCTTTTCTATATGTCATGCACATATTTTCTTAACATCTCAAAAAGAGATGGGAATGCGGTAACAAACACGACTTATTTTAATTTTTTTAAGAATTTAAGAAAGATAAATCTTTGAAGCCAAAAAAGAAAATACAAACTCCATGATATATATGCGGGAGAATGATTTTTTTTTCCGTAAAATGTGGGATACGCCCCCTAACCAATGAGTAAGTTTCCGTTATGTGTTATTTCTCCATGGTTAAGTTGAGAAAATGTCACTTGAATGATATTGTATGAACTAAGCTGTTGATAATCTGTACAATATATGTATTATAATAGCATGAATTTTCCGAGAATGAACATGAAAAAGCCACGTGTCAATTAATTTTCATAAAAAGACCTTCTAGATATGGTTATTTTACTTTAAAAAAACATGTTCACTGAAATAATCAAAAGGTAAAAAGCAAAATTTTCTACTTAAACTGGAAAAGGAAATCAATTTTATCCTACAAAAGTCTATTAAATATGGTTATTTTGCAAAGAAGAAGAAAATTGATGAAAATTGATATCAAAATATAAAAATTTAAACGAACAAATGCAAGACGCGAAGTGCTCATCATTTTTTTCAACTCTGTAAGGATTCATAAACAGATCTGGAACAGTTAATTTAGCACACTGGAGCGGCCTGATGTGGAATTATTTTATCAATCACACCGGAGGAGATTTGCTTTCTCGAGATTGTTATGTTTTAAGGTTATACAGGATCTATCTGACCATTTTTCAAATGTGTCCTGTACCTCCTATCTCTTTTTAACAATAGTTTCTTGCCAATTTGAATTGAGGTTTTATGATTAATGAATCATGTTGGGTAACTCTGAACCTTCTATCGGAAACTCTATAGCATAGTTTTCTAATTCATTTATTCCTCCTTACATACGTATTATGTACTTTGATACATTATGTTAATAACTATTTATATGTGATGATTTTGCATATTGACAAAAGGAAAAAAAATCATTTTGTTGAAACTAGATAAAAAAAAAAAGTAATGTGGATAAGTCTCATCTGAAAGAGTGTCAACCGATCTACTACGCATCAATTGGGGTCTTTTTATAGGGTATCATAGTGTTTTCGAGCAAGCTAGGGGGGAGGCACGCGCTCCCATGTCCCTACATGGCTCCGCCATTGATTTTGGTGGTATGAATCGTATGTATAGAGACAGCATCGTGCCTTATGCAGAGATTTATAATTCTGATCGTGACTAAGTGGGAAGCGGTGTTAAGGGGTGGTGGTCGCATGGTGCCTTTTGTGTGCCCTATCAACCATGTTGTGTTCTTGGACCAATATCGAACCAAACACATTCTGGTTCGCGCTTAATGTAGTGATAGTTTCTACACATATAACACAATTGTCAGTTCATTCACCCACCGGGAGCTTGTTCTCTTCAATTGTTTGACAAAGCTGCTGTGAATTTTAGATAAAATGTGTTTAATAAATATTACGTGAAAGTTGTGGTGAAATATTGAAATAGCGATTTCATGTTTCGTAAAATAAACTGTGAACCTCCTGTGACATAGTAAAATGAAAAAATTATATTACGTGTATAAATTCGGTAAAGATTAATACTGAATATTTTCAAAAAAAAATTAAGGTTAAAATCGATTAAAGATAAACTACTCAAAATAAGGTTCCGGAAAAGCATATCTTCCCTTACTTCCTTAAAATTGTCGCGGGACAGCAAAAACTGTAAAGCTCTGAAATATCTATAGGGGTCAAACTGTGATAATTTAAAATTTTGAGTTATTTGTGTGAATTTATTTTTCAGCAGTGCTTGCTGACATCTGGTCAACTAGAAATATCTGGAATGTGAATTCAAATGGGGTAAATATGCAAATATTATAAATTCGGCCAAACTTATAATGTCTAAAAACTTGAATATATAGCTAATGCGTGGCCAATCTCAGATTTCTGGATGTTGTGTGAAATTAAGCAAGTAGATAAAATCACTGGGTCAAGTATGAAATTTCTAGAACTCAATTTTTACATAATTCCACTCTTACCCTAACTTTGGGAAAATTGCGCTTGCAGCCCCCTTGTGCATGAAAGCCACTTGTCATTCTCATTGTGACACTTCAAGAGTGAGGTGGCAGTATTTCAATTTTCTCCTTCAACACCTACTGCATTGGGTGAGATAAAAATCTTCTTCCTCTAACTTCACCTTCTACATCTTCTCCACCATCCACCATCTCCATTACAGAACCCCCGCCACCCCGCCATGAAATAAAAAAATGCTTCACCTGGAAGAAGTCCCAACCCGACGAGCAAAATCCCTCTAAGAATTTGGATGTTGGTGAAGGGACGAGGGAGATAATCGGGTTTGAAGGTGAGGAACCCTAATTGCTTGTTGGTTGGTCTCTCCCTCTCCGTTCGTTTTCATTATCATTAAGCTCGATTTTTTTGATCCCGAGGCTAAGGCGAGGTCGGGAGCCCAGACAATAAACAATTCGTTGAAAAACCACAGGTCTCCAGATTTACGCCGAGCTTGGCGCCGAAAACCACCATGGCCACAAGAGCTTCGGTAAGGCCCTGTTCTTGTTTCTTTTTCGCCGTTAATTGAATCAATATGGTCCATGCAATACCCTAAGAATGTTAAAAGCATCTTTTTACAACCAAGCCGCAAATTCGTTAGGTTTCAACCGGTCATATGATCATTTTTCTGGTGACGAGGCAGCCCTATTCCGGGGGCTGCAACTCCTTTGTTGTGAGTCCTTTTTGAGTGATTCTTGGCTCCCGGGAAACCCTTAACTACCCCCTACAGTTCCCTTTCGAATTTTCCTGGTATATTTCATCTCTAACATGCCCGAATTTGAGCTTGAAGTTGCTTCTCTTCGTGTTCTGGACAAAAAATGTTTTCAGACTTGCAAATTCATCTCAACTTTGTGAATTAATATAGATGCCAAAAATCAACCAATTTGAATACAATTCTTGCTGTGAATTCTTGGGATATTTAGGCACAACTATCATCTTAATTTGGTCTCGGGAATCAGTCTCTATGTAATACCCTGTTTTTATAATAGGGGTAATTTTTGACTTTTCGTATAATTTAGATGTGAATTGTATGACGAGAGGGGAGTTAGTTGTAGTTTCAGAAAAAATGAGCTAGTTAAGTTGGGGGTAGAAATTGTATTTTGTATAAACTCTAAAGTCTAATGAGGAATTAAATAAAAATAGATAAAATAAAACAACATTAAACCAATTTTTTTTCCACATCCCCCAACACCTGCCAACGGGTTTCTCCCATTTACACACAATTTCTCTTCTCATTTTTTTTCTTCTATTTAAATCTCTTCTCAATATTCTCCTTCACACCCGACAACACCACCAACGCCATCACCACCACCACCATCACAGCCACCACCTCATATTCCACCTCATCTCTCTTTCCCTACCTTCGCCCTCTCTGTCGCGCACCAGGACCGGAAGCAGCCCCACCAAGGAGGCTGCCAGCCACCGAAGTAGCCGGCGAACCCACCCCAACGGGAACCACCGCCAACACCACCTGCTTATCTCCATTCTCTATGTTTTGGACCCCTAACTCTTGTCCTCCCTGTTTCGATCCAAGAAAAGACAACATCAGCAGCAGCTAATTTTAGAGACGACCCAGAGCCACCACCACCGCCAGCGACACCATGTTCTTCGGTGAGAAGCTCAACCGAGCTAACCGGAGAGACCCACCCTTCGATTTTCGTATCAATCAACTGCTGGAGGTCCAAGGAGTCTAGAAACACCATCCAACAGAGCCACGGACGCCGCAGTCACCGGCGAGGAACTCCACCGCGATGACCATCGACAACGAACTTGAACGGCCTCGTTTCTCGACCGTTTTTCACTATTTTTGGCTTGGGTAAACTCTAAATCACCTAATTTTACGTTTTAGTCAATCAAAATCATGCCTTGTAGCTTGAATCTTCGTTTAGATTGAAAAAATTTGATAGTTCATGTTAGGGGGTGAGAGTGTCTTTTCATAAACTTTTGGGGGGTTAAAGTGTCTTTTATAAAACTTATCTTGTGAGTGTAGGGAGGGGACGCCTTCTGTCTTTTAGAATAACTTGAGGGCTTCTACATGTATTTTACTTAAACTTTACACTTTACATAAAAATAAAAATAAAGATTTTGGAATAAATTTTTTTTCTACAAATACTAGTTTTTGTCCTCATCGTATAATGTGATACGGCTCTTGAAATAGTGCACAAGTCGCTCGATAGAAATTAAAATAGAAATGTTTTATTAAATCGTAAGAAAATAGTGTGTTTAATCAGTTTTCGAAACATAAATATTATAGCGTTCTAACTATAGACGCGTAGTTTGTAAGAAGATACGTCGGGAAATTAACCAGTGGGTTTCGGGTTAGTCTAAAATTATTAAGTAGGATTCTTGTTATGACTTATAGCGTTGTATTTGGGTTGTGATAAGTTAGAAGCTCCATTTGTAGGTGACGGTTTCGTAGGCGAGAACTACATCTAAGACGTGATGTTGGATTAAGGTAAGTAATATGACTAGTGTTGCGTGCCTTTTCCGTCTTTCGTGTATCGCGTGCGTTATTTGCGAAATAATACCATACGTGATGTATTTGAATTCTTTACTTGAAAAAATCTTCTTGGAAAGTATCACATGAAAGATGATAATCAAAAACTAGAATCCTAAAGAAGAACATCTAAGTTTCTATTGTAAACTGAGAAAGTACTGTTCAAATACAGCTACCATATTAGGCCCTGATTACCTAGTTCTCGGGCCACAATTATCAAAAGTATTAAACCGCTCACATATTGGTCAAACACAAATATCTCTCATAATCATACATTGAATATTATGAAAACTGCCACACCGGCTTTAGTTGGAGCTCCTTACTCGATTTTACATCTTGAAAGAAAAGTCGTAATGATGTAAAGTGGAAGTTTTTGTGTGTGGGTTTGTACCATATCCGTGATATGATACGTTTCAGAGAGATTGTGATTGGTTATTGATGTGTGGTTATGAGGCTCTGTGATGTGAACCTCCATGTGATTGTGATACGTTATTGACAGTGCTTTTCCAAATTATGAGAAAGTGGTTGTGGATTGGATATGGTCACGCCCCTTATCAACTAGATAATAAAATGAATTCATGGACTCAATATCCTATCATTGAGAAAATAGAACGCTTTCCTTATGAGATTTAAAGTGATGAGTGAATCACATCACACTCTTATTCTCCTTGAAACCTGCTTTGAAAATAATGCTCGTATGAACATTGAACTTATATATACTCTCAAGTATTGAGGCTAACATAAACAGCTGTTTTCAAAAGCTCATATCTCATGGATTATCTATTGAAACTGTTAACTGTTTTCCTCTCTAAAATCAATATCTAAATACTCCAAATCATCTTCTCTGAGTCTCTTCCTGATTCCTTGTGGATTCCTTGTGGATTATCTATTGAAAATGTAGCTCAAACTGTCAAGTTCTGTCAACCATATCTCTCTGAGTATCTATTGAAACTTCATTATGATTTCTCCTATGAGAAGATGGCTAATAATACTCTAATAATTCCCACACGAGCATTTCTCATATCCTTGATACATTGCTTAGAAATCAAGTTCAAAGTGACTAGCTTGAAAGGGTCTAAACCCTCAATTATATTTCAAGTGTTCGACTGTCGTTTTTCTATCAACTTTGACTAATCCTTTCTCCTTGACTTCTCTGAGTTTTTGGACTTCCTATATGAATTGGAAACATCAACCTTCAATATTCAAAACACATCTCTCAGTTATCAAATCGCTTCATTGGACCAGAAACTGACTGTGAAAGTTAACTAGTTGAATACCTATTCTCCCCTTAGACTTTTTATTTGACTCATTAGATGACTTAATTGACCAGAGCATTGATAACTCTCTATTAGAGTTATATTTCTGGCACATTTTATATTGTTTTATGTGATTTATGGGTTAATAATCTTAGTCTTACACTATGATTAGAGAGAAAATGTAGAAGTTTAGCTCTAGGCGGTAGTTTGTTAATCCTAGCGTTTCTCGTATGATTTTATGTATTTTTTATCACTTTTGATCGCACGGGTTGTGTTTCGTGTTGTTTTGGCAGGAAATGGAGCTTGGGAAATGAAGTCGAGAGGAAAAACGGGCGTTGGAGATTATTCAGGAGCTAAAACGGAGAAGAAATCAACAAAGAAATGGTGAAAAGACATGGAGAGGGGAGGCAAGTGTCATTTAATCAAGTTTTGTACTGACACTTTGACCCCCTCCCCATACTTAGCCAAAATTCGGAGCAAAAATGGAAGAAAACTCACTGTTTTGCACAATCAGATGATCTAGGGTTTGAGTTTTTTTTTCTTATTCTTCCTCTTTCAAATATTGTATGGAGAAACTACTTAGCTTTTCTAGATTGATTTCAAGTAGATAAAATCTTTTTCTAGGCATCTCTAAGAGAGCCTAGGGTTGTGTAGACGATTAATTTTTCGGATTCGTAGACTTTGTTTCATGATTCTGATTTGATTTATTGAACAAACTCTTAGTTTCTTGACTTTATTATTGATCTTAGTCTATTGAAACGATTAGGATATGATTTGATATTCAACGAAACTAGGAGTTATTCATGAATCAATTTCTTGTTTAAAGTTAATATTCGTTCTAGTTACACGTTCTTGTTCTATGCGTAATCTTCAGTATGAACGGAGTAGCTACCCGGATGTACTAGATAATTATATGAGTGTACGATAGTGACTTAGCCTAATTGAGATGAGAACTTGAACACAATCCCGAATCACCAAGACCGAAAAGGAGAAGTGCTAGGATTGGCCTAGTGTGGGTAGATTCGGTAGGATTACTTAGTTGTTCCGTGGTGGGCCAACATGTGCCGTTATCGTACCAGTAGATGACCAGCTAGAACGGATCAGTAGACAACATCAGACCGAGAGGAGATTGTAGTCAACCGAGATGTAAAATGACATGAGACCGACAAGATAATGTCATAGTATATTACCCGGCTGAACTAGGATAGGATTGACGTGTTATATAGCTGAACCGTAATTCATCTACATCCCTAGGTGCTCTAGAGATCGCCTAGTTTCTCCATATTTGTTTCTTAATTAAGAAAAAATACAAAAATATTAGTCTATTTGTTATTTTAATTCAGTTGCTTGTTTGGGGGAGACAACTCTTTTAATCATTCACTTTTCCTCCTTGTACCGTACTTTAAATTAATTGACTAATTAAATCTCAAGCCTCTCCTCGTGGGATCGATAACTTGGGGTAGAAATAAAACCCCTATATTACTTGACCGTGCAATTGCGCATACGCGTTAAGAAGTCGCGTCAAGTTTTTGGCGCCGTTTCCGGGGACATCGGTAGATTATTTAGTTTGGAGATAGTTTAGGGTACTTCTATTTTAGTTTTTTTTTGTTTTTTTTCTATCTCTGTGCTTCACGAGTGTCTTGTGAGTTTGTTTTCTCAGGAACACAGGAAGCAAGAGATTCTACTAAGCATGTGGAGCGAAGACTATTATTCTGGTCCCCCTACTGTTTCTACTGCAGGGGTAACCATGAAGAAGATGATGCATGCATAAGTTGGTGCTATAGATGCGGTATTTATCATGATAACATCGACCCATGCCGAGTTCACCCACCCCAGCTCCTTCAGCAGCCATAAGAGGATTCACGGACAACTTGGAGCTTTTGTGGGAGATTATAAATTTAAATACGAAGAAAGATGAGGTATTGGAGATGACAGTGGCAAGGTTATCATATTCACAAGAGCCCCAAGAGGAGGCCATGCCACACATTGAGACTCAAGCCGAGCCTCCATCACCACCACCACCACCACCACAAGAGAATGCGCCACGAGCTACAGTTTTCGAAGAATAGGCGCCTGAGCCGAGCGAAGAATGAAGTGTCCATAAACCAGTTGTGGACTTTGCCATTAACGAGGACTCTGAATCTGATTCAGAATGGGGTGGACCTGTGTGTCCAAGACGGGAGGACCAACCGTATTGCGAGCCAAAACCTCCGACTATCTCACATCCTTGGCATGAGTGGGAAGACACAGGTATTGGAAGCATGTGGTGTGCTGATGAAGAAGTTGATGAAGCACTTGTTCCCCATACCTATTGAGGTAAAATCCCCTACTCATAATTTTGAATAATTCTCCATATCTCATACTTCCTCCATTTCTTCTCTTTCTCTATGCTTTGACTTTTTGACTCGTATCTGGGTCACTTTGACCGGGTGATTATGATCACAAAACGATACAACATTTTGATAATTATTCACCATGTTATAGAACAACTTTTACTATACAACACCATGAAAAAAATGTCACAATATTAGATTGTTTTTTCATCCAAATCATCGGGTCAAATAGATCCTGTGAATAGTGAAAAAATTCAGAACATAGAGAAAGAGAAGAAACGGAGGAAGTGTTAATAAAGTCTGCGATGAGTTGGAAAGAATAGTGTACGGAAATTCTTATGCGGAAGAGCATCATGAGAAACTTTCAATTTCTTGTCATATTGGCTATTCTATTAATGATCTACACGTCATAGTCAAGAAATTTTAAACCAACAAGTGCGGGGGTGTGAATGAATTACATGTCCTAAATGAAGAGCATCGAGAGAAAAGAGGTATTATTGGGATGTGTTCATGGAGAGAGGATCAAACAAGCCCGTTAGTACTTTGTGGAAGTTAATCAAGAAGATAAACTGCAAGATTAAAAGATTTAGTGTAATAACCCAGATTTTTGTTAAGTTATTTTGGTAATTACACAAATAATAAGAGTTATTTTGGTAATTACAGTATGTTGAAGAGGTGTTAAATTAATTGTATAATTGTTTAACCAAGTTCTTATTTTATTTTAAATCTAAATTCAAAACTTCCATCTATTTATGTCTAGTTTTATTTCAATGGAATTTCCTAAATTTATTTTTATTCATCACCGCTACCATCTTGTCATTTCATCATTTTCAATTCCGACTTCGTAGGAAGGGATTTCGTGGAAGACCCATAGTACGAGTGCTAGGATTTTCCTCTTTTTCGTGTGCGCCGCTCTATTTATTTCGGTAAGTTCATATGTACAATACCTTGAACTATCAAAATGTAATTTTTGGTGTGAGTATTTTTAATTTCTCTATAACTTGTGATACTGGTGTGATTATAAAAAGTTTTGTGAAGCATGTTTTGGAAAATTCATTTTTTATACACGAGGTTTAAAATAACGTTCCATATGATGAATAATACTGAACTATAATGGGATTGGGGCGATGTACAGAGGATGTGTGTGGAGGCTACGGCCGGAGGCGCGTGTGAGTCGAACCTCCTCGGGTGTTAATCCTTATGAGATTACATACCCGGCCTCTGTGGTTTATCAATATACACTGATGTGTTGAGGTCTCAGGGTTGTTTATTGTGAAAGCTATAGAGTACTATCTATGCATGTGTGGGTCACAACTGTATAGGGGTGTCGACACTTAAGGTCTTTTAGCTATGTGGTTTGAGCGGGGTTGCGACGGGTTTCCCTGAACGCTCAGGGTGAATTGGGGCTGTGTTTCCCAAGACGTACCCTTATTTATATATATTGTTGCATCGTGACCTCTCTGAATACATCGTACCTGCTGGAGGCCTTATGTTGCCCCAGCCAAACTAATATTACATGATACTTATCATAATCATGTGGGTTACTTAATTTTTGTGCCAAAAATCCTGTTTACTTATTGTAGTATGTACTTACTCAGTTTCTCTGACATAAATTTTTCTGTGGTCGGCTTGTGCTATTTGAAAACACGCAGGTTATTAGCACGGGTGGGGAAACGCTCACGACACCGCTGCTTAGGGATACTTGCTGCTTATAACATTACCTAGTCTTTTTCATCATATGAATAAATGTATTTCTTTTTTTTGAAATACTTGTACTGGTTTCCCTTTTAAAATTATAATAAAAGTTGGTTTGGAATTCGTGGGTTGTACTAACTGTGAACCGGAGATCCTGATCCGTTCCCAATGTAGCTCATCACTACGGGCGGAGGCATCCCATAATTTTGGGGTTGTTTCAGTTGGTATCAGAGTCCCATAATATTGGCTATTCTATTAATGATCTACACGCCATAGTCAAGAAATTTTAAACCAACAAGTGCGGGGGTGTGAATGAATTACATGTCCTAAATGAAGAGCATCGAGAGAAAAAGAGGTATTATTGGGATGTGTTCATGGAGAGAGGATCATACAAGCCCGTTAGTACTTTGTGGAAGTTAATCAAGAAGATAAACTGCAAGATTAAAAGATTTAGTGTAATAACCCCGATTTTTGTTAAGTTATTTTGGTAATTACACAAATTATACGAGTTATTTTGGTAATTACAGTATGTTGAAGAGGTGTTAAATTAATTGTCTAATTGTTTAACCAAGTTCTTATTTTATTTTAAATCTAATTCAAAACTTCCATCTATTTATCTCTAGTTTTATTTCAATGGAATTTCCTAAATTTATTTTTTTTCATTCTTCATTTATATATATATATATATATGCTTTTCAATTAATATTTTAGTTTAGTTCTAACCATTCATCCTCTATTTTAGTTGGATATAATTTATACTTGAATATATTAATATAAGATCTTTAAACTTACTAGTTCTCTGTTATAAATATTAACCGTCTTATTTATTTTACTCTGTAAACTCTTAATCCTAGAATCTATTTGGTGCTCATAAATCACCTAAACAAATACTTCCTTGTCGCCATGCACTTTGGTACTCCAAAAACACTCAACCGAAAATACTCCAACCCGTAACCCCCTCGTCTCCCATGAAGTCTCCATTGATTTCTAATCAATTCTCACACCATAACTCATCCATTATAAACTCCCCCATAACTCCTCAATGCATAACTCCTCCATCCATAACTTCTCATTATACCCTCTTTCCATAACCTCCCCCACACCACACCTATATAAACCCACCCCTCCCTCCATTCTTCATCACTCAAACTCATAGATTCTCACCAACTATATCTTTCTCTCCATCACCGACCAATAGCCGTCTCCGTCGCCCAAGGAGGCCGATGGCACCAAGCAGACCTGAGGCTGGCCCAACACCACCGGTGCTCCATCTCTATCTCCTCTTTTAGGTTTTTCTCCGCTGCCCCGGAGTCCCAATCTAGCACAAAACACCGCCAAGACCATAACCAGTGTGACATTCTTTCATCACCGCTACCATCTTGTCATTTCATCATTTTCGATTCCGACTTCATAGGAAGGGATTTCGTGGAAGACCCATAGTACGAGTGCTAGGATTTTCCTCTTTTTCGTGTGCGCCGCTCTATTTATTTCGGTAAGTTCATATGTACAATACCTTGAACTATCAAAATGTGATTTTTGGTGTGAGTATTTTTAATTTCTCTATAACTTGTGATACTGGTGTGATTATAAAAATGTTTGTGAAGCATGTTTTGGAAAATTCATTTTTGATACACGAGGTTTAAAATAACGTTCCATATGATGAATAATAATGAACTATAATGGGATTGGGGCGATGTACAGAGGATGTGTGTGGAGGCTACGGCCGGAGGCGCGTGTGAGTCGAACCTCCTCGGGTGCTAATCCTTATGAGATTACATACCCGGCCCCTGTGGTTTATCAATATACACTGATGTGTTGAGATCCCAGAGTTGTTTATTGTGAAAGCTATAGAGCACTACCTATGCATGTGTGGGTCACAACTGTATAGGGGTGTCGACACTTAAGGTATTTTAGCTATGTGGTTTGAGCGGGGTTGCGACGGGTTTCCCTGAACGCTCGGGGTGAATTGTGGCTGTGTTTCCCAAGACGTACCCTTATTTATATATATTGTTGCACCGTGACCTCTCTGAATACATCGTACCTGCTGGAGGCCTTATGTTGCCCCAGCCAAACTAATATTACAGGATACTTATCATAATCATGTGGGTTACTTAATTTTTGTGCCAAAACTCCTATTTACTTATTGTAGTATGTACTTACTCAGTTTCTCTGACATAAATTTTTCTGTGATCGGCTTGTGCTATTTGAAAACCCGCAGGTTGTCAACACAGGTGGGGAAACGCTCACGACACCGCTGCTTAGGGATACTTGCTGCTTAGAACATTACCTAGTCTTTTTCATCATATGAATAAATGTATTTTTTTTTTTTGAAATACTTGTACTGGTTTCCCTTTTAAAATTATAATAAAATTTGTTATGGAATTCGTGGGTTGTACTAACTGTGAACCGGAGATCCTGATCCGTTCCCAATGTAGCTCATCACTACGGGCGGAGGCATCCCATAATTTTGGGGGTGTTTCATTTAGATTTCACAACTCTCCACCATCGTCAAATCACAAGGGTGCACTTGAGAAGAAAGTATTAGAGAAGAGATGGTGGAAGAAGAAGAAGTGGAAGGATAAAGCTGCCTCCACGATCCTTTTCATTTGAGGTAAGGGGGTCGGGCTGTCGACCTTAAATTACAAGCGCTTCTTGGGAGGCAACCCAATGTAGAGTAGGATGTTATTTGCTTTATTTATGTTTAGTTCTCCATAATTGATTTTGAGAGGTGAGAGAGAGAGAGAGAGGATGATGAGTAACCAAGTGTTTGCAGGTGATTTTTAGCAAAAATTCTACCCCTGTGTGCCACAGCACATTTGACCCACATGGGGGACTCATGAGGAAGTTGGGGATTATTCGTGCGCATTGCCCGCAGTATGGAGCAACCTACCCCAGTGTGCGAGGCACACACGACCTTAAGTGAGCTACATTGTAGCATGTTGTAGCTTGGGGATTGCTCAGGTGATCTTCATCGGCGCGAAATTGTAAACGGTCCACAAGACTCCTTCTTGTTGTATTTTCGTGGACACTGTGTCCATGTAGGTCCGGGCAACACATGTATCTCTAACTCTCTCAGCTTCTACGTGTGAGCAATAGTTGTTGAGATCCACCGTCTACATATTTAAGCGAGGAATACTCCTAGTTGATCTCTTAATTCGTTGAGGACAACGAGTCGCTTAAATGTTGGGGGGGGGGGTTGTTCTACTTTCGCTAGCCATGCTTTGTCTAGCATTAACCTTGTTACATGTAATTTGTGTAGTATTGTGTTAATTTGGTTAGTGTAGGTGTTAGTGTCGTATTGTGCTGGTTTTAAATTTATGCATTGTTAGCATGTTTACTTTATTGATACCCCTACCCAAAACTTGTGGTTAATCGAGTTGCCCAGTTACATATAGAGTTTATGAAAATATGATAAAATTAAAAAAATATAAAAACATAAAAAAAATAAAAAAATATAAAATCCATAAAAATCTAAAATTTTTGAGTTAAGGGCAATTGATGAAGCTTGAAACTAGAGAGAGAGAGTTCAGTGAAAGAGTGTCAATGAATAGGAAGCACCGTAGTAGGGAAAATCTTACTTTTTAGTATTTCAAGCACCGGCTTCACGAAAGGAAGTCCCGGATATTTAGGTAAAAGTGGAATGTAGATTGTGGGCATACCTTTAGTTCCTATATTGTGCTAGGAGGATTTAGTTATAAGTAGTTGAATATCTGTTTTCACTGGAAGCTTGTGGCCTCTTGAAAAGTGGGGTGGACCATCGTGTAGAGTTAGTTTCATGTGGTATGTTGCTCTATGCCTAAGTGAAGTTATGGAGTGTACACCACCATCCCTTACGGCAGTTTCAAGAGCTAACCGAAAAAGCCCACACTTAGTTTCTCTACCTGCACGACTGAAAATAAAAGGAAGAGAATGAAAAACAAATGAAAATCTTCTCTTGGATTAGATACGGTGAACAGCCTAATGTGCCCCCGTTTGCGTGGAGAATTTAGATTCAAACCAATTAGAGTGTCTAAGAAAAATTAAAGTCAAGCCGTATTACACGGAGTTGTGTCTCCCATCACTGGGAAAATTTGCATTCAATGCAATAATGGCTAAGAGGGTCTAAAAAACTCATATGACTTGGCGACGAAAGACTAGCATAGGAATAAGGGTACCAAGACCCTCTGAGCTAAAGGACGTGCCCGTATCTTGAATTGAGTTTGGTGGATGTTTTGGGACCCCTTAGTGAGCTTGTGCGCATGATCCTTGTATTTTCAATTCCTTGCTGCGGTTGTATGAATTGCAAAAGAGACTTGTGAGAGTTTGATGATTCTGGTTCGTGATAGCGAGATTGCCCATCTCATATGAAAAAGAAAAAATGTGTGTTGTTTTGATTCTTTCATTTTTCTATAATCTAGTTGCATTGTATAGTCATGTAGATTACATTCTCTGTGTGTGTTGTGTTTATCACATGGGTAGTAAAGTTTTATGCAATTCGGTGGATTAAAATGTAGTGTAAGGTTTGATTTCGCTCGGCCGCGCAAAAAGGTAGTGTGGGGGATTTGATAACTCTCTATTAGATTTATATGTCTTGCACGTTTTGTATAGTTTTGCGTGATTTCCGGGTTGATAATCTTAGTCTTACACTATGATTAGAGAGAAAACATATAAGTTTAGCTCTAGGCGTTAGTTTGTTAATCCTAGTGTTTCTTGTATGATTTTATATATTTTTATTTGGTTTGATCGCACGGGTTGTGTTTCGTGTTGTTTTGGCAGGAAACGGAGCTTGCGAGATGAAGCGGAGAAGGAAAAATGCGCGTTTGAGATCTTTCGGGAGCTAAAACCGAGAAGAAATCAACAAAGAAACGGTGAAAAGGCATGGAGAGGGGAGGCAAGTTTCATTTGATCAAGTTTTTGTAATGACACTTTGCATCATTTTGATATACCAAGTTATAGGGTGGGTGAAAATGTCAAATTAGAGAAAGAAAAGAAACAGAGGGGGAATTGGATAAATACTAGTCTGTGAAATGCTCTTTGAGTAATGCACTTGGCTGAATTGGTCTTTGAAAAATACCCTTCAATTTAAACACTAGGTAACAACTGTTGTTAGCACGCTAGCAAGTGGGTAGGGTCTACACAGGGTATCTCTCGTCTCCAAACACAGGGTATCTCTCGACTGCTTCTCTCTCTCGTCTCCAAACACAGGGTATCTCTCGTCTCCAAACACACAGAATCTCTCGTCTCCATCTCTCTCGTCTCCAAACAGGGTATCTCTCGTACCAAAAAGCAAGTGATGACATGTGGAGATTTGTTAAATGACTCTGCTACCCTTGTCACCTCAAACAAACCCTAAAAACGTGTACTCTCTCTCCAACATTGAATTGTTTCTATCTACCTCAACCTACCAAATACAGTTGAATTCACTCCAACTATAAACTTTATAAATGTATACCTTAAACTCCTCAAGAATATGGCTCATTTGTCACTCTTATTGGCTCAAGTTCTCCCATAAAAGTCTCCCATTTGTCTGTACAAGTCTTTCTCTTTCCCTACTTTTGTTCTTCAGCTACGGTAAAAACTAAAACTCTCATCTATGTGCTTTTTTCCTTGTTATATGTTGATCACAGTACTCTAAAATGTATGGTATTCTCATTTTTTGCTTTCATCCTTATAATATGTTCATCACATTACTATAAAATGTAGGCTATGTTCGTTATATTGCTTCTTTGTTCTTCATTCAGAGTTTGATGTGTGTTGTTGTATGTGGAGAGACTGGGACGAGTAGATTCATTCTCTCTGTCTTCTCATAAGACTGAGACGAGAATTATGCTCGTACCAGTCTATCACATGCACAACTAGGAAGAGCAAGACCTGCCAAGCTGGAACGAGTAATCTCTCGTCTGGCATTTAAATCACAGACGAGAGATGACTCGTCCCAGTCTGGCATGTGATAGACTAGTACGAGAAAGATACTCGTCTCTGTCTTTTCTGAGAAGACAGAGACTAGCATACTTCTCGTCTCAGTCTTATGAGAAGACAGAGACGAGCATACCCTAAACCCCAAACCCTGAATTCCTCTTATCTCTCATCATGAAAAAATGGTATTCAATATTGTTAAAAATGTTAATTGTAAGTCCTAAACCATATAATCATGTAATCTAAACTATAAACTCAAAATCCTATAATCATTATCTCATAATCATGTAAAGCCTAAACCTTATACATACCATTAAACCATATATCATCTAACCAAAATCCTACATTTGTAGACACTAAACACTAGAAACCAACTAAGTATCATTCCTATAGCCACTTAAAGTGTTATTGAATTATGTTAACCCATCAGATCAATAAACCAACAACACACGTAAAGCTCTAACCCTAAACCCTAAGGCATGTAAACCCCTAAAACCTAGATCATAAAACCTAAAATCCAAAAACTGCTGACACTAAACACTAGAACATCTAAGTATCATGACTATGGCTACTTAAACTATTATTAAATAATATTAATCCCCCTCAGATCACTAAACCTAAATCCCTAAATAATTGATCATCTTAACTAAACCCTAATATTTGTACACTTAAGTATCATTACTAAATCCAAGACCGGGACGAGTCTGTGCTCGTCTGAGTTGGAAATACCAGACGAGGTCATCACTCGTCCCAGTGTTGGCGGTCCTGCTCGTCCCTGACACAAGTAAAGAGCATTCCATAATGACTCACTAAGACTAGGACGAGTGTGTGCTCGTCTCAGTCTGAAATAGCAGTTATCACTCCTCCCAGTGGTGGTGGTCCTTCTCGTTCCTGTCTTCTCGGAAAAAAGTAAAGAACATTCTGTTACTCATTAGATGGTAGGGTATGGTGAGAGAAACACCTTTTTTACTTTCTCATACCAAACCCTAATATCATCCGAACCCTAAAATCATTCTCTCTCCCCCTAAACACTAAATAATAAAATCATCTAAACCATAAACACTAAACCATAAACAGTAAACTCTAAAATCATCTAACCAATGTGCTATATTGACATGTAGAAATGGTGAGAAAATTGATGTTCCTTGCTGTTTGGAATGGTGAAGGGACGCGTGCCGAAGGTAGACACGTATACATAGGTCAGGCAGTGAAGAATGCAATTTTCAAGATAATCCAAGGCATTACCGTCGAATATTTGGAGCATGAAGTTCCGGTTAGAATGGATACAGATTGTCCGCTTACCAAAAAGGTGTTCTTGTGTTATCATTTCCAATTTCCAGATGCTAACTTGATCGAGCCTAAGTTACTTACTAAAGATTAAGAAATTAAAGATATCTTTGATACTACGGAAAATGGAACTATTGTAACCATGTACGTCACGTTAAAGGATTTGCTGGATCAAGTTGAAACCCTTAACAATCAGTTGGTTACTTTGATCCCCCCCCCACATACCGTGAAGATTACTTTCAGGATGTCGAGATACTCGCCGAGGATCATGACAAAGATAGGGTAGCATATAATGCAATAGATCTCACTCCATCGTCTTCGGTTCACCGTAAGACATGGTGCAACTAGCTGACAAAGATAGTGTTTGCACTCATGAATCAATGGAGAAAACTAATCTTGCATTGGCCACTGTTGCGGTAGACTGTTCAGGGAGTCGTGGACAGACTGGTGAGGGAAGTGGTCTAGAAATAGAGATGAAAGGTTTGTATACTGGTAAGGCGTTGTCCCACCATATTAGAAAGGTTGCTGGTGCAAAGAAATGGACTTTTTACGTTCATAAGCGAGACCAGACTCGATTTGTACTGCGCTGCTTGAATGCTGAATGCAAGTGGAAGGTTGGGGCGTACAAGAATAAAGATTTCTTGCACTAACTGGTGAGGAAACATAACCCCATTCACACATGTACCGCAAGCAGCGTAGATGGGAAGCACCGTAACATTAATTTTAGGTTGTCGCGCTGGAATTGCTGGGAATGATGGGGCAATCAAAAAATACACCCACAATCAGTGAAGTATAGAACATTGCCTTAGATCTAGGAAGTAAAATACCGTATTGGGGGGCGTGTACGCATTTCAAAGGGCCAAACAGATGATCGAGGGTACTCGTGCTCAAAATTACGCCTATCTACCCGCTTTCATGTATTTTTGTGAAATCTTGAACCCTGGTACTTTATGGGATATGGGAATGGACAAAGATTATGTTTTCATGTACTGCTTCCTTGCGTTTGGCGCACAAATTCAGGGGATACCGTATATGTGACCCGTAATTGTCATCGATATGTCGCACATGAAGAAAGAACCACTGCAATTGGTCGTATGCACAATGGTTTATAGCGACAAAAATTGCTATCCCATTGCATGGGGACTAGCCCCTGCATGGACTTAGTTATTAATCAGACTAAGCTCAATTGGCAAGGATCACGAAGAGTTGACGTTCGTTTTAGATCGGCACTAGGCTATCATTCAATCAAGGCGGTGTACCCCTTATCCAACCACGTCAACTACTATTACCATTTGAAAATGAACGCTCTGTCGCATTACAATACACAAAAGTGGGTGCCTCATTACCACGATGCGGCATATACATTTGATAGGGTGGCCTGTGAGTCACATCTGACAGACACGGGTATTGAGTGCGACCGTGAAAACAGCATTAACAAAAAGTTCGTCGACGTTACTTACGGGATGTCGGTCTAGAGAAATGGGCAAGGTCGTATTGCAAAACCGCACAGTTTGAGATGCATACATCCAACCATGTAGAGTCTATTAACTCTTCCCTGCTGGCGCCGCGATCTGACAAAGCTCTTACAATGTTCTCCCAAATATGCGACCAACAAATCAACTGGCACCTCACAGAACGAAACCTGGCTATTGACATGGGAAACTCCCACTTGACTGCAAAAAGGGAGAAAAGAATGTTGAGCCACGCTGTAAACTGTATAGGTTTTCGCGTGCGACCAATTACAGAGTCTCTGTATGAAGTCCGCGATAATGATCTGAAAACTCATACAGTGGCATTCAAACCAAGACATTGCCTCGGAACCTGCACGTGTGGAAATACCAACGTATGTCGTTCCCGTGTGTACATGTGTGTTCTTGTGCAACAAAACTCAGGAAACTTGGTCGTTACGATGTCGACCACGATATGGAGGTCATGTACGACCACACTAGCGTATTTTATTCATTGGACTACTACAAAAAGGCTTATGCATGTACAATTAAGACTCCTCCCAACCCAGCAACGTGGGACACAAGCGAAGTACCTGCACACATAAGAAACTGTCGCCCACTTCCACCAAAGAAAGTGGTATCAGTTGGGAGGGACCAGGATAAAAGACACAAGCCAATGGTCGAAACCGTGCGTGAAAAGAAGCAAGGAACGGGAACGTACGGATGTAGCCTTTGCCATGTAAAAGGGCATACGATAAATATTTGCCCTCAAATGAAACATATATATTGTGATAGAAGCCGTTGTTCGTTCTTTGTAATTGCACGCTTGCAACTTCTTCCGATGATTGCGTAGTCAATATATCTTTTGTTTCTACCATTTTCACTTTTTTTTTAAAAAAAAGTATGTAAATTATTACATTTTTTAAATTTATCCAAATTATTACATTTTATACAAATAATGCACATCATGACAGCTTTGAAATGTATCCAAATCGTTACATTTTTCTAGAAAACATGTAATAATTTGGATACATTTTCAATGTATCTAGAAAATGTACCCAACTTATTACATTTTGAAACATGCAAAACTTAAATACTCACGTGCTCAAGAACCTGTAAAATGCTCCTCCCGTCTCTTCATCTACCCACTATTTCTACATCTATAAAGCCACTGATGTATTCTCCAAACTCATCCTATCACAAATGGAAAAGAAAAGGCCACCAAAGGACTGGGAAATTCACCTAAGTGATGATGAGGAAAAAACCGAGGAGAAAAAATCTGAAGAATCTGAACACAAAGATGAAAAATTACCTTTATTTGTGGCTAAAAGGGGTTCGGAAACAACTCAATACTCAGATTGATGGAGAAGAAGAATATGAAAAAGACACGGCGGCTTACTTTGGTTCACCGGAGAAGACGTCGTCGAAGAAAAGAAAGAGAGCCGACTACAGTAGTGATGAGGAATGGAGTTCCGATGAAATGTAATCTCTTCGATCAATGAAATTCATTTTTCTCCACTTTTCGATCATTTTTAATTGTTGACTGTTCATCTTCTTCAGTTTTGGGGGAAAATAGTGTCCGTGTCAGACGAGCAATTGACTCGTCCCTGTATTTCTTGCTCATCTCAGTCTCAGTGTTATAATATACTGAGACGAGTTTAACTCTCGTACCAGTTTAGACGAGTAAATAAAACTGAGACGAGAATAAATAGGGACGAGTAATACCGGGACGAGCAATGAAATCTCACGTCCCAGTCATTAAGAAGAGACAAGAGAGAGTTTTGTTTTAAAAAGAAGGTTAATTAAGAGAAAATTGAGTTAGTTACACTTGTTAACCTAAAGTGAGGTCAACAAGTAAACATAAGTGAGAGGAGGGTATTTTTAAAATACCAATTCGCCAGACGGGTAGCACGCCAATTCTTTTAGAAACAGAATGGTATTTCTTTTTTTCTCTCTCTTTCCATCTTGTTTCTCTATCTAAATTACAAACAGATCCCAGCTCGATCAACATATGCAGATGGATCACTGAAAATAAAGAGTAGAGTAATGAATGGGGATCTATTTTGGCAGAGCTTCGATTCCTCATAATCGATTGTTGGCACAGCAAAGTCTCCTTCACAAAGAGGACGGGGAACGAATCAGCTCATGAGATGGCAACAAAAGGTCTTGAAGGCAAAGAGGTTTTGGTCTACTGGGTTTCTCCGCCGACATTCCTGCTACCGGCGCTTCACAGAGATGAAAATCACTTGAGTAGATAGCATAAGGTCTATAGATGAGCTGTTTATTTATTAACTTTGTTGGATCTGTTTCGTAATGTTTTATTTCGGGCTCTGTGTTTTATTGTATCACTAGTCTTAACCCCGCGCCATGGCGCGGGCTCTGCATATATCTATTATATTGTTGTATTGAAAAATTGCTTACATTATTTGGAGTTTGAAAATTTTGTTTCTTTAATTTATGAAAAAAAAGTCTTTTGAATGATAAGATACTAATTGCACACATGTTAAGTATAAAGACCATGAAGTCAATTTCTCTGATAAAAAAAATACAATTAAGGAATTAATATTTTGACAAAATATTGGTTTAAAGATGTAAATTGTCGTTTTAATAAAGATGTGGTTCTTTAATAAAAAGGTCTCTAACAATGAACCAAGAAAACTAAGTAATAAAATACAATGAAAGAAACTATATGCATATTACTATTTTTAAAACTCATAAATCTATATAATATATGATAATTATTACTTATACATATCTCATAAAAGAACCATATTAGAAATAATAAGCCAAATATAGTCGTTCCTATCAGTTTGAGCTACAAATTTTCATCTTTTGTCAATTCTTTATTGGAATTACTCACAAACCTTGACAATTCTGACAATATACAAAGCTTCAGCCTACGTTTCGAAGAAGAAAATATACATTATAAAATTGAATTTTCTTTTATTGGTCTAACATCATCCATGTTGGCTGACTATGATTAACTCTCATAGTTTAATTGGGAGTCGATATATTTCCTGTACTTATATTAAGGAAATGTGTTCAGGTATTTTTTGCGTCTCGACAGGTATACATAATTCGGAAATCATAAGCCATATATATTGTTGATTTATTATTATTGTATGAACACTAACTGTAATTTCACATAAATTAATTCATGTGATATATAGTTGTTAGCTACCACTCAACATAAGTAATCGAAATTACTCGTGAAATTGAACACAAAATCTTATAACTTCTAGTATGTGGGTGTCATGCGCAAACATATATATTGGGTTAAAATGTAATTTTGCTTGAAATCACATATACGGAAAATATTTACATAGCTAAATCGCACACGATAAGAGATTTCGTAGTCCATTTTCAATGAAATATGTATCATCATCTTAATTAAAGAAACATAAGCACGACAAATAGACCAATAGTTACGTCCACGAGTGATTGTGGAATCAATTTATAAAATTATGTCTTAAGACGGCAGATAATTAAGAATCTTAAGTGAATGTGAAATGTTATTGCTTGAATTCTTAAGTAAGAGGGGCTTGTTATGTAACTGAAGTTTCATCGAACTATTATTGCAAAATTTTGTTTATGTTCCATTTTATTATGATTTTGTAGGGTTCACATATGGCTTAATTTTATTTCTAAGATTGTTTGTTTATCTTTAATGTTAATTGTTTATTACCTATTTATTTTAGTTATTTTTTTCTTGAATGCCTATTTATTTGTTTCTTTGTGATAAATACATCACTACCATGTAAGGTTAATGGAATCGAACTCTTGTACAAAAGTATTTATATCAGAAAAATAAAAATTATAGTCAACATGTAGTACATAAATATCAAAAATAATTATTTTATTGTTTACTAAAGCGTGGAGACACAAAAACTTGTTTCAAAGTGAATGATTCAATGTAAGAGGTTTGTTTGTTTCTTCGTTTTCAATTTTTTTTTTACTATTTATATTTTGAGTTAATTGAGCTAATATGTTTTTTTAAGTCTGTTTATTTTTTCTTCTCCCTGTGAAATGTATGGTTAATTGATGGAACACTTGGAAAAAATATTTATATTAAAAAAATATATGTCACAGAATTATTCAGTAAAAAAAATCAAAAGTTGTAGTTATATTTTTTTAAATGCATAAATTTTGTTTTTACTCAAAGGGTATGATTAGCTCTCAAGAGGTTTTGTAATGTTAATTGTTTATTGTCTATTTTGTTTATTTGTTTTCTTGTATGTTTTTTTTTTTGTTTTTTCTTTGTCCGGCTAGATAAAAGTTTTAGTGATTCTCATCACATAGAAAGTAATGATTTACAACTTCTGGTATGTGGGTGTTGTGTGAAAAAAAAATTGGTTGAAAAAATTAATCTTTTTGAACCACAATTACAAAATATTTGTACGTAATCCATTTATGATAAAATATGCATATCATTTTAGTTTAAAACTTAAAATAAATTTATTTACATCTATTTCACTTAATCGAGAACCAAACAAATTAAAGTGACACATAAACATGGCAAAAAGAAAAAAAACTAACAACAACGTCTTTGTGAGTAGGAAGAATCAATTTATGAAACTTTTTTGTCAAGACGATACATAAAGAAGAATATGAAGTTATGTGAAAAGTTGTGTTTTAAATTCTTAAGTGGGGTTTGTTATGTAAGTTAATGTTCATTAAATTATTCGTGTCGCTTGATTTTTTTGTGTAATAATGTTTTTGTTTAATTCATACTTTGGTTTATTTTTAGAGATTATTTTTTTCATCAACCGGGATTGAACCCGTGACCTCATGCACGGGCTTCCAATGCTCTACCAGTGGTTCATACTTCGCTTAGCTTCCTTTCTATGTTGTTTTTGCTTAGTTTTTTGATAGTATTTGTTTAATGCTATTTTATTTATCTGATTTTTATTGATAATTTCTTGTCTGTTTGTTTATTTTTCTTTGTACATACATACATTGTTATCATATAAAGATAATTGATTGAATTTATGCATAAAAGAATTAAATAAAAATGTTTCACTGAAAATATCAAAAGTTGTAGTTATTATTTTCATCAATGCATAAAGAAATTGAAGTTCCGATTCAAAGTGTATGTGTAAATGTAAAACATTTATTTGTCTTTTCTATATTCTAATTGAAATGCAGTCTTTGAAGGCTAATTGTTTATGGCCTATTTTATTTAGTTGATTTTGTTTTTTTCATTTATTTTCTTATATAATTTTTCTATGATAGATACATTACTATCATGTAAGGTTGAACTGAAAAATTACTTATAAAATTTATATTAAGAAAATAGAAATCTCAGTAGAAAGTAGTCAGTAATAAATTAAAAGTTGAAGTTATGTTATATACCACTGCATAGAAAAGAAAATTCGGACGTGAAAGGTTATGGTTGGAATTATTAAGTCAAAAGGGGTTTGTTCTACAGTTTTAGGCATATTAATGTATTAGTGTGAGTTGATAGTTTGTTTTTGTTCTACGCAACTATGATTTTGTAGTTCACATTCCTTAACATTGTTTCTAAGGTTATATTTTTATTTTAAATTTTATTTTTATGACCTACTTTTTGTAGTTAATTTTGTTAACTTTATTTTGTTTTTTTTTTTTTGTTTTTTTGTTGTGATAGATACATTTCTATTATGTAAGTTTAAATTAATTTGAAAATGAGATAAATATATTTACATTAAAAAATATAGAAATTATAGTAAAAATGTTGCACTAAATATCAAAAAGATTACATATATATTTTTACCAATGCATAGAGAAACACAAAAAAATGATTCAATTAACATAAAATGCAAAGGTTTATTTTTCCATCAGATTTTGATTTTTTATTAACATTTTTGTAGTTAATTTAGTTCATATTTTTTCTCATTCGTTTACTTTTTGTTTAGGATAGATACATTGTTAATTGAACGAAACAATTGCATAAAATATTTTTATGATAAAAAAAAGATTTCAGGTGCATTAATAAATCAAAAATTGATTGAAGGTGTATGATTCAATGTAAAAAAACCCAGTTTAAAAGTCAAAAGTTGTAGTCACTTTTTAATCAATGTATAAAAAAAAGTCTATTTTTTTTTTGAAATGGTATACAAAAAGTCTAATTGAATGTGTATGGTTCAATGTTAAAAAAAAAAAGTTGTTTTCATAATGTTAAATTTGTATTTTCCTTTTTAAGTTAGTTTTCTTTTATATGTTTTTTTCCCTCTCCCCTAGTAGTCTTTTCTCCGTGATTAATACATTATTGTTACGTAATGCTAATTCTAATGAAAACTTGCAGAAAGATATTTACATTGAAGTCAAAACTAATTTTTACATTAAAATACAAAAGTTATATGGAAGGTTTTTCACTGAAAAAATCAAAAGTTATAGTTATAACTTTTACCAATGTCTAGAGAAACTAAAAGTTTGATTAGTGTATGATTCAATGTAAAAAGTAAGGTTCAATGTATTACATTTTATTGAAGAATGAGTTGACAAACCTATGTGTCACTGATATATGAATTGGCAAAATTTAATTGGTTGATATTATCCATGTGTCTGTCACTTAATCTTATAACATTACATGTGTCATATCAAGATTTCTTTTCAAATCTTACGTGGCATAAGGAGAATGAGCTTCCCATTTGCTTTGCTTATATATATATATATATATATATAGACTAGGGGATTGCCCGTGCCCGAGGGCACTACCCCAAAAAATACTAAGAATGAATAGTTGACAATAATGGTAGAATTTTGTTGTTCAAAAAAGAAAAAATAGTAGAATTTTGAAAAATGTTCTGACAAAAGTTTTTATTGACGCCTAATTCTGGAATTTAGAAGATATATAAGTTGAATTCAGCAAAAAATCAAAATTACAGAGAGAATTTCTCATTTATTGAATTATAGTGTTAAGATACAAAGTGTAGTAGAAGAGAGAAAGTTGAAAATTTCCCACCAGCCACCATTACCCATTAGAGAAAGAGAGAGAAAGTAGGAGAAAGGGATGGAGGAAGAGGACGGTTCATTTTTGTTATTTGTTGAATAAACCACTACCCATTATTCTCCCCATTATCTCCAAACTTTTGGGAGTTGTAACTATAAGTGGGAGAGATCAAAGGGCTAGGGTTAATTCAATCTAATGGCCTAAAAGACATTTTAAAGTCAACCGTTCTATTTTATAATATAGACTAGGGGATTGCCCGTGCCCGAGGGCACTACCCCAAAAACACGTTTCACCTATTATAATGTCATAAATAAAATGAGTATTTTTATCTACAAACATGAGAGAAAACGAAGACAACATAAATAATTGTATTAAATAATTAAGAACAAAGGAAGCCCCTTTTTATAATTATGATAAAAGGAGTGGGTAGTTAAGTAGTGGGTAGTTAAGCGGGGGTAGGTGAAATCTAATGGCTGAGGTTAATTCAATCTAACGGTCTAAAAGACATTTTAAAGTCAACCGTCCTAATTTATAATATAGACTAGGGGATTGCCCGTGCCCGAGGGTACTACCCCTAAAACACGTTTCACGGCCTATTGTAATGTCATAAATAAAATGAGTATTTTCATCTACAAACGTGGTCAGAAAACGAAGACAACGTAAATAATTGTATTAAATAATCAGGAACAAAAGAAGTTCATTTTTTATAATTATGATAAAGAAGTGGGTAATTAAGTAGTGGGTAGTTAACTGTATGGTAGGTGAGATTTAAGGGCTGTGATTAATTCGATCTAACGGACTAAAAGACATTTTAAAGTCAACCGTCCTAATTTATAATATAGACTAAGGGATTGCCCGTGCCCGAGGGTACTACCCCTAAAACACGTTTCACGGCCTATTGTAATGTCATAAATAAAATGAGTATTTTCATCTACAAACGTGGTCAGAAAACGAAGACAACGTAAATAATTGTATTAAATAATCAGGAACAAAAGAAGTTCATTTTTTATAATTATGATAAAGAAGTGGGTAATTAAGTAGTGGGTAGTTAACTGTATAGTAGGTGAGATTTAAGGGCTGTGATTAATTCGATCTAACGGACTAAAAGACATTTTAAAGTCAACCGTCCTAATTTATAATATAGATGTGGGTAAGGTTTTATGTCCTCCCACTATTTTGGGTTTAAAACCCATAATAATAGTATGCGGAGTTTATACCCCTAACTACAGTGTATGTTCTTTCATGAAAAATATATAAATAAATAAATCTCAACTGTATTTGGAAACAGGATGAAAACACCAAGTAGATGTAGGAGAGTAAAATATAGAATAAATAAGGGGGAGCAAATTATACAGAAACAAACAGAAAAAGGTAGAGTACCTATTTAAGGGCCCAGAAGCGCCCCAGTTATGAAGTCGGCTCGAGCTTTTCCCGCAAACATCTCTATAATTTATAAATCGACGAGCGTATTCAATTCGGCCTCGAAAAATATCTCTCTCTGTCGCAATTATATATACCGATCCTATCTGAAGAAGAGGTGCAGAGGGTAGGGTTCATCACCTTCGATTCAGGTTCAAGAATATTTCTCTGTTTAAATTATGTACCACTAGTGAGTGTTATTCTTAGATCACAAATCAAATCAATGGGCGAATCGTCCAAGTACGGTAGTAGATTGACATACGAGAAGAAGAAATCAAGAACAACAGAGGGTACATGTAAGCGGAGAAAGTTGGAAGAAAGGTTGAGTTGGATAGAAGAGGCTGGTTTCTCAATAGTTGCTGCATCTGATTTGGATCATTCGGCCGCCCACAATTCCGTACCTGTATTGTATATTCGCACGTCCATCAGAGATGCTGGTGAATCGCCATGTCAGTGGTATGCCATTCCTCCCCCACAAGATTTGGAAGTTGCTCAAATAGAACCACCACCTACCAGGAGGACGGAGAAGAAGCATGAGAGGACTCCTCATGTCTCGCCGGTATTTGGTAAGTTGCCTGCGGATGTCCTCCCCAATGGAGTGACCGTAGCTATGTTACCTCGTATCTACTTGATAGGCGGTACCTGCCATGGTCTAGGTGGTCCAAGTAGACAAGTTTTCTCTTATGATATTTCTGCTCCCCATAAAGGTTGGCAGAAACGACCCAGCCTAATATGGGCCAGAGCTTTCCCGTATGCTATTGCACTGGACGGGAAAATCTACGTTTTTGGCGGCATGGTTGATACGTCTCGATATCACATCGTGCCTTATGTTGAGGTTTATGATCCTGAACTTGACAGATGGGAAGCAGTGTTCGGGGGTGGTAGCATGATAGAGGTTGTGTTCCCTGGCCATGTCGTGTTCATGGATCAATATGGAACCAAAAACATTCTGGTTCGCGCTAATTGTGGTGATAGTTTCTACACGTTTAACACATCTGCCAACTCGTTCACCCTGCGGGAGCGTGTAAACTACCGGGGCGAAGCTAGTGCCGCAGTTGATAATATTCTTTACATTTACGATCAAGGCGATATCATGGCTTATGATTTAATCAATGGTGAATGGTTACATGACCCTGTCCAGGGCTTAAGTGAAGGAACCGAGCTTCCTATTTATTATGAGTGTGCTGAGAAACCTGTTCTGCTTCACATTGGCAACAGAAGGCTATGCATAATTTATGCTTACGTGGAAAACTTTAAGGATCCCCAATATTTGATACTTACTTGCTCAATCTTAAGAATGACTCGGCGGACATACAGCGGAAAAGCTACCGTTCATGCATCCTTGGAGTCATTTAGACGCTACATCGTCCCGGGAAGTCGTTTGCATGAGTGCCTCGTTCTCTAGGTCATCATACTTGTTTACATTTGGTTGTAAGTTAGGTTATTTGCAAGCTATATGAATCCATTGAAAATTTGCAAACGCGTGCTAGCTCAGTGGTGGGGCGTTTGAAGTCCCTGCATGAGGTCCCGGGTTCGAACCCGGCTATATGATGTAATTGTAAAAAAAAAGAAAAAAAAAAAAAAGAAATCCAATGAAATTGACTCTCGTTGCTCATTATGAAATATAATTTTGTTGTTTAGTCGATGGTTTGCTCAAAATTGTATTTTGGCTGGGTAACCACTTCATATCATAGATAGTAGATCATTTGATGCAATAACATTTGAATTAGCATATCCCTGAATGTGCATCTAGGTTGAATTGGGATGTTAAGTTACCAGGACTTGCGTGTGGGTGTCATGTTGGTTGTGTATCATAATCAGTTCTCCTAGATGAAGTTTAGGTTTCGACGACTAGGCTAAGAGGTGCCCAAATTTGGGGCATAGGGTAAATGTGATTATCTAACAGATTGTATATATATTCCAAAGATGAAAGATCTTAAAAGAATTTTAGACCGGCTAGTAGAATGCCTCAACTGTGCTTTCTTTGATCCAGAAATATCGTACTCCTCATCGAGCTGCGCAAGGGTCTTCTCGATCTCAAGTTGGAGTACAGTTATATGATCTAAGCCAACCATCAATTCTTTTCTGACCTTCTTGTTCTCTTGCTTCATGTTCAATACTTCACCTCGGAACTCCGCAGCATCGTGAGTTGTGAACTTAATTTCTTCTGCTTCCACCCCTACCTCCAATGCCTTAATTATATCCTCTTCAATGCTGCATAGAGATGAGAATCTGCGTTGCAATTCGTCTTTTAGGAGTCCACTTTGCTCTATCCAGATAACTAGTTCTGCTTGTATCTCACTCATGTGCTTGTAAATTGGTCGAATATCAGATTTTATGTCCATTTAGTTTGAATATATATACTATATTCACATGTTCTATTTTTGTATTTCTCCTAAAGCTACTTCTTTCTATTAATTTGTTTTTTTGGGTTGCACCATGATTTAGGTGAACTTGTGGCATTAGGTGTTTGTTCTTGTAGTTGCGTTGCATTGCATTGCTTTGGAATGGTTTATTGCTGGTGAGTATTGGTTTACTGTTGAGTTCGCAGCCGAGCTTCAAAAAGGACCAGTATTTTTTTTTTTTTTTTTTTTTTTTTTTTTTTTTTTTTTTTGGTCCTGGTTTTGATTGGGTTGTACAAGGCTTTGATGATAGCTTTCCGAAGCTTGCAATTTAGACTGTGATTTGATTTCTTATCTTCGCGGGGCGAATCGGAGGGACGATGATCTCTCTGTTTCGCAGCCATGTTTGTGTCAGCGCAGTCTTTTTGCATTGAAAGATCTGAGTCTTTTTTAAATGTTCCTCTTCTTGAGGATGATCATATGGTTTGCGTGTATGGTGGGCCAAGTCTGAGGTTTACTGTTATGGTCACAGTATTTGCCACCCATCAGGGCCGGCCCATCTGCTAGACAGATTAGGTGCTCGCCTAGGGCCTCCAAGTTCAAGGGGCCCCGTAGTATTTTTCCAAGAGTAGGGGTAATTTCGTAAATTTACAATATAATAAAAATAAAATAAAAAATCGGTAGATGACATTAAGAAGATAAAATTACACATGAATGATAACTGATTTTGATCATGTCCATTATCAAAACTGATCCTAATTTTTAGCATTGAATTAGGGAAGATTTTGTTTCTCAAAAAAAAAACAGAACTAGGAAAGATTTTATTTACCAACGTTCAATTAGTTTGATGGTAACTACAATCAACAATATACCCTAATTTTTAGCATTGAATGGAGGAAGATTTTATCTCTTAAAAATAATTACCAACGTTCATATGCTTTATTTTTCATCTTTTAAAATTTATTTTTCTATATAAATCATCTCCTAATACCTCACAATTACTTCATAGTATCCATCATCTGTAAAATCTCTCACGTATTTCCATCTCCCTCAAACTCTCTGTCACGTCTCTCTCTTCTCCCTCAAACTCTCTGTCACGTCTCTCTCTCCCTCAGGCCTCAACCTCTCAATATCTCTTCACATAAGCTCTATATTCTCAAGGCAAAGGACAAATTTTGAGGTATATTTTGGCTATTTGTAGATTCTGTTTTCTTTTTGTATAGTGTTATTGGTTGCAATTGATTATTTGTTTGTTTCTTTTGTGATATGCAGGCATTCAAAATAAACAGTAAAAGTCGTGTGAAGTCGACAACAAAAATCACATCCAGGTTCCATTGTTTTAATTTTCTCGTTCTATATTATTCGCCATGTCAACTAGAAAGTATCAATCTGGTTGTGAAAAACGAAAAAGAAAAAGAGAAGCAGAAAAGTTTATCGAATCTCAAAAAGGAGCCCTAGATAAATTTATGACAACTAAAATGGTAGACAATATAAATTTAGATGTCAAAAATGAGACTGGGGGTGTTGTAGAACCTGAAATTCATGTAAATGCTCAAAAAGAAAGTTCTACCAATGTTGAAACCCTAAGTGAAAATTTGACTTCTGTTCATGACGTATATCCATTTGAAGTTGAAACTGAAACCCCTTATTTTGAGAAAAATGATAAGTTTGTTGATCACCAAGCTGAGAACCCTGTAGATGTACTTGATCCTGGATCTTGGACAAATATTGATTCAAAAGTAAGAGACCTGGTTGATGAGAGAGGTCCTGTAAAAGTTAGCAACATTGAATTTCCTAAAGATAGCGATGGTAGACATTTTTCTGTTTTAAGTTATATTCGTACTTTGCCTAATGGGGAAAAATATGATAGAAAATGGCTTGTATACTCAAAAAGTGTAGATATGGTTTATTGTTTTTGTTGCAAATTGTTTAGTGTGAAACCCAATTTAGGCAGACTTTTTAACGTGGGAGTTTAACGATTGGAAAAACATGAGCTGCATTTTGAAAGCCCACGAGACTACTAGTGAGCATATTAATAATATGAATAGTTGCATGAATTTAGAGGTAAGACTCCAAAAAAGTGCAACAATTGATCGTTGTGTTCAAGACAACATTAAAAGGGAGAAAGAATATTGGAAGCAAGTATTGAAAAGAATAATTGTTGTTGTCAAAACATTATCTAAGAATAATTTAGCTTTTCGTGGTACAAATGAAAAAGTTCATGAAAACAATAATGGAAATTTTTTGAGTTTTATTGAAATGATTGCGGAATTTGATCCAGTTATGCAAGAACACCTTAGACGCATTCAGAATGGTGAGATTCACAGTCATTATCTCAGTCATAAGATACAAAATGAGTTGGTACATATTTTGGCTTCCGAAATTAAAAGAAGAATCCTTACAAAGATAAAGGAAGCAAAATATTTTTCGATTATACTTGATTGTACTCCGGATACAAGTCACCAAGAACAAATGTCGCTTATTTTGAGATGCATTGATATATCTGTCAGTCCTGTTAAAGTAGAAGAGTTTTTTAGAGATTTTTTAAAAATAGATGTTACAACTGGAAAAAGGCATTTTTGATGAATTGTTAAAAGTTTTGGGAGGTCTCGAACTTGATGTTGACAATATTAGAGGCCAATGTTATGACAATGGTTCAAATATGAAAGGAAAAGAGCAAGGTGTCCAGAGAAGATTATTAAATTTAAATCCTACAGCGTTTTACACTCCTTGTGGTAGTCATAGTCTTAATTTGGTACTTTGTGACATGGCTAATTCTTGTCCTAAAGCTGTATCATTTTTTGGTGTTGTACAACGAATTTACACTTTATTTTCTAGTTCTACAAAGAGGTGGAAAATTTTAACAGATAATGTGAAACATCTAACAGTTAAATCCTTATCACAAACACGGTGGGAGAGTCATATTGAGAGCGTTAGAGCAATCCAAAGTCAGCCAATGGAAATAAGAGATGCTCTACTTGAATTAGCAGAAACGAATGAAGATGCTAGAATAAAAAGTGAAGCTACATGCTTAGCTACATATGCGATGGAGAATTTTGATTTTTTACTTAGCCTTAATATTTGGTTTGAAGTGTTATCTTTTATTAATTGTGTTAGTAAAAAATTACAGTCTGAAAGCATGCATATCGATTCTGCTATATTAGAACTAGAAGGTCTTATGTCATTTTTTGAGAAGTTCAGAAAAAATGGATTCAACTCCATGATGGATGCTACTAAGAAAATTGAATTGGAAATGAACATAGAGCCAAAATTTCGTGAGAAACGTGTTATTCGAAGAAAAAAACAATTCAACGAGAGCTCACACGAAGATGTTACATTATCGCCTGAAAATTCTTTTAAAGTTGACTATTTTATATATATAGTAGATCAGGCTATTTCTTCCATTAAATCTAGATTTGAACAATTTAAGAGTTATCAACAGACTTTTGGATTTCTATTAAATATTGAAACTTTGAAGTTATTAGATGACAAAAGTTTGAGAGAACATTGTATTTCCCTTGAAAATTCTTTATTGCATAACTCAGTGTCAGATATATGTGGTTCTGATATATATTGCGAATTAAAGGTTTTAACAAAAACCTTACCGCCACAAATAAATAAACCTCAAGATGTCCTCAATTACATTAAAGTGATTGAATCTTATCCAAATACCTGCATTTGTTATAGAATAATATTTACTATACCAGTGACTGTTGCCTTTGCAGAAAGAAGTTTTTCAAAATTGAAGCTAATAAAGACATATTTGCGGTCAACCATGTCACAAGAACGCCTAAGTGATTTGGGTCTCTTGTCTATCGAAATAGATATGTTAGAACAGCTTGAGTATGACGATTTGATCAGTAATTTTGCATCTATGAAAGCAAGAAAGGTAGAGTTTTTTTATAAATATTGTAAATTTTTTTTTGTAGTGGGTAAGGTTTTATGTCCCCCCACATATTTTTTACGGGTTAAAAACCCGAATTATTAATAAAAACGTGGGTATGTACCTCCCTACCATTGAGTAGGTTTTTTTATTCACAAACTTATAGTAAAAGGGGCCTCACTTTCAACCCTCGCTAGGGCCCATAAAAGTCTAGGGCCGGCCCTGCCACCCATTCAGTATATTGCAGTACATTTTCACTTCCGAGCATGTCTACTTCATCAAAGATTGGCATGTCTTGCCGCTCCGTCGCTGAGAAAGAAGGCTTCACCCGGCGAGAAGGGGCGGGTGCAAAGTATACCCTCTCTTTCCATCTATTGTAAGGCTATGTCGTTTTTACACCTGCCTTCTATAGTGTCAACGAAGGGGATGCTTCGTTGCCATTCAGTCCCTCAACATCGCCTCCGGTTTGCTAGAGTTCTTCTTCGTCAAGACATGGACTGGGTTTTACTCTAAATTAGGATTTTCGTCTCAGCCCTTTACGAGACAGGAGAACACTGTCATTTGTCTCAGCCTTGCCTGCAGCGGTAAATTACTTTGATTTCTCTAAATTAATACTCTAGATTTTGCTACAGACTTGAAATTTCTACGCACCTGTGTGTGTATGTGTATCCATTCTTCTATCTATCCCATCTCTGTTGGACTAATTGTTTGGAAATCATGGTAGTGTTGTGACTTGTGAATTCGTAGTTTGGAGATAATATCTCATGAAGCATATGTGGAACTGAGAAGGAAATGAGTTGAGGAAGGGTGTTGATATTGCTTAGAAGTATGAGATGGGGTTGAATAATCAGTAATGGCCATTTTGGGGGAATACAGTTATGATGGGGGCGCCATTGCAACTTTTGAAGGGGGACAACTTAGGTTAGGTGCACCCAAAACGTTTCAAACTATCAAAAAACTAATTAATTAAATTTAAACTTAGAGAAGAACAGCTGGAATTGTGGACATACATACGAGACATTAGGTTTTCTTATTTGCTAATGTTTTTAAAAAGTGTGCTATTCAGAGAATATGTTTAACTTTTGGTTTATGAAGTAACTACCCTTCATGCATCCTTGGAGTCATTTAGACGGAAAAACTACCCTTCATGCATCCTTGGAGTCATTTAGACGCTACATCGTCCCGGGAAGTCATTTGAATGAGTGTCTCATTCTCTATGTCAGGCAGATAATGTTTCGAAATTTACCTTCACTAAATCGTGAATCGAATGGAGTCATGAATTGTAAAGATTCTACTTGCAGTATTTTTATGTTAATATAATAAAAATGTTTCATAAAGCTATAAAATTTATTTTTTTTAAGAAAAAGATTATTTCATTCACTGGGTTCAAAACGAACCAACTCATCATCAATACATTACTGTGCCCAAATCCACACTATGGGTTCTTTTAACCGCAAACCAAAACGTGCATGAGCATGAGCTAAGCTATTCGCTGTTCTTGGGCACATTTAAGCTATAACATTGATGAATAAAATATTCATATTTAAAGAAGAATAAAAAACATAAATTATTGGAAAATCGTATTTAAAACTAGTGATTAGAAGTTTGACATATATAAAATGAAAGATAAAGAATAATGAAGATATAAATAGGCATGTTAAGCAAGGAACTACAATTCTACGAGATACCAAGGAGATTGAAAAATCGGAAACTATTAGCCCTGGGATTGAGAAAAATGCACTTGTAATTTAAATCAAATGTATGTGGCAACAAAGACAAAATGCCGGAACTAATGTAGGAGGTATTATTTGTTAGACCTCCAGAGGAATCGTACGAATTAGTCTGAATCGTAAGCTTCGGACTCTTCAATCGGTATTGAATATTTTTTTCTCCATTAAAAATTCATTAAGGGATTTGCACCGTTGTATGAGTGACAAGTCGAATCATAGGATACGAATCGTGAATCGTAAGATTGTGACAGCTAATGCTATAAGTCATCATCAAATTCTAGTTACTTTTTCATGGTTGGTTCTGTTATCAACTCAATAAATTAATTTCTACACAAACCTTTGGTTGTAAGTTACGTACTTGCAAGCTAAATAGATCCGATGAATTAGTTGACTCTTGTTGCTCAATAACGAAATATAGTTTTCTTGTTTAGTTGATGGTCTGTTCAAATTTGGACTTTAGTTCTAACACCCCTTTATACCATATAGATTGTACTTCATCTGTTACCTTAAGTTTTTGTCCAACTTTTATCATCACTTTGACATGGTGATTTGATTAACAAAACGATGCGTGAATTTGATAATCTTTTCATGGTGTTGTAGAGTACACTTCAATTTACAACACCATAAAAAAATTATCAAAGAACCGCTTAGTTTTGCTATCTAAATCAGCAGGTGAAAATGACCTAGGTACGGATGAAAAAGTTGAACCAAAAAATATAGATGAAACTGAAAAAGTCAGCTCATACCAGTCTTCTGATCTTTCTGCTCCACAAAGGTTGGGAGAGACGAACTGACTCTCAGAATTTGCCCTTCTGTAGTTGCACTGGACGGGAAATCTACGCTTTTGGTGGTATGAATCGTATGTATAGAGACAACATCATGCCATATGAAGAGGTTTATGATTCTGAACGTTACTAAGTGGGAAGCAGTGTTCGGGGGTGGTGGTCGCATGGTGCCCTTTGTGTGCCCTGGCAGCCATGTTGTGTTCGTGGACCAATATCGAACCAAACACATTCTTTTTTTTTTTTATATCGTGGGAACCCGCAGCCACTATCTTCAGGTGCGCACTCAGTAAATTCCCGCTCTGTTGCAATAACCTGCAAACCATACTAGAGAGGTAAACTAGCTTGATAAAATCTAGGCTGACAGGCTCGCACTTGTGAAGGCCAATAGGCTGCCCTTGGGTTTTCCCAAAGTTTGAACTTAAGACCTCAAGGCAAATGCCCAAAGTCTTAAGAATGCTCACCCGACCAACTCAACTACACCCCGAAGGGTAACCAAACACATTCTTGTTCGCACTGAATGTAGAGATAGTTTCTACACATGACACAACTGCCAAATTATTCACCCTCCGGGGGAGCGTGGTCTCTTCAATTGTTGTGGGAAAGTTGCTGTGAATTTTAGATAAAAATGTGTTCAGTAAATATTACGTGAAACTTGTGGTGAAATAATGAAATAACAAGTTCGTTTTCGGTCAAATAAATTGTGAACCTCATGTGATATATATATATATATATATATATATATATATATATATATATATATTACGTGTATAAATTCGGTAAAGACTAATATTGAATATTTTCAAAAAAAAATTAGGTTAAAATCGGTTAAAGATAAACTACTCAAAAGTATGTTCCGGAAAAACATCTCCTCCATTGATTTATGAAAATTGTTGTTGGACAGCAAAAACTGTAACGCCCTGAAATTTTTATAGTGCGTCAAACTTTGATAATTTAAAATTTTGAGTCAGTTGTTGAATTTCTTTTTCAGCAGTGCTTGCTGACATCTGTTCATCAGGATATGTCTAGAATGTGAATTCAATTGGGGTAAATATGCAAATATAATAATTGGGGCCAACTTATAACTTCTAAAAAATTGAATATATGGCTGATGCGTGGCCAATCAGATTTCTGGATGTTGTGGGAAATTAAGCAGGTAGCTAAAATCAGTGGGTCAAGTATGGAATTTCTTGAACTCAAATTTTCACATAATTCCATTATTACCCTAACTTTGAGAAAATTGCGCATGTCGCCCCTTGTGCATGAAAGCCACTTGTCAATCTCATTGTGACACCTCAAGAGTGTGGTGGAAGTATTTCAACTTTCTCCTCCACCACCTGCTACATTGGGTGAGAGAAAATTACCCACATCTTCCTCTAATTTCATCTTCTTCGTCATCTCCACCGTAGAACCACCGCCACCCCGCCATGAAATGGAAAAGAGTTGTTACTGGAAGAAGCCCCCAAACCGACGAGCAAAAGGCCTTTGATAATTCGAATGTTGGTGAAGGGACAAGGGACATAACCGGTTTTGATGGTGAGGGACCCTAATTGCCTTTTTGGTTGATTTCTTCTTCTCCGTTCCTTTTTAATATAATTAAGCTTTATTTTGTTGATATCGAAGCTGATGCAAGGTAGGGGAGCCCCAATCAATGCATACAACTCGTCGGAATATCTGAGGCCGCCAAAGTTGGGACCGAGCTCGGCGCCGGAAAGCTTCATGGCCACTAGAGCTTCGGTAAGGCCTTGTTCTTGATGTTTTTACAGTGTTAATCGAAGCAATTTGGTCCTTGCAATGCCCTGAGCATGTTAAAAGCATCTTTGCACTTACAAGTCGCAATTTCGTTAGGTTTGAACTAGTCATCCTGTCATTTTTCTGGTGACGAAGCAGCCCTGTTCCAAGGTCCGGAACTCCTTTGTTGTAAATCCGTTTTGAGTGATTCTTGGCTCTATGGAGACCCTGAACTACCCCCCCCCCCTACAGGTCTCATTTGAATTTTCTCGGTCGATTTCAACTCTAACGTGACCGAATTTGGGCTTGAAGTTGCTTCTCTTCGTGCTTTGGACAACAATGATGTTTTCCTGCAAATTCGTCTCAACTTTGTGACTTAATAGAGAGGCCAAGAATCAACCAATATGAATACAATTCTTGCTATCAGTTCTTGGGATATTTAGGTACAACTATCATCTTAATTTGGTCTCGGGAATCAGTCCCTAGCACCCCTGAATTCTGCGCTACAGTTGGTGTTGCAGATGTTAAAAATAACAAGCTTAAAATTTGGTTAAGTGTGGATTTTTAGGTTGAATCTTGCCAACTTTGTGAGTGGATATCTTGAGATGTATTTAGTAAAATCAAATCATGATTTCTCCATCTTGTAGCTGGTTGTTAGAGCTTCGAATCTTTGTCTTGAGTGAATCACATCACACTTTTATTCTCCTTGAAGCCTTCTTTGAAAATAATGCTCGTATGAACATTGAACTTATCTCTTCTCTCAAGCATTGAGGATAACATGAACAGCTGTTTTCAATTGATCATATCTCCTCGATTATCTATTGAAACTGTTAACTGTTTTCCTCTCTAAAGGCTATAACTAAATACTCCAAATCATCTTCCCCGAGTCTCTTCCTGATTCCTTGTGGATTCTCCTCAAATATAGCTCAAAGTAGCTACGTAACCATAAAACCATTAAGAATTGATTTCAAACTATCAAGTTCTGTCAACCATAACTCTCTGAGTATCCATTGAAACTGCATTATGATTTCTCCTATGAGAAGTTGGCTAATAATACTCTAATCATTCGTACACAAGCATTTCTCATATCCTTGATACATTGCTTAGAAATCAAGTTCAAAGTGACTAGCTTGAAACGGTCTGAATTCTCAATTATATTGCAAGTGTTGGACTGCTGTTTTTTCTCAAATTTGACTAATAATTTCTCCTTGACTTCTTTGAGTTTTTGGAGTACATATATGATTTGGAATCCTCAACCTTCAATTTTCAAAACACACCTCTCAGTTTCTCAAATTGCTTCATTGGACCAGAAACCGAATGTGAAAGTTAACTAGTTGAGAATACCTCTTCTTACCTTTGACTTTCTATTTGACTTATCTGATGACTTAATCGACCAGAGCCCCCTTCTAAAAAAAAATTCATACTCAAATTTCAAGTCGAAGGGTCAAGTTTGATTTTCGGGAAACCCTAGTTCAGTTCAGCTGTCTGGGAGGGGTAAAACAATAATTTCACAATTTCTTAAATCAAAGACTAAGATCATGATGCAGGGCACTCAGTCACAGCTTCATAAGATCTGAATCCAATTATGTGTGAACGGCCTTAAACCTGATTAATCATACTGAAATAGTGACTAAACTGCAATTTAGTCAAACCTCTAGTACTTGAGTGCAAATAACAAGAACCTGAGATTCAAGCCGAAATGGGCAACTATGTGACTAATGAGACTTATGAGACTTGTCAACTAGGCATAACTAAGGGTTTAGAGACAGTCAAGAACTCTACTTATAAGACTGGGACTTTAAGGCAACTATGTGACTAAGGAGAGAGAAAGAGGTTTTTGCTTGTTTTATGATACTAGGAGTTAAAGCATCTCCAAGAGAATGAGTAAATGCACCTTTAGGACAAAAAATGGCCCAAAATACATAAAACACAATTCCAATAGATGGAGCAAAACATTAGGACACTTAAATGGAGGAGCAAAGTGAGGACATACTATTCATGAGGAGCAAAAATTAAACTATTTTATATTCAAAATTTTGATTACCATCTAAAATCTGTTTGTTATGGGTGTAGGTGTGCAAGGCTTGTAATGAGTGGATTATGCTACAAGTTAGATTTTATTTACACTCTTAACTACTAATTTTGGACTCTGTGTTTTTTAACTAAGTATTGTCGTGCTTACATTTTTTATAACTTATCCGTTCACCCCCTAAGAAAATTGTGACTAATCGGTCAACCCGATTTTTATTTAAATAAATATCGTGTGAAACGACCCGGAATCTCGGTTCATGGCTAACGCGACAATCGATAACCAAAAGTAGATTATTAACAATTAAGTTTACATTTCGGTTAAAGTACATAACAAAATATCGATAATAAGTACAATTTAGAACAAAACGTCTGTGATCTACTAAGTGATTTGACTTAAGCTAAACTCCTTCGTCTCGATGCGCGTTCCCATCCCGACCTTGGTTGATGACCTGCGGTTTTAAAATGGCAAAACCCGACGCAATTTTGAAGAAATGATCAGTAAAAACTGAGTAAATACACACTACGACATGTAAAGCAACGATTGGCACGAACGCATGAGTTGAAGCAAATAAAGAGATTTGAAAATCAATTATCAAAAGAGTTGGAACAATTCGGAACATTTATGAGTAACCGCGTAGCGAGAACCATCATCTTTAAAAGATTTATAAACCACAAGTAGTCAATATATTCTTAAACAAGTAGAATATCAACAGTAAACAAGTCCATTTGACCTGATAATGATATTAAATCACAAGTAGCCAAAGATTTTCAAATCATTTGATTAGATTAGGCAATCAAGAGCCACAAACAACATCAATAGAGTAATCAAACTTTCTTTGAATTCCAATTTAACCGTTAAGTTTAGCAGAGGCATGTCTAGAGCCACCAACAGGATCGATGTAGACAGAGGGATCACGAAATAATCACTAAGAGTTCTTTCTAGGGTCTATCAAACCCTATTTCACCCGAGCGTTAAGGGAGCCCATTCGTCAACCCCGCTCATAACATTAGCTAGAAGGCCTTAAGTGTCGACACCCCTATACCGTAGTGACCCTTACAAGTATAAGTAGCACTCTATAGCTCTATAAACCCCTTGGCCTCAATATCTTGATAATTTTGGCTCATCGGGGGCGGATTTGTGAACATTGACGTTCTATCCAATAATAAGAAGCATTGCTTCAATGGTCTTAGCCATAAGAAAATGGAGGATCGATTGGCGCCTCCCATTAATAACAGTACTCTGTACATCGTCCTAAGTCTATTAGAGGCAAGAGATTCTACTAAGCATGTGGAGCGAAGACTATTATTCTGGTCCCCCTACTGTTTCTACTGCAGGGGTAACCATTAAGAAGATGATGCATGCATAAGTTGGTGCTATCGATGCGGTATTTATCATGATAACAGCGAGCCATGCCGAGTTCATCCACCCCAGCTCCTTCAGCAGCCAGAAGAGGATTCACGGACAACTTGGAGCTTTTGTGGGAGATGATAAATTTAAATAGGAAGAAAGTTGAGGAATTGGAGATGACAGTGGCAAGGTTATCATATTCACAAGAGCCCCAAGAGGAGGCCATGCCACACATTGAGACTCAAGCCGATCCTCCATCACCACCACCACAAGAGAATGCGCCACGAGCTACAGTTGTCGAAGAAGAGGCGCTTGAGCCGAGCGAAGGATGCAGTGTCCATAAACCAGTTTTGGACTTTGCCATTTACGAGGACTCTGACCCTGATTCAGAATGGGGTGGACCTGTGTGTCCAAGACGGGAGGACCAACCGTATTGCGAGCTAAAACCTCCGGCTCACATCCTTGGCATGAGTGGGAAGACACCGGTATTGGAAGAATGTGGTGTGCTGATGAAGAAGTTGATGAAGCACTTGTTCCCCATACCTATTGAGGTAAAATCCCCTACTCATAATTTTGAAGAATTCTCCATATCTCATACTTCCTCCATTTCTTCTCTTTCTCTATGCTTTGACTTTTTGACTCGTATTTGGGTCACTTTGACCGGGTGATTTTGATCGCAAAACGATACAACATTTTGATAATTATTCACCATGTTATAGAACAACTTTTACTATACAACACCATGAAAAAAATGTCAAAATATTAGATCGTTTTTCCATCCAAATCATCGGGTCAAAGTGATCCCGTGAATAGTGAAAAAAGTCCGAACATAGAGAAAGAGAAGAAACGGAGGAAGTGTTAATAAAGTCTGTGATGAGTTGGAAAGAATAGTGTATGGAAATTCTTATGCGGAAGAGCATCATGAGAAACTTTCAATTTCTTGTCATATTGGCTATTCTATTAATGATCTACACGCCATAGTCAAGAAATTTGAAACCAACAAGTGCGGGGTGTGAATGAATTACATGTCCTAAATGAAGAGCATCGAGAGCAAAAGAGGTATTATTGGGATGTGTTCATGGAGAGAGGATCATACAAGCCCGTTAGTAATTTGTGGAAGTTAATCAAGAAGATAAACTGCAAGATTAAAAGATTTAGCTTCCACAACTCTCCACCATCGTCAAAGCACAAGGGTGCACTTGAGAAGAAAGTATTAGAGAAGAGATGGTGGAAGAAGAAGAAGTGGAAGGATAAAGCTGCCTCCACGATCCTTTTCATTTGAGGTAAGGGGGTCGGGGTTGTCGACCTTAAATTACAAGCGCTTCTTGGGAGGCAACCCAATGTAGAGTAGGATGTTATTTTCTTTATTTCTGTTTAGTTCTCCATAATTGATTTTGAGAGGTGAGAGAGAGAGGATGATGAGTAACCAAGTGTTTGCAGGTGATTTTTAGCGAAAATTCTACCCCTGTGTGCCACAGCACATTTGACCCACATGGGGGACTCGTGAGGAAGTTGGGGATTTTTCGTGCGCATTGCCCGCAGTATGGAGCAATCTACCCCAGTGTGTGAGGCATGCACGACCTTAACTGAGCTACATTGTAGCATGTTGTAGCTTGGGGATTGCTCAGGTGATCTTCATCGGCGCGAAATTGTAAACGGTCCACAAGACTCCTTCTTGTTGTAGTTTCGTGGACACGGTGTCCATGTAGGTCCGGGCAACACAGGTATCTCTAACTCTCTCAGCTTCTACGTTTATGCAATAGTTGTTGAGATCCACCGTCTACACATTTAAGCGAGGAAAACTCCTAGTTGATCTCTTAATTCGTTGAGGACAACGAATCGCTTAAATGTGGGGGTGGGGGGGGGTGTTTGTTCTAATTTCGCTAGCCATGCTTTGTCTAGCATTAACCTTGTTACATGTAATTTGTGTAGTATTGTGTTAATTTGGTTAGTGTAGGGTGTTAGTGTCGTATTTTGCTGGTTTTAAATTTATGCATTGTTAGCACGTTTACTTTATTGATACCCCGACCCAAAACTTGTGGTTAATCGAGTTTCCCAGTTACATATAGAGTTTATGAAAATATGATAAAATTAAAAAAACATAAAAACATAAAAAAATATAAAAAAATAGAAAATCCATAAAAATTTAAAAAATTTGAGTTAAGGGAAATTGATGAAGCTTGAAACTAGAGAGAGAGCTCAGTGAAAGAGTCTCAATGAATAGGAAGCACCGTAGTAGGGAAAATCTTACTTTTTAGTATTTTAAGCACCGGCTTCACGAAAGGAAGTCCCGGGTATTTAGGTAAAAGTGGAATGTAGATTGTAGGCATACCTTTAGTTCCTATATTGTGCTAGGCGGATTTAGTTCTAAGGAGTTGAATATCTGTTTTCACTGGAATCTTGTGGCCTCTTGAAAAGTGGGGTGGACCATCGTGTAGAGTTAGTTTCATGTGGTATGTTGCTCTATTCCTAAGTGAAGTTATGGAGTGTACACCACCATCCCTTACGGCGGTTTCAAGAGCTAACCGAAAAAGCCCACACTTAGTTGCTCTACCTGCACGACTGAAAATAAAAGGAAGAGAATGAAAAACAAATGAAAATCTTCTCTTGGATTAGATACGGTGAACAGCCTAATGTTCCCCCGTTTGCGTGGAGAATTTAGATTCAAACCAATTAGAGTGTCTAAGAAAAATTAAAGTCAAGCCGTATTACACGGAGTTGTGTCTCCCATCACTGGGACAATTTGCATTCTATGCAATAATGGCTAAGAGGGTCTAAAAAACTCATATGACTTGGCGACGAAAGACTAGCATAGGAATAAGGGTACCAAGACCCTCTGAGCTAAAGGACGTGCCCGTATTTGAATTGAGTTTGGTTGATGTTTTGGGACCCCTTAGTGAGCTTGTGCGCATGATCATTGTATTTTCAATTCATTGCTGCGGTTGTATGAATTGCAAAAGAGACTTGTGAGAGTTTGATAATTCTGGTTCGTGATAGCGAGATTGCCCATCTCATATGAAAAAGAAAAAATGTGCGTTGTTTTGATTCTTTCATTTTTCTATAATCTAGTTGAATTGTATAGTCATGTAGATTACATTCTGTGTGTGTGTTGTGTGTGTCACATGGGTAGTAAAGTTTTATGCAATTCGGTGGATTAAAACGTAGAGTATGGTTTGATTTCGCTCGGGCCGCGCAAAAAGGTAGTGTGGGGGATTTGATAACTCTCTATTAGATTTATATGTCTTGCACGTTTTGTATCGTTTTGCGTGATTTCCGGGTTGATAATCTTAGTCTTACACTATGATTAGAGAGAAAACATATAAGTTCAGCTCTAGGCGTTAGTTTTTTAATCCTAGTGTTTCTTGTATGATTTTATATATTTTTATTTGGTTTGATCGCACGGGTTGTGTTTCGTGTTGTTTTGTTAGGAAACGGAGCTTACGAGATGAAGCGGAGAAGGAAAAACGCGCGTTTGAGATCTTTCGGGAGCTAAAACCGAGAAGAAATCAACAAAGAAATGGTGAAAAGGCATGGAGAGGGGAGGCAAGTTTCATTTGATCAAGTTTTTGTAATGACACTTTGCATCATTTTGATATACCAAGTTATAGGGTGGGTGAAAAAGTCAAATTAGAGAAAGAAAAGAAACAGAGGGGGAATTGGATAAATACTAGTCTGTGAAATGCTCTTTGAGTAATGCACTTGGCTGAATTGGTCTTTGAAAAATACCCTTCAATTTAAACACTAGGTAACAACTGTTGTTAGCAGGCAAGCAAGTGGGTAGGGTCTACAAAGGGTATCTCTCGTCTCCAAACACAGGGTATCTCTCGTTCGCTTCTCTCTCTCTCGTCTCCAAACACAGGGTATCTCTCGTCTGCATCTCTCTCTCGTCTCCAAACAAACGGAATCTCTCGTCTCCATCTCTCTCGTCTCCAAACAGTGTATCTCTCGTACCAAAAAGCAAGTTATGACATGTGGAGATTTGTTAAATGACTCTGCTACCCTTGTCACCTCAAAACAAACCCTAAAAACGTGTACTCTCTCTCTCTCCAACATTGAATTGTTTCTATCTATCTCAACCTACCAAATACAGTTGAATTCACTCCAACTATAAACTTTATAAATGTATACCTTAAGCTCCTCAAGAATATGGCTCATTTGTCACTCTCATTGGCTCAAGTTCTCCCATAGAAGTCTCCCATTTGTTTGTACAAGTCTTTCTCTTTCCCTACTTTTGTTCTTCAGCTACGGTAAAATTTAAAACTCTCATCTATGTGCTTTTTTCCTTGTTATATGTTGATCACAGTACTCTAAAATGTATGGTATTCTCATTTTTTGCTTTCATCCTTATAATATGTTCATCACATTACTATAAAATGTAGGCTATGTTCGTTATATTGCTTTTTTGTTCCTCATTCAGAGTTTGATGTGTGTTGTTGTATGTGGAGAGACTTGGACGAGTAGATTCATTCTGTCTGTCTTCTCATAAGACTGAGACGAGAATTATGCTCGTACCAGTCTATCACATGCACAATTGGGAAGAGCAAGACCTGCCAAGCTGGGACGAGTAATCTCTCGTCTGGCATTTAAATCACAGACGAGAGATGACTCGTCCCAGTCTGGCATGTGATAAACTAGTACGAGTAAGATACTCGTCTCTGTCTTTTCTGAGAAGACAGAGACGAGCATACCGTAAACCCCAAACCCTGAATTCCTCTTATCTCTCATCATGAAAAAATGGTATTCAATATTGTTAAAATTTTTAATTGTAAGTCCTAAACCATATAATCATGTAATCTAAACTATAAACTCAAAATCCTATCATCATCATCTCATAATCATGTAAAGCCTAAACCTTATACATACCATTAAACCATATATCATCTAACCAAAATCCTACATTTGTAGACACTAAACACTAGAACCAACTAAGTATCATTCCTATAGCCACTAAAAGTGTTATTGAATCATGTTAACCCATCAGATCAATAAACCAACAACACACGTAAAGCTCTAACCCTAAACCCTAAGGAATGTAAACCCCTAAACCCTAGATCATAAAACCTAAAATCCAAAAATTGCTGACACTAAACACTAGAACATCTAAGTATCATGACTATGGCTACTTAAATTATTATTAAATAATATTAATCCCCCTCAGATCACTAAACCTGAATCCCTAAATAATTGATCATCTTAACTAAACCCTAATTTTTGTACACTTCAGTATCATTACTAAATCCAAGACTGGGACGAGTTTGTGCTCGTCTCAGTTGGAAATACCAGACGAGGTCATAACTCGTCCCAGTGTTGGCGGTCCTTCTCGTCCCTGACACAAGTAAAGAGCATTCCATAATGACTCACTAAGACTAGGACGAGTGTGTGCTCGTCCCAGTCTGAATTAGCAGTTATCACTCGTCCCAGTGGGGGTAGTCCTTCTCGTTTTTGTCTTCTCGGACAAAAGTAAAGAACATTCTGTTACTCATTAGATGGCGGGGTATGGTGAGAGAAACACCTTTTTTACTTTCTCAGACCAAACCCTAATATCATCCGAACCCTAAAATCATTCTCTCTCTCCCTAAACACTAAATAAGAAAATCATCTAAACCATAAACAGTAAACTCTAAAATCATCTAACCAATGTGCTATATTGACATGTAGAAATGGTGAGAAAATTGATGTTCCGTGCTGTTTATAATGGTGAAGAGACGCGTGCCGAAGGTAGACACATATACATAGGTCAGGCAGTGAACAATGAAATTTTTAAGATAATCCAAGGCATTACCGTCGAATCTTTAGAGCATGAAGTTCCGGTTAGAATGGATACAGATTGTCCGCTTACCAAAAAGGTGGTCTTGTGTTATCATTTCCAATTTCCAGATGCTAACTTGATCGAGCCTAATATACTCACTAAAGATTAATAAATCAAAGATATCTTTGATACTACGGAAATTGGAACTATTGTAACCATGTACGTCACGTTAAAGGATTTGGTGGATCAACCATACATAAATGCTGACTTGGTGACCAGGATTTGGTGGATCAAAGTGAAAACCTTAAAAATCAGTTGGTTCCTTTGATCCGCCCCCCACATACCGTGAAGATTACTTTCAGGATGTCGAGATACTCGCCGAGGATCATGACAAAGACAGGGTAGCATATAATGCAATAGATCTCACTCCATCTTCTTCGGTTCACTGTAACGACATGGTGCAACTAGCTGACAAAGATATGGTTGGCACTCATGAATCAATGGAGAAAACTAATCTTGCATTGGCCACTGTTGCGGTAGACTGTTCAGGGAGTCGTGGACAGACTAGTGAGGGAAGCGGTCTGGAAATAGAGATGAAAGGTTTGTATACTGGTAAGGCGTTTTCCCACCATATCAGAAAGGTTGCTGGTGCAAAGAAATGGACTTTTTACGTTCATAAGCGAGACCAGACTCGATTTATAATGCGCTGCTTGAATGCTGAATGCAAGTGGAAGGTTGGGCGTACAAGAATAAAGATTTCGTGCACTACCTGGTGAGGAAACATAACCCCATTCACACATGTACCGCAAGCAGCGTAGATGGGAAGCACCGTTACATTAATTGCGAGGTTGTCGCGCTGGAATTGCTGTGAATGATGGGGCAATCAAAAAATACACCCACAATCAGTGAAGTATAGAACATCGCCTTAGATCTAGGAAGTAAAATATCATATTGGGGGCGTTTATGAATTTCAAAGGGCCAAACAGATGATCGAGGGTACTCGTGCTCAAAATTACGCCTATCTACCCGCGTTCATGTATTTTTGTGAAATCTTAAACCCTGGTACTTTATGGGATATGGGAGTGGACAAATATTATGTTTTCATGTACTGCTTCCTTGCGTTTGGCGCACAAATTCAGGGGATACCGTATATGCGACCCGTAATTGTCATCGATATGTCGCACATGAAGAAAGAACTACTGCAATTGGCGTATGCACAATGGTTGATAGTGACAAAAATTGCTATCCCATTGCATGGGGACTAGCCCCTGCATGGACTTAGTTCTTAATCAAACTGAGCTCAATTGACAAGGATCACGAAGAGTTGACGTTCGTTTTAGATCAGCACTAGGCTATCATTCAATCAAGGCGGTGTACCCCTTATCCAACCACATCAACTACTATTACCATTTGAAAATGAGCGCTCTGTCGCATTACAATACCCAAAAGTGGGTGCCTCATTACCACGATGCGGCATATACATTTGATAGGGTGGCCTGTGAGTCACATCTGACAGACATGGGTATTGAGTGCGACCGTGAAAACAGCATTAAAAAAAAGTCCGTCGACGTTACTTACGGGATGTCGGTCTAGAGAAATGGGCAAGGTCGTATTGCAAAACCGCATAGTTTGAGATGCATACATCCAACCATGCAGAGTCTATTAACTCGTCCCTGCTAGCGCCGCGGTCTGACAAAGCTCTTACAATGTTCTCCCAAATATGTGACCAACAAATCGACTGGCACCTCACAGAACGAAACCTGGCTATTGACATGGGAAACTCCCACTTGACTGCAAATGGGAAAAAAGAATGTTGAGCCGCGCTGTAAACTGTATAGATTTTCGCGTGCGACCAATTATAGAGTCTCTGTATGAAGTCCGCGATAATGATCTGAAAACTCATACAGTGGAATTCAAACCAGGACATTGCCTCGGAACCTGCACGTGTGGAAATTACCAACGTATGTCGTTCCCGTGTGTACATGTGTGTTCTTGTGCAACAAAACTGAGGAAACTTGGTTGTTGCGATGTCGACCACGATATGGAGGTCATGTACGACCATACTAGCGTGTTCTATTCACTGGACTACTACAAAAAGGCTTATGCAGGTACAATTAAGACTCCTCCCACCCCAGCAACGTGGGCACAAGCGAAGTACCTGCACACATAAGAAACTGTCTCCCACTTCCACCGAAGAAAGTGGTAACAGTTGGGAGGGACCAGGAGAAAAGACACAAGACAATGGTCGAAACCGTGCGTGAAAAGAAGCAAGGAACGGGAACGTACGGATGTAGCCTTTGCCATGTAAAAGGGCATACGATAAATATTTGCCCTCAAATGAAACATATATATTGTGATAGAAGCCGTTGTTCGTTCTTTGTAATCGCACGCTTGCAACTTCTTCCGATGATTGCGTAGTCAATATATCTTTTGTTTCTACCATTTTCACTTTTTTTTTTTAAAAAAAAAAGTATGTAAATTATTACATTTTTTAAATTTATCCAAATTATTACATTTTATACAAATAATGCAAATCATGACAGCTTTGAAATGTATCCAAATCGTTACATTTTTCTAGAACACATGTAATAATTTGGATACATTTTCAATGTATCTAGAAAATGTACCCAACTTATTATATTTTGAAACATGCAAAACTTAAATACATACGTGCTCAAGAACCTGTAAAATGCTCCTCCCGTCTCTTCATCTACCCACTATTTCTACATCTATAAAGCCACTGATGTATTCTTCAAACTCATCCTATCAGAAATGGCAAAGAACAGCCCACCAAAGGACTGGGAAGTCCACCTAAGTGATGATGAGGACAAAACCGAGGAGGAAAAATCTGAAGAATCTGAACACAAAGATGAAAAATTACCTTTATTTGTGGCTAAATGGGGTTCGGAAACAACTCAATACTCAGATTGATGGAGAAGAAGAATATGAAAAAGACACGGCGGCTTACTTTGGTTCACCGGAGAAGACGCCATCGAAGAAAAGAAAGAGAGCCGACTACAGTAGTGATGAGGAATGGAGTTCCGATGAAATGTAATCTCTTTTTCAAGTTTTAATTTCAAATTCCTTTTTCTCCACTTTTCGATCATTTTTAATTGTTGACTGTTCATCTTCTTCAGTTTGGGGGAAAATAGTGTCCGTGTCAGACGAGCAATTGACTCGTCCCTGTATTTCTTGCTAATCTCAGTCTCAGTGTTATAATATACTGAGACGAGGTTAACTCTCGTACCAGTTTATACGATTAAATAAAATTGGGACGAGAATAAACTGGGACGAGTAATACTGGGACGAGCAATGAAATCTCACGTCCCAGTCGTTAAGAAGAGAGAAGAGAGAGTTTTGTTTTAAAAAGAAGGTTAATTAAGAGAAAATTGAGTTAGTTACACTTGTTAACCTAAAGTGAGGTCAACAAGTAAACATAAGTGAGAGGAGGGTATTTTTCAAAGACCAATTCGCCAGACGGGTAGCATGCCAAGTCTTTCAGAAACACAATGGTATTTCTTTTTTTCGCTCTCTTTCCATCCTGTATCTCTATCTAAATTACAAACAGATCCCAGCTCGATTAACATATGCAGATGGATCACTGAAAATAAAGAGTAGAGTAATGAATGGGGATCTATTTTGGCAGAGCTTCGATTCCTCATAATCGATTGTTTGCACAGCAAAGTCCCGAACGAATCAGCTCATGAGATGGCAACAAAAGGTCTCGAAGGCAAAGAGGTTTTGGTCTACTGGGTTTCTCCGCCGACATTCCTGCTACCGGCGCTTCACAGAGATGAAAATCACTTGAGTAGATAGCATAAGGTCTATAGATGAGCTGTTTAGTCATTAACTTTGTTGGATCTGTTTCGTAATGTTTTATTTTGGGCTTTGTGTTTTATTGTATCATGTGGGTAAGGTTTTATGTCCTCCCACTATTTTGGGTTGGAAACCCATAGTAATAGTATGCGGAGTTTATACCACCTAACTACATGGTATGTTCTTTCATGAAAAATAAATAAAAAATCCCAGCTGTATTTGGAAACAGGATGAAAACACCAAGTAGATGTAGGAGAGTAAAATATAGAATAAATAAGGGGGAGCAAATTATACAAAAACAAAAAGGAAAAGGGAGAGTACCTATTTAAGGGCCCAGAAGCGCCCCAGTTATGAAGTCGGCTCGAGCTTTTCCCGCAAACATCTCTATAATTTATAAATCGACGAGCGTATTCAATTCGGCCTCGAAAAATATCTCTCTCTTTCGCAATTATTTATAAACCCTACACTGTGCAGAGGGTAGGGACCTTCGATTCAGGTTCAAGAATATTTCTCTGTTTAAATTATGTACCACTAGTGAGTGTTATTCTTAGATCAAATCAAATCAATGGGCGAATCGTCCAAGTACGGTAGTAGATTGACATACGAGAAGAAGAAATCAGGAACAACAGAGGGTAGATGTAAGCGGAGAAAGTTGGAAGAAAGGTTGAGTTGGATAGAAGAGGCTGGTTTCTCAATAGTTGCAGCATCTGATTTGGATCATTCGGCCGCCTACAATTCCGTGGTACCTGTATTGTATATTCGCACGTCCATCAGAGATGCTGGTAAATCGCCATGTCAGTGGTATGCCATTCCTCTCCCACAAGATTTGGAAGTTGCTAAAAAGAAACCACCACCTACGAGGAAGCATGAGAGGACTCCTCATGTCTCGCCGGTATTTGGTAAGTTGCCTGCGGATGTCCTCCCCAATGGCGTGACCGTAGCTATGTTACCTCATATCTACTTGATAGGCGGTACCTGCAATGGTCTAGGTGGTCCAAGTAGACAAGTTTTCTCTTATGATATTTCCGTTCCCCATAAAGGTTGGGAGAAACGACCCAGCCTAATATGGGCCAGAGCTTTCCCGTATGCTGTTGCACTGGACGGGAAAATCTACGTCTTTGGCGGCATGGTTGATACGTCTCGATATGACGTCGTGCCTTATGCCGAGGTTTATGATCCTGAACTTGACAGATGGGAAGCAGTGTTCGGGGGTGGTAGCATGATAGAGGTTGTGTTCCCTGGCCATGTTGTGTTCATGGATCAATATGGAACCAAAAACATTCTGGTTCGCGCTAATTGTGGTGATAGTTTCTACACATATAACACATCTGCCAACTCGTTCACACTGCGGGAACGTGTAAACTACCGGGGCGAAGCTAGTGCCGCAGTTGATAATATTCTTTACATTTACGATCAAGGCGATATCATTGCTTATGATTTAATCAATGGTGACTGGTTTGATGACCCTGTCCATGGCTTAAGTGAAGGAACCGAGCTTCCTATTTATTATGAGTGCGCTGAGAAACCTGTTCTGCTTCACATTGGCAATAGAAGGCTATGCATAATTTATGCTGACGTGGACAATTTTAAGGATCCCAAAGATTTGATACTTACTTGCTCAATCTTAAGAATGACTCGGCGGACGTACAGCGGAAAAGCTACCCTTCATGCATCCTTGGAGTCATTTAGACGCTACTTCGTCCCGGGAAGTCGTTTGCATGAGTGCCTCGTTCTCTAGGTCATCATACTTGTTTACATTTGGTTGTAAGTTAGGTTATTTGCAAGCTATATGAATCCATTGAAAATTTGCAAACGGGTGCTAGCTCAGTGGTGGAGCGTTTGAAGCCCCTGCATGAGGTCCCGGGTTCGAACCCGGCTATATGATGTAATTGTAAAAAAAAGAAAAAAAAAAAGAAAGAAATCCAATGAAATTGACTCTCGTTTCTCATTATGAAATATAATTTTGTTGTTTAGTCGATGGTTTGCTCAAAATTGTATTTTGGCTGGGGTACCACTTCATATCATAGATTGTAGATCATTTGATGCAATAACATTTGAATTAGCATATCCCTGAATGTGCATGTGGGTGTCATGTTGGTTGTGTATCATAATCAGTTTTCCTAGATGAAGTTTAGGTTTCGAGACTAGGCTAAGAGGGGCCCAAATTTGGGGCATATGGGTGGAGATATAGGGTAAATGTGATTATTTTACAGATTGTATATATATTCCAAAGATGAAAGATCTTAAAGGAATTTTAGACCGGCTAGTAGAATGCCTCAACTGTGCTTTCTTTGATCCAGAAATATCGTACTCCTCATCGAGCTGTGCAAGGGTCCTCTCGGTCTCAAGTTGGAGCACAGTTATATGATCTAAGCCTCCCATCAATTCTTTTCTGACCTTCTTGTTCTCTTGCTTCATGTTCAATACTTCACCTCGGAACTTCGCAGCCTCGTGAGTTGTGAACTTCATTTCTTCTGCTTCCGCCCCTACCTCCAAGGCCTTAATTATATCCTCTTCAATGCTGCATAGAGATGAGAATCTGCGTTGCAATTCGTCTTTTAGGAGTCCACTTTGCTCTATCCAGATAACTAGTTCTGCTTGTATATCTCACTCATGTGCTTGTAAATTGGTCGAATATCAGATTTTATGTCCATTTAGTATGAATATATATAATACATTCGCATGTTCTATTTTTGTATTTCTCCTAAAGCTACTACTTTATATTAATTTGTTTTTTGGGGTTGCACCGTGATTTAGGTGAACTTGTGGCATTAGGTGTTTGTTCTTGTAGTTGCATTGCATTGTTTTGGAATGGTTTACTGCTGGTGATTGGTTTACAGTTGAGTTCGCAGCCGAGCTTCAAAAAGGATCAGTATTGCTTTTTTTTTTTTGTTTGTAGGTCCTGGTTTTGATTGGGTTGTACAAGGCTGTGATGATAGCTCTCTGAAGCTTGCAATTTGGACTGTGATTTGATTTCTTATCTTGGCGGGGCGAATCCGAGGGATGATGATCTCTCCGTTTTGCAGCCATGTTTGTGCCAGCACAGTCTTTTTTACATTGAAAGATCTGAGCCTTTTTTAAATGTTCCCCTTCTTGAGGATGGTCATATGGTTTGAGTGTATGGTGGGCCAAGTCTGAGGTTTACTGTTAAGGTCACTGTATTTGCCACCCATTCAGTATATTGCTGTACCTTTTCACTTTCGAGCATGGCTACTGCATCAAAGATTGGCATGTCTTGCCGCTCCGTCGCTGAGATAGAAGGCTTCACCCGGCGAGAAGGGGCGGGTGCAAAGTATACCCTCTCTTTCCATCTATTGTAAGGCTAGGTCTTTTTTACACCTGCCTTCTATAGTGTCAACGAGGGGATGCTTCGTTGCCATTGCAGTCTCTCAACGTCGGCTCTGGTTTGCTAGAGTTCTTCTTCGTCAAGACATGGACTGGGTTTTATTCTAAATTAGGGTTTTCGTCTCAGCCCTTTACGAGACAGTAGAACACTGTCATTCAAACTTGCGTGGTCATTCGTCTCAGCCTCACCTGTAGCGGTAAATTACTTTGCTACAGACTTGACATTTCCACTTACCTGTGTGTGTATGTGTATCCAATCTTCTATCTATCCCGTCTCTGTTGGACCAATTGTGTGGAAATCATGGTAGTGTTGTGACTTGTGAACTCGTAGTTTGGAGACAATATCTCATGAAGCATATGTGGAACTGAAAAGGATATGAATTGAGGAAGGGTGTTGATATTGCTTAGAAGTTATAAATGAGATGGGGTTGAATAATCAGTAATGGCCATTTTGGGGGAATACCGTTATGATGGGGGCGCCATTGCAACTTTTGATGGGGGACAACTTAGGTTAGGTGCACCCAAAATGTTTCAAACTATTAAAAACTAATTAATGAAATTTAAACTTAGAGAAGAACAGCTAGAATTGTGGACATACATATGAGACATTAGGTTTTCTTATTTGCTAATGTTTTTAAAGAGTGTGCTATTCAGAGAATATATTCACTTTTGGTTTATGAAGTGAACTTCTCAAGCTTAGTACACTATCATATCGTGAGTACAACCATTATGCTGGGTGATATCTTGAATTGAATTGCTTCCCTTGGAGCTGTTAGTTCAGCTATCCTGCTCATAGTGGCGGATCTTTCAGGGATTAACGTGGCAAAGCTCGAATATTCTGCTTCCAGATTACCCATTGTCAAAAGCAAAGAAGAAAAAACTTTGTGTTTGTATGAGTTATGTTACATGAGGTTAAGTGTTGCCTTCATTGGGTTATTGGGATTAGTAGAGGAAAATAAATGTTCTTGTCACTGGGTTTTGGTGTACTTTGAGATGCCGTGGGAAGTCGAAAATTGATCTGGTGAACTTCTTTCTGGCCGACTTTCGTTCTGTTGATGAGCAATGGTAGTTGGGCTATAGTGAGTTTTGTTGGCATTTTTTGTGGGAAATTAACTCAGCAACCGGTGCTGTACGCACACTATGTGAGAGGCTGTGGTGATAGTTTTCTAAACTATGCAATTTTTGCTACGATATGATATATGTTTTGGCAAGGCAACTAAGAAAGAGAATAATATCTCTGTTGCAGCCATTGCACTGTCACCGTAGTGTGTCTGCATTCATAGATCTGAACCTCGTGGGAAAACATATCTATTGTACCGCTTTTGCCTGAAAAAAAAAGTATTTGAATCTGATCTTGGAATGGAGTAGGTGGTAGTATTAAGTTGCTGTAATCTCAACAAGTGGAACCTTCAGTTGTTCTTGAAAAACATGCTGCACAAATTAGAGATTCCGTTTTTACTCCATTTCTTTTGGTTGCGGGATGAGGAGGATGTTGAAAAATTAAGTCAGCAAAAAGAGATGCAGATCAGACGATGGGTACACCACTAAATGCTCCTTGCTTTACACCTAAAGGACTCGGAATGGTGATAAACCAGCAAATGTAAGTCTTCAACTGATATAGCAAGCTGAAATCAATATAATATAGACATTTTGAAAATTTGCAGAAATGTGTCCAGTTATTCACCCTCAGGTGATACTGATTACATGTGCCCATTTCAAGCTGATAATGATGGTTCATGAATAGAATTAAAGAGTCCAGTCTATGCAAATACGTTTGAGTTTCTAAATTACTTGAAATTCGATTTGTTTGATTCAGTAGGGAACAAATATCACTGTCGGTGATGCTGATTGCTTTGACAGTGAGATGTTTGAATGGACACGCCCAACAAACTATCATGGGGAGGTAAGAGTTTAGCCTATAGAGTTGGAAATTAGTATCAGTATGTGATTTTGACTGTTGGATCTCTCTTTTTTTGGTAGTGACCATTAAAGGAGATGACCCGAATGCAATGATTCCTGGACTGATGGTAGCTGGTGAAGCTTTCTGTGCTTCAGTTCATGGTGCCAATCGCCTTGGCGCAAATTCCCTTCTTGACATTGTTGATTTTGCCTGTGCTTGTGCGAACAGGGTTGCAGAGATCCAACGGCTAGGTAAGAAGTTGATACCTACTTTTATAATCAATTGTTTTGCAACTGCAGCATAAGACTTAAAAGGCATATGCTTGCTATTCTGCAGGGCAGAAACAGAAACCTTTGGAAACTGATGCTGGTGAGAAAACCACCGCATGGTTGGACAAGCTGAGCTATGCTAAAGGTTCTACTCCAACTCCAAAAATGGGGTTGAATATGCAACAGATAATGCAAAACAATGCTGCTGTATTCGGCACTCAAAGAAACATTGGAGGAAGGTATGTGTTATGCACCGTCATACCACACACATTGTTTTTACTCTATCTAGAATTAATAATCTATTAAAGAAACAAATGATGTGTCCCACACGAGACACATTAGATTGGTCATCTCCATTGGTTACGCGTAGATTGTGTTAGGGTTATTTATGTTTTGGCTTCTTGTAGGTTGCAAGGTAATTGATCAGGCATGAGTTTAAAGATCAAAGTTTGATATGATCAAATGCTGTTGTATTTAGTTTTATTACTTTTTTTTTTTTTGGTAAAACAAGGAGTGTACAAGAAACACTAAACAACCATCCTCACAGAACCAAGACCAGCACAATCAAATTGCAACAAGTCTTGGTATTCTGGAGGAGGAGAAAACAAAAACAGCTTATCAAAATGATCGTGACTACTCCTAGCAGCTAACATATCAGCTACTGAATTACTCTCCCTCCAAATATGATTTAAAGAACTAGCCGTTATATGCAACAATTCTCTGATTTTGCAAATCATCCCCCACAACATGTGCTGGTCTGTACCTTTCTTGATCAGCTCCACAGCAGTTAAAGAGTCACTTTCCACCATACAATTGCAGTCATTAAACTCATGAATAGCTATAAGCCCCTCCAAAATAGCCCATAACTCACCCTGAAGCACAGAACCCACACAAATGTTCCTTTGCAAACCCCAACTCCAAGAGCCCCAGCTGTCTCTGCAAACAACACCCACTGAAGCAGCAGTACCATCCAGTTTAAAAGAACAATCAACATTAATTTTTAACACACCCTCAGGAGGAGCCATCCATTTAACTAGAACTGGACAAGGGATGATGGCTGCAGGAGAGAATAACAGATCTTGACCAATTCTTCTGCAATAACTGTAAATAAACCCCACCATATCCAGAGGGGTTTTGAAGTTCTCATCATGAGTCTTGAGATTATGCCAAAGCCAAGCAAAACTCACTGTGGTGGTGAAAGTAAGAGGCCAATCTAGTAAAGCATTAGCACCCCAATTGGCTTTGAGATTCTGATCAACCCAATCAACCACATTAGAAGCAAAAAACTTATCCCAATGAGAAGGATGAACCAGCTTCTTCCAAAGATCAAAAATCCAACTACAATCTCTAAGAGCATGCAAAGTAGTTTCAGCATGAGAATGACACAGAAGACAATAATCAGAAATAACAATACCTCTCTTCTGCTTTAGAACTTGAGTGGTTAACCTATCATGCCTGATAAGCCAAAGGAGACACTTCCATCTTTGAAAACCCCTACTCCTCCAAATATTTCTCCAACCTGAATCTTTCTGCAAGATATTAGACTCTTCTATCATGCATTTATAAGCAGAAGCCACAGAGAACTTTCCTGTATCAGAACCTAACCAGAAAAACTGATCAAGAGCTGCATCATCTTCAATTAAAGAAACAGTACTAAGGAGCTCCAAGATTGCAGAGGGGAGCATATGAGCAAGCCTATCAATTTGCCAGCCATTTTCATGATCCCTGTAGTCATGGACTGTAAGCACAAGCTCATCCTCAGAAGGTAAAGGGGCAGCCATATTTAATAACTTGAAGCCACCCAGCCACTTATCAACCCAGAAAAGAGAAGTTTTCCCATTTTCACCTTTTTACCAATATTGCCCCTAACAGCTTTCACACTCCTAACAATGTGTTTCCACACCCTAGAGTGAGAGGTCTTCACAGCATTAATGGCTAGAGGAGAACCATACCTTTGCAACAGAGCTTTAGCACAAACTGAGTCACCACCAGAAATAATCTTCCAGCCCACTTTAGCCACCAAAGCATGATTGAATTTCTGGAGATTTTTAAAGCCAAGACCACCCCTGTCTTTTGGAATAGAAACAGCTTCCCATCTAACAAGTGGAAGCCTATTATGAGTTTCAGTACCACCCCATAAAAACTTCCTACAGACCTTATCAATATCATCCAGAACAGATTTAGGCAGAAGAGAAGCTTGCATAACATAAGCTGGGAGTGATTGAAGAACAGTAGAGATTAAAGTGGCTCTACCAGCTAAGGACAGATTGGGAGGTTTCCACCCCATCAACTGTTGGGTTTTGACGTAGGTAACGCAGCGGAATAACAAAATAATCCTACTCAAAGCCCACCAAGGATCACAGGAAGAGACATCATAACATGATTAAGGTCATAGAAGATGTGTACCTTTTGATTTGTGAGATCACACGAAGAATGATGTCCTCGTCTCTACGGTTGATCCACGTCTAGAGGTGAGATCTAGATTCTTCCTTCTCCACAAGTGCTAGCTTGAACCCGGAGGAAGAGGGATGAAGATCAAAGCAACAAATCACCAAAAGCACAAGAGAGGGGCGGCCTCTCTTTGCCGTCGGGTAGGGGGGCGGACGGGTGGCTAGGGTTTCGGCCCTAGCTCCTTGTCTTGCTCTCTCTTTTTGCTCTCTCCCACTTTTGTGTTATGACTAATAATAACTCATCAAGTGGGAAGGAACCTAGAGCCTCCTTTATATACTCCAACAACTCCTTGTTGTTTCCATAAAAGAGTTTCCTAATTCTAGATGAACTAGAATTATTCCCTTCCATGCAAATTAGTCCTACTAAGTTTGCAAGGTGTTGCACAATGATCCTTCTATTAATTAATCCATATTAATTAATCCCAAATCTAGCTCTACTCTATTTGACGTGTGACCCCATAGGTTTCTATATAGTTGGTAGTAACTATTACTAACATGGAGCGGTGTCTAGCAACACATCCATGCAACCCAACCAATAGAAATAGTCAGTGATCCCGACAAACCTTTGTGCCCAATATGTCATATTGCATTATCCCTTTGTCTCCATATCCGGATTGGACACGAGACATAAATAGTCACACTCGTATATCCAATCCATAGTTCCTCGATCCTGGGAATATGCTTATGCTTGCAGATAACATTAATATCTCTATATTAATTTATCTGAGTCTGGCCAGACATTCAATAAGCCTCATCCCTCGAGTGGCCGTGGATATTTACCCCCATTATGTGGGAGGGACAAATCCTATCTACATCACTACGATCTCTAAGCTTGCTTCCTATCACGCCCGATAGCCACCTTTATGATTACCCAGTTACGGTGTAACGTTTGATAACATCAAAGCGCAATATTTCACAACTAGAGTATCTAGTGACTTCAAGTCCAAGGATTGCAATAATATTAGCACTACGAAAAGCGATTGTGACTTCACATAATCTAATGTATCCTTTTCGTCGTGGGTCAATCCAGTATGCCATTACTCCTAATGCATACCCATGTGTTAGACTTGATATCTCCATATCAATCTACCCACATACTAGTCTATATTTGATTGTCCTATTAATCAATATAATGGACTAGGGACATTTAAGATAAATAACACAATTTATCTAAGGACTTCATTATATTAAATATCGCCATAAATAATAAATGAATATTCTAGCCAAAACATTGTTCATACTAAATCTACGATTGCCTCTAGGGCATCTATTCCAACATCAACTTCCTCCTAACCTTATCAATCAAAAACTGAAATTTGCTTTTATTCCATTTCTCATGAATTAAGGGGACCCCCAAATGAATCCCTAAATCAGCAGTGAGAGCCACCCCAAACTGCTCACTCAAACTTCTAGCCAAAGCTCTATGAACACTAGGAGCCACAAAGAGCTTTGACTTGTCAAAACTAATATCTTGACCAGTCTCATTACAGAAGTCTGCAAGCACCTCCTTCATCACATTGATCCGTTTGGAGGTTGCTTCACCAAACAACAGCAGATCATCAGCAAAGAAAAGGTGAGTGACCATCACCCCTCCTCTACCTAATTTAATGCCCTTCCATAAACCCTGAGAAGCAGCTTCATGAATCTTCTGAGCTAAACACTCCATAATAAGCAGAAACAGATAAGGTGAAATGGGATCACCTTGTCTAAGACCTCTCTGAGGAAAAAAGGACTCTTGCTGCTCACCATTCCAAATAACTCTATAGGAAGTAGTAGTGACAGTATCCATAATGAGAGAACACCAATTTGAAGGAAGGCCAATAGCTTGCAAAATAACTTGAAGAGTTGACCACTTGACCCTATCATAAGCTTTAGCTAGGTCAATTTTGATAGCTAAAAAGCCCTTTTTACCCTTCTTATGCTGCACACAATGGAGCACCTCCTGAGCTAGCATAATATTTTCTGAAGCAGCTCTCCCTTTTAGGAAACTAAATTGAAAGGGATGAATCAACTCGAGGAGGAAAGGTCTAAGCCTGTGAGTTAACAACTTAGTAATAATTTTCAAAGCCACATTGCAAAGACTAATAGGTCTTAGCTGAGAAAAGGAGGTAGGGCTTTCCACTTTAGGAATGAGAGCTATTAAAGTGTCATTGATGCCAAGGGGCAGCTTCCCTGAGGTGAGAGCCTCCTGAACCATACCACAAACGGTAAACTGAATCAAATCCCAATGGTGTTGATAAAAAATTGGAGGCAAACCATCAGAACCAGGGCTTTTGTAAGCTCCCATATCAAATACCACCCTTCTAATTTCCTCACAAGAGATAGGAGCTAGCAAACTAGCAATTTCACCATTAGCAAGACACCCTCCCTTCCACAGAAAATGCTCACTCAAAGCAGAGTTTGAATCAGTGAATAGAGTCTTAAAATGAGCTGTGACTGCTTCTTTTAAAATGACAGGATCATCACACCAATCCCCTGAACTCAGTTTAATCAAAGAAATTCTATTCCTTCTTCTTCTGACCACTGTAGTAAGGTGAAAGTACCTGGTATTTTTATCACCAAGTAACAATTTGCTCAACCTAGCTTTTTGGAACCAGAACAATTCCTCCTGAAGAAGCACAGAATTTAACTGATCTTGCAAGGAAACTTCCAACTTAGCCAAGAAAGCATTTTCTTTGGTTGCTAAAGACCTTTGAATACCCAGCAACCTGGCTCTCAACTTCTTCTTTTTTGCAAAAATATTTCCAAACACCTCCACATTCCACTTTCTAGCATCCATAGTGAACTGAGAGACCATACCAGCAAAAGAAGAACAAGAAGTCCAATGCTTTCCCACTAAATCTTTAAATGTAGGATCCAAGAACCAAGCTGCCTCGATCCTAAAAGGTTTAAGATGAGGAGCTGGAACAGGAACTCCCAAAAGATCAAGAAGAATGGGATGGTGGTCAGAATTAACTCTAACCACATGCTTGACCAAAGCTTCAGCAAAACATAACCTCCAACTGTTATTGCAGAAATCCCTGTCCAATCTCTGTCTGATAATACCCCCTTCTTGAGAATTTGACCAAGTAAAAGCTGGGCCAGAAAACCCCAAATCCTGTAAACCACAATGATTCAAACAATCCCATAACACAGAGCATTTCCTCTGACTAACAGACCTACCACCCCTCTTTTCAGAATCTGTAAGCACTTGGTTGAAATCACCAACCAACAACCAAGGAAGATTATGGAGATCCTGCACTTCCTGAAGATAAGTCCACAACTCCTCTCTTCTAACAGCCAAAGGACTAGCATAGACTGCAGTAAAAAGCCAGAGATGGCTATCTTTTACCTGAACTGTGCTAGTAATGCACTGATTAGTAACAGACAAAACTGTTAAATCCACTTCTCTGCTATCCCAGAAAAGCCAAATCCCACCAGAGAACCCCCTAGCTTCGACAAAATGACTCTTATCAAACTGAGTCCTTCTTATAATTTTAGCAGCATGACCACTATCAACCCTAGGTTCCATAATAACCAGTATAACAATCTTATAATAAACGCAAAGATCAACCAAAGATCTTACCGTAGCTCGGTTCCCAATTCCCCTACAATTCCAGGAGAGAATCTTCATTTCGCATTTGAAGAAGAACGCCGGTCAATCGGCAAAACATTCCTGTTAGGGATCAAACCCTGCTTAGTCAATAAAGACTTCGGACCTTTCCAATTAGCGGGAGTCTTGGACCCCCCATTCGATTTGCCAAATTGGAAAACCATATTCGAACTCGAATCAGCCCTCCCGTACGCTTGATTTGAGTCAATCAATCCCAGTGGAGAACGAAGATTAGGGTTTCCAGTGGAATCCCCTTTCTGATGCCCCAAATTCTTAGACGGGACTCCACCCGGTTTGTCACGACCCGATCCGCCACGTGTCGTTGGACGATTGGCCGGGACACGAGACGACCCTGCCACCTCAGCAGCTGACTGAGTCTCACACTGGTTTGATCCAGTGTGGTAGGGAGTACCAAACTTATTACCCTCACCATTCAAAATTAAAGATGCAAAAGGGTTTTTATCCTGTGCATTGTGCTCACGGACCTCACCCTGCTGCTGGCCACGTGGACGGCCACGATTCTTCTTCGCTGTGCGCTTAGCAATCATCCACGGCCCAAAACCGACTTCCTTCTCCGTCTCTGAAACCGGAACAAAATCAGAATCCGCCATTTCCACCGGAGCTTCACCCGTCGCTTCTGCCTCCATACCACTAGCCTGAGTATTCTCCGGCACCACCCCTTGCTTCTGAGGACAACTTTCCTTCCGATGACCATAAACTCCGCACTCAAAGCAGATGAGACCTAACCCCTCGTACTCTACCGGAATCATCTTCTCGTTAATATTTTATTCTGCCAGGAACTCCGACCTGATTAAAACTATAGAGCTAGAAAATCTTCTGATTGATGCATGTGTCGCAATGCATTACAATCCTCCAATCAGCTCAAGGCATTCGGTATTTGGAAGCCGCTCATGCCGATTTGAGGTTCTATCGCTAGATGATGAGATCTGGACGATTCACCATCAATGAATCTGGAAGTGACAGTGGATAAGTGGTTAGATGCGATTTTGAAGTTTATTGTTAGTGTTTATTGAATTTACTTGTATTACTCCGTTTCAAAGTACCAGGGGTTTAGATTTTGTTACGATGCTTCGAGTTTGGATTTGGGTTATTCTCAAATTTAATTTTTTTGACCATAGCTATGGTGTTGTGTTTCTTCATCTTTCATGATTCTAAAATTGACTGCTGCTGCAATTCATAGTCAGTGTTATTTGTTTATTTTTTTGTAGGGGGGGTGGCAACAAGGGGAAAAAGAAAAAGTTCGGGTGCTATTGATAAAAGTCCAAAAAGATGAAGATGTTGGAAAACGAGAATTGAGAGAAACAAGAGATAACGAGAGAGACAACTATGTAGAGAGAATAGTATTGAGAGGTGTATTATTCTCCAACCCTAAGCCTCCTTATATAGGCATTAGATGGGCTTCTGGACCAGAATATAATTATACACAATACACCCAACTATGTGGTGGATATTCACATCAGTCCAATTACATATTTCATAACACTCCCCCTTGAATTGTCACCACTATGATGACTCATTAAAACCTTGTCATGAAAAACCCAGTGGGAAAAAATCAATGACTAAGGAAAAAGAGTACATCGGTGAATTCTATTTGCTCAGCCTTGATGATGACATTCTTCAGGAACGCATCTTAATAATGTTTGCAGCCTCGTTAAAACCTTGCTTGGAAAAACCTTGTGGGACAAAAACCATTGCGAAGGAAAAAGAGTGCCGCATTTTAATTGATTCTCCCCCTCTTGGTAACACCTTTGTACCTGACAAACAAAACCGTGACAAGACCAAAATATAACAATATATAATTACTAAAACATAATACAATGCATATGCACCTGAATATTCTCGTGAGTGTACACTTTCAATTTGCTTCAGGCAAATGTTATTTCTCATGGGAACCAATCTCCATGTAATTTCACAAATTTGTGATTCATACGATCGTATTGTAACTAGTTACATTTCAACCCATCTTTTGTTGTTCCTTAGTCCCCGAGACTAATACAACATTGTCATCATTCCCACCACGAGATGATTGTATTAATGAGAATTTATCATAACCCATATATCATGTTTCTCATTTTACAAGTCCCACGCTTAAAAGCGGACATAAACCTCGATATGAGTCCCACGCATTACAACGGACATATAACCTTAACATGAGTCCCACGCTTCACCGCGGACATAAAATATCTACATGTATCCCACGCGTACCAGCGGATATGTAGTCTCAACATAGATCACACGCTTAACTGCGGGTATACGATACCTACATAAATCCCACCCTTAAAAGCGGATATGCAGTTTATGCATAGATTGTAATTTATGCTTGTGGTTGTTAGTAATTTGTACTGTACATTTTTGCTCTACATTTTCAATTTATTTACCCCATCAATCTTCTATGAATTCGTTGACTTTCTTTTGGCCAATTACAATTTAGTCAACATTCTTCCCATAAAATAATCATATGATTTATATAGCGCTTCCTCAATTGTATCATCATTATTAATAGGATCATACTATTTGTGTTAAGGTACCTTTAGCTACTTCCATAGCTATGAGCCTCTTCCAGGGCTATTCAATTACCAACGTTGGTTTTGATCCATTATGATGATGTATATATGAACCCCCAAGATTTCTCCAGAATCTTGTGTTCTTAATTTGTAGATCATTTTGACCATATCTCAAATTATTTTGGATGCTTTGATTTATGTTCCTCTTCTGGAGGACTAAATATATTTACACAAGCAAACCTTTCATGCTTAATGTGTATACCCATATAACTACCCATTAGTTGAGAAGCTATCCATTTTTGTTGGTATTTTGCATTACTACATACCCGTAGAGACAATGATATTTTGGCTCACGTCATGCAATAGGACCAATTCTCCCCCTCATGACGTGAGCAGTATGATCATAACCATAATGATACTTTATTGATGCTTCAGGCATCAATTTGTTTCATATGTACTTTGTATAAACCAATCCTCAAATTTAAACAAAAATATTGACAATAAGCAATCTCTTGGACGCCGTAGTTCTCTAATCAAAGTTTCTCCAAGAAACCCAAAAAGAGACGTAAATGTCAATAACTTTATTTAAAAGTGAGTGGTTGTAGATTCTCTCTTCAGAGAGATCTTTTAATGTTGTTTTATAACTCAATGTTATAATATTTTTCATAACTTCTGGTATGAAAATCACTGCTTACACATATAAAATGCGTTTGTCCAATAAACCCTCATGGACTAAGAACATCTTCTGGATGCTCTACTTGAATCAATAACAAGCGTATAACGGCAAAGTACTAATGAAGATAAAAAAGTGCATATATGATACAAGAAATAAACATAATATACCCTCTTTAGGAGGGTTGATCGCTATGTGAATTGTAGCAATCTCTTCAGGAGATCACTGAGTAAAATATATCACAACTTCAGGTTATGAAACTCATAACTGCTGGTTACGAGGCTTGCATGTATTTTGTTTCTTCTGAAACAAATTACTTAGCTATATATAAGAATATCAATTGCTACAACGAAACCTCTTCCGGAGATTCTTATATATCCATAATAAGTAAAAAAAAATGGAGTATGAAAAATGCAGTGCATAAAAATAAAGTAAATTAAAGAACAAAGAACGCTACCTCTTCTGGAGGTTATACATTAACAATACCTGTAAACATCTCTTCTGGAGATTTAGTATGTCATGACTTAAGGTCATAAAATATATTGTAACTTCAGGTTACAAGTCATGAAGATGTAAGCATCTTCTAGATGCATTTTTTTTTATGATGTTGTAACTTGAGGTTACAATCATATCATCATGTAGTAAAAGAAATAATAGCATAAAAATAAAATGAAGTAATAAAACATGACCTCTTCAGGAGGTTTAAAAAAATTATAGGACATCTATTAAAGAGATGTAATTATAATTATGACTTCATGTCATAAAAAGAATTGTGCCGCAACTTCAGGTTACGGTTATATAATCATATAGTTCACAACTTCTGGTGTGATTTTTCTTTTTTTTTTTCTTTTTTTTTTCAGCGTGCAAAGAGCTTAAACAATGGAAACATGTGAAGCTCTTCTGGAGGTTTGTTACAATACTAACCGCAAAAGCACGTATAGGAAAACAAATACATTGCGGCTAAAAGAATATATTACGATGTCGGTCGACACAAAAAAAACCTTGTAACGATGGCTAATATAAACTCCATGGACAAACAGAATAAGAAGAGATGAACAAGATCCATGGAGAATAATTGAAAAGTATTCATGTAACATATTTTCTCGCTTTTTCCCCCATCCATGGTACTTGTGAATAGTTAGTTATATTTGTAAACTAGTAATGACATCTTTTCTACAAACCAAACACCCAAGCATAATCTAAACAGACATACGGATTAATGGTGACAGCTTACTGTGATGATGTAAATTATTAAATTTATGTGATAAAATAATATAAGAACCACACTCTAAGAGGGTCCAAAAAAAATCTAACACTGAAACCTATCAGACGTCAGTTTGTCTTTTCTTTTCTTTTACATAATTCCATATTGAAACAAAGATAAATATACCAGTCAAGACCTATACAAGATAAAGAGTCACATCAACAACCTACCACTACTACAACTGCAAGGGTCAACATGTAAAAAGCCATGTGACAATCGGGTATCAAGCAACAAAAATTACTTGCATAGTCCGTAAAAATCCATAATCAAAGTCATAATATTAAAACCAGATTCGTAATCAGAATCAGACCACGCATGGTGATAAAAGTGGAGAACGTACCAACTATTCTCTATAGATTTCAGATTTTTCTCGACGGACGAGCAGTCGTGCTGATAATGTGTTGGAAAACGAGAATTGAGAGAAACAAGAGATAACGAGAGAGACAACTATGTAGAGAGAATAGTATTGAGAGGTGTATTATTATCCAACCCTAAGCCTCCTTATATAGGCATTAGATGGGCTTCTGGACCAGAATATAATTATACACAATACACCCAACTATGTGGTGGATATTCACATCAGTCCAATTACATATTTCATAACAGAAGAGTTATTTTATGTACTGCATATATTTATCACTATTGAAAAGAGTTATTTTGCATACTTCATATGTCCACCATGTCAAAAAGCATGTTTCAAGTTAGTTTTATGAGATGTACGGAGATTTATAAGTTTTGATACTATTACGTACTGCACTTGGTGATGTAACGTAACAACAATTTTTTGGACCAATTAAATTTATTAGCAAGGTGACTTTATCATTTCACTAATTATTCAACCTGGAAGGGCCAGCTATTAAAAAAAAAAGTGTTGGTGATGAGCTATGACTATAGATAAAGTAGATAAAGTACATCTCATAAAGTACTAATGCCAAACCCAGGGAGGGCCACGGCCCATGCTAATTTGACTACAGGCCCGTCCCTGGTTGGAGGGGTGGTAATAGTAATAAGAATATACCATCGTGGTATATTCTGTCAGTACGGGTAAGAAAAGTTGTTTTGTTAGATACAGATAACTCTTTATTAGTGTTATATTTCTTTCATATTTTATATCGTTTTGCGTGATTCCGGGGTTGAAATATGAGTTTTACACTATGATGTCGAGAAAACATAGAAAGTTGAGTTTTTAGCACTTTATTGTTAATCCGGGCGTTTCGATGCATATTTTGATGTTATTTGTCAAATATAATCACTTGGTATGGTTGTTCATGTTGTCTTGACAGGAACGGATGCTAAACGATGGCTAGGAAGCATGAAACGAACTTCGGTAACAAAGCAAATTCAAGAGGAAGCAAGAGAAGAAAAGTCGGAGGAGCAAAAGTGACCAATCTCCACTATTTTGATAGTATCTTGAGTTCTACAATACATTTTGGAGTGAGACTATACTCAAAGAGCTTTCCAACGATAGGTCACGGAGCTAAAACGGAGATCGGACGAGAAAGTTATGGTCCGTCGAAGAGGATGAAAATCTGAGTTCATATCCAGGGGTGTTCGTGCGAACACTCTTTGTGTTCATAAGAACAAAAACACTTAGAAAATTTTTGGGATAGCCAAGACAAGGTGAAAAACAAGTTGAAAATTTGTGGGAACAAAAAAAGTGTTTGCGTGAACAGCTGTTCGTGGGAACACCCGTGTGTTCGTGCGAACAAAGGGCCAGAACGCAATTTTTTGGGCTGTTTTGTAATTTTTTGAGAGTTTGGGCATTGAGGACTTGTTCTGAACTACGAGGCCGTGTATTGGATGAGAGACACTTATCTTGGGAGAAAAAAAAACAAAGGGAGACACGCATCTTGGAAGTAAGAAACAAGGGGAGACGACGATTGAAGGCGGAGATCATCAATTCTTGAAGATTACTCGTTTGATTTCTCTTCTTTCCCCCTTATTGATTGATTATGGAGATTTATGTATTGCTAAACAATTATATGTCTAGCTAAATACTTTAAGCTAGGCAATTGATGAAGAACTCGGGTTTCATTAGCTTTTTTTCCGGATTGATGACTTGATTCATGTTTTGAAAAATTAATTCTAGTTGATGTTCTTGTTAGCTTTCTTGTTCTTGTGATTTAATCTTTAGTATGCTTGGCTTGATCACCCGTAGTATTCTAGTTGTTGATATAGTTGCACGATAGTGAGCTATTACAGACGTGTTAAAGAACATAGGAAGTATTCTTGTAGTTCTCTGAGACCGAGAGGAGAAGAGAGCTTGAATAACCGTGTGTCGGTTGTTTCGGTTTGTATCGGTAGGACTTAGTAAAACGGTGGACCGACAAGACCCGGTGAGCGAGCCTAACGAACTAACTAGAACGTAAAGGTAGACGAAGGTGGACCGAGAGGACCGAAGTCAATCGATTACGCAAATTCATGTGAGATCGACAGAAGAACATAATGAGTGTAGCCCGGTATAACTAAACATCACTAGAGTGTTTTAAGCGTAATCCGGAAACAGCTAAGTGCCCTAGGGATCATCAATTGCCTAGTTCTCTCCATAATCGTATCAATCAAACCTTTCTTCCTTTACCTTGAAAATCATATAAAAAGAGTAGCGTAGTTTGTCATTTACTTTAAGTCACTTGTTTGTGGGTGACGAACCTTCAAATCAAAACACTTCTTACCGGTTACTTAGGTAGCTTAAAATTAATTATTAATTATCTAAAAATCGTTCTTTTCCCTTGGGTTCGATACTCGGAGTCGTAAAATACTCCACTTACTAATTGACCGTATACTTGCGTCTAAACGCGTAAGTAAATCGCGTCAAGTTTTTGGCGCCGTTGTCGGGGATTTAAACAGTTATTTAGTTTAGTTAAAGATTAATTTAGGATACCTCTTTTATTTTTGTTTTATTGGCTATTTTGGTTTCTCATTTGTATTTGATTATGCTTTTCAGGTATTCGGTGTATGCCAAGGATCCCTATTGACCTTGTGCCCCCAATCGATGACCCAGAGCAGTTACTTAAACACCATAGGAGAAGACAGAAACAAAGCACCATGGGCGACCAATTAACCAACGCGCAACTCAATCAGCGGGTGGAAGAGCTGTCTAAGCAGCTAAATGATCGCAATGCCCAGACACCGTACAACAAGTCTGGGCAAGCTATTGTGGAGAATTTTCAGTCGTCCACCTATGGACACAATCTGGCAATTGTAGTGCCAGAGATACAGGCCGGGCACTTTGATCTTAAGTCTGCGACAATTCAGACGGTAACAAATTAGTTCAATTCTATGGGAACATGGATGAAGACCCCAATGACTTTATTGGGAGGTTCAATGCATATATAAAGACTGTCAAGTACAAGAATGTCACCGCAGAAGCATTGAAGCTAATTCTTTTTCCTTACTGTCTGAAGGGTGCAGCTGAGAAGTGGCTACAATCAAGAGCTCCTGATTCGATCACTACATGGGCTCAGTGTGTGGATGAGTTCATGGCCAAGTTTTATCTAGTTCAGCGGGTGATTAAGCTACAGGGTGATATTCTAGGTTTTCAGCAACAGGTCGATGAAACCGTGGTGGATGCATGGGACCGTTTTATGCATTTGATCAGGAAGTGCCCAAATCATGATTTTGGGGATTACAAAATTTTGCAGGTCTTCTACTATGGTCTAGAACGTCACAATCATGAGATGGTTAACAGAGAAGCTGGTGGCAATTTTTTGTACTCTGTTGACAAAGAAGGAGCTTATGCGCTCATGAAGCAGCTTGTTAAGCAGGACTCACAACTCTATGATTCCAGGAGATTATCGGCATTGCCTGAACCTAAAGATGATGAATGGAAGACAGGGATCAGCAAGATGGTGTCTCACTTAGCCAAGCATGTGTATCGGGATAAGAAGCCAGTTGCAAGAGTAGAGGAGCAGGAATTTGATTCAGCCTTGGCCCTGATTGCAAGTGAAGATGTGAACTTTGTGGGGGCACAAGGACAGCGGCAGAATTGGAACCAAGGGAATTACAGACCAGGAACAAGATATTATCCAGGTTTCAGGTATGGGGATCAGTCTAGGGCTATATACGCACATGGGTTTCAGCACATGCCACAAGCACCAGTTTCGCAGGCTCCACCACCGACTGCTGTGGCGCCAAACCCAGAGATTTCTGTACTTACTAAGGCGTTAACACAGCTGAGTAAAAACATGAACGATATGACCACGACGGTCAATGCTATGTCTTCTGATTTGCAGGCGACGAAGACTTCTCTTCGTTCACTAGAGGTTCAAGTTGGGAAAATTACAACACAATTATCTGCTAGAGCACCTGGTTCTCTACCATCTGACACAGAGAATGTGCACCAGGTAAATTCCATTACCACTCGTAGTGGGGTTTTGTTGATTGATCCACCATACCGGAGCCATACCAGAGCTGAAGCATTAAAGGCTAAGGAACATGAGGTCTTCGATTCTGAGAAGACACCTGTCATGGTCCCCCTAATCAAAGGGCATGACTCCACATGATGTGGAAAAGTCCAATGAGGTATTACCACCACCCTCTTCTTCTAAAGATGTACCCTTTCCATTGAAAACTAGAAAGAAGAAGGATGACTCTGAGGAATACAGGTATGTACAAAGAAATCCTCAAGAGATCTCCGAGTGTACACCTCAAGTAGAGAATAAGAACACGAAGAGTAGTAGGGTGTGTGTAGGGAGAGAGTAAGCACTGGTAACTGCTTGTGAGAGAGAGACAGTAAGCTATGGCACTGGACCAATGTGTCTTACGAGTCTTGTTGTGTCGCGACGGGGAGCTAACGATCCTATATATAGTGGGGAAGTGACCGTTGGGGGGTTTAGTGCACCATAAAATGGCGGTTTAATGATAGAACCCCCAACGGCACGTTCGACCGTGTATATAGGAACCGTTACGCATCTCTTCGCAAGTATTGGAGACCGTTATGAGATCAGCCCCATTAATGGGACACGTAAGCCTAGGATCTCTCAGTCAGTTACCAGAGGTCGCGCGCAAGCTTGGTTGTCGCATGAGCGCGACGAACCTTACCCTATCCTCCAAATCACCAAGTCCCTACAAGTCCCGTGTTATGGTGCGCGGGGGCCCTGTCTCGTAGCCCCCACGTGGATCAGCACGGGTGGTGATCCGGTGTGGATGGAGCACAGCTAGGTGTGCTGGATGGCTGCCACGTGGCGACGATCTGTCTGTCTGGAAATCACTATCTATAATAGCCTCCTTTTGCGCAATTGTCACGCGCCCTTCTGTTGTGCAGTCGCGCAAAATAAGCCTGTCGTGGAGCTTTCGCGGGCCTATTCGAATTTTGTATCCGAATCCTCATAGCTTCATGTCTTAGCCATGATTGCCTAGGGTTTGAGAAACTCTGTCAAGCTTTTGATGGAGCGTGGCTTATGTTGAGTTAATCAATCACCATCCAAATTCGCCTATTTTCGAGGCGGGGACAGATCAAGCGTCAAATTTTCCAAATTCCAAAGCATTTTGCTGACTCAGCAGTATCCAAGGGTTGCGACCCGTCGGGTTTTTATTTAAACCCTTCTATGGCTTTGATGTAGATTTTCCTGCTTTTCCTCCTCTTTAAACAAAACATCTACTCAAGCATTATTAGAAATGGCTCCCAAGCAAGCTGCTGAAGTTCCAGAACTTCCTAGCGAATTGTGGTGCAAAGCCCCCAACCTTGGGGGTGACGATTTTTATGCAGCCACTATTATGGTGTCCCCCCTCCAAACATCCCCGTTGAATGATGCCTTGCAACTTACTCCCAAACCAGTGAGATCTGATTGGGACGTGATTAACGCCGGGGATGTGCAACGCCTCGGCGTAGGGGCCGGCTTGTACGGTTTTACCGACATTCTACCGAAGTCCTTCATGGAGGGTTTTGATTGGATGGATGAATGGACAGAGCATATCCTTTGCGATTGCGCAGCCGACTTAAATCGTGATGATATTTTCCACGCCGTTCAACCAAGGATCTTCATATTTACCATGATAGTACCATGCTTCAAGTTTTATTTTCCAGGTATTCCCAGAAGACCCACACTTTTCATCTCTCCCACCTCAAAGTTGCTCCTACCTTGGAGGATATGGAGGTCTTGCTGAATCTTCCAAGCCTAGGGATTGTTGACCCCTTAGCACCCTTGGCCGAACCGGAGGAGATTCAATTATTTGAAGATATGAAGGTCCTCATAGCATATTTCGGAAGAACTGGCTCGAAATGGATGCCTGGAGCGACCACACCCTGTGGGGAATTCCCACGTACGTCCTCTGGTCCGAGGAACACATGGTCAAAATGGCTCATGTACTTTTTTAGAGACTTTGTCGACCCTGCTGTGGCTCGTGAATGGTGGGAAAAAGACCCGGAAGCGGTCATTAGTGTTGTAGGGAAAGGGTTTCATTTTACCCTTTGTCGCTATCTTTGCGTGTGGCTATCGCGTTACTTGATAGACGGATTTCCCCGTGACGAAGTTTTTATGCACGTGCTTCCACTTGCCGTTAGATTATCTCTTAGACAAAAGGTATCCCTAGGCCCACTCGTCCTGGGCTCCTTATACCACCGTCTTGATTTGGCCGCTGCTCATGTCGAACAGTCGCAAAGAAGAGTCGACGTTTGTACTTTTGTTAATACCGCATTTCTGTCTCTGTGGGCTTTTGAGAGATGGCCCGGGTATGCCCCCATTCCCGTGAAAGTGGGTCTTTGGAACACCCCTAGCGTTCCCCGAATCTTCCAGAGTCCGCGAGCGTGGCGCTGGTATAATACAGAGGCTCCCCAACGGACATTCGCCTTGATTATCGACGACGCTCGTTTCTTCGCGCGTCGCCCCTATGCTACCCATTTGAAGGATGAGAACATAGACTTCTGGGAAGACTTATATCCGAAGCAGGACATCATTCTTCCCATTAATCTCATATCTACAGGCGATTGGTCTCTTAGACGATTTGTGAACTGGGTTCGAAGGGGGTTTCTTCCCGTGCTACCCGAGTATGTATCAGATATCGAATTTTTTGGTGACTATGAACGAATTACCGTGCCGTTCGACCCCGTTCGCGTTAGCCCCCAATTTGGGTATGACGCCGTCGCTCCTTCATTGTGGCCTGAATCCATGGACTGGGGCTGCTATGACAGTCTTTTATGTGGCAAGGGGGCGTCTTCTCTGCACGCTGAGCTTCCTTTGATCCAACCTTCGCGTGACAGAAAGGGGCGAAATACCCCAAACTGGGTATCTTTCTGGAACCTCCAAACTCGGGGTCTGCTCAGCCTTCATGATATCCCCTCTCCTAACAAGCTGCCCTTTTTTTCAACCAGCGAGTACCCTTTCGAGGCCCTTCGTAGTCGTGACGACTGCAACAATGGCTACTTTTCCTTGCTGGCTAAAGACCGGCATCTGTGCGCTCAACTAATTCTTGAGGAGAAAACTGAAGTTGCTAAACGCAAATCCTTCACGGCTAAGGCCAAGTATGCCCATTCTTTTAACCAGGTACATTTGTATTTCACTGCTCATTTTTTTTAATCGCTTGCCATCTTCCTTCTAACTGATTCGTTGCTTTTTAGTGTTGTTCTTCGCGTCTGGAGACAGAAGCACGAGTTTCGCTGCTCGTGTTCAAGTAGAAAGTGCAGCCTTGCGAAGCTCGTCGGTTCTTGAAAAGCATATTGAGCCAGCCATGCATATGCCCCCTGATGTTCAGTTGTTGGTTTCTAATGCACTGGCGGCCTTCCTGGCCTCTAACGGGAAATGCTTAGTGAGGAAAAGGCTTTCTTATGAAACTCCCTCCCGCGAGATACGTATACGAGAGTTAAAGCGTTCTCGTGTTGAGGCAATTACTCAAGGCTACTCAAAATCCGTAGAACGTAAGAGACATACTTTTTTTTAGTGATCATGCCTTTGTGAAAGTCTTATTCTTTATTTTGCAGCAGGCGACACACGCGCTGCTCGAGATGTCAACTAGGCGTAACTAAGGCCTCAGAGACCGTGAAGGACTCTACTTATAAGACTGGGACTTTAGGGAAAAAATGAGCTACTATGTGACTAAGGAGAGAGAAAGAGGTTTTTGATTGTTTTCTGATAGTAGGAAGTAGAGCATCTGCAAGAGAATGAGCAAATGCACTTTTGGGGCAAAAAAAAAAAAAAAAAAAAAAAAAAAAAAAAATTGTCCAAAATACATAAATCACAATTTTAAGAGATGGAGCAAAACTTAGGACACTTAAATGGAGGAGCAAAGTGAGGACATACTATTCATGAGTCGCAAAAAATAAACTATTTATATTCATAATTTTGATTACCATCTATAATTTGTTTGTTATGGGTTTAGGTGGATTAGGCTTGTAATGTGTGGATTATGCTACAAGTTAGATTTTATTTACACACTTAACTAACTAATTTTGGATTCTGTCTTTTTTAACTAAGTATTGACGTACTTACAATTCTATAACTTATCCGGTCACCCTCTTAAGAAAATTGTGACTAATTGGTCAACCCCATGTTTATTTAAATAAATATTGTGTGTAAATTGGACGATTACTACATATATCATAATATAGTATAATGGTAGAAAACTAAAAATTAATTAAATATATACGACGGAGCAAAGTTGCTCATCTCTGTTGAGCATAAGCAGCAACGTGGATGAGCAAATTTTGCTCTAGAACCAAAGGTTGTCTAGGACACAAAAAAATGCTCCTTCTCTTGAAGATGCTCTTACAACTTCTAAGACTTCTTTTTTTAAAAATATTTAATTACATTTTGTTTTTTGAGAAAATATTTTATTACGTTATAGGCACTTCATCATTATTATTAAATTATTAGTTTTACTAATTTGGTTTTCCATTTCCTTAATTGTTTGGACAATAGTTTTCTCCAAATAGGCTTCATTGCCAATATTTTGGGCCCGAGGCGGTGGGCTGTTTTTGCCCCAAATAAAAGAGGCCTTTGCTCATTACACCTGTCTAATTTACGCTCATCATATTCAATTCGGCCTCTACGCTATATTTCTCTCTCGCACGATTTTATATATATACCGATTGAAGAGTTACAGAGGCTGGGGCTCATCATCACGTCCAATATACTCACGTTCAAGAGTATGTACTAGTGTTATTACTTATTCCTTCTTGGACATGATCTGATCTGATCTGGCTACACGATGAGATCACAAATCAAGTCAAAGGGCGAATCGTCCAAGTACGGTATATTGAGATACGAGAAGAATAAATCAGGAAAAAGAGAGGGTAGGTCCGGAGCACCAGGAATCAGACGATGTAGGAAGTTAGAAGGACGTGACTCGAAAGTAGGAGGACATGTGGGCAATTCCTATCATGGATTGATGTACGAAGAGAAATCAAGAGAGGGTAGGCTTGCGGCATCAGCAGGAGGACTCGGGCGATGTAAGCGGAGAAAGTTGGAAGAAAGGTTGAGTTGGATAGAGGAGGCTGGTTTCTCAATAGTTAATTCTGATTTGGATAATTCGGCGGCGTATAATTCGGTACCTGTCTTGTATATTCGCACTTGTGTCAGAGAAGCTGGAACGGATAAATATCCATCCCAGTGGTATGCCATTCCTTCCCCACAAGATTTGGAAGTTGGTCCACGTCCCGCTCGGATGGAGAAGAAGCATGAGAGGAATCACTATCCTTCCCTCTTGCCAGTATTTGGCAAGATGCCTAGGGATGTCCCCGCAAATTGCAGGACGGTAGCTTTGCTACCTCATATCTACTTGCTAGGCGGTACCTGCTATGGTCAATTGACTCGTCCAAGCAGACAAGTTTTCTCTTATGATATTTCCGCTCCCCATAAAGGTTGGGTGAAACGACCCAACCTAATATGTGCCAGATATTGCCCGTATACTATTGCACTAGACGGGAAAATCTACGTTTTTGGCGGTATGGATTATACGTTACCAGTTGACGTGCCTTATGCTGAGGTTTATGATCCTGAACTAGACAGATGGGAAGCACTGTCTGGGGGTGGTAGCATGATACGGTATGTGTCCCCTGGCAATGTTGTGTTCATGGATCAATGTGGAACCAAAAACATTCTGGTTCGCACTAATTGTTGCGATAGTTTCTACACATATAACACATCTGCCAACTCGTTCACCCAGCGGGAACATGTTCCCTCCAACTACTGGGGTGAAGGTGGTGCATCAGTTGATAATATTCTTTACATTTACCATGAAGACGGTATCATTGCTTATGATTTAATCAAAGCTAAATGGTTTGATGACCCTGTCCATGGCTTAAGTGAAGGAACCGAGCTTCCTATTTATTCTTGTGCTCAGACACCTGTGCTGCTTCACATTGGCAACAGAAGGCTATGCATAATTTATGCTTACGTGGAAGAGTTTAAGGATCCCCAAGACATGATACTTACTTGCTCAATTTTAAGAATGATTCGGCGGAGGACATACGGCGGAAAAGCTACCCTCCATGCATCCTTGGAGTCATTTAGGCGCTACATCGTCCCCCGAAGTCATTTGCATGAGTGCCTCATTCTCTAAGTCGGCATTCAGATAATGTATCGAAATTGACCTTCACTATATCATGAATCGAATCGAGTTGTGAATTATAAAGATTCTACTTGCATTATTTTGATGTTGATACAATAAAATGTTTCATAAAGCTATAAACATTGTTTTTTATTTTTTTCGTTTGAAGGAAAATATTCTTTCATTCACTGGTTCCAGTTCCAAACGAACCAACCCATCATCCTTGATGAGGTCCTTTCATTCACTGGTTCCAAACGAATTATAATGGCTACCTTTTAGATAAAAAATGCTTTCAAAAATATAAACTACGAGTTCCTCCTTGATGAGATTCAAATGCTTGCTGAATAGTTGGCATTATGTCAGATGAATATACTACATGCTGCATAAGATTCAAATGCTCTTGCTAAAAGGTTGACATTACTTGAGAAGAAAGTTTTCGGAAATGAATTGTAAACTGATAAAGGGGTTGGTTAGTAATCTATATATCTGTTGCGATACTAAAAAAGCTTCTAAATATGTTGACTACCATAATTTTAGAGTAAGTCTTTCGTCTCAGGTGCAAAGCACGTGTTGCCTACTAGTAGCTTGAAAACTCTTGATCATTAAAACATCCTAGTAGTGATGTTTTATTGTTAATTCCGTCACGACAAATTTCATACCAGTAAGAGGTGGATGGTAAGTTGATTCCGTCACATTTCTTCTAGGCGGTCCAACACTAGTAGTATAGTTTCTGAAATCTTAAGGGTACTGATTTACAAACTTTAATAGGCTTTTGATACTACCATCTGATTTCTTATCTCAAATGTTTCTGTCGAAGAAGTCGAAGTTTGATGGTCTTGACAAGTCATAAGAACTTTTATTTTTTCAGTGCATAGGTGGGACATGAGTCAGAATAAGATGTGATATGTGAACTGAGAAGTGCATGAAAAATGAGGTTATTGAGGTCACTTTTAGATATGTTATGCCCCCCCCCCCCCCCCCCCAAAAAAATCCAAGTTGTTTAAACTACCTTAGATTAAGGTTCTTGACAAAAAATTGGAGAGGAATATTGTACATGTTGCTTATACCGCAATCTAACACAGTATATAAAGATAGCTTGGATAATTAATTCATATACCTCCCTCGTTATACCTTATGTCTAACACCCATATCATATTAGATTTGCAAATTACTCCCGACATGACTTCCGTCTGATTTCTAGATCCCAAATCTGTCTCTTGGAAAAGTTGATGATGGTCTTGAGTCTTGACAAAATTATAAGGAACTATTCTCTTGTTCCACCGTGCGGACACTTCTTTTGTTTCAAGGAACAAACCAACATCCAACCCCTCCCACTGTTGGCAGATTTGTACAACCTTTAATCTACATTTCCAATCTTATCTTTCACATGGTCAATATCCGCAACCAGATCTCAGACGAATTTCTGCAATTAAACCATAATCTCAGTTCAAGAGTTTCGAGCCAGTTTCAAGTAGGCACATACAGAGAAAAGCAATAGAAAGATGCCGGCCCACAAGACCCGCTGTAGATGGTGCTTTTTCAGACAGACGAATCACAGTCACGTGGCAGCCATCCAGCACACCCAGCTGTGCTCCATGTACACCGGATAACTACCCATGCTTTACCAACACGGGAGTTGTAGGGACTTAGTGGTTTGGAGGCTAGGGTAAGGCCCGTCGCGCGCATGCGACAACCGAGCTCGCTCGCGACCCTTTGTAACTGCTTTGAGAGACTTAATGGCCAAGTCCTATAAACCCGGCTTGACCTCATAACGGTCTCCGGTATGTACGGTCAGGTGCCTAACGGTGCCTATATACACGGTTGCACGTGCCGTTATGGGGGGCTACCATTAAGCCGCCATTTATGGTGCATTAACCCCCTCACAACCGTCACTTCCCCACTATATATAGGATCGTTAGCCCTCCGTTGCTACACTAGTTCATCTCTGGTTCTACACTAGCTATTGAGCTGTCTCTCTCTCTCTCCGTTGCAACTACTTACCCTCTCCCTACACACACCCCTACATCTCTCTTTGTTCTTATTCCCTACTTGAGGTGCACACTTGGATATCTCCGAAAGATTTCCTTGTGCACAATTTGGTGAACCCGACGTGAAACACTCACTTTCAGAGCTTCAATTCTTCCAAAATCTGCACAAATGTCTTCCGATGGAATCATTTGCGATGGTGACCGGTCCCATTCCAACGAGGAGACCTCGAGGGAAGAAGGAACACTCAACACCATCGTCAACACCAATGCTCGTGCTCAAACGTGTTACCGGCAGTGGACCCTCTCTAGAGGCACTCCAAGCCACAATTCAGAGTCAAGCCCAGATTATGCAGGCTCAGTCCGCCCAGATCGCCCAAATCATGACGAACTTGGGACGATTCGCCCAAAACACTGTTCCAGGGGCTTCAGTGCCTCGACAGCCCAGCTGCCGCCACCAGGGGCAGCAGCCACATCCATAGTGCATACATCTGTCACCCAATCCTCTCCTTTCAGTGGCTCTGTGCTTCAGACACCGGGGCTCCCGTTGAGTTCGTCCCTAATGACGGCAGGAAACCCTACTTTGTACTCTGCATTGTCTTTCCATGCAACTGGAGCCCTAGGGAGCCATGCACCCCCGCCTCCACCTCCCTATGATCCAAACATGCCCTACATCCTGGGCTTCGCAGCCTTGAAGCAACGGATATACAACATCATTGCGAACCAGAGCTTCGCAGATACTGTCATCCCAAAGGTTGACAGGGCGCCTCCCATTCCGCGGGACATTTACTTAATGCCCAACCCTGTCGGGTACAAGGCACCCAAGTGGGAGAAATTCAATGAAGTCAGTGGGAACGCGCACGAACATGTGATGCGATTCGTTGACACGATGGGCCCACATGGAGTTGACACCCGATTGTTGATGCGGGAATTTCCTAAGTCTCTGGGGGCTGTCGCGTACAAGTGGTATAGGACCCTGGAAGCTGGATCTGTCAAGACATGGGAAGACATGGTAAAAAAGTTCTACACCAAATTCTTCCAAGTAGAAGAAAATGTCACCGCCATCCACCTCTCCCGCATGTACCAGAGGCATGATGAAGAAGGAGTTGTCTTCATCAAGAATTTCAGGGCCAAATCCTTGGAATGTGTCGACGATGTCCTGGAAAGCCGACTAGTGGAAATATCCCTTCTAAGCATGCGCGACGAGTACAAAGGTATGCTAATCAACTTGAATATGCCCACTTTTTCAAGGTTGATTGAAAACAATAGGAATGTTGAGGCGTTAATAGAGAGAATGAAGAAGAGATACGCCAGTGAGCGAACACAGGCGAGTCCCAGCTTCAAAGTGGGAAAGTTCAATTACAAGCGGACGCGAGATGTTAATGTACATGCACTATCATCACTCAACAAACAAAAGCGCCTCACGCCCCAGGAGGTACCTCCCTTTCCTTGTTCGATTGAAGATTCAGTAGATCTTTGCAAGAGATGGCGCAAAGACGGGATCCTACCGTCCCTGGAGCGCAAACTCACAAGAGACCAGCTGCAGGATCCAAGGTCGTGTTAGTGCCACGGGCAGGTGCTGCACCCAACTAGAGAGTGCAAAAAGCTCAGGTGGTTGGTAGACAGGAAGATAAAGGAGGGCCAGTTGGTGGTTGATGAGCAAACCAAGGATGTGCGCAACAACACCCTGCCGTCTCACACAGGGAAGGAGAACAAAGGAAAGGATATAGCTATGATATCGATTACAGACCTTGAGGAGGTCGCGGATGCAGAGGCCCCGGTGATCGCAAAAATCTATGAGGATGAACATTACGGTGTCGACACAGAAGATTGGCGTGCTGAGCGGATGAAGGACTCTGCCAAGTTCGTTAAATTCTTCGATGAGATGAATTTCTCGAACGGCTGCAGGCACGAGATGATGAAAGAAATCTTTAGAGTGGCTGAGGATTATGGGGAAGAATTGGTCATCTCCAATGGGAAAGTCGTTAGGGCCACGCGATCAAGTGATCTGGTCATGACGTTCGACGAATCGGAAAAGAAGACTGATGCCAATCATCAGAGGACATTGTACGTAACAGCCACAATCAACCATGTAGAGTTCAAGAGAGCTTTTGTCGATAAAGGAGCCACGGTGAACGTGATTCCACTTAGCACCCTGGAGCTGGCGGGAGTCTCACAAAGCAAGATCGTAAAGAGGCCTTCTCCATTGATGGGCTTTTGAAGTGACTCCAGAATGACTGTAGGATGGATCCTCTTGGGTATCCAGATTAGGCAGATTAGCTGTTCTTCCAAGTTCCATGTCATTGACGCCGACACGACTTAACACATGATCATCGGTCGAGCATGGATTCATCGTTTTGACGCCGTACCTTCTACGACTCACCAAGTAATGAAAGCTATCTGGAAAGACATGGTGGTGGCAATTCCCGCCTCGGTGAACCCATTCAATCTAGAGGAAGCACATTTTTCTGAGGCTGTATGGTTCCCAGAGATGGAAGATGAAGCTACTCCAGCTCCGTTTCGGTCGACTCCCCTACCTAAGTGGGAAGACGTCAAAGGCCAGTCACCATCCGGAGTAATGGTGATGCGAGAGGAGCTTAAGGGGAAGGAATCCGCATGGGAAGAAATTCCTAGAGTCACCGGCAAGAAGAGTGTTTATACCCTGAAGAGGGTCATCGAGCATGACAGTGAGGGCAAGCAGGTAGGAAGCCTCTACCCCAATGGAAAGAAGTGTTACCACATCTGAAGGATGCCACGAGACTTCCACCACCAACGAATATGCAACTGTACTGTTCCTAGCCTTTTCTTTACTGTACTTTGCATTTAACACTGTGCATTCCAGGATTTTCACATATGAGAGTTTCATTAATGATGGTAACCCTCCCCTAGGGGAGCTCTTTTGTCAATCTCAACTCATTTTACCACTCTATAGCAAAACTCGAGAATAAGCCTATCTGTCTAGATAGCAGCAAGAAAAAAAGCTTATCTGTCTAGATAGCAGCAAAAAATAAAAAGCCTATCTGTTTAGATAGCAGCCGAACGCGAATAAAGTCTAGCTGTCTAGATAGGAGAAAAAATGAAAAGCCTATATGTTTAGATAGTAGCCGAACGCGGTGATAACTCTGTATTAGAGTTATATTTCTTCTACGTTTGTGTACCGTTTTGTGTGAATTTCGGGTAAAATATGTTAGTTTTACACTATGAACTTGAGGAAATTGAGTAAGTTTAGATTTGAGCTTTAAATTGCTAATCCAGGCGTTTTTCGTGTTAATTTATGCTATTTTGTCACGTTTGATCGCACGGGTGTTTTTCATGTTATTTTGACAGGAAACGGAACGTGCGCGATTAAGCGGAGAGGAGAACGAACTTCGGAACACGACTAAAGCTCAAGAAAGTGAAAGAAGAAAACAGAGCAGGCAAAGAGGAATCAAGAGAAAAAGAAAAAAAAAAAAGAAGAAGAAAGAGCTTCAGGAGGTCGCATGACCTGATATGGCAGATCATGCTACTTGACTTGGCCCTTAGAATTTTTTCGTGCGGCAAATTGGAGAACTCACTGTTACTGCGACTTGAGCTGCTGGTCGTGCGATTAGCTTTCACATCGCACGATCTGGTTTTGGCTGATCGACTGATCTGATGAAGAAAAACAAGACGTGGACGCATCTCACCCCGAGATCACACGATCAGGAATTTCAGATCGTGCGATCTCCTTAAGAAAAATCACACAGACGGGGAAGGAAGAAAAATAGGCTAGCTATGGCTCAAAACTACGTAGTTTCATGTTGATTATTTCTTAAAACCTAATTTGGGAATAATTAATACATGGGGGCTGATTTATAAAGGAGAGATTCATTCAAGAAGAAAGTTGCCAACGTGAGAAAGAAGAGCCGGACGCAAAGAGGAGGACTCTTCCTCCATTGAAGATCTAGGTTTCATCTTGTTCTTCTTCTTTAAAATCATTAATGGAGAAACTTGTAAGTCTTGTTTGGTTGATTATTATTAGCTAGACGTTATGCTAGGCGTCTCTTTGAGAGCCTAGGGTTCATGTAAGCGATGATATTTTTCCGGATTTGATCTTTGCTTCATGATTTCTTGATTTCTTCTTTTGATTCAATTCTAGTTTCTTGTTTATGTTAGTAATCCTCATTGAGTGACACGATTAGGAGATAAAACTAGGATTCAAGAACTAGGGTTTGTTAAATAGTTGATTCATGCTTAAACTTAGCAATATTTTAATTCAATTGTTCATGTACTGTGCTTAATACTCAGTGTTAATGGAGTAGCTAAACGGAAACAGTGCCTAGTTAGCGAATGCACGATAGTGATTCTAACTAACTAGGATGAGACTTGAACATCAATCCCGTATCACTGAGACTCAGAAGAGACGTGTTAGGATTGACTAGTGTGGGTAGATTCGGTAGGTGAGATTCGATTGTTTCATGCAACGGTGGACCGACAGGACCCGTTGTCGTGCATGTCGTTAGCCTACTAGAACGGACCGGTAGACACAAGAGACCGATAGGAGATTGTAGTATAGCGTGAAGTAGAATGACTTGAGACTGATAGGAGATAGTCAGCGCTGTTACCCGGTTTAGTTAGAATATAGTTAACGTGTTGCTCAGATAATCCAGAAATCGTCTACAGCCCTAGGTGATCTAGAGATTGCCTAGTTTCTCCAAACTTGTTTCTTAAATATAAAAAAAAATACAAAAAATATTAGATTAGTTGTTATTCCAATTTCTAAAATCAATCAAATCTTTCCTCCTGCACCGTACTCTAAATTAAATAACTAGTTAGATAATCTAAAGTCTGTCCTCGTGGGATCGATAACTCGGGGTTGAAATACCACCCCTATATTACTTGACCGTGCACTTGCGCATACGCGTTAGTAATCCGCGTCACGCGACTAAAGCCTATTTGTCTAGATAGCAACAAAAATAAAGAGCCTATATGTTCAGATAGCAACTCATTCAAAGCCTATCTGTTTAGATAGCAGCCAGACGCGACTAAAGCCTATCTGTCTAGAAAGCAGCAAAAATAAAAAGCCTATCTGTTCAGATAGAAACTCATTCAAAGCCTACCTGTTTAGATAGCAGCCAGACGCGAGTAAAGCCTATCTGTCTAGATAGCAGCAAAAAATAAAAAGCCAATTTGTTCAGATAGCAGCAAAAAATAAAAAGCCAATCTGTTCAGATAGCAACTCATACAAAGCCTATCTGTTTAGATAGCATCCAGACGCGACTAAAGCCTATCTGTCTAGATAGTAGCAAAAAATAAAAAGTCTATATGTTTAGATAACAGCCGAACGCGACTAAAGCCTATCTGTCTAGATAGCAACAAAAAAAAATAAAAAGTCTATATGTTCAGATAGCAACTCATTCAAAGCCTATCTGTTTAGATAGCAGCCAAACGCGACCAAAGTTCATCCATCTGATGGCAGAAAAAATAAAAAAGCCTGATCGCTCGAACAACAATCAATATGCGAGTTAAAGTCTATCATATTAGACAAAACAGCAAATGCAAAGCATACTTTCATAACAGTCAAATACGACTTACAGCTTATCTATTTAGATAGCAGCTTGAAGAAAAGCTTACAACGAGAAAAAGCTTTCAATAAAAAATCTAAGTGTTCTCAAGGAACGTTCCTACATTGGACTTTAAAACTACAAAACTAACTCGACGCTTTCGTCGACGTCCTCGACCAGAACAGAGCTCTTGCTCATACCCCTGACATGGCGAGGTGCCAGATGAGCTTCAAACCATGAAGGCTGCTGGTGTGAAGAATAAGTGGGAGAACAGCTCATGGGTAGGAAGCTAATTGTGCGTAAAAAAGAAGCACACCTACTTGTTCCTCCTTGACTGAAACGATGGTGGCAAATAGTTATCCGCCGGAGAACCAACGGAGATGCACACCACTCATTACTTCCTGGTATAAGAGTTGGTGCAAGGTTGCTCTTCGCTGGAGGTCCACCGGAGATGACCCCTGCAAACATGATGAGGAAAAAGATGTCTTCGTTCCAACGGAAGAGCTTACACAACTGGTCTTCGAAAAGACCAGGCGAATCAGGGGGCTCTTCAGTGAATTCCTTGAGAGCTATTTCTATAGCGCAACGCACAAAATGAAGCTCGGAGGACCAGAGCTGATACGGATTGAAAATGGGTAAAGAGCAATGAAAAGAGTGGAGAGGACTTAGGAGAGGTGGCATTTTTTCAATCACAGGATTCCAAATGAAGAACAAAATAGCAAGAAAGGGGGTTTATATTGGTTTCAGAGGAGACTCTTCAGTTTCCCGGCCGAGTCAGCAACGCCTTGAAAATGAGCAAGAATCAATGACCCTATTAAAGACTACGACGATACAGTAGCCCTAGGCAATTATGAAGGTTGGGCCCACTGTGTGAGAAGCACACCTTATTTAATACCGTGGCGGCACGATAATTCAGATAATGATGGCGGATCGTGGGGACTTGAGCCTACAAAAGTCTAAAGTATTCTGGACTCACCAATAGTCCTGAGACATTCGGTTCTAAGCTACAGCAAAACATGATTTATGCGCGTAATCCTATCTTCCTTCGATAGCGCTCAAAAATCATTTAAACAAATGTAAGCCTACCTGTTTAGGTAGCAACTAGACACGCGTGAAAGCTTGTCTCATGATAGCATATCTGTTTACATAAAAACGCTATTTACCTACAAGGAGCAAACACATAAAGTCGCGCACTCATGAAAGCAAATACATGAACAATCAGAAGATATTTCAAAATGCGCAACGCGGATAAACAGGAAAGATGTTCAAGCGATCCGAGGATCGCGGCCGCAAAAGGGCACAAAAGGTTACATTAACGAGATTTGAAAAAGCAGTTCTTGAAAATACTCGAAAGATTAGTCCTCAAAGAGATCCTTCAAAAGAGAATCTCCCGCCGATACCATGATGATGTTAGCAGTTAGCTTCTCTAAGCGAGCCTTGTTATCCGCATGACGTTTGGCGGCTGCCTCAAATTCCTTGGCCATCTGCTCCAGCTCAGCTTTGCGCGCGTCAAGAGCAGCCTTCCTCTCCCTATAAGCAACACATTCAGACCTGAGTCGCGCAGAATTACAGATTTTTGTCACTCTCTGCACAAAAAGTCCAGATCTAATCGCCCTGCCGCAACTCGTTGAAGTTCTTGCGTTGGAAAGAAGGTCTTGAGCGCTGCCAACTGTAGTGCTCACCGGGGTAGTTGCATGAGCTCTCTCCAAAAGAGAGACCATCTTTTTGAAAAATTCCCCTCTCTGTTTTGGGACCAGTTCCAGCACTCTAGCAAATGTAGTTGGAAAAGACACGCGCACTTTCATGAGCCACTAAAGGCAAGCTTGATCGATACCTGCATACGCGGAAGCACGGGCAGAATACTTAGACAAAAACACGAGTTTAGTAAAACCAATGATCATGGAAAAAAGAGAAATGACCTTACCTGTTTCTTCAATAATCTGTCGAAGAGGGGCAATAGAACCAGCTGCTTTGGCCAACCTCCGTTCTGCCTGAATTTCCCGCGCGAAGTATAACTCAGGGATCAAAAAACTCCTCTCAGCCATGACAGGGTTTTTAGTCTGCGAGCCCCATACCTCAAACGAATTCTCAGAGAAAAGGGCATCCAAGTCCAATTCAAAGCCCCCTGCAAAGGTAGCGCTTCCCGGAGCGCTTGGCGCAGGAGGTACGTCGCGCCTGGATGACTCAGCACCTACAGTATGCTTATTAAAAGGGGTGTTGAGCTCAGCCAAAGCATTTTCGGTGGAGCTTTTTTCAACAGGAGCGACACGCACACCTAACTCCGCGTTCTGCTCAACCTCTATCGTAACTCCCTCAGGGGAATGGTCACGATCAAAACCCGCGATTACAGGAGACTGCTTAGCACTTGTTCCCCGCCTGTCTTCTTCTTCGTCCGAAGAAATTGGTATTGTTTGAGTAATGGGAGCAACATTGGCCTCCTCCTGCCTTTGACGATCCCCTTCCTCCTGCTTAGAAATGAACTCCAAACGTTTTGCATAAGCATCAGCCTCCACTGGGCCTTGCTTTGAGATCCCTGCAATAGAAATTTCACGCTCAGGAATCATTACGGCACTGCGGGGGCGACGAGGTCTTAAGGGGCAGGGGTAAGGCTCTAAAAAAGCAAGTGTGTTACTCGCGAGGTAAAGAGGATAAAAATCAAGGTTGTAACGGTATTTGAAGCGGCATCTCCCCACTTAAATGGGGTGTCCGCACGACAAACATGATGCAGATTATCATCAACACTTCTTAGCCTAGCACGACCTGCTTATGATCAACACAGCACGTGGAGAGTAACAGGGGACATCACATTGCCAATCACAATTTCCCCACACTGATCTCTTATCTACTTACGGATATCATGTATAGGCACACCATGGTACAGTGCACCAATCACAATTTCATGGTTGGATAAAGAAAACTTAAAAATTGTACCTTCTTCATCTTCGTCGTCGCAAGCTCGTGGAAAGCTAATTGGGCTCGATGAAGTTCATTAGTAGTTGTCACAGTTGGAGGTTGACGCGAACGTGTTAATCGCCCGCGTTGCCTTCGTTTTGGTGAGCTCTCCTTAGCTATTTCCTCTAGGCTCTTCTTTTTAGCTATCTCAATTCGCTCCTCCTCGGAAAACTTTTCTTGCAGAGATCTCTCTTCAGCCATATGTCTTGACTCTTCAGTAGCCTCTTCCTTGGTCATGATCACCGGTCCGTTTAGGGGGCTATCTGACACAATCCAACCACAAGTGTATGGCCGTCGTGTGTAGTAATATCCGGAAATCCGGGTTTATCGAACCCAAAGGACTTGTCGTGAATCAATTAGGATGATTAATTTTAATGTGGGAAAGCAAGAGAATTTGTTTAACTAATCTAAGAAAGTAAATAACAAGCTAATTATTAAAACTGAGTTACTTAATATGTGAAAAAGCTCAAGATATCTCTACGGGTCACTAAGAATTGCACACCAATTCGGATTTATGTTCAAGCAACACGAATGTCTTCTACTTAGCCAAACGAGCACCTATGCTTTGAAGATTTCTCAACCAAAGCCTAAATTTAAACTCTTGTACCTGATTTCTCTAGCCTACTCAAGTTCAAATAAGCATTATGTTCTTATGGTCTACTCTTAGTTCTAGCTAACTAGCAAGATTTCTCAACCCTAGATACGACTAGTGCTTAATTCAAGTTTCCGGGTAGAGAATATTGATTTCTCTAACAATCTCTACCTATAATCATCCTATTGCGAGCTCAAACAATAGAAACGATAGAATTAAATACATAAACCAAGCATAGCTAAGAAAAACACACTCAATTAAGCTAAAAGCATGAAACAAGATTCATATCATGAATCGAATCGAGTTGTGAATTGTAAAGATACTACTTACATTATTTTTATGTTGATAGAAGAAAACGTTTCATAAAGCTATAACATTGATTTTTAGTTTTATTTTTTGTTTGAGGGAAAAGATTCTTTCATTCACTGGTTTCGGAACGAACCAACTCATCATCTAATACCTACTGTACCGTGGGAGTTCTGGACTGAGAAGAAGAAAAGGGAACGGAGGTTGAGAGGAACGAGAGAGAGAGAAAAGAAGAGATTAGGGTTGAAATTTTTTCTTTAACTTGTTTAGAAAATTTACACCCTTTTATATCTCTAATCCTGTCGGTTCGAACTAGTCTTAACTAGTCTTAATCTGAGTAAAGAACCGAAAAGAAACCCTGGATAAAAATTAAATTCAACAAAACACCTACTACACGGTCTGAAACTGAAATAACGAAAAAACTTAAACTAAAATACTCAATGTTTCAGCTGAGGATGAACGTAATCTTTGAGACACGAAGGAGCAACCACATTACGCTTAGGTCGCCCGATGGCTGGAACGTCTGACACACCCGAATCATCGTCACTAGCACTATCCTCCTCTGTAGGTGTCAGCATACCCGTATCATCATCAATACATTGTTGTGCCCAAATGCGTGCACTACCTATCCACACTATGGGTTCTTCTAACTGCAAACCAAAACGTGTGTGAGCATGAGCTAAGCTATTCGCTGTTCTTGGGCACAACTAAGCTATAACATTGATGAACTCCACTGTAACTGTTTGAACATGGATCTCAAACTGGACTGTATGCCAGCAGTCAAGCTGCTTCGGGATGGACAATTTGACAAGATGAAAGCCATGAATGCATTATCAGATATGAAATGAACTGTGGAAAAAGGCCAGAGAATAATGGAGCAGTTCAATAGCGTGGAAATCTTCTTTGCTCCACGAGAGAGCAATCAACTTGCGCACTTGTTTGCGAAAAAAAGGCTATTTAGAGGATGACATTTCTTCTTATTCAAACATATCTGAATGGGCTCTAAACACTCACAATCTTGATGGCCACCTCGGCATGACTATCCACTCTTAATAAAATTTATCGTTAAAAAAAAAAAAAAAAAAAAAAGAAAAAGATATTTCATGCTTATCAATGAAATTGTAGATAGTCACACATATAGTTGGGACTCTTGGATTTTTTTGAGATGTACTCCGTCGGTCCCATCCGTGTGTTCAATATTTTCTTATTTTGATGTCTCACCTGTTTGTTCAATTTTTCTTAAAATGATTTTTTTTTTCGAAAACTACCATCTTAGCCCACTTAATTTCTATTGAGTCACCTTCTACTCAGTAAATTTCCAATGTTACTGGGATTATTGACTTTTTAAGCTGTTTTAATAAAGTAACATTTTATTTTTGAACTATCTGGTGGGACGGAAAGAGTATATGAGAGATTCAAATTCAATGACGAAGCGAGAAAAATATGCCGTTGGTTAAAAATTTGAACTCGCAAACATGATTTTGCGAGAAAAGAGAGAAGGGGGTATCTACTTATGAAAGCCAATTGCAGTGCAAATGGAATAGAGTGAGGGTTAGACAGGGCGTCTGTTTATTAGCATGCAATGAGGGGGAAAAAAAGTCATACAGAAAGTAGTTAAACTACACCATTTGTAATATACAAGTGCATAACTTGTGTTCGAGGCACGACCACAAAAAAGAGTGTGATAATTCTCTAAATTTGAATGACAGATATTGTTTTATTATGAAATATTTAGTTCTTAAGATATGGTGGGAATAATCTATTCCACATGTCACATTTTGGGAGATAGCTTATTCCCCATAATGACCCTGTTTGGATAACAAGGTTGGGGTTGTTTGGTTAACCAAACTAGGTGGATGTTTGGATGTAATGGTTTTGGTTTTGAGGTTTTGACTTTTATGTGAGTAGAAAAATGAGTGGAATTCGGGTCCTATAAATTTTGGGTTGAAGTTTTGGTTAAATTTTTGTAGAGGTTAACAAAACCGGGATATCCAAACAGGGTCAATAGCTTACTATGCAGATAGGTTGGTAAGAGATTAAAGGGGCGTTTCAATCGTTTGGAGGGCAACCTAGGAATGGAAAAAGATCCAAAATGCCCCTGTGTTGTACTTAAAATACTAAAATGTCACCGTTTTACCAAAAAATCTCAGAAATGCCACAGTTTTAACACCTCATTTTGTCTCGAGATTTCTGCACTATGAAACCTCTTTTCCATCTTGAGGTTTTTCCCAATGCAGATTTAACATTTTTGACTGCATTTTTTTGTTTGTCCATTTTAAGATTGATTAACACAAAATCACAATTCCCACAACCATTTTCAGCAAAAAAAAAATTACCAAATGCATTAAAAACAAAAATCGTGTTGGAGAAATAAGAAAACATGTCAACAAATGTATTACCATAATTTGTATAAAAATTGGACAAGGTTACTTCGTCAATTAGAGTATCAAAAACAATGTTAACATGTAATACACCATAAGCAGTGTACAAATATGTACTTAAATATCATCAGTAGTGAAATTGTGCCTCATAAATAAGAAAGTAGCAACATGAGCTACAACAAACTTTCTAATTTCTAAAAAAAAAAGGTTAACGTGTTTTGTATGTAAATTGGCATATCCAAAAAGAAGATCAAGTACAACAAATTATGCCCCATAGCATTCACAACCTCCAGAAAAAACTATAGAGACCGATATGTCCCTCTTAAAGTCCTAATGGTTGACTGAAATTCAAAATAGATGCACAACTTAAGCTAAATTGCGCATATCAAATACCGTTAATCAATCTTAAAACGAACAAATAAAAAAAATGCAGTAAGAAATGTTAAAAACCTCGTTACGGTGCTCAGGTTTTTCTATTGGAAACCACATATTGTTTTTTCTGACGAGAGATTTTGTTGTCAGAAATCTCAAGAACAAAATGAGGTTTTAAAATAGAGGCATTCTGAGATTTTGGGGTGAAAATGTCGTATTTTGGTATTTTAAGAACAATACATGGGTATTTTGGATCTTTCCTCCATCCAAGGGTGTGCCCCACTGCCACCTCAAATTCATTTAACGGTTGTTAACAGAAGGGTGTTATTTGTAAATATTTTGACACAAATTAAGGGATTTCCATGTCAATTAGCAAACAATGAGGGTAGCAATTGCCTAATTGTCAACACTCGGGGGTAGCAAGTGTAAATTGCCCTTATATTTTCAACCAGTTTATTTAAAGTATATATATATATATATATTTCACTTGATTATATGGAGTAAAATAAATACTTACTTGGGGGTGTGGGGCTCCAGCTATGAAGTCGGCTTGAGTTGTTTCCTAAATTAAAGAGGCCCGGGCTCATGACGCACGCTCTAATTTTTCCCTTTATAAATCAACGAAACAACTATTCGCTCTTACAGAAGATCTATTCTGATCTGGAACCACGATGAGATGGTCCAAGTATGGCGGTGGTATGAGGGACGTGAAGAAATCAGGAACAAGAGAGCGTACTAGTAGGTCTGGAGCAGCAGTAATCAGACGACGATACAGCAACTTAGAAGAAAGTGACTCGAAACTAGGAGATGTGGACAAGTCTGAATATGGATTGATCATGTACCAAAAGAAGAAATCAGGAACAAGAGAGGGTAGTAGGTTCGGAGCAGCAACTGCAGGAATCAAGCCATGTAAGCGGAGAAAGTTGGAAGAAATGTTGAGTTGGATGAAAGAGGCAGGTTTCTCAATAATTGCATCTGATTTGGATAATTCAGCCGCGTACAATTTCGTACCTGTATTGTATGTTCGCGTAACACATAAATTGTCATCTCAGTGGTATGCCATTCCTCCACCACAAGATTTGGAAGTTCTTTCACATCACGCTCAAATAGAACCACTTACAAGGTGGACGGAGAAGAAGCATGAGAGGAATCAGTATCCTTCTCTCTCGCCAGCATTTGGTAAGATGCCTAGGGATGTCCTCCCTAATGGCGTGACTGTAGCTTTGCTACCTCGCATCTACTTGATAGGCGGTACCTGCTACGGTCGAATAGGTGGTCCAAGTAGACAAGTTTTCTCTTATGATATTTTCGCTCCCCATAAAGGTTGGGAGAAACGACCCAACCTAATATGTCCCAGAACTTGGCCGTACGCTATTGCAATGGACGGTAAAATCTGGGTTATATGTCTCCAGTTGACGTGCCTTATGCTGTGGTTTATGATCCTGAACTTGACAGATGGGAAGCACTGTTCAGGGGTGGTGGCCTGATGCCAGATGTGTCCCCATGTGGCGATGTTGTGTTCATGGACCGTTATGGAACCAAACACATTCTGGTTCGCACTTATTGTGGCGATAGTTTCTACACATATAACACATCTGCCAACTCGTTAACCCCGCGGTGGGACAGTACTGTTTCCTTCAAGTACTGGGTTCAATCTAGTGCATCAGTTGATAATAATCTTTATATTTACGATCAAGGCGGTATCATTGCTTATGACTTAATCAATGGTGAATGGTTTGATGACCCTGTCCATGGCTTACGTGAAGGAACCGAGCTTCCTATTGATTGTGGTGGTGGTCGGAGCCCTGTTCTGCTTCACATTGGCAACAGAAGGCTATGCATAATTTATGATTATATGGTCAAGTTTAAAGATCCCCAAGACTTTATACTCACTTGCTCAATTTTAAGGTGATTCGACGGAGGACATACAGCGGAAAAGCTACCCTCCATGCATCCTTGGAGTCATTTAGGCGCTACATCGTCCCCGGAAGTCATTTGCATGAGTGCCTCATTCTTTAAGTCGGGATTCAGATAATGTATCGAAATTGACCTTCACTAAATCGTGAATAGAATCGAGTCGTGAATTGTAAAGATTCTACTTACATTTTTTTATGTTGATATAATAAAATGTTTCGTAAAGCTATAACATTGATTTTTATTTTATTTTTTTGTTTGAGGGAAAAGATTCTTTCATTCACTGGTTCCAAACGAACCAACTCATCATCTGATACCTACTGGTAGCGTGGGAGTTCTGGAAATTTCCACCAAAATAGACCTTTTAGGCCCGTAAATACAAGAATGGGTTTTATTAGAGCGAAAACACCAATATAGTCTTGTTTTGAAGCCAAGACATAAAGTCTTGGTTTCTTTGCTCTAAAACCAAGATTTGAAACCTTGGTTTTACCGGACTTCAAAAACAATTTTGCAGCCGCCGTTTTTTCACAGTTAGGGTTCTTATTAGTTTTTTTTTTTTACTTTTTTTAGAAAGAGTTTTATTATTTTTTTGTGTTTCAAAAAACAGTGCGTCGTTTTCTCAAAAAAAAAGATCACAACAAATTCAGGTGCTAAACTTAATGGCGACGAAGGACGATTTCTTCCACCTGTGAACAAGGGAAGATCAACCTCCATAAAGCACAAAGGTACTCTCTCTCTCTCTCTCAAGCATGATAGGGTACAACCACGATTACATATAAAAAAACCCTAATCTTTTCTTAACTCTCTGATCTGGCTACAATTTTGGCCATGGTTGCAGATTACTGGTAGTGTGCTGGATTCCCGCGAGTTTGACTGTGTTGTTGCTAGCTTTTCTGTTTCTTCTTTCATAAAAGAGGTAATGCATATGCTCTTGTTATTGTAATGTTCCTTGTAGATTTGAGTATTGAACATGTTTCTGATCTACCAATTACATAATTTTTTTGGGTTAAAACATTATGATTTATTACATTAAACAAAAACTACAGAACTTAGTGTGATGTTTGTATGATATAAACTGAATATAAGAACTTTGACATGGAGAAGATGAAGTATGATGTTTGTGTTGGAGATGTTTTTTAGAAAACAATAATTTTCCGCACTGTCCTGGTCTTCAAGACTTAAATCACTGTAATTTTCGGCCTGTAACGCTTTATCTATACTGCTTTTATTGCCTCCTAAGCCTAAGGCTCGACCAAACTGGAGGGTTGGGAAGTGTCTCTTTATCAAACCTGAGAGGGTGAAAGTGTCTTTTATCCTTTTAAAGTTCGTAAAAAAAAAATCTCAATTCTTTAGCTATTATTGATCAGGATTTTTAATTTAGAAATTGAAGTCAGAAGCTTTTTAAGTTCTTCTAAAAAAGAAAGCTTTTTAAGTTACATTAGGTTATAGGGATATCTAACAGGGGTCGACACATTCTAAGAAGCATGTCATTGACCTTGAGAAATAATATATTGTAAATGGAGATCTTACTAAATTTTCAAATTTGATGTTTCAGGTATCATGGTTAATTATGCTACAGTTCTTCTTTACTAGGGAGGAAGTATCATAACAAATGAAGAAGGGGTAGGATATGATAGCGCTCGCCAAATAGTTATATCACTTGATCAGAATATCACGTATCAAGGACTACTTCGTAGTTTAAATGATAGAGCATATATAGTGCAAGAAGGGAGTATTGAGAAGATGACTTGCCGATTACCGATTAGTGTGCCACCCAACCCCCTGATCTACACATCATTGGAAGTTGAGGACGATGAATCTCTTCAAATCATGATGAATATAATGGATTTGGATAAATTCAGTTGCGTTCATCTATATTTAGATTTCTCAGCACGCAGCAGTATGCAATTTGACATAGATCATAATGCCTCGAGACTTGGTCCATTTTCGTCTCTGCTTAATCATTTCGATGGTATAGATGGTTCTTCTCGACTACACTCTCATGGAAATGATGTACCTTTTACTCAATCCGGAGCCATCTTTACACCTTCGGATTTTCCGTCATTTCATGTTGGTGGGTCTGAGATTGAGATAACAGGCTTGGCCGGTGATTATGTTCCGTGTGGGAGGGATGTGCGTCTTGTTGTGGAAGAGGATGGGAACGGCGATGATGATTCCTTAAATGCAGTTGGAACTGAGGATTATCAAGAGGGGAGTGAGGACGATGGAGAAGAAGAACCTGCAGCGGTTCGTCATCCCGAGCATGAGCACATGTCTAGTTCTTTCAAGGATTTCGACATGTCTAAGGTTGAGTAGGCGTGTGCAAAAAATCCTACAAAATATAGACATGGCTCCTTGTGGTCTCTAGAAACACAGGAGCCTATGACCTCTCTTGTATTTCCTACTAGAGAACATCTTACAGATGCAGATTCAATTTACTCAATTCATCGGAATCGTGTACTCAGGGTTACAAAGTCAAATGCCGAGTCATGGGTTGCTGTTTGCAAAGTGGCTGATGAGAAAGGTTGAAAGTGGTACTTACGAGCCAAGTTAAAGGCTAATCTTGGTTTGTGGATGATTACTCGTTACACTGGCCCTCGTACATGCTTGTATGCTTCAATCGGCTCTGATCATCCGCACTTGACTTCTACTCTTGCTGCTAAAGTATTGTTGGGCCATATTAAGAATAATCCAGATTACAAGGTGGCTGATATTGTTGAGAAAATTAAAGATCGGTTTGAAATGACGATTTCATATCGCAAGGCTTGCATTGCCAAGAATAAGGGGATCAAAATGGCATTTGGAGATTGGGATGATTCATACAAACAATCGCCGAAATTTCTAACAGCAATGCAGCATTACAATCCAGGTGCTGTGGTCAAGTATGTAACTAGCCACACCGATTTGGTTGGTATTCACGTGCTTGAGTCTGTGTTTTGGACAATGAGTGGTTCTATAGAGGGATTCAAGTACTGCCGGCCTTTAATCACCATCGGTGCCGTATTTTTGAAGGGTAAGTACAAAGGGGTTATAATGGTTGCCAATGGTGTATCTGCTAATGGCCAAATCTTTCCCCTTGCATTCACAATTGCAGATGGTGAGTGCAAGGAGAATTGGGGTTTCTTTTTACACAACCTCCGCAAACATGTGACAAATGATCGTGCAAATATATGTCTCATCTCAGACCGCTGTGGGGGTATTATAGCTGCAATTAATGACCATCGCAATGGTTGGACAAAAGAAGAGTATGGTGTTCACCATGCATTTTGCATACGACACATTCAAGGAAATCTCATGGATGCTTGCTCTGAACACAAGACTTCCATTGCTGAGTTAATGACGAAAGCCGCAACTGAGAACCAAGTTCGTAAATTTGAGGAACCATGGCGCTCATCAAGGCCATAGATGAGAATGGAAAAAAGTGGCTTCAAAAGATCCCTCTTGAGAAGTGGACTCTATCGCATGATGGAGGGTGTCGGTATGGAATTCTTACTAGCAACTTGGCCGAATCATTCGACAATGCTTTGCTAGGTGCTAGAGCATTACCAATAACACCTCTGGTGGAGTCCATCTACTTCCGTATCAATAAATACTTCTCTGAACGTTATTCGACTGTAAGTTATTTTTAATATTAACGTGTAATTATCTTTATGTATATTTTTGAATCATTGAATTATATCTAACTTTTATTATTGCTAGGCAAAACGTCTATGCAAATCGCGTTCCGGTGTTACACCCCAAGTTCACGAGCGCATCAATAAATGGACAAACAAGTCAACTACTCATGAAGTTAGAGGACATAACTATGAGCGCGGTATTTTCACAGTGCACAGTAGGTACCAAGGCACGTCAGGGGGTAATGTGCAGACCGTCAGGCTGGAGGATCTTGTTCATGTGGTAAGTGGTCCATATATGGGCACCCGTGCTCACATTTAATTGATGTGTGTCAAAGTCGGGCAAAGGATTGGATGGAGTATGTTCCACACTGGTTTCATGTCACTACATGGGCCCAAATATACGAACATACAATCATGTCAATTGATAACCGAGCATACTGGCCGCATACACCCCGTGACAGAACATTCATCCCTAACTCCACGCTGCTGCGTTCAAGAGGAAATGCAAGAAATGAGAGAATACGTAGTGACATAGAATTCATGAAGAAGCGGGCAGAAAAGTGTACTCTCTGCAACAGTGAATCACATGATAGACGCACATGCCCTTCTGGATCAAAATCTCGTAGACGTGCCCCGATATTGTAATTTCTTTTTTTTTTTTATGTTAAGTATTGACATTTGTATTTGGTTCTTTATTGCCACTTTTTTACGATCATTATTTTAAACAATATTCAATTAAATCCCTTAACTAGGTATCTTTTTTTTTTTTTTTGCTGAGCCAAGTTGATTATGTATTTTGGATGGCTTGCTCAAACATGATGAGCATATATTGAATAAAGTATTTTTTAAAGTAGAATGTTATGTTAGCATCTCAATTGTTTTTCCAGAATTGAACTATATATTTCGGATTGATTTTCGTAAAAAGGTTTGCAACCTTTTTAATTTTGTACTAACGTGAAGACAATGTCTATTAAATAGTTTTGTCAACAGTCTGCTCAAGTAATTTTCACAAGTGATCAAATCATGTAAGATTTCACCACGAAGGTCATACTAATGGTTGGATGTGTGGTGAGATTGGGGACATATTGGCAGTGTTTTAGTGAGAGTTGTGGTGGTGGTTTCGGGGGAGGGGGTGTTAATAATTGGAGACTATAAGGGTAAAATTGTCTATTAATAATTTATTACAATTACTCACAGTTAACAAATAGTAAAAAATGGAGATAACATGGGTACAAAAGTCTCGCTACATTTTCTTACTATTATTCGTTGTTATAAATAGAAAAAAAATGAGAACGTCACTGACGTCTCTATGGAATAGAAAAATCTTACTTCGTAAGATGATACCAATGGTTGGATGTGTGGTAAGATTGGGGACAGATTGGCAGTGTTTCACTGAGAGTGGTGGTGGTGGCTTCAGGGGAGGGGTGTTAACAATTGGAGACAATAGGGGTAAAATTGTCTCTTTATATTTTATTACAATTACTCACAGTTAACAAATACTCAAATAGTAACAAATGGAGATAACATGGGTAAAATAGTCTCTCTATATTTTCTTACAATTATGCGTTGTTAATAAAAAAAAAAAATGAAGAACGTCACCGACGTTTCTATGAAACGGAAAAATATTATTTTGTATGAAAATTATAAGTTTATGGTTGAATATGAGAAAAAAAAAAAAGATGCAGGGTTGATCCAATAAGGCAGAGAAAACCTATATTTTATGTCTTTCATAGCACCAAAACCTACATATTATAACTTGGTTTCAAAACAGGATCATTTTGGTGTTTTCATTATAATGCAGATCATTCTAGTATTTAGTCGGCTAAAGAAGCCTATTCTGGTGGAAATTTCCATATTATAACTTGGTTTCAAAACAGGATCATTTTGGTGTTTTCGCGAAAATGAAGATCATTCTAGTATTTAGCCGGCTAAAGAAGCCTATTCTGGTGGAAATTTCGGGAGTTCTGGACTGAGAAGAAGAAAAGGGAACATAGGTAGAGAGGAACGAGAGAGAGAGAGAGAGAGAGAGAGAGAGAGAGAGAGAGAGAGAGAGAGAGAGAGGAGATTAGGATTGAAATTTTCTCATTAATTTGTTTAGAAAATTTACACTCTTTTTATACCTCTAACTCTGCCGGTTCGAACTAGTCTTAATCTGAGTAAAGAACTGAAAAGAAACCCCGGATAAAAATTAAATTCAACACGACACCTATTACACTGTCTGAAACTTAAATAACGAAAAAACTAAAATACTCAACGTTTCAGCTGAGGCCGAACGTAATCTTTGAGATACGAAGGAGCAGTGGCGAACGGAAGGGGGGGGGGGGGGCGAGAGGGGGCCATGGCCCCTCCATCTTTTTAACGTTATTATTGTGGGTTGGTTTTATGAAGAGTTTGTGTTGTAATATAATTTGGCCCCCTCAAAAAAAAGTCTAATCATCTTCTTCAGCCGTATTTCTTATCTTTATCTTTGTATGCAATTTGAGATTAATTAATTAAAATAGATGTGTCAATCATTATCTTTACACAAAATGGATAACAATGGTTTTTAAAAATATATATCCATCACATAAAATAGAAAAAAATAACTACAATTTCCCAAATCAACTAGTCAATTACGTAAAATAATTAGCAGATCCAAATTTTGTTGCGAATTTAAAATGAAAGCAAAGGCGTCAAGTTGATACTTTTTTAACTAAATATTTATTATTATTATTATTATTATTATTATTATTATTATTATTATTATTATTATTATTATTATTACTTCTATTTACAGTTGAATATTGTGGCAAACTTTTTTGCCCAAATACTTATACTTTAGATTTATTTTAAAAATTGATTAATAGACTGTCAAACTATTTACTTTAACTAATTCGTCTTTGAGAATTTTAATCTTCATAGCGGACTCAACTCAAGTTGTGAAGTTTAGTAATAGAACGTAATGGAACGGGTAAGTCGAAAAAAATATTCAATGTGGGTTCTCAATAAGAAAAACGTTCATACATATCTGTGTTATGTATTTTAATAGTCATGTACAGTTTGGCCCCCGCAATGCATGAATCCCGCGTCCGCCACTGTGAAGGAGGAATCACATTACGCTTAGGTCGCCCGGTGACTAGAACGTCTGACCCACCCGAATCATCGTCACTAGCACTATCCTCCGTTGTAGGTGTCAGCATACCCGTATCATCATCAATACATTGTTGTGCCCAAATGGGTGCACTACCTATCCACACTACGGGTTCTTCTAACTGCAAACCAAAATGTGCATGAGCATGAGCTAAGCTATTCGCTGTTCTTGGGCACAACTAAGCTATAACATGGGTAATTTACAGTTTGCACCCTCGGGTTTTGTAAATAGGCAATCACTATCCCTACTGTTCATCAATTGACATGGGACACCCCTATTTTGTGCAATAATAATTACAAATTATATCCATCCGTCTAATTCCGTTAGGGAGCTGTGAAGTGATAGTGGGGCTTCATTTTGGGGTATTTTTTATTCCCATTTTTCCCTTCTGTATTTTGGTAATTTCACTTAATACCCCCCAAGTTTAGGTAAATATGAAATACACACCTTTATTTTTTGTCAATCGACATAGAACATCCCTATTTTGTGAGTTGGCTGTGGTACACCTTTGAGTGTTTGGTTTATGCCTTTTATGTCTTATAGTGATATATAACGCCTTGTTTAACCTTTAGAATCTTAGATATTACTACATATACCACTAAATTGTATGACTCTTTTACCTCTCCATGGATGGTTATAAATTATTAGAGAATATATTTTGTTGTTGTCAAAAGATAAATTTCTCAAGAATAAAAATCAACACTGAGTGAATTTGAAGTTTTATTTAACAAAATTAATTTTGATAGAGTACTTGTCAAATATCAACATTAACATGTGGTTTGTTTATTAGAATGATAATGAACTTTTTAAAGTGAAACTAAATAATATCATTGAAATTATCCGAAGCTAAAAAAGGATTATAGTAGTTTTTTTGTCAAAGATTATAGTAATTAATACAACCCAAGTTTATTAAAATTCAAGCGTTGAGTTAAAAAAAAATATATCAAGCATTCAGCTTGCTGTAATTTGCTAAAAAAGTGCTTGTGAACAAAAACACATAAGATACAAAGAGATACATAGCAAACATGCACAATTATATTACTATCTAGCAACATCTTAAACAAATTACAAAATTAATCAACTAATACGACTTTTTTTTGGCGTCTTTCCCTTTCTCTCTCTGTAAACTGAATATGCCCAACAAATCATGGGTAGATTGGTCTTTTAGAATCAGTGTAACTTGCATATTAAACATTGTATAAAGATTGAATGTAAAATAGTACTTATCCATTTTTCATTGGAGTCTGTCTAAATTAAGGTTGTTCTCTGCCCATTGGCAAACAGTAGGGGTACCCAATGTCAATTTACCATAACCCGAGGGTGCTTTGTGTAAATTACCCTATAAATATTGAGTAAAGGTATATGGGAAAATTAGTCCTTTCGCATTTTCCGTCCATGCCTGTTACAAACCATCCAAAATAGGGGTGTTCCCTGTCAATTGACGAACAATAGGAGTAGGGATTGCCTATTTACATAAACACGAGGGTGCTAACTGTAAATTACCCCTATAACATTGATGAACTCCACTGTTTGAACGTGGATCTCGAACTGGACTGTTTGCCAGCAGTCAAGCTGCTTCGGGATGGACAATTTGACAAGATGAAAGCCATGAATGCATTACCCGATATGAAATGAACTGTGGAAAAAAGCCAGAGAATAATGGAGCAGTTCAATAGCGTAGAAATCTTCAGCAATCAAGTTGCGCACTTGTTTGCGAAAAAAATGCTATTTAGAGGATGACATTTCTTCTTATTCAAACATATCTGAATGGGCTCTAAACACTCACAATCTTGATGCCTGGGCATGACTATCCACTCTTAATAAAATTTATCTTTCTCTAAAAAAATATATATTTCATGCCTGTCAATGAAATTGTAGATACACACATGTAGTTGGGACTCTTTGACTTTATTAGGTTGTACTCCATCGGTCCCATCGGTTTGTTCAGTATTTTCTTTGATATCCCACATGTTTGTTCAATCTTTTTAAAAATGACAATTTTTTACATGAAAATTATCATCTTTTCTCACTTAATTTCTATTGAGTCACCTTCCACTCAGTAAATTTCAATGTTATTGGGATATTATTGACTTTTTAAGTTGTTTTAATAAAGCAACATTTTATTTTTGAACTACCTTGTGAGACGGAAGGAGTATATGAGAGATTCAAATTCAATGACGAAGTGAGAAAAACATGCCGTTCAATAAAAATTTGAACTTGCAAATGTGATTTTGCGAGAAAAGAGAATGAAAGCCAATTGCACTGCAAATGGAATAGAGTGAGGGTTAGACATGGCGTGTGTTTATTAGCATGCAGTGAGGGGTAAAAAAGTCATACAGAAAGTAGTTAAACTACCCCATTTGTAATATACAAGTGCATAATCTGTGCCCGAGGACACGACCAAAAAAAGAGTATGATAATTCTCTAAATTTGAATGAGATTATTTTATTATGAAATATTTATTTCTTAAGATATTGTGGGAATAATCTATTCCACATGTCACATTTTGAGGATAGCTTATTCCCCATAGTAGCTTACTATGTAAATAGGTTGGTAAGAGATTAAAGGGGCATTTCAATCTGTTTGGAGGGCAATCTAGGAATGAAAAAGGTATCCAAGGGTGTGCCCCACTGCCACCTCACATTCATTTAACCGTTGTTAACAGAATGGTGTAATTTGTAAATATTTTGACACAAATTAAGGGCTTTCCATGTCAATTAGCAAACAATGAGGGTAGAAATTGCCTAATTACCAAAACTCGGGGGTAGCAAGTGTAAATTGCCCTTATATTTTCAACCAGTTTATTTAAAAAAATATTATTTGACTTAGAAAAAATACTTGCTTGGGGGGTGGGGGACCAGAAGCGCTCCAGCTATGAAGTCGGCTTGAGTTGTTCCCTAAATTAAAGAGGCCCGGGCTCATGACGCACGCTCTAATTTTTCCCTTTATAAATCAACGAAACAACTATTCGCTCTTACAGAAGATCTATTCTGATCTGGAACCACGATGAGATGGTCCAAGTATGGCGGTGGATTCAGGGACGAGAAGAAAGCAGGAATCAGACAACGATATAGTAAGTTAGAAGAAAGTGACTCTAAACTAGGAGGAGATTATGGATTGATCATGTAACAAAAGAAGAAATCATAAACAATAGAGCGGCCATGTAAGCGGAGAAAGTTGGAAGAAAGGTTGAGTTGGATAGAAGAGGCTGGTTTCTCAATAGTTGCATCATCTGATTTGGATAAGTACAATTCCGTGGTACCTGTATTGTATATTCGCACTTCCATTAGAGATGCTGAAACGGGAAAATGGCCATCTTAGTGGTATGCCATTCCTCCCCCACCAGATTTGGAAGTTGGTTCACATCACGCTCAAATAGAACCACCTACGAGGAGGATGGAGAAGAAGCATGAGAGCGATCAGTATCCTCCTCCTCCTCTCTCGCCGGTATTTGGTAAGTTGCCTGCTGATGTCCTCCCCAATGGCCTGACTGTAGCTTTGCTACCTCGTATCTACTTGATAGGCGGTACCTGCTATGGTCTAGGTGGTCCAAGTAGACAAGTTTTCTCTTATGATATTTCCGCTCCCCATAAAGGTTGGGAGAAACGACCCAACCTAATATGTGCCAGATATTTCCCTTATACTATTGCACTGGACGGGAAAATCTACGTTTTCGGCGGTATGGATTATATGGCTCCAGTTAACGTGCCTTATGCCGAGGTTTATGATCTTGAACTTGACAGATGGGAAGCACTGTCTGGGGGTGGTAGCATGATACGGTATGTGTCCCATGGCCATGTTGTGTTCATGGATCAATATGGAACCAAAAACATTGTGGTTCGCACTAATTGTTGCGATAGTTTCTACATATATAACACATCTGCCAACTCGTTCACCCTGCGGGAACGTGTTCCCATGAACTACTGGGTGAAGGTGGTGCAGCAGTTGATAATATTCTTTACATTTACCATGAAGACGGTATCATTGCTTAAGATTTAATCAAAGCTGAATGGTTTCATGACCCTGTCCATGGCTTAAGGGAAGGAACCGAGCTTCCGGTTTATTCTTGTGCTCAGACACCTGTGATGCTTCACATTGGCAACAAAAGGCTATGCATAATTTATGCTTACGTGGAAGAGTTTAAGGCTAGTACATAGAACTGACGTTATTATTCCTTCCTTAGACAAGTTCTGATCTCGCTACACGATGAGATCGCAAATAAAATCAAACGGCGAATCGTCCAAGTACGGAGCACGGAGATACGAGAAGAAGAAGAAGAAATCAGGAACAAGAGATAGTAGTAGTGGTAGTAGTAGTAGTAGGTTCAGACGACGATATAGGAGGATAGAAGAAAGTGACTGGAAACTAGGAGGAGATGTGGACAAGTCCGATCATGGCCATGTGAGCGGAGAAAGTTGGAAGAAAGGTTGAGTTGGATGAAAGAGGCAGGTTTCTCAATAATTGCATCTGATTTGGATAAGTACAATTCCGTGGTACCTCTATTGTATATTCGCACTTCCATTAGAGATGCTGAAACGGGAAAATGGCCATCTCAGTGGTATGCCATTCCTCCCCCAACAGATTATTTGGAAGTTGGTTCACATCACGCTCAAATAGAACCACCACCTACGAGGAGGATGGAGAAGAAGCATGAGAGCGATCAGTATCCTCCTCCTCCTCTCTCGCCAACTCGTTCACCTTGCAAGAACGTGTTCCCTTCGGATACTATGGTGCAACTGGTGCAGCGGTTGAAGATGTTCTTTACATTTACCACGAAGACGGTATCATGGCTTATGATTTAATCAATGGTGAATGGTTTGATGACCCTGTCCATGGCTTAAGTGAAGGAATCGAGCTTCCTATTTATGATTGTTCTCAGAGCCCTTTTCTGCTTCACATTGGTAACGGAAGGCTATGCATAATTTATGATTATAGGGACATGGGCAAGGTTATGGTTCCCAAGAACTTGATACTTACTTGCTCAATTTTAAGAATGATTCGGCGGCGGACGTACAGCGGAAAAGCTACCCTCCATGCATCATTGGAGTCATTTAGGCGCTACATCGTCCCGGGAAATAAGTTGGAGGACTGCCTCGTTCTCTAGGTCATCAGTTCTAGTTTACATTTCTTCCCTTTCCATGGTTGGTTCATCAACTCGACAATTTAGTTTTACAAAAACTTTTGGTTGTAAGTTACGCTATTTGCAAGCTATATGAATCCTATGAAATTTGTAAATAGGTGCTAGCTTACAGCGTTTGAAGTCCCTGCTTGAAGTTGAAATTGACTCTTGTTGCTCATTAATGGAATATGATTTTGTTGTTTAGTCTATGCTCTGTTCAAAATTGCATTTTGGTTGTGGTACCACTTCATATCATAGATTGTAAATCATTTTATGCAGTAACATTTGAATTAGCATATCACTGATGTGCGTCTAGGTTGAATGGGGATGTTCAGTTACCAAGACTTGCGTGTGAGTGTCATGTTGGTTGTGTATCAAAATCAGTTTTCCTAGACGAATTTTAGGTTTCGGTAACTAAGCTAAGAGGTGTCCAAATTTGGGGCATAGGGGTGGAGATATAGGGTAAATGTAATTATTTTACAGATTGTATATATATTCCAAAGATGAAAGATCTTAAAGGAATTTTAGACCGGCTAGTAGAATGCGTCAACTGTGCTTTCTTTGATCCAGAAATATCGTACTCCTCATCGAGCTGTGCAAGGGTCTTCTCGATCTCAAGTTGGAGTACAGTTATATGATCTAAGCCTCCCATCAATTCTTTTCTGACCTTCTTGTTCTCTTGCTTCATGTTCAATACTTCACCTCGGAACTCCGCAGCCTCGTGAGTTGTGAACTTAATTTCTTCTGCTTCCGCCCCTACCTCCAATGCCTTAATTATATCCTATTCAATGCTGCATAGAGATGAGAATCTGCGTTGCAATTCGTCTTTTAGGAGTCCACTTTGCTCAATCCAGATAACTAGTTCTGCTTGTATCTCACTCATGTGCTTGTAAATTGGTCGAATATCAGATTTTATGTCCATTTAGTATGAATATATATACTATATTCACTTGTTCTATTTTTGTATTTCTCCTAAAGCTACTACTTTCTATTAATTTGTTTTTTTTGGGTTGCACCATGATTTAGGTGAACTTGTGGCATTAGGTGCTTGTTCTTGTAGTTGCATTGCATTGCTTTTGAATGGTTTGTTGCTGGTGATTATTGGTTTACTGTTGAGTTCGCAGCCAAGCTTCAAAAATGATCAGTATTGCCTTTTTTTTGGTTTGTAGGTCCTGGTTTTGATTGGGTTGTACAAGGCTTTGATGATAGCTTTCTGAAGCTTGCAATTTAGACTGTTTTGATTTCTTGGCCGGGCGAATCGGAGGGACGATGATCACTCCGTTTCGCAGCCATGTATGTGTCAGCGCAATCTTTTTGCATTGAAAGATCTGAGCCTTTTTTAAATGTTCCCCCTTGCCCCTACGTAGCTCCGCCCCTGGCTGTGATGATAGTTTTCTAAACAATGCAATTTTCGCTACGATATGATATCTGTTTTGGCAAGGAAACTAAGAAAGAGAATAATGTCTCTGTTGCAGCCATAGCACTGTCACCATAGTTTGTCTGCATTCTCAGATCTGAGCATCGTGGGAAAACATACTGCTCCCCGAATTTTGTAGTATCTATTGTACCGCTTTTGTCTGAAACAAAAGATTTTGAATCTGATCTTGGAATGGAGTAGATGGTAGTATTAAATTGCCGTAATCTCAACAAGTGGAACCTTCAGTTGTTCTTGAAAAACATGTTGCACAAATAAGAAATTCCGTTTTTACTCCATTATTTTGGTTGCGGGACGAGGAGGATGTTGAAAAATTAAGTCAGCAAAAACAGATGCAGATCAGACGTTGGGTACACCACTAAATGCTCCTTGCTTTACACCTAAAGGACTCAGAATGGTGATAAACCAGCAAATGTAAGTCTTCAACTGATATAGCAAGCTGAAATCACTATAATATAGACATTTTGAAAATTTGCAGAAATGTGTCCAGTTATTCACCCTCAGGTGATACTGATTACATGTGCCCATTTCAAGCTGATAATGATGGTTCATGAATAGAATTAAAGAGTTCAGTCTACGCAAATACGTTTGAGTTTCTAAATTACTTGAAATTCCAGTTGTTTGATTCAGTAGGGAATAAATATCACCCTTGGTGATGCTGATTCTTTGACAGTGAGATGTTTGAATGGACACGCCCAAATAACTATCATGGGGAGGTAAGAGTTTAGCCTATAGAGTCGGAAATTAGTATCAGTATATGATGTTTAACTGTTGGATCTCTCTTTTTTTGGTAGTGACCATTAAAGGAGATGACCCGGATGCAGTGATTCCTGGACTGATGGTAGCTGGTGAAGCTGCCTGTGCTTCAGTTCATGGTGCCAATCGCCTTGGCGCAAATTCTCTTCTTGACATTGTTGTCTTTGCCCGTGCTTGTGCGAACAGGGTTGCAGAGATCCAATGGCTAGGTAAGAAGTTGATACCTACTTTTATAATCAATTGTTTTGCAACTGCAGCATAAGACTTAAGAAGCATATGCTTGCTATTCTGCAGGGCAGAAACATAAACCTTTGGAAACTGATGCTGGTGAGAAAACCATCGCATGGTTGGACAAGCTGAGCTATGCTAAAGGTTCTTCTCCAACTCCGAATATCCGGTTGAATATGCAACGGATAATGCAAAACAATGCTGCTGTATTCCGCACTCAAGTTTAAAGATGGAAGTTTGATATGGTAATTGCTGTTGTATTTACTTTTATTACTTTTCCTAGCTTCGTAATTCGAGTTATCAGTGTGCTAATATTTTATTTTGCCAGGAACTCCAACCTGATTATAGAGCTAGAAAATCTCCTGATTAATGCATCTGTCACAATGCATTATAATCCTCCAATCAGCTCAAGGCATTCGGTATTTGGAAGCCGCTCAAGCCGATTTGGAGTTCTATCGCTAGATGATGAGATCTGGACGATTCACCATCAACGAATGCGTCTTTGTCCATGGTTGTATCTGGAAGTGACAGTGGATAAGTGGTTAGATGTGATTATCAAGTTTATTGTGAGTGTTTACTAAATTTACTTGTAATACTCCGTTTCAAAGTACCCGGAGTTTAGATTTTGTTACGATATTTCGAGCTTGGATTTGGGTTATTCTCAATTTTGTTTTTTTGACGATAGCTATGCTGTGTTTCTTCATCCTTCATGATTCTAAAATTGACTGCTGCAATTCACAGTCAGTGTTATTTGCAAAGGTACTACTATTTATGATCAGGCTTTTGAGTTTGTTCAAATATATTGACAGCGAGGTAATATATAGATTTGTGAGATGCATTTGAGTTCGTATTTTGCTAATTTACTTGAGCTTCATTTACCGGACGCTAAGTGTGTTGTTTTTTGTTGGCAGCAAATACAAAACCCCACTGCAATCATGATTGCAGGGACTGCTGTTGCACAGGATGATATTAGCGGCGATGGAACAACTTCTACCGTTCTGTTCATTGGCGAACTGATGAAAGAGTCAGAGAAGGCGAAACAAGATATGGTCTGGCAAGGAGAATTGCATGTTCCTACTTCTGATTCGTCGCCTTAGACGTTGCAACTTCTACAACATTTGGATTTTCCACATTTTGACTGTGAATTGTCTACTGCAGGTTCGGAGGCTCGAATCGGCTATTCGGTCAGAAAGTAAGAAATCTGGTGGTACTGCCAACGATTCTGTAGCAAGCAAGAAGAGGGATAGAGACGACAGAGATGGGGATTCTAATGTCCCGGAGAAAATTAACGCCGTGGATGGGTTTCATGACAGGAGTATTCAACAGCTACACAAATAAGCTGCTTCTAGGGGAGTTTCTACTACTGGGTCAACCAAGGAAATTATTGCAAATATCTGTGCCAGTTCCCAGGACTCCAGAGGTACTACTGAAGGTATCTAGATTTCTTTCTTAATAAAAAGTTGGATATGTTGTTGAATTTAAGTGATACTTTGGTACATTCTGGTGGCAGCTAAAGAAGAAATGATGTTGCTGATAGGTATATTCTTCAGCTTCATTCCTCGCAAAATATCGATGATGCCATTTCAGTTATAATAAGAGTCAGGAGGAATGATCATTGTTTTAGGACGCATATATAGTGATCTTCCCATTTCAGTTATATGCCTTAATCTGATATGGTTTCAGTTTGTCCGTATAGTTCCTTCTGGTTTCACTGTTAGTTTATCCCTCTGCGGCTTAATGGCCTTAGGCATTAGGCATTACTTTTTTAGTATAGTTGCCTCCTATCTCCAGAAATGGAACAGTAAGATAAAAGCATTTGAAATATCCAATTAAACTGAAGTAACAAAATATTAGGGGAAGTGTGTACTTTTATGATCTTTTCCTATTCCCAGTTTGTTTTTCAGTTTAGTGCTTTATTTTATGACAAATACTGGAGTGTATGAGTTTCATAGAGATTACGTTTCATCTTTTCAAATATGGATATCCAGTCTACAAATTTGGGGGCTTGGTTTATTATTTATCCAGAGGCTATGCATGCTTGGATAAGAAGGCAAGAACTGACATTTTGTTGCTTTGCTTAATGTCGCAGCAGTTCACTGTAGAATCGAAAGGAAGGAGTAAGAAGCTACAGGAGGTACACAATCCAAGGAATTAATTATTTTATCTTCCTTATAACTTGTTTTGGGATGTTGGTAAGGAATTTTCTCTTTGCTTGTGCAGGTTGGCTATGTGACTACCGGTTGTTTCTTACATTTCCTTGTCAGATGCGTTTGGCAAGTTCATTTATGCTGTTTTTCCATGACATAAGAGAAATTTTCAGATGGGCATTTGAAAGTTAAGTGTAAGTTGATAGAAGTTTTTCGAGCTTTATACATCCATGTGTATGCTTCCTATCTTATGGAATTTTATAGCGAATGAGAACTGCCAGTCCCTCTTGCTTCAGATTTGTTTTCTTCACTCGTTTTTGTTAGTGCAGCTGTTATCTTATATATTTAACTTTTCCAGAAAACCTAGAAGGCCTCTAATTTTCGTTTGTTCATCGTTGTGCTATGTGTGCATGTGTTGACGGACAGGAACTAACCAAACATAGTTTGATGTTCCTGTAACTAGAGGCGACGCTCTGGAGACCCAATACATAGCCATCATCAATCTGTAATTGAATGTTTGATAAGAATATGCAATTATTTATATCACCGGAAAAAACATTTCCAGAAAGAACCAGAGTTTTAAAGTAAAGTAACCGAAAGGCTCATAGCTAATACAAGACACAGAAAGCATACAAATCCTCCCTAAGTCAGTCAAAAGCCAACAACTTCCCTTTAGTTTGCTTCCCAATCTGAGCAGAGATTATTGTGGTGTTTTCAATATGTTTCATACTAGACATGAACTGTGAAATAACTTAGATAGCTTAGCTAGCTTGATTTTCCATCTACAAAGAGCATACCTCATTGATAAGTTACCAAAAGGTCCTGCTATGTTTTGATTCACAGATGGTGGTTCACTTAATAAGTGGGTTCTGATTTCCAATTTTAAGCCTTTTTTCTGTTTTGCTTCTTTTTCCAGGTGGTTGTTCTAATTATCTGTCGACTAACATACCTCGGTAAGAATACTCGAGTACGATGCTGGTTCATGCTTCATACCATACCTCTTCCACTCGCATAATTATTTGGATTGTAGACAGTAGCGATAGAGATTGTAGTCAACCGAGATGTAAAATGACATGAGACCGAATAGGATAATGTCATAGTCTATTACCCGGCTGAACTGGAATAGGATTGACGTGTTACATAGCTGAACCGGAATTCGTCTACAGCCCTAGGTGATCTTGAGATCGCCTAGTTTCTCCATATTTTTTCTAAATTAAGAAAAAATACAAAAATATTAGTCTAGTTGTTATTTTAATTCAGTCGCTTGTTTGGGGGCGACAACTCTTTCAATCCCTCAATTTTCCTCCTTGTACCGTACTTTAAATTAATTGATTAATTAAATAATCTCAAGTCTATCCTTGTGGGATCGATAACTCGGGGTTGAAATACCACACCTATATTACTTGACCGTGCACTTGCGCATACGCGTTAAGAAATCATGTCAACTCTTTGGAGCCGTTTTCGGGGACATCGGTAGTTAGGAGTTAGTTTACAGTACTTCTAATTTATTTTTTATTTTGTTTTCTTTTCTATCTTTGTGCTTCACGGGTGTCTTGTGAATTTGTTTTCTCAGGAACACAAGAGATTCTACTAAGCATGAGGAGCGAAGATTATTATTCTGGTCCCCCCTACTGTTTCTACTGCAGGGATAACCATGAAGAAGATGATGCATGCATAAGTTGGTGCTACCGATGCGGTATTTATCATGATAACAGCGACCCATGCCGAGTTCATCCACCCCGGCTCCTTCAGCAGCCACAAGAGGATTCACGAACAACTATAGAGCATTTGTGGGAGATGATAAATTTAAATACGAAGACAGTTGAGGAATTGGAGATGTCAGTAGCAAGGTTATCATATTCACAAGAGCCCCAAGAGGAGGCCATGCCACACATTGACACTCAAGCTGAGCCTCCATCACCACCACCACCACAAAAGAATGTGCCACGAGCTACAGTTGTGGAAGAAGAGGCGCCCGAGCCGAGCGAAGAATGTAGTGTCCCTAAACCAGTTGTAGACTTTGTCATTTATGAGCTGACTCTGATTCAGACTTGGACCTGTGTATCCAGGACGGGAGGACCAACCGTATTGTGAGCCAAAACCTCTGGCTATCTCACATCCTTGGCATGAGTGGGAAGGCACCGATGTTGGAAGCATGTGGTGTGGTGATGGAGATGTTGATGAAGCACTTGTTCCCATACCTATTGAGGTAAAAGCCCCTACTCATAATTTTGAAGAATTCTCCATCTCATATTAATAAAGTCTGTGATGAGTTGGAAAGACTTGTGTATGGAAATTCTTATGTGGAAGAGCATCATGATAAACTTACAATTTCTTGTCATATTGACTATTCTATTGATGATCCACACGCCATAGTCAAGAAATTTGAAACCGACAAGTCTGGGGGTGTTAATAACTTACATGTCCTAAATGAAGAGCGTCGAGAGCAGAAGAGGTATTATTGGGATGTGTTCATGGAGAGAGAATCATACAAGCCCATTAGTACTTTGTGGAAGTTAATCAAGAAGATAAATTGCAAGATGAAAAGATTTAGCTTCCACAACTCTCCACCATCGTCAAAGCACAAGGGTGAACTTGTGAAGAAAGTTCTATAGAAGAGATGGTGGAAGAAGAAGAAGTGGAGGGATAAAGCTGTCTCCACAATCCTTTTCGTTTAAGGTAACCGGGTCGGACTGTCGACCTTAAATTACAAGCGCTTCTTGGGAGGCAACCCAAGTAGAGTAGGATGTTATTTTCTTTATTTCTGTTTAGTTCTCCATAATTGATTTTGAGAGGTGATAGAGAGAGACTGATGAGTTAACAAGTGTTTGCAGGTGATGTTTAGCGAAAAGTCTACCCCTGTGTGCCACGGCATATTTGACCCACATGGGGACTCATGAGGAAGTTGGGGATATTTCGTGCGCATTGCGCGCATCATGGAGCAATATAACCCGGTGTGCGAGGCACACACGACCTTAAGGGAGCTACATTGTAGCATGTTGTAGCTTGGGGATTGCTCAGTGATCTTCATCTGCGCGAAACTGTCAACGGTCCACAAGACTCCTTGTTGCAGTTTCGTGGGCACGGTGTCCATGTAGGTCTGGGCACCTTAGATATCTCTAACTCTCTCAGCTTCTACGTTTCGAGCAATAGTTGTTGAAATCCACCGCCTACACATTTAAGCGAGGAAACCTCCTAGTTGATCTCTTAATTCGTTGATGACAACGAATCGCTTAAACGGGGGGGGGGGGGGGCTGTTCTACTTTCGCTAGTGTGTACGAGGGAATTCTGCAGAGAGACCAAGAGTAGGGGATAGAAAAGACACAGGAAGTGTAAGGTTGTGCGTAGGGTGAGAGTAAGACAATAGCACTGTATGAGAGAGAGACAGGATTTTGGCAGAGCTTCCGCATAGTTCAGGTGAGTCCGCCCTTATATGGAAGGGTTAACGATCCTATATACTACGGAGAATGTGACCGTTGTAGTGTGGTTAATGCGCCCATTAATGGCGGCTTAATTAGCTTAACCACAACGGCACGTTCGTCCGCATATATAGGGACCGTTACAGCACGTTACCCGCGTATACCGGAACCGTTACGAGGTTGACCGGGTTTATGGAGCTCGTGCCATAAATATCTCAAAGCAGTTACTAGGGGTCGCACGCGGGCTTGGTTGTCGCTCGCGCGCGACAGGACTTACTCTAGCCTCCAAACCACTAAGTCCCTATAAGTCCCGTGAGGTGGTATGCGAGGGCCCTATCTCGCATCCCCCACGTGGATCAGCGCGGCTGGTGATCCAGTGTGTGTGGAGCACAGCTAGGTGTGCTAGATGATCGCCACGTGGCTAAGATATGCCTGTCCGGAAAGCACTATCTACATTAGCCCCCTTTCTGCGCGTGAAGACGCATGGCCGGATAGACTTCAATGCGCAGGAACCAATGTACGCGTCGCCGCCACGCACCAATTCAAATACACGCAAATTCAGCCCCCGTGCGTGTCATTATGACCTAAAATCCCTAGAGTCATGCCGTCTGGTCTTTTAGGGTTTTAGGCATGACGTCAGCTTGTCCTGTGAGTGCGCGATTCGACGGTGGCGGTTGCGATTCGACTACTGAAAGGACGCAACCCTTCATTGTCTTTGGATAAATACTCTGTACCCTCCATTGTTTGCAAAGCATCACTTCTTTCTCTTAAAGTGAATGATACCCGGAAGCCTTCAAGAGCAGATCCAAGTGATTAATCATCAATTCTTTCTTGTCAATCGTCTTCTTCAACTAGCTTCATCCAAGCAAGCTTTACCAAAACGAGGTTGACTTTGCTCAATTCCATTTAATGTACTGATATATGCTTTGAACTGTATTGGATCTGCGAATCCATGACTATCTGAAACATGCCATTCGTCGGAAACTGCAAAGAAACCTTGTTCTTTAAACCTAGGACTGATTTAATCCCCAGATTGTAAGGGTTTTGAATGTGGGGTTTCTGAAATTCCCAGCAATGTAAACGATTATGATCTCTCAAACCCAAAATTGGCACTGAACTGTTCATCTTCTCTTTGACAAAACATCGTTGCTTCAAACTGGATTGAAATTTGAACTGATTCTTGAAATTCAAACTAAAGTATGTGTGTTTCTCCCCCCTTTTTTCTTTCTTTTCCGCAGGAATGGCAAAGACAAAAGGAACAAAACTCGTTAAAGAGGTCGAAGAAATACCTGATCTTCCCCAGACCTTATGGCGGAAAGCCCCCTATTTGGGCGGAAAAGACTTTTACCACGCTAGGGTCAAAGTGAAGAACCTGCCCACTCCCGTTCCTGCCGAACGGTTACAAGCATTGACCCCCCAGTTAACGCAGCCATGCTTGAATTAATCGACTCCAAGGATGTGGTTCGATTAGGGGTTGAAAATGGGTTTTCCCCATACTGCAATTTCTACTCAAGCATTTGTTCAGAAATTGGACTTTATGGATGAGTGGATTGACCACGTATTGACCCATCATGCCATCACATTGAACAATGCTGGCATATATTTCGCAGTCCGTGCTATGAAGGGTGTTGCCGCGAAGCTGGACCAGTCCATGCTTCTAAAACTTCTCTCGCGCTACTCGCCTGCGACTCACACATTCCACTTTGCTGAGTTCGAGGCTGCTCCCACTCTTGAAGATGTACACATGCTGTATGATCTTTCTCCTGTTGGTGAGGTGGATCCTTTGAGTCCTTTGAGGACTGATCCAGAACTTGCTCTGTACAAGCAGATGGAGGAATGCTTTTCAGAGGTAAAGAAAATTTCCACCCGGTGGACAGCTGCGAAGCTTCTTCCCGACTGGCAACTGGTTGATACATCTTCGAAGAACACTTGGGGCAAGTGGGTGCAGTACTTCTTTCGCGACTATGCGAATAGTAGCATCACCAAGAAACTCCTGAGCCAGGACACGAAGGCGAAGAATTATGTGAACGGGATAGGTTACCATCTGACTTTGTGTGCTTTTCTCTGCGCTTGGTTATCGAGGTACTTAATTGACGGTCACCCTCATGATGGAGTTTTCTACCATGTCCTTCCTCTTGCTGTGCAACTGACCCTTGGTCAAAGAGTCGCACTTGGGCCTCTAGTCTTGGGCACCCTGTACCATAGATTGGACCAATTGGTTGTGGCAACCAAAGACTCTCACGGTTGCCTCGATGTGTTGACCTATGTCAACATCGCATTCTTGACTATGTGTGTCTTTGAGCGATGGCCCTCTTATGCTCCTGTTCCTTCTAAGACCAGTAAGTGGTGTGTCCCAGGTGCGGAGGAGGAACTTTCTTGTGGAAGGGCTGCTAGATGGTTTGGAACTCATTTTCCTAAGTGTACCTGGAGCCTGATATGCGATGATCGTAGCCAGTTTACGGCTAGGCCTTATGCCACGCGCATTGAAAATTTGCGATGGTTCCCAAAGTTGTATCCTGCCAGACCTGTTGCTTTCTCGGAAGAACTTCTTTTCGAGGGTCATAAGCGTTTCCATGATCGCTATCGTGAATTCTTCTGCTGGTGTCTAAGGGGTTCTCTTCCTGCCCTTGCTGAGTATGTTCGCGAGCTTACTCCCAGGTACGAGAGGATCACAGTCGATGTCGATCCTACTCGCGTTTCTCCCCAGTTTGGGTTTGATGCAGTGGCTCCATCAGTCTGGCCCATATCCATTGTGCGAGGCTGCTACAAGCGGTTGCTGTCTGGGGATTGTCAAACGATTCTGAGGAGCAACCTTCCCTTTGATCAATCTGCAGGTGGCCGCGCAGGTGGCTACTCCAAGAATTGGGTTGCTTACTGGACCACCCAGCAAGCCAGATTCGAGATGCAGTCGACTCCTCCTCCCAGTAGAGCACCTGTGATCAAGAGAAATTCCTTCCCCTTCAATCCTAACTGCAGCTTGGATGACTCCCAGTACGGCTGCTACTCATTGCTGGATCATGAGAATCACTTGTGCCCCTCCACCATCCTTGAAGAAAAGATGGTCGCAGTTAAGGAAGGTGATTCGCATGTCATCAAATACAGCGAAGGTTTCGCCAAGGTAAACAATCTCCTTTGCGCGCGTTGAGTTTCTTTACTCTGATGTGTCGAAACTTATGCTCCATTTTCTGTTGTAGTGCTATGTGAGGAGGTTTGCTTCTGGTGAGCGCTCCAAGTCGCTGATTAACACCATTTTTGCTGTGAGAAGGCAGGGTGAACCAATTCTGCTAGCAATGAGAATGGCCCCCGCAGTCGAGACCCGAATTCGCGAGGTAATGGACGCATTTGCTGACTCGCTGATAGACAACACTCCAGCTCTGTCTCCTCCCAGGGACGCCCCTTCTCCTCCCGCAGACATTGCTCCAAGAGCAAAGAGACCAAGGCAGAAGGGAATCACAATCTCTTCCCCTAGGAGCGCTCCAGCTTCCTCCCCTGCAAAGTCTCTTACTTCCAAGGACAAAGGAAAAGGTCGTATGCCAAGCAAGGCGCGGAAAGAGCTCGCAGTCGAGACCTTTGTTCCGTTTGGTCAGGAGGAAGAGGAGGATGAGAGAAGGGAGGTGAGAAAGAGAGCCGATGATGAAGAAGAGGGGAGATTCGAAGATGACAGGGAAGAAGAAAGAGGTGAGATACAGGAGGAAGATTCGGAAGGTATCTTTGGCAATCTTATCTTCTCATTATCTTAGCTCTTTCCGCCTTATTGAACAGTTTGTTCTTTCGCAGATGATGATGCAGAAACTATCAGCGGCCTTCTGGCCAAGAGGCAGAAGAGGGGCTCCCACTCTGGTGTTTCCATTGAAGCCATTGATGAGGACATCCTTGCTGAGTCTAGAAGAAAAGCTGCGGAAGCTGCAGAGAGAAGAAGGAAGCGAGAAGAAGATGAGATTGAGCGCATAAAACAAAGGAGCTTGGAAGAGAAATATGTTGACGACTTGGCGCGGCAAACCGATGAGGAAGATGCGGCTCAAGTTGATGAAGAAGACGCGGCTCAAGAGGAAGATGCGGCTGCTCTGGAGCAGGCTCAAGCTGATTTCGAAGAAATCGCAGGTGGTAAACAAGGTGAGATTTTTAACCTCGCTGTGACTTATCAAGAGGTGATTAGGGGTGCATTAAAGCATGGCCTGTCAAAAGCTGACATCCGCCGCTGGCTAGTAAGCAAGTGCGGTGAACCTTCAGGTAATCCTTTAAACAGTGCTTGTGAACTAGGCTTAGTAACCCAAGCATCATCATAACTGGTTTCTTCGCACCCCAGGTCACGCTCACCTTAAGGATATGCTTAACGAATATACATTAATAGGACATGGTGTCGCGTCCTTAGCATATGACGAAGATGCTACAATCCCACCTTCGCGTGGAGGTGCTCGCTCTTAGTATATCAAAATAAAATATTGTATGACACAACTTACCTCACATTTTCCTGTCTTATATCGCAGGTGATGCTGATGAGGCCATGCTGGAACAAAGGAGTCAACCCTCTGCATCTTATGTCCCAGAGCGAAGTTCTCATGTCGAGAAGCCTATCACAGCTGCTGAGTGTGTAGGAGAGCCCTTGGAGGACGTCATCGAAGTTTCTGATGATGTCGAAGCTGACACCGTGCTGATGGAGGAAGATACTAATGCTGCGGCCGAAGAAATGGAGACAGATGCTGCTGAGGATGAGATTCACGAGCAGGTCACGGAAGATGTAGCATCACATGCGAATGGGAATGTTCAGATGAGTGCCCCCGAGCCTCGTGAGCCCCTGGCACCTGAAGGAGTCCCTGATCGAGCAGCAGCTACTGCTGTTGCCATTCCTCCAGCAGAGATAGAGCCTCCAGAGGTTCCCCAAGCATGGAGTTTTTGGGGCTCGCAGGTGGGATCTGCAATTGCGTCCGTGGCAGCCTATACCCTTCCTGCCAACTATGAGGAGCTAGAGCTCGCAGCTGATAGGCGAGCAATGGAGCGAGGACAAACTTCAGCTGCTCCAGCATTGCGCATTCCCTCTTTGCGCGAGATCCTTGAAGGAACTGGTATGTTACCATTTTTCGCATTCTTCACTTGTTCATTTACAAGCTTTATGCTCTAAACCTGAATCATCACTATCAGGGTTGAATCAAGCTGATGTGGATTGGCTAGTTCGGATGCGTCTCTCCTATCCTCGGTCATTTGCAAGGTCTCTAGAGATAGAACCCTTTAACAGGAGGCTGTTCTTGACTGAAGCCATCTGGATTCTGGAGCAGCTATCTGTGGCCACCCCTGCGACCATTTCTCCTCAGAGTGCGCAACTACTTTACAGCATGTGCCAAGGCCTTCAAGCCAAAGTTCAAGGCAAGCTGGGCTTCAGGTATCTTATCAACAGAGTCACCCGGATTCGCGCAGCTGTGAATTTGAAGCGCGGCTTCCACAACCTCGCAGCTGAGGGGCAAAAGGTAGAGAAGCAAAGGGAGAAGGCTGAAGAGGCTGTCAAGCTCTTCCATGATATGAGCACCAAGTACGAGCAGCTGAAGCGAGAAGTGGACCAAGTGACAAATACGTCACTCTTGTTTTCTCCTGATGACCCCCTGATCAAAGATTTATTTTGAACAATAGCAAGTATTTGTTTTGACCAAAATGTTAAAACATTATTTTAATGTTGCTAGGGTTTCTTCCCCCCCCCCTTTTCTATCCAAGGCTTGAATGCCCGTTTTGCCCTTCCCTGGGATTTGCTCGAATATTTTATGTGTATCAATTATGACGTCAGCTGGTGACATGACCGCCTTGATTTTCGCGCTAACTTCTTATCAGATAAGCACGCTTTCCTTGGGAAGTCCATCCGTATCATGACCTTCCGTCATTAATTAGGGTACGCCACCGGATCGTCGTAGCCTTTAGTAGGGTAATTGAATGTTACCTTTCTCAAGGCGTAAGTGATTGATTCTTACCCCTTTTCCAAGCTTTGCTGACTCAGCTAGAGAACTCAAGGGTCTCCGTAGGCTCTATATAAACCCTGCCTTCTGATGCTTGGGTTCTTCATCCCAAAATTTTGCTTGCCATGAGTCCTTACGACTGCTGGCTTCAATGCTTGTTCTTTGTTGATTCACGGCAATCTGAAGTTGTGAAACCTGAGTTTGTGCCTTGTGCCATAGAAATAGCTTTCAATATCTTCATTACGAAGCTTATTGATCATCATAACCACCGTAAAGAAGATGCACATAATTCCTCGTGCTTGCTCGAAGAATTTTCTTCGTCTATTATGTTTGCAGGTCGTATCTCCGGCTACCTCTCGGCGAGGTGTGGTGCCGTACTGACTTTCTTACCAACCTGTAACGAACGGGGGGTTTCTCTTCTAGCTTTCCCGGAGGAGAACTATTTGCCTCCACGTTCTTGAACTCGGAGTGGCGAGCCATTGTGCTCGTCTCCGTGGACAAGGAGCCTCCTGCCCCAGGAGTTGCTGCTTGCCTGTTTTTCACCGCCGCATACGCCTGAACAGGTGGTTCATCTGGCATATCTCTTGGGGTGAAGACCAGACAGATGCCTTGTAGATCCTGGGAGCTTGAAGATGGCATCGCGTAGCTTTTGTAGCGTTTGTAGGCCGTTCATTTTATAGAAAGGCTTTTCTTGCTACAGATCTTTGGTCGCAGACTATTATGTGGCATAGCTTTTGTTAGGACCAGTAGGCCCATCATTTTACAGTAAGGATTTCCTTTATGTGTAACTTTCGCCTGTAGGCTGCTATCTAGATGAATTGTAAATCATTTTGGATATTTAATTAGCTCATTCTGAGCTTTCGCTTGTAAGCTGCTATCCAGACAGATAAATTTTAAGTCATTTTTACTCATAATAAAGCGTTTTGTATCATTCGCTGTTCTTGTTACGACAAATTATAATATCGCACGCACGTTGGCAGACTTTGCCCTTTGTACTTGAATGTGTGCTTGACAAATTTCGCATTCGCGTGATGTGTTGTCACTATAGTTGGCTATCTAATAGATAGATTCGCAGATCATAAAGATCATACATTAGAGCTGCTATCTTTAGCATATAGGTTTTTAGATCCTTTGAGATCACATTCGCATAGTGCTGCTATCTCAGCAGATAGGCTTGAAGATCACTTAAGATCGGATTCAAGTATGGCTGCTATCTCAGCAGATAGGCTTGAGATCAATTAAGATCATGTTCGCATAGTGTTGCTATCGCGGCAGATAGGCTTGGGATCAATTAAGATCGTGTTTGCTTAGTGCTGCTATCTCAGCAAATAGGCTTAGGATCAATTAAGATCATGTTTGATTAATGCTGCTTTCTCAGCAGATAAGCTTTCGCTATTGAGAAATGGAGAAGTAAATGAAGCGATAAAGACAGCCGAAATCATAAAATTCTTCCCATTTGGGAGAAGTCTTTTATTATAAACACCTTCATATGGGAGAGGCGAAATTACAATTCTTTCATATGGGAGAGAAGACGCATGAGTCTATGACAATACTAAGCATAAAGTAGGCATTCTAATGTAATGCAGGCAATGAAAGAAGTTAAGGATAATACTTCTTAATCCAGCGCATGTTTACCGAGCTTGGGGTTGTGGCCGTCCCATGTAGTCTTTGTATGTTGCGGTAGCCACTATCAAAGACCTCTTTGACTTCGAAAGGTCCTTCCCAGTTAGCTGCGAACTTTGGGTGAGCTTCCTCCCGCATGCAATGATCCGATGCGCGCAAGACCAGGTCCCCAACTGCAAAATCTCGACGTTGGACTGTTTTATTGTACGCGCGAGCGATCCTCTCCTTGTACCGTTTATTAGTCCGCTTGGCTTGCTCTCACTTTTCTTCCAATAAGATCAAGTCATGATCGCGCTGATTCTCATATAGTGCATGAAAGGCCAACCTTGCAGAGTTGATTTTCACCTCCGCGGGTACTACAGCTTCAGCCCCATAGCATAAAAGAAATGGGGAGACCCCTGTAGGAGTCCTTGGCGAAGTTCGATATGCCCACAACGCTAAGTTTAAAGAATCAGCCCATTTCTTGTGATCGTCTGCAACCATCTTGCTCAGGATTCTTAGTAGTGTTTTGTTGGTTGCTTCTGCTTGACCATTCCCTTTTGGATAATAAGGAGTAGAACATATCTGCCTGATGTTGTACTCCGCTAGCTTTGCGGCTACTTGGCGATTGACGAAGGGGGTACCATTATCCGAGAGAATTGTCTTAGGAATTCCGAACCTGTATATGATGTTCTCTTGGATGAACTGGACTACAGCAAGCGCATTTGCTGTCTTCAGTGGTATTGCTTCTACCCACTTAGTGAACAGCTTAGTCCCGGTGAGGATAAACTGATTCCCATGCGAGTTTGGTCGGATAGGGCCAACAAAATCCAGAGCCCAAGTGTGGAACGGCCATAGTGTGCCCAATGCATGTAGATCTACAGTAGGGGCATGTACGAGGTTGCCCTTGAATTGACACTCCTGGCATCTTCTTACTTTAGCGCGGCAATCTGCCTCCATGGTGGGCCAGAAGTAACCAACTGTGAGAAGTTGTCTGCATAATTTCGCACCTCCCTGATGTTCCACTTGGTGAGAGAGGTCCATCACTTCTTGTGCTTCCTTATCGTCAGGCATCGAAGTAGGTTACCCTCGTGACCCCTTCGCCAGAGTATTTTTTCTTGCACCACGTACCGGGCTGCTTTCCTTTTTAGCTTTTCGGCTTCTTTCCTTGACTCAGGCTCGACTCCTTGTGTGTGAAAGTCGAATAGTGGCTTCCTCCAATCCATGTCGTCATCAACCAGAGCAATTGTTAGAGAGTCCTTGATCAATGCGCAACTCTCGCAGTTCCCTTGAATTAACGCGGCAGCCGTTGACATGTCTGGCCAGTGAATCCCATACCGTTGGGCTTTTCTGTAGATTGACACCTCACTTTCCCCGCAAGTATGCTGGTGAATCTTTTCAAACAGCGCTTGTCCCTCCTGCTGCGAGACGCATCGCATGAGTATTCCGCCTGGACCTTTATAGTAGAGAGTGTTGTCATGTATAGAATACCCCTTGGTGGATGCCCAGTTTTCCTTACTCGTTCCCTCTGCAATAGCTTGTAATATTGGCATCCTCCAGTCTGCATCATCCATGCATTCGTCGTCACATGCGTCCTCTGTCAACGCCGATGACATTCGTACTTCAATCGAGATTTTCGTGGAGCACTTGTCTGCACTAACCTTAGATCCCACAGTGGCCAAAGCATCGGCATGCCGATTGTCTGCTCTAGGTTTGTGCTCGTACCTGACATCATAGAATTGTTGCACCAGCTTCTGTACCAAGGTCCGGTAGGGCAATAGATTTACTTCCTTTAATCCATACTCTCCTGAAGCTTGTTTGACGATTAGCTTGGAGTCCCCCATAACCGTCAAATTGCTCACTTAGTGCCCTGGCTGCACGGAGACCTGCGATGAGAGCATCATACTCCGCTTCATTGTGGGTGACTGCAAAGTCGAGTTTTGTGGACATCTGTATGACCTCTCCATCGGGTTTGGTCAGGACTATTCTGATTCCTCCGCCCTTCCTTGTTGACGATCCATCGAAATGAAGCGCCCAATAGGGCAATTCAACTGCGTATATCTCGGGTCCCTCTAGTCTTCTTCGATCATGGGCTCGTGACTGTTATCAGGGAACTGTGCCAGCAAATCCGCCACGACTTGCGACTTGATCGCCCGCGGTCGAATGCACGTGATGTCGTATTGAGAAATGGTCATATACCATTTCGCCAGTCTTCCACCAGGGGAAGTGTGAGTCAAGAGGTACCGTATGGGATTACTCTTTGTAACCACTACCACTTTGAGCGAGGCGAAATAGTGCTTCAACTTTTCTATTACAAAGAATAAGGCAAGACAATGACGCTCAATATCTGTATACCTTGATTCTGCTGGTTGCACGATGCGAGAAATGTAGTAGATCGGCCTTTCTTGCCCTTCATACTCCTGAGCCAAAGGTGCCCCTATAGACCTCTTTGTCGATGTTAGGTACAACAAGAGCGGTGATCCGAGCTGTGGCGCGATCATTACCCTTTTTGACGTCAACAAGTCTTTTAGCCTTCCGAACGCGGCTTCATGTTCTGTGGTCCAGTTGTATACATCATTCTTCTTGAGCAGATCACTGAAGCAGAAGGTTACTTCTGCAATCGCAGGGATGAACCTTCGCAGATAAGATAGCTTCCCCAAGAATGTTTTCAGAGCACTCTGATTGGGCGGCGCCGTCATGCTAGTGATGGCTGATACTTTTGCGGGATCAGGCTCAATGCCTTGGCGATGTATTACACATCCCAAGAATTTCCCTGAGGTTACTCCGAACACGCATTTCATGGGGTTCATCTTTAGCTGGAAACTTTTGCACCTTTCGAATACTTTTCGCAGATCCTCCAAGTGGTACCTTTCTTCCTTGGATTTGACAACCAAGTCATCAACATAAAATTCCACTTCTTTATGCATCATGTCGTGGAACAGAGCCATCATGGCTCGCTGATAAGTCGCACCTGCATTCTTGAGTCCGAAAGGCATAGCCGTGTAATTGAAGACTCCCACCGGCGTGATGAACGCGGTTTTCCGTGCATCTTCAGGGTCCATCTTGATCTGGTTTTACCCACTGAAGCCGTACATGAAGCTGAACATGCAATGACCCGCGGTCGAATCGATGAGTAGATCGATGTTGGGAAGCGGAAAATCGTGTTTGGGACAGAAACGGTTAAGGTCTCGGAAGTCCACACAAATGCGAAGCTGCCCATTCTTCTTCACCACAGGCACGATGTTGGCCAACCATGTAGGATGGTGATTCGGCTCTATGAATTTGGCAGTCAGCAGTTTGACAATTTCTTTCTTGATATTCACGTTGATCTCCGGCCTAAAGCTCCTTGTGCTCTGCTTTACTTGCTTAGACCCTGGGATTACATCTAACCTGTGCATAGTGATGCTCGCGTCTAGGCCGGGCATCTCATCGTATTCCCATGCGAACACATCTTTGTACTCGGTCAGAAGCTGCAAGAATCTTTCCTCCTCCTCGCTCGTGAGGATTCTTTTCTTCGCTTGGGCTTAGGAATACCTCCTTCAGCTCCTGCTTTTGCGGTTTGGGCTTGTCCTCCATGCATTCGGGCGCCTCTTTTAGCTTCTCCTCTAAAACGCCTGGTGCTGGTTTGTCCAATTCCACAACCTGCTCGATTTGATTGATTTGCTCAAGGATATCCCCATGATCGCGTTGGGGTATCCCCGCGAACCTTCATATGCGGTAACATTTCTTCCCGTTAGCGTAGAAGATTTCTATCTCTTTGCCTTCGGGATCATGTTTTGCTATCCTTTTCAGGGTGTAAACGTTCTTTCTTTGGTAGGCAATCCGCAGTGCCTCTTCTCGCGCAGACGAATTTTCCTTAGACTCCTCCCTTGTCACCATCACTTCTGCGGGTGACTGATCTTTGATTTCCTCCCATCGAGGCAAAGGAGTGGGGTTAAACGGCCCTGGCGTTTGCTCATCTGCCATTTCAGTGAACCATACTGCCTCGGAGAGGTGCGCTTCATCCAGATTGAAAGGGTTTACCGAAGCTGGTATCTCCACCACCCTATCGTTCCAGATAGCTTTCATCACCTGATGAGCCGTCGAGGGGATTGCATCGAAGCGATGAATCCAGGCCGGGCCGATGATCATATGATACGTAGTGTTCGCATCTATGACATATAATTTGGCTGAACACTTGATTTTGCCAATCTGGACACCCAGACGGATCCACCCTATCGTCATCTTGGAGTCGCTTCCAAACCCCATCAGCGGGGATGGTCGTCTGATAATTTTCTGCTCCGGGATTCCTGCCAGCTTCATAGTGTTGAGCGAGACCACATTAACTGTCGCTCCTCCGTCGAAAAATGCTCTTTTGAACTCAACACCATTGATTACTTCCGTCACGTACAAAGGCTTCTGGTGGCTCGCATCTGCCTTTTTGTCGCTTGCAGAGAAGGTTATGACCTTTTCCGTGGAGCGGGACGCTCTGACAACCTTCCGATTGGAGACCACGATATCCTCCTCGTAGTCTTCCGCTATCCTTAGGATCGCCTTTGTCATCTCCTTCCGGCATTTCTCCGGAAAGTTCATTTCATCAAAGAACCTGCTGAACCCGTGCGACCCTTTCATCCGATCGGCACGTTCGTCCTCCGTGTCTATGCTGTAGTCCTCCTCCTTGTATACTTCAGCAACGATGGGCAGACCATCTTCCGCAATTTCTTCGAGGTCAATTATTTCGATCATGGCAACCTCTGTGCCTTTCGGCTCTTGCTCCGCATGGGCAGGCAGTGGATTGTTTCGCACATTCTGCCTCTGGTCGCTGACAATCAACTCACCATCTTTCATATTTCGGCTCACCATGTTTCTGAGCTTCTTGCAGTCAGCCGTGGGATGCATAATCTTTCCGTGGCACTCGCACCACTTTGGGTCCCTCATCATCTCCTTGGATGGTATCCTTTCAAGCGGCGGCAAGATACCATCTTTATGCCATTTCCTGCACAAGTCGCTCGCTTCCTCTACCGAACATGGTAAAGGTGGCGCATCCAAGTTTGTAACCCTAGGCTGCTTTTTTGGCGAAACTGTATTAACCTCAGCTTCGCGCCCCCTCTTGTAGCTGAACCTTCCAATTTTAAAGGTAGTTCCACTCAGGGATCGTTCAGGGGCGTGTTTCTTCTTTTTCCTTTCCACTATAGCCTTTATGTTCTTTGTGCATTCGATCAGCTTCGAGAATGTAGGAGTTTGTAGGTTGATAATCATACCTTTGTACTCGTCTCGCATGCCTTGCAGACATATTTCCACGAGCCTGCCCTCAAGCACTTCATCCCTGCATTCCAAGGACTTGGCTCTGAACTTCTTAATGAATGTCACTCCATCCTCCTCGCGCTTCTGGTACATGCGAGAGACATGAATCATTGTCACCTTTTCTTCCACCTGGAAGAATTTGGTATAGAACTTCTGGACCAAGTCATCCCAGGTCTTCACGCATCCAGCCTCCAACATCCTATACCACTTGTAGGCCACGTTCCCAAGAGATTTCGGGAACTCGCACATCAACAACTTGGGATCAGCCCCATATGGCCCCATCACATCGATGAAATGCATGACATGCTCGTGGGCGTTTCCATTGACATCCTCAAACTTGTCCCATTTAGGAGCCTTGTACCCGGCAGGGTTAGGCATGAGGTAGATCTCGCGTGGGATAGGGGGATCGTTGTCAACCTTTGGGATGATGGTATCAGCGAATGGTTGGTTGGCTAAGAAAGTTTCCATGCACCGCTGCAGTGATGTCATGCACTCCGGTGCACTTCCCCCAGCAGCAGGAGGAAGGGTTGTCGCAGGTGGAGGCGACACATATGCCGCGGTCGGGCTGGGAACGTACTGCGAATTGACGTTGCCCCACGTTGTCGGCGGGGGAGGCAAGGGGTATGAGTGGCAAGAGGCAATATTTGAGCTGTTTGCCCCTGAACTAAGGGCAACTGCACCGTCGCCGGTGGGGTTTGCAGGTTAGGATTAGGTGGCGTGGGTGTCGCTCCAATCCCTTGAGTGGTGGAGGCTCCTCCTCCCTGAGAGACGGCGGCTGCCGAGGTGGGATTTGGGGCAAGAGTCCCCAGAATGGCCATTATCAGTTCCATCTGTGCGGATTGAGCCTTATGAGCCTTTGCCTGATTCTGGGCGGTGGCGTTCAAGGCTTCTAGCGTCGGAGCCTCGCCGGCGGCCGTAGGAGTGTGACGGGTCTCCTCTCCCGAGGTGGTCTCCGTGGAGGGCGATCTGTTACTGACATCATCTTCATGAGACATGGTTGCTTGCAATGATAAGATTCACGTCGGGTTCACCAGATGTGTACGAGGGAATCCTGCAGAGAGAATTCAATATACACCAAGAGTATGGGATAGAAAATACACAGGAAGTGTAAGGTTGTGTGTAGGGAGAGAGTAAGAAAATAGCACTGTATGAGAGAGAGACAGGATTTTGGCAGAGCTTCCGCGTAGTTCAGGTGAGTCCGCCCTTATATGAAAGGGTTAAAGATCCTATATATAATGGAGAATGTGACCGTTGTAGTGTGGTTAATGCGCCCATTAATGGCGGCTTAATTAGCTTAACCCTAACGGCACGTTCGTCCGCGTATATAGGGACCGTTACGGCACGTTACCCGCGTATACCGGAACCGTTACGAGGTTGACCGGGTTGACCGGGTTTATGGAGCTCGTGCCATAAATCTCTCAAAGCAGTCACTAGGGGTTGCGCGGGCTTGGTTGTCGCTCGCGCGCGACATGACTTACTCTAGCCTCCAAACCACTAAGTCCCTACAAGTCGCGTGAGGTGGTATGCGAGGGCCCTGTCTCGCAGACCCCACGTGGACCAGCGCGGCTGGTGATCCAGTGTGTGTGGAGCACAGCTAGGTGTGCTAGATGATCGCCACGTGGCTAAGATCTGCCTGTCCGGAAAGCACTATCTACAGCTAGCCATGCTTTGTCTTGCATTAACCTTGTTACATGTAGTTTGTGTAGTATTGGGTTAGTTTGGTTACTGCAGGGTTTTATTTTCTTATTATGCTTGTTTTAAATTTATGCATTGTTAGCACGTTTACTTTATTGAGTCCCCTACCCAAAACTTGTGGTTAATCGGTTGGCCAGTTACATATAGAGTGTAGGAAAATATTTGAGTTAAGGGTAATTGATAAAGCTTGAAACTAGAGAGAGACTTTAGTGAAAGAGTCTCAAAGAATAGGAAGCACCGTAGTAGGAAAAATCTTACTTTTTAGTATTTTACGCACCAAATTCACGAAAAAGGAATTCCCGGGTATCAGGTAAAAGTGGAATGTATATTGTGGGCATACCTTTAGTTCCTATATTGTGCTAGGAGGATTTAGTTCTAAGGAGTTGAATAGTCTGTTTTCACTTGAAACTTATTGCCTCTAAACATTTGGGGTGGACCTTCGTGTAGAATAGTTTCATGTGGTACGCTGCTCTATGCCTAAGTGAAGTTAGGGAGTGTACACCACCACCCCTTACGGCGGTTTCAAGAGCTAACCGAAAAAGCCCACACTTAGTTACTCTAACTGCACGGCTGCAAATAAAAGGAAGGGAATGAAAAACAAATAAAAATCTTCTCTTGGACTAGATACGGTGAACAGCCTAATTGCCCCCGTTCGCGAGGGGAATTTGGATTCAAACCAATTAGAGTGTCTAAGGAAAATTAAAGTCAAGTATTCCACGGAGTTGTGTCTTGCATCACTGGGACAATTTGTATTGAATGCAATAACGAGTAAGAGGGTCTAAAACCTCATATGACTTGGCAACGAAAGACTACCATAGGACTTTGGGTGCCTAGACCCTCTGAGCTAAAGGATGTGCCCGGATTTTGGATTGAGTTTGGTGGATGTTTTGGGACCCCTTAGTGAGCTTGTGGGCATGATCATTGTATTTTCAGTTTCTCGTTGCGGTTGGGTGAATTGCAAAAGAGACTTGTGAGAGCTTGATGATTCTGGTTCGTGATAGCGAGATCGCCCATCTCATATGAAAAAGAAAAAAATTGAGTTGTTTTAATTCTTGCATTGTTCTATAATCGAGTTGAATTGTATAGTCATGTAGATTGCATTGCGTGTGTGTGTTGTGTGTGTCACATGGCTAGTAAAGTTTTATGCAATTTGGTGGATCATAACGTAGTCTAAGGTTTAATTTTGCTCAGGACGAGCAAAAAGGTAGTGTGGGGGATTTGATAACTCTCTATTAGAGTTATATGTCTTGCACGTTTTATATCGTTTTGTGTGATTTCTGGCTTGATAATCTTAGTCTTACACTTTGATTAGAGAGAAAACGTAGAAGTCTAGCTCTAGGCGTTAGTTTGTTAATCCTGGCGTTTTGCGTATGATTTTGTTTTTTTTTTATCTCATTTGATCGCATGGGTTGTGTTTCATGTTGTTTTGGCAGGAAACGGAGCTTGGGAGATGAAGGCGAGAGGAAAAACGGACGTTGGAGATTATTCGAGAGCTAAAACGAAGAAGAAATCAATAAAGAAATGGTTAAAAGACATGGAAAGGGGAGGCAAGTGTCATTTAATCAAGTTTTTGTAATGACACTTTAACCCCCACCCCATACTTAGCCAAAATTCGGAGCTAAAATTGAAGAAAACTCACTGTTTTGCACGATCAGATGATCTAGGGTTCGAGGTTTTTTTTTTTTTTTTTTCTTCTTCCTCTTTCTGATCTTGTACGGAGAAACTACTTAGCTTTGCTAGATTGATTTCAAGTAGCTAAATTCTTTTGCTAGGCATCTCTACGAGAGCCTAGGGTTATGTAGACGATAAATTTTCCGGATTCGTTGACTTTGTTTCATGATTATGATTTGATTTATTGAGTGAACGCATAGTTTCTGGACTTTATTGTTGATCTTAGTCTATTGACACGATTAGGATATGATTTGATATTCAACGAAACTAGGAGTTATTCATGAATCAATTTCTTGCTTAAAAGTAATATTCGTTCTAGTTACACGTTCTTATTCATGCTTAATCTTTACTATGAATGTAGTAGCTACCCGGACGTACTAGCTAATTTGATGAGTGCACGATAGTGACTTAGCCTAATTGTAATGAGAACTTGAACACAATCCCGAATCACCGAAAACGAAAAGGAGAAGTGTTAGGATTGACCTAGTGTGGGTAGATTCGGTAGGATTATTTAGCTGTTCCGTGAAATGGTGGGGCGACAGGACCCGTTATCGTACCAGTAGATGACCTGCTAGAACAGACCAGTTGACAACATGAGACTGAGAGGAGATTGCAGTCAACCGAGATGTAAAATGACATGAGACCGACAGGATAATGTCATAGCCTATTACCCGGCTAAACTAGAATATGATTGACGTGTTACATAGCTGAACCAAAATTCGCTACAGCCCTAGGTGATCTAGATTTCGCCGTTCTCCATATTTGTTTCTTAATTAAGAAAAAAATACAAAAATATTAGTCTAGTTGTTATTTTAATTCAGTCGCTTGTTTGGGGGCGACAACTCTTTTAATCACTCAATTTACCTCCTCCTACCGTACGTTAAATTAATTGACTAATCAAATAATCTCAATTCAGTCCTCGTGGGATCAATAACTCGGGGTTAAAATACCACCCCTATATTACTTGATCGTGCACTTGCGCATACGCGTTAAGAAATCGCGTCAAACATCCTTCTAGAAATTTTTCATACTCAAATTTCAAGTCAAAGGGTCAAGTTTACTTTCTGGAAACCCTAGTTCAGTTGAGCTGTCTATGAGGGGTAAAACAGTAATTTTACAATATTTTAAATTAAAGGCTAAGATCATGATGCAGGGCACTCATTGACAATTTCATAACATATGAATCCAATTGTGTCTGACTGGCCTTAAACCTGATTAATCATATTGAAATAGTGACTAAACTGCAATTTAGTTAAACCTCGAGGACTTGAGTGCAAATAACAAGAACTTGAGATTCAAGCCAAAATGGGCAACTGTGTGACTAAGCAGACTTATGAGACTTGTCAACTAGGCATAAATAAGGATTCAGAGACAGTGAAGGTCTTTACTTATAAGACTGGGACTTTGGGGGCAAATGGGCTACTATGTGACTAAGGAGAGAGAAAGAGATTTTTGCTTGTTTTCTGATAGTAGGAAGTAGAGCATCTACAAGAGAATGAGCAAATGCACTTTTGGAGCAAAAAAAAAATGGTCCAAAATGCATAAAACTAGGACTACAACTCGGGCGGGCTGGTCGGGTTGGCACCCCTAACCGAGCCTGAGCCCGAGTTCGGTCGAGGCTGCCCAAGCCCAGCCCAGCCCGATTTAAGAGCATCCCCATCCCGTTCGGGGCCCAAATTCGTACAAATCAATTCGGGTTCGGGCTGAATTCGGGCTAGTACATTAAACTTAATACCTTTATTAATACATAAGAGAATAATAAATTGTTAGTTAAGAAAAGAAAATTAACTTGTTCAAAAACCAAAAATGTGATTAAAAGCGCTAATAATAAAAAGAAAACAAACATATTCATCTTAGACATGCTATAAAATTATGTCAAGATGTAGTATATATAGGTAGTTGTCATGCAAATCGGGCAATTCCGGTTAGACGGTCGTTTAATATTTGTGCTCAAGCCCGACTCTAATTGAAATTCGGGCGATGAATTTATGACCAAGCCCCTCCAAATTACTAAAACTATGTGTTCGGGTCCTATTTTACTTCGGGCTGGCTCGGGTTGGTCGGGTTCAACCGCCCAAGTTGCACCCCCTACATAAAACAGAATTCCAAGAGATGGAGCAAAACTTAGGACACTTAAATGGAGGAGCGAAGTGAGAACATACTATTCATGAGTTGCAAAAATTAAACTATATATTCAAAATTTTGATTATCATCTATAATTTGTTTGTTATGGGTTTATGTGGGTTAGGCTTGTAATGCTATAAGTTAGATTTTATTTACACTCTTAACTAACTAATTTTGGACTCTGTTTATTTTTTATTTTTTTTTTTTATTTTTTTTAACTACGTATTGACGTGCTTACAATTTTATAACTTATCCGGTCACCCCCCAAGAAAATTGTGACTAATTGGCCAACCCTATTTTTTATTTTAATAAATATCGTGTGTAAATTGGACGATTATTTCATATAATATAATATTGTATAATGGTAAAACTAAAAATTAATTAAATCACAATGGAGCAAATTTGCTCCTCACTGTTGAGCATAAGCAGCCAAATGGATAAGCAAATTTTGCTCTGGAACTGAAGTTCGTCTTGGACACAAAAAAATGCTCATTCTTTTGGAGATGCTCTTAGAACTTTTAAGACTTTTTTTTAATATTTAATTAAGTTTTTTTTAGGAAATATTTAATCAATATAGTCTATTAATCATTATTATTAAATTAATTAGTTTTACTATTTTGATTTTCCGTTTCCTTAACTGGTTGGTGCTCATTGACAATAGTTTACTCCAAATAGGCTTCATTGCCAATATTTTGGGCCTGAAGCGGTGGGCTTGAGTTTTTGCCCCAAATAAAAGAAGCCTTTGCTCATCATATTCAATTAAATATTAACTCTCTCTCGCAATTACATACCGACCCTATCTGAGGTAGAGGTGTAGAGGCTGGAGCTCAACACAGTCAAGAATATATCAGTGGCTAGTACGGTATTATTCCTTCCGTAGACAAGTGATCGCTACACGATGAGATCGCAAATAAAATCAAACGAGAAGAAGAAATCAGGAACAAGAGAGGGTAGTAGGTTCGGAGCATGTAAGCGGAGAAAGTTGGAAGAAAGGTTGAGTTGGTTAGAAGAGGCTGGTTTCTCAATAGTTTCTGCATCTGATTTGGATCATTCCGTACCTGTCTTGTATATTTGCACTTCGGTCAGAGAAGCAGGAACGGATAGATATCCATCCCAGTGGTATGCCATTCCTTCCCCACAAGATTTGGAAGTTGGTGAGAGGAATCAGTATCCTTCCCTCTCGCCCGTATTTGGCAAGATGCCTAGGGATGTCCCCGCAAATTGCATCACCGTAGCTTTGCTACCTCGTATCTACTTGCTAGGCGGTACCTGCTATGGTCGATTGACTCGTCCAAGCAGACAAGTTTTCTCTTATGATATTTCCGGTCCCCATAAAGGTTGGGAGAAACGACCCAACCTAATAAGTCCCAGATATTGCCCGTATACTATTGCACTGGACGAGAAAATCTACGTTTTCGGCGGTATGGATGATCCAGTTAACATGCCTTATGTCGAGGTTTATGATCCTGAACTTGACAGATGGGAAGCACTGCTTGGGGGTGGTAGCATGATACAGTATGTGTCCCCTGGCCATGTTGTGTTCATGGATCAATATGGAACCAAAAACATTCTGGTTCGCACTAATTGTTGCGATAGTTTCTACACATATAACACATCTGCCAACTCGTTCACCCTGCGGGAACGTGTTCCCATGAACTACTGGGGTGATGCTGGTGCAGTAGTTGATAATATTCTTTACATTTACCATGAAGACGGTATCATTGCTTATGATTTAATCAAAGCTGAATGGTTTCATGAACCTGTCCATGGCTTAAGTGAAGGAACCGAGCTTCCTATTTATTATTGTGCTCAGACACCTTTCCTGCTTCACATTGGCAACAGAAGGCTATGCATAATTTATGCTTACGTGGAAGAGTTTAAGGATCCCCAAGAGATGATACTTACTTGCTCAATTTTAAGAATGATTCGGCGGCGGACATACGGCGGAAAAGCTACCCTTCATGCATCCTTGGAGTCATTTAGACGCTACATCGTCCCGGGAAGACATTTGCATGAGTGCCTCGTTCTCTAGGTCATCAATTCTAGTTTACATTTGGTTGTAAGTTAGGTTATTTGCAAGCTATATGAATCCATTGAAAATTTGCCAATGGGTTCTAGCTCAGTGCTAGAGCGTTTGAAGCCCCTGAATGAGGTCCCGGGTTCGAACCCGGCTATATGATGTAACTGTCAAAACAAAAGAAGGAAAGAAATCCAATGAAATTGACTCTTGTTGCTCATTAAGAAATATAATTTTGTTGTTTAGTCGATGGTTTGCTCAAAGTTGTATTTTGGCTGTGGTACCACTTCATATCATAGATTGTAGATCATTTGATGCAATAACATTTGATAGCATATCCCCGAATGTCCATCTAGGTTGAATTGGGATGTTAAGTTATCAGGAATTGCGTGTGGGTGTCATGTTGGTTGTGTATCATAGTCCGTTCTTCTAGACGAATTTTAGGTTTCGGTGACTAGGCTAAGAGGTGTCCAAATTTGGGGCATATGGTTGGGGATATAGGGTAAATGTGATTATTTTACAGATTGTACATGTTCCCTATTTTACTGGTGAGTCTTGGTGGTTCTAATACAGATCTTGCTGGTTGTTCTCTAAAGAACGCATTGATCAACCACGGTGAAGTTGGATTACGATCTGCATCTATCTGTAGGTGAGTGGAACTGGATTTTTGATCTGCTGTTCACATATTTTTTACCTTCACTTCTAAAGTTGTTAGTCACTCACTTCTGTAACTCTAATCATGAAGGATAATAACCATTTGTTTGAGATTAAGCTAACATAATTTTCTATCATGGTAGATATATTTATGCAGCTTTAACTTCTTACTTATTTTCACTTTCACATTTGGATTTGAAGCACTTAACCTTTACATGTCTAATGTTTCAGTTACTACTTGCCATGACTCCAGGGGAGGATCATCTTTAATCAAAGGGAAACTCAAGGGAGTTTATACTTGTAATATCATGGTTTTGATGATGTAAAAAAGTTTTTAGCTCCATTTCAGAAGATTACTACACGATTGAGAAAGAGAAAGGTCATGTTGTAGACACACAAAATTTGCGGCCAATTAAATAGTACCACGTGTCATTATCGCCAAATTAAAAGGTGGGATCAAATAGCACTCGCTGCTAAATAATTACCTTTAAGAAATAATTAATAGATGAGTAAATTGTAAATGAGACAAAATCTTATTTACAAACAAGGACTGCTTATGGCGATGCCACGTCAGTGCATGACATGGCTACAGGTGAGCAAGTAAGGCTAATCAAATAGTGCCACTTGTCAAAATGATGCAGCTATCAAGACTATCGAGTTCGGCCAATCACATTGTGCCACCTGTCAAATTGATGCAGAAATTATATAAATAATAAATATTATTTATTTTCTACCTTGGTCAACAAGTCAGTCCATGCCTATATAAAGGGATCACATCAGGCATATGGAACAAACACAATTACATCTTGCAAGAAGGAGAGAGCTCTGAAGATCAAGCTGCTGAGGCCCCGACGAGTTCATCCATCATCAAGATCATCATCAAGCCTCTTCGAAGTTCTTCATCCAAGTTCTTCGAAGATCATCATCAAATTCTTCAAGCCTGTTGAAGATTTTCATCCGCGTTCTTCAAGACAATCGAAGATCTTCAATCCGTTCTTCGTGTTCTTCAAGACCTTCATCCGGTTCTCCATCAACATCGAAGATCTTCATCCGCCCGATCCGAGAACAAGCCTCTAAAGCCCTCGTTCGGCGTTTGTGTTCTTCGAGACCTTCATCGCGTTCTTCGTCAAAATCGAAGGCCGCTAATCCCTTCGATCCGAGATCAAGCTGTGAAGCCCTCGTTCGACGTTCAAGGAGAAGAATCAGGGGATTTAATTTCTGTTTAGAAATTTTTATCAGAGATTGTTATCCGCTTCATCAAATCATCAATAAAATATTTATTTGACACCGAATTTCTCGCTTTTGTTTCCATTAGCATAAATTTGTGTGTACAAATTTTGGCACGCCCAGTGGGACTTCTCTGCCCCTCATCTCTTCTCCTCAAGTACAAGCGTTCGTGATGTCTCCTACGAAGGATAACGAACTTCCATCACCCAAGGCTGGAGACACCAAGTCATCAACTTCAAAAACTAACTCTAAAATCCAAGTCACTCGTATAGTAACTCGTAGTATGTCTAAGGCAATGTCAACTGCTGGGGGCAAGGAAGATGGTGCTGCCTTGAGGATGTCACAATCACATGTGCCCACCCCTCAGGAGTCTTCAGCTGCAAACAGGTCTTGGGAGGAATGTTGCGAAAGAAACTCTAAGTCCGGCACTAAGGGTAGTCAGCATAATCCAACATGTGATCATGATGATGATATCAGCATGCACGTCATGACTACTAGTGCAGTCCCTCTTGAAGAGCAAGTAGCGAACCTCACCAAGGGCCTTGGAGAATTAAAGAAAATTGTTGAAGTTCGTGACGTTCAACTCGCAAAGCTGATTGCAAAACTCGACACCCACGAAGAAGCAAGTCAAGTGTTTGAACATGCTCCCAAGGTCGCACCAGAAGCTAGAACGATGGATAGTGGACAAGAAGCGCGGCCAACTGTGCAATTGTCAGCCAATGGCACCATTCCTCTCGATCAACTACAAGAGATCATCATGAACACCATGAATGGGAGGCATGGAGTGCCGCTGAATTCATCTAAGTCCTACACCAAGCCTTACACACAGAGAATCGAGAAGTTAAGCATGCCGGATGGTTACCATCCACCTAAGTTCCAGCAATTCTCAGGCAAAGGAAATCCTGGGCAGCATGTTGCCCACTTCGTCGAGACATGTAACAACGCTGGAACCGATGGAGACCTTCTTGTGAAGCAATTTGTGAGGACTATTAAAGATGACGACTTTGAGTGGTATGGTCAGCTTGATCCGAGGTCCATTGATAGCTGGGGGCAGATGGAGCAGGAGTTTCTAAACCGTTTCTACAGCACAAGGCGAACCGTTAGCATGGTCGAGTTGACTAACACTCGCCAAAATAAAGGCGAGAAAGCAATTGACTTCATAAATCGTTGGAGGAACCTCAGCCTTAACTGCAAGGATAGACTCTCAGAAGGCTCCGCTATTGAGATGTGCATCCAAGGAATGAATTGGGGTCTACGATACATACTTCAAGGAATAAGGCCAACATCCTTCGAGGAACTTGCCACTCGCGCTCATGACATGGAACTTAGTATTGCGTCAAGTGGAAGCCAGGGACCACCGCATTTTGAAGCATGGAAAGATGGAGGCAAACAAGATTATCATAAAGGCGGGAAGTTCACGCTTAAGGCTGCCAATCAAGAGTCCATGGTTGTCACCACCACACCAATAAAGCTATCAGATAAGGGAAAGAAGGATTATATGGTCAATTCTAATGCAGAAAGGACACCATCACGACCTATACTCAAGGAATTGCAATCAAAGGTGTATCCGTTTGCCGATGATGAAGTTCCTTCAATGCTCGAACAACCTATAGAAAAAAAGATCCTTGAACCTTTGGAGTCAAAGCGACCTGAGGAAGCCAACAAATTCAATGATCCTACATATTGCAAGTACCATCGCCTCCTTGGTTATCCTACCACGAAGTGCTTCGTACTCAAGGATAAGATCATGCAACTTGTCAAGGAAGGGAAGGTCTTGTTGGAAGAAGAAATTGGCTCTGCTACAACAAATGTCACCTCCATCTCGGTTGAACCCTTCGAATGGCGAGTATCAAAGAACTCTTGCAAAATGATGCTAGGGGAATCACCTATCGGCGCCAAGAAGGAAGGAAAGCAGCAAAGTCATAGGCAAAGAACCTATTCCCAAAATGGGAGCAGTCGTTGCGCAAAGACAAAGGTAAACAAAAGCAAGGACGATGGAAAAATGCCATTTACTCAAAAGAAGAGGTGGGTCCAACGTCAAAGTAAGCCAACACTATATAATCATCGTCATACATTTTCATGTAATGACTCAAAGATGCGTGAGGTGGAGAAGGTATGGAAAATGAAGAAACCCCATCCAACGAAACTCTCTCTAGACAAGTCAAATCATGAGCAAACTCTAGATGAAGGAGTCCTCCAAGGCATGAAGCTAAAGATGGATTCTCCAAGTGAATTTAAGCGACCCAATCACATAAAATAAAGAACTCAAGTGTGAAGACACTAATTCTTTCTTTAGTTCAATTGCCACAAAATATTCACGGGAAATCGAGGATGGGACGAGGTGATGTGGAGGGCATGGACTTCACTTCTCCAAAATCAACAAATTGATACTAGAAAGCTCCTGGAAAAGAGCCTAAACTTTCTCCATCTTCTCACATGAAGATTGGTCACGCTCCTGGAAAAGAGCCTAAACTTTCTCCGTCTTCTCATATGAAGATTGGTCAAAGCTCCTTGATAAGAGCCTAAACTTTCTCGATCTTCGCATGAGAAGATTTTCTACCGCTCCTGTAGCATGAGCATAAACTGCTTCACAGCTCTAGCACGAGCTTTAACCGCACCACCGATCCTTTAGTACGAGCATAAACTGCTTTACAGCTCCTAAGACATGAGCATAAAACGCTTCACTACTCCTTGCACACAAGAGTATAAACTGTGAACGCACCCAATTGAACTACGTTCGACTTGATCCTCAAAAGGGTACGTAGGCAGCTTGGGGCATCACCTCGAGTGCATTTGTAACAACAAAAAACAACTCCTTCCCCCCAGAAGCCCTAATCCTTGGACATAGTAATTTATTTCGTCAAACTGCAAGCACTTCAACTTCAAAGTTATTTGTTATAAAGAGTTGGATCACTCGAGAAAGTATGAAATGCGTAATGTGTTTGGTCTGAAAAATGATCCCAATTGTATACAGTTTGAGATTTGTCGACTGAACACTATTCTCTCATATGGCAAGTCGCGAATCATTGAAATAGCCATATATTAGGACTCTCGGTTCCTTTGTGAATTGTGAATAGAACATATGAAATTCCTCTCAAATTGTCCGGTTGAGTGGGATGATTGGTGGCCCCATGGACGTCGCTTCTTTTCTCCTCATGAAATGGTTATATTGCCTGAAAGTCTTAATAGTCTTTCCATGAACAGTTTACCATTAAAGGACTATTAGTATTTTGACGAAGTTGTGAGGTCTAAAATAATTGTGCCCAGATGACTTCTTCATTTCCAAGTAACAACTTAAGCAATGCAGAAGTTTGTTGAGAGGAAGGGATGCATGAACTCGATTCCTCAGAAGGTCAGAGCACCGGCAATAAAACAGCACATATCCATTTGCGAGACAATCATTCTAAAAAAATGGTCCTATGGCTGCGAGTCTGAGACACCGACATGATCGCAACGTCGAGAAATTGAACAAGCTAGGTTTGTTGTTCCTCTGCAACAATAGGTAAACGAAGAGGGAAAGTGGGAAAGCCACCTTTGCGTGATCTCGCTCTACTCTCATGGTGGCGACCCACAAGCTTCGTTGCTTGAACATGGTCGTCGCTTGCGTGGATGTCGTGGCGTTGAGACATGGAGGTTCCCAGAATCTTCGTAGCTAGAACGAAGACATCGGGGCGGCGAGACATGCAGTTCCCATAAGCTTTGTTGCTAGAACATGGCAGCTCCTTTAGGTGGCTTCCCTTGCTTGGAGGCTGCAAGAGCGCCGTCGTTTAAACATCGCCGCTTTGCTTCGTCGCGTGAATGAACATCGTCGCTTCGTCGCGTGAATGGACATCGTCGCTTCTTCGTGTGAATGGTTCCCAAAAGAATGGTTTTTTGGATATGGAGGCTCCTTCACTTCATCACGATAACTTCATCACTCAAGTGAACGTCATGGCTGCTCTGCCGCTCAAGTGAACATCCTGGCTACCTGGTGGCTCCTTGTCAGAATGGATGTCATGGCTACGTCAAACATGGTGGCGTCGTTGGTTGAAAACTGTGGCTCCATCGTTCAAGTGAACGTCATGGCTGCTCCGCCGCTCAAGTAAACACAATGGTTCCTCCGCTGCTCCAGTGGGCTTAATTGCTCCATACTTGGGTGGACATCATGCTCCAACCTGAATGAACACAAGACTCCTTCACTTGAGTTGACATCTTCACTGCTATATGTGAGCTCAAAGTTGCTGCGTTGCTTTGACGACGACGGGATAGCTTTGTTGCTTGAAACGGATGTCATGGATACGTCGTATAGATGGAAACAGTGGCTGCATCGTTGGAATGGCTGCACGACGTCTTGGCTCGGACGCCAATCTGGCAAGGAGGGAGGCTTGGTCGCCTTTTCGAACAAGGAGGGAGGCTTGGTCGCCTAACCGGACGACGATGAAGGCTCAATCACCTTAACGAACTAGCTGCACAGTGGTACGATCGGCCTAATGAACAAGGATGGCAGCTCGGTCTTCTAATGGCTGTCATTCGAGGAGTGCACAAGTTGAAAGCCCCTGGCGCACTATAGTGGCTGCATGAGAAGACATTACACCAACAACATAGTATATGCCTGAAGCACGTGTATGTCTGACCCTGACTATTAAGACACTTCATGAAAGCTAGACACAAAAAAAATAAAAAAAAAGGATAAATAAGAAGAAAAGAATACATACATGGAACCTTAACTTACCTCCTACTGCCGCAAAATAGCAAGAAGAACGGAAAGGGCAGTGCAATAAATGAGTATTGCAGTTGAAGAATAGTGGCAAGTTCGCTTGAAAGGGAAACAAAGCAACTCCATCTTATGGATATGGCAAGTTCACTGGAACATACATGATCGCTATGTCAAATATGGAGGCTTGTAAGAGGCTCTGTTACTTTACGATGATAGCTACATGGGACGTCGACCGCTCGCCTAAATGGAGACAATGGCTCTATTGCTCGAATGGGCGTCACACCATCACTTTCGCCTGGACAAGGCTGATTGCCTGAATATATGTCATCGTTAGGTCCAACATGAAAGCACCAAGAGTCTCTGTCACTTGAACATGAAAGCTTCGCCGCTCAAACACGGTGGCTCGTCTCTCCCGCACAGTGGGTAAGTCGCTTGAATGGACTTCATGACTCCGTTGTCTGAATAATGAGATGGCTTTTTCGCTCAGAATCACATTGTGGAAAGGTGATGGCTCTGTCCCACAGATAGGCATCACGGCACAGGCTTCGACATGCTCCGTGTTATGAACAAGGGAGGCCAGGTTGATGATTCTGGAAGAGAAGCTGATGCGAACCCGGGAGGTCAGAGCCGGCGAACAAGTTCCAGAAACACAAGACCCCCAGGATGGCAATCTGACTATGTTTTACGTTGAGCACTTATTTCCTATTATGCAGGGTATTTTTAGTAGTTACTTAGTTTACATAATTTAGCCCTATCATTGTGGGATCTTGTCTTCCTATATAAACTTGTGCTAGCAGACTGTTTTGGTATGATTAATATTACATCAATTCTCAAACCCTAATTCCTACAACTCTGCCTGTGTCCCTCTTCAAGCCGCATCGGGCGGATTCTTCCCGGTAAACTCCTTCTCGTCTCCCATATTCTTGAGCGTGAGATTGCTCTAAAGTCTCTGATTGGTACTGGGTGTATCACTCCGTCACTTGAACATTGTGGCGTCGTTATTTGAACACACTTGCTCCATCGCTGGAATGGACATAATGGAATCTCCTTCGCCTGGACAAGGTTGGTCGTCTGAATGGACGTCATCATTAGGTCGGACGTGGTACTCCAGGGACCTCCATCGCTTCAAAACGGTAACTCCATTGCCTGAAAGGACACAATGGCTCCATTGTTTGAATAAGGTGGCTCCTGACTTGCATGTTAGCTTCATCGCTAATAAGGACCTCACGATTCCAGGTAGCTCCGACGGGACGCTTTGACAGGATAGCTTCACTGCTTGAAAGGAAGTCATGGTTAGGTCGTCAATCATGGAGATCAAATTGTGTTGCCGTCGTAAGTATGGAAGGACCCGTCAAAGGATTCAAAAAATTAATATAATTTTTGGGAAAAAATGATCATCGCAGACCATAAGAAGATAAAGCCGCATAGACAACATCATAGAAAGCCAAGAATGAGTTCGAGCTACTCCCAAGGTTGCAGCAACTTGAGAAGAAGCAGCTACTTGGAATCGGAGCTGGAAAAAATAACAAGAAACAAGCTCCGTTTTAATTTCTTCAATTTCACAGTGAAGGAATTGTGCCGGTAGCACGATGCAATGAGCCGTGCCGCAAATAAATGGACAAGGTGTTAATTGAAAAAACTACATCAGAGAGCAAAGAAGTAGGCCGCAATTACAAACACCACAACGTCTTTTCGTCCTTTCTGAAGGGAGGCAGCAACAAGGGTTGAAGTGCCTAGATGGTTTCCATGTTCCTTGGCTTGGACTGATTCTCCATGGGGCAACTTTGGCAATAGTGGAGGTAGTAGCACGATCAAGTGGCAAGAGTACTGTCTACGATTTCGTATCTATGCATCGCTAAAAGCCGCTGGATAACGTCGAAAAAAATAAGAATTAGAAGACTAGAAAATATGGAGGCTACAACAAAGAACAAGAACAGAAAAGGTTCATGGTAAATCTTAATCGCTTTGAACCCTGCTTCTCATAAAAGGTACCCATCTCTTTTATAGAGTGAATAAGGCGGTCAAGAAAGTTCCAGAGGGTAGTCACAAGGAAGTCAATTTATTCTGTTTGGAAACAATGCATATATTTCCGAACATAATATATCCTCCATGACTAAATGAGTCAAAGAAAATAATTTTCTTTCTCATATTTTAATTATCATGGATCCTCCATGGAAAAATAAGGTAGGGAGTATAATTTTCTTTAATTCTTTTCCTAAGGAATACACAGTGGGAAATGAGTCCATCTGCTATGGGCATATGTTGGTACAAAGGGGAAAAAAAGAAAGGAATAACGTAATGCAATTGTCCAGTGGTTGCACATGATGAACTCTAAGTGTTTCAAGGACATTTCAATTCCACATGAAACCCGGAAATTTAAAGCAAAAACTGATAGTTTGCTTTACTATGAAGGCAAAGCAAAAGTTATCTGTCCATTACTTAATCCAAGTCGAGACCAACAGTCAAAAATTTATCGAGACTCGTCCGCCAACAAGTTCAATAACCAGCACACAAGTCTCGAGGGGGCATTTGTAGACACACAAAATTTGCGACCAATTAAATAGTACCACGTGTCATTATCGCCAAATTAAAAGGTGGGATCAAATAGCACTCACTGCTAAATAATTACCTTTAAGAAATAATTAATAGAGGACTAAATTGTAAATGAGACAAAATCTTATTTACAAACAAGGACTGCTTATGGCGATGCCACGTCAGTGCATGACATGGCTACAGGTGAGCAAGTAAGGCTAATCAAATAGTGCCACTTGTCAAAATGATGCAGCTATCAAGACTATCGAGTTCGGCCAATCACATTGTGCCACCTGTCAAATTGATGCAGAAATTATATAAATAGTAAATATTATTTATTTTCTACCTTGGTCAACAAATCAGTCCATGCCTATATAAAGGGATCACATCAGGCATATGGAACAAACACAATTACATCTTGCAAGAAGGAGAGAGCTCTGAAGATCAAGCTGCTGAGGCCCGGACGAGTTCATCCATCATCAAGATCATCATCAAGCCTCTTCGAAGTTCTTCATCCAAGTTCTTCGAAGATCATCATCAAATTCTTCAAGCCTGTTGAAGATTTTCATCCGCGTTCTTCAAAACACTCGAAGATCTTCAATCCGTTCTTCGTGTTCTTCAAGACCTTCATCCGGTTCTCCATCAACATCGAAGATCTTCATCCGCCCAATCCGAGAACAAGCCTCTAAAGCCCTCGTTCGGCGTTTGTGTTCTTCGAGACCTTCATCGCGTTCTTCGTCAAAATCGAAGGCCGCTAATCCCTTCGATCCGAGATCAAGCTGCGAAGCCCTCGTTCGACGTTCAAGGAAAAGAATCAGGGGATTTAATTTCTGTTTAGAAATTTTTATCAGAGATTGTTATCCGCTTCATCAAATCATCAATAAAATATTTATTTGACACCGAATTTCTCGCTTTTGTTTCCATTAGCATAAATTTGTGTGTACACATGTCATAGACTACATTGTCTAACTTGACTAGCATCATTTAATGCATTCATATCAAATGAAAAGATAAGAAAGATGATTACATTGTCAACTGATCCTGAGTATTTACATGCGTAGTTGTTACCAGAAAATATGCTCTTCAATTTCTTGGTTCAAGAATTCGGTGGACTTTGTGAGCAATGACTTTAAATTCATCATATCTTCATGATACCGGTGGTTTCTTTTGGTGACTAATACAATTAATGTGACCTTGCTATTTATATCCCCCAAGATGCTACAACCCTCCTTTTAAAGATAAAGATAAAGATATCGATTTCGATTTGGTGCCACTACTGTGAGCACGGATAGTATGAGCTTCATCAATAAATAGGGTTAGCATTGTTTAGGGTAGCGCCTTCGGACATGGGTACTCTACTAATGTTCTGAGATAGACCCACTAATGAAGAAGATGAATTGTAAAATGATTGGCTTGTTGTCTTGAGTTTAAGGTATCTAGATAGTATTACTTAAACTGATCTCTTCAGTTCTTCTGCAGAATGTTGTTTTCATGAGGGAAGATTCTGAAGACGTGGATTGGATTGCTGTACTGTTATTCAAGAAAACCCATCATGAAGCAGGACTTCCCACCATCCGAGGTCCTAATCCTTTCAAGTATTTATGTAAGAATCTGTCCGGAGCTTCTTGTATTCGTGGTATGTTTTTATTGTTGCATATGCATTCTCACTGAATATTATTTTGGTGTTCTGTATGTATTAGAACCTATGTAGCACATGCTGCAGCAAATTTCCAAAATCAAGGGTGCGGATACGGCGACTTCATTTATATCTTGTATCATTTGTGATACAATTATACTAATATAAAAACAACTATAATAGTAATCCAAATTATAAACAAACATAAATTCATACACAGATTTAAACAAACACAGTTACTATATTAACAATTTAATCTCTTCCTCTCATTGTTCGTAACTGTGGAGTGATGAGTAATCTAGGGTTAGAAATGTTCACAATACCTCTAAACTAAAACTTACAAAATGACCCTGCCTTATCCACAAAGCACCCAGAAGCACCCGGAGCGGGTGCGCGACCTCCCAGAAGCACCCATGCAACATAGATTAGCACCATCTGGTGGAGGTAATTACAGGGGCCACATCTGATGGACTTGGGGTTGTCTGATTTGCTGAGTTCTTTATCTTTTTGGTAGTTGTTCATTATGTACATCTGTTGATAAAGCCTAGAAGAGAAGTATCTTCGCTTCATTGCTTGACCAGACGTCGCTAAATCATTTCATTCTGCTTGGATGTTTCCTGTGTAGCAATGAAGCAGTGAAACTTTATCATGGTATATATCTATATATCATGAAATCTGTCCATTTCAACATGCATTTTGAGGTTATTTATGGACATCGTAGATACACTAGCAGCTGGTGGACCTACAAATTAAGTCAATGATGTAACATAGCACCTCATATAGATGCTCCAATGTTGGATTGAAGAGGACACAATCATGTAATGATGAATGTTTCCTCTTACCATTGTTTTCTTCCATGCAAACAAGGTGCATACTTCAGTGTATGAATGAGTTCTTTGCTGCGAAGTTTTATGCTATTTCCTCAGTTGGTCGTTGGCCAACAAGGTCTCGTAGTTTTTTACATCCGTTAGGCATGTCAACACATGGTTCTCTAAACAGCTAAGGGAGCTTGTTTATCACTTTTGAGAATGCGTAGGTGCTTGGTTCCTCAAAAAAAGAATAAGGTAATCTCCTTAGATGGTGATTATTGCGTGGTTGAGCCCTACATGAGTTTTCCAGTGTAACTTCAGCCATGGCCAAGTCATTAGCACCCATGGTGTCAACTTTTGTTAACGGTGCTTGGCTGCTTCCTATGATTTTTTCGCACCAAATTATGTCGCTTAGTCTCTCTGCAGCTAGCTAGCGTTCAGTATCAGAGCTATCAATTATTTGCCAAAGACCCCGTGGTCTTGCAGCCTAGTTTATGTGCGGAGGGGCTAAGCGTAACTTAGTGTTAAGTAGAAATTAAAAACACTCGAGTGCCTCTGCTAGTGAGGCCGTGAATGAAGATAAACTCACTGCCACCAACCCAGCCACAAGAAAATCAAAACCCACCACCGCACCCACCGACATAGTCATCTGTCACCTGAAATGATGATACCAAAGCCCTCATTCAAGTTGAGAGACTAAGAAGAAGAGCAGTCGAAATTCACCTCCACCATACACACACCATCTTTTCTCGGCCTCGATCTACTCATTATCTTCTTTTCCGATGTGTTAAGTGTGAAGACTGTTTTATAATCTAGTCTAAATTAAAGGGACTTACAAGCAATTTCATGTTAGTTATCTCTATATATTATTAACCTAGCTCTAGGATTAAGTATCACATCACAGAGAGAGGCTGCGAGAGATCTAATTGTACTTTTCATTCTGTGAGGTCCTCGAGGTCGGAACTCACATGAATACCTGAGAACAAAAGAGAATTGGTCGGAGAAGAGGTCGGCGATAGAAGAGAAGGAGAAGTAGATAGAATTTTAGAGAGAAATTGTAGTTTCATTCAAAAGATGCCAAATGAAATACAATTTGGCAAACCTCTGTCTCTGTCTCTCTCTCAGACATTACTACTGCCTTACTCTCTCCCTACATACAGGGGAGAACACACCAGACATACGCGGAAGCTCTGCCAAACCTCTGTCTCTCTCTCAGACATTACTACTGCCTTACTCTCTCCCTACACACAACCCAACTCTTCCTGTGCCATTTCCGATCCTCTGCCTTCGGTGTACACAGAGTGCTCCCCGCTGGATTCTCTTGTGCACAGCTGACAAAGATATGATTGGCACACATGAATCAATGGAGAAAACTAATCTTGCATTGGCCATTGTTGTGGTAGACTATTCAGGGAGTCGTGGACAGACTGGTGAGGGAAGGTTTGACGGTCGGGAAATAGAGATGAAAGGTTTTGTATACTGGTAAGGCGTTATCCCACCATATCAGAAAGGTTGATGGTGCAAAGAAATGGACTTTTTACGTTCATAAGCGAGACCAGACTCGATTTATACTGCGCTGCTTGAATGCTGAATGCAAGTGGAAGGTTGGGGCGTACAAGCATAAAGATTATGTGCACTACCAGGTGAGGAAACATAACCCCATTCACACATGTACCGCAAGCAGCGTAGATGGAAAGCACCGTAACATTAATTGCGAGGTTGTCGCGCTGGAATTGCAGGGAATGATGGGGCAATCAAAAAATACACCCACAATCAGTGAGGTATAGAACATCGCCTTAGATCTAGGAAGTAAAATATCGTACTAGGGGGTGTGTATGCATGTCAAAGGGCCAAACAGATGATCGAGGGTACTCGTGCTCAAAATTACGCCTATCTTCCCGCGTTCATGTATTTTTGTGAAATCTTGAACCACGGTACTTTATGGGATATGGGAGTGGACAAAGATTATGTTTTCATGTACTGCTTCCTTGCGTTTGGCGCACAAATTCAGGGGATACCGTATATGAGACCCGTAATTGTCATCGATATGTCGCACATGAAGAAATAACCACTGCAGTTGGCCGTATGCACAATGGTTGATAGCGATAAAAAGTGCTATCCCATTGCATGGGGACTAGTGGACAAGGAGAACACCCCTGCATGGACTTAGTTCTTAATCAAACTGAGCTCAATTGGCAAGGATCACGAAGAGTTGACGTTCGTTTCAGATCGGCACCAGGCTATGATTCAATCAAGGCGGTGTACCCCTTATCCAACCACGTCTTACCATTTGAAAATGAACGCTCTGTCGCATTACAATACACAGAAGTGGGTGCCTCATTACCACGATGCGACACATACATTTGATAGGGTGGCCTGTGAGTCACATCTAACAGACATGGGTATTGAGTGCGACCGTGAAAACAACGTTAACAAAAAGACCGTCGACGTTACTTACGGGATGTCGGTCTAGAGAAGTGGGCAAGGTCGTATTGCAAAACCGCATGGTTTAAGATGCTTACATCCAACCATGCAGAGTCTATTAACTCGTCCCTGCTGGCGCCGCGGTCTAACAAAGCTCTTACAATGTTCTCCCAAATATGAAACCAACAAATCGACTGGCACCTCACAGAACGAAACCTGGCTATTGACATGGGAAACTCCCACTTGACTGCAAAAAGGGAGAAAAGAATGTTGAGCCGCTCTGTAAACTGTATAGGTATTCGCGTGCGACCAATTACAGAGTCTTTGTATGAAGTCCGCGGTAATGATCTGAAAACTCATACAGTGGAATTCAAACCAGGACATTTCCTCGGAACCTGCACGTGTGGCAAATACCAACATATGTCGTTCCCGCGTGTACATGTGTGCTTGTGCAACAAAACTCAGGAAACATGGCTGTTACGATGTCGACCACGATATGGAGGTCATGTACTACCACAATAACATGTTCTATTCACTGGAATACTACAAAAAGACTTATGCAGGTACAATTAAGACACCTCCCAACCCAGCAACGTGGGACACAAGCGAAGTACCTGCACACATAAGAAACTGTCGCCCACTTCCACCGAAGAAAGTGGTAACAGTTGGGAGGGACAAGGAGCAAAGACACAAGCCAATGGTCGAAACTGTGCATGAAGAGAAGCGAGGAACGAGAATGTACGGATGTAGCCATTGCCATGTAAAAGGGCATACGATAAAGATTTTCCCCCAATTGAAACATAAATATTGTGATAGAAGCCATTGTTCGTTCTTTGTAATCACACGTTTGCAACTTCTTCCGATGATTGCGCAGTCAATATATCTTTTGTTTATACCATTTCACTTTTTTTTTAAAAAAAAGTATGTAAATTATTACATTTTTTAAATTTATCCAAATTATTACATTTTATACAAATAATGCAAATCATTATAGCTTTGAAAATGTATCCAAATCGTTACATTTTTCTAGAATACATGTAATAATTTGGATACATTTTCAATGTATCTAGAAAATGTACCCAACTTATTACATTTTGAAACATGCAGAACTTAAATACTTACGTGCATAAGAACCTGTAGAATGCTCCTCCCATCTCTTCATCTACCCACTATTTCTACATCTATAAAGCCACTGATGTATTATCCAAACTCATCCTATAAGAAATGGCAAAGAACAGCCCACCAAAGGACTGGGAAATCCACCTAAGTGATGATGAGGACAAAACCAAGGAGGAAGAATCTGAAGAATCTGAAGAAAACGAAGAATCTGAACACAAAGATGAAAATTTACCTTCATTTGTGGCTAAAGGGGTTCGGAAACAACTCAATACTCAGATGATGGAGAAGAAGAATATGAAGAAGACACGGTGGCTTACTTTGGTTCACCGGAGAAGACGCCGACGAAGAAAAGAAAGAGAGGCGACTACAGTAGTGATGAGGAATGGAGTTCCGATGAAATGTAATCTCTTTTTCAAGTTTTAATATCAATGAAATTCCTTTTTCTCCAGATTTCGATCATTTTTAATTGTTGACTATTCATCTTCTTCAGTTTTGGGAAAAAAATAGTGTCCGTTTCAGACGAGCAATTGACTCGTCCCTGTATTTCTTGCTCGTCTCAGTCTCAGTGTTACAATATACTGAGACGAGTTTAACTCTCGTACTAGTTTATTTCAACTCTGAGACGAGTAAATAAAACTGGAACGAGAATAAACTGGAACGAGTAATACTGGGACGAGCAATGAAATCTCACGTCCCAGTCGTTAAGAAGAGAGAAGAGAGAGTTTTGTTTTAAAAAGAAGGTTAATTAAGAGAAAATTGAGTTAGTTACACTTGTTAACCTAAAGTGAGGTCAACAAGTAAACAAAGACCAATTCGCCAGACGGGTAGCACGCCAATTCTTTCATAAATAGAATAGTATTTCTTTTTTTTTTCCCTCTCTTTCCATCCTGTTTCTCTATCTAAATTACAAACAGATCCCAGCTCGATCAACATATGCAGCTGGATCACTGAAAATAAAGAGTAGAGTAATGAATGGGGATCTATTTTGGCAGAGCTTCGATTCCTCATAATCGATTGTTTGCACAACAAAGTCTCCTTCACAAAGAGGACGGGGAACGAATCAGCTCATGAGATGGCAACAAAAGGTCTCGAAGGCAAAGAGGTTTTGGTCTACTGTGTTTCTCCGCCGACATTCCTGCTATCAGGCGCTTCACAGAGATGAAAATCACTTGAGTAGATAGCATAAGGTCTATAGATGAGCTGTTTTTTATTAACTTTGTTGGATCTGTTTCGCAATGTTTTATTATGGGCTTTGTGTTTTATTGTATCATGTGGGTAAGGTTTTATGTCCTCCCACTATTTTAGGTTGGAAACCCATAGTAATAGTATGCGGAGTTTATACCACCCTAACTACAGGGTATGTTCTTTCATGAAAAATAAATAAATAAATCCGAGCTGTATTTGGAAACAGTATGAAAACACCAAGTAGATGTAGGAGAGTAAAATATAGAATAAATAAGGTGGAGCAAATTATACAAAAACAAACAGAAAAAAGGGAGAGTACCTATTTAAGGGCCCAGAAGCGCCCCAGTTATGAAGTCGGCTCGAGCTTTTCCCGCAAACATCTCTATAATTTATAAATCGACGAGCGTATCGGGTAGGGTTCATCACCTTCGATTCAGGTTCAAGAATATTTCTTTGTTATTCTTAGATCAAATCAAATCAATGGGCGAATCGTCCAAGTACGGTAGTAGATTGACATACGAGAAGAAGAAATCAGGAACAACAGAGGGTACATGTAAGCGGAGAAAGTTGGAAGAAAGGTTGAGTTGGATAGATGAGGCTGGTTTCTCAATAGTTGCAGCATCTGATTTGGATAATTCGGCCGCCTACAATTCCGTACCTGTATTGTATATTCGCACGTCCATCAGAGATTTGCCATCTCAGTGGTATGCCATTCCTCCCCCACAAGATATGGATGTTGCTCAAATAGAACCACCACCTACGAGGAAGAGGATGGAGAAGAAGCATGAGAGGACTCCTCATGTCAAGCCGGTATTTGGTAAGTTGCCTGCGGATGTCCTCCCCAATGGCGTGACCGTAGCTATGTTACCTCGTATCTACTTGATAGGCGGTACCTGCCATGGTCTAGGTGGTCCAAGTAGACAAGTTTTCTCTTATGATATTTTTGCTCCCCATAAAGGTTGGCAGAAACGACCCAGCCTAATATGGGCCAGAGCTTTCCCGTATGCTATTGCACTGGACGGGAAAATCTACGTTTTTGGCGGCATGGTTGATACGTCTCGATATGACATCGTGCCTTATGCCGAGGTTTATGATCCTGAACTTGACAGATGGGAAGCAGTGTTCGGGGGTGGTAGCATGATAGAGGTTGTGTTCCCTGGCCATGTTGTGTTCATGGATCAATATGGAACCAAAAACATTCTGGTTCGCGCTAATTGTGGTGATAGTTTCTACACATATAACACATATGCCAACTCGTTCACCCTGCGGGAACGTGTTCCCTTCAACTACCGGGGCGAAGCTAGTGCCGCAGTTGATAATATTCTTTACATTTACGATCAAGGCGGTATCGTTGCTTATGATTTAATCAGAGCCGAATGGTTTCATGACCCTGTCCATGGCTTACGTGAAGGAACCGAGCTTCCTATTTATTATGAGTGTGCTGATAAACCTGTTCTGCTTCACATTGGCAACAGAAGGCTATGCATAATTTATGCTTACGTGGACAATTTTAAGGATCCCAAAGATTTGATACTTACTTGCTCAATCTTAAGAATGACTCAGCGGCGGACATACAGCGGAAAAGCTATCCTTCATGCATCCTTGGAGTCATTTAGACGCTACATCGTCCCGGGAAGTCGTTTGCATGAGTGCCTCGTTCTCTAGGTCATCAATTCTACTTTACATTTGGTTGTAAGTTAGGTTATTTGCAAGCTATATGAATCCATTGAAAATTTGCAAATGGGTGCTAGCTCAGTGGTAGAGCGTTTGAGGCCCCTGCATGAGGTCCCGGGTTCGAACCCTGCTATCCCAATTCCTCGGTTCTTATAATGGGTTGCTGCTAATTAGCATCAATACCGATCTCTACTTGTGCAATTTGACCACTGGTCGTTTCAGTAGAACAATGTTGTCGTCTAGTTATTTGGTTGTTGACCTCGAGAAGGATCATTTCATCTACACCGTTGTTGGAGGACTCTGCTATGATTCCGATAAAGACGACTACGTGGTCGTGATGAGAATTAAAGAGGGTCATGATGGTAGTCGCCATAGGGACTTTGTCATGGCCGGTCGTGCTAGGGGAAGTTCATGGATACATATCCACTTCCCTTATGTAGTTTCGTCGATCGAACCGGGGGTGACATTGGAAAATTGGCTGTAATTCTCTAAAAAAAAGACCAATGAAATAGACTCTTCTTGCTCATTAATGAAATATAATTATGTTGTTTAGTCGAAGGTCTGTGCAAAATTGCATTTTGGCTGTGGTACTACTTCATATGATAGATTGTAGATCACTTGAGGCAGTAACATTTGAATTAGCATATCACTGAATGTGAATATAGGTTGAATTGGGATGTTACGTTACCAGGACTTGCGTGTGGTTGTCATGTTGGTTGTGTATCATAATCAGTTCTCCTAGATGAAGTTTAGGTTTCGACGACTAGGCTAAGAGGTGTCCAAATTTGGGGCATATGGGTGGAGATATAGGGTAAATGTGATTATTTTACAGATTGTATTCCAAAGATGAAAGATCTTAAAGGAATTTTAGACCGGCTAGTAGAATGCCTCAACTGTGCTTTCTTTGATCCAGAAATATTGTACTGCTCATCGAGCTGTGCAAGGGTCTTCCCGATCCCAAGTTGGAGTACAGTTATATGATCTAAGCCTCCCATCAATTCTTTTCTGACCTTCTTGTTCTCTTGCTTCATGTTCAATACTTCACCTCGGAACTTCGCAGCCTCGTGAGTTGTGAACTTCATTTCTTCTACTTCCGCCCCTACCTCCAAGGCCTAAATTATATCCTCTTCAATGCTGCATAGAGATGAGAATCTGCGTTGCAATTCGTCTTTTAGGAGTCCACTTTGCTCTATCCAGATAACTAGTTCTGCTTGTACAAGGCTTTGATGATAGCTTTCTGAAGCTTGCAATTTAGACTGTGATTTGATTTCTTATCTTGGCAGGGCGAATCGGAGGGACGATGATCTCTCTGTTTCGCAGCCATGTTTGTGTCAGCGCAGTCTTTTTGCATTGAAAGATCTGAGCCTTTTTTAAATGTTACCCTTCTTGAGGATGGTCACATGGCCAAGTCTGAGGTTTACTGTTATGGTCACTGTATTTGCCACCCACTCAGTATATTGCTGTACCTTTTCACTTCCAAGCATGTCTACTGCATCAAAAATTGGCATGTCTTGCCGCTCCGTCGCTGAGAAAGAAGGCTTCACCCGGCGAGAAGGGGCGGGTGCAAAGTATACCCTCCCTTTCCATCTATTGTAAGGCTATGTCGTTTTTACACCTGCCTTCTATAGTGTCAACGAGGGGATGCTTCGTTGCCATTGCAGTCCCTCAACATCGCCTCCGGTTTGCTAGAGTTCTTCTTCGTCAAGACATGGACTGGGTTTTATTCTAAATTAGGGTTTTCGTCTCAGCCCTTTACGAGACAGGAGAACACTGTCATTCGTCTCAGCCTTGCCTGCAGCGGTAAATTACTTTGATTCCTCTAAATTAATACTCTAGATTTTGCTACAGACTTGAAATTTCTACTTACCTGTGTGTGTATGTGTATTTAATCTTCTATCTATCTATCTATCTATCCCATCTCTGTTGGACCAATTGTTTGGAAATCATGGTAGTGTTGTGACTTGTGAATTCGTAGTTTGGAGACAATATCTCATGAAGCATCTGTGGAACTGGCAAGGAAATGAATTGAGGAAGGGTGTTGATATTGCTTAGAAGTTATAAATGAGACGGGGTTGAATAATCAGTAATGGCCATTTTGGGGGAATACAGTTATGATGGGGGCGCCATTGCAACTTTTGAAGGGGGACAACTTAGGTTAGGTGCACCCAAAACGTTTCAAACTATCAAAAAACTAATTAATGAAATTTAAACTTAAAGAAGAACAGCTGAAATTGTGGACATACATATGAGACATTAGGTTTTCTTATTTGCTAATGTTTTTAAAGAGTATGCTACTCAGAGAATATGTTCACTTTTGGTTTGTGAAGTGAACTTTTCAAGCTTTGTACCCTATCATATCGTGAGTACAACCATTATGCTGGGTGATATCTTGAAATGAATTGCTTCCCTTGGAGCTGTTAGTTCAGCTATCCTGCTCATAGTGGCGGATGCTTCAGGGATTAACGTGGCAAAGCTCGAATATTCTGCTTCCAAATTACCCATTGTCAAAAGCAGAGAAGAAAAATATTTGTGTTTGTATGATTTATGTTACAGATCTTTGCCTCGTGGGAAAACATATCTATTGTACCGCTTTTGCCTGAAACAGAAGTATTTGAATCTGATCTTGGAATGGAGTAGGTGGTAGAATTAAGTTGCCGTAATCGCAACAAGTGGAACCTTCAGTTGTTCTCGAAAAACATGCTGCACAAATAAGAGACTCCGTGTTTACTCCATTTTTTCTTTTTTAGTATAGTTGCCTCCTATCCCCAGAAATGGAACAGTAAGATAAAAGCATTAGAAATATCCAATTAAACTAAAGTAACAAAATATTAGGGGAAGTGTGTCTACTTTTATGATCTTTTCCTATTCCCAGTTTGTTTTTCAGTTTAGTGCTTTATTTTATGACAAATACTGGGGTGTATGGGTTTCATAGAGATTACGTTTCATCTTTTCAAATATGGATATCCAGTCTACAAATTTGGGGGCTTGGTTTATTATTTATCCATCCATCGCTGAAACCAGGGGCGGAGCCATGTAGGGGCACGGGGGGGCACGTGCCCCCCAAAATTTTCCGAAAACGCTAGATATCCCCTAATTTTTCAAAAAAAATTACTGTTTCTTTATAAAAATATAAAAGTGCCCCCCTCATTTCAAAAGTGCACGCAGCACAGTTGGTAAAATCGCCCACTTAAAATTCTAACGTTGAGGGTTTGACTCTTCTCATGCGTGTTTTAAATTTTTTCCCACAAAAATTTATACAAAAAACAATAAAACATGCCCAAGACTCGAACCCTGGTGGCCAAATCAAAAGGGAGCGTTCTACCAAATGACTACCAGCTGAGCTAGAAGATTTAAAGTTTTTCTCGATATTTAAATTTAAAATACCTTTAAATAAAAGTACAGATACTGGAATTGTGCCCCCCCCCCCCCCCCCCCCCCCCCCCTTGACGAAATTCTGGCTCCGCCACTGGCTGAAACTATGCTACTAATAAAGAGTCAGGTGTGAAGAAATTGCATTTAGAAACACATGCCATGAAAGGGTACCAAAACGGTAAAAAGCTTGAATACACAGCTAACTGAACAAACAGCAAAATATCAGAGGCTATGCATGCTAGGATAAGAAGGCAAGAACTGACATTTTGTTGCTTTGATTAATGTCGCAGCAGTTCACTGTAGAATCGAAAGGAAGGAGTAAGAAGCTACAGCAGGTACACTAGCCAAGGAATTAATTTTTTTATCTTCCTTGTAACTTGTTTTTGGGATGTTGGTGATGAATTTTCTCTTTGCTTGTGCAGGTTGGCTATGTGACTACCGTTTGTTTCTTATGTTTCCTTGCCAGATGCGTTATGGTAAGTTCATTTATACATCCATGACATAAGAGAAATTTTCAGACGGGCATTTAAAAGTTAAGTGTAAGTTGATAGAAGTTTTTCGAGCCTTATACATCCATGTGTATGCTTCCTGTTATGTCAAACCACCTCACGAAACAAATAAAATAAGAACACGAGGATCTTATGTGGTTCGCTAGCAAAATATTTGCTAACTACCTCCACGGCGGAAAAGCACCATTTATTCACAAGAGGAACAATTACAAGAATGGTTTTACATACCTAGTAGAGAGACTACTAGCTTCTTTATATAGTACCCTAGAGGAAACTCACAGGCCAAAGGTTTCCAAAACCAACTTGGAAACAAACTTGCTGCCCATAAGTTTCCATCTTTGATATGGAAACAATTCCTAACAATTGCTACCTCATTATTCCACCGCCTTTGACTAATTCAACACATTCAAGGCATCTCCTCAACAAATCTCCACCTTGACTTGAATTCTCTTGTCAACAGCAGCTGCTCCTCTTCTCGTAAACAAAGCTACGTCTTCTCCGCTCCCAATTGTCTCTCGTCACAGAGACTCACTGGACCCCCACCGGGTCCGACATGGCCCCTAAGGGCCTCACTGGCTCAAGATGTTGAGCAATTCCAGACAATGCTGGAACTTGCTCTCCGGAACCGGCTTGGTGAACATATCCGCGGGGTTGTCAGCGGTCCCCACCTTCATCACCTTGATCCTGCTCTCGTTTCTCAGAAAATGATACCTGACGTCGATATGCTTGGTCCTTTCATGATGAACATGTTCCTTAGTCAAGCAAATCGCACTCAAGCTATCACAGTAGACTATCGCCTGATCTTGAAGTAGCCCTAGATCATTGACCATTCCCTTAAGCCAAATTGCCTCCTTTGCTGCTTCCGTTAGAGCCATATACTCCGCCTCCGTGGTGGACAAAGTCACCGTCGGCTGTAGCGTCGCCTTCCAACTCACAACAGATGCTCCCAGAGCAAATACGTAGTCTGTCATTGATCTTCTACTGTCAATATCCCCTGCATAGTCCGCATCCGAGAAACCAGCTACCAAGCTGTTTTCACGTGACCCATAGCATAGGCCAATGTCTGACGTACCCTTAAGGTACCTAAATATCCGCTTCACCGCCTGCCAATGGTCCCTACCTGGATGAGCCATAAAACGACTAACCACACTAACAGCGAATGCTATGTCTGGTCGAGTACAGACCATAGCATAGATGAGACTTCCAACTGCGCTAGCATATGGAACCTTGGACATGTACTCCTTCTCCTCCTCGGTCTGAACGGTTTACATTCCTAGCTTGCTGTTAGCTTTCATAGGAGTATCTATAGCTTTAGCTGATAACATCCCGAATCTTGCCAAGATCTTCTTGATGTATCCCTGCTGTGATAAGAAAAGCTTCTTCTTCTTCCTTTCTCTATAGATCTCAACTCCCAATATCTTCCGAGCAGCTCCCAGATCCTTCATCTCGAATTCCGCACTAAGGGACCTCTTCAGTTCTCTAATGTCCTTGATATTTCGAGTTGCAATCAAAATATCATCTACATATAGAACTAGGTAAATACGTGATCCACTATGCAACTCTTTGTGATACATGCAACAATTATACTCGCACTTGTGGTAACCAATCTTCAACATGAAGCTGTCAAACCTCTTGTACCATTGCCTCGGCGACTGCTTAAGTCCGTAGAGAGATCTCTTCAGCTTGCACATGTGGTTCTTTCTTCCGTGAACTTGGAACCCCTCCGGTTGGCTCATGTATATTTCCTCCTCTAACTCTCCGTGCAGGAAAGCTGTCTTGACATCCAATTGCTCAAGCTCTAGGTCGTGGTGTGCCACTAAAGCTAGTAACACCCGGATAGAAGTATGTCTGACCACCGGTGAGAAGATCTCGTTGTAGTCAACTCCCTCTTTCTGACAGAACCCTCTTGCAACTAGCCCTGCCTTATACTTGACGCCCTCTCCAGATGTAGTTCCTTCATTTCTTCTGAAAACCCACTTGCAGCTGACTATCTTCCTTCCCGCTGGCAATTTAACAAGCTCCCAAGTCGATTTCTTGCTAAGAGACTCCATCTCTTCTCCCATCACGGCAATCCAGATGAAATACCCCGTTTTGTGAATATGGGTATTTATGATATTACTATAATTATTGAGTGGTAATATAATAATATTATAAGTATTGGGTGTTAATATGCTACTATTATATTTTATGATATTATTTGGTGTCAATATGACATTAGTATAAGTGTTGGGAGCTAATCTTATTGGTAGGAAGTTCATTTTTATTACTAGTAACTATTTGGGGTTATTATGTATTTTCTCAACTTTATAAAGAGTCTTTTATTTAACTCAGGGGGGTGCTAGTGACTTTTATCCAAAACAGTGGGGGTGAAAGTGTCTTTAGCCCTAAAAATAGTCATCTTCTTCCTCAAACTCTCCCATGGAGGAAGAACTCCATCTCCAACCCAAACACCACCATTACCACTCCGAATCTTCACCAAATTCGTTGATGTTTGTCCCAAATCACTCCCTATTCGATTTAAACTCATCAAGGCTCGATAATTTAGCATCAAGCAACCCAATTTCGCCAATTTTTGGTCCCGATTCAAAATCAAAGTTTTCAAAGTGGGTTTCCTCATGGAGGTTGAATTCTTCACCCTCTAGCCTATATAAACCCCCCAATCTCAGAGCAATTCTCATACCAATTCATAGCTCTCAATCTCTCCTTCAATTTCTCTCTCTCTCTCTCTCTCTCTCCCTCTCTCTCTCTCTCCCCCGTCCGCCGCTGCCCGGCCGCCGCCACCGGCGACCTCGCCGCCGTCGGCCGCCCTATCCCCCGACGCCACCGGCGGCCTCCACCATGCCTTCCCGTCATGGTTTTTCCTTTTGGTTCGGGTATGAAGAACAAAACCCGTCTCTCTCTCTTGTTTTGTTTTGTTCTTTTTAATTTTGACTATCATTGAAAGTTAGATCATATTAATAGTATCTGGGAAGGGATAACAAAAGGGGCTGTGGCCCAGTGGTTAAAGCACATGTTAGTATTAGTGTTGGTCTTGGGTTCGAATCTCATAGTTGACAACTATTTTTTTTACTACTCTACACTCAATATTTAAAATAGAAGTTTTGGGAGTTTGAAAGCCATATTAAAACACTTGAGAATTATTTATTTAGGGAGCTTATTTTCTTGTTTAAAGGTTAATCTTTTGAAAAATAATACTCTTGGGTTATGCTTTATAGTAGTAAAAAATTAGATAATATTATAAGCTATGTTTTACGATAGTAAACAATAGTCCGTGTAAATCACGTTTCAATAATAGAATTATTATTATTAAAGTTGGGGAAATAATAAGGGGGTTACGTATTTATAAACAAAATTTTATATAAATCATATCTTAAATAGGAGTAGTATGTTATGCTATCAAGTTTGGGAAAATAACATTCTTGGCTATTCATATATTCAGTAATTTCTTTATGAGTTATATAATTATAGTTTGATATGTTTTTACAAATAATAAACGTTAGCTTAATAAAGCGTATTTTATTATAAAAGAGGTTGTTGACCTTAGTAAAGGTTGGGGAGAGTTAGTAAGAGATTATTTCATTTACATATAGGACTTCGTGTGCAATGTTTTGATTAGGATATTATTTAAATTTGTAGGCGACAATTTCGTTGACGAAGGACACGTCGAGTATTAATAGGAAGTGATTTGCTTTGCTTGAGATTAAAGGTAAGTAAATATGCCAAGCCTAGTTGTGCTTATCTCTTTCGTGTCAAAACGAATTCTTGTATTTCTTTACGTCTCAAAATGTGTTTATGTGACGTGACATGCAATATGTGATTTCTACTTGATAAATGTTTTTCTTGGAAAATATCACCATGATAATGATAATGCATTAATCCGTAAAGTGGAATAGTTGTGCGGGGACATTTATGATTATTGTGGTATGGTTACCATTGGCATTGGACGGTTTGATCTCGGTCTTCCGTTTCAATTTATTTTATTTAATCCGGTTGCAAGTCCCCGGATAGCTCCCTGTACTCACTCCTCTGGACGCTAGATTCTTTGGGGGGTGTCGACACTTAAGGTCTTGGATGCTTGCGAGATGGTTTGGTTTCCCCCGTCACAACAAATTAATAATGGATTTTTGGTTTTTGTTAACGGAAAGAAGTTAACGATGGATTTTGGATTTTCTTAATGATTATGGAAATTGGTTTGGAAATATTATGGAATTGAGAACTCTTATGTTTTAATACAAGAGTCAACTTTATTACCGCCGTGTTTGCGAAAAACTCTTACTTACAAATGAGTCATTGTTTTGTAACTACCTCATCATCGTTTTACATGTTTGGATGTTTATTTACCAGTATTTCATGCTGATTTTGTACTGTGGTGTTTCTTTTTCATTCCGCACCACAGGTTTAGAAGATGGTTATCTGGCGTAGAAGGGGACGCGCTTCACATGGAATAATAGAAGTAGTATTTCATTTGAATTTGAATTTCTTATTAGTTTAAACACTTTGGTTTGTTATGTCGGTTTGTGGCTAGGATGTTGGATTTTTAATAATGAAATATTGGTTTTAATTATTATTGTGGTTGTTTTGTGCTTGCGAACCATGTTATAAAATCTCCTTGTATCCGGGCTCCTCTCGGGTACGGAGTGACATCCCCGGGTCTCTGACAGCGTAAACTATCTGCTTTTTCGCAAGTGTACGATCAAGTAGTATAGAGTATGTAATTATGACTCTGGTTATCGAACCCACGAGAACAGTTTAAGTTTTTGCTAATCAGAATCAGAATAAGACACGAAGTTTGTAAAAAGGAGAGGAAGGTTTGGGATTTGATTATACTAAATTATAATAAGTAAAAACAGTAAAGAGACTTATTTTATTTTTCTGCTGAATATTTTGCTGAAATTGTTGTAGTTGTAAAAGTCGATAATTCTAAAAATCTAGATTCCAGGATCCCCTAGGGTTATTCTCCAGCTTTCATAGTTTGATTGATTTCAGAAACACACAGTGGTTTTGTTTATGCCAGCATACCAATAGTACAATCTCCTCTCGGTCTCATGCACTTATCACTCGACTGCAGATTTTCGGGTCCTCTCGGTCCACCTAAATCTGCAGGTTCGTTCTAAGTCTGCTAGGGTTACAGGTTCTCCTCTCGGTCTCCCCCTAAACGTCTAACAGTTGGTCTAATGCTTCTGGGCTAGTCCCCTGATTCTCTTCACCTCTCGGTCCATCAAGGCAGAGTACTAAATCCTGTCTTTTCTTCCTAACGTTCACTGGTCACTCTCGCGCACCAGATCCTGTCTGTAACACTCCTGGGTGATCAGGCCATTCATGTATGTAAATAAAATCAAAGACAGAATAATAAACAAACCATCCTGTATTAAGACTTAGCTAGCCATGCATCTGAAAACCAAAACATCCAAGTCTGCTGAATTCATAAACCCTAGGTTCACCGAGAACCTAGGCAAAAGGTCTAGCTAACTTGCATTATTCAAAAACAATGTTTCATAAAAAGAGAAAAGATCAAACTAGTTATTTCTGAAGATACTGGAAAACTGCTCCAATCCTGCTCTGCTTCAACTCCTGGCTGCTGTGAAAACTGGCTGCTGATGATGATGATAGCTGTGGTATGCCTTCGTTCGTAACCCTCAAAACAGTGCTGGGACACCTCCTTTTATATTGCCACAGTCTCCAAAACTGATGCACGAAATTCCTGTTTTACCCTCGAAAAGATCCGTCCTGGAAGGTTCTGGAACAAGTCTGTGCGTTCAAACGCACACTTCCTGCGTATGAACGCAGTGCGTATGAACGCATACCCCCCTGCGTATGAACGCAGTACTTAGTCAATTTCCTCTTCTGGCTCCTGAACCCATGCGTTTGAACGCAGCTCCTCTGCGTTTGAACGCACCCCTTGGTCGTTTCTTCTCCTGAGTGTTGAGCCCTGCGTATGAACGCACAACCTGCGTTTGAACGCAGGACTTAGTTTTTTCTGTGCTTTTGGTCTCTGCCTCCTGCGTTTGAACGCAGCCTGCCTCTGCGTATGAACGCAGGACTTAGCCAAATTCTGCCACTTTTCCTTGCTGCCTGCCTTGTGCGTTTGAACGCAGCTTCTGCGTTTGAACGCACAACTTAGTCATTTTTCCTCTTTTCTGCTCAGCTCTTCTGATACACTGCCTCCAATCCAAGTCAATCTCATGCATTTTTCCGGCACCTGTTACCTGCACATAACACGCACCCGCAATCATATCCAACAAACAAAAAGTATGCATAAAATTACTCAAATTTTTGCAATCATGATATATAAATCTCTGTCCCGTATCAGGTGGAAAATAAGCTGAAAATGGCCAAACTCAACTCTCACAGGGTTAAAACCAATGGTAAAAAGATGTCCCAGACTAATACATTTTCAAGCTGTCAAAATACCCCCACACTTATCTCTGCTCGTCCCGAGCAGACCCTTGCATACTGTCCTGCAGACCCATTTTTTGCATACTTTAATTTGCATACTTCCCCTCTTTCACAGATTCAAGACACAGACCAAAACACTCGATAGATACTGACGCAGATACAGAATATACACAAACTGACTCAAGACACAACTAATTTTTTTTTTTTTTTTTTTTTTTTTATATATATTTTTTTCTGAAATTGGGCAACCTCTCTATCATAAACTGAAATCATCAAATCCTCACAAGCTTATTTCAAAATTTCACACACACAGCAAGAAATGATATAAACTGATCCTACGCACAAATTCACTAAGGTATCCCCAAACATCCACCAAACCAACCAAGACAAGGCACGTCTTTTGACTTTGAGGGTCCAGACATCTTTAGTCAACAGATAGTTTTTCTTCGCCAAGTCATTTGAGGTTTTCAGACCCTCTTAGCCGTTATTGCGTTTGATTTGCAAATTGTCCCATTGCTGGGAGACACATCTCCTGTGTAATACGGCTTGACTTTAATTTCCCTCCTAAGCTCCAAATTGGATTGAATCCAAATTTTCCATGTGAATGGAAGCACATTACGTTGTTTCTCCTTTAAGCACAAAATACTATTATATTTTTTTTTTCAAACTGTTTTTTTTTTTTTTTTTTTTCATAAACCCCTCTGTTTTTACAACGGTGCAGTGAAGCGTTAGGAGTGTAGGCTTTTTAGGATTTTCTCTTGGAACCACCTTAAGGGATGGTGGTGTACATTCTACAACTTCGCTTAGGCTACAGATTTGTACCACATAAAACCGACTCAACACGAAGGTCCACCCCAGATTCCAAGAGTCCACTAGTTTCTACGGGAAACAGAATATTCAACTATCTAAAGACCGAATCTGCCTAGCACACTAGAAAAGTCAAAAGTATGCCTGTATCTACTTTCCACATTCCTGAATACCCGGGATAGCCTGTCGTGAAAATTGTGCACAAAATACTAAAATTTGAGGTATCCCTGCTATGGTGCTTCCTATTCTAATAAGCTCTTTCATTGGACTCTCTTCAGTTTCTAGGTCCTAAGTTGCCCTTTCTCAGAAAAAACATTTATTAATTTTCCCTATTTTCATTTTTTTTTTTTTCTTTATATTTATTTTATTTTATTATTATTATTATTTTTTTTTTTTTTTTTTTTTATTTATTTTTTTATGCAAGGTCAGAAAGATTGGTGGGTAGACTCAAAATAAAAAAAAACGTGCTGACTCAAAAAATGCAAATAAAATAAAAATAAAATGGACCAAAATATGCTGACATGACTATGCAGGAGGACACGATTCCCCACCCCCACACTAGAGGTGGCGCGTCCTCGCGACTCTACTGATCTGGTCGGTAACTCGAATCTGTGTTCTCCGGAGTAGACTGGTCAGTCGGCTCGGGAGATGGTGAAGGGGTGCGCCCTCTGGCGCGCTTCCTCGCAGCATGGCGTGCTGCGGCAGCGGTACCAGCGTGGCTGGCACCGGGATGGGCACTGCTGGCCCCTGGGTCTGCATGATCTCTCCTAGGTGGGTACTGGGTACCGGGTCTGCCGGGGTCACCGACACTGTCTCCATGTTCCGGGCTCGGTGTGGGGTCATGGCCAGAGAAGCTATCAAATGGCCGGCTATCCTCCATTGTCCAGCTTGGACAATTATCACTAGAATAGCGGGCTGGAAAGTTAAACTGCCTACCACGCATGTTACTCTGAATTTCAGCAATTGCCGACTCATGAGCTCTCATGGCGGCTGTGTGGGCGTGGTAGATGTGCTTCTGGGTCTTAAACAATTTGCCAAGACCCCTGGCCATTTTCTTGACCGTCTTCACCAGGTAGTTTTGTACTTTTTCTTGGGCCTTAATTTTCTTTCGGACCCACTCCTCATGCTCAGTCCTCTCCAGGCGCCCAAAAGAGCTGCGCCTGGCCCCTCTGCTAGACTGCCCCAAGTCAGGGTCGTGCTGCCTGTGTTCGCTGGAACTGGCAGAACGGGGCAGTGGGAAGGGTCCTGGTAAAGCTGGTAAACCCCCATCACCGGGAGGAGGCGGTGGTGGCATGCCACCACCCCCACCCTGAGGTGGAACAACATCATCATCATCGTCCACTTGGACATATTCAGGAGGGCCGTGAATGGCCTCCTCCAGCGCACATCTCATGTTCTTGTACTTGCGTACTTGAACAGGTCGAATGTCTCTCAGCTCGCCAGGAATGACCACAAGATAATCCTGCGCCATTTTTGTCAACATCCCCAGAAGACCCAAACCCTTCTTGCTATGGGTCTCCTTCCGTTCCCGGAAAAACTCACAGATAATTTCCGGGAGGCTCACAGGCTCACGAGCCATCAAACAGTAAACAAGCAGGGCAATATTATAATCAATGTGGGTAAAGTGTTTTATACCCACAATTCTGTTGTTCACCCACTCTGTCCACCATTTCGCCTCCCGGATCAGGTAGGTCGATGGCAGTTTCCGGTAAGAAGGACTCCTCTCAGGGTGGTACCAGACAGCGCCGGGGACACCAGCACACAGGGTGGTCAGGATCTGCTCACTCAACTGCTCTGATGGATGACGTCTCAGTTCCTGGAACTGACAGTCATCCAACACCAACTCCAGACCCAGACTCTCTCGGATACTCTCTGGGGTGATTCGAATCCATCTCTTTCTGCAGTAAATCCAGTCAATTGACTGGACTTCACTGTTCATGCACTGCTGGAGATTGCTGTAAATCTCCTTAGCCAGCACAGAACTGACCCGCAGATTGGGAAACCCAGTAAACAAATCCCCAAACTGATCCTGCCCCGTAAACTCAAACAATTCGTCCCCCATGGCTACCCTATCACGTGGAAAGGTCCTCTCAGCGGGTATGTCATACCGAATCTTTTTGTCTTGTAAATAGAAACGGTGAGCCTCCATGTTAACAAACCTATGGTCGCAGAAATAGTTAGGCCTAAGCAGACGGCAATCTATGATGTTCAGTGGTGCAATAGCCCTATCCGGCCTCATGAAAGGTTGATCCACCTCCATTTCAGATTCAAACAGCAAAAATTGAAAATATGCAGAGAGAATGAAAAGATAGAACATGGGTACCCGGAGTGAATCTTACGGGTACAGATCTGGAAATGTCTCTCTGAGATGAGTCTGTTGATGTTTGAATCGGCAGATTTGGATCACCCCCACACTGTTCCTGACCTTCTGGCGGTGCTGCGGTGGTCGTCGGAGGTTGCTGGCGGCGGACTGCTCTGGCGGCTGCTAGGGCAGAGAGAATTTTCTAGAGAGAGAGTTGAAAACTGGAAGACTTGTGTGGAAATGAGTCACTGTCATCCGTACAGTATATATAGGCGAACTTTCAGAAATTGCAGAATGGCCCCAAAATTTCAAAATTTTTCAAATTTTTCCGAAATTTTTGATCCCGCTCAAATGTGCGTTTGAACGCAGGGTCTGCGTTTGAACGCACTGCTTAGTTTTTCTGGAAAATTTGCAGATCTGATGAGCTGCGTTTAAACGCAGGTTGTGCGTTTGAACGCAGTGCTTGAACGTTCTTGAACTTTTCTGGGTCTGATGAGTTGCGTTTGAACGCACATGAGCTGCGTTTGAACGCAAGGCATATCTTCTGCATCTCGGATGAGCTGCGTTTGAACGCACAGGAGTTGCGTTTAAACGCATGCCTTGGTCTCTCTAGAAAATCTCTGCTGATTGGGTCTGCGTTTGAACGCAGGTCCTGCGTTTAAACGCACGCCTTAAGAATTTTTTCACCTCTTCTTTGTCATCTTGCGTTTGAACGCACTGTGTTGCGTTTAAACGCACTACTTGGTGGCTGAAAATTTTTCATGTTGTGTTTTGTCGTTTGAACGCAGAGCTGCTGCGTTTGAACGCAAAAGTGTTAGCAGTTTCCAGTGTTCTTCCTGTCCATTGGTGGGGCTGCGTTTGAACGCAAGATTTCTGCGTTTGAACGCACTGCGTTTGAACGCAAATCTTCTGCGTTTAAACGCACGCCTCTGCTTCCTGAAATCACTGAATTCAACATTAAATCCCTCTTTCTCACTTTTCTCTCAAATTATGAACATTGTAAAAATTATCAAAAAACAACTAACCTACGTTGGGTTGCCTCCCAACCAGCGCTTGTGATTTACAGTCGACAGCCCGACTTTGTTACCTCTGCTGTAATCACGGACTGTCGAGGTAGAGTGCCTCTACCTCCATGATTTCCTGAGAATCCCTGTATGGCTTGACTCTGTTCCCATTCACCTTGAAAACTGTATTGTCCCTCGGGTTCTCCAGCTCCACCACTCCCCATGATGTAATGTCCTTCACAATAAATGGTCCAGACCATCTTGAGCGTAGCTTCCCTGGATAGAATTTCATCCTTGAATTGTAGAGGAGAACTTTCTGCCCGATTTCTATCTTCTTTGGTAGAATGCGGTTGTCATGCCACTTCTTCGTTTTTTCCTTATAAATTTTGGCACTCTCGTATGCAGTTTTACGAAATTCCTCCAGTTCAAGGAGTGCCATCTTCCGTTTGTTTCCTGATAAACTGTGATCCATATTCAGCTGTTTGATTGCCCATTAAGCTTTGTGCTCCAATTCTACTGGTAAATGACATGCTTTCCCAAACACCAGCTGGTACGGGGACATTCCCAGTGGGGTTTTGTAAGCAGTTCTGTATGCCCAAAGCGCATCATCCAGCTTCAACGACCAGTCTTTCCGTCCAGGATTCACAGTTTTTTCCAATATGCTCTTTATTTCCCTGTTGGACACCTCTGCTTGCCCGTTTGCTTGAGGGTGATAAGGCAGTGATACCTTATGGATAGACACCCCATACTGCTTTAGAACCTTGGCAAAGACTTTATTGATAAAATGAGAACCTTCATCACTGACCATGGCTCTCGGTGTCCCAAATCTGGTAAAGATGTTGCGTTTGAGGAACCTTTCCACAACTGACGCATCATTCTTCTGGCAGGCTATTGCTTCCACCCACTTTGACACGTAATCCACTGCCAATAAGATGTAAAGATTTCCCAGCGACGAAGGAAAAGGACCCATAAAATCAATACCCCACACGTCGAAAGGCTCGACTTCCTGCCACAGTGTCATGGGCATTTCATTCCTCTGGGAGATATTTCCTGTCCGTTGGCAGCGATCACAACTCTGCACGTAATCATGGCAGTCCTTGAAAACTGTTGGCCAGAAAAATCCTGACTGCAGCACCTTGTGAGCTGTTCTCGGTCCGCTGAAGTGCCCTCCACACTGTGCTGAGTGGCAGTGCTGAATTACCTCCAGAATTTCATGACATGGAATGCATCGTCTGAGAATATTATCTGCCCCTTGTTTGAACAGATAAGGATCGTCCCAGAAATATTGCCTGCAATCTGAAATAAATTTCTTTTTCTGCCAAGGGGTGATGTCGTCAGGGAGCTCTCCATTGACCAAATAATTGGCAATGGCATAGTACCAGGGCCGTCTGTTGGTCTTGATCTTCATAATATGTTCATCTGGAAAATTTTCTTGAATGGGCACCACTTCTTCTGTAGGTTTTTCCAGACGAGATAGATGATCAGCTACTACATTTTCAACTCCCTTTTTATCCCTGATTTCGACGTCAAATTCCTGCATCAGCAGAATCCAACGCAGCAGCCTTGGCTTTGCATCTTTCTTTTCCAGCAAGTATTTCAGTGCACTGTGATCTGTAAAAATAATGACTTTAGAGCCTACCAGGTACGATCTGAATTTATCCAGGGCAAAAACGACTGCCAGCAGTTCCTTCTCTGTAGTCCCATAATTAATCTGTGCCTCATTCAGGACCCTGCTGGCATAATAGATGACACTGCACACCTTGTCCTTTCTCTGTCCCAGTACTGCGCCCACAGCATAATCACTGGCGTCGCACATCAGCTCGAACGGGAGCGTCCAGTCTGGTGTTGTGATAATGGGTGCAGTCGTCAGCCTTTCTTTAAGCACGTCAAAAGCTTCTTTGCAGGCTTCATCAAATACGAAGGGCACATCTTTTCCCAATAAATTACAAAGTGGCTTTGTAATTTTTGAGAAATCTTTAATAAATCTTCTGTAAAATCCTGCGTGGCCCAAAAAGCTCTTGATTGCCCTCACTGTGGTTGGATACGGCAGCTGCTTGATCACCTCTATTTTTGCCCTGTCTACTTCCAGCCCTTTACTGGAAATCCTGTGTCCCAGCACTATGCCTTCAGTCACCATGAAGTGGCATTTCTCCCAGTTAAGTACCAGATTTGTTTTCCTGCAGCGAATCAGAACTCTGGCCAGATGATATAAGCAATCTTCGAAGCTGTCTCCGAATAACGAAAAATCGTCCATAAAAACTTCCAGATTTTTCTCTATCATATCAGAGAAAATTGCCATCATACACCTCTGGAATGTTGCTGGAGCATTGCACAGTCCAAACGGCATTCTTCTAAAGGCGAACGTTCCATATGGGCAAGTGAACGTCGTCTTTTCTTGGTCTTCTGGATTTATGTAGATCTGGTTATAACCCGAGTACCCGTCCAGAAAGCAGTAGTACGCATGGTGTGCTAGTCTGTCCAACATTTGGTCCATGAATGGCAGTGGGAAGTGGTCTTTCAGTGTGGCCTCGTTCAGCTTCCGATAGTCCATACAGATTCGCCAGCCAGTGACAGTTCGCTGGGCGATCTGTTCCTGATCAGCATTCTGCACTACTGTAATACCCCCTTTCTTCGGTACACACTGGACAGGACTCACCCAGGTGCTGTCTGATATGGGGTATATAATTCCTGCTTCTAGCCACTTCATGACCTCCTTACGTACCACATCTTTCATAATCGGGTTCAATCTTCTTTGAGGCTGGATGACTGGCTTCTTTCCGTCTTCGATTCTTATTTTGTGCATGCAATAATCAGGACTGATTCCCTTCAGGTCTGCAATTGTCCATCCGATGGCTTCTTTATGCTCTCGAAGTACCTCCAGTAGCTTTTGTTCCTGTTCCTGAGATAAAAGAGATGAAACAATTACTGGCAGTGTATTATTTTCACCAATAAAAGCGTACCTGAGGTGTTCTGGCAACTGCTTTAATTCCAGGGCTGGTGGTTCCTGCAGTGACGGGACCAGTGTCATTTTCTGCTCGCCTCCTTCATCCCTGTATAGCCTGACCCAGCTTTCTGTTCCCATGATCTGCTCATCCTGTTGCTCTTCTGTTTCCTCTGGAAATATGTCCTCAAATTCCTCCCATAAATCTTCTATCTCTTCGCTTTCCAGGTCATCTATTACCTCTACTGCAAAGCAGTTTTCATGCCCATAATGATCGGGAAGCTGGAGAGATTTGAAAACATTAAATTTTACTTTTTCTTCATTAATTTGCATGGACAGCTCTCCACTTTTGCAGTTAATAATGGCTTCACCAGTCGCCAGGAAAGGTCTGCCCAGGATCAGCGGAACCTCTCCTGCCTCCATATCCAGTATCACAAAATCTGCTGGAAAAATAAGCTCTCCCACTTTTACCAGGATATCTTCAATTACCCCATAGGCAGGTTTCACGGATCTGTCAGCCATTTGAAGCATAATTCTGGTTGGGCGTGGCTCTCCGACTCCCAGACTTTTGAAGATGGTCAGTGGCATCAAGTTGATGCTGGCACCCAAATCGCATAAGGCTTTTCCTGTGTATGCACTGCCCAGGGTTACTGGAATAACAAAGCTGCCAGGGTCTTTCTTTTTCAGTGGTAGACCATTTTTTACACAACTGCTCGCTTCTGCCGTCAGATTCACTGTTTCGAAGTCACTCATTCGCCTTCTACCGTACAAGATGTCTTTGAGAAATTTCGCATAAGTAGGCATTTTGGCAAGTGCTTCAGCAAAAGGTATATTTATCTGTAATTGCTTGAATACCTCCAGAAATCTGGCGTAGTCTTTGCTGTCATCTCTCTTGCGTGTCTTCAGAGGGTAAGGAATCTCCTTAGAAGTTGGCACTGTCTCTGGATTACCCTCATTCTTCTGCGCTGCTTCCTGCTCGACCGAACCCCTTTTCTGAGGGTCAGCGGTTGAACTGTCTTCCCGGTCAATCACCTCCTGTTCAATAATTTTTGACTTTTCTGCGCGTGCATGACTGGGATACGGTGGATCCTGCAGTGCAATTCCACTCCGAGTTGTGATAGCATTGATTTGAGCGCGTGGATTGTTCACTGTGTTAGACGGTAAATTCCCTGGGGCTCGTTCTGCCTGATTCTGTGCAAGCTGTCCATTCTGTACTTCCAAGTTGCGGATAGCAATCTTCATCTGGCTTACATCAGCAGTTAATGAGTCCATCTGTGCGAATCTAGTTTCCAACTGCTTATTGAATTTCTCCATATAGGACTCAAAATGTTGCTGAGACAGGTTTAGTTGTGGTGCTGCTGGTGCAGGCTGAGCTGGAGCTATCTGTTGTGCCTGTGGCCTGTGCTGGAATCCTGGTGCATACACTGCTGCATTAGGATTTCCGTAGCGAAACCCTGGATGGTCACGTGTGCCTGGTCTGTAGCGACTAGGATCCCACTGCTGCTGAACATAGTTAGCATCTTCGTTCTGAAGCTCCAGAATTGCTGCGTCAAAGTCAGGTTCGTCTACTGATGCCACTGGCTTCTTTTCTGTGTACACCTTCTTGACTAAGTCCTGTACCACTTTCGTGAGATTATCAATCCTGTCATCAACCACTGGTTCTGCTACTGCTGCGAGCCTGCGGTCATCAAACAGGCGAGTATCCTGTTTGGCTAGCTGCTTCATCAGTTCGTAGGCTCCATCTTTATCCACATGGTACAAAAAGTTACCCCCAGCTTCCCTGTCAATCCTGTCTGCATTCTCCCTGTCAAGTGCATGGTAGAATACCTGCAGAATCTTTGCGTCCCCGAAGCCGTGATTGGGGCATTTTTTCACAAGTCTCATCAGCCTGTCCCATGCATCTACCACTGTCTCCCCCATCTGCTGTTTGAAAGATAGAATCTCACTCTGCAGCTTGATAACGCGGGATGCAGGGTAGAATTTTGCCAAGAAATCAGCAACACACCCCTCCCAGGTAGTGATAGACCTCGGTGGTCTTGCCTCCAGCCAATCTTTTGCTGTTCCGAACAAACAGTATGGGAATAAAATCAGCTTTAGCGTGTCCGCTTCGACTCCTCTGTACTTAATCTTGTTGCAGTAATCCTCAAATTTTCCGAGGAAGTCGTTTGGATCTTCATCTGCTTTCCCATTAAAAGGACAATGGGTCTGGGCGGTCTGAATGGTGGATGATTTCAGGTCGAAGTGCTCTGCTGTAATGGGAGGCACTACAATAGCTGGTTGATGTCCTCCGGTTGGGACTTCAAAATTTTCGACCAGTGCCCTTCCAAACCTGTTATAAGTCCTCTGATTGTTCCTGGCAGCAAAACCTGCTGCTATCAGCTCTTCAATGTAAAGAGCCATCTGTGCTGGTGTACGTTGTGGCTGTCCTGTGGGTGTTCCTGTTTCGGTTGTGGTGTCTTCTCCGTGCTCAGACATCGCGGCTCGGTGTCTGCGACTTTGCTCTCTGAAAAGTTTTTCGGGATCTTCGAGTGGTGATACCAGTTTGCGGGGCAATCTGGGCATAAACTAGAATAGCCTGAAAATCAGATTTCAAGAGTAGTAAGTCGAAAGAAAGTAACTGTAAAAATAAAAGGAAAACTCTGAAACTTATTCTAATGTCTCTTTAACAAAAGCTGTAACCGTTCCCCGGCAACGGCGCCAAAAACTTGACAGCGTAAACTATCTGCTTTTTCGCAAGTGTACGATCAAGTAGTATAGAGTATGTAATTATGACTCTGGTTATCGAACCCACGAGAACAGTTTAAGTTTTTGCTAATCAGAATCAGAATAAGACACGAAGTTTGTAAAAAGGAGAGGAAGGTTTGGGATTTGATTATACTAAATTATAATAAGTAAAAACAGTAAAGAGACTTATTTTATTTTTCTGCTGAATATTTTGCTGAAATTGTTGTAGTTGTAAAAGTCGATAATTCTAAAAATCTAGATTCCAGGATCCCCTAGGGTTATTCTCCAGCTTTCATAGTTTGATTGATTTCAGAAACACACAGTGGTTTTGTTTATGCCAGCATACCAATAGTACAATCTCCTCTCGGTCTCATGCACTTATCACTCGACTGCAGATTTTCGGGTCCTCTCGGTCCACCTAAATCTGCAGGTTCGTTCTAAGTCTGCTAGGGTTACAGGTTCTCCTCTCGGTCTCCCCCTAAACGTCTAACAGTTGGTCTAATGCTTCTGGGCTAGTCCCCTGATTCTCTTCACCTCTCGGTCCATCAAGGCAGAGTACTAAATCCTGTCTTTTCTTCCTAACGTTCACTGGTCACTCTCGCGCACCAGATCCTGTCTGTAACACTCCTGGGTGATCAGGCCATTCATGTATGTAAATAAAATCAAAGACAGAATAATAAACAAACCATCCTGTATTAAGACTTAGCTAGCCATGCATCTGAAAACCAAAACATCCAAGTCTGCTGAATTCATAAACCCTAGGTTCACCGAGAACCTAGGCAAAAGGTCTAGCTAACTTGCATTATTCAAAAACAATGTTTCATAAAAAGAGAAAAGATCAAACTAGTTATTTCTGAAGATACTGGAAAACTGCTCCAATCCTGCTCTGCTTCAACTCCTGGCTGCTGTGAAAACTGGCTGCTGATGATGATGATAGCTGTGGTATGCCTTCGTTCGTAACCCTCAAAACAGTGCTGGGACACCTCCTTTTATATTGCCACAGTCTCCAAAACTGATGCACGAAATTCCTGTTTTACCCTCGAAAAGATCCGTCCTGGAAGGTTCTGGAACAAGTCTGTGCGTTCAAACGCACACTTCCTGCGTATGAACGCAGTGCGTATGAACGCATACCCCCCCTGCGTATGAACGCAGTACTTAGTCAATTTCCTCTTCTGGCTCCTGAACCCATGCGTTTGAACGCAGCTCCTCTGCGTTTGAACGCACCCCTTGGTCGTTTCTTCTCCTGAGTGTTGAGCCCTGCGTATGAACGCACAACCTGCGTTTGAACGCAGGACTTAGTTTTTTCTGTGCTTTTGGTCTCTGCCTCCTGCGTTTGAACGCAGCCTGCCTCTGCGTATGAACGCAGGACTTAGCCAAATTCTGCCACTTTTCCTTGCTGCCTGCCTTGTGCGTTTGAACGCAGCTTCTGCGTTTGAACGCACAACTTAGTCATTTTTCCTCTTTTCTGCTCAGCTCTTCTGATACACTGCCTCCAATCCAAGTCAATCTCATGCATTTTTCCGGCACCTGTTACCTGCACATAACACGCACCCGCAATCATATCCAACAAACAAAAAGTATGCATAAAATTACTCAAATTTTTGCAATCATGATATATAAATCTCTGTCCCGTATCAGGTGGAAAATAAGCTGAAAATGGCCAAACTCAACTCTCACAGGGTTAAAACCAATGGTAAAAAGATGTCCCAGACTAATACATTTTCAAGCTGTCAGTCTCCGGCTTGGGCCATTTGGGGGTGTTACAGTTGGTATCAGAGCCTGGCAATCCAAAAAGAAAATTTAAAACCTGTAGGGAAATTTAAAATGGACATAGGAAAAGAATTTAAAATTTGACAAGCCGTTGGGAATTTGGGTAGTCCTGAATAGGACTATTATGTGTTTAAGTCTTTAGAAAATAGGCTTAGTAGCAAGTATCCCTACCCACCCTCTCCTAGCTAAGAATTTTGGCCTACCTGATTCACTAAGTATTTGGGTTTAAAGTTTTTCATTGGAGTTTGGGTTAGGTGTTGGGTAATCGAAAGTTGTGAATTGTTTTCGAAAGTCTCGAGTGATCAAAAATTAAAGTTTTGGGAGTATGTACTTATTTCATAAGGGAGAACATTTTTCTTTACGATACAAATTGTGGAGTAATAGAGTATATGGAGTCGTTTTCTTTTTATAGATGGCTAGAACTAAGAGAACCGCAAGGAAGTGTGTTATGCCCGTATTGTGAGGATAAGTTTAATGCATTGGAGTTTACTCGATATCGGAATCCCGCTTTTCAAGCTTATTGTATGGTGAATGCTCTACCTATGGGGCCCATATTTAGAGATGTCATGGCTAACTATGAAGATTATTTCTATCAAATGAGTGGATGGTGAATGCCGACTTTATGTGCAAATGTTGATAAAGGATCATGGTCAATGGCAAAGGATCGTAATAGATTCTAGTAAAAATGAGGATATTGTGGAAGGTCCTAGTTAGAATGATGAGTTCGAGGATAACCCTAGGAAAGACATGGAATCGGAAGCAAGTGTGAACAGCAATGAGAAGTAGATATATTGGTCTTCTTTAATTTCTTAGACTTCTAATGCTTTTGGAGTTTTTCTATGGAATAAAACCATGGAGCCAAACAATACTTTAAGGTTTCTTAGAATGGTTTTTGCATAAGCCACTTTTGGCTTATTTTTGCGTAGGTTAATTTCGCTGCTGGGTGATGGATAATACTTATGTTTTGAGGATCCATTTTGGAATATAATAAGTCTTTGTTTTATTGAGTTGGAGTATGGTTTGAAGTTGATGTTGTATTGCGTTTCGGAAGCATTCATGAGTTGGAACACGGGGAAACTTGATGTTGGTAGTGTTTGAATCTCTGCAGCAGATGGTATTTGGTGTAGGAGGCGTGTTTAAATGTTGAGTTATTTTTTTCTCTGAATTTTATCAGGTAGTAAGCATGTACAAGAACATGCCATAAAAATTTCAATCCTAAGTACGTTTTGGAGACTTAGATACGAGTTTTCAAAGTTCGTTGTTCAAGTAGCATAATTTCATAATGGCCATCTGTAGTATTTTTGAGTTTATATCTTTACAGATCTTGGATGGATCTCAAGACTTTTATGGTGATTGGTAGACACATAGGGCTATATCTGGGTGAAAGCCAAGCCCACTTGAGAAAGTAAAGTCAGTTTAAGACTTGGTGAAGTTGAAGTTTCTGTTCTGGTGGCTTATGACAGCAGCTATGCTATTCTCTGCATAACTTAAATTCTATAGATTATTTTGAGTTAATTCTTCTTGATTATGAAATTAGACTCATAGACGTCGACCCGTATAAAATTTGATAATTTTGCTTACCCGTTTGATCACTTTTATAGTTTTTTTAAGGAAGCATGAGAAATAAGATGTGTTCAGTCTATGTGAAAATTTCATGTGAAATTGATTGTATGATGATCAATGTGTTATATTTCATGCATAATTGATATTAGATGCCATGTATGATACATTATGAATGATACAATAGGTTATAATATAGATATTTTACCAATAGACCACATCCATACAATACTAGAAATAGCTTTTACACAAAGAGTGTTAAAATTTCTTACCTTTTCCAACCCGGTGAATGAGTATTCAAAATAATTTTGGTAGTTAAGAAAATACCATTCAAGCAAAGTTTGTATGAGCGGGAAAAGAGGATAAACGACCTCATATCGAGGAATCGTGAAGTGTCGCAGATTGGGTTGGTTAGGAGTTTTAAAAAATAATGTAGAAGGAACAAGATGTATTTATATTATGTTCAAGTCGAAAGTGTTTGAGAGATGTTTGGAGACTTGATTTCAATTTGGTGGTTTTAGATACTTCTTAGCCAGTTGGTCGAAGTTTAGACTTTTCGGTGTTTTTCGGAACCATATTGCGGTTGAGTTGACTACTTTGCAGATTTCGGTATATTAAATTGTTATAGAGATTGTTTGAGAGTTTTAATGTGTTGGGAAATACTAAAATATTGACATTATACTTGGAGCTCTATTTATCGATAATATACATGAGGAGTTTAATTTTCTTTCATTGATGACATTTTCTCACAACCATCTCATTAGAGTCTTGTTTTCCGGGGTATAGTTTTGAGCGTTTTATCATTTGTGATTGAATTAGAGTTGGGCCTCGGGGTTTCATTTTTGAACAAGTTTTGGGATCTTGATACGTTGCTTAAGAGTTTGATCTCCAATATTGTGCTATCCCTTATAAATGTTGAGAAGTTTCCTTGGGCAAATCCTTAGTTGCCAACCGCTAAGTATATAATCGTTTGAAGTCAGCCTTGGAATACCTAATTTCATAGTAATATTTGTGTAGTTGTCTAATAAGAGTATCCTTTAACTCTGGTCGATATGGCCGTCAACCTAGTGAATCCAACAACGGAGAATTTTCGGGTAAGCCACCCGACAAGAACACATTTCCGGAAGGGCATGTCAATTTGAGAATTTATCGGAGAAGTCTTGAATAGGTAAGCATCGGGTTTTCACTTTTGTTGGAAAATGGGTATACAACAACGTCATGGTTCAGAGTTATTGCATTGTGGAGTCGTTACTTGATGAAAGTTCTTGGATTTCCAATTAAGAGATAGTATAATGATTTAGTTGATGAGGGAGGCTAGTACCTTCCCAAGTAAAAATATTTACCTCAAGGCCAATGGATGATAAAACCTCCCTTCATAAAGTGTATATTGTTGTTAGCTCACGAGACCTGGGAGGAACCTATGGAGGACCCATGAGAAATGATAGACAAAAGAGTCAGCATGGACTATAGAGGTTTCCCACCCACCCTCGCCTTGAAAGCGTTTTGAGAACCATGTCTTTCGATTTCTCCAAATATTCAAATTTATTTTAGAGTCTATTTTAAAGTGGTTAGGGAAATGTAATCTTGGGATTCTAGTTGAAATGTCTATCAAAGAATATCGGAGTTTCCCTTTTGGTTGGAGTATTTTTACCTAGTCCTGATGAGACGCACTGTTGTATTAGTGCATGTACCTATCCTTATCTCGTCTCGTCTATATTTAGTGGACGCTATATTTAACTTGTTTCTCTCCATTATCGTCTATAGATGACCGTAAAAGAATAAGGAAAAGAGGGAATCACTCATGTGAAACTATAATTTTGAGGTGAAGGGCTAAGTTTTGTCTGTTATCTCTTAGATCATTGGAGATATTGAGTGCGGTATTCTAGGTCACTAGAATGTTAACTTTTGTGTTAGATGTCTATGCTTGAAGTCTTGTTACTTAGCTATTATTTGAAGAACGACCTGTTCCATTGTTCGTGGGTTGCCCTTGGAGTTACGCTAGTCGTTGGGTTGTGTCATCATTTTGTGTAAGCGTAATGTATTTGTTATTTTAATCTGATTGGGAGTACCGATGTTCAGCCTTGGACAATCTGAAGACCTTGTTTCTCGAGACAAATAGTTTATGATGTTGTAACGGTTATGATTGGAGTTATTGATTTAAATTTCCAGAAGCTTTCTAATACCTTGGTGCTAGTAATGAGACAAAAATTTGGTATATTCAAACTTATTAGGGTATAATCTCACGTTGGAATAGTTAGCTTATAACGTTGTTTGGCGTATATGATTGGAGCATTGTCACTAAACTACTATTTGGGATAATGGAATGGTTGTTAACCTCTAAAAGATTTGTCGAGTTTTATGCTTATATTGAATTCCTTGGAGTTACATAAACCAATAGTGTACCGGGATAAATGAGTCCACTTAGTTGTTGTAATCTTCTCGGACGATGTACTTGGAGCTTTGATTAACAGAAATATGTTTTAAGGATTTATCACCAAAGGTGACTTCGGATACTAGCTTGCGAGTCTCGTTATTGTTGAACCCATTTGAATATTAATAAGTTTCTTGGAGTATGTGCCTCAGTATCGTATTCTTTTTGGTACACAAGGTTTATTTTTATTTAGCTCGGGACGAATTTTCAGATGACGGTAGGAAAACAACGATAAAGGGAACCACCGGGTAACATCATATATCATAGGCTATGGTTAAGTGTCTAACGATAGGATGAACCATGTCGCTTTGGAGTCTTGTGCACTATCTCTTCGATTCTCTATTTTGTTAGATAAGACGTTTTGTACCATTCGGATATAGTTTTGACATTGGGAATCAGTTTTGGAGTTTCAACTATCGTTAGGGGAACAAGATTTTTTTTGCTTATTTATGAATCGTCTTTGGAGTTATATGATTCATTTTGACGCGTTCTCATTTTTGAGGGAATCGTAAAGTAGAATCTTTACTTTGGTTTATGCTTAGGTTCACTAAGAGTACTTACTTTCAAACTTGGGAGATCTATGAATTTACTCTCTGTGAATAGCCACTTATGAGACAATAGCAATAGTTATTTGGGTTGATGACTGAAGCAATTATGGTATTTTCTTTGGCACCGATTAAGTTGTGGACGTGATCTCACTAGCCATGTTATAATCTAGATCTTGATGTAATTGAGGCACTTTGTCATAGGTTGTGTATTATTGGAGTCTTGTCACTCGAATCATTGTTCCATTCATGGGATGGATGTCCACGGAGGAGCTAATCTAAAAGTTCTATGTTTTTATTGAGGTTCTACATCTTGTTGAGTGGTTGTAAGAGTTTGCTTGTAATCATTTAGAAGGGGGATTATAATAAAGACTATTATATATGATACCAGAGACCGTGTTCAAAGGTTAGACCCAACAACTAGGAGACAAATCCGAATGTGAACTTTCTTTTGATATTGTTGTTATATACTTGGAATACTCGAAAAAATAAATTTATGTAGTAATCTTGACTCTGTCTCGGATTATTGTGATTGTTTAACGATGTTACTCCTACGTGGAGACAACTAATATTGTTGTGAGACCTACTATGGGAATGTAAGCCCAGGAGCAATATTGTCCTTGGAAGATTGGTTATAAATACCCAATGATGATCAAACTTGTTAAGTTGAATTGTGTGATATATGTGATATTATTGCATCTTTCTAGTGCTGCATGATAAGATAGAAAATAATCAATAGGCGATAGTTTTGATGCCTACCCCATAGCCTTACCACCTGATCAGATGATCACGTACGACTATGTCTTGAAGAGAAAAGTGAAAGGTTTGGACAATACGTTGCCCCATGTGTAACAACTAAGGAAGAGTGTTTTCTATACCATCTCATGTATTGGATCCCGAACCAGAAGTTTCGACCATATTAAGATCCTAGATATCATGACAAGGGGCACGTGTACCAAGAGTGTTTGAATTTTAAAGGTCTTATGGACAAATTACTTCACAAGGGAGGCAACATGTGAAGCAGGGGATGGTATAAGGAAGGAGTATCCTCACCTTTTAGACGAGATTGTTTGAGTTCCGAGGACGTCACTTCTTTAAGGGGGGAAGGATGTAATCCTTGGTTTTGAAACCTTTGGTTTTGAAGAACGTCATTTTTGAAGCCTTAGGTTTGCGCTTAGTTATTATACCCTAAAGTGGAGACCCATACCTTAGTGGTTATTGAGAGGTTGGTTTAACCTTCGAGGACGAAGCTCTCTTTAAGGTGGGAAGGATGAAATACCCCGTTTTGTGAATATGGGTATTTATGATATTACTATAATTATTGAGTGGTAATATAATAATATTATAAGTATTGGGTGTTAATATGCTACTATTATATTTTATGATATTATTTGGTGTCAATATGACATTAGTATAAGTGTTGGGAGCTAATCTTATTGGTAGGAAGTTCATTTTTATTACTAGTAACTATTTGGGGTTATTATGTATTTTCTCAACTTTATAAAGAGTCTTTTATTTAACTCAGGGGGTGCTAGTGACTTTTATCCAAAACAGTGGGGGTGAAAGTGTCTTTAGCCCTAAAAATAGTCATCTTCTTCCTCAAACTCTCCCATGGAAGAAGAACTCCATCTCCAACCCAAACACCACCATTACCACTCCGAATCTTCACCAAATTCGTTGATGTTTGTCCCAAATCACTCCATATTCGATTTAAACTCATCAAGGCTCGATAATTTAGCATCAAGCAACCCAATTTCGCCAATTTTTGGTCCCGATTCAAAATCAAAGTTTTCAAAGTGGGTTTCCTCATGGAGGTTGAATTCTTCACCCTCTAGCCTATATAAACCCCCCAATCTCAGAGCAATTCTCATACCAATTCATAGCTCTCAATCTCTCCTTCAATTTCTCTCTCTCTCTCTCTCTCCCTCTCTCTCTCTCTCCCCCGTCCGCCGCTGCCCGGCCGCCGCCACCGGCGACCTCGCCGCCGTCGGCCGCCCTATCCCCCGACGCCACCGGCGGCCTCCACCATGCCTTCCCGTCATGGTTTTTCCTTTTGGTTCGGGTATGAAGAACAAAACCCGTCTCTCTCTCTTGTTTTGTTTTGTTCTTTTTAATTTTGACTATCATTGAAAGTTAGATCATATTAATAGTATCTGGGAAGGGATAACAAAAGGGGCTGTGGCCCAGTGGTTAAAGCACATGTTAGTATTAGTGTTGGTCTTGGGTTCGAATCTCATAGTTGACAACTATTTTTTTTACTACTCTACACTCAATATTTAAAATAGAAGTTTTGGGAGTTTGAAAGCCATATTAAAACACTTGAGAATTATTTATTTAGGGAGCTTATTTTCTTGTTTAAAGGTTAATCTTTTGAAAAATAATACTCTTGGGTTATGCTTTATAGTAGTAAAAAATTAGATAATATTATAAGCTATGTTTTACGATAGTAAACAATAGTCCGTGTAAATCACGTTTCAATAATAGAATTATTATTATTAAAGTTGGGGAAATAATAAGGGGGTTACGTATTTATAAACAAAATTTTATATAAATCATATCTTAAATAGGAGTAGTATGTTATGCTATCAAGTTTGGGAAAATAACATTCTTGGCTATTCATATATTCAGTAATTTCTTTATGAGTTATATAATTATAGTTTGATATGTTTTTACAAATAATAAACGTTAGCTTAATAAAGCGTATTTTATTATAAAAGAGGTTGTTGACCTTAGTAAAGGTTGGGGAGAGTTAGTAAGAGATTATTTCATTTACATATAGGACTTCGTGTGCAATGTTTTGATTAGGATATTATTTAAATTTGTAGGCGACAATTTCGTTGACGAAGGACACGTCGAGTATTAATAGGAAGTGATTTGCTTTGCTTGAGATTAAAGGTAAGTAAATATGCCAAGCCTAGTTGTGCTTATCTCTTTCGTGTCAAAACGAATTCTTGTATTTCTTTACGTCTCAAAATGTGTTTATGTGACGTGACATGCAATATGTGATTTCTACTTGATAAATGTTTTTCTTGGAAAATATCACCATGATAATGATAATGCATTAATCCGTAAAGTGGAATAGTTGTGCGGGGACATTTATGATTATTGTGGTATGGTTACCATTGGCATTGGACGGTTTGATCTCGGTCTTCCGTTTCAATTTATTTTATTTAATCCGGTTGCAAGTCCCCGGATAGCTCCCTGTACTCACTCCTCTGGACGCTAGATTCTTTGGGGGGTGTCGACACTTAAGGTCTTGGATGCTTGCGAGATGGTTTGGTTTCCCCCGTCACAACAAATTAATAATGGATTTTTGGTTTTTGTTAACGGAAAGAAGTTAACGATGGATTTTGGATTTTCTTAATGATTATGGAAATTGGTTTGGAAATATTATGGAATTGAGAACTCTTATGTTTTAATACAAGAGTCAACTTTATTACCGCCGTGTTTGCGAAAAACTCTTACTTACAAATGAGTCATTGTTTTGTAACTACCTCATCATCGTTTTACATGTTTGGATGTTTATTTACCAGTATTTCATGCTGATTTTGTACTGTGGTGTTTCTTTTTCATTCCGCACCACAGGTTTAGAAGATGGTTATCTGGCGTAGAAGGGGACGCGCTTCACATGGAATAATAGAAGTAGTATTTCATTTGAATTTGAATTTCTTATTAGTTTAAACACTTTGGTTTGTTATGCCGGTTTGTGGCTAGGATGTTGGATTTTTAATAATGAAATATTGGTTTTAATTATTATTGTGGATGTTTTGTGCTTGCGAACCATGTTATAAAATCTCCTTGTATCCGGGCTCCTCTCGGGTACGGAGTGACATCCCCGGGTCTCCGGCTTGGGCCATTTGGGGGTGTTACAACTGTGCTGACTCAGAACTAGATATAGCGGCCTTGTAGGAGGATGGCTCGTCCTCTACCTCTTCCGCTACCTGTAATGCATATCCCACCATACCGTTATCTCTGTATCTCGCTGGAGGCTTTATGACTCTCCTTGGTCTTCCTTCAGCAATACTTTGATGAACCGGTTCCTCCGGTGTAGACGCATCCTCACTATCAGACTCTTCTGCTTCTTCCTCTTTGGCTTCCGACTACGGTGTAAGGATTTCGGAATCCTTAGGATCAATAGGATCCGACTCTCCCTCCACCTTCTTCTTTGCATCCCCAAGCTCCACCTCCACGGAGTTTTTCAACATATGAGACTCATCAAAGACTACACTTCTGCTATGTATAATCTTGTTGTCTGCCCATATCTTGTATCCCTTCACACCTGTTCCGAAACCCATGAATACTCCCTTCTTAGCTCTTGGTTCTAGTTTGCCATCATTAACGTGATAATAGGCAACACAACCAAATACTCTCAAATCTGAGTAATCCACTGCATTACCGGTCCAGACTTCCATAGGAATCTTGCATCCTATACCTGTGTGCGGGCTCCGATTTATGAGATAGCATGCCATGGAAACTACCTCTCCCCAGAAACCTCTAGAAAGACCTGCATTCGAAAGCATGCACCTTGCTTTCGCTAAAAGTGTCTTATTCATTCTCTCGGCTACACCGTTCTGCTGCGGTGTGTGCCGAACGGTGCGATGGCGTGCTATTCCCTGATCCTTGCAGAATTCATCAAACTCTGATGAACAGAACTCTAAGCCGTTTTCCGTGCGCAGCCTCTTCACCTTCTTTCCCACCTGATTCTCTACTAGTGTCTTCCACTCCTTGAATCTTGTGAAAGCTTCAATCTTGTGCTTCATCACGAATATCCAAGCCATCCTGGAGTAGTCGTCTATGATGCTTAGGAAATACCTATACCCGCCAATCGCCTCGACTCGAGATGGACCCCAGTAATCCAAATGGATATAATCAAGAGTACCTTTCGTTCTATGAACCGCCTTAGGGAACTTGCTACGCTGTAGCTTCCCATACACGCAGTGCTCACAAAACCCTAGGCTCTTGGGCGCATGCCTGGTGAGATAGCCTTTCTTGTGAAGTTCCTGCATTCCACGCTCACTCATATGACCGAGCCTCATATGCCACAGCTTGGTTAGATCAGCTTCCTTAATCTCGGCTGAGACAACTCCAGCAGAACCTGTGATCGTCGAACCTTGCAACATGTACAAAGTCCCATTATTGAATCCCGTGAGAATCACCTTAGAACCCTTGCAGACTTATAGATCTCCACCTTCACCTTTGAAACTGTATCCCTTGCTGTCGAGTAGACTCAAGGAGATCAGATTCTTCTTAATATGTGGTACATGCCTGACTTGCTCTAAAGTACATAACTTTCCTTCATTCTTCTTTAATCTAACTGAGCCGCTCCCAGTCACCTTACAGATGGCTCCGTTTGCCATGTAGACAGACCCTCCATCCGTTTGGTTGCGTCGAGAATAGCTCCCTGTTAGAGAAAATATGATAGGAAGCTCCGGAATCAAGGACCCACGCATCTTGAGAGTGCGTGACAACATCCTCCATTAGAACGTAATCATCCTTAGACGAGTTACCTTCTTCTGCTACGGCTGCGGATCCATTCTGCCCCTGTTGACCTCGTTTCTGGCAATCTCTCTTCCAGTGCCCCTTTTCCTTGCAAAAGGCACAGACATCCTTGGGTAACTTAGAACCTGAGAACTGCTTCTTCTTGTTCTTCTTACCCTTCTTGCTTCCCCCCGTTTCCATCAGTCCGGAAGCATGGTCCTCTATACCTGTGTCTGCACCCTTATGGCGCAGTTCCCTAGCATGGAGCGCCAATCTCACCTCCTCTAGGGATAAGTCATCCTTGTTCACAATGAATGACTGCACGAAGTTCTCATATGATGGGGGTAACGAGATCAATAACAAAAGTGCAGCATCCTCATCCTCCACCTTCTCGCCAATATTACGCAAACCTAACATAATTGTGTTCAATTGATCAAGATGGTCCTTGAGATCCGTACCTTCGAGCATCCGCAGGGTGAAGAGCTTTTGCTTTAGCATCAACTTGCTAGTGAGACTCTTCGTCATGTAGAGACTCTCCAACTTGAGCCAGAGCTTCGCTGCTTCCTTCTGATCTGCGATCTCGATGATCACGTCATCCGATAAGCACAGCATAATCGTTGCGTGTACCTTCTCCTCCATCGCCTTGAACTCCGCTGATGTAACATTCATGCCTCCCTTGTCCGCGGTCAAAGGTGCCCACAAGCCTTGTGATTTGAGCAAAGCCTCCATCTTTATCTTCCACAGACTGAAGTTGTTCCCTCCTGTGAACCTGTGGATCTTCAACATCGATCCGGACATCGTTCTTGGTGGATCTTGAACTCTAGTCGCGTGCTCCACCTAGATCGCAAAACCCTAGCTTTGATTTCACCAAGTTGTGAAACCCTAGCTTTGCTCCGCCTTGATATTGATCTTGAAACACCGCCAAACCCGAGCTCTGATACCAGTTTGTTATGTCAAACCACCTCACGAACAATGAACAAATAAAATAAGAACACGAGGATCTTACGTGGTTCGCTAGCAAAATATTTGCTAACTACCTCCACGGCGGAAAAGCACCATTTATTCACAAGAGGAACAATTACAAGAATGTTTTTGCATACCTAGTAGAGAGACTACTAGCTTCTTTATATAGTACCCTAGAGGAAACCCACAGGCCAAAGGTTTCCAAAACCAAATTGGAAACAAACTTGCTGCCCATAAGTTACCATCTTTGATATGGAAACAATTCCTAACAATTGCTACCTCATTATTCCACCGCCTTTGACTAATTCAACACATTCAAGGCACCTCCTCAACACTTCCTATCTTATGGAATTTTATAGCGAATGAGAACTGCCAGTCCCTCTTGCTTCAGATTTGTTTTCTTCACTCATTTTTGTTAATGCAGCTGTTATCTTAACTTTTCCAGAAAACCTCGAAGGCCTCTAATTTTCGTTTGTTCATCGTTGTGCTATGTATGCATGTGTTGACGGACAGGAACTAACCAAAACATAGTTTGATGTTCCTGTAACTGGAGGCGACGCTCTGGAGACCCAATACATAGCCATCATCTGTCTGTAATTGAATGTTTGATAAGCATATGCAAATATTTATATCACCGGAAAAAAAATTCCAGAAAGAACCAGAGTTTTAAAGTAAAGTAACCAAAAGGCTCATAGCTAATACAAGACACAAAAAGCATACAAATCCTCCCTAAGTCAGTCAAAGGCCAACAACTTCCCTTTAGTTTGATTCCCAACCTGAGCAAAGATTATTGTGGTGTTTTCAATATGTTTCATAATAGACATGAACTGTGAAATAAATTAGATAGCTTAGCTAGCTTGATTTTCCATCTACAAAGAGCATACCTCATTGATAAGTTACCAAAAGGTCCTGGTATGTTTTGATTCACAGATGGTGGTTCACTTAATAAGTGGGTTCTAATTTCCAATTTTAAGCCTTTTTTTCTATTTTGCTTCTTATTCCAGGTGGTTGTTCTAATTATTTGTCGTCTAATATACCTCGGTAAGAATCCTCAAGTACGATGCTGGTTCATGCTTTATACCATACCTCTTTCACTCGCATAATTATTTGGATTGTAGACAGTAGCGATAGAGATTGTAGTCAACCGAGATGTAAAATGACATGAGACCGAATAGGATAATGTCATAGTCTATTACCCACCTGAGCTATAATAGGATTGACGTGTTACATAGCTGAACCTGAATTCGTCTACAGCCCTAGATGATCTTGAGATCGCCTAGTTTCTCAATATTTTTTCTTAATTAAGAAAAAATACAAAAATATTAGTCTGGTTGTTATTTTAATTCATTCGCTTGTTTGGGGGTGACATCTCTTTTAATCACTAAATTTTCCTCCTTGTACCGTACTTTAAATTAAATGAATAATTAAATAATCTCAAGTCTATCCTCGTGGGATCGATAACTCGGGGTTGAAATACCACCCCTATATTACTTGACCGTGCACTTGCGCATACGCGTTAAGAAATCATGTCAAGTCTTTGGCGCCGTTGTCGGGGACATCGGTAGTTCGGAGTTAGTTTATAGTACTTCTATTTTATTTTTTATTTTGTTTTCTTTTCTATCTTTGTGCTTCACGGGTGTCATGTGAGTTTGTTTTCTCAGGAACACAGGAAGCAAGAGATTCTACTAAGCACGAGGAGCGAAGATTATTATTATGGTCCCCCCTACTGTTTCTACTGCAGGGATAACCATGAAGAAGATGATGCATGCATAAGTTGGTGCTATAGATGCGGTATTTATCATGATAACAACGACCAATGCCGAGTTCATCCACCCCGGATCCTTAAACAGCCACAAGAGGATTCACGGACAACTATAGAGCATTTGTGGGAGATGATAAGTTTAAATACGAAGAAAGTTGAGTAATCGGAGATGTCAGTGGCAAGGTTATCATATTAACACCCCCAGACTTGTTGGTTTCAAATTTCTTGACTATGGCGTGTGGATCATCAATAGAATAGTCAATATGACAAGAAATTGAAAGTTTCTCATGACGCTCTTCCACATAAGAATTTCCATACACAAGTCTTTCCAACTCATCACAGACTTTATTAATATGAGATATGGAGAATTCTTCAAAATTATGAGTAGGGGCTTTTACCTCAATAGGTATGGGAACAAGTGCTTCATCAACTTCTCCATCACCATCGAGAGCAGAAGAGGTATTATTGAGATGTGTTCATGGAGAGAGGATCATACAAGCCCATTAGTACTTTGTGGAAGTTAATCAAGAAGATAAACTGCAAGATAAAAAGATTTAGCTTCCACAACACTCCACCATCGTCAAAGCACAAGGGTGAACTTGTGAAGAAAGTTCTATAGAAGAGGTGATGGAAGAAGAAGTGGAGGGATAAAGATGCCTCCACAATCCTTGTCGTCTGAGGTAATCGGGTCAGGCTGTCGACCATAAATTACAAGCGCTTCTTGGGAGGCAACTCAAGTAGAGTAGGATGTAATTTGCTTTATTTTTGTTTAGTTCTCCATAATTGATTTTGAGAGGTGAGAGAGAGAGAGACTGATGAGTTAACAAGTGTTTGCAGGTGATGTTTAGCGAAAAATCTACCCCAGTGTGCCACAACACATTTGAACCACATGGGGACTCGTGAGGAAGTTGGGGATTTTTCGTGCGCATTGCGCGCAGCATGGAGCAATCTACCCCGGTGTGCGAGGCACACACGACCTTAAGGGAGCTACATTGTAGCATGCTGTAGCTTGGAGATTTCTCAGGTGATCTTCATCGGTGTGAAACTGTCAACGGTCCACAAGACTCCTTCTTGTTGCAGTTTCGTGGACACGGTGTCCATGTAGGTCCGGGCACCACAGGTATCTCTAACTCTCTCAGCTTCTACTTTTCGAGCAATAGTTGTTGAGATCCACCACCTACACATTTAAGCGAGGAAACCACCTATTTGATCTCTTAATTCGGCGAGGACAATGAATCGCTTAAATGTGGGGGAGGGGGGTTGTTCTACTTTCGCTAGCCATGCTTTGTCTTGCATTAACCTTGTTACATGTAGTTTGTGTAGTATTGTGTTAGTTTGGTTAGTGTAGGGTGTTAGTGTCTTATTATGCTGATTTTAAATTTATGCATTGTTAGAACGTTTACTTTATTGAGTCCCCTACCCAAAACTTGTGGTTAATCGAGTTGGCCAGTTACATATAGAGTGTAGGAAAATATGACAAAGTTTAAAAAAAATAGAAAAACAAAAATTCCTAAAAATGTAAAAATTTTGAGTTAAGGGTAATTGATAAATCTTGAAACTAGAGAGAGAGTCTAGTGAAAGAGTCTCAATGAATAGGAAGCACCGTGGTAGGAAAAAATCTTACTTTTTAGTATTTTACGCACAAAATTCACAAAAAAGGTAGTCCCGGATATTTAGGGAAAAGAGGAATGTATATTGTGGGCATACCTTTAGTTCCTATATTGTGCTAGGAGGATTTAGTTCTAAGGAGTTGAATAGTCTGTTTGCACTGGAAACTTGTGGCCTCTAAAAATTTGGGGGGACCTTCGTGTAGAATAGTTTCATGTGGTACGCTGCTCTATGCCTAAGTGAAGTTAGGGAGTGTACACCACCATCCTTTATGGCGGTTTCAAGAGCTAACCGAAAAATCCCACACTTAGTTACTCTAACTGCACGACTGAAAATAAAAGGAAGGGAATGAAAAATAAATCAAAATCTTCTCTTGGACTAGATACGCTGAACAACCTAATTGCCCCCGTTTACGCGGGGAATTTGGATTCAAACCAATTAGAGTGTCTAAGGAAAATTAAAGTCAAGTCGTATTACGTGGAGTTGTGTCTCGCATCACTGGGACAATTTGCATTCAATGCAATAACGGGTAAGAGGGTCTAAAACCTCTTATGACTTGGCAACGAAAGACTACCATAGGACTAAGGGTGCCTAGACCCTCTGAGCTAAAGGACGTGCCCGTATCTTGGATTGAGTTTGGTGGATCTTTTGGGACCCTTAGTGAGCTTGTGGGCAGGATCATTGTATTTTCAATTCCTTGTTGCGGTTGTTTGAATTGTAAAAGAGACTTGTGAGAGCCTGATGATTCTGGTTCGTGATACCGAGATCGCCCATCTCATATGAAAAAGAATAAAATTGCATTTTTTTAATTCTTGCATTGTTCCATAATCGAGTTGAATTATATAGTCATGTAGATTGCATTGCGTGTGTGTGTGATGTGTGTGTCACATTGCTAGTAAAGTTTTATGCAATTTGGTGGATTAAAACATAGTCTAAGGTTTGATTTTGCTCGGGAAGAGCAAAAAGGTAGTGTGGGGGATTTGATAACTCTCTATTAGAGTTATATGTCTTGCACGTTTTATATCATTTTGTGTGATTTTCGGGTTGATAATATTAGTCTTACACTATGATTAGGGAGAAAACGTAGAAGTTTAGCTCTAGGCGTTAGTTTGTTAATCCTAGCGTTTCGCGTATGAATTTGTTTATTTTTATCTCATTTGATCGCAGGGGTTGTGTTTCGTATTGTTTTGGCAGGAAACGGAGCTTGGAGATGAAGCCGAAAGGAAAAACGGGCGTTGGAGATTATTCGGGAGCTAAAACGAAGAAGAAATCAACAAAGAAATGGTGATAAGACATGGAGAGGGGAAGCAAGTGTCATTTAATCAAGTTTTTGTAATGACGCTTTAACCCCCCACCCCATACTTAGCCAAAATTCGGAGCAAAAATGGAAGAAAACTCACTGTTTTTCACGATCAGATGATCTAGGGTTCGAGGTTTTTTTTTTCTTCTTCCTCTTTCAAATCTTGTACAGAGAAACTACTTAGCTTTGCTAGATTGATTTCGAGTAGCTAAATTCCTTTGCTAGGCATCTCTACGAGAGCCTAGGGTTATGTAGACGATAAATTTTCCGAATTCGTAGACTTTGTTTCATGATTGTGATTTGATTTATTGAACGAACGCATAGTTTCTGGACTTTATTGTTGATCTTAGTCTATTGACACGATTAGGATATGATTTGATATTCAACGAAACTAGGAGTTATTCATGAATCAATTTCTTGCTAAAAGTTAATATTCGTTCTAGTTACACGTTCTTGTTCATGCTTAATCTTTAGTACGAATGGAGTAGCTACCGGACGTACTAGCTAATTTGATGAGTGCACGATAGTGACTTAGCGTAATTGTGATGAGAACTTGAACACAATCCCGAATCACCGAGAACGAAAAGGAGAAGTGTTAGGATTGACCTAGTGTGGTTAACTTCGGTAGGATTAATTAGTTGTTCCATGAAACGGTGGGCGACAGGACCCGTTATCGTACCCGTAGATGACCTGCTAGAACACACCAGTAGACAACATGAGACCGAGAGGAGATTGCAGTCAACCGAGATGTAAAATGACATGAGACTGACATGATAATGTCGTAGCCTATTACCCGACTGTACTATAATAGGATTGACGTGTTACATAGCTGAACCGGAATTCGTCTACAGCCCTGGGTGATCTAGATTTCGCCGTTTCTCCATATTTGTTTCTTAATTAAGAAAAAATACAAAAATATTAGTCTAGTTGTTATTTTAATTCATTCGCTTGTTTGGAGGCGACAACTCTTTTAATCACTCAATTTTCCTCCTCCTACCGTACTTTAAATTAATTGACTAATCAAATAATCTCAAGTCAGTCCTCGTGGGATCAATAACTCGGGGTTGTAATACCACCCCTATATTACTTGTCCCTGCACTTTCGCATACGCATTAAGAAATCGCGTCAAACATTCTTCTAGAAATTTGTTCATACTCAAATTTCAAGTCGAAGGGTCAAGTTTACTTTCTGGAAACCCTAGTTCAGTTGAGCTGTCTATGAGGGGTAAAACAGTAATTTTACAATATTTTAAATTAAAGACTAAGATCATGATGCAAGGCACTCAATGAAAGTTTCATAACATCTGAATCCAATTGTGTGTGACTGGCCTTAAACCTGATTAATCATACTGAAATAGTGACTAAACTGCAATTTAGTTAAACCTCGAGGACTTGTGTGCAAATAACCAGAACTTGAGATTCAAGCCTAAATGGGAAACTATGTGACTAAGCAGACTTATGAGACTTGTCAACTAGGCCTAAATAAGGATTCAGAGACAGTGAAGGTCTTTACTTATAAGACTTGGACTTTAGGGACAAATGGGCTACTATGTGACTAAGGAGAGAGAAAGAGATTTTTGCTTGTTTTCTGATAGTAGGAAGTAGAGCATCTACAAGAGAATGAGAAAATGCACTTTTGGAGCCAAAAAAATGGTCCAAAATACATAAAACTAGGACTGCAACTCGGGCGGGCTAGTCGGGTTGGCACCCCTAACCGAGCCGGAGCCCGAGTTCGGTCGAGGCTGCCCAAGCCCAGCCCAGCCCGAGTTAAGAGCATCGCCAACCCGTCCGAGGCCCGAATTCGTACAAATCAATTCGGGTTCGGGTTGAATTCGGGCTAGTACATTAAACTTAATACATTTATTAATACATAAGATAATAATAAATTGTTGGTTAAAAAAAGAAAATTAACTTGTTCAAAAACCAAAAATATGATTAAAATCGCTAATAATAAAAAGAAAACAAACATATTCATCTTAGATATGCTATAAAATTATCTCAAAATGTAGTATTTATAGGTAGTTGTCAAGCAAATCGGGCAATTCCGCTTAGCCCGTCGTTTAATATTTGTGCCAAAGCCCGACCCTAATTGCAATTCCGGCGGTGAATTTATGTCCAAGCCCGTCCAAATTACTAAAACTATGTGTTCGAGCCCTATATTACTTCGGGCTGGGCTCGGGTTGGTCGGGTTGAACCCGCCCAAGTTGCACCACTACATAAAACACAATTCCAAGAGATGGAGCAAAACTTAGGACACTTAAATGGAGGAGCAAAGTGAGGACATACTATTCATGAGTTGCAAAAATTAAACTATTTATATTCAAAATTTTGATTACCATCTATAATTTGTTTGTTATGGGTTTATGTGGGTTAGGCTTGTAATGGCTTGTAATGCTATAAGTTAAATTTCATTTACACTCTTAACTAACTAATTTTGGACTCTGTTTTTTTTTTAACTAAATATTGACGTGCTTACAATTTTATAACTTATCCGGTCACCCCCTAAAAAATTGTGACTAATTGGCCAACCCTATTTTTTATTTAAATAAATATCGTGTGTAAATTGGACGATTATTTCATATAATATAATATTGTATAATGGTAAAACTAAAAATTAATTAAATATTCATGATGGAGCAAATTTGCTCCTCACTATTGAGCATAAGCAGCCAAATGGATGAGCAAATTTTACTCTAGAACTAAAGTTCGTCTAGGACACAAAAAAAATGCTCCTTCTCTTGGAGATGCTCTTAGAACTTTTAAGGCATTTTTTAATATTTAATTAAGTTTTATTTAGGAAATATTTAATCAAGTTATAGTCTATTAATCATTATTATAAAATTAATTAGTTTTACTATTTTATTTTTTTTATTTTTTTTTTGTTCAAGAGGATTGTATTAAAAGAAACCAAAATCAAGGAGGGCCAATCCCTATTACATCATGATTTAAAGCCTCTAATAACTCATCTGGAGGTCTACCTATCCACCCAGAACCCCAAACATTTTTTTTTAGCTAACTTAACTAATTTGTCAGCTACACCATTCTTCTTCCTTGACATCCACTTCAAAGAACTACATGATATCCTCAAGCTTTCTCTGATGTCTTCAGCACATTGCTCTATTTCCCAATTAATGACCTTCTTGTCATTGATCTGGGAAACCAAACTCTGGTTGTCACACTCAAATTCTAGGTTATGAACATCTAGATAAGTGCAGTCTTCACAAGCCTTCCTTATGGCTTCAGCTTCAACTTGTATTGCAGAATTCTTTGTTGTCTTTGACCAAGCAGCTCCTGTAAACATTCCTTCATGGTTTCTCATCACCCAAACTCCATAGCCAATTTCAGAGTCACTATCCCAGGAGACATCTGTGTTAACTTTAAACTAATCAGTTTCTGGCTTTTCCCACCCTTCATGGAGATTAGTTTTCTGGGTTGTGCTTCTACCCCTATTCTTCTTGAGTGTTAGGTCGAGTCTTTCCTTGTTGGCTTTCTGAAAATTCTCAAGAACTAGCTTTGGGTTTGGGTTCTTCTGTTGAAAGCAGCACTTGTTTCTTTGCAACCATATAGACCAGTGTAGATACTGCTTTATGACATGGCAGATCTAGGCCACGTGGCGACCATCCAGCACACCATATTGTGCTCCACACACACAGGATCACCAGCCGAGCTGATCCATGTGGGGGCTGCGAGACAGAGCCCTCGCATACCGCTGCACGGGACTTGTAGGGACTTTGTGGTCTGGAGGCTAGAGTAAGCCCTGTCGCGTGCGAGCCAAGCCCGCGCGCGACCTTTAGTAACTGTTTTGAGAGAACTATGGCACGAGCTCCCTAGACCCGGTCAATCCGGTCAAACCCGGTCAATCCGGTCAAACCCGGTCAATCCGGTCAAACCCGGTCAACCTCGTAACGGTTCCGGTACTTGCGCACCACGTGCTCTAACGGTTCCTATATACTCGGACGAACGTGCCGTTATGGTTAAGCTAATTAAGCCGCCATCAATGGGCGCATTAACCACACTACAACGGTCACGTTCTCCAGTATATATATATCGTTACTCTTTCCATACAAGGAGAACAACACTGCCATACGCGGAAGCTCTGCCAAACCTCTGTCTCTCTCTCAGACATTGCTACTGACTTACTCTCTCCCTACACACACCCCTATTCTTCCTGTGCGATCCCTGATCCACTACGTACGGTGTACACGGAGGTCTCCCTGCCGGAATCTCTTGTGCACATTTTGGTGAACCCGACGTGAATCTTACCAGCAAAAGCAACCATGTCTCAGGAGGATGATGTCAGCAACCGGTCGCCTTCCACCGAAACTCCCTCGGGAGACGAAGTCCGCCGTACTCCGACGACTCCCGGCGAGGCACCAACTTTGGAGTCTTTGGACGCCACTGTCCAAAGTCAGGCAAAAGCTCTCAAGTCTCAATCTGCGCAGTTGGAGCGGATCTTGGCCGTTCTGGGCACCCTTGCGCAAAATCCTCCACCAGGTACCGCCATCCCTCAGGGAGGAGGTACCCCTACCGCTCCAGGATTGGGAGTGTCGGCCACGCCTCCCAACCCTCATCTGCAAACTCCACCGTCAGCCGCGCAGCTGCCTTCGGTCCAAGGATCAACAGCGCAAATGCTACCCCCTGCCGCTCACGCCTCTCAGCCCACGGCTTTGGCGTCTAACCCAACTTTGCAGTACACTCTGCCTCCACCGGCGACGATTTGGGGAAACGCGGGCAGTCAATACACTCCCAATCCTCCGGCGGCATATGTGTCGCCACCGCCTACGGCAACCCCTCCGGCAGCTACCGAGGGAAGCCTCCCAGAATGCATGACGTCCTTGCAGAAGCGCGTGGACTCCATCCTAGCTCATCAGTCGCTCGCGGATACCATCATCCCGAAGCTAGACAACGATCCACCCATTCCACGAGAGATCTATCTCATGCCTAACCCGGCGGGGTACAAAGCTCCCAAATGGGATAAGTTCGAGGACGTCAACGGGAACGCTCATGAGCATGTCATGCGTTTCATTGACGTCATGGGTCCATACGGAGCTGATCCCAAGCTGCTGATGCGAGAGTTCCCAAAGACTCTTGGGAACGTAGCATACAAATGGTACCGGACGTTGGAGCCCGGATCTCTGAAGACTTGGGACGACATGGTCCAGAAGTTCTACACCAAGTTCTTCCAGATAGAAGAGAAGGTGACGATGATCCACCTCTCGCGGATGTATCAGAAACGCGAGGAAGATGGAATCACTTTCATCAAGAAATTCAGAGCGAAATCCTTGGAGTGCAAGGATCCCATGCTCGAAAGCCGGCTCGTAGAGATATGCCTGCAGTGCATGCGAGATGAGTACAAGAGCATGCTAATCAATTTGCAAACACCCACGTTTTCAAAGCTCATCGAGTGCACGATGAACATCGAGCCCATCGTCGAGAGACAGAGAAAGAAGAGCGCTCCAGAACGACCTGCGAGCGGCACCACCTACAAGATCGGCAGATTCGGCTACAAGCGAGGACGCGAAGCTGAGGTTAATGCAGTTTCGCCCCAGAAGCAAGCAAAAGTTACAAACTTCGACGCACCGCCTCTGCCATGCTCGGTGGAGGAAGCGAGCGATCTCTGCAGACAGTGGCGCAAGGACGGCATCCTGCCGCCGCTTGAGAAAGCACCCTCCAAGGAGATGACGAGGGACCCCAAGTGGTGTGAATACCACGGCAAAGTCATGCACCCCACGGCCGAGTGCAAGAAGCTCAGATTCGCGTTCGACCAGAAGATGAAGAACGGCGAACTCATCGTCAGCGACCACCGGAAGGACGTGCGCAACAACCCGCTGCCTGCCCATACAGATTCGGGCTCAAAGGGCAAGGAGGTCGCCATGATCTCGATAGTAGACTTGGAAGAAGTCGCAGAGGATGGTCTACCCATCGTTGCTGAAGTCCATGAAGAGGAAGACTATAGCATGGATACGGAGGATGAGCGTGCCGACCGCATGAAAGGGTCGCACGGCTTCAGCAAATTCTTCGATGAGATGAACTTCTCAGAAAGATGCCGATCGGATATGACAAAAGCAATCTTAAGGATAGCGGAGGACTACGAAGAGGAGCTCGTGGTCTCCAACGGGAAAGTCATCAGGGCGTCCCGTCCTACAGAAAAGATCATGACCTTTTCTGCCAGCGACAAGAAGACAGATGCGAGCCACCAGAGGCCCCTGTACGTGACCGCCATCATCAACGGCGTCGAATTTAAGCGAGCATTCGTCGATGGAGGAGCAGCGGTCAATGTTGTTCCACTCCACACACTGAAGCTAGCAGGGATCCCCGAGCACAAGGTGGTCAAACGTCCATCCCCGCTGGTGGGATTCGGGAGCGACTCTAGGATGACGATCGGATGGATCCGCCTAGGCGTTCAGATTGGTAAGATCAAGTGTTCGGCGAAGTTCTACGTCATAGATGCGAACACCACATATCACATGATCATCGGTCGAGCCTGGATTCATCGCTTCGACGCAATCCCTTCCACGGCTCACCAGATGATGAAAGCTATCTGGAACGACAGGATTGTCGAAATACCGGCCTCAACCAACCCATTCAACTTGGATGAAGCACATCTCAGCGAGGCGGTGTGGTTCACCGAGATGGCCGACGAACAAACACCTGGACCATTCAACCCTACTCCTTTACCTCTTTGGGAGGACATCAAGGACCAGTCACCTGCAGGCGTGATGGTAACAAGGGGAGATGCAAACGAAAAGCCGCCTGCATACGAAGAGGCGCCGCGTATCGCATATCATCGGAAAAATGTGTATACCCTGAAGAGGATTGCAAAGCATGACCCCGAGGGTAAGGAGATAGAGAGCTTCTACGCCAACGGGAAGAAATGCTATCGCATATGAAGGTGCGCGGGGACGTCCTCACACGGGCATGGGGGTGTCCCTGGGCAAATCAATCGAATCAAATAAGTTGCGCTGACAGAAGAGCCAACACAGATCGTTTCAGACGAGAAACTCAAAGAAGCGCCCGAATGCATGGAAGACAGGCCAAGACCACAAAAGCAAGAGCTAAAGGAAGTGTTCCTCAGCCCGAACGAGGAAAAAAGGAGGCCAGTCTTCCTGAGTGCGGACCTCACAAGCGAAGAGGAACAAGGGCTGCTGCAGCTCCTAACTGAGTACAAGGATGTATTCGCATGGGAATACGATGAGATGCCAGGTCTGGACACGAGCATCACTATGCACCGTTTAGACGTCATCCCAGGGTCTAAACCGGTCAAGCAAAGCACCAGAAGCTTCAGGCCAGAGCTCAACGTGAAGATCAAACAGGAGATTGTCAAACTCCTGGACGCCAAGTTCATAGAGCCAAACCACCATCCTACATGGTTAGCCAACATCGTGCCGGTGGTGAAGAAGAACGGACAGCTCCGCATCTGCGTGGACTTCCGCGATCTCAACCGTTTCTGCCCTAAGGACGATTTCCCACTGCCTAACATCGACTTGCTCATCGATTCGACGGCAGGCCATCGCATGTTCAGTTTCATGGACGGCTTCAGTGGGTACAATCAAATCAAGATGGATCCCGAAGATGCACAGAAAACTGCATTCATCACTCCCGTGGGGGTATTCAACTACACGGTAATGCCATTCGGTCTCAAGAACGCAGGCGCAACCTATCAGCGAGCCATGATGGCTCTATTCCATGACATGATGCACAAAGAAGTGGAATTCTATGTGGATGACCTGGTAGTCAAATCCAGGCATGAAGCAGATCACCTTGCAGACCTGCGAAAAGTATTCAACAGATGCAGGAGCTTTCAACTGAAAATGAACCCTATGAAATGCGCATTCGGCGTGACCTCGGGGAAGTTTTTGGGGTGCGTGGTCCATCGCCAAGGGATCGAGCCTGACCCTGCGAAAGTGTCAGCCATCACCAGCATGACGCCACCTCACAACCAAAGTGCCTTGAAAACATTCTTGGGAAAATTGTCATATCTGCGGAGATTCATCCCGGCAATCGCCGAAATCACATGCTGTTTCAGCACTCTTCTCAAGAAGGACGCCGCGTACAACTGGGCTCCTGACCACGAAGCCGCATTTGAAAAACTAAAGGAGATACTTACATCCCCAAAGATTATGATCGCGCCTCAACTGGGATCACCGCTGCTGCTATATCTTACATCAACAAGGAGATCTATAGGAGCACTCTTGGCCCAGGTATATGAGGGCCAAGAGAGGCCTATCTATTACATCTCTCGCATTGTGCAGCCTGCTGAATCAAGGTACACAGACATCGAACGTCATTGCCTTGCCTTATTCTTTGTGATAGAGAAGTTGAGACACTATTTTGCATCGCACAAAGTAGTGGTGGTCACCAAAAGCGACCCCATAAGATACTTGCTAACTCACACTACTCCGGGCGGGAGATTGGCGAAATGCTATATGACCATCTCTCAATACGACATCACATGCGTGAAACCAAGAGCGATCAAGTCGCAGGCGGTAGCAGATCTGCTGGCACAGTTCCCCGACAACAGTCACGAACCTGTGATCGAGGAAGAGCTCGAAGGCCCTGAAATCTACGCGATTGACGTGCCCTATTGGACCCTCCACTTCGACGGTTCGTCAACCAGAAAAGGTGGAGGCATTGGGATAGTCTTGACAAAGCCGGACGGTGAAGTCATACAGATGTCCGCAAAACTCAACTTCGCAGTCACGAACAACGAGGCGGAATACGAGGCTCTGATCGCGGGGCTCCGTGCGGCGAAAGCTTTGGAAGTGAGCAACTTAACAGTCATGGGAGATTCCAATCTGATTGTTAAGCAGGCCTCGGGCGAATATGGTTTAAAGGAGATCAACCTCCTGCCATACCGAACCTTAGTGCAAAAGCTGATGCAGCAATTCTGCGACGTGAAATACGAGCACAAACCCCGAGCGGACAACAGGCATGCAGACGCCTTAGCAACTCTGGGATCTAAGGTCAGCATAGACAAATGCCCCGCAAGGATTTCCATCGAAGTGCGAACATCGTCGGCATTAGCAGAAGATGCGTGCGACGATGAACACATGGATGACGCAGACTGGCGGAAAGCAATCTTGCAAGCTATTGCGAAAGGCACCAGTAGCGAAAGCTGGGTACTCACGAAAGGATACTGCATCCACGACAACACCCTTTACTACAAGGGTCCTGGAGGAATACTCATGCGATGTGTCTCCGAGCAAGAGGGACAACAGCTGCTGGAAAAGATTCACCAACACGCTTGCGGAGAAAGCGAGGTGTCAATCTACAGGAAAGCTCAGAGATATGGCATCCATTGGCCAAGCATGTCTACAGCCGCAGCCGTGATACAAGGGAAGTGCGAAAGTTGCGCACTAATCAAAGATTCTCTACTTGTCGCTCTAATCAATGACGACACAGACTGGAGAAAGCCATTGTTTGAATTCCTCACCAAGGGCACTGTACCCGAATCGAGAAAAGAGGCAGACAAATTGAAGAGGAAAGCTTCTCGATATGTGGTTCAAGAAAACCTGCTTTGGCGAAAAGGTCACGAAGGCAACTTGCTGCGATGCCTAGACGGCAGGGAAGCACAAGAAGTCATGGACCTTTCTCATCAGGTGGAACACCAGGGAGGTGCGAAATTATGCAGACAACTCCTCTCAATCGGATACTTCTGGCCCACGATGGAAGTCGATTGCCGCACCAAGGTGCGACGCTGCCAAGAATGCCAATTCAAAGGGAACCTAGTGCACGCTCCTGCCATGGATCTACATGCACTAGGGACGCCATGGCCATTTCATACATGGGCTCTGGACTTCATTGGCCCCATCCGACCAACGTCACATGGGAACCACTTCATTCTCACTGCAACCGAGCTGTTCACCAAATGGGTGGAAGCAATACCACTGAAGACGGCAAACGCGCTGGCTGTGGTCAACTTCATCCAGGAAAACATCGTATGCAGGTTCGGAATCCCGAATACTATTCTTTCAGATAACGGTACTCCTTTTGTTAATCGTCAGGTAGCTACAAAACTTGCGGAGTACAATATCAGGCAGATATGCTCTACCCCCTATTACCCAAAGGGAAATGGACAAGCCGAAGCGACTAACAAAACGCTGTTGCGAATTCTGAGCAAAATGGTCGCAGATGACCACAAGAAGTGGGCCGACTCCCTTAACATAGCTCTGTGGGCCTACAGAACTTCTCCAAGGACACCCACAGGGGCCTCGCCATTTCTACTATGTTATGGGGCCGAAGCTGTGGTACCTGCGGAGGTCAGATTCAATTCGGCAAGGCTGGCCTTCCACGCACTCTATGAAAATCAACGCGATCACGATTTAGTCTTGCTGGAAGAAAAGCGAGAACAAGCCAAAAGGACTAACAAGCGGTACCAAGAAAGAATCGCTCGCGCCTACAACAAGACAGTCCAGCGACGGGATTTCGCAGTTGGCGACCTGGTCTTGCGCGCATCTGACCACTGCATGCGAGAAGCAACTCACCCAAAGTTCGCAGCTAATTGGGAGGGACCCTTCGAAGTCACAGAAGTCTTCGATAGCGGCTACTGCAGCATACGAAGGTTGCACGGCACAACCTCAACTCCAAGCTCAGTCAACATGCGCTGGATCAAGAAGTACTATCCTTGACTTCTCTTATTTCATACGTTTTATGATAACGTTGCTTAATGTCTCATGTGGCTACGATATTCGCAATCTCCTCTCCCATATGAGAGGATTGTAATCCTATCTCTCCCATATGAGAATGCTATAATAAAAGAATTCTCCCAAATGAGAAGTTCATATATCTAGCTGTTTATATCGTTCTATTTAATTTGTTATTGCTGTTAACAAAGGTTTATTCGCTGCAATATCAGCAAATATAAATGCGATCTTAATTGATTATTAGAGCCTATCTCATACGATAGCAAATGTGATCCCAATCGATCATTCAAAGCCTATCTCCCACGATAGCAGCAAACGCAAACATGATCCTAATCGATCATCAAAGCCTATCTCCCACGATAGCAGCAAACGCAAACGTGATCTTAATTGATCATCAAAGCCCATCTCCTACGATGGCAGCCAATACAAATGTGATCTTAAGTGATCATCTAAAGCCTATCTCTTACGATAGCAGCTACACGCGAACGCGATCTTAAGTGATCATCTAAAGCCCATCTCCTACGATGGCAGCCAATGCAAATGTGATCTTAAGTGATCATCTAAAGCCTATCTCTTACGATAGCAGCTACACGCGAACGCGATCTTAAGTGATCATCTAAAGCCCATCTCCTACGATGGCAGCCAATACAAATGTGATCTTAAGTGATCATCTAAAGCCTATCTCTTACGATAGCAGCTACACGCGAACGCGATCTTAAGTGATCATCTAAAGCCCATCTCCTACGATGGCAGCCAATACAAATGTGATCTTAAGTGATCATCTAAAGCCTATCTCTTACGATAGCAGCTACACGCGAACGCGATCTTAAGTGATCATCTAAAGCCCATCTCCTACGATGGCAGCCACTACAAATGTGATCTTAATCGATCATCCAAAGCCTATCTCTTACGATAGCAGTTACACGCGAATGCGATCTTAAGTGATCATCTAAAGCCCATCTCCTACGATGGCAGCCAATACGAATGTGATCTTAATTGATCATCTAAAGCCTATCTCTACGATAGCAACAAACATAAATGCGATCTTAGTTGATCATCTAAAGCCTATCTCTACGATAGCAACAAACACAAATGCGATCTTGGTTGATCATCTAAAGCCTATCTCTCATGGTAGCAATCAAATGCAAATGCGATCTTAAGTGATCATTAAAGCCTATCTCTTACGATAGCAGCCAAACGCAAATGCGATCTTAAGTGATCATCTAAAGCCTATCCCTCATGGTAGCAATCAAATACGAATGCGATCTTAAGTGATCATTAAAGCCTATCTCTTGCGATAGAACCCAAACGAAAATATGATCTTACATGATCATCCAAAGCCTATCTTTTGCGATAGCAGCGAAATACAAAAACAATCTCAATCGATCATCTAACGCCTATCTCTTGAGATAGCGGGCTATACAGATGCGATCTTATAATGATCTTCTCAAGCCTATCTGTTACGATAGCAATTTTGGTTAATTATCCAAACCCGTCTGATATGATGGCAACGCGAGTGCAGAATCATCTTATTAGATCTTCTAAAGATCTGTCTGCTATGATAGCAGTTTATACGAGAAACGATCTCAAACAAAGCCTATCTTCTATGATAGCAATTTGCACAGCTCAACGATCTTGATTGATCTCTGGAAAATTATCTGGAACGATAGCAACGTTGTGAACGTGATCTCATACGATTTACAACGACCAACTACAAGCCCATCCGTCAAGATGGCACAGCTGCGAAATTACGATCTCGAATGATCTAGCGAAATATCTGTGAATTGACATCGCATATGTGAAATCATTACATGTCATTATGCAAGGCAAATCAAGCCGAAACGCATGCGAAATTGTATTCTGTTGCAAAGAACATATGATACAAATACTATTTATCATTATGAGTCAAATGACTTACAATTTATCTATCTAGATAGCAGCTTACAAGCGAAAAGCTCGCATCTAACTACACAGCCAACATGGCTTACAATACATTCGAAAAATGGCTGGTAAGCCAGAAATGCGCCAAGGGAACTCTCGACTAAGAAAAGAGAGAATCCACCGGTCTTGACACCGGCAGCACAGTACGCAGATCTGCGGCCAAAGATCTGTAGCAAGTAGGATGCATCTGCGAAGAGATTAACTCGCCATTCGCTACATCCTTAGCGGCAAGAGCCGGGCGAATCCACGTCCAAAGACCTCAGGGTCTGACGAAACCCCTGTCTGATCAAGATATGTACCAGAGGAACCACCTGTTCCGGCATATGCCGTCGTGCAAAACAGGGGAAGCCGTCATTCCTCTGGTACTGGGCTCCTTGTCATGATAGACAAGGGCGTTGGCGAGCCTCCTGAGTTCAAGAACGTGGGGGCAATGAGTTCTCCTCCAGGGATGCTGGAGGAGAATTCCGCCGTTCATTACGAGACGGTAGCACGGTCACTTCGGCGCTGCACCTTGCCACGAGGCGGCCGGAAACATGACCTGCACACATAATACACGAAGAAATTTCTTCGAATACACATGAGGTATTATCTGCATCCTCTTTATGACGGTTATAAACAGCAATAAGCCTCATAAAGTGGATCTTGGAAACTATTTCTATGGCACAAAGCGCAAACTCAGGATTCAAAACTTGAAGTTGCCATGAATCAACGAAAAACAAGCGTTGAAGCCAGCAGTCATAAGGGCTCACGGCAAAGCACATGTTTGGGATGAAGAACCCAAATGGCAAAGACAGGGTTTATATAGGCCCTGTGGAGACTCTTCGGTCGCCTAAGATGAGTCAGCAAAATTCAAAAAAGAGGGTAAGTTCAATCACTTACGCCTTGAAAAGCGGTAACAATCAATTACCCTACTAAAGGCTACGACGATTCGGTTGCGTATCCTAATAAATGATGGATAGTCATGATTCGGATGGACTTCCCAACGGAAGCGTGCTTATCTGCCGAGAAATTAGCGCGAAAATCAAGCAAAGAATCAATTGCTGATGTCATAATTGGATATGCACAGAAATGTCCAATCAAATCCCGAAAGGGGCAAAACGGGCAAACTCATTGTTTGTTGTTAAAAAAGAAGGGGGAGAAACCCTAGCGACATTACATTAATGTTTCAAAATATTACATTAATGTCTCAGCCATTTCCTGTTTTCTTTTCAAAATTCGAAAAGTCAAAACAAATTCTTGATTAAGGAGTCTTGGGGCTCGAACTGCTCGCTCAGCTTCTCCACTTGTTTCACTTCTTGCTTCAATTGCTCGCACTTAGCATGCATCTCATGATACAGCTTTACAGCTTCATCAACCCTTTGCTTTTGCTGCTCCACCTTCTGCATCTCAGCTGCGAGATTCTGGTGACCGAGATTCAAAGTTACAGCTGCGCGAATCAGTGTAACTCTGTCCTTGAGGAATTTAAAACCAAGTCTGCCTTGGACTTTGAACAAAAGATTTTGGCACATGCCACACACCAATTCAGCACTCTGGGCCGAAATGGTCGCAGGTGTAGCCGCAGACAGCTGCTCCAGTATCCAGATGGCTTCAGTAAGGAATAGCCTCCTGTCAAAAGGTCCGATCTCCAGAGATCTCACAAACGATCGGGGGTATCTGAGACGCATTCGAACCACCCAGTCTACATCGGTTTGCTTCAAACCTGAGACATCAAAAATGGTTATAGTGCCAGAACTCGCAAGCAAATAATGCGACATGCGAACGGTAAATCTTCACTTACCAGTGCCTTCCAGAATTTCATGAAGAGAAGGGATGCGGGCCACCGGGTTGTTCGAAGACTGCCCTCGCTCCATGGCTCTCCTATCAGCTGCAAGCTCCAACCTCTCATAGTCAGGAGGAAGAGTGTAGGCCGCACCAGCTGCGACTACATTCCCAACCTGCGAGCCCCAAATGCTCCACGCAGGAATAGGTGCTTCTGGTTCAGTCATCGCCGGAGGCGAAGGGACAGCCGAAGTCGCTGGACGGACACTCCCAGATGCGAAAATATTAGCATCACTTGTCCTTTCTTCCTCACCGCCAGTACGGACACCTTCGTCCATCGGCACAGCATCAGCTTCGACATCATCGGAAAGTTCGATGACATCCTCGAGACGCTCACTTACGTGTCCAGCAGCTGCGACGGGCTTCTCAGTATGGGAGCTCGAAATTGGAACATGAGATGCAGAAGTCTGGCTTCTCTGCTCCAGCTCAGGTTCCTCAGCATGACCTGCGATATCAAATGCGATAATATGAGGTAACCTGTGTTATAAGTTATTTCGTTATCTTTGCTAAAGCTAAGAATAAGCACCTCCACGCGAAGGTGGGATTGAGGTATCCTCATCATACACTAGGGACGTGGAACCGTGCCCTATCAGTGTATCCTCACTAAGCAAGTCTTTAAGAGAGGCGTGACCTGGGATGCGATTAAACCAGTCATGACTTTGTCTCAAATGGTCACAGCCTAGTACATGCATATCACTCAAAATGATTACCTGAGGGTTCTCCGCATTTGCTTACCAACCAACGGCGAATGTCAGGCTTTGACACACCGTGCTTCAACGCACCCACAATTACATCTCTATAAGTAACTGCGAGATTGAAGATCTCACCTTTATCGCCACCTGCGATCTCTGCGAAGTCCGCTTGGACTTGCTCTAGCTCTGCTGCGTCCTCTCCAGGAACCTCATCTTCCTCCTCCACATGAGGAGCCACTTCTTCGGGAAGCTCGTCTTCCTCGCCAGCTGGACGCACTAAGTCGTCAACATGCAGCTCCTCGAGGCTCCGTTGTTTCACAAGCTCGAGCTCCTCTTCCTCTCGCTGCCTTCTCCTTTCAGCAGCCTCCGCGGCTGTCTTCCGGGATTCAGCAAGAACATCCTCGCTTATGGGATCATCTGAAATGCCAGAATGGGCATCTTTCTTTTGCCTCTTGGCCACGAGGCCACCAACGGCTTCATCATCATCATCTGCGAATACAAAATTGGTTCAAAGAAAAGAACTGCACAGAAGTCATGATAAAGGACAAGGAAATGCGACGGAAGTACCTCCTGACTCTTCCTCGCGCATCACAACTGTTCCTTCTTCTTCTTCTTCTTCATTACTTGCTTGGGGCTCCTGCCTCTCTTCCTCTTCCTCTTGATTGAATGGAACGAAGGTTTCAACTGCGAGATCTTTTCGCACCTTGCCGGGCATACGACCCTTACCTTTGTCCTTGACAGAAAGGGACCTCACTGGGGGCGAAGCTGGAGCGCTCCTAGGGGAAGAAATTGTAATTCCCTTTTGCCTAGGTCTTTTCACTCTCGGCGCCACAGTCGCCGGAGGATTGGGGTCATCTCTAGGAGGAGACGGAGCCGGAGGGTTGTCTATCAGCAAGTCAGCGAAAGTATTCATGACTGCGCGAACTTTTGTTTCGACCTCGGCATCCATCCTCCATGCTAGCCGATACGATTCCCCTTTCCTTCTGGTGGCAACAATGGTGTCCACCAGCGATTTGGAACGGTCACCAGCTGCGAACCTCCGCACATGACACTGGACAATACAGAACGAAAAGCATCAGTGCAAGCAAATCAAAGAGCTTAAAGCACACAAGGAAACTGCTTACCTCAGCAAACGCCTTGCTATATTTGATGACCTGCGTGTCACCCTTCTTGATTGCATCGACCTGCTCCTTCAGAATGAAATCGGGGCACAAATGATTCTCGCGGTCCAACAACGAGTAGCAACCGTACTCAGACTCGCTCAAACTGCAATTGGGGCGAAACGGAAAAGAGTTTCTCTTGATCAAGGGGGCCCTTCCTGGCTGCGCCGCCGCCTCCGTCTCCATCCTCGTCTGCTGGGCAATCCAGTATGCGATCCAGTTCTGGGAACAACCACCCTTGCGAGTTCCCGCAGGCTGCTCGAAGGGAAGATTGCTCATGAGGACCGTCTTGCACTCCTTTGACAGCAAGCGCTTGTAGCACCCTCTGACGATAGACTGGGGCCAGATCGATGGGGCCACCGCATCAAAACCAAACTGAGGAGAGACCCGAGTGGGGTCAACATCCACTGTAAGCCTTTCATATCGTGGCGCGAGCTCACGAATGTGCTCTGCAAGTGCAGGAAGAGAACCTCGCAGACACCAGCAAAAGAACTCACGATAGCGCTCGTGGAAATGCGGCCCCTTTTCAAAAAGAAGGTCTTCTGACAAGACCATGCCTTTGGAAGGATATAGCTTTGGAAACCACCGCACATTCTCGACACGTGTGGCGTAGGGCCTGGCAGTGAACTCCCTTCGTTTGTCGCATATCAAGCTCCAAGTACACTTGGTGTTGCTTGCTCCAAACCATCTCGCAGCTCTCCCGCTGTTGAACACTTCCGTCTCGCCTGGGGGACACCACTTCTCAAGTGGGAGGGGAGTTGGAGCATAAGACGGCCAGCGCTCAAAAACCCACATTGTCAAAAAGCTGATATTGACAAAGGTCAGAACATCGAGACGGCCGCGCGATTCCCTCATCGCCAGAACCAGCTGGTCCAGCCTATAATATAACGTGCCCAAGACCAAGGGTCCAAGTGCGACCCTCTGGCCAAGAGCGAGCCTCACCGCAAGTGGCAACACATGGTAGAAGACCCCGTCATGGGGGTGACCATCAATCAGATACCTCGACAGCCAAGCACAAAGAAAGGCGCAAAGGGTCAGATGATAACCCTTGCCCTCTACGTAATTCTCGGCCTTCGGGTTTCCGCTCAAAAGCTTCTTAGTAATGCTGCTGCCCGCATAGTCTCGGAAGAAGTACTGCAACCACTTGTTCCAGGTATTCTTCGCAGATGTATCAACCAGCTGCCAGTTCGGAAGAGGTTTCGTACTGGTCCACCGAGTGGAGATTTTCTTTACCTCTGCTAGGCACTCCTCCATCTGCGCGTACAAGGCCAATTCCGCAGATGTTCTTAAGTGACTCAAGGGGTCCACCTCGCCCATGGGGGAAAGCTCATACAACATTTGAACGTCCTCGAGCGTGGGGGCAGCCTCGAACTCAGCAAAGTGAAACGTGTGAGTCGCAGGCGAATAGCGGGACAGAAGGTCTAGAAGCATGGACTGATCCAACTTCACGGCAGCACCCTTCATAGCACGGACAGCGAAGAAAATGCCGGCTTCATCGAGAGTTTCGGCATAATTACCCAACACGTGGTCAGTCCACTCATCCATATAGTCCAACTTCTGGACAAACGCCTGAGTAGAAATTGCAGTGTATGGGAAGTGCCCATTCTCGATTCCCAATCGAACCACATCCTCGGAGCCAACTAACTCGAGCAAGGCTGAGTTAACTGGGCGAGTCAGTGTTAACAACTGCTCAACGGGAACAGGATCAGGCATCCTCTTCGCCTTCACCCTCGCGTGGTAAAAATCTTTCCCACCCAGAAAGGGGGCTTTTCGCCACAGAGCCTGCGGAAGCTCCGGCATCTCTTCATCTTCCTTGACGGGTCTGGTTACTCTTGTTTTGGCCATTCCTGCGAAAGGGCAAAAAAAAGGGGGGGGAGAAATACCACACTTCAGTTTGAATTTTGGAATTCGAGATCTATGCAAAGGAAAGCAGACAGTTCCGGTGCCGATTTCAGAAATTGGGGATTTGCAAGACCCAATATTGTTGAAAGATTAAAAACGAAGCAGGTTTAAAGATCAAAGCCTCTTCACAGACTTCATGGGTTTACAGATTCAACGCAGTTCAAGGCAAACGCCGGTATTTTAAAATCAAAAAGTAAACGAGGCCAACCTTGTTTCCTTGAAGCCTGCTTGGAGATGCACAATTGAAGAATACGATTTGCAGTTCTGAATTGGTGATTGATTATCTGGATCTGCTCTCGAAGATCTCCGGGTACCATTCACTTTAAGAGAAAGAAGTAATGCTTTGCAATGATGGGATACAAGGTATTTATCCAGAAGAATGAGGGGTTGCGTCCCTTCAGTAGTCGAATCGCAACCGTCACCGTCGTATCGCGCAATCACGGGACGGGCTGACGTCACGCCTAAAACCCTAAAGGTCAGACGGCACAACTCTAGGGGTTTTAGGTCATAATGACACGCACGGGGGCTGAACTTACCCGTATTTGAATTGGTGCGTGGCGACGACGCGCATGTTGGTTTCCGCGCATGGAAGCCTATACAGCTACGAGCCTTCACGCGCAGAAAGGGGGCTAATGTAGATACTGCTTTATGACATGGCAGATCTAGGCCACGTGGCGACCATCCAGCACACCATATTGTGCTCCACACACACAGGATCACCAGCCGAGCTGATCCATGTGGGGGCTGCGAGACAGAGCCCTCGCATACCGCTGCACGGGACTTGTAGGGACTTTGTGGTCTGGAGGCTAGAGTAAGCCCTGTCGCGTGCGAGCCAAGCCCGCGCGCGACCTTTAGTAACTGTTTTGAGAGAACTATGGCACGAGCTCCCTAGACCCGGTCAATCCGGTCAAACCCGGTCAATCCGGTCAAACCCGGTCAACCTCGTAACGGTTCCGGTACTTGCGCACCACGTGCTCTAACGGTTCCTATATACTCGGACGAACGTGCCGTTATGGTTAAGCTAATTAAGCCGCCATCAATGGGCGCATTAACCACACTACAACGGTCACGTTCTCCAGTATATATATATCGTTACTCTTTCCATACAAGGAGAACAACACTGCCATACGCGGAAGCTCTGCCAAACCTCTGTCTCTCTCTCAGACATTGCTACTGACTTACTCTCTCCCTACACACACCCCTATTCTTCCTGTGCGATCCCTGATCCACTACGTACGGTGTACACGGAGGTCTCCCTGCCGGAATCTCTTGTGCACAACCAGCAACCCATAATTATGTCCTCCATTCTTTGGGAATTGTTCGTCCCTGACTCCTCCTCCTCTAGTAGATCCACCATCCATCTTTTAAAGCTTCCAATCTTCCTGAGTTGGTCAGGGTTTAAAAGTCCAGCTCCAAACCAGAAACCAGTAACCCAGTTACAGTGGAACAAAAGGTGCTCATTGTCCTCCTCATCCTTACCACATATTTGACATAAACTGTTAGGACTGCACTTCCTAATATGCAGATTTTTCCTGACTGCAATGGAATTGGTGCCTAACCTCCACCAGAAGTGTTTGATCTTTGGAAGAATATTGGCTTTCCAGATTCTTGTCCAATACTTATTTGGCCATCTGAAAGAGAAGCTGGGCTTTTCCTTCTTCTTTGCATCAATCCTGGGGCATTCCTTGTTAACTTCTAAAGCCTTATAATACCCAGAATTCACTGCATATTCCCCATTTTTTGTCCATTTCTAGTAACACTTGTCCTCTCTACTTGAGATAGGAAGGTGGATATTCAGAATTGCTTGACTTATTTTAGGAGGGAAAGAGTTGATGATTGAGCTTCTCTTCCAATTCTTTCATATTGGGCATATGAACTCGCTTACTTTTGCATGAGAGTCAAGTCCAGTAGTGTCTTCCAGGGTGTTAAACCCCAAATTGTGTAGCCAAACATCCTTAAACATCTTAACTTTCTTGCCATTACTCACCTCCCAACAGATACCCTTCTTTATGATTTTCCTACCTTCTAGGATGCTTTTCCAAATCCATGAAGGGTTTCTGCCCTTGTCTACTTCTAGGAACTCTTTATCTGGAAAATAGATGCTCTTCAACACCTGTGAGCTTAAACTATTTGGATTTCTTATAATTCTCCAGCCAGCTTTGGCTAATAATGCTTTGTTGAAAGCACTGAAATCTCTGAATCCTATTCCTCCCTCCTTCTTTGGTTTAGATAATATTCCAAACAACCCAATTGATGCTATTTTTTTCTTTGTTCCCACTCCATCAGAACCTTCTAACTAGCTTGTTTAGCATCTTGCAAATTCCACTTGGCAATAGAAAGCTCATCATTGTGTAGCCTGGAATGGTTTGAATAACTGCTTTGAGAAAAATTTATTTACCTGCCTGAGAGAGGAAGTCCTTTTTCCAACCAGACATCTTGTGGGCAACCTTCTCTTCTAGGTGGTTCATGGCTTGTGATTTTGATTTCCCCCAGAAAAGAGGCAAGCCTAAGTAGATGCTGCTAGCTTGCATGATTGGTATACCAATGAGACTTGAGATCTCATGTTGAGTTTCCACCTTTGTGTTTGGGGAAAAGACAGCTCCAGATTTGTTGAAGTTAACTTTGAGTCCTGACATCTTTCTATCAAGTAGAATCATAAATTGTCTACATTCCTCCAACTCACCTTTGAGAAAGATGAATGAATCATCAAAAAACTGTAGATGAGTCAATACAGGGGTATTTGAAGTCATTTGCAGACCTTCAATCTTATTCTCAGCCACACTTCTCTCAATAATCCTTGATAGAACTTCTGTGGCTAACACAAAGAGGTAGGGGGACAGGTGGTCCCCCTTCCTTAGGCCTCTTTCTGGCCTGAACATCTCCTGAGCTTCACCATTTAGGAGTACTTTGTATTGAACAGTACTTATGCATTCTCTTATGAGTTGTCTCCATTCTTGGCAAAATCCTAAATAATCAAGGATCCAATCCAGCATCTCCCAGTTGAGCTTATCATAAGCTTTAGTGATGTCTAGCTTCAGTGCTAGATATCCAACTTCTCCCCTCTTCCTTCTTTTAATGAAGTGAATGGCTTCTTGTTCCACAATAGTATAATCTTGGATTTCCCTTCCTGGTACAAAAGCTGATTGGCTATTTGAAATAATATTATCCAAGAGGGGTTTAAGTCTATTTGCTAAAATTTTTGAGCAATCTTATATATGAAGTTGCACAAGGCTATAGGTCTGAACTGAGAAGGGTTTTTTGGTCTTTTCACTTTAGGAATCAAGGCTATATGAGTTATATTCCAACTCTTGAGGATATATCTTCTACTGAAGAAGTGTTGCACTGCCTTAGTGACTTGGCTACCAACCTCAGTCCAATATTTTTGGTAGAACATACCTTGAAACCCATCTGGCCCAGGAGCCTTGTTTGCTCCAAGATTCTTCACTGCTTCTAACACTTCATCCTCTTCTGGGATTTTGATAACCTGTCTGTTTTGCTCCTCATCCACCTCTCTCCTGAACACCTCTTCTTTTTTAATTGTGTCATGGCTATCCTGCTTCTGAGAAATCTCTTTGAAGAAGTTAGTAACTAGGCCACCAATCTATTTTTGGCCTTCAATCCAGTGGCCTTGCTTGTCCCTGAGTCCGAGAATTTGGTTTCTGGTTCTTCTCTGGGCTGTGGAGATGTGAAAGAAACTTGTATTTCTATCTCCAAACTTGAGGTATTGGATTCTGGATCTATGATGCCAGTATATCTCTTCCTTCCTCCATTCTTCTTCTAGTTGATTACATTTCTCCTTGTATCTAGCTCTTTCTTCTTCACACATATTTCCACAATTGAGATCATGCATTTCATCCTTTAGCCTTGCTATTTTCTTTTTGCTGTTGTCACCAATCTATTTGATCCAATGCTTCAAGTTTCTTCTGCATCTGTTGAGGAGGGAGTGGATCTTGAACATTGGTGATCCACCTTGTGTATCTGCTACACCCTGTCTAATCTTTTCTAGGAACCCCTCTTGATCCAGCCACTTAGCTTCAAACTTAGATGGTTTTCTGGGCTTACTACTCTGGGGTTCTGTGAACAGGATGAGGGGGAAATGATCAGAACCCAGAAACCTGTCATGCTTGACACAGGCTTGGTCATATTTTAGTTTCCAACTAACATTACAGAGCACCCTGTCAATTCTTTCCTTGATGTTCCCTTCACTTCTGCCATTAGACCAAGTGTGACTTGTACCATGGAAAGATAAGTCTAGCAAATTACAATCTGATATCCATGTGTCAAACTTCCTTGCTCTCCAGCTTTTGTTGTGATTGCCTCCTTGCTTCTCCTTTAGACTCGCTATTTCATTGAAGTCTCCCAACAGTACCCAAGGTTCTGTCATTGCTTGGGCTACTTGCTTCAATTCTTTCCACATTTTGTCTCTATCACCCACCTTAGGATTGCCATAAATGAAGTTCCACCATTCTACTGCTCCATTTTGATCAATAATCTTGCAATGAATGACTCTGCCAGTAGAGAAACCAATTTGTACCTGGACTTCAGTTGTCCACCACAAAGCCAGTCCACCTCCTTTTCCTTGAGGTTGTACATAATATGCATTATCCCACCCATTCCTTCTTCTGATTCTATCCACCTTACTCACTTTGTTCCTAGTCTCAACTAGGAACATTATTGTGGGGTGATGAGCTAAACATAGCTCTCTGATGTTCTGGACTGTCAAGAGTCTCCCCACCCCCTGACAGTTCCAGCTCACAACTACCATTTTGGTTGTGGTTGTTGAAGGTCAGCCACCACCACCTGTTTGCCATTCTTAATGCATTCTTTTTTCTTTTCTGTGAGATCAAATTCCTTCATCAAAGTATCATACTGCAACTCATTTTCATCCCCTTTACCCTGTGCCAACTCCTGAATCTTTTTAGTGATCATGTTTGTTTCTGATTCCTGTTTCACCAACTAATTATAATTCGTCATGAAATCTTTCAATCTTCCCCATTTGGTATCATGAGATAAGTCTGAGGTTTCTAAGTCTCGTTGCTGCTCTGTTATTCCTATGTTATTCCTACCTCAGCAATTCCTCCTTCTGAACCCTTGTATAGCCTATAACTGCTCTCCTTTGTTTATTTTCCCATCTCCTTTCTAGATTTGTTGCTTTCCCTTGCATATCTAGCATCAGCTATAAGCTCTTTTACCATCTGGTTCCTCTCTCTTTCTTCCTCAATCGATGTCCTCTTCATCCTTTTCTGCACGTCCTACCTGATTGCATCTTCACCTTTCCTCTTTATGGACACAAATCGCTTGAAATCCTCGCCAATCCTACATAAAAATAAGGATTCCCTGGGATTTCTTCCTTTCCTGGCGTTTTAGCTAGGGTTTTATGAATGGAGATTCTCTTGAATTTTCTTTATGTATACTGTTTTGATTTTTCTCGTATTTGCCAGGCCTGGAACTTTTTTTGGGCTACGCTTGTAAGAGCCAGCCCATTCTCCCCTTCTTTGGTTTGGGTTTCTTTCTCTCCACTTTTTGGGCTTTCTGGTTCCTCCACATAATGCTTTTGGGCCGGGCTTGAGCAATTAGTGTTGTCCTGACCCTCTGGTAGCCCAACATCATTAACCCTAAAAGATGACTTACTGGTGGTATTCAGCGCATCCTTCCTTGTCTGTATTGATGTTGTGTTGATGGATGAGGATATTTTCGTTCCTCTGCTGACTGTGTCTCCGTCCTTCCTCGTACCTTCCTCCACGTCCTGCACTTGTCCTTCCTCTTCCACGCGCTCATCGTCTTCGTATCCGTCAACCTCTACACGCGCTTCCTGATTTCCGTCTTGATTTCCGGCCTTTTCCTCAGTCACCGCCGGCGTCTTCTCCTTTCCTTCTGCTAAAGCTTTCCTTTCGATCGATCGACCTATTTTCTCCCAGATTTGTTCTTTCTTCTCCTTTTGGATTCTTTCCAATTCATCTCGGGTTTGTTTTTCGGGTTCTGTCAATCGCCTGAACTCCGCTCGTAGCTCAGCACTGTACTCCGGTTGTTCGCCGGTCGTCGGTCGCTTGAATCTGCATTGTGTATCGTGATGTTCGATTCTCCCACATCTATAGCAGAAGTCTCCCAACCTTTCATACTTGAATCTGACCCAGACCTCTTCCTCTGTTCTGCTTTAGAGTGTAAAACCCTGTTCCAAAGGTTTCTCTATATTCACCATTGCTCGGATCCGGAAGTACAGCTGGCGACACCCGGTTCTGCTCCATCCACAGCAAGAACGTCACCGATTAGGGCTCCAATTTTCTTCGCATTGAGGATTGACCTTTTTTGAGGTGGAAGGCCTCGAACCTGGATCCAGAATGGGATTCTGGTAAAGTCGATTGCCTCAACACATCTACCCAGCTTCCATTCTTGGAGATGAAGGGTTTGATTTGCTAGCACCCAGGGCGTCTTAGATTTGATTCTCTGATAGTCTTCTTCGTCCTCAAAGAGAAAAACGAATATGTTGTCTCCGCGGAGTCGACGTCTACCTTTCCTCGAAGATTCCAAGCACCAGTCGCTATCTTCATCATAGTGTTTTTCCCAAAACTTTTTTTGACAAAACATTTTGCCAATCAAAGTTTTTTTGCACAGTTGTTTAACTATTTCTGGATCATCATCCAGTTCTAGTTTCAATTTTCCGGCCATCATACAAGAAGGGATTGGTACACAAGGCACCTAGATTTCGGATTCACCGATAATTAGAAAACTGGGTTTCTGGAAAGTGAGGAGAGAGTGTATGAAACAGCTCCTCCTATTACCTCTGTTTTAATCTCCGTTTCCTTAACTGGTTGGTGCCCATTGACAATAGTTTTCTCCAAATCGGCTTCATTGCCAATATTTTGGGCCCGAAGCGGTGGGCTTGAGTTTTTGCCGCAAATAAAAGAAGCCTTCGCTCATCATATTCAATTCGGCCTCAAAAGTCAAAATATTATCTTTCTCTCTCGCAATTACATACCGACCCTATCTGGGGTAGAGGTGTAGAGGCTGGGGCTCAACACATTCCAGAATATATCAGTGGCTAGTACATAGAACTGACGTTATTATTCCTTCCTTAGACAAGTTCTGATCTCGCTACACGATGAGATCGCAAATAAAATCAAACGGCGAATCGTCCGAGTACGGTACACGGAGATACGAGAAGAATAAATCAGGAACAAGAGATAGTAGGTCCGGAGCAGCAGGAATCAGACGACGATATAGGAGGATAGAAGAAAGTGACTGGAAACTAGGAGGAGATGTGGACAAGTCCGATCATGGATTGATCATGTACCAAAAGAAGAAATCACAAACAATAGAACGGCCATGTAAGCGGAGAAAGTTGGAAGGAAGGTTGAGTTGGATAGAAGAGGCTGGTTTCTCAATAGTTGCATCATCTGATAATTCTGCCGCCTACAATTCCGTACCTGTCTTGTATATTCGCACTTCTGTCAGAGAAGCTGGAACGGATAAATATCCATCCCAGTGGTATGCCATTCCTTCCCCACAAGATTTGGAAGTCGGTGAGAGGAATCTGTATCCTTCCCTCTCGCCAGTATTTGGCAAGATGCCTAGGGATGTCCCCGCAAATTGCGTGACGGTAGCTTTGCTACCTCGTATCTACTTGCTAGGCGGTACCTGCTATGGTCGATTGACTCGTCCAAGCAGACAAGTTTTCTCTTATGATATTTCCGCTCCCCATAAAGGTTGGGAGAAACGACCCAACCTAATATGTCCCAGATATTGCCCGTATACTATTGCACTGGACGAGAAAATCTACGTTTTCGGCGGTATGGATGATCCAGTTAACATGCCTTATGTCGAGGTTTATGATCCTGAACTTGACAGATGGGAAGCACTGCTTGGGGGTGGTAGCATGATACAGTATGTGTCCCCTGGCCATGTTGTGTTCATGGATCAATATGGAACCAAAAACATTCTGGTTCGCACTAATTGTTGCGATAGTTTCTACACATATAACACATCTGCCAACTCGTTCACCCTGCGGGAACGTGTTCCCATGAACTACTGGGGTGATGCTGGTGCAGTAGTTGATAATATTCTTTACATTTACCATGAAGACGGTATCATTGCTTATGATTTAATCAAAGCTGAATGGTTTCATGAACCTGTCCATGGCTTAAGTGAAGGAACCGAGCTTCCTATTTATTATTGTGCTCAGACACCTTTCCTGCTTCACATTGGCAACAGAAGGCTATGCATAATTTATGCTTACGTGGAAGAGTTTAAGGATCCCCAAGAGATGATACTTACTTGCTCAATTTTAAGAATGATTCGGCGGCGGACATACGGCGGAAAAGCTACCCTTCATGCATCCTTGGAGTCATTTAGACGCTACATCGTCCCGGGAAGACATTTGCATGAGTGCCTCGTTCTCTAGGTCATCAATTCTAGTTTACATTTGGTTGTAAGTTAGGTTATTTGCAAGCTATATGACTCCAGGGGAGGATCATCTGTTAATCAAAGGGAACCTCAAGGGAGTTTATATTTGTAATATCATGTTTTTGATGATGTAAAAAAGTTTTTAGCTCAATTTCAGAAGATTACTACACGATTGAGAAAGAGAAAGGTCATGTCATAGATTACATTGTCTAACTTGACTAGCATCATTTAATGCATTCATATCAAAGGAAAAGATACAAAAGATGATTACTTTGTCAACTGATCCTGAATATTTACATGCGTTATTGTTACCAGGAAATCTGCTCTTCAATTTCTTGGTTCAGGAATTTGGTGGACTTTGTGAGCAATGACTTTAAATTCATCATATCTTCATGATAACGGTGGTTTCTTTTGGTGACTAATACAATTAATGAGACTATGGGTTGGTAGGATAAACAAATTGCCACAACCACTTTACACTCCCCTTTTCTTTCTCACAATTTCTCAGTTTCTCTTGATTTCAATTTGGTGCCACTACTGTGAGCACGGATAGTATGAGCTTCATCAATAAATAGGGTTAGCATTGTTTAGGGTAGCGCCTTCGGGCATGGGCACTCTACTAATGTTCTGAGATAGACCCACTAATGAAGAAGATGAACTGTAAAATGATTGGCTTGTTGTCTTGAGTTTTAGGTATCTTGATAGTATTACTTAAACTGATCTCTTCAGTTCTTCTGCAGAATGTTGTTTTCATGAGGGAAGATTCTGAAGACTTGGATTGGATTGCTGTACTGTTATTCAATAAAACCCATCATGAAGCAGGACATCCCACCATCCGAGGTCCTAATCCTTTCAAGGTATTTATGTAAGAATCTGTCCGGAGCTTCTTGTATTCGTGGTATGTTTTTATTGTTGCATATGCATTCCCACTGAATATTATTTTGGTGTTCTGTATGTATTAGAACCTATGTAGCACATGCTGCAGCAAATTCCCAAAATCAAGTGTGCGGATACAAGGACTTCATTTATATCTTGTATCATTTGTGATACAATTATACTAATATAAAAACAACTATAATAGTAATCCAAATTATAAACAAATTCATACACAGATTTAAACAAACAGAGTTACTATATTAACAATTTAATCTCTTCCTCTCATTGTTCGTAACTGTGGAGTGATGAGTAATCTAGGGTTAGAAATGTTCACAATACCTCTAAACTAAAACTTACAAAATGACCCTGCCTTATCCACAAAGCACCCAGAAGCACCCGGAGCGGGTGCGCGACCTCCCAGAAGCACCCATGCAACATAGATTAGCACCATCTGGTGGAGGTAATTACAGGGGCCACATCTGATGGACTTGGGGTTGTCTGATTTGCTGAGTTCTTTATCTTTTTGGTAGTTTTTCATTATGTACATCTGTTGATATAGCCTAGAAGAGAAGTATCTTCGCTTCATTGCTTGACCAGACGTCGCTAAATCATTTCACTCTGCTTGGATGTTTCCTGTGTAGCAATGAAGCAGTAAACTTTATCATGGTATATAACTATATATCATGAAATCTGTCCATTTCAACATGCATTTTGAGGTTATTTATGGACATTGTAGATACACTAGCAGCTGGTCGACCTACAAATTAAGTCAATGATGTAACATAGCACGTCATATAGATGCTCCAATGTTGGATTGAAGAGGACACAATCATGCGATGTGGTGAACCCACTGCGATATGTGATAACAAGTGCAGAAAGTGAACACAATGATTTACGTGGTTCAGCCCAAAGAATGACCTCCATCCACGGTGCAAAGAGTGCTACTTCACTGAACAAATGAGAGAAGGTTACAATGTTTGCGATAGAGAACTAATCTCTCAAGGTAACCTATGCAATTCTCTCTGCTACTTTGTTCTCCTGTAATTTTTCACTCTCACACTTGCTATATCAAATTGCTAACAAGTTTCTCAATTTATAGACTAACACAGCCTACAATATTGATTACGGAGGAGACAAGATTTTGCCTCCGTGATTCATGAGCCGTCCAAAGACTTTTGCCTATCACAGGCGTGATTCGGGATTTCATCGAGCCGCCCAAATCTGCAATAACTCAGCCACCAAAGGTACAGCTCCAAATTTTGACTAATGTGGTTGTTCAATTTCTGAGCCACATGCTAAATGCCAACAATCTCCACCTTGGCGAATAAATTGCTAGCTCTAATGCAACAGACTGCCATGTGTCATCTTGCAAAGGTCTCCACCTTGATGCAAACAATCCAATATTCTGCTATTCTCTTTTGGCTTTTGCCAACCCCTCGAAGAGGTAGCATTGACTCCAATTGACCATCGAAGTCTGCAATGCCAATTCATTTCTCCGTTGTGCCTACAGAGAAAGTGCAATTATGCAATTTAAATATGCAATTCAGGCTAACATACTTCATATCGACATAGTCGGCGAGACTTCTTTGTTGTCGATTCATGCGATTTTCTGCGATCCCCTTGCAATTTCAATAGCCTTGCGATTCATTTGCTTCGAAGCTGCAATTCCTTTTGGTGGATTCATAGGGGTTCTTGCAACTCCACCTACAATGCAATTATGCAATTACTTCTATATGCAATGGGCTTCAGTGACTTGTACATTCTGCAATCAAGTCTGCAATGCGATATCCTCCTGCAATATTCTGAAGTAGTGGTCAACAAACCCATGTTAATTTCCCATAGTAGCTGGGTTGTTGTGCAATATGCCATACGTGCAATCTTCTATTAGTTCTCAGCAGCCCGGAAGAACTCGTGCGTCTCAAACCCTTGCAATCCTGTCTCGCCTGCCTTATCGAGCATCTTGAGCCAAATGCTGAGTGCATTGGGAATTCAGAACCAACAGTTGCTACTCGATCAACTTTGGTGTTTCCCTGCAAAAAATACAAATTATTTTTTTGAATACCCTGCAATATGATACGGGTACCTCTTGCGATTTCGATAATCCTAGCCTGCATAGTGATCTTGAGACCCTTGGCCTCTAGAGCACCTAAGGAAATCAAGTTCTTCTTCAACTCGGGCACATACAATACATTCGACAATTGTCTAACCTTCCCGTCATGCAATTCTAGCTGAATTGTGCCCACTCCCGTCTTCTCGCATGCAATATTGTTCCCCATCGACACTGTACCACTGCAACCCAATTCCAATTTCGTAAACATCCTTTTATCTCGGCACATGTGATGGGAACAACCAGAGTCGAGTATCCATTCGTGGGAAGCGCTATCATCTGTGGTAGTGACACGATTTCTTACGCGTTACCGCAAGTGCACGGTTCAAGTAATATAGGGTAATATTTCAACCCCGAGTTATCGATCCCACGAGGACAGATAGTAGATTTATTGTTAATTAGAGATTAAATCTAAAGAGTGTAATTGAAATAACAGGAGGAAAGTTGTTGATTTGAGAAGTTGTCACCCCCAATCAAGTGACTATATTAAACTAACTAAAAAAAGCAATATTTTTGGATTTTTATAATTAAACAAGGTTTGATTAAATAGGGAGAAGGACTAGGCGATCTATGGATCACCTAGGGCAGCAGACAATTCCGGATATTGCTTTGAAACATGTAATATTGAATACGCTCTTGATCACGTCTAACTACTCACAATCTCCTGTCGGTCTCATGTAAGCCTATGCTAGATTCAATAGTCGTCATCTGTCGATCCATAAACTATATCACCTAACAAGCACTAAGTTTAATCCTACGTTTTGATCCACACCCTAACACTTCGCCTTTCGGTCCATCATGATACGGGGTTGCTAGCAATCCTAGATTCATAAGCTAATCAATCTTCACCTGTCAGTCCATCGATCTTTCACCAATTCGCTACCCTAGTTCATGACTCTAGGTTAACATAATATTAAGAACAAGATTACTAGAAGATGCAAATTCATTATTAATTTAAGCTAAGATAAACGTTATGTATTGAAACATCTCATATGATCATTCATATCCTACCAAGCACGTGTCAATAGTGCAAGTTCAATAATCCATCAAAAGAGATAAAATCAATCCATCACATGAATCCATAAGCATGAATCAAACAAACAAATCCGGGACGTGTCTAACAAAACCCTAGGCTCTCCATAGAGCCTAGCAAATAAAACTACTCAAATAATCTGAAAATATAAGCTAACAAGTTCATAGTGTTGAGAAACGATAGAAAAGATAGGAGGGATAGTCAAACTCGTGACGAAATTCGCGTTCTGGCGATTCCGGCGTCGTTCTCCATGCCCCTCGTGCTCCCTAGCCTCCCTCTATCGTTCCCCAGCAGCTTCCCCTCTGTTTTAGGGCTGAGAATCGTGATTTATTGCCTGGGCACGAATTTCTAAGTGATTTGGCCGAAATTTGCACTTAAGCCCCTCTACTTTGTAATTCTCGGCCAGAATTATTTTCTGATCTTGCGCGGGCTGTATCTCCCTCATACGGACTCGTCTTCGGGCCTACCATATATCGTTGGAAAGCTACGGATGTCTACTTTCCAATGCCGCAGGCCTTGCTCCAAAATTCTTTGTAGATTTTCCTGAGCATCGAAAAGAGTGCAGGCTGGTCCTGTGTGACTTTTCCAACTTTGCTTCGTTTTTGCGTCTCTCTTTTCTCCTCTTCATCTAGCTCCATTCCAAGCATATCCAAGCATCTCATAAGCTCCATTGCACCTATTTTACCTGAGATACACACCACTAAACAACCGGTGCACTTATCATCGCAAATATGAGAGAAAACATGCACAAACAAGCTAGAAACACAATTTTTCACTCTTAGGCTTAGAAATCGTCAAATTCACATAATTGTGCAAATATAACATATAAATCATGTGAAATAAGACTAATAAAAGTACTAAGAAAGTATAATAATAACTCTTAAAAGAGAGTTATCAAATACCCCCACACTTACCTTTTGCTCGTCCCGAGTAAAACCACTATTTACTAGCCGACTCAATAACGACACAAGACTCGACAATGCAACAATATGATGCAAATGCAAACTACGACTCGATCCTACACAAACACATATATACACAAAACACACTTTTTATCTTTTTGGTTGAGATCGGGCAATATCCATTGGCTTTAATCGATTATCATGAAGTGATGAGAATCCTAGGAACAAAGCATGAGTTGAAACTAAACTCGACAACGAGACTCTCCCCTAGTTAGTATAGAAAGCCTAACTTTACTAAGTACAAGAGTACGCTACCTCTTCGCGTGTGCCACGAAATAAGAGACTACGCTAGGCAAAGCCACATCCAAGATCCGAGCTCCTAATCCGCTAATGGTTTTCACATGATGGGGCTTAGGGACATATAGATAATCTCGTCGAAATCAAGTCCTAAGCGTCAGATTCTCACATCAAATCCCACATCTCACACACCCTCACCACGATGATAGGAACCAAAACCCAAAGCTCACCACCTCCGGCCCTCAATTCCCTCAAACCCCGGTACACTCCGTGGCCATCGTCGTTCGTCGTGCATGAAACGTGAACCGTCTTCGTCAAAGTAGCTCCACCACTCGTTTCAATTCAATTCAATTCCAACTCAACTTTATTTCATCTCTCATTTTTCTTTTTTTCTCTCACTTTTTTTCTTTTCTTTTTTCCTTTTTTTCATTTTCTGTTTTTTTTTTTCACAATTCTATCAAACTACCATCAAAATCCAACAATAATATCCGAGTGGTCTTCAATTAATAATCAAATATGCTAGGAGAAGGAAACACATAAATCGATGAATGAATATCACATAAAAATATCATCTCCTCCTAACTCAATCAAAGTCCATGTCAAATCCAAGCCGCAAAATCAATGAAGTACATGTGTGGGAGTGGAGTCGTCGCAAGCTCACACTCAATGTCCGGAGTCAAAAGTCGACACCCCCACACTAGAATGTCACCATATCCCCTCTCAAGTAGTCCCGAAGATGAATGTATCTCGTGCCTAATCCAACCGATCCTCCTACACCAAAGTAATCAAAACCGGTACCTAGCACGATCCACCAATTAAGTTCACCCAACCCAATTTCGTGCGTATTAGATTCACGCACTCACGGCTCTCCACAACTGTTTCCATGATGTAGTGGCATGGAACACCGCCACACCGAAGTGCGCAAGCCTACTCACTCACCCTCGCATCCCCTCGTAGATAATCAATGAAGTGCAAGCAAGATGTAGAACTCAACGAATTGTATAATCACTCCCTCATCGAACCCCCTCAACTACACAACCCCCTCGTGACGCGCTAAAGTGGTGATTCTAATCAATTTTTGATGAAGGCCAAGAATCGTCACCCTAGGTCCGAAGGCTAGCAAAGAATCCAAGGTTCAAATTGGGGCGTCTAATGGTCCTACAAGGTGAGTTCTAAAAGCAGTGAGTGCTCTAATACACACCTCGCACAGCTGTTTTGTGTGCCACTACGAGGCAGGTTGGCGACTACCTAAGACGTACACATGGATGTTCGGCTTGTTTAGCTCACACCTAGCTCAGCTCTTGTAAGAAAATAGGCACACACTTTGGCTTTGAAAATCACGTAAGTGTTAAAAATAGGTAGGCACTCCCGTAAAGAAAGTCTCTCTATACCTACTAGGGGGGACTCACGTCGTCACTCTCGGTCGCAAATCATGCTCTACGCCTAAAGTCCTCACACTTCGCGATTTATCAAACCTTAGCCTCTTTCGATTGCCCTTTTCTCAAAATTTTCTCTTTTTAATCTTTTTTTCTTTTTTTTTTGGATTTTTTTTTATTTTGTTTGTTTTTTTTTTTTTATTTTTTCATATAATTACTACACTACATGCAAGCCGACACGAACGAAACTACACAAAACAGTCGATAGGGTAGGTAGACTCAAATAAGAAAACGTGCAATATTAAATACAAACACAAACAAGTATATACACGACTAACACAACACAATATGACATACTATCACAATATCACGACACGGACCACATAAATAGACACAATACGACACGAACAAACTATATGCAGACTTGGCGATGCAGACACTGACTGGCTAGTTAAGACTAAAAATCCCCCCACACTAGACTGCTTCGTTGTCCTCAACGAATTTAGAGATTAAGCAGGAAGACTCAACATTCAAATGCGAGGGGCGGTGGATCTACTCGGGGTCATGTCATGGCACAAGAAGGCAGCTACAACAAATTTAGAGATAATTCAAGCTACGTGCACGTGACGAGTTGTGTGTACCGTAATTAAGCAAGTACTCAAGTAATTCCCTAGAATTCTAAAAATAAAATCCTAGAGAAAGTACGATGTGCCTAAACGGTAAGTAAAGAGAGAGAAAATAGTACTCACAACCGACACAAGGTCGGGGACGAATCCGATAGCTGCTGACTGATATAGCAAGAACAATCCCCAAGCAAACGTTGTGTGCAACAATGCTAACTCCCATAATGGTCGAGTGCGTGAAACACACCGGGGTCGATTGATCTGTTGTTGCTGACGAAAAAGAAACGAAGAATCCCCGAACTCAAATTGCGTACGCCAATGCGAGCTCCCATAACGGTCGAGTGCACCGTAGCGCACCGGGGTCGATTGCTTCGTCCCATTTGCTCATCTTTTTAACTCTGAAAAATCATTTCACCTACTTCATTGAATTCCCAAAATTTCAGTACCCAATTGGTAGCTACAAGCCAAAATCACATCAGCTCCACAATTAACAGTACTTAGGACAAAATAACAGCAATCTACCCCATACTAAATCAACTTTAGCAATTGAAGCCACCGACATGTCAAAACGCCACGTAGAATTGTGAATCAACCCCTCAAGCGTGAAATTCAGCCTCAAAACTCTGATGCATAGCCTCTCTGATTCTTCAAAATCTGATTTCGGTTTCAAGGCCTTAGACTCGCTCGGATTCGTCGGAATTAATGGCTGGTCACGGACAGCTGGGTGGGTTCCAATCACTGTTTATGCTTTCATGAACTGGGTTGCTTGGTTCCTGGTTCGTGTCGCCGCCGTGGTTCTGGATGGGGTCGGGTGAAGCGCAGAGAAGAGATAGCGCTGATAGTGGTGGTTGTTGTTTCAGGTCGGTGATGGTGGAAGAAACAATTGGTGGGTCTTCAATTGGGGTTCGGCGGAAAGAATCAATGGCGACTGCTTGAATCACTGGGTCGCGATGGTTATGAAGGAGAAGGGGAACGTCGTTCGTTGGTGTCCCAGAGGGCGGAATCTGCGTGGTGTTCGAGGGATGTGAGTGGGTTTGATCGGAGATGGTGAAATCAGAGAGAGGGAGTGGAATTGGGGGCTGGTGATTTCGGTGAACAGAGGATGGGATGGTGGTGATTGTGGGTTTAGGGTCAGGGATTGCGGGTTTCATAGAGCCTGAGGGTGAAATCGAGACATTGACGGTGGGTGTGAGTCGGGTTATGAGTTCTTGCCGCCGGGTTTAATGGTGGACTGGTGGTATGCATATGCGGCGATGTTTATTGGTGGTTCTCTGATCCGAGACAGGGGAGAGGAGGTGGAGGATACGGTCAGAGAAGAGAAAGGACGGCAGCGGTGGTGGTGGGTTTCGGTGAGTCTGGGTTGCAGTCGGTGTGCTGCGATGGTGGTTTTTTTGGCTAGGGTTAACGGAGACGAGGGAGACGATGGTGCTGTGGGGGATTTTTCTGAATACCCATGGGCATTTTGGTCCAAATCTGGTGAAAACTGACACTGTAGAAGCTGCAGGTGGGTCCTGAACGTTGCATCACCGTGTTGCAACAGTGGGGTATGCGGGTGCAAATTTTCTATAATCTGCTTATTTTCACATTCCTCCCCTATGCTCAAAAACAGTGAACATTTTTCACACTGACGTTTTCTCCTCTCGAAAAATCCCTACTCACCAGACCTGATGTGCCATGAAACCATTCTGAAACAATATTCAGTACCTCTTCTGCTCAGAAAGGAGCTTTTCTCGCCATTTTTTCTTCTTCCACCACCTTTTCTCGGTCAATTTCTTCTCAATTAAGCACAAACAAATTCTCACACGGATCGCAAATCTCAACAACGATGAACACGAGTTGTAAAAGTGAAAGCTCTCCGCAAACTTCTTCTTTTTCTTCCAATTCATGAGAATCGACAAAATAATGATTTCACTAATAATCTCAAGTCTCCCATGTTGTGAGAAGAGATTAATGTCCTCCTTGTCCGTCTTCTCAAATGGCGATATCTTCATTGTAGTTTCAAGCTGCGAATCATAAACTGAGATTGATTGAATTTCTTCGCCTCCTTGGTTTGAAGCACCCGAATCATCAAAAAATTCAATCTCGACATCTTTTTCATCTTCAATGAACTCAAACTCGAGATGCTCCATCAAATTTGCGACCGGAGTGTCGAGCTCATCAACATTAATTCCTTGAAGACAACTTTCAATCTCACTAAAAACCGCATCATGCTTCTCCCCCATACTTGACTCGAGCCATGACGCTATGTTTGGACACGTTGGGATACAAATTGGATCATCATGCTCTTCTTTCAACTTCGTGAAGCTTGGAGCATCTTCTACATTCGAATAGAGACCGGGTTGTGCGTCCACGAGTGTCATCTCCATTCCTAACTTTGTTGCTCGTTGCTTCCATTCTTCAAAATTTGGGATCATCTCCTCAAGCATCCAACCAAGGAAGAACATTAAGCTAGTAGGAGGAGTTGGGTCATTAGGCCGAAAGATATAGCGTTGTATATCCATGGCAACCCTCTCTCTAGTGCCATCCACATGGCCCTCCTTCACGATTTTCCAACCCGCAAGGTTGCATACTTCAATTATACTCGCAAAACGATGATCTTTCTCATCCCCCATGCTTATAGATAACCTGTACACCAAAGATCTCAAGCAATACCGTGAGGTGATAAGAATAGATAATAAAAAAATAAATAAATAAATAAATAAACACCCTAAACTAATTTCTAATTAACTATAAACCACTGTCCCCGGCAACGGCGCCAAAAACTTGACACGATTTCTTACGCGTTACCGCAAGTGCACGGTTCAAGTAATATAGGGTAATATTTCAACCCCGAGTTATCGATCCCACGAGGACAGATAGTAGATTTATTGTTAATTAGAGATTAAATCTAAAGAGTGTAATTGAAATAACAGGAGGAAAGTTGTTGATTTGAGAAGTTGTCACCCCCAATCAAGTGACTATATTAAACTAACTAAAAAAAGCAATATTTTTGGATTTTTATAATTAAACAAGGTTTGATTAAATAGGGAGAAGGACTAGGCGATCTATGGATCACCTAGGGCAGCAGACAATTCCGGATATTGCTTTGAAACATGTAATATTGAATATGCTCTTGATCACGTCTAACTACTCACAATCTCCTGTCGGTCTCATGTAAGCCTATGCTAGATTCAATAGTCGTCATCTGTCGATCCATAAACTATATCACCTAACAAGCACTAAGTTTAATCCTACGTTTTGATCCACACCCTAACACTTCGCCTTTCGGTCCATCATGATACGGGGTTGCTAGCAATCCTAGATTCATAAGCTAATCAATCTTCACCTGTCAGTCCATCGATCTTTCACCAATTCGCTACCCTAGTTCATGACTCTAGGTTAACATAATATTAAGAACAAGATTACTAGAAGATGCAAATTCATTATTAATTTAAGCTAAGATAAACGTTATGTATTGAAACATCTCATATGATCATTCATATCCTACCAAGCACGTGTCAATAGTGCAAGTTCAATAATCCATCAAAAGAGATAAAATCAATCCATCACATGAATCCATAAGCATGAATCAAACAAACAAATCCGGGACGTGTCTAACAAAACCCTAGGCTCTCCATAGAGCCTAGCAAATAAAACTACTCAAATAATCTGAAAATATAAGCTAACAAGTTCATAGTGTTGAGAAACGATAGAAAAGATAGGAGGGATAGTCAAACTCGTGACGAAATTCGCGTTCTGGCGATTCCGGCGTCGTTCTCCATGCCCCTCGTGCTCCCTAGCCTCCCTCTATCGTTCCCCAGCAGCTTCCCCTCTGTTTTAGGGCTGAGAATCGTGATTTATTGCCTGGGCACGAATTTCTAAGTGATTTGGCCGAAATTTGCACTTAAGCCCCTCTACTTTGTAATTCTCGGCCAGAATTATTTTCTGATCTTGCGCGGGCTGTATCTCCCTCATACGGACTCGTCTTCGGGCCTACCATATATCGTTGGAAAGCTACGGATGTCTACTTTCCAATGCCGCAGGCCTTGCTCCAAAATTCTTTGTAGATTTTCCTGAGCATCGAAAAGAGTGCAGGCTGGTCCTGTGTGACTTTTCCAACTTTGCTTCGTTTTTGCGTCTCCTTTTCTCCTCTTCATCTAGCTCCATTCCAAGCATATCCAAGCATCTCATAAGCTCCATTGCACCTATTTTACCTGAGATACACACCACTAAACAACCGGTGCACTTATCATCGCAAATATGAGAGAAAACATGCACAAACAAGCTAGAAACACAATTTTTCACTCTTAGGCTTAGAAATCGTCAAATTCACATAATTGTGCAAATATAACATATAAATCATGTGAAATAAGACTAATAAAAGTACTAAGAAAGTATAATAATAACTCTTAAAAGAGAGTTATCAGGTAGTAAGCACAAAGTCTGTATCATCTTCTGCGATTTGTGCCGAGTCTGCATCTTGTCCCTTCCTGTTTGTCAGATCGGGGCAATCTTTCTTCCAGTGTCCTTTCTGAAAACAAAAGGAACACTCATCTTTTGCTGGAATTGTTCTGCTGTCTTTGGAGAGCATTCTCCCTCGAGATGTGCTTCCCTGCGATTAGTTGTTGCTATATGATCCATTCCTTACCACCAAGACTTCAGACCTATCATTCTGAATCTCCTTGTCTTTTCTACGGAACTCATTATTCATCAACGCATCTGACACATCCTTGTATGCGATTGAATCTTTTTTGTAGAGCAGCGTTGTTGCAATGTGATCATACTCATCGGGTAAGGAACATAACAAAACCATTGCTTTATCCTCATCCTTAATGTCTTCATCCAGATTAAGTAAATCAACAGTCAACCTATTGAACTCATTAAGATGATCCACCATATGTGTACCTTGTTTTTACTGAAAACGGAACAACTTCCTCTTCATGTACAATCTAAAACTTCTACCCTTCTACCTGTCTAGATCGGCCTTAAGAATTATCATTTCTTTAATTTTGTTTTGCGTTAGATTTTTTTTTTATGACATCCCACCTACTGGAGGCTATTAAATCTTGAACACTAGAATTTCTCTCTCAGATAATCAAACCCTTGTACTTCTTTTTTTTTTTAAATTAAACCATTGTACTTCTTCTTTTTTTAATTAAACCATTGTACTTCTTTTTTTTTTCAAAAGAAAGGTTGTTTTTCTCAACAGAGAAAACAATTGCACCACTAAAAATCACTACACATGCTGGCATGCTTATACAATACCTTATACAATACAATCCTGGCTTCTAAGGATCTTTATGGGATCTCTAGAGGTGTAATTAACCAGCATAGGCCCAATTTGTGACTTATAATACTTCCTCACTTTGTTTCTAAAACCCAGGCCCTGCTCTTTAATTTTGTGACTTATAATACTTCCTCACTTTGTTTCCTAAACCCAGGCCCTGCTCTTTAATTTTGTGGGCAAAATTGTTAAGCCCAACCATCAAAACTTTCTATTTCAAAAAAAAAAAAAAAAAAAAAAACTATTTCAAAAAAAAAACCATCAAAACTTCAAACCCTGAGCCTTGAGCCTTGAAATTTTATAGTCCCTGCGTGGGGCTTTCTGGGCTGTTGCGCCTACCCCCAAGGATCATGTATAGGAGTGGGTGTCGTCCTCAACAATATTAAAGGGGCCTTTGCTCATCATATTCAGTTCGGCCCCAAAACTATCTTTCTCTGTTTCTAAATTACGTATTAGTGTTATTATTCCTTCCTTCCTGAGACAAAATCTGATCTGGCTACACGATGAGATCACAAATCAAATCAAAGGGATCATCAGGAACAACAGATAGTTGGTCCGGATTATGGAATAATAATGTACGAAAAGAAGAAATCGGGAACAGGAGAGGGTAATAGGTTTTCAGTAGCAGGAGGAGGAATCGGGCGGCGATGTAAGCGGAGAATGTTGGAAGAAAGGTTGAGTTGGATAGAAGAGGCTGGTTTCTCAATAATTGCAGCATCTGATTTGGATAATTCTGCCGCCTACAATTCCGTACCTGTATTGTATGTTCGCACCTCCATCAGAGGTAAATCGCCATCTCAGTGGTACGCCATTCATCCTCCACAAGATTTGGAACCGCCAACACCGCCAAGGAGGTGGAGGAGAGAGACGAAGAAACAGCAGCTTCTTCGTCTCTCGCCATTATTTGGCAAGTTGCCTGCGGATGTCCTCCCCAATGGCGTTACTGTAGCTTTGCTACCTCGTATCTACTTGATAGGCGGTACCTGCTATGGTCTAGGTGGTCCAAGTAGACAAGTTTTCTCTTATGATATTTCCGCTCCCCATAAAGGTTGGGAGAAACGACCCAACCTAATATGTCCCCGAACTTGGCCGTATACTATTGCACTAGACGGGAAAATCTACGTTTTTGGCTGCATGAGTTATATGTCTCGATATGACATCCTGCCTTCTGTTGAGGTTTATGATCCTGAACTTGACAGATGGGATGCAGTGTTCGGGGGTGGTAGCATGATAGATGTTGGAAAACTTTAAATTTTGGATGGTAAAGTATGTAGAATTTAATTCTCATTTAGAGATATTAAATCTACAATTGAGAGTTGTCCAAAATAAGTTACGGGTGAATGAAAATTATTGTAAATTATGGGTGTACAAATAGGTCCTTTGATGGACGCAATTTAACTTTGGGTGCGTTATTAATTAAAGTCGAAAATTAATAATTGTTGGAATCGCTAATAAATTTTATTAGTTATCGACTAAAGTTAGTTATTGTTAGTTACTAACGTCCAGAGTTAGTTATTACCATGAATAGACACATCTATTCATTTGCACCCCTTTGAAGAGTCACCTACTCTATTATAAATAGAGGGCTTCTCCACCCATTTGAAGCATTCCAACATTTCCTTCTACTCTCATAATTCCCTACAAAGTCTTCCTAGACTTTGTAGAAACTTCAACTTTCAGAATCTGAATTCCTATATTCTAATTCAATTTATTCAAGAGAGGTACCATGCCATTGCGGTTCGTAGGGTGTAAGTGGTGTACTGACTTCTTGCACGGTGAGAGACGATTATCCTGGAAGGGGGTTTGTTCCAGATTAAGCAGTACCAAAGGGAGCAAATAAAGCCTTAAGGACATCGAGCCAATGCTCGAGATCGTTTCTAATTACTATTCATATTCGACGACTTTTGTAAGTATTTCAATTCGTCTTTATTTAGTTACTTTCTATCATACGACTCTGTTTCAGCTTCTTCTCCATCTTCTTCTTTTCGGTCCAGTTTCGATTGTTCTCCAATAATCTTAATGCTTTATGTGTCGAAACTGGTTTTTGGCGCTTCTTTGGTTTTCAAGTCGGTTTTAATTATTATTATTATTATTATTATTATTATTATTATTATTATTATTATTATTATTATTATTATTATTATTATTATTATTATTATTATTATTATTATTTATTTTTGTAAATCTGAGAGTTTCATAGTACTCACAGATTGTTGTATTAAAGAGTTTTTATAGCACTCATTAATACAACGAGTTGCAAAGAGTTTTTATAGTACTCATTGCATGAAAAAAAAATGGTTTACCGATTTGTATCATTGGAGAGTGAATTTTGCTATGCAAAATTTCAGCATGCATAAGTTGGGGGCAGAATTGTATTTTGTCGTTTAGACATTGATAACGATCTCGGATCAGTTTTCGTAAAACATGAAAATTGTAGATAACGAAAAAATGAAGCTCTGGGTGAAATCGGTGCATCAATCAGAGTTGTAAAACTCAAGATATCGTTTTTCAAAGCTGCTGGTTCGTAACAGAATTTTGTACAAATTCCGAGTTCGGTTTTCGAAGTATATCTGGAGCTATAGACCTCGGATCAAGGCGAGTCATATATGAAAATTGTGTATCTCGACGAGACAAATCTAATGGATATGGTCTTGATGTAAGATTCATAAAAGCAAGTTTCCAGAATCATGGTCAAAGTTTCTGAAAAATGATATCGTACCAAGCCGAATAGTCTATGCAATTAGATTTCGGAAAGTTGTCACGTATAAAAGTGTAGGCCATATTTTGAAACGTAAGAATTTGGTTTCTTCATATGTGACATCTTAAAAAGGATCCAAACTTAGTCTTGAATCCGAAAAAAAAAAGTTTCAGTACTTGTTACGCACGACGTGTGTGGGCAATGGAACGTTCAAAATTAAGAAAATAAACGTGATACTCTATAATAGAGTAGGTCGCGTCATGTTAATTTTGATTTAATTTGCGAATTCATTGAATGTGATTATTCAATGTTTTGGATATGTCCAAATAAAAGTTTCGTGGGAGATGATTTTAAACTAACATAAGTACAATGTTGTCATTCGTTAGTTTAAAGCATGTTGATCTTGGATATTTACGTATTCAAATATTTTCGTTGTAAAACGGAAACATGTCGTATGCATTGTGGGGGTCACTTTATCGATAGATCAATTATTGGACGTACCAAGAGTTTCAAGCACTCATGGAAATCTAAGAGTTTCAAAGTACTAATGGGTTGTCGATTTAGTTTCTTGCAAATCATGAGTTTTTATAGTACTTATGGTTTGTTATTAAACTTAATCACAACATCATTTGGTAGAGTACATATATCAAGAGTTTCAAAGTACTCATGGACATTGGTAAATAAAACAAGTGCTTCATAGCATTTATGATTTATTTAATCAATGTGTATATGTACTTGAATTAGGCATACGAATGGAACCACTTATATTTCGTCATCCTTTCGACCAATTGAAAACAAAATTACTACGCCTCTTGAATTAATCCATACGGATATTTTTGATTTGAAGTTTCTTCAAACAAGAGGTGGAAAGAAGTACTTCATTACGTTTATAGATGATTGCACACGATATTGCTGCGTCTATCTTCTACGAAGTAAGATGAATCAATTGACATGTTCAAACACTATAAAAATGAAGTGAAAAATCAATTGGAAAAGAAAATTAAAATGATGCGTAGCGATCGTGGTAGAGAATACGAAGCCCCATTTAAGGACATATGTCTAGAAAGTGGAATTATCCACCAAACTACGGCACCCTATTCTCCTGAACAAAACGGCGTAGCCGAGAGGAAGAATAGGACTTTAAAAGAGATGCTAAATGCATTACTCCTAAGTTCGTGATTACCACAGAACTTGTGGGGGGAAGCCCTATTAACGGCCAATCATATCCTTAATAGGATACCTCGGAAAAGTGTTGGCAAAACCCCATATGAATTATGGAAAGGAAAGCCGTCATCTTACAAATACCTCAAAGTGTGGGGGTGTCTCGCAAAGGTGGCAATACAATTACATAAAAAGGTGAAACTTGGACCGAAGGAAGTAGATTGGTTCTTTATCGGGTATGCTCATAATAGTAGTGCATATCGATTTTTGGTTATCAAATCATAAATCGAAGACATACACGAAAATACTATTTTTGAGTCATGCAACGCATCATTCTTCGAAAATGTATTTCCATACAAAGAGAAGAATGAACAAAGTTCTAATAAAAGAACACGGGAATCAACGTCCTAAGAGTCCGAAATGGAAAACAAACCTAGACGTAGCAAGCGGGCAAAAGTTGCTACAACATTTGGCCCGGATTTTATAACCTACTTGGTAGAAAATGAGCCTCAAACCTACAAGGAAGCGATGTCTAGTACCGAGGCATCATATTGGAAAGAAGAAGTGAATATGGAAATTGAAGCCATACTTCAAAATCATACTTGGGAATTGGTGAGTCTTCCACCAGGAAGTAAAGCGTTAGGCTGAAAGTGGATTTTTAAGCGGAAGCGTAAGCCTGACGGTTCAATTGACAAGTATAAGGCTAGACTTGTCGCAAAAGGTTATAAACAAAAGGAAAGTATTGATTATTTCAATACCTACTCACCAGTTACAAGGATAACGTCCATTCACATGCTTATAGCTATTGCAGCTATAAATAATCTCGAAATTCACCAAATGGACTTAAGACTGCATTCTTAAATGGTGAATGAGACGAAGAGATTTACATGGAACAACCTGAGGGTATTATTGCTCCTGGGCAAGAAAAAAAAGGGTATGTCGTTTGGTTAAATCTCTTTACGGTCTCAAACAAGCTCCGAAACGATGGCATATCAAATTTGATAAGACCATGTTATCAAATGGATTTCATATTAATGAATGTGACAAGTGTGTTTATACTAAAACCACTCGTGATGGATATGTCATCGTGTGCTTGTATGTTGATGATATGTAAATTATGGGAAGTAATACAACTATCATTAAAACAACTAAGAAAATATTGACAAAAAAGTTCGATATGAAGGATATGGGTATTGATGACATTATTTTAGGGATGAAAATCACTAGAACGACGAATGGATACTCATTATCTCAATTGCACTATGTTGGGAAGATTCTTGAGAAATTCGACAAGAACGATGGCAAGATAGTTAAGACTCCCGTGGATCTTAATTTACATCTCGCCAAGAATTATGGTGCAAGTGTAAGACAAGTCGAATATGCTCAAGTAATCGGCTGTTTAATGTACCTCATGAATTGTACAAGGCCCGATATTACTCAAGTTGTTGTGAAAGTTAAGTCGATTCACTAGTAATCCAAGTGATAAACATTTAAAAGGAGTGACTCGAGTGCTAAAATATTTAAGATATACTTTAGCATATGGACTACACTATATTATGTATCCTGCGGTACTGGAAGGGTATAGTGATGCCAACTAGATATCGGACACTTTGGACTCTAAGTCCACAAGCGGGTATGTCTTTACCCTTGGAGGTGCAGCTGTGTCTTGGAAGTCTTCTAAACAAACTTGCATTGCAAGATCCACAATGGAATCGGAATTCATTGCTTTGGATAAGACATGAGAGGAAGCCGAATGGCTTCGTCAATTTTTAGAAGAACTTCCGATGTGGCCAAGACCGGTGCTAGCTATCTGCATTCATTGCGATAGTCAATCGGCAATCGGAAGGGCCCAAAGCACCATCGACAATGGCAAGTCTAGACATATACGTCATAGACATAAAACCATTGGACATTTGCTCTCGAACATAATTATATCGATCGATCGTGTGAAAAGTAAGTAAAAACTAGCAGATCCGCTGCCCATAGGGTTAACAAGAGAGCAATTATTTACGTCGTCAAGGGGAATGGAATAAAAGCCTATCTCTCTGAGTTGCACGTAACGGAAAACCCAACCTAGATGACTGGAGATCCCAAGAAGTAGGTTCAAAAGGGACAACCAAACTACTGTGCAAATATAGTCACTGTCGGAAATTATTATTTCCTAACCATTCCTAGGGCGACACCGAGTGACGCTTGCATTGGTAAGGATAAGCAATTAGCTTTTAATGAGCTCATACCTTGGGGATAAATAGGTGGATTATGGCAAGATACTCTTTATGAGACTCACCTATATAAGTGGGAACTGGCGGCCGGTTCTAGGAGAATGACGAGGCTAAATTCTCTAAGACCACTCACGAAACCAGGATTAAGTGTTCCATGGCCAAAACGGACACGACAATGAGAACTTAATATGGAAGGATGATAATCGTGTGGGTACTATTGTCTAGGTATACACTACGGAAAGCAGTTCAAGGTGTTTCACCACTAACAATCCAGTATATCCGATAGTATTCCACTAGGGGAGGTTCAAGGTCCTTGGCCACCTTCTTGATGCGATTATCGTTCATTTGGTATCTCTCTAAATCTCATCTTTGATTCTTCCGGCTCTTATGACAATTTGTCATTCATGTGGGGGATTGTTGGAAAACTTTAAATTTTGGATGGTAAAATATGTAGAATTCAATTCTCATTTAGAGATATTAAATCTACAATTGAGAGTTGTCCAAAATAAGTTACGGGTGAATGAAAATTATTGTAAATTATGGGTGTACAAATAGGTCCTTTGATGGACGCAATTTAACTTTGGGTGCGTTATTAATTAAAGTCGAAAATTAATAATTGTTGGAATCGCTAATAAATTTTATTAGTTATCGACCAAAGTTAGTTATTGTTAGTTACTAACGTCCAGAGTTAGTTATTACCATGAATAGACACATCTATTCATTTGCACCCCTTTGAAGAGTCACCTACTCTATTATAAATAGAGGGCTTCTCCACCCATTTGAAGCATTCCAACATTTCCTTCTACTCTCCTAATTCCCTACAAAGTCTTCCTAGACTTTGTAGAAACTTCAACTTTCAGAATCTGAATTCCTATATTCTAATTCAATTTCTTCAAGAGAGGTACCATGCCATTGCGGTTCGTAGGGTGTAAGTGGTGTACTGACTTCTTGCACGGTGAGAGACGATTATCCTGGGAGGGGGTTTGTTCCGGATTAAGCAGTACCAAAGGGAGCAAATAAAGCCTTAAGGTCATCGAGCCAATGCTCGAGATCGTTTCTAATTACTATTCATATTCGACGACTTTTGTAAGTATTTCAATTCGTCTTTATTTAGTTACTTTCTATCATACGATTCTGTTTCAGCTTCTTCTCCATCTTCTTCTTTTCGGTCCAGTTTCGATTGTTCTCCAACAATAGACTCTGTGTTCCCTGGCGATGTTGTGTTCATTGATCAATATGGAACCAAAAACATTCTGGTTCGCACTGATTGTGGTGATAGTTTCTACACATGTAACACATCTGCCAACTCGCTCACCCTGCGGGAACGTGTTCCCTTCAACTTCCGGGGCGAAGCTAGTGCCGCAGTTGATAATACTATTTACATTTACGATCAAGGCGATATCATTGCTTATGATTTAATCAATGGTGAATGGTTTCATGACCCTGTCCATGGCTTAAGTGAAGGAACCGAGCTTCCTATTTATTTTGAGTGTGCTGAGAAACCTGTCTGCGTCACATTGGCAACAGAAGACTATGCATAATTTATGCTTACGTGGACAATTTTAAGAATCCCAATGATTTGATACTTACTTGCTCAATCTTAAGAATGACTCGGCGGACGTACAGTGGAAAAGCTACCCTTCATGCATCCTTGGAGTCATTTAGACGCTACATCGTCCCGGGAAGTCGTTTGCATGAGTGCCTCGTTCTCTAGGTCATCAATTCTAGTTTACATTTGGTTGTAAGTTAGGTTATTTGCAAGCTATATGAATCCATTGAAAATTTGTAAATGGGTGCTAGCTCAGTGGTAGAGCGTTTGAAACCCCTGCATGAGGTCCCGGGTTCGTACCCGGCTATATGATGTAATTCTCTAAGAAAAAAAGTCCAATGAAATAGACTCTTGTTGCTCATAAATGATATATAATTTTTTTGTTTAGTCGAAGGTCTGTTCAAAATTGCATTTTGGCTGTGGTACTACTTCATATGATAGACTGTTAGATCATTTGATGCATTAACATTTGAATTAGCATATCCCTGAATGGTGCATATAGGTTGCATTGGGGTGTTAAACCAGGACTCGCGTGTGGGTGTCATATTGGTTGTGTATCATAATCAGTCCTAGATGAATTTAGGTTTCGTTGACTAGGCTAAGAGGTGTCCAAGTTTGGGCCACATGGGTTCAGATACTCAACCTCATTCTTTGGAGTGGTGTTGCTGGTGGTTGCAACATTATTGTTGAAGAAGCAAAAGAAGCGGACAGCATGGGATAGTGAGTGAAAGAAAGACTAGATTATCCGTGAAAAAGCAAGATTTCAACTTTCAACAATTTTCTTAAGTGCAGAGGTAAAACTGGCTTTGTATTGTTCTATTGGATAATGGGGTCTTTTTGTCTTTTATTCAAACTTTGGGTTATATGCTTTTATGTAATTTAGGTAAACTAGTGGGGTGAGAATGTTATTTTCTGTTCTTGGATTATATAGGCCTTTGTGTAAACAGTTGAAGATGACTCTTCATTTTCGGTGAATTGATCCAGAAACTTTTCCCTCCATTTGTTTCTCTGCATAATTTTGATATGGTATCAGAGCGGCGAGATCTCGACTGAGACTAGCTCGCCGACGTTGTTCTTCCGCTCGATTTGAAGTAGCAAACAGCTGAATCATTCTCTTCCTCAACCATCGATGGCACTTTCCGACGATTCAACCGTTTTTTCTCAGAGCCAAAGGGCGATCAATATTGGACCGTCGTCGCCGTATTTTCTCAGTCATTCTGAGTCGCCAGGTGTTGTACTGGTCTCGCAATTACTCACAGGTGAGAATTATAATACCTGGAGTAGATCTATACTTGTAGCGCTTAAAGCTAAGAACAAATTAGGTTTCGTAAATGGAACCTTATTGGAGCCTGAAATTGGAGATCCACTTCATGAATATTGGACAAGGTGTGATAATATGGTGATCTCCTGGTTGTTAAACTCAGTTTCCAAGGAAATTTCAGCTAGTATTGTGTATCATGAGACTGCAATTGCTATTTGGAATGATCTCAAAGCTAGGTATTCACAAGTGAATTTGCCTAGGGTTTTTCAATTATCCACTGCTATTGCAGAACTTCGACAGAATGATTTGAGTGTTACATCATATTTTACAAAGTTGAAATCTCTTTGGGATGAACTTTCTAATTACAAATCAATACCTGCTTGCACTTGTGGAGTTTTGAGAGATTGTACTTGTCAAATTATATCTGGAATTTTGAAGAGTTATGAGCAGGATTGTATTTTGAAATTTCTCATGGGGTTAAATGAGAACTATATTCCAGTGAGGGATCAAATTCTTCTGACAGAACCCTTGCCTAGTCTGCTAGCTGTGTTTTCTAAGGTGATTCAACAAGAGAGGCAATCTGAAATTACTGGTCATCACTCTTCATCAACTCATAACATGGCTATGATGACTCATCATGCTTCTATGAATAATGATGTTAATCAAGTTTACAGCAATGCAGCAGGAAATTTTCAGAAATATGCAGCTAAAAGTAGACCACAATGTACTTATTGTGGATGGCCAGGACACACTAAGGAAAAGTGTTATAAGTTACATGGCTATCCTCCTGGTTTCAAGTTCAAGAAGGGACCAGGACAAACTAATTCTCCTGCTATGCATACCAATGGATCCAACTCAAGAGCTAACAATGTTGTTGGAGATAGTGCATCAGCTTCTAGTACTACACAAGATAAAGTGTCACTCACACAACATGAATATGCCCAGCTGGTGAAGCTGCTAGGAGACAGAAATGGGAATGCTACATTTGGTCAATCCAGCACAAGCAATGTTTTCTCTGGAATGGAAACTCATTCTCCTAGCTCTCTTTCAGCACCTGATTCACCATTTCATAACTCCTTTTCAGGTATCAGTTTGGCTTATAAGTCTAGTGGAGTGAATAATTTTGCATTTGCATCTGTGTTATCTCAACATACTAAAGATTCATGTTATTGGATTTTGGATAGTGGAGCCAAAGATCACATGTGTTCCTCTTTATCTTTTTTTGATTCATATATCTCCACAGAAGACACTTTTGTTCACCTACCTACAGGAGTTTCTGTGCCTGTGACACATATTGGACATGTCAAGTTGAATTCCTCTTTGTCTTTGTCAGATGTTCTATGTGTTCCCACTTTTCAATTCAACTTGATCTCTATTTCTAAGTTGATCTCCACAACTAACTGTTCTTTTGTGTGCTCTCCTAAAGGTTGTCTTATACAAGACTCCTCTAATGGACATATTTTGGGTGAAGGCATTTTCAGTAATGGATTGTACTTATTTCAATCTAGCTTGCACTCTTCTTCTTCTTTGACAGCTGCTGTCATCAGTCCTACCATGTGGCATCATAGATTAGGACACTTATCTCCTTCAAAATTATCTCTTATTTTTCCACATTTCCACAAAAGTTCTGTGTCTACTCTGTCACCATGTGATGTGTGTCATTACTCAAAACAGAAGAAACTTCCTTTTCCAATTTCTAATTCAGTTTCTCCTTGTTTGTTTCATCTCATACACTGTGACACCTGGGGTCCTTATAGGGTGATGTCACATGGAGGTTACAAGTACTTCCTTACTATTGTGGATGATTTTAGCAGAACTACTTGGATTTTTCTTATGAAATCAAAGTCTGAGGTTGCACATTTTATTCCAGCTTTCTATAAACTCATTCATACTCAGTTTGGAGTTGGTATCAAAATTATTAGGAGTGATAATGCTCCTGAATATGACTTACATGACTTTTATGCTTCACATGGCATTATTCATCAACACTCATGTGTTGAAACTCCACAACAAAATTCTGTTGTGGAAAGAAAACATCAACATTTGTTAAATGTTGCTAGATCTCTCAAATTCCAATCTAGCATTCCTTTGACTCTTTGGGGGGAGTGTTTACTCACTTCAGCTTACTTGATCAACAGAACTCCTTCCACAATACTTCAAAATAAGAGTCCTTATGAACTCTTATACAAGAAACCACCTGATTATGATCATCTCAAGGTGTTTGGGTGTCTTTGTTATGCTTCAACTCTTTTGCAAGGGAGAAACAAGTTTTCCCCTTGAGCTTCAAAATGTGTCTTTTTGGGATACCCATTTGGGATTAAAGGGTACAAGTTATATGATTTGGACACACATAATATCATTATTAGCATAAATGTGGTCTTTTATGAGACTGTATTTCCTTTTTCTACTCAATCAGTGCCTGTTTCCATGCCTTCTTTACCTATTTCTGTGCCTGATTGTGGTGATCCTTCTCCTTCTTCACCTGTTTCTATTTCTGCATCATCTCCACCTATCTCAAATAATGATGTTTCTACAGTTGCTCATGAGACTGATGAAAATGTTGTTGGTCCTGTTTCTGATACTCATGCAAATGTTAGACACTCCACTAGACCTAGAAAAATGCCATCTTATTTGCAGGATTATCAGCTTTCCTGCAAGCCAAGTCATCATGTTTCTAGTACTTCTCATGACCTTGGAGATTATTTGACTTATGAGAACTTGCCTTCTCAGCATAGAGCATTTCTTAGTGCTGTTTCTGCAGTTCAAGAGCCTCACTCTTATTCAGAATCAGTCAAATCTTCAAAATGGCAAGATGCCATGAATCAAGAGTTAACTGCACTTACTGAAAATCATACATGGGACTTTGTTTCTTTACCTCCAGGACATCAACCTATAGGTTACAAATGGGTTTATAAGATCAAACATCACTCAGATGGATCTATTGAGAGGTATAAGGCCAGGTTAGTAGCTAAGGGCTACACACAGACAGAGGGGCTTGATTATTTTGATACCTTCTCTCCTGTTGCCAAATTAGCAACTCTCAAATGTGTTTTAGCTGCTGCTGCTGTTCATAACTGGCATCTATTGCAGCTGGACATCAATAATGCTTTTCTTAATGGTGATTTGCATGAAGATGTCTTCATGATTGTACCTCCTGGTGTTACTCCTCCTTCTCCTAATGTTGTGTGCAAATTGAATAAATCTCTTTATGGACTCAAGCAAGCTAGCAGGCAGTGGTTTGAAAAGTTCTCATCTACCTTGGTTTCTCTGGGTTTCACACAATCCAAGGCAGACACTTTGTTTACTTATCAGCAGAAGCATCAATTTGCACTTCTTTTAGTCTATGTGGATGATATTGTATTAGGAGGTCCTGATATGGAGATCTTGCATCTCTTGAAGGATCAGCTTACACTTCATTTTCAGCTCAAGGATTTGGGTAATATTCATTTCTTTTTGGGATTTGAGATTTCAAGAACAGATGCTGGCATCACTTTGTGTCAGAGAAAATTCACTTTGGACATTCTCACTGACACAGGCTTCCTGGGTGCCAAACCTTCTCTTATTCCTATGGATTCTAATTGCAAGCTCAGTGCTCTTTCTGGGAGTTATTAGACACAGAAGTTGTCACTTCTTACAGAAGACTTATTGGCAGATTATTGTATCTCTGTAATTCCAGGCCTGATATCACTTATACAGTGCATAGACTTAGCCAATATGTTGCTGCACCTAGAGTTCCTCATTTGGAAGCTGCTCACAAAGTGCTGAGATATTTGAAGACTACTCCTGGTCAGGGTTTTTTCTTTGCTAAAATTTCTTCTTTGCATCTTAAAGCTTTTGCAGATAGTGATTGGGCTGGTTGTCCAGATACTAGGAGATCTACAACTGGTTTCTTGGTGTATCTTGGTGATTCTCTTGTCTCCTGGAAATCTAAGAAGCAAGACATTGTCTCCAAGAGTTCTGCTGAGGCAGAATATAGGAGCATGGCATCTACTTCATGTGAAATTTTGTGGATTCAATACATTCTTGGAGATTTACTAGTTTCCTCTTCTGTGGTGCCTACATTGTTCTGTGATAGTAAGTCTGCACTTCACATAGCCACCAATCCTGTTTTCCATGACAGGACCAAACATATTGAGGTAGATTGTCATCTTCTCAGGGATAAAGTTGTTGCAGGGCAGCTGAAGCTTCTTCATGTTCCATCCAAGCATCAGCTTGCTGACATTCTTACCAAGCCTCTGGCTGCTGCTCCATTTCATTTTATTTTAGTTAAGTTGGGAGTAAACAACATTTACTCTCCAACTTAAGGGGGGCTATTGGATAATGGGGTCTTTTTGTCTTTTATTCAAACTTTGGGTTATATGCTTTTATGTAATTTAGGTAAACTAGTGGGGTGAGAATGTTATTTTCTGTTCTTGGATTATATAGGCCTTTGTGTAAACAGTTGAAGATGACTCTTCATTTTCGGTGAATTGATCCAGAAACTTTTCCCTCCATTTGTTTCTCTGCATAATTTTGATATGTTCCATCTGTTTGTGTTAGTCCTAGGGGTGGTTTCTCGTAATGTCCAAACCTCAGGGTAGTAGGCTGGTAAATGCCCATAGCCCAGGGGTGGTGTGTGTTAATTATTCAAAAATATTTCGTAAAGCTATAACATTAATGACAAAAAAAATCGTATTTCACCAAAAAAAACTCAAATTATTAGAAACTCGCATCCGTAACTAGTGATTAGCAGTTTCATGTACCTCAATAACGAAGTATAATTTTCTTATTTAGCGGATGGTTTGTTTTAATTTAGGAGTTTGGTTGTGGCACTACTTCATATCATAGAATGTAAGGGCCAATTCGGTAATGTTGTGGCGGTGTTGGAAGCTACTGTGTGAGAATTGTTGTGGAAAAGCTGCTATGAATTTTAGATAAAATGTGTTAAGTAAATATTACAAGAAACTTGTAGCAATTTCATGTTTGGTAAAATAAATTTTGAACCTGCTGTGACAGAGTAAAATGAAAAAAAAATATTATATGTATAAGTTCGGTAAAGATAAATATTGCATATTTTCAAAATTTTATGGTTAAAATCGGTTTAAAAAAAAATTAATCAAAAATAGGTTCCGGAAAAAAAACATCTCGTCCTTTGGTTCCTGAAAGTTGTTGTGGGACAGCAGAAATTGTAACACCCTGAAATTTCTATAGGGGTCAAATGGTTATAAGATAAATTTTGAATAAGTGGTGTGAATTTCTTATTCAATAGTGCTTGCTGACATTTGTTCAACAAGAGATGTCTAGAATGTGATCAATTGGGGGTAAATATGCATATATTAGAAATTGGCGGTACGAATCAAATGTCTCGAGATCATGACATAGTGCCATATTCTGAGGTTTATGATCCAGAACTTGACACATGGGAAGCAGTGTTCGGGGGTGGTGGTCGCATGATGCCGCTTGTGTCCCCAGACCGTGTTGTGTTCATGGACCGATATGGAACCAAAAACATTCTCGTTCGCACTAATTGCAGTGATAGTTTCTACATGTATAACACATCTGCCAACTCATTCACCCTGCGAGGGGAACGTGTTCCCTTCAACTACTGGGGCGAAGCTGGTGTAACAGTTGATAATATTCTTTACATTTACCATGAAGGTGATATCATGGCTTAAGATTTAATCAATGGTGAATGGTTTCATGACCCTGTTCATGGCTTAAGTGAAGGAACCGAGCTTCCTATTTAAGATTGTTCTCGGAGCCCTTTTCTGCTTCACATTGGCAAAGGAAGGCTATGCATAATTTATGATAATTATGTGGATATCACTAAGGTTCACCAAGACTTGATACTTACTTGCTCAATTGTAAGGGTGATTCGGCGGCGGACATAAAGTGAAAAAGCTACCCTCCATGCATCTTTGGAGTCACTTAGACGCTACTTCGTCCCTGCAAGTCAGTTGGCGGACTGCCTCGTTCTCTAGGTCATAGTTATTGAGCCGCGATTCAGATCATGGATCGAAATTCACCTTTATGAATCGTGAATCGAATCGAATAGTGAATCATAATCATTCTACTTGCAGTGTTTTTATGTTGATATAATAAAATGTTGGAATTTTATATGAATAGAAAAAACGACAGAAATCTTAGACATAAATTATGTGGCAATCACCATATCATCATCATCTCCAAATTCAAGTTTACAGCTGTAAAGGATTAACTCATAATATCTTATAATAAGAATATCTAATTTTCCAAGCACCTCTTGCCCTGATTAACAAATCAACTAACCTATTTAAAGAAAAAACAAAAACAAATCAACTAACCGGTTTTCTTATTTTGGAGCGTCTAATCGTTCTTCATATAATAAAGGAGATGCGTTTGTGTTTATTTTGAAGCATTTGTGTTTGTGTTCTTCATAAAATAAAGGTAATCGGTTGTGGGACAAGCTAAAATTTATTATTTGGAAAGGGCTGAGAAGTCTGCAATTTTTAAGAAGATTGCCGACTGTTTTTGGTCGTTTTGGATGGTAGATGTGGCGGTGGCTATGGTCATTGGGGTTGCCGTTTCTGGGTTCAGTTCGATCAATTGGAGGATGGTGCTGTGGTGGAGTCAGTTGTAGGCGTGTAATGTATTTTGGTTCGGGTCAGAGCAATTTGTCCGGGGTGTTGTTGGTGGTGGAAGGCTGGAAGCCATTGCAGTGGTGGTGGTGGGGTGGTGGCGTAGAAGGGTTAGACGACTCATGTGAGATTGGCGGAGAAGGGTCAATCCATCACTGCAGTAACACCAGGATACAAAGGAGGAGGTTTTTTTTTTTGAGGGAACCTACCTTTATGGTAGGGCGGCATAAACCCCGCACATATTAAATAAAATTGGGCTTCCAACCCATAAAACAAGTGAGGGGACATAAACCTTACCCACTAATTTAACAAACCAATACGCAGCAGGCCCAAAAGACATAAAAATAAAATTCAAAGAAGAAACAAACAAACAAGCTTAAAATAAAAGACAAAAAGAAAAGATCCAAACACGTCTTAATGGTTCGGGACTCTCTAGTTTCTTCCGTATCTGGTCCATCTTCAATGTAATTCTCTAGAACACTTTGTAGATAGGTGGGGGATGAACCGTGTAAACTCTTGCATCTTCAGCTTCCAAACCACTCGTAGCCATCAAATGCGCCGCTTGGTTGCCAGATCTCCTTATGTATACAAGCTTATCCTTTTTTTGCTCCGTGATGAGGTAACGAAGTTCTGCCAAAATGTCGTTCCATTCATTAAACCACATCTGAGAGATGTTCATCCTCTACCAAACATTCAAAGAGTCTATCTCAAAGATCTTAGATTCAGCAAAAGTTCCCAGATCTCGAATCATTCTAGTTGTTTCCAATAAATCCCTCGATTCACCGAGATTAGAGTCCGTGCTAGTGGAATAGGGATTGATATCGCCATCAAGAAATCCCCTTTGTGATTTCTGCAAATCGATCATGCACAATCTCTTCGGTTCATGCAAGAAGAGGCGACATCTACATTAATTTTGATTGATCTATCTAGAGGAGGAGTCCAAATTTCTGGTAAGCTTCTCCGATCTTGATCTCTTTGGATATCATCACAACGCACCCAGTCATTGAGCATATAATCTACCCAGTTGAGAACATGTTTCTGATTCTGCTCTTTGTGTTAAAAAAACTTTCAGGTTACGAGATCTCCATATAATTCAAAGACATCCACAAAAATTACCTGGCTGCTCTCATTATTTTGAAGAAGGTTAGTACTAATCCCGTGTCTCATACTCGAAAAAATACCTGATAAGTCTAGAACAGACCTATAATGGTTCCAAACGAATTTGAAGTAGTCACAATCTCTGAAAAAATGGTGTTGTGATTCTGCAGGATAACCACACATGGGACAAGCAGGATCCAATTGAATACCGCGATGATGGAAATTATCTTTAACATGTAAGTAATTTGAGCACAACCTCCAAAGGAAGAGTTTAATCCTTTGAGGAACTGGTAAGCACCAAATACGCCTAGAATCTTCTTGGCTTACCCCTGAACTGGATTCTCCTGTAGATCTTGAATTAGTCATCGAATCTTTCAACTGAAAAGTCCTATGATAGCCTGTCTTCACAGAGTAGTCACCATTCAATGTAAAACTCCAACACAGGCCATCTTGAGTACTTCTAGGATTAATTGGAGTGTGGATAATATCTTCAAAATAATCATGATCGAAATGGGTGGAGATGAGATCATAATTCCAATTTCTACTTTGAGTAATCAAAGTACTAACTGTGGAACTAATTGGAAGTGTAGGAAAGCTATAAACCCTTCTTCCACCTTTATCCATAATCCACTTATCTCTGTAGATGAGAATTTGGTCTCCACTGCCAAGAGTAAGTCTGCATCCTTCTTTCAAAATAAATTTAGTCTTATGGAAACTTCTCCAAATACAGGAAGGAGAACATCCAACCTCTGCATGAAGGATAGAGTTATCCTTGAAATATTTAGACTTGAGTACATTAGACACCAGAAGGTTTGGATTGTGAAGAATCCTCCAAACTTGTTTGGCCAAGATAAAGATTTTAAATGATTCCATATCTGATACGAGATAGGATATTAGTATTCTTTAGTTATTTAATTAGTAGTCAGTTTGTTAGTTTACTCATTTAATTAGTTTAATTTGATATTTATTTATTTAATTAGTAGATCGGGCCGAGTCCATTAGGTCAAGCTATCTAGCTAGGGTTAGGAGTTTATCAATTTAAGCAGTGTACTAGTTTTTTATTAATCAGTCAATAATGAAGAAGTATTTTTCTGAATCCTACTCTCTCTTTTGTCTATCTCTACCTTTCCGTCTAAATTCTTCAGTTCTTCTCCTCTAAATCTGTCCAATTCTTCTTTTTTGAGAAAATTAACTTAGAGGCCCAATCTTGATAAAGAGAAGAATTGGACAGATTTAGAGGAGAAGAACTGAAGAATTTAGACAGAAAGACAGAGATAGACAAAAGAGAGAGCACGATTCAGAAAAATACTTCTTCATTATTGACTGATTAATAAAAAACTAGTACACTGCTTAAATAGATAAACTCCTAACCCTAGCTAGATAGCTTGACCTAATGGGCTCGGTCCGATCTACTAATTAAATAAATAAATATCAAATTAAACTAATTAATGAATAAACTAACAAACTGGCTATTAATTAAATAACTTAATAATACTAATATCCTATCCCATATCATTTTGCATATCCAAGAGCAATGAAAATATATTTTGTATCCAAGGTAAGAGCACAAAAGTTATAGTTTACTCCACATTAGAAGTTGCATGGATGGAAGACATCTTAGAAGTCATATTAACACTTTACTGATAAACGAAGATGGGTTTTTCCAGAAAACCCTAATTGAGAGAAAACGCATAATCAAAGAAGATATGAACCTAATCCATTCCTCTCTCTAAAAGGCTTAAATACAAGGCATACCATTCTCAAAAAAAAAAATACAAGGCATACAACGGTCTCATTCAAGACTGTTGGATTGAAGACATGAGGCAAAGTAACATGATGAGGACCTAAACTGTAACATGTCTCATAAGAGACCTTATAAAAAATTGTATAGTTGCAAAATGTTTAGATAAATGACATAGAGACCTCAAAATTTAACATCTCTTTGACAACACCTTGTTTGACTTGCCTAGACATTTGAGTTCTTTGACTTGGACTATTGACACTTTGGCTTGAGTTATTCGAATTTCTTGGTTGATACCCTCCCTCAAGTTCATGGTAGAGGATGCACCGTGAGCTTGTTCTTGTTCTCCTGAAAAAATTCTTATGGGAAGGCATTTGGTGAAAACATCTGCTATCTGTACTGGAAAAATAAAAGAAATAGTGAGTTTTTTTTTATTGAAACATTTTCTCTGACATAGTGATAGTTTAATTCTACATGCTTTGTTCTATGACACAAACTCTTACGTGCTATACGCAAGTGGACGGTCAATGTAACAAATTGAGTAATCAGCCTGAAACTGAGCTCCATATCTTTGTGTCTTGTCACATGGCTCTGAGAGTTTGGAATAGGGCTCCTCTTCCTCCCTTTTGCAAGCCTTCGGGTCATACTCACTTGCAGACTTGGCTTCTAAAATGGATAAGGAAGAAGAAAGATTTAACTAAAACTAGTAATTGGCACTGGATTCCTGCAATTTTCTGGATTCTTTGGATTACCAGAAACAAACGGTTATTTGAAGACTACAGGCCCCAGGAGACACAAATTCTCACGCAAGCTGAGGCCTTGGCAAACTGCATTCTTGCTACCTTGACTAATTAGCTCTTGTCTCTTTATCTCTTGTAGCTGTTTCTGAAAAATGGGTTGAGGTTGCAGTTCTCCCAGGTGCTTCTAACTGGATACCAGGTCATGCTCAATCTTCTTCATCAGCTGCAATAGTCCCTGTTTCTGGTGCCTCCCCTCTTGCTGTTTTGCCTCCGGAGTTTGGACAAAGCTCAGCTGGATTTTCAGGCTCAGACCCTAAGACAACTGCCTCATTCATCCCACTGGAAAGCTCTTCTGCTGCAGCGTCCAATGATGCCATTGAAGCTTATGCTGATCACACCTCATTGCCCCCTATTCCTGGAAATGAGCTCATGTCAGCCATCATACCCTTCATTGATGGTTAATCTCTCAAGATTTTAGGGAAGCCTCAGAGGTCTGCTGGAAATGCTTTTGTCCTAAGTGGTGGCATTCTAGGTTCTATGTTCCCTTTTGCAAGTTTGTTATCTTTGAATCTTTTGTTTGAACGCTATGTATTTGGTTTGGGATGCTTTTCTTTTGCTTGTGCTCAACTTGTCTGGATCATTGAGCACTTAGTGCATTTAGCTTGTTTAGTTAGTGGTTTTAATTGTTTAGCTAGCTTGGTTTATCTAGGAGGTTGGCTAGCTACATTCGCTGCATTAGTCGTATGGCTTGTATGGCTTGTGATCTTGTCATGTAACTTTTTCTTATTAATGAAGTTCTCCATATTTCCGCAAAAAAACAAAGAAACTCTAATTGTCGTTCCCAGAGAGACAGATATAGGGTTATCGTTTAATCAGAAACTATGGTTTAAGAGTGAAAACATAAAAAGTAAAATGAGAAGTATTGGTTTGAGTTGATGCTACTAAGCTACGTCCTGAAAGTAAATAACTGAACTTAAAGTCTTTTTGTTAAGATTTATGATAATATTGTGTGTTTGTAGAAATCTGATTGAGGGACTTGGCCGTCTCATGATCCCTTAAGGTCGTTAAGGATTCCCGATTCTTATGAATACGCGAGTCTGATATTTTTCTATGCCACGCAATATGTTTGTGTAATCTCCTATCGGTTACATACACTGTTTTTCAGTCTGCAAGTTTTCGGGTCCTCTCGATCCACCTACATCTGCATATCCATTCTAAGTATGTTAAGGTCCTGAGATCTCCTTTCGGTCTCACTCAGTTTTCTACAACAATCGATCTAAACGCTCATGCTATTCTTAACAGACGTCGCATCTCGGTACATGATGTCATACGGGAATAAATTTCGTCTTTTTCTTCCTGCCCTAAACTGACTGCTCTCACGCACTAGGTTAGGTCTATAATACTCATGGTTCACTCCGCTCGTACATAGAATGAAAATCAAAGACAGAAAAACTAGATAGAAACCGAATTATTTTAAGATCTAATTCACAAATTCACAACATAAATCCAGAAGGCTTAAACCGAAACTCTGGGTTCACAGCGGAACCTAGGTAAACAATTTAGCTACTAAAAGTAACCATAACGACAATACTGCTTTTCAAAAACTAGAGAGAGGAGAGAAAAGATTCAAATGATAATCTCGAAATCTCGTGACTATTCAGCTCTAAAGTTGCCTTCAATAGTGTGTCTGTGATGCTGGAGCAACTGGATATAAATACTGCTCAACTCTGCCCGAAACTGGATATAAATCTGAATCTGGTCATGAGAAAAATGCTGAGTGAATTTGGACGGCAAAATGAACTTGACTCCAAAAACCAGCCCTAGTGGCAAAATTACCAAAATAGCCCTATCTAAAAAACGGCCCCCAAAATCGACATGTCAATGCCTGAACATAAAATGACTTCCCTAACCTCCGAACGTCCAAACCTGATACCCACGCTTGGTCGTGGGTCGATTTTCGCCCGGACTCTGTTTAGCCTTATAGTCTGTTTTGAGAAAGGTCTTAACAACTACATTATTCTTCTACTGATCTCACCCCGAAATTCCAAGTATAACTCTAGATATTATCAACTGAGTGTAGCTCAGTCATTTCATTATTCATTTTCTCTCTAGCCTTTACTTTTTCTGTTCTGCTTTCCTTTGTTCCGGCCTCGATCAAACCCTATCCCCAAAATTATGCACGTTTCTCAATGTAATCCTCGTTCAATCTCGGTCTGCATCCCAATGCAATCCTAATCCCGTTCCTGTAAAGACAATATGAACGAACCCACGATCATATCATCATATCCATATATATATATATATATATATATATATATATATATATATAAGGAAATACTCAAAATCATGATAATAGCTCAAATGCACGTTGTGTACATTCGAGACTATTAGTGCTAAAATTAGCTCACAAGAAAACTCGGCAGTTTTAACTCAATTAAGCTCAACTCGTACTCTTTTTTGGGAGTTATCATTCTATCATGTAAAATTGGATTGACTGTCGTAGAAATGGCTGAATTATTTTCACGATAAGAGATATGTGCATAAGGAAGAATAATTCCTAGACCTCTAAACAACATCTTAAACCAAGAAAATTTAGTTGCAGAAGTGGCTAGTGCCTTGCATTCTGCATTTGTTGAAGATTTGACAATAGTAGGTTGCTTCTTAGCACCCCCGTGTACTGGATCTTCACCAATGTAGATAACAAATTCAGGATTATTTCTTCTATCAGTTGGATTACCAGCCCAATCCACATCAGAATACGCTTCAATATTGGTAGTTGTACTAATGCAAAGAAATTCATGTGTGTTAGTGCCTTGTAGATATCTCAGAATTCTTTTGGAACCTATTAAATGTGCAGTACTAGGTTGAAGCATAAATTAGCATAAGTGATTTATTACAAATGCAACGCCAGGCTTGCTAAATGTCAAGAGATGGAGTGCACCTAACTGTTTCCTAAAAGGTGTTGCATCAGTTAAAACTTGTCCATCATTTACATTATCTTTTACTCCAGGAAACAAAGTTGTAGGAATGGCTTACAGTGTTGCGTATTGAATATGGTAAGGAGATCAAGAATGTGCAGTCTTTTTTATCACCAAGCCAAAAAGTAAGATAGGGGACCAAGATTGGTCGTGTCAATTTCAGAGTGAATTTTACTCACTAAATTGTTTATGTAAGAATAATCATTGCTAGAAAAATTATATCATCAACATATAGCAGAAGCATTATCACATATTTTAAGAAGGCCTAAGAGACATGGAGGAATCAAGATAAGAAGCAAGAAAACCCAAAGATAGCAGATAGGCGGTAAATCTTTCAAACCAAGTTGTATAGTTGTTTGAGGCTATAAATTGACTTATGTAGTTTGCATACATAATTTTGCAATAGAGGATCTACAAATGCTGAAGTTGTTACATATAAACAGATCCTTTAAGAGTACCGGGAAGAAAAGCATTTTTCACATCCAGTTGTTGTAAAACCCAATTGAAGTGGCAGCAAGAGCAAGTATAGTTCTGACAGGATCATGTATAAAAACTGGACTGAATGTTTCATCAAAATCAATTCCAGAAGCTTTGTGAAAGTGTTTCTTCGGTAGCCTAGTTTTATACCTAGATCAATTGAGATTATGTTTAGTTCTGTAGACCCATTTATTTCCCATCATATTCGCATGCAAAGGGGGTTTTATAAGAGTTCATGTATTGTAATTTTTGAGACTTAAAAACTCATCAGCCATAGATGTTGCCACTATGATTATTTATTTACCTCAATGAAACAAGTAGGGCCAGTGGATAAAATAAAAGAGTTGGATATACCAGACTCGACAATAAATCCAGATACTTTCTTCTAAACTATTCCAGACTTGCTTCTAGTTTGCATTGAGTGCCCAAAAGTGGGTGGCAGTACATATGTTTCTTTTGGTTCCACGCGAGTACTAGGAGGTTGAAAGTGATCAAAAATATTAGCAGCATCATGTTTAGGTATTGCATTTCAGTGACTAGGTGGTCGCAGCCCAGAATGAGGTTTCTTATGACCTCTTAAACTTATGGAGCATGTAGAGCAGCACTGGTAGCATTAATTGAATTTGAAACTAGTACAAAGACGAATTCGGTTTAATTACATTTTGATTGAACATGAGACAATTGTGAAGAATAGCAGATTGTTTAGAGTATGCAAAAACATTTTCATCAAAGACAGCACCTCTACTAACATGGAATCTTTGACTTGTCTTGTCAAAGAAAATGTAACCTTTGAAGTTTAAGGCATAGCCCAAAAACACACAGTTTAATTTCAGCATTTTACTTTGAAGAATGTATGGTCTTAGATAAGGTAGCATGCACCGAAAAACTTTAAGCATAGGGTCCGTTTGGAAAACTAGTTTTTTTTGGTTTTTGTGGAAAAACCAATAGTTGTTTATAAGTGTTTGTTTAAGTTGGTTTTTAAACCAGTTTTTAAAACAGTTTTTTTCCAGTTTTGCCATGAAGAAAAAAACCAAGATTTGGAGGTTTTTGTCCAGTTTATTTTTTAGTTTCTGTCATGACTAAAATGCCCTCACACAATTTTCATAATTACAAAGCTACCCATATGTCACTTATTTGTATTTGTTGTCTTCCCATCTTTTTTTTTTTATATTCTGAAGTTATATATTAATAAATTAGGAACCATAATTGGAGGATTAACAAACCCTCCATTACAAATAGTTTGTTGGATTAAAACTTTGAAATTTTAAAATGTACACTACTTAAGACAAAATTTTCTCTAATCCAGATAGCAGGAAAATGACCAGGGGCATTCTCTCCAAACAAAACTTCCTACACTTGGTGGTATCAACCACTATTGATAGCCTCAATTCTTACTTTTCTACTCCACTGAGAGCCTTAGAAATGCCTCTGCATTCTTTCACGAAAATTTGGTTCTCACACACATCTCATAGGCTTCCAATTGTTATTGTTGCTGAGCTTCACTGCCAATTCTCAATAGCTACCAATTATCCATTCTCTAAATCTTCACTCCAACTCACACCTTCAAGGGTCAAGTTACTACCCAACTTGTGACATCTATCTTTTAAAATGTAGTCTATTTTTTCATTTGTGAATCTAAAAAATAAATACATATAGAGGGTAGATTTGTCAATTAACATACTGGATTTTGTGTAAAAATCACTACCAAACACATTTTTTCAATTTTTGATCTGGTTTAAAAACCATCACCAAACACAATGGTTTATACAAAATATGAGAGAAAAATCACAAACTTTCCACCACAATCTAAAAACCAGTTTTTCCACCAAAAACCATTCTACCAAACTCACCCATATTGTAATCATGAATAACACCGAATAACATTCTAATAGGAGATTTGTTTTGAGTGTTGATGCTAGGCATTCTATTTATAAGGTAAACAACAAATTGAAATGCATGAAACTTAAAGTATCAAGCAAATATGCTTGTTGTATTTAAGTGATAGCAGCTTCTACTATATGTATATGCTTTCTTTCAGCAATTCCAATTTGATGTGGGGTATGATGATTTATACTACTTGTAGTTTAGATTTGTTGACATAAAAAGAATATATACTCACCCCCACCATCAGATCTAAGTATTATCATAAATTTTCCAAGAAAATTCTCAATTTGCAGATTGAACATTGGAAATGCATGAAACACTTCAAATTTATGATGTCAAGGAAAGATTCATGTATACCTAGAGAAATCATTTACAAAAAGCACATATAATTTATAACCATGATATGATTTGGTTGAAGCATGACCCCAAAACATCAAAGTGAAACAAATGTAAATGTGCAAAGACAGAACTAGTAAATCTTTGATAAGGTAATTCATACATTTTTCCTTGAAGACAAAATTGACATACAAAACCGGAATAACAGGTATCGAAAGTATTCAAACAAGATTTAGACAAAACTTTGGACACAATTTCATCAATATAGTGACCAAGTCTATCATGTCATAGAGGGCATCTCACTGTTCTACCGATAAAGGCTATAGGAGACGCAGGAAAAGATTGAGTATGAATTGGATATAAAACTTTCTCACCCTGGCGTTGGTAGATGAACTTGCGAGTCTGACTTGTCCAAGATACAAAATTGATCAACATCAAACACAAAGAAGCTATCATGTCGTTTACATAATTTATGCACATACAAAAGATTGTAAAAATACTGGGAACATGCAAGGTTTCTGAAAGAGAAAAGAACGAGTAGGACTTGAGAGAAGATCGGTATGATGAGCAACTGGGACATTGTTACCATTGCCTACAACTACTTGATCAGCAAGAGTTAAGTTCCCCTATCATGAGTGATATGATTGGTAGCTCCAGAATCAGTCTACTAATAATTAGAGTAGGGAGGAGAAGCTTGAGTAGTAGCACCCATATCGGATAAATTTTCAGGTGATTATCTACCTTGGTATGCATAGTTCATTCTATACCACCAATCCAAGGCAGAGTGATAGTCAAACAAATGATCAACGACTCATTTTGAACGCTTAATTTGATCATACATATTTTGATAGATTTTTATTAGTGATGTATCGAAACGATTACACTACCAGAAAAATGGTCTTTAGCCACGCTAAATTTAGCCACGGATAATTTATGTGGCAAAAATTAATATTAACCACGGTAATTAGCTGTGGTTATTTTATTTTATCACAGCCATGGTAATGAGAAAAAAACTGTGGCAAAGTTATGCTTTAACCACGGTAATTGGTATTCCCGTTGTAATCTGAACACATAATCAAATTCGCCACGGTTAATAGATGTGGCCATTGGTCTTATTTTCCAAAAATGCCCTCGTGCCAAAAATTTCGTACGCCAAAAAAGGGGCACTGGGCGGTTCATTAACAAAAAGTTTCAGCTTATTCTCACCCAGAGCCCTCGTCCCCTCTCCTTCATTCTGCTATTCTCATCGATCGATCCAGGCGAAGTGTAACGGTTTCAATCAATAGACGCAGAGGGAATCGTTGCTGAACCAAACATCAATCGATCCAGGTTCTCTTCTTTCCGTCAGCGTCGTTCCATCACCGCCGCTACCGCTCGCAAGGATGAACTAGCTCTTCCAGACTTCTGTCATCGCCTTCCCTAATAATCGCTGGATACTAAGGCTCTAGACTTCTAGGTATGGCTCCGCTCAAACCCTCCCTTCCAGCCTCGTCTTATCCTTGTGTGAAACGAATGATTTTTGCGAAAGTTGTTGATCGTAGTTGATTTATGTTGCCCAGTTCTTGTTTGACGGTTTCCCACTCAGTTGTTATATACCCATTAGCATTGCACATCAAATCTGATAATCGTCTTCTTCACTCTTGCCTCCTCTTCTGTCTCTCTCCCTCCCTCTCTCATATCTGTAATTGGTGCTTTTTTAGGGTTTATGATAGGTAGCAATTGCCAATTTTTGGATCCTCATTTGGATTGCTTTTCTGGATGTTCAGGGACAAAGCAATAGAATCTACAATCTCGGGCTTGGAACTCTAATTGTGTAAGTGTGCGCACTCTCTCCTTGTGCTCATCTCAGAGCTTATATGAGGGAAATTGATATCATGTTCATGTAGACAAGAATATAGGGTTCTAAAGAACTCTAATGTTTCCACTGCTTTTATTGAGTGCTCTAGAACTTCCTTAACATTTTCAATGCCCAACTCTGACTTCCATTACTGGTTTTGCAGAGTCTATGCGTTCTTGACGGAGTTCATGGAAACATCGATCTGCTTAAGTTGAGAATGTGGTGCTTGAAGCACATCATCAACACAACTATAGAGCTCTTCAAGGCCGCTTAATCTTTGACTGATTGAGGGCAATGAAGAAGAAGGAGAGGTTGATTCAGAAGACTTTAACATACACAATTGCTCATCAAATTGATGGATGAGAGAATGATGGTAAGAAGCCATTTTTTTCTTTGGAATTGTTGATGGTGGTTTTACTTCTCTTTGCGTTGGCTCAATTTATATCAAGACGGTTAGTTGTAGGAAACATAACAAATGTCAGGTAACATGATTATGTCTTGGATGTGATGAGTTTTCTAGGCGATGTTCGTGGACTGTCCCCTAACCACCATGCTTCAAATTTAATTATGACTCCTCTAATTAAATTGGAATAGCAAAAGCTTGTAAAGTTTAGGGAATTGAAGTTACACAGTCTAGAAGCAACAAATAACGTTGATGCTATTTGCTTGAAAGATTTTTTTTTTTTTTCTGTATCAGAGAACAAAAGGTTATCTGCAGTTCATGTTGTGCTTTTCCCATGATGTCTCAAAATTCTTGTTATATCTGATCCAAGATCGAAAACACGCTTAAAACTGACGCTAGAAAAGACATTGATTTCCATCTAAAACAGAACCCTCTTACAATTTACAACCAATGTTTTACACTTCTAATGTCTCTCTACAGGTTCTAATCCAGGTGGAATTGCTACTAAAGTGGTAAACTTTAGAAAAGTTGGGTTTGAACCTTTCATTGAAGAGGTCTGTCTTGGTCATCAATACACTGTAAATGAGTAATCCACTTGTATTAATTGGTGAAATAGACCGATGGCTGAAGTAAATATTATCTTTTTTTTGGAAGGGATCAAGCCCTTGATGGCTTTCACGATATTAATACATTATTCCACATAGGCAAGGATTGCTGAGTGTGGTAAATCCATCTCATGCATCCAACTTACCTTGCTGTCTTCTATATTTGAAATCACAGATTCTACTACATAATTATCTATTACTTGGACAGGTGGGGGATCATTTGAGTCTTTCTATAAAGAGAACTCAATGGAGTAAAGAATAGGGCTGACTAACTGGTGGTAAAATGCGTTTATTTCTGCTGACCTCAATTTCCTCTAAGGGGAAGACTAGTACCGGAGGAAGCAGTAAGCACTATTCTGGTATTGAAGGTGAGTTTCAATTTATTCTTCTTTCAACTTGAATGCTCTCTGCTAAACTGTTTGTGTTCAAATGAACAGTTCAGTGACAGATAGTGCTTATTAAATTCATTTGATTTAAATATTTTCCATGTCTTTGATATTCATATTAGTATAGCGGATTTGCTTTTAGGCAGTTGCTTGGAAATGTTCTATACGAGCTTACACTCTAGGAGCTTTTTCTCGTTCGAATGACTCAAGGATAAGAAAACCTCAGAATCTCATGATGGAACAAAAAACTGTGTTTCTCGTTCTCTTTTTTTCCTGAATGTTGGTAACTGGGTTGATAATGGTGTGCTATGTTCCAATAAATGTGTATACTGTATATCTTAGTTTGTCAAACTCTTATTCTTATTCTGATTCTGAATCTGACCCACTCTCGTAAACCTGCCAGGTTAGTAAGGTTTATTTGATTAATCAGAATTTTCATTTGTCTATGTTGAGAAGTGTAATTTTAGTTTCTGCATATGTGCAGTTCCTGTATGTAAAGTTAGTCCTCATCAAATCCGTCTAGTTTATTTCATTTTTGAACTTGAAATTTAACCGTTCGCAGACATGTCTTGTTCCTAAATGTTGTTTGGAAAAAGGATATACATAAGCTTTGTATACTACATGTCTATGTTATATTGTTTGGGAAAACTTTTTCAGTCTGAGAATTTGAGTATTTTACTGACACTCACACATTCTCATAGAGAGGCTTTGCTACTGAAGATCCCAATCACTCTAAAGTTTCATCGTTTGAAAGTATGCGCTTGATCACTTGGTTGTGAAAACTTCCTCGTAGTTCCTAGTTATGCTAGCTGGTCATAGAGTAACCATACACAGGTTCCTAGTTTTCATAAAGCCTCCAAAATAGAATTGCTAAAAGTTGATATCAGGATCATCACTACTTAGAGGTTAATTAGATAGATAAGATCATACGGTTGTTCCCCAGGCAGCATCAGGTGGGGTGTTGAGGTCAGGATTTTGGAGAGCTTTACAGTTAGAGGAGAGTACATAGAGGCACTAATTTAGTGATCCATGTCTTAAGAAGGAAATCTGAAAACAAATCCTGCAAAGTTTTTCATGTCAGCAAATAAACTTACACAAGAAAGTTTCAGAAGCATCTCAAATGCATAGGTTTAAGACGTTTGTTGCATTTTGGTATATATAGTTGCTACTGTACTACCCAGAACCTACAAAAACCTCCCATGTGAAAACGAGTTTTCAAGAGTGAAAACCTGAACATCGAAAATATGTTTAAAAATAAGGGAAACCTAAAACAGTTCCAAACACCCTGAGACAATTCCAGGTCCACGAACAGATTACACATTGATTGCAACTCCATGATTGCTGCATATATGTGCATGACATACTATTTGTTACTTGTTTTTGCTATAAAATTGTCATTTAGCTTAATTATTGTCTGAGCAAGAGTGAGATTTAACATGTATCTCTTATATATGATTGCCTTTGTTTAACAGGAACTTGATGGGGTTTGATGACGCTGCGCTTAAGGCTTTGTTTAGAGAGAAAGCAAATGTCACGGATTTTAGTCTGTATGATGATGATGATGATGTTTTGAGAACTTGATTTTGTATATTTCAGTTTTATATGGATGTTTTGTGTAATGATGCGACTTTGAACATTTGACGAAAATTGATACTCTCTGAATGAATGTCCTAATTTTGTATAATTACGAGTCCGGTTATTTACATCGATCCATTGTGTGTATATCTGTTACAATTTTCTGTTTTGAAATTTCCAGAATTTGATTTTATGCATATATTAGTTCTCATATAGCAGTGGTTGTGACATTGAAAGTATCGATTAGCCACGGGAAATGATTGTTGCAAAACCAATCAAATCTGGCGCCAAAAGATTGATTTGCCACGGGTATCTACTGTGGCGCAAAGATATATTAGCCACAACCATTGAAAAATGCGTGGTTAATTGGGGGAGGCTAATTAGCCACGGGACTTACCGTGGCAAAACAATAGCCACGGCTGTTACCCGCGGCTAAAGTGAAAAACCACGCCCTTTTACACCACAGTCGATTACCGTGGCATCTCCCGTGGCTAAAACTTTTTGCCACGGGTATTGAAGTATTAGCCACATTAATTTCCCGTGGCAAAAGCCCATTTTTCTAGTAGTGTTACCTAGGTCCATAGTTTCTGAAACTGAGTTTGTGTCGTAAACGCTTAAACGAGCTCTCTTGAAATCGGACTCAAAGTCAGGTCAATGTCTTCGAAAAACTACTTTTTTGCTGAAAACAATCACTTTGAAGAACTAGATTTTTGTGGTACCATGAAGCAATCTGTGTGTGCGCACTACTCGATTACAAGATGGGGTATTCAATTTACTATTTTTACAAACTTTATTTCATTAGTTGGTCTGCAAATTCTTAAGCTCCAATTTTTGGCGATGGATTGATTATTTTTCCTTTTTGTTTGACATTTTTATGGATCCAATCCTTCATAAAATCATATATAAATTTGTTTTGAACAATAAAGTTGTAGCGCCTACATGGAGTTGAACCTGGTGCATGTCCTCAGAACATCATAACTAAAAATGTGACAAGAAAGCAATCCCAAGAGCAAGGAAAAATCTCTGGGTTGACATGTCCCTTAATTTCAGTAGAGAATGTTTTGACTCGAGAAACATATGTATGCAGAGGTTTTTCTGGTCTTTTAACAGTGGTTAGTTGGTTACCTTGTGCCCATGTGTTGGGAGGGATGGCTTGGCACATGGCTTTCCTATTCTACGGTGGTGAGTGGTGACCATCCTAGCTATTTGGGGATATCAAGTATTATTTATTTCAGGCTCTACCTAATACTATTATACTAGTACAACAATTATATAAGCATAATTATCTCTGTGAAGTCCACATTATTATCTCCTAATGGTGCTAAAAGACTAGTTTAGCATACCTTTTATTTCTCTAATTGACTATTCACCCCTAAAGTGATGCATCATTAATGTGTAATTGTCAATGGGGAGAGAGAGAATCACATGGGAGAGGGATCGAATCATAGAAGAGAAGAGAACTCTGCAAATACATTAATGGAGGATGGTGGTGGGTTTGGTGTGTGTAGTCAAGTGTATGTAATGGTGCAGCAATGAAAGAAGAAGCTACCTCATCTTCCCTTAGGCCTTTTGATTGGGTAGCGGATATGATAAGATCGGATATGACTTATCTTGAGATATGAGACGGAATATGTATGATATGGGATAAGACATGATATAATATGTTGTTTTATTTTGTTTGGGCGTTGTCGGATACGAGACAGGATAAGAATGAGGGTTCATGTGAAAATGATACATTGCCCTGCAATGTCATGAATTTGACCTCTTAATTGTTTATCTTCTAATTTGCGCTTAAAACACAATGTTTTTTTAACAAAGTGATACATACTTTCTTAAACATAATTAAATTAATGTCTCGTACGTTAATATTTATATTATTAATATATCTTGTAATTAGTTCATTAAAAAAAGGTGTACCAAATTTTTCAAGAACATATACACTAGTGTCCATCTTTTCCTTCAAGAAGAAATTCACTCATCAATTCTTGTCCTCCGAATGACCTGCTATAGTTGAAAGATCTCCATGGCGTGGTGAGAAATAGCGTACATCCAATTTGCTAAATCGTTGGGTATAAAATTCAGAATCGGGTAAGAAAGTAATGAACCCTAAATCATATCCCACCCAAGTCAAATACCACTACATCTCTACTACCTTGCTTCCTTCACCATAATCGAAATCACACCCACTACCAAAGTTTGAGCTCAAACCCAAGTTCTCAATTCACAAGAAACTTGTTGCTCCTTCTCTTTTGTTTTGTTTGTTTAATGAACTAATTATTACTAATTATAAAATATAACAACAAAGTAATAAATTAATGTATGAGCAGTTAATTTAATTATGTATGAGAAAGTAATCATTTTTTTTGTTTTTAATGAAATAGTTATTACTAATTACAAGATATAGTAATAAAATAAAATAAATAATGCATGAGTAGTTAATTTATTTATTTTTAGAATAGTAGTGAATTTATTTATTTTATTTTTTTTGAAAGAATTCATTGGATTAGAAGGCCTGGGCGCTGAAACGACACAGTTGATCATACAAAATAACATCTAAGGCCCAGTCAGGTAAGCTTTGGTACCAAGATTGGCTATCACCCAAGCCCATTAGCAAGCCCAACTGAGCAAATATATCTGCCGCGTGGTTCCATTTGCGGGTAATGTGAGAGACCACGTGTCCCATTGTGATCTCGAGAAGCCATTTACTTTTCTCTTTACTCCACTGGAATTTCGTTACATCTTCTAGCTCCTTCTCTGGTCTCTTCGTCTCTTTCATTTCTCTGGTTAGAGAGAGGGAATCGATCTCTAACCAGATCTGTTCCACCTTAAGTTCCGTCGCCAGTTTCAACCCCATCACTATGGCTTCTGCCTCCGCTGCTTTGGCCGAAATGGTGAATGGGATCCTCTTTGACCTACCGGCGATGAAGACTCTGAATCTATCTCTGATAATCACTCAGATCGTTGCCGTTCTCCATTGCGGTTTCCAGGTGGCATTGGTTTTGAGGACGAACTACCCATCCAACGGCGGTGAAGGAGCTGATACCGGTGGGTGTGGATAGATCTGAGCCGAGTTCAACCGATTCCTTCCATGCATGTGTTCTTCCACCTCCGACAGGTAATCTTCTGCATCATTCACTGTTTGGGTTGGGTTTGATTTCTTATTCTTGAAGATCATATTATTTTTAGCACCCCAAATATTGTAAATCAAGATACTCATTTTGATTTGTTCTTGCTTGGTAGCTCGGATGAAGGCTTGTGGGAACCATACCTCAAAAGGGCCGAAATTTGCCGGGCGAAAGTCTCACCGAGAAACTGTCTCCAACAGATCTTGGCAAAATCACAGAAGAGGAAAAGATGAATTTTCGTTTCTCTCCCTTTCTTACATAAGGCACAAAGATCATCTACTTTGACACCTCTGTAATTGACATTTTAGGTGATTGGGAGGCTGTTGTTAACAGCCCTCCAAATTGGATATAAAATCTTTTTTGGGACTTTCTGTTTCCAGAAGTTATTCCACCAATCACACTGTTGCTGCGAAATCCCACCAAAATTGCCCTTCCCTTTTAGCTCTTTCTGTTGAAGTAAGAGTTTGTTAGTTAATTTAATTATGTGTAAGAAAGTATTTAATTTTTTGTTTATACCATGTAACTTGATAATGTTGTTAACCCCCCACCACCCCACCACCACCAATTTGTTTCTAGGTAAAAAGAATGGGATAGAGATATGACAAGGGTTTGATATCCCCTCATATCCGCTACTCAAACACCGGATATGGGATGGAGAGGTTTTCATATCAAATCCTCCTCCCATATCCGCTACTAAGGGCCAGTTTGGGAATGCTTCTGCGGCCAGCACAGCTATTTTCTGACAGCAGAAGCAGTGTTAGTGCGTTTGGTAAAAATATTTTTTGCTTTTTCGTACACTTCTTGCTGTCCCATAACAGTTTTAAGGAAGCAAGGGGGGAGATTCCTTTTCAGAAAGTGTTTTTGATTAATTTATTTACAACCGATTTTAATCTTACAAGTGTTTTATCTTTACGAAATGACATGTGTCATATATTTTTGTCATTTTAACCTCTCACAGCAAGTTCACGTTTGATTTCACCAAACACAAAATTACTATATCAATATTTCACAACAGTTTTTATAATATTTACCAAACAACAATTTTATTTAGAATTCAAAGTAATTTTTCTAAAGTATTTTTCACATAGCAACTTCTAACACTGCCACAACATTCCCAAACTAGTCCTAAACATGGTCTTTATGAACTTTTGTAGGGAACTAGCATTTTCACTTTTCACACAAGAAACAAAACCCAGAAAAATTCCACTATTTCACAACACTCCACTATTTCTTTTAGCATTGCACTATTTCTTTTATTATTTTGACTTGAAATAATGTCGTAGCATGTACGTGCAAGTTATTCTTTCTCCTTTTCTTTTTTGCCACAACCATATAGCAAAGATTAGGACATCACTATTACAGTTCAGTCAGTGTGGTTGAAAAATTATACTTGCTTGCTCTGTTTCTCGTCTTGCTTCTTGTTTTGACTTTTTCGAGTCAAATTAACACAACATTGCAAGAATTTGGTGATCTTTTCATATCTCTACGACACCATGTAAAGATTACAAAATTTTTGCATTGTCTTGCTAATAAGATTGTTAGAAAACGATGCGGAAGCACTATGCCAGTTGTTGGGGAACCAAGAAGAGTGATTAGACGACGAAGAAGATGAGGAACAACACAACGATATAACGTGGTTCACTAGTTTTTAGGATAGCTACATCCACGACCAAAAAAAACCAATTTATTGATGAGAGAGTCAATTACAATCCAAGACACACCACATATGTCAATAGAAGAGTCCTACACCCATATATAGGCCTAAACTAGTGACTTGAGCCCAAAACGAACAAGGAAACAATTCCAAAACGAACAAGGAAACAATTCCAAAACGAACAAGGAAACAATTCTAGAACGAACAAGGAAACAATCCTTAGCTGCCTTGGACCAAGTCAATTTTCTATGCTAGGTATTTGAATCACCAAAACTTAACAAATCTCCACCTTGATTCAAACAACCTAGCAGTCAATCTGATGATCCTCATCAATCTAATCGTGAATGCGTCTCTCGATCAAGAACGCCTCCACCCGAAACCCGATGTTCCGCAAGTAGATGCGAAATCCAATTCACCAAATTGTGTCTCCAATTGTCATCCGTCCTTTTAACGAATGCGCCAATTGTAGATGCACCTCCAACAATCAAATTTGAAGTGCTCTTCCCAAATCGAAACGATCAAGCAATCAATCGATATAATGTATTCCCAAATTTGCGGTATTGGAACACATCAACTATGCGCCACAACAAGCGCGTCTTTGCGTCTCAAAAAACGCATAGACTTGTGTGTCTCAACCAACACACTCTAATGCACCATGACACAATGCATCTCCCCAATATCATCACAATGACACTTGATGATGAAAGTGCCTATCAATCAATGTCATGCCAATTGCGCCACCAATATACCGCACCAAGACGTCAAACGAGACACACTCAATAACATGCCACCAATCAATGTGTGCAGTGTGCACAATAACATGCCGCCAATCAACACATGCCCAATAACATGCATCCAACCAATGCGCGCACAATAACGCGCTACAATCAATTGTGTGCCAACAAGACACATCAATTGCTCCATGCCACGAGCCAAATCCGCCGGTTGATCCGAGTCGTCTCTGTAACACCCCCATCCTAGAGTACTGGAGAATTACACTTGGATCCCCAAGACTCTCCGGAGATGCCCTCCGCCAAGCACGGAGGTGCTCAGCAAGGAGTCTAAGCCTATCAGTTCTGTTACGAGAAAGAAATAAAGAAACGGAATCTAAAAAAAAACCTACTACAATAATCACCATACTCTAACGTATAATCCTCTAAGTGTTCAACTACTCCCCAGCATCCCGCGAACTCACCTGCCAAAGTAGGAGGCAAACACGTCACAACGTCAAACTAGAGTCACAAGATAATCCTTAAAAAGAAAACAACAAAACAATATTTATGTATATACACATCATCTATTTTGAAAATATTTAACTTGTTCTTGTGACACAAATGCTCTATAACCTGAACCACAACAAAGTTCACAGAGAATGATTTATCAGTACATAGAAGTTAACAATTTAAACTCAGGTACGATTAGTCAACATCAATTTCCCATTTACAACCCCATATTCAATGATCCTCCAAGACAAACTAGCCATAAGTGTGCACACCCCCTCTAGATCGCAACCCAGAGGGCGGAACCTAGTTGTCTAGCCGGGAGCTAGCAATGTACCGGCTAAGCCCATGGAACGGGACCCATATGTCTGATACCGCAGTAGAGTAGACTGCCGGAGCATGTGGTGACCATATAAAGGTCTAGAGTACCCAAGACTTAATTCTCAATAAATTACTTAGAGAAAAACATGTCTAGCATCCATACTCAACCAAATATTCAAATACAAGCATTTATAAAACACATACTCACGTGTTGGAGTGCATAGAGACATCCGATATTCTCTTTTAGTTACTCCATGATTGATGCTGCTCATAACACATATATGTTTCTGACCTTACACTACTTAACACCTAACAAGCATTCATATGCTTACCTGGTAGCCCGCCTAGTACTCGTGATCAACGCTACTAATTTTCTACTCCAGCAGCCACTACACATACAGATGTATAAGTACTTATTAGTACAAGGTCCTCTTTAGTGAGGTAAAATGCATATGCAGTATCATTCTAGCTACCTAGCCCAGAATGACTATTTAGCCCTGAAGTTTCAGTCTTGTCAGTACAATGCCTGATTATTCCCCCTCAATTATGCCTAGTTAGTCAATCCCAAGAGTTACTAAGTCTAAAAGTTTTTTTACTTAATATTGTATCTTGTGTTCGGATTATTTACACTCGAGTCTCTAAAGTTTGATTAAATTGTACTTTAGCCCCTATAACAGCTTGTACCCCCTTACCGAGCCAAATTATGCTTAACAGTATGAAATTATCTTTTTAGCACTCTCAGATGGTCATAGAGTGGGAAAATACAACTTTTAGTTATTTACACTCAGATCCCCAAAGTTTGGTGGAATTGCAGATAGACCCCTAAATAGTTGATTTGGCCAACATTGTCCCAAAATTGCTCATTATATCTCCCATAACTTATGTAATCCATACGGATAACTCTAAGACGTTAATTTCAAATTTACACATCGTTTCTATAAGATTACATTTTTACCCCTCAATTACAATTTTTGGTCAAAACTGAGTTTTCTAAAGATCAACTAGGTCAAATTCGACACAAAAATTAAGCGGGATAATGTTAACATATTTTCTCAAGAATGTGACGAATGGTATTGTAATTTAAATGACAATTCAGAAAGTCGAAATTTGCATGAGATAAGTTCATACAGCAAACTTTGGATCCAATTTGTGATCACACCAGCGGGAATTAAAAAAAAAATCTAGAAATAGGGGTTTGAAGATGGTTCAACAAGGTTTACAGAACATATTCAAGATCTCGGTGGTACGAAATATTTAGAAAAATATTGCAGACTAAAGTTTGGCAGAATCAAGTCATTCCTACACTTGAACCAAATTTAGATGTTTTAACAAATTACCCACCATTTCACACACTTTGTATCAGATTTTGAGACTCCTAAAGGTGAAATTGGAAGAAGAAATCAACCTCAACCTGTAGAGGAAACTAACAGGAGTTTGCAGAGCTAAACAACTCCTCAATCCAAGAGTTTAGGAAGGAATTATTAAGCCTCAAAGTGGGTTGCAAAGCTCTGTCAATATCTTGACAGGATGCTGCACATTTTAAAGCCAAGTTCAGTCCAAATCTTAAGGCACTTAGGGACTGATCCAAGCCCACCAATTTATGGAGAGGTAGAGCTATAGCTGGTGTTTACAGAGGATAAACATTCAGTTCAAAACATCAAAGTATAGGAAAGATATCGGGATTTAAAGATGGTTTCAAAAAAAAACTGCTCAAGCACACCATAGTTGCACAATATTTTCTTTGAACTTTGAGCCTATATTCAAGCACCTTCGAGTAGAAATCAGCCGGAGAAATGAAAATACAATTTTTAGAGTTTAGTCCAGAGATTACACGTAACCCATAATTACCCAAAATGATTGTGTAACGAGGGAGTTGCAGGCTAAGATATATCAGCATAACTGGCCAAAGATGACAAATCAAGGATTCCAAAACATGCTCAGGTTCTTGCAAACTCTGAATATTTAAGGAGATATCAGAAGTCAAAGTTGGCCAATTCAAGTAGCTTTTAGCCAAATTCCCATATTTTTGTTAGATTTCACTCTCATTTTGCAGCCACTTTGAGCTAAGATTTGTGACATTCAAATAATTTTTTTGACCAATTCATCATGCAATATTTTTAGATTTATACTTGAAGCACACACAGGAAGAAGAATCAGATTAAAACATCAACGTATGAGCAAGATATAAGGATTCGAAGTTAGCTTCAAGAATCTGCTCAAGAACACATTAGCTATGCACAATATTTTCTTCCAACTTTGAGCTCAAATTTGAGCATGTTAGAATGGATACCAGATTTAGAAATTCAAAATGAAGCTGTAGATCTGTGAGCAAGCTTTCTAGAAAGCAAAGATTCATTAAAAACGGATTGAAAAAGAGAAAGTTACAGCCCCTGAAACATGACTCCCTCCTCGCTGCGCCTCACCGGAATTATCGACCAAAAATTGTTTACACTCAACAATTCACAATCCGGGCTGATTCTAGGATGCTAGAACAGTTATACATGCTCTAAGGATGATTTTTATGCAAAAAGGAGTTAAAATGGTAAAGAATCGAAGGTTTTTACCTTCAACCTGTCGGCCATGGCTTTTCCGGCGAGTTTGCAAAATCCGGCAGCCTCCCAGCCCGCTTCCCATCTGATTCCACTCGATTTTGAACCGTGTTCCCGATGCCTCAAGAAGGTCCCGGCGATATATGCCCAGAATACCGCGACAATACGACCAACGCTCGAGTTAGCAGTCCATATGCAGCTTCTTTGGTTCGCCATCCACCTCCCTCGTGGCTTGTCCTAAGACCAAATTGGTTGAGGGCCTTCACAGAGGAGGTGGAGACGGCTCCTAGGCTGCAGCAGCTTCACATTTGGAGGTGAACTGGAGGGAATTCAGAGATTGAGAAGGTAGAGTTCATGGTGGTGATGAACAATGAAGAAGAGGGTGATGATAGTAAAGGTGACCTGTAAGTTTCTAGGTGGAGATGCAGGAGAAAATGCCACCTCATAGGGTATGTGGCATCCATGCACTATGGGAAATGACAAGTGTAGCTGATGCACTAGGGGTGGAATTTAAAATTTCTTCAAAGTTTGGGTACGAAATAGAATTTAGAGAGAAATTAAATACCTTGAAAAACTAAACTATGGCCCAACATAGAGGATAACTTTACATCTATTTCCCTATTTTTCAGTGTTTCTAGTTTGGCCAATTTCTAAAAATTTCTAGCCAGAAATCAATTAAGGTATTACAAAAGGGCCCCACTTTCTCAGTAATTGCATAAATGCCTAAATTTTAAATTCACAGTGTAGTTGTTCGTGTTGTAGATGTCAGCAAACACTGTTGAGCCTGAAACTTATATAACTAACACATAATTTTTATTTATTACACTTTGACCCCTCATAGAAAATACAGGGTGTTACAGTCTCCACCTTGACTTGAATCCTCATAGTGGCCCGAACAAGATCGCTCCATGCCGATGCTCCAACTCTTACGAGTTCGTGCAACGGATGAGCCCAATTTAGATCCACACGCCCAATGCTCCATGTTGGAAGCCCGATTGTGCCGGAACGCCAATTGCACGTGAACCTCCAAATTCGCGCTAGAATGCGCGTCCGATGCTCCATGGCAAAGAACCCGATAGCTCCCCCAGTAAGGAACCCGATAGCTCCCACAACAAATAACTCAATAGTTCCCCCAATAAGGAACTTGGTGGTGGGTGTGTCAACAAAATTCTCATCAACACGATAGATCTTCATCCCAAACGATTTCGCCATCACTCATCACCAACAAACCCTAACCCAACAACCTGGCTCTGATATCACTTGTTAGAAAACGATGCGGAAGCACGATGCCAATTGTTGGGGAACCAAGAAGAGTGATTAGACGAAGAAGAAGATGAAGAACAACACAAACACAACGATATAACGTGGTTCACTAATTTTTAGGCTAGCTACATCCACGACCAAAACGAACTAATTTATTGTTGAGAGAGCCAATTACAATCCAAGACACACCACACAAGTCAATAGAAGAGTCATACACCCATATATAGGCCTAAACTAGTGACTTGTGCCCAAAGCAACGTCCAAACGTTGCCAAAACGAACAAGAAAACAATTCCAAAACGAACAAGAAAACAATTCTAAAACGAACAAGGAAACAATCCTTAGCCGTCTTGGACCAAGTCAATTTTCTATGCTAGGTATTTAAATCACCAAAACTTAACAAAAATCATTGACTTAAATGACTCGATAAATTGTAATAAAGTTAGAATATGAAAAGAGCTAATGAAACAGAAGTAATATAATGTTTCTCCATCGTACTCAAACTCTGATAATGTTTCATGAGTTCCCTAGGTACTACACGAAAATAGAAGACGGCTAGAGGCAGCACACAGGGGCGGAGCCATGTAGGGGCACGGGGGGGCACGTGCCCCCCCCCCCCCAGAAATTTTCCGAAAACACTAGACTACCCTTAAGTTGTAAAAAAAAATTAACCTTCCTTCTGTATAAATTTTAAAAGTGCCCCCCTACATTATAGAATCTCGTCTAGCGCAGCTGGTAAAATGCTGTGGTTTCAACTTAATTGGCGCAGGTTCGATTCACCTCATGCGCTCCTTCATGTTTTTTTCCCACAGCATTTTAAAAACAAAAAAAATATAAACGTCTCCAAAGAGAATCAAACCCTTGTGGCTAAGGTCAAGAAATGAATGCTTTACCAACTACGCCAGAATGCTTTCAATAGTAATTGTTAGTTTTCATTTAACTTTATACAAGAGTACTGATTTAGTCGAATTGTGCCCCCCCCCCCTTAGATGAAATCCTGGCTCCGCCACTGGCAGCACAAGTACATTTATGTTTAAGCTGCTCCCTAGTAGGACGGCTGGTAGCCCAAAAAATTTAAGCTACCATGGTAGGAAAACAACTCCAAGTATATCAAATCCCCTGAATTCTACAGATTTATTCTAAAAATATATAACATATTCATAAAGTAAACGAATTGCTTCATCAGAAATATGGTTAAAAGTGTAACTGCATTTTTACCAAATTCCATCCCACAAATATATGAAAAGTTAACGCATGGTATCTGTTTGCAGTAAAATGAAAGTTTAGGCACTTGATTGCTTTTTTAATGGAAAGTATGAAACTAGTTTGAACTTTGTGTGAAGTACCCCTGTCAATATTTCATGAGCTCAAAGTCAAACTAAGGTCCGATGCCTTTGGGTCTATTTTCTCAATCAATTTCACATCGGGGACTTTCCCTGAAAAAAAAAACAAAAAACAAAAAACATCAATTACTTGATGAGTATAGTTATAAATCAGTCCGATGCAATGCACATTGATGACTTATGTAAGATGTTATTACCTCTGTCCGTCAGATATTTCATATTTTACTTTTTATCATTATTTACCGAGTCAAAGTGGTATTTGCATGGTCACACCATAGAAAAGTTATCAAAAAATTTTATCATTTTGTTATTCAAATTACTCAGTCAAATTAACATAATTAGAGATAGAAAAATCAAAATATGATGAATTTGACGGGACGGAGATTGTAGTTTATAACCGTAAAACCTAACTCCGTGAGAGTTACTGATAATGACATTTGAGTACCATTAATATGCTAGCCGAACAAGCTTTTTCATAAGCTATTAAAAAACACTAGACTCGTATATTTTTTGATTATTTAAAGAAATAACAAAACCTGAACCTAGTTGTCCTAATAAATTAATTCCGATTTCAATAATTAAAGGCCGTTGAACTCAGTTGTAAGTCCCGGGTAACAATGGGTTTATTTAAATACATATAGTTTTTTTTTTTTTTTTTTGTGGGGTGGGGGGCATATAGATTTAATTTAATAAGAAAGCGCAAATAAAATTTAAAACAAGATAAAACACTACAATTACTAGTATTAAAATAACCTAATAGGAAAAAGATGTGATTGAAACTATGACCGAAAGGCCACTTTACAACAAAGCCAGACTTGGTCTAATTTTCTTAGTTAGCCTGAGCTTTACAGCTCTTTAGTACTAGTGGTACTAGTAATCAAAAATTGCCAAAAGTATTAGAATAAAATAGGATATTCTTGCATGTTCAATTACACCCAAATATTGGTTGCATGGGAAAAAATTGTAACAAACATTTTAGTGGGATGTTGAAAGAGATCATAACTTTTGAGACGCAAAGTACATGTTTGTTATTGTAGATTAAATCTGCATGTCGTTTATATTACAAGAACATAAAAAAATTAAGTTGAAAATCTGCTGAGATCTCAAGACAAATGCAGACTCTTCTCCTAGAAAAAAGACAAATGCTGACTCTCGAATTGGGATTTTGAAAATGGAAGTTACATTAAAAAAAAAAAAAAAAAAAAACTTGTGTTTTAATAGTATGAATGATTATAATTCATTTACATGTGGTCATACATTTACAAGTAGTCGATTATATGGCTATTTAGACCTTTCCAAATTACTCAAATTTATAATAAACACTTCAACTCATTCGTAGATCGATGTTAAATTTTACTTTATCAAAAAGATCCACACAAATTATCTTTTAGATGATTTTCTAAAATTTTTAGTCTTTTTTTTTTCAATTTACGGTGATGTTCGAACCAGTTTGCCCGCACCTAGACAAATCATGGGACCCCAAGAGTTATTCGTCGTTGTGAGGTACATCTTAATTCGATTCATCAGCTATCTATAGTTGCTGATATGATGATATTTGATGTCATAGAGTCACAAAATATCTAAAAGGGTAGAAGACAAAAACCATCCTCTGTATATGGAATATATATAAAAAAAAAAAAAAAAAAAAAAAACTACTCGTATTCTGGGATATACAAAAACCCGTGGCAGTGGACAGACGTTAGACAAATACCACCCTTTTGCTAGTGTCAACTAGTAAATGGTATAATCTAATTTTTATTACCATTTTTGCTTCAATTTGTGTTTTTGTGTTTACTTCATTCATGTTCTTGTGTTCTTGAACAACACCACCACCACCACACCACCGTAACCTGTTGTTACTATCCACCACTGCCACCATCAACCAATTTGATCTACTTCCCGTATCCCTTTCCCTCCCACCAAATTACAATATGAAGAAGAAAAATGAGGAAGAGAAGAACATATGAAGAAGAAAAAGGAGAAAGAGATGGAGAAGATGAAGAAAGAAAAACAAGAAGTGACATCAGCAGCAGGTGAGTCTTGTGAATCCCTCACCCAAAGAGCAGTGATACCGGCGCTGAATCCGCCACCGTCGTCGTCTGGTCCGGTCCTCTCTTCATACGCGGAGGTTTCCATTACCCAGATCTTCCATCGCGACAGAGAGAGGGAGGGAGAGGAAAACTAATATCGGAGATTGACTAGTCCGCCGTCTTTCAGATCTGCGAGATCCATCGCCGACTTTGCCGTCGCCAGCGAAGGAGATGGTAGAGGCTGAATCCGTCGGAGATACTTGTCGCCACCACACAAAACCAATTCACCGTCACATTCGAACCACTTCCTTCCTTCACAACCTCCTAAATCACCTAAACCTAGTACAATACAACCCAAAAACTCCATAGCCAACCAAACTACCACTGCCTCCAATCAATACATGATCTTTCACAACTTGAATTCACCATTAACAAACCCAGAAAAGACCCAATCCCGACCAAGAAACAACACCAATTCGAACCTAGAAACCCGAAAAACCACAGCCACCGGCCTTCACTCCTCCATCTCCTCTCATTCTGATTCCGATGAAAATTCACATAGAGGCTAAATCACCGACCTGCAATAGACCCAGAACACTGCAGAAGAAAACCCATCAAGAAGTAGAGAGGAGAGAATGAGAAGAAACAGAGAAAAAAACTCGGCAATCCGTCGGAGATACTTGTCTCCACCGACATCGACTCCTATTCCCGTGTTTCCCCTTCTCTCTGTGCCTCTCTTTCTCTCTTTACAAATTTGAGAGGGATTCTTCTGCTGCTGTGGGTGATGGGCGAGAGAGAGGAAGGGATTTCTTCAGGGAGAGGAAGGAGACGCGGAGGAGGAGACGGAGGGGAGGGATTTATTATGGGATTGTGTTTCTGGTAGACGAATGGAGGTGGAGATGGAGTTTGATTGGCTGTGTTTGGGAGAGAGAGAGAGAGAGAGAGAGAGAGAGAGAGAGAGAGAGAGAGAAAGAGAGATATGGGATTGAGAGAGAGGGATTTATATATTAAAGAATAATGGGACAAGAAAAAAGATATTTATATGGTGTCATATTTCTTCAATCTTAAGGTAAATAGGTCTTTTTGCCCCTCCTTTGGGTTCTGTTACCTCCCATCCACTGCCAGGGGGTTTTTCTATATCCCCAAACACAAGGAGATTTTTTGTATATATTCTAAACATGGACGGTGGTTTTTGTCTTTTACCCTATTTAAAATGATGCTACTTTCTCTTCTCCTTCTCTTGCTTTTGACTTTGCCTTTCTCCAGTCACTTTAATATGGTGATTGTTATGAATTAGGTGATCAAAACCCTGGCTTGGATTGGCAACGCAACGAGCTAGGAGGAAAGGGAATCGAAGTTGCTGAGTTTGGGTACTGTAGCAGGTCGTGCGACCTACTGTAGCAGGTCGTGCGACCTAGCTCGGGCTGGGTAGTTTTTGGAATTGTTTCCATGTTCGCTTTGGCAACATTTGGACAATGCCTTGTGCACAAGTCAGTAGTATATGCCTATATATGGGTGTAGGACTCTTCTATTGACTGGTGTTGTTGAGTGTGGTGTGTCTTGGATTGTAATTGGCTGTCTCATCAATAAATTGGTTCGTTTTGACCGTGGATGTAGCTAGCCTCAAAACTAGTGAACCATGTTAAATCTTGTGTGTTGTTCTACATCTTGTTCTTCGTTCATCGTCTCTTCTTGATTCCTAACAAGTGGTATCATCGCTTCCGCATCGTTTTCTAACAAGTGGTATCAGAGCCATGTTGTTGGGTCAGGGTTTGCTGGTGAGGAGTGAAGGCGAATTCGTATGGGATGAAGATAAATTATTTTGATGAGAATATTTTTCATACAACCACCAAGTTCCTTGTTGGGGGAGCTATCGGGTTCCTCGTTGGGGGAACTATCGGGTTCCTTATTGTGGGAGATATTGGGATCTTTTTCATGGAGCATCGCGCATGCATTCCAGCGCAAATTTGGAGGCTCACGTGCAATTGGCGTTCCGGCGCAATCGGGCTTCCAACATGGAGCATTGGGCGTGTGGATCTCAATCGGGCTCATCCATTGCAAGAACTCGTAAGAGTTGAACCATCGGCATGGAGCAATCTTGTTCTGACCGCCATGAGGATTCAAGTCAGGGTGGAGACGACTCGAGTCAACTGGCAGATTTGGCTCGTGGCATGGAGCAATTGACGTGTCTTTTTGCCACGTGATTGATTGGTGACGCGTTATTGGGCACGGATGGGTTGGTTACAAGTTATTGGGAATGTATTGATTAGAGGTGTGTTATTATGCACGCATTGATTGTTGGCACGTTATTGGGTATGTCTCAATTGGCGTCTAGGTGCGATAAGTATTGGCGGCACAATTGGCATGACTTGTTTGATAGACACTTTTGTCGCTAAGTGTCATTGTAACGACGTTGGGGAGATGCATTGTGTCATGGTGTATTAGGGTGTGTTGATTGAGACACACAAGTCTGTGCGTTTGTTGAGACGCAAAGATGCACTTGTTGTGGCGCATTGTGGATGTATTCCAATAACGCAAATTTGAGAATACATTCTATTGGTTGATTGGTTGATCATTTCGATTTGGGTGGATCACTTCGAATTTTGGTTGTTGGAGGTATCCACAATTGGTGCATTCATTGAAAGGACGGATGCCAATTGGAAAAACGATTTGGTGATTGGCTTTCGCATCTAGGTGCGGAACATTGGGTTTTGGGTGTAGGCGTTCTTGATCGAGAGACGCATTCACAATTGGATTAATGAGGAGCATTGGATTGATTGCTAGGGAGTTTTGATCAAGGTGGAGATTTGTTATGAATTGGGTGATCAAAACCCTAGCTTGGATTGGAAAAGCAGCGAGCTAGGTGGCAAAGGAATCGAAGTTGTTGATTTTGGATACTGTAGCAGGTCCTGCGAACTACTTAGAGCAGGTCGTGCGACCTACTGTAGCAGGTCGTGCGACCTGGTTCGGGCTGGGCAGTTTTTGGAAATTGTTTCCTTGTTCGCTTTGGCAACATTTGGACAATGTTTTAGGCACAAGTCAGTAGTATAGACCTATATATGAGTGTAGAACTCTTCTATTGACTAGTGTGGTTGAGTGTGGTGTGTCTTGGATTGTAATTGGCTCTCTCATCAATAAATTGGTCCGTTTGACCGTGGATGTAGCTAGCCTCAGAACTGGTGAACCACGTTAATTTTGTGTGTGTTGTTCTTCATCTTGTTCTTCCTTCATCGTCTCTTCTTGATTCCTAACAAGTGGTATCATCGCTTCCACATCGTTTTATAACAGTGGTATAATTAACAAGACAATGCAAGAATTTGATTCTACAACACTATGAAAATATTATCAAATTCTATCATTATTTTGCTTTGGGTCTGAAAATAATGAAGTAGAAAGAAAGAGAAAAAACACGCGAATTTACTTTTCAAGTGAATTCATTAGATTTGCAAAAGATTTGCAATGACTTGTGCTAGCAAGGAGCACCACCTCACCAAGCTGGTGGGGTATCCAAAATTCACTTGCTACCCTTGTTACATTATGTTACAATTATAATTTTTAGGCTACCTTATCGTACTGGAGTTTGTTGTGAGTTCCAAAGAAAGAAAAGTTTGACCTAGTCCGATCTATTCGGAGCAGCGAAGTAGGGGGAAGTTAGGCGATTTATGTGTCTTCCTGACGGCGACCATGGCAACCCTCTCTCGGGCGAGTAATCCTTCAGTCTGTGAGGGATCTAAGACGCATTCTCCTCAGGAAATCGAACGCAGATTCGGCTTACTGACAGTTGAAGAAGAAGATGTACTGATCGTTGATCGAGAACGATGTATCCAAGAACTCAACGCACACAAGTTCTGTCTCTTGGGTTCTTTTCTGCTACCAGACCGTATGAATATATGGTCTATAAATTTAACCTTCTCCAAAATTTGGATCGAGGGCGATCAGACAATCATCAACAAAACCCGGCCGAACCTATTCATTATAAGTTTCCCAAGCCAAGCAGCGATGGATAGAGTATTTACAGGGGTCCGCGGGTCTTCGACGGAAACGAACTTCTTCTGAAACCCTGGAAAGCGGCTGCCTCGATAGGTAAAACTTCCTTTGACTCTATTGATGTTTGGTTTCAGATTCGTAATCTCCCTCTCTTCATGCAACACGAAGATGATGCTAAGGACGTTTTTACCTCAATGGGTCAAGTACTGGATTACGATAAACGGGTAATGGAAGGAGAAGGGGATTATATGTGTGTTAGGGTTCGTATTGACATTAGTAAACCTTTGAGGAGGGGAAGATAGATTCAAATTGTTGAAGAAAAATATGGTTGGACTATAAGTACGAGCGTATCCCGCAAGTCTGTGAATGGTGCGGTTGCATTAACCATTATGGGGATAACTGTTCAGCGATCTCTCCAGAGGAGAAACTCGTAGTCAACCCTGTTTACGGTAGTTGGTTAACATACAAGCCACCTCCCCGAAAGAATATACTCTTTGATAACCCTTTAACCTGGGAGACACCTACTAAAAGCGAGATGAGCAACGAAGATCTCTCTATCTTCTCGGGGAAGTCTGGCTCACTGTCCGCAACAGATTCTGAGCTGGATATGGATGTAGACAAGGAACAACTGGCGTTTCGGCGAAGGCATCTAACCAAGGAATCAAAATCCACGACGACCCACTAAACTTCAATGCTCCTAACTCGCCAAAGGTAACAAACCCGAGAGATAAAGGTAAAATAGTGGTGGGAGCTCAGGCACGCCAGCCACTCAAACCACCAGAACGAAACCCAAACCTACACCACAGAAGAAGCCAGGGAAGAGAAAGGGAGATGAGAATCCCGAAAGCCCGGTGAATCGTCGGAAATCAGCAAGTACAACCAGCAAAGCCCGGGGATAAAGAACTGATGCTGAGAGCCAGGGAGGGAAAGACAATGAGGTAGAGGGAAAAAAAGTCCAGGGAGTTGATTCTTGAATTATGCAAACGGACAAGGGAACCGGTAAAGACCCTAAGGCGAGAGTGGCGGTGACTGCGACGCAGTCCCACCCGGCACAATGAAACTCTTAAGTTGGAACGTGCGAGGGCTTGGGAACCCCTGTAACGTTACCTCTCTTCATTATTTTGTGAGGAGACAGAAGCCCAATCTGGTTTTTCTAATGGAAACCAGACTGTATGCAAAGGAGATGGAAAAGATCAAGCTCAGGTGTGGGTATGCAAATGGATTTTTCTCAAGTTGTGATGACCAACGTGGACGGTTAGCCCTTATGTGGGATAGGGAGGTAACCTTCACTCTCCACAGATGTACACGGTTATTCATCAAAGGATTAGTTTGTATGGAAGGCTCTCAGGATTCTTGGGTCTTTACGGGTTTCTATGGAGACCCGGACCGAACCCAGCGTCATAACTCGTGGAAGTTGTTGACTCGGCTAAAGCCAGTGGACCAACCATGGCTAGTGGTGGGTGATTTTAATGAAATTATTTCAAGTGTCAAAAAAGAAGGTGGAAGAGAAGTCACCTTATGGCAAATTGAAGATTTTTGTAATGTTATTCAGAAGTTGGAGTTACGGTATTTTGGTTTTTCTGGTAACCAATATACCCGGACAAATAACCAGCCATATGAGTATGCAAGCAGGGAATGTATTGACCGCTGTGTGGTAACAGAGGATTGGATATAAAAGTTTGGTAGAGCGCGGGTTAATCATCTTGTAGCTGATACTTCGAACCATGTCCCAATCGAAGTAATAATCACGGAAGAAAAGATGAGAGGAAGCAATAAGAAAAAGCGGTTCCACCTGGAAGCTATGTGGTTTGACCACGAAAACTGCATGGACGAAATCTCAGAGGGTTGGCAAGAAGCAGATGGACCAGTTTCATCAAAACTGTCCACTCTATCTTCTCGTATACAGAACTGGGAAGGTCGCGTGTTCCGTAGCGTACGCAACCAATTAAAGAAGCTTAGGGAGATATTACAAGAATTGGGTGGTTTACCCCAAACAGTCGCGAATCTGAATTTGTTAAAGGACACGAAAGACAAGATATTGGAGTTACTGAGAAGTGAAGAAATCATGTGGAGACAGAGGTATCGAGATCTTTGGCTAATGGCGGGAGATCGAAATACTAAATATTTTCATCGAAAATCGTCCATCCGGAGGGCTAGAAACAAAATAATGGTATTGAGGATCCAACCGGAAGTTGGGTTGTAATACCCCGATATTTTTCGGGGGTATTTTGGGAGTTTAACGAATTTTCGGGGCCACTGTTTGAGATTTATAAAAGTATTTTCCTTTACTAAATAGTTTGTTTTCACATTATTATTATTATTATTATTATTATTATTATTGTAGTTGTTGTTGTTGTTGTTGTTGTTGTCGTTGTTACTACTACTACTATTATTATTATTATTATTATTACTATTACTATTGTTATCATTATTGTTATTGTCATCAATTTTCTTTTATCAAAAAGTATTTTTTTTTAAGATGACAACTTTTTATAGTTAATATGCGTAAATTAGTGGGTGAAGTGTAGCGGGTCGGGTAATGTTTATAACGTGACCAAAAGTGTGACTTTTATTTTATTGCGTAGCCTACCACCGCAGCTAGTGATACACCCACCACACCATAATCTTTCTCTCATCTTCTTCCCCATTACCATTTCCTTCACAGTAATGTTTAATTCCTCATTCTCCGGCAAATCACCATCTATGGCAATATACAAATCTTAACTTCTCTTCTTGAAATTTTGTTCGCTAATCACACAAATCAAGCCGAAGATTTCATCCTTGCATTAAATTTGCAGTTGTGACCTTCCAAATTGAACCCAAATTGGGTCTTGATGGGTTATCAAATTCAAACTCACGCTCTCTCTCTCTCTCTCTCGCACGCTGTCTCTCTCTCACGCTCTCTCCCTCGTCTCTCTCTCGCTCTCTCCCTCTGATTCTCTCCCTCCCTCTGCGTTGTGTGTGTGTGTGTGCCGAAGGAGAAATCGGCCGAACCCGAGCCCGGCAGAGCCGAACCCAAGTCCGGCGGGGAAGACCCAACAGCGCCGCCCCTCTCTGCGCCGACCCAGCTCCGCCGTCCGTCCCCCTCCGCTTCCCTTCGCCGTCGTCCTCCCTCGCCGGCGAACCACAGGGCCGAAGCCCAGCCGCGGCAGCGGCGGACTTGTCCCCGTCGCCCCCTTTTCGCCTTCCGCCGTTTTGGATTGGTAAACACCCAAGCTCGTGTATTGGGTTTCGATTTTCAGTTCTTACTCACAATTTTGCTTCCCCATTCATTTTTTTTGAGGGTTGGTTGATGATAGGTTACAGTGAAGTAATGAGAGAATTGGGGAAGATGATGAATTGAAGCTTGTAGTAAACTGGGGGGTTAAAATTGTATAATACGAACTTGTGGGGGTGACTGTTTGTATGTTAATAAATTTGTGGGTATATTCTTGTCTTTAGACCAATCTAATTTTTCTTAAGTGTTAACAAAGTGTATTTTAAGTTATTCTTTATCATAATATACATTAGTATTTCTTATTTGTATATATATTTTATCAATTGTAAGTTAATTATCCTTTTCAAAAAAATAAATATGCAACGTTATAATCAACTTAAAATAGTATTTTACAAGTGTATATTATTTATACTATATTTTCTTAAACAACTAAATAGTAATGTTTTCGGTTTATCGCAAAATAAATTCTTTTCACTTATAACATGGCCTTCGCTAATATAACTTTATAATAAAAATAGTTAAGCTTTAGCTTTAGTTTAAGCTCCCATTTTCATTTATCTAAACTTTAAGATTTATATAGCTATCTTTGTGTATATAATTTCACCTTAGTAATTTAAATAAATATTCTAGATTATTAAATAAAGTTTCTTTACCTCAATTATTCTTTTTATATTTATAAAAACTAGCCGCTATGAATATTCTATAGCATTAAATAAAGTTTCTTCACCACAATTATTATTTTATATTTATACACCAGTATTTTTCTTAATAAATATATATATTCAAAATGTGCAACTCGTGACTAGTAAAATATAATTCGTTTGGGGGAGTATGGGGGTTGCACTTGCATTTTGTATAGGACACTTTAGTCGAAATTTTGTTGTGTGATGTATACGTGTTAATATAGAATTATGTGATTATTGTAGATCCAGAATTCGTAGGAGACGAATTCCTAGGGGGCCCTACTACTAGCTTACGTGCTTGCTTGTGTGTGAATCTCTCTCCATTATCAGGTAAGTTATATGCGCAATACCTTTAAATTATCAAAATGTCTCTTGGCGTGTGTTATCTTTTCTAAATCGCTCATGAACTACTAGAATTGTGATACTAGAAAATTCGACAAGTCTTGAATCCCTTTTTTTACAAATGAAACTTTGAAAATTTGTGGTTACTTGTGGAAACTCGAAAGTCTTGTGAAACGATAATTGTACGATAATAGATTTGGGAACGATGTGCAGAGGATGCGCGTGAAGGCCAATGGCCGGGAACACCTATGTGTGATTTCCCTAGGGATCTTACCCTCTTATTTATCGTGGAATCTATGAGTACTACCTATGCATGTTTAGGTCACGACTGTATAGGGGTGCCGGCACTTAAGGTCTCATTAGAATGGTTAGGGCGGGATAGCGAAGGGCTATCTACTAACGTCCGGGGCAATACCCCATTATTATTATTTATTCCATCGTGACCTCTCTGTCCACATCGTACTCGTTGGGGCTCGTGTTATGCCTCAACCAAACCGAACATTAAGATTTGGATCTTGGTTATTGTTTATATACGATCGACATCTCTCCATCCTTGAGTTACTACCACTGAGTTTATCAAATTTCATCATCATATTTTAAATGAGATTTCAGCAAATCGTGTGTTATCGTTTTTAGCCAAAACTCTGTTTTACATATTGTGGTATAATCTTACTCAGTTTTTACTGATAAAATGTTTTGCTGCGTCGGCTTTTGCTATTTTAAAACCGCAGGTTTGACTAAGCTAGCTGGGGTGGAACGCGCGTACAAGTCAAAGAGTAGGATTGACTAGAACACTTATTGTAGTAGTTTTTTTTTCTTTTGGTTTTCAAACATTGTTTTATTATTTCTGTACAAAAATGTTGGAGGTTTCCTCCTTTTATTTTAATTAATTATTCTTTGGATTATCGTTAAGTCGAACTAGCAGGAACCGTAGGATCCGGGTTCTTTCAGATGGTATCAGAGCCGACGGTTCCAACGCTAGTGCGACTTTTCGTTTTCCATTAAATAAATATTAAAAGTAATTGGAAACTTTTCAAAATTTAAAATGGACATAGGACAACTAAAACCGGAAATTAAAACTAAACAAGCCGGGGATGTGGGTTAGCATAATTGTGGTTTAAATTTCCTCTGTATGTTGCATGATTACCTGGGAATCCTTTTTAGATAAGATTGGATAAATTGCTATGTGACATGCTACTTGTTAATTTGCTATATTATGCTATTGGTGTTAAATAATTGTTTTAATTTCTTTAAGTTTATTTCTGTCGAGTAATGAGTGTATACGTGGTTTAGAACATTTCTGAGACTTCTCTTTTCTTCTTTCAGATGGCCAAACCACGCGCCCCTGCTCATCCTTCATACATCCCGCCTGTATTCCAGCCGGAAGACTCACCCTTACTCATGACCTACCGGGAAGGCCAAGAGACCCTTACCGAGTACTATATCCGAGTAACGACCCGGTGTAATGACTGGAGTTTCTCGAGCCTTGGGGATGACCGCTTCCAGCACCCTCTCATGATAGGTCACTGCCTCCTAAACGGACTCCCCAATACCCAACCATGGTTGTGGGTGAAGGAGGATTATGAGGATTTGGTACATGAGGACGAAGATGGAAAGTTAGTTCCCAATGAGGACGGATGGAAGGTAGAGGATCATTACATATTTAGCACAAAAGTCTTACGCCAAGATTTGGAAGAAGCAGCGAAACGTCTAGACAAAGTGAAGGAGCCCGAAGAAGAAGAGTCTGACGATGAACCCGATTCCGACCCGGAAGAGGAAGAGCCCGTCGAGGAGCCCGATTCCGATCCGGAAGAGGAGGAGCCGGAGGAAGAGGAACAAGCACAAGAGGAAGAGATCCCCGAAGAAGAGGAAGTACCCGAACAGATTCCCGAGGTATATGGAGCAAATAGACAGCCTATCCCCGCCCCTATGGACCTCACTGCTATACACCGGCCAGAGCTAGTGACGTACCAACCCGAGCATGAGACCATAGCTCAGTATTGCGCATATGTGAGAGCTATTTGCATTGCATGGAGCCATCTTGATGCCAGACATAGTCACCCGCTAACCATTTGCCACTTCATACTCCGAGGATTGCCAGATGTACACCCTTGGATAAACCTGAGGCACGAGTACCGTGATGTGCTAGTTTGGAACGTATGGGGGGAAGCTGTACCTAATGAGTCTAGGTACAAGCACCGTGAGTATGACATCTTTGAGATTAACCCACTCGAGCTTCGGGGACGTATGGAGGCATTAGCAGCTCAAGCCATACAACACGAGGCAGCGCAGCAGGCGCAGGACGCCGAGAACCAGGAAGGAGAAGGTGAAGATGGCGAGGGAATGGAAGATGGCGAGGGAATGGAAGATGGCGAGGGAATGGAAGATGACGAGGGAATGGAAGATGACGAGGGAATGGAAGATGACCAAGCAAATATGGACTTGGATGAAGACCTAGGGGAGGAGCAAGATCAGGGTGGAAACCAAAATGAGGATGGAGAGGAAGAATTTGTAGACTGGGATGCCGACATGGACGAGATTGACGAGATCGACGATATTGAGCATGAAGAAGTCAACGAAGCGGAAGAGATTGAGATTGACGCCGCTGAAATCGAGTTTATGTTCAACACTGATGATGAGGAGTAGTTCCACGCCCATCCCACCCTTAGGGCCATCGTTTATTGCATTGTTTTATCACGAGAGTGAACGCTTAGCTTACTTTGTGTTTTGGATAGTTACTTTTGAGATTGAGTTGTTTTTCTATCATTTAAATTTTCATGTGGATTATTTGATGGGTGGATCAATAAATGTTTACTGTTTTAAAACTTATGTGGTGCATGTATGTGGACTGGAATAGACTCTTTCCTTCATATCATTTACCTTGCTAAGAAGACGGACTTACCACTCCTACCCCAATTATCTATCTTCATCTCTGCGCTTAGTGGAGAAGTCATACCTTGTAATACCATATACCTCGAAGTCAACATAGAAGTCTAAAGGGCCAAATTACCTTTTTATCTGATCCTTTTCGATCTTCGTAACCTAGACATCGTCTTAAGTATGGACTAGCTTAGCAAAAACGAAACAACCCTAGAGTGTGCCAACCAAAAGTTAGATTCCATGGACCCGAAAGGTGAACGTCTATCCTATAAGAGTATAACCATTGGACCCATAATCCAAATTGTGTCAGCCTTAACCATACTCTCAGATTGAAGATTTAGTCGATAGGCAACCTCTTCTATACGATCCCGTACTTTGTATGGTCCGATAAACTTGTGGCTCAGCATTCCTTTCTGATTAAAACGCTTAAACCCTTTATTGATGAGACCCTCAGACACACCTTGTCGCCATTCTTGAACTCCAATGACCTTTTCTTGAAATCCTCTCAAGTATCTTGTCGATCACGGACTGCATTCATCCTTTGCTGAATCATATGAATTTGGTTTGTCGAGTCCTCGACCATTTGTTTTCCAAGAATAATCGTATCGCTGTTGTCTCTCCAACACAGTAATGTCCTACACTTCCTCTCGTGCATTGCTTCGTAGGATGCCATCCCTAAACCATCACGATAGCTTTTGTTATGAGAGAATTTGATAAGTGGTAACTTGTCCATCCATGAACCTCCAAAGTCCAAAATTCATGTCCTTAGCATGTCTTCCAACGTTTGAATCGTTCTTTCAGTCTAACCATCCGTAGCTGATTGAGATTCCGTGTTGAGCCTTGTCTCAGTGCCCATGGCCTCTACAGCTCTTTCATGAAATGTGATATGAAGTTTGAATCTCTATCAGAAATAACCAAGCTTGGTACTCTGTGTAGTCTTACCACGTTCTTGTTAAATACGTCCGCCCTCTTTTCGATGTTCCACGTTCAGTCAACCGACTACCACCCAAATCTGGTTCAACCCATTCGTCGAAATAGGTAAAGCTGTAACAAATTCCATCGAGATGGAGTCCCCTTTTTCCATTCTCCAATTATTGCAATATTCCGCCTGATCTCTTGTGCTCGAGCCTGACCTTTTGACAAGTCAATCACCGAAAGTTCCTTTTGACAAAATCAACTATTTTCCTTCTTCATACCTTTCCACCCGAAGTACTTTTTCAAATCCTTGTATAACTTGCCTTTTCCTGGATGTACCGATTACGGTGTGTTATGTGCTTCCTTCATAACCTTTTCTTTACTTCCGCGCATTTCATTGGTCCACACTATTTTCCCTTGAATTTCACTCTACCATTTGCCTTCACTTTGAAATCTAGTGCTTCGACCTTGTTGATTCCATCCCTGATCATTTATAGGAAAACATCTCCTTTCTGTGATTCCTTTGTCTCTACAAATATTTCCAGTACCATCGTTAAATTAATCGTGGTTCCCTTCGTACATATTTCAATCGCTAGCCTTCGAAACTCTTCGCAAAGCTTAATTGGCAAAACCCACATTGATTTTACCGTATGATTCGTATTTCAACTCAATGCATCCTCTACTACAGTTGCTTTTCTTTCGTGGTATTGGATATTACTGTCGTAGTCCTCCAATAACTCTAGCCAACTTCTTTGTCGCATATCCAACTCCTTTTGAGTTAATATCTACTTCCAGCTCTTGTGATATGCATATTTTTGCAATTCGTACATTTGATATAATGTCTCCTGATCTTCATTGCAACACAAAGACTGCCAACTCCAAATCATGAGCAGGGTAATTCGTGTCATAAGACTGTTGTTGCCTAGAAGCATAAGCGATCACCTTGCCAGTTTTTCGTTGCATTAAAACACATCCTAGCCCATGCTTGAATGCATCGCTATGGACTTCAAATTCTTTTCTTCATTGGTAACATTATCACATGTGCTGACTTCATCATGTCCTTCAGCGTTTGTATTGGGTAGACTCTATAACGTTTTTCACGACCCAAACTCAAAAGCTTATGTTCCTGACCCGAATCATATCCTCGTTGCGGGCACGTCGAACTTGATCTCTCCCTTACCCACACCTCTTCGACCAAATTCGACTCGAGTGACGGGGACGTCACTCCTTTTAAGGGAGATGTGATTTAACAACCCTGCATTTAACTACCCGCGTTGTCTTTTTTATATGTGCACATTAGAACTACATACTTGCATTGGGAGATTTGATTTATAATTGCATTGGGTGATTTGATGTGTGCTTGGGCGATTCGATTTATACTTGCATGGGAAGATTCGTTTTACTTTAAGCTTCGGGGACGAAGCTTTGTTTTAAGGGAGATGTGATGTAATACCCCGATATTTTTCGGGGGTATTTTGGGAGTTTAACGAATTTTCGGGGCCACTGTTTGAGATTTATAAAAGTATTTTCCTTTACTAAATAGTTTGTTTTCACATTATTATTATTATTATTATTATTATTATTATTGTAGTTGTTGTTGTTGTTGTTGTTGTTGTCGTTGTTACTACTACTACTATTATTATTATTATTATTATTACTATTACTATTGTTATCATTATTGTTATTGTCATCAATTTTCTTTTATCAAAAAGTATTTTTTTTTAAGATGACAACTTTTTATAGTTAATATGCGTAAATTAGTGGGTGAAGTGTAGCGGGTCGGGTAATGTTTATAACGTGACCAAAAGTGTGACTTTTATTTTATTGCGTAGCCTACCACCGCAGCTAGTGATACACCCACCACACCATAATCTTTCTCTCATCTTCTTCCCCATTACCATTTCCTTCACAGTAATGTTTAATTCCTCATTCTCCGGCAAATCACCATCTATGGCAATATACAAATCTTAACTTCTCTTCTTGAAATTTTGTTCGCTAATCACACAAATCAAGCCGAAGATTTCATCCTTGCATTAAATTTGCAGTTGTGACCTTCCAAATTGAACCCAAATTGGGTCTTGATGGGTTATCAAATTCAAACTCACGCTCTCTCTCTCTCTCTCTCGCACGCTGTCTCTCTCTCACGCTCTCTCCCTCGTCTCTCTCTCGCTCTCTCCCTCTGATTCTCTCCCTCCCTCTGCGTTGTGTGTGTGTGTGTGCCGAAGGAGAAATCGGCCGAACCCGAGCCCGGCAGAGCCGAACCCAAGTCCGGCGGGGAAGACCCAACAGCGCCGCCCCTCTCTGCGCCGACCCAGCTCCGCCGTCCGTCCCCCTCCGCTTCCCTTCGCCGTCGTCCTCCCTCGCCGGCGAACCACAGGGCCGAAGCCCAGCCGCGGCAGCGGCGGACTTGTCCCCGTCGCCCCCTTTTCGCCTTCCGCCGTTTTGGATTGGTAAACACCCAAGCTCGTGTATTGGGTTTCGATTTTCAGTTCTTACTCACAATTTTGCTTCCCCATTCATTTTTTTTGAGGGTTGGTTGATGATAGGTTACAGTGAAGTAATGAGAGAATTGGGGAAGATGATGAATTGAAGCTTGTAGTAAACTGGGGGGTTAAAATTGTATAATACGAACTTGTGGGGGTGACTGTTTGTATGTTAATAAATTTGTGGGTATATTCTTGTCTTTAGACCAATCTAATTTTTCTTAAGTGTTAACAAAGTGTATTTTAAGTTATTCTTTATCATAATATACATTAGTATTTCTTATTTGTATATATATTTTATCAATTGTAAGTTAATTATCCTTTTCAAAAAAATAAATATGCAACGTTATAATCAACTTAAAATAGTATTTTACAAGTGTATATTATTTATACTATATTTTCTTAAACAACTAAATAGTAATGTTTTCGGTTTATCGCAAAATAAATTCTTTTCACTTATAACATGGCCTTCGCTAATATAACTTTATAATAAAAATAGTTAAGCTTTAGCTTTAGTTTAAGCTCCCATTTTCATTTATCTAAACTTTAAGATTTATATAGCTATCTTTGTGTATATAATTTCACCTTAGTAATTTAAATAAATATTCTAGATTATTAAATAAAGTTTCTTTACCTCAATTATTCTTTTTATATTTATAAAAACTAGCCGCTATGAATATTCTATAGCATTAAATAAAGTTTCTTCACCACAATTATTATTTTATATTTATACACCAGTATTTTTCTTAATAAATATATATATTCAAAATGTGCAACTCGTGACTAGTAAAATATAATTCGTTTGGGGGAGTATGGGGGTTGCACTTGCATTTTGTATAGGACACTTTAGTCGAAATTTTGTTGTGTGATGTATACGTGTTAATATAGAATTATGTGATTATTGTAGATCCAGAATTCGTAGGAGACGAATTCCTAGGGGGCCCTACTACTAGCTTACGTGCTTGCTTGTGTGTGAATCTCTCTCCATTATCAGGTAAGTTATATGCGCAATACCTTTAAATTATCAAAATGTCTCTTGGCGTGTGTTATCTTTTCTAAATCGCTCATGAACTACTAGAATTGTGATACTAGAAAATTCGACAAGTCTTGAATCCCTTTTTTTACAAATGAAACTTTGAAAATTTGTGGTTACTTGTGGAAACTCGAAAGTCTTGTGAAACGATAATTGTACGATAATAGATTTGGGAACGATGTGCAGAGGATGCGCGTGAAGGCCAATGGCCGGGAACACCTATGTGTGATTTCCCTAGGGATCTTACCCTCTTATTTATCGTGGAATCTATGAGTACTACCTATGCATGTTTAGGTCACGACTGTATAGGGGTGCCGGCACTTAAGGTCTCATTAGAATGGTTAGGGCGGGATAGCGAAGGGCTATCTACTAACGTCCGGGGCAATACCCCATTATTATTATTTATTCCATCGTGACCTCTCTGTCCACATCGTACTCGTTGGGGCTCGTGTTATGCCTCAACCAAACCGAACATTAAGATTTGGATCTTGGTTATTGTTTATATACGATCGACATCTCTCCATCCTTGAGTTACTACCACTGAGTTTATCAAATTTCATCATCATATTTTAAATGAGATTTCAGCAAATCGTGTGTTATCGTTTTTAGCCAAAACTCTGTTTTACATATTGTGGTATAATCTTACTCAGTTTTTACTGATAAAATGTTTTGCTGCGTCGGCTTTTGCTATTTTAAAACCGCAGGTTTGACTAAGCTAGCTGGGGTGGAACGCGCGTACAAGTCAAAGAGTAGGATTGACTAGAACACTTATTGTAGTAGTTTTTTTTTCTTTTGGTTTTCAAACATTGTTTTATTATTTCTGTACAAAAATGTTGGAGGTTTCCTCCTTTTATTTTAATTAATTATTCTTTGGATTATCGTTAAGTCGAACTAGCAGGAACCGTAGGATCCGGGTTCTTTCATGGGTAGCCTAACCTGCCAAGGTAATTTCAGTTATATCTGATTACTTTATTAATTTATTTACGTCTAACAACCCGAATAGGGCGACGATGGAACCGTTGATAGCTAGAGTGGAAGAGTTAATATCGCGGCTAGTAGAACACTTATGGACCAACCGTTTACTGCTGCTGAGGTGGCAGAAGCGGTAAAATCCATGTCTGCTCAGAAAGCGCCTGGCCTCGAAGGCTTTCCGGCTTTGTTTTTATAAAAAAATGAGGCACCTAGTGGGAGAAGAAGTCACTAACACTTGCCTGGAGATTTTAAACGGATGAGGAGACATAGGGGAGTACAACCACACGTTAATAGCTCTTATACCAAAGGTCAAACAAGTTTGCAAGGTATCAGAATTTAGACCTATTTCACTTTGTTCGACAGTTTACAAAATTATTACGAAATGTATGGCTAACAGATTGAAACTAGTCTTGAATGAACTTATTTCGGTGAACCAAAGTGCCTTTGTTCCAGGGAGATTAATCTCCGATAATATTCTGACTGCTTTTGAAGTGTTACATTCTATGAAACACAAAGAAGGATAAAGACGGCCTAGTTGCGCTCAAGCTTGATATGAGCAAAGCTTATGATCGGGTCGAGTGGGATTTAGATGGATCGAATTGGTCATGAAGTGTGTTTCGACGGCAAAATGCAGTCTTAATATAAACGGAAGTGTGGAAGGATACATCATACCTGAGAGGGTCTTAGACAGGGGTGCCATTTATCCCCTTATTTGTTCCTTCTGATAAGTGAGACCTTGTCCCGCAGTCTCACGAAGTCGGTAGAGGAAGGATTAATTTGTGGAGCACAAGCGTTGCAAGGAGGACCGGTCGTGTCGCACCTATTCTTCGCAGACGACAACCAAATTTTTACAAAAGCAACAGTTTCTGAACTAACAAGGTTGCTAAAATTATTACAGGATTACGAAGCGGCATCAGGACAAATGATCAATTTACAAAAGTCAGCACTAGTTTTTTCTGACAATGTAAAGGAGGACCGGCGACTTCAGCTTTGTACGCTCTCGGGAATCCCAGTTGTCCCTATCCATGATAGCTACCTTGGCCTACGTACATCATGTGGAAGGAAGAAGAAGTTAACTTTTCAAAAGATTATTGAAAGTATTTGCATAAAGCTAAAAGGGTGGAAGGAGAAAACTTTGTCAGCAGCAGGAAAGGAGGTCCTCATCAAATCGGTAATTCAGGCAATTCCTAATTATGCAATGAGCTGTTTCCTATTACCCATGGGGATATGTCAAGATATTGTAAGAATGGTCTGACTGTTTTGGTGGGGCGACACGAGAGATAAAAGAGCATTTCATTGGCTTAGTTGGGATAAATTAAAAGCAAAAAAGGAGGAAGGTGGACTTGGATTTAAGGATTTTCACAATTTTAATATCTCTCTTTTGGCCAAACAGGCATGGAGAGTATTAAAAAAATCCGCAGAGCATGCTAAGTCGGGTTTTACGAGCTAAATATTTCAAGAACGGTGAATTTTTGCACTTTCAACCAAAACACAAGTATCTTATGCATTCAGAAGCATCCTAGCAGGCCGGCATCTACTTCTAAATGGGTTAGAGTGGAAGGTGAAGTCAGGAGCACAAGTAAATCTTTATAAAGACAAATGGATCCCTAGAAATCGAACAGCTTATGTGATTACTCCAAGCCCAACTTAGGCAAACCTGAAAGTGTCTCATTGCATAGTGAATGGAGAATGGGATGAGAATAAGCTTCGTACTTAACCCTGGGAAACTGAGGTGTACGATATATTGAAGATTCCGATAGACCAGCAGCCAGGTAATGATACAGTAAGGTGGGGAGCATCACAAACTGGTGCTTATACCACTGCCACGGGTTACAAAATTCTAATAAGTAATGATAATCCAAATCATCGAATGGAGTTTGCAAACCTTGGTTTAAAAATATATGGACAATGAATATCCCAAGAAGAATGATTTACCCGGTTTGGCGCCTATGGCACGATTCACTTCTAGTTGCAGTGAAGCTCAGAGAGAGAGGGGTGTCGGTACCCTTACTATGCAGTGCCTGCAATAGAGTCCCAAAAGCAGCAGAACATTTCTTCTGCGGATGACCAATAACATCAACAGTTTGGAGCGAAGTTCTGAGAACACAAAAGGGGCAGATTAGAAAAAGAGATCTGAAGAGGTGGATAGAGGATTTTTTTTAGAAAATTTGAATGAGTACAGACAGATCTGGGCAGTCACAGTTTGGAGCTTATAGAGCAAGAGGAACGACTGTAGATTTAACAACTTACCCTTCATTGTCCAAGAAGTAGTCGAGAAAATTCATTTCCATTTGAAAGAATTGAAAACTTCTCCAGATCTGAAAAATTTGAAAGCTCGAGAGAACACCGTCCAAGAATCCAAGTGGGAAGCACCGCCGGAAGAATGGTTCAAAGTAAACACTGATATCGCACAATCGACCGACAGCAAAATTGCCAGAGCAGGTTGTGTGCTTAGATACTCCAGTGGTGAATTCATTGGAGGAAGATTTGAGAGAATTCCTTTTAACAGTTGGATTCTGCTCCTAAAGCTCCAAGGCATAGAGAAAGGATTGATCTTGGCAAAGGACGCCCGATGCAGACGGCTATTAGTGGAGTCCAATTCTAAGATGTCGATTGAATTATTGGGAAGATGGGCTTCACAGATAAATCACTTCGATGGAGATGAAGAGCTCTCTTCAGTTGCCGAGAAGTGTTTAAAACTTATAGCTGGTTTCGAGGAGATAGAGCTGCGACACGTCCTTCGAGGAGCCAACTCAGCATCTGACCTTTTTGCAAAAAGGTCTTTATTGTTCTCTAATTTTAGTTTATACACCCGTCCTCCGGACTGGGCAATTGATGTAATTGAGAACGGTAAATCAGGCCGTTTCTTTGGTCGTTAATGGAAAATTTTCCCTAAACAAAAAAGTTTGTTGTGAGTTACTACGTAGCCAAATAAGGATATTAGCTAAATAACCTGCAATATATACAAGCTGAGTCAACTTCACTCCGACAAATTAGCAATAAGTAACCAAATTTTGTCTAATTAGTGAAAATTACGAGATCAAAAGTTGCTTACCTAGACAAGAAGATCTCCCAGGTGAAGTTGAAAGCCCATTTCAATGGGTAAAATACACTTTCACCTCCTTTGGTTTGAGGGAGGGAGGTTTTGAACTGAAAGCTCATTTGTTATGATCCGGGCAGAGTTTAAAGAACGATAAAATTGATGAAAAACAATAACACGAGAACACACACAATATAACGTGGTTCACTAGCGATGAGGTAGCTACCTCCAAGACCCGAAATACCCCAATTTATTAGAGAGAAACTCACGATTACAACCCACACAGTAGAGCACGACCTATAGCCTTTATATATGCCTACTATACAACTTGGTGCCCAAAAATTACCAAAAATCGAGCTAACGAACAAGGAAACAACTTTCTGCCGCCTCCAGGGTTTCTCTTCGTAGGAAGACATCGAGTCTTCGCACAAAGGGCTTTTTGTCTTCGCACGAAGACAATGCTCCACCTGCTTGTTTTCCCTTCGTTTTGCTCATCCGTTTGGTCCGTTTCTTGCCCCGCTTCGTCGCCAACTCTCGCTAAGGCCAAGTCCATTCAAGGCACCTCTGAATTCCCAACACCATTTCAATGGGTAAAAGACACTTTCACCTCCTCTGGTTTGGGAGATATGACACTTGTATTCATTTTTTTTGTCAAAACTTCATGACACTGACACCCCTAATTATGTCATGTCATAATTTAAAATGGCAAATTTGTTGTTGAAACTACTACTTCCTCTGTTTCCTTTCATTCTTTTCGGTCCACTTTTACCACTATTAACCAGGTCACTTTGACCATGTGGTTTCATTGACAAGATAATGCAAGAACTTTTCATTATTTTGTAGAGTACACTTTAATCTACAACACCATGAAAGTATACTTAAAAATTACATCATTTTGCCATCCACATTACCGGATCAAAGTGACTCGTTTACGGATAAAAAAAATTAACAAAGAAGAAATGGGGAAACAGAGGAAGTATTAGTGATTGAACACCGCCCTCAATCTAACTAGATTATAATTGAGAAGTGTAAGTTTCATAAACTTCGTCACAGTGAAAAGATAAAAGTGTATTTTCTTAAACTTTAAACTATAAGGGCTGAAAGTATCTTTACATCAAAGAAGAGGGGGTAAAAGACATTTCTCCATGTATCTTTTTTCTTTGTTTTCCATTTTGATTGCAGACAAATCCATAATGGGGTGTGGCTCTTCAGTCATCAGTTGGACTGGTCTTTGGTCCATTTTCCGGTGCAAATAACAGCAGCTGAGCTGTGTCAGAAAAGGGTACACATTCAGAGAGAGAAAACCTTAAAGAAAATGTAATTTGTTTAATAAAGAAAATGTTCCTTTTAGTTGTAGAAGTAAATACATCAAAAACAGAGTACATGCTATATGTTGTAATTCTAAAAATAACATTAAAAATTGAAAAGTAGTTCTGGTGAAACTCTCATATCATATTGTCAATATAATTTTAAACTGAGAAAATCGAAGTCTTCTCAACAACTTGCTTTCTCAGTTCAAATTGTTTTCAAAGGACAAATGAGTGTTATCTCAGTGGTAGAATGTTTAAAACTCTGCATAAGGTCCAAGTTCGATCCGACAAAATATAATTAAAAAAAATAAACTATTCTCAAAGTTGTTAAATACATAAACAATATTAGTTGTATTATATTTTCCATAGTTCTTTAACTGATAAACGCTCAACAATGTACTTTAGATAATTTCAGTTCTCATCATAACTAATTCATAAAATTTGAATTGTTTTTAATATTCCCCAAAATTCCCAACTAACCAATTTGAAGGTACGGCCATGTTGAATTTGTGATGTATTTCAAAAAAAATGGTGAATTTTTGATGAACTCCACTATTGTTTTCCTTTTAGAATTTGTTACTAGGAAATAATTTCCTTTTATGTTTTTAGTTTATATAAAAAGAGTTTCCCAATAAAAGGGCAGGAACTTGCTATTGCCAAGTGCCAATAATGGCTACCCTCCCAATGCTCTCCTCTATCTCCGAGTAATTTTCTTTCTGGCCAATCTTTGGCTTCTGTGACAAAGGAGAAGAAAAGAGCCCAAATCAAATTTAAACTTGATTTATTAGATTAATCAAGATTAATAAGCACCAAACACATAAAACAAAAAAGAAATGCTCTTTACCAATCTCAACTCTCCAAAACCCCAGACAAGAGATTAATTAATTAATAAACTACTGGACATAGAATATGCCACCATTGCCACTTTTTTATGTTCCAAAACTTGAGTAAAAGACAGTTTGACCCTTCAGTTTGATGCAAAGACACTCTTACCCATTCTAGTTTGGGAAATGAGACCTTCAGCCCTTGTGTATGTCAAATTTTAGAATATTTACACTCTCCAATTGTAATGTCACTAGTCGGGGGGCGGTTGTCCAACACTCCAGTAGTTTCGGGAACGAATCGCTGTGTTATAGTATGATATTACATGGTTAGAGGCAATGGTGGATGTAGGTAGAGATAAGTGGGGCTATCAACAACTTTCAAAATTTAAAATTTACCCTTTATTTTTTATGTTTTTTCATTTAGCCCCCACATAAACTGCACTATAGCCCCACTCAATGTTTACCTTATATCTTACCATTTATCCTGATTTAGCTCTCATTGTCATGAAATCCTGGATCCGCCCATGGTTAGAGGATGCAGTAGGCCCTGTTTGGATGAGTTTAAATTAGATGAAATTTGGAACACAAAAGAGGGGCTATAGTGCAGTTTATGAAATTTCATCTAATCTAAGCTCATCAAAACACACCTACGTACTAGTGTCCTGAAATTTGGAACGCAAAAGAGGTGAAAGTGTCATTTCTCAAACAAGAAAAAGTGAAAGTGTATTTGTATCAAACCTGAGGGGGTGAAAGTGCCTTTCATCCTCAAAACCTTCACAGATCCAACCCATCATACATTAGATTCCCCCATCTGTCCACCCTCATTAGATAGAGAGAGAGAGAGAGAGATTGGAGCTTCCAGGCAGGTCTCCCTTTGCATCTTTGCCCTCCAATGGAAACAAAAATAATACAGGTAGAAAGAAATGAATGATTTCTTTTTTTGAGAATATTGTTCTTTTCACTTCTTGGGTTCTCTTCATGATGAGCTTCTAATCATCATCCATGGAACTCTTTTTCACACCTTATTTTTCTCTTCTGCAAATGCCTTTTTATTATTGAACCCTACTTCTGATTCACTCCTGGGACAGTTGAAAAAAGGTGAGAGAGATGACATTTTAGGGTGAGCCCCACAAGAGGAAGATGTTGCAATCAGTCACATGTTGTAGTAGTAGTAGATTCATTCATGGGATTTCAAAGTCTTGCACTGTTTCATTCATCTTCTTCTGAGCAAAGTCCTCTTGTCTCAAAGACCACACACAAATCAAGTGCATCTACAGAAGAAAGCAAGCAAGAAAGAAGGAAGGAAAAAAATAGACATTTTATCAGATTCTTGTGAACACAACCCACATCAAATGGGTGTTCAAGTCAAAGGGTTTCTTGTGTTTCTTTCATCAAATGGCTTCTAGGTATCTATCCATCTCCATTTCTTGATCTTTCTTGAGTAAAAGTTGTCAATATTTTTATGTGTTTTGTAACCAAATGGAGGAAGACACCAAGTCCCTCACCATCAAGATAGCAACCTCTTGCAACAACAACAACAACAACAAAACTGATCTCTCCTCTTCTTCTTCTTCTCCCAATTTGGTCTTCTTATCTCCATTGAACTCTCCTCTTCTCTCCCCACCATCATCAGCATTTGTCTCAGCTCTTCAATCTCCATACATTTCACCTAGAGCCAGCACCACATTAGTAGTCCCAAACCCTCCACCACCAACACCACCACTCAGCCACCCATCACCACCAGTCTCCTACTGTGGCTCCCTCTCTGATGACATCCCCAGCACCTCCTACACGCCTCCAACGGAGGAAAGATCCGATTTCTCCGACGACCCATCAAGCGCTAAGCTCAAGATTGTCAGTTGCGTTCCTATTAACGGCCCTGAATCACTCCCTAGGGTCTCATTCTCATTTCCTGTCCCGCGAATCTCATTCGCTAAAGGCTCCGTTTCTTCGCCTGCATCGAACGCTAAATTGAGAAGCTGTGATGTGTTCATAGGCTTCCATGGCCAAAACCCAAGTCTCCAACGCTTCTGCAAGTGGCTGAAATCAGAATTGGAGCTCCAAGGAATAGCTTGCTTTGTTGCAGACAGAGCAAAGTACTCTGATTCACAGAGCCATGAGATTGCTGACCGTGTTATCTGTTCGGTCACATTTGGTGCTGTTGTCATCACCAGTTCAAGCCTTTTGAACCATCACAGCTTGGAAGAGATCAGATTCTTTGCCCAGAAGAAGAATCTGATCCCTATCTTCTTCGATACGGATCCGGGCGAGATCATGAGCTTTCTTGATGAGAAAAAAGAGTGTAAAGAAGCTGTTGATGGGTTGATGAGGTCTCATGAGTTCAAGCTGGAGACTGATGGTTTGAATTGGAGGAGCTGTGTGACGAAAGCCGCAGGAATCATGAGTGGAAAACTCGGGAGGAGGAGTGTTGCTGAGAGAGGAGAGATTGAAGGATTCGAAGAGATGCCCTTTCAGAGAAACAGGTTTTTCGTCGGCCGGGAGAAGGAAATGCTGGATATGGAGACAGCATTGTTCGGATTCGGAGACTGTCCGGAGACAGAAGGCTGTGTAAACAAGAGCGGAACCCCGCCAACACCAGAAGGATTTGCAGAAGACGAAGAAGAGACTAAACGAAAATACGGGAGATACATTAGCTTGGAGATGAATTCCGACTGCAAGGAACCGAAACTGGAAGCTTGGGTTGAGCCAGTGATTGGAAGGAACTCATTGAACTCATTGAAGAGAGCAAAGTGTAAGAAATCGAGAAGTGGCAAGTACAAAACCTCGTCAGGAAGCAGTTGTACTGGCAGCAGCAGCATTGTGTGTATAACTGGAAGCTCAGGTATTGGAAAGACAGAACTTGCTTTAGAATTTGCTCACAAGTATGCTCATAGATACAAGCTGGTGCTTTGGGTAGGCGGCGAGGCTAGGTATTTCCGGCAGAACATTCTGAATCTTTCGGTGAAATTAGGGTTAGACGTCTCCGCCGACGCGGAGAAGGAAAGGGGGAGAATCCGGAGCTTCGAGGAGCAAGAAGCGGAGGCTTTCAAGCGAGTGAAGAGGGAGTTGTTTCGCGACATGCCTTATTTGTTAATCATCGATAACCTTGAAAACGAAAAGGAATGGTGGGATGGGAAAGATTTGCATGATCTTATTCCGCGGAACACTGGTGGTTCTCATGTCATTATCACGACTAGGTTAGCGAGAGTGATGAATTCTGATTCGTTGCAGCTTCAACCTTTGCCAATGTCCGACGCAATGCTGTTGATTAAAGGAAGACGAAAGAGGGATTACCCGGCTGAAGAATTCGAATATCTTGGGAAATTTGAAGAGGAGCTTCGCCGGTCGAGTTTCGGATTGTGGGTGATTGGTTGTTTACTCTCCGAGCTAGCGATTGCTCCTTCGGCTCTCTTCGAAGCGATAAAGCAAATGGAAGTCAACGACGAAGGGATTACTTCCTCGGATTCCTCTAGTGGATCTTGCTTGAGCGCGGCGGAGGAAGATTTCTGCAAAAACAATCCATTCCTCATGAAACTGCTAGCTTTCTGCAATGCGGTCTTGCAGCGAGCGAACGGGCTCGCGTCGAGGATGCTCCGCATTGGTGCGTGGTTCGCTCCGGCGCCAGTTCCGGCCGCTTTGCTAGCAGCAGCCGCTAGAAACATCCCGACCGCAAAAAAAAACCCTTTCGGGAAATGGAGCAAATGCTTGAGCTTCACTTTCCCTTGTTGCTCCTCCTCCTCCGGCGGAGGCGGTTGTTTAACTAGCCAGAAATGGAAGAGCGAAGAGGAAGAATCGGCTCTTCTCTTGGTGAAACTCGGATTAGCGCAGAGAGCAAATAAGCAGCAGCAAGGAGGCAATTGGTGGATCCAGTTCCATCCCATAACTCAAATATTCGCGAAGAAAAGAGACGGCGGTTTAGTCTCCGCCAAGGCGACGGTTCAAGGATTGAGGAGAATCCCTTCTCTGAGCCCAGAGATGCAGACGCATCTCTGGGCTTCAGCCTTCCTCGTGTTTGGATTCAAATCCGAACCACCACTAGTTCAACTCAAGGCGACTGAAATGGTCATCTTCATCAAGAAAACAGCTCTCCCACTCGCGATCAAAGCCTTCGCGGAGTTTTCAAGGTGTAATTCCGCGTTAGAGCTCTTAAAAGTGTGCACCAACGTGTTGGAGGAAGTGGAGAAGTCGTTTGTGTCGCAGATACAAGATTGGTGCCACGGATCGCTCTGCTGGAAGAAGAAGAAGAAGCTTGAAATGAAGAACCAGAGGGTGGATGAGTATGTGTGGCAAGAGGTGACGCTGCTGAAGGCGACGCTGCTGGAGACGAGAGCGAAGCTGCTGCTGAGAGGCGGGCATTTCGACGGCGGCGAAGAGGTGTGCAGGACTTGTATTAGCATCAGGACTGTGATGCTGGGGCATAACCATGCTCAGACTTTGGCTGCACAAGAGACATTAGCTAAGTTAGTGAGGTTAAGAAGTAAGGTATGATGATGAATTCTGTTGTAAGCTCAATTTTGTTCACAGAATCAACTACTAGTACTAGTTTTAGAAGAAGGAAGAAAAAACCATCAAATTGCTCTTGGTGTTCAACAAGTATTTTAGCTAATTGTCTGATCAATTTATCATGTACATATGTGGTTATTTTCCTCATTTGCTGTTTCCATGTCCCATTTCTCTGAAAGCATTTAGAGAATGCTGGGGATCCCAATTTGTCTCCCACCCATTTCTCATCTTCTTTTCACCCAAATATAATCATGCCAAATGACTAAGGATGTTGCCAATTTTGTATTTGGATGAATGGGAGATAAGAATGGTATCTCTAGAGGCCGTATGTTCGATCCCTGCTAGAGCCAGTGCCAGACACTGCCTGGAAATTAGGGTATGATCCGTGACCTAAAAGCAAACCCAGCAGTATCAAAGAGCTCGAGTTTTTGGAATTAGTCGTTGTATTTTATAGCGATGTGCCCTACACTGTAAAGCCAAAACTAGTAACAGAGTGCAAGACGCAGCTGGGAAATTAGGGTATGATCTGTGACCTAAAAGTAAACTCATCAGTATCTAAGATCTCGATATTTGAAGTTAGTGATTGTAAAGCGATGTTCCTTACACGCTAAAAGCAAAAATGCTAACATATTCAGCAGTGCCCTATTGTGTAGAGATCACCTCATTCGACACAAAAATCTTAAGGAAATCACTATCAAACTACCTGAAGGGCACTTGAAGGTGGCCTAAGTTTCTCTCACGAATTTGCCAAGCTGGTAGAAAATAACAAGAAAATATACATGAATAATCGGACTGGTTGGATTAGCAATGTCAGATTATGGAGAAGATAGATTATGAAAATGAGTGGTTTTTACTTTTTAGTAAGAAGATAACATTCTCTCAACTCATCACAACCACTCATTCTAATAATCTGTGTTTCCCGTAATTAGTCATAAACTCATCCAAACACCCCCAATGTCTTGATGCCATAGAGCCGGTGCTCTTAGAGCGCAATGTTTATACATGATGGGATATAAACCAGCCAGAATTAGAATGCTCGAACCTTGAATAATCCCGCATTCACATAAGAATTTAGTGAGAAAATTCAGAAATAGAACACTAGAGGGAATCAATCACACACTCAAGAACAGACCATGAACATTTCAACTTCAGATAGATAAAAATTTACATGGACATGAAAGCAAAAGCACTCAACTGAAAGCAAACAAACAAAACCTTTCACTAACAACAACAATTCTCCACTCAAATCAGCTAATTAGCCCTCAATAATCACATTCAGGGTTTTAAGAACCAAACCCTAATCTCACAATCCCAAAAAAAAAAAAAAAAAAAAAATGAAGTCAATGCGAGGTGGCGGAGAAATCCTTCCGGTGGCTCGGCGGCGGCGTAGGCGGCGGAGGTGGCGTTCGGATCAACCCATTCTCAGCGGCGTCGCCTTCGTCGAGATAAACCCCATCCGGGTTCCGTACAACGCCGTGCACGGCGGCGATCGAAACACCAACACTAACTCCAATCAACAAAGTCGCCACCTCTCCGGTGACCCACACGGCGAAGACCGAAACGGACACCAACCCGACAATCACAACCCGATCATCAATGTTGCGGTCCCACACCACCATCGGATCCTCCCGGAACACGAAGAGCACCAGCCACGCGACGAAAACGACGCCGTACACGACCAGCGCGGTCGGAGTGGCGAGGAGCGAGATCGCGGCGGAGATGACGACGAGGGTGACGTAATTCAGGCGGAAGTGGGTGGAATTGCGGCGGAGGCGGGCGGCGGCGGCGGAGGGGGAGGAGGGGAGGTCGAGGGACTTGGGGGAGAGGAACTCCGACCAGGGGCGGCGGCGGGAGAGGGTGTGGGAGAGGTCTTGGAATGATCGGGAAATGACGTCACTGCCGGAGATGGGGATGGTGGTGTAGGAAGACACCGCCGTCGGAGATAGCATAATGGTGGTTGACTGGTTTGACCAGAAGAATAACGGAGAGATTGGAAAGTCGTGTGTGTGTGTGTCAAGTTGTCTTTGTCGAGGTGTTATTGCAAGAGACGCGGCTTTTTCGGGTGGGAGAGAATGTGCTGTATTGGGTCTCGGATTGGCCCATTTTGATTTTAAGTTGGGCTTCATGTAAACTGGGGGGGTTTGGTATGACTTATAAGCAGCTTATAAGTCAATTCTGAATTATAAGTTGAAGACAGCTTAAAAGCAGTGTTTGGTGTACGACTTATAAGCTGAACTTTTGGATTTAGACTTATAAGTTCATAGTGTAAAAATGAACTTAAGAAAAAGTTGGGTTTTTGAATCTTTTCTTGAACTTTTGGACTTAACAACTTTTACACCAAACACACATATCTTTTTTCTTCATTTTTTTGTCACAGATTTTTTTGACATAAACTTATTAGACAACTTACAAATAAGTTATACCAAACTCACCATTGGAGTTCCACCCTTATTTATGAATTTGAAATGAGATTTGGTTAAAAAGGGGAAAAGAATTGAAATGAGGGAACCCAAAACAATCTCAACACTGTTGTTGGTTCCAAACATACAAAATGTGGAGATAGCCACTCTAGCTGTCCATCTGGCATCGTTCCAAGCAACCAGAGAGAGTAATATTAACCTGCTAGTGTGGGAAGGCCACCCGAGAGTGGTAAATCAGGTACACAGCGGCGCCCTAGTGGGGAGGCCAGTGCATGATGCTCATAAAGAGCCCACATGTTAAGGGTGAAACTCTCATAGTGCGGCTGTCATGACTTGAACATTGCACTGAGTACTACACGCTTATGAAGAGCACAATAAATTTTCTAATGTGGGATGACAGAGTAGGTGAAATACCCCAAGATCTCTCTAAGGGTATTATTTTTATTATTTCATAGCCGATTGTGAATTTCTGATAGTTGGGGATCTCTTTGCAATATCCTACAACTCTATTTTTTTTAAGAGAACAACTTTATTTTTTTAAATAACTCTCAATATTCGATTCAATTTTTCTGTATATAATTATTTAAATTATTTCCATCATATTAATTCTGGTAGTTAATTCCCAAATTCGTTCCTCTTATTCATTAATTCTACTTTATTTAATTATTTCATCTTAATTATTACTTATCTCTTTCCTTTTATTTCTATCTAATTTAATTTCAATCACATTAAAATATTAATGGGAAAAAATCCTAATTTTCTTAAACTCTCAATTGTAACACCGCTACCCCGATAAGCCGATAAATCTAACGGGAGATTCCTAGACTGATTGTCCTCCGCTAAGTCACTCAGCAAGGAATCTAACACAAACAGTCAGGGATGACAGAATAGGTGAAATACCCCTAAGATCTCTCTAAAAGTATTCATTAATTTCTATTATTTAATACCCGATTGTGAATTTCTGATAGTTGATGACCTCTTTGCAATATCCTACAACTCTATTTTTGTTTAATAACGGTCAGATTCATTGTTCTTTATATAATCTTTCTAATTTATTTCCCATCATATTTATTCTGATAGTTAATTCCCTACTTCTTTCCTCTTATTCATTAATTTTATTTTATTTTATTTTATTACTTCATCTTAATTATTACATATCTCTTTGTTCTTTTATTTCTATCTAATTGAATTTCATAGCATTAAAAATCTTAAGTTTCTTAAACTCTGAAAAGCTTTAATTGTAACACCCCACCCCGCTAAGCCGATAAATCTAATGGGAGATTCCCGGTCTGAGTGTCCTCCGCTAAATCACTTATGTGCCTCAGCAAGGAGTCAAACACACACAGTCTTGTTACAAACAGGATTGAAGAAATTGACAAGTAAAATTGAAACGAGTATGTACTGTTAAGCATCAGTATTTACGGTGATGTACAATCAGCTAAGTGTTCTACTATGCTCCCCGATTGCTCACCTGGAGTTTTAGAGAATTGAAAGGCCTAGAAAGACATCAAAAACAGTCTGAGTAAACAATCATAAGATAGCTAGATTTGGAAATACATTTTTAGTAGAATTTTGGAGAAGTTACGCTTATGTACTTACAGACTTTCAGACCGATTCCCTGATATAATATTAAGATAACCAACAGATTAGACGGGAAAGAGTGAACATATATTTCTTATTACTCAGAGATTTTTAAAATAGCACCCTTATACGAAGGATTCCAATTCGCACTACACATAGGGTTGTAAGGATTACATTCACTTCCGAGAAGGATAGTTATAACCAATCTACCTGACAACTAGATCCTAAGTGTCAACAACCATTATTGAATTATCAGTCTAGTAGAGTAGTACTAGTTCCTATAGCTAAGTACAACTCAAGTACACACAGCTGACCATGAGAGACATAGCCTGCCAAGTAGTGGAGCTGAGGAGACATGTAGAGTCTCTACCTCAAACCCCGAGCACAGACTAGAGCCTAACCAGAAGACAAATAATAGTCCAGATATTGAAAATAATTCTCAAGTATTCAGTTTATTCACATAAGTACCAGAAAGACTTTAGTTTTCTTGGAAATAGTATTTACATAGGTAACAAAAAAATCATACAACTGCTTACCTAATAAATAGTCAAGAACTCCTATCTAGCGGAGTTGATTTCCTACGCTAGCAATATCTACACATTTCAAGTACACCTACTACTGACACGTATTCTCTACGTGACTCTCTAGCCTAAAATTACCGATTTGCCCCTGGCAGACCAGCCTTTTTACAGTATACTCCATGACTGTGCCTAAGCCCCTCAATTATGCATAGTAGATGAGTCCAAGAGTTGTGGGGTGTGTAGACGAACATGCATGACTATGCGACAGTTTCTATTAGATTTCACTTAGGTCCCTGTGGTTTAACATAACTACAATTTGGTCCCCCTATCGTTGAGTTGGTCAAATTCAACTCTAGATAGGTACATATAGACTCCTGATGTCATGAAACTGTTACGAAAACATGATTATGTCTTGGGTCAAGAATTGATTGTCAAATTTAGCTTATTACAAAATTATTAGTTTACCCTTATTATACATCAGACTAGGGTTTCTAGGAAGTCAACTTTGGTCTAAATTAACCTTCAGACCCCAATTAACTCTCATGAAGGGCATAAAGGTCAATTAGGTCAATTGATATGTCAAATAAGCAAGTCAAAGTTTTGAAGTGAAACATGCTCACATGGTCAACTTACAGATGATTTCAGCCAAATAAGCAAGTCAAAGTTTTGAAGTGAAACATGTTCACATAGTCAACTAACAGATGATTTCAGGTTTACTGAGAAAGACATTTGGAAATCTAATTTCATGGCTTTGAAGACAAATATTTAAATTTTCTAAATCAAATTTTTATAACCGAACGTCACCAAATAATCAATGAGATAGAGCATGTCAAAGTTGGCCAAATAATCATGCTTGAAATGTCGAGTTTTAAGAAGTTTCTAAGTGTTCACGGCTTCATTTTTGAACATGTATACCAGAAAATCTAGAAGGATTCAAGGTGAGCTGAAGTTGAAGAAATCAAAGTATTAAACATAATCTTTGCACAGAAGAAAGAAGAACTAAATTCTAACAAGAGATAAAGAGTATCGCTATTTGAAAAAATGCTAGTTGAAATTGATATGCATTTCTCACACTTCGAATATTATTGAGTATGCTCATATTATGGTTTCATCAAAGAACTTCAGGGAATTTCAGGCTTGATACATGTTGATTATGAGAAAACTTAAAACAAGAAACTTGTAGTATTAACAATAGAGAACAAGTATGTTCAAGTTCCATCAAAATATGAGTGAGATATAAGAGTTGAAAGTTGGTACAAAAAAAAAAAAAAAAAAAAAAAAAAAAAAAAAAAGCACATGGCAGGGATATTTTTATAAACTTTAACATGAATTTCATGGGGGGGGGGGGGGGGGGGGGGGGGGGAGGGGGGGGGGGGTGGGGGGGGGGGGGGGGGCAATCAACATGAGAGTTGTTGTAGGATGTCCAGAGAGTATACAAAATCAAGATGTATCTCAAACCATAAAGTATTGATTAAGTTGTCAACTTTGTAACATGAAAAGCGATGAAGGTCATGAATCAAATTCCTCAATTCAGCTATTCTAGGTGAATTCTAGGTTGATAATCTCCTTATTTTCGAAAGAACATAATGTAGTTATCAGCAGAAAGAATGAGCAAGTATTGAAGAGTTTACCACTTCCCGATGAAGCTAGGGAAGATTTGGGTTGCTAGAATCTGCAGAAATTGAAGAGTTTACCACTTCCCGGTGAAGCTACGGAAGATTTCGGTTGCTAGAATCTGCAGAAATTTGGACGTTTTAGCTTTACTTCGATTTAGAATTCAATTATTGGTTCCCTGAGTTTGAAAAGAGAGTAGAAACACAACCGGAAGGTTTAATTAGGTTAAATAACAATAATTAAGGTGAATTATTACAGATAGTGGCCCTGTTTGGATAACAAGGTTGGGCATGTTTGATTAACCAAACTAGGTGAATGTTTGGATTTAATGATTTTTGTTTTGAGGTTTTGACTTTTATGTGAGTAGAAAAATGAGTGGAATGTGGGTCCTACAAAATATTGGGTTGAAGTTTTGGTTAACTTTTTGTAGAGGTTAATAAAATCGGGATATCCAAACAGGGCCAGTATCCTGCAGCCGGTGGATGAAATCATTTGGAGAGATCTGAGAAGGCGGAGAAACCCAAACAAGACTAACCAGTGGGCAAGAGATGAAGAGGTGATCAATCGATTCCAGGGCAGAATGACAAAGTCCACAATTTGGGACAATAAACAGGTGTTTAGACGCTAAAGTAGTAGATAAGCATGGTAAGCCGTTATGAACTCATTTTATGTTTGTATTTTTCAGGTCCGCAGGAGGCTCTATAATTTTCCCCAGACCTTTTTTACAATTGTCTCCTTTAACATAACATTGCCTTTCAACATGCCGAACTGGCTTAAGTATTTGAAACCGGAAAAATATGAGATTCTAGAAAACAATTGGATTTCTCTCCAATGCGTCATTGCGCCATTCTAAACTAACCGCAAGGAATCGAATTTTAGAGACCTTAAATCAAGGAAAAAAACTGCCATGTAGCCTTGAAATAAATTCAGTGTAAAAAATCTCATTCAAATGGCACCAGAAAGGCATAGAAGAAGAAAATAAACAAAAAATTCACACACTCAGTGCAATTCCCACTTGGTGCCTGCCTACCACAAACACTCAGAACCTGCAGCTACTGCAAATATATCATAATCTGGAAAACTGCTTCCAATTAAGTTATTGCCGCCGCACTCGTCACAATCAGGCACCTCCGTTTGCCATCTCCTCTGCTCCGACACACCCTTTTCCGGCGTCGGAATACGAACTTTCATGGATACTTGTACTGCAGGCGGCTTGATATCTTCATTCACCGTTCTACTTTTGGGTATCATTACGACCCATTTCTCCATATCCTTCTCTGGTGACTGGAAGACAGATTTCCACGGGACCTCAGCCCGTCCCAAGACACGTGACCCGCGAATTTTCTTGACAAACGATGCAGCGGCACTCCTGCGTCTTAGTTCAAAGACAACACTTGCATTCATGAGCCTTTTTATGGACTCTGGGGTCCCCAAACACTGCAACGAGAAGGACTCGTTCCATGACAAGTGCGATTTTGATGAGATTTCCTGGCTGTTTAACCGAATCCTATCACTGTCACCAGCAAAGAGATAACATCTAACAAATAGATGGTCATTGGATTTGAGTTCTATGTTTCTGGCTCCTATGATTCTAATTTCACAAGCAAGGGAAGAGACTTCTTGAGAAACACCCATCTGAGAGAGAGAGAGAGAGAGAGAGAGAGAGAGCAGGTGAGTTTGTGAAGAGAAGATAGTCTGCAGGGGTATATATATGCAAGGTGTCAACAGTGCGGGCCGGGGCGGGTGGAGGGGGGCCTGTGAGAGCCGGGGCGGGTTGAGGGGAAGAGGGGGCAGCCCAGGGCAGGTTGAGAGGTTGGGAAACTTGAACCCCACAGGTACCGGGCCCTAAACCCGTGGGGTTAGGGGTGCCCTTTTTAAAAATAATAATAATTTATTGTTAGTATTAATATATATATATATATATAAAAAATTAATAATATATTAGTAAAACAGTGCTGCAGTGCCGTTTCTTCTTCTTCTTTTTTTTTTGGGGGGGGAGGGGGGGGGGGGGGGGGGGGGGTTACGGGGCTGGGCCGGGCCCCTTGACACCTTGATATATATGGTATGGCTGGATAACTAAAGCTCTCAATCATAGACATGGAAGGAAGTGAATCAAGTGATATAACTTTAGCATTTCATAAGACTATACTACTGATCCATAGATTAACTAATCGAAGAAATCAACATATAGAGACGAGGTTTCTGTACAAACATTTGAAAATTACGAGAAGTGTACCACTTCAAGACTATTATACATGGCAAAAGTGGTTTAAACAAGGCACTGACAAGTATTATATAGTAAGAAATCAACATGAGGCAAGTGGTATTAAGATTGCGCTGAAGATCTCATAGTTTCGAAGATAAGCCCTTCAGATTCTTGAAGGGTTTCATGCTAAAAGCAAGCATTATTCAGGAGGGAATCTTTGTCCATTAATCAGTGGATTTCTGAAAGCCATTATCAGCACTTAAAACATTTTTTTCCTGTTTCAACCAAAGCCACTTGCTGTTCTCCTGTGGCACAGTTCTTATACCCTGACTAAAAAACAGCTTCCACTATCCCTACCTCCATTATAGAAGATGTAAGCAAAAAAGATAGTAATATTTGCTCTTTAAAAATAATCAACATTAGTATCAATAATAATATGAAACTAGAGATGGAAATTAGATACGACCCGATTAGATATCAGACATGATCCGACCAGATCCAATCCGTTTATAAATGGAACGGATATGGATCTGATCAGCAAAATCCGATATGATCCAATTATTATATTATGCATGTTGGCACTGAAATTTCGCCAATTAAATATATTAAATTCGTCCATTATTTAGCCCTAAATAAAAAAGGGCGATAAATTCAAATAAATGAAGGGGTTATGATCAGATTTTGGTGATAAGTCCACCAAAAATCTGATAAGATCAAAACATTATCTTTATTTTGAATAAAGGTACAGTGAAAGGAAAATCCTGGAGATATACTTGGAGGGATTAAAGAGATAAAATTTGTTCCTTATCTCCTAAACCTGGAGATAAGATAAAGTCCAGAGATTAGGGTGATATCTGATTGGAATGATTATCCAAATCTCTGCAAACCAGCTGGAAACCTCTATAAATATGAGGTTTCACAGAAGTTGCGGAGGACTTTTCTCTGGATTAAAAAAAATACAGCAGAGAAGAGCTAGAGAAAATACAGCGGAAAGAGAGAAAAAGCGAAGGGTGATATACTCTACAAAATCCTGCAGAGAATACCAAAATACAGCAAAAAGAAGGCTGCAACGAGCTGCTGCTGTAGCCTGCAGAAAAAATAAATAAATCTGCGAAAGGCAAGTCCCAAAACTGAAGCGAGAAGGAGCAGCAATGGCTGTCTACTTTGCTAGGTAAAGGGTTCCGTTTTCTGATTCAGAATACATTCTGCTGTTCTAATAAAACAGTCACTGTAACAAGGTTGTAGGGAACATGTTTTCACAATATGTTGATCAATAAGATTCTGCCCAGTTTTCTCATACAAATATGTTGCCTTTTTCTTCTTTCTTTAGGTTTATTAATCAGGGGTTTCTGAGGTCATTCTCAGAGTAATTAACGATTCAATTACTCGAATCGGAAATAGGGAACTCACACGCACACATAAACACAAATCTGAAATCATTCGTTTTCCAAGATTTTTTTCAGAAAGTTAGTAAGAAAAATTCAGGGTTAACAAATTGGCACGCCCAGTGGGACCCTATTTCTCCCCTCATCTTTTAAGCCTAAAATAAAATCAAGTTCAGAGAAGGCAAAAAAAAAATTGACAGGAGCAGGAAGTTGAAGTCAAATATTTCTGTTTCTTGCCGTTTTCTCATTGCTGAATTTACTGTAGCAGGTTCGAAAAAATGCAGAAACTGCTCCAGTGATGGCGGCGTTCCCAGTGTTGGGTTCTTGGAAAGAGAAGCTCTTGTCTCCTGTGTCGGTGGCCTCGCGGGAGCCGACCTCGTTTGAGGTATGTGCTCCAAAACGTGGTCATGGCGCTGGGGTTGAGAGCCAAATCTCTCAAGAAACTCCAGCAAAAAAAAAAACAAAAAAAACAAAAAAAAAAAAAAAAAACAAAACAAAACAAAAAACAAAAAAAAAACAAAAGAAGAAAAGAGAGCAGAGAGCACACTAAATTTCTGTAGCAAAATCCTACAGAACAAGACAGCAGATCTCTCAAACAAATCTGAGGGTATAAGAAGCTTGGAAGAGCAGAATCAAGCAGCAAGCCAAACAGCAAGAAGCGTCGAGCACAGCTTCAATGGCAGCCATATTCTGTGCTAGGTTCAAAATAAAAGAAGCTGCTCCAGTAAACGCCGTGTTTCCGGCCTCAGGCTTTCGGTAAGAGAAGCTCATCTCCTCCGTGTCGGTGGCCTCGAGGGGGCCGACCTCGTTTGAGGTTCGTGCTCCAAAAAAGGGGTCATGGCGCTGGGGTCGCGAGCCAACTCTCTCGAGAAGTTTGAGCCTCCGAAGCCCGGGAAGCTTTCTCAGCAGAAAATATCGAGATTATCCAAGGAATAAGTTATTGTCCAAAGTTTTGTAAGAAAATGGCTGATGAGGTTTGGGCTAAAGGCCTTGAAACAGCTTCGGTCAAACCCATGGCTGATGAGGTTCGGGCTAGAAGCTTTGAAACCATTTCGGTCACACAACCGGCTGATGAGGTTCGGGCTATATGCCTTGAAATCGCTTCGGTCACACCACCGGCTGATGAGGTTCGGGATAAACATCTTGAAACCACTTCAGTCCCATTAGCGGCTGATTAGGTTCGGGTTAAACTCCCTAACCGCTTCGGTCAAAATCCAAGCTAATGTGGTTCAGGCTAAACGCCCTAAAATCACTTCGGTTAAAATTATGACTCACACAGTTCGGGCTGAACAGCTTGAAACTGTTTCGGTCACACCACCGGCTGATGCGGTTCGGGTTGAACACCCTGAAACCGCTTCGGTCACACAACCGGCTGATGTGATTCGGGTTAAACACCTCGAAACCACTTCGATCAAAATTTTGGCTAACGCGGTACAGGTCAAACGCCCTTGAACCGCTTAGGTCAAACCCTCGGCTGATCAGATGTGGGTCTAACGCCCCGAAATCCCTTCGATGAAGCAAAAGACCCAAATGGCTAAGGTTCAAAACCCGACAGCCCCTTTGGCCAACCCGGTTCGAGTCTCCGAAGCTCATCGGGACAAAGATATGGTGGCTAGGGATAGCAAATTAATCCCTCGTCGCAGCCACGAAACGGTTACGGCAATGCCAGTAAGGGTCTGCTTCAAACAAGGGAAACCGAAGGGCAAACAAAATGCAAAACCTACGTTGCAAAATAACGTTGCATCAAATGTCTTGGAGGCAATCGAGAAGGCCTTAGGAGAAACAGTAACTCTGGAAAGAGGAGTGAATCTCCTATTTCCTCACTACAAAGTAAAGGGAAGGGAAAAATGGTTGAAAAACAACCAACCTCTTCGGCACCAACCGAAAAGAAAGTAATGGTGGGTGATACTCGTAGAACAAGGTCAAGACACGTCACTCGGTCCATGACCGGGGGCCTTGAAGCTCGTAGTATTATAAACCCGTTATTTGAGGGAGACGATCAAAGTTCCGCCACATAGAGAGACGGTGCGGTATCGGTCATGATGACCAACGTCGATGATGACGAAGAATCGACGCAAAACCAACTCGTTATGCTCCAAGAACAGTTGGAGCGGAAAAATAAAGAAATGGTTGCCATGGCTGAGGAGATGAAGACCTTGCAAGCGCAACTAGCAAGCCTCAGAAGTGGAACAAGCTCTGGACCTCCTAGGCCAGTCATCCCACCTACAACACAAGGGGTATCGCAAGGGATGCAAGCAACTCCACAATTTGAGACCCCCAACGCATCTTACCAGGACATCCAAGACATAGGAATCAACGGTTCTAGCCCAATGCTAATGACGTTGATCGATGACAGGGTCACAAAGAGAGTCCAAAAGGTTAGAGAAAAAGATGAAGAGGGGTTACAAGTGATTACGAAACCCTATCCAGCATGGGTAGATAAGGTTTCTTTTCATCCCGGGTATGTTCAGCCGGAGCTCAAAATGTTCAACGGAACCGGTGAACCGAGACAACATTTGGCCCACTTTCTTTCAAGATGCGGACCCATAGCACACAATGAAGCTCTGTGCTTGCAATTGTTTGTGCAGTCATTGGAGGACGTTGGATTTACATGGTACTTACAGTTGTCGGAGGGTTCCATCCCGGACTAGAGCACCATGACCAAGGAATTCCTCAAGCAGTTCTGCAATACCCAAAGAAGAGTAGGGGTACCAGAACTAATTAAAACCAAACAAAGGGACAATGAACCAGTTATGGATTTCGTTGCAAGGTGGAGAGCCCTCACCTTTGCCTATCCCCAAAATTTCACGCAAAAATAACTCGTAAGGATGTGCCCAGGGTTTCAAAAACGGCAAAAGCGGCGCGAAGCGACCGTGTTGTAACGGAAACGGCAGAGAGCGTGACCGTTTTTCCCGTTACGCGTCGTGTGAATTTTATTCACACAAAAAACGGCCGTTTCGCGTCGGTAACGGGAAAAACGGCCATTTTACGTTGGAAAAAACGGGAAAAACGGCCGTTTTGTGTTGGAAAAATGGGAAAAACGGAGAAAACATCCGTGAATGTTTTCTAAATTTCACACATTCGATCCCCGTTTTCCGTTACAGTCCCTCCGATATAGTCTGATCCCGTTTCACGCGACCGCGACTGATACGTCAGCCGCTTCCGTTTTTTTTTAAACCTTGGATGTGCCTTACAACATTAGGCACTAGTTGTCCATCTCCTTGATGGCACAGTGCTTTGACGGTTTCAATGACCTATGCACCAAGGACCTAAGGGAAATTTTTAAATGCTTGAGGCGTCACAACCTCAGGATGAACCCCTTAAAATGCGCTTTTGGGGTCTCATCGGGAAAATTCCTCGGATTTGTAGTCTGGAGTAGAGGTATCGAAGTTGACCCCTCTAAAACAAAGGAAATCATTGATATGCCCCCACCAAGAAATCTCAAGGAGTTAAAAAGACTGCACGGGAGGCTAGCCTACATAAGGAGGTTCATTTCGAATCTCGCTGGATGATGTAGGCCATTTTCCCGACTTATGAAGAAGGGGGTGCCTTATAAATGGGATCGAGTTTGCCAAAATGCTTACGATAGCATCAAGAAGTACTTGGTGAATTCACATGTTCTCATGAGTCCGATCAAAAGAAAGCCTTTGACAATTCCCTCGGTGCTCTGTTGGCTCAACAAAATGAACAAGGAAAAGAAAATGCCTTGTACTACTTAAGTCAGACTTTGGTGGGGGCAGAAATTACGTATTCTCCCATAAGATTTGCTTGGCCTTGGTTTTCGCGCTGCAAAAGCTTAAGCACTATGTGTCTGAATACGAAGTTAAGCTGATATCTAAAGCTGATCAGCTAAAGTACATACTCTCGCGACATATCCTAAACGGGAGGATCGCAAAATGGGATGTACTCCTTTAGTAATTTGACATCGAGTATGTCCCTCAAAAGGCGGTGAAGGGACAAGCTTTGGCCGATTTCTTAGCCGCACACCCTATCCCAGATGACTCACCGCTAGCGACAGACTTGCCCGATGAAGATGTGATGACAGTAGGTGTGCAAAAAGGATGGGAAATGTATTTTGATGGAGCTTCAAGAAGCCCTGATGGATGAAGCAAGAAAACACTAAAAACAATAAGTCAGGAATTGGTGTTGTTTTCATCACACCGAAAAATGATGTCATCCCACATTCTTTTCCGCTTAGCGGAGGGTGCTCCAACAACGAGGCCGAGTATGAAGCCATAATTGTCGGATTAGAGCTCGCCCTCCAGATTCCCATTGAGGAGTAATAATATATGGAGACTCTGAATTGGTGATTAAACAGTTACGAGGAGAGTACATCGTGAAGAAGGCGAGCCTCGTCCCGTACTATGAGAGGGCGGACCAATTGCTCTCGCAATGTGAGGAGGGGGGTAAATGCTCAAGCCGACGCGCTAGCAAGCCCGGCAGCGTCCCTGACACTTCCCGACAAAAAAAAAAAAAAAAAAAAAAAAAAAAAAAAAAAAAAAAAAAAAAAAAACTTAAGGTCGTTGTAGGGGAAAGGAGAGCTTTGACACCCCTTAAAGAAGTTCCGAATAAAGTCCAAGTCTTGACACTCTCCGCAAATGAAGACTGTGAGGATTGGCGGGGCGTGTTCATCAACTATCTTCAAAATGGGAGACTTCCCGATGATAAAGCAAAGAGAGTAGAAATAAGGCGTCGTTCGACTAAGTTTGTCATGTTGAAGGACGTCCTTTATAAAAGGTCGCTCGATGGAATATATCTTCGTTGCATTGCCGGAAATGCGACCAAAGAAGCCATGGCTGAAGGCCATGCAGGGATATGTGGTGCTCACCAAGGCGGTCCAAAGTTGCACATGCAACTCAAAAGGCTGGGGTATTATTGGCCCACTATGATCGCAGATTGCATTGACTATGCAAAAAGATGACAAGTGTGCCAATACCACGGGGACTTCATTCACCAACCCCCCGAGCCCTTGCATGTGCCTCGTGGCTTTTTGCATCGTGGGGTATGGATATCATTGGGTCATTCGCTCCTCCTTCGTCAAAGGGGTATCGATATATCCTTACTGCCACTGAGTACTTTTCTAAGTGGGCAGAGGTTGTAGCTCTAAAAGACTTCAAGACCTCGACGGTTGCCGAATTTGACCAAACGCATATCATCTACAGGTTCGGAGTTTCAGACAGAGTCATTGCTGACAATGGGCAGCCATTTCGAAGTGATGCTCTTCATAAGTTGTATGCTAAGTACAACATCAAGTCAAACCACTCTACCAGGTATCATGCTCCCGCCAACGGTCTAGTCGAGGCTTTCAACAAGACTCTCAGCAAGATTCGCAAGAAAATGGTGGACAAGAACAAGAAAACCTGGCCAGAGAAGCTACAAGAAGCCCTATGGGCCTATCGGACTTCTTACAGGACATCGACTCAAGCTACGCCGTATTCACTTGTCTTTGGAGGTGAGACAGTCCTACCACTCGAAGTCCAAATTCCCTTCCTTGCGAGTGGCGGTGCAAGAGTCTCTTACGAAGGAAGAGCACGCCAAGATGAGGTTAGCTGAGCTAGAAACCTTGGATGAAAGGAGAATACATGCCCAACAAAATTTGGAGATGTATCAACAAAGGATGGCGAACGCATTCAACAAGAGAGTACGCCTCCGCTCCTTCAAGAAAGGAGACTAAGTTCTAATGGTCCGAACTCCAATCATAGTGACCAGACGGACAAAAGGGAAGTTGGAACCTAAATGGGAAGGACCTTATGTGATCGAGAAAGTATACTCGAATGGAGCATACTTGTTGATCACAGTAGATGGAGAAAGGATTATACCACCTACTAATGCAAGGTTCCTGAAGCGGTACTATCCCTGATAAAGGGTCTACTAGGCAAAAAATCTGAACGGACGCCTAGACAAATTCAGACCCTAGTCCACTAGGTTGAAAACCCAAAAGGGCGGCCTAGCATGAAATGGACAAAACGACCTGCAAGGTTGAAAACCTGAAAAGGCGGCCAAGCAAGTTCTAAGGTCAAAAAAAAAAAAAAAAAAAAAAGAGGAACAATGAACTACGTTCGACTTAATCCCGACAGGGTACGTAGGCAGCTCGACTTTTATATTCGAGTTCAGTCCACATCTCAAAATGAAAACTTCATGTTCCCCCAATGAACTACGTCTGACTTGATCCCGACAGGGTACGTAGGCAGCTCGACTTCTACGTTCGAGTTCAGTCCACCTCAAAAAAAGAAACCCTACTTTCCAAAATGAACTACGTCTGACTTGATCTCGACGGGGTACGTAGGCAGCTCGACTTCTACATTCGAGTTCAGTCCACCTCAAAAAGAAACCTCATGTTCCCCAAATGAACTACGTTTGACTTGATCCCGACGGGGTACGTAGGCAGCTCGACTTCTACATTCGAGTTCAGTCCACCTCAAAAAGAAACTTCTTGTTCCCCAAACGAGCTACATTCGACTTCATCATGAAAAGTCTCTAAACTCTCTGAAATGATGTGTCAAAGTTGAATCAAAGGGGTTAACCCAAGGTCCCATAATACATGAGCCAAAAGGGGTTGACCCATGGCTCGAAAGCCGTTAGTTCGAAATGGTTGACTCAAGTTCTTAAGAGGTTGACCATATCCTGAAATATATGGACTACAAAGACAGGTGGAAATGATGATTCCAAATCCAAAGGACATTATTAAAGGGGTTGATTCGTGGACTGAAAGACACAATGGCGGACTCAAAGTCCCAAAAGACACAAGCGAAGAGGTTCAACGAAATCGTTGATCAAGTCTTAAAAGACACGTCCCAAGCAAGTAGCTCGACGTCAAGAAGCATCACAGCCTCAAAAGGTGAAAGGCCAGAAGCAAGGTCCAAAAATAAAAAAATAAATAAATAAAAGCAGCCCAAAAGAAGAAAAGGGCCGAAATACAAAGAGAATGGGTATGATATGACCCTAAAGACGTCCACAAGGCCGAAGCATAAGCCAGGACGATTCAAGCCATGCATCAGGCCTCAAACATGATGGTGTCAAGTTTTCGTGATTTGCAAAAGAGCTGCATCCCTCTTGCACAAATCACGAGGGGTATTTGTTGGCACTGAAATTTCGCCAATTAAATATATTAAATTCGTCCATTATTTAGCCCTAAATAAAAAAGGGCGATAAATTCAAATAAATGAAGGGGTTATGATCAGATTTTGGTGATAAGTCCACCAAAAATCTGATAAGATCAAAACATTATCTTTATTTTGAATAAAGGTACAGTGAAAGGAAAATCCTGGAGATATACTTGGAGGGATTAAAGAGATAAAATTTGTTCCTTATCTCCTAAACCTGGAGATAAGATAAAGTCCAGAGATTAGGGTGATATCTGATTGGAATGATTATCCAAATCTCTGCAAACCAGCTGGAAACCTCTATAAATATGAGGTTTCACAGAAGTTGCGGAGGACTTTTCTCTGGATTAAAAAAAATACAGCAGAGAAGAGCTAGAGAAAATACAGCGGAAAGAGAGAAAAAGCGAAGGGTGATATACTCTACAAAATCCTGCAGAGAATACCAAAATACAGCAAAAAGAAGGCTGCAACGAGCTGCTGCTGTAGCCTGCAGAAAAAATAAATAAATCTGCGAAAGGCAAGTCCCAAAACTGAAGCGAGAAGGAGCAGCAATGGCTGTCTACTTTGCTAGGTAAAGGGTTCCGTTTTCTGATTCAGAATACATTCTGCTGTTCTAATAAAACAGTCACTGTAACAAGGTTGTAGGGAACATGTTTTCACAATATGTTGATCAATAAGATTCTGCCCAGTTTTCTCATACAAATATGTTGCCTTTTTCTTCTTTCTTTAGGTTTATTAATCAGGGGTTTCTGAGGTCATTCTCAGAGTAATTAACGATTCAATTACTCGAATCGGAAATAGGGAACTCACACGCACACATAAACACAAATCTGAAATCATTCGTTTTCCAAGATTTTTTTCAGAAAGTTAGTAAGAAAAATTCAGGGTTAACAATGCATATTAAACTCAAGAATATACAAGCATTTATATATTATAAGTATAGAAAGAGGCCTTACTGTTTTTATAATATCGAACATCATATATTTAATATATCTGTAGGAATTCATGCGGTTCCACCACAAAACCAATTGCAAATGACGGGAGTAGCAAGACTTATTAATTCTTTTTTCTTCTTCTTGAATGGCCGATGTGGGACTTCTCAACACGCCCCCTCACACGTGGCTTTCTTTGGCCTACACGTGGATGTTTTTGTCTGCGGGTGGCGGTGAGCACGTGGGTTGTTAGACCATCCATGTGTGTAATCCGTGACGCTGATCATGTTAAGAATCCATGGTGTGGCTGTTGGTCTACTCCCCTCATTGCCAATTGGTTTTGAGTTGGAACCCCATGGATCTCTTATATGGTATTAGAGTCAAGGTTCACACACGTGAATTATGGTCTAACAACCCGCGTGCTAACCGCAACCCGCAGACAAAAAATTCATGTGTAGGCGAAAGAATGCAACACGTGAGGGTGTGTCGAGAAGTCCCACAATGGACATTTGGGAAGAACCGATGAACAAAAAGATTTAAAAAGTGTGATGTCTACTCCCCTCATTGCCAATTGGTTTTGAGGTGGAACTGCATGGATTCTCAATATCTATGTTTTTTGTTTTGATGAAATTGGTGCATTCATTCTTGTATAGTATAAGTTAATCCAATTTGCACATACATTTATGATTATCTTAGACCACATGAACCACAAATACTTTACGCTGTGATCAGATGGATAACCCGATTCTAATCGGGAAAAATCCTGATCGGCTCGAACCTAGTGGATAAGGATTAGGATAAAGGTTGAACCGGTCCAGTCAGATCCGTGCCGTCCCTAGTTGAAATAGAAACTCAGCTATACTCCAGAGAGGAGGAATCAGAAAGGTCTCTGAATTTATCGATATTTTCATTTTGTTGTGGCAAGCCGAAATAAACAGTCACCAGAGTCTAGTATCAAAGATATGCTACACATCCAAAGCTATCAAATTATAAGCTGAACAGAAGGGTAATTAACAATTACGAACAATGTTGTACATCAATTTCTTATGTATTTTCAATAACCCAAATATATATATATACACACACACACACACACTTACCTATTCTTGTAAGTATTTGATACCTGTACATATAATGGAGAACCCTTCGGACTGTTGTGACAGCATTTGCTAGCAAACATCACCAATTATTCTGTAGAAAATGGCACACCAGGTTACCAGCATCAATTTAGTGTTTAATTGATCGGAGCTCCCAATTTCCCTCGCCGTCTATCAATCGTAATTCCAGTGAATGGAATGGTATCAAAGCCGGACGCTGTGAAAGTAAATCAACACAGCATGAGGGAAGAAGAAATGGAAAAATACATAATCAAGGGAAATTTGGATAAATTCCTTTCTGTAACTTTGGGTTGAACTTTACAGAACTTGCTCATGGGTGGTTGCAATCTGAGTATATTAAGGAATTCGTTCTACCAAGTCATTTCTTATACTGAGGTGCAGGCTGTTTTGACTCATAGAAGTACAGATGCTATCTAGCATGCATAGGAATAATTTAAGAACCTTAAAGCTGAATCAGACTTCAGGTGACGGCTGTTGGAAGAAGGTCAGCTGAAATATGAGAAGAAAAGACACTTTTATAGCAAACGAGACCTTCAAGTGGAGGCTCCTGAGAAACCCTAGAATTGTATCGCAGCCTACCAAATGAAAGAATTTTACATGCAAACCTCAAAACCCATGTTCACGAGAAACTTTTTTAGTGCTCCAAAAGAGCCCCACGTGTTGCTCTGACGTCAATGAATGTGCACCGCTTATAGAATTTGTCATCGGAGCCTACCACTTGTGAGTGATTGGCACACCCCTTTTGGTATTATTAGAGCACCGTGTGGTGCTCTTTTGGAGCACTAAAAAATTTCTCCATGATCACGGTGTCCCTATGTTGAGAAGGAAAGGCAGACGACGCTTCCTTTTGATGGCGTTCATGATAAGATACGGGTATAAATACTACTTGAGACAAAAGAGAAGTGAAATCTGATTATAGATCAAAAACTGGCTTTGATGGGTATGCTCGAGACTTGAGACAAATGTTATGTGAGGGTTGTTTTACGTCGCGCAAGAGATTTCAGGACAGAATTAGAATTAGGTCCTGTATATGTTGTCAGGTCCGTTAAATGTTGCTCCCTCTGTCCCACATTTTTAGTCTTGTTTGACTTTTGAGGTCATTTTGACTAGGTGATTTGAGCAGAAAAGTGATATACAAACTCGTTAATTTTATCATGATCTGTTCTCAAAAAAAAAAAAAAAAAAATCATGATCTTGTGCAGTCTTCTTAAGTCTGCAACATATCATTTTGTTACTCAATCACTTAGTCAAAATGATCTCAAAAAGTCAAACTGGACTAAAATTATGGGACAAAGGGAGTATCAAATAGAGATATGTCATAACCGATTCAAACATTGCTGGTTAAGATGCAAAAGTAATATGAGTTAAATGTTCATTAGTTATTTTTCTTTTCTCTTAAGATATCAATGGTTAGATTTATCTCACTCAGTACACACTTGAGGAAAAAATATGCTACAGTTTGATAAAAGCGTGTTTGCTTTCCTAAAAAGGAGGGTGTGGTTATGTGGTAAAGCCAAATGCTGACATCGGTTTTTGTTGAGAAGTCCCACATCGGACATTCAAGAAGAAGAAATATAATTAATAAGTGTCGTGGGCTATTCCCGTCATTGCCAATTGGTTTTGAGGTGGACCCCTGGATTCTTACATGGTATCAGAGCTGGTTTGCTCTTGGTGACCTAATTCTTCCTTCGGCCTCTGGCGGGCGGCACCACCACTAGCCGCCCGCTGGAATTGTTAGTTTTTTTTCCCCCTCCTAGCTTGCTTTCTGTTTCAGCACCTCTGCGGTGTAAACCCACAGGTTACGCTCCTAACCTAGAAGCGCAAAACTCACCGTCGTCCAACTGACGTCGGACCTCACTGGTCTTTGTGGTTCGTCGCACTCTGCGTCAACCACTCTCTATGTGGCCAATCAAATCCACAGAACAAGCCGCCAATCAACCCAGAAGCTTCCTCCGGTCTGTTGCTCCTTGCGAAGACCTCCACAACCAGCGACCCACAGCTTCAACGTCGCTCGGTTTCCTTCTTATCGACACAATCTGTCGTAAAAATAATTATTTCTCCTTCTCGACACAATCTGTCGTCAATTTTTTTTTTTCTTTTTTCTCGGAACAATTTTGCCATAAGAACAAAAATTCCCTTCCTCTTGACACAATCTGTCATAAAAAGAAAATCTTCATTTTTTTCTCGACACAATCTGTCGCAAAACTTTTTCTTTCTCCTTCTTTTCTCGACACATGTCACAACAGATTCTTACATGGTATCAGAGCCTCGGCTCACACACGTGAATGGTCTAACAACCCACGTGCTCACCGCCACCCGCAGACAAAAGATCCACATGTAGGCCAAAGAATGCCACACGTGAGGGGGCGTGTTGAGAAGTCCCACATCGGACATTCAAGAAGAAGAAATATAATTAATAAGTGTCCTGGGCTACTCCCTTCATTGCCAATTGGTTTTGAGGTGGAACCCCATGGATTCTTACAGTTTTATCCAGTGAGGATGGGGATATGCCAATGTGGTATCTTGAGATCGTCCAACTTATCGTGTAGTGACCCTATATACAACTACAAATTTGACCTTAACTAATCCTGATACCTCTTAGCGCATCTCCAACCCGTCACCCCCCTCCCCTCCCCTCCCCTTCCCTTCATGGGCCCGCCATTCTCCCTCTCCCCCAAACTACTCATCATCTACAACCCATCTCCTCCCCTCTAGGAAGCACGGGTGCTTCTCGGAGGTCGCGCACCCACCCGCACCGGGTGCTTCGTGATTACTTTTTGGGTGTTAAGGCAGGTGGTTCAATTTGAAAGTTTTAGTTGAGAGTCTTCTAAAATACAACTACTCCCTCCGTCCCATTGTTATTATTGTCATAGGTTCCTAAAACGGAAATCCCAAAATAATTGTCATACTGTTAAAAAGTTACCTACTTTTCACTTCACTTCCTTACATACCCTTCTTCTCTCTCTTCTTCACAGTTCACAAAAAAAAGCATAGAGACAAAGGACAATTCAGTAAATTTATCAAGTCAAAGCAAATTCTTAAACTTCGTGAAAAGTCCACACAGATAATAAAATTGGGACGGAGAGAGTACAATATAACCAAAAGAATGTGCATCTATTTGAACATTCTAAGCCTTAGATTACTCGTCTCTCCAAGCGAACATTGATAGGAAGAGATAATATTGTTGATATCGTAACTCTGTATCTATGAATCTGTGTATGAATCTCTGTTTGATTATAATTTGGATCATTATTATTGTTGTTTAATACTAATATAATGGTATCACAAATAATGTAAGATAAAAAAATAGATAAAGCCGCCGCACCCCCGCACCCTTGATTTTGGGGGATTTCAGTTCCCGCACCCGTGCTTCTTAGCCTCCTCACACTCAATTGAATTTAGTTTTTTTTTTTTTTTTTTTCACTCAGTTGAGTTCAGTTAGAAATATTGTTAGTTATTAAAAATAAGTTTATTAATATTAATAAAAACAAATAGTATTATACAACAAATCATTATATGTATCAGATTTTACTTTGAAAATATAATATAATTACAGTATATATACTTTTCATAAGATTACATTTTTATATTTTTTAATTGTGAAGTTTAATTTAAATGAACCAAAAACATGCCACAAAAATAGAAAATATTAAGTTTAACACAAAATAAAAGAGCAATATATTTTTTTCTTAAATGCATTATTCGATTACCGGAAAGCACTAAATGATTTTTTGTAAAAAAATCAGAAAAATATCTTAAATGAAATAAAACTAAAAATTATAAGTATAAAATAAAATATAGTTATGTGTAATTAATAATGCCTAAAAACTTGATTATTTCCCATGGAGGAGTTATTCATTGGGAGTTCCTCAACACCCCCGCCCCCAACCGGCCCCCCAACCATGCCTAGAATAGTCCCCTTCACACCTGCACCCTTTGTTGAGAAGTCCCACATCAAGAATTCAAGAGGAAAAGAAAGAATTAATAAGTCTACTCCCCTCATTGCCAATTGGTTTTGAGGTGGAACCCCATGGATTCTTACACCCTTTCCCCTTGAAGGGTTGGATATGGAGCGTATTTTCTCCACCCCATGGCCATCCCTTCCCCCTCCCTTTGAGAGGTTGGAGATGCCCTTAGTGGTCAGTTACTACTTGCAATGAACAACCTTTATAAGTTTCACACATTCGGTGGCGGCTGTTAGAAACCATTTTACCTGTGAGGAGGTGACAACTGTAATCCCCATGCTTTTTGCAAGAATATAGAGATGCTCTTCAACATCAACACTGGTTGCACTGTATCAAAAACAGCCATGTAATATAAGACAACAGATAAACAGAGCCAGAAGTGAAAAAGAATACGAGAAATATGAGATATTCTGTTGCATACTTGGTGCATTCGTCAAGGATGCCAAATTTGGGCTTGTGAAAGAATAGCCGTGCCTATATGTCAAAAGAAATGCAAGTCAAGAAAGTTTCAAGTAAAACCACAGTCAACAGTTCTCTATCATAAGTTTGCTGATATTATGAAAATGATAGAACGAAGATCGCACCATGCCTAGCCGCTGCTGCTCTCCAAGAGATAGGATGCCTTCCCAGTTCTGACTGACATCCCACCCGCCTTCTCTATCCAAAAGATGCCGTAGTTTCACATTCTCTAGGATAGATATCAACTCCGTATCAAGACTGATTCTCGAATTGACAGATGTTTGACCTAATTTTGTAATGATCAAGTCATCCAGGAAACAAGATAGTATTTATCAGAAGCTATTTATTGGATGACGTGTAAAAGATAAAAGATCACATAATACACAGAGTAAGAGCTCGAATTCAAAGTAGCAATATCCCTTGGAGATGTAGACAAAAAAAATACTTTTATCTAACGGAGAAGATTTTATATTGAGCTAGTTTGGCTACAACTAGTTTTTTTGGATTTTTATAGTATAAAAATTTGGTTTTTTTATTTCAAAAACTGAGGAAAAAGAAAGCAACATAGTTTCTCAAGAAAACCAAGAAAAACCCAAACCCAACCAAACATCCCAGATTTTAATTTTAGAAAAACCAAAAACCAACTCATCCAAACACACCCATTAGTTGGGATCAACAATCTGACAAGAAAGTACAATGTTACAAGTGGTTTAAGAAAATTCAATTGCAAGTGAAAAGTGTCTGTAAGGGGTGGGGATAGGATTCAATGTCACAGAAACATGTCGTAACCACTTACCTTTTCTATCCATAGACGATATCCTTTCTTCAGCTTGGCCACGAGAAAGTGGATAAATTATTTGATCCCTTAATGTACCCAAGCATGTATAAGGTTGCTGCGGAATATAAAAAACACCGCAACCACTTCCATCTTCTATATCACGCTGACGGCAAGTGTTAACAAGAGTTCCACTGCTTATGGGCCAAAGATCTCGAAGGACTCGGAAGACTGAAGTTTTTCCACTCCCGTTTGGACCTACAGAGAGTTGAATACTTATATCAGATAGTGCTTGCATTATAAAAAAGGATAAAAGTGATGGCTCTAACCTGTAAAAAGCAGGCTTTTTCCAGGTAATATATCGCAAGTCAACTTCCTGGCCAAAATGTTTTGTGCTGGGCTAACAATATCTACCATTTTGAAGGAAATGGCAGCATCAGATTGAGATTCCTGCAGCTCAACTTGTGGCTCATCATCGGCAGCAGAGTAACGAGCAATGTCTGTCAAATTGTAAGAGCATCTCCAATGGATTAGGCAAACTTGATTTGTTAAGGAAAAAAATAAAGAAATTGAGTAAAATTACAATTCCAATGGATTAGGCATCCTCTTATGCAAAATATAAAATCTGCATCCTGATCGCCAAAGTTAGCGAAGATTTTTCATTCGTCATCCTTTTTTGGTTCCTACTATTTCTCAACTAATTTCCCATCTTTTTACATGGACAACTATTCCCTAAAATTTCTCTATCATTTAAAATAGTGTCATACCTGTTTGTACGAAAAAATAAAACAAAATTGTATTGTACCACAACTTTTGCCTAACTACCATTGGAGAAGAAACACAAGAATTCTCCTTTTGTAAAATGTAAAAGATCAATTTTATTTATAATTTGCATAAAAAAATGCCTAACACCATTGGAGATGCTCTAATAGACAATATTTCAGGACTTCCAAAGACAATTTATTTAGAGAGAAAAAGCTAAACTCCGTAGTCCACTAATGCAGTGCAGTTACTGCTTGGTTATCGGTGAATGAATACCGTAGCTGTGAACCAGCTAGTTAACTGCAAGCACCAGAATTCCATATGAGCCACGATATGGTGATGAGCCAAAATTCAGATATAAGCGAAATGGGAATACACTCACGACCCATTTTAATACAAAATTCCAGTTATCTAATTATTGTGAAATCAGTAAAATGACAGAAGTACAAGACCAATTTATGTAACTTCCAATAAGAAACACACAGTAGCAGGAGTCATGATCTACGGATGTTTTCAACACACACTAGCTGATGATAAACTGTCAATGCTTCAGACATTGAATGGCATCTTATTACTTGAACAGAAATGTTAATCAAAACCCTGGTAAACAACGCAAAAAAACGAATATAAAAGACTAAAACCAAACCTTTCCCAGTGACATCTAAAAGCTCTTCCAGCTCAAAGATTCTATTGACACCACCAGAGATCTCCAGGCACTTTTTCTCTAGTTTAAGAATGTCCCCAAAAGCCAGAAAGCTTTGAGATACAACGGAAGCCAAGAAACGCAGGGCATGAGCCAGCTCACCTGAAATGTTACATTGGGGAGGGAAAAAAGGAACGATACGATTAACTTTTTCCAAGAAAGAATTACTGAATCAGTTTTATGACTGAACCGTTACCCTGAGTAGAAATTAATGCTTGGTCTCCCTTGTGTTCCATAGCATACAATAAACTCAAAGCCCAAGTAACGTTATGGGGAAGCTGCTTTGTTATGAAGTTATCAAGCACACCAAACATCCATTTCTTTTTCAGAAGCGAAGTAGAGTGATCAAGAAGGTCATTAAACCTTGATTCAATCAACTGTGAGTAAAGAGGTTCAACATCAGAAGACTTTATAACGAGAAAGTAATAACATTGTCAAGAGCAACACTTACACAGATGCATACAGAGTCATCCGTCTAGATGGTAACTAAAAGATGGCATCAGTATTTGAGTTAATAACAAAAAACCACCCGAGGTATGGCCATTTATCAGGATGGTACCCTGTTATTTGGATAATACCAAAAACCACCCTTCTGTTAAGCCAAACATGTGACGGAAACCCCAGGTCCATCCAAGTCTTTTAGTTTTACACCTGGGTACCATGTCTGACATTTTTTACCATTTTGCACTCTCGAAAGGACAAAATGACTTCATTACCCTTAAAAATATCATAAAATGTCAAACTATACCACTCTCTTTTGTTCTTTTCCTCTTCTTGCCAACTTACTTCACCAACAACAAGACCACCGCCACTTACTTCCCCAACAACAGAAACCTCTCAATATGCCTCATCACCACCACACAGCCACCACTATCACCGTATTACTATCACCATCACAACCACCACCACCAGAATCACCGACATTATTATCTCCTCCTTGCTGTTTACAACCTGTTACACCACTCCCAACACAACCACTCTGCCACCACCAGCGCAACAAAATCTCCACGAACACCTCTCTCCATATCTCTTCCTTGAAGGAACGAACGCAATTTGACAAAACTATGTCAATAGGACATCAAATAGACCATAATAAACTCAACAAATACATTTCTCCAATCCACAAATTCGTTTTAGTTACATCTCAGGGTTGTGTTTTGTTATTTACATTGCTGCAACAACTACTGCAACCATTCTCTCTTCCTCTCTTCTACCACCCCCACTGCAAAGGCTACCCACCCATCTAAATCACACACAACCACCGCCGACTAAGTATAATTTCGTATTTTCTCGAAATTTCTTATGCTCTCCCTCACCTTGACCTTACAAGGGTATAACCCCCAACGAATTGAAAACAATTGTTCCCAATTGCAACGAGTTGGGCTAATTCCCAAAATTAGGGTTCTTACAAATAGGTAATTATTTGGTTCATTCGGGGTCGAGGGTGAGAGAAACAGAGGTGGGTGGAGGTATCGTGTTGGGGACATTGGTTTACCCTTAGAATCATCGATGGCGATGGTTGTGGCTGTCAAGCTTCTGAGTTCTTCACAGAGAAAGAGATTAGCAAAAACGAAACTCGAATCAAATCACACCATATAAATAAATATCCTAGAGAAATAGTCAACGATTACAAGTAAAGAACATATGAACATAAATGCAGCAACTTAAAAAAAAAAGTACTTCACGCGCCAAAAAGAACAGATATGCAAAAGTTAAGAAGCTTGCCGCTTTCTCTCGAGCACCGCCCCCGAAAAAAGCAACAGATTCAGCATGTGTTCGCAATCTCTCATGCATGAACCTGATTGAGGCATCGCATAATAAGTCGTACTGTCTACTGCTCAAAATGTAAGTCAGATCATCAGAGAAGATAGTAGCTAACAAATTGCAAATTACCTAAAGGTTCCTTCAAGTTGTTGTTCTTCACCAGCCAGATCACCGAGATTAGGAGCAAAACTAGTTAGAAAACCCAGACCCAGTAACATATACGTATATAAAATCACAACTCCTCTTTGTCCTGTAAGCAGCTTCATTCTCCATGTAAACCTGGTTAGGGGATCAACCGATCAAGATAAGAAATCACAACAAAATTATATGAATGTATTATTTTCTTACAAAAAACGAAGTAATTAATAGGAATCTTACAACACACAAGCTCACCATAAAAGGTCAACAGATGGCTTTACCATTCCAGTAACCAACCCTGACAAGTCAGCTGTTAACTTGTCCAGGTCCCGAGTTATCCTCTGATCTGCATCAATATCCATGCTAGACATATGGAGTACCTATAGAAGATATATACATATTTTTTTTAATTCAGCGCTACTTTGACCCCATTTCATATCTCAGAGCCCAATATCATGTAGCACTGACCAGAAGTTCAGAACTCCACGCTGAATCTTCTTTGGCACTTAAAAGTATATCATGAAAATGTTGGCACATGAAAAGGATACCAATTGTGCAATATAACAATCTTTATGACAGGCGTTTCAACAATTGCGAAAAGGCAAGGTATTCCAAATGTTCTAAAAGTATAATAAGGAAATACAAAATTATCCATACAGGTAAAGCCAAGCCATTTAAAAGATCAAACTGAGAACAATGAGTCAATTTAGTAAACCAAATATCATTACCTTGTAATAGGCATTATTTCTCAAGTAATTCTTCAGTATATGATGGGTCAGACGAATCCTCCACCCAAGGGAAAGCTTGGACTTCAAGTGCCTGGTAACAAACAAAAAAATTAACATTAGGGCTATGTTTGGTTCGCAGTAAAATGTTTTACAAGGGAAAATAATTTTCTCGTAAAATATTTTGCGTGAAAAAGTTTCCTCAGCAATATGTTCTCGTGTTTGGTTGATACTTGCCAAAACAGTGGGCCATGACGGCGGTGGCAGTGATGGGTGGCGGTGAAGGTGGGTGGTGATGATGGTTCGTGGTGGAGGTAGGTGGTATTGGTGGTTATTGGTGATGGAGGTGTTAGTATGAGTTGTTGCTGTGCTCCTTCACTCTCCAGGAAATGGCTTACGGATTTGAAATGTATAAATCATTTTACATCATTTGAGGGAAATTTTTTTACAGGAAAATATTTTACCAAAACACCATAACAAGGGAAAACATTTTACATGAAAATGTTTTACCACCAACCAAACGGAGCCTAGATCACTTCAAGAATCATGAGTTAATTGTTAAACGTCATCTTTACTCCAGTTATCTTTACTCCAGTGTAAATTGGTTCAGAAAACAATTAGGGAACTCACTTTATTAATGAGAAACAAATAGATTATACTTGAAAAGAGCAAGTTTCTCAGAAACATTCATTCAGATTTGGTAATTCAATATACTTTATTATAAGTAGAAGAACAAAAAACTTGAGAAGATGATTCTATAGTCTATACAAAGGGACATCAGATATTGAGGTGACATCGATGGAGAGCAACTGCAGTAATTATGGCTAAACATTGCAGTGGAGTAGTCCAAGAGAGTGGTTTTTAGCGGTGGAGGCAGTAGAGGAGACTGATTGAGCGGTGGTTGGAGGTGGTGGGAGTGGAGGAGGAAGAGGGAGAGAGGAGTGGTGGTCGGAGGTTAGGGTACAGGTGGAGCTAGGCGGGGAATCGAGTTCAGCTCTTAAAGGAAGAAAAAATCCCTCATAAATTGAGGGAATTCTCTGTCAATCCGGAAAGACATCATGTGAACCGAAGACCAAGACCGGTCAAAAGCCTAATTACAATCGAACATGTGGCAAGGGAAGTGGACTGGTTTTCGCAGCCGTCTAAATCCGGAACTCTGTTTTCAAAATTAGGGCACCGGGTGTACAAAATACAGAGCCCTAAATTTTGAAAACATGGTTCCGGATTCCGAATTGGGACACATTGTGGGATAATTGGATTCAGAATATGAGATAGTAGTTCACCTTATAATCTATCCCATCCAAACATGAAGTGTTCTATTCTTTTATGTTAATAAAGGTATTTATTTACTCCCTCTGTCCAATAAAGATAATCTTGTTTGCCATTTTTTTGTCCCAAAATTATGTGCTCTTTGAAACTATAACCACCCTTTTATACCACTTTTCTTGTTTAACCCTTCTTAAAGTACCATAAAGTTTTCTAAGGGCCCACATATTTACTAACCATCATGAAGTAATACAATGGTGTTTTTTTGCAATGACTAAGATTCTTTACCTTATACTATGTGCGAAAAGTCAAACAATACTATATTCATGGGACGGAGGGAGAATGTACTAGGTTCTTCAGAAGATCTAAATATAGCTCCATGAAGAGATTACTGCAAAGAAGGTGCAAGAATAGAAGATAGAGAACGAAGAGAAAATATAAATGGCGTTACTTTAGTGAAGGTGCGACAAAAGAAGATGCAGCGCTTTGAAGAACACTGACACCAATCAATCGGATGAACGATGCCTTATCTTGCTCCAAAACGTACTTTACAGTGGTCCCTACAAAATCAAGAAATCGTAAAATTAGAAAGAATATAGTACATCTCAAGAAGGCAAGGGGGGCCGGGCCATGATAGAAACCGGCCCGGACCACCCTAAAATGAGCTAGGCCCGGCCCCGGACCGGCCCCTCCAACACTTGAACCCGCCCCCGTAACCCATAAACCGCCCCCCGACCCGAGAAGGTTCCACTTAGCCCCCCTCCAACCCGGATTGGGCCGGGGCCCACCGGACCGGTTCCCCCCCCCCCCACAAAACGGTACCGTTTTTTATTTTTTAATTAATTTATATATACATATATATAATATTATTTATTATATTAATAATATATTTTACCTGGCCCACTCAACCTCCAACCCCCATGGGTTTTTGGCCCGGGCCCGGGGAGTTCAAGTTCTCTCATTTTCAACCCAGACCGGACCGGCCCCCGCTACCACCGGGCCCCTAACCCGGCCCGGCCCCGTGACAACTTGAGGTACATCCATTTCCATATGAATTACAGGGTTGAACTAATTAAAGAGAATTGCTTACCATTTAGGGAGGCGATACGATCAGAGATCCAAGTCCTCGAGAGAACAAGTACTGCAAATACAAGGAGTTGAGCTCCCTGTTTGTCAGCCACTGTGGGTATCTAATAAGAAGCAGGGACCAAAAAGTAGGGGCTTATGTCAGACTCATAATAAGTTTCACTCAGCTCACAGAAATTATATAATGACTCAGAAAAAACAACGGATGTGAAAATAAAGGAAAGAACATATCAAGTCCGACTAGTATTCTATGGTGAATGGCAGATCCAACATGTGAAAAAACTAGGTGAAATATGATAGTAAGGCACCATGTGATTTTAAAAATAAATTTAAAGCCAACAGGTGTCTACAATTTCCACGTGAAGCAGGAGCTAAATCTGGAAACAAACTATTTTTTAGAATTTTAGAACATTAGTCGAACTTGCAGTTTTACACTTCAGGTAAGTATTGGAACGGCTAATCAATATGGCATGGAGCGAGCAAACATTTCACTTCAAAAATCATCATCTACTTATTAATCATTATTTTTTGCATGTATGTTGACCATCTTTATGAAGGGGAGAATTTCACGCATAAGAGCCATGTAAATGTAGATAAGTTCTCCCGCACTCTTTAACACTTGAACATCACACGAGCTAGTGATCAGCAGTTTCAAGAACTCAATTAACAGAAATGCTCTATCACAAAGACTTTGAAGACAGAAGGCAGACAACCTTTTATCCCTGCAAGGCATTCAAGAAGCCACCGTTGCCTAGAGGAAGCCATATGGTTACTTCCTTGTTAATAATCAACACATTAGAGTGCTACATATATCATGGCTCTGAACACTCAGACGCCAAGAGGAGTCTTCAGGTTCTACAAGACATCTATATACCTAAATGGGTATACTAGTCTAACATCAGTCAAGGAAACTTAAAGGCAGAGCCCCGATGTACATGAAAATGCCTAAAAACAACAAAAGCTTCCTTAATAAGCTTATTGGGGGGAGAGACATTTTTCCAATCCCATAACAAAAAGCTACAACCTAAGGCATCAACCAGTGAACAATAAATACTGCACTTAAGAAGTCCAATTATCTGTAGTCACTTTATGAGTGGCTAGCACAATAAACATTTTCTCCTTTTTCCCGAGATTTTCTATACAAAAACTTTTCTCTCCATACCTTGAGAGCCAAGGCAAAAACAATCATCACATAGGCCTTGATCTTTAAAATGGCTTTCTGGGAAAATGCCTTAACCACATTTGATTCAGCTACCAATGGGAAGATATCAAAATAGGTATTCAATTGAATCCACCAAAGAAAAAGTTGCACATCTTCCCATCTTTACTAAAGATTTGGGAACATAGATTTGCATGAGTTTCAAATTTGGAATTTCTGCACTTAAAGATATCATGCAACCTAGAGTTAAATTTAGCGGGATCGAGTGTCAAAATTGGTAGCTTAGGAGGGACATTGCAAAAGATGCGGTACATTATAAACGTAAAAATATACCCAAAAAAAGGTTGTACAAGTAAGCGTTTCTTGAGATAAACGACCTAAAGACGAGAAAATTGAAGGAGATTATACAGGAACTATGTTCCAATATGGAGCCAGTTCACAAGACAGTGAAGAAAATAAGATATCATTCTCAATTTCCTCCTTCATGACTTTTTCTACTGCACTACCCCTGCTTAGAACATAAATGTTATATTTTGGTGATAGTGGGTAGAGAAACTTGTTTTACCTTATGAATCTGGTCTTTACATCTATTACTCTTGACATCTTCAAACAAGATGACTGCAAGTATTAAACTTAATAAAAGCAGCAAGGACTAAAGGGAAGTTCAACTTTGATAGATACGTAGATAACAAGAGGACGAAAGGAACCATTACAGATCGCACAGGTATTAGCACAAGAACGAGTACTAGAATCTAATGCATTTAAGTCACAGTTCAAGGAGCACAAGCTCTTTTAAGATATATCTGAATTTGATGTGAAAAATAAGGACTAGGGCCAAGAAGTGTTCATCCTAATCCGAAGAGAATCCTTGAAAGAAACTTAGTTTGAAGGCAGATTCTTTAAGAATGAGAGAGAGAGAGAGAGCTAAAAGTACTGACCAAAATTTTAGCAAGGCTAGCTATGCGCAATGGTAATGACCTTGAAACAGAATGGATCCGTGGAACTTCCGGAACAAGCACATCATGATCCACTGAAGCAGAAGTTGCTACCAATTCTGAAAAATATGATTGTGACTTTGCATTCGAGAATGATGAATCCTGCACAATGTCACGCCGATCGTTGATATTATAGTTTAGATGCTGCAAAATGGAATGTAATTCAAGGTGTCATAGGGCCGGTCCGGACTGGCATGAGAGGCCGGGCTTGGAGGAGGGCTGGGAGGGAAGGGGCCGGGCTGTTGGGGAAGGAATGTGATCCGGAGGGGTTAGGGGCTTACAGCCCTTGGTTTGGGGCCAGGCCAGATTAAAATGGTCAATTGGAGTTTTTTTTTTTTTTTTTTTTTTTGGGGGGGGGGGGGGGGGGGCTACTCTGGAGAGGGCTTTTGCTTGGAGGGGCGCTGGGGGCTAAATGCGACCCGAACCGGTTTTGGGGCCGGGTTGGTGGTCTGGGGGCCGAACTGGGGCGGTTTTGCCCGCGGGCCTGCCCTCTTCACATCATGAAATGAAATAACATGTAATAAAGGTAAGAGTTCTCAGTCTCAGATCTCACTTGGAACAACAATTACCTTCCCGTTATTGGCAAATGCACGTTCAACGACGATTGCATCACTTTGACGCTCTGTCTCAGAAGGAACCGAAGCAACCTCTATTTCTTTAGTAAGGACAGGAGAATCCACACTGACATAATTCAGTGTTTTGCGTTAGATATATCAGCACTTTAATTACCTAATTAACACGAAATCCAATGAATAATGATATTGGGTGAGTTTGGTGTGACTTATTTGTAGCTTAAGTCGACTTATAAGTTGATGTCAAAAAAGTCTGACAAAAAAGTAGAAGAAAAAAGACGAGTGTGTTTGGTGAAAAATTTAATCCACTAAACAAGTTCAGGAAAAGCTCAACTTTTCTACACTCATAACTCATTTCTTACACTATGGACTTATAAGTCCAAATCCAAAATTCCTGCTTATAAGTCCATACCAAACACTTATTATAAGTTGACTTCAACTTATATTCCAGAACTGACTTATAAGCTGCTTATAAGTCATACCAAACTCACCCATTACCAGTACCAGACAACCAACCTCTTGTAGTGTACACGCCACCCTCCTTCACCGTCTAGAGATAAGACAAGATCATGAAATGCAACCAGTGCAGGGCGGTGGGAAATAGTGATGCATGATGTTCCCATTGCTCTTACTTTAGCACAGAAACGTTCTTCCATATCAGTTGTCACAGCACTGGTGCATTCATCAAGAACAGCGAATTTGGGCTTATGGTAAAAGAGCCTGGCCATTCCCAATCTTTGTTGCTCACCTAAAGATAATTCATCATTCCAATTTATCTCTTTTTCAAGCGGGTACCTTTCTGACAGATAATCGAGATCAACCTAGTAAAACAGAAAAAATTCTGCTATTTCGGTGTTAGTCTTCCAAGGCTGCAATAAACCAATGAGATAGCAGAATAGCATCGCAATTATGATAAAAAGGGACAAATGACGGTAAACCTATAAGCACTTTGACACTTGTGACACTAAACCTCCAGCACTTTCACTTTTATAGAAAAAACCCCTGCACTTTTCATTTTGAGACAAATTGCCTCCAATCGTACCAAGGTTGGATTAAAATTAACAAAATTTACTGTAATACCCATCACGAGCTCACGTGATGGACTGTAATACACATCTCGTGATGGGGGTAAATTTCGTTAACTTAATCCAACCATGGTAACGATTGGAGACTATTTGTCTCAAAAAATTGAAAGGGTTGGAGGCTTACTGTCACAAGTGTCAAAGTGGATATAGGTTTAGTGTCATTTGTCCGCAAAAAGAAAAAAGTTAAGAAAGAAAGAAAGAAAGAAAGGAATGGCTAGAGCCCGTACATTTTTCAGCAATTCAGAAATTTCAGCCTTTGTCAATGGCTCAAACTCTTGATCTCTACCAAGCGGATATATTATCTGATCCTGCAGGATTCCTACAGAAGTATATGGCCGTTGAGGCACATAGAAAATCTCCTTATTGAGATCAGAACCACTTCCAGGTTTAACAATATTGCCAGACACAAGTGGCCACAGGCCTCCCAAAACCCTGAACAGGGAGCTCTTACCACTTCCATTAGGACCTTCAAAAGAGAATGTGCTATTAGTCAACTTACCAATCTGGTTCCACAAACATCATGCGGCAACATGCTAACAACTATTGAATTCCAACTCAAAACATAAAGTTCCTTCTGCAGAATTGTTATTATCAAAGGCTGTTACACTTCATTTAGGCTTTTCATTCAACAGCATGGACTAAATTTGGTTCTACAAACATAGTGTTGCCACAACTATCTGAATACTGACTCAAAACATTGAGTACTTGGTGAAGAATTGCTATCATCGGGGGTCATTAAAACGCACCCAATATCATTATTTATTGGACCTGAAGTCAGCAATTCTTCACTCAAATGCCTGTCCTTAAAACAGTGGACATTGTGGAGAAGATTACGGCATGGAATACGTTTCCTTCTCAGGCATTATGGGGGTGATAAATTCAATATGTTGACCTTTAACAGAGAAACTAACAGATATGAAGGGAAAAATAACGAGTAGGTTCACCACAAAAAATAGAACCACTAAGCGGACTGACTCTAAGAGACCAGTGAGTTTTCGACCATAATACTCCCTGAGTCCCTTTGTCCACAAATAGAGTCCTGCTTTGGAGTTCTCAACTTTTTAAGGGAACAAGTAATGATACACTGCAACTTATTTTTTGTGGTGTAGTTTATCGTTTTGTCGTTACATTTTTTTACTTTCGTAAAAACAATAGCTACTTTTTAAGGGTATACTCCCACCGTCACAATTTGAGTGTCTTCCTTTCCTAAAATGGATGTCCCGGACAGAGTGTCCTCCTACCAAAAAGTTACTTCTTCACTTTACTTCCTCTCATACATTTTTTAAATCATAACTTTTTAACTTCCCAAAATAATATCAAAAGCACATCCTTAATATCTGTGAAAATCCACCGAGACACTCAATTTGGGACAGATGGAGTAATTGAGAATGCAAGAACAAAAAAGGAAAGTGGACGATCTTTTTTTACAACCTAAATAGGAAAGATGGACTCTAATTTGTTGACGAATGGACAATATTACTTCAAGAGTTCAAGTTGTAAACTTACCTGTAATCAGTAAATTGGATCCAGATTCAACCCTTAACGTCAAACCATCCACCAAAACGTTACCTGTTGGGGTTATAACCTGGAAGACCCAACAGAAGTATAAGCAAATTGAATGAACCACCAACAATTTCGAAAAAGAAAAGGTGAATAATTTCTTTTTCCAATACCTTGACATTGGCAAACTCAATGTAGTTGGCTTCACTAATACAATTCCCTGTCTCGCTGCTTTGATGAGAAGAAACATCTTGAACATTCAGCTCTCTTGATATTGTCATCAATTCATGAATGCGATCTGCATAGCCACTGCATATATAAACTTCAGCAAAAATAAACACAAATGCGACCCCAACGGAAGTTACTCGAAGGTATAGTTTGTCAACAGGCTTTTGCGAGAAATCTAAAAGTGCCATGTATTAGAACAGGAAAGGTAACTTTTCATTTTAAACAACTCTGTATGCATATGGTGAATAAGAACCTATTTATAGAACCAACATAAGAAGCCTTTTCTTCAAAAGATATCAATACTGAGCATAAAGTGCAGCTGAAGAACTACAAGCATAAGTCGCGAAGTCGTGATGTATGAGTCATGTAACTAGAAATCGGGAAAGATCAAAATACAATATTAGCATGTAAATGATAGCTCAAAATCATGGGATGAAGATACTGCTAAGAATCATGAGTGGAGTAGCCCAAGTATTTTAATAGGCCCAGACGAAACAAGCAGAGTCCCGATGTGGGATAAACAACGATTCTCAACAGATAGGACTGGAGAACGCTTATGATTGTATGGATGAATGCCACATGGAGATTCACTTGGAAAAAAGCTTCTTGGAAATCTCACATAGAAATCAATACTCATATCGTAAGAGACAGGGTATAAATATTAATATACAATCAGACAGGAGGAATATTTAAACTTAGTGTTGGTTCAAACACATGAATAGACTTACAGGTCCTCCAATTCAAGAGTCGGAAATGGCGGTGCAAACCACGGATATTATGAGTATTATTTTAGACTACAAAGATGCCTGGAAAAGGTATGAGCGAAGAAATACCTAAGTCGATTAAGCCGTCTTGAGCTAATAGAAAGAGTTCCCAGAGCCTGAAATAATGAAGAGATAACACTAGTATGATATCTTAGATTGCTCAGCATCTCTGCCCGTCCTAAAGTTGAATTGTTGTGCCTCAAATTACCAGAAAAGAAAGGCTCCATAACCAAGATGACAGAAACGGTAGCACCAAGATACTTAAGTAAGAAATCTTGTATCATGCCAAACCACCAATTGTTATGAATAACGACATTCAAATGCTGAGTGAGAGTGGTAAACTTCTGCCGAATATGAGATTCTTCTCTAGCTTCACCAGCGTAAAATGCTATACTCTCTGCATGAGTCCTTAATCGTGAGTGAAGGTGCCGATATTCACCTTCCAACTCTTGTTCTTTGGACATTAATTTGCCAAATGCAGGAGATAGGTTTCTGGTCACAGTCCCAGCTCCCAGTACATATGCCTGAAAATGTAACCATCACAAATGAGAAATGCTCTTGTCTACTTGGCCAGCCCTTAGTTGTCGAGGTCTGAAATTATTTTAGAAGTTTTGAAAGCCACAAAAACCAGAATTACAAGTTCCTCATTTGTATCATCTTTGGACAATAATAATAATGATGATGATGATGACGACGATGATGATAATGATGAAACCACAAAAGTAATTCTCTTCTGAGTTTGAATCCTTTTCTCTGAAAAGCTTCACGTTAACATTGTCATTCTAACTTCAAACCCTGCATTTGATGAATGCAAAGCATGTAATCCTAAATTCAAAAACGAGCATGATTCATCAAACAAGTCCAGAATCGAGAGATTACCAATATCCAGAAGACATATTTTGGACTTGCATATGAACACAAGCGCCAAGTGTAGAGTAGACCATCAGCGACTGCTGTGAGATCATCCTGCACAAGCTCGCTCAACTCTGAACAGAACTTTGGTACATCACTTGCTATCCTTTGTTCAGGATTAGTTATGCGACGATCAACGTGTGGCATCTTGTAGTATACCATATTCTGAGATCCACGCAGAAATTTATTAAGCATAGAGAATATAACATGACGTCCAGGGGAAAAAGAGATTGCATACAGGAAAATAAGAAAGTTATAAGTAGTTGTGTTGAAATGTTCAGATGTGTCCCGCCATCAACAACAAAGATGACGATAAGCCTTTTTCCAGTTTAACCAGGGTCGGCTGCATGGATCAAGCTTCTTCAGTTGCATCTGTTCAAACTCATTTCCTCTCTTAAACTTGATTTCAGTATTTGACTCAGTCGTGTCTCATTGTCACTACCCAGGATCGTTTTCGTCTTCCCCTCCCTTGTGCACCACCAGGGGCGGAGGCATGGAGAGCCAAAGGGGGTCACTTCCCCCCCCCCCAACACTTTCAAGAACTACATCTGCACCCCCTAAGTGATATAGATTTATTAATTTTGCCCCCTTTTTATTACAAGTGTTCCTCGGAAAAATTCAAATTATGTCCAAAATATTGAAATATTTTTTAAAATGACCCTTATACATACATTTCACAAGACCCATAACATTTTTAATAACAATCGTGCCCCCATCTTGCTAAAATCCTGTCTCCGCCACTGTGCACCACCATCGATCTGAACTGTATCACTTTTCCTAACTGGTTCGTCCAACAGGCTACAATACACACGACCAAACTACCTCAAACGATTCCCATTTTGTCTTCTAGAAGTGCAGCGTCTAGGTTCTTTCTTATTGTGTCATTGTGTATCCTATCTTTCCTACTAACACCACTGATGCCCCTTTGCATTCTCTTTTCTGCTTACACTCATATTTCGATTACATTTTTTGTTAATCGTCCAACACTCAGTCTCATACATCCAAGTGGGTCTTACAGCAGTTCTATAAAACTTACCCTTCAACCTAACTGGGATCCTAGGGTCACACAACTCTCAAGATGGACATCTTTTCCCAAGTTTAGCATGACATTGATAAGCTACCAAGTCAGACAAAGAAAACTGTTATCCAAGGTAGCAATGAAAAGAAAGAAGTCATCCATTTTACTTCTGAAAACTTCGAAACAAATATAGTAGCCATTAAACTTAGTGGCAATGACTACCTGGAAAAACTGACCATGGATAAGCTTCGTAAGTATTTGCCTGAACCGCAGACTTAAGGTCCCTGTTATGTACTTCGACGTCGAATGCAAGGTTGACTGAAGGAAACACAGAAGAAGATTCTCCAAAATCAGACGGAAAAAAGTCGGTACACGCCGAAGAAAAGCTGCTCGGAATAAGAACCCCTGCACTTTTGCTAATCTATTGCTTAAAGCAGTTCTCAACACCTGCAGAAAGTAGAAAATAAGAAATCGCCTTAAGGAAGTAGTAATTCTTCTTCATATTCATATTCATATTCTCATATTTAAGAAACAGCCAGTATATTGATGATAATTCTTGCAAAAACTACAAATGAAGTTATCGACATTTGATAAGTGTGGAAAGATCGTCTATAGTGAGCTTCTTAGGTATCATTCATTAGGGTATCCATTTGGGTTCAACTCTTCTCCAATTTATAAAATATGAGTTTATCCTAATTTAATACCTGTAATACTGCATAACTAGTATGCTTCGAACTCTAAGATAACAATTCTACGGCAGTGTGGATGATAGGAATTCCGGTTTTTGGTTTGTGGTGAATGAGGAGTTGAGGTGAGGAGAGAGAACAACCTAATACCTGTAATATGTCTATGTTCTTTCTAATTGTGTCAATGTGTATCCTATCTTTCCTAGTTACACCTCTCATCCACCTTAGCAACCTCATTTGTGCTACACTCGTGTCTTGATCACACCCTCAATAAACTTCGATTGTTTTTCTTTCCTATTTAGGCAGGCCTTAAATACTTATCCTAATCAAAAAATTACCTACCTTTTCACTTTATCATATCCCCCCATACCCTTTTTTAAATTCTTACTTTTTCCCTTCCCAAGAAGAAGTACCACATAAGACAAAGGGCAATTTACTTAATCTAACAAGTAAAAACAACTCTTCAACCTTTGTGAAAGTCCACACTGACACTTACTTTGAGATGGAGGGAGTAAATTTCTTCTTTTTGTGGGTATTACAAAGGTTATGTAAAATTTATCCAGGCACAATTTTGCGGTCACACAACACTACAGATGCACTCCTCCACTTTAACCACCATGCTTTTATCATATGAGTTAATTCTCGTCTATCTCCCCATCATTACATACAATGCACCCATGATTTATAAAATAATCTTTCTTCGGCATCACTAGCCCATCAACGGTTATTGTCTCCTCTCCTACATTCCTATGACCGCCAAAGTAACATTGCTATGGTCTACTAATTCCTTTAGATTCTAGATTATTCCTCCACATGTATAATTTACCGTTTAGCCCACACCTTGCTTCATCAATTAATACTATATTGTCTGTGAATATCAAGCACATTGGCATCTCTTCTTGAGCACTCCTAGTAACTTCATTCATTACAGAAGTGATTATGTAGGGACTCAACTCCGGTCCTTGGGTTAATCCTATTGTGATGGTGAATTCCCGTGTTTCTCCCCCAACTATCCTTACACTAGTACCTGTCCCCTCATACATGTCCATAATCACCTTAATATACTAAATAGGTATACCTTTTTCTCCAAAACATTCCACATTAACTCTTTAGGCACTCATCATACACATTTTTGAAGTCCGTAAACACTAAATGAAGATCTTTCCTATTTTTCTCTATATTTCTCCATTAAGAGTCTATGTTAGAATATGGCCTCCATAGCGATCTCCCTGGCATAAAAATCAAACAAATGACTATTTTCTTACATATAATCTCCACTCGGTAATAGTAATCTTCACTCAGTGACACGCTCCAAAAGCTTCATTGTCATACTCGTAAGTTTGAGAAACTATCAATATCTCCCTTATTCTTACATAAGGGCGCTATGTACTTTAAGCCGAAAATTTTGTTTCAGAACATTTAATCACTAGTATTTAACAATATTTCACTCCACACGTGTACACCTGAATTTGCCAAAAGGAATGTTAAGATAACAAAGAGAAGCATCTTATCATAGAAACCAGATGTTGAAGAGCACAAATATGAAGCATTGATTTACGCAACATGATCAGAATATTACCACTATTGCTAATAAAGAAAGGATGTCTCTTGCACCATTCTGACCCATATGTGATACGAGAATAGAAGCTAAAACTTGAAGCGACTTCAACCCTCTTTTCCTTTTTCGCCCACTTTTCTTCGCGCATTTTTTATTTTGGTCCACCCCTTCAGGTAGTTCTTTTTCATCCTTGCACCCATTGCAATGCCCTAACAATCCAGGCCTTTTATCGTAGTAATAACGGGAATGCACGTATGTAGCTGCTCCACTGGCAATTACAGCTCCAGCAGCAAGTATCAGGATTTTCCTGTGAGGTGTAAAAGGGTTATGGTAAGAACTGGCAGACAAGAATAAAAATGTATACTGGCATGAATATACAGGATCGTATTGCTGCAATTCTGCAAAACAAGCAAAGTAGGGAAGAAAAATGCACTAAGATAGTTTTGAAATATAGGAGTGGCACGTAACTAAATTCTGGCAAACAAAAATGTTACTGTTACATAAATCGGAAGATTAAAGGGCTTACCACTCACAAAAGACTAGATAAATTAGGTCCTATAAATCACAACCTCCATTTTAGCAAATCTATGGGAGGACTTCCGAGCAATTGATCTCGAGACCGAAATGGGGTAGTAACAGCCCAACTCCTTTTCTTTCTTATTGTAAGGGAGCACGTATGTATCATTTAGAAATTAACACACGAGCAGAAGGAGCATACCCTAGATGACACAACGTCCTTTCTTGGACCGGTTAGCAACATCGAGATCAAGGGTTGTCAGAATCTTACATTTCAGGATTCGACTCGATTCACCCATGAAACGATGTGAATCCCTTAGTGAATCTTTAATGGACGAAAATTTATTTGAATCCCGTTCAAGAGTCTGAATCTTACGATTCAGTTGCGATTCAGACCAATTCTACGATTCACTTTCGATTCATCTGGACGTCCAATTGAGTTGCAGCATCAGTCTAAGAAATAATGCTTCCTACATTGATGTCTGTTTTGCAACATGCATTTGTTTTAAATTACTAGTATTTTTCTCAAGTCCAAGGCTTATAGTTTTCTAGTATTTTCAATCTCTTTGGCATCTTGTAGTTCCTTGCTCCACATGCCTATCTGTATCTAGATTATTCTTTATCTTTTAGATGTGCGAAACTCCTAATCACTAGTTACGGATGCGACTTTCCAGTAATTGGAGCTTTCTTTTTGTAAAAACATGAATATCATGTTCACCAAAGTTATGGCTTTATGAAATATTTAATTATATCTACATAAAAACAATGCAAGCTGAATCTGTACGATTCACAATTCGATTCGATGTACGATTCAGTGAAGGTGAATTTGGATTCACTATCTGAATCCCGATTCGACAACTATGGTCAGGTGGTTTCATACATACACTCATAAGTAACAATCCTCGAAACATATCTTTTAGTGCCATTTTGACAATATGAGTGAGTTTGGTATGAATTGTTTGTAGCTTAATTCGAATTATAAGTTTACGTTAAAAAAGTTTGCGACAAAAAAGCACAAGAGAAGGATCAACATGGCACTCAAACATGATGAATCAGACATGAAAGTAGCGGTTGACCTGCAGTACTCAAAATCACCCTAACTCATACAATATGAAACACTATACATATATACTGGAAGTCTGGACTAATATTATGAGTTCATGTATAATAGTAGGATGGAATACCATGAGATGATTGATACATGACAAATATATGTATACATATATTTATGTGTATATATATATGCATAAATATATGCGAAATAATAAAACAGAATGTGTGTACCTCCTGGAAGCCAAAAGACTCCGACCATGTTCGGTGAAATGCAATAACTGAAGAGAGGGCATGCCTGGTGATGAAGCTTTGCCAGCCAACAAATATCACCAAGTGAATACTCCTGTTTCGATCTCTGGAGACCAGAGATGACCACGATCATTATCTATCTAAAGCAACTTAACATAGTCATTTTTGTAACAACTGAATGAGAGGGGATAAGAAAAATAAATAAAAATAAATTTGCAATTTATTTTTGTGTGGTGAAAACACAAGTGGCGAATGGCAATCCTATCAGTAGAGAGAAGTGGGAATCTATCATTTTGTCTGACTTTTTATGTTTTATTTTCATTGTCATACAAGCCTAGAACAATATCAGTACGCAAGAAAATTACTAAATCCCCCACCCCCACCCCATTGAAAGAAATTAAGACTTTACATAACAACAACAACCCATCACCATCAGAAAGTTACATTCTTCTTCCACCAAATAAATCACTCTACAGAAACGGAATGGAGTGTGTTTTGTGGACCTGATTAGATGCGAAAGGAAATCACGCCTCCTGTATCATTTGAACTTGGGTAGTATAACTGAACCATCCACGAACAGCGCAAGAGCTTCAAATTGCGAAGACCCAGTTGGCGATTGAGCTCGCGGAGGGGGAGAGAGAAGGATGAAGATGTCAGTGGCAGTGAATGATGAAAGGGGCAAATCGCATGTCCCAACGTTCAAGGCTTCAACAATCGTGGCACCACCCTTCTCTTAAAAAAAGATTTGCAGAGTGCATACTTACTCCTCTCTCTATCTTTTTTGTTTGACTTTTCCTTCCATATATGGATCACTTTAACCCGGTTATTTTGATAACAAGACGACGTAACTTTTTGATAATTTTTTTATGGTGTTGTATTCTACAAGAATACAATACCTTACAAAATTTATCAAATTCTTGCATTTTTTTACTAATCAAATCACTGACCTGGTGAATAGTGGTAAAATATAAACTTGGAAGATAGAGAGAGAACAGAAGAAGTAGTACCTAGTAATCATTAAATATTATTCCAATCGAGTTTCTCTCTCTAGAGAGAGAGGAAAACCCTAACAAAACCTAGCAAACCCTAATACGCAGCCGGCTGGAAAACACCAACAAACACGCTCACAGACAGTCAACTACGATGGCAACGGGGAGATCGGATCACAAACACGACTGGATACTAACAGAAGAAGAGGAGGAAACAGAAGCAATCTTCGAAGATGAGTTCTGCATCAAGGCAGCGAAGGATTTCACAAACTGCATGATAGGTAAGTTTGTTGGCAGCACAAGGATCAACTGCGAGGCGATGATAGGTTTCTTCCAACGAATCTGGATTGATGGAGCGAAGATCCAAGCATTCGAGATGAGGCAAAATACATTCGTGTTTAGATTCCCATCGGAAAACTGCATGAAACGCATTAAAGGAGGAGGACCATGGAACTTTGAGGGAAGCTTGCTGCTATTGAAGGACTGGGAACTAGGCATGGACCTAAACGCCATCCATTTTGACACGATGGATGTTTGGATTCATGTCCTAAGTCTTCCAATCCACATGATAAACGAGGAGGCAGGGGTGAAAGCAATAAAAGCAATAGGGGAAATAATTAACTCAGACCCACGTATTTACTACGACGCGATCTCACCATATGTCAGGGTCCGAGCAAGAATCAATAGCGAAAAACCACTAAGAAGGGGAGTACATGGAAAGATGATGGGAGAAAGGGTCTGGCTTGATTTTCGCTATGAAAGAGTGCCAAAAGTTTGCTGCTTGTGTGGCTCGGTAATTCACCAGTCGGGAGACTGTTCGGCAAGACAAAAGTTACTAGAAGAAGGGGAGGAGCCGGGCTACGGATCATGGCTTCTGTATCAACCAGCTCCGAAGAGGAGAGAGCCACCGCAGAGGAGGGGAGAGAACAGGGATACACAAAGGAACAACCAGAATCCAAACGACAAAGAGCCAAATCATAAGGAAGGAAAGGACATAAAAGCTATGGAAGTGGATGACACAGAAACTAGTGAAGCAGAAACAAACAGAGAAATGGAGACAAACTCTTCACCACCAGATAGCACAAACAAGCGAGACAAAGTACAAGGAGATGAAGAAAACTTGGATAACAAGCAAGCCAATGAAAGTACGACTACTGATGAGGGAGACAATAACGGAGATGAACATAGAGAAGTACAAGAAGTAGATAAAGCAGCGGGGGAGAAGAGAAACAACGTTGAGAAGAAGCCCCAAGTGTAGACACACAACCAAAAAAGGGTTCGAAACAAATGGCGTAGAGAAGTTGATCTTGCAAATTGAAGAATCAAACAACACGGAAAACAATCTCCCCGAAAAAACAATTAAGCCAATCAAGCTGGGCCAGAACTTCGACTGGAAAGCAGCAGCTAGGCAGGCGAAGGAAAAGAACCAGAGACCAATGTCTCCTAAGCGCAAGATGGGTGAAAACTTCAGCCCACCACCAAACCACGAGACGACATCGAGGGGGGAACAAAAGCAGGGCAATTAGCCTGGAGAAGAAGCTACTGGACGCAGTAAACCAAAAAAACAGGACCGATGAAAGCTCGGCCAATACAACCAATGCAACAACGGCGGTGTCTGCACAGCAGAACCGCCGAGCACAATGAGTCTACTAAGTTGGCGGTCCGAACCTTAAAGGAGCAGGTGAGGCTCCTATCCCCAAATATTGTTTTCTTAATGGAAACAAAACTCACTGCACACGATATGGAGAGAGTCAAGACAAAGTTGGGTTACGACAGCGGAGTCTACCACGGCGCAGATGGAAGCAAGGGAGGACTAGCACTACTTTGGGATGCCAAGGTAAAAATTAAGCTACGTAAATTCTCTAATTTTTTCATCGATGCATGGGTAGAAGAAGAGGGTAAAGATGATTGGAAGATGACCGGGTTCTATGGTGACCCAGTGACGGAACAAAGATCAAACTCGTGGGAATTAATTCGCAAGATAGCCCCACCGCCGGGGGTTGCCTGGTGTGTGTTCGGTGATTTCAACGAGATCCAATCAGGGTTAGAGAAAGAAGGTGGTAGACCCCGTCCCTACAACCAAATGGCGGAGTTTAACAACGTGCTACAGGAGGTTGGACTATTGGATCTGGGGTTTTCCGGGCCAAGTTTCACGTGGTCAAACAACCAAGAGGAGGAATCAAACATAAGAGAGCGACTCGACAGGGTGGTAGCCAATATCGAGTGGATGGACAGGTTCAGAGGAGCAAAAGTAACACACCAGATATGGCTTAGGTCCGATCACTGACCAATCCTCCTCGAATGGACGGCTCGGAGAAACAACAAAAAAACGCGCAGGTTCCATTATGGGAATATGTGGAATTCGCATGAAGGCTTCGCGGAGGTTGTGAAGCAGTCCTGGACGGCAAGAAGGAGGGGGACAAACATTCGAAACAAATTGCAGGACCTATCCAAAGATTGTAAAAATTGGAGCAGGAGTTCTTTTGGTAGTATTAAAAGACAAATCCAAATGTTCAGAGACAGATTGCAAGTAATTGAGAGTCTGGCACAAACGAAGCAGGTTATTGACGAGAAGAAGCAGATCATGAAAGACTATGATGAGATGCTAAGGAGAGAGGAAATAATGTGGAAGCAACGATCAAGATCAGATTGGCTACGACACGGCGACAAAAACACAAAATGTTTTCATCGCAGAGCCACAGTTCGGCGAGCAAGAAACAGCTTCGAGGGCATTGAGAAATAAGATGGCGCATGGGTTACGAACAACAAAGAAGTTTCTGAATGCCTTGGAAGACACTTCAGTGCAATCCTCTCATCAATTCATCCACAAGATGATGACATAAAACAAGCTTGTTGAAAAGCTAACAATAAGCCTAGACAACGAAGAAAAGCAGAAAGTCGAAGATGAGTTTACAACTAAAGAAGTGAAATATGCACTCTTTCAAATGGGTCCTGATAAAGCACCCGGAAAAGATGGATTTACAGCTGGATTTTATCAAAAATTCTGGGGAGTTGTGGGTGAAGATGTGACAAACAGATGCTTGGGTATTTTAAACAGAGGGGAGGAGTTTGGCGAGATTAACGAGACACTCCTTGCTTTGATTCCAAAGACAAAGCAACCCAGAAAACCAATTGATTATAGACCGATTAGCCTCTGCTCAGTTCTGTACAAAATCACTGCAAAAGTTATTGCAAATCGGCTGAAACAAGTTCTGGGAAATCTGGTGGACGAGCACCAGTCAGCGTTTGTGCCGGGAAGATTAATCTCGGATAATATCTTAACGGCGTTTGAGGTAATCCATACAATAAATACAAATAAGAAAGGAAGAATAGGAGCGATGGCAATGAAATTTGATATGTCGAAGGCGTACGATAGAATCGAGTGGCCGTTCCTCAAGAGAACACTGGAGCGTTTTGGTTTTGGCGAAAAAATAACGGAACTAATCATGCGATGTGTTTCTACAGTTAGTTACGAATTTGTTCGTGAGGGGGAAATAACAGGCAAAGTTATACCCAAACGAGGATTAAGGCAGGGGTGCCCACTATCCCCGTATCTCTTTTGTACTTTGCTCACAAGTATTGTCGAGAGCTATTACATCTGCTATATAAGATGGAGAACTAGTAGGTGTAAGGGCCTCACGGGGAGGACCAGTGGTCTCCCACCTATTTTTCGCTGACGACTCTATTTTATTTTTACAGGCAAAGCTGGAAGAAATTACAAAAATACAACAAATTCTAATTGAGTACTGCGAAGCATCCGTAAACTTCCAGAAATTAGCACTAGTTTTTTCTCCCAATACAGCGACTGAAGCAAAAGAAGCCATCTTGCAACTCTGCAACATCCCTGGAACATAAAGACACAACAAATACTTAGGCCTCCCAACCACGATCGGAAAACAGAAAGCAACCACGTTTGCTTACATTCTGGATAGGCTGGATAGCAAATTCAAAGGATGGAAAGAAAAATCTCTGTCAATTGGAGGTAAAGAAGTTCTTATTCGAGCTATTGCTAATGCGATTCTCTGTTATGCTATGTCGTGTTTCCGATTACCGGATAGCTTATGTGAGAAAATCGAAGGTAAAGTTCGGCAGTTTTGGTGGGCTAACAACAAAAAAGACCGTGGTATTTGTTGGTTATCATGGAAAAAAATGCAGGGCCCAATTGCAAAAGGAGGACTAGCGTTCAGAGATTTCAAATGCTTCAACCAAGAAATGCTCGCAAAACAGGCTTGGAGGATTCAAGAGAATAGCCAATCTTTTATGAGCAAAGTCTACAAAAGCAAGTATTTCAACAACACTAACTTCTGGAATGCCAAACCTGGGAACGCTCCAAGTTATGCCTGGAGAAGTATCTTGTTTGGCAGGGACTTGCTGCGTACAGGTACCCGATGGCAATTGGGAAGAGGAGATCAAATTCGTATGTCAGGACCCTGGCTGCCACGTGAACCAACATTTAGAACGGTGACCTGCAACCCGATGATTGACAGAATGGCAGTTTCAGAATTCATCAACCCAGAAACGAATAGTTGGAACACAAGGAAGCTACAAAAATACCTGATTGATATCGATGTCGAGGAGATTGGTAAGGTACAGATCCCTAATCCACCTTCACAAGACCGGCTAAGATGGCATTTCACTGAAAGGGGGGATTACACAGTCAGAAGCGGTTATGAAGTAACAATTGCAAGGAAAAGACAAGACGAACAGCAAGGCGAAGGCTCAGAGCAAGTCAAATCCCAATTCACAAAGATGTGGAAAATTAAAGTGGAACGTAAAATCACGCACCTGGTTTGGAGAGTTGTTCAAAAAATACTCCCAACAATGGCAAATTTGAGGAAACGACACATCCCGGTAGAGGACTGCTGCACCTTCTGTGGTGACCATTCTGAATCAGAAATCCATCTGCTATTTGAGTGCCAGACTGCAATAGGGGTCTGGAGACGTATCACCAATACAAATCCAATAAAGGAGATGAATGGCAATCACCAGGACTGGATTCTATCACAAATTGAAAAGAAGAAAGAGGCAGAGATAATTCCCATATTCGTCACTATTTGGGGCCTGTGGCAAGCTCGAAATGCAAAGAAATTCAGACAAGAGGAACCGGAGGGAGAAAAAATAACAGAATCGATTCAGCGAAAAATCAGAGAACAAGAATGGAGAAACCAGAAAGAACATGATATGGAAGAATACCAGCGGGCGATTCAGATCAAGAGCCATCGAAGCAAAATCACAACCCATGTTGACGGAAGCTGGATCCCATCATCCCACCAAGCTGGCGCCGGAATTATCATCAGATCAGGTAAAGGGGAGTGGTTAACTTCTGCCTCAATACCACTGCCTCCATGTGAAAACGCAAGACACGCAGAAGCTAGAGCATGTGCTGAAGGTCTCCGATTACTTCTACCATGGAAATACAAGCAAGTTGTGATCATCGGAGATGCAAGAGTCTTACTGGAAGAAGTGGAAGAGATGAGAAAAGGGAAGATGAACAGAGAGCGGGGTGGTACACACGAGACACTGATGGAGATTCAATCCCTATGTAACCAGTTCGCCCATCTCGAGATCAGAAGCTGCGGGAGAGATCTAAACCGCGTGGCTCATCAACTGGCCACACAAGCCTTATCCGAATATCAAACTCAGCTTTGGAACGACACGTGTCCTCCATGGCTGACTAGAATTTTAGAGAAAGATGTAGCCCAGTTTGATGTTTAATCATATGTTTTTTTCCTCAAAAAAAAGAAGTAGTACCTAGTACTAGGGGTGAGCAAAACCCGGTCCAACCCGCCTCCCCGAACCGCCCCGCACCAAATCGGTCCGAATTTAGCATCGATTAATGCTAACTAATTGATTATGGGTATAGATTCGTCAACCCGATCAAAGTTCGATCGATCATGGGTTTGGAAGTGGAAAACCTGTTCAAAACTGAACCGGTCCGACTAACGTTTTAAATGTAAAAATTACAAATTTTATTTAGATACAAGGTTTAGAAATTAAGTTTTACTAGTTAACATCATCTTAATACTTGATTTTTCTCACGTTATTTCTCTTTTGTAGAAAATTACTTCATGTTTCCAACTTCAAATTTTATACAACCATATATTACAAAGATAATTAACCAACTAAATATATCTTTTCAAGAAAAATTTAAGATATTTTCAACCCGTTTAACCGTTTCGAACCGGACCGAGTCAATAAGTTATGATTGGTTTGGGTATCACAGATCATTGGGTAGGTTTGGATTGAACATTCTTCAACCCGTACATATTGGATCGGGTAAAAATAGTCGGAAAAACCGGTCCAACCCGGTCCGTGCTCACCCCTACCTAGTACCACTCCGTCTCTGTTCTTTGTTTCTATCTTGACTTTTTGACTCGTATATGGGTCACTTTGACCGAGTAATCTGGATAGCAAAACGATGCGATATTTTGATATTTTTTTCATCGTATTGGGGTTGTTTGGATAACTGGGTTGGGGGGGGGGGGGGTTGGGTTAGGTTAACTAGTGTAGTGTTTGGATAATTGGGTTCGGTTTTCATGTGGAGCCGGCAACCGCCTCTTAATCACCCGGACACAGCCACTTTTCACTCTCCCTTTTTCTAGCCGTGCACCACTTTGTAGAGCCATCCACCTATAGTTCAAAAATAGCATGCATACACTCTCTCTCTCTCATGAACCTCAGTTTCTCTCTCTCTCTCACACACACATGCACCCACCGGACAACTCTCCCTCCCACTCACTCTCTCTCTCCTCTATAGCCGGGCACCGCCCTTCTCCCTCACTCTCTCACTTTTCTCCATCTACTCGGACACCTCCATCTTTTGTGCCGGACACCGCCACATTTATCCGGGCACCGGCTTCTTTAACCGTCCACCGCACTTCGACCTCAACCAAAAAAGTTGGGTTCGGTTGCTGGTTAACCGAACCTGAGTATCCAAACAACCCTATTATGGAGAACCTTTTACTCTACCACACTATAAAAAGATAATAAAAAATTGCAATATTTTACTATCCAAATTACCAGATTAAAATGACATAGTGAATAGTGACAAAAATCATGATTGGAACAAAGAGCAGAGACGGAGTGATATATACAATTTTGTTAATCAATTGTGGGTGTGTAGCTAGTTTTATTAGGTGAAAGACACTTTCACCCGTGTAGTATGAAAGAACGACGCTTTCACCCCTTTCTGTAGATTCACTTCTCTTAATTCTACTTAGTCCCACTCCTGGTACTTAGTAAAGTTTTGAGCCCAAACAATGTGAGTTCATAGTTGGTAGAAAAGTTAGGCAAACAGGTAAAGTTTTGAGCACTGTAACTCTTGTCAAAACTGTACAAGTCCTGACAATGTTGAATTTGTAGTTGATGAGGGTGTGGTTAAATATTTGGAAGGTTGTCAATGGCAGAATATTGATACCGAATCAGACTCTCTATGGGTGATTAATGGCTTCAGTGACATCCAAAAAGGATAAATGGGGTTGAAAAATAAGGATTGAAGCTGGTGTGAAGGCCATTAAAAATGTAAAGGTGTGTTTTAGACATTGTAGCAGATTAACCAATTTTAGAGCTCACTGTATGGCTAAATGGGCCTATACTGAGAATTTTTCTTGGAATTTTGATTGTAATAGTTTTTCTAGAGAAGTAATAAATGTTGTAATGGTTGATACCCCCCCCTTTCCGAATAAATTTTGAACTTATTAGAAAACGATTACGCTCGGGACCACATACACTCAAAGACTTCAAATATGAGCTTATTCAGTACCTGCTATACCCATGTACTAATAGTACATTCCCTTATTGGGGTATTTTGTTATATGCCTTTCCCCGAAAAGGCATATGCATTCCACACTTGTCACAATTTAATTTTTGCAATCTACCTGCCAAGTTAAACCATTGCTAAAAAGTGTGTTAGTTTGGTTGTGGTCCACAACTTTTTTTTCAAAAAAAAAAAAAAAAAAACTAAATTGCACCGAAGGTACCCATAGTTTGGAAAGACGGTGGATTAGGTACTCATAGTTTTAATTTCAGCACTCACGGTCTCAAACTTTGAAAATCAATGCAATCAGGTACCTGTGGGTTACGGATAACTTAATTCTTTGACGGAATCTGTTTTGGGAGAGGCGAATGCAGTTTATCAATCTTGGAAAACTTTAAACAATTATCATTTTACCCCCCAACTTCTTTACCATCTTCTTACCCTTACTCTTTACAAAATCGAAACTGAAAATCCAACCCACAATTGGAACGGAGATACAGAACACGGAAATCAAACCCAGAATCGGAACCAATTCACAAATGGAGAGGAGGAAAAGACTGAGCAAATCCACAACTCATTTGGAACCCATATCTAAGCTCCATCCTCACTCTCACACTGCCATTCACCACACCACCAATTTCACCCTCGACATAGCCCACCACATCCACTTCCACTATCGACAGTAACCACCACGGGGTCAATGAATTTAACCTCCCTCAATCGAAACCCACTCAACTTCACCAAATTACCCATCGACAAACCAACTTCACGCAACACGAGCATCGTCAGTGTCCTTCGACCATTAGATCTCAAGTTAACACACCAAAAAGTTGATCTTTCTCCTTCTTCTATCCAATCGACCTTGTTGTCGTTCTTACCCAGATTGTTCCTCTCTCTCTATCTATCTCTCTCTCTGTCTCTCGTTTTGTTGTTTTTTTTTTCCAGAATTTTGATGGTTTTTGTGTTCTTCTGATATTAATGGGTAGAACATAAATGTAAGATTACTCTACTTCTTGCTTCAGATCTGGAAGAGCTCTACAGCTTTGTCAATCTTGTTCTTCGTGTTCTGTAACTTCGTTCCAATTGTGGGTTTGATTTTCAACTTCAATTTTTTTAAGAGTAAGAGTGAGAAGACGGTGAAGAAGTTGAGGTAAAATGATACCACTCCGATCCAGCTCTTTCTACTCAAATTGACTTTTTCACTCGTATCTGGGTCACTTTGACCGGGTGATTTGGATAGTAAAATAATACGATTTTTGATATTTTTTTCACCGTATTATAGAGAAATTTTTACTCTAAAACACCATGAAAATATTATCAAAAAATTGCATCAGTTTGCTATTCAAATCAACGGGTCAAAGAAGTGACCAAGTGAATAGTGACAAAAGTCTGTTTGGGTAGAAAGAGCTGGGACGGAGTGACAATTGTTTAAAGTTCATTGCCTCCCCCCCAAAACATATTCCTTCCAAGAATTAAGTCATCTGTAACCAAGGGTACCTAATTGCATGATTTTTCAAACTTGAGGCCGTGAGCGCTGAAATTGAAACTATGAGTACCAAATCCACTGTCTTTTCAAACTATGGGTAGATTCGGTGCAATTTAGCCAAGAAAATGTACAATGTCAAACTTACCTATTCCCAACATGCATATGTAAACAACTCTCTCTCTACAAAACATTCATTTTTTTCAGCTACCTCAAAACCTAACAAGTACATGTTTCATTACTCTATCTATCGAAATTGATGAATCTAAAAACCCTCAAAAGTGTCTCATTTGTCACTCTCATTTGTTCATGGTCTCTCTTTTTCTTTCTCAGTCTCTCTTTTTCTCCATTGTTTGTTCAGCTTTCAGAATCAGAGTAATAGGTAACCTCGTGTTTTTGTTTTGAATGTTGTACTTTATTCATCACATTATGCCAATAATGTTAACTATCATCCCTATTTGTTCATGAATAATTATTTCTGCATTTGTTCATGTTTGTGTTCTAGGTTGAGTATGTTCTTTATTTCTTCAGTTAACTCGTATGGTAAATTGATGAATACGAATATACTCGTCTGGTTAAGTTTTGTAAAAATAAGCCTGATCTGGGACGATTGGCCACTTGTCGGAGGAGTGATGCAATAACCCCAATTTTGTAGGGTTATTTTGGTTAATTATTGTGTATTAAAATAATGTGGTTTTAATTCTTTACCTTAAATATATTCCAAAACTTCTGTTCGTTACCCTCTATTTTTTTATTTCAGTATAATTTCCTATATTTTCTTTAAATTTAATGTCTACCTTTATTTTATTTAAATATTATTTTTTCCTCTAACTTTTAATTATTTATCCTCTATTTATTTAGATATAATTTCTATTCTATTAATATAATATCTCTAAACTTGCAAGGGCATTGTGTGAATTTATTGATTTATCTAATTGTTATCCTATGAGCAATTACAGTTTTATTTTACGAGTAATTACATTTTATGGGTATTGATAAAGCAATTGTATTTTGGGCATTGATAGTTTCTCACAACAATTTTATCGGAAATCATATTTTTATTTTTATTTAATATACTTCATAAGTTTTTAAATAACTATTCATTTTGCATAATATATTTTTTCCAATTATACGCCAAAGTCCATTTTTTCCTACATACGCCATGAGTACTCCTAAAACAGCCATTTCAAATTGTCCTAGTCACTACCCACTTGGTGTGCCCAAAACACTAACTAACCACCATCTCATCATCAAAAGATTCATCCACACCACCTTGGTGCACCCCACCACATTATAATCCTTTTCTTTCCTACTCATCTTCTACAAACAAAAGAATTCATGTGATATTTTCTCCATGAAAATCGATTTTCTCGATTTTTTCCATGAATGCTATGGAGAATCTGATGTTTTGCTCTAGTACCAAAGTCCAACGGCATACGGTTGCGGATGCCCACAAAGCAGCCAAGTGTTTTTTGCTCGATAATCATCCTATGTAGTTGTTTTGTCTCTTTGTCGTAGTGTAGTTTGTCTCTAGCTTTAGTCTCATTGTGGTTGTGTAGTTTGTCTCTAGTAGTTCTTCCATTGTTTATTGTATAGGTGTCTAGCTCTCGTCTCGGTTTGTCTTGGTTGTTTGTATTTGGACCTATGTATGTCTCCGTGTGTTTTATGTAATGGTGATGTTTCATCAAAAACAAAAAATTGATTTTTTAACAACCACCTTCTCCATTACCACCGCCACCTTCATCACCTCCGACACCCAACACCGAGGCCACCACCTCTATTTCTCTTCTCTCCCTACCCATCTCTTTCTCTCTGCCTCTGGACGAAGACAACAGAAGCAGCAGCAGCAGCTAGCAGTGGCCAACCCAGCCACCGCCGCCGCCGCTGGCACCATCGGGGAAAAACCCACCGAGACCCCCACAACATTCATTCCTCCACTGCTCTGCTTGGTTTCCTCTCACACCCCTCTCCTTTTTTATCTGAACAGATAAAGAGAGAGAGAGAGAGAGATAGCAGCTGAAGCAGAAGCCGCAACACATCGCCGGCGAACCTCCATTAACGTCGGCGAAACCTTCGGCCACGATCACTGAGGCATACCTGCCCCCTGAAACCTGTCCTAATATGCTCCTAGAGGCTCGACTAAGCCAGCAGAAAGCTCAGCCAAAACCAGAACGGCCCCAATCGCCAGCGTCGAGCTCCACCTCCGGCGCCACCGTTTGGCCGCTTGACCCGACTCAATTCTCAATCGTTTCTTGCGATTCTTGGTTCCGGTATGCTCTAATCTTCACCCTGAGTTGATTTAGATTGTCAAAATCGTGTCTTGATGCTTGAATTCACATTTAGATTGGTCAAGTTAGAGTTTCATTCTTAGGGGGAGGTAGTTGTTATTTTCAGAAACTGTTTTAGCTCAAGAGGGGGGTGTTTGTTGCCTTTTGGCCTAACTTGGGGATTGTTGCAGGTTAGTGAAAAACTAAGTTCATTAATGTGGAATCTGCCTGATGACAGTGGAGATTGCCCTGCGGTCGAGGGTTTGGGCGTTAAAGATGGCGACAGAGGTCGAATGGGAGGCGGCAAAATCGTGAGGGGAAGTGGGGGAGAAGCATATATAGGTGGTGTGTTTGTTTCAGATCTATCTTCTTCTTTCTCCTCATCTGATTGTATTTTGCAGTCCAAATTGATATGGAAACAACTTTTTTCAAACTTGTTCTTCACCTATTAGAGATGTACTAGTAGAATTAAGATTGGAGTTGGTGTTGATATTTTGGATTCAAAGACTATGAATAAGTGTTCTTAATATTATTTTAGTGGTGATGTTCTTGGTGTTCTTGAAGATTAACTGTCAAAGAAATATATGGGGGTAATATGGTCCGAAATTATATCACCCACTTTTCTAACGGAACCTAACAGAAGGGTGAAAATTGTCCACGAAATATTTCGTTAATTGGGTGTGGAGTGCCTTTTCCCAAAACACAGGGTAGCGGGGTGGAATTAATCCTAAACTCAGGAGTGGTCAGTGTCTTTTACCTATATATCTTTAGTGTCAGTATTTGGATCATCTGTAATATTTTCTCTTTGGTTTTCTTGGTCATTCTCAAGATGCTCAATTATTTCCACCTAAACAAGTCTGATTTATCTCGAGTATGGGAGATATTTCATCATTCAAAGGGATTTCATCACTTTCACCACCATGGTTATCAATTTGATGTTCATCAACAAGACCCTCATTTTGATTAGTTTTATTGCTAGGGCTTATAGTCACAAACTTGTCCAAAGAACCTCTTTCACATTATACAAGCTGTTCCATTTTTCTTTTATTTTGTCTTTCTGATGCCCAAAATCATATTTTATAGTAGACACGATAATTTAGGAGAATATTAGAAAACTGTAAAATTACTAGGATAAGCATCAAGAAAATGAATTCAGTTTATTGAAACGAATGCACCTGATATGAAGAGTAATTCCGAACAAAAATATACACTTTCACGGTTTCACTAATGCCCACAATACATATTTATAAGAAACACATGGCAATGCAAAAAATTAAACCCAAAAAACTGTAAAAAAATATGAAAAAAAATTGTACATTTTCTACTCTCTCATAATAGACAAAAATAACAATTCATACATAAAATGTGGGATTGATGAAGAAGAACAACCTACTGAACTAGTCGGCTTCTCACCCAAAAAAAAGGATGGAAATTGAGTCTTGCCGAGAACAAAAAGCACATCAATTTGACGATAGGGACGAAGTTAAATTGGTATGGGAGTTGAAATTCAATAGTGCCGATCTATGAGAACATCAATTTGACTCTGTTTAAATACTAATAGAATACCAATTGACATTGACTTCTTCCGTATGTAAGGATTGGATTTGATTCCAGTTTGATTCGGAATCAATCAAGTAATTATAACCGTAATAATCGTCGATAGAGTAAGAGATTGACGATTGAGACGGAGAGTGGTAGCGAAAATTAAATCAAACATTGTAGAGCATGAGAGAGATTGGATTCGATGAGATAGATTTTCAAATGTTCAGAAAGTGGATGAATGTGGATCGAATTGACACATGCAGTTGAATGGGAAAAGATAAGAACATGACACCTAGCATGTTAAATGACAATACTACCGTTACTATATAAATAATTTTGGACCCTCCCATTTTGGGGGCCTAGGTAGTGCAAAATATGGCCTAACGGCTGAGACGGGCATGCGAACGTAGCAATCCCATTTCAGACATCAATATGATATACATTTTAAGATTATTAACTCTGCTAAAACCACATGTTGCTGCTGGATATCTTTACCATTCCTTATGGACTGTCCTAGTTTCTAGCCCATTAAAAAGCGTTTGGTGTTCATCATGCAAGCATCAGAGAGCTCAGCGGTTACAAGGATTATGGTCCACCATACGATTACGACTTGATACGTTACAAGGATAATGTTATCAAGCATTATGAACATGTTCGGCTGAGATTCTATCCAGGGTGGCCGCGAGAGTCCCAACGCTGGGTCTATGACTTGCTCTATAAGTCCTCTGTGTACTGCGAGCAATTCCCGTATTGATTACGGCGTGCTATCATGCAAGCATCAGAGAGCTCAGCGGACTTCTGGTAAGTAAGTTCTTCTGTGCAACTTAATAATTTTATTTTTTTAGTATTGAAAGGGTTTTCTTTCATTCATGATATGTATCAGTTTTTTTTTCTTCTCAGGCTTAAGGTCCAGAACGACCTAACGATCACCGAGGGCTTGATTAGCTTGGACTGGAAGTCCTCAGTGCAACAAAGGCTTAAGGTTCATCATATTGAAGTTGTGGGGCAGCGTGTGGTATTGAAAACAATTTCTCCATTTGATGAACCATAGAACGTGATTTGCTATTTGTAGCACTTAGAGTCGGTGGATGTATCATCCAATACTTTTTAGATTTTTCTACAAGTGTGTACATTGCCTCATTATTTCTACATACTATGTGGATAACCCACATTATTCCAAACTACTTTCTACGCTAGTCCAGAAGTTTTAGATTATTCTAAGTAGCATTATCATCAACATATATACTTCATATGTTCTCTCGGAATCTTCACCCCTTTTACCACTATTCACCGAGTCACTTTAATATGGTGATTTGATTATTAAATCGATGCAAGAATTTGATAATCATTGCACGATGTTGTAGAGTAAACTTCACACTACAACACCATAAAAAATTATTAACTTTTTTACATCGTTTGGCTATCCAAATCACCGGGTCAAAGTGACCCGATTACGAAAGAAAAAGTCAAAAGGTGAAGATTCAGAGAGAACCGAGGTAGTACTATTTTACATTGTTTTTAGAGTTCTTTGATAGAACGACACGTGGCATCACAACTAATTCCTGATCCAAATCAAAATGTGTGACTTCCAGTAAGAATTCGAACTTCCATAAACAGAAATTATGACGTGAAAATAATATAAATGAGATGTGATATACTTACGATAAATGACCATAAACTCTTATGCAGTTTACCATTTGTGACCATAAATTTCCAGTAATTTTAATTTTCTCGAAAAGTTCCATGCAGTTTGTATTTTGGGGCCATAGCCTTCAATTTACTAACATGGTTAATTTTTTCAGTGGTTATATGGGTACTTGAAGGCTATATTAGCATTAATATAGTAATAACATAGTAATACAATTACAATAATACCCATACTACTGTTCAGGAAAGTTAACCATGTTAGTAATTGAAGGCTATTGGGCCCAAAATACAAACTGTATGGGATTTTCAGAGAATTAAAATAGTTGGCGGTTGGGGTCACAAATGGTAAACTGCATAGTGTTTTAGGGTCATTTGTCCTTATATATATAAGTATATGTATGTATACATATGTGTATATGTTTATATATATATATAATTACGAGTTATCTAGAATCAATGAATATTTTATAGGGTGTGGCTATGGTGTGGGCGAATATTTAGGGTGTCAGGGGACCCCAGCGATTTACTACCGATTTGGACATAAAGCCAGTCGATTTTGCAGGTATTTACGAAAAAACCTGCAAAATGATAAAAGGTTTCTCGATTTGGGACAAAAACGGTGTACCCTGATGGGTAAGACTTGCCTAGTACTGTGAGATAGGTGATAAATATCATGAAGTATTCACAAGTTCTATTTTTGGTTTTTGAAATAGTAAGTACCTTTCATGAAACAGATTGAAACAATTATAAAATGTCCCAGAATGTTTTGAAATGAATAACCCTGCACGCATTTCAAGTAAACCATCGATATTGGTAATCAACGTTGGACATATTAGCACAAGTACTCATTGAAATAGATGGTAAATATGTAAAACACCAACAACAATTTGATTACGAGAATGTTTGTCTCCATCTAAGTAAGATTACACAGCATAACTACATCCCTACATTAACCGGATTTTTATGAACATAAAGTAATGTCAATCAGTTCTCCACGGCCGTCATGGACGCATGAACTTTAGATCCACAAACTGCTAGGACATTGAAGGTGACACAAAAATTGTCCAACAAACCCACAAACCACCATCAAATGTGTCCATGTCAGCAACGAATGCCATGTCGTAGCCAAGGCTGGCACACAATTTCTTTGTCTTGTCCCCACCGATCATTTTTTCCGTGATGAAAAAAATTGTTGGGATTATGCAACGCTATCTTGTATTTGAAAATCTTCAAGAACCCATTAGAGTCTGCTTCAACATGATTCCACAACAGAACTTCAATCGGATAGTTTACGACGACCGTGCATGGCTCCATTGGTCCACCAACCACCAGCCAATTCTTTGGTAGTAGAGTGTGTAACACCCCCTACTTCTAGAGGAGCCGGAGATCGGGTGGTGCCCTCCGTAGAGGGGATTTTACCTTTTCGTACAAGTAGTGGTAAGAACAAACAACTAAAAAGAAACATCCAACTACTAATTAATATTACAAAAGTTAACATTGTTCGCGACTGAGTCTTAACTGGACAATCAGCCTAACAAAAGATATTTTACAACCAAAGAGATTTCTCCGGTTAATTACTAAGCATTACTGTTTGAATGTGAGAACGAGCTCGTGAATCCCGCGCGTTACCCCAAGCAAACAAGTCATACACCTGCGGGGGAAATAAAAGGAACACACGACCGCAGTTTTTTGAATATCAGTAAAAACTGAGTGAATAAAAAACTTAGCATGTAAAACTGAAAGGCTACACATGTTACAGGGTTACGTATTCAAAAGAGTTTAAACAGTTTCAGCGTATAAGTATAAATGTGCGTGTTAAAGACTTCGAATTGTCTAAAGCATAAGTAAGAATATCATAGTGCAAGGATCAAAGTTTGCTAATCAACAGAGTTTCACAAAAGTTTTTGATCATTTGAGTTGTTATTACAGAATTAGCCAATTCGTTTATTGAGATAGTCATAAGTTTCCAAACATGGAATATATTTAAAATAAAGATCATTCACAATCAGTGTGTAAATCATAACACTGTAAATATCCAGTTCCCAAGTGTATCAACAGAAGAGCCTTATTATTATATGTTATGATACCGGAGATCAGTGTCAATATCTCTAGCCGACTAGGCGTAGAATCATGCCAACGAAGGGCAAACCAAGCCAACGAAGGGCTAACCAAGCCAACAAAGGGCCTCCCAATCCATACTAGACCTTAAGAGTTGCAACACCTTCTTAAGAAGAAAAAAACATGAAGGGTGAGTACTAGACGTGACTCTAACCAACAAGGCAAAGAGTCGTGCCAACAAAAGGGCAATCCAAGCCAACAAAGGGCTAACCAAGTAACAATCAACTGATTCCGGTGCGTATGGTCTTTCACTTTACGTTGATAACGAATTCTGACTTAGTGACATTTGAAAAATAAATTTCCAGATTTTCGAAGACGAGTAGTAAAGTGCCGGTTTAAATCACGTAGAGTAAGTTTGACAATTATAGAATAAATTGCGACAATTATTTCATATAAATAAGTATATCACGTGAAAGAATTTGGCACGCAAAACTAAGCATGTAAATGCACGAGAGGAAAGAATAAGGCACATTTAGGCTAAGCATGCATACTCACCGAGAGAGCCAAAAAGTTCAACCTAAGCTGATACTCGTAAACAACGTCCAAATCTAGTCCATCGTCGAAATTAGACTCTACAATCATACACGCAAATTTCTAATCACAACAAAGTCCATTACGCAAGTATATAATGCATGTCCTACGTGATATGCAAATGACATCCATAAGTAATTATAAATACCCAATTTATATTTAGATAATTAATCTCTCAAATGCTAATGAGTCAAAAATCTCCAAAATGATATTAGTAAATTATATAATAATTTTAAGACTATAAAACTATTTAAATCTATAATTACTGTTACAATGTATTATAAGAAAAGTTAGTATTATAGCTAAAAGATGAGAGATAACAATACTCATAGTTACAAAAGAGCTATATTTAGTTACGGAAATGATTTCATAATATTTCACAATTACTAACTATTCTACAAATTTATTTTGCGATAAATCGAAAAAGTATAGATATATTCGATGAGTTGGGCCTTAATTTCAGCCTTTGACATCTCCGTCCATGTTGGTTTTTTGGATTTTGCAACCTTCAGAAATTTTACCTCACCCTCTGAACGGGAGCTGAGGTATTCTCTGATTTCTTCAAAAAGCTTCAAACGAAGAAGCTGTAAACGAAGGGGGATTGAAGCGTTTGTGAAGAAAACAGAGAAGACCAAAGATCTCTGAAGATCGTAGGTTAGGGAGAGGTGAACGGCCGAGAACGCCCAAATAGCGCAAAATAAATTAGTTAGAAAATAGTTAATAATTGTGAAATATTACGAAATCATTTCATTAACTAAATATAGATCTTTTGTAACTATGTGAATTGTTATCTCTTATTTTTTAGCTATAGTCCTAACTTTTCTTATAATTCAGTGTAACGGTAATTATAGAATTAGATAGTTTTACAGTCTTAAAATTATTATATAATCTCCTAATATCATTTCGGAGATTTTTTAATCATCAGCAATCGAGATATTAAATATGTAAATATAAATTGGGTATTCATAATTACTTATGGATGTCATTTGTATATCACGTTGGACATGCATTATCTACTTGCGTAATGGACTTCGTTGTGATTAGAAATTTACGTGTATGATTGTCGAGTCTGATTTTGGCGATGGACTAGATTTGGACGTTGTTTACGAGTAGCGGCTTAGCTTGCACTTTTTAGCTCTCTCGGTGAGTATGCATGCTTAGCCTATACGTGCCTTATTCTTTCCTCGCATGAGTTTACATGCTTAGTTTTGCATGCCGAATTCTTTCATGTGATATACTTCTTTATTTGAAAATAATTGTCGCACTTTATTCTATAATTGTCAAACGCACTCTACATGATTTAAACCCGCACTTTATTACTCGTCTTAGAAAATCTGGAAATTTATTATTCAAATGTCACTAAGTCAGAATTCATTAACAACGTAAAGTGAAAGACCGTACGCATCGGAATCAGTGGATTGTTACTTGGTTAGCCCTTCGTTGGCTTGGATTGCCCTTTTGTCGGCACAACCCTTTGCCTTGGTTGTTAGAGTCCCGTAGTACTCACCCTTCTGGGTTTTTGGTTCTTAAGGGGGTGTTGCAACACACAAGGTCTAGTATGGATTGGGAGGCCCTTTGTTGGCTTGGTTAGCCTTTTGTTGGCTTGGTTTGCCCTTCGTTGGCACGATTATATGCCTAGTCGACTAGAGATATTGACTCTGATCTCCGGTATCGCAAAATATAATAATAAGGCTCTTATGTTAATACACTTGGGGACTAGATATTTACGGTGTTCTGATTTCCACACTGCTTGTGAATGATCTTTATTTCAAATATATTCCATGTTCGGAAACTTATGACTATCTCGATAAACGAATTGGCTACTTCTGTAATAAAAACTAAAATGATCAAACAACTTTTGTGAAACTCTGTTGATTAGCAAACTTTGATCCTCGCACTATTATATTTTTACCTATGATTTAGATAATTTAAAGTATTTAACACGCACATTTATACTTATACTCTGTAACTATTTAAACTCTTTTGAATACGTAACCCAGTAACATGTCAGCCATTATGTTTTACATGCTAAGTTGTTTATTCACACAGTTTTTACTAATCTTCGAAAAACTGCGGTCTTGTGTTTCTTTTATTTCCCCCGCAGATGTATGGCCTCGTTGCTTGGGGTAAAGCGCTGGAACCACGATCGCTCTTTCGTGCAAACAGTAGAGTTTATTCATTAACCGTAGAATCACCTTTTGTTGTAAACTATATTTTGTTAAACACTGTTAACTCTTATAATATGAATCAGTAGTGGATGTTTCTCTTCACTTGTTTATGGTCACTGTAATACCCCGTATTTAATTAAGGGGTTATTTGGTCATTTCGGAAAAAATACTTGAAAATTTTGAGAAATTTATATTTCAAACTTATTAATGATTTTTCTTTATTCTAAAATATAAGGATGTCAATTGACATCTATGAGGATATATATTTTTAATTTGGGGTTATTTTGTAGTTTTTAAAACTTGGAAAATACTATATGAAACTTATTTTGTATACTTGGCAGGTACTTGTAGTTTTCTAAAAGTGATTTAGACAAAGTGTTTCATTTGAAATAATTTGGAGATTTTACAATTTATGAAAGTTATCTTTTCTAGTGTTACCTATTAATTGAAAATTATAGTTTCACCCCTCAACTTTTAGTTTTCACAAATAAACATCTTATTTATCAATTTTACATTTATATCCCCAACTAGCTTGTTGGGAAACTTATGACTTCTCTTCAAGCCCCCTCCACTATCCTTGGTCAACTCATCTAAATTATGGAGATGATCTTTTTTACAAACATCTCCTATATCTCTCTAATAATACACCAACTCTCATTAATACCCTCATGTATGGCATTACCATGTGGGTTCATTCACCACCAACCTCCACCATCAACTACATTTCTTTCATTCTCATTTTCCTTCATCTTTTTCTCTTCAAGAACATCAACATATGTTCTCTTCTCTCTCTCCAAATTTCATCCCGTTTTTGGGTGTTGACCACACAAAAAGACCATCAAAAATCCATTTTCTACTCATCAAATCATCAAAAACTTGATTCCAAGGATAGTATGATCATGGAGGGGAGCTCTTTCACCATTATCCTCAAGAAATGAAGGCCAATTTCACTCTTTCATCCACCATCTTCTTGAATATTAGGGTAAAGTTTTCTTCTAGCCTTCAATTCATGCTTGCATGTCCATCTTTACCTTTGATTGATGAAATTTCATCTTTGATTTCTTCAATTCCATGCTTAGTTCTTCATCTTCATGGTTATATCATGTGTTTGACTTCAAATTTTAGATTATATCATGAAACTCAAACTAGAACCCACATGCATTTTGTGTGTTTCATGTTAGTTACACTTGAATCTCAAGAACATTTTGATAATTTGTGTCAAGATCATGTAAATATCTTAATTCATGCCTAAAATGATGTTATTTGGGTGAAAATCAAGTCTTTATAAGTTGCATGTGTCATATAATTGATTTGATCATGTTTTGAGTGCTCTAGGAGAAAATTGCACATTTTTACAATCTGACCAGTTTATGGAAAACGTATATTATCTCCAAATTTTGTCTCTGTGAAATTTTTAAATCTTTCATATTCTGAAACTAGACTCAGTGAGGGTCATTTTGAAAGAAAATTCAACTCCATATCCTTTTTAATTAGGGAGATATGCTCATTCTAAGTTGCATGTTTTCTGAAACTCTGTTTTTGGACAAGTTTTGCTATTTTTGTTAAAAATCTCATTTACAGAAACATATGGCACCCAATATTTCTTGTGAAGCAACTAGACACATAAGGGATTCATTCTGGAGAATATGGGCATCTTTCCTATTTTCCAAGTAGTAGTAATTGTTCTTCAAAGTTGAAACTTTCTTCTAAACTTGCCTCTGCATAGCAGTGTTTGTTATTTATGTAACTTGAGTTTTGTAATAGCTATGCATGATTTTCTTGGTGTTTCTGAAAGTAGACACATGTAGGTTAATCATACATTAATTTCAAAATTTTAGGAGATGATTTGATATGGTAAATATGGCTCCAAAGTTAGAGCTATAATTCTGTCCAGAATTGTAGTTTCACATTTTTTTAGAAAACTTGAATTTTTGAACTTCTAGGTGTTTTGTTGGACTTATTTTGATAATTAAACATCGTTATATGTGCATTAGTGACATTTAGGACTATGTGACATGTATGTTTGCATTTTTATTATAAATGTGTAAATTGGTTATAACGAGTACGTCATACGTGTGATTGTAGACATTGATCCCGTAGGAGAGAGCGATTGTCGTCGGAGTGCTAGGCTTAGTTTCTTGATTTTGATTGTGCTTCATCTCAGTGGTAAGTACATATGTACGACCTTTTCATATCAAAATCTGCGTATGTGCTTGATGTTTCAAATGAATGTTTGTTATATGAAATAGTATGAGAATGCATGTTTTCCACTCAAAAGTTGTTAAACTATTTTATTCATCTCCTTGGAGAACTCTCGGAAATTACTTGTGAAATTTTGATATTCCGATTCTGGTTATGTGAAAGAGAAGAAATAAAATACCTCTAATAGACTTAGGACGATGTATAGAGTACTGTTATTAATGGGAGGCGTCAAGCGATCCTCCATTTTCTTATGGCTAAGACCATTGAAGCAGTGCTTCTTATTATTGGATAGAACGTTAATGTTCACAAATCCGCCCCCGATGAGCCAAAATGTATCAAGATATTGAGGCCAAGGGGTTTATAGAGCTATAGAGTGCTACTTATACTTGTAAGGGTCACTACGGTATAGGGGTGTCGACACTTAAGGCCTTTTAGCTAATGTTGTGAGCGGGGTTGACGAATGGGCTCCCTTAACGCTCGGGTGAAATAGGGTTTGATAGACCCTAGAAGGAACCCTTAGTGATTATTTCGTGATCCCTCTGTCTACATCGATCCTGCTGGTGGCTCTGGACATGCCTCAGCTAAACTTAACGGTTAACTGAACTTGAAAGAAAGATGAATACTCTATTGATGTCGTTTGTGGCTCTGGATATGCCGTGATATATGAAATAACTTGAAAAGCATATGCTATTCGTGAATAAATATCGTTATCATTTAAAAATAACTTGTTTATTCTGTAGATTCTACTGATTTAATAATTCATTTAATACTCCTGGTTTATTGAAGTTTTAAAGTCGAAAAGTTCTCGCTACGTGATTACTTATAATTTTTCATAAATTCCCAGCTCTCTTACTTATTAATGTTTCAAATCTCTTGGTTTATTTAAACTATTCTTGCGTGCCACTCATCGGTTTACATGTCGTAGTGTGTATTTACTCAGTTTTTACTGATCATTTTCTTCAAAACTGCGTCGGCTTTTGCCATTTTAAAACCGCAGGTCATCAATCAAGGTGGGGGATGGGAACGCGTATCGAGACGAAGACATTTAGCTTAAATTAGATCACTTAGTAGATCACATAGAATATTTCAAATCACATTACATTTGTAAACTTATCTTCTCAAGATTGTTCTATTTATTAGATGAAATGTAATCTTAATATTTAATATTCTACTTTTGGTTTTCGATGGTCTCTTTAACCCTGAACCGAGATCCCGGGGTGTTTCAGTCACCACTCCTTGTATGAAAGGGTAAAATCCCTTGTTCGGAGGGCACCACCCGGTCTCCGGCTCCTCTGGAAAACGGGGGTGTTACAGCGTGTGTACGTACTCACCTGTGCACATGAAGCCCACAATAACACTGGTCTTTGGTGCAACAAGGCACAACACATAGACCTCTTCATCCTAATCTTGGAAACGTTCTAGCCAACACAGCGTTGTTAGTTTTTCCTCAATCGGACATTACCTCCTCTTCTTGCTTCGTCCATGTTCCTATAAAGTTACTACTTCTTTCTTCAATTTTTCCTCCTCTTCGGCTAAAATGGAGGTTAAGGCATCCCCGGTGAAACTAGTTTTCTCTACCCTGTTGCTCAAAATCTATCGGTCACATTAAGCGCACCCGTGGGGCTGTCATCTGATCACAACTGAAGAGTTTTCTTTGTTAGGATATGGAATTATCGTTACGGCTTGGCACCATGGTTCTGTCATAGAGTCCCAACGAGGTTAGTGAGCCATGTTCAATCTGAGATATGCTTTTATTGGTTGTTTCACTAGGATTGAACACAACACACCCTTCTGATTCTGTATATAACGACTTTACAAGACGGTTAATTGCATGAACACCCGCATTTTATGGTATTGGAGGAGTTGGGTTGTTAACACGTTTTCTCATGCGTGTTCGAAACTGCAGTTGGGGGATAGTGGAGGAGCTAACCAAGGTTGGTGAGAAAGAATTAGTTTCATATTCTAATTTCATTCAAATAATTCACTCCCGATTAATAACTGTGTCGAAATCTGACTATTGAGAATTTTAGATACCAAAAAGATCTCAATGACACCCGACCCTTAGGTGAGGGCATCTCCAATAGCAACATGCATGATTGTATAATTTTTTCCACTTTTTTAACGATTCATAACATGATTTTGTAATGCTGGTTCCAGTAGTGTAATGCATTTCTACGATTTCAAAGTTTTTTTAAGGCTTACATGTTTGTCGTCTACTAGTTCGAACCCAGAACCTCATGCATGGGCTTTTTAATGCTCTACCTCTTGAGCTAGCACTCATAGTTAGAATACAACTCATTAAACGATAATATTGTTCGCATGCAATGTTGTGACAAATAGAGCCCCTCGTACGTTGACCTCCGATGACATTTATCCAAAAGGCTTAATGTAAACTGGGATACATTTTTCATGTTATATTCATTACAAGGGTATTGTCAGAGAAACACATAATATTTTAGAACTTTAAAATCGTAGTAAAACATGTGGAGTTGTGGCAAAATGATTTACATGCTCTATAGTCTGTATAAATAATTTGTTGAACAACTGATGCCCATCCTTCGTACATGACTTATGAGTTGACCGTTGACAGTGTCGATGAATTTCTTTTCTGTTTGAGGTTGGCATTACAATTAGCATTACTAAACGAATAATTCATAAAATTCACATTTGAAATCAAGTAATTAGAGATTTCCAAATAATGTTCCATGAAATATTCCAACATTTTCAAAAGTACAAATCACAGTGATTTAATACGAATACATCAATGTTTGCACCACGTCATTCCTTATCCGCCAACAAATCATTCTTGTGAAAGCGACCGCCCTTGTATCCCGTTGTTTGTTACTGATATTTTTCCCATGAATTAAATACGCCAATTTGTCGGCCAACAAATCTGGCTTAGTAACTACGTTTGCAATTCAGTTCTATAAGACAGTGATAACTCTCTTTTAGGAGTTATTATTATACTTTCTTAGTACTTGTATTAGTCTTATTTCACATGATTTATATGTTATATTTGCACAAATATGTGAATTGACGATTTATAAGCCTAAGAGTGAAAAGTTGTATTTCTAGCCTATTTGTGCATGTTTTCTCTCATATTTGCTATGATAATTGCACGGGTTGTTTAGTGTTGTGTATCTCAGGTACAATAGGTGCAATGGAGCTTATGAGATGCTTGGACATGCTTGAAATGGAGCTAGATGAAGAGGAGAAAAGGAGACGCACAAACAAAGCAAAGTTGGAAAAGTCACACATGACCAGCCTGCACTCTTTTCGATGCCCAGGAAAATCTACAAAGAATTTTGATGCAAGGCTTGCGGCATTGGAAATTAGACATCCGTAGATTTCCAACGATATATGGTAGGCCCGAAGACGAGTCCGTATGAGGGAGATACAGCCCGCGCAAAATCAGCAAATAATTCTGTCCGGGAATTTCAAAGTAGAGGGGCAGAAGTGCAATTTCGGTTAGTTTTCATTAAAAAATGTGCCCAGCTGGTAAAAAACGGGCAGAGACGACCTAAGGAAGGGAGATTCACGTAAGGGAGCCATTGGAGAGCACCTAGGAGCTTGGGGATTGCACATATTCGCCAAAGCTTTGGCGATTTCATCGTTTGATTCTTCTCTTACCCTCTCTTTATCATTCTATGGAGAATACTTGTGATTTTAGCATAACGATGAGTAGCTAATTTCTTTGCTAGGCTCTATGGAGAGCCTAGGGTTATGAATTAGACTTATTTTTCGGATTTTGTTGATTGATTCATGCGTTTGATCCAATTAGCGTTTATTATTCTTCATCTTGTATTGTGAATCCGTAAGCTAAGGCTATTGACACGTTTTAGTGATGAATGGAATGACCATGTTAGATGAAGATGATGAACTAGTTGAATTCATAGCTTAATGTTACAAACTAATTGATTAGAAAACATGATCTAGGCTTAATTCTTAGCAACAAGGGAGTCGCGAACCGGAGTTGTTAGTGAACTAGGTGGGTGCTCGACAGAGACTTAACCCGGTTACGAATAAGATCATGTTTTTATTCCCGAATCATTGAGACCGATAGGTGAGATGAATAGGAGTAGTCATGTGTGGGTAGATTCGGTTGAACTAGTTAGGTGAGTGAATCGGTGGACCGACAGGACCCGGTGAACGAAGTTGACTAGCCAGCTAGAACGTAACGGTAGATGGAGGTGGACCGACAGGACCCAAAGTAAACTGTTACGTAAAATTACATGAGATCGACAGAAGATTGTAAGTGCTATTACCCGTCATAATCAGTTAGTGTGTAACGTGATTCAATACGAATTCCGGAACTGTCTAAAGACCCTAGGTGATTCATAGATTGCCTAGTTTTCTCCATACTTTGATTAAATTATTTTAATTGAAAAATACATAAATATTGTCTCTACATTCATTTTATTCAGTCGCTTGTTTGTGGGCGACGAACACTCAAACCACTTCTTACCGGTTACTTAGGTATCTTCTAATTGATTCTTAATTAGCTAGTAGTCGTCTATTTCCCTGTGGGTTCGAAAACCTGAGCTTAATACTCATCTTTTATTACTTCGACCGTGCACTTGCGTATACACGTAAGAAATCGTGTCAAGTTTTTGGCGCCGTTGCCGGGGACTTAAACGGTTTATTAGTTTAGTTAAAAATTAATTTAGGATACTTCTTTTAGTTTCTTTTTGTTACTATCTGTTTACCTCACGGGTGTGCTAGTGATATTTTCTCAGGTAGCGATGGAAGAAAGCCAAGGGCTAATTAGCCTCACAACGGAACAGTTGCAAGCCATGGTGGCTGAAGCTGTAGAGAAAGCATTGGCAGCAACATCTATACCGCGCCCGACCTCAATGCCATATAATCGATCAGGGAAAGCAATAATCCAGGCGTTTGAGGCGGATCTTAAAGGAAGGGAGCCAGCAATTGTGGTGCCACCAATTCAGGCAGAAACCTTCTGTCTCAAGCTGGGCACAATTCAATTTGCTAAGGACCAGTGCACTTTTGCTGGGACAGACGAGGAAGACCCACATGCATTCATTGGGAGATTTCAGAGCCACTGTGGGCTAATCCGTTATAGTGGGGTCACTTCCGAATCAATAAAACTGATGCTCTTCCCTCATTGCCTCAAGGGAGCTGCTATGGATTGGCTGGATTCATTGCCATCCAACTCAATCAAGACATGGGAAGACTGTGCCTCCCAGTTCATGAGTAAATTCTTTCCCATCTCACGCATGATTCAGCTGCAGAACGAGATTTGGTCATTCAGGCAAAAGCATGATGAATCACTTGTCAAAGCATGGCATCGCTTCAATCATTTGCTACGTAGATGTCCCAACCATGGTATTGACAAGCGACAGTTAATGCAGGTCTTCTATGATGCACTTGGAATGCTTGACAAAGAAAAGATTAATAGAGAAGCTGGGGGCAGTTTCTTGTTCAAATGTGATGTTGACGGTGCATATGAGTTGATGAGACGTGTGGTTGAGCAAGAGGAGAGCTGGGATTATGAGCACCAACAAAAAGAACCGATGAAGCATAGCTCAGTGGCATATAGCACGGTTCAGGTGAATGCGGTAGAGGTAGTGCATGAAGCAAATGTTTCAGAGATGCATCAGCAGCAGCCAGTACCACCATTAGAGATGACCGATATGACAGAGATAATAAAGACGATGGCTCAGCACATGACAGACATGTCCACACAGGTCAGCTCTGTAGCAATTGCACTTCAAGTTGCTCAAGCAGAAATAAAAGATCTAAAGGAACAACTTGAACAAAGGGCACTGGGTAGCTTTGTTGACACATCAGAGGGACAGGCTCAAGCCATCACCACTCGAAGTGGTATCGCACTTACAGATCCTACATATCCGAGTCATGCCAGAGCGGAAGCCTCAAAGGCGAAGGAACATGAAGTCTTCGATTCTGAGAAGACACCTGTCATGATCCCCCAATTAAAGGGCATGATTCACCAGGATGCAGAGAAATCTACCGAGGTACCACTTCCATCTTCTCCTTCTTCTTCAGAACTACCATTTCCATTGCATACTAGGAAGAAGAAGGATGATTCTGAGGAATACAAGCGCTTTTTGAATGTCTTCTCTAAACTGCATATCAATATCCCATTGATTGAGGCACTTCAAAAGATGCCTAAGTATGCTCGATTTATTAAAGATGCAGTTCTTGGAAAGAAAGGGGTGGATGAATTTCGGAGAGTAAACTTAAATGAACAGGTTAGTTCATGTGTTTTGCATGGGTTACCTAAGAAAAAGAATAATCCAGGTAGCTTTGTCATTGAGGCTACATTGGGTGATTCCTACACTGGAAGAGCTCTCTGTGATTTGGGAGCAAGCGTGAATTTGATGCCGTTGTCGGTATTTAAAAATTTAGGTGAGTGAATCGGTGGACCGACAGGACCCAAAGTAAACTGTTACGTAAAATTACATGAGATCGACAGAAGATTGTAAGTGCTATTACCCGTCATAATCAGTTAGTGTGTAACGTGATTCAATACGAATTCCGGAACTGTCTAAAGACCCTAGGTGATTCATAGATTGCCTAGTTTTCTCCATACTTTGATTAAATTATTTTAATTGAAAAATACATAAATATTGTCTCTACATTCATTTTATTCAGTCGCTTGTTTGTGGGCGACGAACACTCAAACCACTTCTTACCGGTTACTTAGGTATCTTCTAATTGATTCTTAATTAGCTAGTAGTCGTCTATTTCCCTGTGGGTTCGACAACCTGAGCTTAATACTCATCTTTTATTACTTCGACCGTGCACTTGCGTATACACGTAAGAAATTGTTGTAGTGAAGGAGATTTGGGTTCTGGTTCGGTTATTTGCAGGTCAGTGGTGGAGGCAGTGGTGATGGCTTTGAATTGCAGGTGATTGTTGGAGGTTGTTCTTTTATGAAGTCAGGGATGAATTGAATAAGTGATTTGGTGTATGGCAGATTGGTGATTAATGGAGAATGGAGAATTGGCAGTAAGGAGGTACTGTGGTAGTTTATTTGATGGGTGTACTGGTACTGGGCAGAGGGCTTTGCACGACATATGGGAACCCTTTGGGAATTGTCATTAGTTCAACTACAGCTTGATACAAAAGAAAACAACATGGATCAGTTGTTACGGATTAGTCTGAGGTTAAAAGTGAAGGAAAGTTTGACGAAGACATCTACCCCAGTGTGCTACCGCACACTCGACCATTACGGGAGCTCACACCACGGGCTTGGGGATTCTTCGCTCTATTTTCGTCAGCAGCAACAGGATCAATCGACCCCGGTGTGTTCCACACACTCGACCGCAAGGGAGCTTGCATTGTTCTGCACAATGTTTGCTTGGGGATTGTTCTTGCTAACTCAGTCAGCACCTATCGGATTTCGTCCCCGACCTTGTGTCGGTTGTGAGTATTCTTCTCTCTCTTTACTTACCGTTTAGGCACATCGTACTTGCTCTAGGATTTTATTTTTAGAATTCTAGGGAATTACTTGAGTACTTGCTTAATTTCGGTACACACAACTCGTTCACGTGCACGTAGCTTGAATTATCTCTAAATTTGTTATATCTACCTTCTTGTGCTGTGACTTTGACTCCGAGTAGAACCACCGCCCCTCGCATTTGAATGCTGAGTCTTCTTGGTTAATCTCTAAATTCGTTGAGGACAACGAAGCGCTCAAGTGTGGGGGGAGTTTTAGTCTTGACTAGCCAGTCAGTGTTTGCATCGCCATGTCTGCATATAGTTGTTCGTGTCGTATTGTGTCTAATTTTGTAGTCCGTGTCGTGATATTGTGATAGTATGTCATATTGTGTTGTGTTAGTCGTGTATATACTTGTTTGTGTTTGTGTTTAATATTGCACGTTTTCTTATTTGAGTCTACCTACCCTATCGACTGTTTTGTGTAGTTTCGTTCGTGTCGGCTTGCATGTAGTGTAGGAATTATATGAAAAAAAAAATTGAAAAATCCAAAAAAAAAAAAAAAAAGAAAATTAGAACGAGAAAATTTTGAGAAAAGGGCAATCAAAAGAGGCTAAAATTTGATAAATCGCGAGGTGTGAGGATTTTAGGCGCAGAGCATGATTTGCGACCGAGAGTGACGACGTGAGTCCCCCCTAGTAGGTATAGAGAGACTTTCTTTGCGGGAGTGCCTACCTATTTTTAACACTTACGTGATTTTCAAGTCAAAGTGTGTGCCTATTTTCTTACAAGAGCTGAGCTAGGTGTGAGCTAAACAAGCTGAACATCCATGTGTACGTCTTAGGTAGTCGCCAACCCGCCTCGTAGTGGCACACGAAACAGCTGTGCGAGGTCGTGTATTAGAGCACTCACTGCTTTTAGAAGTCACCTTGTAGGACCATTAGACGCCCCAATTTGAACCTTGGATTCTTTGCTAGCCTTCGGACCTAGGGTGACGATTCTTGGCCTTCATAACAAATTGATTAGAATCACCACTTTAGTGCGTCACAAGGGGGTTGTGTAGTTGAGGGGGTTCGATGAGGGAGTGATTATACAATTTGTTGAGTTCTACATCTTGCTTGCACTTCATTGATCAACGAGGGGATGCGAGGGTGAGTGAGTAGGCTTGCGCACTTCGGTGTGGCGGTGTTCCATGCCACTACATCATGGACACAGTTGTGGAGAGCCGTGAGTGCGTGAATCTAATACGCACGGAATTGGGTTGGGAGAACTTAATTGGTGGATCGTGCTAGGTACCGGATTTGATTACTTTGGTGTAGGAGGATCGGTTGGATTAGGCACGAGATACATTCATCTTCGGGACTACTTGAGAGGGGATATGGTTATATTCGAGTGTGGGGGTGTCGACTTTTGACTCCGGACATTGATTGTGAGCTTGCGACGACTCCACTCCCACACATTTACTTCATTGATTTTGCGGCTTGGATTTGACATGGCCTTTGATTGAGTTAGGAGGAGATGATATTTCTATGTGATATTCATTCATCGATTTACGTGTTTCCTTCTCCTAGCATATGTGATTTTTATTTGAAGACCACTCGGATATTATTGTTGCATTGTGATGGTATTTTGAAAAAAAAGAGAGAAAGAAAAAGAAAGAAAAGAAAAAAAAAACAGAAAAAAAAGAAAATAAAAATGAGAGAAAAAGAAAAAGGAGAGATGAAATAAAGTTAAATTGGAGTTGAATTGGAACGAGTGGTGGAGCTACTTTGACGACGACGGTTCATGTTTCATGCACGACGAACGACGATGGCCACGGAGATCACTAGTGTACCGGGGTTTGAGAGAATTGAGGGCCGGAGGTGGTGAGCTTTGGGTTTTGGTTCCTATCATCGTGGTGAGGGTGTGTGAGATGTGGGATTTGATGTGAGAATGTGACGCTTAGGACTTTATTTCGACGAGATTATCTATATGTCCCTAAGCCTCATCATGTGAAAACCGTTAGCGGATTAGGAGCTCGGACCTTGGATGTGGCTTTGCCTAGCGTAGTCTTTTATTTCGTGGCACACGCGAAGAGGTAGCGTACTCTTGTAATTAGTAAAGTTAGGATTTCTATACCAACTAGGGGAGAGTCTCGTTGTCGAGTTTAGTTTCAACTCATGCTTTGTTCCTAGGATTCTCATCACTTCATGATAATCGATTTAAGCCAATGGAGATTGCCCGATCTCAACCAAAAAGATAAAAAGTGTGTTTTGTGTATATATGTGTTTGTGTAGAATCGAGTCGTAGTTTGCATTTGCATCATATTGTTGTATTGTCGAGTCTTGTGTCGTTTGCGTCTTGAGTCGGCTAGTATATAGTGGTTTTACTCGGGACGAGCAAAAGGTAAGTGTGGGGGTATTTGATAACTCTCTTTTAGGAGTTATTATTATACTTTCTTAGTACTTGTATTAGTCTTATTTCACATGATTTATATTTTATATTTGCACAAATATGTGAATTGACGATTTATAAGCCTAAGAGTGAAAAGTTGTATTTCTAGCCTATTTGTGCATGTTTTCTCTCATATTTGCTATGATAATTGCACGGGTTGTTTAGTTTTGTGTATCTCAGGTAAAATAGGTGCAATGGAGCTTATGATATGCTTGGACATGCTTGGAATGGAGCTAGATGAAGAGGAGAAAAGGATACGCACAAACAAAGCAAAGTTGGAAAAGTCACACAGGACCAGCCTGCACTCTTTTCGAAGCCCAGGAAAATCTACAAAGAATTTTGATGCAAGGCTTGCGGCATTGGAAAGTAGACATCCGTAGCTTTCCAACGATATATGGTAGGCCCGAAGACGAGTCCGTATGAGGGAGATACAGCCCGCGCAAAATCAGCAAATAATTCTGTCCGGGAATTTCAAAGTAGAGGGGCAGAAGTGCAATTTCGGTTAGTTTTCATTAAAAAATGTGCCCAGCTGGTAAAAAACGGGCAGAGACGACCTAAGGAAGGGAGATTCACGTAAGGGAGCCATTGGAGAGCACCTAGGAGCTTGGGGATTGCACGGATTCGCCAAAGCTTTGGCGATTTCATCGTTTGATTCTTCTCTTACCCTCTCTTTATCATTCTATGGAGAATACTTGTGATTTTAGCATAACGATGAGTAGCTAATTTCTTTGCTAGGCTCTATGGAGAGCCTAGGGTTATGACTTAGACTTATTTTCCGGATTTTGTTGATTGATTCATGCGTTTGATCCAATTAGCGTTTATTATTCTTCATCTTGTATTGTGAATCCGTAAGCTAAGGCTATTGACACGTTTTAGTGATGAATGGAATGACCATGTTAGAGAAGATGATGAACTAGTTGAATTCATAGCTTAATGTTACAAACTAATTGATTAGAAAACATGATCTAGGCTTAATTCTTAGCAACAAGGGAGTCGCGAACCGGAGTTGTTAGTGAACTAGGTGGGTGCTCGACAGAGACTTAACCCGGTTACGAATAAGATCATGTTTTTATTCCCGAATCATTGAGACCGATAGGTGAGATGAATAGGAGTAGTCATGTGTGGGTAGATTCGGTTGAACTAGTTAGGTGAGTGAATCGGTGGACCGACAGGACCCGGTGAACGAAGTTGACTAGCCAGCTAGAACGTAACGGTAGATGGAGGTGGACCGACAGGACCCAAAATAAACTGTTACGTAAAATTACATGAGATCGACAGAAGATTGTAAGTGCTATTACCCGTCATAATCAGTTAGTGTGTAACGTGATTCAATACGAATTCCGGAACTGTCTAAAGACCCTAGGTGATTCATAGATTGCCTAGTTTTCTCCATACTTTGATTAAATTATTTTAATTGAAAAATACATAAATATTGTCTCTACATTCATTTTATTCAGTCGCTTGTTTGTGGGCGACGAACACTCAAACCACTTCTTACCGGTTACTTAGGTATCTTCTAATTGATTCTTAATTAGCTAGTAGTCGTCTATTTCCCTGTGGGTTCGACAACCTGAGCTTAATACTCATCTTTTATTACTTCGACCGTGCACTTGCGTATACACGTAAGAAATCGTGTCAGACAGCACATACAATACAATCAATAAGAACTAATTACAAATAACTATTTAAATCTAGCTCTCAAGTTTATGTTTCAATCTATAATAAACTGTTTCAATTCCTTTGATAGCATACTACTTCAGGAATAGTGATAGGCTTAGATCTGTTACTGAATACTACCAAATAAGGTATGGTCAAAGGCTACAAAATAATTTACATTTCTTTGCGTATTACTATCTCTCTAGTGATCGATAGATCCATATCATCACGGCCTCTTATCACTGATAATATCGCTAGCTAAACATACTCATATAAAGCACAAAAACTATGAAATTTCTTCGAGGAAATACATATATAAATACACATCAAATAGTCTATTTGTACTACTATTAACTAACCAGAAACCTGGTTGTCGGAATAAAATTGGTTGTTAATAAGAAGAATTATTTTAGTGACATTTATCGACACCACAACGGCTGAAAACGCCTCCGAAAAGTTTCCAACAAAACCAAACTACAATGATTTCGTGTTTATGGACAATTTTTTAAGCACAAACAGTTGATTTGTTGTAGTGCCATAGCAATATTGACTAGATGTTACATCTGGAAATTTCTACACGAGCAATTTGCTACCAACTTTAAACAAAAAAGGACGAATATATTACCAACGACATCATAACAAATTAAATGAAATGAAAATTCTGTAGTAATGAAGTTTGCTAACAATCAATATGCCACAATGCACACTTATTATTCATCACATACCCTCGTATGTATTATTATATACATACATTTCTTCCATGAGCTAATTTGTTCAATTGCATCGTACACATGCTCACTCTTGTGGTCATGCACGGACTTGACGATCGCGTTGGCCATCCAAACACAGAGGTATTCTGTTCAAAAAATATTTTGGCCTTGGGATCGGGTATCAAATCTCTGATATACGCCATGTTTAGAACAAATTATGTGTTCATACTCTTCCGAATAGCCATAACGCCTTCTGAATTCCGATCATGTTTAACATATCCATCTTACTAAATAGGATATTTTTTTGCCCGTGTAAGGGAAATTTGGCCCCTGATTATCAAACCAGCTGCATTCTTGCAGCTAACACACCACATTCACAAATAATTCCATGATCCATGGAATCTTTTCGCATTCCAATGCACCGGACTTCCGGAACGGTTTGCCGTTTTCTACAATATTTTTCAAAGAAAATGTGAGAAGGCACTCGGTCATCTCAAAGGGCACGAGTTTAATACTCTACAACAAGAAATGACAACACCAATGACACATTTAGAAAATGTAATGTGTAACATCTTTCACAAATAACTAAATGATTATGTTTGACTACTCCTAATCTATACTCATAACAGGTTAAAAACTTAGGCCCACACAACACACACCTCGTATTTGTTCTTCTGCAAAGTTTCCTACCTCCTTTTCATGTCAGATCTTTCCCACAGGCATGTGCCAGGACCATCTGTTGTACATGTTGTAGCCTTGGGTTTTTCTACCAGCTGCAGTTGGAATAACTCAAGGTACGCCAACTACACAAAATCATAAAAATTAAAACATTGGCAAACATGTAAAAGTCACATTAACTAACTAATCGTAAACAAGTGTTGAGATATATCATCGGTATTAGCGCGCATCCACCTCCAGACTTCTGTTTGTCTATCCGACATCCTTCTGATGGTTGCATAAGTGATATAGAAAGAGTTTGCACCAGTTAAAGTGGTTCAACTATTCCAAGTCCGTCACCAATTCACAAGTGACCGGCGTATGCCCCACCTACTAATAGTTAGCCCAAAACAACAAAGAATTAAAAAGACGGTCCTACGTTTCCGCTCAACTCTGAGTCTCTTGTCATATCTGAGCAAATTAACGAGAACATAAACCCTAACATTTTTTTTTTAATTCTGAGTTGGTGGGTAATTTCAATTTCATCCAACGTACATGTTTCATTCTTTCCTACTGGAATATCTATCTTCTTCCTTGAGCCACGTACCCCCAAAAGCCAGTGAAAAACTTTGTCGTCGATCTTTAACGTACAACCATGAGCTTTGGCAGTGCTTGTGGCAGGGTTGAACAATCCCATACAATAGTTAGAAAATTCACACAGCAAGTTCCCTCTTGGAAGGTTACGTAAAGCGCCTTGCCCAATACCACCGATCCACTCCATCTTGTCATCCGTCATGCCTTCAAATAAAGCCACCACTTTTGGTAACGACATGTTTGGCATAAACTTATTTTCTATGGATGATGCCTATTTATGTACCACTACATTCTTCTGTCTCCTTTTCTTATGGTGTTTAATCCACTTTTCTTCCAAACGGTACTTTGTCTCTCTTGCAGTCCTTGCATCCTGTTGGTACTTATTTCGCCTCTCTTCCTTGCTGATTGAATCTTCCACATCCTTCATGTATATTTTGCAGTTCTCGTATCTCTTCTTATACTGTGGCATCACATCTTTCTTACAATATAGACAATTTCAAGGTTTGTATTGAATAAATAATCTAGCTACGCATCCACACCATGCATGGGGGCAAAACACTCTACTACATATCGACTCCGCTAATATAACATGGGTGAAAAACAGAATACTACTACTACTACTACTACTACTACTACTACTACTACTACTACTACTACTACTACTACTACTACTACTACTACTACTTCTTCCGTTTCTTTTAGAATGTGCTGCCTTGACTTTCCAAGCCGTATGTGGGTCAATTTGACTGGGTGGGTTAGATGCAAAGGGATATATTTGTTTTAATTTTTTTTCATGGTGCCGTCCACTAAAGTTTACTGTAGAAGACCGTGCAAAGATAACGAATTTCTTGTATTGTCTTGCCAATCAAAACCGTCAGTCAAAATGACCCAATGAATAGTGACAGTAAGTGAACTAGGATGAAAGAGGAGAAACGGATGTTGTATTTCATATAAGTATTAACCCTACACAATCCTATTGTCTAAAATAATGCGTATTTAGCAGTAAAATTTAAGTAGTACGAGTTAAGCACATATTGTGATTCCTAGAACTCCATATGTAGAGTTTGGCTAATAGATTGCTAATTGAAGGATTGACATGGATCACATGTCAACAGTGGTGCACAACATGGAGCCATCAACAGAAGGTGTCACAACATGATACGATATGAGATTTGACAGTTGTCGGGGCCACATGGTCATATCATTACCACTATGATTCTTCTCTTTTTTATCGTCCCAACTTTTTTACTCGTATGATTTGGATCGCAAAACGATCCAGTTTTTTTTCCACCATGTTATAGAACATTTTTTACTCCACAACACCATGCAAAAATTATCAATAAATTGCAGCATCTAGCTATCCAAATCACGGGATAAAGTGACCCAGTGAATTGTGCTTAAAGTCAGGATGAGAAAGAGAAGAATCAGAGTGATATATAGCAGTTGATGTTCAATTCTTTTTCTCCTCCCCCGTTGGATGACACAAATCTCAGCCTTTATTTTAAATTCTTGTGTGACGATATTGAAAAATTTGCAAACCCAACAAATTTTGGGGACTTTTCTCTCTCATTAGTTTAACATTTCGTTATCTAATAGAAACTAGTATCCACTAATATATTAATATTGTTTAAAAACTAAATGTATTAAAAAAATTATCAATGATAATTGAAGAGAGCCTTTAAGGGAGGGGTTGTAACGTAGCATTGTTGCTCTTGAAATGACTTTAGACCTTTTTTGAGAATTACATGTATGTCGTCTACCGGGGTTTGAATCCAGGACCTCATGAAAGGGCTTTTAAACGCTCTATCATTTGAACTAGCACCCACTTGCAAATGTCTTTAGACCGTAGGTTTATTTTGATCCCAACAACTGGATAGCTACTACTACCTCTTTTTCTTCTCTTTCAGCTTACTTCACTTTTTTAACACAAATCACTGGGCCACTTTGACCCAGTGATTTGGTTAGCAAAAAGATACACAAATTTGGCAATCTTTGCATGATCTTGTAGAGTAAACTTTATTCTACAATACTATGAAAAAGTTGCCAAAAAATTGCATCGTTGCTATCCAAATCACGGAGTCAAAGTGACCCAGTCATAGGTAAAATAGTCGACCGAAGTTGAAAGAGAAGAAACAGAGGTTGTATTTGAGTATGATTTTTCGAAAATAAAATTAGGGAAAACATTTAAGGAAAAATTTCCAATTACTGCATTCATTGGTGATATCCCATGTCTATTTCCAAAATTAGCATTGTTATTTTTGAAAATTCTTTGAGGCTTTAGGAGTCTTTAGACCTCAATAATTTGATTGCAGCTATTCTGAAATTGGGATAAATTTTTTTAGAAAAGTCTCAATGATTGCAAACATTGGTAATATAGAGTTAACATGTTGTAGGCCTCTACCGTGAAAAATTTAGAGTTTAGGATAGTGCCCTGACGGCACGAGCTATTCCTAGTCTATATTACAAACGAGCGTTGTTGCTCATGAACGGTCTATTATGCCTTATGATTCTTTTCATATCAAACTATGGATTGCAACTTTTGTAGGACACTTTTTAAAATTAATATTGGGAAAAATTATTGAAGGAAAGTTATAATGGTTACAATCATTGATAATATAGGATTAACATGTTGTAAGCCTGCAACTTAATAATTATGTGTTCAAGAGAAGTGCCCTGAGGGCAGGGGCTATCCCCCCAGTGTTAAAACAAAATTCGTAGTATAACTTTTTTTTTCATACGAGTTTAATAAAAAATGCAATTATTAAACAAAATCACAATTTTTGTGAACAATGAATTTCATTTCTTGACATTGAGCATTATGATAAATAAAACTACAAGACATAGTCCTGTGAGTCAAGTAATAATTTGGTAAAAGTAGTAGGTCGCGGAAAAATAATTATTCATTTATCGTTAGAGTGTGATGTCTTCCCATATATTTTTGCTCTTGGGAACACGTATGGATAAGGCATTGGTATGTCAATATTTGAACGAAACTATTTTTAATGCCCAATATGGAAATTTTACAACAAAAGATGGCTCTCCAATTAATAACAAGGTTCACTTCTTGAGTGAAGCAACGAGTACGTAATCTCATCGCATTACCCCAGTCAAACCAATCACACACCTGCAAGGAAATAAAATGAAACACAAGACCACCGTTTTAAAAGTATCATTAAAAATTGAGTGATAGAACAACTTAGCATTTAACAAAACTAGTCGAGAACCCGCGCTATGCGCGGGTATCTGTGTTTGATATTTAATCAATTGAGAAGACATGAACACACGTCTATGCTAAAGTTAGTTAATATTGATGTACATATACTTCTCAAAAAAATATTGCTATACATATCGGAAGTCGAGAATAGAACACATTCAGGTTAAAAGACAAATCGTGGCTTTAATTTAACGGTTTAAAAAAAAATAGCAAGACTGAACACCCTTTTTACACCTCTTAATTAGTGTTCGAGTTTGAAAGGCTTAAAGTCTCACGATATTTGTTTGACTCGAAAACTGACTAAAGTTGTAGTGATTCTTTTCGGATTAAAATGTTTTTTGTTTTCTCCAAAACTAACTAAACTTCCAGTGATTCTTTTCGGACGACAATATGGTCCGATCCGATCAGTGATCTGAGCGATCCGGGCCAAATAGATCGGATCCAAATCCGATCCAATTGAAAATGGATCGAATTTGGATCTGGAAAGCCAGATCCGATCGGATTTGGATCTGGATTTGGATATAAGGGCAGATCCACCGGGTTCCGACCCGATCCGATCCGACGTATATGTGTGCTTTACAAATATATTCATACTACCTCCCCAATATCACTTCCAAGAAGAATATAATAGTAATTACAACCTACAAAGCTATTTCTGTTGTGTTTTAGGCTTCATAGCTTGAGAACATGCCTTAGCGTATGAAATAGTGTTTATTTCTTATGTTATTTTTTGTATTTTATCGCAAACCCAAGTCGGATCTGATCCCAATCCGATCCGACCACATATTATATGGATCTACGGATTGGATTTGGATCAGATGGATGAACCCGATCGGATCTAATCCAAATCCGGTGATGATCCGAACGGATCTGGATCGGATCTGGATCCCATTTCTCCTAGTCGGATCTGGATCGGATCTAGCCTGATCCGATCCGGATCCGACCCGTTGCCATCCCTATACTCGACTCATTTGTGGAAGCGCATATATTTCATAATTGCAATATTTTGGCATATTAAAAGGAGAAATTGGCTCAATTATAACATTGCTACCATGGATATATTTAAATAAATTTAGTTTAGGTATAATTTAGGTCCATATTACAATGAGAATTATAGGCTTGCTAAAAGAATAGACCTCAAATTATATTTCGTAAATATTTTATACCAAAAAAATTACGCTCCTTTCGTCTTTCATACTTTTTAACCTATGTGGATCAATTGAAATCAGTACACATTGTAAAATACATAAATTTATTCATTGAAAAAGAATCTTGGTAAAAAAAATTGGTATTCCATCTTATTATCATGTAACAGATAGATCTTTTAAAAAAATGTTACAGAGAGTCAAAAACATTTTAAAAAATTAGTTAAAGAGTCTCATAAATAAACCATTGGACTGAAGTCTACAAATAATATAATGAATAAAACGTTACAAAAAGCTGATGGATGATACATTCATTTAGATTTGGTGCAAATTGACTTAAGAAACATGTTAGTCTTTCTAACTCTTGAGCGTCTCTCAATTACTATTTTCTTATGATATCTATCATTTTGGATTGCTCTAATCTCAATATTTTCGACCTATTTTTTTCATGCAATTCCTTATTTTATAAATTTCAGTATTTTTAATATTTTTGGTAGGATCTTACTATCTTATTTATAACATTTTAAAAAAATTGGATTCCACTATCTCAATTTTGACAATTACTTTTAATCCTTTTTTTGTGAAATGTGTTTGACAAAATTACGATCGAGCACTTTTCATGAATGTAGATATATGAATGGTGTACCCAAAAGGCATAAAATCATTTTTCTTACAAAATTAAGGTTTAAAACACTAAACTGGTTTTTTTAATCATAATTGATGTAGAGCCAACAACCAAGAATGGTTCGTAAAAAATAACCCAGAAATTGCCTGAAAAGTTTAAACATTCAAACAGAAAAGACTATTAGAGTATAACATATTAGTGTCTTTGACTGGTAAATTAAATTTTAAATTGGTGATATGCCAAAATGGTACTGATGAGAGCAACTTTTATGTCATTTAATTAATCACCATTAGAGTTTCCCGTTCAAATTTTCTATTGACATAATAAACACTCGAAATGCACTTTCTCATTTTTGTTCTTGCTTCAGAAACGGTGAAGGTTAAAAAAATGTATTTAGAGAAGGCTAACTGTCATTGAAGAATACAATAATACATAAATATGGAGATTGCACTATTTTTTGTAACTCATGTCCAATTAATGAAAAATGAATGTCTTAAAATTAAGTTACATAATGACTAATAAGTCATGCATGACATGCCATTGTTTTAGTGGCTTTTTAATAAAATTGATGACATGGCAGAACAATTGCCAACACCTCAACAATTCGGAATCGACAAACGGCAATTTCATGTTCAATCTGAGCACTTTTATGCTTTTATATATAATATAGATATAGACTAGTCGTAAGCCCGCGCGCGGGTCACGAGGCCATGAAATTATCATGGTTGCCTTCATCATTTAGATAAGTAAAGGTAGAGCATGCTTATAATTGACTGATGAAACAATTAAGCCAGTATAAACAACAAAGTCATTAGAATTTGAAAGTAGAGAAATGGTATACAATCTTTATTATTGTCTTTATTAGTTAAAATGTTTGTTCAAGTTTCTCTTGAAGGTTTAATGTATAGGTTTGCAAGATTAAGTAAATCTGGAAAGTTTTACTTCTCCCATGGCCATTCCTACATGACCATTTTCATGGCGCCAAACATTGTGATCCATATCCTTCCATCTACTTACACCTTCTGTTCAACAACTCTTGCAATAATTCAATGTGAGCCTCGGTGACTATAACTGATAATTTTAAACCAGCTAATCGTATTTGACTGGTTAACCGCGATGGACCACAACCGAAGCAAGAGGCATGGTAAGGCAACATAGGCAAGAAATTTTAAACATTTTGAGGTTGTTGAGAAGCCTATGTTTGAAATATAAATCACCGGAATTCTTTAGAGTCACCTCCTTTTAAAATGTAATCACCACTTAAAAGCTAACAAAATTATGAAGAGAGCTCACTCATCAACACGGAAACTGAAGGCCGTTTCTTTGACATTATAATATGTTGATAGGTCATGAAAAGCGCCTGCCGGGAGGTGAGCAGAACATGATCCGAAATGCAATTTCTTGAGACCAAAATAGGCTTTCAGATAGCATTAATATGGAGATAACAAAATTTGGCAGCAGGTAGAAAATATATTTATTGCCAACACCATTGTTATTACTTCTTACAGACAGATAAATAAAGATTATTGACATGTATATTAAGTCACATGTAGAATCAGAGTACATGTTGAAATAGATTTATGCAAATGTTTTTGAATCGTGCTACTTTAATTCAAAAATAGCCCATAAACATAGCTCAAACATGCTTATTCAGTAAAGGTGAAACAAACAATAGTTTGTTTGCTGTTACTTTAAGAAAAAAAAAGACACATCTGAATCGAATCAAATTAAAATAATTATTTTGTGTCCACGCTTAATGCAACTGTGGAGGACGAACTTCGTATTCTAACTGTTGTTTGCTCGTTGAGAGATTCCTTGGGCTTGTAACACGATACATCACAATTTATTTTGGAGCAGACTTGAAATATGGATGACATATGTAACTTACTTACATGTAACATTACTCTCATTCGCTCCATTGTACCTTCTTTGAATTATCATAACCTGTGAAATCAATCGTTCAGAAAAATGAGGAATCGAAACTCAATGAGGAGAGCAGCACATAGGAGCTCCATAGTCAATTGGGTTCCTAGGGCTTATAACACGATTCATAACAATTATTTTTGGAGCAAACCCGAAATGCGGATGACATACGTAACTTACGATTATTTTTGGAGCAAACCCGAATTGTGGATGACATATGTAACTCACTAATATGTAACATTACTCCCATTCGCTCCTATGCACCTTATTTGAATTATCATAACCTGTGAAGTCAATCGATCAGAAAATTAGGAATGGAAACTCAATGAGGAGAGCAGCACTTAGGAGCTCCATAGTCAATTGTAATTTTGATGGCAAGTTCATCCATGATGAAGACTAAAAAGTTGAAAGCAAACAGTCAAAGTAAACTCATAAATTAATAAGATGGGGAACAGGGGAAGTACTCCCATTCTGGTTCAACGGAATAGAATGGAGTAGCAACCAATTTCTTTAATGAGATATACATTGAATATGGTTATGACACAATTGAAAACTCAAATGTTTCATTGAATGTCACATTTTCCATTGAAATATTAAAATTTTAGTCAATTTTTTCAAATCTCAAGACATAGAGAATTCAAGGTCTAAATTCTAAATGAATTGCATGTCAAGTGGCTAAAATCTTACTTGGCATTATTTAATTGGCAAGCAAATGCCACATATATGCCACTTCGAAGATAGACTTGACAAATGGCACATAAAGAGTGCTTGTTAAATCACACACGTTAAAAGTATAAAGTTATTTCTTAGCTTTTTTATATATATATATATAGATGTTTGATTTATGTTGCTCAAAATGCAGATATTCGGAGAAAAATACTAACAATTTCTTACTCGCGAAGTCTCAATGATGGTAGTGATGTGGTTAGTGGATTTTACCTGAGAGATCACGTACAACTGATTCTCAAGACTATGTTGATAAAGAATAAAACAAACTATGGGGAGAAAAAAGATAGTACGAAAAAATTTAATTATAAATTTTTACATCACATTCATTTTTTTCTTAATGAGATACAAATGATGTTGATATTCCTCTAAAATAGATAATAATATTTAACCAGCGCTTCTATATTTATTTAATAGTAGTTAAAATTTTATCATTTAAAATGCAATTTAGGTGATAGACACATTTAAATTCACGTGCATTCATAATTTCTCTCATATGTAACTCCTAGAAATATAATGAATCAACATTTTATTTATTTAATATATAAAAGATTAACCAAATGTTCATAACAAATTATCTCAACTTAAAAGAAAATTCGATCATTATTCTAGAAATGAAAATAAGATCCTCCCATTTTTGGAAAAAATGAAAGAAATTTCAACCATGAGAATTTTCTCTCATATGTAACTCCTGAGGATATGCATTTTATTTTTTCTCTACCGAAAATTAAATTGAAAGAAAGTAAGGATTTTTCTCTTTTTTTCGTCTGATAAAATGTTGTCCTTATAGTATCACTTTTGGAGCAAAATAATCTTGACATTATCTAGTGATACTATTTTCAGCCTTTACAAAAATACCAACCAAAAGTTAAAATTAATATTAACTTTAAAGTAAATTAAAGCAATTTTATAAACATAAATGAGAACATGCAATGTTTTGCAATTACCGAATTTGTAATGTCAATAATTATAAAATTACATAATATTGACATAAGTTTATACATACAGCAAACCAAATACTTTGGTATATTTCCAGAGCAGAAAAAATCTCGTTAAAAAGTTGCTTGAATGCAATAGACCTATAGGGCGTTTTATGTACAGATTTGTAACGAAAACAGTCATCTAAAATGAATTTTGGATAAGACATATAATTTTATTAAGTGATAACAGTAGTAGAACGAAGATGTGAATGCCAAAATTATTACAACATACTCAGAAAGTCTAACTATAGATCGTCTATACGAATAGCCAAACATGTAAAATTGTTGAGCATTATAGTGGTACCACGATTCCATGTTCCCTTTCTCATTTTGGTATCCCTTTTTGTACATATCTTCAGCACTAATTGGAGACATCTTAATGAGTATGGACAATATTTTTGAAATACCAGATTTCTTATATCAAAATTTTTAAACTTACACAATAATATATAGAGATCTTAATTGATAACAATGGTAAAACAATAACTTGCATTATTAATCATATTAAAATACTAAGAAAGTGTAACCGTAAGACGAATAGAAATATTTACTTGTAAGAGAGTCGTAATGGTGCCACTATTATAAGCTTTATGCGCATTCATTTACCTGTTGGTGTGTGGAGTCGGAATGGGAGTATTATCAATCATTATATTTTTATCACGTGATGTAGTTTTTTTTACATCACTAAAAAATATTATTACAATATACTATGCAAGTTTTCTAATTATATCAGTGATCAAATTTTCTTGTATAACAGATAAATTTCTATTGGTATTTCTAAATTTTCTTTTTCTTTCTTGAATTAAAGTATTTTCTTAACTATTTCAAACCATTTTCCCAATGTAATTGGTTAAGCATTTTCGTCTTCGGACATAAATTTTATCAACTCAACTCTATGATGGACCATGTAGAGGTTAAACTGTGTATAATGGAATTGATAATGTAATATTTGTATTTGCATATTAAATTATGAAAATCTTAATGAGTATGGAAAATATTTTTCAATTACCAGATTTCTTATGTCAAGATTTTTAAACTTGCAGAATATATATATACATATATATATTGTTATTGATTAAGTGAATAATATTGTTATTTCATATCGGATATGAAATAGAGGATCTTAATTGATAATAATAGTAAAACAATAAATTTCATTATTTAATTATATTAAAATACTAAAAAAGTGTAACCATAAGATATCAATATATAATAGTTAATTGTAATAATGTGTAGAGTCGTAATGGTGCCATGATTATACATTTTATGCTCATTTTCATTTATCTGTTGTTGTGTGCATTCGAAATGGGAGTATTATCAATCCTTATATTTTTCATCACGTGATGTAAATTTTTTTACATTGCTAAAAAATTATTACAATATTTTATGCAAGTTTTCTATTTATATAAGTGATCAGATTTTCTTGTATAACAAATAATTTTTCTTTCTCTTTCTTAAATAAAAATTTATCTTTTTATAATTTCACACCATTTTTCCAACGTAACTGGTTAAGTATTTAAATTTTATCAATTCAGCTCTATGATGGACCATAAGGAGGTTAAACGGTGTATTATAAATTTGATAATGTATCATTTGTATTTGCATATTAAATTACGAATTTTACTTGTCATATAATACATCCAAAAAACATTATTTGTTGCTGAAGAAGGATCTTATATCAATTCAGTTCTATGATGGACCACGTAGAGGTTAACGCTGTATTATAAAGTTGATAATGTATTAGTTGTATCTGCATATTAAATTATGCATTTTACTCGCCATAAAATACATCTAAAATACGTTATTAGTTGCTTAAAAAAATATCTTATAATAACCAATTTAGTAACTTATTTTATTATTGTAATTATTATCCAATTTAGCATTAGCAATTTTGTAACTCATATAATCAAATTAGATAGTAGTTGTCATTAAAAGTAAAGTGGAGGAATTGAATAATAAATACAAGTGTGGGGGTTACTTGATGAGTCATTTTCCATGGTGGACATTACTTTGATAAGTTGGCACTAAGAATGATGTTCATTGGTTAAAAATCCAAGTAAGCGCTCCACCGGTTTTCACCTACAACAATTAATTGACAAATGACATATGGGGGGGGGGGTGAGTTTTTCCTCACCTCCTAGCTTTTATATATAATATAGATGGCTATAGGGGTTGCTGGATTTCCACGTTTAAAAGATTTTAAACCATTTGGAGAGTAACAGCTCGAAAAATATGGGAAATTACAACTCCCACAAACAACAGTAGAGTTGAAGAGTGATAGTTTATAGTAGAAGATGTGAGCTCCAAAATGGCAAGTTCGTCTACCAAAGTATTTATGAAAATTTTCCAAATATTGTTTGTTGCGGAAATAGAAATATTCCACAAGTTCGATGTCCATCCACGACACGACATAGGAATACATGTTTCAAATTACGACTTTTAACAATTTTTCATTCCCATACAGAACACGGCTCACTAATAACTATTCATTTCACAAATTTCATATCCATTCATAACACGACTTGCAAAATAACTGTTAGAATTTCAGTATGGATTGATTATGGCTTCTAGAAGTGTTTCTACTATTTTGCCAACTCCTCTAGAGTTCTTGGATCAATTCTTCATAGGTGTTAAGGAGATGAAACAAATGGGTTATTTCCATGTTAACTTTCATGTCCCTAACAATAATTTTTTTGGTGCCCTTCAACAGACAGAGGATCAGACCTCTGCAAAGTGGAAGAAGCTACCGCCTTGCTAGAAGATGAAGATGTTGGACCTCCACCAAATCCATGAAGTCTACTGCATTGTGTTGGATATAGTTGATGTTAATAGTGCGTCTTGATCCATGCTTTGTTCTTTTGGCTGCTTCTGTTTAGCTGTTTCTGTGGTACTTAGTTGTTTTAGTATGTGAATGTTTTGGTTGTTTTGTTTGGAAAAGATGGTAGCCTTGTGGGATGTTTGAATTTTCCTTTTAATCTGACGTTCTATTTTATTTCCAGAAAAAAAAGTTAGAATTTCACATGCCCATTCAAATTCGCTCTTTCAAATAACTGTGGCGTACCCATTCGGAGCAGTCAAGAGCTGGCCACTGATCTCATCTTGTAATCGTTGCTTGATAGTTATGAACAGTTCATCATGAAATATAACATGAATGAGATCCCAAGCCTCTGCCAGATTTACTCAATATGTTGAGGACAACTTAACAAAGCATCAACAAGGGAAAGTGCAAGGCCATAATGATGGTGAACAAAGGAAAAGGCAAGCGAGTTGCATCTACCTCCAAAGCGAAAGGCAAGTCAGTTGCAAAACCCAAGGAAGTTGCCCTTTAATCTGCTCGTGGCGTTGCCAAGGGTGTGACTAGGGGTGAGTGTCACTACTACAGTCAGCCTGGACACTGGAAGAGGAACTGCCCAAAGTACCTGGAGGATAAAAGAATTGGAATAGTGATTCCACCACCACCGTTTATTTTTGTTATAGATGTCAATTTAACTAGAGATTGGTTAAAGGGTGAGTGTCACTACTACAGTCAGCCTAGAGGAACTACCGTTTATCATATGAGTTAATTCTCGTCTATCTCCCCATCATTACATACAATGCACCCACGATTTATAAAATAGTCTTTCTTCGGCATCACTTGCCCATCAACGGTTATTGTCTCCTCTCCTACATTCATATGGCCGCCAAAGTAACATTCCTATGGTCCTACTAATTCCTTTAGATTCTAGATTATCCCTCCACATGTCTAATTTACCGTTTAGCCCACACCTTGTTTCATCAATCAATACTTCATTGTCTGCAAATATCAAGCACATTGGAATCTCTTCTTGAGCACTCCTAGTAACTTCATTCATTACCTAAGTGATGATGTGGGGACTCAACTCCAGCCCTTGGTTTAAAAACCTATCGTTATGGTGATTTTTCGTGTTTCTCCCCCAACTGTCCTTACACTAGTAACTGTCCTCTCATACATGTCCATAATCACCTCAATATACTAAATAGGTATACCTTTTTCTCCAAAACGTTCCACATTGACTCTCTAGGCACTCATCGTACACATTTTTGAAGTCCGTAAACACTAAATGAAGATTTTTCATATTTTTTTCTATATTTCTCCATTAAGAGTCTATGTTAGAATATGGCCTCCATAGCAATCTCCCTGGCATAAAAATCAATTTGATTACAAGTGAGATTGATTAAGAAGAACAACCTATTGAACTAGTCGGCTTCTCACCCAAGAAAAGATAAGAGAGATATTGTGAGATTGATGAAGAAGAACAACCTATTGAACTAGTCGGCTTCTCACCCAAGAAAAGGGATGGAAATTGAGTCTTGCCCAGAACAAAAAGCACATCAATTTGACGATAGGGACGAAGTCAAATTGGGATGGGAGTTGAAATTCAGTTGTGCCGATCTATGATAACATCAATTTGGCTTTGTTTAAATACTGGGAGAATACCAATTGAAATTGACTTCTTCCGTATGTAAGGATTGTATTTGATTCCAGTATGATTCGGAATCAATCGAGTAAGTATAACCGTAACAATCGGCGATAGAGGAATATTGACGATTGAGACAGAGAGTGGTAGCGAAAATTAAGTCAAACATTATAGAGCATGAGAGAGATTGGGATTAGATGAGATAGAGTTTGCAAAGGTTCAGGAAGTTGATGAATGTGGATCAAAATTGACACAGACGATTGAATGGAAAAAGATAAGCACATGACACCTAGAATGTTAAATAACAATATTACCCTTACTATATAAATAATTTGGGGCCCTAGGTAGTGAAAAATATGGCCTAACGGCTGAGACGAGCCTGGGTACGTAGCAATCCCATTTCAAACATCAATATGATATAAATATTTAGACTAATAACTCTGTTGTGTTGTTGCTAAAACCACTTGATGCTGCTGCTTCTTTTGTGCAGCAGTCGGATATCTTTGTCGTTCCTTATGGACTCTCCTAGTTTGTGGCCCATTGAAAAGCGTCTGGTGTTCAACCGGAAGATTGCCCAACTGGAGAAAGACAAGCGAATCTGTTGTGAGGAGCTCTACAGCCGATTGATGACGGATCAGCCAGGTTTTGCAAATTGGGGATGGGATGTCTGCCAGGAGAAAACTCTTAAGAATATCTACTTGGATGAGAATTATGGTCCATCATACAATTACGACTTGATACGGTACAAAGAGAATGTGATAAAGCATTATGAAGATGTTCGGTTGAGATTCCATCTAGGGTGGCCGCGAGACTCCCAAGGCTGGGTCTATGACTTGCTCTGGCAGTCCGCTGTGTACTGCGAGCAATTTGCGTATCGAATATGGCGTGCTATCAAACAAGCATCAGAGAGCTCAGCGGTACTACGTGCAAATCTATACCGCCAAATACTTAACTTTTGTAGTTTCTAATTATATTTTCTACACATATAACATGTATGGCAAGTTATTCCAATTAACTATATTGATTTTTTTTACATAACATATATACTAACTTATTCATCCAACCTGAACGTATTACTATATAGTAATACAGTGTTTAGTTGGTTATTTCTTTACAAGGTATTACTGTGAATTAGAGTGCAGAGTGCTATCATATTAAAGTTGTGGGGCAGCGTGTAGTATTGAAAACAATTTCTCCATTTGATGAACCAAATCACGTGATTTGCTATTTGTTGCACTTAGAGTCGGTGGATGTATCATCCAATATTTTTTTAGATTTTTCTACAAGTGTGTACATTGCCTCATTATTTCTACATACTATGTGGATAACCCACATTATTCCAAACTACATTCTACGCTAGCCCATAAGTTCTAGATTATTCTAAGTAGCATTATCATCAACATATATACTATTATACATTGTTTTAGAGTTCTTTGATAGAAGGACACGTGGCATCACAACTAATTCCTGATCCGAATCAAAATGTGTGATTTCCAGTAAGAATTCAAACTTCCATAAACAGAAATTATGACGTAAAATTAATATCAATGAGATGTGATATACACACGATAAATGACCCTCAACTCCTATGCAGTTTACCATTAGTGACCCTAAACCTCCGGCAAGTTTAATTTTCTCGAAAAGTTCCATGCAATTTGCATTTTGGGCCCAATAACCTTCAATTTACTAACATGGTTAATTTTTTTAGTGGCTATATGGGTACTTGAAGACTATATTAGCATTAATATAGTAGTCACATAGTAACACAATTACAGTAATACCGATACTACTGTTCAGGAAAGTTAACCCGTTAGTAATTGAAGGCTATTGGGCCCAAAATACAAAGTGCCCGTGATTTTCGGAGAATTAAAACTGTTGGTGGTTTGGGGTCACAAATGGTAAACTGCATAGGGGTTTAGGGTCATTTGCCCTTATATATATGTATACGTATATGTATATATATATATATATATTTTAAACTACGAGTTATCTAGAGTCAATGAATATTTTCATAGGGTGTAGCTATGGTGTGGGCGAATATTTAGGGTTTTAGGGGACCCCAGCGATTTACTACCGATTCGGACATAAATCCAGCCGATTTTGCAAGTATTTACAATAAAACTTGCAGAACGACAAAAGTTTTCTCGGGTTTGGACAAAAACGGTGTACCCGTATGGGTAAGACTCGCCAAGTACTGTGAAATAGATGATAAATGTCATGAAATATTCACAAGTTCCATTTTTTGGTTTTTGAAATAGTAAGTACCTTTCATGAAACAGATTGAAATAATTATAAAATGTTCCAGAATGTTGTGAAATGAATAACCCTACACTTATTTCAAGTAAACCATCGATATTGGTAATCAACGTTGGAAATATTAGCACAAGTACTCATCAAAATAGATGAGAAATCTGTAAAAGATAAACAACAACTTGATTACGAGAATGTTGGTCTCCATCTAAGTCGGATTATACAGCATAACTACATCCCTACATTAACCGGACTTTTACGAACATAAAGTCATGTCAATCAGTTCTCCACGGTCATCATGGACGCATGGACTTGACATTCACAAACTGCTGGGACATCGGAGGTGACACAATAATTGTCCCGCAAAACCCACAAACCACCAAAAATGTGTCCAGGTTAGCAACGAATGCCCTGCCCTGCCGTAGCCAAGGCTGGCACACAAGTTATTAGTCTTGTCCCCACCGATCCTTGTATCCATGATGAAAAAAAATGCTGAAATTATGCAACGTTATCTTGTATTTTAAAATCATCCAGAACCCAGTAGAGTGTGATTGAACATGATTCCACAACAGAACTTTAATCGAATAGTGTACGACGACCGTCATAGCTCAGTAGGTCCCCTAACCACCAGCCAATTGTTTGGTAGTAGAGTGTTTACATACTCACTTGTGCACAGGAAGTACACAATAACACTGTCCTTAGATGCAGCAAGGCACAACACATAGACCTCTTCATCCTATGCTTGGAAACGTCCTAGCCAAGACATCGTTGTTAGTTTTTCCTCAATCGAACATTGCCTCCTCTTCTTGCTTCGTCCATGTTCCTGTAAAGGTGTCCCCGGTGAAACTAGTTTTCTCTACCATGTTGCTCAAAATCTATCGGTCCCATTGAGCGTACCCGGCGGGCTGTCAACTGATCACAACTGAAGAGTTTTCTTTGTTAGGATATGGGATGATCATGATGGCTTGGCACCATGGTTTTGTCATAGAGGCCCAACGAGGTTAGTGAGCCATGTTCAATCCAAGATATGCTTTGATTGGGTATTTCACTTGGATTGAATACAACACACCCTTCTGTTTCTGTATACAACGACTTTACAGGACGGTTAATCGCATGAACACCCACATTTTTGCGTAGTGGAAGAATTGGGTTGTTAACACGTTTTCACATGCGTGTTCGAAACTGCAGTTGGGGGTAGTGGCGCTAACCAAGGTTGGTGGGCATGAATTAGTTCCATGTTCTAACTTCATTCAAATATTTCACTCCTGATTACTAACTGTGGCGAAATCTGACTGTTGATAATGTTAGATACCAAAAAGATCTCAATGACACCCCGACCCCTAGGTGAGGGCATCTCCAATAGCAACATGCATGATTATGTAATATTTTCCGCTTTTTAACGATTCATAACATGATTTTGTAATGACAGTTCAAATAGTGTAATGCATTTCTACGATTTCAAAGTTTTTTAAGGCTTACATGTTTGTCATGTACTAGTTCGAACTCAGAACCTCATGCAGGGGCTTTTAAATGCTCTGCCTCTTGAGCTAGAACTCATTTCCTAAAATTTCATAGTTAGAATACAACTCATTAAACGATAATATTGTTCGCATTCAATGTTATGGCAAATAGAGCCCCTCGTACGGTGACCTCCGATGGTGTTTATCCAAAAGACTTAATGTAAAATGGAATTTCATGTTATATTCGTTACAAGGGTGTTGTCACATAAACACTGAATATTTTTATAACTTTGAAATCGTAGTAAAACATGTGGAGTTGTGACAACATGATTGACATGCTCTGTAGTCTGTATAAATAAGTTGTTGAACAACTGATGCCCATCTTTCGTACATGACTTATGAGTTGACCGTTGACAGTATAGATGAACTTCTTTCCGTTTGCGGTTGACTTTACAATTAGCATTACTAACGAATAATTAACAATATTCACATTTGAAACCAAGTAACTATAGATTTCCAAATAATGTTCCATGACATTTTCAAAAATACAAATAACATTGATTTAATATGAATACATGAATGTTTGCACCACGTCAATCCTTATCCGCCAACAAAGCATTCTTGTGAAAGAGACCGCCCTTGTATCCCGTTGTTTGTTCCTGACATTTTTCTCACGAATTAAATATGCTAATTTGTCGGCCAACAAATCTGGCGTAGTAACTACATTTGCAATTCAGTTCTACAAGACATCACACACACATACAATCAATATGAGATAATCAGTACATAACTATTTAAATCTAGCTTTCAAGTTTACTATTTCAGTCTATAGCAAACTGTTTCAATTCCTTAATAGCATACTGCTTTATGAATAGTGATAGGCACAGATCTGTTACAGAATACTACCAAATAAGGTATGATCACAGGCTACAAAAGAATTTACTGATAATATCGCCAGCTAAATATACTTTTATAAAACACATTAAACACTACGTATGAATTTTCTTCGAGGAAATACATATCAAATACACATCAAAAAGACTTTTTGTACTACTATTAACGACAAGAAACCTGGTTGTCGGAATAAAACTAGTTGTTAATAAGAAGAATTGTTTTAGTTATGGACACCACAAGGGCTGAAAACGCCTCCGAAAAGTTTCTAACAAAACCAAACAACAAAGATTTTGTGTTTTATGGACAATTCTTTAAGCACAAACAGTTGATTTGTTGTAGTGCCATAGTAATATTGGCTAGATGTTACATCTGACAATTTCTACAGCAATTTTCTACCAATTTAAAATAGAAAACGGACGGATACATTACCAACAACATCTTAACAAATGAATTGAAATGAAAATTCTATAGTAATGAAGTTTGTTAACAATCAATATGCCGCAATGCACACTTATTGTTCATACTCATCACATACCCTCGTATGTATTATTAAATACATACACTTCTTCCATGAAATTATTTGTTCAATTGCATCGTACACTTTCTCAGTCTTGTGGTCATACACGGACATGACGACCACGTTGGCCACCCAAACACAGATGTATTCTGTTCAACAAATATTTTGGCCTTGGGATCGGGTATAAAATCCCTGATATACTCCATGTTTAGAACAAATTATGTGTTCCACACTCTTCCGAATATCCTTAACGTCTTCTGAATTCCGATCATGTTTAAAATATCCATCGTCCTAAATAGGATCTTCTGCCCGTGTGAGGAAAATTTCACCCTTGCTTATCAAATCAGTTGCATTATTGCACCTCACGCACCACATTCACAAATACTCCCGTGATCCATGAAATCGTTTCGCGTTCCCATGCACTGGACTTCAGGAACGATCTGCCATTTTCTGCAATATTTTGCAAAACAAATGTGGGAAGGCCCTCGGTCATCTCAACGGGCATGAGTTTAATACTCTGCAACAACAGATGACAGCAGCAGTGATACATTTAGAAAATTTAATGTGTAACAACTTTCACAAATAACTAAATGATTAGGTTTTGAATACTGCTAATGTGTAGTCATAACAGACTGAAAACTTAGGCCCACACATACACGCACCTCGTATTTCTCTTCTGCAAAGTGTTCCATCTCCTCTTCATGTCAGATCTTTCCCACATGCATGTGCGAGGATCATTAGTTGTACATGTTGTAGCCTTGAGTTTTTCTACCAGTTGCGGTTGGAATACCTCAAGGTACGCCAACTACACAAAATCATAAACATGCAAACAGTGGCAAACATGTAAAAGTCACAATAACATCGTAAACAAGTGTTTGAGGTATATCAGCGGTATTAGCGCGCATCCGCCTCCAGACTTCTGTTTGTCTCTCCGGATATCCTTCTGCTGGTTTCATAAGTGATCTAGAAATATTTTGCACCAGTTAATGTGGTTCAACAGTTCCAATTCCATCACCAATTCACAAGTGACCGGCGTATGCCCCACCTACTAATAGTTAGCCCGAAACAACAAAGAATTAAAAATACGGTCCTACGTTTCCGATCAACTCTGAGTCTATTTTCATATCTGAGAAAATCGGCAAGAACAGAAACCCCAACATTTTTTTTTAATTCCGAGTTGGTGATTCATTTCAAGTTCATCCAACGTACATGTTTCATTCTTTCCTACTGGAAGATCTATCTTCTCCCCTGAGCCACGTACCCCCAAAAGCCAGTGAAAAACTTTTTCGTCGATCTTTAAAGTACGACCATGAGCTTTGATAGTGCATGTGGCAGGGTTGAACAATTCCATACAATACTTGGCAAATTCACACAGCAAGTTCCCTCTTTGAAGGTTACGTAAAGCGCCTTGCCTGATACCACCCATCCACTCCATCTTCTCATCTGTGATGCCTTAAAATAAAGCTACCACTTTTGGTAATGACATGTTTGGCGTAAACTTATTTTCTATGGATGCTGCCTCTTCATGTACCGCTACCTTCTTCTGTATCCTTTTCTTAGGGTGTTTAACCTGCTTTTCTTCCAAACGGTTCTTTGTCTCTCTTGCAGTCCTTGCATCCTGTTGTTACTTATTTCGCCTCTCTTCCTTGCTGATTGAATCTTCCACATTTTTCATGCATATTTTGCAGTTCTCGTATCTCTTCTTATACGGTGGCATCACATCCCTCCTACAATATAGACAATTGCAAGGTTTGTATTGAATAAATAATCTAGCTACGCATCCACACCATATATGGGGGCAAAACACTATACTACATATCGACTCCGCTACGATAACACGGGTGAAAAATAGAATACTAACTACTGCCAGTACTAGTAGTTCCTCCGTTGCTTTTGGAATGTGCTGCTTTGACTTTCCAAGCCGTATGTGGGTCAATTTGATTGGGTGGGTTAGATAGCAAAGGGTTATAGTTGTTTTAAATTTTTTTCATGGTGTTGTCCACTAAAGTTTAATATACAAGACCATGCAAAGATAAACAATTTCTTGTATTGTTTTGCCAATCAAAACCGCCGGTCAAAATGACCCAATGAATAGTGACAGTAAGTGAAGTAGGCTGAAAGAGGAGAAACGGATGTTGTATTTCATAGTAGTATTAACCCTACACAATTTCATAGTCTGAAATAATGCGTATTTAGTAGTAAAAATTAAGTAGTACGAATTAAGCACATATGGTGAATCCTAGAACTCCATATGTAGAGTTTTGCTAATAGATTATTAATTGAAGGATTGACATGAATCACATGTCAACAGTGGTGCACAACATGGAGGCATCAACAGAAGGTGTCTGAATAGGATACGCTAAGAGCAACATTTGAGATGGTAAACTAATAAAATCCATAAGAAAATTATCAGGATTTTTCAATACAAACACAAAATCGCGAATCAATAGCACATCAGTTAGACCGTAAAACGTACATTTACAAACAAAGTACTCGGAAAAAATCGAGTTGGAAAAATAAAAATAACTTACCTGAATCGGATATACGGTGCGGTAACTAGGGCATTTCAGTTAGGCGTTCCATCTTCATCAACCGCACTGGAAAAATCAACTTCCGTCCTCAGTTTTTTTACATTCAGCGTTTCCTTCGTAAAATGACCCCAAGTAAAGTTCATGTTAACCGTCTCCTCAGATGATTCACGACCCATAGATCTAGTTGTTTTCTCAAACGCCATCGCCGTCCCATCTCGATGTGGTTTGGATACCCACAAATCTACAACTTATTGTTTCACCATTACACATAGAAGTATGAATTTTTCCCCACATTTAATGTCATACTTTTTTTTTTAGAAATTTAATGTCATACTGCTAACATGGTTGACAATTGCATCACAATTACATTTTTTTCGATTATTCTCATTACACTGAAGGGTTCATCTTTAAAAATTTTAGAAGTGCTAAAATATCCTCAACAATTAAAATTTGTTCAACTTTTTTTCTTTTACCATTATGATATTATTGCTTGTAGCCCCCTCATTCAACTATTTTTCTTTCACCTTTCTTATCTTCTGTGGGAAAAAATCTGGCCGTTCAATCTTTTGAGATAAAGGTGGAAACCTTACATGGGGTTATGAGATTTCGCAGTAGCCGGGGCCACATTGTCATATCATTACAATTCTGATTCTTCTATTTTTTTTACCGTCCCAACTTTTTAACTCGTATGATTTGATCGCAAAACGATCCAGTCTTTTTTTTTGATTTTTTTTCCACCATGTTATAGAACAATTTTTACTCTACGACACCATGCAAAAATTATCAATAAGTTGCAGCATCTAGCTATCCAAATCACGGGGCTAAAGTATCCCAGTGAATTAAGCTTAAAGTCAGGATGAGAAAGAGTAGAATCAGAGTGGTATATAGCGGTTGATGTTCAATTCTGTGTCTCCTCCCCCGTTGGATGAAACCAATCTCAGTCTTTATTTTAAATTCTTTTGTGACGATATTGAAAAATTTGCAAACCCAACAAACTTTGGGGACTTTTATCTCTCATCAGTTTAACATATCGTGTTCTAATATAAACCAGTATCCATTAATATATTAATATTGTTTAAAAACTAAATGTATCAAAAAGTTATCGATGATAATTGAAGAGAGCCTTTAAGGGAGGGGTTGTAACGTAGCATTGTTGCTCTTGAAATGTATTTACACTTTTTTGGGACTTACATGTATGTCGTCCACCGGGTTTGAACTAGCACCCACTTGCAAATGTGTTTAGACCGTAGGTTTCTTTTGATCCCAACCACTGGATAGCTACTACTACCGTTGTTTCTTCTCTTTCAGCTTACTTCTCTTTTGGACACTATTCATAGGGTCACTTTGACCCGGTGATTTGGTTAGAAAAAAGATACACAAATTTGGTAATCTTTGCATGATCTTGTAGTGAAAATTTATTCTACAATAATATGAAAAAGTTGCCAAAAAACTGCATCGTTTTGCTATCCAAATCATGGAGTCAAAGTAACCCAGTTACGGGTAAAAAAATCAACCGAAGTTGAAAGAGAAGAAACAGAGGTAGTATTTGAAAGTTATTTTTTGAAAATAAAATTGGGGGAAACATTTAAGGAAAATTTCCAATTACTACATTCATTGGTGACATCCCATGTTTATTTCCCAAATTAGCATTGTTATTTGAAAATTCTTTGAGGCCTTAGGAGTCTATAGACCTCAATAATTGGATTGCAACTATTCGGGATTTTTTTTTAGTAAATAAAGTTGGGAGAAAATATTTACGAAAATTCTCAATGAGTGCAAAAATTTGTAATATAAGTTGACATGTTGTAGCCCTGTACCGTGGAAAATTCAGATTTTAGGATAGTGCCCTGACGGCACGAGCTCTTCCTAGTCTATATTACAAACGAGTATTGTTGCTCATGAACTGTCTCTTAGGCCTTACGATTCTTTTGATCTCATACTATGGATTACAACTTTTTTAGGACACTTTTTTTAAATTAATATTGGAAAAAAAATATTGAAGGAAAGTTATAATGATTGCAATCATTGATAATATAGGATTAACATGTTGCAAGCCTCCAACTTAATAATTTTGTGTTCAAGAGAAGTGCCCTGAGGGCACGGGCTATCCCCTAGTGTTAAAACAAAAGTTGTGGTATAACTCTTTTCATATGAGTTTAATAAAAAATGCAATTATTAAAAAAAATCACAATTTGTAGTGAACAATGAATTTCATTTCCTGACATCGAGCATTTTGATGAATAAAACTACAAGACATAGTCCAATGAGTTAAGTAATTATTTGGGAAAAGTAGTAGGTCGTGGAAAAATAAACATTCATTTATCGTTAGAGTGTGATGTCTTCCCATGTAATTTTGCTCTTGGGAACACGTATGGATAAGACTTTGCTATGTGAATCTTTGAACGAAACTATTTTATCTGTATATGAATATATTCGGTATCGAATGGTATACACGAGATTTATCTGTAATATATCAGTAGAGGTGTACAGTTCGACTGGTCACACATAACTATTATCCAGAACCATAATTACTATTATGGTGTATCATGATATAAAGCTTACAATAGACAGCAATTCGTCTTAATGGGTATTGGAATGGATCATATCGATAAATAGTTTTACTAACATATTGCTGACAAGAGAGAAGTATATCACTACCAAACTGGTATCAGTACAAATAATGGAACTGAAAAGACAATCATGAAACTAATATGTACATTATTGCCTTTTCAAGATGTCCACAATATCATTTCGTCCAGCAAAAGCAGAGAGAGATTTTGCGGACAGGAAAAACCACGACCGCTGCATTCATAAAATTACTCGAATAAAAACTACAAATGTAATCGGATTTAGAATGTAACACCCACGATTTTTTAAGACCCAATTCGGAGATTTTACAACAAAAGATGGCTCTCCAATTAATAACGAAATTCGCTTCTTGAGTGAAGCAATGAGTACATAATCTCATCGCATTACCCCAATCAAACCAATCATACACCTGCGAGGAAATTAAATGAAACACAAGACCATCGTTTTAAAGTATCATTAAAAATTAGGTGATAGAACAAGTTAGCATTTAACAAAATGGCTATAGGGGTGGATGGGGTTCCACGTTTAAAATATTTTGAACCATTTGGAGAGTAACAGCGTCGAAAAATATGGGAAATTACAACTCCCACAAACAATAGTAGTGTTTTAGAGTGATAGTTTATAGTAGAAGATGTGAGCTCCAAATAGCAAGTTCGTCTACCAGAGTATTCGTGAAAATTTTCCAAATATTGTTTGTTGCGGAAATAGAAATATTCCACAAGTTCGATGTCTATTCGTGACACGGCGTAGAAATACATGTCAAATTACGACTTTTATCAAGTTTGCATGCCCATACAGAACATGGCTCACTAATAACTATTCATTTCACAAATTTCATATCAATTCATAACATGGCTTGCAAAATTACTGTTAGAATTTCAGTATGGAATGAGTCTTGCTTCTAGAAGTGTTTCTACTATTTTGCCAACCCATATGGCGTTCTTGGATCAATTATTCATAGGTGTTAAGGAGATGACACAAAAAGTTATTTCCATGTTAATTTGCATGTCCATAACAACAGTTTTTGTGGTGCTCTTCAACAAACAAATGATAGGACCTTTGCAAAGTGGAAGAAGCTCCCTCCGTGCTAGAAGATGAAGATGTTGGACCTCCACCAAATCCATGAAGTCTCCTGCATTGTGTTGGATATAGTTGCTGTTAATAGTGCATCTTGATGTTTGCTTTGTTCTTTTGGCTGCTTCTGTTTAGCTGACTTTGTGGTACTTAGTTGTTTTAGTATGTGAATGTTTTGGTTTTCTTTTGGCCAAGCTGGTGGCCTTGTAGGATGTTTGAATTTTCCTTTTACTCTGATTGTTCTATTTTATTGCCAGAAAAAAATGTTATAATTTCACACATTGCCTGCCCATTCAGAACCGCGCTTTCAAAACAATGGCATACCCATTCGGAGCACGTCTAACAATAATGGCGGCATACCCATTTGGGCCACGCCTTACAATACATGTTTCCAAATTAGGAGTAAGACGACCATATTATTAATTGGCATTAACAGGGTAGACCAGGGTGGCAACAGTAACACAATGGTAATGGTGTATAGGGGGTCCAACAAACCGTACCTCTCCAACAAGCATTGTGGATCGCGATCCGTGTTCCGCTAGCCACCAATAAAATAGCCAACTAGACCTTAAGTGTCGATACCCTCTTAAGAACATAATTCAGAAGAGCAGTACTAGATGGCTCAGGAATATCACCGAGAAATATATTTAAGGAACAAATCAATCATCACCCGACCAATTTTATAGAGGCACAAGGAATTAAACACGACCTAGTTTGGATGGGATATATCATTAGATAGATTATTGGATAAGTTTTTGAGATGATGTTATTTGTATCTCTCTCCTCATCTCAACCACACATTGAATAATATATCCAATCAACTATCTTTTCCAAACTAAGACGATATCTCTGGGACCTGGCCCTGGGAAACATCACTCGAAATAGTTTTATGGTCTTTGAGACCAAGGGGATTTAACACGAGTACCAAATGGTTTCAATAGACGGGAATTATTCCATTTTTTATTGTTGATGAATTCGGACAATAACGTTAGAACAACAAGGTGTTTTTTTAATTGAATACGAGCAGTGAAATAGATAGATATTGCAGGTGAAACAGGTTTGCCAAATAGAGAATGAAGTATAACAACTATGGTTACCCGCACCAAGTAGTTTCACAAGCCATGAACTGCTAGCAATGCCTCTACCTGAAAAACACGCATTCCCTTACATGTTCATCGGAGTCGATCTCTACGACATATACACAAAATCTAATCACAAACAAGTTCAATTTGACAAGCAATTGACGATGCACATGTCTTATATGACGCATGTGCCCCCACCAAGATGCAAACAACCATAGTCACTAAGGTCAAAACATTATCAAATACTACTAGTGGTCAAACACTAGCAGTTAAAAAAATGCAGTCACTGAAGTCATAGACACGAGAGTAAGGAGAGTCAAAACACTTAGAGAAATTTCATAACTCAAATTTTCTCTCTTTCCTTCTTGGCTTTGGTTAACCTACTAACTCACTGAGTTATACAATGAGATTCGCAGAGAATATCCATTTTCAGATAAATACTCTTGTCTACTTGGCCAGCCCTTAGTTGTCGAGGTCTGAAATTATTTTAGAAGTTTTGAAAACCACCAAAACCATAATTACAAGTTCCTCAATTGTATAATTTTTGGACAATAATAATAATGATGACAACGACGATGATGTGAATGATGAAATCTACAAAAGAAATTCTCTTCTGAGTTTGAATCCTTTTCTCTGAAAAGCTTCACGTTATCAGTGTCATTCTAACTTGAAACCTGCATTTGATGAATGCTAAGCATGTAATCCTAAATTCAAAACGAATATGATCAAATAAGTCCAGAATCGAGAGATTACCAATATCTAGAAGACATATTTTGGACTTGCATATGAACACAAGCGCCAAGTGTAGAGTAGACCATCAGCGACTGCTGTGAGATCTTCCTGCACAAGCTTGCTCAACTTTGAACAGAACTTTGGCACGTCACTTGGTATCCTTTGTTCAGGATTAGTTATGCGACCATCCACGTGTGGCATATGGTAGTACACCATATTCTGAGATCCACGCAAAAAATTATTAGGCATAGAGAATATCACGTGACGTCCAGGGGAAAAAGAAACTGCAAACATGAAAATAAGAGAAAGATATAAGTAGTCATGTTGAAATGTTCAGAGGTGTGACAAGCCATTTCCTAGTTTAGCCATGGTCGGCTGCATGGATCAAGCTTCTTCAGTTGCATCTTTTCAAAATAATTTCCTATCTTTCATACTAACGCCACTGGTCCACCTTAGCATTCTCATTTTCTGCCTACACTCGTCTTTCGGGTACATTTTTTGTTAGTTGTCCAACACTCAAGTCTCATACATCCAAATGGTTCTTACAACAGTTATATAAAACTTACCCTTCAATTTAGCTGGGATCCTAGGGTCACACAACACTCAAGATGGACATCTTTTCCCAAGTTTAACAAGACATTGATAAGCTATCAAGTACCTCTAGTAGGCTTCAGAATACCTCCTCAACATCGGTGAGTAAAATATAATCTCCCCTAGATTATTGATAGATTACATCAGCTTATAGCCATGTCTTAAGTTGAGGCACAGACAAACACAAAAAAGGCAGAAAATAATATTAAGGCCCTGTTTGGTATCAGCTGAAATTTTGAAAATCAGTTTAAAAAATTATGGGTGAAAACTCTAGCTTAACTGAAGATCATAATCCGTTTGGTATGAGTTGAAATTGTAGATTTGTAATTTGATCCATTTGAAAAAAAATTAAAGAGATATATAGTCAATTACTTGAATCCACCCAATTATAAATGAAATGCAGTCATGCTAATGTCAAAAGCACGTTAATATTTTTTTCAGCTGTATAATCCCAGATTTTGGAGATTCTACGATTGCACTGAGATATTTAATCTGCAGATTTTCAGCTTAGAATTTTGAGCCGTAACAAACGGAATTGTGTAATTGCAGATTTTATTGAAATCTATGGTACCAAACATGCACTAAATTAGAAATGTAGAGTAGCTAGATTTTGGACTCCTATCAAGCTCATGATGAGAACCTTGTTTAAAATGGGTAAGGTATACTGGTAGTGTAGGACTAGCCCCTTGATAATATAGCTATCTTTCATCATGCAGATTGATGATACATGCATCACGACTACGCATGAACAACTAACAACAAGGATTTGCAACACATTGCAGCAGTTATACTCATTACACAAATAATAAGAGTACTCTCGGACCACTAAGATGAAGAAAACTGATATGCAGGTAGCGATGAAAAGAAAGAAGTCATCCATGTTACTTATGAAAACTTCGAAACAGAATCTTTAGTAATCACTATACTTAGTGGCAATGACTACCAGGAAAAACTGAGCATGGATAAGCTTCGTAAGTATTTGTCTGAACCGCAGACTTAAGGTCCCTGTTATGTACTTTGATGTCGAATGCAAGGTTGACTGAAGGAAACACAGAAGACGATTTTCCAAAATCAGACGGAAAAAAGTTGGTACACGCCAAAGAAAAGCTGCTCGGAATAAGAACCCCTGCACTTTTGCTAACCTATTTCTTAAAGCAGTTCTCAACACCTGCATAAAGTAGATAATAAGAAATTTCCTGAAGGAAGCAGAAATTCTTCTTCATATTCTTATTCTCGTACTTAAGAAAAAAAACAGTATACTGATGGTAATTCTTGTAAAAACTACATATGAAGTTATCGACATATGATAAGTGTGAAAAAGAACATCTATAGTGAGCTTCTTAGGTTTACATTAGGTTATCCCTAAGTTACCAGGATCGCGGGTCATCTCGGTACGTGGGACGGTAACGAGGGACGCATAACGTGATATGTCATGGTACGGGGTACGCTAGGGGTAGGCTTCTTACAAATGGTCTTTGGGATCAGAGATGGTTTAAACTATAATACATTTGCATAACTACACCCATAATCTACTTCGCTGACAAATACACAATAATAAGCATTATCACATTGTTAAAAATACTCATCACATATCTGTGTAGTGAAATAGTGATACATTAACCAAAATTGTCCTCGCCTAGAGGGAGAAACCCTCAACAAGAAGTCATGAAACAGGCAGGCAAACTATCAAATAGTCTCGCGACCCTTGAAGGCAAACTATCTTCTTCTCAACTATGTGAAAAGATTTCGGGCCGCCCTATTTTCCAGATCGCAAACGTACCCGTTCCAGGTCATGTGACCCCAGACCAGGAAACGCGGCCAATCCAGCGTTTCCGGTAACGTAGGGTTATCCATTTTACTTCAAATCTTATCCAATTTATAAAATATGAGTTTATCCTAATTTAATACCTGTAATATTGCAGAACTAGTATGCTTCGAACTCTAATAAAACAATTGTAGGGTAGCGTGGATGATAAGAATTCCGGTTTGTGGTGAATGAGGATTTGATGTGAGGAGAGAGAACAACCTAAACCACTCATTAACCAAGAAAAGCTGCCATCCAACCTAGCCCTATGTATCATGAACGAATATTTAATATTCACATTATGACTCACGATTCAGGATTCAGTCATGAATATGTCATTCATTTACCTGTTTGACATATATGCTTTTGAATGAAATATTATCACAAAAAATTATATAGGACACACACACACATGCACGTGTCTGAGTAAAATTAGAAATGACATTAGTATGCCGTGTTTCATAGTTAATTTGAGAAGCGACTTCTCGCTGTCTGTAACATGAATCTGCAATGTTTCACAGGTCTCTTCCAGTCAACTGAATCGTTCCGTCTACCAACAAACTCAATACTACCCTCCATCAACCAGATTACCATACTTGATTGTCAAGACCTGATATATTTTAAGAACAAGTTAAGACTAACCATCTCTAATTGTGTCAATGCGTATCCTATCCTTTATAGTTACACCTCTCATCCATCTTAGCATTCTCATTTGCGCTCCACTCATGTTTTTATTACACCCTCCATCAAACTTTAATTGTCTTTCTTTCCTATTTAGGTTGTCCTTAAATAATTATCTTATATCAAGAAATTACCTACCTTTTCACTTAATATTCCTCCATATCCTTTTTCAAATTCTTACTTTTTACCTACCCAAGAAAAAGTGCCACAGAAGACAAAGGGCAATTTAGTGGATCTAGCAAGTAAAAACAACTCTTCAACCTTTGTGAAGTCCACACTGACACTTGTTTTGGGATGGAGGGAGTATACTTCGTATTTACATGGATATTAAAAGGTTATGTAAAATACATCCCGGCACGATTTTACGGTCACAGAACACTACAGATGCACTCCTCCACATCAACCACCGTGCTTTTATCATATGAGTTAATCCTCGTCTATCTCCCATCATTACATACAATGCACCCACGATTTAGTTGATATCCCGCGCCATGAAGGCATATATGTACTAAATTTTTTCATGTAAAATGATTCTACACTATCTTGAATTCAATAGATCTGGTGTAGAGACAATGGTAAGGTAAACAGGGCATCTTATTATTAGCAAATTGAGTTAGCAGACACTTCGAATGAGACGTAATTAATGATACGTTAACCAATATAAACGGGTACCATTTTAACAAAATTTCCACACAGATAATTTGAGTGTGCTTTTTTTTCTTTTGCTTTCTTCCTTGAATGAGCAGGCAAATGAAAATAGGTCATTTGTTGTATAAAAAAATTCTAACCATTGAATAATTTTTTTTAACCATGCTACTTCATGTTCGTTCTTATGTATAAAACTCTACAATTAAACATCAAGGTTATTGTAAACAAATGTATGGAATTTGTTGTAACAAAATATTCAGAATATTTAATAAAATATATTATTTCTTTATTTTGGACAATTTATTTTTGAAAAAATCAATGGTACGAAGTCGAGAAAGAGAATCTTGAAAAAAAAAATGGTAAGAAACAAACTGTCCATCCAACGATGAAAATATAGTTGAGCAAAAAAAGTTGATCCTTGTTTATGTAGGACATATAGCAAAAGGAGATCCAACAATCTGAATGTCATGGCACACTCAATATAAAAACCTATTGATGTAGAAATGGAGGAATTAGAATTCCATGATCCTGTAAAATAGAACAATCTCATGAGCGAACATTTACGCAAACTACTATTTAGAGTGATAAATTTAAGTGAACATCATAACAAAATCATGAAAATAATATGTTAATTTCATTGTTCTATTAAAAATACAAGTTTCTAATAAATTAGCATTGAAAATGTTGACACTCATCAAGCCTATAGAACGAAAGGATTCCTCGAAAAAAGACACCTTGTATATGTGACTAACCAGTATCCAAGAAAGAGTAAATCACACATCTTTTCAAATATTGAGCTGCTTAGTTGCAATATCTAAGAACAAAATCATGTGACTGTGAAAATTATTAACTATTCATAAGTTGATAACTTCCATATTCTCTTCACCTTGTTAGCTCACCCAAAAAGAAAACTCTTATTCTAGCAGTGTAATCTTTAGAAATTCACTGTTAGAACAAAGAGTAATGGTATATGTCCCAAAAAATTGTACTAAATACATCACAAATAGTTCATGTCAATAACATGAACTTTAATAGTGGTGGGACCATGTTCGTACCATATCTTGATTTAAAATTTTAGACATCACAACAACCTAATAACTAAACTTCAACTAAAACATATGATGGATAAAATTAAATTCTTTGCCATTCAAATAAAATTTTATAGATCTGTAATTTTTTATGTTTGGAACATCACCACTATAATCTATTGAAGCTAATAATGGTGCTTTGGAATGGAAAATTAGTCATGATATTTTACATTTTTATTCTTTTATCTAAATTTATCAAATTACAAATTCTTCTAAAAATGTGTAACACCTTACCACGAAAACTCTAATTTTTTGTAGATGATGTAGTAATCTCATTTGAACTCATAAGAAATTTTTTTACACATTTAAATTTTATAGAGTGCATCTTATGCAAATAGATTATCTTAATTGAGGATTTGTTCATCCCTCTTTTTAAACATAATTAAAACAGTTTTGCCATTTGCTCGGAATTTTTCATGATAGTGAGATTGATAAACAAAGTGATTCGAGAAGATTCTAATAATAATGGCCATGTTTGGGAAGGATTAATTATTGGCTTAATTAATTATTTTTCAAAAATTAATCTCACCTGTTTGGCAAATCTGATTAATTATTGCATTTTTTAAGTAACCGGGCCCGGGTGTCTTCATACCCGGAACCGGGTTAATTTTTAATTGTATTAGTAGATGACATTAGACAAATGCCTGACTGGTTTATTCTCAACCGGTACTGGTTGGTTTCCAACCGGGACCGGTTGGTTAATAACCGGTACCGGTTGGTCCCGGTTTCACCTCCGCCTCTTGCCTTTAAATACCGCATAAGTGTTGGTCATTTTCACTTCGCAGCGTATTCGTCCAACTGCTTCCAGCCCATTCAGAGCTCCCCTACCAATCAGGTAAGATGAAAACTTTTATAATTATCTTGTGTTAAATGTTTAAGTGAAGTAGTTAATGTTAATTTAATTGTTTCATTTAGTGAAGGATGCACGGTGGTCGTGGCTCAACTCTTGGGCGTCGCAATGCTCGGATGAGCGTCATTCAACACCCTCCTTTTTGGAACTCGGCTGAATGGGAGACTTTCATCCAGTTGTTGCTTGAAAAAAAAAAGAGTTGGGGAACATGCGAGGGTCGCATTTTAGCAGGGCAGCATTCGATCAGATTGCTATTGAAGTGGCAGAACGAACCGCTAGTACCCACACACCGATGCAGTTGAGATTCCAAGCTGACAATCTCCGCGTCGTCTTCTTGCGCTGGGTTAGGGAGCATCGTGCTCGAGTGAATGGACCTCCACTGGTTGAACCTGCTGTTAACCCGATCATTCACCCTCTTTATGTGACGGATAATTTGGACGATTTGTGCGATCTCTTTAGTGTTCCGTACCATGGGAGGAATGAGCCAGCTTTCAACCCTGGCTTGGGTGCAGATGAACTGGACGTTGCCGTTGACCACCCATCGGATTTCGATTATGCCTGAAGTTGTAGTTGGAGAAAATGTTGTATTCCATCGGTGTTTGTAATATGTGACGTCTTTTATCTTGTGGAATAAATTATATTTCAGTTGTATGTCATTGGTGTTTGGTTATTTTTTTCTTTAAGTTTAGTAATAAAATTTTAAGTACAGCATTCCAATAAATTAGACAACCAATCATTAATTGAATCCTAAACAATCTCGTTTAAATAGGATACATTTGCTAATTCTTTACAATTATTATTTCTAGTAAATGCAATTAAGAAGTATGAGCGCGTGGTTAATTGTAATTGCTCAATTGACTTAAATAATCAATTATAAAAATCTCCTAACACTCACCCTTAACAGTTGAACATGAACCGAAAAGAAACAACAAAAAGAAACAAAAAAGAAACAGTTGAACATTACCAGGTCCAAAAAAATATAAAAAACTGAACCGGTCCATGCTATGGAGGAACCGGTCCCGGTTTTCTACCAACCGGTACCGGCCAGAAGACACCCGGCCACGCCCAATCAATTCACTTTTTGACTACGAAATGCCTTTTAGATGGAATATATTCGTCGAATATTTCCTTTTTCACTTTGCAGACGTCTCAGACGAATATATTCGTCGAATATATTCGAAGCAGAGGGCAGTTATAGCCTTTTCAGACGTATTATTTCATCATTGTGATGAATTGTCAATCAATCTTCCTACTTGAATATTCATTCTTCTGGATTTTTTCTTCTTTCTTCAGATATGTTTTCTTCTTTCTTCTTGTGTTCGTGTATAAAAGAGCTGAAAACGAGATGCATAGTTGCACCGCAACCCATAGCTGCGCCATAACCCATACTTGCTGTATTTTTCTGGAACCATCATCCTAAGGTATACAAGCTTCTTCTTCGCGTGTGTTATCATTTTTTGTTGTTTAAATTGATTTATTGTTATTTTCCTTTTGGACAGGAACATGTCTATTTCTCAACGAGGAAATCGAGGTCGAGGCAGCGGTAAATCTCCCATCTCCAATACTTCCCTGTTTCCGGAAGGCGCAGTGTTTGTTGATAGAGTGCAGTGGTCACCTGAGCTAGTCGAATGTTTCCTGCAGTTAATAATTGTAGAAAAAAATAAGGGTACTTTTTGTGAAAAAGAACTACATAAGACAGCGTACGCAAACATCATATTGGGCTTATCTGAAAAAATGAACATAGTTTTAACAAAACAGCAAATAAAAAACAAATTTGTCTTGATGAAGAGAGAGTTCAAGTTATGGGTCCGGATCAGCACGAAAGAGACTGGTTTGGGGTGGGACGAGGACAAAGATACGTTCACCATGTCGGAATAAGGGTGGTCAAACCTGGCTGTGGTAAATTACTATCTTCGATCTTACATTTTGATATGATTGTTAGCTTGCCAAGTCTAATGTGTTGTGTTTACGAACAGAAAGATCCAGACACAGTGAAGTGGAGGACCAAGGGGTTAATGCACAGAGCCTTGCAGTACGAGGCATTTGCAAATATCACCGAGACAGGAGAGTATTCTTGGACTCCATATGCCAAGGCTTCACCACATGAGCGGTTTGAAGCGAATAGGTATCGTACCCCACCGCGTGAGGAGCGTATTTCTGCTGACTTGGTGGAAACCTCTAGTTCCCCAATTCAGGCTCCTAGTTAATGGGATGGGGGTCGGGGTAGCGGTTCTCAAGACAGTAGGAAACGCAGGCGAAGGCAGGTGGGTAGCTCTTGTCGACATGAGGTAATGACCAACCTGACAGAGGCCTTTCAGGCACAGCAAATCACCCATCACCATGGCAATCTGACTGTCACCCACACACATGATCGTGTTGGGCGCACTGTGGACGATTGCCTCGCTTTGGTCGTTACATACCCGGGTATGGGATACAAGACTGACACCTTCACCGAGTGCGTTGACTTCTTTCAGGAACCACGTAACCGAGACAGTTTCATTGCGGTTGGGAACAACCAAGCACACTACAATTGTCTTATGAAGCGTTTGGAGAGGGCTAGGAAAGAGTCATAAACTTAATTTAGTTAGTTAATTGTGATCGTGTGTGCTAGAAATCTGTTTGTGTTGTAGTTTGTTCTTGTAGTTTGTTGTTGTACTCCATGTTATTTTTTATGTAGCCGGATTTATTTCATAAATAATAATGCGTGCTTTATTGTTTTGTCACTCAATTATATCTCAGATTCGGTAGACGAAGATTTGCCGTACGAGCTGCTAGACACGACCATCGCGTGTGCAGTTCAGTTGGCGCCTTCACCAAATGCGGGGCATGTCATGTTAGTTGCCATGGAGGAATTTTTTACCGACATTAAAGAGCCTTGTAGGACATCAGCCCTAACGGGCCAAATGTGGGTGCATGAGGTTCTAAATGGCCATTGGAAGAGAAGCGTCGAAATCTTTCGCATGAGGACTCATGTGTTCCGGGAGTTGTGTGACTTGCTAACATCTCGGTATGGATTGCGACAGTATCGTCGTGTGTCGATAGAAGAATCAGTGGCGACTTTTTTGTACATGCTTGGTAATAGGGTGAGTAACCGTGACTTACAAGAAATATTTCAGCATTCGGCAGAGACCATACATCGACATTTCTATTCTGTCCTAGACGCTGTCAGTAAGATGGTTGCGGAGTGGACTGCACCAACATTCGACGGTGAGACCCATGTACATGTACGCAACAAACAGATGTACTGGCCTGCGTTCAAGGTAGTCTCCACCTATAAATCTAAAGTAATCGTTTTAATGGTCAAATCTAATCCGTATATTTGTGTTCAGGATTGTATTGGGGCAATGGATGGCACGCACGTGCAGGTTCGTGTGGCGGAAGAGGAAAATATTGACTACATTGGGAGGAAGGGTTATGCAACCCAAAACGTGCTTGCTATATGTGATTTCGACATGTGCTTTAAATACGTTTCGGGGGGTTGGGAAGGGTGTACGAACGACACGCGAATTTTATACAACATTTAAAAAATCCTAACATGGGTTTCCCACTACCACCAACAGGAAAATACTACTTGGTCGACGCTGGATATCCTAACATGCAGGGATTCCTAGCCCCGTATAAGGGTGGGCCTAGGTACCACCTTTCCCATTTTCGCCAAGGAGATGCTCCGCGTAACGCGGAGGAGCAGTTTAACCGGTGTCATGCGTATTTGCGAAGTGTCATTGAGCGCACTTTTGGGGTATGGAAAACTCGTTGGCAGATACTAGAATTAATGCCCGCATTTAGTTATGCAGTTCAGGTAACCATCGTGGGTGTGACCATTGCATTGCACAACTTTGTGAGGCGACACGATCGAAGGGATGCGTGGTTCCAATTTGCTGATAGGTATGGGGCTAGACATCGTCACAGCCAAGAAACCCATGTCAACGTTAATAATGTCGCATCAACGTCCAACTTCCGAGTGTACGACCCTTCCATGATGACCGATGATGCCACAATGCTAGCACTGCGTGACGAGATAACATCTGTAATTGTCAGTACTAACGAATGAATGTTGTCAGTCTCATTATTTTGATGCTACTACATAAATGAAATTATAGCTAAGTAATATTATTATTTTTAAACTAGTGTATGATTTTTTTTTCTAGCGCCAAGTGTCGTTATGAAATTATAGCTAAGTATTATTATTATTATTATTATTATTATTATTATTATTTATCTTAGTGTATGATTTTTTTTCCTAGCGCCAAGTGTCGTTATAAAATTATAGCTAAGTATTATTATTATTTTTAATCTTCGTGTATGATTTTTTTTCTAGCTACAAGCGTCGTTATGAAATTATAGGTAAGTATTATTATTATTTTTAATCTTAGTGTATGATTTTTTTTCTAACTACAAGCGTCATTATGAAATTATAGGTAAGTATTATTATTATTTTTTTATCTTAGTGTATTTTTTTTCTAGCTACAAGTGTCATTTAAGTCAATTAATTATTTAAATACTAAGTAATCCTCACTTACTTATTGCGGCAACCGAAATCTTTAACAATAGTAGTTGTGAATACATAAACAAGAACATTTTATTACAACTACCGAACCGAACATGACAAACTACATCGCGATTAAAAACGTGAAATACGACCCTAAAAATAAAAACGACTACTACACGATTAAGAAACATGGACCACGACACGATTTAAAGAAATAGATGACGACAACGTTACAAAACGCCGCTAATCTGATTTTTCAACATCTGACGAATGCGGAACGGTGGAATCAAAATCAGATGAAAATTGATGAGTTGGTGGTTTGCGACCTGCAAACAAAGCAATTATAGTCTTCTCAATCTTCTTGAAACCGCTCTTCATGTACTTCTTTACTTTTGAGACCTTACGGTCCAATTTATTCACGTTCTCATTGACCTCGACCAATGTCAGCTGGTGCTCCCTCATATTGGTCGATCGTTGCGTGGACATGCTCGCAGGTGGGGTAGGACGAGGGGCGTCTGAGGTACTACGACGTCTCCCAGAAGATGGTCCAGCGCCACCATCACCCTCATCTCGTGCGAAGAGTCCTCGTATCTGAATTACCGCACTGCGATCAATGGGTTTCTCAGTGGGGTCAACAACGTCGTCAAAAGACGGTTGGACACGGAAGTACGACATTATTGTTGTCCAACTAGCACCATACGGAATGCAATGGTTCTTATTACCACTACCTAAACACCTGAACATTACACGCTGCATAATGTAGGGAAGAGACAATTGACGCTCAACGACACAACAATGAATGACGAACCCCAAAAAAGTGTCTACCTCGTCTCCTTTACCTGACCGCGGTAATATAGTTTTGGCCAAGAAATGTTTGAGTAGACGGTACTCGGGCTTGATGTCGGCAGCTTTCAACGCCGTCGGAATTGGATAGGTGTGCACGCAAAACGAGCCATAATAATCCTCCATCGGCACTGCAATATATTTTTGAATGTCCTCCATTTTGGTGAAAAAAATCTTTTCTCCCCCAGTCGATATGTTTAACGCATCGCCCAATACATCTTCAGTTAGATGCATGTACGTGCCCTTAAAGTACGTAGCGAGATAACTGGTATTACCCACATGCACTACCTCCATGTTTGCGAATAGTATTCGAACAAGCATGGGGTACACCCTCGAGTTCAGATCGGCCATTGATTGCCAACCCATGCCCACCAAGAAAGACTTGAGAAACCGATCATACTTATCTTCTAAGTCAATACCCCGGCCTGAGAAAACATTTCTCAACGTGAGGTCGTCGTACCTCACTTTTTGAGAATCAGAAAGAAACGGGGGTGCGCCGGAGATGAGACCTAGAGTAAGATTGTTATGTGGGCGCTCTGCATGGTTTAGAGGTAGGTCGTCGAAATTTTGGCGAGACGCCATTTAACAGTTGGTAGTGAAGAGGAGGTTGAGATGAAGTATGGAAATGAGTTGTGGTGTAAGAGAGGAAGAAGAGTGGGTGAGTATTTGTAGGAGTGTGGTGGAAGGGATGAAGGGTTGGTGGGAGGTTGGTTTAATTTCCGTGTGAAGAAGTCACGGGTGGGAAGGTGTGATTTTCTGGTATGGTGTGAAGTCACGGGTGGGAAAAGAGCTGATTTTTTTGGCGCTAATTAGGAGGTGGGGAATCTTCGCGGATTTCGTGCGGTCAACTCACCAATCGGGCAACGACACGTGGACGGCCAGAATACTTTTTGACCGACAATAATACACCCGGTCTCGACTACAGGGTGACCCGGTACCGGGTTTGATGTAGCCGGTCCTGGTTTCTTTCAAACCGGTACCGGTTTACTCCAATACCGCGGAAAATTTTCCCGCAAAATCCACATTTACCCGCCAGATTATTCATAATTAATCTAGCCATTAATTAATCCTTCCCACACCAGGCCAATATAATATGATGAGCATAATTTCGGTCAAGTTTATGTACCTATATAATTTATCTTTATTAACTTTTTATAATATTATCATAAACGCTGTACATCATTATAAAATAAATTTAATAGTCAGATAATAAGATCGAGTAATCTTAAATCTTATGAGAATTGTTTAACTTAAAACTAAGCAAGTTAATTACGAGGAGATTAACATGGAATAATTAGTGAGAGATATTTTTCGAAAATCTATAATTTCATTTACATATATGTAGATGCACAAATGCATACGATATATGTCTTTAAGAATATCATTTCTTATAATTTGATTCGCATCAATATTTAATTTAAATATAGTATCATTGTTTTTCTTCTTAAAGTTTAAAACTACATAATATACATCAACTAAATATTCGTTGAAGAATAATTACTTTTAAATAATAATAAGAATTACTATTGAAAATAATGTACTTATATAATTTTTTAAATTATTATGCTATTTTCATATACATTTATTTCTAAGATTTAAACCATATTAATATTCATGTCATAAAAACAAATTTATCTTATTACATAGAATCACAATTTTTTTTATTAAAGTTTGAAATATATAATATACATCAACTAAAGATTCTCTGAAGAATAATTCTTTTTAAATTATAATAAGAATTACTATTGAAGATCATGTACTTATATAATTTTTAATTATTATGCTATTATCATATACGTTTGGTGCTAATATTTAAAACATATTAATACTCAGGTCATAAAAACTAATTTATCTTATTACATAGAATCACATTATCATTTTAATATTCAGGAAAAAATTGTTATGCGAAAAGATCATAAATGTGCTTTATGCTTTTAAATAATTTTTTAATTTATTATACCAATATATATATATATATTACACTAATATGTAGAATATATTTATATTTAAGGCATGAACATCGAATATTAATTTACTATTATGATATTAAAATGAGTATTAATTGATTAGGAGTTACAAACTAAAACTGTAAACTTATAATCATAATGACAAAGCAATAGATGAGTAAATGTCCATTACTCATTGGTTGATTAGAAGAAAATCGAAAGGTAAGATTATAAATGTCATACTCATAATGCTTAAATAAAGACAAATAGCAAAACGTGGTTTCACCTCGGGATTTTTCGGTTTTTATATTATATATATAAGATATAGATAATCTTTCTTCGGCATCACTTGCCTTGTCTCCTCTCCTACATTCCTATGGCCGCCAAAGTTACATTCCATGTTGTTATTGGTCCTACTAGTTCATTTATGGCATGTTTGGTTTTCTAGTATTAGTGGTATAACTAGTATTGGACTAATTATAGTACTGTGATTATTAATATTTTATTTGGTTTATTTCGGATTAAATTTAATAATGGTATTAAATAGTAAAAAATATTGATTTAATACCCTATTTTAATACCCTCCCTCAGGAGAGTATTAACAGTATTGGACTATTCATATCAATTGGTATTGAACATTAATTAAACCAACACATATGCATAATACTTTGACGATACTTAACTAAACACAGTATTAAATATAACACAGCTAATACAGTCCAATCCTATCTGACCTAGCCCAGTCTAGTACAGTCCAATCCAGTTAGTCCGAAAAACCAAACGTGACCTTAGATTCTAGATTATCCCTCCACATGTCTAACTTGCCGTTTAGCCCACACCTTGTTTCATCAATCAATGCACTATATTATCTGGGAATATCAAGCACAATGGTATCATTTTTGAGTACTTGTAGTAACCTCATTCATTACCAAAGTGATGATGTAGGGACTCAACTCCGGACCTTTCTTTAAGACCTATAGTTATGGTGAAATTCTCGTATTTCTCCCCGAACTATCCTTACACTAGTAAATGTCCCCTCATACATGTCCATAGTCACCTCAATATATTAAATAGGTATACCGTTTTCTCCAAAAATAGGCATACCGTTTTCTCCAAAACATCCCACATTAACTCTCTAGGCACTCCATCATATACATTTTTGAAGTCCGTGACCCTAAATGAAGATCTTTCCTATTTTCTCTATATTTCTACATTAAGAGTCTGTTAGAATATGGCCTCCATAGCGATCTCCCTGGCATAAAAATCAGTTTGATTATAAGTAACTATTTTCTTACCTGGTAATCTCCACTCGGTAACACTCCAAAAACTTCATTGTCAGACTAATTTTGAGAAACTTTCAATATCTCCCTTATTCTTATATAAGGGAACCAATGTACTTTAAGCCAAAAATTTGATTCAGAACATTTAATCACGACTTCTTCCGTAACACCTCTTTCTCTACATTTTAATTTTTGTCACTATTAACTGGATCACTTTGACCCGGTGTTTTGGATAGCAAAACGATCTAACTTTTTGATAATTTTTTATGGTGTTGTAGAGTAAAGGTTGTTCTATAACACGGTGAAAATATTGTAATCCAAATCACCCGGTCTAAGTGACACAGATACTTGTCAAAAAGTCACAGCGTAGAAAAAGAGGCGATACGAAGTAATAATTAACAGTATTTCACTCCGCATGCGTACACCTGAATTCGCCAAAGGAATGTTAAGATAACAAAGAGAAGTGTCTTATCACAGAAACCAGATGTTGAAGAGCACTAATATGAATCATTTTAAAAATGCAAGACACTGCAACGCATATGTGATCTAGGTAACACGATCAGAATATTAACACTATTGCTAATAAAGATAAGATGTCCCTTGCACCATTCTTACCAATATGTGATACAAGAATAGAAGCTAAAACGTGAAGCGACTTCAACCTTCTTTTCCTTTTTCGCCTACTTGTCTTCACGACTTTTTTAGTTTGGTCCACCCCTTCGAGTAGTTCTTCTTCATCACTGAAACCATTGCTATGCCCTAACAATCCAGGCCTCTTATCGTAGTAATAACGTGTTAGGGTTTACTTAACGTGATAGTTGTTCGAGACACTATCAAGTCTCCACACACGGGTTTTTAACCCACACACACTAAAACACTTTTAATTTCTTCTTTGATTGCTTGATAATAAAATGAAACTACAACTATTTGAATAGAAAAGCAACTAAACCCTAATTAGAAGATGACCTAACGGGCTCGGCCCGATCTACTAAATAAACAACTAATTAAACTAATTAAATAAATAAACTGACAAAATAACATAAATAAATAATATTAAATGATATGATACGGTTAACCGTATCATAATGGGATTGCACACATGTAGCTGCTCCACTGGCAATTACAGCTTCAGCAGCAAGTATCATGATTTTCCTGTGAGGTGTAAAAGGGTTGTGGTAAAAACTGACAAGAATAAAAATGTATACTGGCATACAGGATCGTATTGCTGCAATTCGGCAAAACAAGTAAATTATGCAAGAAAAATGCACTAAGATAGTTTTCAATTATAGGTGTGGCATGTAACTAAAATCCGGCAAACAAAATGTTACTATTTCATACTGTAAATCGGAAGATTAAAGGGCTTACCACTCACAATAGACTAGATAAGTTAGGTCGTATAAATCACAACCTCCATTTTATGGGAGGACTTCTGAGAGATTGATCTCAAGAACGAAATGAGATAGTAACAGCCCAACTCCTTCTCTTTTTTATTGTAAGTGAGCATGTATGTATCATTTAGAAATTAACCACACAAGTAGTACACAACCTTCTTTCTTGGACCCGGTTAGTAACATCTAGACCAAGGGTCGATGTTACTCATCAGGTGGTTTCAGACATAGTACACGCATAAGTCACGATCCTCTAAACATATGTTTGTGTGCCATTTTGATATATTGGGTGAGTTTGGTATGACCTATTTGTAGCTTAATTCGACTTATAAATTTATGTTAAAGAAGTCTCACAAAAAAAGCAGAAGAAAGAAGACAGTGTGCTGAAAAAATCTAAGAAAAGTTTCAAAAATCCCGCTCTTTCTACACTCATCTTTCACACTATGGACTTGTAAGTCCAAATCCAAAATTCCAGCTTATATATCCATACCAAGCACAACTTATAAGCTAACTTCAACTTATAATCCAAGCACAACTTATAATCAAGCTTATAAGTCCATATCAAACACAACTTATAATCCAAAAGTGACTTATAAGCTGTATGAGTCATACCAAACTCACCCATTGGATCAACATGGCACTCAAACATGAGGAATCAGACAAGAAAGTAGTGGTTGACCTGCAGTACTCAAAATTGCAGTTGCATCCTGGAGCCGGTTAAGCATATTGGCCCCAACTCATACAGTATGAAACAAGGTTACCAGGATCGCGAAACGCTGTAGTTCGCGGAACGGGATCGGAAACGCGATCCGTGGTCTTCTAAGAATGGGGTTCGCCAGTGGTAAGCTTCTTGGGAGCGAATTGGAACAGGATTAGCTTGTCTTGTGTGAAGAATGTTTTTTGGGAACATTTTGCTAAATACATACTCGTATTACCATTGCCTAGTAGTAGTACTATTGATTTATTATCAGGGAAATTTTTGTAGGGAATTCCTTCATACATAAGAAAATATAGGGGTATGATTGTGAATTAGTTGATGAAATAATAGGTCAAAGAGTAAATGATATTAAAATACTTAGGTCTATGTGTGAAAACTTGGGATCGCCAGAAACAGCAATCTGGATCGCGAATGATCCCGAATTCGGATTGCGCGATCTAGGTCGCAAATCGCACACTGTTTGAGCGATTTCAGGTAACTCTGGTATGAAATACTACTTTTTCCAATATTATGAGTTCATGTATTAAAATAGAATGGAATGACATAAGATGATTGATACATGACACACATATATATATATATATATTTTAAATCCAATAGTATACAGAAAAAATAAATAGAATATGGGTACCTCCTGGAAGCCAAAAGACCCCGGCCATGTTCGGTGAAATGCAATAACTGAAGAGAGGGCATGCCTGATGATGAAGCTTTGCCAGCAAACAATTATCTCGGAGTCTGTTTCGAATGAAAGGGGATAAGGAAAAAAAAGGTTAAAAAACACAAAAGTTGCAATCCTTTTTTGTGTGGTGAAGACAACCCCATCATTTGTCTCTACAGTTGCATTAAATATATAGCTTGTTTTGTATGGTTTTTATGTTTTACTCCCTCCGTTTCGTCAGATTCTTCAAAATTTTCTTTTTGGGTGTTTCGCCAGATTCTTCAAAATTTCCAAATATGAAAACTTTGAAACGGGTAAAATACAACTATACCCCTTCTAAAAAAAACCCAAACCTGATTTTAAATTGGGCTTAACTAATCAGGTTTAGTACTAAACCTGATAATCAAGCCCAAAGTGTATTTTGGGCTGGCTAATGAAACACAGCAACCCAACTGTCCCAACAACCAACTCAACCCAAAATTAACTCATCAAACCCTATCTCTCTCCACTTACCCCCTGTTCTTCCCCAATTCGTTTCATCTCCGTCTCTGTCTCTCTCAATCTCCTTCCGTCTCTCTCTCTTTCTCTCCGCCTCCATCGCTAGGGTTTCTAGTGTTCTTGAAAAACCCCAGCAATTAACCCACTCCACCGCCAGATCTGATATTGGTACCGTGATTCCTAACACCGATTGAACTGAAATCGATGAATTGTGCGGTGGAACCAGAGGTTATGGACCTTGACGAGTCCGATCTCACATGGTTTGATGATGCATGTGGGAAGCCGATGTCTTTCGATGAAGATCGATATCGTCTTTTCCGATTCATGGCTATTCTGGTTCCGGCCATGCTTCGCACGCCGCCGGAGAATCCAACCTTCGCCGCCTTGGTGGATGAGCCGGAAAATCTAATCCTCGCCGACTCGGAGGATGAGCCGGAGATTCTCATCGTCCCCGACTCGGAGGATGACGTACCTGACACCGAAGAAGATGAACCGTACCGCCGCCAATCAAGGGGGAACTGAAAAGAAACCCTAAATCTATTTTGTGAGAAATCTGAAATCTCTCTCTCTCTCTCTCTCTCTCTCTCTCTGTCTGTTTAGATCTGTAAGAAACCCTAACTCTCTCTCTATTTCGATCTGTTTTGTGATCTGTTATTCATGTACAACATGATGGTATGTGATCTGTTGTGGTACTATAACATGTTATGGTGATGTGATGACTTCATATATCTGGTTGTGATCTGTTGTTCATGTGCTCCCTCTGTTTCACTAGATACTTCAAAAAATTTTTGTGCACAAGGATGAGATTACTTCATCTATCTGGTTGTGATCTGTTGTTCATGTGCTCCATTTGTCTCTGTCTATTGTGATCTTATTACATTGGTTAGTCATGAAGTGGCTACCTGATTGTGATCTTATTACATTGGTTTATCTGCATTAAGAATGGCACCATTGTGATCTAAGTACCTGTTTGTGATCAAGTTACATTGCCTATCTGGTTGTGCACCTGTTTTGATGCATCATCACTCAATGAGGAAATCTCCTAGAGTGTTGATGCAAAGATCATATCTAAACAGGTTCCACCCCTTGTCATGCAGTGTTAGCAAATGGTTGATTTACACAACCACCTACCTGCATTCCCTAGGATGAAGATTCAAACATCTTCTGAGGGTATGAGAAGCAATTGAGAGGTAGTAATGCTTCTCTTGCTTCTTGGTTGTAGATGAGAGGTAGCAATTGAGAGGCACTAAGTAATGTTTCTCTTGCTTCCATGAGAATGTTAACAATTGAGAGGTAGTAATGCTTCTCTTGTTAATACAATCAAACACACTACAACCACAAGTCTATGATGATACTACAATCTGAGACTTGATCAAAATATACACATCTAATTACACATTCTGTAATTAGATGAGTGTCTCTACAAGAGACCAAAATGTACACATCTAATTACACATTTTGTAATTAGATGAGTGTCTCTACAAGAGACCAAAATGTACAAAAGATGCAATGTACTTGAAGCTAGTTGGCATAACCAAATGCCTCCATTAGGATTGGATTGTCTATCTGCACTCCCTTCTCTAGCAGATACTCAATGCAATCCTTGACTAGTTCTTTGTCAACCTCCAAATCCCTTGGAAGGATGCCTAATGCTCTGAGTCTTGCCTTCCCCATATGTGGTTGTCTGTACTTGTTGTTTCCTCTAACCTTCATTACCTCAACCATTGTCATTTGACATGTTAAAAATACATCATCTAATTTCTGATGATCAAGTGCTTCAAAGGCCATTTGCACTGCTTGGTTTAGTTCCTCAATGTCATCTGTTTGCATCTCTTGCCGCAAGCTTTGAATGGAACAAAAGAAACCAAGATCATTTACATTTAGATCTGGACTTCTTGCTGGCTGATTGACAATGGTTATGTTAAAACCATCACTTTGACAAGCCAATAATAATTCCATATCATCATTACTAATGTGACATGGTGCATTGTCCTGTTGAATGACTATATTCTTGGGCAAGTTTGTAGGCCAATACCTCTTGATTGCAGGAATAATTTGCGACAGCATCATGTCCCTCATCACATTTCTGTTAATTGAGGCTATTGGCCTTTGCTCAATTGTGCCTCTTGGTCTGTTTGATGAACTTCGTTGTGCTATATGGTCCTCCACAAAGGGCCCTATACCTAATTTGCCATCAAATAATACCTCCCCATTTTCGCCATAAAGAGGTCTCATAACTGCACACATAAACATGAGTTTTGGAATGAAAGCTTTGTTGATGCAAGTCCTGTGTGGTGTCTCTTCATCTGGTAGCACAATGTATCTCTCAGTTTTGGATTCAGTTTGAAACCATTTCTCATCTATGATGCAAGAGTAATCCATTGTTTTAAACACAATTCTCCCATCTGGATGTACTGTGATCTGTTGAACACACCATTTCAATCTTGCTATTTTGTGTTCTTCTGTCAGTTTTGGCTTAACTGCACTTGTAGATGATCTCAATTCTCCTTCATTCTTCTTTCTCCAAACCATGCTTGGGGTAAGACCAGAGTGTGCTGCAATTAAATGGCCATGTTATATGAGTGGTGTTGAGTAAATGATGCATTACATGGACAACATTATAATGTGATTCAGTGGTTATGTGGTAGCATGTGTTCATGATAAATAGGTGATGAATAACATGAAGTTAGTGTTCTTGGTGCAAACAGTCATAACATGAAATGTGCATGTCATTCATAATATACTTCAAATTTGTGAAGGCACTAAGTGATGAACAATGTTCTGATAGTGCACATAATCTTTTGAGTTATTGTTGCAATGATATGCACACACTACTGTTATTCTCATTGTCTAGTTATGGCACCTTGTTACATCTATTTCCATGATTCTGATATTTAAACGATTGAATACATGAATTGATATATTTCTGGTTCATTGTCATTACAGCATTATAATGTGTTCATGTATTTCATGTATTTCATGATAAATAGGTGATGAATAACATGAAGTTAGTGTTCTTGGTGCAAACAATCATGATGAATAACATGAAATGTGCAGGTCATTCATAATATACTTCAAATTTGTGAAGGCACTAAGTGATGAACAATGTTCTGATAGTGCACATAATCTTTTGAGTTATTGTTGCAATGATATGCACACACTACTGTAACTCTCATTGTCTAGTTATGGCACCTTGTTACATCTATTTCCATGATTCTGATATTTAAACGATTGAATACATGAATTGCATATGAGAATGAGTACCTGCAAGTGTTCTAATTGTCCTCCTATGTTTCAACTCCATGTCCCTGATGAACTGGATATCAATCTGAATCTTTGGCTTCTTATTTCCAAAATACTTTGGCTTCATGGGAGCACCATCTTTGTCACATGACTTGAGCTTTTCCCAAATAGTGTAGCATGTCTTTAAACTTACACCCCACTTTGATGCAGCTTGCTCAATTGCACCCTTATTAAGCCTCATCATTGTGGTGTTTAAGTGTTGTGTTTTAGAGCTATTTTGAAGCAAGAAACACTTTATACATTCCTTCTCTTCTTCATTCAATCTTCTTTTACTCATTTCTTATATTTTGTTTTTTTTTTCAGGTACAATTCTGCACATCAAACACACAAGAAAAAGACATGGAGATGAAGAAACAAGAGATGCAGAGACAAAATGAAGAATGGAGGTGGAGAGATGTGAGACTGCATCACCTTCTGGGTACTTCAACAATGAAGATGAGAGCTGATGAACAATGATGTGAGACTGCCTTATTCTGCTCCTCCTTCTTCTCTGTTTTCTGGAATGTTAAGTGCTGGGTCTTCTACCAAGAACCCAGTTTTAGGCTTTCATTTTGTGGTGAATGAAAAGTGTAATAGGACTCTTAAATAGGCAGGTTGCAAACTGTGAATTTATTTGGAGGGAATGTAATTTTTGGAGGGAGTAATTTCAAGTTTAAGAGCAAGTTTAATTTGGGAGGGAAATGGTGTCAAAACAGGACACCTGGATTCCACCCACTGCTCTTTGTGTGTGCACAGGGGTAGAAAGGACATTTCAGTGCCTTTCTTAATCCTTGTGCACAAAAAGTTTTTGAAGTATCTAGTGAAACGGAGGGAGTATTTCATTGGAATACAATCCTAGAACAAGATCAGTATGCAAGAAAATTACTAAATCCCCCCATCCCACCAAAAAAAAAAGAAAAATTAAGACTTTCCATAACAGCAGCAACCCATCACCATCAGAAAGTTTTCTTCTTCCACCAAATAAATCACTCTACAGAAATGGAATGGAGCTTGTTTGTAATAAGAAAACAAAAAGTGTGCTTTGTGGACCTGATAGTTGCGAAACAAAATCACGCCTCCTGTATCAGTTGAACTTGAGAAGGTGGGTTGTAAACAGAACCATCCACGAACAGCGCAAGAGCTTCACATTGCCAAGACCCAGTTGGCGATTGAGCTCGCGGAGGGATGAAAAGGGCAAATCGCATGTCCCAACCTTCAAGAATCGTGGCACGACCGTTCTCTAATAAAAATGAGTGACGGAGTGCACACATACCTCCTAGTACACACTTGCTCCGTTTCTTCACTTTTTCTACGCTTTGAGTTTTTGACTCGTATCTGGGTCACTTTGACCAGGTAATTTGGATTGCAAAAAGATACAATGTTTTGATTCCCTAATTTTAAGTCTTAATTATTTTGAAAATTAATAGTATAACTCATAAGACTCAAGATACATGTACATATATGCGCATACATATATATAGCTATTTCAACTTAAACTTTTAAAGTTTTATAACAAATACTTGTAAATCTTTATACTAATATATATTTATAATCAATTAAATATTATTCTTTACACTATTAATCTTTATAAAAATATTTATAATAAACAATATAGTAAGAAATTATTTAATAATAAATCATTACTATAACTTCTAATATTTTGGATGACAATTTATTCGCGGTATTTTTTATGGAAGAAGTTTTATTCGGAAGTATTATACGTTAAAACGTTAAATACGAGTATTAAACTTTTTTGGTCAAAAATTCGAGTATTTTTCATTAGGTCCAGCAATAGTACGAAATACGGAAGTATTTTTCATTTATACGTACGGACGGGTATTAAACGGAAAAATTCAGAGTATTTACTAACTAAGGTCAAAATATTAGTAGATCGTTTTGCTATCCAAATCACCGGTTAAAAGTGACCACGTGAATAGTGAAAAAAGTCAGAACGTTGAGAAAGAGAAGAAACGGAGGAAGTACAATTTGTTAATGGATAAAAGATCTTTCACCCCTCAGTTTTGATGCACATACATATTTACCCTTTCTTGTTTAGAAATGATACTTTCACCCCTTTTGTGTTCAAAACATCATGACACTTACACCGCTTGACCGTGTCAGATCACTTTAAGAGAGCGGGTTTGTCCCCAAAACTACTATATTGACAGAGAATTGTCTCCATCCTAACGATGTCACAGTCGGGAAGTGTAAAATATTTTGAAATTTGATATACAAAAATGGTAAAAGTGTCATTTCTCAAACTAGAAGGGGTGAAAGTATAATTGCATCAAAGCAGAGGGGGTGAAAAAATCTTTTACCCTTTGCTAATTAGTTTTTTTTTTTTTTTTTTTTTTTTTTTTTTTTCTCTTTTTGTGGTGGGCGTGTGTAGCTAGCTCTGTTATGGTAAAAGGCATTCTCAACCCTTGGAGTGTCAATAAAGGACACTTTTAACCCCTTATGTTTCTGAAGAACACTTACACCCCCTCATGGAGGGGTGAGCATGGACCGGGTTGGAACGGTTTTGCCGAGTATTTCTACCCGACCCAATATGTACGGGTTGGAGAATGTTTAACCCAAACCTACCCAATGATTTGTGATACCCAAACCAATCATAACATATCAACTCGGTTCGGTTGGGACCGGTTAAACGGGTTGAAACATCTTTAATTTTCACTTGAAAGATGAATTTATTTGGTTGAATATCTTTATAATATATGTTTGCATAAAATTTGAAGTTAGAAATACAAAGTAATTTTCTATGAAAGAGAACCAAAGTAATTTGAAGGTTGTGCTCGTGTTAATGCGCGAGTTAATTTAAAATATCCTTATCCTCCAAGCTAAGTATTTTGCAACGGACCATTTTCTTGATGCACAGTTGGGCCATAATCCTTCATTTGCGTGGAGAAGTATCATGGAAGGGAGGAAACTGCTCAAAGAAGGCCTTAGGTGGAAAGTGGGGGATGGAAAGTCGATTCGGCTACATGATAGATGGATCCCTCAACGAGCTTCTTTCAGTTTGATCACAAAAACCCCTGAAACCGCACAAGTAAAGGTCAGTGACCTTCTGAAACAAGGACGTAATGAATGGGACGAAGGTAAAGTAAAACGATGCTTGAAACAATGGGATGCAATAGATGTATTGGACATACAACTCCCAGAGAAGAGAAGGAGAGATAGACTGATATGGCATCATGAGGAGGATGGAATCTATAGAGTGAAATCAGGTTATAAGCTGGAAATGCATAACAAACTCACCATGAGAGAAGGCCCATCCGAGCTGAAACCAAACCCCATTGCCAAGATCTGGAAGCTTAAGATCCCTTCAAAAATTAAGCACTTTGTGTGGCGAGGCAGTACTGACAGTATAGCAACTACAAAGAACCTGAAGAAAAGGGGTATAAATATCAGAAGGCCGTGTCCTTTTTGCAATAAACATGAGGATTCGAGTAGTCATTTGTTCCAGAGATGCAAGGAGGTGAAAAAGGTCTGGGGGGAGATCCTTGATGAAGAATTTAGCAAGAATTTGGAAGCTTTCAAATTTAGTACCTGGGTTAGTGATCAATTCGAGGATAGAGACTCCAACCACCAAGCTCTGTTCTGCTTGACACTCTGGGCGATCTGGAATGACCGCAACAAAGCCATCCACCAAGGAAGGAGACCAGACCTAAAGAATATGTCTCAAGAAGTCAAATCGAGATTTGAAGAGCTGGAAGAAGTTCACAAGAGGGATAGAAGGACCATACCTGCGACGGAGCTCACAACAGTGGAAAGATGGAAACCACCACTGGGCTTTATGAAGATCAATTATGATGGTTCTTGGAACCCAATCACCAAGGCAGCAAGGGCAGGCATCGTTGTAAGAGATGACGAAGGCAAATTTGTAACTGCAGGATCGCGAGATCTAAACAGGTGTGAATCGGAGGCGGAAATGCAAGCGGCAAGCTTCGGAATCGAGACAGCCAGATCTAAAGGACTGATGCGTGTGATTTTAGAAGGTGATTCCACCACAGTGACGAAGGAGATTCAGAGAGCCATCAATGGCGAGAAATGGGAAGACTATTCAAATGCATGCGAGATTTTGGAGACAATGAGGGAGACGCTTCGAGAACTGACAGAAGTTAAAGCTCGCTCGGTCCCGAGAGCTGTTAACCATGCGGCCGACCACGTGGCGAAGCTCGCACACGACACGATGACCCTATCACTTTGGAAAGATAAACCCGAGTGACTGATACATTTACTTGATTTTGACTGTCATGTTCCCGTTCCTTAGGGTGTGTTTGGCTTAATGAAGTTATTTTCCTCAAAAAAAAATTAAAATATCCTTCATGACATAATAAGGTAAAACTTGATCCTGATGTTCATTCCTTTAGCTCTGCTCGTGATTATGTATATAGCCCAAAAATATTTTTCTCGTCTCACCTTTTTTCATAAATGTGTCTTACAGCAGTCAATATTTCTTTGAATGAACTCCATCTCGAGATTAGCTTACCAACTTGAAACCAGTCATTCCAAATAGTGGGATACTTGGAATATTTTGCACTCGTGATCTTTAACATATCATTAAAATTGTAATCTTGCAAAATATGTATCTTATCATTAAGCTTTAACTTGTTAACAAAATCAACCAAATAACGGGCATAGTAAATATAAACAATCTACTCAAAGAAGAATAACTTTATCATAAACAAATTCTAAATATTTGTTCTTGTCAGCCACAATATTTTCTTTATTTTCTTCTTCGATTTGGCTCTCCTTCTTCTCCTCTTCCTTCAGTTCCATATTTAGTTCTCTACAATCAGATTTAGCTTTATGCTTTCTTGATTAATGATCCCTTTTACAAGATTGACAGGTAGATAAAACGCACCGTAGAGTTAATCATAAACATTGTTGAATATGTAAGCATGATCTCAAAAGCAACAAGTGACAATCATATCACATACACAACAAATAACTCGACATTGTAATTCCTTATTATACTCATGCTCCATTTTGACATTCATTGGTACATGGTGATTCATGATCTTTAGTTGATAAATTAAAATACTCTACGAAATGAGTACTCACAAATTGGAGAATCCAATCAATGCATCATCTATGGCCAAAATACAAACAGTATTGCTGATGGAACACTCGGTATGCAATATGTGAACTCCGCGCTTGAATATCCGAGGACATGGCACAACACGCTCAACAAGACTGCAACCCTCGTGCATGATTCTTGCTGACAAGGGACTCCCTAGTTGCAAATTCACCACCTAGGTTACCCACTCTACGGTCATTGCCAACATGGGTTTCATCTTCACCTTGCAAAGTAGTAATTAAGTGTAGCCAACCCATGCTCTGATACCACTCGACGCAACAGAAAAACGTAGAAGAAATGAACTTCAACAATCCCAAAAAGATAAAGAATTCTCAACATGAGAAATTCATAACTTATTGAATGATGATGAAAAGATGAGTTACTCGAAAAATTACAATGCTTAAATAGAGTAGATACAATAAACATATGAAACTACCAAACTCAAAGAATATGTGTGATCACGAAAAATCTCCAATTTACGAAATTTAATTTGGAGCTTCCTACTAAAAGTTATTAAATAAATAAGTATTTCTTAAAGTAGTTTAATCGCTGACTTGAAATTGGAGATGGTCGAACTTGGTCAAACAAGGCAGTGCTCATGCTTAGCACGAGTTATATTTAACCTATCGATTCAAACGAGAATAAGGTTTAACTCGATCTCGATATTCATTCCTTCAATTCTTCCCCACAATCTGCATTTCCTTCGAAACTGCTTTTTCGTTTCACCATTCTTTTCCATAAATATTGTCCTACATCAAAAACCACCATATACCATTGACTAACTATATTACGCTACCATATGGCACCAGGCACTCTCCACTAACAACACCGAAATAATGATCAATTTCATACACAAGATGAAGATAAGAATAAGAACAAGATGAATATCAAATTTTAAGTTTAAATATATTAATTTATCATTTTTACCATTCTATCACTATTTAAGTCCTAAGAACATTTCATTATTATCATATATGTTGCAAATTCTGCAACTTGCCATTACTAAGCCACATTATCTCATATCTCTTTCACACAAGAATATCTCAAAGTTCAGACACATTCAATCAAAATATGAAGCACAATGAGCTGGACAAAACCATAAAAAGTCTTTATTGTCTCTGGTACCGGCCTATACGTCAAGAAACTGTTGGATGTATCATTTGTGACTGTTATATAAAACCAGCATCAAATTAACAAACTCATACCAATTCAAACAAACCATTATCACAACTCCAGATACCCACAATCACCACCTCAAACATAATCGACCGAGAGATAACAACAAATTGTGCAGTGAATCGGACCCCATGCTAAACTCTAAGTTCAAAATTTATTCCTGATTGCTCCAGAAAATGAACTTACTAAATCCCAGGACATGATTTCCCATACACCCAAGACACCACCTAAGCTATTAGCTCCAGCAATGTTACAAATTTTAGTCGATGCAACACAAAGCCGACTAGAAACCTGATTAGACATGGGATTGCTTCACCAAAGAAATCAATTAAAGCATCAATAGGGCTAGGCTGAGTTGATCCATGAGTGCAATGATAACCAAATAAACCTCCTGAATTTTAACAACCCGTATTTCCAACACATGGAAATTACGGAATTTCCACCCCGCACCTAAGATCGCTCTCGAAATGCAAGGAGAGCTGGTAACCAGAAAATTGAAACTTTCAAACTCGCTCTATTAAAATAATGATAATTAACTACTATACAATACTTATCAACTTTGCAAGTCTACGTGATCGATCGTCCGAAGGCCAATGTCTAACTAGCAAATTGTCAATGAGATCTCTTGAGCATAACAAGCGTGTTTGTAATAACCTCATACTTTTAATAGCACAAATGTCATTATAGGGACTTTTATGTAAATACTTTTCTGGTATTGTTCTTTATATACAGAAATAATACTACGAGTCCAGGGAGAGGACTTTTCACAATCTAACATGGTATCAGAGCTAGGGTTCTAGCTCCCTCCTCTTCTTCTCCTATCCGGCCTCACGCCTCCGCAGCTGATCCGGCAATCGTAAACGCCGTTCAGCACCTCCCTCAACCTCTCCAATTTTAGGGTTTTGCTCATCCCTGTGGTATTTGTAGTTTCCGTCGGATTTCTCTCGAATTCACCGTCTTCTGGTCGTCGGCTGATCTAACCACCAACGCCATTGAACTCGGAATCCATAAACGAACCGACCCTGAAAATTTCACGGCAAACGGCCGCCGGACGCGCCGTCACGCGCCGCTCGAAGATCCTGCACCGCTGCCCGCTCGTTTCGACGCTCCCCCACTCGCCTAAGCCGGCTACGCGCGTGCGGCTCAGTTCTGAGCCGAATTCTCTTCCGTCGGCTTCCGCACAGCCTCTCGGCTCGCACACCGGCTCGCGGCTTCCGCGTGAGCCGCCAGCTCGTCCCCCAGCACGCGGCTTCCTGGTCAGCCGCTATCCTCCACGCGGCTCGGCATATTAGCCGACTCCTGTACTCGGCTTCCTTGCTGCTCCAAGCCGCCCCACTGCTTGTCCTATTTGCTTCTTTGAATTTCAAGCCTTGATCACTGTTTTGGCTCATTTTTGCTCCAGTTTTGGACCGGTCAAACTGCTTCTTAAGGTTTTTCAGCGTTCTGAAGTCATTTTTGGACTCTGTTTTGCGAGTTTCAGCCTCTTTAGTGTACTTCTAGTACTCCATGGCCTACTCAACTACATCGAATCAGGGAGGCATATGGGTTTGGCGTCCTGCATCGCAGCACACTCCACCGTCTCCTGCACCGAGTCTACTTCCGCCAAGCTCTAGCCAATGTCAACATGCTCTTGCGGCAACACCGGGTACCACATTGCAAGGCACAAATTTGGACAACACTTGGTATATGGATTCGGGGGCCTCCTCACATCTTACATCTCAGTCGGGTATGCTATCTTCTGTCTCCTCAGATTGTCCTACTTCTCATATGTTTGTTGGAAATGGTATGACTATTCCGGTTTGTGGTTCCGGTCAGCAGACTCTCAGTACCCATAATCGACCTCTTCACCTCAATAAGGTTCTTTTCACCCCTCACATTATTAAAAATCTTGTTTCCGTTCGTCAATTCACTGTTGATAATAATGTCTCCGTTGAATTTGACCCCAAGGGATTCTCTGTCAAAGACCTTCGTACGGGGGAAATATTGTTGAGAAGCAATAGTACTGGGGATCTTTATCCGCTTCACTCCTCCACTCCACCAACTTCCCAACCGCAATCTCTTGCTGTTCTCCCGGCACCTGTGTGGCACAACCGTCTTGGCCATCCTGGAAGCCAAGTCTTAGACTACCTACTAACTCATAGCCATATCTCTTCTACTAAATCTCAGAACACCACTTTATGCCATGCTTGTCAGACTGGTAAACATGTTCGACTACCTTTTTCCCCTTCTTTATCTTCTACCGCTGCACCATTTGACCTTATTCATAGTGATTTGTGGACTTCTCCCGTTCTTAGTAAATCAAAGTACAAATACTACCTATTATTGCTTGATGATTTCTCTCATTTCCTATGGATTTATCCCTTGAAACAAAAATCTGATGCTTTTATCAAATTTAAGCAATTCGGTAATTTTGTTCGTACTCAGTTTCATACACAAATCAAGACATTCCAATGTGACCTAGGGGGTGAATTCGATAATGGCCCTTTCCATGACTATGCCGCTCAAAATGGTCTTATCTTTCGTTTCGCGTGCCCCCAAACCTCCCCTCAAAATGGTAAGGCCGAACGCATGATTCGTCGTATCAACGACATCTCTCGCACCCTTCTTGCTCAGGCCTCCCTCCCCCCTTCCTTCTGGGTTGAGTCTCTGTCTACAGCAGTCTACTTGCACAACATTCTTCCCACTACTGCCCTTCAGAACAACATTCCAACTGTTGTTCTCTATCAGCGCATACCCACCTATGATCATCTTCGCACTTTTGGGTGTTTGTGCTACCCAAACCTTTCTGCCACAACTCCCCATAAGCTTGCTCCCCGCTCCGCTCGTTGTGTCTTTCTCGGATACCCTCCGAATTTTAGAGGCTATCGCTGCCTTGACCTCTCCACCGGTCAAGTTCACATCTCTCGTCATGTAACATTCGATGAGTCTGTCTTCCCCTTCTCTACACCTGGCTCAGCCTCCCTTCCCGTGCACCGGTCTCCTGACCCGGACGACAGTCTTCCTCCCGCTGCTTTTATCCGACAGTGCCATACTCCCTCTACTCCTCCCGCACACGTCCAGTTAGGATCACCTGTGCCTACCCCTGGCCCTTCGGACCACTCTCCTAGGGGTCCCTCTAGCCCTTTGGCTCCACCTCTTCCGGTACTTGAGCAACCACCCCCCGCCCCTCCACACTCCCCACAAATGACCACCCGATCCAAACACGGCATCTATAAGCCCATTCAGCGTCTTACTCTCCATGCCCACAATCCTCCCTCCATCTCTCCCTTACCTAAATCCCATGTGTCTGCTGTATCGGACCCACACTGGAAGGCTGCCATGGATGATGAATTTGACGCTATGGTTCGGAATCATACTTGGGATTTGGTCCCGCGGCCCGCCAGGGGCAATATTCTTCGGGCTATTTGGCTGTTTCGGCACAAGTTTCGAGCTGATGGTACTCTGCAGAGATACAAGGCCCGACTGGTTGCTAATGGCCGGTCCCAGATGGTTGGGGTGGACTGTGAGGAGACTTTTAGCTCGGTTGTCAAGCCGGCTACCATTCGTACTGTTTTGACCATAGCTGTGGCGCGTTCTTGGCCTATTCGCCAGCTTGATGTCAAGAACGCTTTCTTGCATGGGGATCTAGAGGAGACTGTCTACATGCATCAGCCGCCAGGTTACCGTGATTCTCGCCATCCTGACTATGTCTGTCGTCTTCGGAAATCGCTATACGGCCTCAAACAGGCACCCAGAGCCTGGTTTCAGCGATTTGCTACGTTCCTTACTAGTTCAGTGGGATTTGCAGGGTGCATGACCGATGAGTCACTCTTTGTTTATCGTCGAGGATCTGACGTGGTATATCTCCTTCTCTATGTGGACGATATTATCATTACTGGCTCTTCCTCTGCCATCCTTCAGCATCTAGTTGCGCAGCTGTCACGTGAGTTCTCCATGTCAGATCTCGGACCTCTGAATCACTTTCTCGGCATTGCTGTCTCTCGGGACTCTTCTGGGTTGTTCTTATCTCAGCGACAGTATGCTATGGGCATTCTTGCACGTGCTTCCATGACGGCCTGCAAACCCGTCACCACCCCCGTTGAGACTGGTGCCAAGCTCACAGGGGGATCTGGCCCGCCAGTTTCTGATCCTACTCTATACCGCAGTTTGGCAGGTGCTCTACAGTATCTCACCTTTACTCGCCCCGACCTATCTTATGCCGTGCAGCAGATATGTCTCTTCATGCATGATCCTCGTGAACCTCATCTTCATGCACTGAAGCGCATTCTCCGTTATGTCTGCGGCACTCTTGATCACGGGTTTAGGATCTCTACATCGGCTCCCACTGGTCTTACCGCGTATACTGATGCTGATTGGGCTGGCTGCCCTGACACTCGCCGATCCACCTCTGGTTATTGCGTTTTCTACGGTGACAACCTTCTCAGTTGGTCCTCTAAACGCCAGGCCACAGTATCCCGCTCTAGTGCTGAAGCTGAATATCGTGGAGTTGCCAATGCCGTCTCTGAGTTGTGTTGGCTTCGCAATCTTCTGATCGAGCTCCGGGTCCCACCGCCTCCTGCCTCAGTTGTATACTGCGACAACGTGAGTGCCGTTTACCTCTCCGGTAACCCGGTCCAGCATCAGCGCACCAAACATGTAGAGATTGACTTGCATTTCGTTCGTGAGAAAGTTCGATTGGGGCAACTGCGTGTTCTTCACATCCCGGCTGACTACCAGTACGCTGACATTTTCACCAAGGGGTTGCCCCGTCATCTCTTCGAGCGTTTTCGATCCAGTCTGAGCGTCCGTTCTCCCGCTCTGACTGAGGGGGCGTAATAGCACAAATGTCATTATAGGGACTTTTATGTAAATACTTTTCTGGTATTGTTCTTTATATACAGAAATAATACTACGAGTCCAGGGAGAGGACTTTTCACAATCTAACATCTTTAAGGTGTTTTGCTAAAATAAAAACTTGTTTTGAAAACAAAATTTGTTGTAAATAGGAAACGTATCTGACATTATTCACGATCCCCTCTCCCATATCTCTCAACCTCATTTCCCCAAATATCTCCTAAAAAATATCATTGTATATCTCATATATTTCTTCTTCTATTATATTTTTTCTACCTTCTCATTCCCCATCTCTCTCTCTATCTCTCTCCTTTGGTTCGACGCAAGAAGGAATGCAGCAGCAGCAACAGTAGCTCGACAAAAAGACCACGGAGACCGCCGCCACCTAATATGTCTCTCTGTCTCATCTCCTTAAAATGACCTCCCCATCTTATAAGATGTAACTAACTATCATGCTGAAACTCTAATTGTCGGATCTTGAAATTCAATTCAACTCAAGAACACATAAATCTACAAAGTAATTGCGTACAGTTTGCCATGAAATCGATCAGAGAAAAGTGAAAGAACCTTTAGGGTTCTGGAGAGAAAACGAAGAACACAGAAGATAGAGAGAGAAAACGTTTATTGCATAATAACCGAATACACAGAACAGAGAGCTTATATAGCTCTCCACCAACGGTAGGATTTGTACCTTACACAAATCTAACGGTAGGAATCAATTAGGGTTACAGCAGATAGGAAATAGACCAAAATACCCTTACATGAAAACAGGAATTACAAGGACAAATATTTGGGCTTGAGTGTGTCTTGTGATGGGCTTGTGCAGAGAGGCCCAAACATGGTAGTTGGCTTGCCTTGTGATCCAGTCCAGCTATTACGACCCCTTAAACTGATGGGGAGAATGCACCAGAAGTTTATCACGGAAGAGTTGAAAAGAAGCAGCAGGTAGTGACTTAGTGAAGACATCTGCAAATTGATCTGCACCACGAATAAAATAAATAGTAAGGTGTTTTAATAACGCTTGTTCTCGTACATAATGATAGTCGATCTCAATATGTTTAGTACGAGCGTGAAATATAGGGTTATGAGAAAGAGCCAAAGCAGAAATATTACCCGTAAATAAAAGAGGAGGATTTGGTAAAGAAATATATAAGTCATGCATTAATTGACGAAACCAGGATAAGTCAGCTGCTGCTTGGGCCAAGGCCCGGTACTCTGCTTCAGTAGAAGAGCGAGAAACAGTGGGCTGTTTCTTAGCGGACCAATGGACCGGGTTTGGGCCCATAAAAACAATGAGTCCAGTTGTGCTTCTGCGATCTGTTGGGTCACCGGCCCAATCAGAGTCAGTAAAAACATGTAATGGTAAATGGCCTTTGGTGTAATGAAGCCCAAGAGTTTTTGTGCCTTGAAGGTACCGAAGTACCCTTTTGGCACCACTAAGATGAGCATCAGTTGGAGCATGCATAAATTGACAAAGATGGTTAACGGCAAATGCAATATCTGGACGGGAAAAGGTGAGATATTGCAAACCACCAAGTAACTGTCTGTAAACAGAGGCATCTGGCAAAAGAGTGCCTTGATTTAAATGATATTTGATGCCACCAGCAAGAGGAGTTGGGCTGGGCTTGCAATTGGACATGTTAAATTTTGCCAAGAGATCAGTGGTGTATTTTTGTTGGGTAATAGAAAGCCCATTTGCAGAATGAGTAATTTGAAGGCCCAAAAAGTAAGTAAGGGGGCCCAAATTAGTCATTTGAAACTCAACACTTAATTTTTGCAATAAGGTTTGAATGTAACAAGAGTCATTACCAGTGACTATAATGTCATCCACATAGAGAAGAAGAAGAGTAAGTTTGTTATTATGAAAACGTATAAAAAGAGAACTGTCGGCAAAAGAAGCTGTGAAACCAAGAGAATGCAAAAATCTTGTAAAACGCTCAAACCAAGCACGTGGTGCTTGTTTGAGACCGTATATAGACTTGTGAAGCAAACAAACATGATTTGGAAATTGTGGGTGAGTGAACCCAGTGGGCTGTTTCATGTAAACTGTTTCACGCAAATAACCATGTAAAAACGCGTTTTTAACATCTAGCTGCTGGAGAGGCCAAGAGAAGGTGGCAGCTAATGCTAAAATGGTGCGAACAGTGGCGTGTTTAACCACTGGACTAAAAGTTTCATCGTAGTCAAGGCCAGGAGTTTGGTGAAACCCCTTGGCAACTAATCGAGCTTTAAAACGTGAAACAGACCCATCTGGGTTATATTTAGTGCGAAAAACCCATTTATTGCCAATAATATTTGCATTTTTGGGTGCTTCAACTAAAGTCCAGGTTTTTTTGTTGTAAGAGACTGTCAAATTCAGTGTTCATTGCTTGACACCACTGAGAAGATTTGACAGCCTCTGTGTAAGAGTGAGGATCACAATGTGTGTCATGAGTGAGTGGTGCAGAAGAACCAACAGTTGAAGTAGGAGAAACATAATAAACTAATTTCTTTTTAGAAATACCAGACTTGCTGCGAGTTTGCATATGATGAGTAGGAGCTGGGGGGTTGGGGGGGGATCATCACTGGATGAGAGGACTCAGCCAAACTAGAACTAGAAGAGAGAGATGGAGTCATCACTCCAGGATCACATTCACCAGGTGCAGTATCATGTGCAGTATCTTTTGAAGAGAGTGAGATGTGATCACCTGGAGGAGAAGCACCATCAGTGCTCTGTCCAGCAGTGTGCTGAGACTCTTCACCCTCAGATTGGTGTAGTTCTTGTAAAGAACCTAAGGGGGAACCAGTGGGAAACTGGTTTGGGAATAAACTTGGTCCTGTAAAAGAGACATCAGAATGTGAGTGTGAAGAATTGGAAGATATAGAAGCAAAAGGAAAAGAAAATTCATCAAATATGACATCACGGCTGATATAAAATTTGTTGCAAGTAGAGTCATAACACAAATACCCTTTGTATCCAGATGCATAACCCAAGAATGTACATTTTCTAGTTTTAGGATCAAGTTTAGAGGAGTTGTAATCAGTCAATCTAGGGTAGCAACAACAACCAAACACTTTTAAATTTGAATAATCAGGTTTTGATTTAAACAGAATTTCATATGGAGAGAGATTAGAAATGGTTTTTCTAGGTAATCTATTTATCAAATATACAGCAGTTGCAACAGCATGATACCAGAATTTCTTAGGCAAAGAAGCATTGTGCAATAAAGTCACAGCAGTTTCAATTATATGTCTATGTTTGCGTTCAGAAATCCCATTTTATTGAGGGTTATAAGGACATGATTTTTGATGTATGATTCCATTGTCACTAAGAAGTTTTTGAAAAACAAAAGCAGTATACTCACCACCACCATCAGACCTTAAGATTTTATAGAATACCCTAACAGTTTTTCAATGAAAAGCTTAAACTTAGCAAAAACATGAACAACTTCATATTTCAACTTCAAAGGAAAGAGCCATGTAAATCTAGAGTGATCATCAATAAATAGAACATAATATTTGTAACCATCAAAAGACAATGTTGAAGCAGGCCCCCAAACATCACTATGAAGTAAATGCAGAGGAGTAGAAGCATGTGATTCAGATAACTTGTATGGAAGTCTAGAAAATTTACCAGCAATGCAGGATTCACACATTGTTCCAATATTGTTTTTAAATAACTTAACAGAAGAAGAAGTGCATTTAACACATTTAGATAAAATAGAAGAAGAAGGATGGCCAAGTCTTGAGTGCCATAATTGTGACTTGACTCTTTAACCCAAATAGGCTTGAGGACTGGACGAAGCAGACTCAGATGAGAAGGGGTATAAGACATTTTTACTGGGTCCCTGAAAAAGGATTTGACCCGTGGACTTGTCCTGAACATAAAAGTAGTCTTTATCAAAAACAAAGCGAGTGTTGTGATCAGAACAGAATTTATGTACAGAAAGAAGGTTAACAGATAATTGAGGAACATGTAAGGTGTCAATCAAAGAATATTTACAGTTGGCAGTAGAGATATAGGCATTACCAGAGTGCTTGATAGGTAGAGAGGAGCCATTACCAACAGTAACAGAATCATTTCCAACATATGGTTCAGCAAGAGAGAGATTGTGAAAATCAGAGGTCATGTGACTAGATGCACCAGTGTCTGTTAGCCAGAGATCCGAAGAAGGAATGGATTGAGTTTGTTGCTGTGAAGTGGATGCAGCCATAGCAGAGAGTTGTTCAGGAGGCAATCTTCCTTGATAAGCATAATCCATTCGATGGTAACAATCAATTGCTGAGTGATAATCCAATCCACAAATTTGGCAGTTGATTGGATTTGGATTACCACGACCCGAACCAGATCGACCCCGAAAACCGGATCTCCCTGCTCTCCCTGCTCCACGACCCGAACCATATCCAGACCCGTTTCCAAAACCCGAACCGGATCCATATGAGTAATTAGATCCAGATTCGAACCCGGAATACAAACGACCTCCTCTGGAATCCGATCGGCCACCGCCACCACCTCGGTGACCGTTAGGGTTCCTACCACCGCCTTGGTAGCCGTTAGGGTTTCGGCCACCACCACGACCGCCGCGAGATCCGTAGAACGCGGTGGGTGAGGAGACATCGGAAACTGCAGTCTGGAGAGCGTGGATGTGTTCCTCGGCTTTGAGTAGGACATGAAGCTCCTCAAAGGGGATCGGAGCCGAGTGGATGCGAAGAGGGGAGCGGAATGAGTTGTACTCCGGTGGGAGGCCATTAAGAGCATAGAGCAATAGATCTTCATCAGCAGTGACAACGCCGGCAACGGCAAGCTTGTCACGGATGGTTTTTAGCCGCTGCATGTACAGATCGATGGAGTCGGAGCCCTTTCTGAGAGAGTGAAACTCGGATTTGAGAGAGAGTATGTTAGATCTGGTGAGGGAGGCATATCTGCGCTCAAGGATAAGCCAGGCCTCGCGTGAAGTGGTAGATCCAATAACTAGGGTTAGAGATTCTTGAGAGAGAGTGGCGTTGATGATGGTGAGCACCGCCTGATCTTGGAGCTGCCAAGCGGTAAAGGCCGGATTAACCGCCGGAGCTCCATCAGAAGCCGCCAAGATTGGCGGTGGACAAGGGTTTGACCCATCAAGAAAGCCATATAGAGTATGAGTTCGAAAAATCGAAGAGATCTGGTGCTTCCAAAGCACAAAATTAGTAGAATCAAGTTTGAAGGGCAACAAGTTATGTATATTTGAGAGGAGATAGGTCGGCTGTGACGCCGGTGTGGTTGTGGCTAGAGCCATGGCGGCTCTGATACCATGAAAGAACCTTTAGGGTTCTGGAGAGAAGACGAAGAACACAGAAGATAGAGAGAGAAAACGTTTATTGCATAATAACCGAATACACAGAACAGAGAGCTTATATAGCTCTCCACCAACGGTAGGATTTGTACCTTACACAAATCTAACGGTAGGAATCAATTAGGGTTACAGCAGATAGGAAATAGACCAAAATACCCTTACATAAAAACAGGAATTACAAGGATAAATATTTGGGCTTGAGTGTGTCTTGTGATGGGCTTGTGCAGAGAGGCCCAAACATGGTAGTTGGCTTGCCTTGTGATCCAGTCCAGCTATTAAAAAGTTGTCCCAAGAGATTAGAAACCCTTGATCCTTCCTCCTTGACTGAAATCACGGTACCTCCTCTTAACTGGTACTGTAATCAACAGACCTTCCTTCTTACCTCTGTCTTCTTAAATAATACATGACTGTTTATTTTAGTGATTGAACTGGTGTTGAATTTCTAGAAAACTGATGGAGGAGGAATCGTAGCTCTTTTATGGAGGAGAGATAATGGCCATGTTTAGTGGAATATCTGCTATCAATGAATGCCAACCATCATGGCCCTTAATATTGATAGTGGGTTACTCCAAAATAATAGTTATTTAATTAGGATTTAAATATCAGCGGTTACATAGGTAGTTGAATCTAATTAAACATCGGGTTTGTGGGCCGATAAAAAAACATAGGTTTACATTCTCCCACTTGGTTCACTTATCAATCAAACCATCTTCCGACTATAATTAGAGTAGATTAATCTTATCACCCTGAGTCATGTGGGTTTGATATTTACTTGGAACATACTAGAAAACCTACGATTGATAGTGTGCACTTGCGGTATTAATAGTACTCAAGCAGAGTAAATCACTTCTCTTCAGACTCGTATGTTCCCTACTCTTATTTACGTATTGTGATGCATACCCACTCAGTTTGTGCTCACTATTCAATTGTGGTGTTGTTTTGTTAAACCACCACAGTGAGGACTACACTGGGGATGGGGCTGTAATACTCCGTAAATTTATCGGGGGTAATTTGATCATTGGAAACACGATAATTTAGTGTCAGATTGCGAATAGTGACTTGGATAATTTTTGGGAATTTCATTAATCGGGAAACTCGTGTGAGAATTTAGAACGAGACATTAATTTTTTGCGCGATTCGTTATTTTTCTAAACGACCTCGCGATAGCAACCACCGCGCTACCTGACACGCTTTCTTACGTGTTACCGCAAGTGCACGGTTCAAGTAATATAGGGTAGTATTTCAACCCCGAGTTATCGATCCCACGAGGACAATCACGAGATAATTTAGTTAAAATCTTAATTTATATTTAAATTAACCGGGAGGAAAGTTTGATAGTTTAAGAGTTTGCCACCCCCAAACAAGTGGCTGTATTGAAAAAATGAAAAGACAATGTTTTTGGATTTTATAATTAAACACGGTTTAATCAAATATGGAAAAAGACTAGGCGATCTATGGATCACCTAGGGTTTCTAGACAATTCCGGATACTGTATTGAAACACGCTAATCCTAATTCAGTTATGCCAGGTAACTAGTCACTACGATCTTCTCTCGATCTCACGCAGTCATACGTCATGGTCTACTATAGGTCCTGTCGGTCCACTATCGTCTACCAAATGAAAAATCCTATTCAAATCACCTCTCAGTCTCATTAATTAAGGATTGTGTTTATGTTCTCTATCACCCTAAGCCAAGTCTCTTTCAAGCACTCCACCTAAGTACTAGCAATTCCGGGTAGCTACTCCATTGTTGCTAAGATTGAAGCATCAAACATGAACAATAACTAAGATTGATTAAACATTATGTAAGAACACATAATCATGAAGAAAAATCATTATATAATGGTCATTCATCTCATAATTTGGGTGTGTCAATAACCCTAGTTCAACAATACACCAAAAGACTTGAAGAATCATCACAATCATGAATCCAAAACACGTATCAATCTCAATAATCCGGAAAAACAAAGTCTAACATAACCCTAGGATCTCCATAGAGCCTAGAAAACAATCTAGCTGCTCATGGCAATGAAACGATACTCAAGTTTCTCCATAGATAATGAAAGAGAAGAGAAGAAGTGATCAAACGGTCGCCGAAGAGTAGACGAATCCGGGCAATCCCCAAGCTCCAAGATGCTCTCCAATGGTGTTCCGTTTCTCTCCTCCCTCTTCTTGACTCCCTCCATGCGTGATTGATGATGATTTCCGTCTCTAGGTCGTTTTTTAGTCATAACCCGTCACAAGTCTTCAGTAATTGCACAATAGCCCCTTGAAATCTGCTCCTGACTTCAATAGGCCATATCTTTTTCGTCCGAACTCGGATTTAGCTCCGTGACCTATCGTTGGAAAGCTCTCGGAGTCTAATTTCATTTGGCACCGGTCTCACTCCAAAATTATTTGTAGAACTCCAGCTAGGATCAAAATAGTGCATACTGGTCATCCAAGCTCCTCCGATTCGGCTTCTCTTGACTACACTTGATCTCCCGTTGTTTCCGAAGCTCGTTCCATGCCTCTATCAACCGATTAGCATCCGTTCCTGTCAAGACAGCATGAACAAACATACCAAGCGATTATATTTGACAAATAACAACAAACTATGCACAGAAATGCCCGGACTAACAATTCATAGCATGTGAAGCATCAAGTGACAAAACAACCTTTATTCTCTAAATTTGGACTCAAATCTCTCATGATAATGTGGTAAAATATAGGTAATAGATAGCTCCTAAAAGGTTCTATCAAATTCCCCCACACTACCTTCTTGCTCGTCCCGAGCAACACTTGCTTTCGAGATTCACATATATCTTTACTTTGCCTTAGACACAACGACTCAAATGCTGGATTATGCAATCTATATGACTTTAAACAATGCAACTCGATAAACAATGCAATCAAGTAAAGAACATTTTTGTTTGGTTGGAGATTGGGCAATCTCGGAAAACAGACCGGCATGTCATAGGACTCTCATATCCCCTAAAAGATTCTAAACTTTGGTGATCGGTATAACTTGCGGCCAGTTTTGTCAGACAGAACGGGCACAAACACTCAATAAGTTGCTCTCGCACACTCATCAAACGTATCCCTAGCACCTACCATCCGAGCTATTTATCCACGGGTTTAAATTGTTGACGGCTTAGGACAGGTAGGATAGTTAGAAGCGTAGTCCTAGACGTCATGATATAACTCTCACAACTCGATTCTCACGCTCCCTCACCAAAATCCAAGGAATCCCACCGAATCTAACTACTCCGGCCCTCATTCCCTCAATCTTGGTGTAACGCCGTTCTCGCGGCCACAAATGTGAAGAAGTGATCAAAGATTCATAGCTCATCTCCTCGGTCTTCATGAAGTTCAATTTCAGCTCCTTATTCCATTTCACTTTCAACTTTTGTTTTTGTTTATTTTTTTTCCCTCTTTTTTTTCAATATCTTTCTCAATAAGCACGTGGAGCCACCGATGGTGATAACAATATCCAAGGAGATCAAATCACAATAGATAATGTGGGGATGGAATGTGTCAAATCAAATGATGAAATCAAATGTGTGTCGACACCCCCACACTTAATATAAAGCATATCCAAAACCCGATAGTCAATATGTCAACGTGCTAATTCCAACCAATCCTCCTCATCACCTAAGATGTAGAAAATATGAATGAAGTACAAGCACGTCCTCCTATAAGATCAACCAACCCCCACCCCATGACATGCGGAAAGAATGTCACGCACTACGACACTCCACCTGTGATCGTGGTGTATGGACACGAATCACCGCCACACCGAAGTGTGCTACCGTCTCTAACTCACCCTCACATCCCCTAAAAAGACGACATGTAAGAGAATCCACGTAAGATGTATAATATCAGCTCACCCTCAACGAACCTCCCTAACTCGACTCCCTCTAATATCTTGATGTTATCAAATCCCCCACACTACCTTTTTGCGCGTCCCGAGCAAAATCAAACCTTACACTACGTTTTAACCCACCGAATTGCATAAAACTTTACTAGCCATGTGAAACAAACAAAACACACACACACACACAATGCAATCTACATGACTATACAATGCAACTCGATTATAGAACAATGCTAAAATTGAAACAACATACTTTTTTTTTCTTAAGAGATGGGCAATCTCGCTATCACTAACCAAAATCATCAAGTACTCACAAGTCTCTTTTGCAATTCACACAACCGCAATAAGGAATTGAAAATATGATGACCCCGCGCACAAGCTCACTAATGAGTCCCCAAACATTCACCAAACTCAATCAGAGATCGGGGCACATCCTTTAGCTCAGAGGGTCTAGGGACCCTTAGTCCTATAGTAGTCTTTCGTCGCCAAGTCATATTAGGTTTTCAGACCCTCTTAGCCATTGTTGCATTGAATGCAAGTTGTCCCAGCGACGCGAGACACAACTCCGTGTAATACGGCTTGACTTTAATTTTCCGTAGACACTCTAAGTGGTTTGAATACAAATTCCCTGCGCGAACAGGGGTACATTAGGCTGTTCACCGTATCTAGTCCGAGAGAAGATTTTGATTTGTTTTGTTTTTTTTCTCATTCTCTTCTAATTATTTCAGGCGTGCATTTAGAGCAACTAAGTGTGGGCTTTTTCGGTTAGCTCTTGAAACCGCCTTAAGGGATGGTGGTGTACACTCCCTAACTTCACTTAGGATAAGCTAGTGTACCACATGGAACCAACTCTACACGAAGGGCCACCCCAGATTTACAAGAGGCCACAAGTTTCCACTCGAAAACAGACTATTCGACTACCTTAAGACTAAATCCTCCTAGCACACTATAGGAACTAAAGGTATGCCCGACATCTACTTTTCACTTTTCCCTGAATACCCGGGACTTCCTTTCGTGTTTCCCCACTAGGGTGCTTCCTATTCATTGAGACTCTTTCACTGAACTCTCTCTGGTTTCAAGCTTCATCAATTGCCCTACTCAAAAGTTTTAAATTTTTATGGATTTTCACTTTTCTATTTTTTAAAATTTTCTTAGACTCTACATGTAACTGGCCAACTCGATTAACCACAACGATTGTGTAGGGGACTCAATAATATAAAAGTGCAGAACAATGCGGAAAAAATATTTGAACCTATCACAATACAAAAATATATTAAAAACATTACACTAACCACACAATACTCACAATACTACACAACTACATGTAACAAGGTTGTGCAAGGATCGACATGGCTAGCAAAATGTACACAGACCCCCCCCCCCCACACTTAAGCGTTTCGTTGTCCTCAAAAAATTTAGAGATATAATTAAAGGACTCATCACTTAAATGTGTTGGCGGTGGATCTACACAATTATCGCTCAAAATGTGGAACAGATAGAGTTAGAGGTACCTGGGGTGCCCGGACCTACATGGACACCGTGTCCGCAAAACTGCAACAAGAAGGGGTCTTGTGGACGGTTGACAGTTTTCGGAAAAGTCTCGCCTCGCGTCCGGATTCTGATGCGCCTAATGAACATTCTCAATCGCACGCATCAAGAAGTGGAATCCGGAGCGTCTTTTGTACCTGTGTCCCTTCACACTGATTGAAAGTATTAAAGCAACTCTCTCTCACCCCTCAAAATCATATGGAGAACTAAAAGAAAGACCATAAATAAATAGAATCCTACTCTATATTGGGTTTCCTCCCAAGCAGCGCTTGTAATTTAAGGTCGACTGTAATACCCTGTTTAATTAATAAGGGTAAAACGGTAATTTTAAAAGCCTAATAATAATTTTTATTTGAAAAATAATATTCGGGTAAAATTTTGAGTTTTGGTTGTATAAAATTTTAGAAGAATATTAGATAAGTATTGTAGAATTAATACGTAGACGTTTCGTAAAATTTTAGTTTTAGCGCGTGTCGGACCACCGCGTAGGGTGACACAATCGCCACACCCAATAACTTAGAAGAGTAGTGCTTCACCCAGCAGCCCCACAGCAGCAGCCACAACTACCTCCACCATCACCACCACCACCACCACCACCAAGCTCCCTCTCGGCAAACACCCAAAACCACCAACACCTCCACACTCTCTAGTCTCTTATCTCTTCCCCTACATCTCTCCCTCTCTGTTTTAGACAGAGCAACAGTCACTCACCACGACCAGCCACCTCCCTCTCACCACAGCCGCCGTTACCAACATCATCACCACCACCACCAAGCTTCTCTCTCGGCAGAGCAACAACCAACACCCTCATCACTCACACCCTCTGTATGCTCTCTCTCTCTCTCTCTTACATCTCCCTGTTCACCAAAGAACCCAGCAGAAACAGAGGTAGCAGCCACCAACCCCATAGTCGCCAATTCCGTCGGAGGTCACCGCCAGGAGACTACCACCGAGAGCTCTATCTCTCTCTCTCCCTTCACCCGTAGCTATCGGCTCTCCCTCCTAACCTCCTCTGCCCCGAACAGAGGATACACAGCAGCAGCAGCAGCGGTGCAGAGCCACCGCCGCCACCATTAAAGCCGGCTAAATTTTTCCGGCGAGGCTCCTCAGCACCATCCAGCACTCGAGCTACTTCCAGTAGGCTCCTAGGGCCCCGACCAAGGCAGGAGGAGGTTCAACCCAGGCCTGAGAAGCCATTAAATCCGGCCACGAAGCTCATCTCCGGCGACGACGCAGTGCTCTTCGACCCGACTCATAACTCGACCGTTTCAAGCGATTCTTGGTTCCGGTATGCACTACTCTTTTCCGTGAGTTGATTTATGTAGACAAAAACATGTCTTGCTTGCTTGATTTCAGTTTGGATCGATCGGGTTGGGTGGTTCATGTTTAAGGGGGTTAAAGTGTCTTTTACACAAAGTAATTATAGTGTGTGGGGTGGGTGTTGGTTGTGTTTTATGAAGTCTTAGGGGGGTTTTCTTGTTAATTGGCAAATCTGAAATATTAAAATAGAGATAAAAATATGGATTTTTGAATATAAATTGTTTCCTACAATTACTAACCATCTTTTGAATTGAAATTAAAGTACAATTTAACATTTAGGGGCAAAACTATTGCTAGATGAATAAAACTTGCCTTCTTGAAAATTTATGAGTTAAGTATATTTCGTAGTTATTTCTTTAAAATAAATAATTGTTTAAAATGGGTTGGCTATCTAATTAGAAAATTTTAGAATTTAAATTAGCATATTCCTATTTGATAGAAAGTGTGTTATTTCCAAGACATTTTACAAATTCTCCAACAAGTGGTTATTTTATAACTAGGCTATTTAAAAATATTCATGGCTATTTAAGAATAGAATTAGGATTGAATATAAAGGTTAATTTGAAGTTAGGCTTTTCTATTATGTTAATCTATTAAGAGAATTAATAAGTGTTGTTTGGGGGACTTAAGTGATTCCTAGTAAGACTTGTTACGCTTATGGCAATTCTTATTTGCATAATTTGCGACCAAATAAGAGAATATTATGTGTAGGTGACGAGTTCATAGACGAAGGCTTCGTGTTCTTCTAACGGGACTTTACGTGCTATTTGCTGAAAATAAAAGTAAGTGAACATGCCAAGCCTTGCGTGCCAAGCTCCTTTCGTGTCGCAAAATGATTTTATTACTGTCTCAAAATGTGTTTGTTATTTTACATGTTTTATTTGAGATTTTCTTGCGTTTTAAAGAAGTTTCTTTGACTTGATATTGTCACACGAAAAAGTTAAATAATGCGTAATAACGTAAAGTGGAAAGAGTTGTGCGGGAGAAGATTTATTATTGTCGTGTTGACTTCTGTCACACGGCCCGTGGTTATTTTATTATTATTGTCGAGCTTGTCTCGGCCCGTGGTTATTTTATTATTATTGTCGAGCTTGTCTCGGCCCGTGGTTATTATTATTGTCGAGCTTGACTCGGCCCGTGGTTATTATTTTATCATTGTCGAGCTTGACTCGGCCCATGGTTATTATTGTCGAGCTTGTCTCGGCCCGTGGTTATTATCGCTCCATGTACTCACCTCTCTGGCCGCAAGAAGTCTTAGGGGGCTGCCGGCAGTTAAGGTCATGGTTGCTAGTGATAGAATAGTGGATTCTTCCCCGTATCAACAAAGTTAATAACACAGTTTCCATGAGATTTGGTTATTTAAGAAAGAGAAGAAGAAAGAGATTGGGACTGATGCTCCCCTTTTGAAAGTTGAGAAAGGAAGATCAAAATAAAGAGAATTTTATAAGTGTCCTTACTGGATGCATCAGGTTCAATTTCACAGTTCTACAGTTATTATTTGAGTTCCTGAGTTACTCTGCAAGTTTACGTTTTTATGAATTATTTCCTCTTTAGATTTATTGTGAAAATAAAATTATCCTTCGTCTTCCGATTTACATGCTTGGGTGTCACTTACTCAGTATTTCCATGCTGACTTTGAAACTGCGGTTCCTGTTTCCTTCCCACCGCAGGTTTAGGAGCTGAAGACTAAGGTGTAGCTGGGTGCGAGACTCACCTAGAAGGATCACGTCACGAATAGGATCTAGTGTGGCTAGCAAGATGATGTGGTAGTTTTAGAAACTCTCGTGTAATATCTAAAGACTTTTGTAATGCTTAATATTGTGAAATAAAAATAAATAATTTGGGATGTTATGCTGTTGATTCCCGCCGTCACTCTTAGCATCGGCCCCTCCCGGGCTTTCCGGTCCGGAACGGAAGGCTTGGGAACTCGCGGGCGGTTGCAGGTGGTATCAGAGCGTTCGTTCCAGTATAAAACCTGTAGGGTAACCTAAAATGAACATAGGGCAAGATAATTAAAATTGGATAAGCCGTTTGGGTTATGGGTAGTCTAAGTATAAGTTTTGATTATTCCTGCCCACTCTCATCCTGTTTTGAGATTGTTGTGATCTGGTTTGATTTGAGATTCATTTCAGTGATTATGGATAGTTGTTACTTTTATGATGAGAATAAGGATGGAGATGGAGTTTGATTCCTGCTTATTGTGCAGTGAAGAGTTATATTATCTTATTTGTTGACACAAATTATATGTGTTCTATTGTGAAATTTCTATGTGATGCGTTAGAGGTATTGCTAATTATGAAATTTTGAGAAAGTTGTTGAGATTTCCGGACCATAACCCAAGGTACCGTAGGGTGAGACTGATAGACCGTTACGATGTCACTTTAGGGAAGTTTTACAGGAACAGATGGCTGAGAACATCACCATGGAGCAGTTCTTCGTGCAAATGACTCAGATGATGAGTAATGGAGGTCAGACAGGAATTAACTGGGCCAAGCAAGTGGCAGACATGAAGCCAAGGGAGTTTACAGGGAAGGAGGATCCTGTGGAATTAGAGGATTGGATTATAGAAATGGACAAAATCCTTGAGACCGTAGAATGTCCTGATGATCGGAAAGTCAGCTGTGCTGTCTTTTACTTAAAAAGCGAAGCGCATCTCTGGTGGAGGAATGCACGAGAAACTTTGCTAGCCGACCCCAAATTCAACTGGGAAGCCCTTCAAACTGCGCTCAGAGCTCGATTCTATCCTCACCATGTGAAGAGGAGCAAGGAAATAGAATTCCAGAACCTGCAGCAGGGAAGCGACTCAGTGACGGAGTACTTCCGGAAATTTACGGAATTGACGAGGTTTGTAGGCAATATGGTTCCTGACGAAGAGTCCAAGGTTTCCAAATTCATCTCTGGACTGCATGAAAGGCTACAAGAGTCCCTGTTGAGCAGAACCTACCCTACTCTCCACGAAGCCTATGACAGAGCTGCGGATATCTGGCGAGTCCGTGTCGTTCAAGAAGAGAAAAACAAGAAACGCAAGCTAGAAGAGACAAGAGGAGGTAACAACTTCGCGAAAGGGAATCAGGGTTTCAAGTACAACAATGGGGAAGGTAACCAGGGCCAATACCGAGGCAGTCAGCAGAATTCTGGAGGACAGCAACCTCGCCGTTATATTTGCAACAGGTGTCAGCAGAACCATCCTGGAGTTGACTGCATGGGGAACCCAGTCACCTGCCACAACTGTGGCAAGAGAAGACATCGAGCTTACGAGTGCCGGTCACAACCAGCCGGGAACCAGCAAATGAACCAAGGAGGCAACTTTGGAAGGCCACAACAGAACAACTACCAGCAGTTTGGGAACCAGCAGAATGGGAACAAGAACAACCGCAACAATGGAGGCAATGGCTATGGCAGGCAGCAGAACTACAACCCTGGCAATGCAGGACAGAACGGAGGTCAAGCCAGGATTGGAAACAATAATGCGGGAAACGGGAGAAACAACAACAATGGCGCAGGAGGAGCAGGAGCCCAGAACGCCAATATAGGAAGAATTGCTGTGCTGACCAAGGCTGAGGCAGAAGCTGAATATGGAGTTGGCACGGGTGATTACCTTAACTATGAGCAGCCAACTTTGGACTGACAACCCACTTGATCAGGTACCAAAGGCTCGAAGATTGAGTTCAGATCTAGGGATGTAAACCTTTTGATAAGTTGTGTTACGATTTTAGTACCCATGAGACTTAGTAACCAAATGAGACTGTGACCACTTAAGTAGGCAGGTGTGACAAAGACTTGATATTATGTGCATTTCAGAACTTGGGTATGTGCTATGATTTGTGAAATTACATGTCGTCTGTGTGATCTTTATTCTAATAGATAATTGCGTGATAAATTGTCCGAGCATCTTGATTAGTTGTGTGATAGTAGCTTCGAGGACGAAGCTCTGTCTAAGGGGGGAAGGATGTAATACCCTGTTTAATTAATAAGGGTAAAACGGTAATTTTAAAAGCCTAATAATAATTTTTATTTGAAAAATAATATTCGGGTAAAATTTTGAGTTTTGGTTGTATAAAATTTTAGAAGAATATTAGATAAGTATTGTAGAATTAATACGTAGACGTTTCGTAAAATTTTAGTTTTAGCGCGTGTCGGACCACCGCGTAGGGTGACACAATCGCCACACCCAATAACTTAGAAGAGTAGTGCTTCACCCAGCAGCCCCACAGCAGCAGCCACAACTACCTCCACCATCACCACCACCACCACCAAGCTCCCTCTCGGCAAACACCCAAAACCACCAACACCTCCACACTCTCTAGTCTCTTATCTCTTCCCCTACATCTCTCCCTCTCTGTTTTAGACAGAGCAACAGTCACTCACCACGACCAGCCACCTCCCTCTCACCACAGCCGCCGTTACCAACATCATCACCACCACCACCAAGCTTCTCTCTCGGCAGAGCAACAACCAACACCCTCATCACTCACACCCTCTGTTCTGCTCTCTCTCTCTCTCTTGTATCTCCCTGTTCACCAAAGAACCCAGCAGAAACAGAGGTAGCAGCCACCAACCCCATAGCCGCCAATTCCGTCGGAGGTCACCGCCAGGAGACTACCACCGAGAGCTCTATCTCTCTCTCTCCCTTCACCCGTAGCTATCGGCTCTCCCTCCTAACCTCCTCTGCCCCGAACAGAGGATACACAGCAGCAGCAGCAGCGGTGCAGAGCCACCGCCGCCACCATTAAAGCCGGCTAAATTTTTCCGGCGAGGCTCCTCAGCACCATCCAGCACTCGAGCTACTTCCAGTAGGCTCCTAGGGCCCCGACCAAGGCAGGAGGAGGTTCAACCCAGGCCTGAGAAGCCATTAAATCCGGCCACGAAGCTCATCTCCGGCGACGACGCAGTGCTCTTCGACCCGACTCATAACTCGACCGTTTCAAGCGATTCTTGGTTCCGGTATGCACTACTCTTTTCCGTGAGTTGATTTATGTAGACAAAAACATGTCTTGCTTGCTTGATTTCAGTTTGGATCGATCGGGTTGGGTGGTTCATGTTTAAGGGGGTTAAAGTGTCTTTTACACAAAGTAATTATAGTGTGTGGGGTGGGTGTTGGTTGTGTTTTATGAAGTCTTAGGGGGGTTTTCTTGTTAATTGGCAAATTTGAAATATTAAAATAGAGATAAAAATATGGATTTTTGAATATAAATTGTTTCCTACAATTACTAACCATCTTTTGAATTGAAATTAAAGTACAATTTAACATTTAGGGGCAAAACTATTGCTAGATGAATAAAACTTGCCTTCTTGAAAATTTATGAGTTAAGTATATTTCGTAGTTATTTCTTTAAAATAAATAATTGTTTAAAATGGGTTGGCTATCTAATTAGAAAATTTTAGAATTTAAATTAGCATATTCCTATTTGATAGAAAGTGTGTTATTTCCAAGACATTTTACAAATTCTCCAACAAGTGGTTATTTTATAACTAGGCTATTTAAAAATATTCATGGCTATTTAAGAATAGAATTAGGATTGAATATAAAGGTTAATTTGAAGTTAGGCTTTTCTATTATGTTAATCTATTAAGAGAATTAATAAGTGTTGTTTGGGGGACTTAAGTGATTCCTAGTAAGACTTGTTACGCTTATGGCAATTCTTATTTGCATAATTTGCGACCAAATAAGAGAATATTATGTGTAGGTGACGAGTTCATAGACGAAGGCTTCGTGTTCTTCTAACGGGACTTTACGTGCTATTTGCTGAAAATAAAAGTAAGTGAACATGCCAAGCCTTGCGTGCCAAGCTCCTTTCGTGTCGCAAAATGATTTTAATACTGTCTCAAAATGTGTTTGTTATTTTACATGTTTTATTTGAGATTTTCTTGCGTTTTAAAGAAGTTTCTTTGACTTGATATTGTCACACGAAAAAGTTAAATAATGCGTAATAACGTAAAGTGGAAAGAGTTGTGCGGGAGAAGATTTATTATTGTCGTGTTGACTTCTGTCACACGGCCCGTGGTTATTTTATTATTATTGTCGAGCTTGTCTCGGCCCGTGGTTATTTTATTATTATTGTCGAGCTTGTCTCGGCCCGTGGTTATTATTATTGTCGAGCTTGACTCGGCCCGTGGTTATTATTTTATCATTGTCGAGCTTGACTCGGCCCGTGGTTATTATTGTCGAGCTTGTCTCGGCCCGTGGTTATTATCGCTCCATGTACTCACCTCTCTGGCCGCAAGAAGTCTTAGGGGGCTGCCGGCAGTTAAGGTCATGGTTGCTAGTGATAGAATAGTGGATTCTTCCCCGTATCAACAAAGTTAATAACACAGTTTCCATGAGATTTGGTTATTTAAGAAAGAGAAGAAGAAAGAGATTGGGACTGATGCTCCCCTTTTGAAAGTTGAGAAAGGAAGATCAAAATAAAGAGAATTTTATAAGTGTCCTTACTGGATGCATCAGGTTCAATTTCACAGTTCTACAGTTATTATTTGAGTTCCTGAGTTACTCTGCAAGTTTACGTTTTTATGAATTATTTCCTCTTTAGATTTATTGTGAAAATAAAATTATCCTTCGTCTTCCGATTTACATGCTTGGGTGTCACTTACTCAGTATTTCCATGCTGACTTTGAAACTGCGGTTCCTGTTTCCTTCCCACCGCAGGTTTAGGAGCTGAAGACTAAGGTGTAGCTGGGTGCGAGACTCACCTAGAAGGATCACGTCACGAATAGGATCTAGTGTGGCTAGCAAGATGATGTGGTAGTTTTAGAAACTCTCGTGTAATATCTAAAGACTTTTGTAATGCTTAATATTGTGAAATAAAAATAAATAATTTGGGATGTTATGCTGTTGATTCCCGCCGTCACTCTTAGCATCGGCCCCTCCCGGGCTTTCCGGTCCGGAACGGAAGGCTTGGGAACTCGCGGGCGGTTGCAGACAGTCCGACCCGGTTACCTCAACCGAAAAGGAAAGTGGAGACTGCTTTATCCCTCCACTTCTTCTTCTTCCACCATCTCTTTTCAAAATCTCACGTGCACCTCTGTGCTATGCAGATGGTAGAGAGTTGTAGAAGCTGACTCTTTTCATCTTGAAATTTATCTTCTTGATCAACTTCCACAAAGTACCACTAGGCTCACATGCATCATTTTCTATAAATTCATCCCAGTAGTACCTCCTTGGTGCTAGATGCTCTTCAAATGACTCATGAAATTACTCCACACCCCCACACTTGCTTGTTTCCAATTCTTTGACTATGGCGTTTGGATCAATATAATAGCCAGTATGACACGAAATTGAAAATTTCTCATGATGCTCTTCCCCATAAGAATCTCCATACACAATTCTTTCCAACTCATCTCAGACTTGATTAACATGAGATATGGAGAATTCTTCAAAAGTATTAGTAGGGGCTTTTATCTCCACTGATATGGGCACAAGTGCTTCATCAGCTTCATCATCAGCACACCATAGGCTTCCAATGTCGATTTCTCCCCATTCATGCCAAAGAAGTGAGGGCTCTTTCAGTTTTGGCTGGCAATACGGAAGGTCCTCCCATCTTGGGCACACAGGTCCACCCCAGTCTAAATCGGAGTCTGAGTCCTCATAAATGGCAGAGTCCACCAATGGTTCCTGGACACTGCAGTCTTCGCTCGGCTCAGTTATCTCTTCTTCAACTTGTGATGGTGATGATGAATGTTCAATATGAGGCTCACTGCCATGTGGCAAGGGCTCCTCTTGTGGCTCTTGAATACTAGATTCCCCTGCTTTTGACATTTTTTCTATTCGTTTCTTTATCCTCTCCATCATCTCCCTCTCGTATTCTCTACCTGTGGCAGAATCCTCTTGTGCCACTTGTGCAGCTATGGACGAAATTTTGGCGCGCACTTCGATGTCCTCCATAATACTACGCCATTCTGCCATAATTGCTGATTAGTTTTCCTGGTGTTGATGAAGCTGGGGGGCATGTACTCGACATGAGTCTCTACGGTCGTGCCAAATGCCGCATACGTAGCACCAACTTATGCATGCATCCTCGTCTTCATGGTTACCCCTGCAGTGGAAACATTAGGGGGGACCCGAAAAACAGTCTTCGCTTCACATGCTTATATTGTCTCTTGCTTCCTGCGTTCCTGAAAAACAGACTCACAAGACACCCGTGAAGCACAGAGATATAGAATAAAAATATTAAAACTAAAACTAAAATAAAATTACTCTAAACTAACTCCTAACTAAATAGTCTACCGCTGTCCCCGGCAACGGCGCCAAAAACTTGACGCGATTTCTTAACGCGTATGCGCAAGTGCACGGTCAAGTAATATAGGGATGGTATTTCAACCCCGAGTTATCGATCCCAAGAGGACAGACTTTAGATTATCTAATTAGTTACTTAATTGAGAGTACGGTAACCAAGAGGAAATATTTGACTGATTTGAGAATTGAAATAACATATAAGCTAATATTTTTTGTATTTTTTTTTTATATTCACGAAACAAGTTTGGAGAAACTAGGCAATCTCTAGATCACCTAGGGCTGTAGAAGATTTCCGGATTTCTGAGCAATACGTTAACTATATTCTAACTAAGCCGGGTAACAGCGCAGGCTATCTCCTATCGATCTCAAGTCATTCTACTTCACGGTAGACTACAGTCTCCTATCGGTCTCTTGTGTCTACCGGTCCGTTCTAGTAGGCTAACGACATGCACGACAACGGGTCATGTCGGTCCACCGTTGCACGAAACAGTCGAATCTCAGCTACCGAATCTACCCACACTAGCCAATCCTAACACGTCTCTTCTCAGTCTCAGTGATACGGGATTGATGTTCAAGTCTCATCCTAGTTAGTTAGAATCACTGTCGTGCATTCACTAACTAATCAGTGTTTCCGGTTAGCTACTCCATTAACACTGAGTATTAAGCACAGTACAAGAACAACTGAATTAAAATATTGCTAACTTTAAGCATGAATCAACTATTGAACAAACCCTAGTTCTTGAACCCTAGTTTTATCTCCTAATCGTGTCACTCGATTAGGATTACGAACATAAACAAGAAACTAGAATTGATTCAAAAGAAGAAATCAAGAAATCATGAAGCAAAGATCAAATCCGGAAAAATTTCACCGTTTACATGAACCCTAGGCTCTCATAGAGACGCCTAGCAAAACGTCTAGCTAATAATAATCAACCAAAAAAAACTTACAAGTTTCTCCATACAATGATTGAGAGAGAAGAAGAAGAAATCAAACTCAGAGCTTCAATGGAGGAGGAGTCCTCCTCTTTGTTGTGCGTCCGTCCTCTCTTACCTCACGTTGATCGAATCCTTCTTGAATGAATCTCCTTTTTCAAATAAATCAGCCCCCATGTATTAATTATTCCAAAATTATGTTTTAGGAAATAATTAACATGAAACTACATAGTTTTGAGCCAAAGCTAGCCTATTTTTCTTCCTTCCCCGTTCGTGTGATTTTTCCTTAAGGAGATCGCACGATCTGAAATTCCTGATCGTGTGATCTCAACAGCTTCTGATCCTATCTCTGGTCGTGTGATCTGCTCAAGTCTTATCTCTGATCGTGTGATCTCCTTAGATCCTACGACCATCCACTCTGATCGTGGAGACAGTGAGTTGGTAAAATATTTTCTCCTCCAAATTTTGGCTAAGTATGGGGAGAGGGTTAAAGTGTCATTACACAAACTTGATTAAATGACACTTGCCTCCCCTCTCCATGTCTCTACACTATTTTCTTCGCAATTTCTTCTCCGTTTTAGCTCCCGAATAATCTCCAACACTCTTTTCTCCTCTCTGCTTCATCTCCCAAGCTCTGTTTCCTGTCAAAACAACATGAAACACAACCCGTGCGATCAAACGTGACAAAAATACATAAAATTATATGAGAAACGCTATGATTTACAAACTAATGCCTCGGGTTAAACTTCTACGTTTTCTCTCTAATCATAATGTAAAACTAAGATTATCAACCCGGAAAGCACACAAAACGATGTAAAACGTGCAAGAAATATAACTCTAATAGAGAGTTATCACTACTCTAAACGTGTGCCACACCCAATAACTCCCATTTTCTATTATTTAATTAAAAGAGAAAACACATTTTTTCATCTTCTTCTTCTTCTTCCTTCTCCCTTACGACTGCTTAACCGCCACCGAATCCACCTCCTACTTTCACCGCTCTCGCTCTCCCTCTTTAAACCCAACCCTTCTTCTTCTCCCTCACATCACAGCCACTATCGACTTCATAACCATCCACCTCATTTTCATCATCTTCTCCATCACCATCACAATCAACACCAACACCTCCGACACCCCCACTGCCCTCTCTTCTCTCTCTCTCTCTGCCTCTGAATATAAACAACAGCAGCAGCAGCTAGGGTGACAACCTAGCCGCCACCACCGCTGCTGCCACCTTCGGGGAAGGCACCCGAAGCCACCGCACCTCAATTTCTCATATCTCTCCAAACATGCTACTCTCTCTCTCTCTCTCTATCTCTATCTCTCTCTCTCTATTCCACCTTCTGTTTTGACCTCAAAACAAGAAGAAGTTGCAACCGAAGCCACGACAGCAGCTGCTCCAAGCTCCGCCTGACCTCCATATTTTTCGGCCAACTTTTTGGCCTAGCAAAACCTTCGCTACCCACCTCTTTAAACCGGTGTGGATCGACGTAGGAGGTCCGATTGACCTCCAGGAGGCTTCAACCGAAGCCAAGAATCAACGGCAAAGTTCCGGTCGAGGTCACCTCCGGTGCCATTTATCGACGACTTGACCCGCTTCGTTCTCAAGCGTTTCTCACGTTTCGTGGGCTAGGTATGCTCTAAAATCATCCTATAAATCTTTTATGTGATCAAAGTAATGTCTTTTGGCCTTGAATCCATGTTTAGCTCGATAAATTTGATAATTCAAGTTTGGGGTGCTAAGTGTATTTTAAATAAGTTGTTTACAAAAACTTGGGGGTTGTGAGTGTCTTTTAATGAAGCTATTGGGGGCTGATTTGTCATAGATTATACACTCCATATTTATTAATCTAAATCTATTTAGAATGTTTTCCAAATAAATAAAGTGATTGTTTTAAGTAAATAAAATAGAGGATTACTTTAGTAGGAAATATGATTTGAGTAACTCCTTATTTTTCTTCAAAAAAATATTGTTTTAAATGCTACATGTCACTTTAACTTTATAAATAGTGATTCCCGAGTATTATTTTTTTTTTTACAAAAGTCTTGTTAGAAAGAATATTATTTAAGTTAATAAAAGTGTTTGTATTGACAAATATTTATTTTATAATGTCACTTTAGTTTTATAAACTAATGAGTTTCAACTATTTATTTAATATCTTATTAATAAGTATATCTATTGTAACATTATTTTTCTAATCAAAATAGCTTTGGTAAAGAAGACAATGCTCTTTTCTTACTATTGATAGTAATTATAACTTGTTTATTTTGAAAAATATTTATAAATATTGATTAAGTTAATATCAAGTTATTTAAAGAATATTTATTTATATATATTTGTATTATAACTTTATGAGTTAAATACGAGTTTTATAATGGGGATCGTAAGAGTTGTAATTGGTATTTGACCTAGCCGAGCATTTGTAACTAGTGTATTTGTTTATTCAGAAATAACACCGTTGTGACTATACATTTGCAAATTGTAGGCGACAGATTCATGGATATAGGTTGTGTTGACTTTCCTATACTAGCTGCTGAGTCGACTTCAGGTGAGTTATATGCTTAGCCTTGTGTGCTTAGATTCTTTTGTGCCATAACATGATTTTATAATTTGTCTCAAATGTGTTTTGAGAATCACATGCTTTACTTGAGTTTGGTTACGTTTCGAGATGATTGCTTTGGAATCGTCACATGATAATTAATAATTGTTAACAACGTAAAGTGGAAAGAGTCGCATGTACCAGAACCAGTTATGTTACTTATATCAGGTTTCGATCCCTTGGGCTCAGGTCCCTAAAATGCGGGACTTCGTGTGTCCCTAAGGTTTAGATCCCTTGGGTTTTATCCCTAAAGTGCGGGACTTCGCATGCCCCGGCTTAACGCCTTATTGGCTAGGGTCCAGCATCTAGATAACACTCATTTGATTAACTCTCTGAGGAGGGTGTTGCAACACTTAAGTTCTAGTATAAAACAACCATGGAACCTACGGCTCCTTGCTAGCACAACCATACGAAAATCCAAGCGCATTTATTTAATAAAACCCGGAGAAATCATCCATCCATAATTTGAAATAAAACAAATGACATTGTTCAAATCTAAATTCTGAAATAAAATGCTTCCTAGATAAATGAAATACTTCCTAGCTGCCTGATCCTAGTCTTCAGCTTACGTGTGCGCGTCCCCCACTTTATTCATAACCTGCGGGTTTTCAAATAGCAACAGCCGACCGCAGAAAACGTTTATCAGTAAAAACTGAGTAAGCATATACCACAACATTTAAAACAGAGTTTTGGCTTAAAGACTGGATCACAATATAACTGAAGTAACTTCACATTTAATCAATAGTTGAGCTGAGGCGTATAAGAGCCCAGCGGGTAACGAATGCCCACAGAGAGGTCACGATGCAATAAATAATAATTAGGGTACCTCTCGGGATATCACAGTCCATCCCAATTCACCCCTGACCTAACTATGAGACCTTAAGTGTCGACACCCCTATACAGTTGTGACCCACAAATGCATAGGTAATACTCTATAGCTTTCACAATATAAAAACCCATATAGGGTAGGGTATGAAACCCTAGGAGGTTCGTCTCACGTGCTCCTCCGACCGTAGACTTCACACACATCCTCTATACATCGCCCCATATCATTTATTCGTTTATTAATATATCACATGACCACAAGTAACACCATACTTTTCAAAGATATTTGCAAGAGATTTTCGAAATTCAAAGCTTAAACAGTTGCACGATACACAAGTAAAACACGCCAATTACATTTTGATAGTTGAAGGTGTTGTGCATATAAACTTACTTGGATAGAAGAGAGATCGTCACACGAAAGCAAGCACACAACTACTCGTAGTACGGGTCCTCAATGAACTCGCCTCCTACGAACTCGGAATCTACAATAGCAATCGTTCCTAATCAAAATACCGCTAACACGACAATAGTACACACACACACAGTCCTAGATGCAAATGCAAGTGTAACCCCCACTTATGCCTAAAACTGAGATATATTAGCTTTAAACATATGTTTAGAAATTGATTTAATTAAGAGAACAATTGTTTATAAATATAAATACTAAAACTGCAATAAAGAAGTCTTTATTTAATTATTATAGAAAAATACTTAATTTTTTTATATGAAAATAAATATTTGAATTAAACAACTATACATGTTTAGAAAATAAAATATTAAAAAGAATTATAAAAGCTAGATATCTTTATTTGATATTCTAAATTAGGTTGACCCAAAAAGTTAATTTTACAACAAAGGTCATTGTAATTATGAGATTTAGAAATTTGAAATATGATATTTACTACAAAATTCTTAACCTACTAGTTAGATAAATAATTGAGTAAGAACAAGTGTATTATTGCTACTAATACTACTATCACCATACACTTATTACTACTAGTGCTACTACAATGACCACTTAAATATTAATTAATAGTATAATTTGAATAAAGAGACCTGACACTCAATCTGACTCACCTATGCAAACACCACTCACCTCCTCACATCCACACACATGCAATATATGTATATATATATATATATAATAGCTAGATAGATAGATAGATAGATAGATAGACAAAGGGCCATCAGAACCTTAACAAAAAAAAATGGCGAAGGAGTGTTTACCGAACAGGTGGTCGGGAGGCGTAGACGCGGCGGCGATGGTGGCGAAGGTGTGATAACTCTCTTTTAGGAGTTATTAATATACTTTCTTAGTACTTGTATTAGTCTTATTTTACATGATTTATATGTTATATTTGCACAAATATGTGAATTTGATGATGTATGAGCCTAAGAGTGAAAATTTGTGTTTCTAGCTTATTTGTGCATGTTTTCTCTCGTATTTGCTATGATAATTGCACGGATTGTTTAGTTTTGTGTATCTCAGGTAAAAGAGGTGCATTGGATCTTATGAGATGCTTGGATATTCTTGGAATGGAGCTAGATGAAGAGGAGAAAAGGAGACGCACAAACGAAGAAAAGTTGGAAAAGTCACACAGGACCAGCCTGCACTCTTTTCGATTCCCAGGGAAATCTACAAAGAATTTTGAAGCAAGGCTTGCGGAATTAGAAAGTAGACATCCGTAGCTTTCCAACGATATATGGTAGGCCCGAAGACGAGTCCGTATGAGGGAGATACAGCCCGCGCAAGATCAGAAAATAATTCTGTCCGGGAATTACAAAGTAGAGGGGCTGAAGTGCAATTTCGGTTAGTTTTCATTAAAAAGCGTGCCCAGCTGGTAAAAAAACGTACGAGACGACCTAAGAACCAGATATTCACGTACGGGAGCCATTGGAGAGCACCTAGGAGCTTGGGGATTGCACGGATTCGCCAAAGCTTTGGCGATTTCATCGTTTGATTCTTCTCTTACCCTCTCTTTATCATTCTATGGAGAATACTTGTGATTTTGGCATAACAATGAGTAGCTAATTTCTTTGTTAGGCTCTATGGAGAGCCTAGGGTTATGACTTAGACTTATTTTCCGGATTTTGTTGATTGATTCATGCGTTTGATCCAATTAATGTTTATTATTCTTCATCTTGTATTGTGAATCCGTAAGCTAAGGCTATTGACACATGTTAGTGATGAATGGAATGACCATGTTAGATGAAGATGATGAACTAGTTGAATTCATAGCTTAATGTTACAAACTAATTGATTAGAAATCATGATCTAGACTTAATTCTTAGCAACAAGGGAGTCGCGAACCGGAGTTGTTAGTGAACTAGGTGGGTGCTCGACAGAGACTTAACCCGGTTACGAATAAGATCATGTTTTTATTCCCGAATCATTGAGACCGATAGGTGAGATGAATAGGAGTAGTCATGTGTGGGTAGATTCGGTTGAACTAGTTAGGTGAGTGAATCGGTGGACCGACAGGACCCGGTGAACGAAGTTGACTAGCCAGCTAGAACGTAACGGTAGATGGAGGTGGACCAACAGGACCCAAAGTAAACTGTTACGTAAAATTACATGAGATCGACGGAAGATTGTAAGTGCTATTACCCGGTGTGCGCAAGAGATTCCGGCAGGGAGACCTCCGTGTACACCGTACGTAGTGGATCAGGGATCGCACAGGAAGAATAGGGGTGTGTGTAGGGAGAGAGTAAGTCAGTAGCAATGTCTGAGAGAGAGACAGAGGTTTGGCAGAGCTTCCGCATATGGCAGTGTTGTTCTTCTCTTTGTATGGAAAGAGTAACGATATATATACTGGAGAACGTGGCCGTTGTAGTGTAGTTAATGCGCCCATTAATGGCGGCTTAATTAGCTTAACCGTAACGGCACGTTCGTCCGAGTATATAGGAACCGTTAGAGCACGTGGTGCGCGAGTACCGGAACCGTTACGAGGTTGACCGGGTTTGACCGGATTGACCGGGTCTAGGGAGCTCGTGCCATAGATCTCTCAAAACAGTTACTAAAGGTCGCGCGCGGGCTTGGCTCGCACGCGACAGGGCTTACCCTAGCCTCCAAACCACAAATCCCTACAAGTCCCGTGCAGTGGTATGCGAGGGCTCTGTCTCGCAGCCCCCACATGGATCAGCTCGGCTGGTGATCCTGTGTGTGTGGAGCACAATATGGTGTGCTGGATGGTCGCCACGTGGCTAAGATTAGCCATGTCATAAAGCAGTATCTACATTAGCCCCCTTTCTGCGCGTGAAGGCTTGTAGCTGTATAGGCTTCCATGCGCGGAAACCAATATGCGCGTCGTCGTCACGTACCAATTCAAATACGGGTAGATTCAGCCCCCGTGCGTGTAATTATGACCTAAAACCCCTAGAGTCGTGCCATCTGACCTTTAGGGTTTTAGGCGTGACGTCAGCCCGTCCTGTGATTGCGCGACACGACGGTGACGGTTGCGATTCGACTACTGAAGGGACGCAACCCTTCATTCTTTTGGATAAATACCTTGTATCCCATCATTGCAAGGCATTGCTTCTTTCTCTTAAAGTGAATGGTACCCGGAGATCTTCGAGAGCAGATCCAAATAATCAATCATCTGTTCAAGACTGCAAATCGTATTCTTCAACTGTGCATATCCAAGCAGGCTTCAAGGAAACAAGGTTGGCCTCGTTTACTTTTTGATTTTAAAGTACCGGCGTTTGCCTTGAACTGCGTTGAATCTGTAAACCCATGGAATCTGTGAAGAGGTTTTGATCTTTAATCCCGCTTCGCTTTACTCTTTCGACGATATTGGATCTTGCAATTACCCAATTTCTGGAATCGGCACCGGAACTGTTTGCATTCCTTTGCATAAGTTTCGAATTCAAAATTCAAACTGACTGGTGTGGTATTTCTCCCCCCTTTTTTTTTGCCCTTTCGCAGGAATGGCCAAAACGAGAGTAACCAGACCTGTCAAGGAAGATGAAGAGATGCCGGAGCTTCCGCGGTCTCTGTGGCGAAAAGCCCCCTTTCTGGGTGGGAAAGATTTTTACCACGCGAGGGTGAAGGCGAAGAGGATGCCTGATCCTGTTCCCGTTGAGCAGTTGTTAACCCTGACTCGCCCAGTTAACTCAGCCTTGCTCGAGTTAGTTGGCTCTGAGGATGTGGTTCGATTGGGAATCGAGAACGGGCACTTCCCATACACTGCGATTTCTACTCAGGCGTTTGTCCAGAAGTTGGACTATATGGATGAGTGGACTGACCACGTGTTGGGTAATTACGCCGAAACTCTTGATGAAGCCGGCCTTTTCTTCGCTGTTCGTGCTATGAAGGGTGCTGCCGTGAAGTTGGATCAGTCCATGCTTCTAGACCTTCTGTCCCGCTATTCGCCTGCGACTCACACGTTTCATTTTGCTGAGTTCGAGGCTGCCCCCACGCTCGAGGACGTTCAAATGCTGTATGAGCTTTCCCCCATGGGCGAGGTGGACCCCTTGAGTCACTTAAGGACATCTGCGGAATTAGCCTTGTACGCGCAGATGGAGGAGTGCTTAGCAGAGGTGAAGAAAATCTCCACTCGGTGGACCAGCACAAAACCTCTTCCGAACTGGCAGCTGGTTGATACGTCTGCGAAGAATACCTGGAACAAATGGTTGCAGTACTTCTTCCGAGACTATGCGGGCAGCAGCATTACTAAGAAGCTTTTGAGCGAGGACCCGGAGGCCGAGAATTACGTAGAGGGCAAGGGTTATCATTTGACCCTTTGCGCCTTTCTTTGTGCTTGGCTGTCGAGATTTCTGATTGATGGTCACCCCCATGATGGGGTCTTCTACCATGTGCTGCCACTTGCGGTGAGGCTCGCTCTTGGCCAGAGAGTTGCACTTGGACCCTTGGTCTTGGGCACGCTATATTACAGGCTGGATCAGCTGGTTCTGGCGATGAGGGAATCGCGTGGCCGCCTCGATGTTCTGACCTTTGTCAATATCAGCTTTTTGACAATGTGGGTGTTCGAGCGTTGGCCGTCTTATGCTCCAACTCCCCTCCCACTTGAGAAGTGGTGTCCCCCAGGCGAGACGAAAGCGCTCAACAGCGGAAGGGCTGCGAGATGGTTTGGTGCAAGCAACACCAAGTGTACTTGGAGCTTGATATGCGACAAGCGAAGGGAGTTCACTGCCAGGCCTTACGCCACACGTATTGAGAATGTGCGGTGGTTTCCGAAGCTATACCCCTCCGAGGGTATGGTCTTGTCAGAAGACCTTCTCTTTGAGAAGGGATCGCATTTCCACGAGCGCTATCGTGAGTTCTTTTGCTGGTGTCTGCGAGGTTCTCTTCCTGCACTTGCAGAGCATATTCGTGAGCTCGCGCCACGATATGAAAGGCTTACAGTGGATGTTGACCCCACTCGGGTCTCTCCTCAGTTTGGTTTCGATGCGGTGGCCCCATCAATCTGGCCCCAGTCCATCGTTAGAGGGTGCTACAAGCGCTTGCTGACAAAGGAATGCAAGACGGTCCTTATGAGCAATCTTCCCTTTGAGCAGCCTGCGGGAACTCGCAGGGGTGGTTGTTCCCAGAATTGGATCGCATACTGGATTGCCCAGCATACGAGGATGGAGACGGAAGCGGCGGCGCAGCCAGGAAGGGCCCCCTTGATCAAGAGAAACTCTTTTCCGTTTCGCCCCAATTGCAGTTTGAGCGAGTCTGAGTACGGTTGCTACTCGTTGTTGGACCGCGAGAATCATTTGTGCCCCGATTTCATTCTGAAGGAGCAGGTCGATGCAATCAAGAAGGGTGACACGCAGGTCATCAAATATAGCAAGGCGTTTGCTGAGGTAAGCAGTTTCCTTGTGTGCTTCGAGCTCTTTGATTTGCTTGCACTGATGCTTTTGTTCTGTATTGTCTAGTGTCATGTGCGGAGGTTCGCAGCTGGTGACCGTTCCAAATCGCTGGTGGATACCATTGTTGCGACCAGAAGAAGGGGGGAGTCGTATCGGCTAGCATGGAGGATGGATGCCGAGGTCGAAACAAAAGTTCGCGGGGTCATGAACACTTTTGCTGACTCGCTGATAGACAACCCTCCGGCTCCGTCTCCTCCTAGAGATGATCCGTCCCCTCCAGCGACTGCGGCGCCGAGAGCGAAGAGGCCTAGGCAAAAGGGGATTACGATTTCTTCCCCTAGGAGCGCTCCGGCTTCGCCCCCAGCGAGGTCCCTTTCTGTCAAGGACAAAGGTAAGGGTCGTATGCCCGGCAAGGTGCGAAAAGATCTCGCAGTCGAGACCTTCGTTCCATTCAACCAAGAGGAAGAGGAAGAGAGGCAGGAGCCCCAGGCAAGTAACGGAGAAGAAGAAGGAACAGTTGTAATGCGCGAGGAAGAGTCAGGAGGTACTTCCGCCGCATTTTCTTGTCCTTTATCATGACTTCTATGCAGTTCTTTTCTTTGAACCAATTGTATATCCGCAGGTGATGATGATGAAGCCGTTGGTGGCCTTGTGGCCAAGAGGCAAAAGAGAAATGCCCATGCTAGCGTTTCAGATGATCCCATAAGCGAGGATATTCTTGCTGAATCCCGGAAGACAGCCGCGGAGGCTGCTGCGAGAAGAAGGCAGCGAGAGGAAGAGGAGCTCGAGCTTGTGAAACAGCGGAGCCTCGAGGAGCGGCATGTTGACGACTTAGCGCGTCCAACTGGCGAGGAAGACGAGCTTCCCGAAGAAGTGGCTCCTCATGTGGAGGAGGAAGATGAGGTTCCTGAAGAGGACACAGCAGAGCTAGAGCAAGTCCAAGCGGACTTCGCAGAGATCGCAGGTGGCGATAAAGGTGAGATCTTCAATCTCGCAGTTACTTATAGAGATGTAATTGTGGGTGCGTTAAAGCACGGTGTGTCAAAGCCTGACATTCGGCGTTGGTTGGTAAGCAAATGCGGAGAACCCTCAGGTAATTGTTTTGAGTAATACGCGCATGCTAGGCTGTAGCCACTTGAGGCAAAATCATGACTGGTTTACTTGCGTCCCAGGTCACGCTTCTCTTAAAGATTTGCTTAGTGAAGATACACTGATAGGGCACGGTTCCACGTCCCTAGTATACGATGAGGATACCTTAATCCCACCTTCGCGTGGAGGTGCTTATTCTTAGCTTTAGCAAAGATAGTGAAATAACTTATAACACAAGTTACCTCATATTGTCGCATTTGGTATCGCAGGTCATGTTGAGGAACCTGAGCTGGAGCAGAGAAGTCAGCCTTCTGCATCCCATGTTCCAATCTCGAGCTCTCATACTGAGAAGCCCGTCGCGGACGCTGGACATGTAAGTGAGCGTCTCGAGGATGTCATCGAGCTCTCCGACGATGTCGAAGCTGATGCTGTGCCGATGGACGAAGGTGTCCGTACCGGTGGTGGGGAAGAAAGGACAAGTGATGCTAATGTTTTCGCACCTGAGAATGTCTTTCGCCCAACGAATTCGGCTGTTCCTGTGTCTCCGTCAATGACTGAGCCGGAAGCACCTATTCCTGCGTGGAGCATTTGGGGCTCGCAGGTTGGGAACGTAGTCGCAGCTGGTGCGGCCTACAGTCTTCCTCCTGACTATGAGAGGCTGGAGCTCGCAGCTGATAGGAGAGCCATGGAGCGAGGGCAGTCTTTGAACAACCCGGTGGCTCGCATTCCCTCTATTCACCAAATTCTGGAAGGCACTGGTAAGTAGAGATTTACCATTCGCACGTCATATTATTTGCTTGCGAGTTCTGACATTACAACTCGTTTTTGATGTCTCAGGTTTGAAGCAAACCGATGTGGACTGGGTGGTTCGAATGCGCCTCAGATACCCCCGCTCGTTCGTGAGGTGTCTGGAGATCGTTCCTTTTGACAGGAGGCTATTCCTTACTGAAGCCATTTGGATACTGGAACAGCTGTGTGCGGCTACACCTGCGACCATCTCGGCCCAGAGTGCTGAATTGCTGTGTGGCATGTGCCAAAATCTCGTGCTCAAAGTCCAAGGCAGACTTGGTTTGAAATTCCTCAAGGACAGAGTTACACTGATTCGCGCAGCTGTAACCTTGAATCTCGGGCACCAGAATCTCGCAGCGGAGATGCAGAAGGTGGAGCAGCAGAAGCAAAAGGTTGATGAAGCTTTGAAGCTGTATGACGAAATGAATGCCAAGTGCGAGCAGCTAAAGCAAGAAGTGCAACAAGTGGAGAGGCTGATCGAGCAGTTCGAGCCCCAGGACTCCTTAGTCAAAAATTTGTTTTGACTTTTCTCTTTTTTTTTTGAAAAGAAAGGAAAATGGCTGAGACATTAATGTAATGCTTTGAAACATTAATGTAATGTTGCTAGGGTTTCTCCCCCCTCTTTTTTGACAACAAACAATGATTTTGCCCGTTTTGCCCTTTTCGGGATTTGATTGGACATTTTCTGTGCATATCCAATTATGACATCAGCAATTGATTCTTTGCTTGATTTTCGCGCTAATTTCTCGGCAGATAAGCACGCTTCCGTTGGGAAGTCCATCCGAATCATGACTATCCGTCATTTATTAGGATACGCAACCGAATCGTCGTAGCCTTTAGTAGGGTAATTGATTGTTACCGTTTTTCAAGGCGTAAGTGATTGAACTTAAGTGATCAAGGCGTAAGTGATTGAACTTACCCTCTTTTTGAATTTGCTGACTCATCTTAAGCAACCGAAGAGTCTCCACAGAGCCTATATAAACCCTGCCTTTGTCATTTGGGTTCTTCATCCCAAACATGTGCTTTGCCGTGAGTCCCTACGACTGCTGGCTTCAACGCTTGTTTTTCGTTGATTCATGGCAACTTCAGGCTTTGAATCCTGAGTTTGCGCTTTGTGCCATAGAAATAGTTTCCAAGATCCACTTTATGAGGCTCATTGCCGTTTATAACCGTCATAAAGAGGATGCAGATAATACCTCATGTGTGTTCGAAGAAATTTCTTCGTGTATTATGTGTGCAGGTCATGTTTCCGGCCGCCTCGTGGCGAGGTGCAGCGCCGTAGTGACCGTGCTACCGTCTCGTAATGAACGGCGGAATTCTTCTTCAGCATCTCCGAAGAAGAATCCGTTGTCCTCACATTTGTGAGGTCGGGGTGCTCGTCAATGCCCTTGTCCAACATGACAAGGAATCCATCACCAGAGGAATGACTGCTTCGCCTGTCGCGCGGAGTATCCCTTGTCGGCACAGGAAGCTCCTCCGGCGCCTATCTTGGTCAGACAGAGGCTTTTGTCATTCCTTGGGGTCTTGGGTGTATCATATCCCTGACCTTGCTGCTAGGGATGTGGCGAATGACAAGTTGATCTCTTCGCGGCAGCATCCCTTTTGCTATAGATCTTTGGCCTCAGATCTGCGTACTGTGCTGCCGGTGTCAAGACCGGTGGATTCTCTCTTTTCTTAGTCGAGAGTTCCCTTGGCGCATCTCTGGCTTATCAGCCATTTTTCGAATGTATTGTAAGCCATGTTGGCTGTGTAGTTAGATGCGAGCTTTTCGCTTGTAAGCTGCTATCTAGATAGATAAATTGTAAGTCATTTGACTCATGAATGATAAATAGCTCTTGTATTATCTGTTTTTTTGCAACAAAATACAATTTCGCATGCGTTTCGGCTTGTTTTGCCTTGCATAATTCCTTGTAATGATTTCTCATATGCGATGTCAATTCGCAGACGTTTCGCTAGATCATTTAAGATCGTAATTTTGCAGCTGTGCCATCTTGACGGATGGGCTTATAGTTGGTCGTTGTAAATCGTATGAGATCACGTTCACAACGTTGCCATCGTTTCGGATAATTTTCCAGAGATTAATCAAGATCGTTGAGCCATGCAAATTGCTATCAGAGAAGATAGGCTTTGTTTGAGATCGTTTCTCGCATAAACTGCTATCACAGCAGATAGATCTTTGGAAGATCTAATAAAATGATTCTGCACGTACGTTGCCATCATAACAGGCGGGCTTGGGTAATTCACCAAAATTACTTTGCGTAGAAATTGCTATCGTAATAGATAGGCTTAAGAAGACCATTATAAGATCGCATCTGTAGAACCTGCTATCTTCTATAGATAGGCTTTAGATGATCGATTGAGATCATTTTGTATTTCGCTCCTATCGCAAAGGATAGGCTTTGGATGATCATTTAAGATCGCATTTTCGTTTGGTTGCTATCGCAAGAGATAGGCTTTAATGATCACTTAAGATCGCATTTGCGTTTGATTGCTACCATGAGAGATAGGCTTTAGATGATCACTTAAGATCGCATTTGCATTTGATTGCTACCGTGAGAGATAGGCTTTAGATAATCACTTAAGATCGCATTTGCATTTGATTGCTACCATGAGAGATAGGCTTTAGATGATCACTGAAAATCGCATTTGCATTGGCTGCCATCGTAGGAGATGGGCTTTAGATGATCACTTAAGATCGCACTCGCGTGTAGCTGCTATCGTAAGAGATAGGCTTTAGATGATCGATTGAGATCGTGTTTGCTATCGTATGAGATAGGCTTTGATGATCGGTTGAGATCGCGTTTGCTATCGTACGAGATAGGCTTTGATGATCGATTGAGATCGCGTTTGCTATCGTATGAGATAGGCTTTGATGATCGCTTGAGATCGCGTTTGCTATCGTATGAGATAGGCTTTGATGATCGCTTGAGATCGCGTTTGCTATCGTATGAGATAGGCTTTGATGATCAGTTAAGATCGCGTTTGCTATCGTACGAGATAGGCTTTGATGATCGATTGAGATCGCGTTTGCTATCGTATGAGATAGGCTTTGATGATCGCTTGAGATCGCGTTTGCTATCGTATGAGATAGGCTTTGATGATCGCTTGAGATCGCGTTTGCTATCGTATGAGATAGGCTTTGATGATCAGTTAAGATCGCGTTTGCTATCGTACGAGATAGGCTTTGATGATCGATTGAGATCGCGTTTGCTATCGTATGAGATAGGCTTTGATGATCGCTTGAGATCGCGTTTGCTATCGTATGAGATAGGCTTTGATGATCGCTTGAGATCGCGTTTGCTATCGTATGAGATAGGCTTTGATGATCAGTTAAGATCGCGTTTGCTATCGTATGAGATAGGCTTTGATGATCAGTTAAGATCGCGTTTGCTATCATATGAGATAGGCTTTGATGATTAATAAAGATCGTGCTTGCATGAATTGCTATTTGCAGCGAATGAATCATTGTTAACGGAGATATTTAAATAAAATAGAGCAATATAAGCGGCTAGAAATATGAACTTCTCATTTGGGAGAATTCTTTTATTACATCGCTCTCATATGGGAGAGGTAGAATTACAATCCTCTCATATGGGAGAGGAGATTGCATTAATCGTAGCCACATGAGATATTAAGCAACGTTATCATAAAACGTATGAAATAAGAGGAGTCAAGGATAGTACTTCTTGATCCAGCGCATGTTGACTGAGCTCGGAGTTGAGGCTGAGCCGTGCAACCTTCGTATGCTGCAGTAGCCACTATCGAAGACTTCTGTGACTTCGAAGGGTCCTTCCCAGTTGGCTGCGAACTTCGGATGAGTCGCTTCTCGCATGCAGTGGTCGGACGCGCGCAAGACCAGGTCGCCAACTGCGAAATCTCGCCGCTGAACTGTCTTGTTGTAGGCGCGAGCGATTCTTTCTTGGTACCGCTTGTTAGTCTTTTTGGCTTGTTCTCGCTTTTCTTCTAGCAAGACTAAATCGTGATCGCGTTGATTTTCATAGAGCGCATGGAAGGCCAGCCGTGCCGAATTGACTCTGACCTCCGCAGGTACTACAGCTTCGGCCCCATAACATAATAGAAATGGCGAAGCCCCTGTGGGTGTTCTTGGAGAGGTCCTGTAGGCCCACAGAGCTATGTTAAGAGAATCGGCCCACTTCTTGTGGTCATCTGCGACCATCTTGCTCAGAATTCTCAGCAGCGTTTTGTTAGTCGCCTCGGCTTGTCCGTTTCCCTTTGGATAATAGGGAGTAGAGCATATTTGCCTGATATTGTACTCCGCAAGTTTCGTGGCTACCTGACGATTAACAAAAGGAGTACCGTTATCTGAAAGAATAGTATTCGGGATTCCGAACCTGCATACGATGTTTTCCTGGATGAAGTTGACCACAGCCAGCGCGTTTGCCGTCTTTAGTGGTATTGCTTCCACCCATTTGGTGAACAGCTCAGTTGCGGTGAGAATGAAATGGTTCCCATGTGACGTTGGTCGGATGGGGCCAATGAAATCCAAAGCCCATGTGTGAAATGGCCATGGCGTCCCTAATGCATGTAGATCCACGGCGGGAGCGTGCACTAGGTTCCCTTTGAATTGACATTCTTGGCAGCGTCGCACCTTGGTGCGGCAATCGGCTTCCATCGTGGGCCAGAAGTATCCGATTGAGAGGAGCTGTCTGCATAATTTCGCACCTCCCTGGTGTTCCACCTGATGAGAGAGGTCCATGACTTCTTGTGCTTCCCTATCGTCTAGGCATCGCAGCAAGTTGCCCTCGTGGCCTTTTCGCCAAAGCAGGTTTTCCTGAACCACGTATCGAGAAGCTTTCCTTCTCAATTTGTCGGCCTCTTTTCTCGATTCGGGTACGGTACCCTGGGTGAGGAATTCGAACAATGGCTTCCTCCAGTCTGTGTCGTCATCGATTGGAGCGACAAGTAGAGAATCTTTGATTAGTGCGCAACTCTCGCACTTCCCTTGTATCAGGGCTGCAGCTGTTGACATGCCTGGCCAATGAATGCCATATCTCTGAGCTTTCCTGTAGATTGACACCTCGCTTTCTCCGCAAGCGTGTTGGTGAATCCTTTCTAACAGCTGTTGTCCCTCTTGCTCGGAGACACATCGCATGAGTATCCCTCCAGGACCCTTGTAGTAAAGGGTATTGTCGTGGATGCAGTATCCTTTCGTGAGTGCCCAGCTCTCGCTGCTGGTGCCTTTCGCAATAGCTTGCAGGATTGTTTTTCGCCAATCTGCGTCATCTACGTGTTCGTCGTCGCACGCATCTTCTGTTAATGCCGACGATGTTCGCACTTCGATGGAAATCCTCGCGGGGCATTTGTCTATGCTGACCTTAGATCCCAGGGTTGCTAAGGCGTCTGCATGCCTGTTGTCCGCTCGGGGCTTGTGCTCGTATTTCACGTCGCAGAATTGCTGCATCAGCTTTTGCACTAGAGTGCGGTATGACAGGAGGTTGATTTCCTTCAGACCATACTCGCCCGAGGCTTGCTTAACAATCAGCTTGGAGTCTCCCATGACTGTTAAGTTGCTCACTTCCAGAGCTTTCGCTGCACGGAGCCCCGCGATAAGAGCTTCGTATTCCGCCTCGTTGTTCGTGGCTGCGAAGTTGAGTTTCGCGGACATCTGTATGACTTCCCCATCGGGCTTTGTCAAGACTATCCCAATGCCTCCACCTTTTCTGGTTGACGAACCGTCGAAGTGGAGGGTCCAATAGGGCACGTCGATCGCGTAGATTTCAGGGCCTTCGAGCTCTTCTTCGATCACAGGTTCGTGGCTGTTGTCGGGAAACTGTGCCAGCAGATCTGCTACCGCCTGCGACTTGATCGCCCTTGGCTTCACGCATGTGACATCGTATTGAGAGATGGTCATGTACCATTTCGCCAATCTCCCGCCCGGAGTAGTGTGAGTTAGCAAGTATCTTATGGGGTCGCTTTTGGTGACCACCACTACTTTGTGCGATGCAAAATAGTGTCTCAACTTCTCTATCACAAAGAATAAGGCAAGGCAGTGACGTTCGATGTCTGTGTACCTTGACTCAGCAGGCTGTACGATGCGAGAGATGTAATAGATAGGCCTCTCTTGGCCCTCATACACCTGAGCCAAAAGTGCTCCTATAGATCTCCTTGTTGATGTAAGATATAGCAGCAGCGGTGATCCCAGTTGAGGCGCGATCATGATCTTTGGGGATGTAAGTATCTCCTTTAGCTTTTCGAATGCGGCTTCATGGTCAGGAGCCCAGTTGTACGCGGCGTCCTTCTTGAGAAGAGTGCTGAAACAGCATGTGATTTCAGCGATTGCTGGGATAAATCTCCGCAGATATGACAATTTTCCCAAGAATGTTTTCAAGGCGCTTTGGTTGTGAGGTGGCGTCATGCTGGTGATGGCTGACACTTTCGCAGGGTCAGGCTCGATCCCTTGGCGATGAACCACGCATCCCAAAAACTTTCCCGAAGTTACGCCGAATGCGCATTTCATGGGGTTCATTTTTAGTTGAAAGCTTCTGCATCTGTTGAACACCTTTCGCAGGTCTGCAAGGTGATCTGCTTCGTGCTTGGATTTGACTACCAAGTCATCCACATAGAATTCCACCTCTTTGTGCATCATGTCGTGGAATAGGGCCATCATAGCCCGCTGATAGGTTGCCCCTGCGTTCTTAAGACCGAACGGCATTACCGTGTAGTTAAATACCCCCACGGGAGTGATAAATGCAGTTTTCCTTGCATCTTCGGGATCCATCTTGATTTGATTGTACCCGCTGAAGCCGTCCATGAAACTGAACATGCGATGGCCTGCTGTTGAATCAATGAGCAAATCAATGTTAGGCAGTGGGAAGTCGTCCTTAGGGCAGAAGCGATTGAGATCGCGGAAGTCCACGCAGATGCGGAGCTGTCCGTTCTTCTTCACCACTGGCACGATGTTGGCCAACCATGTGGGATGGTGATTGGGCTCTATGAACTTGGCATCTAGGAGTTTAACAATCTCCTGTTTGATCTTCACATTGAGCTCTGGCCTAAAGCTTCTGGTGCTTTGCTTGACCGGTTTAGACCCTGGGATGACGTCTAAACGGTGCATGGTGATGCTCGTGTCCAGACCTGGCATTTCATCGTATTCCCATGCGAATACGTCCTTGTATTCAGTTAGAAGCTGTAGCAGCCCTTGTTCCTCGTTGCTTGTGAGGTCCGCACTCAGGAAGACTGGCCTTTTCTTTTCCTCGTTCGGGCTGAGGAACACCTCCTTTAGCTCTTGCTTTTGTGGTCGCGGCCTGTCTTCCATGCATTCGGGTGCTTCTTTGAGTTCCTCGTCCGAAACGACCTGTGTTGGCTCTTTTGTCAGCGCAACTTGCTCGATTTGATTGATTTGCCCAGGGACATCCTCATGCCCGTGTGAGGACGTCCCCGCGCACCTTCATATGCGATAGCATTTCTTTCCGTTGGCGTAGAAGCTTTCTATCTCCTTGCCCTCGGGGTCGTGCTTTGCGATCCTCTTCAGAGTGTAGACACTCTTGCGATGATATGCGATGCGCGGCGCCTCTTCGTGGGTAGGCGGCTTTTCTTCGGTGTCTCCCCTTGTCACCATCACGCCTGCAGGTGACTGGTCCTTGATGTCCTCCCAGAGAGGTAAAGGAGTAGGGTTGAATGGTCCGGGTGTTTGCTCGTCCGCCATCTCGGTGAACCACACCGCCTCGCTGAGATGTGCTTCGTCCAAGTTGAACGGGTTAGTTGAGGCCGGTATCTCGACAATCCTGTCGTTCCAGATGGCTTTCATCACCTGGTGAGCCGTCGAAGGGATTGCGTCGAAGCGATGAATCCAGGCTCGACCGATGATCATGTGATATGTGGTGTTCGCATCTATGACATAGAACTTCGCCGAACACTTGATCTTACCAATCTGAACGCCGAGGCGGATCCATCCGATCGTCATTCTAGAGTCGCTTCCGAATCCCACCAGCGGGGATGGACGTTTGACCACTTTGTGCTCGGGGATCCCTGCTAGCTTCAGTGTGTGGAGTGGAACAACATTGACCGCTGCTCCTCCATCGACGAATGCTCGCTTGAATTCGACGCCGTTGATGATGGCGGTCACGTACAGGGGCCTCTGGTGGCTCGCATCTGTCTTTTTGTCGCTGGCAGAAAAGGTCATAATCTTTTCTGTGGGACGGGACGCCCTGATGACCTTCCCGTTGGAGACCACAAGTTCCTCCTCGTAGTCCTCTGCTACCCTTAAGATTGCTTTTGTCACGTCCGCTCGACATTTTTCGGAGAAGTTCATCTCGTTGAAGAATCTGTCGAAGCCGTGCGACCCTTTTATGCGGTCGGCACGCTCATCTTCCGTGTCCATGCTGTAGTCTTCATCTTCATGGACCTCAGCAACGATGGGCAGACCATCCTCTGCGACTTCTTCCAAGTCGATTATCGAGATCATGGCGACCTCTTTGCCTTTTGAGCCCGAATCTGCATGGGCAGGCAGCGGGTTGTTGCGCACATCCTTCCGATGGTCGCTGACGATGAGCTCGCCGCTCTTCATCTTCTGATCGAGCGTGAATCTGAGCTTCTTGCACTCGGCTGTGGGGTGCATGACCTTACCGTGGTATTCGCACCACTTGGGGTCCCTCGTCATCTCCTTGGAGGGTTTTTGCTCTAGCGGTGGCAGGATGCCGTCTTTACGCCACTGTCTACAGAGATCGCTTGCTTCCTCCACCGAGCATGGCAGAGGCGGTGCATCGAAGTTTCCGGCTTTTGCTTGTTTCTGAGGCGAAACCGCGTTGACCTCAGCTTCGCGTCCTCGCTTGTAGCCGAATCTGCCGATCTTGTAGGTGGTGCCGCTCGCAGGTCGTTCTGGAGCGCTCTTCTTTCTCTGTCTCTCGACGATGGGCTCGATGTTCATCGTGCACTCGATGAGCTTTGAGAACGTGGGCGTTTGCAAATTGATTAGCATGCTCTTGTACTCATCTCGCATGCACTGCAGGCATATCTCTACGAGTCGGCTTTCAAGCATGGGATCCTTGCACTCCAGAGATTTCGCTCTGAATTTCTTGATGAAAGTGATCCCATCCTCCTCGCGTTTCTGATACATCCGCGAGAGATGGATCATCGTCACCTTCTCCTCCATCTGGAAGAACTTAGTGTAGAACTTCTGGACCATGTCGTCCCAGGTCTTCACGGATCCGGGCTCCAACGTCCGGTACCATTTGTATGCTACATTCCCAAGAGTCTTTGGAAACTCTCGCATCAGCAGTTTGGGATCAGCTCCGTATGGACCCATGACATCGATGAAACGCATGACATGCTCATGGGCGTTTCCATTGACGTCTTCGAACTTGTCCCATTTGGGAGCCTTGTACCCCACCGGGTTAGGCATGAGATAGATCTCCCGTGGAATGGGCGGGTCGTTGTCTAGCTTCGGGATGATGGTATCCGCGAGCGACTGATGAGCCAAGATGGAGTCCACGCGCTTCTGCAAGGACGTCATGCATTCTGGAATGCTCCCCTCTGTAGCTGGCGGAGGGGTTGCCGTAGGCGGTGGCGACACATATGCCGCCGGAGGATTGGGAGTGTATTGACTGCCCGCGTTTCCCCATATGGTCGCCGGTGGAGGCAGAGTGTACTGCAAAGTTGGGTTAGACGCCAAAGCCGTGGGCTGAGAGGCGTGAGCGGCAGGGGGTAGCATTTGCGCTGTTGATCCTTGGATCGAAGGCAGCTGCGCGGCCGACGGTGGAGTCTGCAGATGAGGGTTGGGAGGCGTGGCCGATACTCCCAATCCTGGAGCAGTAGGGGTTCCTCCTCCCTGAGGGGTGGCGGTACCTGGTGGAGGATTTGGCGCAAGGGTGCCCAGAATGGCCAAGATCCGTTCCAATTGCGCGGATTGAGACTTGAGAGTTTTTGCCTGACTTTGGACAGTGGTGTCCAAAGACTCTAAAGTCGGTGCCTCACCGGGTGTCGTCGGAGTACGGCGGACTTCTTCTCCTGAGGGAGTTTCGGCGGAAGGCGATCGGTTGCTGACATCGTCCTCCTGAGACATGGTTGCTTTTGCTGGTAAGTTCACGTCGGGTTCACCAAAATGTGCGCAAGAGATTCCGGCAGGGAGACCTCCGTGTACACCGTACGTAGTGGATCAGGGATCGCACAGGAAGAATAGGGGTGTGTGTAGGGAGAGAGTAAGTCAGTAGCAATGTCTGAGAGAGAGACAGAGGTTTGGCAGAGCTTCCGCATATGGCAGTGTTGTTCTTCTCTTTGTATGGAAAGAGTAACGATATATATACTGGAGAACGTGGCCGTTGTAGTGTAGTTAATGCGCCCATTAATGGCGGCTTAATTAGCTTAACCGTAACGGCACGTTCGTCCGAGTATATAGGAACCGTTAGAGCACGTGGTGCGCGAGTACCGGAACCGTTACGAGGTTGACCGGGTTTGACCGGATTGACCGGGTCTAGGGAGCTCGTGCCATAGATCTCTCAAAACAGTTACTAAAGGTCGCGCGCGGGCTTGGCTCGCACGCGACAGGGCTTACCCTAGCCTCCAAACCACAAATCCCTACAAGTCCCGTGCAGTGGTATGCGAGGGCTCTGTCTCGCAGCCCCCACATGGATCAGCTCGGCTGGTGATCCTGTGTGTGTGGAGCACAATATGGTGTGCTGGATGGTCGCCACGTGGCTAAGATTAGCCATGTCATAAAGCAGTATCTACACCCGGCATAATCAGTTAGTGCGTAATGTGTTTCAATACAAAATTCTGGAACTGTCTGAAGACCCTAGGTGATTCATAGATCGCCTAGTTTTCTCCATACTTAGATTAAATTCTTTTAATTTAAAAATACAGAAATATTGTCTCTACATTCATTTTATTCAGTCGCTTGTTTGTGGGCGACGAACATTCAAACTCAAAACACTTCTTACCGGTTACTTATGTATCTTCTAATTGATTCTTAATTAGCTAGTAGTCGTCTATTTCCCTTGGGTTCGATACTCGGAGTCGTAAAATACTCCACTTTTACTACTTGACCGTGCACTTGCGTATACACGTAAGAAATCGTGTCAAGGTGATTTGGCTCGGGTGGTGCGCCGCTGTTGCAGCTTCGCCAGAGGGCAGAGAGGCGTCGGGGGTTCTCGGTGATGGAGTTGGGCTCCGGTCGATTTCGCCGGCTGGGTTTGCTCGTGAAACAGGGCAGAGCAAAGAGAGAGCTTCAACGGAGGGAGAGAATTGGGTTCTGTGTGAAACGATGTGGGTTTTTCTCTGTGATTTACAGGGCTTTATATAGGCTTGCCGGAGAGAGTTTGAGAGCGAAACGGAGTCCGACGGTGGTGATGTTCGGGTGTGAATCGGGGATTGAAATTGGGCGGGATTCGAATCCGTGTGAGAGTCGAATTCATCTTTGGGTGAGATAGGGAGTGAACTGGGGCGAGAATTGAGTGATTTTTTGGTGATTGGAGGCGGCAATGGCGTGGCGGTATTTGATTCGGAGAAGGATACATCCTCTCCTGGTTCGTGAGGAAAGGTGGAAGATGATACGAGAAACGATCCGGTGTGGCACGCACACCAAGTACCGCAGTGGTTCAATACGTAATAATTAATTAAAATGTGACATTTTGGTCACGTTAAAACGTTACATGATACGTAAATTTTAATAACAAAATACTTAAATAACTACTATAACTTTTACTAAAATAATATATATAAAGAAGTTTACGTTTTTTTTAACAAAATCTAATATATATAATTATAAAGACTATTTAATAACACAAAAATTACATTTATAAATTCTAATAACGACCAAAAATACTCTTTAAACCCTTAAAAATACCCCTAAATTTTCGGGATATTACTTCACATCTCCCTTAAAACAAAGTTTCGTCCCCGAAGCTTAAACTAATCCCCCAATGCAAGTATGCAATTCTAATGCACAAGTAATTGAAAGACATGTAATACGAAACAAAACAATTATTGAAATGTACGGCTGTTAAATAGTATGTATATTATGGTCACTGGTCTACCCTGGTTACAGCGAGATAATAATTAGACATCTTTGCTTCTCTTTTTAGAAATGTACAACGGATCAGAATCTCAATAAATGAACTTGATACTGGAACATGCATAAATGATTATTTATGTTGTGAAACTTTGATAAAGTTTTATTCATATTATGTTATTGTTTTACTTAACCCGTGAATCGGCAAGTTATATCAGATTCCCTATTTTTTCACCCTAAGGGGTGGCGGATTTGAAAAGAGTCGCCGTTCCTGGTGGAATTTCATTGACCCAGACTTCAGGAAAATATTCTAGTAAGTTCTCTTAAGATTGTTGATGCACTCGTCTTAAGATAAGATGGATATAATATTAATGCTATACTTAGTCTTCTGCGCTTGCAGTGACGCGTTTCTACAGGTGTGGCCTTGGTAACGCAACAGGCGGTACCATGGAAACTTGGGAGAGTCCATCACGTTCCGTGTGGTTGACAACCAGCTTGTGGTAACTGTCGCTGAGCCAGCTGTTGTGTACCCAAGAGAAGATTTCGAACAAGGTGTCATGATTGATATGCAGGAGCCGGAGCAGCTCTGGAAGGAGATTCTGATGATGCCATTTGAGGAGGATGGTGAGGCTTTCAACACCGGGGCATATGATATGCCAATTGACGTGGTGGAACTGATGAACGAGTTCCAACAACCCATAAGATACGTAGCAATACCACTTTAGACATCAATATGATATAAATTGTAACATTATAAATCTATTGTGTTGTCGCTAAAATCACCTGCTGATGGTGCTTCTTTTTTGCAGGAAACATGTAAGGCACGTTATTCCAATTAACTATATCGATGTTTTTTTACATAACATACGTGCTAACTTATTCATCCAACATGAACATGTTACTATAAAGTATTGCAGTGTTTAGTTAGTTGTTACTTGCAAGGTATTACTGTAAATTGGAGTGCAGAGTGCTATCATATTGAAGTTGTGGGGCATAGTGTAGTATTGAAAATAATTTCTCCATTTAACGAACCAAAGCACGTCATTTGCTATTTGTAGCACTTAGAGTCGGTGGATGTATCATCTAATACTTTTTAGATTTTTCTACAAGTGTGTGCAATGCCTCATTATTTTTACTATGTGGATAACCCACATTATTCTTTTTTTTTTCTAGAAAAGAGAAATTTATTAATCACGTCAAATTACATAATTGGTTTCGCCATTTAAGTCTATCATGGATCCGACTTATCATATCCCTTTTGACGAAGACGATTGAAAAGAAATCAAACTTCCTATCATAGGACTTGATGTCCCTAACAATACCAGTAATGCTAAAGTCCGAATGTGATTGTTTTAAATTTTTCACTGTTTGTAATGAGTCCGTCTTTAGCTCCACATTTTTTAATCCATGTAATGAGTCCGTCTTTAGCATTCAGAACCCACATTTTTCCAAACTACTTTCTACCCTAACCCAGGAGTTCTAGATTATTGTAAGTAGCATTATCATCAACATATACTATTTTACAAAGTGTTTTTAGAGTTCTTTGATAGAACGACACGTGGCATCAAAACTAGTTCCTGATCCAAATCAAAATGTGTGACTTCCAATAAGAATTCGAACTTTCATAAACAGAAATTATGACGTGAAAATTCCTCAAACCATGTGTAACCTCCAGCAGTTTCAATTTTCCCGAAAAGTCCTTTGCAGTTTATATTTTGGGCCCAATAGCCTTCAATTACTAACGGGGTAATTTCCTTAACAGTAGTATGGGTATTACTGAGCTTGTTTGGATGAGAGTGAGTAGGGAGGAAAGGAAAGTCAAAATTTTGAAATAATTGGTCAAACCTCTCCAAACAAACAAAACAAACCGGATTTCCGGCTTGATATCCGAATTTCCGGATTTTCAGCCGGAATTTCGGATTTTTTTGGGGGAAATCCGATTTTTTGTCAAAATTTTGGAGTTCTTGATGTAATGTTTGGATATTTTTACACAAATGTGTGTTAGCACAATGGTAAATTGTTTCAATCCCCTATATGAGGTTCCAAGTTGAAAACTTGCAATCTCAAAAAAGTTGTTTTTTTTAAAAAAATATATACAATAGTCTACCTCATCCAAACACTATAGATTAAACGAACTTTAAAGCTCAACCTCTCACTTATTTCAGCTCATCCAAACAGCCCACTGTAATTGTATCACTATGTTACTACTATATTGATTAATGCTAATATAACCTTCAAGTACCCATATAGCCACTAAAACAATTTAACCATGTTAGTAATTGAAGGCTATTGGGCCCAAAATGCAAACAGTAGGAGATTTTTGAAGAATCGAAATTGTTGGCAGTTTAGGGTCACAAATGGTAAACTGCATAGGAGTTTTGGGTCATTTGTCCTTATAAATATATATTAATAATATATAAAATACATTATGAGTTATCTAGAATTAATGAACATTTTATAGAATGTGGCTATGTTGTGGGCGAATATTTATGATTTCTGGGGACCACAACGATTTACTACCAATTTGGACATAAAGCCAGTCGGTTTTGCAAGGATATTTATGAAAAAACCTGCAAAACGACATTTCTCGGGTTGGGACGAAAACAGTTTACCCGGATGGGTACGGCTCGCCCAGTACTATGAAATATGTGATAATGTCATGAAACATTCACCAGTTCCATTTTTGGTTTTTGAATTAGTAAGTAAAATTCATGAAACAAATTGAAATAATTATAAAATGTTCCAGAATGTTTTGAAATGGATAACCCTGCACACATTTTAAGTAAACCATTGAAATTAGTAATCAACGTTGGACATATTAGCACAAGTAGTCATCGAAACATATGTGAAATATGTAAAACACCAACACAAATTTGATTACGAGAATGTTTGTCTCCATCTAAGTCTGATTACACAGCATAACTAGTCCTTACATTAACCGGAATTTTACGAACAAAAAGTAATGTCTATCAGTGCACCACGACCGTCATGGACGCATAGACTTGACATTCACAAACAGTTAAGGCATCGCAGGTGACGCAATAATTTTCCCACAAAACTCACAAACCACCACCACATGCCTTCAGGTCAGCAACAAATTCCCTTTCGTAGCCAAGGCGGGCACACAAGTTCTTTGTCTTGTCCCCACCATAGTTTGAAATTGCGTTCCGTTTCGGCCGATTCGTACCGTTTCGGTCTTAAAAGGAATCATAGACGATACCGATAAATATCGGGATGAAATTCGGTGCGTACCGTTGTGTTTGGTCAATTTCAGATGTTTCGGGGTGTTTCGGCTGATATAGCAAATTTCGGATGAATATCGGTCGGGGTTTCGTTTGTATTTAAACAAGTTTTGGAGCCTTCATATAAAAGTAAAAGAATCATAAACTTATGTTGATCTTCTAGATAAAAAGTTTCCAAGTATTTTTCATTTCGTCACTCATTACATACTATATTTTAGCGAAAAATAAGAATAAAAATCGAAGTTTACTAAAAACTTACATCTTTTATGTTTATTTTGAAAAATATATGAATAAAAGTTGGGTAATTCTAAAAATATACGAACTTTTTGGCAATTACAATATTTAAAAAAATTAGTCCGAAACGAACCACCGAAACATACCAGTACCGAAATGTTTCATTCAGTAATAAAAACAAAACGACGTCCGGTACGGTATTTCAAACTATGAACCCCACCGATCCTTGTTTTCGTGATGAAAAATTGCTAGGATTATGCATTGACATCTTGTATTTTAATATCGGTTGAAGATAAATTAATAAAAAACAGTTTCCAAAAAAGCATCCATCCTCTTACTTCCTGAAAACTACCGTGAGATTGCAGAAGTTGTCCGAAAAGTCAAAAATATTTTTTTACCAAATATCTTAAAAACTCATGTTCCTGTAAGAAAGCAGTTATGCTTGCAGCAAAAGCATTGCCGAACTTGCAAGAAGTCTAATAGAATTATTGGTCATTATTATGACTTTATTTTTAAATTCGTCTTCTTAGAATCTGCATAAAGTGAAAAAAAGTCTAAAGTCTGGAAAATGTGGAAGTAATGTGGTTTTTTTCCGTGTGGCTCGAAGTAATGTGATTCTAAAAAACTGCGAAAGTAAGAGCATATCCAGTAGGCTAGGTAAAAGTTAAGTTTAGTTAAAATATACATAAGCAGGAAACAAAATAGACTCTAATAGACTAGCTAAATGACTTGCACCGTATTTTATACTATTTTCCCCATCCCCTCCTCATGGGGTTAAAGATGCTCTTAGTGAATCTGCCTAAAAAAGGATTGTACACTCTCATCTTTAGTGGTTGCATGTCTAGAAAAGGATTGTACACTCTCATCTTTAGTGGTTACATTTTCAAATTTACCATCTCAAATGCAAATGAGTGCTAACTCATTGGTAGAATATTTGAAGTTCTTGTATGAAGTTACGAGTTAAACCTGAGAATGATGTGACTCTGTACAAAATTGCTATCTTAAATCAGTAACACTTTATGTCTCAATATTTTGGTCCCCTTTAAAACATTCAACTATTTAAATGGACATATAAGTATTACACACTATTTTTCTATCAAGTCAATTATTTTAGTGCCTTTACTTTCTTTTTGTTTAGGAGCAATACCCCTACTTTCAATCTGTTTAATGATATCAATTTTACGTTTTGAAGATAAGTTACAAAAACTACAATGTTATAAGCTAAAATCAATAAAGTGGACACCTAATCTAAACAGAGAGAGTATTTTATTTATAGAGATGAAAAGAGTAGACAAACAACAAAGAACATAGTGCAAATTACTACTACCTCTGTTTCTTCTCTTTCACATGCGGTTGACTTTTTACCCGTATCTGGGTCATTTTGACTTAGTGATTTCGATAGCAAAACGATGTAAAGTGACCCAGTGAATAGTGTCAAAAAGTAAAGTAAGGTGAAAGAGAAGAAACAAAGGTAGCATTACCTCCGTTCATATGGGATCTTCTCAGTGACTTTTGTTTACATGTATCCATGTCACTTTAACCCTGCGGTTTGGATAGCAAAACGCTGCAATTTTATGGTGTTGTTAATCAAATCACCGGGTCACTTTTGACTCGGTGAATAGCGACGAAAAATGATATAGTATATATCACTCTTCAGATGACACTACATGAAATACCCCGTTTTGTGAATACGGGTATTTTACGATATTACTATAACTATTGGGTGTTAATATAATATTACTACAGGTGTTGGGTGCTAGTTGTTATTATTTAAAAGTTAATTTTAAATGTTATAAACTATTAGGTGCTTTTATGTATTTATTCATAACTTATATAGTGTCTTTACCTAAACTAAGGGGGTGGTATTTGACTTACACCTAAACTCAGGGGGATGAAAGTGTCTTTTATCGTAAATAACATCATCTTCTTCCTCATCTCATGCTCAACGCAGGAGACATGCCCGACACCAACACCGCCAGTCCACCACCGCCTCAAATCATCACAAAACTTCGTAATTTCTGTTCCAATTCGATTCAAACTCTTCAAAGCTCGATAATTTAGCATCAAGCAATCCAATTTCGCCAATTTTTGGTCCCGATTCGGAAGAGAAGTTTTCGAAGTGGGTCTCCTTCCTTTGCCGGATTTCTTCACCATCTAGCCTATTTAAACCCCTCAATCTCAGAGAAATTCTCACACAAACACCAATCTCTCTCTCCCGTTCAATCACCCTCTCTCTCTCTCTTTCTCTCACCGGCGTCGCCGTCGCCGCCCAAGGCCGCTGCCACCGTCGTTCGCCCTGGCCGCCGCGCCCAGCCGACGCCGCCGCCGTCGCCTCCTTCCCAGCGTCGTCGATGGTCTTCGCTACCGTCGCCTCGCCTCCATCCCGTCGTTTCTCTCTCTCTGTTCGGGTATGAACCCGTCTGTTCTCTTCTTCCTTTTCTTCTCTTGTTATTATTTTTATTAGTACTAAACTGTTAGCTCATATTAATACTATGTTGGAAGAGAAGAACAAAATGCGTAGTGGCCCAATGGTTACTGTGCATGTTGGTATTGGGGTTGATCATGGGTTTGAGCCTCGCAAGAGGTAATTATTATTTTTTACTCATCTTTACTCGAAAATAAAAGTGTAGAATAAGGATGATAAAAGTACAAAAGTATATTCTTCCTATATATTTTTATAAGTCTGTAACAAGTTAGAATAAGTTATTCTCCTCAAATAAATTTGTTATTTCTTTTAAAATAAAAGTTAGTTAGTTTATAACTTATATTCTTTACTAAGGCTTGTTTGGTTGGGAGAAACTACTATTAGAATCAAAATTATTTTTGGGGTAAAATAATATGCTTCTCTACCCTAAATAATAAAAGGGATATTTTATCTAATCTTATAAGTTATATTTTTATAATTATAGCTTATTATGTTTTTACAAATGATAAATGTTAACTGTATAACGTGTGTTTTTCTATAAAAGAGGTTGTTCGCGTTAGTAAAGGTTGGGGAGAGTTAGTAAGGGATTGATTTCATTTACCAATAGGACTTTGTGTGCTTTATTTTAATTATGATATTAGAAATTTGTAGGCAACGAGTTCTCGGACGAAGGATACGTCGAGTACTACGACTAGTTTGCTGTGATTGCGATTTGTTGAGGTAAGTAATCATGCCAGGCCTAGTGCCCATACCTTCTTTCGTGTCTAAACTGCTTTTTATTGTCTCCAAATTTGAATATCTACTTGAACTGTTTATTTGAGAAAGTGTACTGATTATATAATGGTGATTCTATCACAACTATCACATGATTAATAAGACGTAATAACGTAAAGTGAAAGAGTTGTACCGGGGAACACTTAATTATTTTTGGGATCGGTTGTTGTTGACTACGGTCACTCAGCCCACTTTTATTTGGTTGCTCGGTCGCCACAAGCCCCGGGTTGCTCCTTGTACTTACTCCTCCGACCGCACGAAGTCTTAGGGGGGTGTCGACACTTATGGTCTTGTGAGTGTGTTATTGGGTTCGCACATCGTTGTGTGATTTTGGCTTCTACCCGTGTCAACATGGTAACATATTTTTTCTAAATGATGGACCTTTATGATTTAGAATTGAAAGTCCCGATTGGACAATGATGGGATTTTGGAAATATTTTCCCAAGAGGAAAGCAAAGAAGGAAACTCGATTTATACATATACTCTTACTCAATTCTTTACTCTTCAAACTTATGTGTCTTTTATAAATTGCTTCTTAATCTGTTTACATGTCTAGGTGTTGCTTACTCAGTATTTTCCGCTGACTTTGGAAACTGTGGTGTTTCTCTTTTTTCTGCACCACATGACTAGAAGGATGCATGGAGTAATTGGGGAGCGCGAATCATCACTTTAGAAATTTAATTTTTTTAACATTTAGACTTATTTCATTTAGTTGCTTTAAGTCTTAGTTGGATAATGCCCTTATTTGTGGCGAGACAAGTTTTGAAAATTTAATTCATCATTTTAAGGATTTAGTTTGGATTTTCTGTTATAAAACCTCCTTATATTCGGGTTTAACCCCAGGTACGGAGTGACATCCCCGGGCTTCCGGCTTGGTCGTTTTTGGGGGTGTTACACTACATATCATCTATTACAGGCCGACCCGCGTGCCAAATTGACACGGCCCGCACCGTACAAGGCTAAACACGGCCCCGAGCAAGGCCCGCTCCACCCTCCGACACGACACAACCCGCTCAAAGGCATGCCCAGCCCGTGGCACTCACAGGTCATCATCCTCCCCTAGCCAACCCGGCCCGGCCCGCTCCCCCTGGGCCGTGCACGAATCGCACAAAAACGGCCCTTCCGACATGGCCCATGCACAACCCGCCCCCATACAACCCGGAACGTGCCGAGCTTCGAACATTCTGGACTCTGCCTGTACAAGGCCCGCTCTGCCCTCCGACACGGCTCGCCCTCAGCCCGCTCTCCTTCAATCCGTCCTTAACGCGGCACAGTCTGGCCCGCTCTCACCATGAGTTGTAATACCAATATACCATAACTCTAATTCTGGAGAGGATGATAAAAAGGGTAACCCGTGTGGTTAATTGTATGTGCACAATTGCTAATTGTCAGTCGTTACGACTTACAAAAAAAATACTATAGAGAACATCTCCAATAACTTGTGCAAATCCTTACATTATGCAAATTATAATTAAGAAGGTTAAAAAATTGAACTTCAATAGACGATGTATATGCCCATGCATTTTGCAGACCATACATTCCCTCTCCATTAATAGCTAGCTTGAAAGTAGGCATGCAAATTTTATGTGTACATCTCTCTCATCTTTTTGCATGTTAATAAAAATAAAAAAAATTAATCTATAACTATGAAATCTTAAAAATGCAGTACACTATTGGAAACAGTACTACAAAATCATGACATGCATAGTATAAAATGGGCAAAATTTACATCTATGGTTTAACTATTGGAGATTGCAGTTGCTGAACTACACTAGAGAACTCAATAGAAAAAGACACCACATATCACTCTATTTTTTTGCGAATCAAGTAGCAACAAAATTGGAAAGTCTTAAACAACTCTCATGTGGGAAATTTCCAGGTCACGCCCTATAGCTAGGCGGATGAGGCAGCCGTCTTAGGCCCCCGGGCCGACAAGTCCCGTGTTGTACTTGTATTTTTTTTAATGATAGCAATATTTCAGTTACTTATATACTTCAATGTCATTTTAGATCTATTAAACAGGTTTGCTAATCAGTCGGGTCAAGTCATTAATTTTGCTAAGTCTTCAGTTACTTTTTCAGCGAATAGTGACAGGCATGACATTGATAGCCTAATCTCAACCCTTCATGTCAATAGTGCCACTCACATAGGAAACTACCTAGGTTTTTATTTTGACGACACATTCTCACTCACTAAAAACAAAAATGAATCTTTGATCTTAAATAAAATCAGAAATAAATGTGCCTCTTGAAAGGGTCTTCTGTTAAACAAATTTGGTAGAGCTACTCTTATTAAAGTTGTTCTTACTAGCATTCTAGTCTACCCTCTCTCGGTTATGCTCATTTCAGCAAAAACAAGAAACATTATTACGTCTATCCTTAATAACTTCTTTTGGACAGGAAACCCCTCTAAAAGAACTATGCACTACATTTTTTGGGATAAGCTTTGTCTTAGCCCTGCCAGAGGGGGGCTTCGATTCAAAATTTTAAAAGCTTTCAATTGTGCTCTTTTCTGCAAAATTACTTGGCAAATGCTTTCGAATCAGTTTTCTTTACTGTCTAGCTTCTTTAATGCCAAATATTGTAAAGAAATGATTTTTGGCTCCACAATGCTCCCCCAACTGCATCTCCAATGTGGAAGGCAATTGTCAAAGGTAAGAACCTCTTGCGGGGAGGTATCACTTGGAAGCTTGCAGATGGTACTAGAATCTCCATCACTAAACATCCTTGGCTTACTGATGTACCGGGAGAATCTTTACGACAGAATGTGACACACCTTACTAATATTAAATGGGTCAAGGATCTAACTATCCCTTCTGATGGAGACAGAGTTGTTTGGAACCATTCCCTAATCTCTTCAACTTTCCCCCAATGGTTAACTAATCTCATCCTCAGCACCCCAATAAATGCGAAAACAATGAGCCTCTTTGGCACATTACTCCCAACAACTCCTTTTCAGTTAAGTCACTTTATAACCACCTTTTTAATCGCCTTCCAAAACCAAATTTTAAAACCACTAATCACTCTTTCAAACCTAGCTTAATTTCTTTTTAATGGAAACATCTCTGGAAATTAAAACTCCCTTACAAAATTAAATTCTTTCTTTGGCAACTTATCCACCAGATCCTCCCCACAAAAGATTTACTAAGCTCTAGAGGGATTAACTGTGATCTAAGTTGTGTTTTTTGCCATGAAAATGAAAATATCTCCCACCTCTTCATGCATTGTGCCTTTTCAAATTCGATCTTTCACAAACTGCAGATTCACCATGTCATTTCTATGGAATTCACTAACTGGTTAGACTTTTGCATCAAAAGAACCAACACTCCCCACCATATCAGCTTTGTTTGGATTATAGCCTGCTGGCTTATTTGGAAGCAGCGAAATGAAACCATTTTCAAGGGAACCCCTCCAAACGTTGATAACTGTTATTTTCATATCTCAACTCTAACTTCTCAAATCTTAAATGTTTTCATGTACACGCCCGCACAGCTTTAGCTACGGTTTCAGAAGAGATGTCGAAGACAAAGGCACCCAACAAGGTGTCTGCAAAAAGGTTGACAGCCGAAGCCAAGAAGCTAGCAAAAGGAAAGGCCCTTGTGGCTTCTGCTGCCACCGAAGGTTCCAAGAAGCCAAGAGGCATTGAAGCAGCTTTGGAGCGTTTCATGAGAGATCGTCCAACTGAGGAGCAATGGAAACAGAAAGTGCAGGAGGAAGAAAAGAGAATGGAGGAAATTGCTGCCATGTACAAAGCAAAGTCTCAAGGTTTCATCTTGGTGAATGGGAAGCCTGTGGATCCGAATGAAGAAGCCCTTTTCAAGTTCCTCGAGGAAAAGTCCGGTTCGAAAATGAAAGGGAAATCAGTTTAAGTTTCTTACTTTCTTTGTCTATCAATCTTTGAACACCTCTTACTTTTGAGTCTTTTGTGTGTTAGCTTATGATTTCAGATGAACATTGGGTTGATTCCCATTCTGTCTAGTTCGTTCTCTTTCTAGCGTCCTTGTGGTTGTATTTGGTTCTCTTTCTAGCGTCCATGTGGTTGTATTTGGTTCTTTTAGCTAATTAAGTTCTCTTGATTCTCCGCAATATATATATATATATATATATATATATATATATATATATATATATATATATATATATACACTTCAATGTAAAGTGTGAATAAAGTTTATGTTTTTTTTTAGAACGAATAAAGTTTATGTTGGTTTGGTGGTAGCGAATATTTTGTCACAAGTTTGATCCAAGTTCGAATCACGTTAATGACAAAAGTGATTTTTTTTGAAAGAAATGTAAGGTTGTAGTTAACATGAATCTAATATATTACACGCAATTATTAGAAGTCTACAAATATTTTGTTTAAACGAACTCTTTCACTTATATATTTTTTTATTAATTTGGGGCCCCAAATTGTTTACTCGCCTTAGGCCCCCAAATGTTTTGGGCCGGCCCTGGAAATATCATAGTTAAGTATTCCATCCGTCTTCAATTGTTATTTTTCATGTCCAGCAAAGGATTACACAGTCTCCTTCTTAGTTGAGCATCTCCAGCAGTAGAAGGTAAAAACATGTAAATTTTATACGTTTTAAATTTTGCAGAACATACATTTAAGGGTTCACTCCGAGAGTTTATTTTAATTTGTGAGTTGAGCATCTCCAATGCATTATGTAAATACATTTTTTAGGCAAAATATAAAGAAGTTGGGTGTAATTAGAAATCCAATGGGTTATGTATCTTCTTATGAAAAATGTAAATTATGTAACCTCGTCGCCAAACTTGGCGAATTTGATTTGATCACCATCTTAGTTTTTTTCTAGTTTTTAGGTGGTTGTTGACAATTGTCTCATTTTTACCGTTTAATTGAAATATAAATACATGTGTCCTATTCTTCCTCAACCCCTCACCCTAATTTTCCTTTAATTTCTCCCAATTGCCGAACATTTAGCTAACAACATTGGAGTTCAAAGGAAAAATACCCACGACATAAAATACAAATGGCGTGTTTTTGGGCATAATATGCCTAATTTTTACCCATTGCCATTGGAGATGCTCTTAACTAGCAATTCTGAAATGCATGGAAGGAGAGAGATAGACACATTTTGTTGTCTTCCTACTTGCTAGTTCTCTACATATAACAAGGAAGATGCATGTTTTGTAAAGTTGCAGTTCAAATCCGTTAGAACTATCCTTGCACTAGCGTCCACGTTTAATTGGCCTCTACAACAAGTAGACGTAAAATGCCTTTCTTCATTGTACTTTACGCGAAACAATTTTGATGGCTCAACCTCAAGGTTTCAAAAATAAAATGTTCCCCTTTATGTTTGCAAATTAAACAAGTCCATATATGGTTTAAAACAAGCTCCACGGGCTTGTTTTGAACGATTTACATCTTATCTTTATTCACTTGGATTTATTGTGTCTTATGCCGACTCATCCTTGTTTATTCGTTACAGTAATGGCAAAAGCACTATTCTACTTTTGTGTGTCGACAACATTATTTTCACAGGTGGCAACACTCCCTTCATACAATTACTTATTCAAAAACTCAATATAAAGTTTTCAATGACTCGGGCCAATCACGTACTTTCTTGGCCTAGAAATCAAAAGAACGCATGGTGGTATTTATATACACTAGACTAAGTATATCTCCAACCTTTTATCTCGTTGTAGTATGTGTAATTACCAACCTGTACCCACGCACATCACTGCGGGTACAATTTCACATGTTTCACGGTAAACCACTACCTGGCTCCACTCTCAATCGCCAGTTACTTGGCGCCTTGCAGTATTAACCTATAGTCGTCCTGATATTTCATTTGCAGTTAATCATCTTTGTCAATTTATGAATAAACCCACTAAAATCATTTAATTGGTGCCAAACGCATACTCTATTACCTTCAAGGCTCTAAAAATCACGGCCTTTTTACCAAAAGGGCCACATGCCTATACATGCTTATTCGGATGCAGACTGCGCCGCCAACCCAACTGACTGCCGTAGCACCACCGACTTTGTGGTTTTCCTTGGACCCAATCCCATTCATTGGGGAGCCAAGATACAACCTACGATTGCACGCTCAGCAGCCGAGGCTGAATATCGAGCACGAGCCTCCATAGCGGCAGAGCACGATGGCTCAATATTTTATTTTGTGACATGCACATTTATAATTCTCATAAACCCCAACTTTGGTGCGATTACTTGTCCGCCATAGCCATTGCCGCTAACCTTGTTCTACATGCACGCACGAAACACATAGAAATTGACTATCACTATATCCGAGAAAAAGTTCTCACTAATGATTTATCTATCTCCTTTGTTAACAGCTCGACCAGCTTGCAAACATCTCCACCACAGGTCTCTCGACGTCCCAGTTTCAAGACCTAAAGCACAAACTGATGGTGCATCCCGCCCTATCTGTTTGAGGGGGAGTATTAGAGATATAAAACAGTTTGGGCCAATCCTCAGCCCAATCAGTCAAGTGCAAAGCCCATAACAATGTAGCCCAATGTACTCCACTGAAGCGCAAGCTACAGTTCATGATCCCTCATCAACATTGTCAAAGCTTGAGGAGCATTGTGCAAATATCTTTGCTGTGATTATATCTTCACCATTAGATATAGGTCAAAGGTATCCAACGGTAGATATGAAGAGACCATCATATATAAGGTCCCTTCTTTCTCATTCTCCGTACGTAGACTCTCTCTCTCTCTAAATACAGAGCATTTTCCTCCATTTCAATGACTGCTCCATTGTCACAACAGTGTTCTTGATCAAAACCCTAATGGGTCTTTTCAGTGGTGTTGCTTGTGGGGATTTGGTGCTGGTGGTGGTGGTGGTGAAGAGCACTAAGAACACCAAGAAAAAGGAAAAAAAATAGGTGTTATGAGCATTTTTGTAATTCCACCATTCCAAGGGTCGAAAGGTCACAAAAAAAGTCAGATTGCACCCCCACTAACTAATTGTAACAGAAGGGTGGTATCTGTCCACCCTCCATCCACTGACAGAGGAGTATTTGTCTCTGACAAGGGGATATCTGTATTTCCCCATAGTGGAGGGGTATCTGTATTTAACCCATAATAGAGGGTTGAAAATTGTCTTTTACCCATTAGCCATGTGGTTAATTGTGTGTGCATAACTGCAAATTGCTACGTACTCCGTTTTCTCTTATTCTTTCTGGTTTGACTTTTTCATCCGCAACTTTTTCGATTTGTATAGCAAAACGATGTAACTTTTTGATACCTTTTTCATAGTGTTGTAAATTCAAGTGTACTCTACAACATGATGAAAAGATTATCAAATTCTCGTATCATTTGCTAATCAAATCACGGGATTAAAGTGACCCAACAAACAGTGTTAAGAAAGTGGGACAAAGAAAAATGAAGTTACCTCCCAAAAAGAATACTATCGCAGTATAACACATCGCAGTTGCTGAACTACACTATGGAACTCAGTAAAAAAGACACCTTTGATCACTCAATGATTTCCCAAACTTCAAATATAAGCTTAACTGGGAAGTCTTAAACAACTATCATGTGGTAAATGGGTGCTAGTTCAGTGGTAGGGCGTTTGAAGCACTTGCGAGGTTCTGAGTTCGAACCCGGTTATATGATGTAATTCTAAAAGAAGAAAAAAAAAAGAACTCTGGAGTGAGAAATATCCTAGTTAACTACTCGACCAGTCTTTTCATTGTTATTTTGCATGTCCGGAAAAAGGATTATACGGTCATCCTTTTAATGGTTACATTCTCAGTTTTACTCTTTCAAAATAGCTATTGTTTTATAAGAAATTGAAGAAAGTAGACAAATTAGTAAACAAAACATCAGATTAAAAGTTGCAACTCAAATTACTACGCTCTGTTTGGTTCGCAGTAAAAGGTTTTACAAGGGAAAATGTTTTATGCGGAAAATGCTTTGTGTGAAAAAGGTTTCCCTGTAATTATTTTCTCGTGTTCGGTTAACTTTTGCCAAAACAGTGGACTGTGACGGAAATGGCAGTGATGGGTGGCGGTGAAGGTGGTTGGCGGTGATGGGTTGTGTGGAGGTAGGTGGTCAAGGCCGTCTCTAGCGTTTTGGGGGCCCGAGGCGAGCATTCAATTTGAAGCCCCCCAAAGACTTTCTTCACATATTTTATATTGCATATTTTATTTTTATAAGAAATAAATATTTTTTCTTGCTTTTATAGATGTAAATGTGTTAATGTAATCATCATATTCAAACTATTTACGATAAATATAACATAAATTATATGTACAATTACTAAAATATCCCTAACTTTTAAAGAATTTGGGACCCTAAATTTTTGGGAAGCCCTCAACCGCCTAGTGGTAGAGACGGCCCTGTAGGTGGTAGTGATGGTGGAGGTGTTAGAATGAGTTATTGTGCTCCTTCACTTTCCGGAAAATGGCTTACGGATTTGAAATGTGTAAATCATTTTACATCTTTTGAGGGAAACATTTTACAGGAAAACATTTTACTTTCAACCAAACAGCACCAAAACACCAAAACATTTTACAGGAAAATATTTTACCACCAACCAAACGGAGCCCAAATCACTCTTAAGAAGTCATGACATATCACCCTTAAAAAGTCAGAATATCAAAAGGAAAGCACGACTCTAATCTAATATTTGGGGAGGAGTATAAAAAGGCCACCCATGTGGTTAAGTGACACTAAGAAGAGTTGAAGGGGCAGATTTTCAACAGCCAAAGACAAAACAGCCCTTAGATTATTTTAATGAGTGTGTTTGGGTGAACTTAAATGAAATTGGAGTTTATGAGATTATTAGAACGAGTGGCTGAGGTGAGGAGTGAGTCAGCATCACTCCTCACCTCAGCCACTCGTTCTAATAATCTCAAAATTCTCATCTCATTTAGGACTTTGGTACCAGCTGAAAATCTCAATAATCAGCTGAAAATAATTTGAGAAAAAAATTCAACTTAATTGAGAACCACAATCTGTTCGGTATGAGCTAAAATTATCGATCACCAATTTGATCTATTTAACAAAACTTAAAGAGCTCTAAATCCAAGTAATTGAAAACACCTATTTATAACTGAATTGCGATCATGCTAATGTTAAAAAAAATCAAAATTAATTTTTCAGCTGCATAATCTCTAATTTTGGAGATTCTACAATTGCACAAAACATAATCTTAATATGCAGATTACCAGATTAAATTGACAGACATAAAAAACGAAATTGTTGAAAAGAGACCGATTTTAATCCAATTTGGCGATACCAAACAGGCACTTAAGCTCATCCAAACACACCCAATGTTTCTGAAGACTATGAAGAAAAGTTAAAATAGTACTTAAGCACTCAATGAAGAATAATAATAGATAAGGAAGTGGGTTAAAATGGTTAACAATAGTAATGTCAAGGTGGGCAGAAAGACAAAAGGGGTGACCCTACAAATTTTGAATGGGAGCATTCCAAGTCTTTATCATGTAGAAGTACTTTAGCTTGGTCTACCTTTCACCATGCAAACTCCACCATACACATTCCCATCACCATTACTCACCTATGTGCCCTAAATTTTAAAATACTAGTACTAGTAAGGAGAAAAAAGTAGACATTTTATTTTCAAAATAAATATTACTAAAATGATACTAATATAACAATTTCATAAAATATTATATTTCTTTCATTAACTTAAGGATGATCTTTTTAGTCCAAATGAGACTGTCCAGTGGTGTAGCCAACCTTAAATATGGAGATGCATCAAAGGTTAGGATCAATGTGATAAGCAAGCTTTCTTCTCACACATTTGCTCTTCTTCCGTGTCCCATGTGATGAGCCCAAACTGTAAACAAACATATAATCCTAATGCTTCATAATAACTGTCAACTTTTCTATTTTAGAATATTTCAAAATAATTGCTCAGTTTTATTTTCAAGTTTGGAAGTGAATACATTGACAAGAATGTCATTTTCAAAGTAATTGTAAGAGTATTAGATATAGAGAAATGAGAGACGTTACATGTCCCTTTAAAGTTAGAGTTTAAAAGAAAGGATGATTATTTTAGGACGATTCGATATCTTTTATTGCAACAGAGAAAAATCCCATAAAATGTTGTCTCAGAAGCATTACTTTTCTTGATCTAAAGAAAACCCTCCATAAAATGTTCGCTCAATAGCATTATGGTTTCTTGATCTTTAACCTGGTCTCGTATGTGAACTATTTGACGAAAAATTGATATAAACCACCTCGGTACCCGTAACTTTATAAGGAAATTATTTGACTAGTAAGTAAATACAGTACACAAACTTATTGATATTTTTTTAGTGTTGTAAATTTATTGTAGCCCTAGATTGACAATTTCTATGTCAAACTAACTCCTCGAAATGTTTAGAAATATTTAGAAGCAAATAGTAAGACTAATAATCCAGAGATAGAGGGAGTGTGTGTGTATTGAGAAATAGAGGGATTATATTTAAGAGGATCCTACAACTACTACTACAAGAGAAGAGAAAGTGGAGAACATTGGTTTGGAGCTTTCATGGATCCTTGGTATAGATATTCTAGTTTCAAAATCTTAAATTCTACAGGATGGTTGGTTGAAGCTCAACAACTCCAAACTTGTCAACTTTCAAAGTCATCACTCCACATACAATAATAACAAAGACTCTACATAAACCTCAACTACAATAATTCTTTCCACACCTTTTTCAAAAAAATAAAATATAAATCCTAATGAGAGGTTGCACTTCAAGAATTTCATCATATGCCATCAAGTTATATTCCGAAAGATCGAGATTTTCAGCTAATGCCAAACAATACAATATTCTGGTTATTCATTTATAGTCTAAGACCAATTACCCAGTGCCAAACCCTACCTACCCTACTAAATGACCTAGGATAGAAATGAGAGATACCTAAACCTAGAAGAAGCAAAAACAATATGTGGTGGTGATCAGCATTTCCATCAGCATAAGATTTTTTTAGGACAAGTGAAAGGGTGCAGGTCATGTCAAGACAACTATTGCATGTGCAAACCCCTCAATTATGAAAAAAAATGTTCCCACCATGGAACAACACTTACCCTTGGCTGCAATAATTCATTCACCAAATATTATTACCAAAACACCCAGAATTGTCAAGAAAACAAAGGATTCATCACTAAGGAAGAAGTTTCTCAAGAGTAATAACTTGTTATTTAAGTTTTCCTTGTACATTAGGTTCAGAAGAAAGAAAAAACTACAGCATTAATCTTACCAAAGTTCTTGGCGATTATAATTTAGATTAAGTAACACTTATATGGAAAAGACAAAGCAAAGTTGAAGGAAAACTCATCTGCTCAACATTTGGGAGTAAAAACTGGCGCAACGAAGCGGGCTTGTTGCTACGAGAAGTTTGGATTATAATACATTGGCGGTCTCAGCCGACTAGACGGCTGCGGCGGCGGTGGTGCTGCTGAATTCCACTTATTAGGACTCCCGCCCGCTCTACTTTGAGGCGGCACTTGGTGGAAGTAAGGAGGAGAATCACGCGGCCCAAAACTATAAAAAGGACTCACATAGCACGAATGGTGGGTATTATTGGCCGCTGTTGGAGGACCAGAAAAACCACCACCACCTGCAATTGACCGGCCATTGCCGCTCACGCCGCTGCGGTTGGCTTCTGTTTCAGGCTCGTCGTCGATGATGATGATCTCCTTCATCGGATGATGATTCATGACGTTGTTCCACTGTTGTCGCCTACTATCAGATGTTTTTGCAACCTTTTCAGCATTATTATTATGTGCCAAAGGATACGACTGGAAGTTCCTGTATTTCATCTGTTGATGACCATATTCATGCTGCTCAAAGCCTGTTCCCGCGAAATTATTAATCCCAGGAGCATGTGCAGAGGTTTGGGGTGGCGGCCGAGGAGGAATGAAATGGTTTGCAAAGGTGTTGTTGTTGTAGTGATGATTCTGGATAGTAGTACCAGGAAACACTGGAGGTGTCGTCTGAGAAGGCTGATCAGTGAAACTTTCAGCTCTGTTCACCACCATCAAGTTTTTACCCATCAACCTCAGCACTGGGTTGGAACCAGAAGGACTTGCAGAATCAGAAACACCACCGGAAGCTGACTTTGGTGCAGAATCATCCCAGGCTTTTGCAGCGGCATTTTTCTCCAGAAAACTCCCAGAACTAAACCCTTCAGGTAGCGTACTAGACCTATTAGTTGGAGCTTGCACTGAAGAAGCCATGGTTCGTCTCTTCAGAAGCTGAGACTCCTGGAAATTCAGAAAGCCATTCTGAGAGATACCCTCCTTTCTTGAGCAACAGCATGGCTGGTCATTCCTGAAACTCGCCGGCATCCTTTCAGGAAAATTCACAGTTGTAGATGTCTCTTCCAGAGGTTTGACAGATTTTGCAGTACCTGGTAAGCCTGGCCTAATTTCACCTTGGTGGTATCCAGCAGATGAACTTTCAGCATATTTAGAATTGGATATGGCGGATTTTGCAGAAACCGGTGAACCTGAAGAATCTCTGTCGATTAGGTTATGGTGATCTTCTGAGGATTGGGGCATGCTCATGGTTAGCGACGAGTTTCCTTGTACAACTTCTGAGCCTCCCATGTTACGCGGACTTGGCAAGAAAGAACCAGGTGGTCCAGGAATCGGTATGGTGAAGAAGTCCTTCTGCACTTCTCTGGAATCCATTTCCACCCCAACTTCTTCATCTTCGTCTTCACCAAACATCTGATCATCATGAAAGCTACGGTTGATAGCACACAGCGTCGTCGCCGTTTCTGTTCCACAAAGTGATCTCAATGATCCAGAAGTGGTATTTGAAGGACTGGTCATTTTATGGAAATCCGTGTCGTACGATTTACTAGCAACATTCCCTACAACATCCACACCTGAGGAAGGTCCACTCGCCGTGTTATCTCCGCCTTCTCTATCACATTCCATATCGGACGATGAATCCGCCGTATCGCCGCCACCACTAAGAGCAAAATCATTTCTGTTTCCCCCATCAGAAGGTGATGCCAAGCCAAATGCTCTCCTCTTCTTTCTGAATTCCAAAGCACTGCGCTTTCCAATACACATTTTACCAGTCTTCTTCAAAGGATCTTGCTCCAAAACATTATCAGAACACAAAGTATCATCAACTTCTTCAGATTTCTTACCAGAAGAAGAGTTTTTACCAGCCTTTTTAGTGGATACGAGCAAAGATGTCTTCTGGTTGAGTGAAATGTGTTTTCGGGGAGATGAGAACTTACTCGCTTTCGAAGAAGGAACATGTTTATCGCGATTGGTAGATGTCTCAGGTGGATCACAAGCAAAAGAAGGAACACGGTTTCCTATGTTGGTTGTAAGATCCTTAAAACTTCCACCTAGGGAACAACGTCCTTCTTTTCTCAACTGTTTTTTCGTTGGTGGTTCCAGGCACTTCTCCGTGTTTCCACCAACTCTCTTTCTCACAGAAGACTGATCACTGAATTCATTCATGGAAAAATTGGCGGCGGATGCGTCCTCCAATCTCTTGCCACGATTTGGAGAAGCAAGTGGATGTTTGTACGAGTTTAGAGTTCTTGGCACACAGTTAGTGTTTTTGGCTGGATCTGTGAAACATGAACGATCACTTCCAGTTGAAAGATCTTGCCTAAAGTTGGATGCCAAGTGAAGAAGACCTTCCTTACAGCTACGCTTTCTCAGAAGAACCCTCCGCTTAGAGCTTGCCCATTTGGTTATAGCTCCTGAATCGTCGCTCTTAATCTCCTCTTGAACCACACTTTGCTCTTTCCAGCTATTTTCTGCTGGCAAAACATTTCTTTCTCGAACTTCATCAACCTATTAGAAAACATCCGATTACTAAAATTGCAAAACCAACATTACTTTGAGCACGAAATCTGAAGATCAGTCATCAACATCACATTAGATATCACTAAATGAGACCATCTCAGAGTACTAAGAGATCACATGTGTTATAACGCCTGAAACATGTTTGAATATACAACCCTAGGTTTGTATGCATCGAAGAACAAGCTTGACATAGCCAGAAAGTTCATATTTTAGCATACCTAATTGTTCCTATCAACAAATACCTGAAAAATCAGATGAAGCAAAAAAATAAAAAAATAAAAGAATCTCAAGGAAAAATGATGAGAAAGTGCCCTCTTAGCCTCTTATTTATGTTTCTGAATTTCTTAACTAAAAAAAAAAAAAAAAAAAATGTTCCATAACAAGAAATAGTTGAATGGATAGATCATACATGTCAAAATGGTTAAAACAAATGCAGAAAGGAAGAATATAATGTACCTCGAAAGTGCGTTGAGACACGGGAGAGCGGAACCTTTTGCTCCGAGCATCAAGTGTTAAGTTCAAGTATTTGTGGCGTTTCTTAATATGATACTTCTTCGTTGAGGTTGACATGAACTTCTTTCTGCCACTACCTTTACCGACTTTCAAATGCCCATGATCTTCTTTTAGTTTTGGCACTGATGGAGTTACATCATTGAACTTTGATAAAATCCGAACTTTGGTTCCATTAGCATCAATATACACTGCACTTTCATCACCTTCACCGCTGAGATTCACAGACGAGACTCTTGGCTCAAATTCATCATTTTCATCAGCATCTTCTTCATCGACATCTTCATTCTGTTCATCAACATCTTCATCAGCATCTTCTGCTGCAGATTCAGGCTCTTGAAATGGCATGTTGGAGTTAACAGCCCAACTGCTCCCATTCCTTAAATCAAGCTCTTCAAGTGTGCAGTGAGGTGCCGTTTTGTATATTTCAACCATCAATTTAGTCTTCCTCGGCTTAACCCTATGCCTAATCACCACCCTAGCATTTGCAGCATTCAAGTCGTCACTAGGCGGCGATTCCATTGAGAGGCACTGATCTATGTGAGCATTCAAGGTGGTGTTGGAAGATGAAGAGAAATTCTTGCAAACCGGGCAAACTTTTGACGCCGCCGCCGATGTTTCTGCAAACGCCGCCGCTGAATTCACCATGGAATCTCCTTTTGCTGCGCTGGGATCGCTTCCACCAACTTTGATGATCAGTTTGCACTTCTTGACTGAAGTTTGAATTTTCTTGTCTCCTTCAAACTTACTTGGAACTCTATCTACGCAATCCAAGGGCGGATTCTTACCACATTCACTATTATTACCAGAAGCAAGAGATACTAATTGATCATTCAACATAGATGGCACTACTTCATTCGAAATCTTTACACTTTCTGTCTCAACATTGCTAGTTTCAGGTTCGCGTCTGCTAGAACAAGGGATTGTAACAGCATTGAGTGACTGGAATGGAGGAAGCAAAGTTTTCACTCCATGCTTTTGACAAAGTTGCAAGCTCTTACGTGAGAACGGCCAATTGGTCTCTATATCCTTGATCCGGGCACCAAACACGTAGCCTCTGCAGCGAAAATGATACCATTTTCAGGTTCTTAGATCAAGCACAGAAACATGATTATACAAAAGATTATGCACAACTCAACCTAGTTGGCCTAAAGGAATTCATCCAAGAACTCCACAAGTTCAGGAGTAAATACCAAAGCAAACAGGCAAATCCCAGAAAATATGAACATCATCATTGACTGATTTAAGTAGTTTATCAATCAACATGATACACTTTAATTAGGCATTCAAAACCATAAACCAAAGCTCAGAAAAGGAAAGATGATTGGAAACAAGAGGATGAAAATCAACCACAGCAAACAGTGGATCTGATTCAAACAAAGTGCTGAGAAAAACCTCAAACCAGTGGGAAGATGAAGAAAAACAACCCAAAAAAGTAAAACCAAAGTACAAAAATATACTATACCTTATAGAGAAATTGTGGGGTGGGTTGTTGTCATCAGAGCCTCCTGACTTGTTCAGCAGATCTACTACCTCTACTACCTCTTCTTGCAAGGCAACTTTATCAGAATCAGAACCAGAAGGAGAAGAATCAGAAGAAGGCCTTTCATCACTAGTTTTCAGCTGATGCTGTGAGATTTCATGAGGATCTAATGGAGGGATTTGAGGAGATAACAACATCTGATGATGATGCTTTCACCACCACTTCTTCTTCTTGTGCTGTTTCTCACAACAGTCACAAGAGATAGAGATAGAGCTCTTCTTCTTCTTCTCTCAACTAAACCAGTCCTTGTCTTACTTAGATTTCAGCATATATAACAAATACAACTAGGACTAGCAGCTTTTAAAGGCCTCACCACAAAAGTCCCCTCAAAACCCCACCACCACCACCATCAGCAACAGCCTGCAAAATTTGAAATGGAAGAAGATGAGATCAAGATTCTTGAAGAGACCAAGATGATTCTAGACCTATCTAGAAACGTTATTTTATGTGTTTCAAGACCTCTCATAGATCAGGAAAAATCCATTTCAAGAAGGGTTGATTGAACATGGAAGTAACAAGAATTGAAGGACCTAAGATCTAAGAAGATGAAGTGTTATTTTATGTGGGTTAAACCCAGATGAAAAGAAATGATTTTTGAGTTTCAGGAGATGTGTAACAAACACTATTCACTCACCTTAAACTCTAATCAGAAACACAGACTCATCAAGAAACCAAACAAACAATCCATCAAGACTAGATGAAGCTATATAGCAGATTGAAGGACATGAACTTCAGCTCCATGGAAGAAGAAGAAGAAGAAGAGGAAGCACAAAATCATAATAATACTATCTTCCAAGAGCTGATCTACAAAGTGGTGGAGAAGAGAAGTGAAATTCAAAAGCAATCAAAGCTCTATTTACTACCAATAGTCCACTTGATGATGATGAACAGTAGTTAGTGAAGAAAAGAAAAGACAATGAACCCAAGACCAGATTTGTATAATTTCAATGAAAGGCAAAAGCTTTTTTAGAGAAAGAGAAGACACAAATTCCGTCCAAGATTTGCAAGAATCACACAGAAACCAAGCTGGGTCTGGACCAAAATCTCAAGAACTGAACTGGGTATTACCCCAAAGATCACATAAATTGAAGGGGAGAGAGAGAGAGATTGTAGATTTGAGCAAACAACAAACAACAACAACCCAATATAGAGAATCAAATCAAATCAAATGAAATGAAAACAATTGCTGGATTACAATACCTTCTTGAGAGAGAGAAAGAGAGAGATGATGATATTGAGGAAAGTAGGGAGTGAAATTGGGAGAAGAAAATGAAGACCAACCCAAGAGACAAGACAGAGAGAGAGAGAGAGAGAGAGAGAGAGCTACAGTAGAAGTAGAAGAAGAAGAGAAAACAGAACCACCCACTCACACATCATCAAAGAGAGAGAGCATCAGGTTCTACTACACACCACCTAAAAAAGCAAAGAGCTTTGAAGAATTACCAGCTCGATTCACCTTCTCTTTGTGTGAATATGCGTGAGAGAGAGAAGAAGAACCAGAGAGAGAGAGAGAGAGAGATTTTTTGTTACTGATGTGTTCTGCTTGTTGTATCCATTCAACTTTCTCTATACAACAAGCTGTCTTACTCTTATCCTGTGCCCTACCCTACTCTAGAACTCCTCCTTCTTTTCATTTCTTCGTTTTTTTATTGTTGAGATTTTTATCATGCGTGTGAAAATGACGGTTTTGGCCCCGGTGTTCGGAAAAAATTGCTGAAATGTTAAATGGTTGGGCCCACCTGAAAGGAGACGAGACAAATTGTAATGTTGACGGGGTGGAAATTTTTGTAGAGCGGACATGCGTTTCTTCACATGTTTGTTGAGCACCACGTCTTCAATTGCCCATCGCATAGTAGGGGTGAGCACGGACGGGTTTGCTCGGGTATTGTCGATAATTTTGCCCCGACCCCAATAGGTACGGGTTGGAGAATGTTTAACCCAGACCAAATCAATTGTTCTCGATACCCAAACCAAACTTAACTTATCGACTCGGGCCGATTCGAACCAGGTTGAGCGGGTTGTTATATCTAAATAGGGTAAAAGATAAAAACCGCCCCTCGTGTTTGGGGTATATACAAAAACAACCCTCGTGTTCGGGGATATACAAAAGCCACCCCTGTCAGTTAACAGTGACTAACAGCGACTAACGGAGGGTTAAAAAGACATATATACCCCCGCCTTTCAGAAAAATTACACTGCAATAAAACCCTTTCTTCTCCTCATCCCTCATCCCTAACAGCCCCCCTTTTTTCTCTCTCTCTCTCACTCCTACTCCTCTTCACCATCACACCTTATCCCTTCCAGTCCATCACCAACGTACACCAGATCTGGTTTCTCTCTCTCGCCCTCTCACGAATCTAGCAAAAACTCCAGCGACCTCCCGAACCTCAAACCTTCCCTCAACGATCTCCCCCTCTCACTCCTCATATGGACCACCGACGCAATCGAGTTCTGCAACACCATCGACGCCAACGCGAACAACGCGAGGAATATGCAGCAGTAGAGCTACGACTAATCTCTGAATGGAAACCTCCGAGGGCGGCCGTGGTGGTGGTGCGATCTTCCGGCCCGCCACTGCCGATCCGTCGCCGACAACGTTTCACCCGACTAGGTAATGTTGTTGTGGTGGAGGTAGGAGAACAGCCACTGTCTATTCTCTCTCCCAACTAATCACCCCGTCCGATTTATCTGCCTCCGTCAATCGTTCTTACTCCAACCAAACATTTCAAGCTAGATTTAACTTCCATCTCTTTATCTATCTGTTGGGTCAAAGCCATTGAATTGGAATAATCCTTTTCAGTACTGTTGAACCATTTTGCTGAAGATTTGATTTGGGGTAGTAGTGGATCTGGGTTTTCAATTGATGATGAATTTGAAATCAGATGTGGAATATTTTAGCATAGGTTGGTTTATGATGATGATTCACTGCGTTCAAGATTGTATGTGGGTTTGAGCTTCAGAAACTAGGTTTGAAGTATGGAGTCAACAATTGCTGGACCACAAGGATAAGTATACAAGTTGAGATCAGTTGGGGTTGAAAATGGCTAGGTGGAGAAGGTGTGGGTTCTGTTGGGTCAGAATTGAAGGAACTACTAGCACAAGTCTGATCTTTGAACATCACATCTCTCTCACGGATTTGAAGGAGGAGGAACAGGTCTGAAGAAGAAACGGATCTGAAGGAGGAGGAACGAATCTCACTTTTTTTGTTGTTGTATCTATATTTTTTTTTTGAAATAAATATCTTCAATTGAATTTGATTTGAGAACTTGATTTGATTTGTATTGTATCTTCAATTGAACTTGATTTTCCATAGATAAGTATATATATGCTGGGTTATCTGCTTGATTTTGTTTTATATCTTCAACTTTTTTTTTTGAAATAGATATCTTCAATTGAATTTGATATGGGTAGATCGGGTGTGCTGATATGAAATAAGTTTGGGGTTGTTTTGTTGGTAGGCTGATTTGGTTGTTGTTTTGTTGGTAGACTGATTTGGTTGAATGGTGGTCAAGAACACCACAAGATTGTTGTTGTTGTTGTGGTGGTGGTGGTGGTGGTGGTGGTGTTGGGGATTTGGTGGTGGTGGAGGTGGTGTTCAAGAACACCAAGAATGGTGGTCAAGAACACCACAAACAAGAACACAATAAACAAAAATACAAGTAAGGGCACAATGGTCATAAAAAAAACAAATTGCACCCCTATACTAACTTATTGTAACAGAAGGGTGCTATTTGTCCAACGTCCATCAATGACAGGGGGGTTTTTGTCTCTGACAGGGGTGGCTTTCGTATATCCCCGAACACGAAGGTTGTTTTTGTATATACCCCAAACACAAGGGGTGGTTTTTGTCTTTTACCCATCTAAATAAGTTACTCCCTCCGTCCCGCAAAGACAGTCTATATTTGTATGTTGGTTTGTCCCAAAATGGTTGTCCACTTACATTTTCAATGTAAAAAATATAATAAACTCCCAATCTTACCCATTCATATTCAATAGACCTACTATTGAAAAAAAAAACAAAATCAAGAACAATAGTGAAAATAACATATCAACATTAGTAAGTGGGGTACATTAATTGCATGTCTCCAAAAAAAGTTGAAGTTTCAAAACTTGTATGTCTTTGCGGGACGGATGGAGTATTTGGAAAATTAATAAATTTAGTTAAAAAAAAATAAAGATGCGTAAGCTTCGTGTTTGGAATTGAGAATTTTAACATAGTTTGTTAGAAAAGATGAGTTATTTGAGGAAAATCAACTAAGTTATTATTCGGGCATATGAATTTAGTTATCGTACGGTGTTATCTAACTGCAATATGTAATTTTTTCATGTAAAAATTTAACCGAACCGGACCGGTGTAAAAAATAAAGATGCGTAAGCTTCGTGTTCGGGTTTGCGTAGTTCGGGTTTGCGATTTTATAATCGTACCCAATCAAGTAGCATGAACGGGTGTTAAATGCGGACCGGTTTGATGCGGGCCGGTTTGGGGCGGGCGGTTTGGGTGAGTTTTGCTCACCCCTATCGCATAGGGATAAGAGCATCTCCAACCATCTTCCATTTCTCCATATTTGGTGATTTTTTTGAAGATTTTAGTCTCCAACCTCAAATCTCCATTTCTCTATTTCTCCAAAAAAATGGAGATTTTTTTTAAGCCTCCAACCATGTTTGACCAAAAAATCTCCGTTTCTCCATTCTCTATTTTTTCTCCATTTACTTGGAGGTGGAGATGTTCATCTCCAACCATCCTCCATTTCTCTAAAAAAAAATCTCCATTCTCCATTTTTTCCTCCAGAATGGAGAATTGAGATTCATCTCCATTTCATCGATTAACGTGTAAAATGAATAATTTAGCTCTAATTGTGTATATTACTGACTTAAAACATATATATTATTGGTAAAAGTATGATATATTGACAGTTGTTACCTATTACGAATAAAAAATAATAATATAAGTTTATATTCATTCTATTAACTTATAAATAAAAATAAAAATAATATTTTCCGACAAAATATTAATATAAAAAAGTGAACACATACAAATGAGGTGAGCATCATAAACTACGAAGAAGACTCGTAGCACACTTCTGGGATATGCGTGATCAAACAGAAAATGATGGTGAATGAGATGTATTGGGTGAAATTTTAATCATTTGATGTATGCTTTAATTAAATTTGTAATTTAGATTATCGTATTGAAACTAAATTGCTAAAAGTTATGTTGAAACTAGCATTAATAATTTTTTGAAGGAATTTTGGTGTTAACCATTGGAGACTGAAATCTCCATTCTCCAAATGGAGAAATGGAGATATATATTATTTTATAATTTGGAGTAAAATTTGGTTGTATTGGTTGGAGACTAAAATCTCCATTCTTCCTCCAAAAATGAAGAAATGGAGAAATGGAGGTCGAATGGTTGGAGGCTGCTCCATTTTTTTCCACCAAAAATGGAGAATGGAAGAAAAAAATGGAGCTTAGCAAAAATGAAATAATCAGGGCTTCCATGACATAAGAAGTTATAAATGTGGATGTATCGTTAAATGAAATAATCAGGGCTTCCATGACATAAGAAATTATAAATGTGGATGGAGCTTAGCAAAAATGACAAAAACAAGAAAGCCGTTACACACAGGCAAAAAGCCAGTTAAAAAATAAAGCATGGAACATAAACAAAAACAACTACCATTGCGATTACAAGGGATGGTTGTCAAAGGCGACATTCTTCGTGGCTCTATGGGTTTTCCACCACTGCATGAGAAATTTTAGATCTGCTACAGAAGTCCATACTACAAATAGCACTCTTTGTCCTGGCAAAGATGGATGTGTCTTGGCGAGCTGGCCACTCTGCTCATGAAACAAGGATAAAACAGTGGAAGAATCAGAATTAATATTGATAGAGTTAATATTATGGTGCAGAGTAAAGTTAATTTCGTGTTTCAAAGCCAGCAACTCGGCCTGAAGGGCACTTGACGCGTTTGTCTCTTTTCCTATGATCCAATGTAACTCGTCCACACTCCACACCCTCCATAGGAAGCCGTATACCATCAGAAATAAAATTATACGCGAAGTCATACCATTCAAGAACACATATACGGTCGAGTCAAATATTTGTCAGTCGTTCAGCCTTGTTTCATGTCATAAATGGAACTAGACTAATTCAAACTTCAAAGTACTGCTATAATTAGGTTATTTTACTATTAAAGTTAGTTCTACCCAAACAAATGTATCATATCTATAACACGTTTTCTCTAGTCTTGTCTTTACAAGCATTCATTTTTTTAGAGGGGAATTACAAGCATTCCTTTGAGAATGAGTGTTAACTCAAACTTTAAAGAATCATGGGTAATATTATTAACTTTCCAATGGCATAACTATTATATTAAACCGCCTGTTTTATACAGTTTCCGGGAAAAACGAATGTCCAAGGGAATTATGTGGATAACTAGTCTTTTAATTAGATTTTCACAACCACACAAGAAAATTCCAAAATACCCGCTTTTTTATTATTTACTTCCAGCTTCATGGTTAGTAGATCTTTTTTTTTTTTTTTTTTTTTTTTTTTTTGAAAAAAAGGCTTTCTCATTAAATTGGAGTAACAAAAGATAAATCATTCACAGTACAATTGTTTGCCCAAACTGGCGTGACTCCCATCCAAACCCTAGCCGAGTCTAGTGATAAGCCGTACTTTGCATAAACGTGTGCTAATCCATTTGCCTTCCTTGGACACCATCTAACCGAGGCTTGTGTGAAGCGTTGGAGAAGGGTGTGGCAATCAACCATGATACTGCCAAACTGTGATCTATCACCGTACCGTAACGAGGCCTCCTGGATATACTTGGGTATGACTTGGTAATCCACTTCGGCTTCAATCTTCGTAATCCCCAGACGCCACGCAAGGCGTAGTCCTTCCCTTAACGCCAATCCCTCCACCATACTTGCCGACGGTAATGACCGAACTGCAGCAGCCATAGAAGCAATAGAATTACCACTAGTATCGCGTAAAACCGCCCCCACCGCTGTCGCACGTGTTTCCTCCAACAAAGCTCCGTCCGTATTTAGTTTAACACAGCCCACCAGTGGTGGTTTCCACCGAATATTCTCCGCAGTTGGAGCAGTTCTTTGGTCAGCCACCCCTCTGGAACCTGTCTCTGCCGTGGTTGCCGAACGAAATTCTTCACAACTTGCTGAAACCCAATCTACGAGCCCGTCAACCGTAGTGCATCTTCCTTCGAACACCCGACTATTTCGTTGTCTCCATCCGAGCCATATAGTAGTCAAACTTAGCTCGATCCACATCGTTAAGGTTCTCTATGGAATCATAAATCCATTCCGACACCCTTGTATGCATCCGATGACGCGACCTATCGGCGAGGACCTATTCCCATACTGATTTCATGGGTTTGCAATTCAAGAAAATATGCTCCTCCGTTTTACCGCGATGACCACACCATGAACAGGTTAAGGGAATATCCATCCCACGCCGAACAAGGTTTGCAGCAGTTGGCAAAGACCTATGCAAAACCCTCCAAGTCGTATGCAGTGCCCTATTATTGGCTGTTGTCTGCCAAAGCTTCATTAGGGTATTCGGTGGTGGTGAGGACGAGTTCGTTCCGCCAGCAGCCTCTGTAATCCGGAGATCCTCCGCCACATGATAGCCCGATTTTACCGAATAATTACCCACACGGTCAAAAAACCATGCCCATGAGTCCGGTTGAGACGTGATCGGTATCGGCAACCGTTGGATGACATCTAAATCGGCTTTGTTAAAAAGCGTTTCAAGGCAGTCCATCTTCCACGTATGGGTATCTCTATTAATAAGATCCGAAACATACAGAGAAGAATTAGTGTGATTAGCAGAGCTTACTTGGAAGCTATAGGGCCTTGGTAGCCATCTCCCCGTGAAGACCTTTATGGAAGAATCATCGCCAATTCGTCGATATACTCCTTTTAGGAGCACCTTTCTCCCCGCAAAGATACCTCTCCAAACTTGAGAGGGATTATGTCCAATCCGTGCCTGTAAGAAGTCTGTATCATCAAAATATTTGGCCTTTAAAACTCGTGCCATCAAGGAATCGGGCGCTGTAAGCACTCTCCAACCTTGTTTAGCTAGTAAAGCAAGGTTCAGTGACGTGAAATCTCGGAAACCTACACCTCCTGCCCCTCTTAGATCTCTTCATCTTATCCCATGCCACCCAACAAATCCCCTTCTTATCCTTACGGTTCCACCAAAAGTCACGGATCACGCTTTCTATTTTGTCGCAAAGTGACGATGGAAGAAGAAAGCATGACATAGCATAGTTTGGGATTGCCTGGACCACCGCTTTAACAAGAACCTCTTTCCCCGCCGTTGAAAGGAACTTCTCCTCAAAGTCGTTCAATCGCTTGTTTACCCGCTCTACAATACCGGAAAAAGGCTGAGACCGTGACCTCCCCACCTTGGATGGTAAGCCAAGGTACTTATCAAAAGCTGGAACCAATTGTACCCCTGTCAATTGACAGAGGGACTCCTAATCCGTAGCCGAGACGTTGGACGAGAACATGGCCGAAGACTTTTGCAAATTAATTTGTTGACCCGAAGCAGATTCATATTGACGGAGAATCTGCAAGAGCCTCTGAACCTCATTAGTCTCAGCTTTGGTGAAAAAAATGTTGTCGTCTGCAAATAACAGATGTGAAACTGGTGGGTCTGTCCTGGAAGCTGTCATAGGTGAGATAAGTCCATCCCTGCTAGCATTAAAGAGAGAGAGTGTGATAATCCTTCAGTACATAACAGAAATAGATAAGGTGAGAGAGGGCACCCTTGTCTCAAACCGCGCTGCGGAACAACTTCACCTACCACCTCTGAAACGACCCGGGATCTCGGTTCAGGGTTAACGCGACATTCGATAACCAAAAGTAGATTATTAACTATTAAGTTTACATTTCGGTTAAAGTACATAACAAAATTTAGATAATAAGTACACTCTAAAACAAATCGTGTGTGATCTACTAAGTGATCTAACTTAAGCTAAACTTCTTCGTCTCGATCCGCGTTCCCATTCCCCCCTTGATTGACGACCTGCGGTTTTAAAATAGCAACAGCCGACGCAGTTTTGAAGAGAATGATCAGTAAAAACTGAGTAAATACATACTACGACATGTAAAGCAACGAGTGGCACGGAAGCATGAGTTGAAACAAATCATAAGATTTAAACAGTAAAACTATCATATTGGAGAATTTGGATCAACTTGAAGTAACCGAGTAACAAAAACCTCTCAATTTAATAACATTGAGAAACCACGAGTAGTTGATAAAATATCCAGAGTAGACAAGTTCATTTGAAATGATAACGATAGTAGTTCATGAGTAGCCAAGATTTACAATTCATTTCAATCGATTAGGACATATCAAGAGCCACAAACAACATTAACAAGTAGTCAATTTATAACTTTGACTTCAATCAACAGTTTAATTTTGCTGAGGCGTGTCAAGAGCCACCAGCAGGATCGATGTAAACAGAGGGATCACGAAATAATCACTAAGGGTTCCTTCTAGGGTCTATCAAACCCTATTTCACCCGAGCGTTAAGGGAGCCCATTCGTCAACCCCGCTCACAACATTAGCTAAAAGGCCTTAAGTGTCGACACCCCTATACCGTAGTGACCCTTACAAGTATAAGTAGCACTCTATAGCTCTATAAAACCCTTGGCCTCAATATCTTGATACATTTTGGCTCATCGGGGGCGGATTTTCGAACATTGACGTTCTATCCAATAATAAGAAGCATTGCTTCAATGGTCTTAGCCATAATAAAATGGAGGATCGCTTGACGCCTCCCATTAATAACAGTACTCTGTACATCGTCCTAAGTCTATTAGAGGTATTTTATTTCTTCTCTTTTACATAACCATAATCGGAATATCAAAATTTCACAAGTAATTTCCGAGAGTTCTCAAAGGGGATGAATAAAATAGTTTAACAACTTTTGAGTGGAAAACATGCATTCTCCTACTATTTCATATAACAAACATTCATTTGAAACATCAAGCACATACGCATATTTTGATATAAAAAGGCCGTACATATGTACTTACCTCTGAGCCTTGAAAGGCGCAAAGCAAAGCTAGCACTCCTACAACACTGGTCTCATATGAGTCCGGGTCTCACAGTCAATGCAGCAGCACGAAAAGATACGTCTACTTGGAACGATCCTTAATAACAGCTGGATATACACAAGTAAATTATAGAACCTATTAGCATATACCCTCTATATGAGGTTGTATGCAAGAATGCAATGGAAATGCGGGTCATGCAAGCTAACTTGACAAAAATGTCCCTGATACTTTGAAATTGTCCAGTACAGTCCCTGACTCTGCCTGGACCCCAAATTACACCCATACTGGTCCAAAAACATCCGAGAATGACTCTTAACTCTCCCATATGAACTTAGCGTCGAAATCTACAACTTTCAGTAAATTACACTTGGGCCCTTAAAGTTTGCTAAAATTACAGAAAGACCCCCACCATTGATTTGATAACTCCCAAGTCAAATACTTCCTTCTTAAGGCTCCAAGTATCCTTCTAAGTCAGGTTGTTGGTCTCAAAACATTAACTTTGTTCAAATGCGAAGTTTTAATTAATTGCACATAGGCCCCCGAAGTTTAGTAAAACTGCAAAAAGAGCCCAACATTTGGCTTGGTCAACACTAGCCCAGAATTACATAGAAGTAATCCAAATAAGCATACAAGACATGCTGACAAACTCCAAGTTACTAAACGAATCTCAATTCAAAGTTTAAGTGAAATGACTATTTTGCCCCTCCTATACAGTTCAGTCAAACTAGGGTTTGCGAAAAGTCAAACTTGGTCAAACTTGATATTTAGACTCAGAATATGAATACGAGCAAGTTTCGCGAAGGATGCTAAGGTTGAAAATGTCGTTTACGACATCAAATTTGAAAGTCAAGATTGAGAGAAATCGACTCAACTAGTCAACTTTGCGACTGATTTCTGATCAATTGAGAAGGATTTTTAAGAAACTGGAAATAGGGTTTCAAAGATGACAGTTCAAGGATTCCAGAACATATTTGAACTCCTAGAAACTCTAAATATACAAAGAGATGTCGCTAGTCAAAGTTGGATGAAAATCACGATTCAATACTTAGAAAAATTCGATAGTGCTTCGCGAGTTCAAACTAGCAACTTTAGGCTCGTTTGTGAGAAATCCGTTATAAATTTGAAGTTGACCCAGAGACGATGAAATGAAGTATTATGTATCATCTTCACACAGGAGAAAACAGATCAACATTTCAGTAATTTTTGAAGAAGATACAAGGCTTGGAAAATGGGTGTTTCACCATGACATTATACTTAGAAAAAATTTGAATTCTTTGCTAGCGAAGAACATTAGCATTGCAGCAACTTTGGAGCCAAAATCAGAGGGTTTAGAGTTAAAATTGAACCAAGAAATCAACACAAAAGTTGTAGCCAATTCTCCAAGGATTCCAAAAAGCTAAAGATCATTCAAAACGGATTACAAACGAAGAAGATACAAGCATTTGAACAGGGGTAGTTTTTGTACCAAAACCCATGAACACCAAGAACACATTCAATAACTTCACTTTCCCCTAACTTTAGCTCAGTTTTAGACACGATTAGAGATTGAATTGGACCAAGAAATCAACACGAAAGTTGGAGTACTACATGCAGGGAATCCAAAGAAACAAAAATCATATCAAGACATCAAGTATCGAGAGAGTTATCGTCTCATGAACAGGGGAGGTTTTCAAGCCGGAAAACTCAACATGCACGAATCAAACCCGTAAAATTTGTTGTTACAGTCGTGTTTAGGTGATCTAAATGTGTTCTAGACGTGATTAGGGGCATGCTCATGCTTTCAATCGATCAAAACAAGCAAGAATCGAAGCCGTACCGAGCTCGAGCTTTTCCGGCGGCCATGGCGGATTCCGGCGACTCGTCGCTCGGTTTCCGTCGATTTCGCGCGTACCCAGGAGCTTCTGGGTTGTCCACGACCATCTGAGACCTCGTTGCAACCGTCGGGAGGGAAGGAATGGCCAAAAACCGGAGGAAATCACCAAATCCGTCGCCCGCCGCCGTCCCCGTCGGGTTTCAAGCCCAGAAACCGGCGAACCTCCATTCCGGCGATTCAGCGACCTTCAAGTAGCGTCCTAGACTCGTCTTGGCACAAGGATCATGAATATGGGTCTTATTACCACTGAATTACAACGAGGAGGAAGAATTGGACAGATTAAGGGCTAGGGTTCTTCAACTTCAAAACCCGATTGCTCTCTCGATACCCAACCAAACTTTGAATTGATTTGTGCGTTTTGATCGGCGGACCGAGGGGGTACTTCGGTAGGAGCAGGTTTTGATTTGGAGGAAGGGATAGGTGGTTGCCTTGGTGGTGGTGGTGGTTTCATGGTGGATGTGGTGGTGTTCTTGGTGGTTGAGGAGGGAGAGGGGAAAGAAAAACAAAATGGTGAGAAGTTGATGAAATTATCTGCTGAGAGATGATGATAGAGCTGTTGGGTGTTGCCAACTCACAGCAATTTTGTGAAAACACTTAGGACAAGTGTCCATCATGCATAGGGGTTAGAAGTGTAGTTTTTCAAACTTTAGTGTATAAACTAGAATTAGAGCTTCTATTTACTTTCAGATAATTGCACAACCACCCCGAACATCTCTAGTGCTCCAAAATCATTATAACGACTCCCAAATATTGCAAACACTCCGAAGTTCCAACTTTAAAGCCGTAACAAAATATTTACAAATTCGCCCCCAGAGTCTTGATATTGCACTAAGAATTCTCTCGAAAATTAGAGGTGTTACAGTCTACCCACCTTAAAAGAATCGTTGTCCCCGAAGATCTCCTACTATACTTACCCACATACACAAAATGTAGCACAGTGACTCAGTCTATTTGACTTAGTCAGACAAGTACATAAAGCGCTCTCGTCGGATGTTCTGCTCCCAAAAGATGGCTTCCTTAGATGATCAGCTAGAAACACCTTAACTGGAAGAAATTTCTCATTCTTACTCTCCGCACGACGGGGTCTATTATGAGTCTATATTACTATCCAGCCTAGACTCGCATCACAATAGGGTTCCATATATGATTAGTACAAGTAAAAGTTCGAAACAAGATTTTGAAAGTTTGATAACAACATACAAGTTCCCAATTTTAGAAACCACTCAAAAATTTGCTAGAATTTATACAAATCTCGGACCTTTTAGACAACTACTTTTATCAAGGCTAAAATGTCGTTTTGCTCGAATCATTCGCGTTAAAATTGTTGTCTTACCTCTATAGGGTTAGATAAACCAATCACCTAAAGTGTTCCACGCATACGAGGGAGAAAGAACACTATGTGTCGTCACACAACGTGCCTTTCTAACACAACTCGCATGTGCTTCAAATGTTCCAAGTTAGTCTACACAGCGGGTACAACTTATAGTACCGTCGTACTAAGAGTCGCGCCAGCGGACTGATAAACAAAGTGGTCCATATCACTTGGCATTTGGTAGCTTGAAACGCCAATAATTTTCAGAAACTATTTTTATTTTTATGTTTTTCAAAAACTTTCTAATTTTGGAAAGAACCATGTCAAATTTAACTCAAAATAAATCAAAGTCAAACTAATGTTTTAAGGTTCGTCACTCGTAGTTGAGAAAGAACGGTCCCGGGGTCTTCTAAGTCACAACGTCGTTGCTCTCTCGTTGACAAATTAACATAACCAATTAAGGGAACGTGCATACACATCACACGACAATGATAAATCATTTCTATATAGCGACTAAACATGCCCATAGAATAACCAACATATAATTAACAAGTGGATTTCACATAGATCACATATCAACAAGTATTTAACAGTTAATAAACAAGTAAATACAAATCGAGTTGAACAATACGTAAGTACCCAAACTCCCCGACGGCTTGTTTACTCTTTATTGCCAAATTGGGTTAGCCTAATCAATTTTAAATTTTGAAAATGTTTTATCTTTCTTATTCTCTACTAATGGAAATCGAAAAGTCACTTTAACCGGAGAACCGATGCTCCGATACCAGCTGAAACGACCCGGGATCTCGGTTCAGGGTTAACGCGACATTCGATAACCAAAAGTAGATTATTAACTATTAAGTTTACATTTCGGTTAAAGTACATAACAAAATTTCGATAATAAGTACACTCTAAAACAAATCGTGTGTGATCTACTAAGTGATCTAACTTAAGCTAAACTTCTTCGTCTCGATCCGCGTTCCCATTCCCCCCTTGATCGACGACCTGCAACACCCCTAATTTTCGAGAGAATTCTTAGTGCAATATCAAGACTCTGGGGGCGAATTTGTAAATATTTTTTTACGGCTTTAAAGTTGGAACTTCGGAGTGTTTGCAATATTTGGGAGTTGTTATAATGATTTTGGAGCACTAGAGATGTTCGGGGTGGTTGTGCAATTATCTGAAAGTAAATAGAAGCTCTAATTCTAGTTTATACACTAAAGTTTGAAAAACTATACTTCTAACCCCTATGCATGATGGACACTTGTCCTAAGTGTTTTCACAAAATTGCTATGAGTTGGCAACACCCAACAGCTCTATCATCATCTCTCAGCAGATAATTTCATCAACTTCTCACCATTTTGTTTTTCTTTCCCCTCTCCCTCCTCAACCATCAAGAACACCACCACATCCACCATGAAACCACCACCACCACCAAGGCAACCACCTCTCCCTTCCTCCAAATCAAAACCTGCTCCTACCGCAGTACCCCCTCGGTCCGCCGATCAAAACGCACAAATCAATTCAAAGTTTGGTTGGGTATCGAGAGAGCAATCAGGTTTTGAAGTTGAAGAACCCTAGCCCTTAATCTGTCCAATTCTTCCTCCTCGTTGTAATTCAGTGGTAATAAGACCCATATTCATGATCCTTGTGCCAAGACGAGTCCAGGACGCTACTTGAAGGTCGCTGAAACGACCCGGGATCTCGGTTCAGGGTTAACGCGACATTCGATAACCAAAAGTAGATTATTAACTATTAAGTTTACATTTCGGTTAAAGTACATAACAAAATTTCGATAATAAGTACACTCTAAAACAAATCGTGTGTGATCTACTAAGTGATCTAACTTAAGCTAAACTTATTCGTCTCGATCCGCGTTCCCATTCCCCCCTTGATTGACGACCTGCGGTTTTAAAATAGCAACAGCCGACGCAGTTTTGAAGAGAATGATCAGTAAAAACTGAGTAAATACATACTACGACATGTAAAGCAACGAGTGGCACGGAAGCATGAGTTGAAACAAATCATAAGATTTAAACAGTAAAACTATCATATTGGAGAATTTGGATCAACTTGAAGTAACCGAGTAACAAAAACCTCTCAATTTAATAACATTGAGAAACCACGAGTAGTTGATAAAATATCCAGAGTAGACAAGTTCATTTGAAATGATAACGATAGTAGTTCATGAGTAGCCAAGATTTACAATTCATTTCAATCGATTAGGACATATCAAGAGCCACAAACAACATTAACAAGTAGTCAATTTATAACTTTGACTTCAATCAACAGTTTAATTTTGCTGAGGCGTGTCAAGAGCCACCAGCAGGATCGATGTAAACAGAGGGATCACGAAATAATCACTAAGGGTTCCTTCTAGGGTCTATCAAACCCTATTTCACCCGAGCGTTAAGGGAGCCCATTCGTCAACCCCGCTCACAACATTAGCTAAAAGGCCTTAAGTGTCGACACCCCTATACCGTAGTGACCCTTACAAGTATAAGTAGCACTCTATAGCTCTATAAAACCCTTGGCCTCAATATCTTGATACATTTTGGCTCATCGGGGGCGGATTTTCGAACATTGACGTTCTATCCAATAATAAGAAGCATTGCTTCAATGGTCTTAGCCATAATAAAATGGAGGATCGCTTGACGCCTCCCATTAATAACAGTACTCTGTACATCGTCCTAAGTCTATTAGAGGTATTTTATTTCTTCTCTTTTACATAACCATAATCGGAATATCAAAATTTCACAAGTAATTTCCGAGAGTTCTCAAAGGGGATGAATAAAATAGTTTAACAACTTTTGAGTGGAAAACATGCATTCTCCTACTATTTCATATAACAAACATTCATTTGAAACATCAAGCACATACGCATATTTTGATATAAAAAGGCCGTACATATGTACTTACCTCTGAGCCTTGAAAGGCGCAAAGCAAAGCTAGCACTCCTACAACACTGGTCTCATATGAGTCCGGGTCTCACAGTCAATGCAGCAGCACGAAAAGATACGTCTACTTGGAACGATCCTTAATAACAGCTGGATATACACAAGTAAATTATAGAACCTATTAGCATATACCCTCTATATGAGGTTGTATGCAAGAATGCAATGGAAATGCGGGTCATGCAAGCTAACTTGACAAAAATGTCCCTGATACTTTGAAATTGTCCAGTACAGTCCCTGACTCTGCCTGGACCCCAAATTACACCCATACTGGTCCAAAAACATCCGAGAATGACTCTTAACTCTCCCATATGAACTTAGCGTCGAAATCTACAACTTTCAGTAAATTACACTTGGGCCCTTAAAGTTTGCTAAAATTACAGAAAGACCCCCACCATTGATTTGATAACTCCCAAGTCAAATACTTCCTTCTTAAGGCTCCAAGTATCCTTCTAAGTCAGGTTGTTGGTCTCAAAACATTAACTTTGTTCAAATGCGAAGTTTTAATTAATTGCACATAGGCCCCCGAAGTTTAGTAAAACTGCAAAAAGAGCCCAACATTTGACTTGGTCAACACTAGCCCAGAATTACATAGAAGTAATCCAAATAAGCATACAAGACATGCTGACAAACTCCAAGTTACTAAACGAATCTCAATTCAAAGTTTAAGTGAAATGACTATTTTGCCCCTCCTATACAGTTCAGTCAAACTAGGGTTTGCGAAAAGTCAAACTTGGTCAAACTTGATATTTAGACTCAGAATATGAATACGAGCAAGTTTCGCGAAGGATGATAAGGTTGAAAATGTCGTTTACGACATCGAATTTGAAAGTCAAGATTGAGAGAAATCGACTCAACTAGTCAACTTTGCGACTGATTTCTGATCAATTGAGAAGGATTTTTAAGAAACTGGAAATAGGGTTTTAAAGATGACAGTTCAAGGATTCCAGAACATATTTGAACTCCTAGAAACTCTAAATATACAAAGAGATGTCGCTAGTCAAAGTTGGATGAAAATCACGATTCAATACTTAGAAAAATTCGATAGTGCTTCGCGAGTTCAAACTAGCAACTTTAGGCTCGTTTGTGAGAAATCCGTTATAAATTTGAAGTTGACCCAGAGACGATGAAATGAAGTATTATGTATCATCTTCACACAGGAGAAAACAGATCAACATTTCAGTAAGTTTTGAAGAAGATACAAGGCTTGGAAAATGGGTGTTTCACCATGACATTATACTTAGAAAAAATTTGAATTCTTTGCTAGCGAAGAACATTAGTATTGCAGCAACTTTGGAGCCAAAATCAGAGGGTTTAGAGTTAAAATTGAACCAAGAAATCAACACAAAAGTTGTAGCCAATTCTCCAAGGATTCCAAAAAGCTAAAGATCATTCAAAACGGATTACAAACGAAGAAGATACAAGCATTTGAACAGGGGTAGTTTTTGTACCAAAACCCATGAACACCAAGAACACATTCAATAACTTCACTTTCCCCTAACTTTAGCTCAGTTTTAGACACGATTAGAGATCGAATTGGACCAAGAAATCAACACGAAAGTTGGAGTACTACATGCAGGGAATCCAAAGAAACAAAAATCATATCAAGACATCAAGTATCGAGAGAGTTATCGTCTCATGAACAGGGGAGGTTTTCAAGCCGGAAAACTCAACATGCACGAATCAAACCCGTAAAATTTGTTGTTACAGTCGTGTTTAGGTGATCTAAATGTGTTCTAGACGTGATTAGGGGCATGCTCATGCTTTCAATCGATCAAAACAAGCAAGAATCAAAGCCGTACCATTCTCCAATATGATAGTTTTACTGTTTAAATCGTATTATTTGTTTCAACTCATGCTTCCGTGCCACTCGTTGCTTTACATGTCGTAGTATGTATTTACTCAGTTTTTACTAATCATTCTCTTCAAAACTGCGTCGGCTGTTGCTATTTTAAAACCGCAGGTCGTCAATCAAGGGGGGATGGGAACGCGGATCGAGACGAAGAAGTTTAGCTTAAGTTAGATCACTTAGTAGATCACACACGATTTGTTTTAGAGTGTACTTATTATCGAAATTTTGTTATGTACTTTAACCGAAATGTAAACTTAATAGTTAATAATCTACTTTTGGTTATCGAATGTCGCGTTAACCCTGAACCGAGATCCCGGGTCGTTTCAGCGACCTTCAAGTAGCGTCCTGGACTCGTCTTGGCACAAGGATCATGAATATGGGTCTTATTACCACTGAATTACAACGAGGAGGAAGAATTGGACAGATTAAGGGTTAGGGTTCTTCAACTTCAAAACCCGATTGCTCTCTCGATACCCAACCAAACTTTGAATTGATTTGTGTGTTTTGATCGGCGGACCGAGGGGGTACTGCGGTAGGAGCAGGTTTTGATTTGGAGGAAGGGAGAGGTGGTTGCCTTGGTGGTGGTGGTGGTTTCATGGTGGATGTGGTGGTGTTCTTGGTGGTTGAGGAGGGAGAGGGGAAAGAAAAACAAAATGGTGAGAAGTTGATGAAATTATCTGCTAAGAGATGATGATAGAGCTGTTGGGTGTTGCCAACTCATAGCAATTTTGTGAAAACACTTAGGACAAGTGTACATCATGCATAGGGGTTAGAAGTGTAGTTTTTCAAACTTTAGTGTATAAACTAGAATTAGAGCTTCTATTACTTTCAGATAATTGCACAACCACCCCGAACATCTCTAGTGCTCCAAAATCATTATAACGACTCCCAAATATTGCAAACACTCCGAAGTTCCAACTTTAAAGCCGTAACAAAATATTTACAAATTCGCCCCCAGAGTCTTGATATTGCACTAAGAATTCTCTCGAAAATTAGGGGTGTTACAACCTCCCCATTCCGCACAAAAGAGTAGCGAGCGGTGGATACACAACGCATGATCAAAGAAACCACGTAATCATCAAAACCCATCTTCTTCATAATAGCGCTGAGATAGGCCCATTCAACTCTATCATACGCCTTACTCATGTCCGCCTTGAGGGCCATCATCCCCTTCTTCCCTTTCATACGTGTGTCCATAGAGTGGATCAATTCGTAAGCTACGACCACATTATCTGTAATCAAGCGGCCATGAATGAATACGCTTTGATTCTGAGAGATTAGGAGATCCATCACATGCTTAAGCCGATTAGCAATTACTTTCGTAACAATCTTGTAAATTACCATACATAAACTTATAGGACGGTAATCAGCAGGGCGCCGTGGTTGTAAACTTTTGGAATTAACACAAGAAGAGTCTGGTTAATTGATTGTACCTCGTTTCCGTCGTTCAAAATGCCTAGGCATGGTGCAGTGACCTCCTCGCCAACAATCGGCCACATTTTTTGATAAAAAGTGGCGGAAACCCGTCAATTCCTGGTGCTTTATGCGGACCCATCATTCTCAAAGCGTCCCACACTTCGGTAGCCGTAAACGGAGCACACAGCCCCTCATTTTGATCTCGGCTAAGGAGACATGGCACATGATCAATCACACGCCCAATGTCAACCTCGAAGGGTCTGCTGCTTGAAAACAAGTCTTTGAAATAGTCTTGAAGAACCCCCACTACATCATTATCATCCTCGCGCCAACACCCCGAAGCGTCCTCGATTCCCACTATGGCATTTCTAACCCTTTGCATATTACAACGTTGATGGAAAAAGCGGGTATTTCTATCTCCCAACCGAAGCCAATTAACGCGAGATCTCTGGTGCCAAAAGGCCTCCTCCTTCTTCAACAGTTCGTTGTACTGTGCGCGCAATTGTCGCGCCTCCTCGAGTACTGGCTTTGTTTGTTCCCGTTCCCCAAGTTGTTGTAGGTGATTTCGCATTTTACCCAGCTTCTTCGGTATACACCCAAATGTCCTACTTATCCAAACCTTCAACCTCGCCGAAGTAGCAACAAACTTCTCCGGCAAACTGTTATGACCCACCTCCCAAGCCGTACACACTGCCTCTTCCAGGCCTTCATTCCCCAACCACGCCGATTCAAAATAGAATCTGCGCCGAGGGGACCGTAACCTTCGAACTGCATTTGGGTCGATAGTGAGTCTAATGGGGAGATGGTCTGAAGCCGTAGAGACAAGATGATCCACCCGGACTCCAACAAAAGCCTCAATCCATTCCGTCGATGCAACAACACGATCTAACCGCTCTCGGATTGAATCGTCATCGCTTTGAAGATTAGACCACGTAAAACGATTGCCCGCAAACCCCAAATCCCTTAGTCCATTTCGATTTAACGCTTGCAAGAAAGGTGATAGTTGAGCAAAAGACAAACTCCGACCACCCTCCTTCTCATCATTTGACAACACCGCATTAAAATCACCAAGGAAACACCATTGCTTAACATCCCACCTTCGAAGTCGATCCAAAAAGGACCAAGTATGAACGCGTTCGGAGGTGATTGGGTCACCATAGATTCCCGTAAAATGCCATGAGCAATCAAAATTCTGCATTTTTATTACACAATCCATATGAAAACGAGAAGAAGATAGGACTGAAACAATTAACGACTCATACCACATGAGAGAGAGCCCTCCTTGTCGACCTCGACCTTGACAACTAACATAAGCACCAAACTGAAAATTACATTGACGTCGAATGAGTTCCATCTCCGAAACAGTCCTTCTTGTCTCCATAAGAAACAAAAGGTTTGGCCGCTCCCTCGTAATGAGTTCGCGGAGAGCACGGAACATGCAAGGATTGCCCAATCCCCGCACGTTCCAGCCTATCGCGATCATTGCGTCCGGCGGTGGTGCTCAGCACTCACCGCCGATATCATCGTATTAATATTGTCCTCTGCGATCTGAAAATTGTCTTCAGCCTCCACTTCCGTATCAACACCATCATCATTCTCCCTATTACAAGGACCCTGCTTAGCTTTCTTCTCATCACGCTGCTTCTCAATGGTAAAGTTAAACTCCTCGCCATCCTCCACTGATTTCCTCTTTGTTGCAATCGGGTCCTCTTCCGCCGGTCGTACCTTCTGTTTGCCCCTCCTAATTTGAGCTCGCAAATCAGCTAAGTTCTTCCCCTTCCTCTTTTCTTCGTCCTTCTCAGAAGTCAGTGACTTCGTAGCTTTCATTTGCTTACGAGCTTGCCTTGGCGATGGTGGGGGTTTATCAGTTGATGTAAACACAATGGGTCCAGTGGAATAAAGCTTACCCAGTGTAGGGGAGAGCCCTTGAGAAGGAATCTGAAGCCTACCAAGTGGTGGGCTTGCCCGCAACCCACCAGAAGTCTTGTCCTGGGCCGGCCCATCAATTTTTAATCCAAGCAATCGGTTATCAATATCAGCCCTTGAACCCTCATGTACCCCTTCGTCCTCTTGAAAAGTCGGATTATTAATGACCATTAACTCTGCCGATTTCAATTCCCCAACGGAAGGCGGAGTCAATTCCACACCTTTATTGCTATCATCAAAGCCTTGTCCGTTACCCGCCGTAGCTGCTGCAAGCTTCTCCTCCAGTTCCTCATCCGTTACCGTGATTTCCGGCGTAAACGTCTCCGCCAACAACTGCTTCGAACCACCCAGCCGGAGACGGTGGTCGGACGTCCGATCACCGGTTTGGAACTTCGGTTTGTTCATCCTCCTCCCGTTCCCAGGCGCCTTGAAACCCGAAGGGATGAGGATCCAAGAACCATACCTGAGCCTATCTCCTCCGTTCTGCGATTGCTTCAGACAACTACTCAGTTGATGAGTTATAAGGCCACACCGGAAACATACCGCTGGGATACGTTCGTACCTAAACTCAAAAATACACGTCTCACCCTTCCGATCTCCACAGGGGCTTTCCTTCTCAATGTCTTGGAAATAGGAATTCGAATTCGAACCCTCAGCAACTTATCCCCAGTACCTTCATCATCAACAACATCCGTCTTCTGAACTTTCCCGAGGTTGTTACCAACCAGTGTACCCACATCGTCATTTCGGAAATGGGTGGGTAGGACATGAATATGGACCCACACCGGTAAGTCTGAAAAAGTGTACTTCGAGGGGGGAATAGCAGGATCCCACTTCTGGACAACCAGAACAACTTTGTCAAAAGACCATGGACCACCTGCCAAGATCCTCTCCATGAACCCAATGGAGTCGAATCGGAACAGAAACAAGTTTTCCCCCTCCTTCGAGATCGATTCAGAGCGGCTCATTCCCCAAATCCTTTTCAGGACATCAAACATGGGTTTCTCTTTGATGGGCAGATCAGACAAGAATTTACCGATAAGACTAGCGGCGTAGGCCTCCTCTGCCTTCTGTCGAACAACCTCACCAATCACGATTTGGAGGTCACCCTCCTCATCAGAGTCATTCATAGAGAAAGAGGTCTGAGCCATGACTATGAAACTGTTGCACTGAGATAGCTTCGACCAACAGATTGAAACAGCTAGAAATAGGGCAACGAAGCCCAAAATCACTCCCCAAACTTCCAAAAAATCCGCCATATTGTCAGAATCGCTGTAAATCCTTCGTCTAATTGGCACAAAAATCGTACATTCATCGAACCACAAGGATCCGATCATAAATCCCATGAGAAACCTCTCAAGGAGACTTCTTCATGGTTAGTAGAATTAAACAACATCAAATTAATATTTTTTTTACTTTATTCTCGAAAAATCAATCTTTAATTATTAATGAACATAATCCTGTCTCTGCTGGTTCGACAACCAGAGCAAACAAATACTCACTATTACTACTTGATTGTATAATTACAGTAGCGCGTAAAAATTCGAAGTTTTTTTACAACGTTGTCGCGGACAATAGTTTATTATTTGATCATATATTAATTTAGAAAATTTTATTGTGTTTCCATTTATTAATTTGTATATTACTGCTGTCTGCTGAATTTTTTCTTTTCAAGTTTTTCTAGTGTATGCCGAGATTACCACGGAACCATGTTCCCCATTAGAAGACTCTGAGAAATTATTCACAATTTGGTGAAGGAATCAGAAAAAAGATGGTTGAAACTCCACCGGCGTAGCTCTCTACTGAGCTGCAGAAGGAGGCTGCCATGATGCAGGAGTAGAAAAACTATTGCATGCTCGTCGTGCAAAGCAAAACTGCATCTAGGACGTATTATTAGTGGATCCAGAAGTATTGGGCTCAAGCTTTGCAAACTCAAGAACCGGGCTTCACCCTTTGGGCCTACTTGTTGTATTATCCGAAGCCCAACACCAATTCTCAACCACAAGTGTCGATCCTTCCAGAAGGACCTTTTTGTATTCACTAATAGAATAGAGGGGTTGTATTAGTAATTAATGTCTAGGATTTCGAACGGTCTTACCTATGGCCGTTCGCTTCAGTGTATTTACTCTTCGCTTCGGTTGATTTATGAGAAAAGGATGAACCTCTTTCTTTCACCTTCATCGTCGTTCTTCCTTCTCTCTTCTATCACAGAATTTCTCTAAGTTTTCATGGTATCAGATCCATACGTTGTCTACCATGGTTCAATCTCCTTCGAATCCTCTCTATCTTCAATCAAATATACACAATCTCATGCCCTACAAGCTTGATAATACAAACTACGTTCTCTGGAAACATTAGTTTTCTTCTATTTTGTGAAACCGCGATCTGTTTGGGTCTTTAAACGGTTCTACTCCGTCACCGACGACCTCCATCTCAATCCAGATGGATCATCCTCTCCAAGTCCGGCATTTCAAGACTGGTTTCAGCAAGATCAAGCACTCCAAACGATCAAAAATGCTACACTCACTCCTGATGCTCTCTCGCATGTCATCAGTAAGACGACATCTCAGGCTATTTGGCTCGCGCTAGAGGGGAGGTATGCGTCTCTGACTCGATCTAACATTCTTCAGCTCAAATCTGATCTCCAAACTCTGAAGAAACGTTCTGATTCAGTGGATCTTTACATGAAAAAATTGAAATCCATCTGTGATAAACTTGTTGTGTCTCTTGCTCAAATCGATGAGGAGGATATTATTTTGTATTCCTTAAATGGTCTTTATATTGAGTATAATGCTTTTTGCACAACTATTCGTGGTCGATCTGATCCAATAAGTTTGAAGAAATTCATGTTTTGATGAAAGTCGAAGAACAAATGCATGAAAATCAATCTGCTGATATCAATGCTTCTGCTATGCATGTCTCTATTGCTTACTCTGTCACTCCTAATTCTTACCGAGGATCTGGTCGTGGCCGAGGACGAGGTGTCCTTGGCCCAGGATCCCCTGCTCGTCGTGGCGGCCGCACCGGTTGGGGTTATAGCCGATCCAATGGATCGGTTCTTACGCACCAAGGAGGAAAAAATGACTCTAACAGAGGTCGTGGTGGTGGTGAAAGGGGCCACTCAAGGGGTCAAGGTAATAATAATCGTTACAACCCTAACAATAGACCAACCACTTCACCCATTAACTACCAGATATGTGGTCTTGATTACCACTATGTCGACGATCGCTGGCACATGATGGACTATTCTTATCAAGGAAGCAAACCTCCATCTGATCAGTTAACTGCTTATAATGCTTCTTCCTCTTGTAGCACCACCACACCTGATTTCTGGTTGTTCGACTCTGGTGCTAGAATTCACATGACTGCTGACTTAAGGAATCTCTCTTTGGCTGATACTTATTCTGGTTCTGATCAAGTGACTATGGGCAATGGTGAAGCTGCACAAATTACACACATTGGTACTGCACATTTGAAAACCAAGACTCATTCTTTTGATCTTTCTAACACACTCCATGTTCCTCAATTAGCTTCAAATTTGCTTTCTGTTTTTCAAATTTGCAATCAACATAATTTTTATTTAACTTGAATGCCAAATTCTTTTCTATTCAGGATCTGGGTACGGGCAGAACTCTTTACACAGGCTCGAGTGAAAATGGCCTCTATCATATTTATACTTGTCCCTTTATTGTTCAGAAACCCAAGGCTTGTTTGGGTAACAAAATAAGTGTTCCTTTGATACATGCGAGCCTTGGTCATCCATACGATGACATTTTAATATCCTTGTTTGGTTCTTCCTACAAATCTACTTTAGAATCTAACATGTGTGACTCATGTCTTAAGGGGAAAATTCACAGACTGTCGTACACTAAATCATCTACTATCACACAAACACACCTCTTCATCTTCTTTACTATGATGTGTGTGTTGGAATAGATGCCCTAGAGGCAATCTTATTTAGTATGAACATTACTTTGGCTAAAATAAACATTGTATTATTTATGGAAATATTTAATATAATGAAGTCCTTATATTACAATGTGTTGTTTATCTTAAATATCCCTAGTCAATGTCAATTATATTGATTAATAAGACGATCAACTATAGACTAGTATGTGGGTAGATTGATATGGAGATATCAATTCTAGCACATGGGTATGCATTAGGAGTAATGACATACTGGATTGACCCGCCACGAGAAGGCTACATACAAGTTATGTAAAGTCACAAGTGCTTCTCGTAGTGACAATGATATTGTGGTCCTTAAACTTAAAGTCACTAGATACTCTAGTTGTGAAATATCATGCTTTGATATTATCAAACGTTGCGCCTTAACCGGGTAACTATAAAGGTAGTTATTGGTCATGATAGGAAGCAAGCTTAGAGATGGTAGTGATGTAGATAGGATTTTTGCCTCCCACATAACGGGAGAAAATATATGCAGCCACTCGAGGGGTAGTGCTTATAGAATGTCTGGACAGACTCAGATAAATCGATATAGAATATTGATGTTATCTGCATGGATAAGACTATTTACAGGATCGAGAAATTATGGATTGGATATACGAGTGTGACTTGTATGTCTCGTGTCTAATCCGGATATGGAAACAAAGGAATAATAAAATGCGGTAACATTGGTCACAAGGTTTGTCGGATTACTGACTATTTCTATTAGTTGGGTATCATAAATGTGATGCTAGACACCGCTCTATGTTAGTAATTGTTACTACCAACTAAGTAGAAACCTATGGGGTCACACTGTAACACCCCCAAATTTTCATTACTGAAATTCCGGGCGTGCCCTTCTCATGGAGAATTAACCACCATGATCAGGAGAAAAGATCTTTGCTTCGGATTCACAAAACACACTTTATTACATAAAAAGTTCACAAGCCTTGTTCAGAGTTATTACAAACCATTATATTACAAACAGCGGAATAATGAAATTACTACTTTATTCAAGCGAGGTGATACTTCCACTAGTATGCGACGTCCCCATCCCCAACGTAGGCCTCTCCTGTGGTGGTTTTACAAAACAAGGACACCACAGTAAAAGTCAGTAAAAACTGAATGAGAACGCATCACAACGTGTAAATCAGAGTGAGGCACATGTAAGTATTAAAATAAGTTATGACATGTTCGTTGATTCCAAAAATCAGTTTAGTTCTTTAATCGGGGAGATCCAGTACCAATAATCATATCCAGTGTGAACGGCGAAATAATCCGCTCGTCCGAACCAATCTCACCTCAGCATCTAGACCTTAAGTGTCGACACCCCCTACGAGGGAAACTGTTGTCCCAAGAGAGTAGTACTAGAGCCTTACCCTGTGCTAATGCGCCCCAGGGGAAACCATAGAGCCACCTTCGACTCAAGTCCCAAGCTTTGCTTGGTCAAACCATATCAAGTCCCAAGCTTTGCTTGGTCAATCCATATCAAGTCCCAAGCTTTGCTTGGTCAATCCATATCAAGTCCCCGAGAGTTCATGTTTCCACTTTACGTGATTAGTAGCTTAAACATTTTGAAAAGTCTCATTATTATCATTTCTAAAATATCATCCAGTAGTGGAAATCACTTCTTCTCGAGTGACAAGTTCTCAAAATATTGAATTCCAACATGTGAAAGTAAGGAGTTCAATTAATACAATGACATGTTTAGCAAACACAAGTATTGAGTAAGCTTAAGAAATGCGTTCAAAATATTTAAAGCTCAAGTCAAGGCAAAAAGAGACATTATAGTTAAACACGCGTTTTGAAGAGTAAGGGTTGAGCCTACGAACTCACCTACAAGTTCCGACGGTAGTTTAGATGTAGCCGACGTAGCCTTCGTCTATGAACTCGGTGTCTACAAATAAGGATAAATCCTAATTAATAATTAATCGCTTAATATGCAAGTGTCCTATATGTCAAGCGGGTTGATTCTAGTTAATTACTCGGTGATGACCTAGTCGAACTTTAAGGATGTCCCTTAATTAAGTACTAAGATCTTATTTATTTGTCAAAACGACTAACCAAAATTTATTTATAAAAACACTATATTAATTTATCAAATCTAATATTAACTAATATTAATATTAATTTACTAATCTTCATTCTACTCACAATGATATTTATTTACTAACTACTAATCATTATTTACTACACTAACATAAAATTAATACTTAGGTATTTATAATGTAGGATAGCTAGAAATGTAGTTGTACACTTACCTCCCCCTAGACTTGTCTAATTCTCAAAAACATGAGTTGTTGCTAGTTCTAGAAAATACATTTATAACCTCCATTTGAAGAATAATTGTTATATGCATTTCTAACGTTCCGTTTTCAACTATTTCAACATGAATGACTTCCGGGAGGTGTGAGAGTACGAATATGCAAGAACATGTAAAATGCGACGCGGGAAAATGAAGTTATACCGAGTTTCCGATGAAATGAGCGGTGGCCTAGCGCGGGCTGTTTGAACCTCTTTGGCTTTCGAGAATGGTGTTAAGGAAGTCCTTGGAGTGTCACGGAGTGGACGGTAGCAGCCGTGTCCCAAGTGGTGGTCGTTGGCGGAGTTGGTGATGAAGGTAGCTACTTGACGTTGCAAGTGTAGTTCAAGTTGGGCAACGATTCGGGATCCGTTTTGGCCTCTTTTGAACGTGGTTAAAGAATGAAAGTTATAGATAACAAGTAGAGGGATATGTAGGAGAAAACGGAGGTCGTTTTGGAGCTAAAATGGAAGAGAACAAGAAAGAACAACACCGCTGCCCACTGGTGCTGTTCGGCTAAAGCAGTTTCAGTGCGGGGTGAATTCGGGCTCTGTTTTGACTCCGTTTGGTCGGGGCCAAAGAACGAAAGTTGTAGAGGACAAGTTGAGGAAGTTGTGGTTAAAATTTGGGCCAATTCCGAGTTGTAACGAAGGAGATACAGCAAGAACAAGCCGCTGTCCAGCAGCCGCTGCTACTGTTGCGGGTTGCTGCTTGTTGCGGCTGTTGGGGCTGCTTCGGGTGGTTGTTTTGGCCGGTTCTTTGCTGCTAAAAGATGCTATGAATATCAGGGAGTGAGTGTGTGACTTGAGGGGTGGTGGGTATGGTTCTCGTGTTGGTTTGAGATGAGAGAGAGAGAGCTTGAGTTGGTGGTTATGGAGTTTTCCGGCAATGAACTATGGTGGTGTTGGTTGTGATGGAGATGGCAAGGATGATGAGCTGATTATGAAAGTGAGAGGGGTTGTAGCTATGTTGGTGTGGTGAAATGGAGCTACGGGAGGTGGTATTTATAGGAGGAAATGAAGTAGCATGAAGAAGATGAATACGTAGGAAAATAATGGAGAAGATAAGAGAATAGTGTACTGCTTGTTTCTTCCCAAGGCATGATCCAATTTTTACGGAAATGATTGCCGTCTCATTTTCTTATTGTGGCTGAGATTTGTGTGAGGAAGATAAGTTCTTAGAAAATAATCGGGTGTGATATTATCGGTATGTCGTGATAAAAGTCGCCACGTAGTATTTGTGACACTATAGTGATACACACTATTAAATATAAATGTGATATATACGTATATATACATGTCTATGTGGTACATACTCTATTCTAATTTTATTATGACATAGTCACCTAGCAATGGTACCACAAAATATTAAATATAGATGTCAGTTTATACTCAATATTGCTATAAACATACATATTTGTTCCTAAAATATATATTTAAATTTCGGGTTGTTTCATCCTTCCCTCCTTAAGATCAAGCTTCGTCCTCGAAGCGCAAAAGTAATATCTCATGACTGTACTATGCAAAGTGCGTAATCTCATGTATTAACTATGTAGCGAGTAAAATATGATGAGTAAAAGTGTAACTAAAAGTGTGAAGGGTGAAGGTCTCCTCCCCCTTAAAGGAGTGACGTCCTCGTCACTCGAGTTTATACCTGTTCAAACAAGTGGGGATATCGTTGTTTCATGTCAGCTTCAGCTTCCCATGTGATGTTCTCCGTCAGGTGACTGTTCCATAACACTTTGACCAACGTGGTTGACGTGGTACGAGTCTTTCTAGTCTTGGTGTCTAGGATTTTGACAGGGTGTTCTTCGTCCGTAGGAATAGGGTCCAATTCTAAGGGTTCGGGATCTAAGATATGTGATGGGTCTGGAATGTACCTCTTAATTTGAGACACGTGAAAGACGTTATGGACTCGACCCAGATTAGAAGGAAGATCTAAACGGTAGGCTACTTCTCCTATCCTGTCCTGGACTTCGTAGGGACCGATGAACTTGGGACTGAGTTTTCCCTTCTGATTGAAACGAGAAACTCCCTTGGTTGGTGATACCTTCAGGAACACTTTGTCTCCAACCTTGAACTCCACGGGTCTTCGTTTCTGGTCTGCATAAGACTTCTGTCGATCCTGGGCCGCTTTCATCCGTTGCTGAATGATTCTGACCTGACTCACCATTTCCTCAATCATTTGTGGTCCCAAAACTAGTGTCTCGCTGATGTCATTCCAGCACAAGGGTGTCCTACATTTCCGCCCATATAGTGCCTCATAGGGTGCCATCCCTATACTTGCGTGTTAACTATTGTTGTACGAGAACTCTATCAATGGTAACCGGTCTACCCAAGAACCTTCGAAGTCCATGACACATGCTCGCAACATATCCTCCAGTGTCTGTATGGTTCGTTCCGTCTGTCCATCAGTAGCTGGGTGGAAAGCGGTGCTGAACTTCAGCTGAGTGCCTAAGGCTTTCTGTAATGCTTGCCAGAAATGTGAGAGAAAGTTTGGGTCTCGGTCAGACACGATGTCCTTTGGTACACCATGGTATCTAACGATATTCTTGATGTACGCGTCTGCTCGTTGCTCCATATCCCAAGTGTCCTTCATTGGGATGAATCTTGCCGTCTTTGTCAATCGGTCAACTACAACCCAAATCTGATTTAAACCATTCTTTGTCACTGGCAAAGCAGTCACAAAGTCCATCGATATTGAATCCCATTTCCACATGGGTACTTCTAAGGATTGTACCAAACCTCCTTTCCTCTTGTGTTCGAACTTCACCTTTTGGCACGTGAGACATCGGGCTACAAATTCTGCAATCTCGTTCTTCATTCTTGGCCACCAGAACTGCTTCTTCAAGTCCTTATACAACTTATCTCCTCCTGGATGTACGGAGTATGGCGTTTTGTGTGCTTCTCTCATTAACCGTTCCTTGACCTCCTTACACTTTTGGGGCACACACCACCTCTCCTTGTACCTTATGCTCCCATCGTCGTGTATTCGGAAGTCCTTGGTTGAACCATCCTCGATTTTCTTCCTGATTCTTTCAAGTTTCACGTCTTCGGGTTGTCCCTTTCTGATCTCCTCAAAGATGTCTAGTGTGGCTACCAAATTGTATAGCACGTCTTCCCTTGCCTCCTGCTGACGAAATTCAATCCCCAACTTCTGAATATCAGCTCGCAACTCCTTTGGTAAACTCCTCAAAGCATTGATGGTATGGCTTGTCTTCCTGCTTAATGCGTCGGCGACTACATTTTCCTTCCCTTCATGATATTGGATTTGTAGATCGTAGTCCTTGATCAAATCCAACCATCTTCTTTGCCTCATGTTCAAATCCTTTTGGGTGAACAAATACTTAAGGCTTTTGTGGTCGGTGAAAATCTTACAGGTTGCACCATAAAGGTGGTGTCTCCAAATTTTCAAGGCGTGGACAATTGCGGCTAGCTCTAGGTCATGAGTTGGGTAATTCTCCTCGTAGGATTTTAGTTGTCGTGAAGCATATGCAATAACCTTCCCATCTTGCATTAGCACACATCCTAACCCATGCTTCGAAGCATCACTATAGACCTCAAACTCCCTCGACTCAGATGGTAGGGTCAGAATAGGTGCTGTAGTTAGCTTTTCCTTCAGGGTTTGGAAGGCTTCCTCACATTTCTCATCCCAATGGTATTTGGTTGGTTTCTTCATTAGATTGGTCAATGGTATAGCTATTTTGGAAAAGTCCTTCACGAATCTTCGGTAATAACCTGCTAGTCCCAAGAAACTACGGATATCTGTTGCACTCTTGGGTCTTGGCCAGTCCCTAACTGCGGTTATCTTTCCTGGGTCTACGGAAATTCCCTCCTTAGATATTATGTGTCCCAAGAAAGGTACCCTATCCAGATAAAATTCACACTTGTAAAATTTAGCATACAACTGTTCTTGCCTCAGGGTTTGCAAAACAGCTCTAAGGTGTTCTTCATGTTCTCCCTTTCCCTTAGAGTAAACCAAAATATCATCAATGAAAACTACCACAAAGCGGTCTAAGTAAGGTTTCATTACCCGGTTCATTACGTCCATGAATACAGCAGGTGCATTGGTTAGACCAAAAGGCATAACAGTGAACTCATAATGCCCATACCTGGTCCTAAAGGCAGTCTTAGGGATGTCCTTCTCGGCTACCCTTAACTGGTGATAACCTGATCTTAAGTCAATCTTGGAGAAGGTATCGGCTCCTTGTAGCTGGTCAAAGAGGTCATCTATCCTCGGGAGTGGGTATCGGTTTTTGACAGTCACATTATTAAGCTCCCTGTAATCAATGCACAGTCTCAAACTTCCATCCTTCTTCTTAACAAACAAGACAGGTGCTCCCCATGGTGAAACACTTGGTTTGATATACCCCTTATCCAACAATTCCCTTAGTTGTTCCTTCAACTCTTCCAGCTCTACTGGTGCCATTCTGTAAGGTGCTTTGCAGATCGGTCCTGTCCCTGGCACAAGGTCAATGGTAAACTCCACGGCTCTCTTAGGTGGCATTCCATGGATTTCGTCGGGAAATACATCGAGAAATTCATTAACAATTGGGATGTCCTCAAGTTTCATCGTCCCCATACTATCATCTCGGACACAACAGAGATAGGCTTGGTGTCCCTTACCCATGGCTTTGACTACAGAAAGTGCATACACAATTTTGACATTGGGTTTCTCGGTGATTCCTATGTGAGAGATTCTCTTACCCTTTGGTCCTCTTAGGCTTACCTTTTGGTTACGACAATCAATATGAGCATGGTGCTTTCCTAGCCAGTCCATTCCTAGAATAACATCTAGGTTTTCTAGGTCAAAGAGGATTAAGTCAGTGGGTATCTCACATTCTTGGATGGTTATGACTACTCCCCTAAAGATGGAATCACAGTTTACTACCCGTTTTGCAGGTGTAGCTATAGAAACAGGTTTCATATGAGAGGGTTGAATTCCTAATTTTCTAGCAAAAGATGACGATATGAAAGAATAGGATGCCCCACTATCAAAGAGTACGTAAGCAGGAGTGTTGTGGACTAAGAATGTACCAGTAACCACGTTTGTCGCAGTGTTTGCTTCCGCCTGGTTCATGGCATAGATTTGTCCGGCGCTCCTCTGGTTTCCATTTCCTTGGTTGTTAGTTCCATTTCCAGTAGGTTGCGCATTCCGGTTGTTGCTTCCTGCAGGTGCATTGTAGTTGTTCCCTTGGGGTCTGCCTGCCTGGTTGTTGTAGTTCCCACGATTGTTTCCGCCAAATTGGTTATTGTTATTCCCACGGTTGCTTCCTCCGTATTGGTTGTGGTTGGCTTGGAATTGATTCCCATTTTGGTAGTTTGGGCGAGGGTTTCCCTGGTTCTGTTTTGGGTATCCGTTCCCTCCGGTCCTGCCATTCTGAATATCAGCCTTTTTCGCGTTACACTCGAACGCTCGGTGACCACGCTTCCTACAGTAGAAACATTCCACTGTCTTTCCTTCACAATCAACTCCGGGGTGGTCCCTACCGCACTGTTTGCAATTGTAGTGACGAGCTCGCCCGTTGATGTCAGTGTGGTGGTTCCTGAAGTTATTGCGGTTCATTCCACGGTACCCCTCGATTGCATTAGACTTGAACCTCTTGTTAGCATGGTTGGGTTCCTTAGAGTTGTTCCCTTCTTCCTCCTTCCTCTTGTTTGCTCGATTCCCTTGCATCTCCTCGATTTCTCCGATGGTAGCTGCTACCTCGTACGCTTCTCTTATGTTCGCACTCCTAGCAGCAACTACGTCCCTCTGGATGCTATAGCGAAGCCCTTTTGTGAAGCGTCTGATCCTCAAGTCCTCCGTGGTTACCAGTGGCCCGGCAAAGCGTGACAGTTCTGTGAACTTGTTGTAGTATTCCGACACTGTCATGTTGCCTTGTTTCAGGGCTAGAAACTCCTCATACTTCTTGTTCTTAACATGGTGGGGATAGAAGCGTTCCCTCAGTGCATCCTGAAATGCTTCCCAGAGGTTCCCATTGGCCTGCAATGCGCCCTTGTTGACAGTCCACCAGTTATCGGCCTCGTCATGGAGGTATAATGCTGTCACATTCACCTTTTGGTCGGGTGGGCAACCGACAGAGATCAGAATTTTGTCCATTTTACGAATCCAATTTTCAAGGATCACTGGGTCCTCTTGCCCAAGGTAGAAGTCAGGGTGTCTCTCGTCGACTCTCTTAGCCCAGTTTGTCCCGACATGTTCCATTTGATCCCTTTGTTCCCTTCGCGTAATGAGTTCGGTAACGTTGATGAGTAGTTCCTCCATTTGGGCGCTCCTCCTTGCTGCCGACATTTTTGCGTTCCTACTATAATAACGCAGTTAGATTAGTCCACTCAAGGAAGGCTAATGGCGATATACGTCTAACAGTGATAATTAAGGGTTACAGTCGCCACATCATCAAAGAAGTTTCGTATGTGTTTCCTGGGGTGCAGTCAATCTAGGTCGGTGGTCAGACATTCTTAGTCGAGAAGTTTCAGTGGTGTTGAATTAAGGAGACAAGCTTTCAATGCACTCTTCTTAGTTCGCGGGTATTGTCCCCTTAACAGTTCTACTCGTCGCCTATATTAGACTTTTATTCCGGGTAAAGGTATCACACTCTTTCTTGAACTCGTTTTCTAAGTCACTACAAACCATTAGTAGTTTCCATGTCTGAGTCTCCTACAAAGACTCCTCCTCCTTCTCCGTCCTCATGGTCCTTGGCTCCCCCAAGCCCCTCGGTGTCTGTACCCGAGCCTGAACCTGGGCTTATAATTTCGGAGCCAGAAGTTACTCCCGGTGTTCCATCTTTCCATCAAGATTCATCGGGTCCTTATCCTTGGCTTTGCGGTGTCCCAGTGCTGTCGTCAACCCCTCTTTCGGTTACGAGGGCATCTTCAACTCCAGTATCTCGACCAGTGGATCAGTCACGTCCTCTTGCTCGCGCATGCTCGATCCTTATCTCAGAGGAGATTCACCGTCACCTAGGGAATTTGGGGCGACTTCTCGGGTTTCGCAATGATACTCAAGTTATTGAGTGGCTTTTTCGGAAAGCTCGTCCTGCCATTCTAGAGTTAGGTCCTCGTAGAAGAGAGACTCCTAATGAAGGGTCACAAAATGCTCGTTCCTAGTCAATCAGTGTAATGGCTGTATTATGGGTTGTACCTTTTGTCTCATGCGTCTCTAAGTGTAATGGTCTTAACTATGTATTTTTCCCATTATTGAGGAAGTAATGAATTATTAGTCATAACAAGGTTATCCGAAAAAAAAAAACATTCCCAAATGACCTAATTACCCCCTCTCAACGGCTATAACGGTGAAAAGTAAATACACATTTTTTTTTACCCCAATCTCCAACGGTCAGCCGACACTCCAACGGCTATAAATGGCCAAAAGTCACTTTTACCCTTTGTCATATCCGTGTAACGGCTAGTAGGGAGGTTAGAAACGTAAATTTGATGCTCTTGAGGTTTCTATAAATAGAAGCTCCATAACATACTACTTTCATACCTTAAACATATTTAGAAATGTCTTCGGAGAGTGTTATGGCTATTATCACACTCATCATAGCCGTGTACGTGATAGTCCTCTTTGCGCGACTCAGCCTCTCCTTCATCAATCAGCCTCTGCTCCCTTTTCTTTTAGTTTGGTTGTTTGGGTTCATCCTTATGTTGGTAGTGTACCATAGGGAAAAGCAGGAAACAGCAATGTATGAAAGGATGAAGTACCAGTGATATAACAATTTCCTACATTTTCTCCCTAATTATGAATAAAAGTATGTTTTTTTTTCTTGTCTTTGGAATGATCCAACAAAATTTAGATATGAAAGTCTTGAATCAAAAGATTATCAAAACTGCACATTACGAGTTCAAACAGTATGAACACACAGAGAGATCATATATAGCACAATATATACTTGAAGATATGCTTCTAATCGTAAGAACAAGCGCATGCTTCTCACACTAACCCCCTTTACCCCCGACTTAACTTGTTTTAATTCAGATTTTATCTTGCCCTAGTCCATTTTTGAGAAAAAAAACTATTGAATTTCATTTTCGGAAATCGATTTCCAGTTTAATTAGGGTGAGTTGAACTTTGAATCAGAATGTGCTCTGATACCAACTGTAACACCCCCAAATTTTCATTACTGAAATTCCGGGCGTGCCCTTCTCATGGAGAATTAACCACCATGATCAGGAGAAAGGATCTTTGCTTCGGATTCACAAAACACACTTTATTACATAAAAAGTTCACAAGCCTTGTTCAGAGTTATTACAAACCATTATATTACAAACAGCGGAATAATGAAATTACTACTTTATTCAAGCGAGGTGATACTTCCACTAGTATGCGACGTCCCCATCCCCAACGTAGGCCTCTCCTGTGGTGGTTTTACAAAACAAGGACACCACAGTAAAAGTCAGTAAAAACTGAATGAGAACGCATCACAACGCGTAAATCAGAGTGAGGCACATGTAAGTATTAAAATAAGTTATGACATGTTCGTTGATTCCAAAAATCAGTTTAGTTCTTTAATCGGGGAGATCCAGTACCAATAATCATATCCAGTGTGAACGGCGAAATAATCCGCTCGTCCGAACCAATCTCACCTCAGCATCTAGACCTTAAGTGTCGACACCCCCTACGAGGGAAACTGTTGTCCCAAGAGAGTAGTACTAGAGCCTTACCCTGTGCTAATGCGCCCCAGGGGAAACCATAGAGCCACCTTCGACTCAAGTCCCAAGCTTTGCTTGGTCAAACCATATCAAGTCCCAAGCTTTGCTTGGTCAATCCATATCAAGTCCCAAGCTTTGCTTGGTCAATCCATATCAAGTCCCCGAGAGTTCATGTTTCCACTTTACGTGATTAGTAGCTTAAACATTTTGAAAAGTCTCATTATTATCATTTCTAAAATATCATCCAGTAGTGGAAATCACTTCTTCTCGAGTGACAAGTTCTCAAAATATTGAATTCCAACATGTGAAAGTAAGGAGTTCAATTAATACAATGACATGTTTAGCAAACACAAGTATTGAGTAAGCTTAAGAAATGCGTTCAAAATATTTAAAGCTCAAGTCAAGGCAAAAAGAGACATTATAGTTAAACACGCGTTTTGAAGAGTAAGGGTTGAGCCTACGAACTCACCTACAAGTTCCGACGGTAGTTTAGATGTAGCCGACGTAGCCTTCGTCTATGAACTCGGTGTCTACAAATAAGGATAAATCCTAATTAATAATTAATCGCTTAATATGCAAGTGTCCTATATGTCAAGCGGGTTGATTCTAGTTAATTACTCGGTGATGACCTAGTCGAACTTTAAGGATGTCCCTTAATTAAGTACTAAGATCTTATTTATTTGTCAAAACGACTAACCAAAATTTATTTATAAAAACACTATATTAATTTATCAAATCTAATATTAACTAATATTAATATTAATTTACTAATCTTCATTCTACTCACAATGATATTTATTTACTAACTACTAATCATTATTTACTACACTAACATAAAATTAATACTTAGGTATTTATAATGTAGGATAGCTAGAAATGTAGTTGTACACTTACCTCCCCCTAGACTTGTCTAATTCTCAAAAACATGAGTTGTTGCTAGTTCTAGAAAATACATTTATAACCCCCATTTGAAGAATAATTGTTATATGCATTTCTAACGTTCCGTTTTCAACTATTTCAACATGAATGACTTCCGGGAGGTGTGAGAGTACGAATATGCAAGAACATGTAAAATGCGACGCGGGAAAATGAAGTTATACCGAGTTTCCGATGAAATGAGCGGTGGCCTAGCGCGGGCTGTTTGAACCTCTTTGGCTTTCGAGAATGGTGTTAAGGAAGTCATTGGAGTGTCACGGAGTGGACGGTAGCAGCCGTGTCCCAAGTGGTGGTCGTTGGCGGAGTTGGTGATGAAGGTAGCTACTTGACGTTGCAAGTGTAGTTCAAGTTGGGCAACGATTCGGGATCCGTTTTGGCCTCTTTTGAACGTGGTTAAAGAATGAAAGTTATAGATAACAAGTAGAGGGATATGTAGGAGAAAACGGAGGTCGTTTTGGAGCTAAAATGGAAGAGAACAAGAAAGAACAACACCGCTGCCCACTGGTGCTGTTCGGCTAAAGCAGTTTCAGTGCGGGGTGAATTCGGGCTCTGTTTTGACTCCGTTTGGTCGGGGCCAAAGAACGAAAGTTGTAGAGGACAAGTTGAGGAAGTTGTGGTTAAAATTTGGGCCAATTCCGAGTTGTAACGAAGGAGATACAGCAAGAACAAGCCGCTGTCCAGCAGCCGCTGCTACTGTTGCGGGTTGCTGCTTGTTGCGGCTGTTGGGGCTGCTTCGGGTGGTTGTTTTGGCCGGTTCTTTGCTGCTAAAAGATGCTATGAATATCAGGGAGTGAGTGTGTGACTTGAGGGGTGGTGGGTATGGTTCTCGTGTTGGTTTGAGATGAGAGAGAGAGAGCTTGAGTTGGTGGTTATGGAGTTTTCCGGCAATGAACTATGGTGGTGTTGGTTGTGATGGAGATGGCAAGGATGATGAGCTGATTATGAAAGTGAGAGGGGTTGTAGCTATGTTGGTGTGGTGAAATGGAGCTACGGGAGGTGGTATTTATAGGAGGAAATGAAGAAGCATGAAGAAGATGAAGAAGATGAATACGTAGGAAAATAATGGAGAAGATAAGAGAATAGTGTACTGCTTGTTTCTTCCCAAGGCATGATCCAATTTTTACGGAAATGATTGCCGTCTCATTTTCTTATTGTGGCTGAGATTTGTGTGAGGAAGATAAGTTCTTAGAAAATAATCGGGTGTGATATTATCGGTATGTCGTGATAAAAGTCGCCACGTAGTATTTGTGACACTATAGTGATACACACTAGTAAATATAAATGTGATATATACGTATATATACATGTCTATGTGGTACATACTCTATTCTAATTTTATTATGACATAGTCACCTAGCAATGGTACCACAAAATATTAAATATAGATGTCAGTTTATACTCAATATTGCTATAAACATACATATTTGTTCCTAAAATATATATTTAAATTTCGGGTTGTTTCACACACACCCTATGGACTAAACTAGACTTGGGAATTAATTAGTGGGACCAATTAAATAGAAGGGTCAATTCACAATCACAAGCAAATTTAGTAGGACTAATATGCAAGGTGGACTAATCCGTGTATGGATATGATTAGTATTGGGGCAAATATGTAGTTAAAAAGGAGTTGTGAAACTATAAAAGCAAACTCTGGCTTGTTATATCATTAATGTTCCATCATTGAGTGATATAACAAGCAAGGAGAAAGAGCAAGACAAAGCAAGGTCGAAGCCTCACCCGTCCGCCCCCTCCCCGTGCGCCGTCGGCCTCAAGGAGGAGCGCCGCCCCTTTTTGCTCTGTTTGCGTGATCTTCTTCTTCCTCCTTCCATCAATTTATAGCACATATGATTGGATGGACTCTAGACTTGATCCTTGGCGTGGACTTCCATAGAGACGTGAACACTATTTCATGTGAAGTCATCAATTTCAACTAACTAAGGTACACATGAATTTCTTCCCTTACCATCGTTATGATGTCTAGTCCTGTGATCCTTGGAGGGTCTTGAACGGAATCAATTTTTGTATATTCCGCTGCTTAATCCGTATCAAAACCCTATAGGGTCCTGCTTCTGTTAAATCTATACATGGCTATCGTTTTCATGTGCTTTACTGGTGATTTTTCTAGATATACTTGGTTGTTTCCCTTGTTTCACAAATAGGAAGTTGCATCTGTCTTTCCTAAATTTAAACTTTACATTGAAAATTTATTGGGTCATCAAATTAAAATTCTAAGGTGTGATGGTGGCGGTGAATATGTCTCTGTTGTGTTTCAAAAATTTCTTTCTGATCATGATGTTACACACCAGAAGTCTTGTCCACATACACCGCAACAGAATGGAGTGTCAGAGAGGAAACACATACATATTATTAAAACTGCTATTACAATGTTGCAACATGCTCCTCTGCCTCACTGTTTCTGGTATCATGCTATAGCAACTTCAATTTTTCTTATTAATCGCATGCCTAGCTCTGTTACTCACAATAAATCTACTTTTGAACTTCTGTTTCACAAGAAACCAGACTATACTATCATGAAAGTGTTTGGTTGTGCTTGTTATCCAAATCTTAGACCTTACACTAAATCTAAACTAGATGTTAAAACTGTTCAGTGTATTTTCCTAGGTTATGCTGATAATTACAAAGGCTACTTATGCTATCATAAATCCACTCAGAAGTTTACATTAGTAGAGATGTTGTTTTCAATGAATTATTGTTTCCTTATAACACTGCAGCTTCATCACCTATAACTACAGCTGGAACTAGCATTCCTCCTAATCATCCCTTGTTTGTCCCTTTTTCAGGAAATGATTAAATGAGTACCTCTTCTTGAAGTTGACCATGCTGAGGGACACTCACCTTCTTCAGAGCTGCAGACCAGTGATGGTGATGGTGTCCATGAACATATACCAGAACAGATACCATAACAGGTACAATCACCATCTCCCATCTTTGGCACGGCACCTGAAGAAATACCAGTGTCTTCTCCAGCACAAGGTCATCCAATGAAAACTAGAAGCAAGCCTGGTATTTTCATAAGAAAAGTTCCAGATTTTGCTTCTAAGCATGGTATTTCTGATCCTTCTCCCACTCAAAACATGCATAAATTTACTGAGTTTGGTGTAGCAACTGGATTTCCTAAGTCTATTACTGCATTGAATGCTTCTGCTTCTGATCCATGTTTTTATGAGGCTAAGAAACACTCATACTGACAAGATGCCATGGCTGCTGAATACATTAGCCTCATAAATCGAAACACTTGGAGCCTTGTATTACCACCCTCAAATGCCAACATTGTTGGCAATAAATGGGTTTATAAATAAAACTAAGCTCAATCCAGATGGTACTGTTTCCAGATTTAAAGTAATACTTGTTGCCAAGGGTTTTCACCAAACACAGGGCATTGATTTTGATGAGACCTTTAGTCCTGTTTTTAAACATGTCACTGTTAGAACTATTCTTGCTTTGGCTGCAAATATTGATTGGCCTCTTCAACAACTTAATGTGAAAATGCCTTCTTACATGGCAACTTGCAAGGAATTGTTTATATGAAACAGCCACCTGGTTTTGTTGATCCTTCTAAACCTCACCGTGTTTGCAAATTACACAAATCAATTTATGGTTTAAAATAGGATCCAAGGACATGGTTTCCAGATTTACAACATACATTTCTTCTCTTGGATTCTTACAATCTTCTGCAGATAGCTCTCTCTTCATACGACACTCTTCTTCTGGTATTACCATCTTACTCCTTTATGTAGATGATATTATTTACCAGGTAATGATTCTTTTTATCTTAAAAACTTGGTAAGAGCTCTTCATTATGAATTTGATTTGACAAAATTAGGTCCTCTTCATTATTTTCCGGGATTGGAAATCACTCGAACATCTTCTGGAATTTTTATTAATCAAAACAAATATATCAATGATGTTTTACAACGTGTTAACATAAACCTTGTCCAAATCACTTCCCTTCTAATGGGAAATTTCATGCATTAGATGGTACTCTTTTACATGATCCAACTATTTTTAGACAATTGCTGGGCTCACTTCAATACTTGGTTTTCACTAGACCAGACATTGCTTTTGCCATCAACCACCTTTGTCAATTTATGCACAACCCAACCTCTATGCACTTTATTGGTGCCAAAATAATTTTACGTTACTTGAAAGGAACACAACACCATTGGATTTACTATACCAAGGGCCCCAATCAATGCCTTCACTGACACAGATTGGGCTGGGAACCCTACTGACCGCAGAATTACTACGGCCCTGGTTATCTTTATTGGGCCCAACCCCATTCATTGGGCTGCCAAGAAACAGCCTACTGTGGCTCGGTCCACCACTGAAGCTGAGTACCAAGCCTTAGCCATCACAGCTGCTGAACTATCTTGGCTACAAATGCTATTTAGAGACCTTCACATTCGATTGAATTGTCCTCCAACTCTTTGGTGTGATAATTCTACTGCGATTAAAGTGACTGCCAATCCAATTATGATGCTCGTACCAAACATATAGAAGTCGATTATCATTTTGTTCGTGAAAAGACTTTACGAAAGGAACTCATTATCTCTTTTGTCTCCAACACACATCAATTGGCTGACATTTTCACTAAAGGTCTACCAACTCCTCGGTTTGTTGAACTCAAAGACAAACTCATGGCTTCCTCACCATCATGAGTTTGAAAGAGGCTATTAGCGGATCCATTAGTATTGGGCTCAAGCTTTGCAGAATCAAGAATTGGGCCTACTCGCTGTATTATCTGAAGCCCAACACCAATTCTCAACCCACAAGTGCCAATTCTTCCAGAAGGACCTCTTTGTATTAATTGTTAGAATAGAGGGCATGTATTAGCAATTAATGTCTGGGGTTTCGAACGGTCTTATCTGTGACTGTTCGCTTCGGTTGATTAATGAGAAAAGTATGAACCTCTTTCTTTCACCTTCATCGCCGTTCTTCCTTCTCTCTTCTATCACATAATTTCTTTAGGTTTTCACGTATAACAAATCTAGCAAATATATGGTGGATGAGTTTGAGACTACTCATTACGGACATGAGCCAGCAATCGTTGTGCCACCGATTGAAGCAACTCACTTTGATTTGAAACCCTTAACTATTCAGAACACTCAGGGTCAATTTACAATATCAGGCGGTGCAAGCAAACACCCAATAACTTTATTGAGAAGTTTCAAGCATTCTGCAAAAAACATCAAGTATCAAGGAGTGACACATGAGGTTTGAGGCTTCTACTCTTCTCTTACTATTTGAATGTAGCTGCCAAAGATTGGCTCGACTCCAAGACACAACGGTCCATCACTACATGAGATCAATTTGTCACAGAACTAGCGGAATTTTTACCTCCCATCTCGCGTAATCAAGCATCCAGATGAAATACTCACTATCGAGCGTAAATTCCGAGAAATTGTGGCCGAGGCATGGGGGCGGTTCAATTATTTGATCAACAGGTGTCCCAACCATAAATTTGGGGACAAGAATATTATCTCCATTTTCTATCATGCTAAATCCCCAACACAAACGTGCTTGGCAAAGAAGCTGGGTGATGACGTAACCATTCCATTTATTTAGCTCTCCAAGTCTCAAAGATGTTCTTATTTCTACCCTACAAAATCTAGGCACAAGATATTTATCATGTTGATTTGCTATGGGGACCTGAAGAATCTGACAGATTTGGGTTTAGTGGCTCTCGTCATATGATTAAACAAAGCTTCTGTTAAGATACATTTATTGCGTTTGGTTTGTTATTTTTGGAATAATTTTTTAATAAAAGTTGGAGATCATTGAAGTAAAATCTGTAGACATTTTGATTTGTAGAATATGCGTCATTTTTAGAGCATCTCCAAGCAATGACCTATAAGTTGTCTTTAACACAACTTTAGGCAAGTTTTACCCAAAAACCCAGCAACAACAGTTGATGGAAAATCTGGCCAAAATTTGAGCCATGCCTATAAGTGGACCAATTATGGCTAATAAAGGATAATTTGAAACTGGTTTAAAAGACAAAAAACTTTGATTTAGTCTCTGATCCTCCTCATGATCCTCTACTGCTCATCCAACTTTAATTATTGTTTTCTTATTCATTGCGGAAATAATCATTACATTGAGCTTGAAAAGCCCATCTTTCAAGTAACCCCTTCATGCATACTCTCCATTCTTGGTTAACACGAACTTGTCGGATTCAAAGACAAGTTTGAAACCCTTTTTGCAAAGTACAGAACCTGAAACAAGGTTTTTCCTAATGCCGGGGACATGTAGTACATCATTAAGAACAAGTTTCTTCCGGACTTCATTTTGAGAATCAACCGCCCATATCCCTTGACTAAAGATGTGGTCGAGTTACCCATGTAGATTTGTTCCTCATTTTTGACTTCTTCATTTCGGCGGACATGTAATTTTTGGCACAAATATGGCGAGTAGCCCCGGTGTCGACCCACCACTCGTTTGGATTTCCTCCGGCGAGATTGACTTCAGAGATTACGGCGGTAAAGTCTTTAGAACCACCGTTTTTTACTTCGGTAAGATTTGCCTCCGGATTCTTGCCCTTGAAAGTGTTTCTCCTTTTTCGGTAATCCTTCTTCATATGAACGACTTTCCCACAAATGAGATACTTTCCCGTGAACCTCTATTTCTCGTAAGGGACACTTTCCTTCCTCCTTTTGTGATTGTTCCTTTCTGGGCCCCCTCCACAATGTTGATCCTTGAATGATAAATTGTTGAGGGTCTCTCATCGGCAATCCGGTTTCCTTCCTCGATGCGTAGGCGGAAAATTAGTTCCTCCATCTTCATATCGCTTGTCTTTCTGGTAATTCTTGTATGCGTTCCATGCCGGTGGAAGCTTATGAATCATGACTACAACGAGGAATTCCTCGGGCGGAATCATGTTTTCGGCTTGCACATCATGGATGAGGCACTGGAATTCCTGAGCCCGTGACATAATGGACTTGGAATCCACCATCCTAAACTCCATTAAATTTTCTACAAATTTCTTGGCTCCCACATCTCCAGTTTATATTTCTTTTCTGGGGATAGCCATAGTTCATTTGCCATTTTTACAGAACAATAAACATTGCACAGTTGATCCTCTAGAATATTAAGAATGTAATTTCTAGCAAGGAAGTCAGAATGCTTCCAAGCGTCAACTACGAAAGTGCTTCTGCATCTGTGCTTGGTGGAGTTTCAGGAGCCTTATCCCTTAGGTGAGATAGAAGAGCATTTTCTGCTGCCAACGCTTGAATTCAACCCCCGTGAATTTTTCGGGTTTATCTGCTGTCATTGCGTTGACCGGTTCAACCGTTTCGACAGCCGATGTAGCCATTGTAGACGAATTAGTCGGACGAGAATCAATCCTAGTTTCTGACATTGCTGAAGAAACAGATTGTATCAGCAAACAGAAATAAAGTAGAAGAAGAGAAGAATACATAATAATAAGACTGTAAACTAATCTGATTACAGAAAATAATACTGTTTAAAATTTGAAAGTGTGTAATGTAGACTAAATACAGGACCTAAATACTCTAGAAGGGGGGGGGGGGTTGAATAGAGTATGAAAACTTTTTGAAAAACTTAAAGTCTACAGAAAGACTTTGTGTGAAACTCAAATCTCAAGGCCTTGAGATTTTAGTAAACTGTCTGAAACTTACAAAGGCAAAATAGTAAGCTTCAAGGCCTTGAACTGTAAACAATTCTTAACAGCTTTTGAACCCTAGTTTGATTTGAGTTGTGTGCAGCAGATAATAATCAAACTGTAAAGTAAAGAACACAAAGTAATTTACAGAGTTCAGTCCCAATGGACATAATCTCTGCCTGAGGGATCTAATCCCACCAGGGTTGGGCAAACACTTCTTATTACTCACACAGAAACAGCCCTAGATCTTCAAGCCTAAGTGATTTCCCTTACACCTATACAGCTTGTGGTTCCATACCTATCTAGTTCCAGTTACTAACTGTTGACCTAACAAGAACCTCTTGTTGTTCACTTGAACAACCAACCACTAGTTAAAGTGAGGTTTAAGATAATCTAGAGATACACAGATAGAAGTACAAGTGAAGAACACAGTATGAAAATAAGTTGTTGAAGCCTAAATGTGTTCTTCTGGAAAACTGGATTGATTTGATCTTCAGGAATCTGGAATGAAGCTTGAATGATTGTGTGTTTGAATGAATGATCTCCCACGATTTTGTCACACCTCTCTGAGTATTCTGCAAGCCTCTTTCTTCTTCAAAATTCAAACCAGTCTCTTTTATCCACAACTGCAACTGATTGAGAGATTTCAGGATCTCAATTCCTACAAATCCTCCTTCTGTTTTCAACTGACATTCAAACAGCTTCAAGTGGATATCCGTTGGAGTTTGTTGAGATTGCTCCTGCACGTTTAACAACCCTGCAGCAACATTGAAACACAGCAACAACAAAATCCAGAAAGATAACAGTGCTATGACTGTTTGGTTATACAGTTTCTGATAAAACTGTTTAATAGACTTAGAACAATAACCTGTATATCTTCTAAAACATATGAATCATGAAAAACAAGTTTAAGATACTTAGAAGTGATTAAATAATCACAATACTAAGAATCACAACCTGCAAGAAAGAATCAACTAAGTTCTGTAAAAACTGTCAGTAGCTCAAGGCAAATCTCAAGGCCTTGGAGCTCTAATCCTGCTTCACAGAATTTCAAAGTTAAACCCAGAAGCTTTGATTCTTCCTGTTCTGATCATCTGCAATTGTGTTAGATATATAAATAGTGTAATCAAAAGTATATGCAGTAAACCACTGATATGTATAATCAGATATCCAATCTACAACACAGAATTGTTAGAACATATAGCAGAATAGAATAACTCAAGGCTTTAAAGTTCAGTCAATATCTCAAGGCCTTGAGATAACTGAGATGCTTTGCTGCTTATGTCTTAGTCTTTGTCTTTCATCACTCAAAACAATTACCAACCAAAACACATTCAGGGGTCTTGACTCAACAAATTTTTTGTGTTAAACTGATTCTGTTAAGCACCTGCAAATGTTACTTCATGGTTGTTCGAAAAATATTTAGGTGTACTAACTAGAATCTAAAACGAAATAAAACAAAAAGAAGAAAAATATAGAAACGTTAAAACTTATAGATAGTTAATCTTTCGAATGAGGAAGTAAGATGGAAAACAGTCTTGTTGTTCATGAACGATCTTCGTGAAGTAATAGTTTTCCCCCACAGTGATGGTGCTTCATTTTATTTATGTACAAACATGGGCAAATTACTCCCCATGATGAAAGTCTTCACGTACTGCAGACGAAAGAACAATCGGAAGTACCGACGAACAGAACTTTGTTTTGAGAGAATATTTTAGTTAGTGACTCAATTGTTGTTGGAATTTGGATGGATAAAACTGGCAAAGGATGGCTGCTTCTATAGGCAGGGATGTAGCAATTAGATAATTGTTCGTGTCTGTTCAAATTTGAACAGTAGCAGTTGCAACTGTCAGAGAAGTCACAACCGTTGGGTCAGGTTGTAACTGTCTCGGGTTTGACTTTCAAATTAAAAAATTAAACCACCACGCACCGCGCCTTGTCACCTCACGGCCCGGCCCAAACCCGAGACCGAGCCGAGCCGGTTGAACGACGGCGGCTCGTGCATGTGTCGTGGTTCGGACCATAGCTAGGTCCTCCCTGCTGCACAAAATGTGCTTCACCCAAAGGGCGGCCAACCTTTGAGTAAATGAACTACTCTTCTCTCACATTCCCAAGATGTGGGCTCATTTAAAATTGGGCATATGAAGTGGCAAATTTCAACGCCTAATTTCTCATTCACCCGTTAATGGTTTTCGACGTTTGAGATCTTGAATCGATCCCCTTGTTACCTATTTTAAGTATACGTTAATGTTGGTCCAAGTTCTTGATTAAAAAAGGGTAACAAAACAGTGTCGTTCGCAAACTATTTTACAACAATTTCTTCTTCTCTCTCTTTTCGAGCCCAAATTTGGGTTTCCTCTCTACTCTCTCTGCTTTCTCTCTATCAGCTTGTGGTTGGTTCAATGGTGGTGGTTTTGTGGGGTTTTGGTGGTGGTGGTGGTTGGTTTAGCTGGTGGAAGTAGTGGCTCTGGTTGAGGGGTTGTGTGGGTGTGGTATTGGTGGTGGCGGCGGTGTTGTGTCTGTGGCGGTGTGGTCTAGAGGTGGCAGTTGTGGTGGCATTTGAAGAAGGTGGTGGAGGGTGGCGGTTGTGGCTATTTGTTGTTAGTTGTAATAAAATAATAACTCTACCCTCACTCATGCTGACATTGCTAACATTGACGCCCAATTCAGCTAACGGTGTTAGCCAATTTGGCAGAGATATTACATGACAAAACTCGTACTGCATGAATCTAAGTGTCAGCGAACCAATACTGAAATGGTTATATGAGATTAACAACCAAAGTTGTATTACCGATTTGATTATCCAAACAGAAGAGAAGTTAACAAAAATAAAAGAAGAACTACTACACACAAAAAGTCATTCTCATGAATCGAAGAAAAACAACTACCAAAGAGTTAAACAATGGTTCAGAAAAAAAAAAAAAAAAAAAAAAAAAAAAAAAAAAAAAACCTTTGTCCGTCCCATTTTGTTTGTAGTCTATTACCACTATATGATTTTAGTTTTTCTATACAAATTCACTCATCTACGTGTACTATCATCATTAAATATATAAGAATAGTTTTAATAGTGTAAGATTTTTTTTTTTACATCTTTTTACACTTTTTAATATGCGTGAAAAGTAAAAAAATAAACAAAGTGGGACTGTGGGCGGAGGGAGTACTGTTCAACTCCAGAAAATGAAAACCAATAGAATGTTAAAAATGCTGTTTTAAATAGGACTGCAACTCGGGCGGGCTGGGCGGGTTTACACCCTTGTCCAAGCCCAAGCCCGAGTTCTGTCAGGGTTGCCCAAGCCCAGCCCAGCCCGGGTTACGAGCATCGCCAACCCGTCCAAGCCCGAATTCGAACAAACCAATTCGGGTTCGGGTTGAATTCGGGCTAGCCCATTAAACTAAATAAAATAGCATAATTTTCACATTCAACCCAATTAAAATTGTGCCCTTATAATTAAGTTAATAACATACATATAAAAATAGATACTAAATGTAGATACTTCAATTTTTTTTTATTTAAGGCTAAACAAGAATGACTATATATTGTTAGAATGAATTTAAAAATTATCCGTTTATACAAGACAATACTAAATATTTTGTGAGGAAAATTTATTAGTTAAGAACATAAACATCATTAAAAATATTATTAATATTTAATAGAAAAATAATATATTCTTGATGAAAATGCAATATAATACTATCCAAATATATCCTTTGTAGGTAATGAGTATACAAATCGGGAAATTCGGGCTAGCCCGTCTTTTAATATACGTACCCAAGCCCGACCCTAATTGCGATTCGGGTTGAGAATTCTTGCCCGAGCCCGTCCAAATTACTCAAAACATGTGCCCAAGCCCGACTTTAGTCCGGGCTGGGTTCGGGTTGGTCGGGTTCAGCCCGTCCAAGTTGCACCCCTAGTTTTAAACAAGCAATAACTATTCTAAAATAGTAATTACCGTAATTAGCGCGTAGTTATGAAAATATCATATATGAAAGGCCTGAAATGAGAAATATATAGAGTTTTGTTTGTGACAGACGCCGTAACAAACGGGGCATTGCCGTCCCCAGAAGTCTTTTAGAGCTACCGTCACTAAAAACAGGAAAAAACACGCAAAAGGACACGTCACGAGGTGCGTACGGCGAAATAAAGTGGAAAGAACTCAACGGTTACATGCATACGGCGGGACCCACTGCTTCTTACACTGACGCATGACGTCACACGGGACACACGTGTACGGAATCTGATTTGCCAATCTCTTCCGACCATCTCGCGCCGCGTGTCCCGCCTTCCACAAAATCTTTGGTCTTTGCTTGCTTGCTTCACCGAGCAGCCTTTGTCTCTGTCTAGTCTAGAGATGACATAACTACCCTTTCTGTAGAGTGGTAATGACACTTTCACCCCTCAGGTTTCACACAGAGACATTTAGGCTCTGTTTGGTTCGCAAAATATTTTATCCTTAAAAATGTTTTGTATGAAAATGATTTCCTTGTAATTATGTTCTCTGTGTTTGGTTGACTTTTGCCAAAACAGTGGGTCGTGACGAAAATGGCAGTGATGGGTTGCGGTGAAGGTGGGTGGCGTTGATAGGTCGTGGTGGAGGTAGGTGGTACTGGTGGTGGAGGTGTTGATTGAGTTTTTGTGCTCCTTCACTCTTCGAAAAATGGCTTACGAATTTGAAATGTGTAAATCATTTTACATCATCTGAGAGAAAACATTTTAAATGACAAACATTTTACTTCCAACCAAATAGCACCAACACACGAAAACAAGGGAAAACATTTTACAAAAACAGGTTTTACCACCAACCAAACGGAGCATTAATACACTCTAATTGTGTCATTCCATATTGTAAGGCATCATTTGCTTAAGTACAAAAAAAATTACGTTTCATGCACAAATTAGAAGACAACTCGGGTTACAAGTCCCCCACATTGCACGATACTCTGGTCATTTTTACACTATCCCCGTATCTTTATCTTGTCTCATATTTTGATCTAACAAAATATTCTGAACTTATCTCGCATTATCTCAGTAAAATCATATAATGGCTCATATCCTAGTATATCTCTTAGCCCCTTAATTTTGTCCTTTACCCAAAATGAGGCATAAGAGGGCACATTTGTAAAAGAAACTACTATCAGTGAAGAACGATGCACCCAAACTAACAACACAATTTAGGAGTATGTGTTTTAAACTTTAGCACACGTAAACGGTGAAAATGTCCTTTCCCAAACTAAAAAGGGTAAAAGTGTCTTTGCATTGAACTTGAGGGGTAGAAGTGTCTTCTACAATAATTGATCAAAACTACACCGTCCGGACTTAGTAGTCGTTTTAGTGTCACTTTAACTAAGTGATTTGAACATATAAACGAGATTTGTTCACATTTTTGTATTGCTTTAGACTCATCTTAACCCTGAAACTAAACGTTCGATAAATTCTTATACTACTCTACTACTAAAATCACTCAGTTAAAATGACCTTTAAAATCAAACACGAGTCGATTTAAGACGGAGTGGGTACACTACTACCTTTTGAGAGCAATGCATTACATTTTTACTCGAGAGGTTTGCGCAACTAAAATTCATCACGGCGTGTGCTCTGCACTGATGAATACATTTTGATTTTTCCAAGAGCACGACAATCCATACGATCGAGTATCCCTACCCGAATCATATACAATGTTGTATCAAAGTTGAGAAACTTTATTATACCAACAACACCACGTGTACAAACACATGATACCATTCACTAATGGCACAAAAATTTATAGTGATTCACCAACTCGCAGGTATAAAAAACATTCACTTCACTTTTAATGTGATATGGCAGAACATATTAGTAGTATAGAGCAAAGATGTGTTATGCACTGATGAATACATTTTGATTTTGCCAAGAGCACGACAATCTATACCATCGAGTATCCGTAAGACCGTAGCCTTGTGTACCCGAATCATATACAATGTCGTATCAAAGTTGAGAAACTTTATTATTCCAACGACACCACGTAAACAAACACATGATGCCATTCACTAATGACGCAACAATTTATAGTCATTCACCACCAACTCGCGTGGGATAAAAAAATTCTTAACATTCACTTCAATTTTAATGTGATATGTACTAGTAGTACAGAGCACTAAGAACACCTAACAGTCACTTGTCTAAGTTTATCGATGATATTCGATTGGATATCTTGTTCAACAAGTGTCCATAAAGCCGTGTGACATTAGGGTCACGCCTCATACCCGTGCTCCACATACCGGCCGTGTTTGGATAATTTTTCAAGATATGAGATAGGAAATTACTCCCTCCGTCCCGCCCAATTCTTGAATTTTTCCTTTTTGGGACGTCCCAACCGATTCTTGAATATTTCCTAAAATGGAAAGTTTTTGCAGCATCAAATACCATTATACCCTCTTCAAAAAATCAGGCCATTTTTGGGTTTGGGCCTAATTTAAATGGGTTATGAAACAAACCCAATTAATTAGGCCCAAAATGCAGATTAGACTAACCCTAATTAACCCTAAATTAGGAGCAGACAAAACATCTTCTCATTTCTCTCACCCGGTTCATTTCTCTCATCCGTTTCACTTCCTCTTCTCTGTTCTTCCTCTCTCTATCGTTCTAGGGTTTGTGAGATTGAATCACAAACCTCAATTCTCTCAACTTATCCAGTCCGATTAGCCATGTCGGATTACAGAGAAGGGTTGTGGTGTCCCGATTCGTTCGATGGCTGGAAAGAGTCGGTCGATTTCGACTCCGTTGACTCCGCCGGTGGATCCTTTGTGCCAGAATCGCTAGATCCGGACGAAACCCAGCCGCCGGATGAAACTCCACCGCCGGATGAAACCAAATCGCCGGTTGAAACCCAACCGCCGGGTGAAACCCAACCGCCGGGTGATACCCAACCGGATGAAACCCAACCGCCGGATGATACCCAACCGGAGAGGGGGTCCGACGACGAACTGGACTCCGATGAGGAGAGGGAATACGCGTTCATGCTAAACTGGGAGGGAGGTTCTATTCCTAAACCCTAATTTAAATTTTTTACTTTGTTTGTGTTCTGATTCATGCTCTGTGTCGATCTGTGATCTAGTTTGTTATGTGTTCTGAACCTTCGAACTGTGATCTACTTTGTTTGTGTTGTGATTCATGATCTGTAACCCTTGATTCTCTGATCTGTAACCCTTGATTCTCTGATCTGTGATTCTCTGAACTGTGATCTACTTTGTTTGATTATGTGGATTTGATTTTGTGGACTGTGATTTGATCTGTAACCCTTGATTCTCTGATCTGTGATCTTAAACCTTGATTCTCTGATCCATGATCCGTAAAATTGTGCTAATAATAACTTGTTAACTTGGATGCTGTGGACTGTGATTTGCTATTGTGATCTGTGATCACAAACTTCAAACTGCATTTCAACTTCAAAGTGCATTTCAATTCCATTATCCATTCAAACTTGAAACTGTATTTGCACTTCAAACTGCATTTCAATTCCATTATCCATTCAAACTTGAAACTGCATTCCAACTTCAAACTGCATTTCAATTCCATTATCCATTCAAACTTGAAACTTCATTTCATCTTACAAAAGTTACATGTCACATTACATGTTACAAAATTTACATGTTGCATTTCCAACTTTGATGCATCTAGTACCTTACCTGCATCACATGTTACAAAAGTTGGTCTCCAACTTTGATGCATCTAATACCTAACCTGCACTACATATTACAAAAGAGGGATTTCAACTTTGATGCACCTATTACCTAAAATGCATTACATGTTACAAAAGAGGGATTTATGCATATCACACATTATGCATAACCCAATGCTTCCATAAGGATCACATTGTCTATTTGTTGATTTCTCTCCAACAAATAGTCAATGCAATCCTTAACCAATTCAGTGTCAACTTCCAAATCTCTTGGCAACATACCTATAGCTCTTAAATGTTGCTTGCCCATGTGTGGTTGAGGGTATTTGTTGTGTCCTCTGACCTTCATCATCTCAACCATACACTGTTGACTACTAAGAAACACATCATCCAATGTCTCTGGTTTCAATACCTCAAATGCCATTTGAACTGCATCAATCAGTTCTTGAATGTCTTCAGTTTGCATTTCTTGTTGTAGACTCTGTATAGAGCAGAAAAAGCCTAGGTCATTAATATTTGTGTCTGGACTTCTTGGTGGTTGATTGACCATAGTGATATTGAAGCCATCACTTGTTGCTGCAGCCACAAACTCTGGATCATCTGCAGAAATATGACATGGTGCATTGTCTTGTTGTATTTTGATAACTTTAGATACACCCTGAGGCCAATACTTCTTGATGCATGGTATAATTTGATTGATGACCATGTCTCTGGTGACTTCTGTGTTCACTGATGGTACTGGCTTCAAAATTAATGTGCCCCTTTCTCTGTATACACTCCTCCTTTGTGCTTCATGCTCTTCAACAAAAGGCCATATGCCCAATCTCCCATCCCATATGAGTTCACCATTAGCATCCCATATAGGCCTACTTACGGCACACATGAACATTAATTTTGGGATGAATGCCTTTGATTGTGCAGTTCTGTGAGGAGTTACTTCATGTGGTAGCAATATGTATCTCTCAACTAGCTGTTTCAAGTAGAACCACTTTTCATCAATGTGCACAATATTCTCCATGGTCTTGAATATGATTGCCTTTGTGATTGGATCAACTGTTAGTGCATTGATGCAAAACCTGAGTCTTGCTAACATGTGATGTTCATTCAATGCTGGCTTAACTGCACTTGTAGCTGATCTTAGATCTCCTCTCTTCTTCCATCTGCCACATGTTGATTTTGATCTACCATAACTTTCTGCAGACATTTGTTGACAAAAAAATGTCAATTTTGCGGATACTACTTGGTGGGTTAATAATGGGTTAAACCCATCACTCAATGATGATTTTATAATCTGAGAGTAACATTTTGATATACAATTGCTGAAAAATGCAAAAAAAACATGCAACAATTGAGAAACTTTATCATACTATACTCTTGTTGCTTCTATGGTTGTGCATTTGTGGTTGAAGTCACAGCAGTCCTAGGTAGTTTGTGTGCAATTGTGTTTAGACACTTCTGCAACACATTTTAAATGTGCATTGCTGGTATTAATAACTTGTGTTGCTCCTACTCTTGCTCAGTTCCTACAAACACCTTCCTGTGATGATTGTAAAATCTGAGGGGGTTTAATTAAGAACAACTACTACACTTGTTATAAGAACAGAGAGTAGGACTTGAGCATTTGTGGTTGAAGTGTGCAAGTTTTTGTACTACAATGTGCATTTTTTATGCAATGCAGATTTGATTCTAATGCAATGTCCATTCTAGTTAGTTCAGCTACTCCCACAATTGTGCATATCATAGAATCACCACTCTGTGATGATATTATAATCTGAGAGTGGTTCACTTACTAGCAAATGCTCGGATAGTTTTCCGGTGTTTGAGCTCAATGTCTGTGACTGCTTGATTGTCAATTGGAATTGCTTGTCTACCACCAACATACTTAGGCTTCAAATTCATTGGCTTGCCTGCTTTGTCAAGCTCCTTCATGTGATTCCAAATGATGTAAATGGCAGATGCAGTAACTCCCCACTTTGTTGCTGCTTCTTGTATGCTTCCTTTACCGGCTTGCATATGAGTAATAGAACCCATTGCAAGTTTCTTAGCTCTTTGAAGAAGGAACACCTTGATTCCTTCCTTTTCTTCACTATTTAATCTCTTTGCCACCATGTTTCTGCAGATTGTGAAAAGTTTAGACACAATCGAAAGAAAAATAATGGTGTAGCAGAAGAAGGAGAAGGAGATGGAGAAGACCCATTTCTAACCCAGAATCTAGACATTGATGATGAAGCAACATTTCTGAAATGATAATCAAAATGCTGGAGATTCTTACCAGAAATTTGGGAGCTTCCTCCACAAATCTGCTGCTGCTGCTGCTTCTCCACCTTCTTCTTCTTCTTCTTCTTCTACTACTACTCTGTTTTTTTTCTTTCAGTTGTATGGTGATTAAACATGAACTGGGTTTGTTTAAATAACCCAGATGGAGTCACTTTTGATGTTTGTTGAGGTTGTAAATGTGTATGATTAGACTGCTTTGGATTTGGAGGGAAGATTTATTTCGTTTGAATTTTTGGTGCCAAAAAATTAGCACCAGCTTAATTTTTTGCTGAGTCAGCTTCCACTCAGTAATTTCTTCACTTTTAAGAGGGCAACATGGTCAATTCACAGGCTTTTTAATAAAGCAACTCCCTCCTCCTTTTCAAGAACTGGGTGGGACGGAGGGAGTATAAGAATAAGTGTTCCATGTAAAGAGAAAGAGAGAGTGTACTGTTGCAATCTCAACCACTCATTTTGACATCATAAAATCTCAAAATTTTAATTAAGCTCATCTAAAGGGCCAGTCCTGTCGTGTCAGTTTATGTTTAAGCAACCCAACTTGAAGGATCCAAAGGCCACATAGAACGACACGACCAAGGTAATGTAAGCTAGGTGAATGATGGTTCGGGCTGAGCCATTTAACAACACTATGTTTTTGATTCAAAAGGCTTGAACACAATAATCAAAGAAGCTTGGTAGATTCATAAACATGCAGAATAAAAAGCAGGAACAAGAATTAGCAAAAATAAGAAGACGGAGCCCTTTTTGGCAGAAATCATATGCACATCGACACCACAATTTTGGACCAGAAGGAAAAAATATGAACGCTCAAAACCTTATATCATTTCCCTTTCCAGGAAAGATGCATTAGGCTTTAGTCATGTCTAACCATTCGGCCAAACATAAACTACTAGGTCCACAAAAATGATATTTTAAGATAGTTTGAAATTTCGTTCCGTTTCGGTCTGTCCACAAAAATGATATTTTAACATAGTTTGAAATTTCGTTCCGTTTCGGCCTGTTTTGGCCGACTCGGTCTTAGAACGAAGTATAACCAGTATCGGCACATACCAGGATGATACTGTTGTGTTTCGGCCAATTTCGGATGTTTCAGTTTTCCGAACGATATAGCGAATTTCGGGTGAATTTCGGCCTAGGTTCAGTTCGAATTTAAACAACTTTTGGGACTTTCATATAAAATTAAAAATATCATATATTTATGTTGATAATTTAGATAAACCGTTCTAAGTATTTTTTATTTCGTTCACTCATTGCATAATATATTTTAGCAAAAAAATAAGAATAAAAATTAAGTTTAGTAAGAAATACATATTTAATGCTTAGTTCGAAAAAATTAGAATGAAAGTTGGGTAATTTTGAAAACATAAATACTTTTGGGTAATAATATTATTTAATAAAATTAGACCGAAACCAATCACCGAAACATACCGGTACCGAAATGTTTCATTTCAGTGATAAAAACGAAACGACGTCCGGTACGTTATTTCAAAATATGTTTTCAAATTCGTAACTGTATAATTAGGGGATAAAATATTTGGTGGCTAAATACAAACTGTACTGCTAACTAAAGTTGGTCAAAAACCTAAACCTATACCGACCGGATCACTATTGGTTCCAAATCAAATGATTTGGTTCAGTTTTTGACCACGATGCTGCACAACCAGCCCAACTCAAAAGAAAACAAGTAGAAGTCTGCATCTCAGCAGAAGGCACAGATGATGAGATGAAGGCGGATATAGATGAACATCAGTTTTTCAATTGCCAGTCGAATAATTGTGGTCTCCATTCCCACTACATCAACATGCATCTCAGCAGAAGATTCAACTTTCCAAGTAATTCTACTAGAACTTGAAACAACAGTAATTGAAGGACACAAGACGCACAAAACTTGCAGAAGATTCAACTTGTCAAATGCCAAGAACTTCTCGAACTTGAAACAGCAATAAATGAATAATAAGGCGCACAACATAAAGAGGTATTTATGTCTAAGAAAGAAAAAAGAGACGAATAAAATCAGACGGAGTATTATAAATATTTAGACGGATGCGAGCTGCGAGGCCATTTGGCCAAGCGGAAGGTTGTTAGCTACCTGCCTTGTTGGTCTTCAAAATTCTATAAATTTTTTGTTTTGAAAAATATGAGAACCAGCCGGTTTCGACCCTCCCGGTTCACCGATTGGGCCAAACTGGCCTATTTTGACCGGGATTGACCTTTGTGCATTAGTGATCCGATTACCAAATCGGACCGGCCTAACCCATTTTGGGCGGTCCGACGGGGCGAGCCACCGGTCAGGTTATACAAACTCTTCTTGAAACAGAAGAAGTTCTCACATCACACTTGGGAAAAGATCAATTCTAGGCACGACGATGCACTTTCAGAGCTCGCTAAACTAGGAAAGTTTGAGTTTTGACATATCCTAAACTGCCTATCACCAACAGGCATAAACTTATAAATTACACAACTTTGGATCTCTCTTATCAACCCATTTTGCATAATGCACACAGACACTCAAATAGGGGAATATCACATAGAACTCAGATCCTCCAGACGTAGGCCGGGTTCAGATTTATTTTGTGCAGAAATCATACACACTTGGAGACCACAATTTTGGTTCAAGAACAAAATACGCACACATCTTATTCTCTCCTTTTCCAGGGAACACACATTAGGCATATTAGTCTAGTCTTAAAATTCCTCAAAACTTAAGTTACCAGCACCTCATGTGTTTTCTAGTACCTAATCGCATATAACTAAGAAGGTAAACTGTTAGGTGGCTAAATTACAAACTGAACTGCTAACTAAAGTTGGTCAAAAACCTAAACCCTATACCAGCCTATTACTGGTTCCAAATCCAAAGATTTGGTTCAGTTTCTGACCACGATGCTGCAAAACCAGCTCAAACCGACCAAAACCAAAACAAGTTCGTCTCAGCAGATATCATAGATGAAGGAGGATAGCAGGCTGATCCGATCAATCACCATCCCTAACTGTGGACCGCATACAAATTGGTCAAAGTAACGTCACGGAAATTTCTAGTGTTGTTCCGACTTTGACTAAAGTACAAACTAAACTGCTAAATAAAGTTGGTTAACAACCAAACCTAGACCAGACTATTTCTGGTTCCAAACCAAAGATTGGTTCAGTTACTGACCTCGTTAACATCGTAAAAAGAATCCTGCTCAATTCAACAGCCGAGTTCAAACATAAACTAGATGGGAAATTGAACAGTACAGACTAACAAACACTCAAACTAAATCGCCAACTCCATAATTCGACTCCCTAAGGCTTTCAACAATCCAACAGAATAGAGCAACACGAATGAAGAATATCCATCGATCTCAAAAGCACAAAATCCAAACAACATCTAAGGAACTACCACTCCGTCCCACCTGAAATGCACCATTTGACTTTTTCACCCGCAACTGGGTCACTTTGACCCCGGTGATTTGGATTGCAAAATGACCCCGGTGATTTGGATTGCAAAATGATGTAATTTTTCAATAATTTTTCTATGGTGTTGTAGAATAAGAGTTACAACACTACGAAAAAATTATCTAAAATTGTAAAATTGTGCTATCCAAATTACCGGGTCAAAGTAACCCAGTGAATAATAGTAGAAATCCAAATGGTGCAAAAGAGGTGGGAGGGAGTGGTATTATCATCTACAAAAGCACAAAATGCAACATGTATGAAACTATTACGATGTATTAACTAAATCAATTTTCATACACATCCACTCAAACGAGTTTTGCATATTCAATCAATCAATCAACCATAGAAACAAACATGGGATTTGTCTTCACAACCGAAGCAGTCCCACAGGCAACATGCTTTAGAGTAACCAGAAATGTCAAACCATGAAATGCACTGTTATGAATCGTTTCAATTTAGTACTCCCTGTGTCTGGAGTTATTAATCATGTTCTCTTTTTTCCAAGCCTTTTGAGCAGGTTATTTGACAAACAAAACGATTCAAGAACTTCTCTACCTTCTCAAAATCTTGTAGACTTTGGGGAGCAAAAGCGCTAAATCCAGAGAGAGAGAGAGAGAGAGAGAGAGAGAGAGAGAGTTCATCCCAAAATAAATGACACAAAACATATGATGCGAAAGAATAGATGAAGGTGAGTCCAGATAAACATTAGTTTCTAAATTGTCACCCAAATTGTGGTATCCATTTCTATTACACCAACCTACAACTCAACAGAAGATTCAATTTGCTTGTACTAGAACTAAATGAATAACAAGATGCAAAGCACCATGTATATTTGCTCTAAGAGCATTTCTGACATTAGGAGGTGGAAAAATATAAAATTTGCATGTTTAAGACTTGGCATAACATACATTTTGATTGTTCAATCCAACAGTATAATTTATTTTGTTCAGTTTCTAACCACAATGATTCCCAGCTCAATTCAACAACGTAAAAAAATGCATCTCAGCAGAAAGCAGTAAATGAAAGTGAATACAGATGAACATCAGTTACTCAATTGCCAAACAGATTCCATTCTGCTACATATATCTGCATCTTAGCAGATGGTTCAACATGCCCAGTGCTTCTGCTAGAAATTTAAAAAGCAGTACATGAACAACAAGACGCACAAAACATGAAGAAAAGAATACGGAAAAGAAAAATGAAAAATGACCGACTAGGCTGAAGGTTTCAACTTTCAGCCGACCAGCTGCAGCCATATAATATCTAGTTTCAGACTTGAAGGAAACTTATTGTGAATACGGCGAGCTCAGCTCTTCCGCAAGAACCCTAAAACTGGGCTGACCCTAGCCTGTAACCAAGAGCTCCAACAGGTTACCAGTTGTGCACAAAAGTGACGGCAAACCATTTTCCAACAAAGTCAGATCTTTGATGCCTGTAACACCAAGAGATTCTCCCACAATTCAGAGTCCCCTGTTGATCCATCACTACCAAGCAACAAAAGGATCTCCACGGTGTAGCCAGTAAAACTTATGGTTTTGGGATTTTTCAATGCACCACGGCCATTACCCTGGAACCGGTACAATATTTTCCCTATTCCCGTTATTATGTCTCCTCGGCCATTCATGGAGATGTTACATTGCTTGGTCCAGGACTCTGCCACACCATATTCTGTCATTGCCCACACAGTAAAAACTGAACGATGCTCATGAATGACTGATATCATATCGTGTAACAAACAAAGATGAAGAGGGGACGGAAGAGAAAAAGCTTCAGCCAACTCTTCAGGAAACTCCATAGCACGGAACACGTGATCTCCCAAAGCAAACGACACCAGCACGTTGCACTCGTTCGAGTACAGAGGCGCAATCCAGTGACAAAACCAGTTCAGGTAAACATGCGACCACATGCACTCGGTCATATCACTAGGAAGAGCAGCAGGAACGGATTGCCAGAAACCTGTCCTCAATGTATAAACCTTGACCATATAAAAATAATTCGTTTCGACTCCATAAAAATTAAATTGTTGGCTTCTCAAACCTCTGACCATAGGAAGAACGCACGACGACTCCATCGACTCCATGGAATAGGTGATTCTAACAACCTTATTTATAGTCTTTTCTTTTCAAATCAAACCCAAAACCAGTAACACAAGTCCAAACATCATTAGGACATGGGTACATAGGAAGGGCCAAAAACCTCTGAATCGATGGGTTCCAAAGAAACACAGCTTGATCATAAAGGTAGATCATCAAGTAGAGAGATTAACCCGTCACAGGCACCTTCAAATCAGATACAGGAGTAGGGCTTGAATGGGCTACTGTATTTAGCACAATCCTTAGGGGTTCCATCAACGGCATCAAACTTGTACTCTTCTATGCGGGGATCTTTTTTATTACGTTGGTGCTTCAGTAGAAGCAAGTGTCTGGTTGATGATGAGGATATTTTCAGGTGGGCATCGATGAAATCAGGGCTATTGATTACAGACTTCCACAGTGTTGATACAGATGTGGCACGAACCAGGGGTTTTATTGGCAACCTTAAGAGGATTTTTGTGACCACTTCTATGGGTAGGTAGTCTGACATTTTAGAACTCTCGAGAGGGAGACTGATTGAGGAGAAGAAATTCACATCATTTTGTACTAATCCTATAGTGGAATGCATCGAATAACACCTCATTAATTTATTTTAAAAACTAACCCAAATTCATTTGCAAATTTTTCCCGTATCTTACAGTACATGAATTTGAAAATCCGGAATTAACTCCGTGGAGTCAGAATGTTCTTATGCTATCTTACAGTACATTAATCGAAAATAGCCTGATCCAAAATCCATATAACCAGATGTTCTTATGCTATTCAGCTGTACTAATTCGGGATACTAAAGTGTAAAAGGAAAGCCACGAGGACATTGTAAAGAGCAGTCTGCAAAGATTCTCTTCATTGATATTAGTAGATATTTTACAGATTTATCAGAGCTAAAAAGAGCAAAGCCTTCTGTTTATTATTACTGTATCAGACATTGTAACTCCATAGAGTAACCAATCCTCATCCTCAGTATTTTCCAATTCCACTAATTCATTTCTACAAATTTGCTGTTCTGTAGATACCCATAAATGGTAAATGTTTCTTTTGTAGGTCCAAAGATGCAAATTTTCTATGAAATCCAGTTATTAACTTCACATACAATGAAAGACCCAAAGGAAACAACAGTAACAGATAACATCATTGACCTTAAACCTAAGAAGGACAATTTTCAGTTTATTACAAACCTTGTAGAAAAGCAAAATAAGGTTGCATTTAGACAGGAAGAAACTGCAGTTATTAAAACTGCATTACTCATACTAAGCATACCAACTTAACAGATCTGACTGAAGGCTGGATAAATTATGACTCAAAAGGGCTTGTCATATTCCTGTGTTGGCTGCTCCCAGACCCGCAAAAAACCTACAATAATCCAGTCTCACTATCATTAGCAGATACAAGAAATGAAGTACATTGAGGAATGCGGTAATATTTGATTGACCAGCATATATTTGCACAAAGATAAATCTAATTTTGGTAGCAACTTAAAGCCTCTAGCCTTTAAGCTTAATTAAGTACGTTAACAAGGATTAGCTAAATAGTTAATACAGTTCATCCGACGACGTGATCATCAGTGCTAAAAGACTATTGGTTTGCAATGGAAGAAGCATGTGTGCGCAACAAGAAAAAAAGCGTTTCACGGCAACATAGATGCTCAATGAATGAATGAAATGCCCAACAAGGATGACCTAAATAACTCCTATAGTACCTCCAGGCTCCAGCCATAAGATCAATCATCCGTTTTATTAACAGATAAACCATCTACTTTCACATTCACATAGTTAATACCTAACACTTGTCAAAAGGATTATCTCGCGGAGAGAATTCAGATTCTAAAAAAAATCAATTGACCATCTTATCCCATCAACACATGATTTGCTCCTTTAGAGTATCCTCCACACCTCAATCTTTCCGAAACTACCCCTCCTCTATACATGAGAGGTATTAGATCTTAAAATTCAACTGAAAACAACTGGTGCACAGAAGAATTATCTTTCTTTCACCGAAAAGTCAACTCAATTAACAAGCCTTTACACAGTTTACCAGGGTCGGCCGTCAGCCACATGGATCAATCTCCTCCAATTCCTCTTTCTTTCCTAGAATATTGTTAACAGGAAAAATAAGCTCCCAAGAGTCATCTTTGGTGACACTTTTAAGTTGAAAGACTTTCTACTGAAGTTAATAAGAAAATTTTACTGCCAAAATAAGCCATCGCAAAAAGAAAGTATTCCCTATTCTCTCTTTAAGGAAAAAAGCATTAATTTTTTTGGAATTAATACTTATTCTCCATCTACATTACAAGTTGACATTGTTAATGATGTTAAAAATATGGAGAAGAGGAACATCATAAAAAATTACACCCTCATGCATAAGTTGAAGATCAAGAGTGCAAAGTACTCCAAGTACCTTTTCATATGGAACGGAAAGTTTCAATATTCTAAAATGATCTCGAGACGCGTTCTTTTGAAAAAGGGTGACTAATGTGGGACCCAGTTTGTGGAAAATAAGGACGCAACGACAAAATTAGATTCGGGTGAAACGCAAAATTAGGGCATAATTGAAGGATTGCGAAACGGACTTAAGATATTTAAATTTTCAAATCCAACCGGCATGCTGAGCATAACTCGGTGACTTTGTCATGGACCCCATGTAGTTAAGATACACATATTTTTAAATGTAACCAGCATGCTGAGCAGAACTTACGACTTTTTCATGAACCCCACACTGTTTTAGTCAAATTCGGCCCTCCAAATTAGTGTGTTTGTCGTTTTAGGAAGATTTGATTTTAATACTTCTCTTAGTAGGAAAGTCCAACCGACATTCCGTCAATTGGGTTGATCTTAGAATAACGTCGACTAGCAGAACATATTGTACGCTCGTTTTTGTCATTTTAATAATTTAAGCGTTTTTACGTTTTAGGTTATTTAAACCATTGTAGGCATTTGGCTAAAATCAACATTTTTCCCCTTAAATCAATAATATTTCAGGTTTCTCACGTTTTGAGAGTCTATTACTTTTCGGAGTCACATTTGTGTTCTCTTTGTCCATTGTCCGACTGCGTCAAAACCGATGGAGTCTCAGAAGTTACAAGAATATGTCGGCTTCATATTTCTATTGGGAATATCTACAAAACTGAAATTATTAATGATGTTTGTTACATACACGATTATCACTTATTGCTTGGGAGACCGTGGCAACATAGTGTCAATGGTTTTTGTGACTAGTTTCATGATGGGTTTTAATTTACGAGTCAATCTTGTAAAATTGGTCTTTGTTCAAGAAAAGATGGAGCTAAATCCGATTTTGAAGAACAAAAGAGTGAAGAAAAAAAAAAGGTGGTGGATACCAAGAAGGAAGATACGACAATGGCACATGTCGAATCATGCATTGTTCTGATAAAGTTGATATTTTGAAGTAGATTGTTTTTATTTACCATCTTGGAGCAGATATAAAGTTGGTGGATACCAAGAAGGAAGATACGACAATGGCACGTGTCGAATCATGCATTGTTCTGATAAAGTTGATATTTTGGAGTAGATTGTTTTTATTTACCATCTTGGAGTAGATTGTTTTTATTTACCATCTTGGATTAGATAGTTTTATTTACCATGCCCATTATTGGTTGATGGTGTTAACAAGTTGAAGCACGAAGAGATGATGCAGATTCTGAAAGATTGCAGTTTTATTGGTATGCTAAAGATCATGGGTATGAAATATTCCAAGTATCTTACTATTCCAAAATATCTAATTATTTGGAATCAGAGGTATCAAGCACAACTCGTGAGTTCTTTCATAGAAAGGGTGATTGATGTAGGACACCTATTACGAAAAATATTGTCGAAAACAAGTAAACAGCATCGTTCATCCGATAATTTCGAGATGGAACCGAAGAAATAAGATATATTGTCTGGCTACACCTTATTTCGAGTGTAAACGAGCTTTTGAGAAGATCACCGTCTCAGTTTGGTCAAATTCGGCCATCTTGACCCTCAAATTGACATTTTTACTATTTTTGTTAGTAATAATTTTTGTCATCTTGATCCATTAATTGCACATTTGATTGTTTTTTGTGATGACAATGTCACAAATGTCCCTCATTTCTCCATTACCTTCACTAGTATAATTACTTTTTATTGGGCATTGTTGGCAGTGTATCCACTTTCAAAACTTTCAAATATGAAAAAACGAAAGTGGATGGTTACTATGGGACGGAGGGAAACTTTTAGTAGGAAATCCAAATCGAATTCCACAAATTTGAGATCTCTCGTAATCTCCCATATTTTATGAATGTGATTGTTTTATAAATTTTCCTTTATTGGAAATTTCGTAGTTTTATTATTTTTAATATATTTAAGCATTGCAAAACCTTCGAGCAACTAATCTTTTCACAATTATTCAATAAAATTATGGATTCCTCATATTGAGAATTCTTTTATCTTCCCGGATATTGACGAAGCACGTCTTCGTTACAATTTCTGTTGCGTGAACGAGCATCTCCAAGAGAATGAGTAAATGCACTGTTGGAGCAAAAATAGTCCAAAACACGGAAACTCACCTCCAACAGATGGAGCAAATGGAGGACCACACCTAAATGGAGGAGCAAACCGAGGACACATTGTTCACGAGTAGTAAAGTTTGGAACCTTTTTTTATTCAAAACTTCAATTTCCTTGTGAAACGTTAATTGAGAATTGGGTTATTATGGTTTAAGTAATTCAGGCTTGTAATTGTGTGTTGTGCTACTAATTAGATTCTATTTACACACATTAACTGATTTCTACTTCTATTTTCTTAAACTTAGAGCCTGTTTGGTACCAGCTGAAAATCTCAATAATCAGCTGAAAATAATCTGAAATGAAAATCCAACTTAACTGAGAATCACAATCTGTTTGGTATGAGCTGAAATTAAAGATTACTAACTTGATCCATTTAACAAAATATAAAGGGCTCCAAATTCAAGTAATTGAATACACCTATTTATAAATGAACTGTGATCATGCTAATGTAAAAAAAAAAAAAAAAAAAAAAAAAAAAAAAATCAAAATTAATTTTTTAGAGATTTCCAGCTGCATAATCCCCAATTTCGGACATTCTACCATTAATTGCACACAGATTATTTTAATCTGCAGTTTATCAGATTAAAATCTGCAGGCATAACAAAAAGAATTGTTGAAAAGAGGTCAATTTTAATCCAATTGGATTAAAATCTTGGATACCAAACATGCACTTAGGATTGGTGCTGACGGGATTCCAAGAACTGGATGATAGACATGGGTAGGTTTGACCAAAAAAATAATGTCAAAGAAGTATGTTTAAATGTGGGTTGTGTGTGACTTCCGTAATTTAATTGCTAATTTTTCCTCTTTAACTTGTGGGGGATGAGGGTATTTCAGGAACCAAATGTCAAAGTGTGCATATAGTAATAGTAAAGATTCAAAAACTAAGTATTAATCTGCTCATAATTTTGTGACATCAACTCTATTTCTTATTTAAATAAATGTCGTATATAATGTTGGATAATTATTATATAGGATGTAATTGTATAATGGGATAAAACTAAAAGGTAATATAAATATTCATGATGGAGCGAATTCTCTCCTCGGCAACGGAGTGGAGGAGCAAATTTGGTCCAAGGACACGAAAAAATGCTCCTACCCCTGGAGATGCTCATGATCCCTGAGGAGAAAGATCGGTGGGATGGAGTGGTATTGGAAGATCCATATGGAGAAAGGGAAGGAAAGCAAAATTTTCCTCGCAATATGCCGCCGTGTGTAGCCATGCAAAGGCGAGTGTGTGCAGACGTGCTCGATTTTCATAGTCATTCTTTTTGGACAGGTAATATGCCTTATTAGGCTTGGATCCCGAAGGAGAGAAGCGACCAGATAGGCTCCATTGGTATTGAGGCGAGTTGGAACTAGCAAGGGTTATAGTAGGAAAGAAGATGCATGGGGACCAGATAGGCTTGGATCCCGAAGGAGAGAAGCGACCAGATAGGCTCCATTGGTATTGAGGCGAGTTGGAACTAGCAAGGGTTATAGTAGGAAAGAAGATGCATGGGGATCTGTAGTTTCCTCAATAAGTCAATCTAAATACACAAATTTTATTAGAAATTTATAACAGATTAAAACTGATCCTCGTAGAACCCTCTCATTTGCTACGGAAGGTTGGAATTCACTTTCTTGAGGGGCTCTATAAACTCGGAGGAAGATTGTACAAATAAAAGAAAAGCAATGGCAGGGGAGTGAATCGGCCTAGTTCAAGAAGGAAACTGCTAACGAAAGGAGACTCTCAGCGCCAGAGGCAGAGAGAGCCAGAGTTGACAAAAGTTGGTGCCGTGACTAAGGAAGCCAAGAGCAAGCTCGCTTGAGGCCATCCAGTCTCAGGCGGTGGGTACAATTATATCTAGAGGCAGAGTGCAACGGGGTAATTCAGGCTTCTTGTGGTTTGGCGGTCAAGAATCAGCAGTTTCTGGAGCAAAAGCTGACATGGATATGCTTGCTTGCGCAATAAGTCGTTAACTAGCTTAGCAAGCCCTAGATAGCGTTGTTCTTCAGCCTAGCATAGTGATGGGTGTTGTCAGCAGGAGATTACTTCGCAAGTATAAAGCTCCAAGCCCCCAATGTAGGCTTGGGGCTGGGGTGGCTAGAGAAGTAAAATATTTGCTGAGAGAGGCTTGCGTATTGGATCAAGGCTTTTAAAAGCGCGAACCAACTTATTTATCAATTGGGCCTGCCTAAGGCCAATGATTCTCTTTGGGCTAGGCGGGTAGTCATAGCCTCAGGGTGTATAACATATGGATGTCTCACACGATGGGGCATAAATAGAGATGGTGGCTTGGAAGGGAAGACAGATGATACATTCCATTTCACTGTTTTTTCCCTCTCCAAGAGCTCTCTTAGCAATTACTCCCAATTTCTGTGAGAATTAGAGAGAGAATAACCATTATCCCACCAAAAACTTTACCCTCAATCTGCTTGGCTACTTCTATTCTGCCTAGGCTGCAAGAGGCTCATGCCTCTCTCGATTGAATTAGTTGGAACGTTTGAATTGTTAATCAGAGATTCAGAGTAGTAGAATTGAGCTATATCTTGATTGGATTGAGATCATACTGCATTATTGCGTCCTCAGACCCGAAAATGTCTTAATCGAACACATTCAACATTCTTAAATACATCCATTTAAAGCGAAGGATTCAGTCTAAAATGTGCAGCTGGTAGAATCAATGCCAAATTGCTACCTACTTTACTCTCAAATCTCAATTGCTACTCTTTAGTGCTTGCTCTTGGTAAGAACTTTTCACCTAATAACAAATGGGAAGTCCTCTATAGTCAACTCGTAACAAAAACTTTGTTTTTCTATGGCACACAGAAATGCTTCCATGTTGCATACTGGCCAACATGCAACTCAGACAAAGGTTTCAACTTCCAAGTCACTTCCTGAATCATGTTAACAGCATTATTAAGTCTGTTTTATCTTTTTTGATACACCAATCAGTGTGTGCAGGTTTAGTCATTACCAAATAGAAAGTTTGTTTTTTTCATTCAAATTGAAGCCAAGGATAATTTTGCAAATGCCTATGGCATGTTTAGCATTCCAGATTCCATTCCAATTGGAATGAAAATCTGTGTCTTCTCTCATCTCATTCTACAGCACGTATACAGTTTAGCTGAAGATCTGCAGCTTAGCTGAAACTGGGTGTGTAATAGAAACATCTGCAAAAAGGACATTTTGCAGCCGAACATTTCACAAATTACACTTCAAAAATGTTTTCCCGATACTTTTACATATATGATATATTGGAGGGCATCTTTGAGTGTTATAGTGGTGGGATTGGGTATGGTGGTGGCGGGCTGCTCAATGAAGGGAAAGAGAGGAGGAGGAGCATGAAAGCAAACTGACGAAAGTTTTCCTTTCCGTTTGTCCATAGACAGAGTGCCAGCACACAAGCAAACTGTAAGCACTTAATTGTTTGGGGGATGCGATAAATGATCTTCGGTATTTGTAATCGATCCTTATGCAAAATGCATCTCAAATTTTGCGACAGAGTGCCAGCACACAAGCAAACTGTAAGCACTTGATTTTTTGGAGGATGCGATAAATGATCTTCAGTATTTGTAATCGATCCTTGTGCAAAATGCATCTCAAATTTTGCAGCGTGATCACTTGTTCCATTAGTTGGAACTCCAAAAGAGACAATAAAAGGCAACTAAGGAGTGCATAGCAGCAGCAAGTCCATTAGAATTTTATCACAGATCGTACTGCATCTCCAATTACATCAAATATTTGTGTCCATACCGTGAAATGCTATCCAAACACTAACAACAGGAGATTAACCACAAACAGCATACATGAAAAGGATAAATATCATCAAACTAAAATTCTGACTTACTTATTGGTATTTCTTCCAGAGACATGTATATCGACTCGTCATCGCCCAGGATTCCCTGCAACAATCAGGTCAAAAGTAGATACCCATCAGCTAAAGTATTACAAGAACGTAATAGGCTATGCCAGTAATAATATTAAAACTTCATGAAACAAAAATCTTGCAGCGTAAAATCACTGTAGTGTTTTAGAAATCAGACAGTAAGAGACCAATTAGAATGACAAGAGAAGTGCCATGGAAGCGCACACAAAAGCCTCTAATAAACAAGTGACAATTTTTCAGACGTTTAACAAGGTACCTGTTCATTATGAAGAGACATTTCATTGTGTAGAGAATTCATATCAGGTGGAACTGAAGAGCAATTTGATATATCAGTCCCAAGCAATTCAGAAATCATGAGCCCATAACCATCCTGATTGTCAGATATCTCGTTAGCACTCTGCACATGATTAGGAAAGCTTTCCACAGTTTCTCCCCTGTACGATTAAACAACTCCAATTCAGAATACATTCATGTGAGAATGAAAATACAGTATGTGTTTGTATTTGTGTGTGTGTGCATTAATACAAGTGTTTGGTGGGACTACTGGTTATTCTCACTCTAATTCTCACAGGAATTAGGGAGTAATTGCTAAGAGAGTTCTGGGAGAGGGAGAAAACAGATTGGCTTGACAATTCACAGAAATGGAATGTGCCATCTGTCTTTCCTTCCAAGCCATCGTCTCTATTCATACCCTTTTAATGTAAGAAGAGAAGCGAAAGCAGTTATGATATTGTAGAGATACATACTTCTTGTCCAAACTACTGAATGTCTTGTCCTCCTGTACATAATCATTTTCCAAGTCGATCACCTCTACCTCTTTGCCATTAGATCCGCGTCTACCATACTTATCAGGTACAACGGTGTGATTACTGATAGACAAATCAACACCCATTGATGTCGCTTCCATTTTACCTTTTGGAATAGATTGGAAGATGAGATTCGGGTCAGGATCAGAGTTCTCATTAGCTTCCATGAGATTAAGATCACAAATCTTAAATGAGGAACCTGGGAAAAGTTGTTTCTCTCCAGTGAAATCAATGCATGGTCCAGCTCCGCTTGTCTGAAACAAAGACATGTCTACCGGTATCTCTTGATTGACAGGCAAGACGACTTCCTTACAAGGTGATTGATTGTCTTCTCCAGACGTTAGCTGTTCCTCCTTTAAGTTGGAAATTTGCAAGTACGAGTCATTATGGGAAACTACAGAAGGAAACCAATCTCTACTTTTCTTCATCCTCTCGTTGGCATCAGTGACTTCTGCAGCTCGCTTCTCACCTCTCTCCACAATCATGGAGCTGCACCTTCCGAATCCAGGCGGTAGTTCACTTGACTTTTGCTCATTTATGAAGGATCCATCAGGGAAAGACGCTGACCTTGTGCATTTTCTTAGCTCAAACGGCAATGGTCCCATCTCTCCGGCAATCTCGGCAGGCACTACAGTCTCTTTAAGAATATCTGAATCAGAAGATCTCGAGCACCGTACTTCATTTGATGGCGCATCAACCAAGCTGTCATGATTTGCAACATCCTTCATGGGGATATCAGATTCCACAATAGCTTCGATACTGGAATCGTTCTTTTCTTGTTCAACCAAATCATGAACTTTCTCCTCTTCAGGAATCAGAGCGGGATCGAATTTTGAACCCCTAGGTAACAACGCAGACCGGGTTCTTGTAGGCACTTTGGCGAATCTACATAAACTGAGTAAATCACTGCTATTCTTGTCGATGCAATTATCCTCTTCTGAAGTATGCTTAGGAGCCATATTCTCGGCGACACTTTGTGTCTCAACATGCAGACTGGCCGAATCATTCTTCAGCTCAACACTCTTCTGCTCATTTAGGAGCTCCATGTCCTCAGAAGTCTTGACAAGTTCCACATTAGCTTCAGATCCAATGTCCTTCCCACTTTTGGAAGAACTGGGCCTTGTACCGGTGTCATCCTGGGACTGAAACTTTTCCACTGCAGACTCTGAATCACCAGCACCATCACTCTCGGCTACTACTTCACTGGCAGATGATCTTTTTCCTCTCATGTCAATATCGGTGCCCAAGGGTTTCTCTTCCTTGTATCCAGAAAAGGAATCGACACCTTCTGTATCTGGCGAACCTCTAGGAGTATCAGATGATGAGCCACTCCTTCCAGCTTCTCGGCCCCAATCGGAGTCATAACTCTTGAAAGATCCAAACCTCCTTCGACCACGCATGTTATTCCTCGTCCCTGCCGGCAAGTAATCCTCAGAAAGCCTCCTCCTACCCGACCCTCCATCAGAAACAGTGCCTAAGCGAGCATGAGCCGAAGTCCGGCCCTCAGCTTCTTGCTGCCTGAAATCCTGAACACCTCCTCCCATCTGATTCTTCAGCCCGCCATTCTGGAACTTCCCGGAAAGTACATTTTGGGGCAGCAAACCCTTGGCAACCAAATACTCAGTCGCCAGACGGCCCGCCTCCATGAAAATATCTGATCTGCGCGGAGCTTGCCCCGCTGATGATGGCTTATTCTGTCCGCGTCCATACCCTCGATTATTATAACCCCGGTAATCCGAATTATAGTTCCCCCGACCCCGAAACGAACCCTCGGGCGAAATCCGAGAGTTTGCAGCCACTCCACCACTTACAGACCTATACCCATTACCCGGACTCCGATGCCTCGCATGCATTTTGAAAGTATACAATCAACACACAATCTATAAATATTTATGTTCCAAATTCACAGGGGAAATCAAATCTGAAGCTGAAAATTGAACAGAATTTCCAATCACAGAATCAAATCTTAATCCAAAACTTCCCCTTTTATAATCTCCAAGCAGAGAATTTCACAACAAGTATATATGTTCAACCAAGGTAGTTACTTTTACAGCCAAATCTGAAGCTGAGTCAACATAAACCCTAAATCAACTGCATCAGAAGTTCATATACAGTACTTTGAAGTCCTCAATTTTTTCAATCAGATCAGAAGCAGCAATTAGGGTTACCTTCACACGACGCACCAGTTCCAAAGCTGATCTGATTGTTTTTAGGGTTTGAGATCGGGAGAGAGAAGTCCACAACAACACTCTACACAAACTGAATCTCTAGGTCATCAAGGTCATCAAATCACACTCCACCTTCATCGCCATCACCGATATCATAAAATCAAAGGTTTAGGTCAACAGTTTTTGCAGGTTTTCGGTAGATCTGTTGTTCAAAGACTGAATCTTTATGGTCATAAACAGTCCAGATGAAGCCGATTTGCGGAGATTATGATCAGATAGTGCAGATCTAGAGTGAGATTACGAGTTCATCATCATCTTCATATAATGATTTGGAGGTTTTTTTGTTCTATTTCTGGAGAGAAATGAGTTGGGTGAGTTCAACAGTGTTCATCTCTCTGATTTTTCCCCAAAAACTACTCCTTCACACATTTTAGACGTCAGAGCTATACTGGTTTCTTATGACGCGCCACGCGCGTTAAAGGAGCGTGGGTTTGAATCGCGCATGCGTTACATTTTTTTCGGTGCGGGGCACCTCACCACCTCTTTGCATGCTCCTCTAATATTTGGGAAATGTTTCAGTGCTCCAAGAACACTAGTGTTTTACAAATCAAGAATCAATATTATCCCAAATAATCCAAAGTTGTACCTAAAATACCAAAATATGTCTCACTGATTTGGACTAGTCGTGACTCAAATTCGAAATAACCATTTATTGCCGATTATATTAGCATTTGGTGGTGGCGGCACAAGCGTCCATATATTTTGTTTTGTGAGGCTAGCGAACTCGTCAGTCATAGCTTGACGGCACTACGAGTGTATGTTAGTCTCTGTAAAAGAAGTCGGATCATATTTAGAAGATGTAGTGACAGAATAACCTTCTTTGCGTTTGCTTATTCCGGATTTTTACGGGTTTGCATGGGATGTCCAGCTTTTGGTAACCCTAATTGCTGCTTCTGATATGATTGAAAAAATTGACAGATTTGAAGACTGTTTTTGTTTTGAGGACTTCAAAGTATTGTATATGATCTTCTGATGCAAGTGGATTTAGGGTTTATGTTGACTTAACCACCACCTTTGTTCAACTTCCAGCTTCAGATTTGGCTCTAAAAGTTACTACTAGTTTGAACATATACTTGTTGTGAAATCTTGTGCTGGGAGATTTAAAAGGGGAAGTAGTTGTAGATTAGGACTTGTTTGATTTCTTCTTTGCATTTGGAAAATAATTATATATATAGATTGTGTTGATTGTGTAATTTCAAAATGCATGCGAGACATCGGAGTCCTGGGAATGGATATAGGTCTGTAAGTGGTGGTGGGGCTGCAAACTCTCGGATTTCGCCCGAGGGTTCGTTTAGGGGTCAGGGGAACTATAATTCAGATTACCGGGGTTATAATAATCGAGGGTATGGACGCGAACATAATAAGTCGTCACCAACGGGGCAAACTCCGCACAGATCGGATATTTTCATGGAGGTGGGCGTCTGGCGATCGAGTATTTGGTTTCCAAGGGTTTGCTGCCCCAAAATGTACTTTCGGGGAAGTTTCAGAATGGCGGGTTGAAGAATCAGATGGGAGGAGGTGTTCAGGATTTCAGGCAGCAAGAATCCACCACGGTTATACACGGTTCAGGCGACCGAGTATTTGGTTTCCAAGGGTTTGCTACCTCGATGTGAGTTAGAATGTCCACCACGGTTATACACGAATCTTCCCCGAGATTCATAGCGATTGTAACCTCTACCTGATGTGCCATGGTAACCGCCGCGATTTTTTCCACGACCATTGTTTCTACCATTATAGGAATTTCCATGATAACGTCATCTTCCCCTATTAGAGGTATTTTGACTAGTGGTAATTGAATTAAATCAGCAGCAGATTCAGCAATAGGGACATAAACTTGTGATTCAAGCATTAACTCATGAGATTTCATCAAAACATGAAGATCTTCGAATGTAAGGAGGCTAGATGTAACAGAAAAATTTGTGTGCATAGAGTTATATTCAGTAGGGAGTCAATTAAGGGAATAAAGAATCATGTCCTCATCGTCCACAACTACCCTAGCCACTGCCAATTTATCCCTTATAGTCTTCAATTTTTGCAAACACATCAACAAAATCTATTTTCTTCTTTATAGTCTGTAATTCACTCTTCAATTACAAAATATTCGATATAGATAAAAAGGCGCAGTGTCGTTCAAAAGTGAGCCAGAGAGAGCGAGAGGTCGTATGACCGATTACCAGTGAGAGAGCCTCTTGGCTTAAGGTGGCGTTAATCACAGTCATGAGAGCCTGATCATGCGCAATCCATGTTCGATACTCTAGATTCACCTTGGTTGTTGTTGAATCATCAGATCCCTTCACAAATTCAGAGGGACTGGCAATTGTTCCATCAAGATAGCCAAAGACGGACTGAGTTCCGAGAAGTGATCTGATATGGTACTTTGAGACGACATAGTTTGTTCCATCAAGTTTGAACGGAACTAAATTGTGAATACTGGACAAGAGATTGAGGGGAATGGAGGGACTAGTTGCAGCGGTGGTGATGGTGGTGATCGACATGGTGCTCGGATACCATGTGAAGAAACCGATTAGGGTTTCATTTGGGAATCAAACACAGAGACGATCGAGAGAGAAGACGGAGAAACCAATGACAATGTATTAGTGCAATCATCGGTTAATTAACAGAGTAGTAATACAGTGGATATATGCAATGTAAATTTAATCCTAGCCGTCTATATGGTCAATGTTTGATCTACGGTGAGGATGTGAGATCCGTTTCTAATTGCGTTTGAGGCCCAATATTTTGCATTGGGCTTTCACTTGAGTCATGTGGCAACTTTGGGCTTGCATCAGTTTTGGACTTGTGGTCCAGCAAAGAATAATATGGACTTGGTCTCTTTACTGCAGATAAGCATTTACAGCCCAGCAACTAGGGGAACGGAAAATACATGATTGCCCCCGTTGTGGTTACTAAAAATACAATGGTGCCCTTTAGGTTTGACGTAAATGAGTTGTTTTGTAGTCTTCATCACACCTTCCTCTCTGACCCAACGGCTAAAATCTAACTCTTTAATTAATTTACCTTTCGCCCTTCTACTTTTACAGGTGACTGTCTATTCATCCCCAGTTATGACAATGTTTTCCCCTTGAAAGCACCCATGTCCTCATGGATGAAAAATTTGGTAGAGTCTGGTAATGGTGGACCAATATTTCCAAGTAGCCTCTGATGATAGCCCCATTGGACCATTGTACGAGGACATGTGGTACCCTTGAGTTGTCCCTCTTGACGAGTCTTCGATCCAAGATGGCTATGGGCAGTATAAGGAGTTTCCCTTCTAGTCCCATTGTAAGAAGCCGAAAATGAGATTTTTAGAAGACGAAAATGAGATTTTTAGAAAGCTATTTTCTAGTCAATTTTTTTAAAGATTGATTAAACATAAATTAGTGTCGACACATAATTGCAACAATTTCATAAAAAGTTAATCAGTACTAACGGAAGAACTTCTCTTTAAAACTAACGAAAAAGCGGTATTTGAAATTTCAAAACTAACATGATATGAATTTGTGTCAAATAACTTCAATGTATGAAGAAGCTGCATTTCAACTCCTTTTAACGAATTCCGTTAGTTTTGACGGAATCGCACAAATACGAAGACACAGGATGGTAAATGCAACATTTGAGACCCCGATGAGTTATTTTGCACTAACCCCTAACCACGGGGTAAAAGCAATTAACCCTTATTTTTTGTATCGAGCTTGTGTTGCGAATTTCTTCGCACACTTTTTTAAGAGGTCTTCTAAGGTTGTTGATAACTTCATTACATATGAATCGTGTCAAAATCCTTTCAGAAATTATGTAACATATCTTGGGCCATCATAAATTTGACTAAATTTTACGGGAAGTATTTGTTGTAGTTATGTGTCAATATTAATTTATTTTAATAAATCTTACAGAAAAAAATACTATTAAAAGCTTGTTAAGAATCTCGTTTTGTCTTTAGGCTTTTGTTTAAGCACACACGGAAACTTCGAGTTGAAAGCGAGGTTGCATTGCATAGAAACATAAAGACCAAAATGAGGTTTCAAAACGGTGGCATTTTGGATTTTCTACAAGAATTGTACTGTTTTGGTATTTTAGGTACAATATGTGAGTATTTGGGTTCTTGCTCCATCACTAAAACCACAGACCACTGTGTTCTTTGAGAATTTGATAATCGTGGTGGTATGGGCCTGCTTGGGCACTCCTTGACTAATCCACGAGGTCCGGGAAATGCCTGTAGTTATCTGCTGGTGGACAATTGAATACCCAAGGCCCCAAGGATTATTGGTTCCTAAGGGATTTGTCGGGTTTTAGGAAATCAAACGCAAAGGAAAAATAAAAACTTTTTGTCTACTACTCATCAAGGACCCATGTGAATGAGGATAATCTGATATTTAGAGGTTTACCACAGTCGCATTGACTAGTGACAATCAAGAATGATGAATGTTGCAGCACCTCTAGGTATCCACACGAACGATCTGAACAGGACTCCATCTTCGCCAATGTTGATGTGCTGGAGGAAGATGAATGATATCATATCAAAAAATATGCTGGACTCGGACGGCTCAAATCCCCCCTCTCTTTCTCGAATCCCTATATATTTTGTATCATATGCGAATAGTTCCAATAAGTGTAAGAACCCTAGCCACAGCTACAAGGTACTTACAAGGATGATATAATTCGACTTGCCCTTTAATCTTAGCAGTTATGATTTGTTTTCACTTAAGTATGAAATTCATAATTGCTACTTAGTTCAATTAATTCTACTGTGATCCATGCTTGAGTGTGACAAAGTAGGTTCCTAATTATGCCGGTAGCTCGGCCCATTGCTCGCATCTTTCGCGTTAGCTAGCAGATAAGCGATTTGCTCGTGCCTTCCGTATCTCACAACTTGAACTCCCAGATCGCGAGCTTTGGTTCGACTTTCTTTGGCTTAGTACAACTCAAGCTAATAGCGATCAGCTCTGCGTCTTATTAATTGGATTGATTTTTTTAATTTTAATAAGCTTTTTGACTTTAGTACTTTTACCGGGTCATTTGGCTCATTTTCACTTGAGTTTTGAACAAGTTCATACCAGGTTGTACGGTTTGTCGACTCTCTGAATCTATTTATGAAATATGTGTCATCATATTTAGAATATTTGCTACTGTTTCTTGAAATTTTTGGTTGGTCACATCTTTTACCAATTCCTATTTATTTGCTCCGCTCGGATTTTGGTTCGCTTCTCAACAGTTCCGAAGGTTTTTGAACCTCCCAAATTCGATTACATATCTCTTTCGGTTAGACTCTAACTATTTATTAAGGGTTCTTGGTTTGTTTGAGGTTATTCACCTACACTCTTGGATACTTGAGTGGTTATTCTTTGGCTATGTTGGTTTTTATACATGGCTACTAATTGCACTTACTATACATAAGCGAGGAGACGACCTTCCTCAATGCCCCATCAACCATAGTCCCAAATGTGGGTTCATGAATTTGGATCACTCATTATCTGATTGTCGTGGGCATTCAAAGTTTTAAGGAATTCCAGTCCCGCTATAATGACTCATGTTGATATTTATTCAAATTACCCCGCTAAGAATTCATAGTCTGAATACGCTATGATTACACAACATCTCCTGGATAAAATAATCAAGAAGACACCTCATGATTCTCTCTTTACCACCCAAATACGGAGTTGTGGATCTTTGCGACTTTTGATTCTACAAAGTCTAGTTCGTAGACAGATGCTTTAGGGGTTTCCATTATTCATACAAATGAGGGTACGCGTATGTGGCTATCCACAAAGGGCATGTTTCTTAAGATAACTAGTCACTCGCGGAATCTCTTTTTGGTATATGTTGCTCAGATATGTGAACTTGCACTTGATGTGACATTTTCTTCTACATGGGGTAGCGTGCAAGATCTTGAGACATGGAAAATTCTCGAATTTGTCAACAAATTCTTGTTTATTTGAGCTCACTAGTCTGAAGCTTTCACCTTTCGATGTGACACACATGTCGCTATTGTAAAATCACAAGCGAAACTGGATATAGATTCTGGCAGAAGATTTAAACCCACGCGAGAACGAGTATATCCATCGTTCTCAACAGTTATAGCACATCGGATACCAATAAAAATGTAGAGTCAGGGAACAATCTAGCTATTCAGTAGAAGAGGTGATTAACAATGTAATAAGATCTAATCTACTTCAATTTGTATATATTTCATGAAGATTGTGCTTAGATGATTTAACGATAACTTTGAAGTAAATAGAAATGTAAACTGAACAGATAAAGAACATAACTAGTGTTAGACGCTAACACTAGTTGTGTTCGTGGGAAACCTTCTTCGAGCAGTTCACCTCAATGTGAAATCCGATGAAGGATGAAAATCCACCTGCCTGCAACAACTAGTGTTAGACGCTTTTATATTACACGAAATTGTTTGTTACAGATACAACTATGCTAATGTAATAGATAAACAAAGATATACCTGAACTGCCTAGCTTCCGCGGCCGTGTATCACCCTGATGAGGTAATCCAAGCCGCATTTGAATTAATTTGGAAACTAGCACACTAGCTCAATTCGTTGAACTAGTAACTTGATGCTACAATGAGCCACTTGCTCAGACTTGCGCAACGAGACATTTTTATCGGGTTTGTAAAGTGAATGAACCCGATTGTGTTCGTCAGTATACAACACTATGGAATATTGGTTCTGTACTTAGGTAGAAGAACCGGTAGGTATAGGGATCACTAGGTGATACTAAGTATCCTAAACTTAACATTCTTGTATCAACACTAGAGAATAAATCTCGGTGATATAACCAGGGGCAGATCCACAAATTTAGTGCAATGGGGCTAGAGAAAGTTCAAGTTTAATGACAAATATGTTGGTAAATTTTGACGTAATTAAGGGTTAAGATGATGATCTTAATGATTGCAGAGGCACATATGTAACATGAGGTTTGGGCTATACTCAAAACTAACAAAATGTAAGGTAAATATCGTAAATATCAAAACTTGAGTGGGGCATAATATAATTGAATTTTAAAAATACGTGATCAAAATCGTAAATTTCAAAACTTGTCTCCATATATCCTCCCATTATATACAACATACATCCCTACAAAAAGAAGGTAAATTTCCTTGACTAAGAGAGGGAAAGATGTCCCTAACGAAGTGGGGAAAACTCAGACCTACTGACTCAAGAAAAGTTGACTATGAGGCAACGTAACTGGGGTTTTTCTTTTCGCGGTATGAGAGAACAACATTGGGATAGGATATAGGAATACACCTAACGGCACAAACTTCTATTAGAAAGAGGCTAGGAATCTAGGGGGTTCAACTATCTGAGAGACGAATCCTAGTGTTCCTAGATTTTCCTCACTCTTTTGGGAAGGTTGTCATAAAAATAAATCATACGCAAAACAAAATTTAAAGATAAGTTACTTCTTGGAGCCAATCCATTTAGGTACTAGTAGATTTTAGAAGCAGAGAATCTAAAACTTACTAGACACTTAAGAACAATACTTACCTATATCTTGAAGAAAACACGTCTCTTGATCTGGCAAGAGAAAGAAAAATGTGCACTAGAAAATGAGAGAGATGAATTCACCTAGCTGAGGTACCTGGAAGGGGACGACACACTGGCGGAGACACTCCTTAATCAGGTTTGGCCCACCCCTAGCCAACCTGAAGAGCTCCATCACAATCTCTCTCCGATTGTGTGTGAAATATGAAGAACTGATTTTTATTCTACCATAGTATATTTATTTATAGAATTAGGTATTTGGTTAACAAGTACAAGAGTTTGAGTAAAAATCTGAAAGGAATCTAGTTGTAGAAAACAAATTAAGCAAAACTCTATAGGTAATATTTGACATGTATCTAGTTATAGAGTTATAGTTTAAAGAGATACATTTGTTTCTAAACCCAATTAAATTCTAACTAAATGTCTTATATATTAATTAATGATAATATTTAAAAGATATTATCTTCACATACTTAAGAAAATATTCGTTAAATAAAATCATTTGAAGATATTAGCTGATTTGCAGGAAAAGATATTTAATTAATATATATATATATATTTAGGGTAAAAATTCTTGCTTCTCAAATTAATTCACCAAAAGCCCTTACATCATTCGCTAATATCACAGTGGCCCAATCTGGGGCTTTGGTATAAAGACTAAATAGCGGAATTTCTAGGGACCTGTTCGCAAAAAGGTCAGCTGCTTCATTCATTGTCCTTGCCACGTGTTTGACCTCGAGCTCGTCAAACGTGCTGCACATCTCCACACATCTCCTCAGAACCGACGCCAGCTCCTCATCTTCTTCTCTATCTCTTCGGTTCTCTCTCCATTGTTGCAGAAGATTGACTCCGACCAAGCAATCCGATTCGAGAATCATCTTTCCACATCTCGCTATTTTCGCCATCTCCAGACCTCTCGCCATCCCTTCCAATTCAAGAACAAGGGGAGATGAATTGTAGGCTAGTCTCTCAAATCTGCCGGCAACGAAGACGCCCTCTGAATCTCTTAGAACACACCCCGATCCGGCGATGCGGCGGTTTGAGTTGCAGGCAATATCTGTGTTCATTTTGAGCCAGCCATCCGGCGGTTTCTGCCACCGTACGATTTCGGTCAACCTTTCGTCTCCTTCCTCCAACACGCTCAACAAATTCAACTCAGATAAGTGAAATTCAATCTTCTTAATCACTGTTTCGTACGAGTACTCCGCCTCCCGAAACTTGAACTCGTTTCTTTTGATCCACAGACACCACGCAATGATTGACCATTTTGCTCTGGTTTCTTTGGATCCGCAGGTGAAAATTTCTTCGATCCACTCCCTCGTGGTGTTCTTTCTGAGTTTCTCGTAATCTTCATATAAGTAATACAAAATTGAGTGGTGATCTCATAGGGACGCTCTTATACTAGCTCCCGTGAGAACCCTATGTATCACAATCTATGCAACTAAATCTTTTCTATATTTTGATCATATGATTGCAAGTGAGATCTGATTAATATTTGATGAAGAAGAATATTGAGTTTTGTGTGTCTCGTATTATGCCACATAGGGTTCTCATAGGAGTTACCATGAAAGCGTCTCCATCATATCACCACTCTACAAAATTACCTAATATCTTATTACTAACATACATAGATTTATATGAACATTCTTCATATTATCTTTAATTAGAAAACTAATTAATTAGGTCTTATAAGTGTAATAGGTGTGCACAAGAGATTCCGGCAGGGAGACCTCCATGTACACCGTATGTAGTGGATCAAGGATCGCACAGGAAGAATAGGGATGTGTGTAGGGAGAGAGTAAGTCAGTAGCAATGTCTGAGAGAGAGACAGAGGTTTGGCAGAGCTTCCGCGTATGGCAGTGTGTTCTCCCCTTTGTATGGAAAGGTTGACGATCTATATATACTGGAGAACGTGACCGTTGTAGTGTGGTTAATGCGCCCATTAATGGCGGCTTAATTAGCTTAACCATAACGGCACGTTCGTCCAAGTATATAGGAACCGTTAGAGCACGTGGTGCGCGAATACCGGAACCGTTACGAGGTTGACCGGGTTTGACCGGATTGACCGGGTTTATGGAGCTCGTGCCATAAATCTCTCAAAACAGTTACTAAAGGTCGCGTGCGGGCTTGGCTCGCACGCGACAGGGCTTACTCTAGCCTCCAAACCACTAAGTCCCTACAAGTCCCGTGCAGTGGTATGCGAGGGCTCTGTCTCGCAGCCCCCACATGGATCAGCTCGGCTGGTGATCCTGTGTGTGTGGAGCACAATATGGTGTGCTGGATGGCCGCCACGTGGCCAAGATCTGTCATGTCAGAAAGCAGTATCTACATTAGCCCCCTTTCTGCGCGTGAAGGCTCATAGCCGTATAGACTTCCATGCGCGGAAACCAACATACGCGTCGCCGCCACGCACCAATTCAAATACGGGTAAGTTCAGCCCCCGTGCGTGTCATTATGACCTAAAACCCCTAGAGTCGTGCCGTCTGACCTTTAGGGTTTTAGGCGTGACGTCAGCTTGTCCTGTGATTGCGCGATTCGACGGTGGCGGTTGCGATTCGACTATCGAAAGGACGCAATCCTTCATTGTTTTGGATAAATACCTTGTATCCCCCATTATTGCAAAGCATTACTTTTTCCTCTTAAAGTGAATGGTACCCGGGGATCTTCGAGAGCAGATCCAGATAATCAATCACCAGTTCAGAACTGCAATCCGTGTTCTTCAATTGTGCATATCCAAGCAAGCTTCAAGAAAACAAGGTTAGCCTCGTTTACTTACTTTTGATTTAAGATACCAGTGTTTGCCTTGAACTGCGTTGAATCTGTAAACCCATGGGATTTGTGAAGAGGTTTTGATCTTTGAACCCGCTTCGTTGTAATCTTTCAACAATATTGGATCTTGCAATTCCCCAATTTCTGAAATCGATACCGGAACTGTTCGTTTTCCTTCGCATAGATCTTGCATTCCCAAAATTCAAACTGAAGTGTGGTATTTCTCCCCCCTTTTTTTCTTGCTCTTTCGCAGGAATGGCCAAGACAAGAGTAACCAGACCCGTCAAGGAAGATAAAGAGATACCCGACCTTCCGCAGGCCTTGTGGCGAAAAGCCCCCTTTTTAGGCGGCAAAGATTTCTACCATGCGAGGATAAAGGCGAAGAGGATGCCTGATCCTGTTCCCGTTGAGCGATTGCTGACGTTGACTCGCCCAGTTAACTCAGCCCTGCTCGAGTGGATTGGTTCCGAGGATATAGTTCGATTGGGGATCGAGAACGGGCACTTCCCGTATACTGCGATTTCTACTCAGGCGTTCGTCCAGAAATTGGACTATATGGATGAGTGGATTGACCACGTGTTGGATCATCACGCCGAGACTCTTAACGAAGCCGGCGTGTATTTTGCTATCCGTGCTATGAAGGGTGCTGCCGTGAAGCTGGATCAATCCATGCTTCTAGACCTTCTGTCCCGTTACTCGCCTGCGACTCACACGTTCCGTTTTGCTGAGTTCGAGGCTGCCCCCACGCTCGAGGACGTGCAAATGCTGTACGAGCTTTCCCCCATGGGTGAAGTGGACCCCCTGAGTCCCTTGAGGACATCTGCGGAGATTGCCTTGTATACGCAGATGGAGGAATGCCTAGCAGAGGTGAAGAAAATCTCCACTCGGTGGACCACTACAAAGCCCCTTCCGAACTGGCAGCTGGTTGATACGTCTGCGAAGAATACCTGGAACAAATGGTTGCAGTACTTCTTCCGAGACTATGCGAACAGCAGCATCACTAAGAAACTTCTGAGTGAGGACCCGGAGGCCGAGAATTACGTAGAGGGCAAGGGCTATCATTTGACCCTTTGTGCTTTTCTCTGTGCTTGGCTATCGAGGTACCTGATTGATGGTCACCCCCATGACGGAGTCTTCTACCATGTGCTGCCACTTGCTGTGAGGCTCGCTCTTGGCCAGAGAGTCGCACTTGGACCCTTGGTTTTGGGCACGCTGTATTATAGGCTCGATCAGCTGGTTCTGGCTATGAGGGAGTCGCGTGGCCGCCTCGATGTTTTGACCTTTGTCAATATTTCCTTCTTGACAATGTGGGTTTTCGAGCGCTGGCCGTCTTATGCCCCAACTGCTCTCCAACTTGATAAGTGGTGTTCCCCAGCCGAGACAGAAGCGCGCAACAGCGGAAGAGCTGCGAGATGGTTCGGAACAGGCAACACCAAGTGCGTTTGGAGTTTGATATGCGACAAACGGAAGGAGTTTACTGCCAGGCCCTATGCCACGCGCATTGAGAATGTGAGATGGTTTCCAAGGCTATACCCCTCCAAAGGTATGGTCTTCTCAGAAGAACTTCTCTTTGAGAAGGGACCGCATTTCCACGAGCGCTATCGCGAGTTCTTTTGCTGGTGTCTGCGAGGTTCCCTTCCTGCCCTCGCGGAGCATATTCGTGAGCTCGCGCCAAGGTATGAAAAGCTTACAGTGGATGTTGACCCTACTCGAGTCTCTCCTCAGTTTGGTTTTGACACTGTGGCCCCATCAATCTGGCCCCAGTCCATTGTCAGAGGATGCTACAAGCGCTTGCTCACAAAGGAGTGCAAGACGGTTTTTATGAACAACCTTCCTTTCGAGCAGCCTGCGGGTACCCGCGAGGGTGGTTGTTCCCAGAACTGGCTCGCATACTGGGCTGCCCAGCAAACGAGGATTGAGACGGAGTCGGCGGCGCAGCCAGGTAGGGCCCCCTTGCTCAAAAGAAACTCTTTTCCGTTTCGCCCCAATTGCAGCTTGAGCGAGTCTGAGTATGGTTGCTACTCACTGTGGGACCGTGAGAACCATTTGTGCCCTGATTTCATTCTGAAGGAGCAGGTCACCGCAATCAAGAAGGGCGACACGCAAGTCGTCAGATACAGCAAGGCTTTTGCTGACGTAAGCACTTTTCTTCGCACGTGTTAAGTTTTCTCGATTTCCTTGTGCTGACACTTTTATTCTGTACTGTTGTAGTGTCATGTGCGGAGATTCGCAGCTGGTGATCGCTCCAAGTCGCTGGTCAACACCATTGTTGCCACCAGAAGACAACAGCAGCCGTTTCGGCTCTCATGGAGGATGGACGCTGAGGTTGAAACAAAGGTTCGCGCAGTCATGAATGTTTTTGCTGACTCGCTGATAGACAATCCTCCGGCTCCGTCTCCTCCCGGAGATGACCCGTCTCCTCCAGCGACTGCGGCGCCAAGAGCTAAGAGACCTAGGCAAAAGGGAATTACCATTTCTTCCCCTATAAGCGCTCCAGCTTCTCCTCCAGTGAGGTCCCTCTCTATCAAGGACAAAGGCAAAGGTCGCATGCCCAGCAAAGTGCGGAAAGAGCTCGCAGTTGAGTCTTTCGTTCCCTTCGATCAAGAGGGAGAGGAAGAGAGGCAGGAGCCCCAAGCAAGTGATGAAGAAGAAGAAGCAACAGTTGTGATGCATGAGGAAGAGTCAGGAGGTACCTCCGTCGCATTTCATTTCCCGTCATCGTAACTTCTTTGCACTTCTTTTCTTTTAACCATTCGTGTATTCGCAGATGATGATGATGAGACCGCTGGCGGCCTCGCGTCCAAGAGGCAAAAGAGGGATGTCCATTCTGACATCCCAGATGATCCCATAAGCGAGGACATTCTGGCTGAGTCCCGGAAGACAGCCGCGGAGGCTGCTGAGAGAAGAAGGCGTCGGGAAGAAGAGGAGCTTGAGCGTGTGAAGCAGCGGAGCCTCGAAGAGCGGCATGTTGACGACTTAGCGCGTCCAACTGTCGAGGAAGACGAGCTTCCCGAAGAAGTGGCTCCTCATGCGGGGGAGGAAGATGAGGTTCTCGGAGAGGATGCAGCAGCCTTGGAGCAAGTCCAAGCGGATTTCGAGGAAATCGCAGGCGGCGATAAAGGTGAGATCTTCAATCTCGCAGTAACTTACAGAGATGTTATTGTGGGTGCGTTAAAGCATGGCGTGTCAAAGGCTGACATTCGCCGTTGGTTAGTAGACAAATGCGGAGAACCTTCAGGTAATCATTTGAGTGATACGCATGTACTAGGCTTTAGCAACTTGAGGCAAAGTCATGACTGGTTTATTCGCATCCCAGGTCACGCTCCTCTTACAGACTTGCTTAGTGAGGATACACTAATAGGGCATGGTTCCACGTCCTTAGTGTATGACGAAGATACCTCAATCCCACCTTCGCGTGGAGGTGCTTATTCTTAGCTTTTAGTAAAGATAGCAGAATAACTTATAGCGCAAGTTACCTCATATCATCGCATCTAATGTCGCAGGTCATGCTGAGGAACCTGAGCTGGAGCAGAGAAGTCAGCCTTCTGCGCCCTATGTTCCAATTCTGAGCTCCCATACCGAGAAGCCCGTCGCAGCTGCTGACCACGCGGGTGTGCCTCGTGAGGACATCATCGAGCTTTCCGATGATGCTGGAGCTGACACTGTGTTGATGGATGAAGATGTCCATGCTAGTGCTGACGAGGTAAGGACAACTGCTGCTAATGCTTCCGCATCCGAGAGTGTCCTTCGACAAGCGACTACGGCTGTCTCTTCACCTCCGGCAATGACTGAGTCAGAGGCACCCATTCCTGCGTGGAGCTTTTGGGGCTCGCAGGTTGGGAATGTAGTCGCAGCTGGCGCGGCCTACATTCTTCCTCCCGACTACGAGAGATTAGAGCTCGCAGCTGATAGGAGAGCTATGGAGCGAGGACAGTCTTCAACCGCCCCTGCAGCGCGCATTCCTTCTCTTCATGAGATTCTGGAAGGAACTGGTAAGTAGAGTTTTACTGTTCGCGCGTCACATTATTTGCTTGCGAATTTTTGACATCATAACTTATTTTTGACATCTCCTCAGGTTTGAAGCAAACCGACGTAGACTGGGTGGTTCGAATGCGTCTCAGGTACCCTCGCTCGTTTGTGAGATCTCTGGAGATCGGGCCCTTTGACAGGAGGCTGTTCCTTACTGAAGCCATTTGGATACTGGAGCAGCTGTCTGCGGCTACACCTGCGACCATTTCGGTCCAGAGTGCTGAACTGCTATGGCATGTGCCAAAACCTCGTGACCAAAGTCCAAGGCAGAATGGGCTTTAAGTTTCTTAAGGACAGAGTCACACTGATCCGCGCGGCCGTAACTTTGAAACTCGGTCACCAGAATCTCGCAGTCGAGATGCAGAAGGTGGAGCAGCAGAAGCAAAAGGTTGATGAAGCTCTGAGGCTGTATCATGAGATGAATGCTAGATGCGAGCTACTGAAGCAAGAAGTGGAACAGGTGGAGAAGCTGAGCGAGCAGTTCGCGCCCCAAGACTCCTTAATCAAGAATTTGCTTTGATTTTTCGAATCTTGCAAAAATAGTTCGAAAAATAGCTGAAACATTAATGTAATATCTTGAACATTAATGTAATGTTGCTAGGGTTTCTCCCCCCTTTTTTTTAACAAGAACAATGAATTTTCCCGTTTTGCCCTTTTATGGGATTTGATTGGACATATCTGTGCATATCCAATTATGACATCAGCAATTGATTCTCTGATTGATTTTCGCGTTAATTTCTCGGCAGATAAGCACGCTTCCGTTGGGAAGTCCATCCGAATCATGACTATCCGTCATTTATTAGGATACGCAACTGAATCGTCGTAGCCTTTAGTAGGGTAATTGATTGTTACCGCTTTTCAAGGCGTAAGTGATTGAACTTACCCTCTTTTTGAATTTTGCTGACTCATCTTAGGCAACCGAAGAGTCTGTACAGGGTCTATATAAACCCTGTCTTTGCTATTTGGGTTCTTCATCCCAAACATGTGCTTTGCCGTGAGTCCTTACGACTGCTGTCTTCAACGCTTGTTTTTCGTTGATTCATGGCAACTTCAAGTTTTGAATCCTGAGTTTGCGCTTTGTGCTATAGAAATAGTTTCCAAGATCCACTTTATGAGGCCTATTGCTCTTTATAACCATCATAAAGAAGATGCAGATAATATCTCATGCGTGTTCGAAGAAATTTCTTCGTGTATTATGTGTGCAGGTCATGTTTCCGGCCGCCTCGTGGCGAGGTGCAGCGCCGAAGTGACCGTGCTATCGTCTCGTAATGAACGGCGGAATTCTTCTTCAGCATCTCCGAAGAAGAATCCGTCACTTTCACGTTTGTGAGCTCGGGGTGACGAACCGTCGCGTTCATCCCCGTCTACAAGGAGCCCTTGCCCTTTGGAGCTTCTGCTTGCCTGTGGATCGCCGGAACCGGTGGCTCCTTGGGCAAATGTTATGGGGTGCATATCTGACAACGGTCTTGTCGGATAGCGGGATCTCGAGCGTATGGCTTCATGTGGCTCTTTTAGAGCAAGATCCCCTCTGCTACAGATGTTCACCCGCAGATCTGGGCGTTGCGTAGCCGGTTTTTGAAACCGGTGGGTTCATCCTTTGCAGTCCGGGTTTCCGTACTGCGTCTCTGCTGGCTTACCAGCCACTTTTCGAATGTATTGTAAGCCATGTTGGCTGCGTAGTTAGATTCGAGCTTTTCGTTTGTAAGCTGCTATCTAGACAGATAAATTGTAAGTCATTTGACTCGTAATGATAAATAGTTTTCTGTATTATCTGCTGTCTCTTTACAACAAATACAATTTCGCATGCGTTTCGGCACATTTCGCCTTGCATAATGCTATGTAATTGTTTCGTATCTGCGATATATTGATTCGCGGGTGTTTCGCTAGATCGTCCGAGATCATATCTTCGCAGCTGTGCCATCTCGGCGGATGGGCTTGCAGTTGGCCGTTGCAAACCATTTAAGATCATGTTCACAACATTGCTATCGTAACAGATAGTCTTTAGCAGATCAATTAAGATCATTAAGTGGTGCGAACTGCTATCACAAAAGATAGGCTTTATTAGCTAACTGCTTGAGATCGTTTCTCGCATAAATTGCTATCGCAACAGATAGACTTTTAGAAGATCTAGTAAGATGATCTTGCGCATGCGTTGCCATCGTAACAGAGGCTTTGGTGATCAACTAAAATCACTTTGCATATAAGTTGCTATCGTAACAGATAGGCTTGAGAAGATCAGGTAAAATCGTTTTGTGTATAAGTCACTATCATAACAGATAGGCTTGAGATCGCACTTGTGTAGACCGCTATCTTGAGAGATAGGCTTAGATGATCAATTGAGATCGCATTTGCGTTTGGCTGCTATGGTAAGAGATAGGCTTTACAAGATCAATTAAGATCGCATTTGCGCTTGGCTGCTATCGTAAGAGATAGGCTTTACATGATCAATTAAGATCGCATTTGAATTGGCTGCTACCGTGAGAGATAGGCTTTAGATGATCAGTTAAGATCGCATTTGCGTTTGACTGCTATCGTAAGAGATAGGCTTTACATGATCAATTAAGATCGTATTTGCGCTTGGCTGCTATCGTAAGAGATAGGCTTTACATGATCAATTAAGATCGCATTTGAGTTGGCTGCTATCGTGAGAGATAGGCTTTAGATGATCAATTAAGATCGCATTTGTGTTGGCTGCTATCGTAAGAGATAGGCTTAGATGATCACTTAAGACCGCATTTGCATTGGATGCTATCGTGAGAGATAGGCTTGGATGATCACTTAAGATCGCATTTGCATTAGCTGCTATCGTTAGAGATAGGCTTAGATGATCACTTAAGATCGTATTTGCATTGGCTGCTATCGTGAGAGATAGGCTTGGATGATCACTTAAGATCGCATTTGCATTAGCTGCTATCGTTAGAGATAGGCTTAGATGATCACTTAAGATCGTATTTGCATTGGCTGCTATCGTGAGAGATAGGCTTGGATGATCACTTAAGATCGCATTTGCATTAGCTGCTATCGTTAGAGATAGGCTTAGATGATCACTTAAGATCATAGTTCGTATGAATTGCTATTGCAGCGAATAAACCATTGTTAACAGTAATAACAAATTAAATAGGGCAACATAAACAGCTAGAAATATGAACTTCTCATTTGGGAGAATTCTTTTATTATAACGCTCTCATATGGGAGAGATGGGATTACAATCCTCTTATATGGGAGAGGAGATTGCGTAAATCATAGCCACATGAGACATTAAGCACGTTATCATAAAACGCATGAAATGAGAGAAGTCAGGGGTAGTACTTCTTGATCCAGCGCATATTGATTGAACTGGGAGTTGAGGTTGTACCGTGCAACCTTCGTATGCTGCAGTAGCCACTATCGAAGACTTCTGTGACTTCGAAGGGTCCTTCCCAATTAGCTGCGAACTTTGGGTGAGTTGCTTCTCGCATGCAGTGGTCAGATGCGCGCAAGACCAGGTCTCCGACTGCGAAATCCCTTCGCTGGACTGTCTTGTTGTAGGCGCGAGCGATTCTTTCCTGGTACCGCTTGTTAGTCCTTTTGGCTTGTTCTCGCTTTTCTTCCAGCAAGATTAAGTCATGATCGCGTTGATTTTCATAGAGTGCATGGAAGGCCAGCCTTGCCGAGTTGACTCTAACCTCCGCAGGTACCACAGCTTCGGCCCCATAACACAGTAGAAATGGCGAGGCCCCTGTGGGTGTCCTTGGAGAAGTTCTGTAGACCCACAGAGCTATGCTTAGAGAGTCGGCCCACTTCTTGTGGTCGTCTGCGACCATTTTGCTCAATATTCTCAACAGCGTCTTGTTAGTCGCTTCAGCTTGTCCGTTTCCCTTTGGGTAGTTGGGGGTAGAACATATCTGCCTAATGTTGTACTCCGCTAATTTCGCAGCTACCTGGCGATTAACAAAAGGAGTACCGTTATCTGAAAGAATGGTGTTTGGGATTCCGAACCTGCATACGATGCTTTCCTGGATGAAATTGACCACAGCCAGCGCATTTGCCGTCTTTAGTGGTATTGCTTCCACCCACTTAGTGAACAGCTCGGTTGTGGTGAGAATGAAATGGTTCCCATGCGACGTCGGTCGGATGGGACCGATGAAGTCCAGAGCCCATGTGTGAAATGGCCATGGCGTCCCTAATGCATGTAAGTCCACGACGGGAGCGTGCAGTAGGTTCCCTTTGAATTGGCATTCTTGGCAGCGGCGCACTTTGGTGCGGCAATCGACTTCCATGGTGGGCCAGAAGTATCCGATTGAGAGGAGCTGTCTGCATAATTTCGCACCTCCTTGATGCTCCACCTGATGAGAAAGGTCCATGACTTCTTGTGCTTCTCTGCCGTCTAGACATCGCAGCAAGTTGCCCTCGTGACCTCTTCGCCAAAGCAGGTTTTCCTGTACCACGTATCGAGACGCTTTCCTTTTCAATTTTTCGGCCTCTTTTCTCGATTCGGGCATGGTGCCGTGGGTGAGGAAATCAAACAGTGGCTTCCTCCAGTCCGTGTCGTCATCGGTTAGGGCGACGAGTAGAGAGTCTTTGATTAGCGCGCAACTTTCGCACTTCCCTTGTATCAGGGCTGCGGCTGTTGACATGCCTGGCCAATGAATGCCATATCTCTGAGCCTTTCTGTAGATTGACACCTCGCTTTCTCCGCAAGCGTGTTGGTGAATCTTTTCTAACAGCTGTTGTCCCTCTTGCTCGGAGACACACCGCATGAGTATTCCTCCAGGACCCTTGTAGTAAAGGGTGTTGTCGTGGATGCAGTATCCTTTTGTGAGTGCCCAGCTTTCGCTGCTGGTGCCTTTCGTAATGGCTTGCAGGATTGCTTTCCGCCAGTCTGCATCATCCATGTGTTCGTCGTCGCACGCATCTTCTGTTAATGCTGACGATGTTCGCACCTCGATGGAAATCCTTGCAGGGCATTTGTCTATGCTGACCTTAGATCCCAGAGTTGCTAAGGCGTCTGCGTGCCTGTTGTCTGCTCGAGGCTTGTGTTCGTACTTCACATCGCAGAATTGTTGCATCAGTTTCTGTACCAGGGTACGATAAGACAGGAGATTGATCTCCTTCAAACCATATTCGCCCGAGGCTTGCTTAACAATCAGCTTAGAATCTCCCATGACTGTTAAGTTGCTCACTTCCAAGGCTTTTGCCGCACGGAGCCCCACGATGAGAGCCTCGTATTCCGCTTCGTTGTTTGTGACTGCGAAGTTGAGCTTTGCGGACATCTGTACGACTTCCCCATCTGGTTTTGTCAAGACTATACCAATGCCTCCACCCTTCCTGGTTGACGAACCGTCGAAGTGGAGGGTCCAATAGGGCACGTCGACTGCGTAGATTTCAGGGCCTTCGAGCTCTTCTTCGATCACAGGTTCGTGGCTGTTGTCGGGAAACTGTGCCAACAGATCCGCTACCGCCTGCGACTTGATCGCTCTTGGTTTTACGCATGTGATATCGTATTGAGAGATGGTCATGTACCATTTCGCCAGTCTCCCACCCGGAGTAGTGTGAGTTAGCAAATATCTTATGGGGTCGCTCTTGGTGACCACCACTACTTTATGTGACGCAAAATAGTGTCTCAACTTTTCTATCACAAAGAATAAAGCAAGGCAATGACGTTCGATGTCTGTGTACCTTGATTCAGCAGGCTGCACAATGCGAGAGATATAGTAGATGGGCCTCTCTTGGCCTTCATACTCCTGGGCCAAGAGTGCTCCTATAGATCTCCTTGTTGATGTGAGATATAGCAGAAGCGGTGATCCCAGCTGGGGCGCGATCATTATCTTTGAGGACGTGAGCAGCTCTTTCAGCTTTTCGAATGCAGCTTCGTGGTCCGGAGCCCAGTTGTACGCGGCGTCCTTCTTGAGAAGAGTGCTGAAACAGCATGTGATTTCTGCAATTGCTGGGATGAATCTCCGCAGGTACGACAGTTTTCCCAAGAATGTTTTCAAGGTACTTTGGTTATGGGGTGGCGTCATGCTGGTGATGGCTGACACTTTCGCAGGGTCAGGCTCGATCCCTTGGCGATGAACCACGCATCCCAAGAACTTCCCGAGGTCACGCTGAACGCGCATTCCATGGGGTTCATTTTCAGTTGAAAGCTCCTGCATCTGTTGAACACCCTTCGCAGGTCTGCAAGGTGATCCACTTCGTGCTTGGATTTAACCACCAGGTCGTCCACGTAGAATTCCACCTCTTTGTGCATCATGTCGTGGAACAGAGCCATCATGGCCCGCTGATAGGTTGCGCCCGCGTTCTTAAGACCGAACGGCATTACCGTGTAGTTGAATACCCCCACAGGAGTGATGAATGCAGTTTTCCGCGCATCTTCGGGATCCATCTTGATTTGATTGTATCCGCTGAAACCGTCCATGAAACTGAACATGCGATGGCCTGCTGTTGAATCGATAAGCAAATCGATGTTGGGCAGTGGGAAATCGTCCTTAGGGCAGAAGCGATTGAGATCTCGGAAGTCCACGCAGATGCGAAGCTGTCCGTTCTTCTTCACCACCGGCACGATGTTGGCCAGCCATGTGGGATGATGATTTGGCTCTATGAACTTGGCATCTAGGAGTTTGACAATCTCCTGCTTGATCTTCACGTTGAGTTCTGGCCTGAAGCTTCTGGTGCTTTGCTTGACCGGTTTAGACCCTGGGATGATGTCTAAACGGTGCATGGTGATGTTTGTATCCAGACCTGGCATCTCATCATATTCCCATGCGAACACGTCCTTGTACTCAGTTAGGAGCTGCAGCAGTCCTTGTTCCTCTTCGCTTGTGAGGTCCGCGCTCAGGAAGACCGGCCTTTTCTTTTCCTCGTTCGGGCTGAGGAATACTTCCTTTAGCTCTTGCTTTTGCGGTCTTGGCCTGTCTTCCATGCATTCAGGCGCTTCTTTGAGTTTCTCGTCTGGAGTGCCTTGTGTTGGCTCTTCCGTTAGCGCGACTTGCTCGATTTGATTGATTTGCTCAGGGACATCCCCATGCCCGTGTGAGGACATCCCCGCGCACCTTCACATGCGATAGCATTTCTTCCCATTGGCGTAGAAGCTCTCTATCTCCTTGCCCTCGGGGTCATGCTTCGCGATCCTCTTCAAGGTGTACACATTCTTTCTATGATATGCGATACGTGGCGCCTCTTCGCGTGCAGGCGGCTTTTCCTTGGCCTCTTCCCTTGTCACCATCACGCCCGCAGGTGACTGGTCCTTGATGTCCTCCCAGAGAGGTAAAGGAGTAGGGTTAAAAGGCCCGGGTGTTTGCTCGTCCGCCATCTCAGTGAACCACACCGCCTCGCTGAGATGTGCTTCGTCCAAGTTGAACGGGTTAGTCGAAGCCGGTATCTCGACAATTCTGTCGTTCCAGATAGCTTTCATAACCTGGTGAGCCGTCGAAGGGACTGCGTCGAAGCGATGAATCCATGCTCGACCTATGATCATGTGGTATGTGGTGTTCGCGTCTATGACATAGAACTTCGCCGAGCACTTGATCTTGCCAATCTGGACGCCCAGGCGGATCCATCCGATCGTCATTCTAGAGTCGCTCCCGAATCCCACCAGTGGAGATGGACGTTTGACTACCTTGTGCTCGGGGATCCCTGCTAGCTTCAGCGTGTGGAGTGGAACAACGTTGACCGCTGCTCCACCATCGACGGATGCTCGCTTGAATTCGACGCCATTGATGATGGCGGTGACGTACAGAGGCCTCTGATGACTCGCATCCGTCTTCTTGTCGCTGGCAGAAAAGGTCATGCTCTTTTCTGTGGAACGAGACGCCCTGATGACTTTCCCGTTGGAGACCACGAGGTCCTCCTCGTAGTCCTCCGCTATCCTTAAGATTGCTTTTGTCATATCAGTCCGGCACCTCTCGGAGAAATTCATCTCGTCGAAGAATTTGTTGAAGCCGTGCGACCCTTTCATGCGGTCGGCCCGTTCATCCTCCGTGTCCATGCTATAATCTTCGTCTTGATGGACCTCAGCAATGATGGTTAGACCATCCTCTGCGACTTCCTCCAGGTCTACGATCGAGATCATGGCGACCTCTTTGCCTTTCGAGCCTGACTCTGTATGGGCAGGAAGTGGGTTGTTGCGCACGTCCTTCATGTTGTCGCTGACGATTAGTTCGCCGTTCTTCATCTTATGATCAAACGCGAACCTGAGTTTCTTGCACTCGGCGGTGGGATGCATGATCTTGCCGTGGTATTCGCACCACTTAGGGTCCCTCACCATCTCCTTGGAGGGTGTTTTCTCGAGTGGTGGCAGGACGCCGTCCTTGCGCCACTGTTTGCAGAGGTCACTCGCTTCCTCTACCGAGCATGGCAGAGGCGGTACATCGAAGTTCACAACCTTCGCTTGTTTCTGGGGCGAAACTGTGTTGACCTCAGCTTCGCGTCCCCGCTTGTAGCTGAACCTTCCGATCTTGTAAGTGGTGCCGCTCGCAGGTCGCTCTGGAGCGTTCTTCTTTTTCTGTCTCTCGACTATGGGCTCGATGTTCTTCGTGCATTCGATTAGTTTTGAAAACGTAGGTGTTTGCAAATTGATGAGCATACCTTTGTATTCATCTCGCATGCACTGTAGGCATATCTCCACGAGCCGGCTTTCGGGCATTGGATCTTTGCACTCCAAGGATTTCGCCCGGAATTTCTTGATGAAGGTGATCCCATTCTCCTCGCGCTTCTGGTACATCCGCGAGAGATGGATCATCGTCACCTTTTCCTCCATTTGAAAGAACTTGGTATAGAACTTTTGGACCATGTCGTCCCAAGTCTTCACGGATCCGGCCTCCAATGTCCGGTACCATTTGTATGCTACGTTCCCAAGAGATTTTGGGAACTCCCGCATCAGTAGTTTGGGATCAGCTCCGAACGGACCCATGACATCGATGAAACGCATGACATGCTCATGAGCGTTTCCATTGACGTCTTCGAACTTATCCCATTTGGGAGCCTTGTACCCCGCCGGGTTAGGCATGAGATAGATCTCTCGTGGAATAGGTGGATCATTGTCTAACTTCGGGATAATGGTATCCGCGAATGACTGATGAGCCAGGATGGTGTCCACGCGCTTTTGCAAAGACGTCATGCATTCTGGAATGCATCCCTCGGTAGTCGCCGGAGGGGTTGCCGTAGGCGGTGGCGACACATATGCCGCCGGAGGATTGGGAGCATACTGAGTACCCGCGTTTCCCCAGATCATCGTTGGGGGAGGCAAAGGGTACTGCAGAGTTGGGTTGGACGCCAAAGCCGAGGGCTGAGGAGCGTGAGCAGCAGGAGGCAGCATCTGTGCCGTTGATCCTTGAACCGAAGGCAGTTGCGCAGCCGATGGTGGAGTCTGCAGATGAGGGTTGGGAGGTGTGGCTGGCACTCCCAATCCTGGAGCAGTAGGGGTTCCTCCTCCTTGAGGGATAGCGGCAGCTGGTGGAGGATTCGGCGCGAGGGTGCCTAAAACAGCCAAGATTTGTTCTAGTTGCGCAGATTGGGATTTGAGAGCTTTCGCCTGACTCTGGACGGTGGCGTCCAAAGACTCTAACGTCGGTGCTTCGCCGGGAGTCGTCGAAGTACGGCGGGTCTCGTCTCCCGAGGGAGTTTCGGTGGAAGGCGATCGGTTGCTGACATCATCCTCCTGAGACATGGTTGCTTTTGCTGGTAAGTTCACGTCGGGTTCACCAAAATGTGCACAAGAGATTCCGGCGGGGAGACCTCCGTGTACACCGTATGTAGTGGATCAAGGATCGCACAGGAAGAATAGGGATGTGTGTAGGGAGAGAGTAAGTCAGTAGCAATGTCTGAGAGAGAGACAGAGGTTTGGCAGAGCTTCCGCGTATGGCAGTGTGTTCTCCCCTTTGTATGGAAAGGTTGACGATCTATATATACTGGAGAACGTGACCGTTGTAGTGTGGTTAATGCGCCCATTAATGGCGGCTTAATTAGCTTAACCATAACGGCACGTTCGTCCGAGTATATAGGAACCGTTAGAGCACGTGGTGCGCGAATACCGGAACCGTTACGAGGTTGACCGGGTTTGACCGGATTGACCGGGTTTATGGAGCTCGTGCCATAAATCTCTCAAAACAGTTACTAAAGGTCGCGTGCGGGCTTGGCTCGCACGCGACAGGGCTTACTCTAGCCTCCAAACCACTAAGTCCCTACAAGTCCCGTGCAGTGGTATGCGAGGGCTCTGTCTCGCAGCCCCCACATGGATCAGCTCGGCTGGTGATCCTGTGTGTGTGGAGCACAATATGGTGTGCTGGATGGCCGCCACGTGGCCAAGATCTGTCATGTCAGAAAGCAGTATCTACAATAGGAAACTAATATTGTGACGACCCGTCACACTTTTAATACAAAAATATCGATTATTCGATAAAAATCACGGTTTATGTCAACCGGTCTGACACTTTCAGACGTCCAAACTCAACCAGCAGGACACACAGTCCTCCAGAACAACATTTTCAATAATATTTTAGGAAATCTGGTACGTGACTAGTTTTGTCAAAAATTACATTTTTAATAAATAATCTCGCCAAAATAATTATTACAACAATCAACTAATAACAGCTAAAAACAACGGTTTTAACTAAAACAGAGGGGTGAGCCAAAATAGCCCAGCAGGTACCGCCTAACCACTGGCGTAGAAATCTAAAATCTACTTAACACAACAGCCAGTTATTACACATCAGCATGCGGCACCAAATACACAAACAGCGTGATTTATTTATCTATCACCAAGTTATAATCAGATAGCTATAAAGCTGTAAAGATCACACCAACAGTATACACAGAAATAGACTGTAACTGCGGAAACTTAGAAATTAGAGTTCCCCTACCTGAACAATTGTCGATCAAAGTCTCAAATCCGAACATCCATAAAAGACTTGGTTTGAGTTAGATAGATTCGAAAAATATTATCAAAGCCCACTGTATTGCCAACCCAAACTCTCACGGTAAGGAAGAAAATATTCTCAAAATCACTCTGCATATCACTCCAAGGAAGAATAGAACCACACGCCTTTTTTTTGTAGTCATTTGTTGTTCCATACGTCACATGCATGGAGATACATATAATAAAAGTAAAACAAATGAGTAGCAGATAGCTAATAAAGTGATTAGTCACCAATTTGTTACATGCCCATAGCTTGTTGGGTAATAAGAGGATGGACACAACCATATACTTCCACGTGTACACCATGAACCAACACAAATAAATAAAATAATTGTTCATCAAGTTATCATGCAAATATGTATTAAAATCATACTCATTCCAAATTCAAAGTTATCCTCAACAACTTAGCAAATTTAGTAGTCAAGACACTACATATGTAAAAGTGACATATGAGATTGTCAATGGCAGTTAATACCACTAATGTCGACTATAATTGTATAAAAAAATATAACATAGAGCATCACTAATGAAACCTGCAGCGACAAAAATGTCTCACAAAATCACATATGATCACACAAAAACATTAAATATGACTGAAAATTAGCATATACTACACTAATATTTAACTATTTTTTTTAGACTCGGGGTCTTACAATCTACCAAACTTAACTTTCACTTTTTTTAAAATGTCACGTACCTCCAAGTGTCATCACCTCCACCACCCAAGCAGTACTAGACTGTGTACTCCTAGCTCGACAGTGCGGTGGCTCACAAGTGTGGTGACTCACAGGTGTGTACCACTTGTACAACACCCGCCACAGACACCCGCCAAAACACCCGCCCAGTCCCAGATACACTATCCGTACCTCTGGTTGGGTAAGACTCTGATACCACTTTGTAATACTTTATATGGTCAAGACCAGATTAATTTGTTCCAAAGAAATCTTACAAGCATGGACCTAAAATTCTGTATTGATACTTGGCAAATCTTCCAAATTCATAATTTTACCAATACACCCATGTAAATATTTCGTGGTGCGAGAGCATGCATTTATTGGAAGAGAGAAACGTAGATACAATAAGTAAATATTATCATCTACACACACTTGGATCGGGTTCTTACAAATATCTTCTAGACATGTGATTATAAGTGATTATTACCACTAATTATAATTTATGTAAAAGATCATAATAGATATTCTAATCACACAAAGACTCTCAATTCAAATCGAATTGGATAAAATATTAGGTCAATTACTTATTACCCACCTCCGGTATGGAATAATAATCTATTTGCCACATCCAGCTTGGAAACTATCTAATTAACACCTATAGTTTGATTACGATTGCAATTAACAACTGGAGTAATTTTCCATCCAAAAAAGTGACTTAACGGCTGTTTTGATGGATTTTGTGTCCTTTTATTTAGGGGTATATTAGTCAAATGAATTTTAAATAAAAAAACCCAATTAAAATTACATTTTAATTGAAAAACCAATTATTATCGCCGGATTTTGAGTACGCCCCTGTTTCTTGATTTTGAGTACGCTGCATTTTCGCCAGCGATGGAAAAAGTCTGCCGGAGAACCGGTTTCACTTTCGTTCGTCCCCGGAGAATGACCAGTAAAGCAGGTTCTTGAAGAAAGGCGAGAAAGCTGTCGCTGGAGACTCGCCGGCGCACGCTGGCGCGATGTGCTTTTGCTCTCAAAGTAGTCGCCTTCTTCTTCTTCAAGTATATATAACACTTTTTTTTGAAAGACTTCTATTATAACACTCTAAAGTCAAACAGAAGGAGTAATAGCATTAAATAATGTAGGTGGAAAATTACCCTATTTGTTAGTCGAGAACATAACTAAACTTTAGGTGTTAATTAGATAGTTTCTAAACTGGTGGTGGTACATGGATCATTACCATATACTAGAGGTGGATAATAAGTAATTGACTCTAAAATCTAGGAGACAGAGATCTAAAGAGATTTGACTTAAACACGCAAGCAATCAAAGAAGTCAAGAGGAGGTTTGACATAGTCTGCACTGCCCACAAGTCAATGCCATTGACCGCAACGTGGATCGGGTTTGGGCACTATTTAGTCTACGTTTGCTTTGTCGTTTTGGTCTTTTCGTATCTCACCTGATTAGACGAATGCTCAAGAATATTCCTAGACATATAGATGAGTCTTGGCGCTATGAAAATTACCTTTATACCATTGGAATGAGATTTTGAAGAACTGAATCCAGGTCGCTTGAATTACCTGCAAGAATAGAATTAACAACGCGTAGATATATAAATAAAGGTGTGTACAAGGAAATCCTTGAGAGATATCCAAGTGAACACCTCGAGTAGAGAATAAGAACACGGAGAGTTGTAAGGTGTGTGTAGGGAGAGAGTAAGCACTAGTAACTGTTTGTGAGAGAGAGACAGTAAGCATGGTACTGGACCAATATGTCTTGTGTCGCAATAGAGAGCTAACGATCTTATATATAGTGGGGAAATGACCGTTGAGGGGTTAATGCACCATAAATGGCGGCTTAAAGATAGACCCCCAACGGCACATACGACCGTGTATATAGGAACCGTTACGTATCTGCCCGCAAGTATCGGAGACCGTTATGAGGTCAGCCACATTGATGGGACACGTAAGCCTAGGATCTCTCAGTCAGTTACCAGAGGTCGCGCACAAGCTTGGTTGTAGCATGCGCGCGGCGGACCTTACCCTAGCCTCCAAACCACTAAGTCCCTACAAGTCCCGTATTATGGTGCGCGGGGGCCCTGTCTCGTAGCCCCCACGTGGATCAGCACGGGTGGTGATCCGGTGTGGATGGAGCACAGTTAGGTGTTCTGGATGGCTGCCACGTGGCGATGATCCGCCTTTCTGGAAAGCAGTATCTACAATAGCCCCCTGTTGCGCAATTTTCACTCGCTCTTCTGTTGTGCAGTCGCGCAAAATCAACCGTGCGTGAAGCTCACAACGTCTTTTTGAATTTTGAATTCGAATCCCCATAGCCCCCTGTCATAGCCATGATTGCCTAGGGTTTGCGAAGCGTCGTTTAGCCTTTGATGAAGCGTGGCTTCTGTCGAGTTAATCAATCGCCATCCGGATTCGCCTATTTTCGAGGCAGGGATAGATCAAACGTCAAATCTTCCCAGCAATCGAAAGCGTTGATTGGCTCATAGCCGTGACTTTTCAAGGGTTTATTTAAACTCTACTATTCCTTTGATTGCAACTTTTCCATTGTTGCACTTTTGAGTTCGTAGGCATCGGAGTGAGCTCCCACAGCAGGAAAAAGAGTCCTTTGGCCAAGTTTGCGATTAAATCCTTGAAAATTTTTCCATAGTAATTCGAGTACTCTGGCGTGAACAAGGTTTTTTGAACTTCCACTTTTTGAAACTTGCAGTCAATTTCTTACACTTCTTTCTCCCCCCCCCCCCCTTTTCCTTCTGCATGCTCCTCCAACTCATGAGATATGGTCTTCTTCTTCTTTACAGTAATGGCTCCCAAAAAGACTACTGAAGTCTCAGAACTACCCGACGAATTATGGCTAAAAGCCCCCTACTTTGGGGGTGATGACTTCTACTTGGCCTCCATACGGGGACACGCCCTTGAGGCCTCCTCTTCAGGCACGACCTTGGGGTTGAAACCTGAACCAGACAAAGAGGAGTGGGATCTAGCAGAAGTTCATGATGTTCACAGATGCGGCATCGAGGCTGGCCTTTATCCTTACAACGATGTTCTCTTCCAAACTTTCTTGGAGAAGCTAGACTGGATGGACGAGTGAACTAACTATATTCTTGATAATCACGAGGCCGTGCTGATGGATGCTGGAATTTATCATGACGTTCGCGCGACCAGGGGTTTCAATCTGAAGGCTGACCAGGACATGCTAAAGGTCCTATTTTCTCGATACTCACCGAATACTCACACCTTCCACTTCTCATCTCGTGAGGCCACAGCTACTCTGGAAGATGTGGAGAACCTCCTGATGCTTCCAAGCATGGGAGCCTTCGATCCTTTAGAAGCACTTAGCTTCGATGAAGAAATTTCTCTTTTCCGTCAGATGCTAGAATGCATTGCGGCCTTGAGGAAGGCTGCTTCAAAATGGGCTCTCGAGGCGATAAAACCTTCTGATACCTTCATGACAGTTTCTGCTGGCGGGAAGAACATATGGTCTAAATGGATCATGTTCTTCTTCAAGGACTTCGCCAAACCTCATACTATCCAGCAAATTCAGGTGGAGACTCCGGGCGAGGTTACTTCCACTGCAGGACAAGGGTGTGAGTATTCCTTGTGTGGTTTTCTCTGCGTCTGGTTGTCGCGCTTCCTTATAGATGGGGGTCCGCGAGATGGAGTTTTTGTCCAGGTACTCCCACTTGTGGTGAAGCTTGCTCTTGGTAAGAGGGTTGCCATTGGACCCCTTGTCTTGGGTTCCCTATTTTATCGTCTCGATCTGGCAGTGGCAAATGTTGAGCAATCACAAGGCAGGGTTGATGTCATGTGTTTTGCCAACATTGGATTTTTGACTATGTGGGTTTTTGAGCGATGGCCTTCATACGCCCCCATACCCACTACTGTTGAATAATGGAATGCTCCAAGATGGGAGGAGGCCTTCTTGTGCCCCCGATCCTGGCGTTGGTTTAACAACAAAAATGCTCGCCGCAATTTTTCTTTGGTCTGTAATGATGATGACTCCTTCGTGGCCCGTACTTATGTTAAAGAGTTTGACAATATCATGTTTCAAGGGGACACGTATCCCGAGATTGATACTCCTCTCCGCGTCTGGCACATTACTAGCGGACCTCGTCACTATGGCCAGTACGTGTGTGAGACTTCGAGTTAAAGAAAAATATAAAAGAAACTAATTTCTTATTAATGAATTGGTTTAGTGATTGCTATAGGTGGCTCTGAATGTTAGTTCTAATTGACGTGAATAGATTTAAGCAAATTTTTTTCATTTGGTGAAAGAAAGCAATGGGACTAAAGATTACGTGCCTGATGTATAATTTTTATGTGGCTTAGTTGGTATTTGGTGTGGGGAAAAGCATCACATGTTTAGCCATTAATTATGTGTGTGATATTGTGTTTTTAGTTGAAGCTATCATTTAACACAATATATGATTTCTATTTCGTATATATGTTAGATATGTTTATACTTGTGATATATATGAATCTCCTAAAGGAGATTAATTGTATCTGTCCATGTGCTCTTGCCATGTGTCGTCCATAGTGATGGCTTAGTCTTCAACAAGACAAAACAAATGTGCTTAGTCATTGAACTTATGAGGGAAAAGGGAGAGCTACTGATACCTTGCTCTTTGGGGGGGGGGGGGGAGAAAAAGGGGAGAGATAGATTGGTGGGGAGAAACAGTAGTGAATGATATGAAGCAAAAACGTTGGTAATTCTTGATGGAGATTTGGTTAGTTTGAAAGTAGAAATGGAGTGTGTGAGAGAGGGAGACTCCATAGAAGAAGAGAGAGTGAGATCCATTTGATTTTCTGTTGTGAACTTATAGAGAGAAAAAAAAAGATACATACTTTGATAAATGGAAAAAACGTCTGGTTTGAAGTCGTTCCTTGAGAAGAAATCGCATAGTAAGTTGTTATCTCTTTCCCAATTTTCTCATACCTTGTTTAAAGTTTTATGATACTGCCATAATGGGAGATTAGGAAATTGGATCTCTTTTCAAGTACATGTATGGTTGCCCACCTATATATATTTTCCAACATGTTTAAATTTAAGACAATGTTAAATGATGATGGTGGCTCTTTTGGATGGTGTTTAAGAAGCAAAGTATGTTTTGTTGTTTGAGAGACTTTATAATTGTGAAGTTACAGATTAATTTGATTTGGCTTCCATACAAAAATAAATTTGTTGTTTGAAGGAATGGCCAAGAGGAAGTTTATTTCTTGTTAAGAAAAACTATAGCAAAGCCACGAAAATTCTTAAGATATTAGTTTTATTTTGGAGAGACATTTCAAAGAAACAGTATGTTTCATAAGAAATAAAATTATTGTAAATTTCTTTTAGTATGGTCCATTTACACAACTTATATGGGTTGAAGGAAAAGATTCAATTTAGGTTGGCTATTGACATCGAAAGTTCGCAGTTTTATTTTATTTGTCTGGCTTCTCATTGAGAGGTAGAGAATATTCAATCGCCACGTCTACTGCAGTTACGGTGAAATTGTGTTATTAGTTTCAGTTGCTATTCTATAGCTTTCTGCTGACTGTACGATGATGAATCGTATGGTTCATGTGATTCTATTTGGATAATTGTGTATATAGGGAGTTCAATGTAGTTGAATTGGACCTCAGTGGGCGAAGTGTTTCCGACTTAGGGGTTGATAGTGGACTGATGTGACCACGTAGCATGTCTGTAATTAACGGACTGGTTGATAACACATTTTTTTTTGTTAAAGAACGGTCGACTTCTATTTCGGGTGGACTAGTGTGTCCCTTCGTCTTAAAGCCATGAAATGTGGTGCTATTTGCGAAAAATATATTCGCTTTAGCAAGGGTTAATTTTATGCTGTATTGGCAATGTCATTTCCGCCTAGTACTGGCGATATTTTAGTGTTTGGTGGTTTGGTTGTATTTACCTATTACATACTATTGTATCCATGGTATGTAGCTGCAAAGTAACTAGCGGTTGCATTTCTCCGTCTAACGGTGTTTTAGTTTTAGCACTTCAGTGGAGTTAGCTCTTGATCGCGATATTATACAAATATTGTCATTTTTGACAAGTTGGCGTATTTTTATTAAATTTAGTCGCGTACCAGTTTTCATAAAAATTGATTAAAAATGTTGTCTGGTGGACTGTGTGTCGTGGTGGTTGAGTTTTGGACGTCTGAAAGTGTCAGACGGGTTGACTGTAAACAGTGATTTTTATCGTAAATTAATTATTTATTATTAAAATTGTGACCGGGTCGTCACAGTGGTACCAGAGCCGAACCCAACCGGAAGTACGTATAGTGTATCTGGGACTGGGCGGGTGTTTTGGCGGGTGTCTGTGGCGGGTGTTGTACAAGTGGCACACACTTGTGAGTCACCACACTTGTGAGCCACCGTCGAGCTCGCAATGCTAAAGTGACCCTTGCCCCTTGGTACACAATCGAGCTCGCAATGCTAAAGTGATTTCTGAGTCTGCTGGTAACGTGTCTGGTGCAGGTTCTCAGGGCAAATCTTGATGGAGGAGGCCCCAACGATTGAGGGTTATCCGGACGCTGGGCTCGTTAGTGAGAAAGAAGGGACACTTCCAGTGCAAGAAGATCTTACCGCTTCGGCAGGAGAAGCGATACATATTCCTCCGGACGAAGCTAGTATCGAGCAAGAGGCAAGTCCTGAGCCTGAAATGTTATCCGAGAGGAATACCAAAGAAGTCGCGTGCGACGTTGTGTCTGCTAAGCGCGCCGTTCCTGCTGAGCTCTATCCTCCCGTTACTCAAAGTGTTGAGGAGATCGAGCATGCCAATCTGAGTTCATCCCCTGTACCAAATATGGCAAGAAGCGAAGAGCAGCGGGAGGATTTGATCTGGACTTTCTCTTCTCTGAGAATCCCTTTGAAGTGTGGGGCTCACAGGCTGCAAGACCCATTGTACCTGTGAGGAATTTGATAACTCCTGAGCCATACTTTGCGCGCGAGGTCAGAGCGGATCAAAAGTTAGCCGAGGAAATTCGAGCCGGCTTGCGGGTGGCCGTATCTGTTGCTCCTCTTCGCCAAATTGTCGAAGGGACTGGTAAGCTCACTCTTCTCCTTTCTCCTAATGCTCCAACTCCTAGACTCACATCTCTCTCATTGTTTTGACCCGCCTCTATGCGCAGATATTGACCAAGCCTGTTTGGAATGGCTAATGAAGGTACGACTGGCTTTTCCTGCTGTGTTTGCTCGAGTGCTGGAGCTGGCACCGAAAGACAGAGGGAATCTTTTGAGAGAGATGGCTGCTCTCTTGGAGAGATTGTATAAAACCACCCCTGAAAGCACCACAGCTGCTAGTGCCCAAGATCTTCTTACGCTCGCACAGAGGCTTCAAGAGACTGCGGCGGGTCGACTGGATTTGGACTTCCTCGTGCAGAGAATAACCAAGGCTCGCAATTCTGCCAGTCTTTGAGCTGAATATGCTTCTTTCAGGGAGGAGACGATAGCCCTTAACGCACGCAGAGAAGCTTATGAGCAGATGGCCCGGAAGTATGAAGCTGCCTTGAAGCGTCGTGAAGAGATGAAAGCTCGCATTGCAGAGCTTGCAGCAAAATTGCTCAAGTTATTCGCGAAAGACTCCCTCTTGAAGGACTTCTTTAAGGAATGAAGCAGCAGTCCTATTGATCCGTCATTATAGATTTTCCTATAAATTTGATGTTCTTTCTTTGTAGCCTTGATGCCTGGATGTTTTGAATCTGTGACAATTGTCTGTGGCGCGCGTGTGTTCCCGTGCGGTTTTATTGAACACTCCCTTTTGCATGCTATGTCTTTGTTTACATAACTACTAGGTTTCTTGTGCCTTGTCTTCTGCAGGTAAATAGGGTCCTTGCCATTACCCTGGTCAAAGTTTAGCCAAATATAATAAACTTTGCGTAATCACCGTAATCCCTCGTATGACTGCTATCCTGTGAGATAGGCTTACACATTATTTTGCACGTGCTGCTATCTTATGAGATACGCTTATACTTTATTTGATATTTCACCGTTATCGCGGGAAAATAAGCTGGCGCGTGTACGTCACCGTCTGTCGTACTTGGAAAAGTCTGAATATTCAATGTCTTGATGATGGTTCAAATTCCTAAAAGCCATCATGACTGTATGAATCGTCGTGCCAGCGTGGCGTCCTGATAAGGCGTGACTGTCCCATAGTAGACTATCCCTCCATTATTACCTAGGGCTACTATACCGCCGTATACTTTAGTAATGCCATTGATTCTCATCCGGTCTTCGAGGCGTTACTGGCAACTGAAGAGTCCTCCTTGGGCCTTATATAAATCCCCTCTTCCTTGATATATTGTTCTTCATTACTACTACCCTTCTGGGCTTTTGCCATCGAAAAGATGTCTTCTCCCCACGTTCTCCGCTGCGTTCCTCTGTCCTTCCATCCACCTGAGTTCCAATTCCATAGACCCATAGAGCTATATCTATAGGAATGTCTCCCAAGGGTTCGTCAGCCAGGACCTCTGATTCGTCCAGCCCTTATGAGAATCAGCAGTGTAGGCTTCTCTGCCAGAAAGAAGGCGTCTCTTCCTTTATCATGTTCGCAGGTACCACCTCTGGTGGCTTTCCGAAAAATACTGCGCCCTTACTGACTCATGAATTGAAGTGTAATGATTGGAGTGTTGCCCCGGTGGCTCTCCGTTGGACAACTATTTTCCACCAAATCTCGGATGTGAGGTCGGCAAACGGGATTTATTCCCAAAGCTATTTTCCTCGTCTACTCCTTGAAGTTCATCTGGCATCTCGCCATGGTAGCGGCGAGGGTTCTGTTCTGGTCGAGGACGTCGACGATGACGACGAGCCTTCCATAGTCACGCCCCTAATTTAGGGTTTTTAGCTTAGGAATATGTTTCTTTGCAATCTGTTTGAGAATTTGCTTTCTGCTGCTATCTAGACAGATAAATTGTACTCTGCCTTTTGGCTGTTTCGTCTAATAAAATAGACTTGTATTTATGCTTCTATAAACATGCCCATATTTCTACTATGTTTGTTTTTGCTTTAAGCCATAGTTTTGGCTACTTGTGTACTATTCATTCGAATAGGGTTCCAACTCTGCCGTTCCGAGAGACATATTCTGTATCATATGGGATAAACTGTTGTTGTTATCATATGAGATAGACCTTGGACTTTTGTTGCTATCCCAGTAGATGGGTTCTGACTGCATCTGGCTGCTATCTTATGAGATAGGCTTTAGTTTGGCTGCTATCATGTGAGATAGGCTTCAACTATCTTATCAGACAGGCTTTATTCGCGTTTGGCTGATACCATATGAGATAGGCTTGTGCTATCTTAGAAGATAGGCTTTATTCGCGTTTGGCTGCTATCTTATGAGATAGGCTTGTGCTATCTTAGCATATAGGCTTTGATCACGCTTGGATGCTATCATATGAGATAGGCTTGTGCTACCTTAGAAGATAGGCTTTATTCGCGTTTGGTTGCTATCTTATGAGATAGGCTTGTGCTATCTTAGCAGATAGGCTTTGATCACGCTTGACTGCTATCATATGATATAGGCTTGTGCTACATTTAGGAGAGAGGCTTTAATCGCGTTTAGCTGCTATCATATGAGATAGGCCTTAAACTGGTTGCAACAGATGAAATAAGAACATTTGATAAACAATGACCGTATTCAACACTTGATAACAAGAGCGCACCTTAAAAGTACTTCTAGATGCGATAACATTTCTTTCCGTTGGAGTAGAAACTTCCCACTTGTCTGCCATCTTCATCATGTTTGATAACCCTCTTTAAGGTGTAGATGTTTTTAGCTACTCCGGAGGCCTCCGTCCTCATGCGCTGTCTTTCTCTCATTTCCTCCCGTGTTACCATTACTCCCGCTGGTGACTGATCTTGGATGTCCTCCCATCTGGGCATGGGGCCGGAAATGGCCCGTCTTCCAACTCTGTGAACCATACCGCCTCAGTCAAGTGTGCCTCCTCCAGATTGAAACGATTCACAGAAGCAGGTATCGTGACCACCCTTTCTTTCCAGATAGCCTTCATCATCTGGTGAGCTATCGAGGGCACAACGTCAAAGCGGTGAATCCACACCCGCCCAATGATCATGTGATAAGTCGTGTTGGCGTCGATAACATGGAACTTGGCAGAACAACTAATTTTCCCAATTTGGATCCCCAAGCGAATCCACCCCAGGGTCATCCTACCGAAGTCTGTGAGTGGCGACAGCTTTTTCACTATCTTGTGCTTGGGGATCCCCGCCGTCTCCAGGGTGCTAAGGGTAATAACGTTCACCGCGGCTCCGCCGTCGACAAATTCCCTTTTAAAATCCATGCAGTTGTGGCGGCCGTCACATACAGTGGCCTCTGATGGTTTGCACTAGTCCTCTTGTCAGACTCACCGAATGTCATGATGGGTCCCTCCGGCCGAATGACCCTAACAATCCTACCGCTCGAGGTGACTAGCTCTTCCCATAGTCCTCTACTGTTCTGAGGATGGCCTTGGTCATTTCGTTCCTGCAGTCAGGTGAGAAGCCCATTTCATCGAAGAACCTAGCAAATTTGGCAGAGTTCTTCATTCGCTCAGCTCGCGAATCTTCCGTGTCACTACTGTAATCCTCCTCTTCATGGATCTCCGCGAATACCGGGACTTCTGTGTCTATGACCTCCTCCAGGTGGTAATTGAGATCATGGCAATCTCTTTTCCTTTGGGTTCCTGCCTCGCATGAGATGGCAGGGGGTTATTACGCACATCTTTGGCCGGCTCGTCTATGAACAGCTGGCCCTCCTTTATTTTCCTATCCACCATCCATCTGAGCTTTTTTGCATTCCTGTGTTGGGTGTGACACTTGGCCGTGAAACTCACACCACCTGGGGTCTCTGAACTGCTCTCCTGTAGGTTTGCGCTCGAAGGGTGGTAAGATCCCGTCCTTCCGCCATCTTTTGCAGAGGTCAATCGCATCCTCGATTGAGCAAGGTAGTGGCGGTGCCTCCTGTGGCACGGGTCGTTGTTGCTTGCTGGATGGTGACACCGCGTGGACGTTGGTGTCTCGCGGCCGCTTGTAACTGAACCCTCCGACCTTGAAGCTGGGATTTGTCGGTGTGTGCTCGCTAACGCGTCTCTTCCGTATCCTTTCTACCAGCGGCTCAACGTTCCTGGTGCAGTCAATCAACTTTGAGAAAGTGGGCATGTTCAAGTTAATCAACATACCTTTATACTCGTCGCGCATGCTTTGCAGGCATATTTCGACGATACGGACCTCCGAGACCTCGTCGATGCATTCCAAGGACATGGCCCTGAATTTCTTAATGAAGGCGACACTTTCCTCGTCAGACTTCTGGTACATCCGGGAGAGGTGAATGGTGGTGACCCTTTCGTCCACATGGAAGAACTTCGTGTAGAATTTCTTTACCATTTCCTCCCACGTCTTGACAGATCCCGCTTCGAGGGCTCTGTACCACTTGTATGCAACGGTTCCCAGAGATTTGGGAAATTCGCGCATGAGCAACCGAGTATCAGCCGCGTACGGGCCCATCATATGCACGAACCTCATCACGTGTTCGTGAGCATTCCCAATGACTTCATCAAACTTCTCCTATTTGGGCGCTTTGTACCCAGCAGGGTTTGGCATCAGGTAGATGTCCCACGGAATGGGAGGTGCATTATCTACCCTGGGAATAACGGTATCCACAAAACTTTGGTTGGCGATGATACTGTCAATCCTTTGTTCAAGGACTGCCATGCTGGAAGGTGTTCCTCCATAGGATGGAGCTGTTGGCCCAAAGCCTGGAATGTAGGCCATACTGGGGTTGTAAGGAGGCGGAGGTGGAGGCCCCGTGGCTTCCTAGGGCTCCGCTTGCGTAGAAAGATGATGCAGGATATGCGGCAGGGTTCCCTGCCGTTATCAGGGACGAGCCTGATGAGAACGGTGGCGTCTGGCTCGCCGGGCCACCCGAGAGAGGAGTCTGGGCAGCAGAGACATGCACTATCGAGGTGCCTATTGAAGTGGAAAATGTCCCTGATGGGAGTAGTGGAGTTGGCAGCGATGGGGAAGAAGCCCCCGGGACAACGTTCTGGGCCACCTTCCCAGAATCGCCATGAACTGAGCGATTTGCTCAGATTGAGCTTCCATGGCTCGGGCTTGAGATTGTATTGTAGCCTGGAGAGACTCCAAAGAGGGCTCTCCCTCAACGACAACCGGGGCCCGAGTGTTGGGAGTCGTGTTGAGCAGTCTGTCCTCTCTTGAGGTCTCCTCATGGGAGGGAGACTGGTATCCGTGACGAACGTCTTGGTCCGAAGGCATTATGGACAGATTTGAAGTTCTTGAAGGTGGATGTTTCACGTCGAGTTCACCAAAATGTGTATAAGGAAATCCTCGAGAGATATCCACGTGTACACCTCGAGTAGAGAATAAGAACACAGAGAGTTGTAAGGTGTGTGTAGGGAGAGAGTAAGCACTAGTAACTGTTTGTGTGAGAGAGAGAGTAAGCTATGGTACTTGACCAATATGTCTTGTGTCGCAACAGAGAGCTAACGATCCTATATATAGTGGGGAAGTGACCGTTAAGGGGTTAATGCACCATAAATGAGGGCTTAAAGATAGACCTCCAACGGCACGTTCGACCGTGTATATAGGAACCGTTACGTATCTCCCCGCAAGTATCGGAGACCGTTATGAGATCAGCCGCATTGATGGGACACGTAATCCTAGGATCTCTTAGTCAGTTACCAGAGGTCGCGTGCAAGCTTGGTAGTAGCATGCGCGCGACGGACCTTACCCTAGCCTCCAAACCACTAAGTCCCTACAAGTCCCGTGTTATGGTGCGCGGGGGCCCTGTCTCGTAGCCCCACGTGGATCAGCACAGGTGGTGATCCGGTGTGGATGGAGCACATTTAGGTGTGCTGGATGGCTGCCACGTGGCGATGATCTGCCTGTCTGGAAAGCAGTATCTACAAAAGGCTTCTCATATCATCAGTCTAACCTATACATCGAAACTAGCCTAGATCTAAGATTTTTGAACCGCATATGACAACGGCTAGAAATATCTAGAAATCATAAAGTGACACATATTGTTTCAACAAGTATCACCTTCTCTTAGTCTTTGGAATTTCAGGATTGACTATGCTTATTTTGGTTATTTCTAGTGGAAATAACCATCTTACGAAAGGTTATTTCTAGTGAAAATCTTAGTCTGAAGGTGACTAATTTCATGAACTTCCATGCTAGTTAGCAAAACAAACAACACTGCCTTCAATACAAATCAGTGATTTTCTTCACCTTGATTTTGTTCATTTTGATGTTCGGGTCCTTCCCTTCATGCAACAGTTATAGATATTTTGTTATTTTTACGTATGACTTCACCCGGTATAGTTGGATATATCTCATGAAAAATTATACTGAACTACCCAGATCTATCACGATTTGTTGTGATGGTGATTTCTCCTTCTATCAGAGTCTTTCTGCTAACCATGCTGGAGAACACATATACACTCAGTTTTTGGTGGGTCTTTGTGGTCAAGAAACCCTTCTGCAATACTTATGTCTAGGTACTCATAAACAAAATGGTCACGCCGAATGGTCTTGCCGAATGGAAGCATCGCCATATACTTCACTCAGCGTGCATATCTTCCTCATATACTTCACTTTTTTTAGGGTAGGGCGGGGAGGGTGGTTGCTCTCACTGTCGGCTACTCCCTCCGTTTCTACCGTTTCTTCAAAAAAATTGATGGCTCACGGATTAAGGAACTGGTGTGAAAGACCAAAAGCCCCTGTGACTCACCAAAACTGGGTGGGTGGAATGCTTGGTGGCAGTATATAATCACCCAAGTTAATTGTATAAGCATGAACAGATCAACATCACCAAAGCTATACAGATTTGAACATGAACACGATTACATCAAGGAGAAGAATCAAGGGAATATGAAATTCACCATCGAATTACTATGAACACATTCTGAATTAAGAAACTCAACATTTGCAGAATAACAAATCCTAACAACAAAATCAGTCACCAAGAACAAAAAATTGCATACCAAAATTATGTGATTGTTTCTGTACAGAAGAAGAAGAAGAAAAGAGGAAAATAAGAAGACCGGGAAGATAGAACAGAAGGAGAAGAAGATAGAACAGATCAGAAGACACCATCATCAAAACCGCCTCGCTACCATCGAAGCCGCTGATCTACTCTCTCTCTGCAGATCTCCACCCAACTCTTCTGGCGACGGCGACCTTGGAGAGATAGAGATAGAAGCCGTCGGTTTCCAATCTGCTTCAGCCTTGGAGTCTTACCTGGTGGCGTTGGCAGCAGATCTGTTTCGTCTGTGGCGACGATGGCCGATCTGTTCTCCAATATGTTCCTTGGTGGCGTTATCGGAAGATTTGTCTCTCCCTCTCTCTCTTCAATCTAACCTCCATCTCTCTCTATATTCTTATTCCTCTCTTTCCTAGAGAGATGGATGGAGATTGAGATGGGGTAAAAGCAGTTTCTGGAGGACATGGGAGGTGTGGAGATGTGTCATGAAATGAGAAATCTGGAAGGACTAAACTAAAAAGGATGCAAAACTAATGACCTATAATTAGGACTGAAGTGAAAGGATAGTGAAACTGATGACCTGAAATATGGAGAAGCAGCTACTGTCAGATCATTTGGAGGGATTAGCAGCTACCGTTGAATTTCATAACCGTTGCCACTTGAATTAAGTGGATCGGTGTCGTTTCCATAGTGGAGGGATACAGCAGGGCGGCCTCGGATTGGACCACGTGGACGAGTCAGCGTCATAAAACGCTGATGAGGATGCTGAGGTGTCTTAGGCCGTTACTAATTTTCATTTATTACATTAGTACCCTAAAGCTCGGTTAATTACAATTATGTCGTATCATATAAAGAAATTGTAAGGGAATTAAATATCATATGTATGCAATTTTCCCCTTTTCTGGCTTTTCTCCAATTCTCTCTCTCAATCTCTCCTTCTCCATTGATTCTGAGGAATCGCAGCTACTTCCGATCAACACTTGTCAAGTGTCCGGTGAAGAACTCGCCGGATTCCTGACAAGATGGAGATCGAGAGGTGGGGATGGGAAGATCTTGTGCGTCTCTCTCTCCTTCTCTCTCTATGCGGTTGTTGAAAAAAAAGAATGGATGAGAAGATACATTTGTTGGATAGGGTTAGGAGTGTTTAGGTTTGGGCTGTGTATTTGCTAAGTGGGTTAGTTTAATTAGGTTTAATTAAAGAAATTATTAACTAATTATGATGAGTTATGCCGAATGAAAAAATGTGTAGGTGTTTTTTCATTAAGGGTAAAATGGTATTTTTCATATGAGTTTCCATTTAGGAAATTTTGAAGAACCAGAAGAAACGTCCAAAAATAGAAAATTTTGAAGAATCTGGAGATACGGAGTGAGTATACAATAAATCTTGCATATTTTACGATTGGTAAATTCTGAAGAAAACTAAAACGTGAAAACACATTTGAATCCACGTGAAGTTTGACTGACTAGATGTAGAGAATACAAACACTATCACACGGGAAGTTTGAGAGTCGCTGCCAATCAAATTCTCACTTTCCCAAGTCTCTTTGCGGATTCATATACCATTTCAATCAAAACACATTCGTGAAGTATACAAACACTATCACACGGGAAGTTTGAGAGTCGCTGCCAATCAAATTCTCACTTTCCCAAGTCTCTTTGCGGATTCATATACCATTTCAATCAAAACACATTCGTGAAGTATACAAACACTATCACACGGGAAGTTTGAGAGTCGCTGCCAATCAAATTCTCACTTTCCCAAGTCTCTTTGCGGATTCATATACCATTTCAATCAAAACACATTCGTGAAGTATACAAACACTATCACACGGGAAGTTTGAGAGTCGCTGCCAATCAAATTCTCACTTTCCCAAGTCTCTTTGCGGATTCATATACCATTTCAATCAAAACACATTCGTGAAGTATACAAACACTATCACACGGGAAGTTTGAGAGTCGCTGCCAATCAAATTCTCACTTTCCCAAGTCTCTTTGCGGATTCATATACCATTTCAATCAAAACACATTCGTGAAGTATACAAACACTATCACACGGGAAGTTTGAGAGTCGCTGCCAATCAAATTCTCACTTTCCCAAGTCTCTTTGCGGATTCATATACCATTTCAATCAAAACACATTCGTGAAGTATACAAACACTATCACACGGGAAGTTTGAGAGTCGCTGCCAATCAAATTCTCACTTTCCCAAGTCTCTTTGCGGATTCATATACCATTTCAATCAAAACACATTCGTGAAGTATACAAACACTATCACACGGGAAGTTTGAGAGTCGCTGCCAATCAAATTCTCACTTTCCCAAGTCTCTTTGCGGATTCATATACCATTTCTTTAACTTCTCAACAAAATGATCATGCTGAATCTAAGCATTGCCACATACTTGACTCGGTGCGTGCTCTGCTCATATCTCCCTCTTACACTTACTGTTTTTGGTGGATACTGCTCTCACGGGCATTTATAAAATAAATTGGGCATATTTAACGATTGGTAAATTCTAAAGAAAACTAAAACGTTGGAGAAAACAAAATTGAACCGGATCAGCAAAAACAAATGGATGATGCAGTAAATCACAACGACTAAGGCTATCACATTCAACCGAAACATGGATATGCTCCGGGCCTGGTTTAACGCACTTAAACTAGCTAGTTTAGGCGCGTTACCACATTCGTGAAAGAATACCAACACGATCACACATGAAGTTTGAGAGTCGCTGCAAATGAAACTCTCAATTTCCCAAATTGCGAATCATATACCATTTTCTTTACCTTTTTAATTACCAATAAAATACCGAGTCAAATCCAGAAAACTAAATCCACCTTTCTCCTTCCTTTTCTTTACGACCGAGAAAACCAAAATGAAATGAAATAGAAAACAATCTACATGTGAAGCCTACCACCACCCATGATCTGCTGATAAACTGATGATGATCCATTGGGCAGGTTCAATGGTAGTTCTGACATAGGCTCCATCTTGGGCTCTCCTTTAGGCAACATGAAACCCATTTGATTCATCATCATCGTCGTCCCCTGCTGTCCAAAACCTGGATGAGCAGGAGGCAGCAGCTTACCTTGATGAGGCCCCAACCCGGCCATCGCCAAGTTGGTTAGACCAGGTTGATTCAGCCCAAATCCGAACCCATTTCCAAGCCCAAGATGGTGTCTCCCAGGTAGACCAAATGAGCCCAGCCCAGAAGACCCGTCAAATCTGGCCATAGAATTGTGAAGATTTTGAGATGATGATGGCAAGGGTCTTTGAAGATGGGCTGGAATAGAAGAAGAACCGCCAAGCCCGCCCGCCGCCGCGACGTTGTTCGCGTTCCCCGATGCATGATGACTGCTGTTGCGAGCAGCGGGGACGTCGTGGTTGTGCTTTCCTTCATATGTGGTGATCACTGATTTCAAGTCGTTAGACGCTCTCTCCACGTGCTTTCTCACAGTGCAGCCCGCGCTCGTGCACTTGTAGTAGCTCCTGCATCAGAAACGACAGAACAAATGTTTCGATTTTTCAGAACTTTTAGTAAGTGTTAGCCTCAGAAACGACAAACGAAACATAGGGAGTGGATTCGATTCATACGATTCGATTCGACTCAACCATGAAACAATGTGAATCCCATTGTGAATCCTAAATGGAACCAAAATAATCCGAATCTCAATTTAAGAGCCTGAATCTTATGATTCGTAGAGATTCAGACCGATTCGTCATTCGTTCGATTCATCTTCAATTCGGCGAGGGCCTAATTAAGTTAGAGTCAGTCTAAAAAGTCATACAGTTCCTGTTTTTATCCGTTCTGCTACACATGCTTGTTCAAATATAACTCGTACAGTTTTTTCAAGGGCAAGACTAAGAGCTTCCGTATTTTTTCTCCATTATTTTGGAATCTTATGTTTCCTAGCTCGACATACAAACCTTCTTTATCTTTACACTTTTTATCTTTTGGATGGTAGGTGCCATAGGTTCCTAATCAATCATTATGGAATAGTTTTCTGAAAACTTGTGTTTGTTTACTTATCCTTGAAACATGAAGGCATTTTTCGCACATGCTTATAGATTAAGAGATAGGTATGAAGATTTGAACCGAATCCTTACGATTCACGACTTGATTTGATTCCTGATACAGTAAAGTGGAATATTGATTCATGATCCGAATCTCGATTTAATAACTATGGAACATGAACGAGAGTAATAAGGAAGAACAATGACTGACCTTGGATTCGGATTTCCTTTCACAACTTTCTGGCCATACTTGCGCCAGCGGTAGCCATCATCAAGGATGTCAACCTCACTGGTCGTCTGCACGACAACTCTAGGCTCCCGTATAGCTCGAGTGGCACCACTCATCTCAGTCGCATATGCTTCCATTCTCCTGTAACAGAAGACAAAGTCAGTATATCTCTAGGCCTCGTTTGGGTACGGAATAAAAATCATGGGGATAAGAGATATACTGGGTTATGAGGTAGGATATGATTGTACTAGGATAAGGCAGGATAAGTGATTTTCGGTTCTGAGTGTTTGGTTAGAACAAGATATGAGACATGATAAAATGCAGGGATATGTAATAACATGTGGAACGACTTGTTACTAGGGTTTGTTCTCACATCTATCTTTTATATGGGATTGTTTGATCTTTTCCGGATACCCACTTTATCCCCCTCTTTCCTTATCCTGGCTTATATAAGCTTGTAGGCCTCATAACTGCTCCTCAAACACGGGATAAGGAGCATAAAATTACTATCCATATCCATATCCCTTTCCTTTATCTATCTAGACGACAACCACATCATTATCTACCTAGACGAGAGCATATGCAAGTATATGAACGAAAAATAAGTAACCTACCTTCTCTTTGATTCAGATTCGTCTCCTTCCCCATCATAACCTAACGATACGCTGCCATGTGTCCCTCGATCATCTTCATCATTGGAAAATGTGGTAGCGCTATCCACCGCATCCCCTTTCCCAAACTGAGTAGTTCCATGCTGATCCTGCAGGGAGTGAGGGTTCTGCGACGAGGTCACCTCGAGATTGTCCGGGCCCCACTCAGGAGTTCCGGCACTGACGTGCGATCCTGTTTGATCAGTTTGCAAATTAGCTGAGGTTCCCATGGCTGATGATCTCCTATTGGGTGGGGGTTTCTGGTGATTATGTGCCCCCTTGTAGATGATTTCTGTGATATGACCCTCTTGGGATCGCTCCACCTTCTTCTTAACCGGACAATTCGGATGCGTGCATTTGTAATAGCTTCGCGGATACTCACTCCCTTTCACTTGTTTCTGTCCGTATTTCCTCCAGTTATAACCGTCTTCAGCGGGTGCACCGCCACCAACCACCACGAAATCCGCCACGCCGCGGTGATCTTCTTCCTCATCTTGCTCCTCCCGCGAGGGATGTTCTGTAAATGGAACGATAGCATTATGAGTTGCATCCTTCTCATCACGAGATCTGGAGAAATCGTGAATTCCGTTATGATGTTCAGCATTGTTTCTGGGCTGGAAGAACTTTTCTGGCTGAACAGAAGAAACATCTTGAGTTGAAAAGCATTGCTGAGAAAACGTTGGCATCGCCTGCATTCATGAAACGAAGGTACAATTAACTATCTTGAAATAGAAGCCAATTTCCTTTTGAAGGTACAATTAACTTACAATCCTGAAAATCCCCCAAATAATCCAAATCCCTCAAAACAATCCGGAAATCCCCAAAATAACCCAGAATTCCCCCAAAAAAACTGGAATTCCGGGTGCCGGATTCCAGATATTTTGTGGTTTGGAGAGGTTTGACTGAAAATCTCGGATTTTTGTACTATACTCTACCTCTCGACTTAATCGTATCCAAACAGCCCCAATGTACATAACTCGTGTGTGCTGTGTCTGTTGAAATTACTTTAGAGACGATAATTAACAGATTTGGAGACGATTATTACTTTGTTTGCACCACCAAGGAACTGAGAAGGGGCGGAATCGGGGAAAGGTTTGAAGGCAAAGGATGAAGTATTATTATCTTCAAAGAAATTCTCTTTATCTTTATCAGAGCCTTCCAAACCAAAGGTGGAGTTTCGACCGTTACCACTCAAGGCAAATGCGAACTTTCCTGTTGTTGGAGAAGCCTGAGCCTACATTTAAACACGCATTGAAAACAATACAAAAATCAGCAGCAGATAATATGAAAAATTGACCATATCTAGAAGTTCCAACATTAAGATGTTTCGAGCCAAGTAAAAATATTAGAAAGCATTAGTTCTGTTCCAAAAAAATATTCACAGAAGAGCATCATGAAACTTCATCATTATCAAGAGGACCACAAAGCCTAACTATCACCTAAAAGCCACTTAAACAGGAAAAAAAAAAAGCATTGAATAAAAAAAGAGCTAGATATAATAATGAACAAGATAGATACTATCCGGGAACAATTTTTTTCCTCAACTAGTAATCATCTGGCGCATAAAACCATGACGTACTGATTAATAAGGGTAGGTTAGCTTGATTCTAGGGTGCCTACAAGGCTATCGTCATATCGATTAATCAAATCGATTAATCAAGGAGAAGTATTCAACACATTTCAAATTAAATTACATTCTCTAGATACTGGTGGAGTTGCAGGTGGCGGCGGCAGCGGCAGGTGGTGGACCTGGTGGTGGTGGTTTTGGGGGCAGCAGCAGCAGCAGCAGCAACAGTGGTGGCAGCAGGTGGTGGTAGCAGCGGTGGACGATGTGGGGGGGGGGGGGGGGGGTGATGTAATTTAGGAAAATATTTTACCGCCAACCAAACGCAAGTCTTAGTGCGTATTCATATTCCAATTTGCAACTTCTACAACCAGAACATCAAGTCAGGTGATCAGGTCTCCTAGGTCAAACTTAGAATAGAAGTGTCTAATGCTATATTATACTGGTATCTATATTAATTAACTAATAAGATCAAATTTTTTTCCAATCCTACAGCATGGAGTCCAACATTTGATCCAAGGGAAATCAACAAAAAATACTGCTTTTACCATTTTTACAGCTAGGAATGAATGGCATTTACCCAGCTGTGTAAGGGCCTATTCGGTACCAGCTCATAATCTAAATAATCAGCTGAAAATAATCAGAGAAAATAAGCTCGCTGAAAATTTAAAGTAGTTGAAAATTCTAAAGCTGTTTGGTACGAGCTTAACATTTGCAGAATGTTAGAGAATCTGCAAAATTGGAAATTATCTAATCTGCAGATTTTCTGCCCAAAACAGATTCTTATCTGAATTGCAAAACAGTGTAACAATCGGAATTAAAATCATGTTACTAGTTCTTGATATGTAAAAAGCATCATCAACCTGAGGGATTATAATTTGGATTATATATATATATATATATATATATATATATAAATAATATCCAAAAAATGTAACTCACCAGAGAATTTGATAGGAAAACCGGAGATTCTAACAATGACGTTGGACTGAGACCAGGTGGTATTGTCAGGTAAGCCGACCGCGTCTCTGAGTTCACTGAAAGTTCAGAAGGTCGAATACCCTCTGTGTTCAACCTCGGTGCATTAAACCCGGCTCTAGCAGCCATTCTTTCCAATAATCCCCCACGCGTGTTCGTTTTTTGCTCAGGGAAGTGATGATCTACTTGTGCTTCATTCTTCTTCTCATCACTTGTTCGCGGCGTGATTTGCTCTTGATGAGACCACGGAAACAGCGACTCGTTCTTGTTTTCATTCGGAAGTTCTAAGATTGACCTTGTGCTGATATCATCCCCCATCGAGAAAAATGATCTTGGGCTTGGATTCGGTGACATCCACCCTCCCACAACAGCAACTTGGTCATCAAACCCACCCATTATAATTTGCCTTTTGCAGTTGAAGAGCTCCTGGTTGATAACATCACAACATCCAAAAGATGTAAATCAGCTTGTGGGCAAGTAGCATAAAGACTAAAGCTAATAAAGAAGCTTAAAATGCTACTACTAGTTACAAAGGCACATTATGTATGAGAACATAATCTTATCTTTAACAAAAAGCATCAAACTCAAATATCTGCTCTAATTTGAGAGGTAGAGGAAAGTCAAAAATCCCACATTTCGGTCAAACCTCTCCAAACCAAAAAACAATCTGGAATTCTCTGCAAAAAAATCCGGAATTCCATTTTTTTTTTTTTTTTTTTTTTGGGGGGGGGGGGTGATAAAATGTGAATTCAACAAAAAAATTATCAATAATCTACAATAATCTCGCATCCAAACACTACTGACTAAAAGAGCTTTTAAGCTCAAGCGCTCACTTATTTCAGCTCATCCAAACAGCCTCGATCTATTATCCATCAGATTAGAGCAATGATAAGACGGGATTGAGCCCGTCATAGCTCCTATGAGATTATTTTACGTAGAAATCAATGGACTTCTGCATATGAAGTTGAACACCAAGGTAGTGACATATAAATATGGGGGGACTCAATACTCAAAATTAGAGTACCATGAATGGAATGGTGAATGCAATCACTGGCCTTCCAGAAAAACTAAGGGCTCGATTGTTATAACTTGTTCCATGTTATTCATAGATTTTCTACTCTTACAAAGGCATGATCACCTGGGAAGCTATGACGGGCTCAATCACGTCTAATCATTGCTCATCAGATTAACACAAGCTAATTCAAGATTTCAAGATTAATAAAAATGAAATCTAGCAGAACCCAAGTACTACAAAATTGAATCATAAATGAAAGTTTTTCAGATTTTGACAGGCCATTCATAAATATCTGCCACAGAGATCTTTCTACACAACCAAATAGAGTAAAAAAGCACAGATTCATGATACATACACATAGAGGGAAACTACATACAGCAAGAACTTTAAATGCCCACAATCATTTCCGAATTCATTACTTATATCATAGCATTCATGGTGAATTCAGAATTTAGCCAGGAGGCATATCAAGGAAATAATGAACACAACCTGAAAGAAGAAGAAAAAAAAAAAAAAGATAGAAAGATCTAAAGAGCCCAATCCATCAGATAAGATAAACCCCACTTTACAAATCACTTTAAAGGCCAAACATCCCACAATCATCATGGAAATATTACTGAAAAATGCCCAGATCACTTTAGGCCAAACATCCCACAATCCTCCAAAAAAAAAAAACATCCCACAATCCAATTATGTGATGAAATTTTAACACTCATTAAGTGAAACCAGAAGAAGCAAGAAAGAAAATTAGGAATAATTGAAAAATACCCAAATCACTTTAGGCCAAACATCCAACAATCCAATAATGTGATGGATTTTTCAACACCCATTTCAGTACAATCAGAAGAAGCAAGAAAGAACAATTGGGAATTACTAAAAAAATACCCAAATTAGGAGAAACAAGGTTTGGGTGACCCAGACATGAAATTTCCCTAATTAACCACCAATTGTAGAAGCGAAGATAAGCCATTGCAGTACTCAATCATTAGAAAAGGAGTGATTTATTTAGGGTTAAGTACCTGATAACAACGTACAGTCAACACCAGAGAGAGATGGGGGGTGTGAAGGAGACCTTTTTCTGACCTCTGATAAAATTCTGGCTAATGGGTTTTCGTTTTCATCTTTCTCTCTCTCTCTCTCTCACTGACTGTTTCTTTTCTCTAAGCTTCTTGTCACTGTCTTCTCTCTAGGTTTCTCTCTCTAGATGATTGTCCATCTCTAGTGGGTAATTTTGCAAAGAAACAACACAAAGTTGGGGTTTGTTCTGGTGGACCAGAAATGCATGAAAATCTCTCAAGAAGTAGAAGAAGAAGAGAGAAAAGTTAGAAGCTGTTCTTCATACTACTACCAGTAAAAAGGAAATATCTCTCTCTCTCTATTGATTTTTTTTTTTGCACAAATCTCTGTACTGATTTTGATAAAAAGAGCTCATATTAATCTTATTTTATTTTTATTTTTATCTTATAATTAATCAATTATTATATTTTTTGATTATCACTAATGAAAAAGAGATTAGTTCATGTTTTTTGGGCTGGGCTTTTCAGTTGGGGCATTGAAAGCACCAGGACTGCTTTGACTGAGTAATGAGAGAATGCCATTTGGCATTCTGTGTTTGACTAAAAGTGTAACCTCCCTCCTCTTTTTTTGTCTTGGAGAAAAAGGGGATAGTAGTAGTAATTGGCCTGCATTTATTTGGTTTTTAATCTAGAGAAATTAAAGGTTAATCCTATTTTCTGATGAATTTTTTGATGAGGCCATATTTTCCCTTTTTTTAAGAAACATTTTTCCCCATTTCTGGATCTAATTGATACGTTTCCAACATGTGACAATATGATGGAGTATGATGGAGTTTGTGATGTTAAGAGTAAATTTAACTTCATTATTCTTTCTGAATTGCGCTTGCAAATTTACAAATTTTGCATGCTTTTATCGTGATGACGTGATGAATGCAACCAAAGTACTCTGATTTCAAAGTATTTTATTTTACAATTTAGACTTCGAGTAAAAAATAAATAATTGTTTATGTGTATGCGTGTGTATATATCAGGTCTTTACATATTTTTAATTCCAGTGGTTATATTTTATAAAACAACAATTTATGACTTTAGGTCAATGAATATATAATTAATTTGTTTGATACAGTAACTCAGGATTAATTTCAAAAAAAAAAAAAAAAACACAAAAAACTTAAGCTTTCTTGCAATTTTGTACTAAGAAAAAACTTTTTTTTTTTTTAAATTAATGCATCGCAGTCTAACTTTCTTTATCGTTACAAACATGAGAGAGAGCCATCCAGAAGAGTTGTGCTACATTTAAAATTAATTCTAATCTATCGTACTGAATTATTTTTTGTTAAAAATATATTATGAGAGATTGAGAGGGTCTAAATGAAACAGGACAAAAAGAGAAACAAGACTAAAAGAGGCCATTAATTTGGAATCATAGGCAGGTACTACTATTAAACAAACAATTGAGTACTAATAGAATAATGGAGTGTGTTAATTCTTCTTTTCGAAAAAATAATCCCCAAGTAGTTCTAGGCTTCTAGCCACCTTTTTCTTTTGGTTCAACTAGTCCTAGCTTCTTCTTGCTAATTTTGAAAGAAGTGCGTGTTTCTCGGGAATTTCTCAAAAAAAAAAAAAAAAATAATTTCCTATGAAATAGAAAATAATGTAACAGGTCCATCGATTCTTCTGGTTAATATTAATTTATAATTTTTATAAAAGAATCATACTATCAAACAGAGACTACCTAAATAAACTCGTCGGCTAAAATTAGAATGCGCGAAATCAGTGAACGTCTCTAGCTTAACATCTGCATCAAGTAGCACATTTAGGATCGAGATAAGTGCTCGTGTGTAGTTAGTAGTAGTACTTCTAGGATCGAGCTAAGTGCTCAAGCAAGTTAGCCGCCGAGTTTCACTAATTCAGATGCTCAATTAGTGGAAATCATATTTTTCTCTACTCTTGTGATCACAAGTTAGCTATACTCTTGTGATTGCACCAATAAGAAGGAAAATTGGTTTTTTAGTTTCTAAGGGGAATGAGAAAGAAAAGCATAAACAAGCTTGAAAAGGGTGACAAGTTATTAGGAGAAGAACACCTACAAATAATTATTTGGTAGCCAAATATTATCAAAAAAAAATTATTTGGTAGCCAAAGCGGTTGACCTAGTATGTGTGCCTCGGGCCGTTGGGGTTTTCTCGTCTTGAAGTCTTAGGTTCAAGCTCAAAAACGACCAATAATTTTTGGGGTTCCGTAAATCTTGTCGAGGAGTGCGTAAATTGGCCTAGACACCACACTTTTTTTTTAAAAAAAATAATAATGATTTGAGTATTGTTGAGTTGGTTGGGTTTGCATTCTTAAGTCTGGTGATTGTATTTAGTAATTTGAGCTCAAAGTTTAGAATAACTCAAGAGCTGCCAATTGCCCCCCTCATTTACGAGCAGTAAGTCCAGATTTTCTCATACTGGTTTTCATGTAGTTTGTAGACTATCGCACTGGAGCGGTAGTTTACCTGGTCCACATCCGAAGACTAGCAGCTGTCGGTTCACACGCCCAGAAGAAAAAGAATACCTAAAACCCCCCTAGTTGCCATTAATGTTACTAGTTCACTGGAGCCTCGTTTGGATAAGATATAAGAAAGTGGGGTATAAGGCATACTGTTGTAACAGAACTCCTGTTTCAGAGCTCTGTTACCAGTTTGTTATAACGTGGGGGTATTCGAGCAAGAACGACGAAAGCAAAACAAGAACGAGACAGATATTTAATGTGGTTCACTAACGAATTCGTAACGAACTCGCTAACTAATCCATGGCCAGAACTAATTATTTTATTGAGAAGAGAATCCGATTACAATGCACGCCGTGGCCGCGACGGCCGCGGCGGCGACCCGAAACAACCCACGCACACACTCTAACAAAGCTCTAAGAGCTCTCAATTTTATGCCCCCGTGTGTGTCTATTACAAACCAAAACCACTAGTGCCTTTATATAGCACCAACACATGTGGCGGCGAGATACATCAATTAGGAAATAGCTTGGAGGCCAAGCCAAATCAACCTGCCCATTTTAATATTACACCACCACCTCAAACTAAGTTGGAAACAACTTGTTTCCAAACCTAACCTTTGACCTTGCTTTGCTGACTTGAATTCAAGTCACAACCCAACACATACTGTGTTACCACTCCGTCTCTACTCTTTCTACCCAAATTGACTTTTTAACTCGTATCTGGATCACTTTGTCCGGGTGATTTGGATAGCAAAATAATACGATTCTTTGTAATTTTTTCACCGTATTATAGAGCAACTTTTACTCTACAACACCATGAAAAAATTATCAAAAATTCGTATCGATTTGCTAGTCAAATCAACAGTTCTAAGTGACAAAGTGAATAGTGACAAAAGTCCAATTGGGTAGAAAGAGCATAGACAGAGTGGTATGAGGTAGGACAATGTTACATGTCTCTCTTTCGTCGTATCCAGATGACACCATACGAAAGCCCAATAGAGCGCTTGGTTCATCGATATCTCTCCCTCTACGAAGTTGTAACTAAGAGTAGAATGAACTAAATTAAGCACCCAATTTACTTGGAATAACTAGGAATGCCTCGCGCGCGTTGCGCGCGGCACCGGTGTGTTTGGAGCACTATCTTGTTGGTTCTATGAATTTGTCCGATGAAACGAAGTTGGCAGTTAGTATGAGTAGATACTGCAGTATCATACCTTATACTTGGTCATTTGTAGCAATATCCTCTACTAAACGCAAGATCACAGAACAGAACATATTTTGCAAGGGTTAATTCTACAAAGCCAAGTTAATGTACCTTTGCAACGACCTTTGGCTTCGTACAACTTTCCAAATTTTGCCGTTGCGTTAGATATATAAGCAAGCAGCGCAGCGATGAGGAGTACAAGTACAATGTAAATAATAATACAAAAGTTTATTGCGATAGAAACAAACACGAAGACACCAATCAGACTTCCAGTGACAGTGGTGGACCTGCAATTATCATACAGAGCTCATACATGTAAGGTCAAGCAGCAAATATAAGTTAAATAAGATTGCTCTGGTGAATCGGGACTATAAACTTCTCGTACCATCTACTTCTTGTACAAAGTGGACGGTTCCACTCACACCATCATTGCTTCCCAGAACAACCACAGCCTTCACCATTGTTAATGTGATCTAAACACACAATGCAAGGTCTGAATTAGAAAACCAATGGGCACGTATTTGAAGCATTACACAATCTTTCAAGTTAATCGAAGAATGATACATAACTGACGAGTGACAAAGCAACCAGATCACAGTAGCAGCGCAATAAGTTAATAACAAAATACTGAAAATGAGCTTCAAATATTGCACTATCATAAATGAGAAAAATAATCAAGAAAATAATTGACCTTGAATGGATTGATCGAACATTTGGAAAGCAAGGTGAAGACTTTTACAAAGTCCATAGAGAAGCTTGACCCTTGTACAATTTGTCATACCAAACAGTGGGGAAAATAAGATGTAAAGTTAGTTCCCTCTAAACTAATGCCTTCTTGATATCTATGAACTCATGCTACCCAGCCTACTCTAATAAGATGTGTGTGATTATCAACCAAGCATTATCAGGCTTGAAGTATTAATGTAACAGCAGAATGAAATCCAATCGGTTGATAAGCAATCAAAGAGAATAGTGTGCAATTGCTGCTGCAAATCGGAGCAGAAAGTTTGGGCGACCTCTTCTGTGATATTCAAATGCGCACATCCAGATCACTAAGCATCTTTAGACATAGTCAAAGGAAAGCTAGCATCATATGTTTCTCTTGACCATCTTTTCTTTAGTGTCATGGAAAATTTCACTCTCCGACAAAATGAACTACTTACAACGAAAGAGTGAAACGAGAAACTGTCACCATACAACTGTGTTATGCAAAATGCAGCAAATCATCACCAAGTTTCCATATGCGAGGGATACAAGTGATTAGAAAAGACAAGAATCGCAAATTCCCACCGCTCGAGACCAAGTATTGATGGTACGGTTGTAACATTAATTAGTCATATCAATCACCGTAGTTTAAGTCTAGGAAATTAATCATCTTGCCATATTTTGATCTGGTCTGTACCTTTTTAGTGCCCATGTATTTACAAAAGAGGCACTCAAAATAAAGTGGGCAAGGGAATGATAGCAAATTTCAAGAGCTATAAAACGAAGTACCGAGAAAGCTAAACAATTTTGGTGTTCTTAACATACATGTCTTAAGGACTTTCAGATATTTAGGAATAGAGTTATAGGCATTAAAACAAAACATAAATAGCTAAAGGATTATTAGACATAAACGGAAAGTGGATTTTAGGTACTAAACCCCAACCTTATTGGTGGTCTTAAGATAGATGAAAGTGAGTTCTGGGGACCTTCATGGTGAAACTCTAATATGGTTCATGAAGGATGATTCAGAAACCCTAGGGCAACCTCGAGTCTTCCAATTACATATAACAGTCTTTAAGGTCAAACCAATGGAGACCATTTTATTGGCCTTCACTTATCAGAACTATCACCAGCCAACTCCAATTTCCCCAATTCTTGCTTGAGAAATTTATTTTTCTCTTTCTTTTCAGAGCGATTGCTTGAGCAATGTAGTACCAAGTATGCTCAATGTTTGGGTTTTTTCCCAATCATTGCTTGATTCACGACAAGCCCACAAAACTTGTCATCATTCATTTCTAATGAAATTATGCCATAAAAGACCTAGTAAGGAACACTAATCGAGAGATCATGGGGAAAAAAATCAGAACTTTCTTCATTGGAAAAAAATGAGACTTTACTTACGAATAAGCGATATCTGGTCTATGAAGGCGGGGAGGGGGTGGGTGAGATATTGGTCGTTCCAATTGGTTCCACAAAACTAAATAACTGAGTGGGCAGTCCAAATTCGATCCACCAACCTAAATAAAAAACAAGATAAGATCGAAGAAAACAATGTGTTCTAGAATTTTCTCAAATATTACGTTCTCTATAGTCACTACAGTTTCAAATTCTGCTCCCAATCCGTCGATTTCATCAACTCTTAGTGGCTTCGTAATTCAGAAACTAACTTACACCCTAGAGAGGCAGCTTGTTTCATTAAGAGCCAAACACATGGTCAAACAACATCAATTTGTATTAAGCTTAAGTAGCTAGTCCGCCGTTAAGGTTTACCAGGACCAGGAAGAATCAAGAATGCCAGTGATGGTTGTATTATTGTTGCTACGACAAACAGAAAATCATAAACAATGGAAGCTTAAATTAATAGTGATTATTAAAACATTTCAAAATAAGATTTATCAGGATTGGTTTCATTGCTGTATAGTTAGTGTTTTAGACTAAGAGGAAGCATATGCAACAACAGTGCTCATCAGTTTAAAGGACGGTAAAAAAATCATGTATTGGATAATTTATCCGTCAAATTTATGGATCCTGCTAAAAGCCATGTACGATATATGTGTGCATAGGTAAACATAAAAAGGTTTAAATAACGCATCCTAAAATCTTAAGAGCACCAAAAATAATTTTCATCACCAAGCACACACAACATACAAATTCACAATAACTCTCACCACCTGATAAACCCGAAGTCCAAGTTCTGGCCAGCTTAAAAGGCAAATAACCACCCTTCTGAATCAAATGAGAAGAGAGTAAAACATAGCATCTTAAAAGGCGAAAAAAAAACCCTTCCGAATAAAAATAGCCGATCCATCAATAATCTAGGGGTACCTGATCGCAAAAGAATGTGCTGAACCCACAAGGTTGCTTCATACGGTCCTGAAACAAGCCAAGAATTCGTTTGATTGCTATAATTAGTTCTGCAAAGACAGTCAATACACCTTAAGCAATATTAACTGAACCCTGTTGCAACTATTTTAGAGAACAAAATGGTATTGCAAGATTCTAAAAGAGAACTAAACATATGAAGTAAGCAATTACAGGAGACGGTACGTACCGCTTTAATAACTATCTGCGAGGTTGTTGACATTTTAGCGTGTCACTGACATAGGACAAAGGGCCATTTCTTGCTTCTTCCATCGTCGATGACGTAAGGAACACTGGATTGTCGGTATGTGGACACATCTATGGCTCCCGTAACTTGCGCGATTTCATGTCCACTGTCACCGCAAGTTGCTGGTACGACATATTCTTTAATCGTCAGCTGCAGTTAAATAACTAAGTTAATTCTTGATGTATACACCAAGGTTACCTGGATCGCGGATCGCACCGGAACGGGAACGCAATTCGGGATCGCAATTCGCACTACCCTAATGAATTCGGTTCGCTAGGGGTAGGCTTCTTCGGATCGCTAGAGCGGAACGAAATTCGTTTGCTCGGATCGCGGAATGGAATTTATGATTGATTTTATTCTATTAATGACATTATAATCATATTGCAGTGTTATATTTATAAATTAATCAAAAGTCCTTAGCCTCAAAACTATAGTACTTTTTCTTTAAAAGAAAATTTATAGCTACTTTCTTAAAAGAAAACTATAGTACACTTTTTTTAACCCTTGAAAATCAGAATTATTTCGTTCTTGAAATGTAATAGGGTGTAGTCTTCACAAAATATGTTGCTAATTAGCTGCATTGGTTTTAGAATTTAGAATGTTTATGATTTACATGTTGTTAACTTATAGTTCTAGACTTTTATTTTGGGCAACTTTTTTTGAATTTCACTAAAATATTGGTTTTTCATAAACTGAAAATTAACACAATGGGGCCACAACTAAAAAGAGTTTTATTAGGAAGACTAATAGTTTCTCTCTTAACCACTAAGAGCTTTTATTACGGGCCTAAAATAAAGGAAAATGAGAGTAATATTGTTTGACTAAGAAAATCCCAACAAATTTTCCACGATCTAATCCCGTCAATCTCTCCATGACTTCTCCCACTCTCTCTCTGCTTGTTATTCTCTGACTATTGAGAACTCTCGCCTCGCTTTGCTGAATATTTTCCGACGATCGGGATTTCATGTTTTTACTCTTTGATTGACGACGAGATTAGCCTTAACCAAGAGGTGAGTTCTGCATCTACGCCTTCTAGTATGTTACTTCGTTCTTATGGTAACCTCTGTTCTTGTATGCAGCCGGCGCCGGAACGCCCAGATCTCCGTTCCAGATCGCCGGCGACCCGCGATTGGGAACGCCCGATCCGGTTCGGAGATCGCGGCCACCTGAGCGAATTATGGTAACACTGGTATACACCATTTCGCCTAAAAAGGAAATATGTCATGGCAGGCCCTCCAATATGCAGTACCGAGCAGTAAAACATAACCACTATATGCATTTACCATACACTGATGGCAATGGGATACATTATCTCATGTACAGCATGGGGTTCAAGGTAATGGGGACGGAGACAATACTATGAAAGCAGGACAAAAGGGTAGCTTAGATATGTAATCTAAACCAATGCCAAGAAAATTGCACCCAACCATAGCTGCAAAGAGTTTTTGCCGTGCCCTGGATGGAAAAAAAATTATCGAGTTCAATACATCCTGTATCATCACTGCCACTTGTAGCAGTTTCTGTCGTTGTTAGTTACCTTAGTGGAGCAAATGTCAATACTTTAGATGAAGAAATTAAACATGGATATTGGTCGATAGCATACTAAACTTCACAGAAATTTCACATTTGTAATCTGAAAGGTTGATTTTTCCAGTTCAATTGTTTCAGGATGTTACTCCTCGAATAACTTGTTATCATAGCATGCTTTATTCAATTTCCTTAAACCTAAAAACCAAATTGAGTTACTTAAATTATCGATCAGAAATTAAAATGAGACGTAGTGTAATAAGATTCTAATAGGTACTCTCACAGGACTTTGGATCGGAAAAGTGAAAGTGTGAAACACAATTACATCAACTCAAAAAGAAGAAATATGCTATTTATATGTAATACTTTATCCTCCATTGCCATTTCACAAGCTCTATAATTTGCTGTCGTGAAAACACGAGAGTTGGTATTTTGGAACATCTTGATTAAATCAGACTGCAGAAACTGTGTGAAAGCTCGTAGATCAGTCTGTGTATCAGGAGTAAATAATGCAAATCTTTACATTATTTTGTATCATCCTCCTTATTTACTACTGTTGCAGACGGTTTACAAATCTGTAATTATTTTGTATCATTCTCCGTATTTCCTATTGCGAACGATTATCTACATATTGGATGGAACTGTTCCAAATCAAACACCTATATAGAAACCATGTCAACCAGTTAAAGAATACAGTTGAGAACATAAGGATACTCTGTTGTAAACCAATCAGGTCTTTCACATTATCTTTAGGTGGCCATACCACCATGCAATAGACTTAGTTAAGTGAACTATGTTCGGACATATAATTATCATCTTTGTATCCTGCAAAGTGTAATGTGCCAAGATTTAAATTTTTCATGGCTACCCCGTAAACAAAGTATCTCTTTGTATCGAAGAAGTGTAGCAGCGGAATAATAGTAGCTTAAACTAAAATAGGTAATATATCCATGTTATAAACATACCATCACAATCACCGCTACCAGTGAACACAAAGACCGCCACAACTCATAATAGGCTGGAACCACAACCAATCGAGCTAATAAACTTTATAAATGAGAATTAGACTTTAGAAGTTAGATTCTTGCCTGCCTGAAGTTCTACCCATCCCCGTTGAAACGACCCCGACCAGTAATAGAGTTCTTCACATCGCAAATCCTTATCCTCGAACATACAGAATTGGCTCAGGAACCAAACTTTCATGAACGACAATCATGCATTCTCAATTCAGTAAGCATTCATCACAAAATGTACGTTTTCTCAGTCCCCCAACTTGAAACAGCAGTAAGATCGAGTTTTTATTTGGGAAAAGCACTAACAAAACCAGTTCATCAGCAGCATCCAAAATTAGAGCAAAGTAATAAGGAGACACAGAACATCCAAAATTACAAATTACAAATCCCAAATAGCACAAGAAGTGTAATTAACACCATTTCAGTTCAAATTGCTGTTCATACTGAAGGAAGCAAAATTAGAAACATATGTTGAAGCTGAGACAAAATCCAAACCACATCAAAAGAAAAGTATAATGATCACAAACGACGATGTGAGGGCTGAATTGAAAACGTATGAAGCAAACCTGGCAACGGAGACAGTTCAGGGGCAAATATTTGGTCGTCAATAGCACGATCATCAACGTACATGTCGTCGACGTCGCCTTCAACAAATGATTTAGGGTCTAGGTCCAGCACATTATCACTCTCTTCATAAGCACTCGCCATCTCTCTCACTACTCCACCGCTTGATGATGTTATAAATACAACCCTGAGATCAGTAAATTTGACATACGAAGATTTGGTTTGAAAATATACCGGAAAATGAGTATCTTCACTCTCATTATAGAAACAAGACATTGCAGATAGAGTAGGGAAAGGAACAGTAAGAAGAAAAAACTACATTGAATCAAGAAGCCCAAATGGTGCACCGTCGACATGCAGTGCACCTTCGACGTCGATCTCCGGCTGGCTCTCTTCAGAAGTGAAGTCATCTTCTGCTGGAGAATTGAATCAAACACCGACACAAGCATAAATCTCTAAAATGATGATTAATGGGGCTTATGTTCTAAGGAGCAAATTTTAGCCAATGTCAACAAACCCAAGTTGATTAAGAGCTTGTATAACCAGAACAGATATCAAAGAGAGATTGAGTACCTGAATTGCAATAACATAAAGTAGTCCCTTACCACTTCTCAAAAAGAAAAAGTGGCCCCTTACAGGAACTCTCTCTTCTCTCTCTCTCTCTCTCTCTTCTCTCTGTTTGACTTACAGGAACTCTCTGGCTTCTCTCAGAAGGTTTGTGCAGTGATGGGAGGGGCATTCAACAGCCCAGTATTTACAGTAAGACCAAACCCACAGTGCTGTAAATAGGAAGAAGAGACAGGGGCAATAAAATAGTCAAATTAACGGTTAACCACCCAGGTGAGAAGGCACCACAGACAGGGGCAAATAATCACCCACAAAAACACAACCAACCTCACTGCCACTGACTCACAAATCCATGTAATTCTAATAACTCCACAGGAAAAAGTCGTCAAATTAACAACTGCAGATGGGCAACACCAACAAATGCCCCTGTTAGACAGTGAATGGCACTGAACTCACTGTCTTGCATGCTGCAATTACAAGCCACTGCAGGGACAAAACCGTCAAATTAAGGAAACACAACCCACTTAGTGAAGCCCCCCAATTTGATCACAAATTACACTGCCACTCATGCACTACGCCCTTGTAATTCCACTAACTCCAGAGGGCAAAATGGTCAAATCAACACATTAAAATGGGCAACTCCTTCTTTTAAATAAGGTAGGTAGGAATAGTAATACACTATTAAAACCCTCCACCTCCACCTATGATTCTAAAACCCTCGTTGTCAAGCAAACTCAAGGATATAAGATTACTAGTCTGTCCCAGCTCTTTCTTCCCAATTTGACTTTTGTCACTATTCACTGGGTCACTTTGACCCGGTGATTTGAATAGCAAACACATGTAATTTTTGATAATTTTTTCATTGTGTTGTAGAGTAAAATTTGCTCTATAATATGGTGAAAAAAATATAAAAAATCGTATTATTTTGCTATCCAAATCACCCGGTCATAGTGACCTAGATACGAGTCAAAAAATACAGATGAGAAGAAAGAGCTGGGACGGACTGGTATTTATCATAAGTTTACACACATGACGTCCCTTCAACGTGCAAACCATCCCATCATGTATCCTAAACATGATTGAGCTGATTCTAATAACCTCATAGACAAATCCTTTTGATATTGAGACATTTCCCCCATTTTCACGGTAATTATCTATTAGAAAAACAAAATCATCCTCTAAAGTGTTTCCACTTTCAGCTACTGGTGCACATCCGGAGTCATATTCTTCTTTTTTATTCCTTTTAGAACATTCATTCTTCCAATACCCTTGATCCTTACAGTAGGAACATATGTATTTCGATAACTTAGAGCCTGAAAGTTTCTTTTTTCCCTTCTTACCGTTCTTGATTCCCTTCGTCATCAACCCGGAAGCCTGATTTTCTTTACCTCTTCAAGAAACTTAATGTCCTATCTCCCTGGTGTGAAGAGATGAACTAACCTCTTTTAGAGTTGCAGTATATTTTCCAACAATAAGAGACTACACAAAATTCTCATAAGATGGAGGCAGAGACACAAACTGAATTAAGGCAATATCATTATCATTCACCACTTCATAAATGTTACGCAATTCAAGAAGAATATGGTTCAATTGATCTAGGTGATCTCTAAGAAGCCTGCCTTCAGACATGCGCAGACTGAAGAGACGTTTCTTTAGGATAAACTTCCTCGTTAGCGAATTCGTCACGTATATGCTGTAAACTTTATGTTGGTGTATGCCCTAGAGGCAGTCTTATCGCGACATGTATTTATAAAGGTTGTCTATTCATTCTATTATGTATATGGAGATACGCTAAAATAATAAAGTCCTTAGACTAAATGATGTGTTCTTAAATATCCATAGTCTAGTATTATTGTTAACTAGGACGAATATAATGCACCAAGAGTTGTATGAGGGTAGATTGATATAAGATATCAAATTTAACCCATTGGTACGCATTACGAGTGATGGCGTACTGGATTGACCCACCATGAGAACACAACATGGATGTCATAGTGACAATTGTGTTGTGATCCTATGAATTGAAGTACACTACATACCCTAGATGTAGAGTGACATGTTTATTTCTGTCAAACACCAATACGTGACACAATGATTATAAATGCGGCAATTGGACATGTTCTAAGATACGCTGAGCAGTGTGAGTGGTGTACATATGATTTTCCCTCTTACATGACGGGAGTAAATATCTATGGCCACTCGATGAGTGAGACTTAAAAAATGCATGGTCGTGCTCAAATGAATCTATATGAGATATTGATGTTATTTGTCTGTCTATGTGTACTCAGGGAATCGAGAAACTAGAGATTGGATATACAAGGGTGACACTCCATTCGTTATATCTGATCGGATATATGGACAAATGGATTATACTACACGGTAACATTGGCCATAGAGGTTACTCATGTCACTGGAATCATATTACTTTGGTAGCATTGATGTATTGTTACATATCGCTCAACGTTTGTAATTGTTACTGCAAACATAATTAGGAACCTACATGCCACACACAAGAATGAATCAAACTGGAATTAAATGCTCATTAGTTGAACTAAAGAGCAATGAAGGATATCAGACTTAGGTGCAAACTAATCCTAACTATTATGATTGAAGGGCAAGACGAATTCTCTCATCCCTATAAATATCCTACCACCACGGCTAGTTTACTTATGCTTTCAGCCATTTTTGTATAAGATATAGAATAGCTAGCTATTGAGAGGAGCCATCTAAGTCCAGCCGATTTGTGAGACAAAAAGTATTCGTCTTCCTCCAGGCTCCAGCAGGCTAGCACCAATGAACAGGGAGTTCGGTGCAGATCTGTTCGTGTGGATACTACAGAGGCGCTGCACTCTCAGCGTTCATGATCCTCACCAGATTATGCTCCTCCACATGGGTCCTTGGTGGGTTTTATGCAATTTTTTTTTATCTCCGCATTGTTTGATTGCCCAAAAACCAATACTTTAACCATAAAGAAAAATCATTCTTGGCGAAAATAAAAAGCCTGACAATTTTAACAATAAACAAACGATAAAGACACGAATTTTATGTGGTTCACAAGCGATTTTGTATTATTGAGAAAAAACCGGATTACATTGACCTCTACTGATATTAGGTAAACAATATGAACATATATAGAGCAAAATAATTCCAAATTTGGATCGCTTGCGCAAAAAGCCGGCCCAGCAATTCAACTCGTACGAGTCTATCCCTGTTCGTGTGAGTTGCTGAAGTTCTTGTATGAGAAGCCTTATGCTCGTGTGAGTTGTTGAGGTGCTCGTACGAATACATGTCATACTGCTTGATTCTGCAGCTCTTTGATTAAGCTCCTACTCGTATGAATACCTGAAGTATCCCCTAAGAGTACCTGATTCACGGCATATTCAACAATAACATATTAACTAACCACACATTCTACATAAAACTGTTTCAAGACTACTTGTACAGAGAAACAAACAGAGTTTCAATGAATGCTATATCTTTTCGTGGTTTATTTATCCATCATACAACCCGCGAACCCAAAACTTGAAACTCGTTAACAATTCTCAATGTATCGGATCAGTACAAATATAGAATCTATATTTTTATAAAAGCAAAGCATAGAGAGAGGTTCATCCTCCTTATGACACATAGGATTTGAAAATATTTCATAATATGGCATGTGTCATCTTATGTGGCAACATTTGTCCAATTATATTTTGCCAACTCAATTTTTAATGACATGTAAGAAATCAAAGAGCCAATTACATAATGACATGTCAAAAAAAAAAACATTTCCCCTAATCTTTTCACATCTCTAGGCACTAGAAATTGAAATGTTCATTCTTTGTTTATCCATACATTGAAAATTGAAAAGTTTTTCACAACTCTTTGTTTTCTTGACAAGTTCAACGAATCTAATTGTAAAACACATATTTTTCCATCCGAAAGAAGATTTTTGTAAATGCCAAGTATGGTTCCAACTAAAGAATATTTTTTCTAAATGCCAAGTATGGTCAGTCATTAAAATGGAGTAAAAAATTGTGCATTTAATTATTTTAGTGCAAAAAAGTGTTTTTAATTTTGGTTAAAAAGTGCTAACGATTGAGAAAATAAGTATAAATGAATACTTACATTAAAAAGTGGAGTGTTATTTTTTTAAATGATGGAGTGTTAATTTTTAAAGTGTCTTACAAGGTAGTTTATGAAAATGTAAAAAAGAATACGAATTAAAGGAGAACAATCATAAAGCAAAAGAAGAGAAAACTAACATTTAATTTTTTAGTAGATAATCATATTTTTTTTTTGAGAGACAATAATCTTTTCTCATTCAACTAGAAAGTTCTCAACATAAGCATAGAAGCATACAAACAAAACTGAAGTAAAGACATAACATGTTAGCATTTTCGGAATAATCATACATTCTATTGTTATAAATTTTAAGAAGGGCTAAATATAAGGAAACGTGCGCATAAAAAAATATAAAAGTAGAACGCTGCAAATGGGTGTCAGCTAAGTGGTAGAATATTTCAAACCCCAGCATGATGTCCCAGGTTCAAACCTTACTAGTGTAAGAATTGGTGTAATTCTAAAAAAAAAGTAGAACATTAATTTATTTTTTTATGAGAAAAAGAACGCTAAATTTCTAGTGTGTAACAATATATTTTAAGAAAATTGTTATAAAGAATGTGCTTAGTATGAGCAAACATAAAACGGCGTGAAAGTCATTATCTAATGCCTGATTTTTTTTCTTTTAATTTCTAAATGAAAAATCATATATTTTAAAATTCGAATTCTTAGTGCAATAATGTTTTTACTTTATGTCATAAAGTGCTAATCATAGGGAACGTAGTATATAAAACTATTTTTTTAAATAAAATCATGCGAAAAATGTGTTTAATTTATCAGTGTGTTCCAAAGTTATTTAGGAAAAGCTTTTGAAAATACGTAATGAGGAAAAACATATATACAACCAAAGGAAGAGAAAGTTATCGAGTAAAAAAAAAGAAGAGAAAACTAAACATTAAATTTTTTGCACAAGAATCACATTTTTCCTTTTGATTAGAAAGTGCTTAACATCAGCAACCACGCATAAAAACAAATTGACACTAAAATGTATGAAAACGGTATGAACGAGATGTTTTGCAGTGTTAGTAATGTTCCAGACTCATTCCTAGAGATAATTGCACACCATTCTCAGGTTCCAATATTTAATACACTAATACATAGGATTACGAAGGCCTATCGTCGATGATCCTACCCGAAGTTCCAACAAAGAGCCCTAGACAAAAACTATACTTACAGATCAATAAACACAACGGTATGTTCATGGAATTCACGTTCATACCGAGTGAGTGCACAATATCTTTGATGCTTATTGAGGAAAATTAGACCGAATTGATAAAAAAAAATCCAAAATATTTGATCTAATTGCTTACTTTTTTATAAACTTGCTTGCATAGAGAGAAAACTTAGGAACAATATTAATGGGGGAGGACACACCCCTACATTTGTCAAACAAAACAGGCTCAATGAACACATGGATCGGAAAAAGCTAAGAGTTGAGAAGATTGTCTAAATAGAAAGCAGAAATGCAAGTAAAGCGATCCAATTGCTATTATCTACCAAGTACCAATATTATGGAAACTAGCACATCATTTTCAATAAATGTAAGAATTAGTCTTAAAGCTCCTTATTATCATTACCATATTCCCACTTTGGGACACTCCTTCCAAGTTGTTAAAAAAGTCCAACTACATTGTTATGTAACAATTATTCTATAAATTTCCCTCAAGATAAAATTATAATTTGTACAATTAGTATTGCTACTTATTCGTTGTTCCATTACTATTGTGTTTTAGATGCATTTATCAAGGATTGTGTTCCAGTATTATATAAGTTATTTTAAGAAAATACTGAATTAATTACATAAGCGACACGCGCCATGGCGCGGGGTTAAGACTAGTATTTTTAATGTAGCACAGGGTGCAAACCTGTGAAAAATCTGATGCCATGGTACTGCAAGTTTACACTTGTAGAAAGTCATACCTTGTATCTGAACTACCGACTAGGAATTTCAACCGTGTATTGTACTGGTTCGCTTGCCAAGCTACCCAGAGTACATAATTTCCACAAGGGGCGACGCCAGAACAAACTCTTTCAACTTATTTGGGTTCAACTTCTTTGGGATCTCGCTATATGCTCGGCCCTAGTAGAGTTCCCAGGTAGTAGCTTTGTCAACCATGAACTTGGGGGAAGAAGAAGAGGCAAGTATATTAATGAGCTCTTTCTCGAGGGGTAGTCCATTAACTTCGAGTAGCTTCACAACCTGGAGGTTGTAATACTTTCCCGAACGTTTCGAGACTGGTAATGACACGACCATGCCAGTCGGTATTTCTTCAGTTTGAAAAAATAAATGAGTGGTTTACATTTTTAAAATGTGCATTCGTGTTTAATTGAGTTCGTAGCCGACACAATAGATATTCATATATATATATTCCTGCTGCAAAATGACCGTGGCACTTAGCTTTTGAAGAGTTAAAGACAGTAATTTAACTCTCAAGTTGACACAAGGATTTCTTTGGATTATGAAAAGACGCAGTTTCATTTTCTATTGGAAGAAGAAGAACGATGCAATTTCTTGAATCGTTTGGATAATCAAATAACTTGCTTAAAATGAGTATTTGTTAAAATTGGCAGTCTTTACGGGACAGTGGGAATATAAATTAAAATTTGAAGGATAATAAGCCTAAAGTACACACCATGAAATGGAGCTCGTTCAGGTTGGGTGCGCTTTGATGCACACAGATTGCCCACGGGAGAGTCGAAAAGGCCAGAGTAAATTCCTGAGTTGACCTGCTCATGTGTAGCTTTCTTCAAAGAGTAAAGAGTTATCGGAATCTTCAGCGATCTGGATTTTATACAAAGGTCGTAATTGGTCCTAGGCATCATCTCCCAAGAAGGAGAAGCTGAACCTGCAGCAACGTCGCCTAAAAACTTAAATTTGCGAGAAGTGTTAGCCTGAGAGTGAATTCATAATATTCCAATATCTTATACGTACATAAGAAAGCTATATGTTAAAGATTAACTGTATTTAATGCCTGCTCAATTAAAGGTGATAAATATCCTTAATGAGTACCTGTGCATACATAGAAAATCTTGTTCAGAAAAATGGAAACAAGAAGTGAAGCTTAATTGAAGGTGATAAATATCCTTAATGAGTACCTGTGCATACATAGAATATCTTGTTCAGAAAAATGGAAACAAGAAGTGAACTGTAGCTATAATGCATTACACATGAGTATAGTGTATATAAACCAAATTACTTATGTAATGTAATAAAGATAGGGGGGATACTAGTTCATCATAAAGATGTAACTGTCAGTTTGTTAATAGAGTTAGTTAGCTTGTTAAGAAGAGCTTTAGATCTATAAATAGTGTAAGCTTCTCCGTAATTCTCAAGTTATGGCACTTAAAAAATCATCTTCTTGAAACTAATAACACACTAGAAAATATGAAACTAAAAATAAATCAAGTTTAATATCAAACGAACAAAATGTAGCTCAAGCAGAATCAAATAAAAAATCAACCCCCCAATCTACTCAAACACCCTCTACAAACATAATCCAGCCTAATTCACAATTCATGATGATGAAAATAGCACAAACATATCATTGCAAACCTAGATTCGTAATCGTGGGAAACAACATTAAGGATCTTACTTCATAGAGTGAAAGGAAGCAACGACGGTGGGATGAAACAGTGGTTTTCTAGCGAGCCTTGTTATGGCGAGGCCTTCCCTTCTTATCGCTTGAAGCGATTTTCTGTACACGAGGCAGTTCTACTTCTGGTTCTACCTTTAAGCACATAACCCTAAATAGGTTCCTTATATAATGAAATAGTAAAATGGTAAAGTTAATATTATATAGTATAATAAATTATTCAAATACATCTTCACTAATAATTAACATGTAAGATTTTCTTTGGACAAATTAACATGTCAAACTACAATTTAAAAAAGAGTATATACCATTTTTGGCTGATTTATGAAATTAATCATTAAATGAAAGGAAAAAAAACTAATTATTATTTTTAAATTTAATACACAATTACAATACGTTCGCGAACATTAAGAAACGACCCTTTTGTCCCGTTCGAGTTCGGTCGTTTAATATACGAACACATTTTTCTGTTTGGATTTGTTTGATTAATAAGTCGAATGAAACACAAACTAATTTTGACCAAAGTGAACGCGAGTTGTTCGCGAACGGCTTGGTTTGTTTACTACCCTAGGAAAAAGCCATTATAAACTAAAATTCGTGTTATAGAGACTGGCAGCTGAAATTTTTTCCTTAAAGAAAAGTGTTGATCTGGAGTGCAATGGGAAATTTCCTATGTGTGGAAGTCAACAGAAACTCTTGGAGCATTTGTTCTTTAGATGCAGTGTGGCTGGGGGAATTTGGTTTAAAAGTGAGAATATAAGAGTTGATGCATTTTCCAATCATGACATTCTATAGTGGGTCTGCAAAATTTTAAACCCATACGCTGATTTGGTTTGGTAAATGAGACTTGAAATGCTTATGTGAAATTGTCATAACGATGATTTTGTTGGTGATTATCACTAAAATTACTAATTTTAGACAGGCATAAATATTTAACAAATCATGGCGATGGAAACACAGGCAACAAAGCATGAAGCCAAAAATCACAAATATCATAACTGGAAAGAAAAACTGCAAATTAGAAGGCATACCTCTAATCCAAGCTTTAGCAGAAACAGGAAAAAGAAAAAGCTGAGTCGTCGTGTCTTGCGAGAAGTCCTGACTGTTCTTGAAGAGATTATCGCTCCCACTTACACTGTGTTGGGATAACGGCGATGATTCTTCCAGGATAGAACAGCTCCGATCTTCTTTGTCACATCAACGCTGAAGATCAAGTGCGATCAGCACCTCAGTTTGCCAGAGAAACCACAAGCAGAGAGAGGATTTCGAGTCGACTATACATCCGATCATTTTTCAGCTTTGATACACTTTCAATTAACAAATCACTTACTAATTAAAAATTAAACTGGTGTGTAATTGAATCAAAACTGATTTGTAACCTCATGCCAGGTCGCCTCGCGTACGAAAGACGCCGAGACATTTCGCCCAAATCGCCTGACCCGAGGCTTGACGGCGGCGGCGGTGCGCGCGTCTATGTGCGCGCGAGGCACACAAGAACACCATGGACCACCACACACCTTAGTTGTTGTACACTACTATTGTGTGTAATACCATATAAAGCTACCAACCTCCTTTGTGAGTATCAATGTGGGACTATTTTGCTTCCTTGGTTTCAAGCTTTTTAAGGCCACCAAGTTTACTTCAATTTCTCTAAGGATTACACTAAGAAAATGACTTAGATCCATACATAAAAATTTCAGCACCCGTAACAAGGAATAATTTCCAACTTGTTGGAACATGAAATTTATATCGGGTGCACACAGAATAGCGCTCCGAAAATTCTATTTTCTAACAGATTTTTCAAGGACTGCATTGTTGGTTTAGGAAGAGAAGATGGCTTTTAACAAACTAACCTTGAATATTGAAAGATATTGGAACAAGCATAAAGTAAAGCATAACGTGGATGAGTCAATTTCTTGTAACAACATGGAAGTTATTGAATGGATCCGAACATTGAGGAGCTGTTCGAAGATCATTTGTATATGTGGTCACTTAACTGGTGCTTTTGTGGTTAGAAATTCAAACAAAGTGATGGTGGTTGTAGGTTCCTTTGATGAAGTTGGTACGAATGTCGAAGACACAGAGTTTTATGCAGTAGAAATGGCTATTATGAGGCAAAAACATGAGATCTGACATAATGTTACTATGAAACCTGATTCTATGATAGTATCCAATACTTTTGAAGGTGAGAGTGGAGGTAAATGGAGCTGAAACAAAGTATGTAACCAAATCACCGAGACCAGATGCAGTAAAGTGGTGCTTTTTCCCCAAAGAAAGCTAATGCTCTGGCTCATTTTGTTGCTAAATGGGAAATGTCAAATAATATGTTTGGTATGTATGGCTCTAATTTTTTTTTCTGGTCTTGTTAATCTATTTGTATGGGTTGATCGGTACACTTGAAGTTTTGCTTTTGTACATCCTTTAGACTAAAAACATGTTCATAAAAAGGAACTCATAATTTTGTAATAACAGTGGAGCACATAAAGTGCTTGTGTATGAAACACACAAACAACCACTACCTTCACTCGTAAATAATGATAATCTCAATTTCCGACCTCAACCCTCAAGACTAATACCGCCAACAAGGCACTACTTCAACCCAAATCAACCTAATTGGGCCACATCAGTCACTATCAACCATTTGTTAGGGCATCACCAAACATCGATAAATCACAACATTACCCATCGAAGTAAATTTTACTTCCGCGACATCATTTTAAGTATGGAAGAAAATGCGTACTATTAAAGTGATATTTTGGTATATTAAAAGTAATTGTGCGAGATGATGATGATAATAATAATAATAATATTATTATTATTATCATTATTATTATTATTATTATTATTATTATTACTTTACTAAAAATTAATTTGACAAGACGAAATGGACGGTTTTGTCCCTTTCTCCAAATTTGAAAGGAGTAAGAACTAAGCAAGCGCGGTTAAGTCCCCATAAGTCTTCAAAATGTGGAAGCACATATAGAAAGGAAATGATCATCTTTGTCTTGTTCACTTCCGAAATCCTGCGAAGCTGTTCTTCATCGTCATCACTTGGGAAATCACAGTTCTTCTTGCGAAGCCATTCTTTTCCCGTTCGTGTTCAACATGTTCATTAGGGAACTTGGTCAGTGAAAGGTAATTCCAATCTGTGCTCTTAATGGCGTGTTTCTAGGATTTTGATACTATATTGTCTTTCCATAATTAGGGTTTCGAATTTAATTGGTTGGTTTTGTCGTAATAAGGCTATATCGCGTTTGATTATCGCAATTCTTTATTTATTTTGATTGGGTTTCCAAATCTAGGGCTTTCTTAAGACTTGGGTCTTATCTCCGTCAATGTGTAACCCGTGGTTAAATATCGGTATGATTGTTATTTGTTTCAAGTAAATTAGGGCTTGCAGGTTGTTGGTTTTGGTGCATGTTGTTGAGGTCTAACTCGAAGCATGTGGGGGACACAGTTTTAGAAATGGCTAGTATGAGGCAAAAACATGAGATTTGACCTAATGTTACTGTGAAACCCGATGTCTAGCTTGAGATTTGAGATTTTATAAATGGCTAGTAGGAGTGTGTAATCCATTGCGGTCCAACAATCTAGCTTCGTTAATTGGGGTAATTGGGGGTAGCTTTACTGTTCCGTTGGCTATAAGAAAGATAAAATTGTACTACTTGGAGAGTGCTTACAACACTTGGTTGATGGATGTGGAAAATGAGGCCACTCCTATTTATACTTGATCTTTCCTCTTGGAAGCTTCTACATAATCTACGATCTAACGATGGAGACTGAGAGCCTAGAGGGTTCACACCTCCTTACAAAGAGAAATTTTAATGGAAGATTCTACACACCTTATGTTGGAATTGTGCCCTAGAGGCAATCAATTTATCGTGACATTTATATGAACTTACTATTCATTATGTTATCGATATGGAGATATGCTAACATGAATGAAGTCCTTAGAATATAAATGTTATATTCTTAAATATCCCGAGTACTACAGTTAATAAGACGACAGTATTCCATCGAGGCTAGTGTGTGGGTAGATTGATATGGGGATATCAAGTCTAACACATGGGTACACATTAAGAGTAATGGCGTACTGGATTGACCCACCATGAGAAGACTACATGGGAGTTATGTGAATGTCACAAGCGCTTCTCATAGTGACAATGGTGTTGTGATCCTTAGACTTGAAGTCACTAGATACTCTAGTTGTGGATTATCATGTTTTGATATCGTCAAACGTTACACCGTACCTGAGTAACTATAAAGGCTTTAATCAGACATGATATGAAGCAAACTAAGAGATGGTAGTGATGTAGAGATGATTTTTCCCTCCCACATAACGGGAGTAAATATCCACGGCCACTCGATGAGTGAGACTTAGGAAAAGGCATGGCCATGCTCGAATAAATCAATATGAGATACTGATGTTATTTGTTTATCTAAGTCTACTCACAGATCGAGAAACTATGGATTGGATATACAACTGTGACACTCCATGTCTTGTGTCCAATACAGATAGATGAGACAAAGGGGTTATACAACACGGTAACACTGTTCACAGATGTTACTAAGATCACTGACATTCCTATTACTTGGGTAGCATTGATGTATTGCTAGATACCGTTTAATGTTTGTAATAATTGTTGTTACTGCCAACGTAATTAGGAACCTACAAGGTCACACACAATAATAGATCAAGCAGGGATTATTGCTAATTAGTAGGACTAAATAGCAATAATGAATTGATTGGACTAAAGTGTAAACTGTGCTTATTAGTTGGACTAAAGAGAAATTGCGGACTAGAATGCTAACTAGTCCCACATTGCTGGATTTATGGGCAAGGATGATTTTCTCTAGCTATAAATAGGATTTATGGGCTATGAAAATTCTGTCTGAATTCATTCCAACACAACACAATTTACTAGATATCTAGAGAAAAAGGAGAATTTGTTTTTCTCCCCTAAGGTTCGGCCACAAGGGTGCCGCCCCCTTCCTTGGACCCGACGGCATGGTGATGCCGCTCCATGGAGCTCAAGGCCGAGAGTTGGCCGCCCCTCTCTTCCTCTTTGCCACGTTGATGGATGTGATCCAGCCTGCGCAAGTCTAATTCATCATCTTGTATGACAAGAGCGTCCTTCTTCTCTTGATTGGTAGCACCATTGGATAAGAAGCCCGGTTGAGGTCTATTCGTTTGGATACCGTAGAGACAGAGATGCTATTCTTTGTATGTGATCGTCCTAGCCTGGTAGGGCTGAGGTAACCTTTCTTCCTTCATCATGTTATGATGCTTCACATGTGATCCTTGGAGGGGGTTTGAGCGGGATTAAAATTTTGTTATTCCGTTGTGTAACCTGCATCAAAACCCTACAGTGGTATCAGAGCCACATGTCGATAGCGCATAACGTGATTTATGTGGTTATCTGATTTTTATCAGTTTCACAGTATCTGTCAGATTGATCGTAAACTGTAATAAAACTGATATGCGTATTATGATGCGCCATGAATATGATTCATGTGAAAATTTAATAATTTTACATATGATGTGAAAATAATGGATTTTCAGGTGTTTATTTGATATACCTGTTTTATCAGTGTTGACTGTTTTTGTCAGTTTGACCGTAAACACTAATAAAATTTATATGCGTATTTTGGTGCGCCATGAATATGATTCATGAGAAAATAAGCTAATTTTACATATGATGTGAAAATTAGTGAATTTCATCTACATATGATGTATGAATTAATTGGTGACATAAAGCTTGGGTTTGGGCACAATGTAGGAAGGAAAATGTGTTTCTTGTCCCACTTTGGGGTTTGGCTAAGGAAGGAAGTTAATTTTTTTTTTGATTTTAACCCACTAAAGGGGTTCGGCCATGAGCAGCCTGTCCCCTACTTGGCGCGCGGACCCATGCCAACGGGCCTTGCCGGTTCGGCCAGCCGATCGGTTTGACCGGGCGGGTTGGTTCGACCGGGTAGGTCTGATTCGGCGGGTCAGCTCTGTTCGCCTAGTTGGACTAGTGCGACCATTTTGACTATTTTTCCCCTAGTGTCCCAATTTAATTAATTAAAATTGACCCAGCGCGTTAAAATTGAATTTTAACTATATTATGTGATTTATCGCATGGTGGATGGATATGGCCTAGGTTGTGGATGTTTATTTTTTGGTTTGATTTATGGCCTGCGAGCTGGTCAAATTAATGTAATAGTTAACTAGATTTTACGTCCTGCGAGCTGATCATCTTCTCAACTTGTGAGGCTTTTTCTATTTAATTTATATGTTAGCTAGAATTAGATAGTTAGATGACTGCCAAGAGCATAGAGAAGAAGACCAAAGAATCAAGGAACTACAAAGACGATGGAGGACTTGCACACCCAGGACGCGGGGCTATGGTGGAAGCATATGGAGATGAGCTTGTCACTTTAGGGCTTATAAATATTATCATTGGATTGGTAATACCTTAGTCTTAGGGGCCATATCCATGCCACGTTAATTTTACTTTTGTGGATGTTTATTATTTATCGTCTTATTTTATTTTGATGTATGTATGATGCATGCAAAACGTAACAAGATAATAATTGAAACAGTTGGATCCTTTATTTGGGCATGCCCAATCCAAATAAACAGATTAGTTGATATGATCGACAGTTGATATGATCAACAAATCATATAACAAGAAAATCCCTCAAGTAAATATTAAGTTATTGCCTTATTTTGTGTGTGGCACTCGTCATGATGATCGATTAATTAAGTGCGGGCTTGCCGAAGCAAGGGACCTTTATTTCTCGAAAGTATGAAGTGGTAGCATAAGCAAGTAATATGCAATTTCCACCTAAAAGGTCTAACTTAACTAAGCTATTTCAATAGGATTGCAAGCTTAGAGGCAAGGCAATTGTGATTATCTATAATATATATAAATAAGGAGTTATTTTCCCAATTGAACCAAGAGTCGCATAAGATGCAATTGGAAGATGTTCGTACCTAAATAACCAATTCTTGGGTGACGTGCCAAAGCAGGCTCAGGATGAGGTGAAACATGGATCTTGGTGTTGGAATAGGTGCCCTAGAGGCAATCTATATTTAGTATGAACTATGTTTGGCTAGAACATTCCTTTATAACTATCCTACTGCTTGATTTGTTGAGGTGCTCGTACGAATACTTGTCCTACTGCTTGATTCCGCAACTCTTTGATTAAGCTCCTACTCGTACGAGTACCTGAAGTAGCCCCTAAGAGTACCCAATTCAAGGCATTTCAACAATAACAGAATAACTAATCACACATTCTACATAAACTATTTCAGGGTTACTTGGACGGAGAAACAAACAGAGTTTCAATGAATGCTTTATCTTTTTGTAGTCTGTTTATACATCATACAATTTGCGAACCCAAAACTCAAAACTCGTTAAAAATTCTCAATGTATCGGATCATTACAAATATAGATTTTTTTTTAATGTAGCACAAGGTGCAAACCTGTGAAAAACCTGATGCCATGGTGCTGCAAGGTTACACTTGTAGAAAGTCATACTTTGTATCTGAACTACCAACTAGGAGTTTCAACCGCGCATTGGCCTGGTTGGCTTGCCACAGCTACCCAGAGTACACAATTTCCACAGAGGGCGATGCCCGAACAAACTCTTTCAACTTCTTCGGGTTCAAATTCTTTGGGATCTCATTGTATGCTCGACCTAAACTCTTTCAACTTCTTTGGGTTCAAATTCTTTGGGATCTCATTGTATGCTCGACCTAGTAGAGTTCACGGGTAGTAGCTTTGACAACCAGCAACTTGAGGGAAGGAGAAGAGGCAAGTATATTAATGAGCTCTTCCTCGAGGGGTAGTCCATTAACTTCGAGTAGCTTCACAACCTGGAGGTAGTAATACATGCCCGAAAGTTTCGAGACTAGTAATGACAGCCACGCCAGTCGGCCTTTCTTCAAACAGAAAAATAAATGAATGGTTTGCATTTTTAAAATGTGCATGCATGATTAATTGAGTTCGTAGCCGACACATTAGATATTCATATATATTCCTACTGCAAAATGACCGTGGCACTTAGCTTTTCAAGTGTTAAAGACAGTAATTTAACTCTCCAATTGACACAAGAAATTCTTCAGATTATAAAAAATGGAATTTCGTTTTCTATTGGAAGAAAAAGATGCAATTTCTTGAATCGTTTTGATAATCAAATAACTTCCTTAAAACGAGTATTAGTTAAAATTGACAGTCTTTACGGGACAGTGGGAATATAAATTAAAATTTGAAGGATAATAAGCGTAAAGTACACGCCGTGAAATGGAGCTCGTTCACGTTGGGTGCGCTTTGAAGCACACAGACCGCCTACGGGAGAGTGAAAAAGGCCAGAGTAGATTCCAAAGTTCACCTGCTCAAGTTTAGCTTTCTTGAAAGAGTAAAGACTTATCCGAAGCTTCAGCGATCTCGATTTATACAAAGGTCATAATTGTTCCTTGGTATCATCTCCCAAGAAGGAGAAGTTGAACCTGCAGCAACGTCGTCTAAAAACTTGAATTGGCGAGAAGTGTTAGCCAGAGAGTGAATTCATATCATAATACCAAAATATCTTAAACATAAATGAGAAAGTTATATATTAAAGATTAATTGTATTTAATGCCCTCCCAATTGAAGGTGATAAATATTCTTAATGAGTACATGTGCATACATAGAATATCTTGTTCAGAACAATGGAAACAAAAAGTGAACAGTAGCCTATCGTATAATGCATTACACATGAATATAGTGTATATAACCAACCCACTAATGTAATATAATGAAAATAGGAGGGATATTAGTGCAATTATCATAAATAGAGTAAGATTCTCCATAATTCTCAAGTTATGGCAGCTGAAAACCCATCTTCTAGAAACTAATAACACACTAGAAAATATGAAACTAAAAATAAATCAAGTTTAATAATAAACGAACTGAATGTAGCACAAGCAGAATCAAATAAAAAATCCGCCCCTCAATCTACTCAACACCCTCAACAAACTTAATTCAGCCTAATTCACAATTCATGGCTGCGAATGATGAAAATAGCACAAACATGTCATTGCAAACCTAGATTCGAAATCGTGGGTAACACCAATAAGGATCTTACCTCATAGAGTTAAAGGAGGCAACAACGGTGGGATGAAACAGTGGTTTTCTAGCGAGCCTTGTGATGGCGAGGCCTTCCCTTCTTATTGCTTAAGTGATTTTTTGTACATGAGGCAGTTCTACTTCTGGTTCTACCTTTAAACACAGAACCCTAAATAGGTTTCTTATATAATAAAATAGTAAAATAGTATGATAAATTATTCAATTACATCATCACTAATAGTTAACATGTCAATTTTCTTTGGAAAAATTAATATGTCAAACTACAATTTAAAAAAAGATTATATACTATTTATGGCTAATTTATGAAATTAATCATTTGAAAGGAAAAAACTAAATTATTTTTTTAACTTTAATACACAATTACAATATGTTTGCTAACATTAAGACACGAGCCTTTTGTCCCGTTCGAGTTCGGCTCGTTTAATGAACGGACACATTTTTCAGTTTGGGTTTGTTTGATTAATAAGTCGAATGAAACACAAACTATTTCTTACCTAATTGAACGCGAGTTGTTCACGAACGGCTTGGTTTGTTTACCACCCTAGGAAAAAGCCATTACTATCACGACCCGACGTTTTTCCTCTTTACGTTAATTACAAATTTACCAGAGTAAAACGCACACTTTTTCGGTTGCGACGGAAATACGAACCATATCGCTTTTCGATAAAAAAAAATAGCGGAAGTTTATAAATAAACAACTCTTTTCAATTTCAATAAGAACGTCACTTTCCTATTCATTTGATCAAATAACCGTTTATAAGTATCAAATAAAAGAATCTTAACAAATATTACAATTAATCGGAAACGCTATAACTCTAGTCCGTCTATAATCTTCAATCAACCCAGTACAGTACCTATAGATATTTTAGGGTGAGCAAAAAGCCTTGTAGGTACCGCCTAACCACTGGCGTAAAAATATAATAACAAATTAAACTGTAATAGGTTATCAAACAATAGCATGGAACACTCACACAATTATCATGCTTTAGAGATCATGTGAATAACATACAATTACTTAATAATTAATATATTAACATTTAGCATGAACATCACGCATTATACCGTAATTACAGTAGACGTGAAAATTATATTTCCCCTACCTTTATTGGAATTCGAAATCTCCTTTTGAAATGAATCGGCATAGCCCAAGTATAATAAAACCGACTATAGTCCTGCTAATAAAATTGGTAATTCCCTCTTTTTAGAATCTCAAGTGAGTTGAGAAACTAATAAAAATAACAAAGTTTTGCATACGGAAAACTAATCGGTAAACTAACTCTCAAAATCAATTACAGTAAAGGGGGAGGAAGGTGTACTTTCAAATGAACAGGGAATGACTCTATTTATAGGGGGTGGGGCTGTCCATGGGATGGCTGTTGTCATTTTCAGAAACTTAGGGGACCCTATTGTAATTTTCGGATGAATCACAAACAAAAATAAAGCAGGTGCTAGCAATGAGATTCGAACCTTAGGGGACCCTATTGTAATTTTCTGTTGAATCACGCAAATAATAAAGCATGTACTAGCAGAGAGTACACACCTTTTGCCATCTTTTCCAACGCTCTATTTTGGATAGGAATGAAACTTTTATGTTTTTATCACTTATTAACATGATATAATCAAATAAAGTAGAAAAAATGAAGCAGATATGAGACAAACAGGGTGCTTGACGCGCGACCTTATCCACTGCAACAATGACCAACTTTGTCAGCACAACATTTTTCATAAGATTAACACATTAATGCTCTTATCTCTTCTTGCAGGATATTTATAAATCAAATAATAAAAAATGAAACCCAATGAGATAATAAAGATATGGGAATATGGTTTAAAATTGAGGATATAAAAGTTGATGCCTTTTCCAATTATGACATTCTATAGTGGGCCTGCAAAATTTTAAACCATATGCTGATTTGGTAAATGAGACTTGAAATACTTGTGTGAAATTGTCATAAAGAAGATGAAAGCTCAGGTTGTTTAAGACTTGAAAGAGCTTGGCTATTTCAAGCCCTTGAAACAGCTTTCAAAGCCTTGAATCAGCTTCAGAGGCTTGAAAATAGTCTTGGCTATTTTCAAGGCCTTGAAACTGGATTCAAAGCTTTGAAACTGTTAAACCTGAAAGCATATTCTCAGGGGGAGTTTTTCTGTTAACTCTCTGATCTAATTCATTATCTTTCTTGCATATGTTTGATCACCTGTTGTTAGATGATGAACGACAAATTGTTAAACATGTTTTGAATCGTACTATATCAACTGTTTGACCACGATAATGCAGGAAATATTGTTTCTAAGTTTTGCAGGATTGTTTCCTAAACTGGATTTCTGCAGATTTGTAAACACTTGAAGACGTTGATCCCGTGATCAATCAGACGTGTTTGACAGCTTCTCATGATGGTTAAATGAAGGTTTACAACAATATCTCTGAAGATTATGATCATTCAACCGTTGGATAAGATCTCAAAGAAGTCAAACTCTGTTGCCTACAAAATAGGAAGGGTGTCGCTGAAAATCCGGAGAGATTGCAGAGTTGTTTGAAGTATTTAAAGAGCTCATATTCAAAGCAACAACAACACAATTCTCAACGGGCAAATACAGAGAAAGCATTCTGGATTGACTAGCATCAAAGAAGTTCTTCATCTCTTCCAATCCATACACAGAAGTTCACTGCATTTCACTGCAGTTTTCTATTCTTAAGTGATCTTCTGTATAGAGCTATATTGGTAGATCATTTCTGTATTATTTGTACATTCATTCTCAAGGATTTTTCAAAGTGAACAATAGAGAATTCTTAGTTAATCAGTTAGCTAGAGCAGGTACTAGACAGGTTAGGGAAAACCACAAGCTGTAACAGAGTATTGGAACTCTCTGTGATTGAGTTCTAGGGATTAGCTTTTGATTAAAAAGAATTGAGTTGAAAATCCTGCAGGGATCTAATCCCTGAGGCAGAGACGTAGGTCCAAGTGGACTGAACTCTATAAATCACTTGTCTTGTGCATTTCTAGTTCATTTTCTTTCAAAGCTTTTGTAGCATACAAAAACTGTTTATTTTCAAGGGTTTGAACTTGTTTTCAAGGCCTTGAAAAAGGCATACTTGTTCTAAAACTTTCTGCTACACTTCAAAGGCTTGAACCTGTGTTTAAGGCCTTGAAATTCATGGTCTGCACTAGTTCTTCTACTTGTTAGCTAGTTTTGCAAAAAACTGGCATACTCTATTCAACCCCCCCCCTTCTAGATTATATTAGATGCTTATATATCTGCATACTCACACTTCCAATTGTTATCAGAGCTTGTATCACTGTATAAGATTTAACCATCTGGTGATCATGAGTACTGCAGGTGATGGGGGCTTCTCACAAGGAAGAGCTGCTAACAAACCTCCTCTATTCTGTGGAGAAAATTTTGCTCAATGGAAAGCTCTCATGCAAATGTTTATCATTGATCAAGATCTAGAGCTTTGGACCGTTATTCAAAATGGACCTCATACTTTCTATACAGAGATAGATGGGATCAGAACTCCCAAAATAGAAGATTCACTCTCCTCTTCTGAATTAGAGAAATTTTCTAAGAACTACAAGGCGAATAACATTTTGTATTGTGCTTTGAGTACAGATGAATTCAACAGGATCTCTGGATGCACAACTGCTAAAGAAATCTGGGATAAACTTGTGCTTACCATTGAAGGAACCAGTCAAGTCAAGCAGACCAAGATCAACATTTATCTCAGACAGTATGAGTTGTTCAAAATGAATGCAGATGAGTCCATCAGAGATATGTTCAAGAGATTCACTGATATTGTCAATAACCTTGACTCATTGGGAAAACATTTTTCCAGTGAGGAAAAGGTGAGGAAGATACTCAGAAGTCTTCCAAAGGCAAAATGGGAACCAAAAACCACAACTATTGAAGAAGCTCAGAATCTCTCAAATTTACATCTTGATGACCTACAAGGGAAGCTCCTGACACATGAGATATATATGAATGAAGTTGATGGAGAACTCCCAGAAGGTGTAAAAAATATAGCCCTCTAAGCCAAAGAGAATGAGAGAATTCAAAGCCTTGAAACTGATGATGGTGATGATGAAGATCCAATTGCCTTGATCTCCAAATCCTTGACAAGAATTCTGAAGAAATACTATGGAAAAAAGAATTCAACTGAGAAAGGCATAGACAATCCAGCTGCAAGGACTACAAAGTAAGTCATTGATAACTCCGTTTTCGGAGTTATTTTATGCCTTTTATTTCTACGTTTTGCGTGCTTATAATGGAGAATTCGTCGTCTTTTGAGTAAATTGAGCTTTAATGTGATAATGTGAGTTCATGTGCATTACTTGTTAAATCCGGGCGTTTCTTTAGATTTTTGAGCTTTTATTGTGATATGATCGCGGGTTGTGTTTTCGTGTTGTGATTCGCAGGAAAACAGGGCTTGGAGGATCGTGCGGGATATGGAAGCGAACTTCGGAAACAAGGAACTCAAAGACAAGTCAAAAGGAAGGAGAAAGTCAAAGGAAATCAAAGGAAAGTCAATGGAAGAAGGAAGGAAGGAGAAAGTCAAAGGAAATCAAAGGAAAGTTAATGGAAGAAGGAAGTAAGAGGAAAGTCAAAGGAAGGAAGAGAAAGTCAAAGAAAATAGGGCTGGAGCAGAAGTCTTCGTGCGAAGACATTTGTCTTCGTGCGAAGACAAAAGACTTAGCCAAAATTTGGCTCGGCTGAATTCTCTTCTTAAACATGGTTGCAGTATCTCTTTGAGAAGACCTTCGCACGAAGGGCAGAAGTCTTCGTACGAAGACTCTTCGTGCGAAGACAACTGTCTTCGTGCGAAGAGATCGCTGGAATGTGCAGATTTTTTGGGGCTTTTTCGTAGTTTATCCAAACTTTGTATTAAGATTATGGAAACGTATTTAAGCCTTTTAGGTCGACTTTTTCAGTAGTTTTTTGACATTAGAGACATCTTTTGGAGATCAAGAAGCGTTTGGGAGAGCTTAGGAGCTTTGGATCATTCGTTTGGATTCTAAACTCTCGTCTTTTCTTGATTTTTATGTTTAAACTCATTATTCTTCTCGTTGTGATTATGAATATGAGTAGCTAAACACTTTTTGCTGGGAATTCTCGTTTGGGGTAGCTAGGGTTTGATCTAAAGTTGATGTTTTGATGATTGTAATGCATGCTCTAGCTTAATCTCATGTGTTTATTCACTATTATGGATTATTTACGTTCTTAATTATATTATCTTTGCGAGTAGCTAACGTAGAGGTAAATTCAATTAGTTTTCACGCGGTAACTCCGTGAGAATTAGTCGGTAAATTGAATAGTTCACCTAGTCGTATCAATGTTTGGTAACTCGACATCGTTAACTAGGATCGTTAAAGTAGAATTATGGTCTTAAGGCATACTTAAAGCTAAATTAGACTTGGTAACTCGGTTTGTTTTAGTTTAAAGTATAGTGAACTTGCTTGGTAACTCGATAAGTTTAACATTGCTTGATTAATAGTGAATAACGCGTGGTTGTTTTACAAATCAAAATATAAATTTAGATCAATCTAGTGAACCTAGAGAATTCCCGGTATTTTTCTCTTATTTGATAAAAACCCAAAATTCATTCTTTATTAATCGTGAATTATTTCACTTGGTTAATTGAGAACTTTGCGTTTATTTTATTAGGATTAGATAAAAACACAACTTGCGACTTGCCCTCATAAGGTTTAGAATAGTAATTAATTTAAACAAAGTCCCTTGGGTTCGACAACCCGGATTTCCGGTTTATCACTACACACGACAGCTGTGCACTTGCAGTTAGAGCGTGTCAAGTTTTTGGCGCCGTTGCCGGGGATGCAGCTGTTTATTCACTATTATGGATTATTTCCGATTTCCGGTTTATCACTACACACGTTTTGCGTGTTTCGTGATTTCAGGTTGATTTACACGGTGCATGACCCGTTCTCGAGACGAGCCTTTGTATCCAACGTTTGAAGACCCGGAATCCTTATTAAAAGCACAGCGTAGAGACAAGAGGAATTCAAGCTCAGTAGTTATGGATGAAGAGACGAGAGCTGAGTTTGAGAGAATCCGAAAAGGTATGCAAGATGCGGAAGCAGCTAGAGCTGCAGCTGTAGAGGAGGCTGCAAACAGAGCCGCGGAAGCTGAGGAGGTGAGAGCTCAAATGGCTGAGATGCAGGCAAGGATGGATCGTTTGGCTCCCCCAAATCCACAACCACGTCATGGTGTGGGGGCACAAGTGGCGAACATCGGTGGAAACAATAATGGGAATAATGGGGAAAACAACAGGCAGAACAATGCTGAGATTGAAGAACGCCCTATGGTGGATTATTTCAGAACTACTCCAGCGTGTTATCAGCCTACCATTGTCAGGCCTCAGATCAATGCCCAACACTTCGAGTTGCGCCAACATATGATCAATATGGTTCGTGATGAGTGCGCATTCAACGGAGCTCCAGGAGATGATCCCAATCACCATCTGCTGGTATTTGAGCAAATCACATCAACCCTGCACGATCAACGAGTTCCAGATGAAACAGTTAAGCTATTACTATTTCCCTTCTCCTTATCTGGAAAAGCCAAGAAGTGGCTTATGGAGCTGCCAGCTGGTAGCATAGTGACATGGGCGGATTGTTGCCATGAGTTTCTGAGGAAGTATTTGCCACCATCCAGAGTCGCTCAGCAGATGGCCGAGATTGCAAAATTCACTCAGGATGAAGACAGCTCGTTGGGAGATGCGTGGAGGAAGTTCAGCCGAATTCTCCGTAGATGTCCGAATCATGGAGAGCCATGGCACAAGCTCTTCCATTATTTCTACACCGCATTAGACAAGGAGACAGCTGACCAGTTAGATATGCTAGCTGGAGGTAATTTTATGGGACTTGGAGCACAGCGAGCTCAAGATCTGCTGAACAACGCGTCAAAGAGAGAGTCTACACGATCTGAAACGCGTAGGTACTCAAAACCGGGGGATACATCCTTAGTCAACAAGATTGAATCGATGGAACAAAAGCTGGAATCCATGACCTCAGCCTTTCACGGTATGCATCCTCCAACACAGAAGCCCATGGGTGAATTACTAGCAGATGAAAGCCAGGATATGATAATAGTGTGGAAGATGTGAATTTTATGCAACAGCAGCAATGGCCTAACACCTATCATCCCAACAATCGTAATCATCCCAACTTCAGCTATGCCAATCCGAACAGTGGATTATATGCACCCGGACAGAGACCCAATGTTCCATATCAAGCGCAAAGGCAAGTTTCACAACAGCAGGCTCCACAAAAAGAAGAGCAAGAGACGAATGCTCTATTGAGAAAGCTCCTAGCTAATCAAGACAGGATGGAGAGCACGATTGTCTCAATACAAGCCACAATGAAAAGCCACGAGACTCAGATTGGGCAGATTGCCAATCAAAATATCAAGCTTCCACCAGGCATGCTTCCAGCAAATACCATCACCCCTAATGAGCAGCTAAATGCCATCACAACTCGCAGTGGCATCACTACTGAGGACCCCCCATATCCTAGCCACGCGCGAGCTGAGGCGACTAAGGCCACTGAGAAAGCCTTGGATGAAGAGATTCCCGTGCCTACCGTGAATCCCCAATCAAAGGACACGGTGAGGAAGTCGGATGAGAAACAGAAGCCTAGGGAGGAATACAGTGTGCGAGTGCCATACCCGCAAAGATTGAAGAGTCAAGAGGATGCCAAGCATTTCAAGAAGTTTGTGGATATCTTCAAGAAACTGCACATTAATATACCTTTTGCGGAGGCAATTTCACAAATGCCTAAATATGCCAAATTTCTCAAGGACCTCCTTTCTAATCGGAGGCGCATGGATGACTTTGAAACCGTAACTCCGAATGAGGAGTGTAGCGCCGTTGTGCAAAAAGCGCTACCAAAGAAGATGAAAGATCCGGGCAGTTTCATCATTCCTGTTACATTGGGAGACGCATTTCATGGGAGGGCATTATGTGATCTTGGTGCAAGTATTAATTTGATGCCCACGTCGGTTTTTGAGCAACTTGGTGTGGGAGATCCTAAGCCTACCAGGATGTGCTTGCAGATGGCTGATCGCACAATAAAACGCCCCAGGGGTGTTTTAGAGGATGTATTAGTGAGAGTTGAAGGACTCATCTTCCCAGCGGATTTTGTGATCTTAGACATGGAGGCCGACGATGATGTTCCTCTTATTTTGGGCCGTCCATTCCTGGCCACTGGGAGAACTATCATTGATGTGGCCAATGGGGAGCTGACTATGCAGATCAACGATGAGAAGGTGGCCTTCAATGTATTTGAGGCTATGAAGTTTCCCGCATACGCGGTGAGCGAGCAGTGCTTTGGGGTGGAGGCATACACGCTGGACGAGGAGGACGATATTTTGTTGGAGCAACTATATGAGGAGCTTGCTCTATTGGATTCCAGCGAGAAAGAGCAAGCCTTAGATGTTCATTGGCGCCCACCATTACCCCTCTTTAATGAGGGAAGCAGGAAGATTCTTACTCCTTCTCTTATTACTGCTCCTGTTTTAGAATTAAAGCCTTTACCTGTTCATTTGAAATATATATACTTGGGAGCTAATGATACTTTACCTGTGATTGTATCTGCATGTTTGGACAGGGAACAGGAGGAGCAGCTTCTCAAAGTACTACAGAAGAGGAAAGCAGCTATGGGATGGACCATAGTAGATATTAAGGGGATCAGCCCCACAGTTTGCCAGCATAAGATCAGGCTCATGGAAGACAAGAAGCCAGTAGTTCAGTTTCAGCGCCGCCTCAACCCTCACATGCAGGAGGTGGTGAAGAAAGAGGTGCTTAAATGGTTGGAAGCAGGTATCATCTATCCGATTTCCGACAGCACGTGGACGAGCCCGGTACAATGTGTCCCCAAGAAAGGAGGTATAACTGTGGTGGAAGGGGAAAAAGGTGATCAAATTGCCACCCGTACCGTTACTGGGTGGAGAGTTTGCATGGACTACCGCAAACTCAATGATGCCACTTTGAAGGATCATTTTCCCCTCCCATTTGTAGACCAGATGCTTGATAGGCTGGCTCACCATTCACACTACTGCTTTTTGGATGGATATTCTGGGTATAATCAGATAGCGATTGAGCCAGCTGACCAGGAGAAGACGACATTTACTTGTCCATATGGGACTTTTGCATTCAGACGCATGCCCTTTGGGCTATGCAATGCCCCAGCTACGTTTCAGAGGTGTATGATGTCTATCTTCTCAGACATGATGGAGCAAAATTTTGAAGTCTTCATGGATGATTTTTCGCTTTATGGTGATGGGTTCGAAGACTGTCTCCAGCAGCTAGCTCGGGTACTGGACAGATGTATTGACACCAACCTAGTGCTCAACTGGGAGAAGTGCCATTTCATGGTGACCGAGGGAATAGTATTGGGGCACAAGATTTCCAGTAAAGGTTTAGAGGTAGACCGGGCGAAGATTGAGGTGATTGAGAAGCTTCCTTACCCTACGTCTGTCAAAGGGGTACGGAGTTTCTTGGGACATGCAGGTTTCTATCGGCGCTTCATTAAGGATTTTTCGAAAATCACAAAGCCTTTATCTGGTTTGCTTGAGAAAGATGCCGTGTTTGATTTCAATGAAGAATGCAAGACAACTTTTGATTTTCTCAAGAAAAAGCTGATTAGTTCTCCCATTATAGCCACCCCAGACTGGACCTTACCGTTCGAACTTATGTGTGATGCCAGCGATTACGCGGTGGGAGCAGTGCTGGGACAGCGGAAAGACAAGGTAGCTCATGTAATTTACTATGCTAGTTGTACTCTTAATACTGCGCAGGTTAATTATGCCACCACAGAGAAAGAGATGTTAGCTATTATCTTCGCATTGGACAAGTTTCGTCCATACCTTGTGGGTTCTCAGGTGACTATTTTCACGGACCATGCAGCCCTCAAATATCTTCTTGCAAAGAAGGATGCGAAGCCTAGATTGATCCGATGGGTGTTGCTAATGCAAGAGTTTGACATAGTGATAAAGGACAAAAAGGGTGTAGAGAACGTTGTTGCAGACCATTTGTCACGACTGGAAAACGAAAAACAAGAAGATGTGCCAATTAGAGAAGATTTTCCAGATGAACAACTTATGGTAGTGGTAGCAGCTGTGCCTTGGTTTGCGGATTTGGCAAATTTCAAGGCGCTCAAAATTGTCCCGAAAGACATGTCTTTCCATCAGAAAAAGAAATTTTTCGCAGATGCACGACACTATTTCTGGGATGACCCTTATTTGTTTAGGTTGGGAGCTGACAATGTGTTGAGAAGATGCGTAGCTGAGCCAGACACTTTGGACATTCTCAGACACTGCCATGAATTGAATTGCGGAGGACATTTTGGCAAAACGCGTACTGTGGCAAAGGTATTGCAAAGTGGATTTTACTGGCCTTCTTTACATAAAGATGCTCATCTATTTGTACAGCAATGTGATCGATGTCAGAGAACCGGCAATATCTCCAACCGAAACGAGATGCCTCAAAATTTCGTGTTGGAAGTAGAGCCCTTTGATGTCTGGGGCATCGATTTCATGGGACCATTCCCGTCTTCACTTGGCAATCTTTATATACTGTTAGCTGTGAATTATGTAACCAAGTGGGTGGAGGCAATGGCTTGCCCCAAAAACGATGGAGCTACTGTAGAGAGATTCGTGCGTAAGAGCATTTTTACACGGTTTGGAACTCCCAGAGCCATAATCAGTGATGAAGGATCGCATTTCGTGAATAAAGTCTTTGCCAATGTCTTGAGCAAATATGGGGTAAAGACGCATAAGATATCACTGGCTTATCATCCGCAGTCGAATGGGCAAGCAGAAGTTTCTAACCGAGAGATAAAAGGGATTCTGGAGAAGACAGTCAACCCGGGACGCAAGGATTGGTCTCTGCACTTAGATGATAGCTTATGGGCGTATAGGACTGCATACAAGACTCCTTTAGGCATGTCTCCCTACCAGCTAGTATTTGGGAAGTCATGTCATCTTCCGGTGGAACTTGAGCACAAGGCATTCTGGGCCTTGAAGAAGATCAATTTGGACGCTAAGCTCTCAGGTGAGCTACGAAAACAAGCACTACTCGAACTTGAAGAATTTCGATTGATGGCGTATGAAAGTGCGAAAATATATAAGGAGAGGACAAAACTGTGGCACGACAGGCACATCATCCCGAGAGACTTCAAGGTAGGACAGAAAGTATTGATCTTCAATGCCAGACTAAAGCTGTTTCCAGGGAAATTGAAATCTAGGTGGAGTGGTCCCTACACGATTACTGCAGTTTATCCATGGGGATCTCTTGAGGTAGAGGATGCAAATGGGAACGAATTTAAGGTGAATGGACAGAGAGCGAAACCATACGTGGACGGGAATTTCATTGGAGTCATTGAATGGCTTCATGCAACTCCCGCAACTTGAGAAATCTCTGAGGTAACTGGGTCGGGCCGTCGACCTTAAATTACAAAGCGCTTGTTGGGAGGCAACCCAACCTATTTATTGCTTTAGAGTAGGTTTTAATACTGTTTTGTAATTTTTATTCGGTTTGATTTTATTGAGAGGTGCGAGAGAGTGGATTTAATATTTCCAATGAGTATGTGCAGGAATACGATGTGAAAGGCCTATTTCGGATCCCCCTTCTTGATGCGCGCGTGCGAAACAGAGTAAAAAGTCAAGATTTGCAGCCCAAATCGCGTATCGGGATCCGAAGTGAAGGAATTGAGGATAGACGCCATTTCTTGCACCTATTCAACACACGCACCTGGGGAAGATCATGTTCCCGGACTCCCCGTCTTGATTTGCGCAAGAATTTAATTAGTGAACGGAGAAAGCTAGCACGCCGGCACGGATTACGAGGTGAAATTTTGAAGGACAGACTGAAATAAGGATTGAATAATGCCAACGTGTGGGGGTGGTCGAGAGCTTTCTGTAGACATGTGGATCGCGCAAATCGGAGTCCGGATGAAGAAGTTACGCCAAAAAGGATGTTTTAGCGAGTAAAACGAGGCCAAAAGCATCCGGAAATGCAAAACGTGCCTTGGAACGCGTGAAATTGACAAATGAAATATTCCCCGGATTTTGGGAGTGTTTTAAGGTAAAAAGGGAGTCTCGAGGTCGAGGAGATCCTTCGGAAAGCAAAGGCACAATCGGATACGCGAAAATTTGACGAAAAGGATGTTTTTGGCAAGCTCCAGCATTGTCTTCGTATGAAGACAATTGTCTTCGTAGGAAGACTTTATACTTAGAAAAAATTTTGAAGCTCTGAATTGTCTTCTCAAAACACAATGCAGTATCTATATGAGAAGATCTTCGTGCGAAGACAAATTGTCTTCGTACGAAGACTCTTCGCACGAAGACACTTGTCTTCGCACGAAGACATCGGGCGAAAAGACTTCTCAGCCCACGCACGGTAAGCAGATTGAGGGAAGTTATTGGGGGGTTGTTTGGACTTTTTGCACGAGCTTGAAGCTTCATCAACAGCAGATCGACCTCTTCCTCATTCTCTATCTTCAACACAGTTCTTCACTCCTCCATAGCCGCGCACCACCAAATCGCCTACTCCCTTGATTCTTCACCAAAATCAACAACCCACCAAGGGTTTTGCTTGCAATTCAGAGGAGAACAAGATTTGAGAGAGGGTTTTGAGTGAGCTTGAGAGATAAGAGAGAAAGCAGAGGAAGAAGAAACTAGGGTTTGAAGCAAGAATTGAGGAATTGGACAAGTTGGAACTTGATTCAGCTTACGGTCGAGAAGGCAACGCTAACGGGGACTACACAAGGAGTACGGAGCATCAATCAATTCAAGGTTTCGACAAATTCTTCCGGCAACTTCAAAATCAGCCCGGTTTGTCAAATTTTGAAATTTTTGTGTCCGTAAGATTTACTCCGGACACGTAGGTACAATCTAAACCTTGTTATTTCAATAATCGAGTCCTAGGCACAAATTGATTAAAAGCCCAATTATTTTGTTGTTGCGCTTAGTAGCGCTTTGGGGGCGATTGCGTAAAGTCCTAGGGATTATTTGCTTACGTGCTTACGTGTTTCATTCAGTACACACTTCTTGTCACGTGCACAATAGTTGAATTTCTCGTTTAAATTGAAATTGTATTCTTAATGGCGGGTGGAAAGAAACGGAAGACGGGAGAGGGTACTTCTCAAGAAGCATCGGGGTCGGGCGAGCCTCAATTAGAAATACCGCCCATTCCCCAATATGCTATCTTGAATGCCCCTTTCCCGGCTAAACCGGGCATTGTAGGCCGACGAAAGGCTAAGGCTAATTTGAAAGAGAGTAGTATTGGGCCCGGGTACTATGATAGCTTCCGTTTCGTCACTTATGAGGCCCATCTTGACTCTCGAAAAGATACTTACTTGACTAAGAACGGGCAGCCCGAAAAGGCATTTCCATTGCACGAGGACATGCCTCAAGCAATCAAGGAAATTTTTGAGCGCGAGAAGCTTACCAATTGGTTTAAGCTAGTAGGGCCGTCTAGTTCGCATATTGCGCGAGAGTTTTGTTTCAATTTGCGTTATGCAAAAGATGGTGAGAGCCAAGACCCTCGTCTTGTGTACTGTCGAAACGAGTGGATAGTCTTCACGCCAGAGACTATCGCTTTAGCCATGGGTTTCCCTGCATTGAAAGAGGGTTGTGGGTACGAGACGGTTCTTCATAGTGAGAATCTTTGGTCTCGTCTAAATGCATTCTGTTTTGCAAAAGGGGTTGATCCATGGGACAAGAAAGGGGAGGTGATTCATTGGAAGGCCGAAAAGAAGTTTTATAGGCCGGAGGCAAGGTGGTGTTGTGAATTACTAGAGAATTGGGTTTTGGGAATCACACGAAACCCTAGTTACACTTTCCGCCTATCTGTCTGGGCTCTCTGTCTTTACACCGGGGTTAGAATCAGCATCCCTAAACTGATTTGGGAGAATTGTCTTGAGAGGGTGTCGAGGACTAACAAGTTGGGTCCCGGTCATACTTGCTTGCTTACTCACCTAGCCAAAACTGCCGAAGTGGTCATTGGGAGAGACATGGATTTGAAACCGTTTACTGCTAGGAAGTGGCATAGGTTTGATGAGACAGCGAGGAAGAAGGGCAATGGTAGGAGGATGAACACCTCTAGGTTTGACAACCAGGTTGCCTACGACCACCTGAGAGAGGAGATGGCCCGGGATAGACTCGAGAGAAGACGTCAGTTTGCCCACACTCGGGACAATCAGGCAAAGCTGGGGGGATTAATCCAGATGGTGGGCCAGTGGGTTATACAGTCTAGTGGTCAGGCGGCGAGGGAGTTTGTTCCACCGGTCCCTACGGCGGATCCGTGGTTCCAGGAGGATGAATTTGAGTATCCGGTTCCGCCGAGTGAGGATGAGGAAGAAGAAGATGATGAGGAAGAAGATGAAGAGGAGGAAGAAGATGACGAGTAGTGGAGTGTGCCCTCGTGCTAGAATTGTTGAGTCCTCGCGTTATCGTTGGGGACAACGATGCATTCTAGTGTGGGGGTGGTTGAGTCCTTTTTACTAGTCATTGTTGAGTCTTTGCATCGCCCGTGTCAGCATGTAGTTAGAGATTTTTGGTTATGTCCTTATTTTTCTTTTTATTATTCATCTTTTTGCGTGCACGTTTTGGTATTTTTTGAGTCATCCCACCATTATTGAGTCATTAGTCGAGTTGGCCGTGCATATAGTGTAGGTATATATATATATAAAAAAAAAAAAAACTAAAAATGTGAAAACACCAAAAAAATTAAAAATTTGAGAAAGGACAATCGAAAGAAGCTGAAAATTCGGTAAAATCGAGAAGTGTGAGACTTTTAGGCATAGGGCGTGAATTGCGATTGAGAGTGACGATGTGAGTTTCCCTTAGTAAGTATACAGAAACTTTCTTTACGGGAATGCGTGCCTATTTTACACACGAACTTAATTTTGTCAAATTTAAAGTGTGTGCCTAGTTTTCTTGCAAGAGTTGAGCTAGGTGTGAGCTAAACAAGCCGAACGTTCTTGTGTACGTCTTAGGTAGTCGCCAACCCGCCTCGTAGTGGCACACAGAACAGCTGTGCGAGGTGTGTATTAGAGCACTCACTGCTTATAGAACTTACCTTGTAGGACCACTAGTAAACCCTGATTTGAACCATGGATTCTTTGACAGCCTTTGGACTTAGGGTGACGATTCTTGGCCTTCATCACTGATTGGTTAGAATCACCGCTTTAGTGCGTCACGAGGGTGTTGTAGTTGAGGGGGTTCGATGAGGGAGTACTTCATGTTATACTTGTGTGAGTCTTACATATCGCATGCACTTCATTTGTGATCTTCGAGGGGAATGCGAGGGTGAGTGAGAGTAGGCTTGCGCACTTCGGTGTGGCGGTGTTCCATGGCATTACAACATGGACACAAGTGAGGAGAGCCGTGAGTGTGTACCATCCAATACACACAAAACTTGGGTTGGGGGAATTTGATAGGTGGATCGTGCTAGGTACCGGATCTTACTCATCATGGTGTAGGAGGTTTGGTTGGATTAGGCACGAGACAGATATTTGATTGACTACTTGAGAGGGGACAGGATTACATTCGAGTGTGGGGGTGTCGACATTTGACTTCGGACATCGAGATTGCGCTTGCGACGACTCCATCCCCACACGTGCTTTATTATGTTAGCGGCTTTGTTAGTAGCACCGAGGATTTCATCGAGATAGGAAGAGACATTTATTGGTGATTTATACGTGTTGATTTGGATATTGTCTCTCCTTACGATCATATGATAGCTTGGCACTTGGAAGACCACTCGTGAAAGATATTGAAGGAATTGTGCAGGATTTTGAGAGATTATTATCAAAAAAAATAAAAAAATAAAAAAAAAATCAGAAAAAAAGAAAAGAGAGAAAAAAAAGGAGAGATAAATAAAGGAAGAATGAAAAGCTTTGTGGAAGAACGAGTGGAGAAGCGACTAGTTCACGAACGGGAAATTTTGGCTTTTACATCATTCATGACAATAGCCGCGGAGATCGTAATTGTACCGGGATGTGAGGGGATCGAGGGCCGGAGATGGTGAGTTTCGGGCTTGGTTTCCATCATTGTTGTGAGGGTGTGTGAGCTACGGTATTTGTGAGAATGTGACGCCTTAGGACTTATGTTTGATTCTTATCCTATTTGTCCCTAAAGCCTCATCATTCTAAACCCGTTAGCGGATTAGGAGCTCGGACCTTGAACGTGGCTTAGCCTAGCGTAGCCTTTTATTTTGTGGCACACATGAAAAGGTATTGCATTCTTGTACTTAGTAAAGTTAGGTTCTCTATACTAGCTAGGGGGGATTCATGTTGTCGAGTTTGATTTCGAATCATTCCTTGTGTCTAGATTTCTCATCACTTCGTGTGAATCGGTTTAAGCTAATGGAGATTGCCCAATCTCACAAAAGAAAAAGAAAATTTGTTATTTCAATACTTGCATTGTGAATATTGCATTTGCATATAGGTGCATTGTGTATAATCGAGTCGTGTCGACTAGTAGGAAGGATGGTTGGTGAATTGTTCTACTCGGATTAGTATGCAAGTGTTCATGGTTTTGTATGCAATGTGAGGTAAAAGTATGCAAATGGCGTAGGGAAGTTATGCAATGAGTAATTAGATGAGTATGCAAAGTTGGATGAATGGCGGGAAAGCAAGAGAAAAGTTTTGACTTGAGAGAAATGGAATTGACTTGGGAGATTTGCTCGGGACGAGCAAAAGGTAGTGTGGGGGTAGTTGATAACTCCGTTTTCGGAGTTATTTTATGCCTTTTATTTCTACGTTTTGCGTGCTTATAATGGAGAATTCGTCGTCTTTTGAGTAAATTGAGCTTTAATGTGATAATGTGAGTTCATGTGCATTACTTGTTAAATCCGGGCGTTTCTTTAGATTTTTGAGCTTTTATTGTGATATGATCGCGGGTTGTGTTTTCGTGTTGTGATTCGCAGGAAAACAGGGCTTGGAGGACCGTGCGGGATATGGAAGCGAACTTCGGAAACAAGGAACTCAAAGACAAGTCAAAAGGAAGGAGAAAGTCAAAGGAAATCAAAGGAAAGTCAATGGAAGAAGGAAGGAAGGAGAAAGTCAAAGGAAATCAAAGGAAAGTTAATGGAAGAAGGAAGGAAGAGGAAAGTCAAAGGAAGGAAGAGAAAGTCAAAGAAAATAGGGCTGGAGCAGAAGTCTTCGTGCGAAGACATTTGTCTTCGTGCGAAGACAAAAGACTTAGCCAAAATTTGGCTCGGCTGAATTCTCTTCTTAAACATGGTTGCAGTATCTCTGTGAGAAGACCTTCGCACGAAGGGCAGAAGTCTTCGTACGAAGACTCTTCGTGCGAAGACAACTGTCTTCGTGCGAAGAGATCGCTGGAATGTGCAGATTTTTTGGGGCTTTTCGTAGTTTATCCAAACTTTGTATTAAGATTATGGAAACGTATTTAAGCCTTTTAGGTCGACTTTTTCAGTAGTTTTTTGACATTAGAGACATCTTTTGGAGATCAAGAAGTGTTTGGGAGAGCTTAGGAGCTTTGGATCATTCGTTTGGATTCTAAACTCTCGTCTTTTCTTGATTTTTATGTTTAAACTCATTATTCTTCTCGTTGTGATTATGAATATGAGTAGCTAAACACTTTTTGCTGGGAATTCTCGTTTGGGGTAGCTAGGGTTTGATCTAAAGTTGATGTTTTGATGATTGTAATGCATGCTCTAGCTTAATCTCATGTGTTTATTCACTATTATGGATTATTTACGTTCTTAATTATATTATCTTTGCGAGTAGCTAACGTAGAGGTAAATTCAATTAGTTTTCACGCGGTAACTCCGTGAGAATTAGTCGGTAAATTGAATAGTTCACCTAGTCGTATCAATGTTTGGTAACTCGACATCGTTAACTAGGATCGTTAAAGTAGAATTATGGTCTTAAGGCATACTTAAAGCTAAATTAGACTTGGTAACTCGGTTTGTTTTAGTTTAAAGTATAGTGAACTTGCTTGGTAACTCGATAAGTTTAACATTGCTTGATTAATAGTGAATAACACGTGGTTGTTTTACAAATCAAAATATAAATTTAGATCAATCTAGTGAACCTAGAGAATTCCCGGTATTTTTCTCTTATTTGATAAAAACCCAAAATTCATTCTTTATTAATCGTGAATTATTTCACTTGGTTAATTGAGAACTTTGCGTTTATTTTATTAGGATTAGATAAAAACACAACTTGCGACTTGCCCACATAAGGTTTAGAATAGTAATTAATTTAAACAAAGTCCCTTGGGTTCGACAACCCGGATTTCCGGTTTATCACTACACACGAGAGCTGTGCACTTGCAGTTAGAGCGTGTCAGTCATCTTCACAAAACAAGTCAAAAGTTATGAACTGCTTTGAGTGTGGTGATGCAGGACACTTGATAAGGGATTGTCCACACAAAAAGAGCAAGAACTTTCAGAAGAAAGATCATGACAGAAGAAAGAGAGCCATGATAGCTTCATGGAGTGATTCAGAGAGCTCTAGTGAATCTGAATCTGAATCTGAAGAAGAACATGCCAATGTATGCTTCATGGCCAAGCATGATGATAGTTCTGAAAAGAACATTGAGGCAATGGTTAACTGTTTAATTTCAAAGCCAAAAAGAAGCTCTTTCAGAATATCTCAGAACAATGCTTTTAAATGAGGAAGACTATCTGCAAGAGATCAGGCTTTTGAAAGAGAAAGTACATGAGCAAGCAAAAGAAAATTTACAACTTGTTTGCCTAAATCAGAATCTTGAAATCTCTCAAAAGAAAACTGACAGTGATTTCAAGGCCTTGAAAACCAGTTTCAAAGCCTTGAAAACACAAGTCAATGAAGTAGTCACTGAAAACTCCTCTGTGAATGACAGCCTTGTTAATCTAAGACATCATGTTGATGATTTAGAAAGACAAAAGACTACTCTTACTGAGAAACTTCAAGAATATGAACTAGTCAAAATCAAGCTTGCTGGATCAGAACAGAAGTTGAACTTGATTCTTGGAGGAAGTTCACAGTTTGTTCACAAAGCTGGTATTGGATTCAATCCAAACTTTCCAAGAAGAAACAGTACTAGATTTGTGAAAGCTGGAGCAAAACCTCTCCTACTTGTCATTACTGCTGTAAAACTGGTCATGTTAAAATGAATTCTCCTTTTAGGAGAAGAGACCATCACATAATGAGGAACACTTTTCCTTTTCAACTTAAAGGACAAGTTAAGCAGATTTGGGTTCCTAAAGGGGTTAGACCACCTAACATGGTTGATCCTGAATATGAATTCAAATTCCACACTTGGTCTAACAGCTGGGTAAGAAAGTGATTGGTGCTTGCAGGTTGTTACCAAGGAACAAAAGTGGTTCATGAACAGTGGTTGCTCATGACACATGAGTGAAAAGAGATCTCTATTCTCAGAATTAAAGGAGCAATCAGAAGGTTCATAACACTTGGTGATAAAGGAAAGTGCAATATTCTTGGTATTGGAAAAGTTGGTACAAATTCCGAAAACTCTATTTCTGATGTTTATCTAGTTGAAGGTTTGAAGTTTAACTTACTTAGTGTATCTCAGCTTTGTGATAATGGCAATAAAGTCATATTTGATAAAGAGAAGTGTGTGGTGCAAAATGAGAAATCAGGAGATTTCATTCTCACAGCCTCTAGATCAAACAATGTTTATACTTTTCAGACTAACAAAGTTGCAGGTGAAAGTTTGAAGTGTCTCAAGGCCTTGAGAGAAGATTCAAAACTTTGGCATAGGAACCTTGGTCATATCAGTTTGCATACTCTGAAAAAATTGATCTCTAAAGACTTAGTAAGAGGATTTCCATCCAGCAAGTTCAAAGAAGATGCGTTATGCAAAGCCTCTGCACAAGGAAAACAGACCAGAAGCTCCTTCAAGCTAGACCTATTGAATTGCTTCATATGGATCTCTGTGGTCCTATGAGGACTCCTACTCCAAAAGGTAAAAGGTATATGCTAGTTGTTGTAGATGATTTTTCTAGATGCACTTGGGTTATGTTTCTCAAAGAAAAATCTGAAGCTCTCTCTGAATTTTCAAAGCTTTGCAGAGAACTTCAAAACTTGAAAAAACTACCTGTAGATTTAATCAGAAGTGATCATGGTAGAGAATTTGATCAGTTAGAGTTTGATTTATTCTATGATAAGCATGGTATTTCTCATAAATTTTCTGCTCCAAGAACTCCTCAACAAAATGGTGTTGTTGAAAGAAAGAACAGGACTCTGGAAGATATGTCAAGGACAATGCTTCTCGAGAAATAGTTGCCAAAACATTATTGGGCAGAATTTGTGAATACAGCAAACTATATTTTGAACAGGTGCTTGATCAAACCCATTCTAAAGAAGACCCCTATGAAATATTCAAAGGGAGAAAGCCAAACATCTCTTACTTCAGACCCTTTGGATGCACTTGTTTTATCCATAACAATGGAAAAGACAATCTTGGTAAGTTTGATGCAAGAAGTGATGAAGGTATATTTCTTGGTTACTCTCTGAATAGCAAAGCTTATAGAGTTTACAATAAAAGAACCAAACTAGTTGAAGAGATCATTCATGTTATTTTTGATTAAAGCTATGCTGGTTCTTTGAGTGAAAGTTTTGCAGATTTGAACTTGAACAAGCATGAATCAGAGGAAGAGACTGAGAATCCACTTGGATTCAAGAAAGGCTCAGAAGAAAATAGAAGACATTTTCAAGACCTTGAAAATAGTTCTCAAGGCCTTGAAAATACAGCTCAAAGCCTTGAAAAATTTTATCAGAAGGATTCAAGTGACAAAGCCACTACTTCAAGACCAGAGAAGATCTATGGTGAACATGAACCATGGTCTCCAAGGAAGAGATTTAAATATCTCTCATCCCATCCAGTTGATAATATCATATCAGATCCAACCACTGGTACACAAACTAGATCATAGTTGAAAAACTTATGTGCTTTTAATACTTTTATTGTAGAACCAAAAAATGTGAAGGAAGCTTTGCAAGAAGCAGAATGGATTATTGCTATGCAAAGTGAGCTCAATGAGTTTGAGAGGAATAAGGTCTGGAACCTGGTTCCTGCACCAACAAACCACTCTTTCATTGGTACCAGATGGGTATTCAGAAACAAGTTGGATGAAAGTGGCAATGTAATTAGAAACAAAGCAAGGTTAGTTGTTCAAGGTTACAATCAAGAAGAAGGTATAGATTATGAAGAAACCTTTTCTCCAGTTGCCAGGTTAGAAGCAATTAGAATTTTACTTCCATTTGCATCCTACAAAAACATGAAACTATTTAAAATGGATGTAAAGTGTGCTTTCTTGAATGGTTATTTACAAGAAGAAGTTTATGTTGCACAACCACCTGGTTTTGAAAATGAAAAATTTCCAGATCATGTTTACAAACTTGACAAAGCTCTTTATAGTTTGAAACAAGCTCCAAGGGCTTGGTATGAAAGATTGTCAAAGTTTTTACTTGAAAATGATTTCAAAAGGGGTTTAGTAGACAAGACTCTTTTCATTAAGACTCATGAGAAAGATTTACTTGTAGTCCAGATATATGTTGATGATATACTGTTTGGAGCTACTAATGATCAATTATGCAGAGAATTCTCAAGTCTTATGAGCAGGGAATTTGAGATGAGCATGATTGGAGAACTAAACTTCTTCCTAGGACTTCAAATACATCAATTCAAGAAGGGTATCTTTCTGAACCAAAGCAAGTACACAAGAGACTTGCTAAATAAGTATAGCATGGCTCAATGCAAGGAAGCCAAGACCCCAATGAGCTCTACACTATCCTTAGACAAGGATGAATCTGGTAAGAATGTCAATGTAAAAGAGTATAGAGGCATGACTGGATCATTACTCTATCTGACAGCAAGCAGACCAGATATTATGTTTAGTGTATGCATGTGTGCTAGATTTCAAGCTGATCCAAAAGAATCACACTTAACTGCTGTGAAGAGAATATTCAGATATCTCAATGGTATCAAAGACTTAGGGCTTTGGTATCCAAGACATTCTAACTTCTCTTTAAGTGGTTTTTCAGATGCTGAATTTGCAGGCTACAAAGTTGATAGAAAAAGAACCTCTGGAACCTGTCAATTCATTGGATCATCTTTGGTTAGCTGGCATTCCAAGAAACAGAATTCAGTGTCTCTATCAACAGCTGAAGCTGAATATATAGCTGCAGGAGCATGTTGTTCACAAGTACTATGGAGTGCTCAACAGCTAAGAGACCTTGGATTTGACTTCAGAGGCATACCTATTAAGTGTGACAACACTAGTGCAATTTCAATTACAAAGAATCCAGTACAACACTCAAGAACCAAGCACATTGATGTCAGACACCACTTCATCAGAGATCATGCTGAGAAAGGTGATATTGTTCTTGAATTTGTTGCTACTAACATACAAATTGCAGATACCTTCATCAACCATTAGCAGATGAGAGATTCTCAGCTCTAAGATTGGAATTGGGAATGCTAAATAAGACTGCATTGGTTTAGGGGGAGCTTAAGGTAAGAAAGGTAAGTTTTTTGTGTTTACAAAGATTTGAATTGAGTTTCAAAGCCTTGAAAATCAGTTCAAAGCTTTGATCTTTTATCTGTTGCAGTGTTATAGTGTTTCAAGGCCTTGAAAGCCTTTTCAAAGCCTTGAAAATGAATCTGTTACACTAATAGTCAATAAACTTGGATCGTTCTATACTGGGTGATATCTCTGTAGATATTTGCCTAATATAGTCCATACCCTTTTCAAAAATGTGTTTTATCCAAAAATAGTATTAGTATATTCTTTTTCCAACGGCATAATAGTTTGAAATTTCTCTGATCTTTGCAAATCTTTTTAGAATCAGAGAGATACTAGTTTCCTTTTGAAACTCAAACTCTTACAGTATTTATCCTCCTCTCTTCTCCTTCATTCCGTATCATTCCATATCTCTATTTTCTTCTCCCTAACCCTAATGAGCATAAGAAGAGCCTCATATCGAATCAAGATGGCTGGTGGTTCAAAACCTGTCTCAGAGAAGAAGAGACTCTAGCTCCAGAACTCCTAGTGCAGAAGCAGTTCAGATCCTCCTCCACCAAAGAAGAAGATCAAGAAGGCTACAACCTCATCTTCAGAAAAAGCAGAAGAAGCAGAAGGCCATTACAGAAAAGCAACCAGAAAAAGAGCCTACCAGTTCAAAGAAGGTGAAGAAGAAGGCAACTCAGGCAGAGAAAGGGAAAGGGAAGGTGACTGAAGCACAACTAGAAAGTCAATTGGAGAAGGCATTGCAGATCTATTCTCAGGTCTCAACAAAGAACACAGCTCCAAGTGAGACATGGTTTATCTCAAACATCTCTAAAGGTCAGTGGCTAGATGGTTTTGCTTCAAAGTCTATTGGTTTTTGCAGTTTGGTTAATAAGTATGTGCTGGAACATATGAAACTCAAGTGCATATCTATGTTAAAGAAGATCTCTTTGTGGTGCATGCTTAATCCTAGAGAAATAGCCTACCCCAGACTCACCAGACTCTTCTATCTGAACTTAACCCAAGTTAAGAGAGGCACATTTGGTGATCAAATCTAAAGTTGCAGGGATCATAATTGAACTAGATCACTCTGAGTTTGCCACTTTGTTAGGTTGTCCAAAGAGGTATGACACTAGCAACCATCCACCAAAGTTAGAAACTTTGAAGCTAGCCAAAGAAGAATTCTTTCTTCCAAATATCTCAACCTCAGCCAAACAGTTAACACACTCTGTGTTGAATGTCGAAGCCAAAGTCCGTCACACTATACTAGTAAGATGTGTCTTTCCTAGAGAGAACTCAAGAGAGTTGGTGACTGAGAGAATGCTGCACATCATGTACCTGGTTATGCATGGATATGAGATTGATCTCCCAAAACTAGTTCTTGAACACATGCTCTTCAGCCTAAACAGTAAGAGGATTCACCCTCTTCCATATGCAAACCTCCTCACCATGTTATTTGAGCATTTTGAGATCCCTTTTACTGAAGAAGAATCATTCACATCTGGGTTTGGGGAACTCAATGAGAAAGCCTTTGAGAAAATTGGATTTGTGAAAACAAAAGAGAAAGTTTGGAAACTTTACTATGACCTGACTGAAGCAGAACTAGGTGCAAAGAAATTTTCTAAGCCCAAGACCTTGACTCCCACTTCAAGTCAGACCTCTCAGCCTACATACAATCAAAGACTTGATGGTTTGGAACTGGACATGGAGGATGTCAAAGCTACTGTTTTGGACTGGAAAGTGATATGGGACAAGTCAAGTATATGGTGGAAAGTATCTTCAGAAGCATGACATTGCTTGATGTTCCTGAGGATCCTGAAGGAACAAAGAAAGGAGAATCAGACAAGGATTTTCTTAGTGAGCATTCAGACCAGGAAGAAGCTACTCCAGTCTCAGATAAGGGTAAGCAGGCAGCAGAACATGCAGAAGATGAAGTCAATAGCCCTGATTCAGATGAGCTGCTGATCACTTTGAAGAAGAAGAAGAAGAAATCTCCAAAGGCTGCTGAAAAGGACAAGACTGAAGAGACAACTGTTGCAGAAGGAGTTGCAGAAGAACATGAGGAGCAAGACAAGACTGATGAAGAAGACAATGAGAAAGAGGAAGTCAGGAGGAAGATGAAGATCAAACCCCTTAATCTTGCCTATTCTTTCTTCCACATTCTCTTTGCTTTAACGATTTCTTTAAGTCTTCAAAATTTTACAGACACTTGATCCAGCATCTTCTGTCTTTTTGATGAAAGTCAAAAAGGGGGAGAAAATTCTAGGTTTCAGTTTAGGATTTTATGTTTATTTGATTTTATCTGCTGAAGTATTAGGTGTTTTTGTTGGTATTTAAATAAGTTGGATCTTTTTGGAATAACAGTGTCTTTAAATTGCAGACTAATCAATTTGTTTTGCAGAGACTAAGGATCAAACAGAATTTGGTTTTGTCTTTAATCAATGGGGAGATTGAAAGCTCAGGTTTCAAGACTTGAAAGAGCATGGCTATTTCAAGGCCTTGAAACAGCTTTCAAAGCCTTGAATTAGCTTCAGACAAATTGTTAAACATGTTTTGAATCGTACTATATCAACTGTTTGACTATGATAATGCAGGAAATATTGTTTCTAAGTTTTGCAGGATTGTTTCCTAAACTGGATTGCTGCAGATTTGGAAACACTTGAAGACGTTGATCCTGTGATCAATCAGACGTGTTTGACAGCTTCTCATCATGTTTAAATGAAGGTTTACAACAATATCGCTGAAGATTATGATAATTCAACCGTTGGAGAAGATCTCAAAGAAGTCAAACTCTGTTGCCTACAAAATAGGAAGGCTGTTGCTGAAAATCGGAAGAGATTTGTAGAGTTGTTTGAAGTATTTAAAGAGCTCAAATTCAAAGCAACAACAACACAATTCTCAACAGGCAAATACAGAGAAAGCATTCTGGATTGACAAGAATGAAAGAAGTTCTTCATCTCTTCCAATCCATACACAGAAGTTCACTGCAGTTTTCTATTCTTAAGTGATCTTCTGTATAGACCTATATTTGTAGATCATTTCTGTATTATTTTTACATTCATTCTCAAGGATTGTTCAAAGTTAACAATAGATAATTCTTAGTTAATCAGTTAGCTAGAGCAGTTACTAGACAGGTTAGGGAAAACCACAAGCTGTAACAGAGTAAGGGAACTCTCAGTGCTTGAGTTCTAGGGCTTAGCTTTTGATTAATAAGAATTGAGTTGAAAATCCTGCAGGGATCTAATCAATGAGGTAGAGACGTAGGTCCAAGTGGACTGAACTTTATAAATCACTTGTCTTGTGCATTCCTAGTTCATTTACTTTTAAAGCTTTTGGGGCATACAAAAACTGTTTATTTTTCAAGGGTTTGAACTTGTTTTCAAGGCCTTGAAAAAGGCATAATTGTTCTAAAACTTTCTACTACACTTCCAAGGCTTGAACATGTGTTCAAGGCCTTGAAATTCATTGTCTGCACTAGTTCTTCTACTTTTTAGCTAGTTTTTCAAAAAAGTGGCATACTTTATTCAGCCCCCCCCCCCCTTCTAGAGTATATTAGCTGTTTATATATCTGCATACTCACACTTTCAGAAGATTTGGCAAGGACTGCAATGTTGTTTAAGGAAGAGAAGATGGATTTTAACAAACTAATCTAGAATATTGAAAGATGTTGGAATGAGCATCAAGTATAAAATAACATGGATGAGTCAATTTCTTGTAACAACATGGAAGTTATTGAATGGAACCCAGCAATGAGGAGTTGTTTGAAGATCAATTGTATAGGTGGTCACTTCACTGCTTCTTGTGTGGTTATAAATTCTAACAAAGTGATGGTAGTTGCAGGTTTCTTTGATAGAGTTGGTACAAATGTCGAAGATGCAGAGTTTTATGCAATAGAAATGGCTAATTTATGAGGCAAAAACATGAGATTTGACATAATGTTACTTTAAACATGATTATATGATACTATCCAATACTTTTGAAGGTGATAGTAGAGGTAAATGGAGTTGAAATTCAAGAACCAAAATATGTAACCAAATCACTGAGATCAGATGCAGTAAAATGGTTTTTTTCTCCCCCGAGAAAGCTAGTGCTCTGGCTCATATTGTTTCCAAATGGGCAATGTCAAATAAGGTTTTCGGTATGCATGGCGCTAATTTTTTGTCTAGACTTGTTGATCTATTTGTATGGGTTAGTCGGCGCACTTGAAGTTTTGCTTTGTACATCCTTTTAGACTAAAAATATGTTCATAAAAAAAAAACTCATATTGCTGTAACAACAGTGGAGGTGGAGCACATAAAGTGTTTGCCTCCGAAACCCACAAACAACCACTACCTTCACTCGTAAATAATGATAATCTCAACTGTCGGGCTCAACCCTCAAGACTAAAGAATATATAGCTAAGGAGACCGGATCACCGCCAACAAGGCACTACTTCAACCCAAATCAACAAAATCCGACCACATCACCAAACATCAATGAAATCACTACACTATCCATCGAAGTAAATTTTACTTCCGCGACAAATATCACTTGAATGCGTAATATTAAAGTGATATTTTGGTATATTGAAAGTAATTGTGCGATGATGATGATGATGATGATAACAATTATTATTATTATTATTATTATTATTATTATTATTATTATTGTTATTGTTATTGTTATTATTATTATTATTATTATTATTATTATTATTATTATTATTATTATTATTATTATTATTATTATTATTATACGGAAAATAATTTGACAAGACGAAATGGACGGTTTTGTCCCTTTCTCCATATTTGAAAGGGGTAAGAACTAAGCATGTGTGGTTAAGTCCCCATATGTCTTCAAAGTGTGGAAGCACATACCAAAAGGAAAGGATCATCTTCGTCTTCTTCACTTGCGAAATCGTCGTTCGCCTTGCGGAGCCATTCTTTTCCCGCTCTTCAACATGTTCATCATAGAAATTGGTCCATGAAAGGTAATCCCAATATTTGCTTTTAATGGCGGGTTTCTAAGATTTTGATACTATTTTTTCTTTCCATAATTAGTGTTTCGAATTTCATTAGTTGGTTTCGTCGTAATCAGCCTATATCTCGATTGATTATCGCAATTCTTTATTGCTTTTGATTGTGTTTCCAAACCTTGGATTTCGTAAGACTTGGTATTAACAAACTTGAGATTCATCAAGATGATGAAACTATGGTTCATGTATTTCCAGAAAGAGGGAAGAATATGAAGAGAGAGAAATGAGAGGGAAAATGAATATTATCCGACTAATTGAATATCTGTTACACAGCAACATTTCCTTATATATTCAACTATATTTCTAGCTAATTACACTTAGTCCCCAACACTCTTATAAAATACATAACAGACACCACTTAAACACACATTCATCAACATTCCCCCTCAAGCAAAGTTGTGTGCAACAGCTGCATCTTGTCTTTGAGAGTATGAAACTGAGAACAATGCATGGATTTGGCAAACACATCCGCTACTTGATCCTTGGAGGAGAGGTGAGCAATCTTCAGCTGTCCAAAACACACTTTCTCTCTGATAAAAGTGATAATATATTTATATGTGCTTTGTTCTGGCATGAAAAATTGGATTTTCATCCAGAGCAAGATCACTTAGATTGTCATAGAACAACAGAGGTTGACAAATTAGTTCAATACCCAAATCTCTTAAGATAAAGCATAACCACCTCATCTCTGCAGAAGTCTCAGCCATTGCTTTGTATTCTTCCTCTGTTGAATACCTTGCCACAGTGCACTGTTTTTTTGAACTCCAAGAGATCAAATTTTCTCCCAAGAAAATACAATATCCAGAAGTGGATTGTCTATCTGTTTCACTCCCTGCCCAATTTGCATCAGAGTAGCCTTGACTAAAGAAAGCTGAAACTGAAAATTGTAATCCCATAGTCATTGTCCCTTTGACATACCTCAAAATTCTCTTTAAAGCTACAAGATCATCTTATGTGGGTTCATGCATTTTCTGATAAATAGAATTCACAGCAAACTGTAAACTGTAAACCCCCACCAAGCTTCTGAAGAAAGTTGGATCTGCAAATAGAGGAGACTTCAGTACAGACCTTGAATGCCTCTTAGGGAGTATAGGAGTATCAGTTGGTTTACAGTCAAATAAACCAGCTTTTGAGAGTAATTCCTTTGCATATTTTTCTTGAGAGACGATGCATTTGGGATTTGAGTCTCTATGAACCTGCAACCCCAAGTAATAAGATAGAGAGCCCAGATCATTCATAATAAACTCTTTCTTTATGAGATAAATAAAGTTGTCTACCCTGCTAGGCACAAAACCAGTAATGAGAAGATAATCAACATCCACTAGCACTATGATCTGAACACCTCTATCCTTATACACAAATAACGAGTGATCAGATATGCTTGGTGTAAAACCACACTTAAACAAGAAATTTCTCAACTTATTATACCATCCTATGGGTGCTTGCTTTACCCATAAAGAGACTTATTTAACTTACACACAAAAGTAGGAGCTTAAGCATCAACATATCCCTGTGGTTGAGACATGTACACCTCCTCTGTTAAACCACCATGAAGAAAAACATTTGAGACATATAGCTGACTGATTTTGAGTCAAAGCTAAAGAAATCACAATTCTGACAGTCTCATGCTTAGCTACAGGACTAAATGTGTCTGTGTATCCAATCCATATTGTTGCAAGTTTGCAACTAGTCTAGCTTTGTACCTGGTAACTGAGCCATCTGGATTTTTATTAACTTTTTACACCCACTTGCATCCAATAAATTTTCTATTTGAAGGAAGAGGAACTAGTTCTTAAGTTCTTTGAGAAATAAGAGCTTGAAATTCTTCATTCATAGCTTGCTGCCACTGTGGAATTGGATCTGCTTGAATGAAGGCTTGTGGTTCTGCAAATTCAGATGTTGCGACAACCATATGTACTGTATATCTAGGTTTTGGTTTAGAAATGCCAGCCCTAGATCTTGTGATCATAGTCTGAATTGGAGGCTCACTGGGTAATGGTGGTGTGAGAATTGGAGTTTGAAACAAGGATGGTGAAGAAGGAGACTGAGAGAAAAGAGAAGAATGACATATGAGAGGAGAATGTGGGTGATCCAGGGGGTGAAGAAACATGTGGTGACGAAGATGAGGAAGTGGGTTGTGATGAACTAGACATGAACTATAGGGTGAGAAAATCCCAGTGTGAAGTATAATTGGGATATTTCAACATGTCTGAGGCATAAGAGGTGGATATAGATGGTTGTTTGCTTAAAGGAAACACTTTTTCATCAAAGACAACATGTCTTGAGACATAAACTTGATTTATAGTAGTGTCTAAACACCTCTAGCCTTTGGTGTTAGGACAATAACCGAGAAACACACATGGTGTAGACCTAGGTTGCAGTTTTGAGCTAGTGTAAAGTCTTAACCATGGATAACATAGACATCCAAATATTTTTTTATTGTAGAATAATCAGGTGGCTTCCAATAAAGTAACTGAAAAGGAGACACGTGTTTGAGAGATTGTTTTGGCAATCTATTATCAAATAATTTGCTTTGTTAAATGTCTCAAGCCAAAAATTGTTAGGTAAAGAAGCATGGCGGAGTAGAGAGATTGTTGTCTCAGTGAGATGTCTATGCTTTCTCTCTACTCTATCATTCTGCTCAGGAGTGTAGGGACAAGAAGATTGGTGAAGTGTTCCCTCCTTTTGAAAATACAGATCAAACTCTTTATAATGAATTCAGCGCCATTGTCAGATTTGAAAGTATGAACAACTGCACTAAATTGGTTTTTGATAAGAGCAGTAAAGTGGAGATAGGCATGTTAGGCATCACTCTTGACTTTGAGTGGATAAAGCCAAGTGAATCTTGTGCAATCATCAAGAAATAAAATGTACTATTGATAGTTTTGAAAGGAAGACATGGATGATGGACCCCATACATCTGAATGCACTAAATCAAAATGTGTAGAAGCTTGAGATTTAGACAAAGAAATATGCAGTTTATGGCTTTTGGCAACTTGACATGCATTACCCATTTGTAATGAAATAGAAGTATAGACAATTCATTACATAGAACTTTCATAATAGAAGAAGATGGATGACCCAACCTGCAATTCCAGTCTTGAGCAGATGTGAGAGTGACAGCTGAATTTGATTGAAAATAAGAAGGAAAAGATGATTGAGAATGTGAGAGAGAAGATGCAGATGGTAGATGATACAACCCTTGCTCACATTGGCCCTTGTAGATAATTGCCTTGGTGAGGTTGTCCTGTATCATGTAACCATTTGAATAAAAAATGAAAGTGCAATTATTTTCTAAAGTGAATTTGTAGACCGACAAAAGACTGGTAGATAATCAAGATGAAAAGCACATTGGAAAGATGAAAGTGACCACACGAGTGAGGGACTGAAGCATTACCAATGTGAGACACAATAGAACACTCACAATTTCCAACCATGAAAGTATCTCCTCCATTGTAGGGTGCTGGATTCTGAAGTTGCTGCAAAGAATCGGTGACATGATTCTTGGCGCCAGAGTCTAGAAGCCAAGGTTGAGAAAAATGTTGAACTGGAGCATGCAAAGGTTGAGAAGAGGTGAACTGTTGCTGAGAGGAATGTGGGGGCTAATAAACCCTGGAGATGCATACGAATAATAATTGGCAGTGGTAGCCACATGAGCTTGTCTAGGAGGATGATGCATAAGAGGTCTTGGAGCAGAAGAATAACCATAGAGAGTGAGATTAGTTCTGTGCCAACTATCCCTAGATGTATGTCTTGTTTTTCCACATATTTGACACATCAAAACTATGTCCATATATTTTTTGTTCCCAGAAGCAAGCATTTGTAAGAGACATATGTGTGTACTGATGAGGATAGGATGGTGTAGGAAGGAGTGGTGGCTGAGATGATAGAGCACCAAACTCTTGCGAGGTGTGTTTATATCAAGAACTGGTAGCACCATTAGGACCTTTTCCTTAGACAAACTGCTTAGAGTAAGGAAACCTCTGAGCTGATGTAAGAACCTCAGGGGAAACATCATCATGAACAGAGAGCTTGTTACTAGTGTGGATGTGTAATGATTCAAAAAGAAGCAAAGTGCAGAGTTCTTCCACAATTAGAGGTGTACCTCTGATTCTAATACCACTTCTAACCATGTCAAATTCTGGTGGTAAACCTTTCGAAATGTGAAGAATCAAATATTCCTCACTAACAGGTTCATTAACTTGAGCAAGCAGATCAGAGATAGTGCAAACATGATCAAGATACTGAATCAGAATCTTACAATCTTGAGAAACATTGTATAATTGCATCTTAAGTTGATGAATGTGTGTTTGGGATAGAGAGGTAAAGCGTTGTTCTAATGCAGTCCAGATTCGATAAGAAGAATGTAGATGCATAATCAGAGGTAATAAAGATTCAGAAATAGAGGCAAGAAGCACACTCTTGAGTTGTTTATCAACAATAACCACTCAGTATAGGCAGAACTTTTTACTGGAGAAGAAGATCCAGAAACGTCCTCCGGTGAAGGTGGAAGAATCTGAGGTGGAACCGAAATGGATCCATCAACGTACGAGAACATCCCATTCGCTCAAAGAACCGTAGTCATCTGACCTCGCCATAGAGGATAATTCGTGGAATCGATCTTCAAAGGCACTAAGGCATTGAGATTGGAGATGAAGAACTTTAGTCCAGGAGAAAGAGAAGAGACGAGTAAATATGCCATGGAATTGGTAAATTAGAGGTCCAAAAACACAAAAGTGAGATCGAACAAGGTCGAATCGACTCAAAATAGCTCTGATACCATATGAACAAACTTGAGATTCATCAAGATGATGAACCTAGGCTTCATGTATTTCCTGAAAGAGGGAAGAAGATGAAGAGAGAGAAACAAGAGGGAAAATGAATATTATCTGACTAATTGAGTATCTGATACACAAAAAAATTTCCTTATATACTCAACTATATTTCTAGCTAATTACACTTAGGCCCCAACACTCTTATAAAAGACATAACAGACACCACTTACACACATATTCATCAACACTTGGGTTTTATCTCCGGCAATCTGTAACTCGTGGTTAAATATCTTTATGATTGTTATTGGTTTCACGTAAATTAGGGCTTGCAGGTTGTTGGTTTTGGTGCTTGTTGCTCAGGTCTAACTCAAAGCATATGGGAGGGGGGGGGGCACGATTTTAGAAATGGTTAGTATGAGGCAAAAATATGATAATTGACATAATGTTACTGTGAAACCCGATTATATGATTGTATCCAATACTTTTGAAAGGTAAGAGTGGAGGTAAATGGAGCTGAAATTCAATAGCCAAAGTATGTAACCAAATCATTCAGACCGGATGCAGTAAAGCGGTGTTTTCCCAAAAGAAAAGCTAATGATCGGGCTCATATTGTTGTCAAATGGGCAATGTCAAATAACGTGTTTGGTATGTATGACTCTAATGTTTTGTCTGCTATTTTTGATCTATTTGTATGGGGTTGACCAAAGCACTTGAACATCCTTTTAGTAAGAACATGGTCATAAAAAATATTTCATAATGCTAGAACAACAGTGGAGCACATAAGGCCATCCACAGCAAGGGGGCTGGGCTTGCCGAGGACCTCAGTTAGGAAGATTAGCCCTCCTAGAAGGAGGTCCAAGCGTAAGGTCGGGGCTTCGCGAAGCTAATCGTGCTTCACTGCGAGCTTAGGCAAGCATCCTGTGAAGCCCAGGGCTTCTCTGCAAACAAGCTGATGTGTACACGTTTTGATGAGAAATTGTTTGCTGTGTTTTGTTTGTTTGTGTTTTCATTTTTTTTACTTCCTTTGCTTTTGCTTATTTTTTCTAGTTTCCTAGTGTATATTTTTAGATGATTTTTCCCCAGCGTTGATCAAATTGCAAAGAAATTTTTTATTTCCGATTTCTAGATTTCATTTATGGTCGTGTTTTATTATTTATACGCTTATTAAGATAATTTTGTTAAAATTAATTTAATGAATTTACATTAAATATAAATAATAAATTAATATACAATTCATATTAAATGAGTATGTAAAATATTTTATAATAAAACAGTAGCAAAGGGATTTGCCAAGACTTTTCCTTTTTGGGTGAAATATGAAAATTGTGTAATATTTAAGACGTTAGGTGGGTACTAAATGAGGATAATAGTGCTCCTTGATGAGCACCCAACATGTGCGGTTATGTCTGCATAAGTCCTTCAAAATGTGGAAGCACTTAGCAGTATAGAAAGGAAATGATCATCATAGAAGTCTGTCTTCTTCACTTGTGAAATCTTGCAAAGCCATTATTTCCCGTTGTCATGGTTGGATGCAGAAGGACTAGAGTGCAATGAGGTAGGTATAAACGGTGGTTGTGTAATTAGAACTTAACTGAAAGTCTATACAAACTGTGGTCATGTAATTGAGTGAGCAACTACCGTTGGATTAGACCTGATAATGTAATAAGATACGTCCAACAATTTAGCAGTTCCATTCATTTGCTTCAATGGAACGACACCATTCCCTTAGGAAAACTCTAGGTCAACAACAATTCTTATAAAAAGTTGAACATAAAGTGATATGTATGGCAACATGTCAGATTCCGAGCAAAGATTATAAAGGAAATAGAAAGAATAATATTGTGATATTTAACCACGTCATTTTTGTTCAAATTTTTGTTTAATTTTTTGTCCCTTAGCACGGCTCGTTCCCTTATTATATAAAAAGCGGAACTGCATTAGTTTACATGATTATGAATGTTACCCAGTTCTCTTTCCCCAAATTCACTATGCGCTTCCTTCTTTTTTTTTTTCTTCTTCTTCCTCTCTCAAATTCCGATCTTTCAACTCACTTCCGGTTAATTCCCGAGGAATTCAGGTGCCAGCAAATGTCCTAACCAACGGAGTCACATAACCAATTCGTCTTGCGAAGCCCATTCTTTTCCGTTCATCTTCATCAGGGCTTGAGAGGCGAGGAAATCCTTGGTCCCTGAAAGGTAACGATCTATCCTCTTACTGTTATCTTTCTTTCTAATATTTTGAAACCCTTACTTAAAACCGTGAACAGGGTTTTCGAATCCAATATTTAGTTTTTTCATGTTGTTTCCATAATTAGGGTTGTAGCGATTGATTATCCATGTTTCCATACTAGGGTTTCAAGATCTGTGTTTTTTATGTCTTGGTTAAAGATTTTTAGATTCTGTATGGTGTTATTATTTTCACGTGCTTGCAGCATCTAGCCTCTCTGAATCGGGAGACAACCACGGGTCTCTCCCTAGAATTTTGAGGTTTCCTACATTAGGGTTTTCTAAATTAATGCAATTCTTATTTGATCTTTGTCTGGTTTAAAAAATTAAATATGTTCTTCTGCTTTTTCCAAGGTAATCTCTTTCCCCCTTTCTCGGATTATTTGTTTTGAAATTAATCTAATAGTAAGGGCTCTCTCCAATGGTGGGAGAATTTTGTGGAAGGAATGATGCTAGGAATATTCCTTCCTCATACACCTATAAATAGCGTGTACCTTCACCATTTTTCATCAAGCAAAATTCAATTGAAGTTTTGAAGATCAACACAAGAACCTGAAAATATAATGAAAGCAGGCCTACAATATTTTACCAGAAAGTCAGCTTGAAAAGAGTCTCAAAACTCATGGTTGACCAAGGCAAGAAATAGTCCTGTTTGTACATGTGGGGGACACCGTTAATTTGGGCTCATTGAGGTTGATAGAGGTTATTGTTGCCTCTGTTAGTAGAGAGGATACATTTCTTGATTTTCTGTGGAGGGTGCTGAATGAACTGGAGAGAAGCTACTTAAAACCAAACATTTAAGTGAGAGATTTGTGTAACTTTGCAATTCAACCTATAACGATGCACAAACACGCACCTAGCAAACTGGGGATATCTGAATGGTCTGGGAAACAAGGCGAAAAGGGGTGGCGGGATTTGAAAGGATTCGCCGCTCCTGGTGGAATTTCATTGATCCAGACTTCGGGAAAATTATCTAGAAAGTGCTCTTAAGATTGTTGATGCTCTTGTCTTAAGATAAGATAATATTTATGTTATACTTACTCTTGTGCGCTTGAAGTGTCGCGTTTAGACATGTATGGCCTTCGTACCGCAACAGGCGGTACCATGGAAACTTGAGAGAGGCCATCACAGTCCGTGTGGTTGACGGCCAACTTGTGGTTACCGTCTTTCAACCAGCTGCTTTGTACCCAAGAGAAGATTTTGAATTTAATTATTATATTATGATGATGATGTTTGAGGAGTGTTATGTTTTGGTGATTCAATGTACCTAGGAAACACTCGGACGAAGTGGTGAAGCAAGTGGCGAAGCAAGGAATCAAGAACGAAGCGCAAATTTGGGTTTTTTGTTTCAGTTCGTGCAAACACTTTCGGTGTTCGGTTTTGTTGTTTCCTTGTTCAAATTTTGAATTTTTTTACCGTTTCTTTGGGCACAAGTCACTATCCAAGGCTTATATAAGGACCTAGGGTCAAGACTTACATAGTTTGTGGAGTGTGGAGTGTGGTTGATTGTAATTGAGTTATCATCAATAAATTGGTTTGTTTTGGCCGTGAATGTAGCTAGCGAAAAAATAGTGAACTACGCTAAATTATTCTGTTGATCTTTGTCTCATTACTCTTCTTGGTTCCTAAAATGTGGTATCTCGCTTCCGCTATCGTATTTGATAACTCTCCATTAGAGTTATATTTCGTGCACGTTTTACATCGTTTTGCGTATTTTCCGGGTTGTTATCTTAGTTTCATGCTATGAATTGAGAGAAATATAGCATGCTTGAGAGTTTGAGTATAAATGTGTAATCCAGGCATTTCTTGTGTAATTTCAAGCTTTTATTGTCACATGTGATCTTCGGTATAAAAATACAAAAATATTAGATTAGTTTGTTATTTCAATTTTTAAATCAATCAAATCTTTCCTCCTATTACCGTATTCTAAACTAAATAACTAATTAAATAATCGCAAGTCTGTCCTCGTGGGAACGATAACTCGGGGTTGAAATACCACCCCTATATTACTTGACAGAGCACTTGCGTATACACGTAAGAAATCGTGTCAAGTTTTTTGCGCCGTTTCCGGGGTACAGCGGTAGATTTTTTAGTTAAGAGTTAGTATAGAGTACTTTTTTTTTGTTTTTTTTGTTCTCTTTTCTATCTATGTGCTTCACGGTTGTCTTGCGAGGTTTGTTTTCTCAAGAACAGAGGAAAAAGGAGATTCTACTAAGCATGTTGAGCGAATATTATTCTTCTGGTCCCCCCTACTGTTTGTACTGTAGAAGTAACCATGAGGAAGAGGACGCATGCATAGTTTGGTGCTATCGATGTGGTATTTATCATGAAAATAGGGACCTATGTCGAGTTCATCCACCCCAGCTTCATCAGCAAGAAGAGGACTCATCAGCGAGTATGGATGAACGACACAGAATTATGGAGGACATCGAAGTGTGCGCCAATTTTTTTTTCCGTGGTTAAACAAGCGCCACAAGAGGATTCAACCATAGGTATGGACTACGTTAGGGAGATGATCGAAAGGATAAAGAAATGAGTTGATAAACTGTCAGCGACAGGGGAATCAAGTATTCAAGAGCCACAAGAAGAGACCTTGCCACATGACAGTGAGCCTAAAATTGAACCTTCATCATCACCGCCACAAGTGGAAGAAGAGATACCTGAGCCGAGAAAAGACTATAGTGTCCAGGAACCATTGGTGGACTCTGCCATTTACGAGGACTCAGACTCCAATTTGGACTGAGGTGGACCTGTGTGTCCAAGGTGGGAGGATTTTCCGTATTGCGAGCCAAGACCGCATGCGCCATCACATCCTTGGCATAAATGGGAAGACACCGTTATTGGAAGCATGTGGTGTGCCGATGATGATGAAGCTGGTGAATCACTTGTGCTCAGTGCTATTGAGGTAAATGCCCCAACTTTTATTAGTGATGAATTCTCCATATCGTATGTCACCCAAGTCTGCGACGATATGGAACAATTACTGTATGGAGATTCTTATGGGGAAGAACGTGATGAGCATCTTCCAATATCTTGTTCTATGGGTGATTCCATTAATGATCCATATGCCATAGTTAAAGAGTTGGAAATCAACAAGTGTGGTGTATGGATGAATTGCATGGGTCGTTTGAAGAGCATCTAGCACTGAAGAGGTACTACTGGGATGAATTTATGGAGCATGAGGCATTTGAGCCCAGTTGTACTTTGTGGAAGTTAATCAAGAAGATCAATTGCAAGATGAAAAGAGTTAGCTTCCACAACTCTCCGCCATCGTCACAATACATGGGTTCAAGTGAAAAGAGAAGCATTCAGAAGATATGGTGGAAGAAGAAAAAGTGGAGGGATAAAGCAGCCTCCACAATCCATTTCGGTTGAGGCAACCGGGTCGGGTCGTCGACCTTAAATTACAAGCCCTGCTTGGGAGGCAACCCAATCTAGAGTATGATGCTATTAATTTTATATTTTTGATTTTGAGTTCTCCATATCTGATTTTGAGGGGTGAGAGTGAGTTGCGTTAATTCTTCCAATCAGTGTGCAGGGACACAGGTACAAAATATTCTCCGGGTTCCCCTTCTTGAAGCGTGATAGAGAATGTTGAGTCGGCGCATCGGAATCCGGACGTGAAGTGAGACCTTTTCCGGAAATTTTCAACGGTCCTATGGACCCCTTCTTGTTGCAGTTTTGCGGACACGGTACCCATGTAGGTCCGAGCACCACATGTACCTCTAACTCTCTCTCTCTCTCTCTCTCTCTCTCTCTCTCTCTCTCTCTCGTCTTTTACGTTTTTGAGCGATAATTGTTGAAATCCACCGCCTACACATTTAAGAGATGAGTCCTCCTTCATTATATCTAAATTCATTGAGGACAACGAAACGCATAAGTGTGGTGGGGTTGTGTATAATTTCACTAGCCATGTTTTGTCTTGCATAACCTTGTTACATGTAGTTTTTGTAGTACTGTGTTAATGTGGTTAGTGTAGAGTGGTGTTTTAGTATCGTACTGTGTTAAATTTAAATTTTTGCATTGTTAGCACGTTTAAATTATTGAGTCCCCTACCCAATCGTTGTGAATAATCGAGTTGGCCAAAAACATATAGAGTCTAGAAAAATATGATAAAATTAAAAAAATAGAAAGCAGAAAAATCAGATTTTTTTAAAAAAAAAATGAGTTGGGCAATTGATGAAGCTTGAAATCAGAGAGAGTTCAGTGAAAGAGTCTCAATGAATAGGAAGCACCGTAGTAGGAAAAACCTTGATTTTAGGAGATGCTTTGATATGATAAATATGCCTCAACAATCAGAGCTACAATTCTGTCTAGAATTATAGTTTCACAAGGTTTAGAAAACTTGAGTTTTTGGAACTTCGAAGTGTTATGTGTGACTTATTTGTGACATTGAACATAAATATATGTGCATTAGTGACATTTAGTATGACGACCCGTCACAATTTTAATAATAAAATATAGATTATTCAATAAAAATCACTGTTTAACGATTTTCTCACCACGTAGGCATGCAAACCTACCTCCATTTATTAAATCGTTATTTGTTTTATAAAATCTGCTCATGAGTGATTTAATAAAACATCTAACTTTTTTTTTAAAAAAAATGTCTCGTACCCAACATAGTTCATCACGTCCACCACCCAAGCAGTACTAGACTGTGTACCCCTAGCTTGACAGTGCAGTGGCTCACAAGTGTGGTGACTCACAAGTGTGTACCAATCGTACAACACTCGCCACAGACACCCGCCAAAACACCCGCCCAGTCCCAGATACACTAGCCGTACTTCCGGTTGGGTTAGGCTCTGATACCACTGTGACGACCCGTTCACACTTTTAATAATAAAAGATCAATTTACGATAAAATCACGATTTATTATCAACCCGTCTAACAATTTCAGACGTCCCAAAACCCAACCAGCAGGACACACAGTCCTCTAAAACAACATTTTCGATTACATTTCTGAAAGCTGGCACGTAACATTTTTAAAGTTGTAAAGTAAATTTCGGGACGAAATTTTATTAAGTGGTGTAGATTGTGAGACCTCGTGTTAAAGAAAAATAATGAAAAAATAGTTTACTTGAAAAAAAAATTAATATCGAGAATTTGCTAGTAGGGGTGTTCATGAACCGACCGGACCGAAAGAACCGGACCGCACCAAACCAAACCGCACCAAACTAAATCCACTTAATGAAATATTTTTCACATTCTAACAATATATTACAAATTAATGTCGATATTAATTTTTCAAGTAAATAGAGATGTGGATGAGACGTAAGAGCATCTCCAATGGAGATCTCATTTCTAATGCTAGATTTAGGACATGAATAGTGAATTTGAGCATTTATAGCATTTCATGCTCCAATGTACTCCCTCCGTTTCGCCAGATTCTTCAAAATTTCCTTTTTGGGTGTTTCGCCAGATTCTTCAAATTTTCCAAAAAAGGAAACTTTGGTCCTGGCAAAATAACACTATACCCTCACTAAAAAATCCAAACCCACATAATAATTGGGCTTAACTAATGTTAATTACCAAATTAATTAAGCTAAATCATAATTTTTTAACATCAATAGCCCATTACCCTAAACATAATCAGCCCAACCCAAAATATCCTACCCCATCTTATGAGTTTAACCTAATTCTAACACTACCCAACATTTCCTCCAGAAGCCTCCCTCCTCACTCATCTCCCTTTCCTCCATCCTGACTCTTCTCATGTCCCTCGTCACTCATCCTCCTCTCCTCCATCCCTACTCTTCTCCATCTCCCTCATCCTCACTCTTCTCCACTCCTACCAAACCCAAACCCATCGATCTGCTCCTTCCCCGTCCAACTCCTTCCCTTTCATCGCAACAATTCCGGAACATAGAGAGATGAAGAGAAAGAGAGAGAGATAGGGTGATGGAGAGAGCAGATCGATCTCCTCCATCCCCATCGCTCTGTCTCTCGATCTCCATCTCCATCTCTCTGTCTCTCGATGAAGAAGTACTGCCGCCGCCGTACTCTAGATCAGAGAGTACTGTAGATCGCCGAACTGTAGATCGGAGAGAGCAGATGAAGAAGTACTGTAGATCGGAGGCTCTCATCTCCATCTCCATCTCTCTTTCTCTCAATCTCCTCAACTTCACTGTCTCCGCCGTTTCAGAACAATGGGAGGAAGAAGAAGGTGAAGAACTGCTGATCTGAAGTAGATCGGGAGGAAGAAGAAGGTGAAGTAACATTCTCTCCACTCTCTCCTCTCCTTTCCCTACCTCAGATTTTACCGGAAATCGGCTTGGTTTGATGTTTGTTTCTAAGAAACGTGGAATCGACCCAGATCCGATGGTGGCAGCGGTGAGGTGGTGAGGCTCCGTCGTTCTTCTTCAGGGACGGCGGTTGTGGCGAGGCGGCGACATTTATTTTGTTCTCTTCTTCTTCTTCTTCTTCTTCTTCTTCTTCTTCTTCTTCTTCTTCTTCTTCTTCTTCTTCTTCTTCTTCTTCTTCAGGGCTTGGTTTGATGTTTGTTGCAGAGAAGGGTGGAAATCGACATGTTTGTTCATCTGTTCTTATTGATATTGTTCTTGTTCTTGCTGTTACTGATATTGTTGTTGTTGATGATTATATTGTTATGTTGTTGCTGTAATTAGTGTGAGAGTGACCCTCAGAGAAAGTAGAGAGAGAGAGAGTGGAATTAATAAAAAATAAGGGGTAAAATAGTCATTTGAGTGCGTTTCTTAATTCCCGTGCCCATAAAGTTTTTGAAGTATCTAGGGAAACGGAGGGAGTATATGTGATATGTAACTATATTTCAAATGCTATTTCAAATTAAAAACTATTTTTTATTCTAAACTATCAATTATATACTCCATCAACCACCATAATAACCAAACCTCTTTTACAATGTAATCAAATTTTATGCTTACATTAATAACTATCGCGACATAAAGTTAATATGACATAAAACTATTTTTTTACAAATGCTATTTCAAATTAAAAACTATTTTTTATTCTAAACTATCAATTATATACTCCATCAACCACCATAATAACCAAACCTCTTTTACAATGTAATCAAATTTTATGCTTACATTAATAACTATCGCGACATAAAGTTAATATGACATAAAACTATTTTTTTATTAAAATGTGATATGTAAAAAAAGTACTCCATAGTTCTTTCTAGTTTTCTAGAGAGAGAAACTGTCTTGTTCCTAACAAGTTCTTTTCTTCATCCTGGTGAAGATCTTTGTACTCCTATTCAACAAACATGAGCTCATAAGATGAACTTGCTCTCGTCAAAGGCCTGCAACAAGTGGAGATTCACTCAGAAGAAGATGTTGAAATCGATATGAGTGATGAGGAGGTAGAAGAAAGGGTATTTGAATATTGTAACAGTCTCGTGGGTAAGGTGATCTCCCCAAGAGCTGTTAGCTTGGCGGGTTTAAGGAAGACCATGTCGGAGGTCTGGGGGAAGCCGGAAAAGTTCAAAGTTGAGCACATCAAGGGGAAGTATTGCCAATTTTTCTTTGGCAAAGAGGAAGATCTTGAAAGAGTTGAGAGAGGTCGGCCATGGTTTTTCAAAAACCATTTGATAGTTCTAAACAAGTGGAGTCCAGACTTGGAGCCTAAAGATGAAGATTTCAACCTGACCCCTTTCTGGGTTCAGGTCTGGAATTTGCCGAATATGTATATGACTGAAAGGGTGATCAAAATGATTGGTGCCAAATTTGGTGAGCTCCGAGATAAGAAGTACAATGACAAAGCCACTGAAGTCGGAAGAGTTGTTAGACTGAAAGTGCTTCTTAATTTATCGAAGCCGCTACTGAAAGATGCCTCTCTCAAGCTTCAGGGACAAAGTATCACGAAGGTTGACTTTAAATATGAGAGATTACCTCAAATCTGTGAAGTTTGTGGGGTGATTGATCATAAGGAAGAAGGATGTGGAAAGAGTCAATCTCATCATCTTTTAGTGTTTGATGCCAAAAAACTAAGAGCTCTGCACCCTTCGGAGCTATGGTCAGTTGACATGTCAAGAACAGAGGATGATTTGACGAAGAGTGTTGAAACCTACAGAAGTCCAAGTTTGAATCCTTTGCCGGAGTTTGTTCGAAGAAAGATGTCAGAGAAGTTTGCTCCTCCGGTGGCTGCTCCAGTGGAAGTGGAAAAGTCGCGGGGAGAAGTGGAAAATTTGCAGTGTGAAATGTTTTCGAACAGCCAGCAGACAAACACAACTCACGAGAAAGCTACTCTCGGAAATAGAGGAAAGCAGTAAGAGCTTATTGGATGTGGAGATTGAGAAAGAAATCCAAGCCGGTTGCATTAAGTTGCAGGATTTTTGAAAATAAAAGATAAGGAGAAAAAAGCGGGAAATGAAACTAATTTGGGAGAAGATCTCACTAACCCGGGTTCGGGCCGGGTTATCTCGGATCTGGACCCCGTCTCGTTGGGTCAGTCTAATGAGGCTTTTGACAAAGGCTCACTTGTTGGGCCTGAAGAAGATAAATTCATAGATCCGGCCCACGTTACAGGCCCATCTTTTATTCAATGTGAAAGGGTTTCTTTGGAGGGTAAAGAAGTAATTCAAGATAAAATCTCCTCTGAATCCTCGTCTCCTCTTTGTGTTGAAGAGGCTGTTAACTCAGAAACCCTATCTGTTGAGGAAGACGGTGATATCAACATAAAGAAGAAGGCCCGTGGTTGGAAAAGCCGTGCTAGAACTCAAAGCTCTGGCACTAGATTTTCTGCAAAATCTTCTCCTAAGAGCTTGAAACAGAGGGATGGAGATTGGATGGAAGTGGATGACATTGAAGCGGTGGAAGGTAAGAAACCCAGAAACTCATCTTTTATGGACTCTCTTTCTGATTGGGTGGAGGAAACCAGCCCTAATTGGTCCCAATCCACCCAATGAGGCTAACAGCTTGGAATTGCCAGGGAGCAGGTAGATCCCTGACAATTCAGCAATTCAAAAAAGTCTCCAAAAATCTCTTGCATTATGTTTGCTTTCTTAGTGAAACAAAAAGAAATGCTGGTTTTCTTTCGAAAAGGTATTGCAATAAAAGACTCTGTAATAAATTTTGGGTTGATCCCCATGGCAAGTCTGGTGGTTTGGGGGTCTTGTGGGCATCTGATATTGATCTGCGGCTTCTCAAGTTCAGTAGCTTCTTCATTCATGTTAAGTTTTGTTCCTGTGAATGGGAGGATTGGGAGCTTATCTTTGTCTATCTTTGTTCTGATGACAAAGTCAGGCAGTCCCAATTAAATTTTTTGAGCACTTATTTTTCCTCTCATTGCTCTAAAGATGTTGTTATCTGGGGAGATTTTACTGACATCTAAGTCCATTGGAGAAGAAAGGTGGTTCTGTCAGGTCTCCTCTCTCTTGCAGGCCCCTAAGGGAATTTTTGGATAGCAACAACCTCATTGATTTGGGCTTTGTTGGTCACCCTTTTACTTGGTGGAACAAAAGGGGATGCTCCAAGTTGTATTGAAGAAAGATTGGATAGATGTGTTGCAATGCCAGATTGGTTGAACTGTTGGGCTCACTCTAGAGTTGAGCATTTATTGGTATATGGGTCTGATCATTGTATGCTGGTTCTTGACACCACTCCTACTAGTTCCATGAAGACTTTGCAGCCTTTCAGGTTTGATGGAAGATGGATAAAAAATCCAGAAGTTAGAGACATCATTGCCTCTACTTGGAAGTATAAAGTAGATGGGAGTCCTATGTTTGTTGTAAAAACCAAGCTCAAGCTCTGCAGACAAAAGCTGAAACATTGGAGTTTTCTCAATGACAGAGGTCTTACAAAGAAAATCAGAGTTTTTGAGGAGGAGGTTCAGAAAATCAGAGAACTTGGTGCTGCTGCTGATCTTGATAAACTTTGCTCCTTAGAATCATCTCTGGAATCTCTCTGGTTGGAGGAGGAACTTTTATGGAAGGAGAAGTCTAGAATTATTTGGTTGCAATCTGGAGATAAGAATACAAAATTCTTTCAAGCTGCAGTTAAGCAAAAAAGGAGAAGAAATCTCATTCGTGGGATTAATAACAAAGATGACAAATGGTGCAGTGACAAGGATGGGATTATGAAAGAATTCTTGGACTTCCATAAGGATCTCTTCAATGAAGATATGGAGAGGAATATTGCTTCTGTTCTTTCAACAGTCAAGAAGAAAGTGGATAGAAATATGAACAATTTTCTGACAGGAGATTTCTCAAATGAGGAGATTAAAGCTGCATGTTTTGATCTTAATCCTATCAAAACTCCTGGGTATGATGGCTTCACTGCTCTCTTCTTTCAATCCTATTGGGAAATTGTTGGTGAAGACATATGCAAAGCTATGAGGAGTTTCTTCAGATCTAGCAAATTGCTTAAAAGTGTCAATCTTACTCATATTTGTCTTCTTCCAAAGACAAAGAGCCCCATGAGAGTTAAAGATTACAGACCCATCAGCTTGTGCTCAGTTTTATACAAGATCTTAGCTAAGTGCCTTGCTAATAGGCTCAGTTCCATCCTTGACAGGATTATCTCCCCAAACCAATCTGCCTTCATCAAAGGGAGAGTAATTGTGGACAATATTATGATTGCTCAAGAACTTATGCACCATTTGAAAAACAAAAGAAGTAGGAAGGGTGAATTGGCAATCAAGTTGGACATGCTAAAGGCATTTGACAGAGTTAGCTGGCAATATTTGGATGGCATTATGGAGAAGCTAGGTTTCTGCTCTAAGTGGAGAAGCTGGATCATGGCTTGTGTCGAATATTTTAGCTTCAGATTAGTCATTAATGGTGAGCTTAGTGACTTTATCACTCCATCTAGGGGAATCAGGCAAGGGGATCCCCTCTCTCCTCTTCTTTTTGTCATCCGTGCTGAGGGGCTCACTTCTTTGTTAAATCATTTTGAGAGGAGGAACTGGTTTTCTGGTATTAGAATTTCTAGTAGAGGTCCTTCAGTTAGCCACCTATTATTTTCGGATGATTCACTTCTTTTCTGCAAAGCTTCCATGGCTGATTGATCTGCAATTAATGCAATTCTCAATCTGTATGAAAGGACCTCTGGGCAGAAAGTCAATAGAGATAAATCTCAGCTTTTCTTCAGTCCAAGTACAAGTAAGTTGCTGAAGGGTTTTATTCAATTTTTCATGGGAATTGATAAAATTTTTAAGGATGGTGATTATCTTGGGCTTCCTGCTTTGATTGGGAGATCTAAGGTGAGCACATTAAGCTTTTTAAAGGAGAAGTTCTATGCTAAGCTCTCTTCCTAGATGTCTTCCTTTCTTAGCCCTGCAGGGAAAGAAATTCTCATTAAATATGTGCTCTCTGCTCTCCCTGCCTACACCATGTCTTGCTTCTTATTTCCCAAGAAGTTCTGTGAAGATCTCTCACATATTATGGACAAGTTCTGGTGGGGCGATAAACCAGATCATATAAAGGTTCATTGGAAAAGGTGGGGTTTGTTATGAAAATCAAAATAAACTGGTGGTATGGGTTTCAAAAATCTCCAAAATTTCAATTTGGCTTTGATTGGAAAGCAATCTTGGAAGCTCTGTTCTGATGGAAACTCTTTGTTTAGATCTGTCTTCAAGCAGAAGTATTTTACTCATAGCACTTTTTGGAGAGCTCCTATTCCTAAAAACTGCTCTTGGGTTGGGAGAAGCCTCTGTGAAGGCAGAGAAGTTCTCAGAAAAGGTACCAGATGGAGAATTGGAGGTGGTGAAGAAGTTAGAGTTTGGGAAGATCCCTGGCTTCCCAGAAATGAGAACTTTCTTGTTAGCTCAGCTAAATTGGAGAATTGTGGAATTACAAAAGTGAGTGACATCATTAACCATGAAGATAGAAGATGGAACAAGGAACTGGTTATGGGTTTATTCTCAGAAGAGGAAGTTAATTTAATTCTATCTTTTCCAGTTGGTGGAAAGCTTTGCAAAGACAAGTTAATTTGGAACTACTCAAATTATGGCTCATACAAGGTGAACTCAGCTTACAAGCTCCTTGAAGAAGGTGATTCAGAATCTTCAGCTTCTACAAGTGCTAGATCTTTATGGAGGAAGCTCTGGAGCAGTAATGTGCAACCAAAAATTAAAAGTTTTTTCTGGAAATTTCTTAAAGGCGCTCTCCCTGTTTGTGCAGCTTTGAAAAGAAAAGGGGTGATGGATATGGATATCTGCAAGTTATGTGGCTCTGATCAAGAAAATGAGCTCCATTTATTGAAGAATTGTTCTTTTGCTCATGGGGTCTGGAAATTTTCTCCTCTTAGGCTTTCTGAAGCAAATATTCAAGCCGACACCCCTATGGAATGGTGGAGTAAAATTATTGATCTTGCTGATCTTCTCCAGATCCAAAATGGTTCTTGGAACTTTTCTTGAACCTCTGCTGGTTTCTATGGAAGGCAAGGAATGACTGGTATTTTCATGACATTAAGTGGAAGCTGGAGTTGATTGTGTCCAGGGCTTTATGTAACTCTTTTGAGTTCTCAAGCATCTCTGCTATTGTTCCCTCAGCTTCTTCAGATATTGTTCCAGCTAGTCCTCCCACTTTTTTAGCAAATTATAATATCTTCACGGATGCTGCTGTTGATTTATCTGGTAGGAGAGGTGCTATTGCAGCAGTGTGTTTTGATGCTCATGGTGTCTGCTTGGGCTCCTTTGATTCTGTTTTTGAAGGAGTTGTGGATTCTGCAGTTTTGGAGGCTTGGGCAATCAGAGACTCACTCATCTGGTGTAGTAAGAAGGAATGGAGTTGCATTGATATCTTCTCGGATTGTCAGGAAGTGGTCAAGCAGCTTCAGGCTAAGTGCTCATCCTATTCTTCTAAGCTTGTTCCTTTGCCTGATGATTGTTGGTCTTTGAAATGTAATTTTTCTAAATGTTTGTTTTCTTTTGTTCCCAAAGATTTCAATTATGTGGCTCACTGTTTAGCCAATGATTGTTTAAGGAATGCTTGATTCCTTTGTATTGTTTTCCTTTTCATGAATGAAAGCTTCAGTTTCTGGTGAAAAAAAACTATTTTTTATTCTAAATTATCAATTATATACTCCATCAACCACCATAATAACCAAACATCTGTTATAATGTAATCAAATTTTATACCTACGTTAATAACTATCGCGACATAAAGTTAATATGATGGTTCAATGTGGTCAAAATGGCAAATATGTAAATAAAAATCAAGATATCAATGGATAGAATACTTCTTCTATCTTTAGCACAATCCTATACTTGGTCTCAAATTTGAAACCAAGTATAGCACAATGCTATAGTTTTTGGAATTCCACAACTTTTAACACTCCATTGGAGCACTCCAATGCTATAATTATAGAATTAGAACAACTTTTAGCACTCCATTGGAGATGCTCTAAGGGGTGCTCGATAAAATATTTGAATAGAGACGTGGATGTGAATAGAGATGTTAAGGGTTGCTCTATATTAATATACTGAATATTAATATTAAGAATGTGAGGGGTGCTCTATTTACTTGAAAATACTGAAAGTGTCAGACAGGTTGACAGTATATCGTGATTTTTATCGTAAATCGGTTATTTTATTGTTAAAAGTGTGACGGCTCGTCACATTTAGAATCATACTAATAATAGGGATTATTGGGATGGACTTAGTACCCGGCCTAGACAAACACCCATGCATTCGTTTACTATGAAGTAGCATCGTTGTGACTAGAGATTTGTAAATTGTAGGGGAAGGATTCGTGGACATATGCTTCGTCGACTCCATTTCGTACTAACTGTTGAGGCGAATTAAGGTGAGTTTACATGCTTAGCCTCGTGTTCCTAGGTTGCTTCGTGTCAAAATGGGATTTATATTTCCTGTCTCAAAATATACTTGTGAGTTACATGCTTAGCCTTGTGTGAATATCTTCTTTCGTGTCAAAATTTGATTTTATAAATTCCCTGAAAATGTGTTTTTTGATTCGCATGCTTTACTTGGGTTTGTTTACGTTTCGAAATGATGGCGTTGAAACTGTCACACAAAAATAATAATTCGTTAAAAAACGTAAAGTGGAACTTCACATGTAACGAAATCACTTGGACTATTGTTACATTGTCGGCACCGGTCGGGAACACCGATAGCATGGATTTTCCCTTGACTAATTGTTGTGGTCCTGTACTATTGTTATGTTGGCTCCGGCTGGAAACACAGACTCTGGAGTTTCCCCTAACTTCTTTTTGAAGACTTGAACTTATTGGCTTCGGCCAGAAAGACCGATTCGGGAGTTTCCTCCCGATGCCTTGTTAACTAGGGATATCATTAATTGGGAGGCCCTCTGTTGGCATTAATATATTCGGTTACTACGCATAACAATTGGATTCTTGAAATCTATAATGGGATCATTCCTGCTAGCATTGTTGTTTATACCGTCGCAATTTCTGATAATGTTTTACTCATACTATGCTACTGTTATCTTATTTAACTCGTGATCCAGTATCATCTATCATCTTTCATGTTTTTACATGCTAAGGTGTATCTCACTCCGTATTTATTGATGACTTTCGAAAATTGCAGGTCTTGTTTTCCTTCCCACCGCAGGTCTAGGAGCTGCGTATCTTGGAATAGAAGTGTTGGGATAGATTCCCTAGAGGCAATCATGTTTAGTATGAACATTATTTTTGGCTAGAATAGTCATTGTATTATTTATGGAGAATTTAGTATAATGAAGTCCTTAGATTACAAATGTGTTGTTTATCTTAAATATCCTTAGTCAATTATATTGATTAACATGAACTTCAACTATAGACTAGTATGTGAGTAGATTGATATGGAGATATCAAGTCTAGCACATGGGTATGCATTAGGAGTAATGGCATACTGGATTGACCCACTAACGGCTACATACAAGTTATGTATAGTCACAAATACTTCTCGTAGTGACAATGGGTTTGTGGTCCTTAGACTTGAAGTCACTAGATACTCTATTTGTGAAATATCATGCTTTGATTTTATCAAACGTAGCGCCTTAACCGGGTAACTATAATGGTAGTAATCGGGCATGATGGGAAGCAAGCTTAGAGATGGTAGTGATGTAGAGAGGATTTGTCCCTCCCACATAACAGGAGAAAATATTCGCGGCCACTCGAGAGGTAATTCTAATGGAATGTGTGGCCAGACTCAGATAAATCAATACGGGATTTTGATGTCATCTGCATGGATAAAACTATTCACAGGATCGAGAAACAATAGATTGGATATACGAGTGTGACTTGTATGTCTCGTGTGCAATCCGGATATGGAGACAAAGGGATAACACAATACGGAAACATTGGTCATAACGTTTGCCAGATTGCTGACTATTTCTATTAGTTGGGTGGCATATATGCCTTGCTAGGGACCGCTATATGTTAGTAATAGTTACTACCAACTAAGTAGAAACCTATGGGGTCACACACCCTATGAATTTAACCGGACATGAGAATTAATTAATATGATTAATTAAATATAATTATCAATACGTAACTACTTGCAAACTTAGTATGACTAATTTACAATTTGGACTAATCCATGTAAGGACATGATTAGTGGAGGGGAAAATATGTAGTTAACAAGGAGTTTTTAGACTATATAAAGACCACTCATAACTTATTTTCTCATAAGTTGTGTCATAATTGTTATCAGACACAAGAGAGAGAGAGAGATATAACAAAGCTAGGAGAGAGCAAACAAGGGCCGGACCCGACCTCGTCTGCCCCCTCCTCGCCGTCGGCCAAAGAGGCAAGCCCTCTTTTTGTCTTGTTTTGCGTGATCTTCTTTCTACTCCTCCTTCCCTAGCTAGCACAAAGGTGTGGAGGATTCAGGATCAATCCTAGGAGTCTACTTTGAATAGAGACGTGGATGCTATTTCACGTGAAGTTATCAAGGAGACAAACTAAGGTACTTAATGTTCTCATCCGTTACGATCGTTGTGAATTCTAGACTTGTGATCCTTGGATGTTCTTGAACGGATGTTTTATTTTTGTTTATTCTACTACGTTATCCGTATCAAAACCCTATAGTGGTATCAGAGCCACATGTCGCAGGGTATAACGTGGTTAATGTGTTATGCTTATGTTAATTTTACACTATTTTCTACTATTATCGCGAAAAACTAAAGTTTCATAATGATGCAATTTGAATACGATTCAATAGGGAATGAGCTAATATGAATCGTCTGTTGGGTTTTGATGCATGTTACGCAGCGGAATAACAAAAATTGATCCTTCTCAAATCCCACCAAGGATCACAGGTGAAGCATCATAACATGATGAAAAGAAGAAAGGTTACCTCAGCCATACCAGGCTGGGACGATCACATACAAAGTAATAAGAATTAGCGATAATCCTAGCTAGATCTATTATTGTGTGTGACCCTGTAGGTTCCTAATTACATGACAGTAATAATAATTATTACAACATTGAGCGATATCTAGCAATACATCAATGCTCCCAAGTAATAAGAATGCCAGTGATCTGACTAACCTATCTGACCAATGTTACCGTGTTGTATAATCCCTTTGTCTCATCTATCTGGATTGGACACAAGATATGGAGTGTCACAATTGTATATCCAATCCATAGTTTCTCGATCTGTGAGTAGACTTAGATAAACAAATAACATCAATATCTCCTATTGATTTATTCGAGCATGGCCATGCATTTTTCTAAGTCCTACTCATCGAGTGGTCATGGATATTTACTCCCGTTATATGGGAGGGACAAATCCTCTCTACATCACTATGATCTCTTAGCTTGCTTCATATCATGTCCGATTAAAGCCTTTATAGTTACACAGTTACGGTGTAACGTTTCACGATATCAAAACATGATAATTCACAACTAGAGTATCTAGTGACTTCAAGTCTAAGGATCACAACACCATTGTCACTATGAGAAGCTCTTGTGACATTCACATAACTCCCATGTAGCCTTCTCATGGTGGGTCAATCCAGTACGCCATTACTCCTAATACGTACCCATGTGTTAGACTTGATATCCCCATATCTATCTACCCACAAACTAGTCTCGATGCAATACAGTCGTCCTATTAACTATAGTACCCGACTAAGGATATTTAAGAATATAACATTTATATTCTAAGGACTTCATTCATGTTATCATATCTCCATATCGATAACATAATGAATAGTATGCCCATATAAATGTCACGACAAACTGATTGCCTCTAGGGCACAATTCCAACGTCGTCGTATTAAGAGTAGCGAATTTCGGATACATATGAGGTGTCAATTTGGGTTTTGAAAAACTAGGATTTTGACACAGATTGGGGAAAAAGGGTTTTTCCAATTTGGGTTTTGATGCATGTTACGTAGCGAAATAACAAAAATTAATCCTGCTCAAATCCCACCAAGGATCACAGGCATCATAACCTGGTGAAAGGAAGAAAAGTTACCTCAGCCATACCAGGCTAGGACGATCACATACAAAGAATAGTATCTTTGTCTCTACGGTATCCACACGAATAGACTTCAATTGGGATTCTTCTCTAATGGTTAATTAGTCCAACTAATTAGCAATAATCACAGCTAGATCTATTATTGTGTGTGACCCTATATGTTCCTAATTACGTGGCAGTAATAATAATACTACAAATATTGAGCGGTATCTAGCAATACATCAATGCTCCCAAGTAATAGGAATGTCAGTGATCTGACTAACTTCTGTGAACAATGTTACCGTGTTGTATAATCCCTTTGTCTCATCTATCCGGATTGGAAACAATACATGGAGTGTCACACTTGTATATTCAATCCACAGTTTCTCGATTTGTGAGTAGACTTAGATAAACAAATAACATCAATATCTCATATTGATTTATTCGAGCATGGCCATGCGTTTTTCTAAGTCCTACTCATCGAGTGGCCATGGATATTTTATCCCGTTATGTGGGAGGGACAAATCCTCTCTACATCACTACGATCTCTCAGCTTGCTTCCTATCATGTTCGATTAAAGCCTTTATAGTTACCCAGTTACGGTGTAATGTTTGACAATATCAAAACATGATAATTCGCAACTAGAGTATCTAGTGACTTCAAGTTTAAGGATCACAACACCATTGTCACTATGAGAAGCGCTTGTGACATTCACATAACTCACATGTAGCCTTCTCATGGTGGGTCAATCCAGTACGCCATTACTCCTAATACGTACCCATGTGTTAGACTTGATATCCCCATATTAGTCTACCCACATACTAGTCTCGATGCAATACAGTCGTCCTATTAAGTGTAGTACTTGACTAGGGATATTTATGAATATAACATTTATATTCGAAGGACTTCATTCATGTTAGCATATCTCCATATCGATAACATAATGAATAGTAATTCCATAAGTTTCACGACAAATTGATTGCCTCTAGGGCACAATTCCAACAGTCTCCCACTTGCACTATAGTCAATCTGGTGCATCATATGCCTATTGATCTATTGTGACCCTCACGCTTTCACTGCGCAACAGGTGAGAGAGACATATGCTGGTACTTTGGATATATTCACATTTCCTCTATCGACAATCGAATGAGATCGAATATTCTGAGTATTTGCATCTAATGCAACTATACACTCAGTCCTCTGTGTTAAAATCGGCAACTGAATCTTGCCAGTAACCTTTCCATATCATAGCCCCTCAACTAAGGCAAAACACAAAACTTGACTATGCTCTGGAATCATCCTTGTTGGATTGGAAGTTCGCATCATTGTAACTCCTTACAGTGAACCCTTCCTATCCTTCACGTATCAGGAATTCATCCTTAGTTATTCTTAAGTACATAAGGATTTTCTTGATCAATATCCAACGACTCTCATCTGGATATGACTGTTACCATCATGTCATTCTCAAATGACATGTCTGGCCTTTGCACATAACATGGCGTATCCTATTAATCTTATTCATACGGTTCCTCACAATCTAATTGGGATGACAATTAGTCTTACGAAGACTAATCCCATGTGACATAAGTAAGAATCCATATTCTTGTATGTTGAACCATTTCAATACCTTTGTCATTATATGCACTTTGAATTTAGCCGAACAACTTTTATTGATCTATCTCCATAGATCTTTATAGGTTGCCTCACGCAAGTCATTTCATTGAAAATCGATTCCCTAGCCAATCTTTACCAGATTGCGGAGTAGGGACATCATTTCCAATGAATTGTATGTTGACCACATACAAGACCAGATATACAATTGTGCTCCCACTGACCTTCTTGTAAATACAAGATTCATCTTAATTCTTGATGGAATCAAGCCATTTGATTATCATTGAATCAAATATTACAACTTCAAGAAGATTGATTCTATCCATAGATAGATTCCTACAAGCAAGATGCGAATGGATTTAAGCATCGCAACTGGGAAAAGATTTCGTCATAGTCCATACTATGAACTCACCCTTTAGCCACCAATCATCCCTTAACAGTAATCATATTATCATCCATGTTAGTTTTCTTTAAAACCCACTTCCACCCTATGGGTCATACCCTTTTAGGTGGTTCCAACAAAGCCCATACTTTGTTGGTATACATGGATTCCATTTCATATCTCATTGCCTTAAGCCATTCTTGAGAGTTTGGCCCACTCGTGGCCTTCTCATAGGTTGTAGGCTCATCTCCATGAGCAATATATCACAGGGTTATGAGAAATCCATATTTTCATAGCTCCTTGACATATCCTACCTAACCTACGAGGTTCTTGTGCTACTTGAGTAGGTTGCTCCACAACACCTTGTGATCCTACTCATGTTCCATCAAGATATTAATGTTCTATTGTGGTTCTTGAACTCATTCAAGTTCTAATATCCTCCCACTGTTTATCTTATAGACGATTCTCCTTTTAGAAACACAGTGGTTCGAGCAACAAACACTTTGTCCTCGATTGGGTTGTAGAAATAATATTCTTTCGAATATTCCAAAAAACGCACTTATCCGAAGTGGGTCTAAGTTTATCTATAAACGTTTTATATATAAACTTCACAAACCCAAATATTTATGAAATACTATGACACCTCCCAGTCCATATCACATATGGTGTATTCATAACTGATTTTGATGGAACAAGGTTAAGGTCGAAATTGCTATAAGTAGAGTATAGCCCCATATGTAAATTGGAAGTTCTGTTTGACATATCATAACTGAACCGTGTCCAACAAGCCACATAGACACGCCATTACATAATGGTGTTCTAGGTGGAGTGAGTTTGGATCTCATTCAACACTCCTTTAGATGCTTGTCAAACTCTTGACTTAAGCATCATCATCCACGATATAATCGTAGAGTCTTGATACTCTTGCCAAGTTAGTTTTCTACTTCATTACTGAATTCCTTTGAACTCCAAAATCCATATTTACTGAATAAATAAACATGATGAAGTACCAAAACCATATCTAGCACTTGTGCTTAGTGGTTCACATACATCAGTATGTATGAGTCCAAAAGATCCTATATTTTCCCAATAAACAAGTCTCACATGGATCATATGATTCATAATCAAATGAGTCCAAAAATCCATTCATATGGAGTCTAGAAATGCGTTCTCATTCACGTGGCCTAAACCACAATGCCAAAGCTATATCTTTCATGTTATAGATGAAATTATCATGATCAAGGATCTACAATCCATTAGATAAATTAGCATTACAATAATGCATTTTATTAAAAAAAATTGAACAACATTTGTCCATTATTTTAATAGGAAAATCCTTTCTTGTCCAAACAAGAAATTGTGATAATGTTCCTACTCATAGCAGAACATAATCGTACTTTGGATAATTCCAAAAAGGTAGAGATAATTTCCTACGGCTAATTCAGCAACCCTTGCTTCATCGTCCCACGTGTAGGTGTATCTCTTCCAATTGTCTACATCTCTTGAGATCCTGCACATTTCTATAAATGTGAGATCTTCATCTAGTATCAAATACCTACGATGATGAGATAGACACATTGGCCTTTTATAACAAAGATACCTTAAATTGGAATTCATAATTCCCTTTTCTTCCATGTACTTTGGGCAGTTCCTCTTCCACCACACCACCCCTTTTGGCTAGCACTTTGTTCAGCGGTTCTCAATCATAATGAGTAAATCGTCTATGAACAAAACTCTAATTGTATCCAATGAAATTCTTGGTCCAATTGGGAGAATAAATACTTGTTCTTTATCTATATCATAGAAAACTCCAATCTTCTAAGCTTTCAATTTTATTATAATAGCTTAGTTGCGTTTGATCTCTTACTTCAGCAATCACACATTACTAGCTTGTGTCGTCGCGTCAAATCTTGATGAATGAAGTCGCCTTGCTTTGGCAAGCCCGAGCTTCATTACATATTGATCATGACGAGTGCTAATCAAGAGGAGGTAAAACGCAAGTGGGAGAAACACTTCAAACCTTTCATGTTTAAACGGCTCTTGAAAAGAACTTCTTTAAATGTATGATCATATCATACAGCTCTATGTTCTCATCTTGCTTCAAACGCTCAGAGTTCATGGTAGCTAACATGAGGCAATTCACATCCAAATAACCATTCTCTGATGTTCCACTTATTAGTCTTTAGTATGTTTTGGTAGTTGGTGGAAGGAAAACTTTACGCTCTAGGATATACAGCATTTTTCCTTTTTTATTTGAGAGCAATTCTCAATTTTATACCAGTAAAACAGATTCCATAAAATCGATATAGTCGAGTTTGTTTGTTTAATTCCATAGGTATTAAACACAAAAGGATTAAGCAAAATATTTGTGACGTTTCAACTGTATTTAACAAGGACTTAACTTATTAAATATAGCTCCCTCGGATTAATAGCCCTCACCATTAATGCGGAAAATATCATATACTTTCTAGTGGGCCAAGATACATATTTCTACCTCCTCTTGAGCCTGCTTTGGCACGTCATCCAAGAATTTATTATTTAGGTGGGAACACTTTTCAATTGCATCATATGCAACTCTTGGTTCAATTGGGCAAATAACTCCTTATTTATCTATCTCATAGATAATCCCAATTTCCATGCCTCTAAGTCATCAATCCAATTGAAACTACTTAGTTACGTTTAACCCCTTACTCTAGCGACTACACATTACTTGCGTGTATCGCCGCATCACACCATGGTAAATTAAAATCGCCTTGCTTTGGCAAGCCCGAATTTTATGGACCATGATAATGAAGGGTGTTATAAGTAAGAGAAGGCCAAAACGTAATATTTCCTTTGAGGGATTTTAGTGTCATTACTTAATTGTTTGGTTGATCCCATTAACATGATCTACTTATTTGGATTGGGCAATCCACAATAAAAGACCAAACTTGTTTATTATTATCTTGTTACGTTTTGCATGCATCACCTATACATCAAAATAAAACAAGACATAAATAATAAACATCCACAAAAGAAAAATTAATGTGGCATGAATATGGACCCTAAGACTAAGATATTACCAAGCCAATGATAATATCTATGTGCCCTAAAGTGACAAGCTCGTCTTCATGTGCCTCCACCATAGTTGCGCGTCCTAGGTGTGCAAGTCCTCCACCGTCTTTGTGGCTTCTTGGTTCTTTGGTCTTCTTCTCCATGCTCTTGGCTATTATCTAATTTTCTAATTCTAGCTATCATCTAAATGAAATAAATAAATAAAACCTCACATGTTGAGAAGATGATCAGCTGGCAGGTCGTAAAACCTTAATTAACTATTACATTCATTTGATCAGCTCGCATGCCGTAAACCAAACCACAAAGTAAACATCCACAAACTACGTCATATTCATCCACCATGCAACAAAGCACATAACACAGTTAAAACTAATTTTTAACGCGCTTGTTCAATTTTAATTAATTAAATTGGGACAGTAGGGGCAAAGTAGTCAAAACGGTCACGCTAGTCCAACTAGCTGAACCGAGCTGACCCGCCAAACCGGACCCACCCAGCCAGACCAGCCTGCCCGGTTAAACCGGTCGGCTGGCCGAACCGGCAAGGCCAGTTGGCATGGGTTGGCGCTCCAAAGGGAGGGGACGGGTCTCTAGGCCGAACCCCATGTGGGTTAAAAACAAATTTTTCTCCTTCCCTTCATGGCCAAACCCTAATGTGGGACAAAAACACATTTTCTCCCTACATTGTGCCCAAACCCTAGCTTTATGTCACCAATTAACTTGTTCATCATATGTACATGAAAAACACTAATTTCACATCCCTTGTAAAATTAGCTGATTCCCATATGGATCATATTCATGGCATATCAAAATACGCATATTAATTTTATTACAGTTTACGGGCAAACTGACAGAAACAATCAAAACTGATAAAATTAGTATATCAAATATACACCCGAAAATTCATTATTTTCACATCATATGTAAAATAATTGAATCTCCACATGAACCATATTCACGGCGCATCATAATACGTATATCAGTTTTACTACAACTTACGATCAATCTGACAGATACGGTCAAAAACTGATAGATAACCACATAAAATCATGTTATGCGCTATCAACATGTGGCTTTGATTCCACTGTTGGGTTTTGATGCAGGTTACGCAGCGGAATAACAAAAATTAATCCTGCTCAAATCCCACCAAGGATCACAGGTGAGGCATCATTACATGATGAAAGGAAGAAAGGTTACCTCAGCCATACCAGACTGGGACGATCACATACAAAGAATAGTATATTTGCTAGATATTCTTACTAGCCAAGAGATGGAGTACAGCTACCAACTGCTATTTCTTAAGCTCTTAGTTCTTTCTATGTTCCCCGAACTCCTAAGCAATAAAGTTTTTTTAGTATTGCTCTACGGTATCCACACGAATAGACTTCAACTGGGCTTCTTCTCCAATGGTGCTAGCAATCTGAGAAGAAGGATGAACTTGGACGTGCATGGGATGGATCACATCCATCAACACGGCATCACCATGCCGTGGGCAGCGAGGAAAGGGGCGGCCAACACCATAGGAGGCCGACGGCTCCTTGGAGGGGACGACTAGGGTTTGCCGAACCCTCATGGGAAGAAAAACTCCTTTTCTTCTTTTCTCTCTCGCTCTCTAGTAAACTGTGTTGTGTAGGATTAATTAAGCATTCATTCTCATAACCTATAAATCCTATTTATAGCAAGACAAATTGCTCTTTGCCCATAAATCCAACAATGTGGGACTAGTTACATTTTAGCCCACAATTTCTCTTTAGTCCAACTAATGCACAGTTTACACTTTAGTCCATTTAATTCATTATTGCTATTTAGTCTAACTAATTAGCAATAATCCCAGCTATATCTATTATTGTGTGTGACCCTGTAGGTTCCTAATTACATGAAAGTAATAATAATTATTACAACATTGAGCGGTATCTAGCAATACATCAATGCTCCCAAGTAATAAGAATGTCAGTGATCTGACTAACCTATCTGACCAATGTTACCGTGTTGTATAATCCCTTTGTCTCATCTATCTGGATTGGACACAAGATATGGAGTGTCACAATTGTATATTCAATCCATAGTTTCTCGATCTGTGAGTAGACTTAGATAAACAATAACATCAATATCTCCTATTGATTTATTCGAGCATGGCCATGCATTTTTCTAAGTCCTACTCATCGAGTGGTCATGGATATTTACTCCTGTTATATGGGAGGGACAAATACTCTCTACATCACTATGATCTCTTAGCTTGCTTCATATCATGTCCGATTAAAACCTTTATAGTTACACGGTTACGGTGTAACGTTTGACGATATCAAAACATGATAATTCACAACTAGATTATCTAGTGACTTCAAGTCTAAGGATCACAACATCATTGTCACTGTGAGAAGCGCTTGTGACATTCACATAACTCCCATGTAGCCTTCTCATGGTGGGTCAATCCAGTACGCCATTACTCCTAATACGTACCCATGTGTTAGACTTGATATCCCCATACCTCTCTACCCACAAACTAGTCTCGATGCAATACAGTCGTCCTATTAACTATAGTACCCGACTAAGGATTTTTTAGATTATAACATTTATATTCTAAGGACTTCATTCATGTTATCATATCTCCATATCGATAACATAATGAATAGTATGCCCATATAAATGTCACGATAAATTGATTGCCTCTAGGGCACAATTCCAACATCGTCGTATTAAGATTAGCGAATTCCGGACACATATGATGTGTCAATTTGGGTTTTGAAAAACTAGGATTTTGGCACAGATTGGGGAAAAAAGGTTTTTACAATTTGGGTTTTGATGCATGTTACGTAGCAGAATAACAAAAATTAATCCTGCTCAAATCCCACCAAGGATCACGGTGAAGCATCATAACATGATGAAAGGAAGTTACCTCAGCCATACCAGGCTGGGACGATCACATACAAAGAATAGTATCTTTGTCTCTACGGTATCCACACGAATAGACTTCAACCTGGATTCTTCTCCAATGGTTAATTAGTCCAACTAATTAGCAATAATCACAGCTAGATCTATTATTGTGTGTGACCCTGTATGTTCCTAATTACGTGGAAGTAATGATAATACTACATATATTGAGCGGTATCTAGCAATACATCAATGCTTTTAAGTAATAGGAATGTCAGTGATCTGACTAACCTCTGTGACCAATGTTACCGTGTTGTATAATCCCTTTGCCTCATCTATCCGGATTGGACACAATACATGGAGTGTCAAACTTGTATATTCAATCCATAGTTTCTCAATTTGTGAGTAGACTTAGATAAACAAATAACATCAATATCTCATATTGATTTATTCGAGCATGGCCATGCGTTTTTCTAAGTCCTACTCATCGAGTGGCCATGGATATTTAATCCTGTTATATGGGAGGGACAGATCCTCTCTACATCACTACGATCTCTCTGCTTGCTTCCTATCATGTACGATTAAAGCCTTTATAGTTACCCAGTTACGGTATAATGTTGACGATATCAAAACATGATAATTCGCAACTAGAGTATCTAATGACTTCAAGTTTAAGGATCACAACACCTTTGTCACTATGAGAAGCGCTTGTGACATTCACATAACTCCCATGTAGCCTTCTCATGGTGGGTCAATCCAGTACGCCATTACTCCTAATACGTACCCATGTGTTAGACTTGATATCCCCATATCTATCTACCCACAAACTAGTCTCGATGCAATACAGTCGTCCTATTAACTGTAGTACTCGACTAAGGATATTTAAGAATATAACATTTATATTCTAAGGACTTCATTCATGTTAGCATATCTCCATATCGATAACATAATGAATAGTATGTCCATATAAATGTAACGACAAATTGATTGCCTCTAGGGCACAATTCCAACATCGTCGTATTAAGATTAGCGAATTCCGGACACATATGATGTGTCAATTTGGGTTTTGAAAAACTAGGATTTTGGCACAGATTGGGGAAAAATGGTTTTTTCCAATTTGGAAACAACTAAACTTGGGCAACAAGGAAGAAGAAGGAGTTGTTTTGAAAAAAATCCTAAGGGGTTCGGCCGCAAGGACCGCCCCCCTTCCTTTTCGCCCAAGCAAAGGGCTTAGACCCCAAGCCCTCTCGGCTGACTGGCGGCTGGACCGCATGGGTTGGCTCAACCGGCCTAGATTGGGCCCGGACGGCTCCTTGGGGTTCAGCCAAGCATGTTAGTGGGGCCCTTGGACCGTTTTGACCCTAGTTACCCAATAATCAAATCAAAATTGATCAAGCGCGTTTTAAAATTGGATTTTAACTGTATTATGTTCTTTTTGCATGGTGATTGGATATGGACTTAGATGTGGATTTTATGAATGTTTATTTATGTGGTTTGGTTTTATTGTAATAATTAATTAATTAGGTTTTACGGCGTGCGATCCGGTCATCTCCTCAACTTGTGAGGTCTCTCTATCTATTATAGATCCTAGCTAGTATTAGATAGAGTAGATGATAGTCAAGACATGGAGAAGAAGCCTAAAGAATTGAAGGAAACACAAGATGGCGACATTCCACAAGCTTAAAGGAGCATGGACTAAAAGATGGAGGCACATGAAGATGAGCTTGCTATTTTTTTAGGGCTTATAGATATTCAAATTGGCTTGGGAATATCTTAGTTTAGAAGGCCATATCCACATCACGTTTATTTATTGTTTGGGGTTGTTTAATTATTGTCTTGTTATTTATTTTTCGTGTGTGGATGATGCAAGCAAATTGGTAACAAGATTAAAACAACCAGAATCTTTTATTTTAGGATTGCCCAACCCAAATAAGTAGATCAGTTTATATGGATAGACAATAACAATTAAAAATTAAAAGGAAAAAACCCTCAAATTAAATATTGCATTTTAACTTCTCGTTACTTAAACACTCGTCATGATTATGATTTATCAAGTTCGGGCTTTCCAAAGCAAGGCGACGTGCATCATAATGTGGCGCGATGGCACAAGCTAGTAATGTGCAATTGTTGAATTTAAGAGGTTTGACGCAACTAGGCTACTTCAATTGGATTGAAAGCTAAGGAAGAAAATAATTGGGATTATATATGGGATAGATAAATAAGGAGTTATTTTCCCAATTGACCAAGAGTTACATATGATGCAATTAGAAAATAACTGATTTTGGGTGACTTTCCAAAGCAAGCTCAAAAGGAAGTGAAATATGGATCTTGGCCCATTAAAAAATATTATGATATTTTCCGCATTAATATGGAGGGTTATTAAACCGATAAAAATAGTGGGAGTTGTGTTTAATAATCTAGCCATTATTAAATGTAATTATTTGTTTACAAAATACTAAAACTTGTATATTTCTCATTTTGTAGAATTCCAATGACAAAACAATTAATTCATCACAATTCTTACGATCGGACCTTGAGAATGACAAGCTTTCAGGAACAAACTTTCTAGACTGGTATAGGAATTTGAGAATCGTTCTCAAGCAAAAGGTATGACTGTACATTCTAGAGGAGAAAGTTCCTGAGGGTCCAGATAATAATACTCCTGCAGCCCTAAAGGCATATCATAAGATCGTTGATGATGCTAATGATGTGGCATGCCTTATTATTTTCACCATGAGCTTTGAGCTTCAGAAGCAACACGAGAACATGGTTGCGTACGATATGATCGCACACTTGAAGCAGCGCTTCCAAGAGCAGGCGAGGGTTGAGAGGTATAAAGTTTACAAGGCATTGTTCAAATGTCATATGTCAAAGGGAAATCCCTGTAGGACCTCACGTACTGCGCATGATCGGGTACTTGGAGAATCTCACACGCCTAGGGTTTCTGGTGGGTCAAGAGTTGGCCACTGATCTCATTCTGCAATCGTTGTCAGACAGTAACGGACAGTTCATCATGAACTATAACATGAATGAGATCAACAAGCCTCTGCCAGTTCTACTCAATATGTTGAGGACAGCTGAAAAAAGCATCAACAAGGGAAAGGGCAAGGCCATAATGATGGAACAAAAAGGAAAAGGAAAGCGAGTTGCCTCTACCTCCAAAGGGAAAGTCAAGTCAGTTGAAAAAACCAAGTAAGTTGCCCTTAAACCTCATGATGGCGTTTCCAAGGGCGTGACTAAGAGTGTGTGTCACTACTGCAGTCAGCCTGGACACTGGAAGAGGAACTGCTCAAAGTATCTGGAGGATAAAAGACTTGGAATAGTGATTCCACCACCATCAGGTATTTTTGTTGTAGATGTCAATTTAACTTTCTCTTCATCTTGGGTATTGGATACTGGATGTGGATCTCACATTTGTCGAAATGTGCAGGATCTAAAGAGAAGTAGAAGATTGGCAAAAAGGTAGATAGACCTGCGCGTAGGGAATGGAGCAAAGGTTGATGCATTGGCCGTGGGCGTGTACGAGCTATCTTTACCTTCATGATTAGATTTAGAACTAGATAATTGCTATATTCTGCCTGCTATGAGCAGGAACATTATTTCTATTTCTTGTTTGGACAAGGAAGGTTTTACTATTTCAATAAAGGACAATTGTTGCTCCATTTATTTTGATAGTATTCACTATTGTACTGCGCAATTATCTAATGGATTATATATCCTTGATCTAAGCATCGTGTCTGTAACATAAATACTAAGATTATTTAAACTAATGATTTAAATCCTACTTACTTATGGCATTGTCGTTTAGGCCATATAAACAAGAAATGCATATCTAGACTCCATAAGGATGAATTTCTAGACTCATTTGATTATGAATCATAGAGACATGTGAATCTTGTTTATTAGGAAAAATGACAAAGTCCCCTTTCAATAAGAAATGAGAGAGGACTAGTGAGAAATTGGCTCTCGTGCATACTAATGTATGTGGGCCATTTTCCATGCCTGACAGAGGTGGTTATCTTATTTCATTACATTTACTGATGATTTCGGTAGATATGGATTTGTATACCTTATGAAGGCCAAATCTGAATCCTTTGAAAAGTTCAAAGAATTCAAGAATGAAGTAGAGAAGCAACTTGGCAAAAGTATTAAGGCTCTACGATCGGATCGTGGAGGAGAATACTTGAGCCAAGAGTTTGACGACTATGATGTGTCAAACAGATCTTCCATTATCTTTTTGGGGGAACACTCTATTATATGTAGCTTTTACCCTTAACCGTGTTCCATCTAAATCAGTCATGAAAACACCACATGAGATGTGGAGTGGGAGGCGCTCCACATTGTCGTTCATGAGAATTTCGGGCTGCGATGTGTATGTAAAAGGTTTACAAACAGAGAAGCTCGGGACCAAGTCGGATAAGTGTAAATTTGTGGGATACCCTAAGGAAACAAAAGGGTATTATTTTTACCATCACGCCGAGAACAAAGTGTTTGTTGCTCTGACCGGCGTGTTCCTAGAAAGAGAATTTTTCTCTAAAGGAGCAAGTGGAAAGACAGTAGAACTTGAAGAAATTCAAGAACCAAAAAACACTTATCCAACTATGGAACATGAACATGAAATGCAAGATGTTGTGGATAAACATTTTCAAGTAACACAAGAGCTTTGTAGGTCGAGTAGAGTGCGCTAGGAGCCGGAGAGGTATATACTTCTCGTGACTGAGCCTAGTAATGCGTTGCTCATAAATGATGAGCCTACTACCTATGGGGAGGCCATGAAAGGTCCGGACTCTCAAAAGTGGCATGAAGCCATGAGATCCGAGATGGAATCCATGTAAATCAACAAAGTATGGACTTTGCTGGAACCACCCAAAGGGGCTCAGCCCATAGGGTGTAAATGGGTCTTCAAGAATAAGACAGACATGGATGGCAATGTGATTGCCTATAAGGGCCGATTGGTTGCAAAAGGATTCAGACAGATTCATGGTATTGACTGTGATGAAACATTTTCCCCAGTCGCAATGACCAAATCCATTCGAATCTTACTTGCTATTGCAGCTTATCACGATTATGAGATTTGGTAAATGGATGTCAAAACAATGTTTCTTTATGAAAACCTTCTTGAGGATGTGTACATGACACAGCCAGAGGGATTTGAGGATCCAGAGCATGTCCATAAAGTGTGTAAGTTGCAGCGATCCATTTATGGGTTGAAACAAGCTTCTAGGAGTTGGAATCTACATTTTAATGATGCGGTCAAAAATTTTGGCTTCATCTAAAATGAAGATGAACCTTGTGTCTACAAGAAGGTTAGTGGGAGCTCTATTGTGTTATTGGTCTTGTATGTAGATGACATACTACTCATTGGAAACGACATTCCTACCTTGCAATCTGTTAAAGATTGGCTATGAAAGTGTTTGTCAATGAAGGACTTAGGGGATGAAGCTTATATACTTGGTATCAAGATCTATAGGGATAGATCTAGGAAGCTGCTAGGCCTAAGTCAAATTACATATATAGACAAGGTGTTGAAACAGTTAAACATGAAAGATTCCAAGAAGGGATTCTTGCCCATGTCGCATGGAATCAACATTTCGAATGCTGATTGTCCTTTCAATGAGATTGAGAAAGAACGCATGAGTAGGATTCCATATGCCTCAGCCATAGAATCCATCATGTACGCCATGTTATGTACTAGACCATATGTGTCATACGTGTTGAGTATGACAAGCAGATATCAGTCTAATCAGGGTGAGAGTCACTGTATAGCGATCAAGAACATCCTCAAGTACTTGAGAAGAACTAAGGATGCGTTCTTGATCTATGGAGGGAGGAAGAGTTGCGTGTAATGGGTTACACGGATGCAAGCTTCCAAACCGAAAGAGATGATTTCAGATCGCAGTCAAGATTCGTGTATTTCCTGAATGGAGGAGCTGTGGGATGGAAGAGTTCCAAGCAAGAGACGGTTGCTGATTCTACAACTGATGTTGAGCACTTTGTTGCGAGTGGCGCAGCAAAGGAAGCTGTTTGGATTAGGAAGTTCATTACTGAGCTTGGTGTGGTTCCTAGTATTGTGGATCCAATATAGTTGTATTGGACACACTGGAGCGATCGGACAATCCAAGGAACCCATGTCACACAAGAAATCCAAACATGTACTCAGGAAGTTCCATATTATTCGAGATATCATAGATAGAGGAGATGTGAAGATATGCAAGATTCATATAGATGAGAATATGTCAGATCCACTTACAAAGCCGCTTGTTCAGCGCAAGAATGAAGGGAACACTTGATCTATAGGCATACGAGATGCACCATATTGTTTCAGTGCAAATGGGAGACTGTTGGAATAGATGTCCTACAGGCAATTTTGTTTAGTATGAACATTGTTTTTAGCTACAATAATCATTTTATTATGGGTAAAATCCACTATGCACCCCTATGTTTATGCGAAATGTCACCCGACACCCCTGTGCTTCGGGTAATGCACCAGACCACCCTCGTGACTGACGGAACCCCAACGCTATAGGAAAAGACTGTTTTACCCTTGAATTTTTGAAAAAGTACCTACTATAAATCCCCTTCTTCTCCTTCTCATCTCATTCTTATGATCTTCTCTCGTTCTCTATCTCTCTCCATCTCTCGCTTTCTCTTCCTGAACAAACCTAGCCGCCACAATCCACCTACACCAACCCCAACACCTCCGCCATGATCGCCACTCTCTTCGTCCTCTTATTTTCCTTCTCCAACCCTACCCGCCATCAGCCTCTGCCTTTGTTCATATCCAGAGTTCGTGGTTGACCCTGGCGGTCAATTACATAGGTGGGTTGACGAGTTTTGCTCGATTACAAAGGTGCTAGATCGACGTGGGTTGAGTTTTGGAGGTTGATTGGGCAGCGTTTGGTGGCGATGGTTTGGTCGAAGGTGAGGGAGGACGGAGGAGAAGGATGTAGTGGGGGATTCGCAGCAATAGGCATCGCCGTGTCCATGTCAATTTTCCTTCTCCCCCTTTTTCTTCGGTCGAAATAGCCACTGTTGACTATCAGATCTAATGGATTGATTTTTTGAAGCTCTGTTTTTTGAAATTTGGGTCCTAATTTTTAGATCCATTAATTAGTATATGTCTAGATCGCTGCAGCTGTTGGTGGATCTTGTTGTATTCACCGAAATCCACCACTATGGGAGGAATGAAATATAAGGAAGCAAGTTGAATGTGAGAGAGAGAGAGAGACGGAGAGAGATTGAGAGAGTGGGAAAGAGAGAGCAAGAGGATGAGAATACCGTTTGTGTTCTTGTTATGGGTATTGTTTTTTCTTTATTTTCGCCTTTTTTTTGTTACCAGTGATGAATTCATCACACAGGTCTTAAAGTTGAGCAACGTGAGATTGTTATTTGCAATATCAGTTTGTTTTATTTGGTTCCAGCATTTTTTTGGCTTTCTAGTTCCATTTCGGTGGTGTTAGTGCAAAGTGGGAACAGGGTAGTGTTTCGCGATTTTGATTTCCTGGTTTGGTTTGAGATTTAGGGATGGTCTGGATTCATCTTGCTTGGTCAAATGAGGCTTCAATTTCTACAATTGGGGCATCAAGTTTGAGTTTTCATTGCTTTTGTTTAATTTTTCTTCGTGATTTGGAAAAACGAAGTCTGGTATAGAAATGGATATGGTTGGTTTTGATTTTTATTGGGTCCCAATTGGTAATTTGGTATTCTCTGCTGGTGGGGATTCAGTAGTAGTGGTGGTATTGTTGGTGGACATTTGTGGTGATGGAGGTGGCGCTCAAGAACACCAAGAACATGAACAAAATGAACCCAAAAGATAAATTGGGACAAAATTGTCAAAAAAATAATATTAAAAAGTGATTTTTTGGACGGAATCTAACAGAAGGGTGCAAAGTGTCTTCACTTTTTTCCGTTACAGGGGTGGTAAAGTGCATTAGCCGAAGCACAGGGGTGTCGGGTGACATTTCGCCTAAACATAGGGGTGCAAAGTGGATTTTACCATTTTATTATTTATGGAGATATTTAATAAGATGAAGTCCTTAGATTACAAATGTGTTTTTTATCTTAAATATCCCAAATCAATTATATTGATTAACAGGACGATCAACTATAGACTACTATGTGGGTAGATTGATATGGAGATGTCAAGTCTAGCACGTGGGTATGCATTAAGAGTAATGGCATACTGGATTGACCCACTAACAAGAAGGCTACATAGAAGTTATGTTAAGTCACAAGTGTTTCTCATAGTAACAAAGGTATTGTGGTCCTTACTTGAAGTCACTAGATACTCTTGTTGTGAAATATCATGCTTTGATATTATCAAACGTTGCGCCTTAACCGGGTAACTATAAAGGTAGTTATTGGTCATGATAGGAAGCAATTTTAGAGATGGTAGTGATGTAGAGAGGATTTTCCGCTCCCACATAACGGGAGAAAGTATATGCGGCCACTCGAGGGGGAGTGCTTATGGAATGTCTGGCTAGACTCAGATAAATCAATATGGGATATTGAGTTTATCTGTATGGACAAGACTATTCCCAGGATCAAGAAAATATGGATTGGATATACCAGTGTGACTTCAATGTCTCGTGTCTAATCCGGATATGGAGACAAAGGGATAATACAACACGGTAACATCGGTCACAAGGTTTGTCGGATTGCTGACTTTTTCTATTAGTTGGGTGGCATAGATGCCTTGCTAGGGGCTGCTCTATGTTAATAATAGTTACTACCAACTAAGTAGAAACCTATGGGGTCACACTCCCTATGAATTTAAACGGACTTGGGAGTTAATTAATATGATTAATTAAATAGAAGGATCAATATGCAACTAATTGCAAACTTAGTAGGACTAATTTGCAAGTTGGACTAATTCATGTAAGGACATGATTAGTGGGGGGGGGGGGCTAATATATAGTTAACAAGGAGTTGTTAAACTATATAAAGAACGCTCCTAGCTTATTTTCTGATAATTTGTTTCATAATTGTTATCACACACAAGATAGAGAGAACAAAACAAGGAGTGAGCAAACAAAAGGCCAAACCCGACTTCGTCCGCCCCCCTCCTCGCCGTCGGCCAAAGAGGCAAGCCCTCTTTTGGTCTCGTTTTGCGTGATCTTCTTATTCCTCATCCTTCCCTAGCTATCACAAAGGTGTAGAGGATCCGGGATCAATCCTAGAAGTGGACTTTTCATAGAAGTGTGGATGCTATCTCACGTGAAGTCATCAAGGAGAATAACTAAGGTACTTGATGTTCTCATCCTTTATCATCGTTGCGAATTCTATACTTGTGATCCTTGTAGGGTCTTGAACGGATGTTTTATTTTGTTTATTCCGCTGCGTTATCCGTATCAAAACCCTACAAGAACGGCGCAAGACTCACTTAGACTGTGAATGTCACCAGTAGATCATCGAGTAGTATGAATAAAATATTGTGTAATGGTAATTAGTTTGTATGAGACAGTATCCAGTTGTTTAATATTATAACTAAGTGTTGTAGTTTCATTTGCTTTTGAGTTCCGCCGCTTCTATTAAGAATCGCCCTTCAGGTCTCGTCCGAGCCGGATAAGGGGGTTGTTGCAAACTCCCTTTCCCTTCCCTTTATTGACCATCATTATGGACTTTCCTTTGCCTTGTTAATGCTTTGTTCAGCTTTCCTCAACATGTTCAGTAAGTCTGGCGGAGGTTTGTTGATCTCATTCATGTTATAGTTCATGATGAACTAGTTATAACTGTCAGGCAACGATTGCAGGATGAGATAGTTCCCAAATATTTGCCAAAAGGGAAGCCCAAGCTTTCGATATTCTCCATTTACCCGATCATACAGAGTACATGAGGCCCAACTAGGTTCCCTTCTGCGAGACTACACTTGAAAAATGCTTTGGACACTTTGTACCGCTCATGCCTTGCTTTCTCTTAGAAGAGCTGCCTCAAATGTATGATCATATCGTATGCCTCCATGTTCTCGTGTTGCTTATGAAGCTCAGAGTTCATGGTGCAAATCATGAGACAAATCACATCATTCGAATCATCTACATGTTTCTGATATGCTCTTACGGTAGCTAGAACAGCATCATCAGTTGGTGGTGCTAGAACAGGATCGTTTAAGACGTACAGTTTCTTTTCTTTCTTGAGAACAATTCTCAAGTTTCTGTACCAGTCACGAAAGTTTGTTCCAGAAAACTTGTCCTTCTCAAGGATAGATCGTAGGGATGAAGTCGATACTTGTTGATTGTTTTCCATTTCGAATTCTACAAAATGAGAAATATGCAATTTTAAGTATTTTGAATAATTAACTACATTTAATAATGGCTATATTATTAAATATAACTCCCACTATTGATAACTCCGTTTTCGGGGTTATTTTATGCCTTACTTTTCTGCGTTTTGTGTGCTCAACATGGAGAATTTATGTTCGTTTCGAGTAAATTATGCTATTATTTGTGAAAATGAGTTCTTGAGCTTTTCTTGTTAAATCCGGGAATTTTTAGTGTAATTTTGAGATTATATTGTGATATGATCGCGGGTTGTGTTTTCGTGTTGTGATTCACAGGAAAACAATGCTTGGATGATCGTGCGAGGAATAGAAACGAGCTTCGGAAACGAGGAACTCAACAAGTAAGCCAAAAGAAATCAAGGGGACAGGAGGTGTCTTCGCACGAAGACAAAATACTTAGCCAAATTTGATGCAGCTGTAAGTCTTCTTGAAACAGATAACTGCCCCTTTCTGGGTAGACCTTCCCACGAAGAGGAAAATTCTTCGTACGAAGACTCTTCGTGCGAAGAGATTGGTGTTCGTAAGAAGAGGCTACTGACAGGGGCGGTTCTGACGGGGTTTTTTCTGCAATTTCTTCAAACTTTGTTATAACATTATGGAAATGTATTTAAGCAAATTAGGTCGTAATTATCAGTAGTTGGGGACGGTTTTGGACGTGTTTGAGAGCTAGGTAACGCCTTTGGAGCTTGGGGAGCGATTGGATTACTTCTTTTGATTCCTAAACTCTTTCTTCTCGCTAGTTCTTGTTTATGATCATTAGAAACTCGATATTTTGATCATGTTTTGTAGTAGCTAAACCCTCTTTTGCTGAGAATTCTCGTTTGGAAGCTAGGGTTTGCTATAAACTTGATGTTTTGAGATTGTGATTTAAGTTTTAGACTTAATCTATCGTGTTCTTTTATTATTATGGGTTGTTTATGAGTTGGAATTTATTATTCTTGCGCGTAGCTAACGTAGGAGTAATTTTAATTGACATCCACGTGGTAACTCCGTGGAAGTTAGTCGGTAAAGTGAACAATCCACCTAGTCGAATCAATATTTGGTAACTCGGTATTGTTAACTAGGATCGTTAGAGTAGAAAGGTGAGTTTTAATGCATGCTTAAAAAAGAAATAGACTTGGTAACTCGGTATATTTTGGTTTTAGGCATAGATAATTTGCTTGGTAACTCGGAGAATTTTACGTTGCTCGATTAATAGTAAAATACATGTTGTTGTTTCATAAATCAAATCAAAAGTTTATATCGTCCCTAGTGAACCTAGAGAATTCCCGGTATTCGTCCCATATTAGTAATATTTGCAATTAGTCTTGTTAATCGTGCCAACATCTCTACGATTAACTCGTAATTGTCCTTTACTTTTTGTAGAAGTAGCAAACACAAACAAAGCGATTTACCCACTTAAGGTGTAGAATTGGTAATTAATTTAATAAGAAGTCTCTTGGGTTCGAAAACCCGGATACCGGATTTATTACTGCACCGACAACTGTAAATTTGTAGCTGGAGCGTGTCAAGTTTTTGGCGCCTTTGCCGAGGACTTCGGCTAAATTAGTTATAATTCCTAGCCTTATGGATTTTACTTTTCTGTTTATATCTGTTACTCACCTACGTTTTTATGTGTGATATGTGCTTTCAGGTTAGATTGTACGGTGCATGTACCGTTCTAGAGACGAACCTTTGCATCCAACACTTGAAGACGCGGAATCCCTGTTACGAGCACAGCGTAGAGACAAGAGGAAATCAAGCTCAGTTACCATGGATGACCAAACAAGAGTTGAGTTTGAAATGATCCGCAAAAATATGCAGGATGCGGAAACAGCTAGAATTGCAGCTGTGGAAGATGCAGCTAATCGAGCAAGGGAGCGTGAGAGCTCAGAGCTCAGTTGACCGAGATGCAAGCTGCAATGGCACGCTTGAACCCTCCAAATCCACAACAACTCGTGGTGCGGGGGTAGTTAATAGAAACAATGGAGGAGATGGAGGAAACAACGGTGGAAATAGATATAATGGGGGAAATAATTGGAACGATAATGGTCAGAATGCCGCAGAACAAGTCAACAATGCTGAAGTTGATGAGCGTCCTTTAGTGGACTACTTCAGGACCACACCGGATGGATACCTGCCCACCATTGTCAGACCCAAATCAACGCAACCCACTTTGAACTGCGCCAGCCGCTGATCAATATGGTTCGCGATGAATGTTTGTTCACTGGAGCTCCTGGGGATGATCCAAATGCCCATCTACTCAACTTCAACCAGATTACCGCCACCATTCATGATCTGAGGGTTCCAGATACGGTAAAACTGATGTTATTTCCCTTTTCCTTATCGGGGAAAGCAAAAACAGGGCTCATGGAGATTTCAGCAGGGTGTATCTCTACATGGGCAAAGTGTTGCCAAGAGTTTCTCAGGAAATATCTTCCACCATCCAAGGTTGCGCAGCGAATGGCTGACATCACAAATTTCACTCAGCAAGAAGATGATTCTCTGGGGACACATGGAGGAAATTCAACCAGCTTCTTCGCAGATGCCCTACTCATGGGGAGCCATGGTACAAACTAGTGCACTACTTCTATAATGGCTTAGACAGGGAGACAGAAAATGAGCTGGATATGATGGCTCAAGGAAACTTCATGGGTTTAGGAGTGCAGAGATGTCGGGACCTGCTAGACAATGTGGCAAAACGCGAGTCCACGAGATCTGAGACTCGTAGGAACACGAAATCTGACGGGGCATTGGTTAGTAAGATTGATTCACTGGTGGAAACAAAATTTGAACATCAGATGCGAGTTATGACTTCGGCTTTCAGCAATATGAATCCATCAAAACAGGTGAAGTCCGTGGGAGAGATGGTAGCGGATGCGAATCAAGGATATGGAGATGGTATTGAAGATGTGAACTACATGGGTCAAACACGACAACAACAATGGTCCAACACTTATCATCCTAATAATCGCAATCACCCCAATTTCAGCTATGCCAATCCAAACAGTGTATTATATGCACCCGACCAAATTCCAAATGTTCCATACCAAGCTCAAAGACAGGTTCCACAACAAGAAGAGCAAGAAACAAACACATTATTGAGGAAACTGCTTGCTAATCAAGACAGGATGGAGAGCAAGATTGTCTCTATGGAAGCTACAATGAAGAGCCATGAGAAGAAGATTGGGAAAATTGCCAATCAAAATACTAGACTTTCACCTGGTATGCTTCCTTCTAACACAATTACTCCGCCTGAGCAGTTAAAGGCTATTACTACTCGCAGTGGGACCACCACCCAGGATCCTCCATATCCTACCCACGCGCGAGCTGAAGCAACAAAGGCCACTAAAAAAGCCTTGGATGAAATTCCCGTGCCTACCGTGATTCCCCAATAAAAGGACACGAGTAGGAAGTCGGAGGAGAAGAAAAAGCCTAAGGAGTACATCATGTGTGTGCCATACCCGCAGAGGTTGAAGAGCCAAGAGGATGCTAAGCACTTCAAGAAGTGTGTGGATATCTTCAAGAAGTTTCATATTAATATTCCTTCGCGGAGGACATTTCTCAAATGCCGAGATACGCTAAGTTTCTCAAGGACCTCCTCTCTAATAGGAGGCGCATGGATGACTTTGAGGCTGTGACCCGAAATGAAGAGTGTAGTGCCGTGGTGCAAAACGCGTTTCCAAAGAAGATGAAAAATCCGGGGGGTTTCATTATTCATGTGACATTGGGAGATTCATTTCATGGTAGTGTGTTATGTGACCTTGGCGCAAGAATTAATTTGATGCCCACATCAGTGTTTGAGCAGCTTGGTGTAGGGGATCCAAAACCCACTCGGATGTGCTTGCAGATGGCAGACCGCACTATCAAACGTCCAAGGGGCATCTTGAAAGATGTACTAGTGAGAGTTGAGGGACTTATCTTCTCAGCTGACTTTGTGAACCTAGACATGGAGGCCGATGATGATGTCCCCCTTATCTTGGGTCGCCCGTTCTTGGCCACAGGGAGGAAAATCATTGATGTGGCTAACGGAGAGTTAACTATGAGGATCAATGATGAGAAGGTGGCTTTTAACGTCTTTGAAGCTATGAAGTTTCCCGCGTATGCGGTGAGTGAGCAGTGTTTTGGTGTGGAGGCATACACACCAGATGAGGAGGAAGAAATTTTGTTGGAGCGGCTATATGAGGAGCTTGGTCTACTTGACTCTAGCGAAAAAGAGCAGGCCGTGGAGACTCATTGGCGCCAGCCCCTACCCCTCTTTAATGAGGGAAGCAGGACGACTCTTATTCCTTCTCTTGAAATTGCTATTACTTTATAATTGGAAATTTTAACTGCACGTTTGAATATTTATATCTTGGATCTAATGATACTTTTCCTGTTATTGTGTCTTCTTGTTTGGACAGGGAACAGGAGGAACAATTGTTGAAAGTGTTGCAGGAATGGAAAGCAGCTATGGGATGGACCATAGCAGATATCAAGGGGATCAGCCCCACAGTTTGCCAAAACAAGATCCGACTCATGGAGGAAAAGAAGCCAGTAGTTCAATTTCAGCGCCGCCTCAATCCTCATATGCAGGAGATGGTGAAGAAATAGGTGCTTAAATGGTTGGAAGCAGGCATCATCTACCCAATTTCTGACAGCACATGGACTAGCCTGGTGCAGTGTGTCCCTAAGAAGGGAGGTATTGCTGTGGTCGAAGGGGAAAAAGGTGATCATACTACTACCCGTACTGTTACTGGGTGGAGAGTTTGCATGGATTACCGCAAACTCAACTATGCTACTTTGAAGGATCATTTTCCCCTCCCATTTGTTGATCAGATGCTTGATAGGATGGCACATCACTCACACTATCTTTTTGGATGGGTACTCCGTGTAGAACCAAATTGCCATTGAGATAGCGGATCAGGAGAAGACGACATTCACATGTCCCTATGGGACTTTCACTTTTAGATGCATGCCTTTCAGGTTATGAAATCCACCTGCTACTTTTCAGAGGTGTATGATGTCGATCTTCTCTGACATGATGGAACAAAAACATTGAGGTGTTCATGGATGACTTCAAGTTGTATGGAGATGGGTTCGAAGACTGCTTGCAGCAACTTGCCCGTGTTCTGCATAGATGCATTGACACCAACCTAGTGCTCAACTATGATAAGTGTCACTTCATGGTCAGTGAGGGCATTGTTTTGGGGCACAAGATCTTCAGCAAAGGTTTAGAGGTGGAAAGAGCCAAGATTGAGAGGCTTCCTTACCCTACTTCTGTCAAAGGGGTGAGAAGTTTCTTGGAACATGCAGGGTTCTATCGGCGCTTCATTACAGACTTCTCGAAGATCACAAAGCCTTTGTCTGGGTTGCTTGAGAATGATGCAGTTTTTTATTTTAATGAAGAGTGCAAGACAGCTTTCGATCTGCTCAAGAAGAAGCTGATCAGTGCACCCATCATCACCACGCCGGACTGGACCCTACCATTTGAGCTCATGTGTGATGCTAGCGACTATGCGATGGGAGCAGTTCTGGGACAGCGGAAGGATAAGATAGCTCATATCATCTATTATGCTAGCCGGACCTTGAACAATGCACATGTAAACTATGCTACTACCGAGAAAGAAATGTTAGCCATTATTTTTGCATTGGACAAGTTTCAGCCGTATCTTGTGGGTTCTCAGGTGACTATCTTTACGGACCATGCTGCACTCAAGTATCTACTCACCAAAAATGATGCAAAGACGAGGTTGATCAGGTGGGTTCTTCTGATGCAAGAATTGATATAGAGATCAAGGACAAGAAAGGAGTAGAGAATGTTGCGGCGGATCAATTGTCCATGTTAGAGAATGTGAAGCATGAGGAGGTACCTATCAGAGAGGATTTTCCGGATGAGCATCTTATGGTAGTGGTAGCGGCTGTACCTTGATTTGCTGACTTCGCAAATTTCAAGGCGCTCAATATTGTTCCCAAGGATATGACTTCCCACCAGAGGAAGAAATTTTTTGCAGATGCACGGCAATACTTCTGGGATGACCCTTATATGTTCAAGCTGGGAGCAAACAATGTATTGCGGAGGTGTGTATCAGAGCCAAACACATTGGAGATTCTCAGACACTGCCACGAGTTAAACTGTGGAGGTCATTTCGGCTAGTCACGCAGAGTGGTCAAGGTACTTCAGAGTGGTTTCTTTTTGCCTACATTGCATAAGGATGCTCATCTATTCGTGCAGCAGTGTGACCGGTGTCAGCGAGCTGGATATTTCTATCCGAAATGAGATGCCTCAAATTTTTATGTTGGAAGTAGAGCCGTTTGATGTCTGGGGGATTGATTTCATGGGGCCATTCCCATCCTAACTTGGTAATCTTTATATCTTGTTAGCTGTTGACTATGTGACCAAGTGGGTGGAGGCTTTGGCATGTCCGAAGAACGATGGCGCTACAGTTGAGAGATTCGTGCGCAAAAAACATATTTACGCGGTTTGGGACGCCTAGGGCCATTATCAGTGATGAGGGATCGCACTTTGTGAACAGGGTCTTTGCCAATGTCTTGAGCAAATATGGGGTGAAGACACATAAGATATCACTGGCCTACCATCCATAGTCGAATAGGCAAGCTGACGTCTCTAACCGAGGTATCAAGGGGATCCTAGAAAAGACAATCAATCTGGGACGCAAAGACTGGTCCCTACACCCGGATGACAGTCTATGGGCTTATCTAAATGCATAAAAGACCCCTTTGGTCATGTCTCCCTATCAGTTAGTAATCGTGAAGTCATGTCATCTCCCGGTGGAACTTAAGCACAAGGCGTTCTGGGCCTTAAAGAAGATCAACTTGGATGCTAAGCTCTCAGGTGAGCAACAGAAACAGGCACTACTTGAACTTGAGGAATTTCGATTGATGGCGTATGAGAGTGGAAAAATATATAAGGAAAGGACAAAGTAGTGGCACGACAAGCACATCATACCGAGAGATTTCAAGGTAGGAAAAAGGGTGTTGATCTTCAACTCCAGGCTAAATCTGTTTCCAGGCAAGTTGAAGTCCAGGTGGAGTGGCCCATACACGATTACAGCAGTCTACCCGTGGGGTTCCCTTGAGGTGGAAGATGCAAATGGGGTCCGATTGAAAGTAAATGGACATAGAGCGAAGCCGTATGTGGATGGAAATTTCATTGGAGTCATTGAGTGGCTCCAGGCAACTCCTGCTATTTGATTATCTCTGAGGTAACCGGGTCGGGCCGTTCACCTTAAATTACAAAGCGCTTGTTGGGAGGCAACCCAACCTATTTATTAGATTTTAATACTATTTTGTGTATTTTATTCCGTTTGATTTGTTTGAGGGGTACGAGAGAGTAGGACTAATATTTCCAATGAGTATTTGCAGGGAATTTTAGGCGGAAGGCCTATTTCGGATCCTGAATCTTGATGCGCGCGTGGAAACAGCAAGAAAACCGAGAAACAGTAGGCCAAAACGCGTATTGGGATCCATAATGAATGAATTGATGGAGGATTCCGTTCCTACACTTTCTCAAAACACGCACCTGGGGAAGGATGAATATCCGGACTCCCCATCTTGATATGCGTAAAATTTACATGGAAGAATAGTGAAAGCTGACGCAATGGCACGGATTACAAGGTGAGTTTTTTCAAAAAGTCCTAAAAGCGGAATTGAAGAGTGCCATTGTGTGGGGGTGGTTGAGAGTTTTCCGTAGACACGTGGAACACGTATATCGGAGTCCGGACGAAAAAGTTACGCCAAAAAGGTGCTCAAGTGAGTGAAACGCGGCCAAAAACATCCGGAAACGCAAAAAGTGTCTTAGGAATCGTAAAATTGAATAACAACATATTCCGCGGACTTTGGGAATTTTTATATCATAAAAGGAGTCTCGAGGACGAGGAGATCCTTCGGAAAGCAAAGACACGGTCAAAGACGCGAAAAATGACGAAAAATGATGTTTTTGGAGCTGTCCAGGAGTCTCTTAGCACGAAGAGAAATGTCTTCGTACGAAGATAAAATACTTAGAAAAAATTTGGGGTTGGATTTTCTCTTCTTGAAACAGCCATCTGCCCCTTTATGGGAAGGACTTCGTGCGAAGACACAAAATTCTTCGTGCGAAGAGTCTTCGCACTAATAGAGATCCCTTCACACGAAGAGAACGCGCAGAAAGACAGTTTTGGACAGCGATGAAAAGAGGAAGAATGTGATTCATGGGGGGCAAAAATGACTTCTCTCAAATTTGTTGTGCATTTGTTGTGCACAACCAGAGCAATACCCGTCGGTCTTCATCAGTTCTCCATTCTCTCTTCTTCTTCACCTCCATAGTCGTCTCTCTCTCTCTCTCTCTCTCACACACACACACACACACCTCAAGAACTCAAACCTTCACTAAATCACGAACAAAGGGGAGGGTTTTGAGCGCGCACAGGAGGGATTCGAGTGTTGGCTTGGAAATTTGATTGAATCCGAAGGAAGAAAGAGAATTCATCAAAGTGGGTCTAGGGTTCTTCAACCGTAGATCTAAAATTGGGGATTTTTGGTGTAGATTCAAGCAAAGGTAAAGAAGGAACTAGTGAAAGGGACTACGACGAGAGTGCAGAAAGTGAAGCTAAACAAATGTTTCTGGAAATTTTTCACCAGCTAATTTTAGCCCTTTCTTGGTGAAATGTTCGTGGAACGGCACCCGTAACTCCGGGTGCCTTAGGTACTTTCTTGACTAGCAATTCAATTTTCGCGTCATAGGCACATTGAGTAAAAGCCCAGTTTAATTTTTTTGCGCTTAGTAGCGTACTTGGGGGCGATTGAATAGAGTTCTAGTATTACGTGTTTAATTGATACGTGCTTAATTTCTGTACACACTCTCTGTCATCGTGCACTAGTTTTGCATTATATTCATTCTTTGAGCATCTAAATGGCGGGTGGTAATAAGAAGCGGAAAGCTGGTGAGGGGACGTCTCGCGATGCATCCGGGTCGGGTGAATCTCAGCTCGAAATACCGGCATCACCCACTTATTCTATGCTAGAGTCGCCTGTCCCTGATGACCTGGGAGTTTTCGGTCGTAGGAAGACACCCACCAACATTAAACAACATAAGGTGGGCCAGGGTGTGTATGATAGTTTCCGGTTTGTGACGTATGAGACCCACCTTGACTCCTACACTGACACGTACTTGAAAAAGAAAGGGAAACCTGAGAAAGAGTTTCCTTTCATGCAGATATGCCTGAAGCTATCAAAGATATTTTTACTTGTGAAAAATTGAACAACTGGTTCAAATTGGTAGGAAAATCTAGTATAAAGGTAGCTCGAGAAATTTATCTTAATATGAGATACGCCAAAGATGGCGAGATCCAGGACCCACGACTCGTCTATTGTAGAGGCAAGTGGATAGTCTTCACGCCAGAGACTATCCGCATAGCCCTTGGGTTCTCGCGTCTGAAAGCGGAGTGTGCTTACCATGCCACAGTGAGGAGTGAGAATATTCTTGCTAGGGTAAATCAATTTTGTTTCAAAAAGGGGATAGACCCGTGGGATAGGCGAGGAGATGTGCCTTTTTGGCGGGCTCACAAGAATCAGTTTAGGCCTGAGGCTCGGTGGTCTTGTGAATTGTTAGAGAATTGGGTCTTGGGAATCACGCAGAACCCCACTTACACTTTCAAGCTTTATGTCATGGCCTTGTGTTCGTGGTCAGGAGAGAGAATAAAAATCCCTAAGATGATTTGGACCAATTTCCTCGAGAGGGGGTCTAGGAATAACAAGTTAGGGTCCGGTCATACTTGTCTTTTGACTCATTTAGCTAAGACTTCTGAGGTGGATGTATCGGGAACGAATTTGAATGCTGAGAGGTTTCCCGACCGGGTGTGGTCTAGGTTTGATGAGTCGGCGAAAACCAGATCAAAGGGAAAGAAGCCAAAAGCCTCTAGATTTGACAATCAAGTGGGTTATGATCAATTGAGAGAGGAGATGGCCCGGGTTCGATTAGAGAGAAGGCGCCAGTTTGCTCATACAAGGAGCAATCAAGTGAAGCTGTGTAATTTAATCCAGATGGTGGGGCGATGGGTAGTTCAATCTAGTTGTCGGGCAGAAGAGGACATTGTTCCACCGGTTCCGAACACTGATCCGTGGTTCCAAGAGGATGAGTTCGAGTATCCGGTACCGCCTAGTGATGAGGAGTCCGAAGATGAATACCCAAAAGAAGGAGAGGATGATGAGTTCAAAGAGCATGAGACCCTGGGCCCTGAGGGGGGCATGGGCTCAGATGAGGATGAGTAGAGGAGAGAGCCCTTGCGGTGAGATTGTTGAGTCCTCGTCTTATCGTTGAGGGCAACGATTCATCCTAGTGTGGGGGTGGTGTACACCTTCTACTAGCCAGTTGTCGAGTCCTTGCGTCGCCTGTCACATGTAGTTAGATTTTTGGTTATGTCCTTATTTTCCTCTTTGTTATTTATAATTCTGTATGCACGTTTATTTTTATTGAGTCACCCCACCAATATATCGAGTCGTTAATCAAGTAGACCATGCACGTAGTATAGTTTATAAAAAACCATAAAAATTTAAAAATTTGAGAAAGGGCAATCAAAAGAAGCTGAAAATTTAGTACAATCGAGAAGTGTGAGGATTTTAAACATAGGGCATGATTTGCAAACGAGAGTGACGACATGAGTCCCCCTTAGTACGTATAGAGAGACTTTCTTTACGGGAGTGCCTGCCTATTTTACACACGTACTTGATTTTCAAATTTAAAGTGTGTGTCGCGTTTTCTTACAAGAGTTGATCTAGGTGTGAGCTAAACGAACCAAACGTTCTTGTGTACGTCTTAGGTAGTCGCCAGCCCGCCTCGTAGTGGCGCACAGAAAAAGCTGTATGAGGTCGCGTATTAGAGCACTCACTGCTTATTAGATCTCACCCTGTAGGACCACTAGAAACCCATATTGAACCTTGGATTCTTTGATAACCTCTTGACCTAGGGTTAGGATTCTTGGCATTCATCATCAATCCTTTAGGATCACCGCTTTAGTGCGTCACGAGGGAGTTGTAGTTGAGGGGGTTCGATGAGGGAGTGCTTCATGAGACATTCGTGTGATTCTTACACATCGCTTATGCTTCATTTTCTATTTACGAGGGGATGCGAGGGTTAGTGAGTAGGCTTGCGCACTTCGGTGTGGCGGTGATCCATTTCATTACACCATGGACTCAATTGTGGAGAGTCGTGAGTGCGTGACATCTAATCCCCACGAAATTGGGTTGGGTGAACTTAATTGGTGGATCATGCTAGGTACCGGATTCCATTCATCTTGGTGTAGGAGGTTCGGTTGGATTAGGCACGATACAGATATCCTATTGACTACTTGAGAGGGGGCATGATTACATTCGAGTGTGGGGGTGTCGACTTTTGACTACGGACATCGATATTGAGCTTGCGACGACTCCATTCCCACACATGGGCTTTGATTTGTATGCGGCTTTGTTTGGTGGCGCCATGTACTTCATAGAGTTAGGGGAAGATGTATTTTATATGTGATACTCATTCATTGGATTATATGCTTTCTTCCCCTTTCGTAATTTTTGACTTTACTCTGGGAAACCACTCGGGATATTTTTGCGGAAATTGTTGGAAAATTTTGAGAGACGTGAAAAAAAGAGAGAAAAAAGGAGAGTTGAAATAAAAGAATAAATGGGAGCTTATCGGAAGAACGAGTGGTGGAGAAACTTTCATCAATGGGGAGGTTCATTTTGTGCACGATTCATGACGGTGGCCACGGAGATCGTAATTGTACCGGGGTTTGCGGGGATCGAGGGGCGGAGATGGTGAGTTTTGGGTTCGGTTTCTATAATATTGGTGAGGGTGTGCGAGATGTGGTTAAATTATGAGAATGTGACACTTTAGGACTTATACATGATTATTAGCCTTATGTCCCTAAGCCTCATCATTCTAACCCGTTAGTGGAATAGGAGCTCAGACCTTGAACGTGGCTTAGCCTAGCGTAGCCTCTTATTTTGTTGGCACACGCGAAGAGGTAGAGTATTCTTGAACGTAGTAAGGCTAGGCTCTCTATACTAGCTAGGGGAGATTCTCGTTGTCGAATTTGGATTCAACTCATGCCTTGTCCCTAGATTTCTCATCGCTTTATGATAACCAGTTTAAGCTAATGGAGATTGCCCGATCTCGCAAAAGAAGAAAAAAAAATATTATTTCAATACTTGCATTGTGAATATTGCATTTGCATATAAGTGCATCATGTATAATTGAGTCGTGTCGGGTAGTATAAGGATGGTTTGTGGTTTGGTATTTGACTCGGACTTGTATGCAATGATTGGTGAAAGTATGCAAATGGCGTGGGGAAGTTATGAAATGATAAATTGGGAATGTATGCAAAGTTAGAGTTTTGTGAGAATTAAGTAAAATTTTGACTAGAGAGTTTGCGTTTGGCTTGGATATTTGCTCGGGACGAGCAAAATGTAGTGTGGGGGTAGTTGATAACTCCGTTTTTGGAGTTATTTTATGCCTTACTTTTCCGCGTTTTGTGTGCTCAACATGGAGAATTTATGTTCGTTTCGAGTAAATTATGCTATTATTTTTTAAAATGAGTTCTTGAGCTTTTCTTATTAAATTTAGGTGTTTTTAGTGTAATTTCGAGCTTTTATTGTGATATGATCGGGGGTTGTGTTTTCGTGTTGTGATTCACATGAAGAAAATGCTTGGATGATCGTGCAAGGAATGGAACGAGCTTCGGAAACGAGGAACTCAACAAGGAAGCCAAAAGAAATCAAGGGGACTGGAGGTGTCTTCGCACGAAGAGAAAGACTTAGCCAAATTTCGATGCAGCTGAAAGTCTTCTTGAAACAGAGAACTGCCCCTTTCTGGGAAGGCTTTCACACGAAGAGGAAAAGTCTTCGTACGAAGACTCTTCGTGCGAAGAGATTGGTGTTCGTAAGAAGAGGCTGCTGACAGGGCCGGTTCTGACGGGGTTCTTTCTGCAATTTCTCCAAACTTTGTTATCACGTTATGGAAACGTATTTAAGCAAATTAGGTCGTAATTATCAGTAGTTGGGGATGATTTTGGACGTGTTTGAGAGTTAGGGAACGCCATTGGAGCTTGGTTAGTGATTGGATTACTTCGTTTGATTCCTAAACTCTTTCTTCTCGCTAGTTTTTGTTTATGATAATTAAATTCAGTATTTTGATCATGTTTTGTAGTAGCTAAACCCTATTTTGCTGGGAATTCTCGTTTGGTAGCTAGGGTTTGCTATAAACTTGATGTTTTGAGATTGTGATTCAAGTTTTAGACTTAATCTATCGTGTTATTTTATTATTATGGGTTGTCTATGAGTTGGATTTTATTATTCTTGCGCGTAGCTAACGTAGGAGTAATTTTAATTGACATTCACGTGGTAACTCCGTGTAAGTTAGTCGGTAAAGTGAACAATCCACCTAGTCGAATCAATATTTGGTAACTCGGTATATTTTGGTTTTAGGCATAGATAATTTGCTTGGTAACTCGGTGAATTTTACGTTTCTCGATTAATAATAAAAGACACGTTGTTGTTTCATAAATCAAAGAAAAAGTTTATATCGCCCCTAGTAAACCTAGAGAATTCTCGGTATTTGTCCCAAATTATTAATCTTTACAATTATATTTGTTAATCGTGCCAACATCTCTACGATTAACTTGTCATTGTCCTTTACTTTTTGTAGAAGTAGCAAACACAAACAAAGTGATTGACCCACATAAGGTGTAGAATTGGTAATTAATTTAATATGAAGTATCTTGGGTTCGACAACCCGGATTACCGGATTTATTACTACACCGATAACTTTACACTTGCAGTTGGAGCGTGTCAACTATTTTTCTCGGATTAATAGCCCTCACCATTAATGCGGAAAATATCATATATTCTCTAGTAGGTCCAAGATCCATATTTCACTTCTTCTTGAGCTTGCTTTGGCAAGTCACCCAAGAAATAGTTATTTAGGTAGGAACACCTTCCAATTTCATCCCATGCAATTCTTGGTTTAATTAGGTGAATAAATCCTTATTTCTTATCTATCCCATAAATAACACCTAATTTTCTTGCCTCTAAGTGTATCAATCTTATTGAACTAACCTTGTTGTGTCCAACATCTTAATTTAAAAATCACACATTACTTGCTTGTGTTGCCGCATCACACCATGGTGAATTAAAATCACCTTACTTTGGGAAGCCCGAATTTCAGTAGACCTTGATCATGATGGGTGTTTTAAGTAAGAAAAGGCAAAAAGCAATATTTCCTTCGAGGGATTTATTTTTCATTAATTGTTTGGTTGATTCCATCAACATGATCTACTTATTTGGATCGGGCAATCCGCAATAAAAGATCACACTTGTTTATTATTATCTTGTTACGTTTTGCATGCATCAACCATAAACCAAAATAAATAACAAGACATAAATAATAAACATTCACACAAATAATAAATGTGGCATGGATATGGCCCCTATGACTAAGATATTACCAATCCAATGATAATATCTGTAAGCCCTAAAGTGACAAGCTCATATCCATGTGCATCCATCTTTAGCCGCCCGTCCTAGCTTGTGAGTTCATTTTTGTCTTTGTGGTTTCTTGATTTCTTTTCTTCTTCATGCCTTGACTATCCATCTATCTAATTTCTAGCTAGCATCTAAACTAAATAAAGATACCTCACAGGTTGAGGAGAAGCCGACACACAGGCCGTAAATTAATTAATTACATTCAAAACCAAAACAACCCAAACCACAAAATAAACATCAACAATCTATGCCATATCCACCCACCATGCAACAAAGCATATAATACAGTTAAAATCCAATTTTAACGCGCTTAGTCAATTTTAAGTTTGAATTTGGATTTTCTAGGGTCAAAACAGTCCAAGGGGTCCCACCAATCTAGTTTGGCCGAACCCCACAAGGACCGCCGCAAGCCGCCGAACCGGTCGGCCCTAGCCCGTGCGGTCAAACCGCCGGCTAGGCTGAATCGACCCTTACCCGTGGCTTTCTTGGCGTGCAAGGAAGGGGGTCGGACAGCCTCTAGGGTCAAACCCTAGAGTTGTTTCCTTCCTCCTTTCCTTGTGTGCTTATTCCAATTAAGAAAATCCATTTTCCTTAATTGTGCCCAAACCTTACCTTTTCAAAACCCAAAAACTCACATCATATGTGAACGAAATTCACCAATTTTAATACGATATGTAAAATTAGCTCATTCCCTATTGAATCATATTCAATTTGCATCATATGCTTAAATTTAGTCTTTTTTTTTGTCAAAAAGTGCAATAACAGTGAAAAACTCATAAACGGTAACACATAATATCATGTTACGCGCTACGACATGTGGCTCTGATACCACTGTAGGCTTTTGATGCAGGTAACGCAGCGGAATAACAATAAATCAATCCTGCTCAAAGCCCTCCACGGATCGCAGGCAAGCTTTTCATAACATGGTAACAGAAGAGAATTGTTTGCCTTAGTTTGTGTGATCACTACGAAGAATTGTGTTTTCGTCTCTACGAGTATCCACACCTTGGATTAGTAGCTGAATTCTTCTCCACGTATAGTACTAGCAACGAAAGAAAGAGGGAAAGATCACGCAAAACGGAGCACCAAGGCCGAGCTTAGGGAGGCCGACGACTTGGAGGGGGCGGACCGGGTTGGGGCTTCAGGCTCAACTTCTTGTCTCTCTCCTTGCTTTGTTATGTTCTCTCAATGATGACTCTCTTAAGAAAATAACAAACTAGGATTCCTTTATATAGTTAATAACTCTTTATTAACTACATAATTGCCCTAATACTAATCATGTCCATAGACGTCCACCTTGCAAATTAGTCCTACTAACTTTGTTTGTGGTTGCGCTTAGATCCTTTTGATTAATTAGTACTACTAATGAATTTCCATATCCAGTTTAATCCTTATGGTGTGTGACCCCATAGGTTTCTACTTAGTTGGTAGTAACTATTACGAACATAGAGCGGTGTCTAGCAACACATATATGTCACCCAACTAATAGAAAAGTCAGTGGTTCGACAAACCTTGTGCCCAATGATACCGCATTGTATTATCCCGTTGTCTCCATATCCGAATTCGACACGAGACATAATTGTCACACTCGTATATCCAAGTCGTAGTTTCTCGATCCTGGGAATACAATATCCCATATTTAGTTATCTGAGTCTGGCCAGATATTCCATAAGCACCATCCCTCGAGTGGCCCGTGGATATTTTCTCCCATTATGCGGGAGAGAAAAATTCTCTCTACATCACTACCATCTCTCAGCTTGCTTCTTATCATGCCCGATGACCATCTTTATAGTTACCCAGTTACGGTGTAACGTTTGATAATATCAAAACATGATATTTCACAACTAGAGTATCCAGTGACTTCAAGTCTAAAGATTGCAATACTATTATCACTACGAAAAGCGCTTGCGACGTTGACATAATCTAATGTAGCCTTCTCGTGGTGGCTCAATCCAGTATGCCATTACTCCTAATGCATACCCATGTGTTAGACTTGATATCCCCATATCAATCTACCCACATACTAGTCTATCATGATCGTCATGTTAATCAATATAATGGACTAGGGATATTTAAGATAAACAACACATTGTAATCTAAGGACTTCATTATATTAAAAATCTACATAAATAATTAATTAAAATTCTAGTTAAACAATGTTCATACTAAATATTGATTGCCTCTAGCGCACCTATTCCAACAATGTCTGCCAAGAGACGACCTCCGAGAGCATCTATACGGATAAGCTCTGTGGTGGAAACTATACGGACTTGATTCGTTTCATGTAGAATACCATAGGACACTACAATGATGATAGGGAGAGATGGGATGACCTCTAGGAGGTTTGAGAATCTGACGGTTAGGTGTACGAGCGGCTTTGCAGGTTCTCGGTCCATTGCAAGGAGTTTACATAAATAATAAGATGTGCAATCAAGGATTCATCAAACAGCGATTGGGAAAGTTACTGGTAAATTTTTTGTAATTTATACTAGTGTTTATTTGGTTGATGTTTGGATAGGTTTATAATGATGATATATCTCTTCTTCTTCTTCTTCTTCTTCTTCTTCTTCTTCTTCTTCTTCTTCTTCTTCTTCTTCTTCTTCTTCTTCTTCTTCTTCTTCTTCTTCTTCTTCTTCTTCTTCTTCTTCTTCTTCTTCTTCTTCTTCTTCTTCTTCTTATTATTATTATTATTATTATTATTATTATTATTATTATTATTATTATTATTATTATTATTATTATTATTATTATTATTATTATTATTATTATTATTATTATTATTCTCAGGCTCAAGGTCAAGGTCCAGAATGACCTAACTAGTACTCAAGCCTTTATAAGCAATGACTGGAAGGACTTTGTATTGGTGGGCCACGGCAGAAGAGCAGGAGTCAAAGGCCGCATCCGCGCCAGCAAGGAAGGCCTCACCCTCATAGGCAAGGAAGGGCTCACCCTCAAAGGCAGGCAACTCGGCAACCACATGGGAACTCTCAGAACTAGCACCATTTGCAGCATCGGTCCTCCAGTCACAGCCCCCAGAACTATCACTCGCAGAACAGTTGTCATCAGTGGAGGACGGGACCTAGAGCTGCAATACCTGCAGCGCAGCAGAAGATCAAGATGATGACCGGTTGATCTTTGTGCAACATGTGATGTGAAGGCTGCCTTCTCTATAAGTCAGATATGTTGCCCATTGGGGCATTTGGCACATTCTTCTGAATTACTTAGTACATTACAACTCTTTGACACTTAAGGTTTGCCTAAAGGGGTGGTTTTGAAATTTATACAAAGAAAAAATAATTTTATTACCACCCATAAGGTTAATTAAAGTGCATTTGGAATCCCTATGAGTTGCCATCTATCTAAACCATTTTTTCATCATTAAAGTGGAACTCTCATAGATCACCTAACATCTATGCAGCCTACTGTCAATGGCTGACTCCCTTGCAATCCCGTGCGGTACTTGAACCACTCAAGTAAGCCTAAAGAACACCGAAAGAACACGAGAGCTTGAAGAAAGAGAGGAGAAAATGAGCTCCTCCCCTTATACACAATTCCCCTCTCCATGGAAGGATCTAGATAATCTACGATCCAACGGCTAGGATTGAAGGACTAGAACCTTCATCCACTAGCTAGCCTAAGATATTTTCTATACAAGGATCTAGAGCCTCCTACACAATTTAGCTACATTACAATGATGGAAGCTCCTAGAAAATAAGATACAAAGTGGGCTAAAGTGGGCTAGTGTTTCATGAGCTAGACCATAAATCATAAACCAACGAAAAATAAGTCAGCCCATGACATTTTACCCCCACTCAACTTGGCAACTTCCTTGTTGCCTCACGGAAGCGGTCTATCACGTCCTTGTGCTTCCATGAAGAATCCTCTGCTTCCAAAGAACCAACGAACCAAGTACTCTGTGTACTTGGGTGTCCCTTTCTTGCGCACGTCCCGCTCGGCAGTTCTATCTTCAACCTCCTTTTGAAAGGCGGTCTTCACATATATCGGTGCATGTCTAGACTCGGAACAGCTAGAATCGTCCCCATCGCCGTGGTAAGGCTTCAAGTTACTCATTTGAAACACGCTATGGATGTGGAGATTTGGCGGTAACTCCACACTATAGGAATGGTGATGTCGTGTCCTCTCCTTGCCGCTGTTTGAATGTGATTCAGCTCCTTCATTAGTCCAATTCATCTTCTTGTATGAAAAGATCCTCCTTCTTCTTAAGATTGATAGCACAATTGGAGAAGAAGTCCAGTTGAGGTCTATTGGTGTGGACAAGGTAGAGATGTCGTTCTTTTGATATGCATATGTGATCGTCACCAGTCTGGTATGACTGAGGTAACCTTTCTCCTTCATCATGTTATGATGCTTCACCTGCGATTCATGGAGGGTTTGAGAAGAAAACTTTGTATTTCCGTTGCGTAACCTTCATCAAAACCCTACATAGATCGCCTCACACTTCATTTCCAACACCCTAACACCATCTTTCCCTTACCTAAATCTCATGTGTTTGTTCTTACAGACCCACACTAGAAGGCTGCCATGGATGATGAATTTGAGGCCATGGTCCGGAATCAAACATGGTATTTGGTCCCGCAGTCCACCAAGGGCAATATTCATCGGGCTATTTAGCTGTTTCGGCACAAGTTTCGGGCTGATGGTACTTTACAAAAAAAAAATGCTCGACTGGTTGCCAATGGTCATTCTCAGATGGTTGGGGTGGACTGTGAGGAGAATTTTAGCTCGATTGTCATGCCTGCTACCATTCGCATTCTCTTAACCATAGCAGTGGCGCGTTCTTGGCCTATCCGCCAGCTTTATGTCAAGAACGCTTTCTTGCATGGGGATCTTGAGGAGACTGTTTACATGCATCAGCCGCCTGGTTACTGTGATTCTCGCCATCCTGATTTTATATGTCGTGTTCAAAAATTGCTATACGGCCTCAAACAGGCACACAGGGCCTGGTTTCAGCGATTTACTACTTTTCTTACTGGTTCAGTGGGATTTTCATGGGTGTATAGCAGATGAGTCGCTCTTTTATCGTCGAGGACCTGAAATTGTATATCTCCTTCTATATGTGGATGATATTATCATTACTGGATCCTTCTATGACATCCTTCAACATCTAGTTGCGCTGCTGTCTCGTGAGTTTGCCATGTCAGATCTCATACCTCTGAATCAATTTATGGGCATCGCTGTCTCTCGGGACTCTTCTAGGTTGTTCTTATCTCAACGACAGTATTATATGGGGATTCTTGCTTCTGCTTCCATGACAGCCTGCAAACCCGTCACCACCCCCGTTGAGACTGGTGCCAAGCTCACAGGGGGGTATGGCCGCCAGTTTTTGATCCTACTCTATACAGAAGTTTGGCAGGTGCACTGCAGTATCTCACCTTCCCTCACCCCGAGCTATCTTATGTCGTGCAGCAGATATGCCTCTTCATGCATGACCCTCGTGAACTTCATTTTCATGCACCGAATCTCATTCTCTGTTATGTCCGCGACACTCTTGATCATGGATTTCGGATCTCTACATCGGCTCCCACTAGTCTCACCGCCTATACTGATGCTGACTGGGATGGCTGCTCAGACACTCGCAGATCCACCTCTGGTTATTGTATTTCCTATTGTGACAACCTTCTCATTTGGTCCTCTAAACGTCAAGCCACGATTTCCCGCTCTAGTGCTGAAGCCATCTCAGTTGGTCCTCTAAACGTCAGGCCACAATTTCCCGCTCTAGTGCTAAAAACGAATATCGTGGCGTTGCCAATGTCGTATCTGAGTTGTGTTGGCTTTGCAATCTTGTGATTGAGCTCTGAGTCCCACCGCCTCCTGCCTCCGTTGTGTACTGCGACGACGTGAGTGTCGTTTACCTTTCTAGTAACCCGGTCCAGTATCAGCGCACCAAACAGGTATATATTGATTTGCATTTTGTTAGAGAGAATGTTCGATTGGGGCAACTGCGTGTCCTTCACATCCCGTTTGACTATCAGTACGCCGACATATTCACCAAGGGGTTGCCCCGTCATCTCTTCGAGCGTTTTCGATCCAACCTGAGCGTTTATCCACCCGCTCCGACTGAGGGGACGTAATAGCAATAATATTAGTTTAGAGATGTATAGGGATTTATGTGTAAATATTATGCTTGTATACTGATATATACAGAAATAATAAACCGGGTCGGATTGAGGACTTTTTATAATCATACATTTTTTATGTTAGAATAGACAAGAAAATTTATATATTTTCTTTAAATTTTGAGAAACAAAATGATATTTTTCCCATAAGAAAGATAAAAGTATGTATTGCACCACTAGGATACACATTGCCTACAATTCGTAAATACCAACACCATGCTTTCCCCCAGAAGAAATACCAATACCATACACAGTTAACTCGATGGATAGTTTTTATATAAATAAATAAATAAATAAATAAATAAATAAATAAATAAATAAATAAATAAATAAATAAATAAATAAATAAATAAATAAATAAATAAATAAATAAATAAATAAATAAATAAATAAATAAATAAAACATGTGCGACCATTGAGGCCTGGAGTTCAAACATCCATACAAGGAGTATTTATTTATATCGGGAGGAAACACTCTGACTTTTACGAAGCAAGTAATGTTTATTTTATTTCCCGAAATTATAAAACATCTCCTCTAGAAAACAAGATTCATCTCATTCGTAATTTTGCAAACCAGTCTATTGGGTCATGCATTGGCCCAGCTCAATAACTATTTTCTTTTTAATAATTTAAGATGTCAGAAATTCTTTGTTGAAGAGAATCAAATGCAAAATGAAAGGTTGGAAAAGCTTGCTTCTTTCTCCAGGTGGGAAAGTGACTTTAATCAAATCCGTTGTCCAAGCTCTTCCTAGCTATATCATGCAATGCTTTCTACTCCCAAAAAATTTTTGTGACAAAGTTGATCAACTTATTAGAAACTTTTGGTGGAGTGGAAATGTTGAGAAGAGATCTATTGCTTGGGTAGCTTGGGAGAAGATAACTTTATCTAAAGAGAAAGGTGGGGTTGGTTTTAAGAATTTCAGGGATTTCAATGTGGCCCTCCTAGCTAAAGTAGGATGGAGGCTGATCAAAAAACCTGATTCTTTGCTAGCAAAATTCCTAAAGAGCATTCACTATCCTAACAGCAGCTTTCTGGAAGCTAAAAAAGGCTCAAATGGATGCTGGTTCTGGTCTAGCATTATAATTGGGAGAGCTATTCTCAAGCAGCAAGGTAGATGGGTGTGCACAAGAGATTCCGGCAGGGAGACCTCCGTGTACACCGTACGTAGTGGATCAGGGATCGCACAGGAAGAATAGGGGTGTGTGTAGGGAGAGAGTAAGTCAGTAGCAATGTCTGAGAGAGAGACAGAGGTTTGGCAGAGCTTCCGCGTATGGCAGTGTTGTTCTTCTTTGTATGGAAAGGTTAACGATATATATATACTGGAGAACGTGACCGTTGTAGTGTGGTTAATGCGCCCATTAATGGCGGCTTAATTAGCTTAACCATAACGGCACGTTCGTCCGAGTATATAGGAACCGTTAGAGCACGTGGTGCGCAAGTACCGGAACCGTTACGAGGTTGACCGGGTTTGACCGGATTGACCGGGTCTAGGGAGCTCGTGCCATAAATCTCTCAAAACAGTTACTAAAGGTCGCGCGCGGGCTTGGCTCGCACGCGACAGGGCTTACTCTAGCCTCCAAACCACAAATCCCTACAAGTCCCGTGCAGTGGTATGCGAGGGCTCTGTCTCGTAGCCCCCACATGGATCAGCTCGGCTGGTGATCCTGTGTGTGTGGAGCACAATATGGTGTGCTGGATGGTTGCCACGTGGCCTAGATCTGCCATGTCATAAAGCAGTATCTACATTAGCCCCCTTTCTGCGCGTGAAGGCTTGTAGCTGTATAGGCTTCCATGCGCGGAAACCAACATGCGCGTCGTCGTCACGTACCAATTCAAATACGGGTAGATTCAGCCCCCGTGCGTGTAATTATGACCTAAAACCCCTAGAGTCGTGCCATCTGACCTTTAGGGTTTTAGGCGTGACGTCAGCCCGTCCTGTGATTGCGCGACACGACGGTGACGGTTGCGATTCGACTACTGAAGGGACGCAACCCTTCATTCTTCTGGATAAATACCTTGTATCCCATCATTGCAAGGCATTGCTTCTTTCTCTTAAAGTGAATGGTACCCGGAGATCTTCGAGAGCAGATCCAAATAATCAATCATCAGTTCAAGACTGCAAATCGTATTCTTCAATTGTGCATCTCCAAGCAGGCTTCAAGGAAACAAGGTTGGCCTCGTTTACTTTTTGATTTTAAAATTCCGGCGTTTGTCTTGAACTGCGTTGAATCCGTAAACTCATGAAATCTGTGAAGAGGCTTTGATCTTTAAACCCGCTTCGCTTTACTCTTTCGACGATATTGGATCTTGCAATTACCCAATTTCTGAAATCGGCACCGGAACTGTTTGCATTCCTTTGCATAAGTCTCGAATTCGAAATTCAAACTGACTGGTGTGGTATTTCTCCCCCCTTTTTTTTTTTGCCCTTTCGCAGGAATGGCCAAAACAAGGGTAACCAGACCCGTCAAGGAAGATGAAGAGATGCCGGAGCTTCCGCAGTCTCTGTGGCGAAAAGCCCCCTTTCTGGGTGGGAAAGATTTTTACCACGCGAGGGTGAAGGCGAAGAGGATGCCTGATCCTGTTCCCGTTGAGCGGTTGTTGACACTGACTCGCCCAGTTAACTCAGCCTTGCTCGAGTTAGTTGGCTCCGAGGATGTGGTTCGATTGGGAATCGAGAACGGGCACTTCCCATACACTGCGATTTCTACTCAGGCGTTTGTCCAGAAGTTGGACTATATGGATGAGTGGACTGACCACGTGTTGGGTAATTACGCCGAAACTCTTGATGAAGCCGGCATTTTCTTTGCTGTTCGTGCTATGAAGGGTGCTGCCGTGAAGTTGGATCAGTCCATGCTTCTAGACCTTCTGTCCCGCTATTCGCCTGCGACTCACACGTTTCACTTTGCTGAGTTCGAGGCTGCCCCCACTCTCGAGGACGTTCAAATGCTGTATGAGCTTTCCCCCATGGGCGAGGTGGACCCCTTGAGTCACTTAAGGACATCTGCGGAATTAGCCTTGTACGCGCAGATGGAGGAGTGCCTAGCAGAGGTGAAGAAAATCTCCACTCGGTGGACCAGTACAAAACCTCTTCCGAACTGGCAGCTGGTTGATACGTCCGCGAAGAATACCTGGAACAAGTGGTTGCAGTACTTCTTCCGAGACTATGCGAGCAGCAGCATTACTAAGAAGCTTTTGAGCGAGGACCCGGAGGCCGAGAATTACGTAGAGGGCAAGGGTTATCATTTGACCCTTTGCGCCTTTCTCTGCGCTTGGCTGTCGAGGTATCTGATTGATGGTCACCCCCACGATGGGGTCTTCTACCATGTGCTGCCACTTGCCGTGAGGCTCGCTCTTGGCCAGAGAGTCGCACTTGGACCCTTGGTCTTGGGCACGCTATATTACAGGCTGGATCAGCTGGTTCTGGCGATGAGGGAATCGCGTGGCCGCCTCGATGTTCTGACCTTTGTCAATATCAGCTTTTTGACAATGTGGGTTTTCGAGCGTTGGCCGTCTTATGCTCCAACTCCCCTCCCACTTGAGAAGTGGTGTCCCCCAGGCGAGACGAAAGCGCTCAACAGCGGAAGGGCTGCGAGATGGTTCGGGGCAAGCAACACCAAGTGTACTTGGAGCTTGATATGCGACAAGCGAAGGGAGTTCACTGCCAGGCCTTACGCCACACGTGTTGAGAATGTGCGGTGGTTTCCGAAGCTGTACCCCTCCGAAGGTATGGTCTTGTCAGAAGACCTTCTCTTTGAAAAGGGACCGCATTTCCACGAGCGCTATCGTGAGTTCTTTTGCTGGTGTCTGCGGGGTTCTCTTCCTGCACTTGCAGAGCATATTCGTGAGCTCGCGCCACGATATGAAAGGCTTACAGTGGATGTTGACCCCACTCGGGTCTCTCCTCAGTTTGGTTTCGATGCGGTGGCCCCATCAATCTGGCCCCAGTCTATCGTTAGAGGGTGCTACAAGCGCTTGCTGACAAAGGAATGCAAGACGGTCCTTATGAGCAATCTTCCCTTTGAGCAGCCTGCGGGAACTCGCAGGGGTGGTTGCTCCCAGAATTGGATCGCATACTGGATTGCCCAGCATACGAGGATGGAGACAGAGGCGGCAGCGCAGCCAGGAAGGGCCCCCTTGATCAAGAGAAACTCTTTTCCGTTTCGCCCCAATTGCAGTTTGAGCGAGTCTGAGTACGGTTGCTACTCGTTGTTGGACCGCGAGAATCATTTGTGCCCCGATTTCATTCTGAAGGAGCAGGTCGATGCAATCAAGAAGGGTGACACGCAGGTCATCAAATATAGCAAGGCGTTTGCTGAGGTAAGCAGTTTCCTTGTGTGCTTTGAGCTCTTTGATTTGCTTGCACTGATGCTTTTTGTTCTGTATTGTCTAGTGTCATGTGCGGAGGTTCGCAGCTGGTGACCGTTCCAAATCGCTGGTGGATACCATTGTTGCGACCAGAAGAAGGGGGGAGTCGTATCGGCTAGCATGGAGGATGGATGCCGAGGTCGAAACAAAAGTTCGCGGGGTCATGAACACTTTTGCTGACTCGCTGATAGACAACCCTCCGGCTCCGTCTCCTCCTAGAGATGACCCGTCCCCTCCAGCGACTGCGGCGCCGAGAGCGAAGAGGCCTAGGCAAAAGGGGATTACGATTTCTTCCCCTAGGAGCGTTCCGACTTCGCCCCCAGCGAGGTCCCTTTCTGTCAAGGACAAAGGTAAGGGTCGTATGCCCGGCAAGGTGCGAAAAGATCTCGCAGTTGAAACCTTCGTTCCATTCAATCAAGAGGAAGAGGAAGAGAGGCAGGAGCCCCAAGCAAGTAATGAAGAAGAAGAAGGAACAGTTGTGATGCGCGAGGAAGAGTCAGGAGGTACTTCCGCCGCATTTTCTTGTCCTTTATCATAACTTCTATGCAGTTCTTTTCTTTGAACCAATTTTGTATATTCGCAGGTGATGATGATGAAGCCGTTGGTGGCCTCGTGGCCAAGAGGCAAAAGAGAAATGCCCATGCTGGCGTTTCAGATGATCCCATAAGCGAGGATGTTCTTGCTGAATCCCGGAGGACAGCCGCGGAGGCTGCTGCGAGAAGAAGGCAGCGAGAGGAAGAGGAACTTGAGCTTGTGAAACAGCGGAGCCTCGAGGAGCGGCATGTTGACGACTTAGCGCGTCCAACTGGCGAAGAAGACGAGCTTCCCGAAGAAGTGGCTCCTCATGTGGAGGAGGAAGATGAGGTTCCTGGAGAGGACACAGCAGAGCTAGAGCAAGTCCAAGCGGACTTCGCAGAGATCGCGGGTGGCGATAAAGGTGAGATCTTCAATCTCGCAGTTACTTATAGAGATGTAATTGTGGGTGCGTTAAAGCACGGTGTGTCAAAGCCTGACATTCGCCGTTGGTTGGTAAGCAAATGCGGAGAACCCTCAGGTAATTACTTTGAGTGATATGCGCATACTAGGCTTTAGTCACTTGAAGCAAAATCATGACTGGTTTACTCGCGTCCCAGGTCACGCTTCTCTTAAAGATTTGCTTAGTGAAGATGCACTGATAGGGCACGGTTCCACGTCCCTAGTGTACGATGAGGATACCTTAATCCCACCTTCGCGTGGAGGTGCTTATTCTTAGCTTTAGCAAAGATAGTGAAATAACTTATAACACAAGTTACCTCATATTGTCGCATTTGGTATCGCAGGTCATGCTGAGGAACCTGAGCTGGAGCAGAGAAGTCAGCCTTCTGCATCCCATGTTCCAATCTCGAGCTCACATACTGAGAAGCCCGTCGCGGACGCTGGACATGTAAGTGAGCGTCTCGAGGATGTCATCGAGCTCTCCGATGATGTCGAAGCTGATGCTGTGCGGATGGACGAAAGTGTCCGTACTGGTGGTGAGGAGGAAAGGGCAAGCGATGCTGCCATTTCCGCATCCGGGAATGTCCGTCCAGCGACCTCGGTTGTGCCTCCGGCGATGACTGAGCCAGGAGCACCCATTCCTGCGTGGAGCATTTGGGGCTCGCAGGTTGGGAATGTAATCGCAGCTGGTGCAGCTTACACTCTTCCTCCTAACTATGAGAGTTTGGAGCTCGCAGCTGATAGGAGAGCCATGGAGCGAGGGCAGTCTTCGAACAACCCGGTGGCTCGCATTCCTTCTATTCATGAAATTCTGGAAGGGACCGGTAAGCAGAGATTTTACCATTCGTACGTCGCATTATTTGCTTGCTAGTTTTGACATCATGACTTGTTTTTGACGTCTCAGGTTTGAAGCAAACCGATGTAGACTGGGTGGTTCGAATGCGCCTCAGATACCCCCGATCGTTTGTGAGGTGTCTGGAGATCAGTCCTTTTGACAGGAGGCTATTCCTTACTGAAGCCATCTGGATACTAGAGCAGCTGTGTGCGGCTACACCTGCGACCATTTCGGCCCAGAGTGCTGAATTGCTGTGTGGCATGTGCCAAAATCTCGTGCTCAAAGTCCAAGGCAGACTTGGCTTTAAATTCCTCAAGGACAGAGTTACACTGATTCGCGCAGCTGTGACTTTGAATCTCGGTCACCAGAATCTCGCAGCTGAGATGCAGAAGGTGGAGCAGCAAAAGCAAAAGGCTGATGAAGCTGTAAAGCTGTATCAGGAAATGAATGCCAAGTGCGAGCAACTGAAGCAAGAAGTGAAACAAGTGGAGAAGCTGAGCGAGCAGTTCGCTCCCCAGGACTCCTTAGTCAAAAATTTGTTTTGACTTTTCGAATTTTGAAAAGAAAACAGGAAAATGGCTGAGACATTAATGTAATGTTTTGAACATTAATGTGATATTGCTAGGGTTTCTCCCCCTTCTTTTTTTTTTAACAACAAATAATGAGTTTGCCCGTTTTGCCCCTTTCGGGATTTGATTGGACATTTCTGTGCATATCCAATTATGACATCAGCAATTGATTCTTTGCTTGATTTTCGCGCTAATTTCTCGGCAGATAAGCACGCTTCCGTTGGGAAGTCCATCCGAATCATGACTATCCGTCATTTATTAGGATACGCAACTGAATCGTCGTAGCCTTTAGTAGGGTAATTGATTGTTACCGCTTTTCAAGGCGTAAGTGATTGAACTTACCCTCTTTTTGAATTTATTGACTCATCTTAAGCAACCGAAGAGTCTCTACAGGGCCTATATAAACCCTGTCTTTGCCATTTGGGTTCTTCATCCCAAACATGTGCTTTGCCGTGAGTCCTTACGACTGCTGGCTTCAACGCTTGTTTTTCGTTGATTCATGGCAACTTCAGGCTTTGAATCCTGAGTTTGCGCTTTGTGCCATAGAAATAGTTTCCAAGATCCATTTTATGAGGCTCATTGCCGTTTATAACCATCATAAAGAGGATGCAGATAATACCTCACGTGTGTTCGAAGAAATTTCTTCGTGTATTATGTGTGCAGGTCATGTTTCCGGCCGCCTCGTGGCGAGGTGCAGCGCCGTAGTGACCGTGCTACCGTCTCGTAATGAACGGCGGAATTCTCCTCCAGCATCTCCGGAGGAGAGTTTCTTGCCTCTTCGCTCTTGAACTCAGGAGGCTCGCCAACGCCCTTGTCTATCATGACAAGGAGCCCAGTACCAGAGGAATGACGGCTTCCCCTGTTGTGCACAACGGCATATGCCGGAACAGGTGGTTCCTCTGGTACATATCTTGATCAGACAGGGGTTTCGTCAGACCCCAAGATCTTTGGACGTGGATTTGCCCGGCTCTTGCCGCTAAGGATGTAGCGAATGGTGAGTTAATCTCTTCGCAGATGCATCCTACTTGCTACGGATCTTCGACCGCGGATCTGCGTACTGTGCTGCCGGTGTCAGGACCGGTGGATTCTCTCTTTTCTTAGTCGAGAGTTCCCTTGGCGCGTTTCTGGCTTATCAGCCATTTTCAAATGTATTGTAAGCCATGTTGGCTGTGTAGTTAGATGCGAGCTTTTCGCTTGTAAGCTGCTATCTAGATAGACAAATTGTAAGTCATTTGACTCATAATGATAAGTAGTATTTGTATCATCTGTTCTTTGCAACAAAATACAGTTTCGCATGCGTTTCGGCTTGTTTTGCCTTGCATAATGACATGTAATGATTTCACATATGCGATGTCAATTTACAGATATTTCGCTAGATCATTCGAGATCGTTATTTCGCAGCTGTGCCATCTTGACGGATGGGCTTGTAGTTGGTCGTTGTAAATCGTATGAGATCACGTTCACAACGTTGTTATCGTTCCAGATAATTTTCCAGAGATCAATCAAGATCGTTGTGCAAATTGCTATCATAGAAGATAGGCTTTGTCTGAGATCGTTTCTCGCATAAACTGCTATCATAGCAGACAGATCTTTAGAAGATCTAATAAGATAACTCTGCACTCGTGTTGCCATCATATCAGACGGGCTTGGATAATTAACCAAAATTGCTATCGTAACAGATAAGCTTGAGGAGATCATTATAAGATCGCATCTGTATGGCCCGCTATCTCAAGAGATAGGCGTTAGATGATCGATTGAGATCGTTTTTGTATTTCGCTGCTATCGCAAAAAATAGACTTTGGATGATCATGTAAGATCGTGTTTTCGTTTGGGTGCTATCGCAAGAGATAGGCTTTAATGATCACTTAAGATCGTATTTGTATTTGATTGCTACCGTGAGAGATAGGCTTTAGATGATCACTTAAGATCGCATTTGCGTTTGGCTGCTATCGTAAGAGATAGGCTTTAATGATCGCTTAAGATCGCATTTGCATTTGGCTGCTATCGCAAGAGATAGGCTTTAACGATCACTTAAGATCGCATTTGCATTTGATTGCTACCATGGGAGATAGGCTTTAGATGATCACTTAAGATCGCATTTGCATTTGATTGCTACCGTAAGAGATAGGCTTCAATGATCACTTAAGATCACATTTGTAGTGGCTGCCATCGTAGGAGATGGGCTTTAGATGATCACTTAAGATCGCGCTCGCGGGTGACTGCTATCGTAAGAGATAGGCTTTAATGATCAATTAAGATCACATTTGTAGTGGCTGCCATCGTAGGAGATGGGCTTTAGATGATCACTTAAGATCGCATTTGTATTTAATTGCTATCGTAAGAGATAGGCTTTAAATGATCGATTAAGATCGCATTTGTAGTGGCTGCCATCGTAGGAGATGGGCTTTAGATGATCGATTGAGATCGCGTTTGCTATCATATGAGATAGGCTTTGATGATCAATTAAGATCGCGTTCGCTATCGTAAGAGATAGGCTTTGATGATCATTTAAGATCGCGTTCGCTATCGTAAGAGATAGGCTTTGATGATCAGTTAAGATCGCGTTCGCTATCGTAAGGGATAGGCTTCGATGATCATTTAAGATCGTGTTTACATTTGTTACTATTGAAGCGCATAAATCATTGTTAACAGTTGTAACAAATTAGATAATCAATATAAACAGCTGATAAATGTGAACTTCTTATTTGGGAGAATTCTTTTATTATGACATTCTCATATGGGAGAGATAGGATTACAATCCTCTCATATGGGAGAGGAGATTGCGAATATCGTAGCCACATGAGACATTAAGCAACGTTATCATAAAACGTATGAAACAAGAGAAGTCAGGGATAGTACTTCTTGATCCAGCGCATGTTGACTGAGCTTGGAGTTGAGGTTGTGCCGTGCAACCTTCGTATGCTGCAGTAGCCGCTATCGAAGACTTCTGTGACTTCGAAGGGTCCCTCCCAATTAGCTGCGAACTTTGGGTGGGTTGCCTCTCGCATGCAGTGATCAGATGCGCGCAAGACCAGGTCGCCAACTGCGAAATCCCGTCGCTGGACTGTCTTGTTGTAGGCGCGAGCGATTCTTTCTTGGTACCGCTTGTTAGTCCTTTTGGCTTGTTCTCGCTTTTCTTCCAGCAAGACTAAATCATGATCGCGTTGGTTTTCGTAGAGCGCGTGGAAGGCCAGCCTTGCCGAATTGACTCTGACCTCCGCAGGTACCACAGCTTCAGCCCCATAACATAGTAGAAATGGCGAGGCCCCTGTGGGCGTCCTTGGAGAAGTTCTGTAGGCCCACAGAGCTATGTTAAGAGATTCGGCCCACTTCTTGTGGTCATCTGCGACCATCTTGCTCAGAATTCTCAGCAGCGTTTTGTTAGTCGCCTCGGCTTGCCCGTTTCCCTTTGGATAATAGGGGGTAGAGCATATCTGCCTGATATTGTACTCCGCAAGTTTTGTAGCTACCTGACGATTAACAAAAGGAGTACCGTTATCTGAAAGAATAGTATTCGGGATTCCGAACCTGCATACGATGTTTTCCTGGATGAAGTTGACCACAGCCAGCGCGTTTGCCGTCTTCAGTGGTATTGCTTCCACCCATTTGGTGAACAGCTCAGTTGCGGTGAGAATGAAATGGTTCCCATGTGACGTTGGTCGGATGGGGCCAATGAAGTCCAAAGCCCATGTGTGAAATGGCCATGGCGTTCCTAGTGCATGTAGGTCCACGGCGGGAGCGTGCACTAGGTTCCCTTTGAATTGACATTCTTGGCAGCGTCGCACCTTGGTGCGGCAATCGACTTCCATCGTGGGCCAGAAGTATCCAATTGAGAGAAGCTGTCTGCATAATTTCGCACCTCCCTGGTGTTCCGCCTGGTGGGAGAGGTCCATGACTTCTTGTGCTTCCCTATCGTCTAGGCATCGCAGCAAGTTGCCTTCATGACCTTTTCGCCAAAGCAGATTTTCCTGAACCACATATCGAGAAGCTTTCCTCTTCAATTTGTCTGCCTCTTTTCTCGATTCGGGTATAGTGCCTTTGGTGAGGAATTCAAACAATGGCTTTCTCCAGTCTGTGTCGTCGTCGATTAGAGCGACAAGAAGAGAATCTTTGATTAGTGCGCAACTTTCGCACTTCCCTTGTATCAGGGCTGCGGCTGTAGACATGCTTGGCCAATGGATGCCGTATCTCTGAGCTTTCCTGTAGATTGACACCTCGCTTTCTCCGCAAGCGTGCTGGTGAATCTTTTCTAACAGCTGTTGTCCCTCTTGTTCGGAGACACATCGCATGAGTATTCCTCCGGGACCCTTGTAGTAAAGGGTGTTGTCGTGGATACAGTATCCTTTCGTGAGTGCCCAGCCCTCGCTGCTGGTGCCTTTCGCAATAGCTTGCAGGATTGCTTTTCGCCAGTCTGCGTCATCCATGTGTTCGTCGTCGCACGCATCTTCTGTTAATGTCGACGATGTTCGCACTTCGATGGAAATCCTTGCGGGGCATTTGTCTATGCTGACCTTAGATCCCAGAGTTGCTAAGGCGTCTGCATGCCTGTTGTCCGCTCGGGGTTTGTGCTCGTATTTCACGTCGCAGAATTGCTGCATCAGCTTTTGCACTAGGGTGCGGTATGGTAGGAGGTTGATCTCCTTTAAACCATATTCGCCCGAGGCCTGTTTAACAATCAGTTTGGAATCTCCCATGACTGTTAAGTTGCTCACTTCCAAAGCTTTCGCCGCACGGAGTCCCGCGATCAGAGCCTCGTACTCCGCCTCGTTGTTCGTGACTGCGAAGTTGAGTTTCGCGGACATCTGTATGACTTCCCCGTCCGGCTTTGTCAAGACTATCCCAATGCCTCCGCCTTTTCTGGTTGACGAACCATCGAAGTGGAGGGTCCAATAGGGCACGTCGATCGCGTAGATTTCAGGGCCTTCGAGTTCTTCCTCGATCACAGGTTCGTGACTGTTGTCAGGAAACTGTGCCAGCAGATCTGCTACCGCCTGCGACTTGATCGCTCTTGGTTTTACGCATGTGATATCGTACTGAGAGATGGTCATGTACCATTTCGCCAATCTCCCGCCCGGAGTAGTGTGAGTTAGCAGGTATCTTATGGGGTCGCTTTTGGTGACCACCACTACTTTGTGCGATGCAAAATAGTGTCTCAACTTCTCTATTACGAAGAATAAGGCAAGGCAATGACGTTCGATGTCCGTGTACCTTGATTCAGCAGGCTGCACAATGCGAGAGATGTAATAGATAGGCCTCTCTTGTCCCTCATATACCTGGGCCAAGAGTGCTCCTATAGATCTCCTTGTTGATGTAAGATATAGCAGCAGCGGCGATCCCAGTTGAGGCGCGATCATAATCTTCGGGGATGTAAGTATCTCCTTTAGCTTTTCGAATGCCGCTTCATGGTCAGGAGCCCAGTTGTACGCGGCGTCCTTCCTGAGAAGAGTGCTGAAGCAGCATGTGATTTCGGCGATTGCCGGGATGAATCTCCGCAGATATGACAATTTTCCCAAGAATGTTTTCAAGGTACTTTGGTCTTGAGGTGGTGTCATGCTGGTGATGGCTGACACTTTCGCAGGGTCAGGCTCAATTCCTTGGCGATGGACTACGCATCCCAGAAACTTTCCCGAAGTCACGCCGAACGCGCATTTCATGGGGTTCATTTTCAGTTGAAAGCTCCTGCATCTGTTGAATACCTTTCGCAGGTCTGCAAGGTGATCTGCTTCATGCCTGGATTTGACTACCAGGTCATCCACATAGAATTCCACTTCTTTGTGCATCATGTCGTGGAATAGGGCCATCATGGCCCGTTGATAGGTTGCGCCTGCATTCTTAAGACCGAATGGCATTACCGTATAGTTGAATACCCCCACGGGAGTGATGAATGCAGTTTTCCTTGCATCTTCGGGATCCATCTTGATTTGATTGTACCCGCTGAAGCCGTCCATGAAACTGAACATGCGATGGCCTGCTGTTGAATCAATGAGTAAATCGATGTTAGGCAGCGGGAAATCGTCCTTAGGACAGAAGCGATTAAGATCTCGGAAGTCCACGCAGATGCGGAGCTGTCCGTTCTTCTTCACCACTGGCACGATGTTGGCCAACCATGTGGGATGGTGATTGGGCTCTATGAACTTGGCGTCTAGGAGTTTGACAATCTCCTGTTTGATCTTCACGTTGAGCTCTGGCCTAAAGCTTCTGGTGCTTTGCTTGACCGGTTTAGACCCTGGGATGATGTCTAAACGGTGCATGGTGATGCTCGTGTCCAGACCCGGCATCTCGTCGTATTCCCATGCGAACACGTCCTTGTATTCAGTTAGGAGCTGCAGCAGTCCTTGTTCCTCTTCGCTTGTGAGGTCCGCACTCAGGAAGACTGGTCTTTTCTTTTCCTCGTTCGGGCTGAGGAACACTTCCTTAAGCTCTTGCTTTTGTGGTCTTGGCCTGTCTTCCATGCATTCGGGGGCTTCTTTAAGTTTCTCCTCTGGAGCGCCCTGTGTTGGCTCTTCTGTGAGCGCGACTTGCTCGATTTGATTGATTTGCCCAGGGACATCCCCATGCCCGTGTGAGGACGTCCCCGCGCACCTTCATATGCGATAGCATTTCTTCCCGTTGGCGTAGAAGCTCTCTATCTCCTTGCCCTCGGGATCGTGCTTTGCGATCCTCTTCAGAGTGTAGACACTCTTGCGATGATATGCGATGCGCGGCGCCTCTTCGTGGGTAGGCGGCTTTTCTTCGGTGTCTCCCCTTGTCACCATCACGCCTGCAGGTGACTGGTCCTTGACGTTCTCCCAGAGAGGTAAAGGAGTAGGGTTGAATGGTCCGGGTGTTTGCTCGTCCGCCATCTCGGTGAACCACACCGCCTCGCTGAGATGCGCTTCGTCCAAGTTGAACGGGTTAGTTGAGGCCGGTATCTCGACAATCCTGTCGTTCCAGATAGCTTTCATCACTTGGTGAGCCGTTGAAGGGATTGCGTCAAAGCGATGAATCCAGGCCCGACCTATGATCATGTGGTATGTGGTGTTCGCGTCTATGACATAGAACTTCGCCGAGCACTTGATTTTGCCGATCTGAACGCCCAGGCGGATCCACCCGATCGTCATTCTGGAATCGCTTCCGAATCCCACCAGCGGGGATGGACGCTTGACTACCTTGTGCTCGGGGATCCCTGCTAGCTTCAGTGTGTGGAGTGGAACAACATTGACCGCTGCTCCTCCATCGACGAATGCTCGCTTGAATTCGACGCCGTTGATGATGGCGGTCACGTACAGGGGCCTCTGGTGGCTCGCATCTGTCTTTTTGTCGCTGGCAGAAAAGGTCATAATCTTTTCTGTGGAACGGGACGCCCTGACGACTTTCCCGTTGGAGACCACGAGGTCCTCCTCGTAGTCCTCTGCTACCCTTAAGATTGCTTTTGTCATGTCCGCTCGACATTTTTCGGAGAAGTTCATCTCGTTGAAGAATCTGTCGAAGCCGTGCGACCCTTTCATGCGGTCGGCACGCTCATCTTCCGTGTCCATGCTGTAGTCTTCATCTTCATGGACTTCAGCAACGATGGGCAGACCATCCTCTGCGACTTCTTCCAAGTCAACTATCGAGATCATGGCGACCTCTTTGCCTTTTGAGCCCGAATCTGTATGGGCAGGCAGCGGGTTGTTGCGCACATCCTTCCGATGGTCGCTGACGATGAGTTCGCCGCTCTTCATCTTCTGATCGAGTGCGAATCTGAGCTTCTTGCACTCGGCTGTGGGGTGCATGACCTTGCCGTGGTATTCGCACCACTTAGGGTCCCTCGTCATCTCCTTGGAGGGTGCTTTCTCGAGCGGTGGGAGGACGCCGTCCTTACGCCACTGTCTGCAGAGATCGCTTGCCTCCTCCACTGAGCAGGGCAGGGGCGGTGCGTCGAAGTTTGTAACTTTTGCTTGCTTCTGGGGCGAAACTGCATTGACCTCAGCTTCGCGTCCTCGCTTGTAGCCGAATCTGCCGATCTTGTAGGTGGTGCCGCTCGCAGGTCGTTCTGGAGCGCTCTTCTTTCTCTGTCTCTCGACGATGGGCTCGATGTTCATCGTGCACTCGATGAGCTTTGAAAACGTGGGTGTTTGCAAATTGATTAGCATGCTCTTGTACTCATCTCGCATGCACTGCAGGCATATCTCTACGAGCCGACTCTCGAGCATTGGGTCCTTGCATTCTAAGGATTTCGCTCTGAATTTCTTGATGAAAGTGATTCCATCTTCCTCGCGTTTCTGATACATCCGTGAGAGGTGGATCATCGTCACCTTCTCTTCCATCTGGAAGAACTTGGTGTAGAACTTCTGGACCATGTCGTCCCAAGTCTTCACAGATCCGGGCTCCAACGTCCGGTACCATTTGTATGCTACATTCCCAAGAGTCTTTGGGAACTCTCGCATCAGCAGTTTGGGATCAGCTCCGTATGGACCCATGACATCGATGAAACGCATGACATGCTCATGAGCGTTTCCATTGACGTCTTCGAACTTGTCCCATTTGGGAGCCTTGTACCCTGCCGGGTTAGGCATGAGATAAATTTCTCGTGGGATGGGTGGATCGTTGTCTAGCTTCGGGATGATGGTATCCGCGAGCGATTGATGAGCTAGGATGGAGTCCACGCGCTTCTGCAAGGATGTCATGCATTCTGGGAGGCTTCCCTCGGTAGCTGCCGGAGGGGCTGCCGTAGGCGGTGGCGATACATATGTCGCCGGAGGATTGAGAGTGTATTGGCTACCCGCGTTTCCCCATATGGTCGCCGGTGGAGGCATAGTGTATTGCAAAGTTGGGTTAGACGCCAAAGCCGTGGGCTGAGAGGCGTGAGCGGCAGAGGGTAGCATTTGCGCTGTTGATCCTTGGATCGAAGGCAGCTGCGCGGCTGACGGTGGAGTTTGCAGATGAGGGTTGGGAGGCGTGGCCGATACTCCCAATCCTGGAGCAGTAGGGGTTCCTCCTCCCTGAGGGGTGGCGGTACCTGGTGGAGGATTTGGCGCAAGGGTGCCCAGAACGGCCAGGATCCGCTCCAACTGCGCAGATTGAGACTTGAGAGCTTTTGCCTGACTTTGGACAGTGGCGTCCAAAGACTCCAAAGTTGGTGCCTCGCCGGGAGTCGTCGGAGTACGGCGGACTTCGTCTCCCGAGGGAGTTTCGGTGGAAGGCGACCGGTTGCTGACATCATCCTCCTGAGACATGGTTGCTTTTGCTGGTAAGTTTCACGTCGGGTTCACCAAAATGTGCACAAGAGATTCCGGCAGGGAGACCTCCGTGTACACCGTACGTAGTGGATCAGGGATCGCACAGGAAGAATAGGGGTGTGTGTAGGGAGAGAGTAAGTCAGTAGCAATGTCTGAGAGAGAGACAGAGGTTTGGCAGAGCTTCCGCGTATGGCAGTGTTGTTCTTCTTTGTATGGAAAGGTTAACGATATATATATACTGGAGAACGTGACCGTTGTAGTGTGGTTAATGCGCCCATTAATGGCGGCTTAATTAGCTTAACCATAACGGCACGTTCGTCCGAGTATATAGGAACCGTTAGAGCACGTGGTGCGCAAGTACCGGAACCGTTACGAGGTTGACCGGGTTTGACCGGATTGACCGGGTCTAGGGAGCTCGTGCCATAAATCTCTCAAAACAGTTACTAAAGGTCGCGCGCGGGCTTGGCTCGCACGCGACAGGGCTTACTCTAGCCTCCAAACCACAAATCCCTACAAGTCCCGTGCAGTGGTATGCGAGGGCTCTGTCTCGTAGCCCCCACATGGATCAGCTCGGCTGGTGATCCTGTGTGTGTGGAGCACAATATGGTGTGCTGGATGGTTGCCACGTGGCCTAGATCTGCCATGTCATAAAGCAGTATCTACAATGGGCAATCAATTCAGGGAGACAAGTGATGATCCAAGATAGATGGCTGAAAGTGAGCAAAGAAGAAGAACAGGTAAGTTTTGATATACCTGAGCAATTTAAGGAAGAAAAGGTCTCTTCTCTAATTAATACACCTGGGATGAGATGGAAAGTAAGTCTTATAAGAAACAGCTTTCCCCCAACAACTGCAAAAGCTATTCTCAATACCCCTCTGCCTCATTTCCCCAGAGATGATGTCTTTTACTGGCCTTGGAGTGTTGATGGATCCTACTCTGTGAAGACAGGTTATGCAATAATCAGAAAGGAAAAAGAAGCTAAACAGTTTCAAGCTTGTAGTAGCTCTACTGTGTTAAACCCTATAAGATGGAAACTGTTATGGAATTTGAAGATTCCTCCTAGGGTGAAGCACTTCATTTGGAAATGCTGTAACAATGCCATAGCTACAAAAGAAGCACTTTTCAAGAGACATTGTGGGAGGTCCAACCAGTGTTCCATTTGTGAGAAGGAGGTGGAGACTATTGATCACATGTTGTTTAAATGTGAATGGACAAAGGCTTTCTGGTTTGGCTACATTGGGGGAAGAGTTCAAAACTGGAGCCATGTTAGCAATTTTAGAAGTTGGTGGAATGACCTGATGGACCAGCTTGAGAATAAAACTCTTCTAAAAGAGCAGCTGCAACAGCTAGCTTGGGGATGTTGGTATATTTGGAAAAGCAGGAATGAATTCATCTTCCAACAGGTAAAAATTAATCCACAAAAGAGTGCTACTCAATGCATTAGTAGCCAAAACCTCTTCTTGCAAGCTATCTCAAATGAACCAGCTCTAAGCCATCATATGGCTGCTGGAAACCAGCAAGTGGTAAGAGAAACAAGCTGTACTAGACCCCCTGAAGGCTATCTCAAAGTCAATTGTGATGCCAGCTGGAAGAAAGAGTCAAAGGAAGCTATTATAGGCTGGCTGATGAGAAATGATCAAGGCACTGTCACTAATGGAAACTGGTGTAAGGTCAGAGCTTCCTCAGCACTTGAAGCAGAAGCCATGGCTGTGAGAGCAGCATGTGTGGGTGCTAGCTCAATGAGCAATGTTTCTTGCATTGAAACGGATAAGTTGAAGCTTGTTCAAATTCTTGAAGGCAAAAGTCAACCTCCCTGGGAAATATCCCTAATAGTGGAAGATATTAGAGCTTATATTCAGATAGGAAATTTTGTAATCAATTGGATAGATAGAAAAGCTAATGCAGCTATTGACTGGGTAGTCTCAAAGGGAGTTAGGATTGGCCTCTCTTGGAACTGAATGGTTTGTCATCCAGATAAATTAGCTAGCTTGCTTGAGTTTGATTGTAAAAATCACAATGCTGGTTAGTGTTGGTTTCTAATGAAAGTTTTGAATGTTCAAAAAAAAAAAGACTAGCTGGTAATCAGTTTGTGACCTGCAAAGACGTTTAGTTGTGTGTTTACTATTTTATCTATTTGTGTAGTCGAAATATTAACAGAAAATGAGAAAATGATATAGTATCATAGTTCGGTGTTCCGGGATGTGATTTAGTGAAGTGTTGAAATTCATTTCACCTCACTTTGAATATGTTACTGTAAAGAGCTTTCACTCACTTGATTCAGAAAAGATTTGGACATCCTTATCAAATGTTCTCATGATTATGTGCTAATTCCTCCAAATTTGTTAGGACCTGCATCACATGCTGAATGCTCACTTATGAAACAATTACTCATCTTCACCACTTTTTTTCCGGCTACCTTTACCTTTTAACTTCTTAACAGGTTTATCGTCACGTTTTCCTGTAAAGTAAAAGTAAAATCGTCCATCTTTAACGTATAGTCATATACAATCTCATAACCTCAGCATAGGTTAAAATTTTGACTGACATCCCTAATAAAATACTGGCGAAGATTTAAAACTGGAAGGGTGTCAATGGAGCTTGAATTAGGGCCACAAAATTGCATGATTTGTGGAAGAAGATTGAAGTCTAAAGTCTCACAAGATAATTTAAACATTAGTAGTGTATAATTTAGAGAAAATATGTAGTTAAAATTAAAGTCGAGAAAGGACCCCTATGGCATCACCAAACCAATTATTAGCTGAAGAATTAATTTGTCAACCATGTCATGAGTCTGGAGTATCCTGTGCTTAATTAGATGCTGCAAATTAGTTCGAAATCACTGTAGTTTAAATTTTTATTATTTCCGTTAGATACTGGCTTTCGTTTTTCCTTAAAGAATATTTGCGCTCAAACATACAATATGACTTTTGGTGTAATGCCAAACGACTGAATCTAGTACAAGAACATACGGCGTTCAACCTCTAAGCCAAACCAATGAGGGGTTGAATTTTTTACCTTTCACGCCAAAGAGAGGTAAGAAAATCCAGGATATTCCATTAATTTTCACCTTTTTTACTGCAAATGAGGAGACTTCAGGTTTTTACCACTTTAGCCAAAGAGGGTAAGAAAATCCAGGATATTTCATAAGTAAAAGGGAAATCTGAAATCAGAAATAGACAGCATCATGACCCATCATGGTTTATATGGATTTGATCGTTAAACCCTACGGATCCTACTGGGTAATAATCCCACAAAGAATCCGAAACCAAGCTAAAAAGCTCAATTACTAAAAAGCCAGACCAGTTGTATCTAAGTAATTACAGAGTCTCTTTATGTATCAGTGCATCATAACAACATAATGTTTCAGCGTTGGGACCAAAAATTGGCATAACACATGATTTGTGTATAACAGATTCAATTATAGTACAGTATTAACAGCGGCGTATCAAATATAGAAGCGGTAATTTTTGGCTAAACCAAAGACTAATCTGATTTCTGAAAGAGCAACAATGAACTGAGAAAACAAGTCTGACAAAATCCTGAAGCCTAAAACAGAAGCAGATGGAAAAGGAAACAATGTATAAAATGATCATACCAAAAACAGTTTCAGAATTTGCCCTTTTCCCATTAGCTTCTATCTCCTCCTTCATTGCTCCCTTCCCTATTATCCTATCTACATTCACCTAAATTTGAATTAATTCTCTGTCGTCGCCTCCTCCATTACTGCGCCTTTCAGCGACATCCCATCACTCTCCGAATCAGCCTCCAAATCTCTGAATTTCGCCATCACTTGAATCATGGTCGGCCTCCGGAAAGGCCTATCGTCTAAGCACTCAAAGGCAATCCTCAGGTAGTGAAACATCTCGCCGCCTCGCGACTCAACCAATTCACTGTCCAAGATCTCAAACATCCTCTTCTCCCTTTGTAGTTGCTTCGCCCATCCCACAAGGTTATAGTCTTCACCAAACACGGAAGGATCTATTGGTCTTTTCCCAGACAGAAGCTCGAGTAGAATCACCCCGTAGCTGTAAACATCCCCTTTCGCTGTGCATCTAAAGCTCTGGTAATACTCGGGCGGTACATAACCTGGTGTACCCGCGAGCGTGCTCACACTCAGGTGCGTGTCGAGCGCACTCACTAATCGCGCCATTCCGAAATCGGAAACCCTAGCTTCGTAGTCTTCGTCGAGAAGCACATTGCTAGACTTCATGTCGCGGTGAATTATATGGGGAATGCAACTATGGTGGAGGAACGCTAGTCCTCGAGCGGATCCGACGGCGATCTTCTTCCTCGCAGCCCAATCAAGAATCCGTCCTCCTTCGTGTAGGACGGATTCTAAGCTTCCCCATTTCATGTACTCGTACACGAGAAGCCTCTCTTCTCCGACTTTGCAATAACCTAGTAAGGGGACGAGGTTCCGGTGCTTGATCTTCCCGATCGTCTCCATCTCCGCCATGAATTCTCTGTCTCCTTGGCCGGTCACGTGTATGAGCTTCTTGATGGCGACCGTGCAACCGTCTTTGAGTTGGGCCTTGTACACCTCCCCAAAACCACCGGTCCCAATCAGGCTGTCCGCGCTGAACCCGTTGGTGGCTTCCAGCAAATGCGCGAAGGTAAGCTTCCGGAGAGGCTTCTCGAACGTGGCGACGTTGATGCTGAGTGGTTCCGGCACGGTGGATAACTTCCAGCTACTGCTACCGGAAGTCGGAAGGCTCTCCATGTATTTTTCCCTCTTCTCCTCCTCCTTCTGGTGCTTCTTCAGCCTGTAGAGCGCTACAATCAGCATCACCATGCAGAAGACCGAAACCCCGATGCCGATCGCCATCTCGGCCTTCGTCACCGCCTTGTTCTGTCCCCGGCGGTAACGGGTCGGGCGGGCCCGACCTGGCCCAGGCCCGCAAGGGGGTAGAGGGACCCCGCAGAGGCCGCCGGTGTTGTTCTCGTATCTCGAAGTCGGGAAAGTGGTGAGCTGGCCGCCAGACGGGATGATCCCGCTGAGGTTGTTGTTGGAGACGTCGAGGTCGCTCAGAAACGACAACCCGCCCAACGATCCCGGGATCGGACCTTGGAGGTTGTTGTGGGAAAGGTCAAGGACTCCCACAGCTTTCAACCCTCCCAAACTGAATGGGATGTTCCCTGTCAGCTCATTGTGTCCTAAATTCAGGACCTGCAAGTAGTCCATTGACCCGAAACCGTCCGGGACCGTTCCCGACAACGCGTTGTACGATAAATCCACATAAATCATCGTTCCGTTGCTCTTGAAAGTGTAAACCGTCACGCCGGAGTATATCCTTGTAGAAGGACAAGAATGCACCATAGGGAAACTCTCCAACCTCTCCGCCCGGATCCCTTCAAACTCAACTAGCCCACCGGCACCCCTACAAGCCGTCCCGCCTTCATTTCTCACGAACGCGAACATCTTCCCGGACACGGGCCCCGGACCGACTCGGCCCGAATTCTTAGCGAGTTCGGGCGGGATACGGCCCGTCAAGTTGTTACTATTCAAATCAAGCCAAATCAAACTACCACAGTCGCCTAACCCGGACGGGATCTCTCCTGTCAACGAATTGTTCCCCAACTGTAATATCGCGAGGTTCGCGAGGCGGCCGATACCGCCCGGTATCGGCCCGGTTAGACGGTTACTCGAGAGCGAAACCCATATGAGATTAGTGCATTTCACAATGGATGAAGGGAGAACACCAGTGATGAGATTGTTGTTGAGGATTAGGGTTTGGAGATTACCACCACCATTGATGCAGATCCCTTGTGGGATTTCACCTGTGAGGCTATTAGCCCACATGACCAAATCAGACAACTCAGGAAGCATCCAAACCTCTAATGGGATCTCACCCACAAGGTAGTTGAAACTGAAATCAATTGTCCTCAACCTCTTGCAGTCCCCAATCTCAGATGGGACTGAACCAGTGAGGAAATTGTCAGCAATCAAGAGCTTCTCCAATTCAGAAGATGAATTTGAGCACAACCCAGATGGGATCTTCCCTGTGAAGCCATTAGAACTCAGGTCTAGGGTTTGAAGCTGAGTACTAATGTTGTTGAATGGGATTGAACCAGTGAGGTTATTGAAGGAAACATCAAGAAACCTAAGACTATGAAGTTTACTGATCACAGTTCCCAAGAAGTCTCCAGAGAGCTGATTGTTTCCCAAATTGAGGCTTTTCAGCGAAGAACACGCCGCGAAAGTCGGAGGGAGGTCACCAATCAGGTTCTTGTTCCAAGAAAGATCAAGAACTTCAAGGGTTTTGCAGATTAGCCCCAATTCTTGAGGAATCTGACCGAAAAATCTGTTCTTGGAGAGAACCAACCTCTTCAAATTCTTCAATTTGGACAACAACACTCCGGGCACCGGAGATTCAAGAAAGTTGCCGGAGAGATCAAGAACTTCAAGAAACTGGCAGTTTGTGAGGCTCTGTGGGAAATCTCTCCCGGAGAGACGATTGTTGGAGAGATTGAGAGCAGAGAGACTCTTGCAGGTGCCGAATTCGAGGGTGTGGAAGTCTCCGGTGAGGTTGTTGCCGGAGAGGTCGAGTCTCTGTAACCTCTCACAAGGAGAGAGATCAAAACCCATTTCGCCGGAGAGCTTATTGCCGGAGAGATTCAAAAATCTGAGGCTCTGGCAGTTCAGAGAGACCAATTTGGAGAGGTCGCCGGAGATTTCGCCGGAGAAGTAGTTTCCGGCGAGGTTGAGGTCGGCGAGATTTGGCAGACCCATGAGCCCATCAAGCCGGAGATGACCGATTAGTCCGGCGCCGGCGAGGTTCACGGCGGCGACACGGCGGTCCACGGCGGCGACACGGCGGTCCACGGCGGTGCAGGAAACGCCAAACCATGAACATGGGTTTGTTGAAGAGGATGAAACCCAGTTCTTTAAATACCCATTTGGGTCGGATTCAATTGAAGAGTTCTTGAAAAGAATCAAATTCGTGGCTTCATCGTTGTTGGCATATGAGCTCAGAATCGAACTCAGGAGCAGAAAAACAAGAAACATGTTTGATAAAAACAGAGTCTTTAATTCAAAGACTGCAACTTTTTTTCTCACATCAAGTCTTTTAATTGATGAACAAAGATTGAATTATGTTCAAAGATGTTCAAAGACTGAAACTTTTTTGAGGAGAGAAACAGAGTAATGACAAAATCTAATTCTACTCTGTTTTGATGGGTACGATGTTCAGAACTGTCGGCCGTCACTGGAGTGAATATTTAGAGAGAGAGAGAGAGAGAGAGATGTAAAAATCTGCAGAATTTTACAGTATGGTGATGATGCTTAGTACCATAAAAATGAAATCTTGGAAAGTAAAAGGGGATGGATATGAAGTCATGAACAGAGAGGGGTTTCAATTGTGGGAGGTGATGGTGGTGGTGTAAATGAGATTGAAGAAACAAGGGGGATTTGGATTCTAGAGAGAGGGGGAGAAGTTTGGTGGGTGGGTTTTTTGTTGTGGAAAATGGAAAGAAAGGGAGAGGATTAGGGAGGTTGTCAAGGGTTTGTGTCTTTTCTTCATTACCTGGGACTAGTCAAAATTGGGGTTGGGAAAGGTGGCCATTTGATTCTCTCTCTTCTTTCTCTCCTATTTTGGCACAATTTCTTTTTTTTCAATTATAAACATAAGTTAAACATACATCTAGTCGGGTTTGAACTTTGAATCATGATAATCATGTAGTGGTTTAATCGTTCTGTCACTCATTTGAATTTTTTGCAAAACTGTATAAGTAGAGTTCAAGATGTGACTAGCAATTTCAGAAGGTGAGATTTCGAGTAATGTTCTTGACTAAATTATGATTTGGATATCATATTTGATCATTTGACAAGTTACATTTTGTAATTTACTCATTTATACTCTCCAGTATCTTTTGAGATTCGGACTTAGGAGTGAGGATTGGAGTTTCAACGTTTTCTTTCATCACTAGCCACACGTATACGGCTTTAGGATTTCTCCTTCAATTGTTTAGGGCTGAGGTGTATCATAAACTAGTAATTATGTGGTCACATAAGTCAGCAATTTGCTTAATTTAGGCTTCACTTGACAAGGTTCAACTACTACCACATTTATTAATAGTTTAGCATAAATGGGTACTACCTTATTCATATTCATAGAGCATTTGAAGCATATGCATGAGATCATGCAACGTTTATTTTTTTAGACAAATAAGATTGCACTGAACTGGACTAACTTAGATTGAATTGACAAACTAAATTACGATTATTTTGTTTCTATTTTATGTTTCTTGGACAAACATAAATATATAATGGTTTTTTAAAAAAGAGGTGCTGAAATGGCGAATCTCTAAGGCTATGTGGGTAGCTAGCTTAATACTAGCTTTAATTGAGTCTTAAAACACTCCCTTGATATGCTCAAATGGAATAGTTTAAGAATGAAATTATAGACTTTTTCTTTGTACATGGGGAAGACTTCAAAAGCCAAAGAAGACAAAATTGGGCACGGGGCGCGGGATTTCGGGCATGGAGCTAACTTCGGCGTGGGGTTGCTATCTTGAATTTATGTGTCACAAACCTTTCATAAGTAGGGCTTATGGTTTAGGCCTTTAGGGATTAGAAAATTAGTAGGTTCTTTATTTTAAATTTAAAATTTTCTTACGTACCACTCGTGTGCTACTTCCTCTGTGTTAAAGGGACGTTTTGTTTTCTTAAACATATTTGTAAAGGTGAATTGGCTAGTAGAACGATGTACGAATTTAATATTAATGATTTTATAAAGTTGTAGAATAATCTTAATTATACAGGTTTTTAAAAGAAATAGTATTATTTTATTAGTAAATCACCAACGTACACAAAATAGTTGAAAAGGGGTAAAAGACATATTCACCCGCTATAGTTTGATTGAAGGACATTTTTACCCCTTCCAATGGAAAGAATAGTTTTGCCTGTTTAGTGTGCTGGACTTTACGAAACTGACACCCCATATCTTGACACCGTTAGTCCAGAGTTGAAATTTCTCGCTAAAAATAATTTTGGAAGAATGTTGGCCCATAGTAGATGCTTTCAGGATTGCTCTACTCTGCCAGAAGTTGTGGCTGAGAGTGTTCTGTCAGAAGTTCAGATTTTTTTCTTCTGTTCCTAAATTAAGACAAATCCAATTCATCAAAAGAACAAATCAAAATGTATTGAATTATCCAATAGTACAATAGACTTTTTTCATGATAGAGGGGGGGGGGGGGGTGATCTCCAAAACTTTTTCAATTACGTTCCATGCCCGGCTGCGTCATACTAATGACTTTACAATAAGAGGACACAAGTTACTTTAAGTTCGACACAATGAAGGGGTGGACGTGTCCTTTTCCAAACTAGGAGGGTGAGCCAAACTAGAAGGGTGAAAGTGTCATTCACTCAAACTAGAGGTGGTGAAAGTATCTTTTACCCTCAAAAATAGCAAACACTAAACACTATGTTTGGATTACATGATTTGGTGAGAAAGGAAAAGAATTTGTGATAAAAGATTTTCTCATTCGTGTTTGGATTACTTTTTAGGTGAGAATCCATGAGAATTTGTGACAAAGCATGAGAAAATAAATCTCACATAATCCAATTTTTCTCTCTAGACGAATGTCAATATTTTCGTTGTGACAGGATTAGCCGCAAAAAACATAAAATTTTGCCTTATCAAAATATTAATGAAGGTTATTTTGGTAATATCTTTAAAATAGTTTCTTTTCCTATCCATTAATATGCTAACCAAACAAGGAAAGTGAGAAAGTATAAAATTTTCTTATCATTTCTCAGCTAAGTAATTCAAACAAGTATGTGAGAAATCTAAATCATTTATTATCATTTCTTTTCTCACATAAATTAAAGTTTCTCATCATTTCGTTTCTCACCTGATTCTCAAACATAGTGTAAGACAAGGAATTAGTTGGTAAGAGAAACTCCAATAGATGGACAAAAATGTACTTATGACCTAAATTTATGTCTGATGTGTTCAAAATCAGCTCCAACAGCATGTGTAAAAACTGGAGCAAATATACACTACGCCTAGAATTTGGAGGTAACTGAACAAAGTTGAAAACTATTATTTATTGCGAAAAAAAGTTAAAAAGTTTAACGTCAATACAAATCTGTTGATTATTTTTTTGTCTAGCTACTGGAGCAACAGTTTAAAAAGTATTTGAATAAATTATGACATAAACAAATTTAATCCAAAAAATATTTTGTTGTTGAAAATGCTGTAAGACAAATGAATAGTTGGTGAGTTGGTAGTGACGTGCTCGACTTAATTCCACGTTTGACAAAAGTTGTAGATGCATGCCACTAGGGACGAGTGGCATCCTATTCTATTCTTCTTCTCCCAACCACACTACCATCTCCCACTCTCCTTATATTGATTCCCCAATTTGCACCCTTCCCACACTTCAAAACTAACAAACTTCGATACCATCACAAATAGTAGTTGTTGTATGAATCCCTTTCTCTCAACTTGTCTCAAGTCGACGTGCAAGGGTGATTGTGAATCATAGCTGAAACTTTTAACTCAAATATTCGTACGAATCAAATTTTGAATCACTCAATTACTAAAAAAAATCCTCATCCAACTCAGTAAACGTAAAAGATACTATATATTTAAATCGTTCTCTTGTCTCTCTTCTATTTGTCGTAGGGGAAAAAAAAACTTTTACTATTTCAGTGAACTTCATAATATTTACAAATCCTATGTGATGCCACTAGTGTAAGGGTTGGGTTTATGAGATAAACTTGCCACCATTATGAGATGAGCATCAAAGTTCTATTAAATATATATAACTTATAACTAAACGAAGCTTATATTCAATAATTTAAGAACATTTAGAAAACCTACTGCCATTAACATAGGTTCGACATTACTTTTACATCCATCGAGGTTTAATGGTCATCAGCGCTCTAAGTAGTGCGAGAGTCGTGAAATTTAACACACGGAAGGGGTAATTGTGACTTTATATCAAATATGCAGGGTGAAAGTGTCTTTTGGTGTGCTGTGGTGTGGTGTGAAGTGTGAACCATTCTTTGTTTTTGACTTTGTTTCTCCTCCAAATAACTTTTTTTTCCTTTTTTAAGGGTACCAAATGACCTTTTCCAATAACTTTGTTGCAAGTAAAAATTCTATGAAGGAAGCCCACAAATGGGGTCCAATTCTCTTTCGAGCCCCAATTATCCCTTGATATGCGCCTTGCCTTGCTGCATAATTCTTTATTTATTTCCCAACCTTTTTTTATTTTTGAGAACAAATTTACTAACTAAATTTGTTTCTATTTTTGACTTTTTTTATTTTTGAGAAAACAATTTACTAGCTGTTGGATTAAACATTACTAATAATAATGCTCAAATATTGGAACTTTCTGTGGTCTTTTTCTCTTTTGCTTTTTGGAACCTTTTGACCCTTAGAAATATTTTTAGATGGAGGGACTTTTGCTTGATTTACTTTGAGCTTTTCTCAATTATCCTTTGGGCTATTTCAAAGGATGGATAGTTTGATTTAAACAAGTAAAATCAAGTTCTTACATTTCAAATAAAGTTTGCAAAAACAGGAGAAATAACATAATGAATGTAAGGTCAAAATGCATATGAATTGAGAGGACAAAAATTTCATTTTGGAGAATAATCATAATCTTGTTCACCCCCAAAACAAGGACTGAGCATCTCACTTTGTTTTAATTAGGTATGCGTGTCCACCTCTATACTATCGCTCTTATTAATTTTAGTCTAGTGTCAACAATAAGCGAGCAATGCGGTTTTATATAGATACAATACAATGTGTAGAAGACTGAGGATATTTCCAGTAGAAACAGCAAGATATGTTTGTAAGGAAAGCTCAAAAGATGTTTGGATTTCAACTCATGTACCATCAATTATGTTCTGTGTGACTATCTCCTTGGCTCATAACGAGGTCAAGATAAGTATCACTTGAAACAATTCACCTGTTTAATACTACTATATTAGTATTTCTCTTTTAAAATGGTTAATTGCATTTTACCCCCTTTCAAGAGCTAGAAGGTATGACCGTTGCAAGAAATTCGGGAACTACACTCGCGAGGGAAAAGAGGTGTCAATTTTTTTCCCACTCAATCTCAAGGTGCAGGAGCTCATGAGGATTGGAGTAATCCAGTTCATGAAGGAATGTCACGTTCATCGGCTTTCGAGCATTGCCGAGAAGATCCAGAAAGAGTTCGAATTCATCAGCAAAACACTAGAGGGGATTCTGCGGCAACACTTCAACCATTGTCTAAAAAAGCGATGTGACGTTAAACAGGTTTTCTTCGGGGTTTCTAGGTTCTCTCTACCCGAAGTATTGTAGAGCACGGTTCTAGTTATAATGTAACTCTGTCGGACCGTCGACGTTAAATAACTAGCGCTCGTTGGAAGACAACCCAACTTAGGAGTAAAATAATATAGTTTGTTATTCGTATTTAAGTGTAAGTTTTCGTACATTTCTTTTGAGGGGTGAGAAATTGAGATACTAAAGTTTGATTGAGTATGTGCAAGTTCGCAGGTGCGGACACGGATTCCCGGACTCCACTTCTAGATACATGTAGAAGATTGCGAGTTATGTCATGAAAGTGTATGAAAAAGTTTAAAAATTGAATCCAAAAATTATGTACCTAAGGATAAAAAGAAAAATAGAAGACTCATTGAGATCGCATAATCAAGATACCTAAATTGCGCGATCTGAAACTTAGAAAAAAGTTGTGAAAATCAGATGGTGCGATTTGAAAAATGGTGTTATGTTTCCACTCGATCTGGTCTACAATCTAACGCAGATTGTACGATCTGAATGGTCAGATCATGCGACATGCTGGTACTGTGGGAGTCAAATTTTACTAATCAAGTACAATTTGGTCCAAGAACATGATGGATATATAAAGAATTCGGCTGCAACACTTGATCTTTTTCGACTATTTGAGGCAAAACACTTCTTCTTCTCCTCCAGCACTTCATGAACAAGATTGAAAGTGCTCCAAATCGAAGATTCAAGTAAGGGTTTCGCTCCACTTGAGTTCGCCAACCACAAGTAGTGTTCTGTTTCACTTCTTTCTTTCAAAAGAAGTGTGGAGAGATGTGAACCCTAATTTACCAAAAATTCAGATGTACGTTGGTTGAAGAATAAATAAACTAAGGTGTAAATAATATGGTGAAATATGAAATAACTCCAAACTATCTTTAGTAAGGGCTCAAGGTGGCAAAACGGGCTGATCCGCGGGTGGAAATGACCCCTCTCCTGCCCCCCCCCCCCCCCCCCCCCCCCCCCACCCCAAACCGGCCCCTACACGACTTTGAACCCCTAGCCCGCCTAACTCCTACCCGACTCCCAGCCCACCACGGGTACAGTTCGTCACACCCTCCGGGATGGTACGACCCGCTAAAAAACGTGACTTTTTATATTTTTTATTTTTATTAATTTTTAATATTGGCCCGGGCCCGTGTGGGTTCAAATTCTCCACAACCTGACCCGGCCTGCTCCACACTCTGACTCGGCCGACACACAGCCGCATCTCCTTCAACCCGGCCGGCCCGCTCTCACCATGAGTCAGGGCCAACTTCAATTACCGATTTTGCCCATCCTCACTGTGTCTGAATATGTGGCACGCACCACAAGAAGATTGATTAGTTAGATCCCCGCCATTGTTCATCATCAGCTCTACACAATCATTTGTTTTTTATACCATATGCAGTAGTCCTCGGATTGAGTATGCGAAACGCTCTTTGACGTTGACAATCTCAACCCCCCAAAAGCCTCCTCCTCCGCCGCCGACAACAACAGCCTAATCGGTACACGTCTCTTCCACTTTCTCTTCATAATCCGACCTGTTTGTGCTTCGATTTCATGCTTATCTGGTTCTGGGTTCCTTTAGGTCTGTGAAGTTAGTTGGGTTGTTTTTTTCTCTTCATTTTAGTATCATTTTAGTTGGGTTGTTCCATTCCTGAGATGAATTTGACCCTACAGCACAGCCTCAATTACAGATACCACTCCATCCCACTTCTTATGCACCATTTGGACTTTTACTACTGTTCACAATTTTTATATAATTTTTTGTAGTGTTATAATTTTTTAATTTTTAATTTTTTTATAGTAACTCTTATTCTACAAGACCATAAAAAATTATAGAAAAATTGCATCGTTTTGTGATCCAAATCACTGGGTCAGTTACGGGTGAAAAGTCAAAATGGTGCATTTGAGGTGGGATGGAGTGATATGGCATTTTTTGGGCACAGTTGTGATTTTTCTTTCCTTTGTCTTCTTCTTGAAATTCTTGGCCCTCAGGTCATAGTTGCGAATACCGATCCGGTCCCCGTTCCGTTTTGCTCTTGGGAACGGAACGATCCCGGATCCGGACGGAACGGCCATCCGTTCCGGATTTACCGCACATTTATTATATTTTATACATATCTACAACATACATTTTTTATGAAACATTATAGATGCCCTTGCAACATCAAAATACAAAATTTTCAATGTTGTTTGACATTGCAATGCATTTTCACTTAGTAGAAATTACATTAAAATTATATTTTCTCATGGATGCAAACATGTGATTGTAAACTTCTTAAAAGAAAATGTGATTTTAAATTTGGTAAAACAATAATCAGACAATTATACTCATGAAATTTTTAATAAACAAGTTTTGAACATTTAACACGATAATTGATTGTTTGTTCAATTAGTAGCACTTGAGTTTTAAAATGCCAAGATATAAATAAATCATATGATAAAGCTGAAATAGGATTTTTTTTTTTTTTTGAGGAGTTAGGCTGGAAAGGTTTAAGTATGTAAAGTATTGACTTGAAACACATGAGTGGTGTGGCCCAGCGGAAAGCTCTGATTGTAACTATGCCCTGGTTCAGGGTTCGATTCTTGGAAGCTACACACACTTTTCAAATTTTTAGAAAATGCACTCTGGAACGTTCCGGATCCGGTGCGGAACGGCCCGAAATAGCCGAAACGGCCCGAAATTGTCCGGAACGGGCCGGAATTCGCACCGGTACGAATTGGTGGAAGATCCGTTCCGTTGAACCTCCAAAACGGAGCGTTCCGGCCGTTTCGGACCGGAACGGAAGTACTAGTACTGTTTTTGGCTGTTCTGGACTAATTCTAGTACTTGTACTAAATAGTGAATAGATTGTGTTTAATACCCTAAAATTAGTCCCCTCTTATATGAGGGGATTAGCTGGATTGGACTATTCGTAGCGCAATACTGAATAACTACCGCACAGAACCAAACAAACTCGGTATTAATTGTAGTTCAACTAGTCCAATCCTATCAGACTAATCTATCCAATCATGTTACTCCAGATACCAAACGTGCAACTAGGGTTCTAGTCTAGAACTTCCCGTGTTCTCTCCTTGGAAGTATTGAACCCGTCATTTTCTGTCAAGCAATGGCCTTCTCATAGGCTCTCATTTTACAAGAGACCTAGAGTTCAATATCCATGAATGAGCTTTCTTTCTCCTTCTATTCTTCTTTTTTGGGTACTCACTTTAAGAAGAGTGATGCCTTAGACTAAGGTTGCAGTTACTCATAGGGCCATAGACTAAGGTCGCAGTAGATCTAATTCATCATATAAGGAATCGCCAAAACGCCAACATGTCTAGTGATGCCTTGTTATTTGTTCGTATTATGTTAACTTACACTTTAAGAAGCTTCAAAGCTTTGAGTTAGAAACCATATGTTCTTGCATTATCAATGTTATAGGGTGAACTAAAGGAGTTATGTCCTGAATGCTACTGTATGCTGAATTGAAGGAATTATGACCTAACTGCTGTTTGAGTGTTGCTTGGGTTGGGTTTAGTGGTAAAGAATTGGAGAGGAAGATGAGGGCTTTTGAAAAAATAGGAATCTTGAGTGGAAAATTTGAATTGAGATTTGAGCAAAAGTTACAGGCTGGTGTTCACATAGAAGTTACCCTTCTTGAAAATAGATTGTGAAATTTGAGTATTGATGTGGGATTGAGAAAAAAGTGTTAAAAACGTAAGTCAAAAATGGAGGGTAATGGAGAAAACCTTCGCAGACCTAAAGGAATGCTATGATGCATCCACGTAGTTTATAGTTCTATTCTAGGAATGCTATGCATCCAAGTAGTCATGTTATAACCTTTGTGACGTCACTAAGAAGAGCGTTCAGTCGTTTTTCTGTTGGAGCGAAGTGTATCTACTCAATTTAGCACTCACTACTTCATGGTGTCAAGAGGGTTTGCCCGCAGGCAAAACCGGCCCAGCCTGGCCCCCAAACCACCAACCCGGCCCCAGAACGACCCCCTACCCTCGGCCCTAGAACGCCCCCCTACAAAGTAGCCCGCCCCAAAAAAACCGGTTCGTGTAGCATTTAGCCCCCAGTGGCCCGACCCGGGCCCCTCCAAGCAAAAGCCCTCTCCGGATTAGCCCGGCCAATGATAGAACACTTAACTACATTTGCTGACTTCCTCGTATTCGCTTAACTACGCCTCTGCCAATGATAGTGTCAATTTGCTGTCCCCGAACTTGTGTACATTTGCCGACTTCCGTAAATAGTAATAGAACCCAGTTCTAGGTTAGTAACTCTAGTGTGGGTGCATACCATACTCTTTAGTCATTGCATATTTCTGTGGTACTAGCTTCATTGAGCTAGATGATCTTTTGGCATAAATGGTTTTGGGCAGGGTGGTAAAAAGGTTGGAAAATAATTGGATAAATTTTGAGTGGAGTGAGATGTAATCGTATAGTTAGAGCATTTAGCTTGTATATTCCCCAAACTTTCCAATGTAGCAATGTGTTCCCGTGGTATTAGGTATCGATATTGTAACACTGGCATGCCATAAAAAGGACTCTGTCAAGCATAGGTATCTGTATCAGTTGCATATTCAAGAAAAAAAACGTTTTATCCTCGCTCCTAGTGTAAGAGCCTGTTTGGTTCCAGCTTAAAATCTGAATAATTTGAAATTCTGAATAATCAGGAGTGAAAAATGTGACTTACGTTTTAATATGAAAACTGTTTGGTATGAGCTGAAAATCTGGAACCAAAATTTAATTGCAGTCGGCAACACTTGTAGCTTTTATCATCCAAATTACGATAAATGTCTTTATTTGAGCTTATGTCATATCTGAAATGTTATTTTTGGACAAATTAATAATTTGAGCATGATAACGAGGGTAAATATAGTATTTTAACAAAAAAAACTCTAAAATATGACATAAGATATTGCAGAAAATAGAAATAGTGTACTTTGGAAATGTTCCCACGATAAACTCCCTACATTGAGCCTTCTAAGTCGTCGCTTTAACACGAACATTGATCTATGTCATCTTTGCGGACAAGGTCTGGAGACCCTTGGTCACCTCTTCTTTCACTGCCATGTTACATTCCCGTGTGGAATAGAAATGATCCCCAGAGACAGCTGGGGAAAGACTTGAGTTATAATTTTCAAGATATCATCAGCTCAGGAAATAAAGTAAATTCACACTCTTTGGCCATATGGAGGGGGGATAAAATAAACTTTGCATCAATGACGACTTTTCTGTGGAGACTATCAACAGAATTATGGATAACAAGGACTGAATCCTTCGAATGTGAAAATGGTTCATGTTTTTCCTTGGATACTACAAATCATTTTTTATGATCAGGAAACTATGAATCTCTTTCTAAACGCTATAAATCATCTTATATGAGTCTCTTTTTGATTGCTCGTGGTTTCTCCGCTCAAAGTGTAGAGAATCAGTTTCGTTGATAACGAAACTAGGCAGGGTATCAGGTAAGCATATGTGTGCTTAATTTATTTTAAGTAATGATGGATTATATATTTCGTATGTGGAAATGGTTCATGTTTTTCCTTGCATACTTGTTTTTTATTGGTTCGAGTTGTATTTGGTTACTTGGTTGGTTATATTTTCCTTCAGGCATTTTCCGACACATGGGACCGGTCTACGAGCTTTGATTATTAAGTTGGGACATAGCTAGCACCCAACGGTAGGCAGCTAATACTACTCTATGGATTGATGATCTAGTAGGGGAGAATTTTTTGTTTGCTCTAAGAGCAAATGATGTGGATTTGCTCTAACCATACAGCACATGACACGTCATGAGGAAAGAGAATGAGTGGCAGACAAAAGAAAGTGGATTCCTACATGTTTCTGACATGTCCTGCGATGTATTGCTTAGAGCACCATGTCATATTTGCTCTTGGAGCAAGCAATAATTACTCATAAGTGTACACACTTAAGTTCTAGTTTGTCTTGATGAATCGGTTGGTATTTGCCTTGGGGTTAGATTTGGTTTTGTCTTCCATGCGGAAATTAATCTGGTCTTCACAACCCTCTGGGTAGTGGGATTTGGAATCCTCTATATAAGACTGGTTTGGTAGTAGCAGTGTGTTAGTTGACATTTGAATAACTGGTATAATAATCTATGTTATCTTTGTTTTGGGTCAGGTTATGTGGATGGTGCATTTGTTAGTAAGGGTTAACGTTTTCAAAACTACATGTATCTACTTTTGTTATAAGTTCTATCTTACTTGAAGTAATTTGAGGTCTTGACGTATGTGCCTTCTATGACTTGGCAGGTGAGTACGCGGGAATTGAGGAGGAGTAAATCACTCAGGCTGTAACAATCCTATTCTTGTCCTTTCATTTCAATTACTTGCTAATTGTCATTTCGCTAGTTGTGACTTCCCGTAGAAACTTGTGGAAAATCTTTCAAGCTTGGAGGATGAAGCTCAGTCCTAGGAGGAGATGATGTAACAATCCTATTCTTGTCCTTGTATTTCAATTGCTTGCTAATTGTCATTTCGCTAGTTGTGACTTCGAGAAGAGACTCGTAAATCATAGTACCGTTTTGAAGTTTCGAGGACAAAGCTTAGTCCAAGGAGGGAAGGATGTAATACCCCATATTTTTATAGTTATTTTAATTTATAATTATAATTATTTGAGTTCATAACTTGTCACTGATGAAGACATTATTTTTATGTTTAGTTCGTAACATAAAAGTATATTTCGTTGTTTCCTAAAATTATCGTCCCGTTTATTTCTCACGAATGTTTTTCAAATTGAACACCGCATATTAATTCATAGTCGCATTCCAAAAATTCTATCGCGTATTTACGTCTTCACGCGCCTAAATCATCGCCTTAACCCATACCCATTTTCTACCTTCCCAATAATATGTTTTAAAAGAGAAAAAGAAAAAAAAATGAAAATATAAATAAAAATAAGTGGCCTAACCTCCTCCGTGTCTTACCTAACCCTTTCAATTCAAATTTCACCTCTCCCTCGAGCTCTTTGCTCCCTCCCTGACGCATCGGAATCGCCCAGGAGAGAACAAACAGCAGCAGCAAGAGTTGTGGCAGTAGCAGCGATGTTGAAGCTCAGGCCCGTTCCCAACGCCATCAGCCACCTCTGTTCTTCTCTCCCCGTCTCTGTGCACCTCGATGAGCCCAGCCATATGAGTAACTGAGCTCAGCCCCGTGACCATTATTGCCGTCGATTTTCAGTTTTGTCTTCCTCGAAACTTTACGGTAAACGCCAATCTCACTGTATTAGTTATGTCCTTTCCCTTGTTAGTTTTCATGTACGCATATGAAAATGTATATATGTATCTTGTCTAGGCATGTACTACCTCCGTTTCTTCTCTTTCATAGTGGTTTGACTTTTTTACTCATAATTGGGTCACTTTGACTCGGTGATTTGGATATCAAAACAATGAAATTTTTTGATAATTTTTTCATGGTTTTGGAGTGTAAAGTTTAATCTACAAGACCATGCAAAGATTACATAATTATTTAGTTTTTCTAATCAAGTTATCGTATCAAAGTGATCGAGTGAATAGTGACACAAAATGAACTATGCTGAAAGAGAAGAAACAGAGGTAGTATGTATTTGTGTCTGTGTTTCCATTTGGTATTCACTCTGACTATGCTGAAAGAGTAAGATCAAGAACACAAGAATTACATGGTTCACTAGTTTTGAGATTAGCTACGTCCACAGCGACGTTGAAGCTCAGGAATTTATTGATGAGAAGTCAAACCAGTTTCAAGCGCACACCCAAAGTACTGACCCTATCATCTATATACATACTAGTGCTATGACTTGGAGCCAAATCAAGAAAAAATAATCCGTCCAAATCGTTTTTCTAAACAAAAAGGGAGACTACCAAACTTGATGAGTTGACCACCGTACCAAAAGAAATCGTGAGAATTCTTGTTGCCAAAGTGATTCAATGTTTCCAAAGCTACCAACTCCTTTGACCAACACTACTGCCGCCCAACAATTACTCACAAGACCAACCAAAACTTAAACCAACATAAGCACACACATGCACCTAACCAAAGCTCTGTTATGACTTTCAAACTAAGTCCTTTCAAACTAAGTCGGCTGCAGCTTCCATTGTGCCTTGTTTGGCCAATTTTCAGTTTCAATGTTTGAATCAAAATAAACCCAACATTAGTTAGTTCTTCCTCAGTCAATTTTTGGATTTATTGCATACTTTGTGTATATTAGGGTAATTTCAAAATTTTAATATTTTTCTCAAAAGTCCCTTTAAGGAAGAACATAACTTGCCAACCCTTAGGTACCCTCTGAAATGTCTTGTTAGAAATACTTCTTTTTCATTTTTTGTATGCTAGAACATTATTTACAAGTAATACTTAAGTGTAAAAATTTCATAAAAATATAAAGGTAATATTATGTAACCATACTTTTTATGATAAAGTAAAATCTTTTTAAAACAATAGGAAGTCATTCTTCAAAATAATATTAATATATAAAGATAACACTATTTCTACTTGGTAACTTGAGAATGTTTGTTTCTTTTTTTTTTCTTTTTTTTTTAGAAAATTTAGAACTGGACTTCTAGTTACATTTTATATATGGAAATGATAGTAATAATTATGTATGTCCGCCAGTACTTGACTATGTGTCTCCCAGATTTATTTAGTTTCAGATTCAGTCATTATTTAAATAATTGTCGCAGGATGTGAGTAAAATAACAACGTTAATTGTCATTGTGGTAATGGGGTTAGTATGCATTACCTACTTGCGAAACGGACTTCGTTGTGATTAGGAATTTATGTGTATGATTGTAGAGCCTCATTCCGCAGATGTAGTCGATTTAGATGTTGTTTACGAATAGCGGTTTAGCTGACACTTTTTGGGTCTCACGGTGAGTATTCATGCTTAGTACAGTATTTCATATTCTTTCCTCGTGTGAGTATACATGCTTGGTGTAACACCCGAGGGGATTACTGTACCAACACTTCTTTACCCATACCATCGGATGAAAGTGCATAAGTCTTGAATTTGCTAGTAGTAATCCACAAGGTTTACCATATACCGAATTTCAAACTCACAAATCTCCAGTGGGACATAATTCACAATCTCCCAACCATATATACATCTAATCCAAATATCTCGATGTGGGACGTGATATTACAATTTGTAATACCCGTGGATTACTATTAGCACCTTAAATTCAATGTGCTAGTAGTAATCCACAAGGTTTACCATATACCAATTTTCAAACTCGCAAATCTCCAGTGGGACATAATTCACAATCTCCCAACCATATATACATCTAATCCAAATATCTCGATGTGGGACGTGATATTACAATTTGTAATACCCGTGGATTACTATTAGCACCTTAAATTCTTAAGCATTTCTATCTGGTGGTACACGTAAAGAAGTTGTCGGGACCGTAATCCGCTCGAGTTGTTACAAATGGTATCAGAGCCAACCCTGGTCCCGCAAGGTCTCCGTGGCGGTTCGCCGCCAGCCAAAGGGATACGTGACTGGGCAACCTCGACGAGGATGTCGAGTATATAAGGTGGCGGGGATTGTAATATCCCGTCTATCATTGAGATATTGTGGATTAGATGTATATATGTATGGGAGATTGTGATATCGTGTCCGACATTGGAGATTTGCGAGTTTGACATCTGGTATATGGTAAACCTTGTGGATTACTACTAGCATCTTCAAGGAGGCTTAAGCACTTCTATCTGGTGGCACAGGTAAAGAAGTTGTTGGGACAGTAATCCGCTCGGGTTGTTACACTTAGTTTTGTGTGTCAAGTTCTTTCATGTGGTATACTTGATTATTAATTTGAAAATAACAGTCGTACTTTATTATGAAATTTTCTAAACCTGTCGTACTACTTTTAAATGTCATTTTACTAATCGTATTCGAAATCGGGAAACTCGTTATTCAAATGTTACTAAGTCAGAATTCATTAACAACGTAAAGTGAAATATCGCATGTACCGGAACCAGTGGACTGTTACTGTGTTGGCTCCGTCCGGGAACACAAATTTAAGAGTTCTCCTAGACTTGTTAGAGTCTACTGTTACTATGTTGGCTCCGGTCGGAAGTACCGATTCGACACTTCTCTTGAATACTTGTTATAGTCTTGGACTTGATATATTACTATGTTGCCTCCAGCCGGGAACACATATTTGAGAGTTCCCCTTGACTTGTTAGAGTCTTGGACTATTACCATCTTAGCTCCGGCCGGAAGTATCGATTCGACAGATTCCCTTGACTTGTTGAAGTCTTGGACTATTACTATGTTGGCTCCGGTCGGGGACACAGATTTGAGAGTTCCCTTCGACTTGTTGAAGTCTTGGACAGGTTAGCTCCGGCTGGAAGCACAAATTTGAGAGTTTCTTGTTGACTACTTGTTTGAGTCTTGGACCAGTTACTAATTAGGGACTTCGTGTTCCCCCAATTGCTTTATCTTGGTCTCCTGCAGTTAATGCGAATTAATAATCTGACTACTTTTTCTCTAAATTTGGAAACAATTATTAATAAGTCGTGTTCTGAATTTACATGCCGCTTTAGATAAGATCTTTGTAATGGCAACAGAGAACGGTTGAGAATCTTACAAAAGCTGTAAACTCTGATCTTTATACTTATACTCTGAAAATCTGTTCAAACTGTTTCAAATACAAATCCCATGACCTTTCTTAGCCATTCTGATTTACATGCTAAGTTGTTTATTCACTCAGTTTTTACTGATACTCTGAAAACTGCAGTCTTGTGTTTCTTTTATTTTTTCGCATGTATGTGACTGGTTTGCTTGGGGTTACGTGTGGAATTCACGAGCTCGTTCTCACTTGTAAAATGTAATGCTTAGTAATTAACCGGAGGGACCTCTTTTGTTGTAAAGCATCTTTGCTAGTCTGTTTGTCCCGTTTGTACTCAGTCCTGAAACAATGTTATCGTGTAACTTATTAATCAGTATTTTGGATGTTTTCTTTTCAATACTTGTTACTACTATTCCTTGTATAAAAGGGTAATTCCCTATACTGAGGCATTCCCCCCCCCATCTCCGAATCATCTGGAAATCGGGGGTGTTACACAGGAGTTTACACATCAAAGTATGCAAACTATGATTGTAAGTATATTTTAAGTTTTTGTTTTCTTTAACTCTATCTCGTAAGAGAAGTGTTAGGGTTGGACTCCTTGCTGAGCATTTATGTTCTTAGCGGATGAAATATCTGGAGAGTCTAGGGCTTCTCCAGGATGGGGTGTTACAATTTTGTTCACATGATACTTAGTTGCCACCTGCCTCTCTATCAAGTCTCTTTGCGTTCTCTCGATCAAGAGCATTGTAGAATACTTGAATGATTATTTGGTCCCCGAAGTCATGGTTGGGACATTTCTTAGTCAACTGCATCAATCTGTCGCATGCGTCCAAAACTGTCTCTCTGATTGAGCACCAATGCCGCGCCTAGGGAGGCCGACGGCTTGGAGGGGGCGGACAGGTTGGGGCTTCGGTGTAATACCCCGTCTAAATAGAAAGGGTAAAATAGTAATTTTTAGAATTTAAATAAGAAATTAATTGAGAAAAACAAGGGGATAAATTATTTCAATTTTATAGCTAATAAATCTTTGTGAGATTTTAGAAAAAACAATATATTAGTAATAGTGAATTAATTTGAGAATGCTAATAAAATAAATTTTGATTGCAAAATAATATTCGGGAAATTTATCGAGTTATATTCGTGTAAAATTTTAGGAAAAACTATTCGAGAATAGATAACGTTTCGTAAATTTTAGTTGATTTTAGTTATAACGGGTGTCCGACCACCGCGAAAACCGATAGGCTGACCACACCCAAACAAATCACACTTACAATTATCCAATAAAAACAAAAACCTTTTTGTTTGTCTTCTAGCAAAGTGGTACAACAAAACCACCTTACAATTTCTCCCCAGCATTCATCCTCTCCAAACAAAACACTCTTCGGGAAGTTTTCACTCCACCGCCCTCACGTTCCTTTGCCTTCACGGCAAAGGAGTTGGTGCCGCCCCAACTATCACCGCCCCCAAATTTTCTATATAAGCTCACGACACAGTAGCCGGCCAGCCACCACCACAGCCACCCGCTTCTCCAACACCACCATCGGGTTCACCATCATCACCACCACCGTTAACACCATCGGGAGAAGGACTAAACCCGCTGCCACCAACTTCATCTCTCTCTCACTCTAACCCTCTGCCACCAAGGAGTAAACAGAGGCAGTCACAGAAGCAGCAACAACCACTTGCAGCCCCATAGCCGCCACCCTCGCCGGCGGCAAAGTAAACCCACCACCACATTCGTCTCTCTCTCTCCTCCTCTGCCTCCTCCTATCTCTCTGAATCGCGTCTCAAACCCCTCTGGCCATAAACGAAGGCCCAGTAGCAGCAGCAAAAGCTTGGCAGAAGCCCACTGCCGCCATAGCCGCCGTCGGGGAAAACCACCAAGGAGGAACCCACTGCCTCCTCGTGTCTCTCTCTCCCTCTAGTGCTGTCTTACCCTCCTTCTCTCTCGAGTTGGACTTGAAAGAGAGGTGAAGCAGCAGTTGTAGCAGCAGCTGCCGAAGTAGCAGCCGCACCACCGCCGGAACTCCATGGAATCCGGCGAAGAGCTCGGCCAAGTTCAACCAGCATCACCCACCCTCCGAAGCCTATGCAGCTTGACTCCAGGAGTTTCGAGCTGATCCTAGGAGACCCCAGCAGAAGGTAGAAGTCACCATTAAAGCTCCGGCGAGCTCCAACTCCGACGGCCTCGACAATGAAACCGTAGGGACTCGTTTCTTGTCCGTTTCCGGCCATTTTTGGCCTAGGTACGTCCTACCCTCTCTATTTAGTTGTTATACGCAATCAAAATCAAGAATTGGTAGGAAAAATCATGACTAGAGAAGCTAAATCAAAATTGTTATTGAAAAGGGGGTCAAAGTGTATTTTTCAAAAATTACTAGAACATGGGGGGCTGTTTTGTATTTTCAGAAACAAGGGGGTGACTAGTGACTTTTAACCTAACTGTTTTAATATAAATAAGGTTTTTGTTGATTTTTAATATAAAATTAGAGTTTATATAACTAAACTACACTTTTAGTAAATAATGATAATAATAATAATAATAATAATAATAATAATAATAACAATAATAATAATAATAATAACAATAATTTTGGGTTTAAAGATGATTTCTAAAAAAAGTAGCTTTTGTTCTCACCTCGGAAAATTGATTCGGGTAAAGAAATAGTAAACGGGTTGTTTAAAACTAAAATAGAAACGTTTTTGTAAAAAGCTTTTAATAAATATTGTTTAATCACAAGTCTATTAAATTAGTTGTTAAACTTGTAAAATTAGACTTTTCACTATTTCTAAATAATATAGTATCGTGTGAAATTTTCTTAAAAACATAATAGTTGAAATATCACTTTGTCGTTATAATTCATATTAGTTCTTAAAGCATAATTTCTTCAGCTCATAATTTTATTAATCTAATTAGTTACTTTCAAATAATAATAATAATAATAATAATATTTGTTTAAAAATAGATGAGTTGTTTCGTTTATAGAAAATTATAAATGAGTAATAAAACGATAGAAATTTACATAGCGAGGTTTGAATTAGTATAAATAAAACACTATTGAGGACTTATAGCATTTTATTCGGATATTTGTTGACGTAGAAGACACGATTTGTAAGTGACGTCGTTGTAGGCCCGAGCCACTGCTAGGACGTGCTTTTGCTACGGAAAGTAAGGTAAGTGAACATGCCAAGTCTTGCGAGCCTAGTTCCTTTCGTGTCTCGTTTTAGCTTTTATATTCGTCTCAAAATATTTATTGTTTATTTTCATGTTAAATTGTGACGTTCTTATATTTTCAGAAGTTGCTCTGTTTATTACTGTCACATGAATATCATGAATGCATAATTAATTAAAGTGGAAAGAGTTGTGCGGGGATCGTTGTGATTTCTTTTATCTAGATTGGTCGTGTTGGCTTCGTCCTCTCGACCCGCTTATTTTAACCCGGTCGCAACCTGCCGGGTCGCTCCATGTACTCACCTCTCTGGCCGCGAGGAGTCTTAGGGGGGTGCCGGCACTTAAGGTCATGGCTGCTAGTGATAGTATAGTAGATTCTTCCCCGTATCAACACAGTTAATAATACAGTTTCTATGAGATTTGGATATTTAAGAAAGAGAAGAAGAAAGAGAGTGGGACTAATTCTCCCCGTTTGAAAGTTGAGAAAGGAAGATCAAAAGAATGAGAATTTTACTGGATGCACCAGGTTCACTTCTTACAGTTTTACAGTTATTATTTGAGTACCTGATTTACTCTGCAAGTTTATATTTTATTTCCTCTTTATATTTATTGTGAAAAGAAAGTTATGCTTCGTCTTCTGTTTTACGAGCTTGGGTGTCACTTACTCAGTATTTCCATGCTGACTTTGAAAACTGCGGTTCCTGTTTTCCTTCCCACCGCAGGTTTAGAAGCTGGAGACTAAGGGGTAGCCGGGTACGAGACTCACCTAGAAGGATGACGTCACAAGTAGAATCTAGTATAGTTTGCAAGGATCTTGTAGTAGTTTTGGACACTCTTGTATAATATCTAGAGACTTATGTAAAGTTAAATATTATGCAATAAATAAAGAAGTTGGGATGTTATGTTTTTGATTTCCGCCGTTACTTTTAGCATCGCCCTCTCGGTCTTGTCCGAGCCGGATAAGGGGGTTGTTGCATTCGGCCTCAACTTCTTGTCTCTCTCCTTGCTTTGTTATGTTTTGTCAATAATGACTCTCTTGAGAAAATAACAAGGTAGGATTCCTTTATATAGTTAATAACTCTTTATTAACTACATAATTGTCCCAATACTTCCATACATGGATTAGTCCACCTTGCAAATTAGTCCTACTAACTTTTCTTGTGGTTGCATTTAGATGCTTTTGATTAATCAGTCCTACTAATTAATGCCCATATCCAGTTGAATCCATATGGTGTGTGACCCCATATATTTATACTTAGTTGGTAGTGACTATTACTAACATAGAGCGGTGTCTAGCAATACATCTATGTCACCCAACTAATAGAAAAGTCAGTGATCCGACAAACCTTGTGTCCAATGTTACCGCATTGTATCATCTCTTTGTCTCCATATTCGAATTGGACACGAGACATAATTTTCACACTCGTATATCCAATACATTGTTTTTCGAAGAATATGCTTATCTGAGCAGACAACATCAATATCCCGTATTGATTTATCTGAGTCTGGCCAGACATTCTATAAGCACCATCCCTCGAGTGGCCCGTGGATATTTGCTCCCATCATGTGGGAGGCACAAATCCTCTCTACATCACTACCATCTCTTAGCTTGATTTATATCATGCCCGATTACTATCTTATAGTTACCTAGTTACGGTGTAACGTTTGATAATATCAAAACATGATATTACACAACTAGAGCATCCAGTGAATTCAAGTCTAATGATTATAATACCGCACTACGAGAAGCGTTTGTCACGTTGACATAATCTAATGTAGCCTTATCGTGGTGGGTCAATCAAGTATGCCATTAATTCTAATGCATACCCATGTGTTAGACTTGATATCTCCATATCAATCTACCCACATACTAGTCTATAGTGATGATCATGTTAATCAATATAATGGACTAGGAATATAAGATAAACACCACATTGTAATCTAAGGACTTCAATATATTATATATCTCCATAAATAGTAAATGAATATTCTAGCCAAACAATGTTCATACTAAATATAGATTGCCTCTAGGGCACCTATTACAACAATGTCTGCTAAGAGACGACCTTCGAGAGGATCTATACGGATAAGTTGCGTGGTGGCAACTATGGTACCGACTTGATTCGTTTCATGAACAATACCATAGGCCACTACAATGATGAGAGGGAGAGGTGGGATGACCTCTAGGGGACTCGAGAATCTGACGGTTGGGTGTACAAGCGGCTTTGCAGGTTCTCGGTCCATTGCAAGGAGTTTGCATGTATGATAAGGTGTGCAATCAAGGATTCATCTAACTGCGATTGGGGATGTTACAGGTACATTTTTTGCTACTTACACTAGTGTTTATTTCGTTGAAGTTTGGATAGGTTGATAATGATGATATATCTCGTCTTCTTCTTCTTGTTCTTCTTCTTATTCTTATTATTCTTCTTGTAACACCCCTATTTTTCAAGCCGACTCTAAGTGCAATATTTAGTCTTTGGGGGTAAATTTGTAAGTAGTCTGTCACGGCTTTAAAGTTTAAATTTTGGAGTATTGACAATATTCGGAAGTTGTTAGAATGATTTTGAAGCACTAGTAATATTTGGGGTTGTAGTGCCATTCTCTAAAATTAGGTAGAACCTCTATTTCTATTTTGTACCCTAACTTTGAAGAAATTTTAATTTCCTCCCCTTTACATGTGGCACCTTGCATGTTAGCTTCATTGAGGGCTTGACACCTCACTCCATGGAGAGTCAAACTTCTCCTTTACTCCTAACACCAGCCCATTTGATCAATGATGAAGTTTCTTCTTGTTTTGGAGAAAACTCTCAAGAACACATAGTGTTCATCATCTTCTTCCTCTCAAATCCCTACCAATTGTTGATATCTTCCCAAAATATTGCTGTGGAACTTTTCTGGAACCACTAGGATGAAAATCTCCTTATCATCATCTCCTAGTACTCTTTTTTCTTCAAAGAAGATAACAATTCTCAAGAATACATGCATCGTGTTCTTCAACCCGCTAAAGAACAACTCTCTCAATACTTCCTCTCTTCCGGAGCTGCTATGAATGGGAGTAGCCCTCAACACGAGAATAAAAAGCCCCAAAACAATTTGGGAATTGGTTGTGTGTAGAGTGAGATAATCGGGTAAGAACACGATGAACCCTAGCTTCGGTTTCGACCCATTTTTCCCGTTCTTGGTTGATATCAGCCCAATTAACTTGTATATTCGTGATCCTGAGGTCGAGGCAAGTCTGGGAAGTACAAGCATAGCCCCCAATTCGACGATTTTTGCTCCGACCACCATGCATGCCGAACCCCGCCGCCGCCAAACCTCCATAGCCACCGGAGCTTGGTAAGCTCTTATTTCATGTTTTTTTTCGATGGGTGTTGCATCAAAATGACCCCTAGGACATTCCCAATCATGCTGGCAACCTAAAATTTACCCAGATTTGGTTTGAGTACGATTTGGTACGGTTTTTCTCATTGTTTCTTCGTTTTTCTGGCACGAAAATCACCCCTGTTCAAATGCTTGTATCTCCCTCGTTTTTGATCCTTTTTGAGTGATCTTGGACTTTCCGGAATTCTCAGACAATTGTCTACAACTTTTGTGTTTTAATTTTTGAGAAATTTGATCTCTCACACACCCAAAAATTGAGTTGAAGTCGCTGCGATTTGTGTTGTGCAATCTGTCCGGAGCAGTTTTTTTTTCTAAGTGTTGGAGTTTATATTGAAACACTCATTTTCAAACGATCATAATTCCCTCAATTTTTGATGAAATTGTGTGTTTCTTTCTCCTATGTGTAGCTGATATATAATACTTCAAATCATCGACTCAGGGTCATGTTCAAATTTGTAACGGATTTCTCACAAAACGAGCCTAAAGTCGCTAGTTTGGACTCATAAAATTTTCTTGAATTTTTTCTAAGTAATGAATCGGAATTTTTGTCCAACTTTGACTTGCGATATCTCTTTGAATACTTCGAGTTTCTAGGAGTTCAAATATGTTCTGGAATCCTTGAACTGTCATCTTGAAAACTCTATTTCCGGTTTCTCAAAACTCCTTGTCAATTGATCAGAAATCAGCCACAAAGTTGACTACTTTAAACGATTTTTCACTCTCTTTGATATTCAGTCTTGAACATTTGAATGACATTTCTGGCCTTAGCGTTTTTCACGAAACTTGTTCGTATTCATATTCTGAGTCTAAATATCAAGTTTGACCAAGTTTGACTTTTCAAAAATCCTAGTTTGACTGAACTCTATAGGAGGGGCAAAATAGTAATTTCACTTAAACTTTGAATTGAGATTAGTTTAGTAACTTGGAGTTTGTCAGCATGTCTTGTATGCTTATTTGGAGTACTTGTATGTAATTCAAGGCTAGGGCTGACCAAGTCAAATGTTGGGGTCTTTTTGAAGTTTTACTAAACTTCGGGGGCCTATGTGCATTTAATTAAAACTTCACACTTGAACCGCATGAGACTAGGTTAATGTTTTGAGACCAACAACCTGACTTAGAAGGATATTTGAAGTCTGAAGAAGGAAATATTTGACTCGGGAGTTATAAAATCAATGGTGGGGGTCTTTATGCAATTTTAGCAAACTTTAGGGGCCTAAATGTAATTTACAGAAAGTTGTAGATTCCAATGCTACGTTCATATGGATGGGTTAAGAGTAATTCTTGGATGTTGTTGGGCCAGTATGAGTGTAATTTGGGGTCCAGGCATAGTTAGGGACTATACTGGACAATTTCAAAGTATCAGGGGCATATTGGTCAAGTTAGCTTGCATGACCAGCATTTTATTTCATTGTTGCATACAACCTCATATAGAGGGTATATGCTAATAGGTTCTATACTTTACTTATGTATACCCAGCCGTTGTTAAGGATCGTTCCAATTAGACGTATCTTTTCATGCTGCTGCATTGACTGTGAGACCCGGACTCATATGAGACGAGCGTTGTAGGAGTGCTAGCTTTGCTTTGCGCCTTTCATGGCCCATAGGTAAGTACATATGTACGACCTTTTCATATAAAATGTGCGCATGTGTGTGATGTTTCAAATGAATGCTTGTTATATGAAAAAGTATGAGAATGCATGTTTTCCACTCGAATGTTGTTAAACTATTTTATTCATCTCCTTTGAGAACTCTCCGAAATTTCTTGTGAAATGTTGATATTCTGATTCAGGTTATGTGAAAGAGAAGAAATAAAATACCTCTAATAGACTTAGGACGATGTACAGAGTACTGTCATTAATGGGAGGCGTCAAGCGATACTCCATTTTCTTATGGCTAAGACCATTGAAGCAATGCTTCTTATTATTGGATAGAACGTTAATGTTCACAAATCCGCCCCCGATGAGCCAAAATGTATCAAGATATTGAGGTCAAGGGGTTTATAGAGCTATAGAGTGCTACTTATACTTGTAAGGGTCACAACGGTATAGGGGTGTCAAAACTTAAGGCCTTTTAGCTAATGTTATGAGTGGGGTTGACGAATGGGCTCCCTTAACGCTCGGGTGAAATAGGGTTTGATAGACCCTAGATGGAACCCTTTGTGATTATTTAGTGATTCCTCTGTTTCCATCGATCCTACTGGTGGCTCTGGATATGCCTCAGCTAAATCTAACGTTTAATTGAACGTGAAAGAAAGTTGTTTACTCTATTGATGTTGTCTTTAGCTCTTGATTGCCTAATCTAATGAAATGAATTGAAAAGCATATGCTACTCGTGAATTAATATCGTTATCAATTGACTTGTTTACTCTGGAGATCTCACTGAATACTTATGGTTTCTTAAAGTTCTTAAACTGAGAGGTTTTGTTATTCGGTTACTTTCAGTTGTTCCAAAATCCCCAACATGTTACTATTATGGTTTTAAATCTCCTGTTTTTGTTTCAACTCATGCTTTCGTGCCACCCTTTGCTTTACATGTCGTAGTATGTATGTACTCAGTTTTACTGATCATTTTCTTTAAAACTGCGTTGCTGTTGCCATTTTAAAACCGCAGGTCATCAATCAAGGTGGGGGATGGGAACGTGAATCGAGACGAAGTCGTTTAGCTTAAGTTAGATTACTTAGTAGTTCACATAGCTTATTTCAATCGCATTACATTTGTAAACTTATCTTCTCAAGTTTGTTGTATTTATTAAATAAAATGTAATATTCGTAACTATATTTCTACTTTTGGTTATCGATAGTCGGATGTGCACAAGAGATTCCGGCGGGGAGACCTCCGTGTACACCGTACGTAGTGGATCAGGGATCGCACAGGAAGAATAGGGGTGTGTGTAGGGAGAGAGTAAGTCAGTAGCAATGTCTGAGAGAGAGACAGAGGTTTGGCAGAGCTTCCGCGTATGGCAGTGTTGTCCTCCTTTGTATGGAAAGGTTAACGATATATATACTGGAGAACGTGGCCGTTGTAGTGTGGTTAATGCGCCCATTGATGGCGGCTTAATTAGCTTAACCATAACGGCACGTTCGTCCGAGTATATAGGAACCGTTAGAGCACGTGGTGCGCGAGTACCGGAACCGTTACGAGGTTGACCGGGTTTGACCGGATTGACCGGGTTTGACCGGATTGACCGGGTCTAGGGAGCTCGTGCCATAGATCTCTCAAAACAGTTACTAAAGGTCGCGCGCGGGCTTGGCTCGCACGCGACAGGGCTTACTCTAGCCTCCAAACCACAAAGTCCCTACAAGTCCCGTGCAGTGGTATGCGAGGGCTCTGTCTCGCAGCCCCCACATGGATCAGCTCGGCTGGTGATCCTGTGTGTGTGGAGCACAATATGGTGTGCTGGATGGTCGCCACGTGGCCTAGATCTGCCATGTCATAAAGCAGTATCTACATTAGCCCCCTTTCTGCGCGTGAAGGCTCGTAGCTGTATAGGCTTCCATGCGCGGAAACCAACATGCGCGTCGTCGCCACGCACCAATTCAAATACGGGTAAGTTCAGCCCCCGTGCGTGTCATTATGACCTAAAACCCCTAGAGTCGTGCCGTCTGACCTTTAGGGTTTTAGGCGTGACGTCAGCCCGTCCTGTGATTGCGCGATACGACGGTGACGGTTGCGATTCGACTACTGAAGGGACGCAACCCTTCATTCTTTTGGATAAATACCTTGTATTCCATTATTGCAAAGCATCACTTCTTTCTCTTAAAGTGAATGGTATCCGGAGATCTTCGAGAGCAGATCCAGATCATCAACCATCAGTTCAGAACTGCAAATCGTATTCTTCAACTGTGCATATCCAAGCAGGCTTCAAGGAAACAAGGTTGGCCTCGTTTACTTTTTGATTTTAAAATACCGGCGTTTGCCTTGAACTGCGTTGAATCTGTAAACCCACGAAATCTGTGAAGAGGCTTTGATCTTTAAACCTGCTTCGTTTTTAATCTTTCAACAATATTGGGTCTTGCAAATCCCCAATTTCTGAAATCGGCACCGGAACTGTCTGCTTTCCTTTGCATAGATCTCGAATTCCAAAATTCAAACTGAAGTGTGGTATTTCTCCCCCCTTTTTTTGCCCTTTCGCAGGAATGGCCAAAACAAGAGTAACCAGACCCGTCAAGGAAGATGAAGAGATGCCGGAGCTTCCGCAGGCTCTGTGGCGAAAAGCCCCCTTTCTGGGTGGGAAAGATTTTTACCACGCGAGGGTGAAGGCGAAGAGGATGCCTGATCCTGTTCCCGTTGAGCAGTTGTTAACGCTGACTCGCCCAGTTAGCTCAGCCTTGCTCGAGTTAGTTGGCTCCGAGGATGTGGTTCGATTGGGAATCGAGAATGGGCACTTTCCATACACTGCAATTTCTACTCAGGCGTTTGTCCAGAAATTGGACTATATGGATGAGTGGACTGACCACGTGTTGGGTAATTACGCCGAAACTCTCGATAAAGCCGGCATTTTCTTCGCTGTCCGAGCTATGAAGGGTGCTGCCGTGAAGTTGGATCAGTCCATGCTTCTAGACCTTTTGTCCCGCTATTCGCCTGCGACTCACACGTTTCACTTTGCTGAGTACGAGGCTGCCCCCACGCTCGAGGACGTTCAAATGCTGTATGAGCTTTCCCCCATGGGCGAGGTGGACCCCTTGAGTCACTTAAGAACATCTGCGGAATTGGCCTTGTACGCGCAGATGGAGGAGTGCCTAGCAGAGGTAAAGAAAATCTCCACTCGGTGGACCAGTACGAAACCTCTTCCGAACTGGCAGCTTGTTGATACATCTGCGAAGAATACCTGGAACAAGTGGTTGCAGTACTTCTTCCGAGACTATGCGAGCAGCAGCATTACTAAGAGGCTTTTGAGCGGAAACCCGAAGGCCGAGAATTACGTAGAGGGCAAGGGTTATCATCTGACCCTTTGCGCCTTTCTTTGTGCTTGGCTGTCGAGGTATCTGATTGATGGTCACCCCCATGACGGGGTCTTCTACCATGTGCTGCCACTTGCAGTGAGGCTCGCTCTTGGCCAGAGAGTCGCGCTCGGACCCTTGGTCTTGGGTACGTTGTATTATAGGCTGGACCAGCTGGTTCTGGCGATGAGGGAATCGCGCGGCCGTCTCGATGTCCTGACCTTTGTCAATATCAGCTTTTTGACAATGTGGGTTTTTGAGCGCTGGCCGTCTTATGCTCCAACTCCCCTCCCACTCGAGAAGTGGTGTCCCCCAGGCGAGACGGAAGCGTTCAACAGCGGGAGAGCTGCGAGATGGTTTGGAGCAAGCAACACCAAGTGTACTTGGAGCTTGATATGCGACAAACGAAGGGAGTTCACTGCCAGGCCCTACGCCACACGTGTCGAGAATGTGCGGTGGTTTCCAAAGCTATACCCTTCCAAAGGTATGGTCTTGTCAGAAGACCTTCTCTTTGAAAAGGGGCCGCATTTCCACGAGCGCTATCGTGAGTTCTTTTGCTGGTGTCTGCGAGGTTCTCTTCCTGCACTTGCAGAGCACATTCGTGAGCTCGCGCCACGATATGAAAGGCTTACAGTGGATGTTGACCCCACTCGGGTCTCTCCTCAGTTTGGTTTCGATGCGGTGGCCCCATCAATCTGGCCCCAGTCTATTGTCAGAGGGTGCTACAAGCGCTTGCTGACAAAGGAGTGCAAGACGGTCCTTATGAGCAATCTTCCCTTCGAGCAGCCTGCGGGAACTCGCAAGGGTGGTTGTTCCCAGAACTGGATCGCATACTGGATTGCCCAGCAGACGAGGATGGAGACGGAGGCGGCGGCGCAGCCAGGAAGGGCTCCCTTGATCAAGAGAAACTCTTTTCCGTTTCGCCCCAATTGCAGTTTGAGCGAGTCTGAGTACGGTTGCTACTCGTTGTTGGACCGCGAGAATCATTTGTGCCCCGATTTCATTCTGAAGGAGCAGGTCGATGCAATCAAGAAAGGTGACACGCAGGTCATCAAATATAGCAAGGCGTTTGCTGAGGTAAGCAGTTTCCTTGTGTGCTTTGAGCTTTTTGATTCGCTTGCACTGATGCTTTTTGTTCTGTATTGTCTAGTGTCATGTGCGGAGGTTCGCAGCTGGTGACCGTTCCAAATCGCTGGTGGACACCATTGTTGCCACCAGAAGGAGGGGGGAGTCGTACCGGCTAGCGTGGAGGATGGATGCCAAGGTCGAAACAAAGGTTCGCGGGGTCATGAACACTTTTGCTGACTCGCTGATAGACAACCCTCCGGCTCCGTCTCCTCCTAGAGATGACCCGTCCCCTCCGGCGACTGCGGCGCCGAGAGCGAAGAGACCTAGGCAAAAGGGGATTACGATTTCTTCCCCTAGGAGCGCTCCAGCTTCTCCCCCAGTGAGGTCCCTTTCCATCAAGGACAAAGGCGAGGGTCGTATGCCCAGCAAAGTGCGAAAAGATCTCGCAGTTGAGACTTTCGTTCCATTCAATCAAGAGGAAGAGGAAGAGAGGCAGGAGCCCCAAGCAAGTAATGAAGAAGAAGAAGAAGGAACAGTTGTGATGCGCGAGGAAGAGTCAGGAGGTATTTCCGTCGCATTTCCTTGTCCTTTACCATGACTTCTGTGCAGTTCTTTTCTTTGAACCAATTTTGTATTCGCAGATGATGATGATGAAGCCGTTGGTGGCCTCGTGGCCAAGAGGCAAAAGAGAGATGCCCATTCTGGCATTTCAGATGATCCTATAAGCGAGGATGTTCTTGCTGAATCCCGGAAGACAGCCGCGGAGGCTGCTGAAAGAAGAAGGCAGCGAGAGGAAGAGGAGCTCGAGCTTGTGAAACAGCGGAGCCTCGAGGAGCTGCATGTTGACGACTTAGTGCGTCCAGCTGGCGAGGAAGACGAGCTTCCCGAAGAAGTGGCTCCTCATGTGGAGGAGGAAGATGAGGTTCCTGGAGAGGACGCAGCAGAGCTAGAGCAAGTCCAAGCGGACTTCGCAGAGATCGCAGGTGGCGATAAAGGTGAGATCTTCAATCTCGCAGTTACTTATAGAGACGTAATCGTGGGTGCGTTAAAGCACGGTGTGTCAAAGCCTGACATTCGCCGTTGGTTGGTAAGCAAATGCGGAGAACCCTCAGGTAATTGTTTTGAGTGATATGCGCATACTAGGCTGTAGCCACTTGAGGCAAAATCATGACTGGTTTACTCGCGTCCCAGGTCACGCTTCTCTTAAAGATTTGCTTAGTGAGGATACACTGATAGGGCACGGTTCCACGTCCCTAGTGTACGATGAGGATACCTCAATCCCACCTTCGCGTGGAGGTGCTTATTCTTAGCTTTAGTAAAGATAGTGAAATAACTTATAACACAAGTTACCTCATATTATCGCATTTGGTATCGCAGGTCATGCTGGGGAACCTGAGCTGGAGCAGAGAAGTCAGCCTTCTGCATCCCATGTTCAAATCTCGAGCTCCCATACTGAGAAGCCCGTCGCGGATGCTGGACACGTAAGTGAGCATTTCGAGGATGTCATCGAACTCTCCGATGATGTCGAAGCTGATGCTGTGCGGATGGACGAAGGTGTCCGTACCGGTGGTGAGGAGGAAAGGACAAGTGATGCCAACATTTTCGCATCTGATAGTGTCTTCCGTCCAGCAACTTCGGTTGTGCCTCCGGCGATGACTGAGCCAGGAGCACCTATTCCTGCGTGGAGCATTTGGGGCTCGCAGGTTGGGAATGTAATCGCAGCTGGTGCAGCTTACACTCTTCCTCCTAACTATGAGAGTTTGGAGCTCGCAGCTGATAGGAGAGCCATGGAGCGAGGGCAGTCTTCGAACAACCCGGTGGCTCGCATTCCCTCTATTCATGAAATTCTGGAAGGGACCGGTAAGCAGAGATTTTACCATTCGCATGTCGCATTATTTGCTTGCGAGTTTTGACATCATGACTTGTCTTTGATGTCTCAGGTTTGAAGCAAACCGATGTAGACTGGGTGGTTCGAATGCGCCTCAGATACCCCCGATCGTTTGTGAGGTGTCTGGAGATCAGTCCTTTTGACAGGAGGCTATTCCTTACTGAAGCCATCTGGATACTAGAGCAGCTGTGTGCGGCTACACCTGCGACCATTTCGGCCCAAAGTGCTGAATTGCTGTGTGGCATGTGCCAAAATCTCGTGCTCAAAGTCCAAGGCAGACTTGGTTTCAAATTCCTCAAGGACAGAGTTACACTGATTCGCGCAGCTGTAACTCTGAATCTCGGGCACCAGAATCTCGCAGCTGAGATGCAGAAGGTGGAGCAGCAGAAGCAAAAGGTTGATGAAGCTTTGAAGCTGTATCATGAAATGAATGCCAAGTGCGAGCAACTAAAGCAAGAAGTGCAACAAGTGGAGAGGCTGATCGAGCAGTTCGAGCCCCAGGACTCCTTAGTCAAAAATTTGTTTTGACTTTTCGAATTTTGAAAAGAAAACAGGAAAATGGTTGAGACATTAATGTAATATTTTGAAACATTAATGTAATGCTACTAGGGTTTCTCCCCCTTCTTTTTTAACAACAAACAATGAGTTTGCCCGTTTTGCCCCTTTTGGGATTTGATTGGACATTTCTGTGCATATCCAATTATGACATCAGCAATTGATTCTTTGCTTGATTTTCGCGCTAATTTCTCGGCAGATAAGCACGCTTCCGTTGGGAAGTCCATCCGAATCATGACTATCCGTCATTTATTAGGATACGCAACTGAATCGTCGTAGCCTTTAGTAGGGTAATTGATTGTTACCGCTTTTCAAGGCGTAAGTGATTGAACTTACCCTCTTTTTTGAATTTTGCTGACTCATCTTATGCAACCGAAGGGTCTCCACAGGGCCTATATAAACCCTGCCTTTGCCATTTGGGTTCTTCATCCCAAACATGTGCTTTGCCGTGAGTCCTTACGACTGCTGGCTTCAACGCTTGTTTGTCGTTGATTCATGGCAACTTCAAGCTTTGAATCCTGAGTTTGCGCTTTGTGCCATAGAAATAGTTTCCAAGATCCACTTTATGAGGCTTATTGCTGTTTATAACCGTCATAAAGAGGATGCAGATAATACCTCATGTGTGTTCGAAGAAATTTCTTCGTGTATTATGTGTGCAGGTCATGTTTCCGGCCGCCTCGTGGCGAGGTGCAGCGCCGAAGTGACCGTGCTACCGTCTCGTAATGAACGGCGGAATTCTCCTCCAGCATCTCCGGAGAAGAATCCGTTGCCCTCACATTTGTGAGGTCGGGGTGCTCGTCAATGCCCTTGTCCAACATGACAAGGAATCCATCACCAGAGGAATGACTGCTTCGCCTGTTGCGCGGAGTATCCTCTGTCGGCACAGGAAGCTCCTCCGGCGCCTATCTTGGTCAGACAGAGGCTTTTGTCATTCCTTGGGGTCTTGGGCGCATCGTATCCCTGACCTTGCTGCTAGGGATGCGGCGAATGACAAGTTGATCTCTTCGCGACAGCATCCCTTTTGCTATAGATCTTCGGCCGCAGATCTGCGTACTGTGCTGCCGGTGTCAGGACCGGTGGATTCTCTCTTTTCTTAGTAGAGAGTTCCCTTGGCGCATCTCTGGCTTATCAGCCATTTTTCGAATGTATTGTAAGCCATGTTGGCTGCGTAGTTAGATGCGAGCTTTTCGCTTGTAAGCTGCTATCTAGATAGATAAATTGTAAGTCATTTGACTCATAATGATATATAGCTTTTGTACTATTTGCTCTCTTTGCAACAAAATACAATTTCGCATGCGTTTCGGCTTGTTTTGCCTTGCATAATGCCATGTAATGATTTCACATATGCGACTTCAACGCGCAGATGTTTCGCTAGATCATTCGAGATCGTATGTTCGCAGTTGTGCCATCTTGATGAATGGGCTTGCAGGTGACCGTTGTAAATCGTATGAGATCACGTTCGCAACTCTGCTATCGTAACAGATAGTTTTTTTTTTTTTTTAAACAGATCAATTGAGATCATTGAGCGGTGTGAATTGCTATCATAGAAGATAGGCTTTATTAGAGGATTGCTTGAGATGATTTCTCGCATGAATTGCTATCGCAGCAGATAAACCTTTAGAAGGTCTAGCAAGACGGTTCTGCCCCCACGTTACCATCGTAACATACGGACTTAGGTGATCAACTAAAATCACTTTTGCGCATAAATTGCTACCGTAACAGATAGGCTTGAGAAGATCATATAAGATCGCATTTGAGTAAACCGCTATCGTGAGAGATAGGTTTTTGATGATCGATTGAGATTGGCTTAAAAAGATCATACAAGATCGCATTTGCATCGGCTGCCATCATAAGGGATGGGCTTTAGGTGATCAATTAAGATCGCGTTTATGTTGACTGCTTATCGTGAGAGATAAGCTTTGGATGATCTTTTAAGATCGCATTTGCATTGGTCGCCATCATGAGAGACGGGCTTTAAGATGATCAATTAAGATCACACTGGCTGCCATCGTAAGAGATGGGCTTTTAGATGATCAATTAAGATCGCATTTGCATTGGTGGCCATCGTAGGAGATGGGCTTTTGGACGATCAATTAAGATTACGTTTATGTTGACTGCTATCGTGAAAGATAGGCTTCGGATGATCTTTCAAGATCGCATTTGCATTGGTTGCCATCGTGAGAGATGGGCTTTAAGATGATCAATTAAGACCACATTGGCTGCCATCGTAAGAGATGGGCTTCGAATGATCTTTTAAGATCGCATTTGCATTGGTTGCCATCGTGAGAGATGGGCTTTAAGATGATCAATTAAGACCACATTGGCTGCCATCGTAAGAGATGGGCTTCGAATGATCAATTAAGATCGCGTTTGCTATCGTATGAGATAGGCTTTGATGATCAATTAAAATCGCGTTTGCTATCGTATGAGATAGGCTTTGATGATCGATTAAGATCGCGTTTGCGTTTGGCTGCTATCGTAAAAGATAGGCTTTAGACGATCGATTGAGATCGCGTTTGCTATCGTATGAGATAGGCTTTGATGATCAATTAAGATCGTGTATGTATTTGTTACTATTGCAGCGAATAAATCATTGTTAACAGTTGTAACAGATTAGATAAAGCGATATAAACAGCTAAAAAAAATGTGAACTTCTCATTTGGGAGAATTCTTTTATTATGGCATTCTCATAAGGGAGAGATAGAATTACAATCCTCTCATATGGGAGAGGAGATTGCGAATATCGTAGCCACATGAGACATTAAGCAACGTTATCATAAAACGTATGAAATAAGAGAAGTCAGGGATAGTACTTCTTGATCCAGCGCATGTTGACTGAGCTTGGAGTTGAGGTTGTGCCGTGCAACCTTCGTATGCTGCAGTAGCCGCTATCGAAGACTTCAGTGACTTCGAAGGGTCCCTCCCAATTAGCCGCGAACTTTGGGTGGGTTGCCTCTCGCATGCAATGATCAGATGCGCGCAGGACCAGGTCGCCAACTGCGAAATCCCGTCGCTGGACTGTCTTGTTATAGGCGCGAGCGATTCTCTCTTGGTACCGCTTGTTAGTCCTTTTGGCTTGTTCTCGCTTTTCTTCCAGCAAGACTAAATCATGATCGCGTTGATTTTCATAGAGTGCGTGGAAGGCCAGCCTTGCCGAATTGACTCTGACCTCCGCAGGTACCACAGCTTCGGCCCCATAACATAGTAGAAATGGCGAGGCCCCTGTGGGTATCCTTGGAGAAGTTCTGTAGGCCCACATAGCTATGTTAAGAGAGTCGGCCCACTTCTTGTGGTCATCTGCGACCATCTTGCTCAGAATTCTCAGCAGTGTTTTGTTAGTCGCCTCGGCTTGCCCGTTTCCCTTTGGATAATAGGGGGTAGAGCATATCTGCCTGATATTGTACTCCGCAAGTTTTGTAGCTACCTGACGATTAACAAAAGGAGTACCGTTATCTGAAAGAATAGTATTCGGGATTCCGAACCTGCATACGATGTTTTCGTGGATGAAGTTGACCACAGCCAGCGCGTTTGCCGTCTTCAATGGTATTGCTTCCACCCATTTGGTGAACAGCTCAGTTGCGGTGAGAATGAAATGGTTCCCATGTGACGTTGGTCGGATGGGGCCAATGAAGTCCAAAGCCCATGTGTGAAATGGCCATGGCGTTCCTAGTGCATGTAGGTCCACGGCGGGAGCGTGCACTAGGTTCCCTTTGAATTGACATTCTTGGCAGCGTCGCACTTTGGTGCGGCAATCGACTTCCATCGTGGGCCAGAAGTAGCCGATTGAGAGGAGCTGTCTGCATAATTTCGCACCTCCCTGGTGTTCCACCTGATGGGAGAGGTCCATGACTTCTTGTGCTTCCCTATCGTCTAGGCATCGCAGCAAGTTGCCTTCGTGACCTTTTCGCCAAAGCAGATTTTCTTGAACCACATATCGAGAAGCTTTCCTCTTCAATTTGTCTGCCTCTTTTCTCGATTCGGGTACAGTGCCCTTGGTGAGGAATTCAAACAATGGCTTTCTCCAGTCTGTGTCGTCGTCGATTAGAGCGACAAGTAGAGAATCTTTGATTAGTGCGCAACTTTCGCACTTCCCTTGTATCAGGGCTGCAGCTGTTGACATGCCTGGCCAATGAATGCCATATCTTTGAGCTTTCCTGTAGATTGACACCTCGCTTTCTCCGCAAGCGTGTTGGTGAATCTTTTCTAACAGCTGTTGTCCCTCTTGCTCGGAGACACATCGCATGAGTATTCCTCCAGGACCCTTGTAGTAAAGGGTGTTGTCGTGGATGCAGTATCCTTTCGTGAGTACCCAGCTTTCGCTGCTGGTGCCTTTCGCAATAGCTTGCAAGATTGCTTTTCGCCAGTCTGCGTCATCCATGTGTTCATCGTCGCACGCATCTTCTGTTAATGCCGACGATGTTCGCACTTCGATAGAAATCCTTGCGGGGCATTTGTCTATGCTGACCTTAGATCCCAGAGTTGCTAAGGCGTCTGCATGCCTGTTGTCCGCCCGGGGTTTGTGCTCGTATTTCACGTCGCAGAATTGCTGCATCAGCTTTTGCACTAAGGTACGGTATGGCAGGAGGTTGATCTCCTTTAAACCATATTCGCCCGAGGCCTGCTTAACAATCAGCTTGGAATCTCCCATGACTATTAAGTTGCTCACTTCCAAAGCTTTCGCCGCACGGAGCCCCGCGATCAGAGCCTCGTATTCCGCCTCGTTGTTCGTGACTGCGAAGTTGAGTTTTGCGGACATCTGTATGACTTCACCGTCCGGCTTTGTCAAGACTATCCCAATGCCTCCACCTTTTCTGGTTGACGAACCGTCGAAGTGGAGGGTCCAATAGGGCACGTCGATCGCGTAGATTTCAGGGCCTTCGAGCTCTTCCTCGATCACAGGTTCGTGACTGTTGTCGGGAAATTGTGCTAACAGATCTGCCACCGCCTGCGACTTGATCGCTCTTGGTTTCACGCATGTGATATCGTATTGAGAGATGGTCATGTACCATTTCGCCAATCTTCCGCCCGGAGTAGTGTGAGTTAGCAGGTATCTTATGGGGTCGCTTTTGGTGACCACCACTACTTTGTGCGATGCAAAATAGTGTCTCAACTTCTCTATTACGAAGAATAAAGCAAGGCAATGACGTTCGATGTCCGTGTACCTTGATTCAGCAGGCTGCACAATGCGGGAGATGTAATAGATAGGCCTCTCTTGTCCCTCATAGATCTGAGCCAAGAGCGCTCCTATAGACTTCCTTGTCGATGTAAGGTATAGCAGAAGCGGCGACCCCAGTTGAGGCGCGATCATTATCTTTGGGGATGTGAGTAGTTCTTTTAGCTTTTCGAATGCGGCTTCGTGATCAGGAGCCCAGTTGTATGCGGCATCCTTCTTGAGGAGAGTGCTGAAGCAGCATGTGATTTCAGCGATTGCCGGGATGAATCTCCGCAGATATGACAATTTTCCCAAGAATGTTTTCAAGGTACTTTGGTCGTGAGGTGGCGTCATGCTAGTGATGGCTGACACTTTCGCAGGGTCAGGCTCGATCCCTTGGCGATGAACTACGCATCCCAAAAACTTCCCCGAAGTCACGCCGAATGCGCATTTCATGGGGTTCATTTTCAGTTGAAAGCTCCTGCATCTGTTGAATACCCTTCGCAGGTCTGCAAGGTGATCTGCTTCATACTTGGATTTGACTACCAAGTCATCCACATAGAATTCCACTTCTCTGTGCATCATGTCGTGGAATAGGGCCATCATGGCCCGCTGATAGGTTGCGCCTGCATTCTTAAGGCCGAATGGCATTACCGTATAGTTGAATACCCCCACGGGAGTGATGAATGCAGTTTTCCTTGCATCTTCGGGATCCATCTTGATTTGATTGTACCCGCTGAAGCCGTCCATGAAACTGAACATGCGATGGCCTGCCGTTGAATCAATGAGCAAATCGATGTTAGGCAGTGGGAAATCGTCCTTAGGACAGAAGCGATTAAGATCTCGGAAGTCCACGCAGATGCGGAGCTGTCCGTTCTTCTTCACCACTGGCACGATGTTGGCCAACCATGTGGGATGGTGATTGGGCTCTATGAACTTGGCATCTAGGAGTTTGACAATCTCCTGTTTGATCTTCACGTTGAGCTCTGGCCTAAAGCTTCTGGTGCTTTGCTTGACGGGTTTAGACCCTGGGATGATGTCTAAACGGTGCATGGTGATGCTCGTGTCCAGACCCGGCATCTCGTCGTATTCCCATGCGAACACGTCCTTGTATTCAGTTAGGAGCTGCAGCAGTCCTTGTTCCTCTTCGCTTGTGAGGTCCGCGCTTAGGAAGACTGGCCTTTTCTTTTCCTCGTTCGGGCTGAGGAACACTTCCTTAAGCTCTTGCTTCTGTGGTCTTGGCCTGTCTTCCATGCATTCGGGCGCTTCTTTGAGTTTCTCCTCTGGAGTGCCCTGTGTTGGCTCTTCTGTCAGCGCAACTTGTTCGATTTGATTGATTTGCCCAGGGACATCCCCATGCCCGCGTGAGGACGTCCCCGCGCACCTTCATATGCGATAGCATTTCTTCCCGTTGGCGTAGAAGCTCTCTATCTCCTTGCCCTCAGGGTCGTGCTTTGCGATCCTTTTCAGAGTGTACACACTCTTGCGATGATATGCGATGCGCGGCGCCTCTTCGTGGGTAGGCGGCTTTTCTTTGGTGTCTCCCCTTGTCACCATCACACCTGCAGGTGACTGGTCCTTGATGTCCTCCCAGAGAGGTAAAGGAGTAGGGTTGAATGGTCCGGGTGTTTGCTCGTCCGCCATCTCGGTGAACCACACCGCCTCGCTGAGATGCGCTTCGTCCAAGTTGAACGGGTTAGTTGAGGCCGGTATCTCGACAATCCTGTCGTTCCAGATAGCTTTCATCACCTGGTGAGCCGTTGAAGGGATTGCGTCAAAGCGATGAATCCAGGCCCGACCTATGATCATGTGGTATGTGGTGTTCGCGTCTATGACATAGAACTTCGCCGAGCACTTGATTTTGCCGATCTGAACGCCCAGGCGGATCCACCCGATCGTCATTCTGGAATCGCTTCCGAATCCCACCAGCGGGGATGGACGCTTGACTACCTTGTGCTCGGGGATCCCTGCTAGCTTCAGTGTGTGGAGTGGAACAACATTGACCGCTGCTCCTCCATCGACGAATGCCCGCTTGAATTCGACGCCGTTGATGATGGCGGTCACGTACAGGGGCCTCTGGTGGCTCGCATCTGTCTTTTTGTCGCTGGCAGAAAAGGTCATAATCTTTTCTGTGGAACGGGATGCCCTGACGACCTTCCCGTTGGAGATCACGAGGTCCTCTTCGTAGTCCTCCGCTACCCTTAAGATTGCTTTTGTCATGTCAGCTCGACATTTTTCGGAGAAGTTCATCTCGTTGAAGAATCTGTCGAAGCCGTGCGACCCTTTCATGCGGTCAGCACGCTCATCTTCCGTATCCATGCTGTAGTCTTCATCTTCATGGACTTCAGCAACGATGGGCAGACCATCCTCTGCGACTTCTTCCAAGTCCACTATCGAGATCATGGCGACCTCTTTGCCTTTTGAGCCTGAATCCGCATGGGCAGGCAGCGGGTTGTTGCGCACATCCTTGCGATGGTCGCTGACGATGAGTTCGCCGCTCTTCATCTTCTGATCGAGCGTGAATCTAAGCTTCTTACACTCGGCTGTGGGGTGCATGACCTTGCCGTGGTATTCGCACCACTTAGGGTCCCTCGTCATCTCCTTGGAGGGTGCTTTCTCGAGCGGTGGTAGGACGCCGTCCTTACGCCACTGTCTGCAGAGATCGCTCGCTTCCTCCACCAAGCATGGCAGAGGCGGTGCATCGAAATTTGCAGTCTTCGCTTGCTTCTGGGGCGAAACTGTATTGACCTCAGCTTCGCGTCCCCGCTTGTAGCCAAATCTGCCGATCTTGTAGGTGGTGCCGCTCGCAGGTCGTTCTGGAGCGCTCTTCTTTCTCTGTCTCTCGACAATGGGCTCGATGTTCATCGTGCATTCGATGAGCTTTGAAAACGTAGGCGTTTGCAAATTGATCAGCATGCTTTTGTATTCGTCTCGCATGCACTGCAGGCATATCTCTACGAGTCGACTCTCGAGCATTGGATCCTTGCATTCCAAGGATTTCGCTCTGAATTTCTTGATGAAAGTGATTCCATCTTCCTCGCGTTTCTGATACATCCGCGAGAGATGGATCATCGTCACCTTTTCTTCCATCTGGAAGAACTTGGTATAGAACTTCTGGACCATGTCGTCCCAAGTTTTCACGGATCCGGCCTCCAATGTTCGGTACCATTTGTATGCTACATTCCCAAGGGTTTTTGGGAACTCTCGCATCAGCAGCTTGGGATCAGCTCCGTATGGACCCATGACATCGATGAAACGCATGACATGCTCATGAGCGTTTCCATTGACGTCTTCGAACTTGTCCCATTTGGGAGCCTTGTACCCTGCCGGGTTAGGCATGAGATAGATTTCTCGTGGGATGGGTGGATCGTTGTCTAGCTTCGGGATGATGGTATCCGCGAATGACTGATGAGCCAAGATGGAGTCCACGCGCTTCTGCAAAGACGTCATGCATTCTGGGATGCTTCCCTCGGTAGTTGACGGAGGGGTTGCTGTAGGCGGTGGCGACACATATGCTGTCGGAGGATTGGGAGTGTATTGGCTACCCGCGTTTCCCCATATGGTCGCTGGTGGAGGCAGAGTGTACTGCAGGGCTGGGTTGGACGCCAAAGCCGGGGGCTGAGAGGCGTGAGCAGCAGGGGGCAGCATTTGTGCCGTCGACCCTTGGACCGAAGGCAGCTGCGCGGCCGACGGTGGAGTTTGCAGATGAGGGTTGGGAGGCGTGGCCGACACTCCCAATCCTGGAGCGGTAGGGGTTCCTCCTCCCTGGGGGATAGCGGTGGCAGGTGGAGGATTCGGCGCAAGAGTGCCCAGAACGGCCAAGATCCGTTCTAACTGCGCGGACTGAGACTTGAGAGCTTTTGCCTGACTTTGGACAGTGGCGTCCAAAGACTCTAAAGTTGGCGCCTCGCCGGGAGTCGTCGGAGTACGGCGAGCCTCGTCTCCCGATGGAGTTTCAGTGGAAGGAGATCGGTTGCTGACATCGTCCTCCTGAGACATGGTTGCTTTTGCCGGTAAGTTTCACGTCGGGTTCACCAAAATGTGCACAAGAGATTCCGGCGGGGAGACCTCCGTGTACACCGTACGTAGTGGATCAGGGATCGCACAGGAAGAATAGGGGTGTGTGTAGGGAGAGAGTAAGTCAGTAGCAATGTCTGAGAGAGAGACAGAGGTTTGGCAGAGCTTCCGCGTATGGCAGTGTTGTCCTCCTTTGTATGGAAAGGTTAACGATATATATACTGGAGAACGTGGCCGTTGTAGTGTGGTTAATGCGCCCATTGATGGCGGCTTAATTAGCTTAACCATAACGGCACGTTCGTCCGAGTATATAGGAACCGTTAGAGCACGTGGTGCGCGAGTACCGGAACCGTTACGAGGTTGACCGGGTTTGACCGGATTGACCGGGTTTGACCGGATTGACCGGGTCTAGGGAGCTCGTGCCATAGATCTCTCAAAACAGTTACTAAAGGTCGCGCGCGGGCTTGGCTCGCACGCGACAGGGCTTACTCTAGCCTCCAAACCACAAAGTCCCTACAAGTCCCGTGCAGTGGTATGCGAGGGCTCTGTCTCGCAGCCCCCACATGGATCAGCTCGGCTGGTGATCCTGTGTGTGTGGAGCACAATATGGTGTGCTGGATGGTCGCCACGTGGCCTAGATCTGCCATGTCATAAAGCAGTATCTACATCGGATTAACCCTTAACCGAGATCCCGGGTTGTTTCAACTGGTATCAGAGCATCGGTTCACCGGTTAAAGTAACTTTTTGATTATTAGTAGAGAATAAGAAAGATAAAACGTTTTCGAAATTTAAAATTGACTAGGATAACTCAATTTGGGAATAAATAAAGTAAAGAAGCCGTCGGGGAATTCGGGTACTTACATTAGGTAAACTCGATTTGTACCTTACTTTTTAATTAACTGTTAACTACTTACGTACGTGATCTATGCGAAAACTACTTGCTTATTCATATGTTGGTTGTCCTATGGGCATGTTTAGTTGCTATTTAGAAATGATCTGTCATTGTCGTGTGATGTGTATCCGCGTTCCCTAGTTTGATTATGTTAATTTGTCAACGAGAGAGTAACGACGTTTTGATTTAGAAGACCATTAGACCATTCATATTATACCTAGGAGCGCGAGTTTTAAGATAATACGTTGTTTGTTTCATTTTGAATTAATTTGACATGGTTCTTTCCAAAATGAGAAATTTTTGAAAATAAAGTATTTAGTAAAAAAAAAAATGGTTTCTGAAAATTATTGGCGTTTCGAGCTACCACATGCCAAGTGATATGGACCACTCTGTTTTATCAGTCCGCGGGCGCGACTCTTAGTACCACGGTACTATAAGTTGTACCCGCTAAGTAGACTAAGTTGGCACATTTGAAGCATATGCGAGTTGTGTTAGAAAAGCACGTTGTGTGACGACACATAGTGTTCTTTCTCCCTCGTATGCGTGGAACACTTTAGGTGGTTGGTTTATCTAATCCTATACAGGTAGACAATATTTTTCATACGGATGAGCAAAACAAAATGACAAGTTAGTTTGATCAAAGTACTTGTCTAAAAAGTTTTGAAATTTGTTTAAATGCTAGAAAATTTTCTAATCGCTTCTAAAATTGGGAACTTGTATGATGGTATTGAACTTTCAAATTTTTGTTTTGAAATTTTACTTGTGCTGATCGTACATGAAACCCTAATGTGATGCAAGTTAGGCTGTATGTAGTATAGAACCCGTTGTGCGGAGAGTGAGAATGAGAATTTCTCCTAATTAAGGTGTTTCTAGCTGACCATCTAACGAAGCCATCTTTTTGGAGCATAACGTCCGACGAGAGCGGTTCATGTACTTAGATGACTAAGTCAAATAAACTGAGTCACTGTAATGCAATTTTACCTGCATTTTATGTATATGGGTAAGTATAGTATGAGATCTTCAGGGACGAAGATTCTTCTAAGGTGGGTAGACTGTAACACCCCTATTTTTCAAGCCGACTCTAACTGCAATATCTAGTCTTTGGGGGTAAATTTGTAAGTAGTCTGTCACGGCTTTAAAGTTTGAATTTTGGAGTATTCACAATATTCGGAAGTTGTTAGAATGATTTTGAAGCACTAGAAATATTTGGAGTTGTAGTGCAATTCTCTAAAATTAGGTAGAACCTCTATTTATATTCTGTACCCTAACTTTGAAGAAATTTCAATTTCCTCCCCTTTACATGCGGCACCTTTCATGTTAGATTCATTGAGGGCTTGAGACCCCACTCCATGGAGAGTCAAACTTCTCCTTTACTCCTAACACCAGCCCAATTGATCAATGATGAAGTTTCTTCTTGTTTTGGAGAAAACTCTCAAGAACACATAGTGTTCATCATCTTCTTCCTCTAAAATCCCTACCAATTGTTGATATCTTCCCAAAATATTGTTGTGGAAACTTTTCTAGAATCACTAGGATGAAAATATCATTATCATCATCTCCTAGTACTCTTTTTTCTTCAAAGAAGATAACAATTCTCAAGAATACATGCATGGTGTTCTTCGACCCTATAAAGAACAACTCCCTCAATACTTCCTCTCTTCCGGAGCTGCTATGACTGGGAGTAGCCCTCAACACGAGAATCAAAAGCCCCAAAACAATTTGGGAATTGGTCGTGTGTAGAGTGAGATAATCGGGTAAGAACACGATGAACCCTAGCTTCGGTTTCGACCCGTTTTTCCCGTTCTTGGTTTATATTCAGCCCAATTAACTTGTATATTCGTGATCCTGAGGTCGAGGCAAGTCCGGTAAGTACAAGAATAGCCCCCAATTCGACGATTTTTGCTCCGGTCACCATGCATGCCGAACCCCGCCGCCGCCAAACCTCCAAAGCCACCGGAGCTTGGTAAGCTCTTATTTCTTGTTCTTTTTCGATGGGTGTTGCATCAAAATGACCCCTAGGACATGCCCAATCATGCTAGATACCTGAAATTTACCCATATTTGGTTTTGAGTACGATTTGGTACGGTTTTTCTCATCTTTTCTTCATTTTCCGGCACGAAAACCACCCCTGTTCAAATGCTCGTATCTCCCTCATTTTTGATCCGTTTTGAGTGATCTTGGACTTTATGGAATCCTCAGACAATTGTCTACAACTTTCGTGTTTTAACTTTTGAAAAATTTGATCTCTAACACACCCAAAAATTGAGTTGAAGTCGCTGCGATTCGTGTTGTGCAATCTGTCTGGAGCAGTTTTTTTTTCTAAGTGTTGGAGTTTAGATTGAAACAATCATTTTCAAAAGATCATAACTCCCTCAATTTTTGATGAAGTCGTGTGTTTCTTTCTCCTATGTGTAGCTGATATATAATACTTCAAATCAACGTCTCTGTGTCATGTTCAAATTTGTAACGGATTTCTCACAAAACGAGCATAAAGTCGCTAGTTTGAACTCATGAATTTTTTTTGAATTTTTCTGAAGTATTGATCGGAATTTTTGTCCAACTTTGACTAGCGATATCTCTTTGAATACTTAGATTTTCTAGGAGTTCAAATATGTTCTGGAATCCTTGAACTGTCATCTTGAAAACCCTATTTCCAGTTTCTCAAAACTCCTTCTCAATTGATCAGAAATCAGCCACAAAGTTGACTACTTGAAACAATTTTTCACTCTCTTTGACATTTAGTCTTGACCATTTGAATGACATTTCTGGCCTAAGCGTTTTTCACGAAACTTGTTCGTATTCATATTCTGAGTCTAAATACCCAGTTTTACCAAGTTTGACTTTTCGAAAACCCTAGTTTGACTGAACTGTATAGGGGAGGCAAAATAGTAATTTCACTTAAACTTTGAATTGAGATTAGTTTAGTAACTTGGAGTTTGTCAACATGTCGTGTATGCTTATTTGGAGTACTTGAATGTAATTCTGGGTTAGGTTTGACCAAGTCAAATGTTGGGGTCTTTTTGCAGTTTTACTAAACTTTGGGGGCCTATGTGCATTTAATTAAAACTTCACACTTGAACTACTTGAGACTAGGTTAATGTTTTGAGACCAACAACCTGACTTAGAAGGATATTTGAAGTCTGAAGAAGGAAATATTTGACTCGGGAGTTATAAAATTAATGGTGGGGGTCTTTATGTAACTTTAGCAAACTATAAGGGCCTAAATGTAATTTACATAAAGTTGTAGATTCCAATGCTACGTTCATATGGATGGGTTAAGAGTAATTCTTGGATGTTGTTGGGCCAGTATGAGTGTAATTTGGGGTCCAGGCACAATCAGGGATTGTACTAGACAGTTCAAAGTATCAGGGGCATATTGGTCAAGTTAGCTTGCATGACCAGCATTTTATTTCATTCTTGCATACAACCTCATATAGACGGTATATGCTAATATGTTATATACTTTACTTGTGTATACCCAGCCGTTGTTAAGGATCGTTCCAATTAGACGTATCTTTTCATGCTGCTGCATTGACTGTGAGACCCGGACTCATATGAGACGAGCGTTGTAGGAGTGCTAGCTTTGCTTTGCGCCTTTCATGGCCCAGAGGTAAGTACATATGTACGACCTTTTCATATCAAATGTGCGCATGTGTGTGATGTTTCAAATGAATGCTTGTTATATGAAAAAGTATGAGAATGCATGTTTTCCACTCGAATGTTGTTAAACTATTTTATTCATCTCCTTTGAGAACTCTCGGAAATTTCTTGTGAAATGTTGATATTCTGATCCTGGTTATGTGAAAGAGAAGAAATAAAATACCTCTAATAGACTTATGACGAAGTATAGAGTACTGTTATTAATGGGAGGCGTCAAGCGATCCTCCATTTTCTTATGGCTAAGACCATTGAAGCAATGCTTCTTATTATTGGATAGAACGTTAATGTTCACAAATCCACCCCCGATGAGCCAAAATGTATCAAGATATTGAGGCCAAGGGGTTTATAGATCTATAGAGTGCTACTTGTACTTGTAAGGGTCACTACGGTATAGGGGTGTCGACACTTAAGGCCTTTAGCTAATGTTATGAGAGGGGTTGACGAATGGGCTCCCTTAACGCTCGGGTGAAATAGGGTTTGATAGACCCTAGAAGGAACCCTTTGTGATTATTTAGTGATCCCTCTGTATACATCAATCCTGCTGGTGGCTCTGGATATGCCTCAGCCTAAATCTAACGTTTAATTGAACTTGAAAGAAAGTTGTTTACTCTATTGATGTTGTCTGTAGCTCTTGATTGCCTAATCTAATGAAATGAATTGAAAAGCATATGCTACTCGTGAACTAGTATCGTTATCAATGGACTTGTTTACTCTGGAGATCTCACTGAATACTTATGGTTTCTTAAAGTTCTTAAACTGAGAGGTTTTGTTATTCGGTTACTTTCAGTTGTTCCAAAATCCCCAACATGTTACTATTATGGTTTTACTGTTTTGTTTCAACTCATGCTTTCGTGCCACTCGTTGCTTTACATGTCGTAGTATGTATTTACTCAGTTTTTACTGATCGTTTTCTTCAAAACTGCGTCGGCTGTTGCCATTTTAATACCGCAGGTCATCAATCAAGGTGGGGGATGGGAACGTGAATCGAGACGAAGACGTTTAGCTTAAGTTAGATTACTTAGTAGTTCACATAGCTTATTTCAATCGCATTACATTTGTAAACTTATCTTCTCAAGTTTGCTGTATTTATTAAATAAAATGTAATATTCGTAACTATATTTCTACTTTTGGTTATCGATAGTCGCATTAACCCTGAACCGAGATCCCGGGTTGTTTCACTTATTCTTCTCAGGCTGAAGATACAAAATGACCTGACTGGTACCCAGGCCTTTATAAGCAATGACTAGAAGGACTTCGTATTGGCGGGCAACGTGCCACCGGAGAAGAGCATGAGTCAAAGGCCGCATCCGCGCCAGCAAGGAAGGCCTCACCCTCAGAGGCAAGGAAGGCCTCACCCTCAAAGGCAGGCAACTCAGAAACCACATGGGAACCCTCCGAACTAGCACCACTTGCTGCATTCGTCCTCCAGGCATAGCCCCCAGAACTATCACTCGCAGAACATTATTCAACAGTGGAGGAGGGGACCTAGAATACCAGAATACCAGCAGCACGGCAGAAGATCAAGATGATGACCGGATGATCTTTGTACAACATGTGATGTGATGGTGTCTTCTCTACAAGTCAGATTTGCTTCCCATTGGGGGGTTTGGTACATTCTCATGACGTACTTCGTACATTACAACTCTTTGACACTTGTGTTGATGGCTAATTCTAATACCACCCTTAAGGTTCATTAAGTACATTTGGAATCCCTATGAGTTCTCATCTATCTAAACCATTTTTTCATCATTGAGGTGGCATTCTTATAGATCATCTAACATCTATGCAGCCTACTGTCACGGGCTGACTCCCTTGCAATCTCGTACGGCACTGAACCACTCAAGTAAGCCTAAAGAACACCCAAATAACATGAGATCTTGGAGAAAAAGAGATTTGTATTACATTGTGAGAGCTTATAATGCTTGGATGTGTTGGAGAAAATGAGCTCCTCCCCTTATACACAAGTCCCCACTCCATGGAAGGATCTAGATAATATACGATCCAACGGCTAGGATTGAAGGTCTAGAACCTTCATCCACTATCTAGCCCAATATATTTTATATACAAGAATCTAGAGCCTCCTACACAATTTAGCTACATTACAATGATGGAAGCTCCTCGAAAAGAGGCTACAAAATGGGCTAAAGTGGGATAGGTTTGTCCTAGGCCCAAAGAGTGAGTGACCCAAGTGGGCTAGTGTGTCATGGGCTAGACCATAATGATAAATCAAGGAAAAATAAGTCGGTCCATGACATTCTCCCCCACTCAACTTGGCAACGTCCTCGTTGCCTCATGGAAGTGGTCGATCACGTCCTTGTGCTGCCATAAAGAATCCTCTGCTTCCCAAGTTGCCTCCTCCTTTTGTAGACCCTTCCAAAGAACCAAGTACTCTGTGTACTTGGGTTTCCTTTTCTTGCGCACGTCCCGCTCGACAATGATATCTTCAACCTCCTTGTCAAAGGCGATCTTCACATATATCGGTGCACCTCTCGACTCGGAACGGCTAGCATCGTCCCCATCATCGTGGTAAGGCTTCAAGTTACTCACGTGAAACACGCTATGGATGTGGAGCTTTTGAGGTAACTCCATACGATAGGAATGGTGATGTCGTGTCCTCTCCTTTGCGCTGCTTGAATGTGATTTACCTCCTGAGTTAGTGCAATTCATTTTCTTGTATGACAAGATCCTACTTCTTCTCACGATTTCTAGCACCATTGGAGAAGAAGTTCAGTTGAGGTCTATTGGTGTGGAAACCGTAGAGACGCCGTTCTTTGATCAGCGTATGTGATCGCCACCATTCTGGTATGAATGAGGTAACCTTTCTCCTTCATCATTGTATGATGCTTCACCTGCGATTCATGGAGGGTTTTGAGCAGAAAATTTTGTATTTCCGCTGGGTAACCTGCATCAAAACCCCACATAGATCGCATCACACTTCATGTCCAACACCCTAACTCCAACTCTCCCATACCTAAATATCATGTGTCTGCTCTTATGGAGCCACACTGGAAGGCTGCCATGGATGATGAATTTGAGGCCATGGTCCGGAATCACACTTAGGATCTGGTCCCGCAGCCCGCCAAAGGGCAATATTCATTGGGCTATTTGGCTGTTTCGGCACAAGTTTCGAGCTGATGGTACTTTATAGAGATAAGGCTCGACTGGTTTCCAATGGGTGTTCTCAGATGGTTGGGGCGGACTGTGAGGAGACATTTAGCTCGGTTATCATTCCTGCTACCATTCGTACTGTCTTTGTAGGGTTTTGATTCATGGATGCGCAACGGAAACACAAACAATCATAATACCATGCAAAACCCTCCAAGTATCACAAGTCAAGAGACATAACGATGGTAAAGGAAGAAATCAATAACACACCTTAGGGTTCTCCTTTGATAACTTCAAACGCGAATTGTGTCAAGTTCTCTATGGTTGATCCACGCCTAGAGTTGATCCTAGAATCTCTCAAGTCCTTGGTGCTAGTCCGGAAGAGGAAGAGGAAGAAGAATCACGCAAAACGAGACCCGAAAGGAGGGTCTCGGCCTCTTTTGTGGCCGACGGGATGGGCGGCGGCAAGAGGGGCGGTCGGCTCCTCTTGTTGCTTGCTCTCTCTCCTTTTGTTCTCTCCCACTCTTTGTTATGTTCAATAATAAGCATAATTTGTGGAAGGAAGGAAGGAAGGTCCTTTATATAGTCCAACAACTCCTTGCCAACTACCTAAAGGACTTATTCTAGTCCTACTAGAATTCAATTTAGTCCCTTCCTTGCAAATTACTCCCTACTAAGTTTGCAAGGTTTTGCAGAGTGATCCTTCTAATTAATTAATCCAATTAATTAATTCCCCAATCTAGTTCAACTCTATATAGCGTGTGACCCCATAGGTTCTATATAGTTGGTAGCAACTATTTGCTAATATGGAGCAGTTTCTAGCAAAACATCCATTCTAGCCAACTAATAGAATAGTCATCTTGACAACCTTTGTACAAGTAATTGTCTCATCCCTTTGTCTCTATATCCGGATTGGACACGAGACATACAAGTCACACTCGTATATCCAATCCATAGTTTCTCGATCCATGGGAATAGCCTTATTCGTGCAAATAACATCAATATCCCATATTGATTTATTTGAGTCTGGCCAGACATTCTATAAGCACTATCCCTCGAGTGGCCTAGGATATTTGCTCCCGTTATGTGGGAGGGAAAAAATCTGTCTACGTCCACTATGATCTCTAAGCTTGCTTCTTATTATATCCAGTACACGCCTTTATAACTACCCAGTTACGGTGTAGCGTTTAACGCTACCAAAATCACAATAATCCACAACTAGAATATCTAGTGACTTCAAGTCTAAGGATGACAATACCATTGCACCGCGAAGAAGCGCTTGTGACTCAACATAACGTGTATGTAGCCTTCTCGGAGATGGGTCAATCCAGTGCAACATTCCCTAATGCACACCTATGTGTTGGATCATGATATCTCCATATCAATCCAACCCCATACTAGTCTATAGATGATTGTCCCATTAATCATTATACTGGACTAGGGATATTTAAGATAAACAACACAATTGTAAATCTAAGGACTTCATTATATTAAATATCCAATAAATAATAAATGAATTTCTAGCCACAAATAATTCATACTAACTAGATTGCCTCTAGGGCATCTATTCCAACAGTCTCCCACTTGCACTAGAGCCAATCTGGCGCATCTCGTATGCCCATACTCCTAGTGTGCCCTTCATGCTTCCACTGCGTGAGCGGCTTTGTAAGCGGGTCTGACAGATTCTCATTTGTAGGAATCTTGCATATCCGAACGTCTCCTCTATCGATAATATCTCGAATCAGATGAAACTTCCTGAGCACGTGCTTGGACTTATGGTGCGATCTTGGTTCCTTTGATTGCGCGATCGCCCCAGTGTTGTCACAAAGCAACTCGACTGGATCCGCAATGCTAGGGACCACACCAAGTTCAGAAACAAACTTCCTGATCCAAACAGCTTCTTTTGCTGCGCCATTTGCAGCAATGTACTCAGCTTCTGTTGTAGAATCTGCTACGGTCTCTTGCTTGGAACTCTTCCAGCTCACCGCTGCTCCATTCAGGCAAAACACATATCCCGATTGTGATCTAAAGTCATATCTGTCGGTTTGGAATCTTGCATCAGTGTAACCCCTTACACGCAACTCTTCCTCACCGCCAAATATCAAGAAAACATCCTTAGTTCTTCTCAAGTACTTCAGGATGTTCTTGACTGCAATCCAGTGAATCTCGCCCGGATTGGATTGGTATCTGCTTGTCATACTCAAGGCATATGACATATCTGGTCTAGTTCATAACATGGCGTACATGATAGATCCTATGGCCGAGGCATAGGGAATTCTACTCATGCGTTCCTTCTCAATCTCATTGGAGTGATTCCATGTGACATGGGCAAGAATCCCTTCTTGGAATCTTGCATGTTGAACCGTTTCAACACCTTGTCAATATATGTACTTTGACTTAGGCCTAGCAACCTCTTATATCTATCCCTATAGATCTTTATACTGAGTATATAGGCTGCTTCCCCTAAGTCCTTCATTGAGAAACACTTCCCTAGCCAATCTTTAACAGATTGTAGCATGGGAACGTTGTTTCCAATGAGTAGTATGTCATCCACATACAAGACCAGAAAAGCTACAGAGCTCCCACTAACCTTCTTGTAGACACAAGACTCATCTTCGTTTCTGATGAAGCCAAACTCTTTGACCACTTCATCAAAACGTCGATTCCATCTCCTAGAAGCTTGCTTCAATCCATAAATGGATCGTTGCAGCTTACAGACTTTGTTGGCTTGCTTTGGATCCTCAAAACCCTCCGGCTGTATCATATACACGTCCTCGAGGAGATTCCCATAAAGGAATGCTGTTTTGACATCCATCTGCCAAATCTCATAGTCGTGGTATGCTGCAATTGCAAGTAAGATTCGGATGGATTTGGTCATAGCGACTGGTGAAAAGGTTTCATCATAGTCAATACCATGAATATGTCTGAATCCTTTAGCCACCAATCGGCCCTTATAGGTAATCACATTACCATCCATGTCGATCTTCTTCTTGAAGACCCACTTGCACCCTATGGGCCGCGCCCCATCGGGTGGTTCCACCAAAGTCCATACTTTGTTGGTATACATGGATTCCATCTCGGATCTCATGGCTTCTAGCCACTTCTGAGAGTCTGGGCCATTAATGGCCTCCTCATGGGTAGTAGGCTCATCATCTATGAGCATCGTGTCACCGGAATCGGGTACGAGAAGTCTATACCTCTCGGGTTCCTGGCGCACTCTACTAGATCTACGAAGCTCTTGTGTTACCTGAACAGGTTGCTCCACAACTGCTTGTGGTTCCTGTTCATGTTCCATAATCGGTTCAGTGATTTTTGGTTGTGGAACCTCTTCAAGCTCTACATTCCTCCCACTTGCTTCTTTAGAGACAAACTCTCTTTCTAGAAACACGCCGGTCCGAGCAACAAACACTTTGTTCTCGGTTGGATTGTAGAAGTAGTATCCCTTAGTTTCCTTAGGGTACCCTACAAATTTACACTTATCCGATTTCGGCCCCAGCTTGTCTGATTGTAAACGTTTTACATAGACATCGCAGCCCCAAATCCTCATGGTCGACAGTGTGGGACGCCTCCCACTCCACATCTCATATGGTGTCTTCATGACTGATTTAGATGGAACACGGTTAATGGTGAAAGCTGCACTTAATAGAGTGTAGCCCCAAAATGATAATGGAAGATCGGTTTGACACATCATAGATCGAACCATATCCAATAGGGTTCGATTCCTCCTCTCGTACACGCCATTCCATTGTGGTGTTCCGGGTGGAGTGAGTTGGGACACGATCCCACACTCTCTAAGATAGTCGTCAAACTCTTGGCTTAAGTATTCTCCTCCACGATCCGATCGTAGAGCCTTGATACTTTTGCCAAGTTGCTTCTCTACTTCATTCTTGAAGTTGATACTTTTTCCAAGTTGCTTCTCTACTTCATTCTTGAATTCTTGGAACACTTCAAAGGATTCGGATTTTGCCCTCATGAGGTACACAAATTCATATCTACTGTAATCATCAGTAAATGTAATGAAGTAGACATAACCACCCCTGGCAGGCGTGGCAAATGGCCCACACACATCGGTATGTATGAGCGCCAATTGCTCACTAGTCCTCTCAACTTTCTTATTGAAAGGGGACTTAGTCATTTTTCCCAATAAACAAGCCTCACATGTCTCATATGATTCAAAATCAAATGAGTCTAGTAATCCATCCTTATGGAGTCTAGATACACGTTTCTCATTTATGTGGCCTAAACGACAGTGCCATAAATAAGCAGGATTTAAATCATTTATTTTAATCCGTTTGGTATTAATGTTGTAGACATGATTGCTCAGATCAAGGACATAAAGTCCATTAAATAATTGCGCACTAAAATAGTGAATATTATTTAAATAAAAGAACAACAATTGTTCTTTATTGAAATAATAAAACCATCCTTGTCCAAACAAGAAATAGAAATAATGTTTCTGCTCATAGCAGGCACAAACTAGCAATTATTTAATTCTAAAACTAATCCTGAAGGCAGAGATAGCTCGTACACGCCTATGGCTAACGCAGCAACCTTTGCTCCATTCCCAACGCGCAGATCTACCTCTCCTTTAGCCAATCTTCTACTTCTCTTTCGATCTTGCATATTTCGACAAATATGAGATCCACATACAGTATCTAATACCCATGATGTAGAGACAGTTAAATTGACATCTACAACAAAAATACCTGGTGGTGGTGGAATCACTATCCCAAGCCTCTTGTCCTCCAGATATTTTGGGCAGTTCCTCCTCCAGTGTCCAGGCTGACTGCAGTAGTGACACTCACCTTTAGTCACACATTTGGCAATGCCACCAACAGGCTTAAGGGCAGGTTCCTTGGACTTGGCAACTGACTTGCCTTTGCCCTTGGAGGATGAGGCAAACCTTTTGCCCTTTCCTTTCTGTACCATCATAATGGCCTTGCCCTTAACTTTATTGATGCTCTGTTCAGCCGTCCTCAACATATTGAGTAAATCTGGCAGTGGTTTCATGATCTCGTTCATGTTATAGTTCATGATGAACTGTCCATAACTCTCGGGCAACGATTGCAACACGAGATCGGTTGCCAACTCTTGGCCGACCGGGAACCCTAGTAGGGCGAGATTCTCCAAGTATTCGATCATACGGAGTACATGGGGTCCCACCGGGTTCCCTTCTGCTAGATGACACTTGAACAGTGTCTTAGAGACCTCATACCTCTCTACCCTTGCCTTCTCTTGGAAGAGCTGCTTCAGATACTCGATCATATCGACATCATTCATGTTTTCGTGTTGCTTCTGAAGCTCAGAAGTCATGGTGCATAGCATAAGTCAGGCCGCATCATTGGCGTCATCAACACGCTTTTGATACGCCTTTAGGGCAGCAGGTGTTTGGTTCTCTGGACCTTCTGGAACATGCTCCTCTATTGCGTACAGTTTCTTCTCTTGCTTGAGAACAATTCTCAAGTTTCTGTACCAATCAAGAAAATTGGTTCCAGAGAGCTTGTCCTTCTCAAGGACAGATCGTAGGGAATGTTGTGAACTCGATGAGTTGTTTGTCATTTGGAATTCTACAAAAAGGAAAATACGCAAGTTTTAGTATTTGTGAATTTTTGACTATATTCAATAATGGCTAGTTTATCAAATATAGCTCCCACTATTTTTCTACGGATTAATAACCCTCAAGATATTAATTCTAGTGGGCCAAGATCCATATTTCATCTCCTTATGAGCTTGCTTTGGCAAGTCACCCATAATTTGACTACTTTAGGTAGGAACAATTCCAATTGCATCCCATATGCAACTCTTGGTTCAATTGGGCAAATAACTCCTTATTTATCCATCCATATGGATAATCCCAATTGATTGACTCTAGGTTTCTTAATCAAATTAATAGCCCAGTTGTGTTCAACCTCTTATCTAAACAATTGCACATTGTTACGTGCCATCGCATTCCATCATTATGAACAAAACGAACTTCATAAATAATGATGATAATGAGTGTTTAAATAACGAGAAGGCAAGAACACAATATTTGAATTTTGAGGGATTTTAAATTCAATTTTAATTGTTTTGTTGATCAAAATCAACTAATCTATCTATTTGAGTTTGGGCACAACTCCAAATAATAGATCCGGGTAGTCTAATTATCTTATTATCCTAATTGCATGCATCATGACGCGAATTCTTTACGCGCTTAAACGCAAGTATACGGTCAAGTAGTAAGTGGAGTATTTTACGACTCCGAGTATTGAACTCAAGGGAATTTACGATTATTAGTTAACTAGAAAGTAATTATGAGATATCTATGTAACCGGTAAGAAGGGTTTGGATTTTATAAAGTTGTCGCCCACAAACAAGCGACTAAAATTAAATGACAAGTAACTAAATATTTTTGTAGGGTTTTCAATTTTTAAACGAAAATAAATTGAGATTGACTACGATTAATGAGAAAGAACTAGGTAATTGATGTCCCTAGGGTTGTTAACAATTTCCGGAATTATGCATGAAACACTCTACTCACGTTCTAGTTATATCGGGTAATACTCATCACGATCTTCTCTCGATCTCACGTGAATTTGTGTAAATAATCGATTTCGGGTCCTCTCGGTCCACCTACGTCTATTACTACAATCTAATTGATTTGTTAGGCTTCGTTCACCGGGTCCTATCGGTCCACCGAATTCACTAAGTTCTAACACAATCAATCGAAACTACCCTCACACGATTAATCAAGTTTCTATCTCCTCTCGGTCTCAAGAAACTACAAGATCACCTAACTATTCTTTAACACGTCTCAATGAGCTCACCTTCGTGCAACCCTATCAACAAGTAATATTCTACGGGTGATCAAGCCAAGAACATTAATAAATAAGTACAAGAATAGATAAGCTAACAAGAACGTTCATAGAATTTAAGCAAAAGCATGCTTCAAGTCCAAATTCCGGAAAATCATCCAACAAACCCTAGTTTTTCATCAATAACATAGCTTAAAGTGTTTAGCTAGACATAATAGTGTTCAACATATCCAAAATAATGAAGTTCATGAAGAAAAGATGAAGAAACAAAGATCAAACACTAAAATCTTCAATGTAATTGATGATCCTTGCTCCAAGCTTGTTCTCCCTTCTTCCCTAGCTCCAAAGACTTCAAAGATGCGTGAATATCCCTTCCTTAGGTCGTCCTCCCCGTTTTTTACCAGCTGGGCACGCTTTTTAATGAAAACAAGCCGAAATTGCACTTCAGCCCCTCTACTTTGTAATTCCCGGACAGAATTATTTGCTGATTTTGCGCGGGCTGTATCTCCCTCATACGGACTCGTCTTCGGGCCTACCATATACCGTTGGAAAGATAAGGATGTATAATTTCCAATTCCGCAAGCCTTGCTTCAAATTTATTTGTAGATTTTCCTGGGCATCGAAAAGAGTGCAGGCTGGTCCTGTGTGACTTTTCCAACTTTTCTTCGTTTGTGCATCTCCTTTTCTCCTCTTCATCTAGCTCCATTCTAAGCATATCCAAGAATCTCATGAGCTCCATTGCACCTATTTTACCTGAGATACACAACACTAAACAACCCGTGCAGTTATCATAGCAAATATGAGAGAAAACATGCACAAATAGGCTAGAAACACAACTTTTCACTCTTAGGCTTGTAAGTCATCAATTCCACATATTAACGCACATAAAACATATAAATCATGTGAAATAAGCCTATTACAAGTAATATGGAAGTATAAAAATAACTCCTAAAAGAGAGTTATCAAATACCCCCACACTTACCTTTTGCTCGTCCCGAGCAAATCACTATTTACTAGCCGACTCAAGACGCAAACGACATAAGACTCGACAATGCAACAATATGATGCACATGCAAACTACGGCTCGATCCTACACAAACACATATATACACAAAACACAATTTTAATCTTTTTGGTTGAGACCGGGCAATCTCCATTGGCTTTAATCGATTATCATGAAGTGATGAGAATCCTAGGAACAAAGCATGAGTTGAAACTAAACTTGAAAACGAGACTCTCCCCTAGTTAGTATAGAAAGCCTAACTTTACTAAGTACAAGAGTACGCTACCTCTTCGCGTGTGCCACGAAATAAGAGACTACGCTAGGCAAAGCCACATCCAAGGTCCGAGCTCCTAATCTGCTAATGGGTTTTTACATGATGAGGCTTAGGGACATATAGATAATCTCGTCGAAATCAAGTCCTAAGCGTCACATTCTCACATCAAAACCCACATCTCACACACCCTCACCATGATGATAGGAACCAAAACCCAAAGCTCACCACCTCCGGCCCTCAATTCCCTCAAACCCCGGTACACTAGTGATCTCCGTGGCCATCGTCGTTCGTCGTGCATGAAACATGAACCGTCGTCGTCAAAGTAGCTCAACCACTCGTTCCAATTCAAATTCAACCAACACTTTATTCCATCTCTCCTTTTTCTTTTTCTCTCTTTTTTTTTTATTTTTTTTCATTCTCTATATTTTTTTTCTTTTTTTTTCACAATTCCCTCAAAATACCATCAAAATCCAACAATAATATCCGAGTGGTCTTCAAATAACAATCAAATATGCTAGGAGAAGGAAACACGTAAATCAATGAATGAATATCACGTAGAAATATCATCTCCTCCTAACTCAATCAAAGTCCATGTCAAGTCCAAGCCGCAAAATCAATGAAGTACATGTGTGGGAGTGGAGTCGTCGCAAGCTGACCCTCGATGTCCGGAGTCAAAAGTCAACACCCCCACACTCGAATGTAACCATATCCCCTCTCAAGTGGTCCCGAAGATGAATGTATCTCGTGCCTAATCCACCGATCCTCCTACACCAAAGTTATCAAAACCGGTACCTAGCACGATCCACCAATTAAGTTCTCCCAACCCAATTTCGTGCGTATTGGATTCACGCACACACGGCTCTCCACAACTTTGTCCATGATGTAGTGGCATGGAAAACCGCCACACCGAAGTGCGCAAGCCTACTCACTCACCCTCGCATCCCCTCGTAGATAATGAATGAAGTGCAAGCAAGATGTAGAACTCAACGTATTGTATAATCACTCCCTCATCGAACCCCCTAAACTACACAACCCCCTCGTGACGCACTAAAGTGTTGATTCTAATCAATTTGTGATGAAGGCCAAGAATTGTCACCCTAGGTCCGAAGGCTAGCAAAGAATCCAAGGTTCAAATTGGGGCGTGATAACTCCCTCTTAGGAGTTATTTTTATACTTCCATAATACTTGTAATAGGCTTATTTCACATGATTTATATGTTATATGTGCGTTAATATGTGGAATTGATGATTTATAAGCCTAAGAGTGAAAAGTTGTGTTTCTAGCTTATTTGTGCAAGTTTTCTCTCATATTTGCTATGATAATTGCACGGGGTGTTTAGTGTTGTGTATATCAGGTAAAATAGGTGCAATTGAGCTTATTAGATGCTTGGATATGCTTGGAATGGAGCTAGATGAAGAGGAGAAAAGGAGACGCACAAACAAAGCAAAGTTGGAAAAGTCACACAGGACCAGCCTGCACTCTTTTCGATGCTCAGGAAAATCTACAAAGAATTTTGGAGCAAGGCCTGCGGCATTGGAAAGTAGACATCCGTAGCTTTCCAACGGTATATGGTAGGCCCGAAGACGAGTCCGTGTGAGGGAGATACAGCCCGCGCAAAATCAGCAAATAATTCTGTCCGGGAATTACAAAGTAGAGGGGCTGAAGTGCAATTTCGACCAAATAACATAAAAAATCGTGCCCAGCTGGTAAAAAACGGGGAGAGACGACCTAAGGAAGAGATATTCACGTACGGGAGCCATTGGAGAGCACCTAGGAGCTTGGGGATTGCACGGATTCGCCAAAGCTTTGGCGATTTCATCGTTTGATTCTTCTCTTACCCTCTCTTTATCATTCTATGGAGAATACTTGTGATTTTAGCATAACAATGAGTAGCTAATTTCTTTGTTAGGCTCTATGGAGAGCCTAGGGTTATGACTTAGACTTATTTTCCGGATTTTGTTGATTGATTCATGCGTTTGATCCAATTAATGTTTATTATTCTTTATCTTGTATTGTGAATCCGTAAGCTAAGGCTATTGACACGTGTTAGTGATGAATGGAATGACCATGTTAGATGAAGATGATGAACTAGTTGAATTCATAGCTTAATATTACAAACTAATTGATTAGAAATCATGATCTAGGCTTAATTCTTAGCAACAAGGGAGTCGCGAACCGGAGTTGTTAGTGAACTAGGTGGGTGCTCGACAGAGACTTAACCCGGTTACGAATAAGATCATGTTTTTATTCCCGAATCATTGAGACCGATAGGTGAGATGAATAGGAGTAGTCATGTGTGGGTAGATTCGGTTGAACTAGTTAGGTGAGTGAATCGGTGGACCGACAGGACCCGGTGAACGAAGTTGACTAGCCAGCTAGAACGTAACGGTAGATGGAGGTGGACCGACAGGACCCAAAGTAAACTGTTACGTAAAATTACATGAGATCGACAGAAGATTGTAAGTGCTATTACCCGGCATAATCAGTTAGCACGTAATGTGTTTCAATACAAATTCCGGAACTGTCTAAAGACCCTAGGTGATTCATAGATCGCCTAGTTTTCTCCATACTTTGATAAAATTCTTTTAATTGAAAAATACAAAAATATTATCTCTACATTCATTTTATTTAGTCGCTTGTTTGTGGGCGACGAACATTCAATCTCAAACCACTTCTTACCGGTTACTTAAGTATCTTCTAATTAATTCTTAATTAGCTAGTAGTCGTCTATTTCCCTGTGGGTTCGACAACCTGAGTTTTAATACTCAATCTTTATTACTTCGACCGTGCACTTGCGTATACACGTAAGAAATCGTGTCAAGTTTTTGGCGCCGTTGCCGGGGAATTAAACGGTTTATTAGTTTAGTTAAAAATTAATTTAGGATACTTCTTTTAGTTTCTTTTTGTTACTATCTGTTTACCTCAAGGGTGTGCTAGTGTTGCTTTTTCAGGTAGCTATGGTGGAAGGTCAAGGACAGATTAGCCTCACCACAGAGCAGCTACAAGCTTTGGTGGCTGAAGCTGTAGAGAAAGCATTGGCAGCAACATCTATACCGCGCCCGACCTCAATGCCATATAATCGATCAGGGAAAGCAATAATCCAGGCATTTGAGGCGGATCTTAAAGGAAGGGAGCCAGCAATTGTGGTGCCACCAATTCAGGCAGAAACCTTCTGTCTCAAGCTGCGCACAATTCAATTTGCTCAGGATCAGTGCACTTTTGCTGGGACAGACGAGGAAGACCCACATGCATTCATTGGGAGATTTCAGAGCCACTGTGGGCTAATTCGATATAGTGGGGTCACATCTGAAGCGCTCAAACTGATGCTCTTTCCTCATTGTCTCAAGGGAGCTGCTATGGATTGGTTGGACTCTATGCCATCCTGTTCAATCAAATCGTGGGAAGAGTGTGTCACACTGTTCATGAGTAAGTTTTATCCTATCTCACGTGTGATTCAGCTTCAGAATGAGATCTGGACGTTCAGGCAAAAGCAGGATGAATCACTTGTCAAAGCATGGCATCGCTTCAATCATTTGCTACGTAGATGTCCCAACCATGGTATTGACAAGCGACAGTTAATCCAGGTCTTCTATGATTCACTTGGACAGCCCAATAGAGACAAGATGGATATAGAAGCTGGGGGAAACTTCTTATTTAACTGTGATCATGAAGGGGCATATGAATTGATGAGATGCTTGGTTCAGCAAGAAGAGAGCATGGATTACCAGTACAGGCACATGGAACTGGTAAGAGATGAAAAGATGGCTTATAACACTGTTCAGGTGAATGCGGTAGAGGTAGTGCATGAAGCAAATGTTTCAGAGATGCATCAGCAGCAGCCAGTACCACCATTAGAGTTGACCGATATGACAGGAATAATAAAGACGATGGCTCAGCACATGACAGACATGTCCACACAGGTAAGCTCTGTAGCAATTGCACTTCAAGTTGCTCAAGCAGAAATAAAAGATCTAAAGGAACAACTTGAACAAAGGGCACTGGGTAGCATTGTTGACACATCAGAGGGACAGGCTCAAGCCATCACCACTCGAAGTGGTATTGCACTTACAGATCCTCCATATCCGAGTCATGCCAGAGCGGAAGCCTGAAAGACGAAGGAACATGAAGTCTTCGATTCTGAGAAGACACCTGTCATGATCCCCCAATCAAAGGGCATGATTCACCAGGATGCAGAGAAATCTACCGAGGTACGACTTCCATCTTCTCCTTCTTCTTCAGAACTACCATTTCCGTTACGTACTAGGAAGAAGAAGGATGATTCTGAGGAATACAAGCGCTTTTTGAATGTCTTCTCTAAACTGCATATCAATATCCCATTGATTGAGGCACTTCAAAAGATGCCTAAGTATGCTCGATTTATTAAAGATGCAGTTCTTGGAAAGAAAGGGGTGGATGAATTTCAGAGAGTAAACTTAAATGAACAGGTTAGTTCATGTGTTTTGCATGGGTTACCTAAGAAAAAGAAGGATCCAGGTAGCTTTGTCATTGAGGCTACATTGGGTGATTCCTACACTGGAAGAGCTCTCTGTGATCTAGGAGCGAGCGTGAATTTGATGCCGTTGTCGGTATTCAAAAAGTTAGGTGTGGGGGAGCCCCCGAAAACCTGGATAACACTCCAATTTGCAGACAAGTCATCCAAGAAAGCATGTGGGATGGTTAAAGATGTGCTAGTGAGGGTCGGAAGTCTGATCATTCCGGCTGATTTTGTTATATTGGATATGCCAGTAGGTGATGTTCCGCTAATTTTAGGCAGACCATTCTTGGCGACTGGTCGTACTCTCATTGACGTAGAGAATGGAGAACTAATTATGAGGGTACACGATGACATGGAAACTTTTCGGGTCTTTAAACCGTCACCCCAGTGTTCATGGGAATATCAACCAGGTGTGCCATTTGCTGTACAAGTGAAGCGCCAAATCCCAGAGTTGTCGCAAGGGGATCCACCTGACTACTGGGAAAGAAATAAGCCATCAGCGGTGCACGCACATGAAGCAGTGCTTCAAATTCAGCACAGGAAAGCAAAGCTGGAAGCGGCACAATGTGCCAGACCACCCTCGTGAGGTGGCAGAGGTAACTGGGTCGGGCCGTCGACCGTAAATTACAAGCGCTTGTTGGGAGGCAACCCAACGTATTTTATGCTTTAGTGTAGAGAGTGTGTTTTTAAATACTGTCGTGTGCGTTTTTAATACCGTTTTGTTATATGAGGGGTGAGAGAGTGAGGATCTTATATTTGAATTGAGTCGTGCAGGCATACAGGTTGGAGACGCGGTCCGGACTCCCCTTCTTGATGCGTGAAAAGAGGAAACGCAGAAAAACCGAGAAAGCGACATAATGATCACGAAGTTTGAGGTCAGGAATTCTGAAGTTTACTCCGGAAAATTTGAAGTCACTATTGCGTAATCAGAACGTGCGCGAAACGAGCTTTCCGACGGTATGTAATATGCGTGCATCGGAGTCCGGAGACGTAATCTAGAAGACAAACGAAGCGGAAAAAAAAAAAAAAAAAAAAAAAAAAAAAAGAATTCTGGAGTCAGGGGTGTTCGCACGAACACCCCCTGTGTTCGCACGAACACCAGCCCCTCAAAAACATTCTGTTCAATATTAAGAACAAAAAAAATTGCTCCTGCGAACAGGGGCAAAAAGGGTAGTTCCACTGGCTTTTGAGGGCAATTTTGGAAAAACAGGGAAAGTTTATAAACAATCGGGTCAGAGTTCTATCTTCTTCCTCCTTCATTCTCAAACACAGACACCCTCAATCTCCCCTATCTCTTCAATCCGTCTCAAGCTTCCGGCGACTGTGGGTGGAGTTTCTGTCGCGCCTCCGGCCGCTTGTGACACCGGCGACCTCTCTTTCACTCCGGCGAATCTCTCTCTCAATCCGGCGACCCCAGCAGCCTCCGTCTTTCCTCCCGACGAGTTTAAGCCGCCTCCACCATAGCCACCACCAATCTCGTCTCAAATCTGTGTTCTCCGCCAACAACCACGCCGCCACCGCAGACAACTCCACGCTGCCCTGCTCGTCGGCCATTGAAGCCGGCCAAAAGCTCGGCCAACCAGAACCCACACCCTCCATCTCCGAAATCACCAGCCCTCGATCCATCTCTCTCTCTCTCTGCGACCCAAACACCCAACTGAACCAAGCTCGAATCAGGCACCATCCTTCGCAAATACGAACGCCGTCAAGCCCCTGTTTCGCCCGCGAACAGAGCAGCAACCGCCATCAAAATCCCTCTCCGAATCGACCCCTAAAGCCGCAGCCCCAATTGAACACGACCGAATCCCTCTCCGATTGTTGGCTGGGTTTTCTCCCGTGGCTTGTGCTCTGCTTCTTGATCGGTGTTTGGAGAAGGCCAATGGCCGGGTGGTGGCTTTGGAGGTAGAGGCTGAAGGATTCGGGTCTGTCACAGTGGTGTTGCTGCTGGTATAATCAGGTAGGTGGCGAATAAGGCTGGTGAATTGGTGATGTAGGTGGCTGTGGTATTGGTAATGATTGTGAAGGAGAAGAGGGGTGGCTTGTGACTACTGCTGCTGTTGCAGGTGGGTTTTTCTTCTTGAATTCTGCTGGGTTTTGGCCGATTGTGAAGGAGTGGCAGTGGTGTTTTGTGGGGTTGTTGTCTGATGCAGAGAAGTTAAGTGAGGTCTGTTGATGGTGAATCAAGTGATGGCTGCTTAATGGTGAAAATATGATGGGTTTATATGGATCATTAATTATGGTAAATTAATTCATGATGGTTGGAGGAGGTATTGAATTGTTTGGACTTGAAGGCAGCAGCTTGTTACTCACTTACTTCAAGATAAAGAGTTGGCTTGTGGGACTTTAAGAATGGACTAAGCACGACACACATTATGCTGCATTTGATCGACATAATGTTCTTTGTCCGAGTTCGAAAGTAGATGACAAGTTTGACGAAGCAATCGACCCCGGTGTGCTACTTGCGCACTCGACCGCAAGGGAACTCACATAACGAGTTCGGGGATTCTTCGTTCTCTTTTCGTCAGCAGCAACAGGATCAATCGACCCCGGTGTGTTCCGCACACTCGACCGCAAGGGAGTTAGCATTGATGTGCACAATGTTTGCTTGGGGATTGTTCTTGCTATCTCAGTCAGCACTTCTCGGATTTCGTCCCCGACCTAGTGTCGGTAGTGAGTATACTTTTCTCTCTCTTTACTTACCGTTTAGGCACATCGTACTTGCTCTAGGATTTTATTTTTTAGAATTCTAGGGAATTACTTGAGTATTTGCTTAATTTCGGTACACACAACTCGTTCACGTGCACGTAGCTTGAATTATCTCTAAATTTATTGTAGCTACCTTCTTGTGCCGTGGCTTTGACCCCGAGTAGAATCACCGCCCACGCATTTGAATGCCAAGTTCTCTGTTTTATCTCTAAATTCGTTGAGGACAACGAAGCGCTCAAGTGTGGGGGGAGTTTTAGTCTTGACTAGCCAGTCAATGTTTGCATCGCCATGTCTGCATATAGTTGTTCGTGTCGTATTGTGTCTATTTATGTGGTCCGTGTCGTGATATTGTGATAGTGTATCGTATTGTGATATGTTAGTCGTGTAGTGTATATACTTGTGTGTGTTTGTGTTTAATATTGCACGTTTTGTTATTTGAGTCTACCTACCCTATCGAATGTCTTGTGTAGTTTCGTTCGTGTCGGCTTGCATGTAGTGTAGGAACTCTATGGAAAAAAAATCCAAAAAATAAAAAAATAAAAACAAGAATTTTGAGAAAAGGGCAATCGAAAGAGGCTCAAATTTGATAAATCGCGAAGTGTGAGGATTTTAGGCGTAGAACATGATTTGCGACCGAGAGTGACGACGTGAGTCGCCCCTAGTAGGTATAGAGAGACTTTCTTTACGGGAGTGCCTACCTATTTTTAACACTTACGTGATTTTTAAAAACTCAAAGTGTGTGCCTATTTTCTTACAAGAGCTGAGCTAGGTGTGAGCTAAACAAGCCGAACATCCATGTGTACGTCTTAGGTAGTCGCCAACCCGCCTCGTAGTGGCACACGAAACAGCTGTGCGAGGTCGTGTATTAGAGCACTCACTGCTTTTAGAACTCACCTTGTAGGACCATTAGACGCCCCAATTTGAACCTTGGATTCTTTGATAGCCTTCGGACCTAGGGTGACGATTCTTGGCCTTCATCACAAATTGATTAGAATCACCACTTTAGTGCGTCACGAGGGGGTTGTGTAGTTGAGGGGGTTCGATGAGGGAGTGATTATACAATTCGTTGAGTTCTACATCTCGCTTGCACGTCATTGATTATCTACGAGGGGATGCGAGGGTGAGTGAGTAGGCTTGCGCACTTCGGTGTGGCGGTGTTCCATGCCACTACATCATGGACACAGTTGTGGAGAGCCGTGAGTGCGTGAATCTAATACGCACGGAATTGGGTTAGGAGAACTTAATTGGTGGATCGTGCTAGGTACCGGTTGTGATTACTTTGGTGTAGGAGGATCGGTTGGATTAGGCACGAGATACATTCATCTTCGGGACTACTTGAGAGGGGTTATGGTTACATTCGAGTGTGGGGGTGTCGACTTTTGACTTCGGGCATTGAGAGTGAGCTTGCGACGACTCAACTCCCACACATGTACTTCATTGATTTTGCGGCTTGGATTTGACATGGACTTTGATTGAGTTAGGAGGAGATGATATTTTTATGTGATATTCATTCATCGATTTACGTGTTTTCTTCTCCTAGCATATTTGATTAGTATTTGAAGACCACTCGGATAATATTGTTGGATTGTGATGGTATTTTGAGAGAATTGTGAGAGAAAAAAAAGAAAGAAAAAAAATAGAAAATAAAAGAAAAATGAGAGAAAAAGAAAAAGGAGAGATGAAATAAAGTTGAGTTGGAATTGAATTGAAACGAGTGGTGGAGCTACTTTGACGACGACGGTTCACGTTTCATGCACGACAAACGACGATGGCCACGGAGATCACTAGTGTACCGGGGTTTGAGGGAATTGAGGGCCGGAGGTGGTGAGCTTTGGGTTTCGGTTTCTATCATTGTGGTGAGGGTGTGTGAGATGTGGGATTTGATGTGAGAATGTGACGCTTAGGACTTGATTTCGACGAGATTATCTATATAACCTTAAGCCTCATCTTGTGAAAACCGTTAGCGGATTAGGAGCTCGGACCTTGGATGTGGCTTTGCCTAGCGTAGTCTCTTATTTCGTGGCACACGCGAAGAGGTAGCGTACTCTTGTACTTAGTAAAGTTAGGCTTTCTATACTAACTAAGGGAGAGTCTAGTTGTCGAATTTAGTTTCAACTCATGCTTTGTTCTTAGGATTCTCATTACTTCATGATAATCGATTTAAGCCAATGGAGATTGCCTGATCTCAACCAAAAAGATAAAAAAATGTGTTTTGTATATATGTGTTTGTGTAGGATCGAGTCGTAGTTTGCATTTGCATCATATTGTTGCATTGTCGAGTCTTGTGTCGTTTGCGTCTTGAGTCGGCTAGTAAATAGTGGTTTTACTCGGGACGAGCAAAAGGTAAGTGTGGGGGTATTTGATAACTCCCTCTTAGGAGTTATTTTTATACTTCCATAATACTTGTAATAGGCTTATTTCACATGATTTATATGTTATATGTGCGTTAATATGTGGAATTGATGATTTATAAGCCTAAGAGTGAAAAGTTGTGTTTCTAGCTTATTTGTGCAAGTTTTCTCTCATATTTGCTATGATAATTGCACGGGGTGTTTAGTGTTGTGTATCTCAGGTAAAAGAGGTGCAATTGAGCTTATTAGATGCTTGGATATGCTTGGAATGGAGCTAGATGAAGAGGAGAAAAGGAGACGCACAAACAAAGCAAAGTTGGAAAAGTCACACAGGACCAGCCTGCACTCTTTTCGATGCTCAGGAAAATCTACAAAGAATTTTGGAGCAAGGCCTGCGGCATTGGAAAGTAGACATCCGTAGCTTTCCAACGGTATATGGTAGGCCGGAAGACGAGTCCGTGTGAGGGAGATACAGCCCGCGCAAAATCAGCAAATAATTCTGTCCGGGAATTACAAAGTAGAGGGGCTGAAGTGAAATTTCGACCAAATAACATAAAAAATCGTGCCCAGCTGGTAAAAAACGGGGAGAGACGACCTAAGGAAGAGATATTCACGTACGGGAGCCATTGGAGAGCACCTAGGAGCTTGGGGATTGCACGGATTCGCCAAAGCTTTGGCGATTTCATCGTTTGATTCTTCTCTTACCCTCTCTTTATCATTCTATGGAGAATACTTGTGATTTTAGCATAACAATGAGTAGCTAATTTCTTTGTTAGGCTCTATGGAGAGCCTAGGGTTATGACTTAGACTTATTTTCCGGATTTTGTTGATTGATTCATGCGTTTGATCCAATTAATGTTTATTATTCTTCATCTTGTATTGTGAATCCGTAAGCTAAGGCTATTGACACGTGTTAGTGATGAATGGAATGACCAGGTTAGATGAAGATGATGAACTAGTTGAATTCATAGCTTAATATTACAAACTAATTGATTAGAAATCATGATCTAGGCTTAATTCTTAGCAACAAGGGAGTCGCGAACCGGAGTTGTTAGTGAACTAGGTGGGTGCTCGACAGAGACTTAACCCGGTTACGAATAAGATCATGTTTTTATTCCCGAATCATTGAGACCGATAGGTGAGATGAATAGGAGTAGTCATGTGTGGGTAGATTCGGTTGAACTAGTTAGGTGAGTGAATCGGTGGACCGACAGGACCCGGTGAACGAAGTTGACTAGCCAGCTAGAACGTAACGGTAGATGGAGGTGGACCGACAGGACCCAAAGTAAACTGTTACGTAAAATTACATGAGATCGACAGAAGATTGTAAGTGCTATTACCCGGCATAATCAGTTAGCACGTAATGTGTTTCAATACAAATTCCGGAACTGTCTAAAGACCCTAGGTGATTCATAGATCGCCTAGTTTTCTCCATACTTTGATAAAATTCTTTTAATTGAAAAATACAAAAATATTATCTCTACATTCATTTTATTTAGTCGCTTGTTTGTGGGCGACGAACATTCAATCTCAAACCACTTCTTACCGGTTACTTAAGTATCTTCTAATTAATTCTTAATTAGCTAGTAGTCGTCTATTTCCCTGTGGGTTCGACAACCTGAGTTTTAATACTCAATCTTTATTACTTCGACCGTGCACTTGCGTATACACGTAAGAAATCGTGTCAGGGCGTCTAATGGTCCTACAAGGTGAGTTCTAAAAGCATTGAGTGCTCTAATACACACCTCGCACAGCTGTTTTGTGTGCCACTACGAGACGGGTTGGCGACTACCTAAGACGTACACATGGATGTTCGGCTTGTTTAGCTCACACCTAGCTCAGCTCTTGAAAGAAAATAGGCACACACTTTGGCTTTTGAAAATCACGTAAGTGTTAAAAATAGGTAGGCACTCCCGTAAAGAAAGTCTCTCTATTCCTACTAGGGGGGACTCACGTCATCGCTCTCGGTCGCAAATCATGCTCTACGCCTAAAATCCTCACACGTCACGATTTATCAAACTTTAGCCTCTTTCGATTGCCCTTTTCTCAAAATTTTCACTTTTTAATTTTTTTTTTTGGATTTTTCAATTTTTTTTTTTTTTTTGATTTTTTTCATATTTCCTACACTACATGCAAGCCGACACGAACGGAACTACACAAACGAAACTACACAAGACATTCGACATGGTAGGTAGACTCAAATAAGAAAACGTGCAATATTAAACACAAACTCAAACAAGTATATACACTACACGACTAACATATCACAATACGATACACTATCACAATATCACGACACGGACCACATAAATAGACACAATACGACACGAACAAACTATATGAAGACATGGCGATGCAGACACTGACTGGCTAGTCAAGACTAAAACTCCCCCCACACTTGAGCGCTTCGTTGTCCTCAACGAATTTAGAGATTAACCAAGAAGACTCAGCATTCAAATGCGAGGGGCGGTGGTTCTACTCGGAGTCAAAGTCACGGCACAAGAAGGTAGCTACAACAAATTTAGAGATAATTCAAGCTACGTGCACGTGACAAGTTGTGTGTACCGAAATTAGGCAAGTACTCAAGTATCCCCTAAGATTCTAACAGCTAATTCAAGCGGCGAGTAAGCACCGTGACATAGTCGGAATAAAACCCTAGAGCAAGTATGATGTGCCTAAACGGTAAGTAAAGAGAGAGAAAATAAACTCACAACCGACACAAAGTCGGGGACGAAATCCGATAAGTGATGACTGAGATAGCTAGAACAATCCCCAAGCAAACATTGTGCGGAACAATGCTAACTCCCATGGCGGTCGAGTGTGCGGAACACACCGGGGTCGATTGATCCATTGCTGACGAAAAGAGAAAGAAGAATCCCCGAGCTCATGATGTGAGCTCCCGTAACGGTCGAGTGGGCAAGTACCACACCGGGGTCGATATCTTCATCAAATTTCCAACTCGGCGAATCCATATCAGCTGCTGCATAATCATCTCCATTCATGGGGATCCACAAGTAGTAATAACAAGTGAGACATTATTTAGTGGAAGATAGTTGCTGTGTCAGTTTCTCCTTTTTTTACCAGGTAATTCTTCTCAATTCCAACAATAATTCAATTAGCAGCCCACCCAAACAGTTCCAATTCACATCACAATTTCGATGCCGCTGCCATCACCGCAAGGAGAATTGGTTCCAGGAGCAGGGGGTGGATAGGAGTTGATGTGAATTAACTATCTACTTCACTGCCACCAAAACCCACCATTGTTTTCACCCACATAACCAACCTGCTACTACGAACCCAATTCAATGCCACACCTCACACCCAGCTCAGCCGTAAACTCCAATAAACCCAACTCTTCCTTCACAAATCCACCATTACATCCCTGCCTATCACCACCAACTCCACCATCATCCTTTACCTCAACCCAATTCCCTAACCTGCAAATTAAACCCACAAAATCACCTGAAGCCTCCCCCAATTCATCAACAACCAGTACCTCAAACAACTAATTGCTAGCCATTAAACCACTCAGTCCAAACAATCACGTTTGCTTCACCATTAAACCCGCCATAAACTACCACCTGCAACTACCATTAATGCCGAACCCAAATCGGACCCAATTCTGATCACCAACCCACCTGATTCACCACCACAATCACCGGATCAAACCCACTTGAAGCCATGGCAATACCAGCAGCCAACAATCCAAGACCCAGCAGCTCCGCAAGAAAACAGGGCCAGAGAATAAACCCAATCTCCGATCAAAAACAGAGTCATGGGCACCAATCAAGAGGCAGCGCAGAACAGAGCGATGCAGAGAAGAAGAAAGGGGAAGGAGGTTGAGTTGATGGTGAAGACAAAAGGTTCTGAACGGCAGAGGAGGTTGCCGGTGATTGATTGAAGGGGGTTTTGGGCTTCGATGTTGGTTGGCTATGGTGGTTTCTGGGCGAGACGAAGAAATCCGCCGGCTCTAATGGCTGCCGGCGGCTGGGTTGGTGTTGGGTTGGTCTCCCGTATCGGAATCAATGGTGGTCTGTGGTGATTGTGGTGAGAAAGACGTCGGGTGAAGGCACTGAGAGAAGAGCCAATCGACGGTGGGTAGGAGGTCCAATCGACGGTGAGAGAGGAGGTCCAATCGGCGGGTGTTCTTGGTGACTGGGTTTGCGTCGGAGAAGGAGGAAGCAGAGGAGAACGATGGTGAGAAAGGGGATCTGGGTCTGGGTTTCGGTGATGGTGAACGGAGAAGAGAGGGCTGGTGGGTTATTGATGGAGGGTCGGTTATGGTTGAGATTGAAGGAGGAAGAAGATGAACGCTAAAACGCAAGTACTGCTCGCACGAACACATTTTTTGTTCGTAATATTGAGCAGTGACTTTTTACTTCCCTTTTGTTCCTTCGAACACAGGGGGTGTTCGTGCGAACACCCCTGACTCCAACTCCAATTTTTTTTTTTTTTTTTTCGCTCCGCTTCGTTTGCTTTATCTTCGAGGTTCCTAAGCTTTGAATTCCTTGCTCCATTTTTTGTGACGAACTTCCCATTCTTCTCGGGAATCTCATCGTGATCATATCTCGCTCAAATTCCGCCTTTATTTTACGTCCGGCCTCCGATGCGCGCTTTTCCATGTCTACGCACATCAAGAAGGGGAGTCCGAATCGCGTAATAACCTGTAATCCTGCGGAAACTCAATTCAAATATCAAATTCTCGCTCTCTCACCCCTCAAATAACAAAACGGAATTAAAAACGCACGCAACAGTATTTAAAACACACTATCTATACTACAGCATAAAATACGTTGGGTTGCCTCCCAACGAGCGCTTGTAATTTACGGTCGACGGCCCGACCCAGTTACCTCATGAAGCTCAGAAAGGTGGTTTGGCAGGTCGTTCTGCATCCAATTTTTGGCATTGGATGTTCATAACTACCTCATGCGCCTGCACACTCGATTCTTTACCCTTAGGATATTGCGGATCTTCTTGTGTCAGCTCTGAAATTCCACGCACAACTTTCACAGGAAATGACAAGTCTGGCTTCACCTCATAAGTGTACTGAGGAGTCGGTTTGAAAACCTGAAAGGTCTCCACAGTATCGTTGACCCTCATGATCAACTCTCCATTCTCCACATCAATTAAAGTCCGACCAGTAGCCAGAAAGGGCCTACCAAGAATGATCGGAACGTCACCGACTGGCATGTCAAGGATCACAAAATCAGCTGGCATGATCAAACTACCAACCCTCAGAAGTAAGTCTTCTACCACCCCAATGGCCTTCTTGGACGACTTATCAGCGAACTGCAGATTGATCCAGGTTTTACTAGGCTCCCCCACACCTAGCTTTTTAAATACTGAAAGCGGCATCAGGTTGACACTCGCCCCCAAATCACATAGAGCCCTGCCTGTATATGCCCCACCAAGTGTAGTCTCAATCACAAAACTACCTGGATCTTTATTCTTCTTGGGTAGCCCATGCAAGACACATGAACTCACCTGCTCATTCAGTTTCACTGTCTGAAAGTTATCCATAGCTTTTCTCCCATAGATTGCATCCTTGATAAACCGCGCATACTTAGGCATTTTCTGCAGCGCCTCAATCAACGGAATGTTTATGTGCAGTTTGGAGAAAATATTGAGAAATCTCCTGTACTCCTCAGAGTCATCCTTCTTCTTTCTAGTTTTCAATGGAAAAGGTACATATTTAGAAGAAGAGGGTGGTGGTAATACCTCATTGGAATTTTCCTCATCCGGTGGAGTCATGCCCTTTGATTGGGGGACCATGACAGGTGTCTTCTCAGAATCGAAGACCTCATGCTCCTTAGCTTTTGACGCTTCAGCTCTGGCATGGCTCGGGTATGGTGGATCGGTCAACGAAACCCCGCTGCGAGTGGTAATGGCATTTACCTGGCGCACATTCTCTGTGTCAGACGGTAGAGAACCAGGTGCTCTAGCAGATAATTGCGTTGCAATTTGCCCAACTTGAACCTCTAGTGCACGAAGAGAAGTCTTCGTAGCCTGCAAATCAGAAGACATAGCATTGACCGTCGTGATCATATCGTTCATGTTGTTACTCAGTTGTGTCAACGCCTTAGTGAGTACAGAAATCTCTGGGTTTGGCGCTACAACAGCCGGTGGTGGAGCCTGCGACACTGGTGCTTGTGGCATGTGCTGAAACCCAGGTGCGTATATAGCTCCAGACTGATCCCCATACCTGAAACCTGGATGATCTCTTGTGCCTAGTCTGTAGTTCCCTTGGTTCCAATTATTCCGCTGTCCTTGTGCCCCCATAAAGTTCACATCTTCACTTGCAATCTGGGCCAAGGCTGAATCAAATTCCTGCTCCTCTACTCTTGCAACTGGCTTCTTATCCCGATACACATGTTTGGCTAAATCTGACACCATCTTGCTGATCCCAGTCTTCCATTCATCATCTCTAGTTTCAGGCAATGCCGATAATCTCCTGGAATCATATAGTTGTGAATCCTGCTTAGCAAGCTGCTTCATGAGCGCATAGGCTCCTTCCTTGTCAACAGAGTACAGAAAATTGCCTCCAGCTTCTCTATTAACCAGCTCCTGATTGTGACGTTCTAGACCATAGTAGAAGACTTGTAAAATTTTGTAATCCCCAAAATCGTGGTTTGGGCACTTCCTGATCAAATACATAAAACGGTCCCATGCATCTACTACAGTTTCATCGGCATGTTGCCGAAAGCCTAGAATATCACCCTGTAGCTCAATCACCCGTTGAACTGGATAAAACTTGGCCATGAACTCATCCACACACTGAGCCCATGTAGTTATCGAATCAGGAGCTCTTGACTGTAGCCACTTCTCAGCTGCACCCTTCAGACAGTAAGGGAAAAGAATTAGCTTCAACGCTTCTGTTGTTACATCCTTGTACTTGGTAGTCTTTATGTACGCGTTGAACCTCCCAATAAATTCATTGGGGTCTTCATCCCTGTTCCCATAGAATTGGAACTGATTAGTCACCGTCTGAATTGTCGCAGGCTTAAGATCAAAGTGCTCGGCCTGTATCTCTGGCACTACAATTGCCGGATTGTGTCCATAGGTGGACGACTGAAAATTCTCCACAATAGCTTGTCCAGAATTGTTGTATGGTGTCTGGGCGTTGCGATCATTCACCAGTTTAGACAACTCTTCCACCCGCTGATTGAGTTGCGCGTTGGTCAATTGATCACCCATAGTGCTCTGTTTTCTGTTTTCTCCTCTGATCTCTGAATAACTGCTCTGGGTCTTCAAGTGGGGGCACAAGTTCTCTAGGGATCCTGGACATACACTGATGACCTGAAAAGCAGACTCAAATACAAGTGAGAAAACAAGTAGCTAATTAAACAAAAAGTAAAAGAGATATCCTAAACCAATTTCTACTAACTAATAAACCGTTAAATTCCCCGGCAACGGCGCCAAAACTTGACGCGAATTCTTTACACGCTTAAACGCAAGTATACGGTCAAGTAGTAAGTGGAGTATTTTACGACTCCGAGTATCGAACCCAAGGGAATTTACGATTATTAGTTAACTATAAAGTAATTATGAGATATCTATGTAACCGGTAAGAAGGGTTTGGATTTTATAAAGTTGTCGCCCACAAACAAGCGACTAAAATTAAATGACAAGTAACTAAATATTTTTGTAGGGTTTTCAATTTTTAAACGAAAATAAATTGAGATTGACTACGATTAATGAGAAAGAACTATGTAATTGATGTCCCTAGGGTTGTTAACGATTTCCGGAATTATGCATGAAACACTCTACTCACGTTCTAGTTATATCGGGTAATACTCATCACGATCTTCTCTCGATCTCACGTGAATTTGTGTAAATAATCGATTTCGGGTCCTCTCGGTCCACCTCCGTCTATTACTACAATCTAATTGATTTGTTAGGCTTCGTTCACCGGGTCCTATCGGTCCACCGAATTCACTAAGTTCTAACACAATCAATCGAAACTACCCTCACACGATTAATCAAGTTTCTATCTCCTCTCGGTCTCAAGAAACTACAAAATCACCTAACTATTCTTTAACACGTCTCAATGAGCTCACTTTCGTGCAACCATATCAACAAGTAATATTCTACGGGTGATCAAGCCAAGAACATTAATAAATAAGTACAAGAATAGATAAGCTAACAAGAACGTTCATAGAATTTAAGCAAAAGCATGCTTCAAGTCCAAATTCCGGAAAATCATCCAACAAACCCTAGTTTTACATCAATCACCTAGCTTAAAGTGTTTAGATAGACATAATAGTGTTCAACATATCCAAAATAATGAAGTTCATGAAGAAAAGATGAAGAAACAAAGATCAAACGCTAAAATTTTCAATGTAATTGATGATCCTTGCTCCAAGCTTGTTCTCCCTTCTTCCCTAGCTCCAAGGACTTCAAAGATGCGTGGATATCCCTTCCTTAGGTCGTCCTCCCCATTTTTTACCAGCTGGGCACGCTTTTTAATGAAAACAAGCCGAAATTGCACTTCAGCCCCTCTACTTTGTAATTCCCGGACAGAATTATTTGCTGATTTGCGCGGGCTGTATCTCCCTCATACGGACTCGTCTTCGGGCCTACCATATACCGTTGGAAAGATAAGGATGTATAATTTCCAATGCCGCAAGCCTTGCTTCAAAATTCTTTGTAGATTTTCCTGGGAATCGAAAAGAGTGCAGGCTGGTCCTGTGTGACTTTTCCAACTTTTCTTCGTTTGTGCATCTCCTTTTCTCCTCTTCATCTAGCTCCATTCTAAGCATATCCAAGCATCTCATGAGCTCCATTGTACCTATTTTACCTGAGATACACAACACTAAACAACCCGTGCAATTATCATAGCAAATATGAGAGAAAACATGCACAAATAGGCTAGAAACACAATTTTTCACTCTTAGGCTTGTAAGTCATCAATTCCACATATTAACGCACATATAACATATAAATCATGTGAAATAAGCCTATTACAAGTAATATGGAAGTATAAAAATAACTCCTAAAAGAGAGTTATCACATCATCCATACACCAGCCACACAATAATAAGACAATAAAATAAACAACCACAAAACAGAAATTAAACGTGATATGGATATGGCCTTTTCTAGACTAAGATAATTCCAAGCCAATGGAATTATCTATGAACCCTAAAACAAACACATCTCCATGCGTCTTGATCTTTTGGTCCATCCTCCATAGTCATGTGGCTCCATGCTCCATGCTCCATCTTTTGTGGCTTCTTTGGCTTTGGGCTTCTTTTTCTTCAATCTTGGCTAACAATATACTTTATCTAGCACTAGCTAACTTCTATACTAAATAAAATAAATATCACAAGTTGAGAAAAAAGTTGGCACGCAGGCCATAAAACCCTAATTAATTATTACAATTAATTGATCAGCTCGCAGGCCGTAAAACCAAACCACAAAATTAAACATCCACATCAAACCACATCCTAAGGCCATATCCAATCACCATGCGATTTGCACATAAACAGTTAAAATCCAATTTTAACGCGCTTGGTCAATTTTAATTGATTTTAGGATTTCTAGGGTTAAAACGGTCCATGGGCCCAACAATCAAATTGCCCGGGCCCAATAAGGTGAACCACAAGGCCCTAGGGCCGGCCCGGCCCAAAACCCACAAGCCTAGGCCGCGGGTTAGGGCCGCCCGACCCCTAGGGCGGCCAAGCTTGGGCGGCAAGCAAGAGGGGCGGTCCCTTAGGGGGGCCGAACCTCCTTGAGGGAGTTGTTTCTTAAACAACTCCCTTGCTTGGTGCCCAAGTTTGGTTGTTTCCTTGTGTTGGAAGAACTCCTACTTCCCCAAGGATGCCCAAACCCTAGATCTAAGATCCTAAAATTTCTCAAACTCATCAATTCATGCATCCAATGCAAAAATTAGATCTTGTTATGATAAATTATTGACAAATTGCATCCCATGCTTGATTTGTCTAATTTTACGCGATAAACAATCAAATTAAGGTGTAAAACAACTAAAACGTAACACATAAACCACGTTTATGCTCTACAACCTGTGGCTCTGAGGGTTTTGATTCATGGATGCGCAACGGAAACACAAACAATCATAATACCATGCAAAACCCTCCAAGGATCACAAGTCAAGAGACATAACGATGGTAAAGGAAGGAATCAATAACACACCTTAGGGTTCTCCTTTGATGACTTCAAACGCAAATTGTGTCACGTTCTCTATGGTTGATCCACGCCTAGAGTTGATCCTAGAATCTCCCAAGTCCTTGGTGCTAGCCCGGAAGAGGAAGAGGAAGAAGAATCACGCAAAACGAGACCCAAAAGGAGGGTATCGGCCTCCTTTGTGGCCGACGGGATGGGCGGCGGCAAGAGGGGCGGTCGGCTCCTCTTGTTGCTTGCTCTCTCTCCTTTTGTTCTCTCCCACTCTTTGTTATGTTCAATAATGAGCATAATTTGTGGAAGGAAGGAAGGAAGGTCCTTTATATAGTCCAACAACTCCTTGCCAACTACCTAAAGGACTTATTCTAGTCCTACTAGAATTCAATTTAGTCCCTTCCTTGCAAATTAGTCCCTACTAAGTTTGCAAGGTTTTGCAAAGTGATCCTTCTAATTAATTAATCCAATTAATTAATTCCCAAATCTAGTTCAACTCTATATAGCGTGTGACCCTATAGGTTCTATCTAGTTGGTAGCAACTATTTGCTAATATGGAGCGGTTTCTAGCAAAACATCCATTCTAGCCAACTAATAGAATAGTCATCTTGACAACCTTTGTACAAGTAATTGTCTCATCCCTTTGTCTCTATATCCGGATTGGACACGAGACATACAAGTCACACTCGTATATCCAATCCATAGTTTCTCGATCCATGGGAATAGCCTTATTCGTGCAAATAACATCAATATCCCATATTGATTTATTTGAGTCTGGCCAGACATTCTATAAGCACTATCCCTCGAGTGGCCTAGGATATTCGCTCCCGTTATGTGGGAGGGAAAAATTCTGTCTACGTCCACTATGATCTCTAAGCTTGCTTCTTATTGTATCCAGTACACACCTTTATAACTACCCAGTTACGGTGTAGCGTTTAACGCTACCAAAATCACAATAATCCACAACTAGAATATCTAGTGACTTCAAGTCTAAGGATGACAATACCATTGCACCGCGAGAAGCGCTTGTGACTCAACATAACGTGTATGTAGCCTTCTCGGAGATGGGTCAATCCAGTGCAACATTCCCTAATGCACACCTATGTGTTGAATCATGATATCTCCATATCAATCCAACCCATACTAGTCTATAGATGATTGTCCCATTAATCATTATATTGGACTAGGGATATTTAAGATAAACAACACAATTGTAAATCTAAGGACTCCATTATATTAAATATCCAATAAATAATAAATGAATTTCTAGCCACAAATAATTCATACTAAACTAGATTGCCTCTAGGGCATATATTCCAACAGTCTTTACCATAGCAGTGGTGCGTGCTTGGCCTATCCGCCTGCTTGATGTCAAGAACGCTTTCTTGCATGGGGATCTTGAGGAGACTGTTAACATGCATCAGCCGCCTGGTTACTGTGATTCTTAACATCCTGATTATGTCTGTTGTCTTCGAAAATTGCTATACGACACCAAACAGACACCTAGGGTCTGGTTTCAGAGATTTACTACTTTTCTTACTAGTTCAGTGGGAGTTCCAGGGTGCATAACAGATGAGTCGCTCTTTGTTTACCGTCGAGGATCTGACATTGTATATCTCCTTCTCTATGTGTATGATATTATCATTACTGGATCCTCCTCTGACATCCTTCAGCATATAGTTGTGCAGATGTCTCGTGAGTTTGCCATTTCGGATCTCGGGCCTCTGAATCACTTTCTAGGCATCGCTGTCTCTCAGGACTCTTCTAGGTTGTTCTTATCTTAACGACATTATTCATCGGGGATTCTTGCTCGTGCTTCCATGACAGCCTTCAAACCCGTCACAACCTCCGTTGAGACTGGTGCCAGGCTCACAGGGGGGTCTGGCCGCCAGTTTCTAATCCTACTCTATGCAGAAGTTTGGCAGGTGCACTGCAATATCTCACCTTCTCTCGCCCCGAGCTATCTTATGTCGTGCAGCAGATATGCCACTTCATGCATGACCCTCGTAAACATCATTTTCATGCTTTCTAGATTTCTATACTCTGGCAGAAGTTGTGGCTGAGAGAATTCGGTTAGAAGTTCAGTTTTATTCTTCTGTTCCTAAATTAATGACAAATCCAATTCATTAAATCAAAAGAACAAAGCAAAATGTAGAGAATTACACAATAGTACAATAGACTTTTTTCATGAGGGGGGGGGGGGGGAGAAGTGTTCTCCAAAACTTTTTCAATTATGTTCCATGCCTGGCTGCGTCAACTTTAAAATAAGAGCACATGAGTTACTTTAAGTTCGACACACTAAAGGGGTGAACGCGTCCTTTTCCAAACTAGGAGGGTGAAAGTATCATTCAGTCAAAATAGAAGGGTCAAAGTGTCATTCACTCAAACTAGAAGTGGTGAAGTGTTCTCCAAAACTTTTTCAATTATGTCCCATGCCCGGCCGCGTCAACTTTACAATAAGAGGACATGAGTTGCTTTAAGTTCGACACACTAAAGGGGTGAACGCGTCCTTTTCCAAACTAGGAGGGTGAAAGTATCATTCAGTCAAACTAGAAGGGTGAAAGTGCCATTCACTCAAACTAAAAATAATCCCCATCCAACTCAGTAAACGTAAAAGATACCACTCCGTCCCTGCTCTTTCTTTCCAATTTCCATTTTGGTACGTCCCTGATCTTTCTTCCCATTTCCTTTTTGGGTAACCTGAAACAGTTCAATTTACCACAACACCCTCACAAAAATATCCCACATACTTTTTCCCCTCTCTCAACCTCACCCACTGATCCACTCTTCCTTATCCTCACAACATCTCTCACATTTCTCACCACACAACAACACACACATTAGAGAGAGAGAGAGAGAGAGAGAGAGAGAGAGGTGGAGAGAAAGCAGAAGAAGGCCCGAGAGAAGAAGGTGGTGGTGCTTGTCGAACGGAGATGGAGGTTGAACAGTGGCTACGAATGGAGGTCGACGGAGGTTGAAGACCTACGACGGAGGTCGTCCGGTGGTTCAGATCTGTCAAACGGCGGCTACGACGGAGGTCGACGGAGGTTGAAGACCGACGACGGAGGTCTTCCGGCGGTTCAGATATTTCGAACGGTTGCCTCTCTCTCTCTGTTTGTTAATATGGTTTAATTGACTCTTCCTTTTCTTCTTCTAACTCCCTTGTCTCTCTTGCAGGTTTAGGGTGGTCCGGCAGTGGTGCCGGTGTAATACCCCGTAATTTTGGGGGCAGTTTTAGGAGTTTATAGAATATTTTGAGCCGTTAGTAGGAATTATAAAAGTAGTTTTATTATTTTTCTATTACTTATATATTTTTATTTATATATATATATATATATACGTTAAGAAAATAATATTTTGAACTTTTTGTTTTTATATATTGTTTTTAGTGAAAGTTATAAAAGTAAGATAAGTTTTTAGTTTTTAAAAGTTGTGGGTCATGTAACATTTTTATCGTGACTAAACGTCACGTTTTATTTATTTGTGCGTGACCAACCACCGCGTCGTCCAGTACACTTGCCACACCGTAGACTTTCTCCTTTCATCTTCTCCATTCCCCTCTGTGAACAGGAGTGTTTGTTCTCCTCCTCCGTCTCAAACACCGTCTCCGACACCACCTCTAAGCTTCCTCCTTCTCCAACACCACCACCATTGTCGAATTCGCGTCTAAGTTCAGAATTGACATTTGACTCATTCTCAAACTCTAAATCTCACCTGAATTCACCTCCAAATTCAAGCCGGAAATGTCTCCGATCGGTCTCCACCTCGCTCACGAACTTCTCAATCGAGGCCTATAAAAACCCACCTGATAATTCCCTTTATCTCACACCAAACTCACCCTCTCGAGCTCTCTTCAGCTCTCCCTTTGCTCCAGTTTCGCCGAAGAGAACCCAGCCGAGAAAACCGGGCCGAGCCCGACTCCGACGAAAGAACCCCGCACCGCCGGTCTCAGTCCAGCCCGACGACCTATCCGCCACTCCTCCTGACGCCTCTATGTGCCTCCAAAGAGCTGCTGCAGCAGCAGGTGCCGGCGAGAGTCACCATCGTCGCCGAGTGACACGATTTCTTACGTGTATACGCAAGTGCACGGTCGAAGTAATAAAGATGAGTATTAAACTCAGGTTGTCGAACCCGCAGGGACAGTCTTGAGATTATTTATTTAAACAATTAATTTAAAGTTAAATAACAGGAGGAAAATTTGTGATTTAAGAGTTCGTCACCCTCAAACAAGTGACTGAAAGATAAATAACAAGCTAGACTAATATTTTTTTGGGATTTTGGAATATTGATTATGAATTATCACTGATAAAGAAGGAACTAGGTTCTATCGCATCCCCTAGATCACTTCACTTTCCCGGATTGCACTTAAAAACACATAACCTAGACTACGTTCTTGATCACATATATACTCTTACAATCTTCTTTCAATTTCATGTAAGACTACGTTAAAATTTCACAATCGTCATTTGTCGATCCATAAACTGTGTCACCTAGCGTGCTTTACGATCAATGCTATGTAACGACCCAAACCCTAACACTTCTCCTGTCGGTCCATCATGATACGGTGTTTGCTTTCATTCATTATTCTAGGCTAATCGTTTTCACCTGTCAGTCCATCAATTTTCACCAAGTAGCAACTATAGTTTGCGACACTACAATTGCATAAAATAAAGTGCAAGAATGAAAGAAGAACGAAATCTAGATCAAATTAAGAAAACAAGTTCATGAATCAAAGCTAACAATCCGGAAAAATTTCATGACCTAGGTTCAAACGTACGAGCCTAGACGAGAATTTAGCTACTCATACTAGTGTTTACAAGAAAGAAATTCATTGCAAACACCAAACGAGAGATAGTAGAGAGGGTTTAGAGATATCAAACAGAAAATCAAAGCTCCGGCGCGGTCCAAGCTCCACCCCCGTCTTTCTCCTTCGTCCTTCTCCTTTGTCTCCTCTTATTTTTCCTTCTGCGTGTTCAATGCCGTGAATAATCAGCCCCCTCTTCTCTTATTTTTCCAATCCCATAGAAAACTTGGAGTAAACTCTCTTTTTGCACATTTGACCCTCCAAGAACGTTGGAATCCTTAACCCTAGGACAGTTAGGAGAAACCTGCGCTTCTTTTTATTTTCATTATTTGCTCTCTGGTCCTGTTTTATAGCCGTCTGAAATGTCCCTCTGTTCGTACAAATCAGCAGAAGGTTTTGCGAACACTTTCGGAGATTGGCCAAGGACTTCTGTTCGCACGAAGATGTCGTTTGTTCGTACAATCAGATCGCAAATCTTCTCTTCCTCTCGCTCTGCTCTGGGTTCTGCTTCTTCTCTTCACCCACACTTCTTCCTCTGTTTTTTTCTTCTTTCTTTCTTTGATTGCCCTGTTTCTTCTTGCTTCGTTCGTCTGCTGCTGGGTTTCGCTTCTGATTTGCAGCGGTGAAGGCCAGTGGAGTAATGGTGAACCACGGTGGTGAAATCAGGTGGGTTTGATTTGCAGCGGGGATTGGCTCTGTTTCTTCGCATTATTTGATTAGGTGAAGGCAAAGGAGATGGTGAATTGGTGAAGTAATCTGCTGGGTTTAGGCTCAGCTGGGTTACTGAGTTGGGGAATAAGGTGGCTGGGTTGGCAAGGGTAATGGTGAAGGAGGCAGTGGCGTATTGGTGGAGTTCAAGGTCTAGGTTAGGTGAAAGGAGATGATGTCTTGTTTATGGAAGGTTTGATTGGGTTGTTGGTGAATTAATGGACGTGGATGTGGTGGTCAATTGGGTGAAGATGATAGTTCATGGTGTTAGTTTCTGGTGAGATTTTCAGGTGGGTTTATAGTAGGTTGTAGTTTGGTTCAAGGTAGGATGATTGTAAAGGTACAAGTAGTAGGTTGTTTGCTTTGAAGGTCATGGTAATGGTGTTAATTGGGATTGATTCATGGAGGTGAAGGAGGTAAATAGGGCTGGTGGTTAGTTAGCAGGTTGTTGGTGGTGGCTGCATTGTGTAGTGGTGATGAATTTTGTAGTTTCTGGTTAGTGTAATGGTGATTTGGAGGTCTTATGTAATGGTGAAATCCGGTGGTTTGGTGGAGGTGTTGGCTGAAGATTGTCTAATGGTGTATGGTTAAATGGTTGAAATGGTGGATGTAGGTTTGGGAGATGGGGAAAGCAGTGGTTTTTGAGCTTCAGGTGATGGTAGAATGGAGGTGTATGTGGTCTGTGGTGGTTTATGATGGTGAAGTCTGGGTTTGTTTTGATTGGCGGTTTCAGTGGGGAATTGGTTGGGATTGGGGCTGTAATGGAGTTTTATGGTCTGGTTATGGAGGTTACTGGTGGAGATAGGCAGGGGCTAGGTTGGTTGCTGGGTTGAGAGGAGAAGGCAGTGAAGTAGGGAAGTGAATTGGGTTTACTGGTGATTGTTGGCAGAGTTGGTAGTGGAATTGCTCTTGGCAAATGGCATTGATTTGTAGGTGGGCTTAAGGTGTTTTCACGAGGTGGCAATGGATTAGGAGGCTGCTGGAGGTTGAAGATTGAAGTGGATGATGAACTGTTGGTGTAGTCAGCTGCTTTTCAAACTCAGTAGCCGCAATTCATTTCTTCTCTAATCTTCATCTCTAGTCAATTCTCAAGCTTTTTCATTTTCCGAAGTTCGTCTTCCATTCCAATTTACGCATCTAGTCTCCAGTACCTGAGGATCAACAACTATAAATACCGGGTATAAAATATGACAATTAAGAGCTCAAATATACTAGAAAACGCCCGAACTTAGCAATTAGACACACTAAGCTCCAACTAACAAATTCCTCAACATCATAGCTTATTTCTCACATAAATTACCCGGAAATCACGCAAAACGGTAAGCTTTGAAGTGTAAATATAACACCGTAAACGGGGTTATCACCGAGCTTTCCTGATCGGCAATGCCTTTCTTCGATTTCTTTCTCTGTATATGTGTGGGTCTCTGTGTGTATGCCGAATCTAGTGTGTGTGTGTGTTGTGCGAGTGTGTGGTGTCGAGGAGAGGGAGTGAAGAAGTAGGAACATAGAACTTTTGGGTCTGTTGTGTGTGTTCTGGTGGTAGGGAAAGTAATAGTAGTAGTAGTGGTAGTAGTATAGTGTATACTATAATGATAATAATAGTAGTATTATTTTAATATTTTAATAGTAGTAGTTACTAGTTATACTTATGTAGTGTCTTATACTTAGTAATAACATTAGGATATTAGGTTTTATTTATTTATTTGTTTTTTTGTGTATAAATTAAGAATTTTGTAATATTTATATATATATATCAAGTTTTAAAGTTCTATATTTCATAAAGAAAATGGTATTTGTCGTAATTTTTTTTGGGTCAACCCAACTTAGAGAAGAATAAACAAGCTTTTATAAATTTTAATATGATTACTTTGTTTAATTCTAATTTTTATATAAAATATATCTAGTTTCATAAATTAAGTATTATTTATAGAGTACTAAACAAAAGTTTCTTTTGCTCAACTTTATTTTTATAAACAACTATTTTTTTTTATGAAATCTAACTTTCTAACTTACGATTATAGCTAATAAATTATATTTTATTTTGGGAGGTTAGTGGGATTATGTTTGCATTGCATATAGGAAGTTGTATGTGTATTGATTAGGAATAATTGTTATTGTAGACGCCGAGTTCATAGACGAAGCATTTGTGGAGGATCCGTATTATTAAGACTTCGATTGCTTTCGTATGACGATCTGTCTTCAAACCAGGTAAGTTCAGGCGTGCAACACCTTTAACTTTCAAAATGTGTTTTTCGCGCGCGTTGTTTCCAAAATTGTCAACTGCTATATCTTTCAATACTCAAAGTGTTTTACTAGTGAATTGTGAATCGTGATTATATTTGTTTTACTCGGCCTTTTGAATGAAATGTTACTCTTATGAAATTGGGAAAGAATAATGAACGATAAATGAATTGGGGCGATGTACAGAGGATGTGCGTGGAGGCTACGGCCGGGGACATACGTGAGTTGATTCCCCTCGGGTGCTAATCCAAATGAGATTACATACCCGGCCCCCGTGGTTGACATTACTGTTATGATACGATCGCGGGGTTCTATAAAAGGCGTGAAAGCTATTGAGTACTACTTATGCCCTTGTAGGTCACTACGGTATAGGGGTGTCGACACTAAAGGTCTCATAGTTGTCTAGGGAGAACTGGGATCCTTGATATCCCAAAAGTTACCATATTTATTATTATTGCATCGTGACCTCTATGTGGGCATCCGTTACCCGCTGGGCTATAACATGACTCAGCTAAAAATATGATTAACGTGTTGAATCAGCTACTGTTTTAAATTCTCATGGGTTAATCAAATCTCTCTTGTTTATACCTCTTGTTATATTTCCTGTTAGCCAAAACTCTTGCTTTACATGTTGTAGTTTGATCTTACTCAGTTTTTACTAATAAACGTTTTCTGCGGTCGGCTGTTGCTATTTCAAAACCCGCAGGTTGAGAATAAGGTGGGGAACGCACACACATGAGCTGAAGGCTAGGATTTGCTTCTAGTAGAATTTCATATTTAGTTTGTCATTCACTTTGAATTTGAACAATGTCAATTCTATTTCTTTCAAAACTATTGTTGAAGGATTTCTCCGGTTTTTATTAAATAAATGCGCTTTTGAATTATCGTTTGGTTGTACTAGCAAGGAACCGGGGTTCCGGGGTGTTTCAGCTGGGTTCGACGATGGGGTCGTTGGCGGTTATAGTGGGGAGATCGAGGGTTGGCTACGGTGGCAGAGGAAGATCGAAGACCAACGGATCTCGATCTACGGTGGCAGAGGAGGATGGCGGAGATGAAGAAGACGCCGACGACGCAGACCCTTGCTCTTCTTCTTCTTCTTCTTCTCCGGTGAGGAATGGCTGCGGCGGTGGAAGACGAAGGTACCACCAAGGTTAGATCTGTTTCTCTTCTTCTTCTTCTTCTTCTTCTTCTTCTTCTTCTTCTTCTTCTTCTTCTTCTTCTTCTTCTTCCTCTTCTTTGGCTAATCCATGTGTAGATCTATTCATCTAGAGTCAAGATTTACTTTTTTTTGCACAGGGGTCATTGCGGCGGTGAGGAATGGTTGCGGCGGAGGAATGACAGTGTTATTTTGCAGATCTAATACTTATGTTCTTCTTTTCTACACCATCTCTATTTTTAGTTAAGACATGTAATAATTTAGTTCAGATCCGAAACATTTTTTTAAATAATCTGTTAGATGTTGATGGTTGGTGGTGTCCTTGTTGGCGGTGGTGTTGATGGTGGCTGGTGGTGGAGGTGTTCATGGTGTTTTCGAGAGATAGAGGAGATATGATTTGGAATCTCAAATAGTTATAGGGGTATTTTAGTCTTTTCTTTCCCTGCCCTTAATTCCCGTGCCCAGCCGCCATGGGAAGAAAGAGGAGGGACAGACTGGTACTATATATTTAAATCGTTCTATTGTCTCTCTTCTATTTGTCGTAGGGGAAAAAAAACTTTACTATTTTAGTGAACTTCATAATATTTACAAATCCTACGTGATGCCACTAGTGTAAGGGTTGGGTTTATGACATAAATTTGCCATCATGATGAGATGACCATCAAAGTTCTATTAAATTTATATAACTTGTAACTGAACGAAGCTAAACCTATACTGCCATTAACATAGGTTTAGTGACATTACTTTTACATCCATCGAGGTTTAATGGTCATCAGCGCTCTAAGGAGGGTGAGGGTCATGAAATTTAACGCACAAAAGGGGTAAACGTGACTATCAAATATGAGGTGTGAAAGTGTGTTTCGGTGTGGTGTGAATTATGGTGGCAAGATGGGCCGACCCGCGTGCCAATTTGGCACGGCCCGCCCCGGCACGCTCTAAACACGCCCCAAGCACGGCCCGCTCCACCCTTCGACACGGCACGGCCCGCTCAGAGGCGTGCTCAACCAGTGGCACGGCCGGGTCACGTTCCTCCCATAGCCGGCCCGCCCCGGTCCGGGCCGTGCACAATTCGCACAAACAAGACCCCTCCGACACGACCCGCCCCTACAACCCGACACGTGCTGAGTTTCTAGAATTTTCAGGCCCGGCCCGGCCCGCCCTACCCCTCGGCACGGCCTGTCTCCAGCCCGCCGCGCCTCGGCATAGCCTTAACTCGGCCCGGCCCGACCCGCTGCCACCATGAGGTGTGAAGTCTGAACCATTCTTTGTTTTTGACTTTGTTTCTTCCCCAAAAAACCTTTTTTTTTCCTTTTTCAAGGGTACCAAATGACCTTTTCTTAAGGATTATAGCAACCACTTTGTTGTAAGTAAAAATTCTATGAAGGAAGCCCACAAATGGGGTCCAATTAGGGATGGCAATGAATCAGATTCGGATCGGATACACATATATCCATATCCGAATCCGATCAAAATTAGTGGATCCATATTCTATCCAAATTCAACCGGATCCTAAACAGATTCGGATCGAATCTGGATCGGATTTAATTTGCAATATCCGTATTCGATTCGACAATTCAAATTTCCATAAACGGATCAGATTCGGATCCAGATTCGGATCCTAAGCATTTTTTTCTTCTCGTAAAAAATATACAAAAAATTAAGAAAAATATGAAAAAAGTGTAATACCCCGGTATTTTGGGGGTATTTTTGGGAGTTTAGCAAACTTTCCGGACTGTTATTTGAAGTTATAAAAGTTAATTTCGTTTACTAAATCTTTTTTTTTCTTTTTTTTCTATTATTATTATTATTATTATCAATACTATTATTAGTATTATAATTAGTTTTAACAAAAAGTATTTTGTTTCTTTAATTAAATAGTCTTTCTTCCTATTACAATGATCATTATTATTGTTATAGTTATTATTGCTATTATTATATTTATTACTTTTATTTTTATCAAAAACATTGTTTTTAAAGATGACTTTTGTTTTTAGTTAGTTATGTGTATAGAGTGGGTAAAGTGTTACATATCGTTTAACATTTATAACGTGCCCAAAAGTGTAGTTTTTATTATTATCGTGTAGCCAACTACTACCAGTACTGGTACACCCGCCACACGCTAGCAAAATATCGTCATCCTCCTCTTCATTCCATTTTTAAGCAGAGAAGATTGCTCTGCAATCTCTCCGGCGATATCACGGCAAGACCCATTTTCAAACTCCTATGATTTTTTTTTTCGCCATGATTTCGTCAATCAAATCAGCCCTTTATGCCCCCCTTGATTTCCTCCTCAATTCCGTCACAATATCACCTCACAAAAACACCCAATTGCATCGGAAATTTGCAGAAGAAGAAGCACACCCACTTCCCCTGTTTTGGCGAAAACCACCACCACTTCGTCCTCCATTTCTCCGGCGAAACCACCCACCACGGTCGCCTACCTCCGGCGACCCATCCACCCCAGTATTTGCCGCAAAGAGATCGGACCCGACCCGATCGAACCCAGCGCCGCCTGCCTTTGTTCTGGCCTCCGTCTCGCCACCATCACCTCCGTTCCATCTCTCTTGCTGCCCGTCGCACCCGGCAACCGAAAAGTCTCTACCTCTGTCGTCGGCTTCAGAGTTCGTCCCAGTCGTTCGGTAAAATATCAAACTTTCAATTTTAAATCTTCGATTTTCAATTTGCTCCTCCAACGTCACCTTTGTAGTTTCTTGTAATCAGTTTGTTGAGGGAGTATTTGGGCAGAGTATTGGGTGATTTGAAGTTTTGAATTTTGTAAATGGAAGAAGAGAGGTGTGGATATGTGTGGGTCCGTGTGTGTGTGTTCAATCTGTTGAGTTGGTGAAAAAACGGAATAAAATGAGGAGTCAGTAAAGTGTATGTTAGTGTCATTGCTTTAGTGGGTTGTAGGAAGAAATGTGAGGGTAATTTCTACCCATGGTAGTAACATTGTTTTGGGTTATAGTTGTATAGTTTTATCTATTTCCTTTTTGTTATTGTTTTATTTAGTAATCAGTAACTACATACTTTTAAACAAAGTTAATAATTTATTTTCTGAAAACAAACATTTAAATTTATAATTGTTAAATTATTATTTTAGAGTACAAATGGATTGCAATAAACTATGGTATGATTTCTTAACTACTAGTTCAACAATGTTTGTATTCTTGAAAATGGGTTTTTCACATTTAGTCGGCTTTTATGTCAACCTTAATCTTTTAAGAAAAATGGGTGAGTTTTAGAAATTTGTTTACCAACAAGTTTAGTTGCTTAGTTTAAATATCTACTTATATAAACTTAAATAATATTTCTAGAATATGTAAATAAAGTCTTATTCGTTTCAATTCTAGATCTTATGAATATAAACAAATATTATCTTTAAATTTAAATTTCTGAACTAGTGTTTATAACTAGCGGTCGTATTGCGGTCCTAGGAGGTTATTTGGGGTTTGCACCTACTTATAGGACTTTTTAATTGTGAATGGTCGTGTGGCGAATTTGTGTTAATAATATAGGCCTATTTGATTATTGTAGATTCTGATTTCGTTGACAACCAGTTCGTTGAGAATCTCGATTACTAGGACGTAGCTTGCTTGCGTGTGACCATCTCTCTCCATTATCAAGTAAGTTATATGCACAATACCTTTAAATTATCAAAATGTCTCTTGGCGTGTGTTATTTTTCAAAATCGCTCTTGAACTACTAGAATTGTGATACTAGAAAAATTCGACAAGTCTTGAATCCCTTTTGCAAATGCCACTTTGAAAATGTGTGGTTACTTGTGAAAAACTCGAAAATCTTGTGAAATGATAATTATACGATAATAGAATTGGGAACGATGTGCAGAGGATGCGCGTGAAGGCCAGCGGCCGGGAACACCTATGTGTGATTTCCCTAGGGCATTTGTACCCTCTTATTTGCTGTGAAAACTAGGAGTACTACCTATACATGTTTAGGTCACGACTGTATAGGGGTGTCGACACTTAAGGTCTCACTAGTTCTTTAGGGAGAATCGGGATGGACTGTGATATCCCGTAGAAGTACCCTACTTTATTATTATTCCATCGTGACCTCTCTGTCCACATCGTACTCGTTGGGGCTCGTGGGCTACGCCTCAACCAAACTGAACATTAAAATCTGGATCTTGGTTACTGTTTATATAGGCTCGAAACCTCTTCATCTTCGGGTTACTACCACCGAGTTTATCAATTATTCATCATCATCATTTTTTTTAAATGGGATTTTAGCAAATCGTGTGTTATCATTTTTTTTAGCCAAAACTCTGTTTTACATATTGTGGTATAATCTTACTCAGTTTTTACTGATAAAATGTTTTGCTGCGTCGGCTTTTGCTATTTTAAAACCGCAGGTTGAATAAGCTAGCTGGGGTGGAACGCGCACACGAGCTAAGGATTAGAATCTTGAGTAGCAAACATCTTTTAGTAATTGTATCACTTGGTTTAGACAATATTTATCTTTTGTTCAGCAATGTAAGGAAGGTTTTCCCTTTTATTTCTATAATAAAGCACTTTGGATTATCGTTAAGTCGAACTAGCAGGAACCGTAGGTTCCCGGGTTGTTGCAAAAAGAGTCACCACATCAAAAAAAATCTGCCTAAAAAGTACAAATATATTAATTTTTTTTAGTAATATGACAAACGTAAATCTACCAATAAATATAAGCAAGTCATTCAAAGGTTAAATGCACCAATAAAGTCTGAAATTGTCTACAAATTCAATCAAAACAACACTAGAATTGTCCATAACCATAGTGAAATATTTTCTTCAGGTCTGAGAACATAATGTGTAGTGATTTGTGTAATGTGTTAATATATATGTAGGTAAAAACATAATTTTTTAAAGTTCTAAGGGTATTATCGTAAAATTATGTGTGTTCGGATCCTTTCGGGTCGATATCCATCGGATATCCTAATATATTCGGATCGAATCTGGACACTGATTGGATTTTAATTTTTAATATCCATATCTGATCTATTTTATAATGGATCGGATTCGGACTTGATCAATTCGGATCGAATCACTCGGATTTCGGATCGGATCGAACCACATCCCATCCCTAGGTCCAATTCTCTTTCGAGCCTCAATTATCCCTTGATATGCGCCTTGCCTTGCTGCATAATTCTTTATTTATTTCCATTTTTTTTTAGAACAAATTTACTAACTATATTTGTTTCTATTTTTTACTTTTTATTTTTGAGAAAACAATTTCCTGACTGTTGGATTAAACATTACTACTAATAATCCTCAAATATTGAAACTTTCTGTGGTCTTTTTCTCTTTTTCTTTTTGGAACCTTTTGACCCTTAGAAATATCTTTAGATGGAGGGACTTTTGCTTGATTTACTTTGAGCTTTTCTCAATTATCATTTGGACTATTTCAAAGGATGGATAGTTTGATTTAAAAAAGTAATAACCAGGTTCTTACATTTCAAATAAAATTTGCAGAAACATGAGAAATAACATAATGAATGTAAGGTCAAAATGCATATGAATTGAGAGGACACAAATTTCATTTTAGAGAATAATCATAATCTTGTTCACCCCCAAAACAAGGACTGAGCATCTCACTTTGCAGTCTTTTTGTTCTAATTAGGTATGCATGTCCACCTCTATACCATCGTTCTTATTTTAGTCTAGTGTCAACAATAAGCGAGCAATGCGGTTTTATATAGATACAATACAATGTGTAGAATACTGAAGATATTTTCAGTAGAAACATCAAGATATGTTTGTAAGGAAAGCTCAAAAGATGTTTGGATTTCAACTCATGTACCATCAATTATGTTATGTGTGACTATCTCCTTGGCTCATAAGGAGGTCAAGATAAGTATCACTTGTAACAATTCACCTGCTTAATACTATTATAATAGCATTTCCCTTTTAAAATGATTAATTGCATTTTACCCCCGGTAAAGAGCTAGAAGATATGGCCGTTGCAAGAAATATGGGAACTACACTCGCGAGGGAAAAGAGGTGTAAATTTTTCCCCACTCAATCTCAAGGTGCAGGAGCTCATGAGGATTTGAGTAATCCAGTTCATGAAGGAATGTCACGTTTATCAGCTTTCGAACATTGCAGAGAAGATCCAGAAAGAGTTTGAATTCATCAGCATAACACGAGAGAGGGTTTTGCGGCAACACTTCAACCATTGTCTAAAAAAGGGATGTGACGGTGAACAGATCTCCTTCGGGGTTTCTATGTTCTCTCTACCCAAAGTATTGTAGAGCACGGTTCTAGCTATAATGCAACTATGTCGGACCGTCGACGTTAAATAGCTAGCTCTCGTTTGAAGACAACCTAAGAGTATAATAATATAGTTTGTTATTCGTATTTAAGTGTAAGTTTTCATACATTTCAATTGAGGGGCGAGAGATTGAGATACTAATGTTTCATTGAGTATGTCTAAGTTCACAGGTGCGGACACGCATTTTCGGACTCCCCTTCCGGATGCATGTAAAAGATTTTGAGTGATGTCGATGAAAGTGTATGAATCGCTGATGCCCAGATCGGGCAATCTGACACTTAGAAAAAAAAAATGTGAAATCCAAATGGTGCGATCTGAAAAATGGTGTTTTGTTTCCACTCAATCTGATCCAAAATCTGATGCTGATCATGCGATATAAACGGTCAGACGGTGCGATATGGTCGTGTAGCCTGTAGGGGTCAAATTTTACTAATCAGGGGCAATTTGGTCAAAGAACATGATGGATATTTAAGGAATTCAGCTGCAACACTTAGTTTTTTTTCCGGCTATTTACCTCTTCTTCTCCTTTAGTACTGCCACGAACAAGGTTGAAAGTGCTCCAAATCGAGAATTGAAGTAATGGTTTTGCTCCCCTTGAGTTTGCCGACAACAAGTAGTGTGTTTCACTTCTTTCTTTCAAAACCAGGAGGCGGAGCCAACTCGCGGCACAGGTCGAAACGTGCCCTACCCAAAACCTAGAAAAACTATAATTTTACCTTGTAATTTATAAAATGTTCATATTGTACCCTTGCGGGAATTACAACAATGACCTATATTTACGCCGGTTGAAGAAGAAATGAACTACCATAAGTAGGGCAGAGCGCGGACCGAGTTGGGCAGGTTAGGGCTTTGTATCCTACCCAACCCAATGATCCCGGGTTTGTCGTATCGATACCCAAACCCAATCAAATAGTCGACAAACCCAAACCCAATCAAACATTTCGAATCGGACCGGTTCGGCCGGGTTTAGACGGGTTCAAAATGTTGCAAACCGTCAGCAAACTTATGTCTATGAACAAGATATTCAGCGCAAATCGAAAAAAAAAACAAAAACAAATTACAATCTTTTTCATACATAACAAAGTCAAATTTGACATTCTAGTCGGTGGGGAAAACCATATTAATGCATAAGTTGATTAACTAAAACTATCGTATGATCTTATAAAATTTAACTTGGACGGTATTACCGAAAATAAAATAATATGTAACTTTTTCAATATAAAATTTTAGTCGGACCGGACCGGCCCTAATCGGGTTTTCCAACTTCATACCCATGATCAATCAAAGTTAGTCCGAATTTGCAATTCTATACCCGTAACCAATCAAGTAGTATGAACGGGTTTTAAATTCGGACCGGTTTGATGCAGACCGGTTTGGGGCGGCCGGTTTAGGCGAGTTTTGCTCACCCCTAACCAGAAGGTCTAAATAAGAAGGTGAAATATGGAATAAGTCGAAACTATCTTGAGTGAGGGCCAACCTCAATTACCGAATTTGCCCATGCTCACTGAATATGTGGCACGCAACACAAGAAGATTGATTAGTTGGATATCCCCGCCATTGTTCATCATCAGCACAATCATTTCGTCGACGCTCTTTGACGTTGACAATCTCAACCCCCCAAAAGCCTCCACCTCCGCCGCCGACGACGACAGCCTAATCGGTAGGTACACCGCACACGTCTCTTCCACTTTCTCTTCATGATCCGACCCGTTTGTGGTTCGATTTCATATTTATCTGGTTCTGGGTTTGCTACGAGTTGAGAATTTTTTTTATACCTTGTCCTGCTAATTGAAGTTAGTTGGGTTGTTTTTCTCTCTTTTTTTTAGTATAATTTCAGATGGGTTGTTCGGTTTCATGCTTATCTGGTTCTGGGTTTGCTCCAAGTTGAGAACTTTTGTATACCTTGGGTTGTTTTCTCTTTTTTTTTTTAGTATAATTTTAGTTGGTGTTTCTGAGATGAATTTGATCATACAGCACAGCTCAAAGTTTGCATTTTTAGGTCTCATGAAAACCCCCTATTACAGCCCCACTGTGCCAGTACAATTTGTCTTTTTTTTTTTTTATAACGATTGGGCTGTTTGGATGAGCTGAAATAAATGAGAGATTGAGCTCGCGATAGATTATTATAGATCATTGGTATAAAAATCAAATTTGAATTTTACATTTCTTTTACAATCCAGAATTTCCCAAAAAAAAAAAAAAAAAAAAAAAAAAAAAAAAAAAAAATCCGGAAAATCACCCCCCAAAAGTCCGGAATTTCCCAAAAAAAAAATAATCCAGAATTCGGCCCAAAAATCCGGATTTCTCGCTGGAAACTGGAAATGCAGATTTAAAGCTGGAATTCTGGATATTTGGGCGGAATTCCAGATTTGTTTGGGTTTGGAGAGGTTTGACCGAAGAATCTCGGATTATTGACCTTCCCCATCCAAACATGCCCAGTGATTGTTTACCTTGTTACCATGTCATCCACAGTTAGGGAAAAAAAAAAAATTTGCGTGTGTGTGTGTGTTTTCTTTCTTCATCTTCATCTTGAAATTCTTGGCCCTCAGGTAACTACATAACGACAGTCCTAGGCTTTTGTAATGTATCCATTAGCAGGTGCTTCATTGTACATTTGGTATCCTCATATAAGTCGCATTAGCTAGGATTTGACAAAATATAGAGGAATGCTATTTTTGGTTGTTCGGGACTAATTCTAGTACCTAATTAGTGAAAAGATCGTGTTTAATATCCTAAAATTAGTCCCCTCTTATACGAGGGGATTAGCTGGATTGGACTATTCGTAGCGCAATACTGAATTACTACCGCACAGAACCAAACAAACTGGGTATTAATTATAGTTCAGCTTGTCTAATCCTATTGTTATGATCCGGGCATAGCTTAAAGAATGATGACAACGATGAAATCAAGAACACAAGAACACACCCAATATATAATTATATAGTGGTTCACTAGCGATGAGCTAGCTACCTCCACGACCCGAAAAACCCGGTTTTATTGGAGAGAAACACACGAATACAACCCAAGACGAATGTAGAGTACGGCCTATAGCCTTTATATAGGCCCACATGGTGTTTGTTACCCTAAAATTAGACCCCTCTTACGTGAGGGTATTAGCTTGATTGGACTATTCGTAACCCAATACTGAATTACTACGGCACAGAACCAAACCCGGTTATCAATTATAGATCAGCAAGTCCAATCCTATCCGGCTAGTCTAATCCAGTTGGAAAACCAAACGTGCCATTTAGGGTTCTACTCTAGGACTTCCAGTATTGTCTCCTTGCAAGTATTGAACCCGGCATTTTCTATTAAACAAGGGCCTTCTCATAAGCTCTTATTTTACAAGAGACCTAGTGTTCAATTTCCATGAAGGAACGCTTTCTTTCTCTCTTATATTCTTCTTTCTGGGGTGTGCATGAAAAAGACCCTAAGATTTGTCTTGTGATGCCTTGTTATTTGTTCATATTATGTTGACTTACACTTTAAGAAGCTTCAAAGCTTTTGAGTTAGAAACCATATGTTTTGGCACTATCAAACTCATAGGTTGAACTAAAGGAATTATGTCCTAAAAGTATGTTGAGTTGAAGGAATTATGACCTAACCGCTGTTCGGCTGTTCGAGTGTTGCTTGGCTTTTCAATTTGTTCGAGTTATGTCGGAGCAGGCAGCGATGGGGTGGGTTTAGTTATAAACAAGTTGGAGAGGGAGATAAGGGCTTTTGGAAAAATTGGAATCTTGAGTGGAGAACTTCGAATTGATATTTGAGCAAAGTTATAAGCTGATGGTGTTCACATAGAAGTTAACCTTCTTGAAAATAGATTTTGAAATTTGAGTATTGACATGGGATTGAGAAAAGATGTGTTCAAAACGTAAAGACAAAAATGGAGTGTAATGGAGAAATTCTTCGCATGCCTAAAAGAATGTAAAGCATCCACGGAGTTTGTAGTTCTAGTCTAGGAATCTGGAGTAGTCATGTTATAACCTTTGTAACGTCACTAAGAAGAGTGATCTACTTTCTGTTGGAGCGAAGTACATCTACTCAATTTTGCACTCACTACTTCATGGTGTCACTCCCCAAACCACCAACCGGGCCCCAGACCGGCCCCCTACCAGGCTACCACTCTCGGGCCCAGCCCCCCCCCCCCCCCCCCCTAGAAAGTAGCCCGGCCCCGAAACCGCTCCGGGTCGCATTTAGCCCCCAGTGGCTCGGCGCGGCCCCCTCCAAGCAAAAGCCCTCCCCCTGCCCAACCCCCCCCCCCCCCCCCCCCCCCCCCAAAAAAAAAAAAAAAAAAAAAAAAATCATTCAATTGACCATTTCAGTCCAGCCCCGACTCCTGCCGGCCCCAAACCCAAGGGCTTTTTGCCCCTAACCGGTCCGGACCGGCCCTTTTGACACCTTGATCACTACTGCTATGCCTTTTTATTTGCGTTGCTCTGCAATACTAATGGGGTTGGAAACAGGAACTTCTCACGAGCCACACAACCTGAAGAGATAGGCAAACAAGTCAACTCTACTCTTGAACAGCATACAGCATATATGTGCCTGGATAGTTCTGAAATTTGACTCTTGTATTTCCTCTTAGAACACTCAAATATGCCTCTGCCAATGATAGTTTCAATTGGCTGTCCAAGAACTTGTGTACATTTTGCTGACTTTCGTAAATAGTAATAGAACCCAGTTCTAGGTTAGTAACTCTAGTGTGGGTGCATATCATACTCTTTAATCATTGCATATTTCTGTGGTACTAGCTTAATTGAGATAGATGATCTTTTGGCATAAATGGTTTTGGGCAGGGTTGTAAAAAGGTTGGAAAATAATTGGATAAATTTTGAGTGGAGTGAGACGTAATCGTATAGTTTGCACATTTAGCTCGTATATTCCCTAAATAAGGGTCAGGCTGAAGAGAAACTTCTCTGCATATAGTAAGGAAATTCGCTAGCAAGTTGTTAAGAGGAAGGATTTCTCAGTTCTTGTAGGAAAGTGGTAAAATGGGTAGTCGCATCTCCGTGTTATTTACTGGAGGATGCACATACAGAAGGGTATGGTTGGTCTTGTGAGTTGTATTTGTTACTGGTTGTAGTGGAACATTAAATCTTTTATGCACTTCGTAGGAAGTCAGAAGATCTTAGGACAAGCGGGGGCCTATAGCCCCCATTTAACTTTTAGAAATTGCATTTTTACCCTTCAATGCTTAATTTTTTACAATTGAGCCCCCACAATAATTGCACTTTAGCCCCCACTTAGCTTTACAGAATTTGAACTTTACCCTTATTTTGTTTAATTTTTTTAATTTAGCCCCCACTGTAAGGAAGTCCTCGCTCCGCCCCTGAACTTGCCAATGTAGCATTGTGTTCCCGTGGCATTAGGTATCGATATTGTAACGCTGGCATGCCATAAAAAGGACTCTGTCCTAGTATAGGTATCTGTATCAGTGGCATATTCAAGAAAAAAAAAGGTTTTATCCTCGCTCCTAGTGTAAGAGCCTATTTGGTTCCAGGCTTCCAGCATAAAATCTGAATAATCTGAATAATCAGGAGTGAATAATCTAACTTAAATTAGAATATGAAAACTGGTTGGCATGACCTGAAAATCTGGAACCAAAATTTAATTGCAGTTGGCAACACTTGTAGCTTTCATCATCTAATTTACGATAAGTGTCTTTATTTGAGCTTACATCATATTTGAAATGTTATTTTTTGGACAAATTAATAATTTGAGCATGAAAACGAGGGTAAATATGTATTTTGACAAAAAATCTCCAAAATCAGAGATTGTAGAATCTGCGGAGTATTAGCCAACGTAAATTAAAATCTGGATAAAAAATGTGTTCTATCTCAGAAGACGAAACTTCCATGACCAAAAGACAGTTCTACTTGCAGGAGTATTCATGGCTTATTTAGCCACAGCTGAAGCTTGTGATTCCAACACATCGCTTCTCGCCACCGGCGACTTGCGTTGTCTTCATCCCCGCTTCCAGATATACGGTCAATCTCGCTCCTTCGCGGGTCCAGTCACGACCGTCAAGGTGTTCGAAGACAATGTCCTGGTGAGGGAGTTTCTGGAAACAAGAGGCGAAGGAAGAGTTCTCGTGATAGATGGTGGAGGAAGCATGAGATGTGCCTTGGTGGGTGGGAATTTAGGTCAACTGGCCCAGAACAACGGATGGGCCGGCATCGTCGTCAACGGTTGCATCAGAGACGTTGATGAGATCAACGCCTGTGATATCGGCGTTAGAGCTTTGGCGTCGCATCCTCAGAAATCGAATAAGAAGGGACATGGTGAAAAGCATGTTCCTGTTCATGTTGGTGGGACTTTGATTCGTGATGGGGAATGGTTGTATGCGGACAGCGACGGCATTCTCATCTCAAAGACTGAACTCTCTATCTGACTCTCTATCAAACAACTGTGCAAGGGAATAAAATGAATGAATGACAAGGAGAGAGTGATGCTTTCAATTGGGTTCTATTTCTATGTAACTCAGACAAATTTATACTCCAATGTTCTTTCTTGTCATTATTTTACTCTATTTTGGATAGTCTCGGACATTTATGTAATGTTATAGTTAAACACTCCCTACAATGCCGCTTATTACTTTGTGGCTTTATTTTGTGTTTCTCTTTTCAGTGTCTTCTGTAAGCTGCATGTTTCAACTTATCGATTCCTTGTTGGGTTCTTGCGATGAATTTGTCAATTGTATATAGACCAACAAAGAGTGAGTGTCAGATTCGTCTCGCTCTGTAATAAGAACCTCTCGTCTCTAGACTTCATGCATAGGACATGAAGGTTGAACCAACACCAATGTGCAATTTGCGAGGACCAGAGGCTTTGAAGTGGCAAGAGATGGATGGTATTCACTCTGCAAAAGACTTCTCTTATATTTTTTAGAATACAAACCTCTGCTGCATCATTCCCAAAAGAAACATTGGTGCAATCCACACTTTATGGGGCCATTTGGAGAGAAAGATGCAACAAAGTTTTCAATGGAAATGACTTCTCGATCACGGAGATCCGACGCAATATGGATAACGAATCTCTCTCGCTTTCGTTGGATTGTGACAACAAGAACCCTAACGGAGCTTCTAATAGCATCCGCTCTCACCATTTGTCGTCTTACATTGTCAAACACTGCCAAAATGCCTCTATCGGCGAAGTGAAAGATGTCTATGTGGATGGTGCCTGGAATACGAGGGATTTCTCGTTTAGTTTTGGTATTCATATCCAGGGTGCAGATGGCCACAAATGGACCACTGAAAAGAAATGATTCGCTTCCAGTTTGCACCATAAGCTCTAACATTAATACTGATTGTCTTCCTCTTTTACTTTGTTTTCAGGGGGCTCAACGGGTGGCGACTCAGGACGAGCCGATTATGGACAGGATAAGAAGAGCAGTGACCACCTGGATTTCTGTTCCATCAGCAAAGTCTCAAGGTCTATGGTCCATTTTGCTCACAAAGATGTGAAGAATGTGCTTCATGAAAACCATCCATCCTAGTCTAGATGAGGCTCTCTTTAACCCGTATACATGTCACTTTGACCAAGTGATTTAGATACTAAAATGATTCAAGTTTTTGGTAATTTTACATGGTTTTATAGCGTAAAGTTCACTCTACAACACTATAAAAATATTATCAAAATATTTTATAGTTTTGCTAATCAAATCACCCAGTGAATAGTAGAAAAAAAAGTCAAATGGGGAGATTCCAGAGAGACGAAAGTAGTACCACTCCGTCTCTGCTCTTTCTACCCAAATTGACTATTTGACTCGTATTTAGGTCACTTTGACCGGGTAATTTGGTTAGCAAAATAATACGATTTTTTGTTAATTTTTTCACCGTATTATAGAGAAACTTTTACTCTACAACACCATGAAAAAATTATCGAAAAATTGCATCGATTTGCTATTTAAATGAACGAGTCAAAGTGACCAAATGAATAGTGACAAAAGTCTAATTGGATAGAAAGAGCAGAGACAGAGTGGTACTAAACAACTAGTTATTCAAATCATTTTCTTCATAATAGAGGTATGATTGATTTTTCACTTAAACAAACTATCAATGTGTGGCAGGTTGTAGAGTGGTGCTCTTTGGAGCACTAAAAAATTGATCGGTTGTGAGACTTCATTATATAAATTTATAAATGAAGTAATGAAAGATGGCCAACTCTTTGGGCTGTTAATAAATCTATAGAAGCCCATTTTAGTCTTACTGAAACCAATTAGGGGTTTTATAAGTCAGGGGGTAATCCATCCCAATCCAATCCAATTAGGTGTTTTTATAAGGAAGTGTTTGCTTATATTAATTGAGAAAAGTCAATCCACTAATCCAATCCAATAAGATTAGGCAAGAAGAGTAAAGTTGTTATATCGTCAGTCTTCAACATCGCCACAATCCCTCCCTTCACGTCGCTGTTGCTCTCCATGGCCTCCAGAGCTTTGAGGGTACTTCCCTTGTTATTTGAGGGTACTGCCCACAGATCTCAGGCCACAATCCTCCATCATTTCCGTCTCCGGTCAACTATCAGCCTCGTCGGAAGTCTTTTCCGAGAATCCACCACCACACCGGTCAACGATCGTATCCACCCCAAGGGTACGCGGCTGATTTCCACGAAGCCAGGTAACATCTAATCTCTTTTATCAGTTTATGTACTAATCGTCTCTCTCTCTCTCTCGGATCGACCTTAGGACAAGCCTCATTCAACTTTTAGAAATTGCATTTTTATCCTTATTTTACTTCTTTTTTTCAATTAAGCACCCACAATAATTGTACTATAACCCCCCGCCCAGCTTTACAGATGGATATTGTAACGCTCGCATGCCATAAAAAAAAGGACTCTGTCCTATCATAGGTAACTAGTGTTTCAGTTGCATCTTAAGTTAATGTTTGGTATCCATCCACATTTTTTCAACAAATTCTGTTTGTTATGCCTGCAGATTTTAATATGATAATCTGCAGATTAAAATAATATGTGTGTAATTGTAGAATCTCCAAAATTAAGGATTATGCAGCTAAAAATCTCTAAAAAATTAATTTCGATATTTTTTTTTTTACATTAGCATGATATCAGTTCATTTATAAATAGGTGTATCCAAATACTTGAATTTGGAGCTCTTTAAATTTTGTTAAATGGATCAAGTTAGTATTCTATAATTTCAGCTCATACCAAACAGATTGTGATTCTCAGTTAAGTTGGATTTTCTTTTCAGATTATTTTCAGCTGATTATTTGAGATTTTCAGCTCGTACCAAACAGGCTCTAAATAAAAGAGAATTTTGATCCTTTGGTTCCAGCTTAAAATCTCAGTAATATGAATAATCTGGGTTCAATTATAACATGAAAACGGTTTGGCATAATCTGGGTTCAATGTTGCAATGTGTACCCTTATTTTGCTTCGTTTTTTTCAATTGAGTCCCCACAATAATTGCACTATAGCCGCCCACTCAGCTTTATAGAATTTAAATTTACCCTTGTTAATTTTTTTTAATTTAGCCGCTCACAATAATGAATTCCCTGATTTGCCCCTGAACTGGCCAATGTAGCAATATGTTCCCATGGCTTTAGGTAGATTGGATATTGTAACGCTCGCATGCCATAAAAAAGGACTCTGTCCTATCATAGGTAACTGCATCAGTTGCATATTAAAGAAAAAAGAATTTTGATCCTTGCTCCTGTTTGGTTCCAGCTTAAAATCTCAATAATATGAATTATCTGAGTTAAATTATAACATAAAGAACTATTTGGCATGAACTGAAATTATAGAACTAAAATTTAATTGCATTTGGCAAAACGTAGATTTTATCATCTAATTTACTATAAATGTCTTTTTTCGAGCTTACATCTTATCTGAAATGTTTTTTTTTTGGGAAGAATCAGTGATTTATACCTGAAAAATGAGGGTAAAAATATAGTATTTCACCGAAGCAGAACCAAATTTTGATTATTAGCCAACTTAAATTAGAATATAAATTTTATGGCCAGATTTTGATTTGATCTGTCATAAAATCTCTTACTAAACAGGCACTAAATTACCGGTTGCCCTAATTTGTAAATTGTAATATCTTCACCTCAAAGTGTGTGTAATTATCAGAAGATAACAAGTTCCATCTTTATTCTTGAGCTTCCATGATCAAAAGACGGTTCCACTTACAGGAGTATCCATGGCTTCTTTAGCCACAACTGATGTTTGTGATTCCAACATGTCGCTTCTCGACACCGGCGACTTGCGCTGTCTTCATCCCGGCTTCCAGATCTACGGTCAGTCTCGCTCCTTCGCGGGTCCCATCACGACCGTCAAGGTGTTCGAAGACAATGTCCTGGTGAGGGCGTTTCTGGAAACAAGAGGCGAAGGAAGAGTTCTCGTCGTAGATGGTGGAGGAAGCATGAGATGTGCCTTGCTGGGTGGGCATTTAGGGCAACTGGCCCAGAACAACGGGTGGGCCGGCATCGTCGTCAACGGTTGCATCAGAGACGTCGATGAGATCAACGCCTGTGATATCGGCATTAGAGCTTTGGCGTCACATCCTAAGAAATCGAATAAGAAGGGACAGGGAGAGAAGCATGTTCCTGTTCATTTTGGTGGGACTTTGATTCGTGATGGGGAATGGTTGTATGCTGATAACGACGGCATTCTCATCTCAAAGACTGAACTCTCTATCTGATTCTGACTCTCTATCCGACGAGTGTGCAAGTGAATAAAGTGTATGACTGACAAGGAGAGAGTGATGCTTTCCATTGGGTTCTATTCTGGATGGTCACGGACCTTCATGTAATGTTATTGTTAAACTGTCGGGGTAATTAACTTGTATTCCACTCCCCATTTCCCCAGAACACGATTCGGCTTATTTACTTCGTGGCTTATTTTGTGTTTCTCTTTTCAGTGTCGTTTGTGTGTATAGTACATTTATGCAGTCACTGCTGATTTCTTACAATAAATTTGTCATTGCATATAGAATTCTTACGATAGATTCAGTCTGTTTTGCATTTCATGAAGACTAGAGGCTTAGAAATGCAAAAGAGTGATGGCATTCTCAGTTTCACACTACAAGTTACAAAAGTATTTTCTTATTTAGAGTACAAAAGACTAATTTACTTTCAAAGTACTCCTATTGATACCTAGGTCATTTTTTCAGAATTACATCATATAGCCGGGCCGGGGTCGAACCGAGACCTCATACAGTGTCAGCTTTGCGATGAGGGATACGAAACTGAACATCATGTACTATTCAAGTGCAAATTTGCGCATCAAGTCCGGTAAGACTCACTGGGTTTCAATTATGCGGATTCAATGCCAGGAAATGCTCGGGACATCATTTATGAAGTTATGACCACTCAACCTCTTACAAAGTGTGAACTTTTTGTTGTGATAATTTGGCATATTTTGCGGCAAATAAACAATCTTCGCTTCAATAACTCATGGAAATCACCGGCTGAAATAGCAACCTTGGCTTAAAGACTACTTGGTTTGGTTCAAGGAGGCAAAATTGAAGGGCCTGCTGGCTGCAAACCTCATTGCCCACAATGGGGAAGAAGTACGGTGGAAGTGTCCTATCTGGAAGCTTTAAGATTAACTCAGATGCATCTTGGCTGGAGTATGGCTCGGCCACTGGTACAGGTTTCGTACTTTGGGATTGCAGTGGTAAATTCATCGCCGGAGGGCACCAACGTTTGACGCAGACCAGAACTCCACTGGTAGCAGAGCTCGCAACAATTGCAGGAGGTCAACTACTAGCAAAGGAGCTATCAATTAAGGATATCGAAGTTGAGTCGGATTCTCTGATCGCTATAAGGTTACTCACAGTTGGTAGACATGGCAGATTGACGTCCTCCACAGCTCCGGCGGAGATTCTAGGATTTCTGGGTGTTTATAGGAATCAATAACTGGATAATCTCTGAGTCGTGGGATCACTTTGAGATTAGAGTATTTCGGTGGTATACACGAAATCACTAATCGGATATATCAGAGACTGTATCAAGAAAGAATAAGGGTTTTGATATGGATTTCCGAACTCAGAAGTTTTCTCTGTGTATATTCATCATTCGACCAAAAACTGACAAATAGAGAGGGAGACAAGGCGGTTAATCTGGCGGTTATAACCGCCAGATTTCAGTCCGTTTTTCCAACGAAATAAAATAGGAGACGTGTTTTGTGAAGCAATAAACGTCCGAAATCCAATTTTTCCACGCTGACCGGCACCGCTAGGGGCGTTGCCCCCTGGACCCCACCGGGGGCGCTGCCCCCAGACCCCCGTCGGGGGCGGACCCTACAGTCGTCGGGAGTTCGTCATCCAAGATATTAACATAATTGTGTGCACGCGTGTACTCCACACCTCCTAACGTGTACAATGTATATGCCAATGTCTACTTTAGTTGTAAGGAAATCAGATTACACAAATAGACCAATGGCACTAAAATCACCAACAGAGAAGAAGGAAGTTCTTAACAAATGTGTGGGTTTAATAGCTTCTCTTTCTCATTTATTAATAGCTCAGGTAATCAACTAGCACATTCTTTTGCAAATAAAAATTATGTTGAGGACGATATGTCGTACTATTCTGTGATCCCATCATGGGCAGTACATGTATTCCAATTAGATTTCTTGGGCGTGACTAGTCAAAATTAATGAATGATTCTTCTTCTAAAAAAAATGCATGCCTAGGTCTTATTTTTGAGGTAACTAGTTATCAACTTGTGCAATGCACGTGACACTTTATTTGTTGTACTATAAATTAACTGATGTTTCTCTATAAATATGACTATTATAAATATAATTCAAATATTTATTTTAAAAAATTGGGAGGAAGAAAAAAAAGACAAGAAGTATGGCAATATTTCAAAGGCGGTGACTATTTTTTCCACATTTAACACTCAAAACAACAAATAAGGCATAAATGAAATGCATACAAAGCAATATTTGACATACAAATAATTTCATTAAGGCTTATATGTCCCTCAACGATGCCGATAGATTAGAAAAAAACGTCTTCTATGATAACTGTTTTGTTCTCCACTTAAGTCGGATAGTGCTTTATTCTCCACTTTAGTCGAAGAATGCTATATGCTTTGTTCTCTTTAATATCGACTAATAACATCACCTAACCCCTATATCCAACGTGAAGACCCACAACTATCGTCCCTTGCCCAATGTTTAACCTGATCTCTGTCATCCGAAACATATCTGATTGTCCATCACCGCCCTTATTCTGCTCCACCCACAATGTTGGCCACCACTACCGCTAAGATTTGAAGCTATTGTGCCGCCAACCCCAATCATTCGTTTGTTGGTTGTTGTCTCCTCCACCATTCCGTCGACCGTTCTCTTCGACCTTTACTATCTCGGGTCTCGCTTGATGCTCTTTTCATATTCATTTTCCTCTATTAGGTTGGAAAAAGCAACTGCAGCAGATTTTATTCCGGTCGCAAGCCTCTATCAATGCTAATGGTAAGTAAAAGTTACAAAAATGTTGCTCCACTAGTGTTGAGAGGGTATTGACTAATGAACTACTAACCCTATGTAGGAGCACTACTTGAACAAGTTCTAAACGCAGCCACCACCACACCAATGTCTACTTGCATCCGCGAGCCACTCATTGACCACTAGAGGATGTATGTGGCTGTTCCAGAGTTTCAATCGTAGGGTCTTGTTTGTTGGCGCACTAGCAGGGTCTCTTGCTTTTTTTTGGACGTTCTTTCTTTAGGCCAATAGTTGGTCCACACCCTTGACCTTCGTCTTGTTCGGCCGCCACTATCAGAACCACCTCTGCAGACTCTCTCACACCCTTGACCTTCGTCTTCTTTTGAATTGTGAAGAGTTATGCTGACTTGTTATAATTTATGAGTCTGGTTGTATGGATACTCTTTGTACTCACTTTTGATCAAATATATTCTTTTTTATCATGAAAACTAAAAAAAAAAAAAAAAAAAAAAAATTACATTCCATTTCAAATTCAGCATTAGATGAGAAATAATGGAATGAATTACCGTCTAGCCAACACATCTCAACCGTCAGATGTATTTTGAGTTGATCAGAAAGTGGAAATTGACTAGGACTGATAGCAATGACGTGTCTCCATCTTGTTTCCCTTCCTATTTTGGACTGATGAGATTTGATTGATGGACCGCTGCACCTCTCTAAGGCTGGAGAGGATTCGTTCCCTAGAAATAACCAAATAGGTTAATTGATTTATTTTTGAGAAGTAGGTTAATTATTTGATTTACAAGTTTAGAAGATTGGATGTTTGCAGCTAGGTTGGTAGCTCTAGTGGTAGACATTCGAAGTCCCTACATGAGGTGCTGGGTTCAAACCGGTTGACGACAATAATAATTTTTGAAAAAAAAAATATATTGGATGTTTCAAAAGAAGAAAAAAGAAAAAGAAAAGAGTTTAGAAGATTGGAGACAAGAAGGACCAAACCGACACCTTGTTCTATCCCTTCATTCCTTTGACGTTGACAATCTCAATTCTCAACCCCCAAAAGCCTCCTCCGCCGCCGCCGACAACAACAGCATAATCGGTATGTACACCGCACACTTTCTCTTGATATGTTAATGATCCGACCTGTTTGTGGTTCGATTTCATGCTTATCTGCTTCTGGGTTTGCTCCAAGTTGAGAGATTTTTCATACCTTATCCTGCTAATTGAAGTTAGTTGGGGTTCTTTTTTCTCTTTTCTTTCAGTATAATTTTAGTTGGGTTGTTCCATTTCTGAGATGAATTTGACCCTACAGCACAGCCTCAAAGTTTGCAATTTTAGGTCTCATGAAAACCCCCAATTACAGATATGGCTTTTTTTTGGGCTAGTACAATGTTTTTTTACCTTGTTAACATGTTATCCATAGTTGAAATATAAAAAAAGTAGTGTGTTTTTTTCATCTTCTTGAAGTTCTTGGTCCTCAGGCAGGTAACTAGTCCTAGGCTTTTTGTAATGTACTAGCAGGTGCTATATGGTACATTTGGTTTTCTAATATTAGTCGCATTACCTAGGATTTGACTAAATGTAGTCAAGTAATACTGTTTCTTTTAGGGTACGTTTGGTTTTTCAGTATTAGCGGTATTAGCTAGGATTGGAATAAATATAGTCCAGGTATTAGTTAATACTGTGTTTGGTTGTTCTGGACTAATTTTAATACCAGTACTAAATAGTGAGAAGACGGTGTTTAATACCCCAAATTAGTACCCTCTCACATGAGGGTATTAGCTGGATTGGACTATTTATACCTTAATACTGAATTAATACTGCACAAAACCAAACACATTATTAATTATAGATCAGCAAGTCCAATCCTATCCGGCCACTCAAGTCCAGTCCAATCCTGTTAGTCCGGAAAACCAAACGTGCCATTTAGGGTTCTAGTCTAGGACTTCCAGTGTTGTCTCTTTGGAAGTATTGAACTCGGAATTTTCTATTAAACAAGGGCCTTCTCATAAGCTCTCATTTTGCAAGAGACCTAGAGTTCAATTTCCATGAAGGAACACTTTCTTTTCTCTTCTCTTCTTTTTTCTGGGTGCACACTTATCTCTTGTATTCTATTCGCATGAAAAAGACCCCGAGCTTTGTCTGGTGATGCCTTGTTATTTGTTCATATTTTGTTGACTTACACTTTAAGAAGCTTCAAAGCTTTGAGTTAGAAACCATGTGTTCTGGCATCATCAATCTTGTAGGGGGAACTAAAGGAATTATGATCCTAAAGGCTGAAAGTATGTTATGACCTAATCGATGTTGAATTGTTCGAGTGTTGCTTGGCTTTATGTCTGAGCAGGCAGCGATGGGTTTGGTTTAGTTGTAAAATATCGGAGAGGAAGGCAAGGGCTTTTGGAAAAATTGAAATCTTGAGCGGAAATTTTGAATTGAGATTTGAGCAAAGTTATAGGCTGGTGTTCACATAGAAGTTACCCTTCTTGAAAATAGATTGTAGAATTTGAATATTGGCATGGGATTGAGACAAGATGTGCTAAAAACGTAAGACAAGAATGGTGTGTAATGGAGAAATCTTCGCAGGCCTAAAAGAATGCTATGCATCCACGGAGTTTATAGTTCTAGTCTAGGAACCTGGAGTAGTCATGTTAGAACTTTTATGACGTCACTAAGAAGAGTGTTCGCTCACTTTTCTGTTGGAGCAAAGTGTACCTACTCAATTTAACACTCACTACTGCTATGCCTTTTTGGGTGTGTTTGGATTGGTTTGTATTTGTTTTGTTTCTAAAAATATAATCTAGGATGTTTGGTTGGGTTTGGTTTATTCCTTGGTGTTTGGAGAAAACATGTAGCTTTTTCTTCCTCGGTTTTTGAACTAAAAACCCCAGTTTTTTATACTATAAAAAACCCAAAAACTAGCTCTATCCAAACTAGCTAAATAGCGTTGCTCTGCAATGGTGATGGGGTTGGAAACATAACCTTCTCACGAGCCACCAACCTGAAGAGATAGGCAAACAAGTCAACTCTACTCTTGAACAGCATATATGTGACAGGATAGTTCTGAACTTTGCAGTGGCGGAGCCAGGATTTCGTCTGAGGGGGGGCACAATTCGGCTTGTGACATAGTCAATATTTGTACTCTTATTTTAAGATAAATTAAAATTAAATATAACTAAACACACTATAAGCCATCTGGCTAAGGTGGTAATGCATTACCCTATTGACATCGTCCACGAGGGTTCGAGTCCCCTTGGGCAAGTTGAAATATTATTGTATTTAACTATTTTGGAAAAAAAAATTAAATGCGCACCCTAAGGAGACTCGAAACTCCGACACTTCAGTTTTCAATGGAATACTTTACCACTGCGCTGGACGCGCTTCTGCGGTTAGGGGGGGGGGGGGGGGGGGGCACTTTTTTATTTTTAAAGAGACATGGTTAATTTTTTTTTTACAAACTAAGGGTTACATAGTGTTTTCGGATAATATTTTGGGGGGCACGCGCCCCTGGAACTTTGGCTCCTGTATTTTCTCGCGCCAGTGATAGTTTCAATTCGCTATCCCAGATTATTCCGAACTTGTATACATTTCATGACTTCTGAAAGTAGTAATATACTGTAACTCAGTTCTAGGTCAGTAAGTGTGGGTGCATGTAAGCAGTCCATACCATACTCTTTTATCATTGCATACTTCGGTAGTTCATACTCTTTTATTCTGTGATTGAGAATTTGAGCAAAATTATAAGGTGCTTCACCTGACAGTTACCCCTCTCGCAGATAGATCGTTTAGTGTGAGCATTGGCGGGATTTCTAAGATGCTCTTGAACTCATAAGATAAAGATAGAGGAACCCTTGGCATGCCTGAAGAATGTTAACAACCCATGGTTTCAATTTTCCAATTCTCAGTTAATGAAATGAACCACAATCTTATGAAATGACATTCAACTTATATGTTCTATGCGGATATGTTTCAGCAGGCCTTCTCGCGTATGACAACTTGTAAGCTAAATGTATGTATTACATTTTGGGTAACGCGCATACCATTAATAGACAGTAGCCATTTGACTCACATACTATGACTAGACAGTAGCCAGTTGCTACATTCCTCCCATGAGGTTCTAATTCAAAAGGTACCAACCTTGAGTGGAGTAAGACGTAATCGCATAGTTTGCGCATTTGGCTCGTATATTTTCTAAATGAGGGTCAGGCTCAGGAGAAAATTCTCTGAAGATAGCAAGCAGTTCACTAGTATGTTGTTAGAGGAAGGATTTTTCTATATTTGTAGGAAAGTGGTAAGTGTGGCTAGTCGTATTTCCGGTGTTATTTACTGAAGCATGCACGCACAGAAGGGTATGGTCGTTCTTGTAAGTTGTAACTGGTTGTATTGGAACACTAAATCTTTTATGCACTTCGTAGGAAGTCAGAAGATCTGATGTAATCGTTTATCTCTCTCAAGTGAACTAGCCCAAGAGCGGATCGACCGTAGGACAAGCGGGAGCTATACCCCATTACACTTTTAGAAATTGCATTTTTACCCTTATTTACTTATTTTTTTCAAGTTAGCCCCCGCAATAATTGCACTATAGCCCCCCATTCAGCTTTACAGAATTTAAACTTTACCCTTATTTTGTTTAATTTTTCCAATTTAGCCCCCACCGTAATGAATTCTTGGATCCACCCCTGAACTGGCCAATGTAGCAATGTGTTACCGTGGCATTATGTATAGATATTGCAACGCTGGCATGCCATAAAAAGGACTCTGTGCTAGCATATGTAACAGTATCGGTTGCATATTAAAGAAAAAGAAATTGATCCTCACTCTTAGTCCCTGTTTGGTATCGCCGATTTTAATCCAGACTTTTCGCCAATTTCATTGGTTATACTTATGACTACAAATTAAAAGCTGATAATCTGCAGATTAAAATAATCTTTGTGCAATTGTACAATCTCCAAAATTAGGGATTATGCAGATGAAAATCTCTAAAACAATAATTTTGATATTCTTTTACACTAGCATGATCATATTTCAATTATAAATAGGTGTATTCATTTACTTGACTATAGAGCTCTTTAATTTTGTTAAATGGATCAAGTTGGTGATCTCTAATTTCAGCTCATACCAGACATATGGTGATTTTTAAATTCAGCTGGATTTTCACCTAGATTATTTTCAGCTGATACCAAACAGGGCCTTAGTCTAATAACATATTTGGATCCAGCTTAAATCCTCAATAATCTGAATAATCAGGAGTGAAGGGAATTTCTCAACTTCAACTTCTCCCCTCTCTGACTTATATGATATGATCAACAATTGAGTTGATCAATCTTGTACTCTTGACGTTCTGTTTATAATATAATCTTTACTTATCAAAAAAAATAATCAGGAGTGAATAATCTAACTTAAATTATAATACGACAACTGTTTAGCATGAGCTGGAACTCTGAAATTAAAATTTAATTGCACTTGGCAACACTTGTAGCTTTTATCATCTAATTTACGATAAATGTCTTTATTGAACTTACATCATATCCGAAATGTTATTTTTTTGGACAAAAATTAATGATTTATACATTTAAAAAGAGGTAAATATAGTATCTGAGATTGTAGAATCAGAGATTGTAGAATCTGCATATTATTAGCCAACTTAAATTAAAATATGGATAAAAAAAATCTATGAAACAAACGGAATTGAGTTTTTTGGCAAGATTTTGATTTATCTGACATAAAATCTCTTGCCAAACAGGCACTAGATTACTAGTTGCGCTAACTTTTAATATCTTCATCTCAAAATGTGTTTAAATCTCAGAAGTTAACAAGTTTCGTCATCTTGAACTTCCATGACCAAAAGACAGTTCTTCTACTTGCAGGGGTATTTATTCATGGCTTTTTTAGCGACAGCTGAAGCTTGTGATTCCAACACATCGCTTCTCGCCACCGGCGACTTGCGCTGTCTTCATCCCAGCTTCCAGATATACGGCCAGTCTCGCTCCTTCGCGGGTCCCATCACGACCCTCAAGGTGTTCGAAGACAATGTTCTGGTGAGGGAGCTTCTGGAAACAAGAGGCGAAGGAAGAGTTCTGGTCATAGATGGTGGAGGAAGCATGAGATGTGCCTTGGTGGGTGGGAATTTAGGGCAACTGGCCCAGAACAACGGGTGGGTCGGCATCGTCGTCAACGGTTGCATCAGAGACGTTGATGAGATCAACGGCTGTGATATCGGCGTTAGAGCTTTGGCGTCGCATCCTCGGAAATCGAATAAGAAGGGACATGGAGAGAAGCATGTTCCTGTTCATATTGGTGGGACTTTGATTCGTGATGGGGAATGGTTGTATGCTGATAACGACGGCATTCTCATCTCAAAGACTGAACTTTCTGTCTGATTCTGACTCTCTATCGGACAACTGTGACGAGAATAAAGTGAAGACAAGGAGATAGTGATGTTTTGCATTGGTTCTATTTCTCTGTGACTCCAGATATTTATACTCCATGTTGTAGTCATAATGTACTTTATTTCGGATTGTCTCGGACCTTTTTTGTAAGGTTTTTGTTAAACTATCGGAGTAATAAGCTTGTATTCCACTCCTGAGCTTCCCCAGGATACTATGGAGCTTTTTACTTGGTGGATTTATTTTGTGTCTCTTTTCAGTGTCGTATGCGTATGTTTCAACTTAACCCGTCATTGTTCATTTCTTATGATAAGTTTGTCATTGCATACAGACCAACGAAAGAGCGAGTGCCTGATGCGTCTTCCTCCCGCTCTGTAATAAGATCCTCTCGTCTCTAGACTTTATGCATGGGCTTTGAATGTTGAACCAGTATCGATTTGCATTTTACGAAGACTAGAGGCTCTAGAAATGCCAAAGAGTGATGGCACTCACACTACAAAAATGCTTTTCTATTATTTTTCAGAATCCAAAAGACTAATACTACACTTGCAAAGTACTGATATTGATACCTAGGTCACGGTTTTGAGGTTACTAGTTATGGACTTGTAAATTGCATGTTATATTTATCTTTTGTAATATATATTGAATGCCGATTCTCTATAAATAAGACCACTGAGAAGTATAATTCAAAAAATTATTTTTCAGAAATTGGGAGGAATAGAAGAAAGACAAGTAGTATGGTAATAATTCAAAGTCAAAGAATATACTTTTTTCACGTTTAACACTCAATCAACAAATAAGTCATAAGTGAAATGCGTGTGTAAGCGATTTTCCCATATACTTGAGACGGAAGAAATAGAAACAACTTACGAGACGCAGATGCCTTTTGTGGGTGGGTGTGAACATCGAAGATTACTTTTTACCCAAGTATTTGACATACAAATAATTTCTTTGAGACTTATATGTCCTTCAGGGATGATAAACTTGAAAAAACGTCTTCTATGATGAAAGATTTGTTCTCCAATTAGGTCGGATAATGCAATCTACTTAGGATTCTTGAAGCTGCCAATGAGTTTTACTATTCTCTACAGCAATGTTGGCTAAATATTAAACATTCAGTTGTTGATAGTCCAGTGGTTACAGCTTGATCAAGAACTTGATAGCCATCACGGTTCATGTTTTAGTTCAAGGTAAGATATAATCATAGTGCAACAATCCCGAAGTTTGTGAAAAACTTGATCATCCGTCGAAGATAGTGAATGATTACAAGATAAAAGATTGGACAAACGACACTAAACCTATATGCAGTTTGACACTTGTGACACTAAACCTCTAGTTCTTTCAATTTCATAGAAAAATCCCATGCACTTTCTATTATCAGAAAAAAAATCCCATGAGGTGACGGGCTGGGCTGTGATATCCATTTTGTGAGGGGTATTCAAGTAAATTTTATTAATTTAATCTTTTGATGCTATCTGTCTCAAAATGAAAAGTGCGGTTTTTTTTTATGGAATTGAAAGTGCTAAAGATTTAGTGTCACAAGTGCCAAATTGCATACATGGTTAGTGTCATTTATCATAAGAGACTATACACTCTTCCATTTTTTAAGATAAAACTATCATTTACGTATTAGACAAGCAAGACTAAGTACAAATGTTGTAGTTAAGCATTTAGAACTCCTTGTCTCCAAACTTCCCGATTCAAAAGTACTATAATATTTTAAAGGAACTTGGTAACAATTTAAGATCGTTTCACTCTAAAAAAAACTCTCCATGACTTTCTCTAGACTGCAACCTCACCGGCTCACAACTTCTTGCCGGAGTTGTGCGCCAGCTCCAAAACTCTCTCTAAGATCGCCTAACCCCTTGATACAACGTGAAGCCCACAACTACCGCCCATTTGCCGTGTTTAGTCTTAAGTCTGCCATCTGAAACATATTTGATTGTCCATCCCCTCTCTTATTATGCTCCACTCATGATGTTGGCCCCAATCATCGCTCAGATTTGAAGCTCACGTGCTGTTGTGCCGGCACCCCGAGTCATATGTTTGGTGGTCATTGCCCCCTCCGTGTTTGGATTCCAATACGTGAGAAAGCAAAAGAAAGTAAGAACAACAAGAGTATGATCAAGAACACAAGAATTACGTGGTTCACTAGTTTTGAGACTAGCTACATTCACGGCCAAACCAAACCAATTTATTGATGAGAAACCAAACGAATTGCAAGCACACTACTCAAAGTCATGGCCCTATCATCTATTTATACTAGTACAAGATTTGGAGTCGAAGTACCATCCAAAAATAATCTGAGACGGACTTGGAAATAACCAATCTGTCCCCAGAAATGCTAAGTACGCCGAATTAATAACCCGGAGGGAAGCCGAAAATGCCAACGTGGACTTGCAATTATTAATTAACTTGTTTCTCTTTCTTTCTCTCTCTCTACTCTTTCTCTCTGCATTATCACTTTCCCATGTCTCTTATCTCTATCTCCATCTATACACCCATGTATTTCTTTCATCTCCTTAAGCGGTTTTCACCATTCAATCCAAAGAGAACTGCAAAAAGTTTGTAATAATATTCAAGAACAATTGTTTTATGTGGAAAGAAAATTGCAGGTCCTGTTCGCAGATTGTTTGTGAATCCCCAATATTCATGAACAATTTGTTTCCTGTTGATAGTGAATTGTAAAGCTTGTTCATAGATGCAAAGACCTTACCAAATGAAAATTCATATGACAAATCTGAATAATTAACCATTCTAAATCAGAGATGAAACTTTCTATGGGTCGAAGGGAATTTGAGGTTCAAGGTAAGAAAGAACGCTGATTATAACAAGTTGATTTATGCAATTCTTTTCTCTTGAAATATTCAAATAGATACAATTAGATAGCTTAATATTTTGATTCGTTCCTACAATGGATTTCCAGAGATGGCTTGAAGATTTGAATGTAAGAGAGTATACAGAGAAGACTGGAGAGATGAGAGAAATAGTGGAGAGAGAGAATGATGAGAGAGAGAGATAGTGGAGGTAGAGAGAGAAGGAGAAAACAATTATTAATTTAATAGTCACAATGCCAAGCTGGCATTTCGGCAGCTCTCTGGGAGATTGATTCGGCAAGTCTAGCACTTCTCATCTGTCCCAGCCAAGAAAATCCCACGTCCAATATTGTTTCCAAAAACAATTTGGAAACAATTTACTGCCAAACAAAAAAGTCATAGCCGACCCTAACACACAACTCACTAGACCAAAAAATTCACACAGGCACACATGCAAATATGCCCCCATTAATTTGACCAAAAATTTCACACAGGCACACATGCAAATATGCCCCATTTATTTGATTAGTGCTTCAAGTGGGTCAGCTTGTCCATGCCTAGGCAAACTCCAAAGCTACAGTTTGAATCAAAATAACCAATCAATTTTTCAAATTCCATAGCTACCGAACCAATTTTTCTCATCAATCCAACAAACTCAATCCGAGTGTATTCCCAATTTGCGGAATTGAACAAACTCCCAATACGCCCCAACAAGCGCGTCTATGGGTCTTCAACAAACACAAAGACAATGCGTCCCAATAAACGCACCCCTAATGCACCATGACACAATGCATGCCCCAACGTTGCGCCAATGACACTTCGCAACAAAGTGTCGATCAAACGATGTCATGCCAATTTGCGTCGCCACCCGCACCAATGCGCACAAAACCAATAACCGAAGCGCGCCAATCCAAGATCCAATCGCGCCACCAACCGATGCGTGCAGAATACACGCCACCAATCTGCATGCCCAATAACACGCGCCCATGCTCCATGCTCGGAGCCCAAACCGCCCTGAAGGAGCCTAGAGAGTTTCATCGTCCTCGGGCGTCCCTCCTTCTCCACCTGAAGCGAGATCTACAGATGAACGATTCTTGGGACACTCCCTCTTCCAATGACGTTTCTCCCTCAATTCGCTAGTTGATTCGAGCCGCCTCCACCTAGGCTTGAATCCTCGTAGCCGCCAAATCCAAATAGAGATCCAGATCACTCGCTGCATTGAGCATGCCATATCGATTGACGCATGTCGGAACCGAAATCGTGTCGGATGTACTAAAGCTAGATCCACAATTCCGATGCTCCACAAAAAGAGCCCGATAGCTCCCTGTGCACAAGAGATTCCGGCGGGGAGACCTCCGTGTACACCGTATGTAGAGGATAAGAGATAGCACAGGAAGTGTTGGGTTGTGTGTAGGGAGAGAGTAAGGCAGTAGTAATGTCTGAGAGACAGACAGAGATTTGGCAGAGCTTCCATGTATGGCTCATGTGTTCTCCTCTGTATGGAAAGGTTAACGTCCTATATATAACGGAGAATGTGACCGTTGCAGTGTGGTTAATGCGCCCATCAATGGCGGCTTAATTAGCTTAACCGCAACGGCACGTTCGTCCGCCTGTATAGGGACCGTTACAGCACGTTATGCGCGAATACCGGAACCGTTATGAGGTTGACCGGGTTTGACCGGATTGACCGGGTTTATGGAGCTCGTGCCATAAATCTCTCAAAAGCAGTTACTAAAGGTCGCGTGCGGGCTTGGCTCGCACGCGACAGGACTTACTCTAGCCTCCAAACCACTAAGTCCCTACAAGTCCCGTGCAGTGGTATGCGAGGGCTCTGTCTCGCAGCCCCCACATGGATCAGCTCGGCTGGTGATCCAGTGTGTGTGGAGCACAATATGGTGTGCTGGATGGTTGCCACGTGGCCAAGATCTGCTAGCTCAGAAAGCACTATCTACATTAGCCCCCTTTCTGCGCGTGAAGGCTCATAGCTGTATAGACTTCCATGCGCGGAAACCAACATGCGCGTCGCCGCCACGCACCAATTCAAACACGAGCAAATTCAGCCCCCGTGCGTGCCATTATGACCTAAAACCCCTAGAGTCGTGCCGTCTGGCCTTTAGGGTTTTAGGCGTGACGTCAGCTTGTCCTGTGATTGCGCGATTCGACGGTGACGGTTGCGATTCGACTACTGAAAGGACGCAACCCTTCATTGTTTTTGGATAAATACTTTGTACTCTCCATTGTTGCAAAGCATCACTTCTTCCTCTTAAAGTGAATGGTACCCGGAAGTCTTCGAGAGCAGATTCAGATAATCAATCACCAGTTCAGAACTGCAAATCGTCTTCTTCAACTGTGTGTATCCAAGCAGGCTTCACAAAAACAAGGTTGGCCTTGTTCAATTTTGATTTATATGCTTCAAACTGCGTTGAATCTGTAAACCCATGACATGTAATCTGTTGAAACTTGTGAAGAAGCTTCAAGCTTTGGACCCAATTTTGGCTTAATCCTTCGATGATAAAGATCTTGGATGTAGGGTTTTTGAAATCCTCGATAATGCAAACAATTTCCAACTTCTAATTTATGAAATTGATACCAGAAACTGTTCATCTTTCTTTCCATAGATCTTGAATCTCGAAATTCAAATTGAAGTGTGGCGTATTTCTCCCCCTTTTTTTCTTGCTCTTCCGCAGGAATGGCCAAGACAAAAGGAACCAAACCCACCAAGGAGGACGAAGAGATACCTGATCTTCCGCAAGCTTTGTGGCGAAAAGCCCCCTATCTGGGTGGCAAAGATTTCTACCACGCGAGGGTTAAGGCAAAGAGAATGCCTGCTTCTGTCCCCAATGAGGGATTGCTAACGTTGACTCCCCCAGTTAACTCAGCCTTGCTCGAGTTGATTGGCTGCGAGGATGTGGTTCGATTGGGAATCGAAAATGGGTACTCCCCCTACGCTGCGATTTCCACCCAAGCTTTTGTCCAGAAATTGGACTACATGGATGAGTGGATTGACCATGTGTTGACCGATCATGCTACGACTCTTAATGAGGCCGGCGTATACTTCGCTGTTCGTGCTATGAAGGGTGCTGCCGTGAAGCTGGACCAGTCCATGCTTCTAAACCTTCTTTCCCGCTACTCGCCTGCGACTCACACTTTTCACTTTGCTGAGTTCGAGGCTGCCCCCACACTCGAGGACGTGCACATGCTGTACGATCTGTCTCCCATGGGTGAAGTGGACCCTTTGAGTCCCTTGAGGACGGATGCGGAGATCACTTTGTACACGCAGATGGAGGAGTGCCTATCAGAGGTAAAGAAAATCTCCACCCGGTGGACCACTACCAAAGCCCTTCCCAATTGGCAGTTGGTTGACACGTCTGCGAAGAATACTTGGAATAAATGGGTGCAGTACTTCTTTCGTGACTACGCGAACAGCAGCATCACCAAGAAGCTTCTGAGTCAAGACCTGGAGGCCAAGAACTACGTGGAGGGTAAGGGCTATCACTTGACCCTTTGTGCTTTCCTCTGTGCCTGGCTGTCAAGGTACTTAATCGATGGTCACCCGCACGATAGGGTCTTCTACCATGTTCTGCCGCTCGCTGTGAAACTGGCCCTTGGCCAGAGAGTCGCACTTGGACCCTTGGTCTTGGGCACATTATACTATAGATTGGATCAGCTGGTTGTGGCCATGAAGGAGTCGCGTGGCCGCCTCGACATACTGACCTTTCTCAACATTGCCTTCTTGACGATGTGGGTCTTTGAGCGGTGGCCTTCTTATGCCCCAACTGCCTCCAAGCCCAACAAGTGGTGTCCCCCAGGTGAGGTGGAGGAGCGTAACTGCGGCAGAGCTGCAAGGTAGTTCGGAGCGAACAATACCAAGTGCGTTTGGAGCCTGATATGCGACAACCGGAAAGAGTTCGTTGCCAGGCCCTATGTCGTGCGTATTGAGAATGTGTGGTGGTTTCCAAGGCTGTACCCTTCTAAAGGTATTGTCTTCTCAGAAGAGCTCCTCTTCGAAGAGGGATCGCATTTCCATGAGCGCTATCGCGAATTCTTTTGCTGGTGCCTGCGAGGTTCTCTTCCCGCTCTCGCAGAGCATATTCGTGAGCTCGCACAAAGGTATGAGAGGATTACCGTGGATGTTGACCCTACTCGAGTTTCTCCCCAGTTTGGCTTTGATGCAGTGGCACCCTCAATCTGGCCACATTCCATTATCAGAGGTTGCTATAAGCGCTTGCTGACAAAGGAGTGCAAAACAGTCTTTATGAACAATCTTCCTTTTGAGCAGCCTGCAGGTAACCGCGAGGGTGGTTGTTCCAAGAACTGGCTCGCCTAATGGATCGCCCAGCACGTCAGGTTTGAGACGCAGTCGGCTCCTCAGCCAAGCAGAGCTCCTTTGATCAAAAGAAACTCCTTTCCGTTTCGTCCCAATTGCAGTCTGAGCGAGTCCGAATATGGTTGCTACTCATTGTTGGATCATGAGAACCATTTGTGCCCTGACGTCATTCTGAATGAAAAGATCGCCGCAGTTAAGAAAAGCGACTGGCATGTCATCAGATATAGCGAGACATTTGCTAAGGTAAGCAACTTTTTTCCGCATGCGTTGAGCTTCTTGATTTCCACATGCTGATGCCTTTATTCTACACTGTTTGCTGTAGTGTCATGTGCGGAGATTCGCATCTGGTGATCGTTCCAAGTCGCTGGTTAACACCATTGTTGCCACCAGAAGACAAGGACAGCCGTTCCTGCTAGCATCGAGGATGGACCCCGAAGTCGAAACCAGGATTCGCGCAGTCATGAATGCTTTTGCTGACTCGCTGATAGATAATGCTCCGGCCTCGTCTCCGCCCAGAGATAATCCGTCTCCTCCAGCGACTGCAGCGCCGAGAGCGAAGAGACCCAGGCAAAAGGGAATCACAATATCTTCCCCTAGGAGCGCTCCAACTTCCCCTCCAGCTAAGTCCCTTTCTGCCAAGGACAAAGGCAAAGGTCGCATGCCCAGTAAAGCGCGGAAGGAGCTCGCAGTTGAGACCTTCGTCCCATTCAACCAGGAGGAAGACGAGGAGAGGCAGGAGCCCAGAGAAGGTGATGAAGAAGAAGAAGAAAGAACAATTGAAACAACCCTGGAACCTACGATTCCTTGCTAGTGCAACCAAACGGAAATCCAAGTGCATTTATTGAAATAAAACCCGAGAAATCCTCCAACAATAGTCTTGAAAGAAATAAATATATGACATTGTCTACGTTCTCTAAAATAGAAACTCCTACTCAAATATTAAATGATTCCTAGCTTGCTCCTAGCTCCAGCTTACGTGTGCGCTTTCCCCCACTTTATTCATAACCTGCGGGTTTTCAAATAGCAACAGCCGACCGCAGAAAACGTTTATCAGTAAAAACTGAGTAAGCTTACATCACAACATGTAAAACAGAGTAGGCTAACAATAAAAGAATAACCACATTTTAATCGATGCTTTGGTTGAGGCGTAGCCTACGAGCCCCAACAGGTACGATGTAAACAGAGAGGTCACGATGCAATAAATCCAATAATAGGGTACATTCTTGGGTATACCAATTTCTCCCCGGACGTTAGTAGATAGCCCTTCGCTATCCCGCCCTAACCATTCTAATGAGACCTTAAGTGTCGACACCCCTATGCAGTCATGACCTAAACATGCATAGGTAGTACTCATAGATTCCACGATAAATAAAAAGGGTATGAACCCTAGGGAAATCACTCAATGGTGTTCCCGGCAATAGCCTTCACGCACATCCTCTGTACATCATTCCCAATTCCATTATCATTCATTAATCCTTCAACATGATTCACACGAGTAATATAAGTTTGAAAACCACGTGTTTCTCAAAACAGTTCATAGTATTAAAGTAACTCACACAAAGCATCACACACATTTTGATAGTTGAAAGTGTTGTGCACATATACTTACTTGGATTGGAAGAGAGCTTGTCACACGAAAGCAAACAATCTCCTAGTACTCGTGGTATGGATCCTCCACAAATTCACCGTCTATGAATTCGGTGTCTACAATAGCAAATATTCCTAATTAACATAGTGCTAACACACATACAGGTCCTATACACAATGCAATTGTAACTCCCAAATAATCCCTCAAACACGAATATCTATAAATTGTAAGCTTAAGATTTAGAATTATTAAGAGAATGGCGGTATATAGATATAAAAGTAGGAATTGAAATAAGGAAAACTTAATTTTAGTACTCTATATTATGAGCCGTGCTAGGGAGACAAAAAATCAAACAGAAACTTGAACATAAAATGACGTGGCATATGCCACATCAATAGATGTCTAAATCTCACACATATTGATTCTTTCTATTTCCTTCATAATCTTCATCGTTAATGACATGTTTCCATACACATCACTTTATGTTCAATTTTTTGTACCAATTTTTGTTCACCTAGACTTTTCCCTATATTATTATTTGATTTAGGAAGGTACAATTACGTTATATAAGTAAAAGATAACTATTTCAATTAATCGATTAAATTACAATGTGTGCCTTTATTAAAAGCTAAAGGTCAAATTATTTTTGTTAACGTAAAGATGTTATTAAACAAGAAACCATTTTCTTTCAATAACGACAAAATAGTGTTATTGTTTGCTTACGAATGTATAAAACAAACTTTATAAACTATTTTTTTTATAAAATACAAACTTAACATATTATAATTGTATTTAATAAGTCCAATAAAGAAAAGCTATCTTGGATTTTATTATAACAAAACAAACCATGACCAGCATTTAAACATGTTTTGTGAAAGACATGTCCTCCCCTATAAAGTTTTATAACGTACAAACATTCCCCCTCACGAATTCATAATGTACCAATACCACCCCCACAATTTACAACTCAACCCAAAACAGTTTCTTTCTCTTTTAAAACCCACTGAACCATTTTGTCCCCCCATCAATATTGCAACCCACTGTAAACAATCTCACATCTTGCAAACCAATTATTTTTCAAGAATTGAAGGTAAAGGCATGGAGTTTGGAATTCAAAAACAGGGACAGTGGGTGTTACCGTACGAACGAATGGGACGACGAATACGACGGCACGATGGGAGCTCTTGGGCTGCTTCTGCTGCAGCAGCTTCGTCGGAGACAGGAAGAACGACGGAGGGGACGGCGTAGCACGGTGGGACGGAGCCGGCGGCGCCGGGCAGAGGCGACGGCGCTGGGCGGGGAAGACGGCGACGATGGCGGAGCTGGGCCTGGCTCGGTCGGACCCGCTTCGGCCTTTTTCCGGCCGGGTTTTTGCTCTGCAGTTCGGAACAGAGAGGGGGAGAGATCGAGAGAGAGGCTGGGTGTTGGTCGGCGAATAACAGAGGCATTCTCAGGTAGTTTATATAGGCGGAGAGTGGGAAAATCCGGCGAAGAGCGGGACTCTTCCGGGTTCAATTCGATTCCGAATTGGGTCTCGATTTTGGCAAAATTGATTTGCTTGGAGAGAAATACTCGGTCTTTGGCGAATTAGAGTTGAATTGGGAGTGAAATTAGACTTAGAGAAGGTTGTGGTGGTGGTGTTTGTGTCGGAGACGGCGTCGGAATTGGCGGAGATGAACTCTCCTGTACGGGTATGGTGAATGGGGAAGATGACTGGAGTAGTGATTCTGTGTGGCAGTCACACGGGTCACCGCGGTGGTCCCTCACGTAAAAAGTAATTAAAACGTGACATTTGGATACGTTAAAAAAAATGTTATACGACCCACAACTTTTAACAACTAAAAACGTATCTAACCTTTATAACTTTCTCTAAAAACAACATATAAAAATAAAAAGTACAAAAATATTATTTTTCTTAACTTAATTATATATGTGTAAAATATAAATATAACACCTAAAACTTAAGAAAACTATTTTTTTATAAATCCTATTAACGACCCAAAATAATCGTTAAACTCCAAAGAAATACCCCCGAAAATACGGGGTATTACAACAATTGTGATACATGAGGAAGAATCAGGAGGTACCTCCATCGCGTTTCCCTTCTCATTATCATAATTCTTTTGCAACTTGATCTTGAACCAATCGTTTCTTCGCAGATGATGATGATGATGAGACCATCGGTGGCCTTTTGGCCAAGAGACAGAAGAGGGATGCTCATTCTGGCATTTCGGACGAACCCATAAGCGAGGACGTTCTCGCCGAGTCTAGGAAGACAGCTGCGGAAGCTGCTGAAAGGAGGAGGCAACGAGAAGTGGAGGAGCTCGAGCGTGTGAGGCAGCGGAGCCTCGAAGAGCAACATGTCGACGACTTAGTGCGTCCAGCTGATGAGGAAGATGTGCTTCCCGAAGAGGTGACTCCTCAAACTGAGGAGGAGGATGCGGCTCCAGAAGAGGATGCAGCAGCTTTGGAGCAGGCCCAGGCAGATTTTGAAGAAATCGCAGGCGGCAATAAAGGTGAGATTTTTAATCTCGCAGTAACTTATCGAGATGTTATTGTGGGTGCGTTAAAGCATGGTGTGTCAAAGGCCGACATTCGCCGTTGGCTAGTAGGCAAGTGCGGTGAACCCTCAGGTAATCACTTGATCGATATGCATGAACTAAGATTAGCAACTCGAAGCATAATCATGACTAGCTTCTTCGCGCCCCAGGTCATGCTCCTTTTAAAGACATGCGTAATGAGGACACACTAATAGGGCATGGTTCCACGTCTTTAGTGTATGACGAAGACACTGCAATCCCACCTTCGCGTGGAGGTGCTTGCTCTTAGCTTTAGGAAAAGATAGTAAAATAACGTATGATACATTTTACCTCACATCATCGCATTTTGTATCGCAGGTACTGCTAATGAACCCGTGTTGGAGCAAAGAAGTCAAACTTCTGCATCCTATGTCCCAGTGCCGAGTTCTCATACCGAGAAGCCCGTCGCAGCTGCTGAATACGCAGGAGAGCCTTTTGAGGACATCATCGAACTTTCTGATGATGCCGAAGCTGACGTTGTGTTAATGGAGGAAGATGCCCATGCTGGCGCTGAGGAAGTAAGAACAAGTACTGTTGATGCTACCGCATCTGAAAGTGTCCCTCGCCAAGCAACTTCGGCTGCCACTATGCCTCCAGCGATGACTGAGTCTGTGACGCCACTTCCTGCGTAGAGCTTTTGGGGCTCGCAGGTCGGGGCTGCAATCGCAACTGGTGCGACTTATACTCTTCCTTCTAACTATGAGGAGTTAGAGCTCGCAGCTGACAGGAGAGCTATGGAGCGTGGACAGTCTTCGACCACTCCAGCAATGCGCATTCCTTCTCTTCGTGAGATCCTTGAAGGAACTGGTATGTCGTGGCTTGCTGTTTACATCTCGCATTATTTATTTGCGAGTTTGATATCATAACTTAGCTTTGACATTGCTTTAGGTTTGAAGCAAGCCGATGTGGACTGGCTAGTTCGGATGCGCCTCACTTATCCCCAGTCATTTGTGAGATCTCTGGAGATAGGGTCTTTTGACAGAAGGCTGTTTCTGACCGAAGCCATTTGGATTTTGGAGCAGCTGTCTGCGGCTACGCCTGCGACCATTTATGCTCAGAGTGCCGAATTGCTTTTTGGCATGTGCCAAAATCTTCTGACTAAAGTTCACGGCAGGCTGGGTTTCAAGTTTCTTATGAAAAGAGTTACTTTGATTCCCGCAGCCATAACTTTGAAACTCGGCCACCAAAACCTAGCAGCTGAGAAGCAGAAGGTGGAGCAGCAAAAGCAAAAGGTTGACGAAGCTCTGAAGCTCTATCATGAGATGAATGCCAAGTGCGAGCAATTGAAGCAAGAAGTGGAGCAGGTAGAGAAGCTGAGCCGTCAGTTCACCCTTAATGACTCATTGATCAAGAATTTACTTTAACTTTTGAATTTGAAAAATAGCAAACAAATAGCAGAACATTAATGTAATGTTACTAGAAACATTAATGTAATGTTGCTTGGGTTTCTCCCCCCCCTTTTTTTAACAAAAGAATCGACATTCCCGTTTTGCCCTTTCCGGGATTTGATGGAATATCTCTGTGCATATCTAATTATGACATCAGCAATTGATATTCTGCTTGATTTTCGCGCTAATTTCTCATAAGATAAGCACGCTTTCCTTGGGAAGTCCATCCGAATCATGACCATCCGTCATTTATTAGGATACGCAACTGAATCGTCGTAGCCTTTAGTAGGGTAATTGATCGTTACCGCTTTTCAAGGCGTAAGTGATTGACCGTACCCTCTTTTCGAATTCTGCTGACTCATCTTGGAAACTGAAGAGTCTCCACAAGGTCTATATAAACCCTGTCTTTGCCATTTGGGTTCTTCATCCCAAAAAAATGTGCTTTGCCGTGAGTCCTTACGACTGCTGGCTTCAACGCTTGTTTTTCGTTGATTCATGGCAACTCCAAGTCATGAGACCTAAGTTTGCGCTTTGTGCCATAGAAATAGTTTCCAAGATCCGCTTTATGAGGCTTACTAATCTTTGTAACCTTCATAAAGAAGATGGAGATGATATCTCATGTGTATTCGAAGAATTTTCTTCGTCTATTATGTTTGCAGGTCATGTTTCCGGCCGCCTCCCGGTGAGGTGCAGCGCCGTAGTGACCTTGCTACCGACTCGTAATGAACGGCAGAATTCTCCTCCAACATCCCTGGAAGAGAATTTACTGCCCCCACGTTCGTGAGCTCAGGGTGGCGAACCGTTGCGTTCATCCCCGTCTACAAGGAGCCCTTGCCCTTTGGAGCTTCTGCTTGCCTGTTGAACGCCGGAACCGGTGGTTCCTCAAGCACATCTCATGGGATGTTGATCTGACAAGGGCTTTGTCAAATACTGGGATCTTGAACGTATGGCTTCTTGTGGCTCTCGTAGGACGTTCCTTTTATAGCAAGATCCTACTTGCAACAGATCTTCATGCCGCAGATCTGTGCATTGCATAGCTGGTGTTAGGACCATTAGGTTCATCCTTTTTCGGTCGGGATTCCCGCGATGTGTAACTTCAATCTTGTAAGTTACTTTTCGAATACATTGTAAGCCATGTTGGCTGCGTAGTTAGATTTGAGCTTTTTCGTTTGTAAGCTGCTATCTAGACAGATAAATTGTAAGTCTTTTCGACTCATAATGATAAATAGCTTTTGTATTATCTGCTGTCTTGTTACAACAAAATACAATTTCGCATGCGTATCGGCATATCTCGCCTTTTGTAGTGCCATATGCACACTTCGTATCTGCTATCCGTTGCATAGATTCGCAGATGTACTATTGGATCGTTCGAGATCGTATTTGCGTAGCTGTGACATCTTTGCGGATGGGCTTGTGATTCATCTTTAGATTCAAGTGCAGGTGCTATGTCATTAGACAGACCTTTTGGAGATCACTTAAGATCATGATGTCGTTATCACAATAGACAGTCTTAAGGACGAATTTTAAGTTGCATTCGTATGATGCTGCTATCACATTAGATAGGCTCGAAGGATCGTTTAAGATCATGTTCGCATATGTTGCTATCGCAATAGATGGGCTTGAAAGATCACTTAATACTGTTTTCACACGAACTGCTATCGTGGCAGATAGGCTTAGAAGATCAATCAAGATCGCATTTGCATAGGTTGCTATCGTGACAGATAGGCTTAGAGGATCGATTAAGATCGCGTTTGCATAGGCTGCTATCGTGACAGATAGGCTTAGAAGATCAGTTAAAAATCGCATTTGCATAGGATGCTATCGTGACAGATAGGCTTAGAAGATCAGTTAAGATCGCATTTGCATAGGCTGCTATCGTGACAGATAGGCTTAGAAGATCAGTTAAGATCGCATTTGCATAGGCTGCTATCGTGACAGATAGGCTTAGAAGATCAATTAAGATCGCATTTGCATAGGCTGCTATCGTGACAGATAGGCTTAGAAGATCAATTAAGATCGCATTTACATAGGCTGCTATCGTGACAGATAGGCTTAGAAGATCGGTTAAGATCGCATTTGCATAGGCTGCTATCGTGACAGATAGGCTTAGAAGATCAATTAAAATCGCATTTGCATAGGCTGCTATCGTGACAGATAGGCTTAGAAGATCGGTTAAGATCTCATTTGCATAGGCTGCTATCGTGACAGATAGGCTTAGAAGATCGGTTAAGATCGCATTTGCATGAGCTGCTATCGTGACAGATAGGCTTAGATGATCAATTAAGATCGCATTTCGCGTAGATTGCTATTGTGGCGGATAGCCCATTGTTAACAGTAATAACAAACTAAATAAAGCAATATTAACAGCTAGAAATACGAAATTCTCATTTGGGAGAATCCTTTTATTATAGTGCTCTCATATGGGATAGATGAGCTTACAATTCTCTCATTTGGGAGAGAAGATTGTGTGAATCATAGCCATACGATACATGAGGCAACGTTATAATAAAACGCATAAAATGAGAGAAGTCAAGGATAGTACTTCTTAATCCAGCGCATGTTGACTGAGCTTGGGGTTGAGGTCGTTCCGTGCAACCTCCGTATGCTGCAGTAACCACTGTTAAAGACTTCGGTGACTTCGAAGGGTCCTTCCCAATTAGCTGCGAACTTTGGGTGAGCCGCTTCTCGCATGCAATGGTCAGATGCGCGCAAGACCAAATCTCCAACTGCGAAATCTCTTCGCTGGACCGTCTTATTGTAAGCACGAGCGATCCTTTCTTGATACCGCTTGTTGGTCCTTTTAGCTTGCTCTTGCTTTTCCTCCAGCAAGACTAAGTCATGATCGCGTTGATTGTCGTACAATGCATGGAAGGCCAATCTCGCCGAATTGACTCTCACCTCCGCAGGTACCACGGCCTCAGCTCCATAGCATAGGAGGAACGGTGAGACCCCCGTGGGTGTCCTTGGAAAAGTCCGGTAAGCCCACAGGGCTATGTTTAGAGAATCAGCCCACCTCTTGTGGTCATCTGCGACCATCTTGCTCAAAATCCTCAACAGCGTTTTGTTGGTCGCTTCAGCTTGCCCGTTCCCCTTCGGGTAGTAGGGGGTGGAACATATTTGCCTGATATTGTACTCTGCTAGCTTTGCAGCCACCTGGCGATTAACAAAAGGAGTACCATTATCCGAAAGGATGGTGTTGGGAATTCCGAACCTGCATATAATGTTTTCTTGGATGAAATTGACCACAGCTAGCGCATTTGCCGTCTTTAATGGTATCGCCTCCACCCATTTAGTGAACAGCTCAGTTGCGGTGAGAATAAAATGATTCCCGTGCGAAGTTGGTCGGATGGGGCCAATGAAATCCAGCGCCCATGTGTGAAATGGCCATGGCGTTCCCAATGCATGTAGGTCCACAACAGGAGCATGCACTAGGTTTCCTTTGAATTGAAACTCCTGGCAACGTCTTACTTTGGTGCGGCAATCGGCCTCCATCGTAGGCCAGAAATATCCGATTGAGAGGAGCTGCCTGCATAGTTTCGCACCTCCTTGGTGTTCTACCTGATGGGAAAGGTCCATGACTTCTTGCGCTTCCCTGTCGTCTAGACGTCACAGCAAGTTGCCTTCATGACCTCTTCGCCAAAGTAAGTTCTCTTGCACCACATATCGAGACACTTTCCTTTTAAGCTTCTCTGCTTCTTTTCTCGATTCAGGTACGATGCCCTGGGTGAGGAAATCGAAGAGCGGTTTCCTCCAATCCGCATCATCGTCGGTTAGAGCGATGAGTAGGGAATCTTTGATCAGTGCGCAACTCTCGCACTTTCCTTGTATCATGGCGGCAGCCGTTGACATATCCGGCCAATGAATGCCATATCTCTGAGCCTTCCGGTAGATTGACACCTCGCTTTCTCCACAAGCATGTTGGTGAATCTTCTCCAGCAGCAATTGTCCCTCTTGCTCGGAAACACATCGCATGATTATTCCGCGAGGGCCCTTGTAGTAAAGGGTGTTGTCATGTATGCAATACCCTCTTGTGAGTTCCCAGCTTTCGCTGCTTGTGCCTTCTGCAATAGCTCGCAAAATTGTTTTTCTCCAGTCTGTATCATCCATGTGTTCATCGTCGCACGCGTCTTCTGTCAACGCCGACGATGTTCGCACCTCAATGGGGATCCTTGCGGGACATTTGTCTGTACTAACCTTGGATCCCAAGGTGGCCAAAGCATCTGCATGTCTGTTATCTTCTCGGGGCTTGTGCTCGTACCTCACATCGCAGAATTGCTGCACTAGCTTTTGTACCAGAGTGCGGTAGGACAGAAGGTTAATCTCCTTCAAACCGTACTCGCCCGAGGCTTGCTTGACGATCAACTTGGAGTCTCCCATGACCGTCAAATTGCTTACTTCCAAGGCTTTTGCTGCACGCAGCCCCGCTATGAGGGCTTCATATTCTGCCTCGTTGTTGGTGACTGCGAAGTCGAGCTTTGCGGACATCTGTATGACCTCCCCATCTGGCTTGGTCAAGACTATCCCAATGCCTCCGCATTTCCTTGTCGACGACCCGTCGAAATGGAGCGTCCAGTAGGGTACATCGATCGCACAGATCTCAGGTCCCTCGAGTTCTTCTTCAATCACGGGCTCATGACTGTTGTCAGGGAATTGTGCCAACAAATCAGCTACCGCCTGCGACTTGATCGCTCGCGGTCTCACGCATGTGATATCGTATTGAGAAATGGTCATGTACCATTTCGCCAATCTTCCTCCAGGAGTAGTGTGAGTTAACAGATATCGTATGGGATCACTTTTCGTAACCACCACCACTTTGTGCGACGCAAAGTAATGTCTCAACTTCTCTATTATGAAGAATAAAGCAAGGCAGTGACGCTCGATGTCTGTGTACCTTGATTCTGCGGGCTGCACAATGCGAGAGATGTAGTAGATGGGCCTTTCCTGACCTTCGTACTCCTGAGTGTAGGGTTTTGATTCATGGATCGCGCAAACGGAAGCATAATCAAACAAATAACCATGCAAAACCCTCCAAGGATCACAAGTCTAGATGCATAACGATAGTAAAGGTTAGAAATCATAAACACACCTTTGGGTTCTCCTTGATGACTTCAAACGCGAATAATGTCACGTTCTCTATAGTTGATCCACGCCTAGAGTTGATCCTAGATTTCCCAAACTCCTTGGTGCTAGCCCGGATTAGGAAGAGGATGAAGGAATCACGCAAAACGAGACAAAAGAGGGGCTTCGGCCCTCTTTTGGCCGACGGGGTGAGGGCGGCGGCAAGGGGGTCGGGTCGGCCTCCTTGTTGCTTGCTTACTCTCCTTTTGTTCTCTCCCACTCTTGTTATGTTCACTAATGAGCATAAGTTATAAGGAAGGAAGGAAGGAGGGTCCTTTATATAGTCCAACAACTCCTTGTTAACTACCTAAAGGACTTATTCTAGTCCAACTAGAATTCAATTTAGTCCCTTCCTTGCAAATTAGTCCCTACTAAGTTTGCAAGGGTTTGCAAAGTGATCCTTCTAATTAATTAATTCAATTAATTAATTCCCAAATCTAGTTCAACTCTATATAGCGTGTGACCCCATAGGTTCTATCTAGTTGGTAGCAACTATTTGCTAATATGGAGCGGTTTCTAGCAAAACATACATTCTAGCCAACTAATAGAATAGTCATCTTGACAACCTTTGTACAAGTAATTGTCTCATCCCTTTGCCTCCATATCCGGATTGGACACGAGACATACAAGTCACACTCGTATATCCAATCCATAGTTTCTCGATCTATGGGAATAGCCTTATTCGTGCAAATAACATCAATATCCTATATTGATTTATTTGAGTCTGGCCAGACATTCTATAAGCACTATCCCTCGAGTGGCCTAGGATATTTGCTCCCGTTATGTGGGAGGGGCAAATCCTCTCTACGTCCACTACGATCTCTAAGCTTGCTTCTCATTGTATCCAGTACACGCCTTTATAACTACCCAGTCACGGTGTAGCGTTTAACGCTACCAAGATCACAATGATCCACAACTAGAATATCTAGTGACTTCAAGTCTAAGGATGACAATACCATTGCACCGCGAGAAGCACTTGTGACTCACCATAACATGTATGTAGCCTTCTCGGAGATGGGTCAATCCAGTGCAACATTCCGTAATGCACACCTATGTGTTGGATCGTGATATCTCCATATCAATCCAACCCCATACTAGTCTATAGATGATTGTCCCATTAATCATTATACTTGACTAGGGATATTTAAGATAAACAACACAATTGTAAATCTAAGGACTTCATTATATTAAATATCCAATAAATAATAAATGAATTTTCTAGCCATATACAAATTCATACTAAACTAGATTGCCTCTAGGGCATCTATTCCAACAGTCTCCCACTTGCACTAGAGCCAATCTGGCGTATCTCGTATGCCCATACTCCTAGTGTGCCCTTCATGCTTCCACTGCGTGAGAGGCTTCGTAAGCGGGTCTGACAGATTATCATATGTAGGAATCTTGCATATCCGAACGTCTCCTCTATCGATAATATCTCGAATCAGATGAAACTTCCTGAGCACATGCTTGGACTTCTGGTGCGATCTGGGTTCCTTTGATTGCGCGATCGCCCCAGTGTTGTCACAGAACAACTCCACTGGATCCGCAATGCTAGGGACCACACCAAGTTCAGAAACAAACTTTCTGATCCAAACAGCCTCCTTTGCTGCGCCATTTGCAGCAATGTACTCAGCCTCTGTTGTAGAATCAGCTACCGTATCTTGCTTGGAACTCTTCCAGCTCACCGCTGCTCCATTCAGGCAAAACACATATCCCGATTGTGATCTAAAGTCATCTCTGTCGGTTTGGAAGCTTGCATCAGTGTAACCCCTTACACGCAACTCTTCCTCACCGCCAAATATCAAGAAAGAATCCTTAGTTCTTCTCAAGTACTTTAGGATGTTCTTGACAGCAATCCAGTGACTCTCACCCGGATTGGATTGGTATCTGCTTGTCATACTCAAGACATATGACACATCTGGTCTAGTACATAACATGGCGTACATGATAGATCCTATGGCCGAGGCATAGGGAATCCTACTCATGCGTTCCTTCTCAATCTCATTGGAAGGACAACCACTCTTCGAAAGAGTGATTCCATGTGACATGGGCAAGAATCCCTTCTTGGAATCTTGCATGTTGAACCGTTTCAACACCTTGTCAATATATGTACTTTGACTTAGGCCTAGCAACCTTTTAGATCTATCTCTATAGATCTTTATACCGAGTATATAGGCTGCTTCCCCTATGTCCTTCATTGAGAAACACTTTCCTAGCCAATCTTTCACAGATTGCAGCATGGGAATGTCGTTTCCAATGAGTAGTATGTCATCCACATACAAGACCAGAAAAGCTACAGAGCTCCCACTAACCTTCTTGTAGACACAAGACTCATCTTCGTTTCTGATGAAGCCAAACTCTTTGACCACTTCATCAAAACGTCGATTCCAACTCCTAGAAGCTTGCTTTAATCCATAAATGGATCGTTGCAGCTTACAGACTTTGTTGGCTTGCTTTAGATCCTCAAAACCATCCGGCTGTATCATATACACGTCCTCGAGGAGATTCCCATAAAGGAATGCTGTTTTGACATCCATCTGCCAAATCTCATAGTCGTAGTATGCTGCAATTGCAAGTAGGATTCGGATGGATTTGGTCATAGCGACTGGTGAAAAGGTTTCATCATAGTCAATACCATGAATCTGTCTGAATCCTTTAGCCATCAATCGGCCCTTATAGGTAATCACATTACCATCCATGTCGATCTTCTTCTTGAAGACCCACTGGCACCCTATGGGTCGCGCCCCATCAGGTGGTTCCACCAAAGTCCATACTTTGTTGGTATACATGGATTCCATCTCGGATCTCATGGCTTTCAGCCACTTCTGAGAGTCTGAGCCATTCATGGCCTCCTCATAGGTAGTAGGCTCATCATCTATGAGCATCGTGTCACCGGAATCGGTTACGAGAAGTCCATACCTCTCGGGTTCCTGGCGCACTCTACTAGATCTACGAAGCTCTTGTGTTACCTGAACAGGTGGCTCCACAACTGCTTGTGATTCCTGTTCATGTTCCATAATCGGTTCAGTGATTTGTGGTTCTTGAACTTCTTCAAGTTCTACATTCCTCCCACTTGCTTCTTTAGAGACAAATTCTCTTTCTAGAAACACGCCAGTCCGAGCAACAAACACTTTGTTCTCGGTTGGATTGTAGAAGTAGTATCCCTTAGTTTCCTTAGGGTACCCCACAAACTTACACTTATCCGATTTCGGCCCTAGCTTGTCTGATTGTAAACGTTTTACATAGACGTCGCAGTCCCAAATCCTCATGAACGACAGTGTGGGACGCCTCCCACTCCACATCTCATATGGTGTCTTCATGACTGATTTAGATGGAACACGGTTAATGGTGAAAGCTGCACTTAATAGAGCGTAGTCCCAAAACGATAATGGAAGATCAGTTTGACACATCATAGACCGAACCATATCCAATAGGGTTCGATTCCTCCTCTCGGACACGCTATTCCATTGTGGCGTTCCGGGTGGAGTGAGTTGAGACACGACCCCACACTCTCTAAGATAGTCGTCAAACTCTTGGCTCAAGTATTCTCCTCCGTGATCCGATCGTAGAGCCTTGATACTTTTGCCAAGTTGCTTCTCTACTTCATTCTTGAATTCTTTGAACACTTCAAAGGATTCGGATTTTGCCCTCATAAGGTACACAAATCCATATCTACTGTAATCATCAGTAAATGTAATGAAGTAGACATAACCACCCCTGGCAGGCGTGGCGAATGGCCCACACACATCTGTATGTATGAGCGCCAATTGCTCACTAGTCCTCTCACCTTTCTTATTGAAAGGGGACTTTGTCATTTTTCCCAATAAACAAGCCTCACATGTCTCATATGATTCAAAATCAAATGAGTCTAGTAATCCATCCTTATGGAGTCTTGATACACGTTTCTCATTTATATGGCCTAAACGACAATGCCATAAATAAGCAGGATTTAAATCATTTATTTTAATCCGCTTGGTATTAATGTTGTAGACAGGATTGCTTAGATCAAGGACATAAAGTCCATTAAATAATTGCGCACTAAAATAGTGAATATTATTCAAATAAAAGGAACAACAATTGTTCTTTATTGAAATAATAAAACCATCCTTGTCCAAACAAGAAATAGAAATAATGTTTCTGCTCATAGCAGACACAAAATAGCAATTATTTAATTCTAAAACTAATCCTGAAGGCAGAGATAGCTCGCAGACGCCTATGGCCAACGCAGCAACCTTTGCTCCATTCCCAACGCGCAGATCTACCTCCCCTTTAGCCAATCTTTTACTTCTCTTTAGATCCTGCATATTTCGACAAATATGAGATCCACATCCAGTATCTAATACCCATGATGTAGAGACAGTTAAATTGACATCTACAACAAAAATACCTGGTGGTGGTGGAATCACTATTCCAAGCCTCTTGTCCTCCAGATATTTTGGGCAGTTCCTCCTCCAGTGTCCAGGCTGACTACAGTAGTGACATTCACCCTTAGTCACGACCTTGGAAATGCCACCAACAGGCTTAAGGGCTGGTTCCTTGGACTTGGCAACTGACTTGCCTTTGCCCTTGGAGGAAGAGGCAAACCTTTTGCCCTTTCCTTTCTGCACCATCATTATGGCTTTGCCCTTACCCTTGTTGATGCTCTGTTCAGCCGTCCTCAACATGTTGAGCAAATCTGGCAGTGGTTTAACAATCTCGTTCATGTTATAGTTCATAATGAACTGTCCATAACTCTCGGGCAACGATTGCAACACGAGATCGGTTGCCAACTCTTGGCCGACCGGGAACCCAAGCCGCGCGAGATTCTCCAAGTACCCGATCATTCGGAGTACATGGGGTCCCACCGGGTTCCCTTCTGCCAGATGACATTTGAACAGTGCCTTTGAGACCTCATACCTCTCTACCCTCGCCTGCTCTTGGAAGAGCTGCTTTAGATGTTCGATCATATCGACTGCATTCGTGTTTTCGTGTTGCTTCTGAATCTCAGAAGTCATGGTGCAAAGCATAAGGCAGGCCGCATCATTAGCGTCATCAACACGCTTTTGATACGCCTTTAAGGCAGCAGGTGTCTGGTTCTCTGGACCTTCTGGAACATGCTCCTCTATTGCGTACAGTTTCTTCTCTTGCTTGAGAACAATTCTCAAGTTTCTGTACCAATCAAGAAAGTTGGTTCCAGAGAGCTTGTCCTTCTCAAGGACAGATCGTAGGGAATGTTGTGAACTCGATGAGTTGTTTGCCATTTGGAATTCTACAAAAGGAAAATACGCAAGTTTTAGTATTTGTGAATTTTTGACTATATTTAATAATGGCTAGTTTATTAAATATAGCTCCCACTATTTTTCTACGGATTAATAACCCTCAAGATATTAATGCGGAAAATATCCTTATATTTTCTAGTGGGCCAAGATCCATCTTTTTCATCTCCTTATGAGCTTGCTTTGGCAAGTCACCCATAATTCGACTACTTCTTAGGTAGGAACAATTCCAATTGCATCCCATATGCAACTCTTGGTTCAATCGGGCAAATAACTCCTTATTTATCCATCCATATGGATAATCCCAATTGATTGCCTCTAGGTTTCTTAATCAAATTAATAGCCTAGTTGTGTTCAACCTCCTATCTAAACAATTGCACATTGTTACGTGCCATCGCATTCCATCATTATGAACCAAGTCGCCATGCTTTGGCACGCACGAACTTGATAAATAATGATGATAATGAGTGTTTAAATAACGAGAAGGCAAGAACACAATATTTAAAATTTGAGGGATTTTAAATTCAATTTTTAATTGTTTTGTTGATCAATATCAACTAATCTATCTATTTGAGTTTGGGCACAACTCCAAATAATAGATCCGGGTTGTCTAATTATCTTATTATCCTAATTGCATGCATCATCCATACACCAACCACACAAATAATAAGACAATAAATAAACAACCACATAACAGAAATTAAACGTGATGTGGATATGGCCTTTTCTAGACTAAGATAATTCCAAGCCAATGGAATTATCTATGAACCCTAAGCAAACACATCTCCATGCGTCTTGATCTTTTGGTCCATCCTTCATAGTCTTGTGGATTGCTCCATGCTCCATGCTCCATCTTTTGTGGCTTCTTTGGCTTTGGGCTTCTTTTGTCCAATCTTGGCTAACAATCTACTTTATCTAGTACTAACTAATTTCTATACTAAATAAAATAAATCTCACAAGTTGAGAAAAAAAATGGCACGCAGGCCATAAAACCCTAATTAATTATTACAATTAATTGATCAGCTCGCAGGCCGTAAAACCAAACTACAAAATTAAACATCCACATCAAACCACATCCTAAGGCCATATCCAATCACCATGCGATTTGCACATAAACAGTTAAAATCTAATTTTAACGCGCTTGGTCAATTTTAATTGATTTTAGGATTTCTAGGGTTAAAACGGTCCATGGGCCCAACAATCCAATTGCCCGGGCCCATTAAAGTGAACCACAAGGCCCTAGGGCCGGCCCGGCCCAAAACACGCAAGCTAGGCCCGCGGGTTAGGGCCGCCCGGCCCCTTAGGGCGGCCAAGCTTGGGCGGCAAGCAAGGGGGGCGGTCCCTAGGGGGGCCGAACCTCCTCTTGGGGGTTGTTTCCAAAACAACTCCCTTGCTTGGAGCCCAAGTTTGGTTGTTTCCTTGTTTTGGGAGAACTCCTTCTTCTCCAAGGATGCCCAAACCCTAGATCTAAGATCCTAAAATTTCTCAAACTCACCAATTCATGCATCCAATGCAAAAATTGGATCTTGTTATGAGTAATTATTGACAAATTGCATCCCATGCTTGATTTGTCTTGTTTTAAGCGATAAACAATCAAATTAAGGTGTAAAACAACAAGAATGTAACACATAAACTACGTTTATGCTCTATGACCTGTGGCTCTGATACCACTGTAGGGTTTTGATTCATGGATCGCGCAAACGGAAGCATAATCAAACAAATAACCATGCAAAACCCTCCAAGGATCACAAGTCTAGATGCATAACGATAGTAAAGGTAAGAAATCATAAACACACCTTTGGGTTCTCCTTGATGACTTCAAACGCGAATAATGTCACGTTCTCTATAGTTGATCCACGCCTAGAGTTGATCCTAGATCTCCCAAACTCCTTGGTGCTAGCCCGGATTAGGAAGAGGATGAAGGAATCACGCAAAACGAGACAAAAGAGGGGCTTCGGCCCTCTTTTGGCCGACGGGGTGAGGGCGGCGGCAAGGGGGTCGGGTCGGCCTCCTTGTTGCTTGCTCTCTCTCCTTTTGTTCTCTCCCACTCTTGTAATGTTCACTAATGAGCATAAGTTATAAGGAAGGAAGGAAGGAGGGTCCTTTATATAGTCCAACAACTCCTTGTTAACTACCTAAAGGACTTATTCTAGTCCAACTAGAATTTAATTTAGTCCCTTCCTTGCAAATTAGTCCCTACTAAGTTTGCAAGGGTTTGCAAAGTGATCCTTCTAATTAATTAATCCAATTAATTAATTCCCAAATCTAGTTCAACTCTATATAGCGTGTGACCCCATAGGTTATATCTAGTTGGTAGCAACTATTTGCTAATATGGAGCGGTTTCTAGCAAAACATCCATTCTAGCCAACTAATAGAATAGTCATCTTGACAACCTTTGTACAAGTAATTGTCTCATCCCTTTGCCTCCATATCCGGATTGGACACGAGACATACAAGTCACACTCGTATATCCAATCCATAGTTTCTCGATCTATGGGAATAGCCTTATTCGTGCAAATAACATCAATATCCTATATTGATTTATTTGAGTCTGGCCAGACATTCTATAAGCACTATCCCTCGAGTGGCCTAGGATATTTGCTCCCGTTATGTGGGAGGGGCAAATCCTCTCTACGTCCACTACGATCTCTAAGCTTGCTTCTCATTGTATCCAGTACACGCCTTTATAACTACCCAGTCACGGTGTAGCGTTTAACGCTACCAAGATCACAATGATCCACAACTAGAATATCTAGTGACTTCAAGTCTAAGGATGACAATACCATTGCAACGCGAGAAGCACTTGTGACTCAACATAACATGTATGTAGCCTTCTCGGAGATGGGTCAATCCAGTGCAACATTCCGTAATGCACACCTATGTGTTGGATCGTGATATCTCCATATCAATCCAACCCCATACTAGTCTATAGATGATTGTCCCATTAATCATTATACTTGACTAGGGATATTTAAGATAAACAACACAATTGTAAATCTAAGGACTTCATTATATTAAATATCCAATAAATAATAAATGAATTTTCTAGCCATATACAAATTCATACTAAACTAGATTGCCTCTAGGGCATCTATTCCAACACTGAGCCAAAAGCGCTCCTATGGATTTCCTGGTTGACGTCAGATACAGTAAAAGCGGTGACCCCAACTGAGGTGCGATCATTACTTTTGAAGACGTCAGCAGTTCTTTCAGCTTCCCGAACGCAACTTCGTGCTCCGGGGTCCAGTTGTATGCGACATCTTTCTTGAGGAGATTACTGAAGCAGAAAGTAATCTCGGCAATCGCGGGGATGAATCTTCGCAGATATGATAGTTTCCCCAAGAATGTTTTCAAGGCACTCTGGTCGTGTGGCGGGGTCATGCTGACGATGGCTGAAACCTTCGCAGGGTCAGGCTCTATTACTTGGCGATGTACCACGCATCCCAAGAATTTTCCCGATGTTACCCCGAATGCGCATTTCATAGGGTTCATCTTCAGCTGGAAGCGTCTACATCTGTTGAACACCTTCCGCAAATCTGCCAGGTGGTCTGCCTCTTGCTTGGATTTAACCACGAGGTCATCCACGTAAAACTCCACTTCCTTGTGCATCATGTCGTGGAATAGGGCCATCATGGCTCGCTGGTAGGTGGCACCTGCGTTCTTGAGACCAAAGGGCATCACCGTGTAGTTGAACACTCCCACTGGGGTGATGAAGGCAGTCTTTCGTGCATCTTCGAGGTCCATCTTGATTTGGTTGTACCCGCTGAAGCCGTCCATGAAACTGAACATGCGATGACCCGCTGTCGAATCGATTAGTAAATCGATGTTTGGGAGCGGAAAATCGTCCTTGGGGCAGAAACGATTGAGATCTCGGAAGTCCACGCAGATGCGAAGCTGTCCGTTCTTCTTTACCACTAGCACAATGTTGGCCAGCCATGTCGGATGATGATTCGGCTCTATGAACGTGGCATCCAGGAGTTTGACGATCTCCTGTTTGATCTTCACATTAAGCTCCGGCCTGAAGCTTCTTGTGCTCTGCTTTATCGGTTTAGAACCCGGGATGATGTCTAAACGATGCATAGTGATGCTTGTGTCCAGTCCGGGCATCTCATCATACTCCCATGCGAACACGTCTTTGTACTCAGTTAGGAGCTATAGCAGTCCTTTCTCCTCCTCGCTTGCGAGATCTGCGCTTAGAAAGACTGGCCTCTTCTTTTCCTCGTTCGGGCTGAGGAACACTTCCTTTAGCTCTTGCTTCTGTGGTCTGGGTCTGTCTTCCATGCATTCGGGTGCTTCTTTGAGCTTCTCATCTGGAGTGCTCTGCATTGGCCTTTCCGTGGGCGCAATCTGCTCGATTTGGTTGATTTGCCCAGGGATATCCCCATGCCCGTGTGAGGACATCCCCGCGCACCTTCATATGCGATAGCACTTCTTTCCATTGGCGTAGAAGCACTCTATCTCCTTGCTCTCAGGGTCATGCTTTGCTATTCTCTTCAAAGTGTACACGTTCTTTCGCTGGTAAGCGATTCGCGGCGCCTCTTCGTGTGTGGGCGGCTTTTCCTTGGCATCCTCCCTTGTCACCATCACTCCCGCAGGTGACTGATCCTTAATATCTTCCCAAAGAGGTAAAGGAGTAGGATTGAACGGCCCCGGTGTTTGCTCGTCCGCCATCTCGGTGAACCACACCGCTTCGTTGAGATGTGCTTCATCCATGTTGAACGGATTCGTTGAAGCCGGTATCTCGACTATTCTGTCGTTCCAAATGGCTTTCATGACTTGGTGAGTTGTTGAAGGGACCGCGTCAAAGCGATGAATCCAGGCTCGACCTATGATCATGTGATACGTAGTGTTCGCATCTATGACATAGAACTTCGCTGAGCACTTGATTTTGCCGATCTGCACGCCCAGGCGGATCCATCCGATCGTCATTCTAGAGTCGCTTCCAAATCCCATCAGAGGAGATGGACGCCTGACAATCTTATGCTCGGGGATCCCTGCTAGCTTCAGCGTGTGGAGTGAAACGACGTTGACCGCTGCTCCTCCATCGACGAATGCTCGTTTGAATTCGACGCCATTGATGATGGCTGTCACGTACAGAGGCCTCTGGTGGCTCGCATCTGTCTTTTTGTCGCTGGCAGAAAAGGTCATAATCTTTTCTGTAGAGCGAGACGCCCTGATGACTTTCCCGTTGGAGACTACAAGATCCTCCTCGTAGTCCTCTGCTATCCTCAATATTGCTTTCGTCATTTCTGTCCGGCACTTCTCGGAGAAGTTCATCTCGTCGAAGTCCACAATCGAGACCATCCTCTGCGTTCATCCTCTGTGTCTACACTGTAGTCCTCGTCATCATGGACTTCGGCAATGATGGGCAGACCATCCTCTGCGACTTCTTCCAAGTCCACAATCGAGATCATGGCGACCTCTTTGCCTTTTGAGTCTTGCTCCGCATGGGCAGAAAGTGGATTGTTGCGCACATCCTTCCTGTGATCACTGACGATCAGCTCGCTGTTCTTCATCTTCTGGTTGAATACAATCCTGAGCTTCTTACATTCCGCTGTGGGGTTCATGACCTTGCCGTGGTACTCGCACCACTTCAGGTCCCTCACCATCTCCTTGGAGGGTATCTTCTCGAGCGGCGGTAGGACACCGTCCTTGCGCCACTGCCTGCAAAGGTCGCTTGCCTCCTCCACCGAGCATGGCAGAGGTGGTACGTCGAAGTTCACAACCTTCGCTTGCTTCTGGGGTGAAACTGTATTGACCTCAGCTTCGCGTCCCCTCTTGTAACTGAATCTCCCGATCTTGTAGGTGGTGCCGCTCGAAGATCGCTCCGGAGCGTTCTTCTTTTTCTGCCTCTCAACTATAGGCTCGATGTTCTTCGTGCATTCGATTAGCTTTGAAAACGTAGGTGTTTGCAAATTGATGAGCATACCTTTGTATTCGTCTCGCATGCACTGCAGGCATATCTCTACAAGCCGACTTTCGAGCATTGGATCTTTGCATTCCAATGACTTCGCCCTGAATTTCTTGATGAAGGTTATCCCATCCTCCTCGCGCTTTTGATACATCCGCGAGAGGTGGATCATCGTCACCTTTTCTTCCATCTGGAAGAACTTGGTATAGAACTTCTGGACCATGTCGTCCCAGGTCTTCACGGATCCAGCCTCCAACGTTCGGTACCACTTATACGCTACGTTTCCCAAGGATTTTGGGAACTCTCGCATCAGTAGTTTGGAATCGGCTCAGTATGGCCCCATGACATCAATGAAACGCATGACATGCTCATGAGCGTTCCCATCGACATCCTCGAACTTGTCCCATTTAGGAGCCTTATACCCCACCGGGTTAGGCATGAGATAGATCTCCCGCGGGATGGGTGGATCGTTGTCTAGCTTCGGGATGATGGTATCCGCGAATGATTGATGAGCCAGAATAGTGTCAATGCGCTTCTGCAGAGACGTCATACATTCTGGAATGCTTCCCTCGGTAATAGGAGGAGGGGTTGCCGCAGACGGAGGCGACACGTATGCCGCCGGAGGATTGAGGACATATTGGCCATTCGCATTGCCCCAGATCGCCGTTGGCGGAGGCAAGGGATACTGCGAAGCCGGATTAGAAGCCAAAGCCGGAGGCTGAGTATGAGCAGTGAGAGGCAACATCTGAGCTGTTGACCCCTGAATTGAAGGCAGCTGCGTAGTCGCAGGTGGTGTCTGCAGATTAGGGTTGGGAGGTGTTGTCGACACTCCCAATCCTGAAGCGGTAGGGGCTCCTCCTCCTTGAGAGACGGCGGTGGCTGGTGAAGGGTTTGGTGCAAGGGTGCCCAGAACGGCCATGATCCGTTCTAGCTGGGCAGATTGAGCTTTGAGAGCTTTCGCCTGACCTTGGACGGTGGCGTCCAAGGATTCTAGCGTCGGTGCCTCGCTGGGGGTCGCAGGAGTACGGCGGGTCTCCTCTCCTGAGGCAGCTTCGGTGGAAGGCGATCTGTTGCTAACATCATCCTCCTGAGACATGGTTGCTTTTGTTGGTAAGTTCATGTCGGGTTCACCAAAATGTGCACAAGAGATTCCGGCGGGGAGACCTCCGTGTACACCGTATGTAGAGGATAAGAGATAGCACAGGAAGAGTTGGGTTGTGTGTAGGGAGAGAGTAAGGCAGTAGTAATGTCTGAGAGAAAGACAGAGATTTGGCAGAGCTTCCACGTATGGCTCATGTATTCTCCTCTGTATGGAAAGGTTAACGTCCTATATATAACGGAGAATGTGACCGTTGCAGTGTGGTTAATGCGCCCATCAATGGCGGCTTAATTAGCTTAACCGCAACGGCACGTTCGTCCGCCTGTATAGAGACCGTTACAGCACGTTATGCGCGAATACCGGAACCGTTATGAGGTTGACCGGGTTTGACCGGATTGACCGGGTTTATGGAGCTCGTGCCATAAATCTCTCAAAAGCAGTTACTAAAGGTCGCGTGCGGGCTTGGCTCGCACGCGACAGGACTTACTCTAGCCTCCAAACCACTAAGTCCCTACAAGTCCCGTGCAGTGGTATGCGAGGGCTCTGTCTCGCAGCCCCCACATGGATCAGCTCGGCTGGTGATCCAGTGTGTGTGGAGCACAATATGGTGTGCTGGATGGTTGTCACGTGGCCAAGATCTGCTAGCTCAGAAAGCACTATCTACACTCCCCCAACAAGGAACCCGATAGCCTCCCAACAAAGGCTTGGTGTGCTTGCAGCCCCTGTTTCAGAGGCCAACCAGCGGAAATCCAATCTTCCCATCAAACCCGACAGATCTTGATCACGAACTCGCCATCGCTTCTATTGAATCTCAACGTAACTTGGCTCTGAAACCACTTGTTAGGATTCCAATTCGTGAGAAAGCAAGAGAAAGCAAGAAAAACAAGAGTAAGATCAGGAACACAAGAATTATGTGGTTCACTAGTTTTGAGACTAGCTACATCCACGGCCAAACCAAATCAATTTATTGATGAGAAGCCAAACCAATTGTAAGCACACTACTCAAATTCATGGCCCTGTCATTTATTTATACTAGTACAACATTTGGAGCCGAAGTACCGTCAAAAAATAATCTGAGACGGGCTTGGAAATAACCAATATGTCCCAGCCAAGAAAATCCCACTTCCAATATTAATTCCAAAAACAATTTGGAAACAATTTACTTCTAAACAAAAAGTCATAGCCGACCTAACACACAACTCACTAAACCAAAAAATTCAGACAGACACACATGCAAATATGTCCCATTAATTTGATTAGTGCTTCAAGTGGGTCAGCTTGTCCACTGTTTTGCCCATGCATATGCAAACTCCAAAGCTACAGTTTAAATCAAAATACCCAACACTCCGCCACTCCGCCAGCCGCTCTCTTCGTCCAACACCGCCTCGAGTCTCTTTTGATGCTCTTTTCATGTTCGTTTTCCTCTATTTGGTTGGGAATGGCAACTCCCTAGTGTAGCTCCCACAATTCAGTCGAAGTGACGGTGACCTGCGGCATCATTAGCTCCCGCCTCTATCAATGCCCGTGGTAAGTAAAAGTTACAAAAATGTTGCTCCGGCTAGGATTGAGAGGGCAATGAACTACTAATCTTACCTAGGAGCACCACTTGAGCAAGTTCTACACGCAACAACCACCGCACCGATGTCTACCTGCATCCGCCAAGCCAATCATCACCCACTAGAGGATGTCTGTTGCTGCTCAAGGGTTTCAGACATGCCTTGTCTATTGGGGCACTAGCATGGTCTCTTATTTTTCTTGGACTTTCTTGTTTAGGCCAATGGTCTATACATGTTTATAGTTTATACGACCTTGTTTGGATTGAGCCCCTTTAGCATTTTTGATTTTCTAGAGTCGTGTTAATTTGTTATAATTTATGAGTCTCGTTATACGAACACTTTTTGTACTCACTTTGGGTCAATATATTTTTTCTTTTTGGTGAAAATTGAAAAAACTTCACATTCCCTTTCAATTTCAGCATTAGAAATAACCACATAAGTTAATTGATTGACAAGTTTAGAAGATCAAAGACAAGAACCTATCTATATACTATGATAAGATGATGTTAACTATGCACGTTGTCGTGTTGGCCACCTTAATGACCATTGGATCAAATTTCGATCAAGAAGCTATAATTTGATTGAGGAGAGTTGATTAGATGATTGATAAAGATCGATTACACGTGGAATGAGAAAAAGTGCAGGTAATAATTTTACTATTTTTTATATAGATCTTTTAGATATATTAACTTTTTTACTAATCATAATTTTAGAAAAATATTAAATACTTTAAAATTTATCAATATTTCTCCTGGTAAGTGTAAATAGTCCCAACGGGTCGGGCTATACTCTGGTTCTTTAAAAACAAAAGTACCAAATCCACACATAGTTCATACTTCTGTGTTCATTAGTACAATTTCACGTAATTGAGGAACTCATTGTCAGTAGCATAGTACAGCATACACTGCGTGTTTTGTGTTTTTACCTTTACCTTCTCTCCGTTCAATCCTTGGTAGCTCTCATGTCGAATAAAAGACCCACCGTCGCCGGAAACAGCCCCGCCGGCGCCGGCGACTACTTGGTGAGACTCCCACAAAGCATGATCAACGTCATACTCGAGCGACTGGATCTGAATACCCTCTGTACAGCCGCTTGTGTGTGCCGTGCCCTTCGTTCCTGCGTCTCTCAAGTCCTCTCATCTTCCCCAACTCTCGATCTCTCCGTAAGTAGTTCCTCTACAATGCTAGTACGATTCTGTTTTGTGGGTTCAATTCCTTTTCACTGCTTAATCAATCAATTTCACTCTTTTGGTTTGTGGGTTCGATTCCTTTCACTCTTTTGGTTTATGGGTTAATGATTCCTTTCACTCTTTTGGTTTATGGGTTCGATTCCTTTTCACTGCTTTAATCAATCAATTTCACTCTTTTGGTTTATGGGTTCAATTCCTTTCACTGCTTAATCAATTGATTTCACTCTTTTGGTTTGTGGGTTCAACTCCTTTCACTACTTAATCAATTGATTTCACTCTTTTGGTTTGTGGGTTCGATTCCTTTTCACTGCTTAATCAATCAATTTCACTCTTTTGGTTTGTGGGTTCGATTCCTTTTCACTGCTTAATCAATCAATTTTATGGGTTCTGATTTTTTGGCAGTCGTTTTCTGCGGATGACAAGACGCTGAATCACATTCGTCACCGGTTTGGGAAGCTGAGGAGTGTGACATTCGATTGCCTACGACTTGATAACTTTTATTTGATTGGGAGCTTGCTTGGAGAGCATACCCTGGAGTTGAATTTGTGGAAGGGGACTTCTCTTTCTTCTGATGTTCTTGCTTACATTGGAGATAGGTGCCCCAATTTAAGGTACAGTCACTGTTAGTCTTGGATTTTTAGAATTATAGTCTTTCTCTTATTTCGTCATGATTGAAATTGTGTTTGAAGCTAGGCTCACTTCTTAAGTTCCTCACACTGCATTGATAAGTTTTCTTTGTAGATAGACTGCATTAATGTAAGAATGAGACCACTTACATAATGTGTTCCTTGGATTTTCAGAATTATAGTCTCTCTATCTTTTTTTCGTGATTGAAATTGTGTTTGAAGCTAGGATCACTTCTTAGGTTCCTCACGATGCATTGATAAGTTTGCTTTATAGATAGACTGCATTGATATAAGAATAAGACCACTTACATAATGTGTTCCTTGGATCTATGCTCTGGAAGCATACGAGCAGTCATACATGATTCGTTCTTGTATCTCTACGGCCAGACTGTTAATTGTGTTTGAAGCTAGGCTCACTTCTTAGGTTCCTCACACTGCATTAGTCTTGGATTATCAGAATTATAGTCTTTCTATCTTTTTTGTTCGTGATTGAAATCGTATTTGAAGCTAGGCTCACTTCTTAGGTTCCTCACATTGCATTGATAAGTTTGCTTTGTAGATAGACTGCATTGTTGCAAGAATGAGCTCACTTACATAATTTGTTCCTTGGATCTATGCTCTGGAAGCACACAAGCATTCATACACGATTAATTCTAGTGAATGGAAGTGGAACTTCTAGTGGTTTTTTCCAGCTTTCGTGGGGCTGAGGCTGGGGTCTTCTTCCTCCCTTACTTTTTATCATTGTGAAGTTGTGATGGAGACCCTTAGTAGCTGCTAGAGAGAGGGGTGCAGGAAGGATTTTCGAAGGGTTTTCAGGTTGGTTAATATGGCCATAAAGTTCAGGTTTCTCATTTGTTGTTGCTGATGATGATAATCTGATCTTTCCAGAGGCTAGGCGGGTTGTTTAGGGTATCTCGTCGGTGTTATAATCTGTTTTCAGGTGGGTGAGGTTGATCTTGGTTAATTAGAGGTGATCTTGATTGGGTTATGCTTAGGATTGATGATTTTGTACATATTCTTGGCTGATAGGTTTCTCGACGTCCAATCAAGTATATATGATTGCCTCTCAAGGCTAAGTATAAATACAAAGCTGTGAGATCAAATAGTGCATCATCATCATCATCGTCGTAGGTTGGCTTGTTGGAGCTTGGAAGAGGCAGTGTCTTTCCAAGGGTGGTCGAATTAACTCAGAGCACTTCATCGAACCTTCTTTTTTATGTACCTATTCCTTTTTCTTGCATCTTTGTGGCTTAACAGTTGGAGAAGATTTTAACGTGGCTTTTGTGGGAGACGAGTTTAAGTATCATCTACTTAAGTGGGACATGGTGTGTCGTCCAGTGGAAAGTGGGGGTTGGTAGTCAACTATTAATTCCCTGTAATCAGTCTGTATTGGGTAGTGTTTCTAGAGGTTTGGGCAGAGCAGTAAAGTCTTTGGTGAAGAGTGTCCGATGCTAGGTTTTTCTCATAGAGGGGCAGTTGTGGCTCTAATGGACGCTTGTCTTTTTGAGCGTGGCTTGTGGTAGGGTCAATAAGCAGGGTGTGATATTTTAGCAGGAAGGACTCAATTTCAAATTGTTGGAGTGAGGAGTTGTTGGCGAGGGGGATGAAATGTGGTGTGGGATGCTCAGTTCAAGCGTGACTTCAATGAGTCGGAGATGGCAATGTTGTTGATTTAAAAAAACATTTATCGTCTCTGAACTCTGCAAGGGGGCTGTGGCTCTTTGGAGCGGCGCTTGTCTTGGACTTGATTATCCTATGCTCATCCCTATTATTCTGATTTGTGTGGGAGTTATGTTTGATTGGTTACCTTGATCTGGAAACCAGGGGTCTGTTGTCGTTCTTTCTGTTTGGTGTTCAGCTCATAACAGGAGTTTGAGTATTGAAAACTTGGTTTGTCATCATGTGCTAGTTAATTGGTGCTGTTTGTGGAAATCTACTGCTGAGTTGGTTAATCACCTTTTGCCTGCCTGCATGGTCATGCGGTGCATTTTTTCTGATAGAGAGAGGTGGAAAGTTTGGAGTCTAGCTTCTTGGGTTGTTATGTGGCTCATTTGGAGGGTGTGCAACAGATAGACCTTTGATGGCATTCTTATGTTTGATTCTTTCGTCAAAGGTCTTATTCTTCGGTTGCTCAGTTAATTGCTGGATCTGTTGATTCTTTGGCTTAGTTGTTTTTGGTTTAGGCTAGATCTTTCTTTCACTCTGTACTTTATGATGATGGTATGACATATCAAGTGAACCTATCAAAAAATAAAATAAAATTGGGGACATTTTCTGGAATAAGAAAGCTCGGGTTGTTTGAAGGAGATGGCCATGTTTTCTTTTTGTAACTCCATTCTTTTGTCGTGTACCAATGCAAGATTACTCGTATATTTATCCCTTCTTCTAGAATATACGGAGTTAGTGCTTAGTGCTTGATTTAAATAATCCATGGTATTATCGGACCTTTGACATTAACCCTAAATTTGTTCGTAATCATAGAAAGAAATTGGGGATAACATGCTAACATCATACTTCTCTTTAAGTAAGAAAATTCAAGTAACACGAGTAGAATTATTGATAAATAAAACAAACGATGTTGCCCCTGAAACATTAGGAATACGAGGACCTGAAATATCACTATGGATGAGAGAAAGTGGAGTTGGACTTCTAGGAATTTCTGGACATGGCACACCTCTGTGTTTTGCAAGTTCGCGAACTTCACAATGAAAACTCTCAACATCCGAACCTTTGAAGCAAAGAAGGAAAAATAATCTTAATGACTCTATATGATGGACGTATTAGTAGGCAGTGGTGAAGCCAAACTTTATCGTTGGATGACCAAATTTCTGAAACAAAAGTAGATGGTGGTAATTTTTGGTTGGCTGGGTACTTCAAGGTAATAGAGTCCATCCCGTTCACTAGCATGTCCAGCTATCTTTCCTAAATTCTCACCATAAAGTACACCGTGATTATGATAAAACACCACCTGACAAGATTTATGGATAGTCCAGGAACATTAAGGACAGTTTTTAAGGCAATGACAGGCTTATTCTAACATCTCCCGCACCTGCTACAGTAATTAAGTAACCATCTCCTGTGGCTATTTTTATTACTACTTGTACGTTGGGAGATGTGTAAAAGACATTTGGGGAGTGGGTCATATGGTTGGTAGCTCCAGAATCCATGATCAAACAAAGGGTTAAGGTTTTATCAAATTAGAAATGAAAACTTGAGTGACTACATTGAAGAACAAGTACCTAAGGGTTGGTCGAAGTTTCCAATTCGAGGTTTCAGCCTCTCATCCTCTTCTTGGTTGAGACCGCTCAATTTCACTAGCGTTGATTCGATTTGGTGTGTCCCCATATGTTCCTCCAGCCAATTTTTTCCATGGTTTCTCTCCATTATAACTCCAGTTTCTGCGCGGAGGTTTCCATGAAGTTTCCAACACCACTCGTGAGGACTTAAACCAGCAATGAAGGGGGCAAGAAAAGAACCCAGAAAAAAGAGGACTTAAACCAGCAATGAAGGGTGGAAGAAAAGAACCCAGAATTGAGCCTAGTGCTCTGATATCATGACGTAAATTGAGAAAATAATCATTGGGAAAGCAGCTGTATTTTTCATCACTAAAAATGTACGTAGTTGCTATGATTTACGCTCATCGTAGCAGTAGAAAAGGAAACAAAATGGTCTGTCAAATCCCATGAGTTATGGGATATCATTACAGAAAGGTAACTAATACTGGCTGTTACTGATTATCCTAAGAATCTTCCTGCATTAATTATAAAATTCCCACAGTTTCTCTAGTTTTTGAAGTATCTAACTTATGAGTCACACAATCCAAGTGGTAACACTTGGGGATAGAATCAGAATAAAGCTCTGGGAGGGTGTTAATGAGTCGACTGAGATAGGGGACAATAGTAACCCAAAATCAATCTGGTTTATGCCAGGAAGATTGGCTTTGGAAGCCACATTCTTACTTAGACGATTAATGGGAAAATATAGGAAAATGGCAAGACCTTCAGAGCTCATAAAAGCATCAAGGGGGTGCATATACAAATACACGGAGATGTTTAAGTCATGTATTACAAGGTATTTACTAGTGTGAGGATAGTGGGAGGAGATACATGAGAGTTTCCCATAACAGTTGTTCTACGTCTAGGGTATGCGTTAAGTCCTGCTGCCTCGTTTGGGTAAGGTATAAGATGGGGATATGGGTGGGTGTTAAATATGACATTATTGTCCTTGTACAATTAAGAAAAAGATAAATACAAAATGTAATATTATATACTTATTATATGTATAAATATGCATTATGTCCCAGTTCATATCCTGCCTTAACAAAGCATAGGAACACAAAATTTCATATCCTGCCTTATCTCGAAGCAATTATAATTTACTCATATCCGAGTATATGTCTTATCCCACTCTTTCTTATGCAATTACCCAAAATTACATGTCGTGTATTTTAGACCCTTTGATGCACTGATTTGGAGAAGTGATATGGTCCAAGTCGATGGTGGTAGACGAAGGAGAGGGAGGCCAAGATGAACCGGGGTGGAGACAATAAGACAAGACCTAATCAGGTTCAACCTAAATGAACGGCTGGCTTTGGACATGTAGAATTAAAGGAATTTGATCCATGTGGCTGACCTCCGTTAAGTTGGCAATTTTTTTGTCTGGTTAGTTGAGTTGAGCCGAGTATCAGGTGTAATATTATCTTTGTATGACACCTCGAGTAGCTTATTCATGGAATAAGGATATCAGGTCCACAGAGGTCTTAAAGGGATAAGTTGTAATCCGGATGGAGGTTATGTGACAAATTGGTGTCTTGGTGTTTTTCGAGTATTGAAGCGAATGGCATACACGAATGCCGATCCTCCTTTTATGTTGGAAGTGAGAAGGCCCAGAACCTTGAGGAGGAAATAATTATCTGCATATGTTTTGGTGGTCTTACACGGTACTGTGGATACCATGTCAGCTTTTCGTAGCTAGAGGCTTACAAATAGAGAAAAAAACAGGTGTTTTTCAAGGATTTGTGCATGTTAAATGAACCACCTTAATTGCAAGTAACATGCCACTCTTATTCAGGAATCTCCGGCTCCATTTACCTGAAGAACTTGATTGATAATTTTTTTGCTATCTTCTTGCTCATTTCCCCAAAGATTTATAATGTCCCCTGCACCTCCAAACACCCATGACATGATATCCTGAGCAACTGAAGGGAGACCTGGAAGCTGAGAACCTCATTTATAGTCTCAATGTAATGCTTCAATCGAACTGCTGAATAATTTCTTTCTGAAATCAATTGATATTTGGAAACTTTTGAAGGCAAGGATAACCTCTACTAAGTTGTTGACAATTTACCCTTTATTATTAGATGGCTAGCAGTGATATCGTTTTATGATCATTTACTTGGTTGTATCTACATTTAGTCACTTTGACAAGGGGCTGCGCAAGTTTGCAACTTTGCTTTGTTAAACACAGACAACAAAAGCTCTGTTCTAAATGTTGTGGCCTGGACAATGTGGCGTTGCACATGAGTTTGGGCAAAATCTTAGAATGTGATATTAATTCGGTATATAATTTGAAAAAGTTTTCTCAACGTGGATTGATAATGAAATCAATATTTTTGTACATGATAGTTTTGTACACTGTCTTGCGTGATTATGCCAATTTATCTTGAAACTACAAAAGTGACCTTGGTACAAATGTTATAAAGGATCAATATCTCTTTACCAGTGTTTTAATCTATTCAGCGTGGAGATTGGACAGTTGGAGCTCAGTGATTATGTATAATAACATCTACTTTGTTTCAGGAAAGAATTGTTATTTTTATCAGTCATCTATGACAAAAAAGGTTATGAGTCAACTAGTGCGGTAGTGCCATAAAGTCTTTAAGAGGGTTTAAGATTTTGTACTTCAGTGAATAGAGGAGAAAGCTAAGGAGATGGAAAGAACAGGTTTTAAGATTTTGTACTTAAGTAAAGATAGGCGTTGGCAGGGTGAAGATATTCTTGTAGGCAAATATCTTAAGGGTGAGGTGGTAGAGGTTAAAAGATTAGGTGAATGGTTAATCCTTTTGAAGTTAGTTATTCGAGAAGTGACACTGAATGTTGTTGGTGCCTATGTATCACATGTCGGGTTAGAAGACGCTACCAAGAAAAGGTTTTGGACGAAGTGGAGGAGTGCATCTGAAGTGTTGTGTGACCGTAGGATTCGGGTTAGGTTGAATTTAAATTTTACAGAACCACTCTAAGGCTCGCTTTGATGTATGGCAGGGTGTCGGGCGATTAAGAAGTATAATCAAGAGTGTTTCAGAAATGATAACGCTAAGGTGGATAAGTGGTAATCAGAAAAGATAGGATACACAGTGATACAATTAGAAAGAATCTAGTCGTTGCACCTATAGAAGACAAAATGAGAGATTCATTTGATTTGGTTTGGCCATGTGTATCAAGTTTTGCTTTGCATTGCTTCTTTTGTTTCTACTCCTGGAAATTCCATCGAAGGATTGTTTTTGATAATTTTTTGCTCCTCCCTTACAAAATGTTTTGCCAAGTAGCTGAAAGTTCTAATGGGTTTTAATCTTATGTTGCCTCTGTCAGGATACTAATGGTGGAATTGGCGAGCGGTGTGTCAGCAGATAGGTATAAGAGGAACCTTACCTACATGCTTAAAAGATGCTCGTTGTTGGAGGTGATTCACAAACCCTCAATCAACCTTCGCTTCGCTTATTTATTGTTTTGTCATTTCAATTTTCAAGTTTTATGTGTTCTAAAATACTCCATTCATTGTCTTTTTTTGTAGTCTCTTTGCATAAAAAACCGTGGGCCAGAATATGAACCAAGTGGTTGCCATTTCAAGGATCTGTCTTCGTCCTTGCCCTATACAGTCAAAACCCTCAAGTTGCAGTCACTGAATCTACGAGATGCCATTGACTTCACTCGCGAATTCGGCGATGGAAGAAGAAACTCTTTCGAAGAATCTTCCGGAACCATCCCCCTCATGTTTCCGGATTCTTCTCCTGGTTATGCATTGCAGAGTGTGTCACTTGTATTGGATTTCATATCCGATGAGCTCATCATCACCATCGCTTCTTCCCTACCCTTATTGGTCGAACTGGATCTCGAAGACAGACCCAGCATGGAACCCACGTCTCCCAGTGACCTGACGAACAACGGTTTGCAGTCCTTGGGGTTTTGTCAGCATTTAACCAGCCTCTCTCTTGTGCGAAGCAAACTCTATGTTCAAGTATCTTTCAAGAGGGTAAACGATATGGGCATGTTTCTCCTTTCTGAATGTTGCAAAGGCCTTCAGTCTTTTAGACTCGGCGGGTTCTCTAAAGTCAGCGACGCCGGCTTTGCCGCGATCCTGCATTCGTGTCTAAACTTGAAAAGGTTTGAAATCTGCAACGCGTCGAAGTTATCCGACCTGGCTTTCCATGACATCAACGGCGCCCCGTGTTCACTTAGTGATGTGAAATTGTCGTCTTGCAATATAACTAGCGAAAGTGTCAAGGAATTGGCCTGTTCTAGGGAGTTGGAGGTACTCAACCTCTCTGGGTGCAGAAGCATTGCAGATTCATGCCTTGGTTCAGTTTCAATTCTGCGGAATCTGAACACGCTGAATCTCGCCGGTGCTGATGTTACCGATGAAGGTTTGGGTAGTTTGGGAAAAGGCGATTCACCCATCGCGGAGTTGAATCTCAGAGGGTGTAAGAGGGTTACGGACAAAGGGATTGGGTTTTTACTGAACGGCGTTGGGGTAATTAGCAAGACGTTGTCTTCTTTGGATTTGGGATCTTTACCTGGAATATCAGATAAAGCTATTTTCACCATTCACGCCGCTGCTCTGAATCTAACCCAACTTTGCATTAGGTATTGCTATTTTGTGACTGATGCATCAGTGGAAGCACTTGCGTCATCTGAAGAAGGGAAGAGATTGCTGAGGAAACTTGATCTTTTCCACTGCAACGGATTGTCTCATGAAACACTCAAGCTGTTGAAGAAGCCTTTTTTTAGGGGTTTACAGTGGGTTGGTGTTGGGAGTACAAATTTGACGACTAAGGGTGACAGTGTTTTCAGGCAGATTCGTGAAGAACGGCCGTGGCTAACTCTTTGCCTTGAGGGATGCGAAATGGGTTGCCACGATGGATGGCAGTTTCACAAATTTGGTTGCAACTAATCGTCCTTGATCATCTTTGGGCTGTTTGGGGCATCAATCCTGAGAAGATTACGTTATTTTCCTTGTTCAGGATGTTTCTGTATTTTACCAAGCTTCCAGGATTTCCGGATCGCTCTTCCTGGATTTTGGGATAACTTGGAGGATAATGTTATTTTCCCTGTTCAGGATATTTTCTGTTTTTACAACAAGCTTCCAAGATTTCTGGATGGCTGCTCTTGGATTTTGGGATAACTTGGTCTGCTGCTTTAGTGATGGTGAGAAAAGTTGAAGATCCTCTCCTCCTCCATCAAGAACTGTTCAAGAACTGAGGCCAACTCAAAGGAGCTTTCACCTGTCGGATGAGTTAAATTCAATGTGTATCATTAATATTTAGTTGTCTTATGGTAATTACAGGGTTTTGCAAAACTTCTATAACTTAGAATATAATAAGGTGTTCGATTGAAGTACTACCTTTGCTACGTCTGAAAATTTCAGTTGACTTTTTAACACTATTTACCGGGTCAAAGTTTGCAACTTCAGAAACTTTTCAGTTGACTTTTTACACTATGCACTGAGTCAGTTTGACTTGGCGATTTGATTAGCAGAAAGGTGCAAGAATGCAGTAATCTTTTCATCGTTTGAGAGTCTAAGTTTACCCTGCAATGCCATGAAGAAATTATCAAAAAATTGCACATTTTGCTATCGGAATCTCGGGTCAAAGAGACATGATTATGCGTGGAAAAAGTTAACTGGTTGTTCATGAACCAAACGATTTATATATATTTTTTCTCTATTTATTTTGAGAACCCCAAAAGGAAATCGCGATAGCATGAGTTTCTCAATGAATGTTTTTATCCCAATCGCTAATTTTATTCCAAGTAGTGCCATTGGTTAGATAGAAGCCATCAGGTCTGACTTCCCAATGACATTTTGAGTGATTTTGAATAGCGGCCTGACAAGACTTCCCCAAGTTAGCATTAAACACGTCACAACTTCCGTTTTGATCAGCCTAGAAGAAATAACAATAGAATTTTGTTGTGAACCAAGTGTTTACGAAAGCCCCAACTGAATTCTTGGCCCTTAACACTTTTACTCCAATGTTATTGTCTCCAGATTTGCAGTGAGCGGTTAGTGAGTCTAGAACAGTACTCTTGATATAAACTCAACATGAGGAGTTTTACCCTGACATAACTTTGATGTTGTAAATGAAAGAGTAGAACATCCATATGAAGAAAATAAGGGAAAATAACTTCATCATTATTTCTAACCTAGATATGAATTTAGATGGATGAAGGAAGGATTTAAATGTTTTTTTTGTCACAATGGAGAGTAATTCCTCACCTCCTAGCCTTTATTAATAATATCGATATACATTTATTCTCACATGTTGAAAATGAAGCTTTCATCATGTCTGAATGCAGATCGATCCGGGAGGACATTTACATATTCCATTAACACAAATATAAATAGGATTATAGAGATGACAATCTTCATTGTTGTCGCAAGTATCGTACTTTAGGATTCTGTTGTTGTTGGCCAATGTCGCTGTAATTCCACCAGATGTGAGTAAAACGAGTACCACCAAGAAGCTCAAGTGTTTGGACATCATTATCGCCATTCGAGATGATGATACCACTCCTTTGACTAAGAATATAGGAAGGATTTAAATGTTGAGTACTCTTCTTATATGGAGTGGGAGGGTTAAACTCATGTACTGTATTAGTGTCACATACCATTAATTGATAAATGGTATATTTATGTCTATTTCAAAATCTCATTACTCTCCCATTAAATAAATTTTGAAATGAATCTTCTTTATTATAATTTGGTCAAAACATATGTAAAAAAACATGATATTTAATTGTGATATTTATTTTAGTTTTATTACATTTAATAATGTGACGACCAGAGTCTCAAAAATTGCAGACTAATGCAATTACTGTGTGATCAGTCTTCTTTGCGTCTTTATGATGTTTAGTTTCTTTTCTCTCGTTATTTTCTTGTTCATGTGTGGTGAGTAGAATTGACCTACTCAGAATAGCAAGTGCACGATGTCAGCTATAGTCATTGATAACTCCTCTTACGAGTTACATTTTAGATGTGTTTACCTACCTATTTCCGTGATACTTGAGTGAATTAGAAGTCAATCCGGTAAAATGTGTGCTTAGAATGTGAAGAACAAACTTTGTGCGCTTTATTGCTAATCTATGTGTTTCTACGCATTTTTCGATGTTAATTGTAAAATATAATCTCTTGATATGGTTGTTCAAGTTATCGTGACAAGAAATTATGCTTAGAGGCTGTCAGGAGGCATGAAACGAACGTCGGAAACAAAGAATGCTCAAGAGGATTCAAATAATCAAGAAACGAAGCAAAGTTGGAGAAGTAGAATGAGAGCTTATATCAAGTTCTACTTGGAATTTTGGGGTGAGACTAGTGGCAAATGAAAGAAAACTCAAAGTGCTTTCAACGATAGGTGGTATAGACCAATCAGGGTCCGGATGAGGGAGTCAAGGTCTGTATAAGCAGCAGCTCGTACGATCTATTTTGGCCCGTCTAGTTTCACGAGTACCCAAGCTGGTACGAGCTGGAGCCTAGAGGAGTGGCTCGTACGAGCTACTGGTAATTTGATGGGAATGGAGGGTTCAACTTGCTATTTTGATAACTTTGCAAGTAAAAAACTTTAGGATTGCGTATATAAAGGACCTAGGGGTTGAAAATAACAAAGATACATATACCTAGACGACTCTGTGGAGCTCAGGAGCGAAGACAAATATCGGTATTCATCAAATGCGAGAATTGAAGTGTTTGATTATATTCTTGTATTCTCTTTATCATTTAGCACATGGGGACCTCGAGACAGGGTCCCTCTGCAGAAGCAACTCGCACGGGAGCTAGAGGGTCGAAGTGGTTTGGATGCTGGAATAAGGCTTGCTGCAGGAGGTTGTTGTCCAATCTGCGACCCTTGTATGTCATAGAGAAGACTTGTTCAACCTTGTATTTGCAGTTCCACTATCAATGGTAACGATCTCCCGAAATCTCCGCTTTGACCACTTAATGGAGGCGTTATGAACTTCGTAACCCTTCTACTGGTTCTGTATATATAGGGAAGCCATTCTCTTTATAGAGTTCTTCGGATTCACTACGATCCTTCAAAAAACAAGATACCTCTCTCCTCTATGACATACATTTCTTATTTCGATCCCCACCGTCACGTATCTCTATGTATTCCTACAGTCAAATCACTGATATTGTACTAGCTTTGTCCCAATGACACAATGTCATCAACCACATCATCAATCCACGATTACATTTGGTGAACCTAACGTGAAGCTTCAAAAATCATCAAGTTGTTTGATCATGTATCAAATTGAAGATGGTGAGATCGGGAACACAACCCCTTGCTAGGGGTAAGCAAAACTCGCCCAAACAGCCGCCCCAAACCGATTCGCACCAAACCGGTCCGAAATTAGCACACGCTCATGCTACTTGATTTGTTAGATTATAGAATCACAAATCGAACTAACTTTGATTGATCATGATTTCGGAGTTGGCAAAACCATTCAGAACCGAACCCGTCTGATTCAAGTTTTACCCCCCAAATTTACATATTTTAGTTAGATACATATATCACAAATGAAATTTATAAGCCCACGTAATTGTTAGTAGATTTACCTAAAATATTAGTTGATTTTCCTCATTTTACTCATCTTTTCTAGCAAACTATGTTAAGTTACTGTGTACGAGAGAATCCTTTAGGGAGGATTCAATATACACCAAGAGCAGAGGATAAGAACACAGGAAGAGTAGGGTTGTGTGTAGGGAGAGAGTAAGACAATAGCACTGTATGAGAGAGAGACAAAATTTTGGCAGAGCTTCCGCGTATCACAGGTGATTCGTCCTTGTATGGAAGGGTTAACGATCCTATATATAACGGAGAATGTGACCGTTGTAGTGGGTTAATGCTCCCATTAATGGCGGCTTACTTAGCTTAACCACAACTGCACGTTCGTCAGCGTATATAGGAACCGTTACGCACGTCGTCCGTGTATATAGGAACTGTTACGCACGTCGTCCGTGTATACCAGAACTGTTATGAGGTTGACCGGGTTTATGGAGCTCGAGCCATAAATCTCTCAAAACAGTTACTAAGGTCGCGCGCGGGCTTGGTTGTCGCTCGCGCGCGACATGACTTACTCTAGCCTCCAAACCACTAAGTCCCTACAAGTCCCGTGTGGTGGTATGCGAGGGCCCTGTCTCGCAGCCCCCACGTGGATCAACGCGGGTGGTGATCCAAAGTGTGTGGAGCACAACTAGGTGTGCTGGATGATCGCCACGTGGCTAAGATCTGCCTATCTAGAAAGCACTATCTACATTAGCCCCCTTTCTGCGCGTGAAGGCACCTAACCGGATAGGCTTCGATGCGCAGGAACCAATGCAAGCGTCGCTACCACGCACCAATTCAAATACACGCATAATCTGCCCCCGTGCGTGCCATTATGACCTAGAATCCCTAGAGTCGTTCCGTCTGTTCTTTTAGGGTTTTAGGCGTGACGTCAGCTTGTCCTGTGATTGCGCGATTGGACGGTGACGGTTGCGATTCGACTACTGAAAGGACGCGACTCCTCATTGTTTTGGATAAATACTCTGTGCTCTCCATTGTTGCAAAGCATCACTTCTGTCTCTAAAGTGAATGATACCCGGAAGCCTTCAAGAGCAGATTCAAGTGATCTATCATCAGTTCTTCCTTGTCAATCGTCTCCTTCAACTTGCTTCATCAAAACAAGCTTTACCAAAACAAGGTTGGCTTTGCTCAATTCCATTAATGCACTCAAATATTCTTTGAACTGTCTTGGATCTGTAAATCCATAGTTATTTGGAATATATCGTTCATTGATAACTGCAAAAGAGACCCTTTTCTTAAACCCAAAACTGATCGAATCACCAGATTGTGACGATTTTGAATGCAAAACTTCTGAAATTCTGAGCAATATACACAAATTCTGAGCTTCTAAACCCAGAATTGACCCTGGACTGTTCATCTTCTCTTGACAAAACAGAATTGCTACTGAAATTCAAATTGAATGTGTGTATATTTCTCCCCCCTTTTTTCTTGCTCTTCTGCAGGAATGGCCAAGAAGGATCTAAACCCATTAAAGAGGCCGAAGAAATACCTGATCTTCCCAAGACCTTGTAGAGAAAAGCCCCCTATTTGGGTGGAAAAGATTTCTATCATGCTAGGGTTAAGGTGAAGAATCTACCGATTCCTGCCCCCTCTGGAGAATTGCGGACATTGACCCCTCCTACCAATGCAGCCATGCTAGAGTTAATCGACTCTAAGGATGTGGTCAGGCTAGGAGTTGAAAATGGGTTTTTCCCTCACACTGCAATTTCCACCCAGGCTTTTGTCCAAAAGTTGGACCTTATGGATGAGTGGATCGACCATGTATTGACCCATCATGCCATCGAGATACTTGATTGATGGTCACCCTCATGATGGGGTTTTCTATCATGTCCTTCCCCTTGCTGTCAAATTGGCCCTTGGCCAGAGATTCGCACTTGGGCCCCTGGTCTTGGGCACTTTATATCACCGATTAGACCAGTTGATAGTGGCGATCAAGGACTCTCGCGGTCGTCTTGATGTGTTGACTTATGTCAACATCGCATTCCTTACCATGTGGGTTTTTGAGCGATGGCCCTCCTACGCTCCTGTTCCTTCTAGGCCCAACAAGTGGTGTGTCCCAGGCGCGGAGACTGAACTTTCCAGTGGGAGAGCTGCTCGATGGTTTAGAACCAATCTTCCCAAGTGCACCTGGAGCCTGCGATGACCGGAGCAAGTTCACATCTAGGCCCTATGCCACGCGTATTGAGAATGTGCGATGGTTCCCGAAACTGTATCCCACCAAATCTCTTGCTTATTCAGAAGAACTCCTTTTCGAAGGTCATGAGCGCTATCGCGAATTCTTCTGCTGGTGTTTAAGGGGTTCTCTCCCTGCTCTTGCTGAGTATGTTCATGAGCTTACTCCCAGGTATGAAAGAATCACAGTCGACGTTGATCCAACTCGCGTTTCTCCCCAGTTTGGTTTTGATGCAGTGGCGCCTTCCGTTTGGCCTAGATCAATCGTAAGAGACTGCTACAAGCGATTGTTGTCTGGTGAGTGCCAAACGATATTCCGGAGCAACTTGCCCTTCGTTCAACCTTCAGGTGACCGTTAAGGTCGCCTCTCCAGAAATTGGATTTCTTACTGGACTACTCAGCAGGCCAGGTTCGAGACGCAGTCGGCTCCTCAGTCCAGCAGAGCTCCTATAATCAAGAGGAATGCCTTCCCTTTCCGTCCTAATTGCAGCTTGGATGACTCCCAGTATGGAGGCTACTCCTTGTTGGATCTTGACAATCACTTGTGCCCATCCACCATTATTGAGGAGAAGATGACCGGTGTTAGAGATGGTGCTTCGCATGTTATCAAGTACAGCGAAGATTTTGCCAAGGTAAACAATTTCCTCTGTGCGTGCTGAACTCCTTTCCTTTGATGCATTGAAACTTACACCCCATTTTCTGTTTTAGTGCTACCTGCGGAGGTTCGCATCTGAAGAGAGTTCTAAATCGCTGATCAACACCATCGTTACCGCGAGAGTGCAGGGCGATAAAATTCTTTTAACAATGGCAATGGCTCCCCAGGTAGAGACTCGGATTCGCGAGGTAATGGATGCGTTCGCTGACTCGCTTATAGACAATATCCCGGCTCTGTCTCCTCCCAGGAATGCTCTGTCTCCTCCAGCAGATGTTGCCCCGAGGGCCAAGAGACAAAAGCAAAAGGGCATTTCAATCTCCTCTCCTCCTAGGAGTGCTCCGACCTCATCTCCTGCGAAGTCTCTTGCCTCTAAGGACAAGGGCAAAGGTCGCATGCCAAGTAAGGTACGGAAAGAGCTCGCAGTTGAGTCTTTCATTCCTTTTGGTCAGGAAGAGGAGGAAGAGGAAGTCGAGGACAGAGAAGTAAGGGGAAGAGGTGATGAAGAAGAAAGAGATGAAAGCGAAAGAGAAGAAGAAAGAGGTGAGATACGAGAAGAAGACTCGGAAGGTATCTCAACAAACTTGTCTTCTTCATACTTTTAGCTCTTTGCAATAGTTATTGAACGGTTTGTTCTTTCGCAAGTGATGACATAGAGACCATCAGCGGCCTCCTGGCCAAGGAAAAGAAGAAAACTAAGGGTTCTCGCTCTGGCGTCCCCAGCGAGGCCGTAAACGAAGATATCCTTTCCGAGTCTGAGAGAACGGCTGCTGAAGCCTCAGAGAGAAGGAGGAAGCGAGAAGAGGATGAGATCGAGCTCCTAAAGAGGAGAAGTTTGGAAGAACAGCATGTCGATGATTTGGATGCAGCTGCTTTGGAGCAAGCTCAAGAGGACTTTGAGGAGATCGCAGGTGGCAAAGAAGGTGAGATTTTTAACCTTGCTATGACTTACCAAGAAGTAATTATTGGTGCGTTAAAGCATGGCTTATCAAAAGCTGATATTCGCCGATGGCTAGTAAGCAAGTGTGGTGAACCCTCAGGTAAATATTCAAACAATGTTTGTAAACTAGGCTTAGTAGCCCGATCATTATCGTAACGAGTTTCTTCGCACCCCAGGTCACGCTCACCTTAAATATGTGCTTAATGAAGATACTCTAGTAGGATATGGTGTCGCATCTTTAACATATGATGAAGGTGCTGCGATCCCACCTAAGTGTGGAGGTGCCCACTTTTGATCTATCAAAATAACTGAACACTGTATAATACAAGTTACCTCAATATTTTATGTCTTGCATCGCAGGTGATGCTGATGAGGATGTGCCAGAACAAGGGGTTCAGCTTCCTACATCTTATGCTCCAGAGCGAAGCTCGCACGTTGAGAAGTCTGTCGCAGATACTGAGTATGCAGGAGATCCTTTGGAGGATATCATCGAGGTTTCTGATGATATCAAAGCTGACACCGTGCTAATATAAGAAGATGTTGATGCTGCAGTTGAGGAAATGGAAACATATGATGTTGGAGCTGAAGTTCATGAAAATGAACAGGTCGTGGAAGACATAGCATCACATGCAAATGTTGATGTTCAAGTGAATGCTCCCGAGCCACAAGATCCCCTCGCAGACGAAGAAGTTCATGGTCGAGCAACAGCTACTACTGTTGCCATTCCTTCAACAGAGGTAGAGTTTTTAGAAGTTCCCCCAGCATGGAGTTTTTGGAGCTCACAAGTTGGAGCTGCCGCCGCATCTTCTGCGGCCTACACTCTCCCTTCCAACTATGATGAGCTCGAGCTCGCGGCTTACAGACGAGCAATGCATCGAGGGCATGCTTCGGCTTTTCCATCAATGCGCATTCCCTCTTTGCGCGAGATCCTTGAAGGGACTGGTATGTTACTATTTTTCGCATTCTACACCCTTGTTTTAAAGCTTTCATGCTCTAAACTTGAATCAACTTTGTCAGGAATGAAGCAAGCTGATGTGGACTGGCTGATTCAGATGCGCCTCTCATACCCCTGGTCATTCGTGAAATCTCTGCAGATAGAGCCATACGAAGGAGGCTTTTCTTGACCGAAGCCATCTGGATTTTGGAGCAATTGTCTGTGGCCACTCCTGCGACCATTTCTCCTAATAGTGCACAGCTCCTTTTCAGCACATGCAAGGGGCTTCAAACTAAAGTTCAAGGCAAGCTAGGCTTTGGGTATCTTCTCAATAGGATCACCCAAATTCTCGCAGCTGTGAGTTTGAAGCGCGGCTTCCACAACCTCGCATATGAAAGACGGAAAGTAGAGGAACAAAGGCAGAAGGCTGAAGAAGCTGTCAACCTCTTTCATGCGATGAATGCTAAGTACGAACAGTTGAAGCGAGAAGTGGACCAAGAAAGAGAGGCATCACTCTCGTTTTCTCCAGAAGACCCTTTGATCAAGGATTTGTTTTAGAACAAAAATATTTGTTTAAAACAAAATATTATTGTAATGCTAGTGCTTCTCCCCCTTTTTTTTATCTAGAACTCTATGGCCCGTTTTGCCCTTTTGGGGATTTGCACAAATATTTTGATGCGTATCAATTATGACGTCACATGGTGACGTATCTGCCTTGATTTTCGTGCTAATGATTTATTAGATAAGCACGATTTCCTTGGGAAGCCCATCCTTATTATGACCTTCCATCATTAATTAGGGCGTGCCACCGAATCGTCATAGCCTTTAGTAGGGTAATTGAATTTTTCCTCTTTTGAGGCGTAAGTAATTGCTTCTTACCCGTTTTCCAAGCTTTGCTGACTCAGCTAGGGAACTGTAGAGTCCCCGTAGAGTCTATATAAACCCTGTCTCTTTCTGCTTGGGTTCTTCATCCCAAAATGTGGCTTGCCATGAGTCCTTAAGACGGCTGGCCTCAATGCTTGTCTTTTGTGGACTCATGGCAGTTTGAGGTTGTGAAACCTGAGTTTGTGCCTTGTGCCATAGAAATAGCTCCCAAGATCTTCTTTATAAAGCTTACTGATCTTCATGACCACTTTGAAGAAGATATACATAATACCTCATGTTTGTACGAAGATTCTTCTTCGTCTATTATATTTGCAGGTCGTATCTCCGGCTTCCTTCCAACGAGGTGCAGTTCCATACTGTCCTTTTTACCGACTCGTAATGAATGGAGTGTTTCTCCTGTAGCTTTCCTGGAGGAGAACTATATGCCTCCACGTTCTTGAACAAGGTGTGACAGGCCACGGCGCTCGTCCCTGTGGACAATAAGCTTTCTGCCCCAGGAGTTGTTCTCCACTTTCTTCACCGCCGCATCCGCCTGGACATGGGGTTCATCTAGCACATCTCTTGGGCAGAAGACCAGTCAACAGCCTTGTTCAGATCTAGGACCTCGACGATAGCGTCGCATAGCTTTTGTTAGCATTTGTAGGCCGATCGTTTTATAGTAAGAATTTTCTTACTATGAACTTTCGCTTGTAGGCTGTTATCTAAACAGATAAATTGTAAGTCATTTTGACTATTAATGAAATGTACTTTAGCGTTTGCTGTTCTTGTTTGATACAACAATTGTAATATCGCATGCGTATTGGCTATAAAACAAGTTATGTTTCTTTCGCCTTTTGCATTCGGATATTTGCCTGAATAATTCTTTTTCTCAGGCTGATAAGTGTTGCGTCGCATGGGACGTTGGTATTGTAGCTTTTTATTTAAACATATAGGCTTAAAGATCATTTAAGATCATTTCTGCCATCTCGGCAGATGGGCTTTGGATCGCATGGGATTATGGCTGCTATCTAGGCAGATAGGCTTTTAGATCACTTAAGATTGTATTTGAACATTGCTGCTATCTCAGAAGATAGGCTTTGGATCGCATGGGATCGTGTGTTATGGCTGCTATCTAGGCAGATAGGCTTCTAGATCATCTAAGATCGCATTTGAACATTGCTGCTATCTCGGCAGATAGGCTTTGGATCGCGTAGGATCATACATTATGGCTGCTATCTAGGCATATAGGCTTTTAGATCACTTAAGATCGTATGTGAACATTGCTGCTATCTCGGCAGATAGGCTTTGGATCGCATAGGATCATACATTATGGCTGCTATCTAGGCAGATAGGCTTTTAGATCACTTAAGATCGTATTTGAACATTGCTGCTATCTCGGCAGATAGGCTTTGGATCGCGTAGGATCATACATTATGGCTGCTATCTAGGCAGTAGGCTTTTAGATCACTTAAGATCATTTTTGAACATTGCTGCTAACTCGGCAGATAGACTTTTTGTTGTAAATAAGCAGAGAAGTAAATAAAATGATAAGAGACGACTAAGGTAATAAAATTCTTATCATATGGGAGAATTCTTTTATTAAAAGCACCCTCATATGGGAGAGGCAATATTACAAGTTCCTCATATGGGAGGGAACAACGCATGAGTTTATCAGAGTACTAGACATACATTTCAATAGACATTTAAATCCAATGTATGTAAAGAGCGAGAGAGGTTAAGGATAGTACTTTTTAATCCAGAGCATATTGATCAGACTTGGGGTTGTGGCAGTCCCATGAAGCCTCTGTATTGTGCAGTAACCACTTTCAAAGACCTCTTTAACTTCGAATGGTGCTTCCCAGTTAGCTGCAAACTTTGGATGGGCTGCCTCCCGCATGCAATGATCTGAAGCGCGCAAGACCAGGTCCCCGACCGCGAAATCTCGATGTTGAACTGTTTTGTTGTATGCGCGAGCGATCCTCTCCTTATACCTCTTGTTAGCCCGATTAGCTTGTTCCCGCTTTTCCTCCAATAAGATCAAGTCATGGTTACGTTGATTGTCATATAATGCGTGGAAGGCCAATCTCGCAGAGTTGACTTTCACCTCCTCCGGTACGACAGCTTCAGCTCCATAGCATAGAAGGAACGGGGAGACTCATGTGGGAGTCCTCGGCGAAGTTCGATATGCCCATAATGCTATGTTCAAGGAATTGGCCCACTTCTTGTGATCGTCTGCGACCATCTTGCTCAGAATTCTTAGCAGTGTCTTGTTGGTTGCTTCTGCTTGACCATTCCCTTTTGGATAATAAGGAGTGGAGCAGACCTGCCTTATGTTGTACTCCGCTAGTTTTGCGGCCACTTGACGATTTACAAAGGGCGTGCCGTTGTCCGAAAGGATTCTGTTGGGGATCCCGAACCTGTATATTATGTTTTTCTGAACGAAATTGACCACTGCGAGCGCATTAGCTGTCTTGAGCGGTATTGCCTCCACCCACTTAGTAAACAACTCAGTCGCAGTCAGGATGAACTGGTTCCCATGTGAGGCCGGTCGAATGGGGCCAACAAAATCTAGAGCCCAAGTGTGGAATGGTCATGGCGTTCCTAATGCGTGTAGATCTACGGCAGGGGCATGTACGAAGTTGCCCTTAAATTGGCACTCATGGCATCTCTTTACTTTGGTGCGGCAGTCTGCCTCCATTGTGGGCCAGAAATAACCAACTGTGAGGAGCTGTCTACATAGCTTCGCGCCTTCCTGATGTTCTACTTGATGAGATAGATCCATCACCTCTTGCGCTTCTTTGCTATCTAGGCATCAGAGTAGATTACCTTCATGACCCCTTTGCCATAGTATGTTTTCCTGCACCACATATCGAGCCACCTTTCTTTTCAGTTTCTCGGCTTCCTTTCTTTGCTCAGGCTCGATTCCTTGTGTGAGAAAGTCGAAGAGTGGCTTTCTCCAGTCCACATCATCATCAACCAAATTGATTGTTAAAGAGTCCTTGATCAATGCGCAGCTTTCACAGTTCCCTTGAATTATCGCAGCAACCGTTGACATGTACGGCCAATGAATCCCATATCTTTGAGCTTTTCGATAGATCGACACCTCACGTTCTCCGCAAGTGTGCTGGTGTATCTTTTCCAATAACGCTTGCCCCTCCTGCTGCGAGACGCATCGTATGAGTATTCCTCCTGGACCTTTGTAGTAGAGGGCATTGTCATGTATGCAGCACCCTTTGGTGGATTCCCAATTTTCTTTGCTCGTTCCCTCGGCAATTGCATGCAATATCGGTTTTCTCCAGTCTTCGTCCCCCATAGACTCATCCTCGCGTGTGTCCTCTGTCAATGCCGGTGACATTCGGACTTCGATCGAGATTCTCACAGGGCATTTGTTTGTACTCACTTTAGATCCCAGGGTGGCTAAAGCATCAGCATGCCGATTATCAGCTCTAGGCGTGTGCTCGTACCTAACATCGCAGAATTGTTGCACCAACTTCTGCACCAAAGTCCGATAAGGTAACAGATTTACCTCTTTCAATCCGTACTCGCCTGAAGCTTGTTTGACGATTAACTTAGAATCCCCCATAACCGTCAGATTGCTTACTTCTAGTGCCTTGGCTGCACGGAGGCCTGCAATGAGAGCCTCATACTCTGCCTCATTGTTGGTTACCGAGAAATCAAGTTTTGTTGACATTTGGATGACCTCCCCATCTGGTTTAGTCAAAACGATTCCAATTCCTCCACCTTTCCTTGTTGACGATCCATCAAAATGAAGCATTCAGTAAGGTAACTCGGCTGCATAGATCTCAGGTCCTTCCAGTTCCTCCTCGATCATGGGCTCATAGCTGTTATCTGGGAACTGTTCAAGAAGATCCGCCACTGCTTGCGATTTGATTGCTCGTGGTTGAACACACGTGATATCATATTGTGAAATGGTCATATACCATTTTGCTAATCTTCCGCAGGGAGAGGTGTGCGTCAAGAGATACCGTATGGGGTCGCTCTTTGTAACCACCACAACTTTGTGCGAGGCGAAGTAGTGTTTTAACTTTTCTATTACGAAGAATAAGGCAAGACAATGGCGTTCGATATCTGTGTACCTTGAATCATCTGGTTTCACTATGCGAGAAATGTAATAAATCGGCCTTTCTTTCCCTTCATATTCTTGAGCCAAAAGCGCCCCTATAGACTTCTTTGTCGACGTCAGATACAACAAAAGCGGCGATCCAAGCTGCGGTGCGATCATTACCCTTGGCGATGTCAGCAGGTCCTTTAGCCTCCCGAATGCGGCCTCATGTTCCTCTGTCCAATTGTACACAATATTCTTCTTGAGGAGGTCGCTGAAGCAGAAGGTTATTTCTGCGATCGCTGGAATGAATCTCCGCAGGTAAGATAATCTCCCCAGGAACGTCTTCAGGGCGCTTTGATTGTGTGGTGTCGTCATGCTAGTGATGGCCGATACCTTCGCGGGATCGGGCTCAATACCTTGGTGATGTATAACACATCCCAAAAACTTTCCCGAGGTCACTCCAAACGCACATTTCTTGGGGTTCATCTTTAGCTGGAAACTCCTGCATCTTTCAAATACCTTCCGCAGGCCCCCAAATGGTCTGCTTCCTCTTTGGACTTGACAACCAAATCATAAAACTCCACTTCCTGGTGCATCATGTCGTGAAATAGAGCCATCATGGCTCGCTGATAGGTTGCACTTGCGTTCTTGAGTCCAAACGGCATAACCGTGTAGTTAAAGACTCCTACCGGCGTGATGAACGCGGTTTTTCGTGCATCTTCAGGGTCCATCTTGATCTGGTTGTATCCACTGAAACCATCCATGAAGCTAAATATCCGATGACCCACAGTAGAATCGATGAGCAGATCGATGTTGGGCAATGGAAAATCGTCCTTGGGGCAGAAGCGGTTGAGATCTCTGAAATCTACACAAATGCGAAGTTGCCCATTCTTCTTCACCACAGGCACAATTTTAGCCAACTAGGTGGGATGATGATTCGGCTCGATGAACCTGGCATTCAACAGCTTGAAAATTTCTTGCTTGATTTTCACATTTATCTCTGGCCTGAAGCTTCTCGTACTTTGCTTTACTGGTTTATATCCTGGGATAACATCTAACCTGTGCATAGTGATGCTCGTGTCCAAACCAGGCATTTCATCGTATTCCCAGGCAAACACATCTTTGTATTCAGTCAGCAGCTGCAGCAATCTTGCTTCTTCCTCGCTTGTGAGGTCTGCACTCAGAAAGACATGCCTCTTCTTTTCTTCGCCTGGGCTCTGGAACACTTCCTTCAGCTCCTGCTTCAGAGGTTTCGGCTTATCCTTCATGCATTCAGGCGCTTCTTCTAGCCTATCCTCTAAAGTGTTTGATGTTGGTTTGTCTTCCTCCGTGACATGCTCGATTTGATTGATTTGCCCATGGATATCCCCATGCTCGAATGGGGGTACCCCCGCGCACCTTCATATGCGGTAGCATTTCTTTCCGTTGGAGTAGAAACTTTCTATCTCTTTGCCCGTGAGATCATGTTTCACCACTCTTTTTAGAGTATACACGTTCTTCCTTTGGTAGGCGACCTACGATGCCTCTTCGCGCGCGGACAACTTTTCCTTAGCATCTTCCCTTGTCACCATCACTCCCGCTGGCGACTGATCCTTGATGTCCTCCCATCGAGGCAAAGGAGTCGGATTAAACGGCCCTAGCGTTTGCTCGTCTGCCATTTTGGTAAACCACACCGCTTCAGTGAGGTGTGCCTCGTTTAGATGAAGGGATTTACCGAAGCTGGTATCTCTACTACCCTGTCGTTCCAAATGGCCTTCATCACCTGGTGAGCTGTTGAGGGGACCGCTTCGAAACGGTAGATCCAAGCTCTCCCTATGATCATGTGATACGTAGTATTCGCATCGATGACGTAGAATTTGGCTGAGCACTTGATTTTCCCTATCTGGACACCCATACGAATCCATCCTATCGTCATCCTAGAGTCACTCCCGAATCCCATCAGCGGGGATGGGCGTCTGACAATCTTCTTCTCCAGGATTCCTGCCAACTTCAAACTGTTGAGCGATACCACGTTAACGGCGGCTCCTCCATCAAAAAATGCCCTCTTGAACTCAACATCATTAACCACCGCCGTTACGTATAAGGGCTTCTGGTGACTCGAGTCCGTCTTCTTGTCACTTGCGGAGAAAGTCATAACATTTTCCATAGAGCGAGACGCCCTTACAACTTTCCCGTTGGAGACCACGATATCTTCCTTGAAGTCTTCTGCTACCCTTAGAATCGCCTTTGTCATTTCTTTCCGGTATTTCTCCGAAAATTTCATTTCGTCAAAGAACTTGCCGAACCCGTGCGCTCCCTTCATTCGATCGGCACGCTCATCCTCCGTGTCTATACTGTAGTCCTCATCGTTGTGGATTTCAGCAATGATAGGCAAGCCGTCTTTCGCGATCTCTTCAAGGTCCATAATCGCAATCATGGATACCTCTTTGCCTTTCGGCTCTTGCTCCGCATGAGCTGGCAGCGGATTACTTCACACGTCCTGCCTCTGATCGCTGACAATCAACTCGCCCTCCTTCATTTTTCGGCTCACTATATGCCTGAGTTTCTTGCAATCAGCTGTGGGGTGCATAATTTTTCCGTGGCATTCGCACCACTTCGGGTCCCTCATCATCTCCTTGGAGGGTGTCCTTTCGAGCGGAGGCAAGATTCCATCTTTACGCCACTGTTTGCACAAGTCAGTCACTTCCTCTATCGAGCATGGTAGAGGTGGCGCGTCTGAGTTTGTAACCCTGGGCTGCTTGTGCGGCGAAACTGTATTAACCTCATCTTGGCACCCCCTCTTGTAACTAAACCTTCCAATCTTGAAAGTGGTTCCCCCTGAGGGTCGTTCAGGGGCGTGCTTCTTCTTCTGCCTCTCCACTATAGGCTTTATGTTTTCCGTGCATTCAATCATCTTTGAAAAGGTAGGAGTTTGTAGGTTGATCAGCATACCTTTGTACTCATATCGCATGCCTTTTAGACATATCTCCACGAGCCTGCCTTCAAGCACTTCGTCTCTGCACTCCAAGGATTTGGCCCTGATGAAGGTGACTCCATCTTCCTCGCGCTTTTGATACATTCGGTTGAGATGAATCATTGTAACCTTCTCTTCCACCTGGAAGAAATTTCGTGTAGAACTTCTGAACCATGTCGTCCCAAGTTTTAACAGATCCGGCCTCCAACGTTCTATACCACTTGTAGGCCACATTTCCCAAAGATTTAGGGAACTCGCGCATCAGCAACTTGGGATCAGTCCCATATGGTCCCATTACATCGATGAAGCGCATAACATGCTCGTGGGCATTCCCGCTGACATCTTCAAACTTGTCCCACTTAGGAGCCTTATACCCGGCGGGGTTAGGCATGAGATAGATCTCGCGTGGGATAGGCGGACCGTTATCAACCTTCAGAATATTGGTGTCTGCGAACGGTTGATTGGCCAAGAAGGTCTCTATGCGCCGCTGCGGCGACGTCATACGTTTCGGTGCGCTTCCACCAGCAGCAGGAGGAAGGGTTATAGCCGGCGGGGACACATATGCTGCGGTTGGGCTAGGGGTGTAGGTCACGTTACCCAACAGTGTCGGCGGATGAGGCAAGGTGTATTGCGAAGAGAGGTTGGGTTCCACGGTTGGTGGTTGAGGAATATGTGTGGTAAGGGGCGGTATTTGGGCCGTTTGCCCCTGAACGGAGGGTAATTGCACCATTGCTGGTGGGGTTTGTGAATTAGGTTTAGGTGGTGTCGGTACCACTCCAATCCCCAGGGTGGTAGAGGTTCCCCCTCCCTGAGAGACAGCAGTGCTCGAGCTAGGATTCGGAGCAAGGATTCCCAGGATGGCCATTATCCGATCCATCTGTGCAGATTGGGCCTGGAGGGCCTTTCCCTGATTCTGGATAGTGGCGTTCAGAGCCTCCAATGTCGGAGTCCCACTGGCGGCCGCATAAGTGTGACAGGTCTCCTCTCCCGATGTTGTTTCCGTGGAGGGCGATCTGTTGCTGACGTCGTCTTCGTGAGACATGGTTGCTTGCAGTGGTAAGTTCACGTCGGGTTCACCAAATGTGTACGAGAGAATCCTTTACGGAGGATTCAATATACACCAAGAGCAGAGGATAAGAACACAGGAAGAGTAGGGTTGTGTGTAGGGAGAGTGTAAGACAATAGCACTGTATGAGAGAGAGATAGAATTTTGGCAGAGCTTCCGCGTATCACAGGTGATTCGTCCTTGTATGGATGGTTTAACGATCCTATATATAACGGAGAATGTGACCGTTGTAGTGGGTTAATGCACCCATTAATGACGACTTAATTAGCTTAAACACAACGGCACGTTCGTCCGCGTATATAGGAGTCGTTACGCACGTCGTCCGTGTATACCGGAACCGTTATGAGGTTGACCGCGTTTATGGAGCTCGTGCCATAAATCTCTCAAAACAGTTACTAAGGTCGCGCGCGGGCTTGGTTGTCGCTCGCGCACGACAGTACTTACTCTAGCCTCCAAACCACTAAGTCCCTACACGTCCCGTGTGGTGGTATGCGAGGGCCCTGTCTCGCAGCCCCCACGTGGATCAGCGCGGGTGGTGATCCAGTGTGTGTGGAGCACAGATAGGTGTGCTGGATGATCGCCACTTGGCTAAGATCTGCCTATCTAGAAAGCACTATCTACAGTTACAATTCTAAAATTTCTGCTTACGCATCTTTCATTTCATTTTAACAAAAAAACATAATTTTTCCAAATAAATTTATTAGATTCAAGAACCCGTTTAAACCAGTTTGAATCGAGCTGTGTTGATAAGTTATGTTTGTTTTGGGTTTAAAAATTAGATTGGGTTGGGTTGAACATTCTCCAACCCGTACCTAGTCAGTTCAAAATTTTCAAGAAAACCCGCCCAAATCTGTCTGCGCTCACCCCTAACCCCAGCAACCGTGAAGATCCCCCAATGCTTCCAGTTAATCAGCCCAAGAATCCTTAGCTTGGTGGTTGTTGATCCTGCTGCCATGGTTGTGCATACACTGGCAGCCACCATACCAACCCGAATGACCCAGACGATGCAACTCATCGACAATATAGCGGCCACAAAAACATAGAGGAACGAGGCACTTGCCAGAGAAATCTCGGCGGTTCTGAGTGCTCTGAATTTTTTAACCTTGCCACTTCCATCGTCTCCAAGACCCACTGTGTAGCCGGAGAACGCCCCCGATAATTCCCAGCCTTACTTGGTTTTTTTTCTAGTATTGACAGGAATGGAATACGATCGATCCTCCTTTTATGTTGGAAGTGAGTCAAAAGATCTCAAAAATTGAAAATAGGTTGGAGGTAGAGTAGTTGACCAATTTGAAAGATCAGGGATATTTGGCCATGTTAAAAGAACCACCTTAATTGCAAGTAACATGGCCAACTCTTCTTCGGGAATCCCCGTCTCCATTTACCTGAAGAACTTGAGTAGTAGTTTTTAGTAATCTACTTGTTCGTTTTCCTTAAGATTTATAATGTCTCTAGCACCTCCAAATACACAAGACATGATCTCCTGAACAACTGAAGATTTATGTAGGCTCAATGCAACGCTGCGATCGAACTGCTAAATAACTTCTTGCAGAAATCAATTTATATTTGGAAAGTTCTGAAGGCAAGGATAACTTCTACTGTGCCGTTGTCATTTTTCCCTTTATTATTAGATCATTTAGTTCGTTGTGTCTACATTTAGTCACTTTGACAAGGGGCTGCAATTTTACTGGGTTAAACACAGACAACTAAAGCTTTGTCCTAATTTTTGTAGCTTGGACAGTTGCTTTTGGAGCTGCACATGAGTTTGGGCAAGGTCATAAAATCTGATATTAATATATTATTTCGAAAAGTCTTCTCAACGTGGATTGATAGTAAAATTAATAAATTTGTGACTCGCTACATCAGACCCTGGGGTTAATGATAAATTGTGAAATGCGAACTAGGCCGCCCCCCTTAAGCGACGCTCCGCATCTGCGCCTGGTTTTGATGAGAAGTAGGCAAGGGTAATCACATTATTGTGGACAGTGCGAGAAACGAATTTAGTAGGAGAAATTAGGACCTTAAGACATAAGAACTCTCACGGGTGAAGGGATGGAGCTAGTTGATAAACTGACATCACGCAAAATAAAAGTGAGTATAGGAGAAAAAACATGTTTTAAGGAGATAAAAAGAACATGTTTTAAGATTTTGTACTTTTGTAGAGATAGGCGTTGACATGTTGGCATAGTTGAGGTATTCTTGTAGACAAATATCTTGAGGATGAGGTGGAATAGGTTAAAAGATTAGGTGAAAAGTTAATACTTTTGAAATTAGCTCTTCGAAAAGTGACACTAAATGTTGTTGGCGCTTATGCATCACAAGTTGGGTTAGAAGACTCTACTAAGAGAATTGTTGAAAGGATTTGGACGAAGTGGAGGAGTGTACCTGGGTAGAGACAATAAGACACAACTTAATCAAACTAAAACTGAACGAGAAATTAGTTTGGTAAACCTGACAACGGGCCACGCAGAAAAGAAAACCCAAACCCAGACCCACAACCGGACCGCAAGTTCCAAAAATTGGGTCTAAAACCTAGAGAAACAGGAACTCGTGGATCCGAACCCATGACCCGTTGCGGACCCGTGAGTAACCACCAGTTAAGAGCCGGTCTAAATGTTCTTATGAAGCTGAAACCGAACCCATGTGATTTCATTGTAGAGAACTCACGGGGAGAGAGAGACGGGAATCATGAGAGAGAGAGATAGGGAGATTAAGGAACATAGAGGGATAATAATGCAAGGAATGACTAACTAGGAGAATATTAATGTGAGATAGAGATAAGGAATATGGTGATCAAGGAATGATAAAATTAACATCAAAGAGAGAGACGAGACGGTAGAGAGGGGGATTACAGGAGACAACATGAAAATTAGAGAGAGGCAGAGAGAATTAAGGAAAAGAGAAGCTTTTGGTGATTGTGGTGTGTGTGTGAGAGAGAGATATAGAGAGAGAGATAATTAAGGAAGATAAGATCATCTTGATTAAGGAGAGTGAAAATTTTCAGTGATACTATTATGAGAACGTTACGTGACATCCTCACAACCGCATATATCTTTATATTAATGAAAGAGATACACATTTATTAGGACTCTAAATCTTAAAGAGTATGCGCGTTTGATTTCTCCTTCATTAATGGAATGAAAATTTTGATTGTGAGGATGCCACGTCACGTGAGTTCGTGTGAACATGACTCAAAATTAAACCGGGAGAGACATGATTGATAAAGGAAAATCTATGAGACAAAAATGGGAGTGGATCATGGGGAGAAAGAGGAGAGAATCAAGGGAAGGGGTTGGATAGAGAGAGAGAGAATTAAGAGGATAGAGAGAGTATAGAGATCGAGAGAGTATAAGCGCAAATAAATCAAGGCTACTTTTTTAGGTTCCCGTAGTATTGGAAAAAACTTTTGCTACACGCGATATGCCCTTTTCGGTCAAAGGAAAAAAAGTGACAATGAATGTATAATCGACACATTTTTTCCATTTTACATTGAAAAAAAAAAAGCAAGTTGAGAACACATATTCCTCGAGATTTCACTTTGTTCCGCAAGTCTATAAGTACTCTATTATAATACGAACAAACAAACAATTGATTAACAATTCAGGTGCAAAATTAGTTTGTGTTTCTCAGTAAACATGTTTTTCTGTAGATCTTCACTTTGTTCCACAAGTCTAGAAGTAATCTGTTGTATTAATAACTAAATATTACTGGAGTGTTCTCTTGTTAGATGGTTGTGGTCCATCACTAGAAGTAATCTGTTGTAAGCCATCATGTTTAACAATGAACATGTTTCCCTCGCGATCATCACTATCTTCCTTTTTTCCTACCAACTATCTGGTTTAGACTTTAGAACTAACCTAGTGTAGTAAGAACAAGCAATTCATAAACTCATATATTATTCCCTCGGTCTTTCTTACATGATTTTGAAAGCGATTTGCTTTATCGAGTCAGTTCGGGGTCAAGAGGTGACAAAAAACATGCTTTTTTTTCTTATGTGCTCATGTGAAAGAAATCATCCATTTTGTGTATCATTTTAAAATCAACTATTGCTAAGATGGCACGGGCTTAACTACTATGAGATGGCTGATAAGCGCAAAGGAACCAAGGCAATTTTTTTAGATGCCCGTAATTTGGACAAAACTTCGGCTACATGAAGTAAGCTCTTTCCGGTCCAAGGAAAAGAAAAGTGAGAATGAATGTATCATCGACCAAATTTTTCCATTTTACATTGAAAATGGAAAAACGCAAGTCCACAATACATATTTCTAGAGATATCACTTTGTTCTGCAAGTCTAGAAGTAATCCGTTGTAATAAGAACAAATAAACAATTGATTAACAACTCAGACGCAAAATTAGTTTGTGTTTGTCAGTGAATACATTTTTCTGGAGATCTTCACTTTGTTCCCCAAGTCTAGAAGCAATCCGTTGTATTAATACCATAACATTAATTTACAATTTAATGCAAAATAGGTTACAACAACAACCCTAATGTGTATTAGATACACATGTTATGAATCTTTAATTGTTGTTGACTAATGTTACAATATGACAAATTAGAGTAAATAAAATTTATCTATATAGTCTTATTCGTAAGAAAACTAACAATTTAAACAAGCTTATACTATATACTTCTTTGACAAATAGTTATTTTAGAAAAGAAAAGTCGCATGCTAAAATAAAGTTACATGTAATTTTTTTAATTATGAAAAGAAAGAAAATTAAATTTAAGATGGTCAAACCTCTTTATAAGAAAATATCTTGAAATAATCATACAAACAAATTTCCCCCTAACTTATCAAAGAGATCAATTTATCTTTCATTATTAAGGAACTTCTTATAAAATAAATACAATATTTGTTTTTATATTTATAAATATTAACTAAATGTTTTACTAAAATTTAGTAACTAACAACATTGACAATGCCACTCACAAAACCTGTCACTAACATTCTACAACAACGCAAGTTTTGTCAAAAGACAGGAGCAACCCCACTTTTTCAGAAATTACACTCGGATACCCTCACAGTTTGATAAGCGACATTAGGTACCCAAACTATTTGATAAAAGACACTTTGTACCCCCTTACGTACATATGCGTACAGACATATACAGAGCCCCAATTTTTTTTTCTTCCTCTAACTCACAATTTCAACACCCATCTTACTGTAACAAGTTACAACCACCAAACACACAAAGCTAAATGTTTTGGGTGTGGGTTTTCTGAGTTTGTGAGGTGGGTTTTTATAGGCTCGTCGGGGATAATTGGAGATGGAGGTGGAGACCGACGGAGAGAACTTCAGGTTGGACGAGAATGGGGCAGTGGTGGTGGCGTTTGGAAGCGGTAGTTTGGAGGTGGAGTTTAAGGCGGAGGATTCGGAGAAGCCGTGATGGATATGAGTAAGATGATAAGAGAAGTACTAAGGGATGGCTGGAGTACTTAGTATCATGGTGGTCCTCCACATAAAATTAACTAAAACGTTACATTTTGGTCACGTTAAAAATGTTAAACGACGCGTTACATTTTTAAATAACATTTACACCTAATTAATCCAAACATTAACTTTTATAAACATTAAATATAAAAAGAAGTTTTTTTATTGTATATGTACACAAAACTATAATATATTTATGGGTAAAAGACAAAAACCACCTTCCATGTTTGGGGTATATACAAAAACACCCCTCGTGTTCGGGGATATACAAAAACCACCCTCACAGTGGATGGACGTTGGACAATTACCACCCTTCTGTTAGTGTCAGCTACTAAATGGTACAATCTAATTTTTTATGACCATTTTGCCCCTGTTTTTGTTTATGTCCACCCTTTGTTCAGGTTCGTGTGTTCTTGAACACCACCACACTAACCACCACCACCACCACAACAACACCACCAACACCAACACAATTAAAATAACAACAGTATCAATTCAATTCAGAGCAGTGAATTTACCAACAAAGTTCATCTCTTTCCGTTTCTGAAATCATAAAGAAGGCAACCAAATGACTAAATAAGTCTCTAAAGGAAAGCTAAAACCCAGAATAGAATCAAAGATCTTTGAAGTAAGCTCGAAATTTGGGGATAATTTCTGGTATAAAGCAGAGCTTTGAAGTAAAAACCCACAAAACAGAACAAAAAACAGATAGAGGCAGAGGAAAAATTGGAACTTAGAGACGAGAGAGATAAATTTACAGAAGAAGATGAAGCAGAACAAAGAGAGAGACGAAGAGGGCGCCACGGGAAGGATGAAGAACCGACTGGTGGGTCGTTAAACCGTCGGAGGCTGGAGGCGCCGCTGATGGCAGCTTTCAGATCTGGAATCGAGGGACGCCGCCTCCTAGACCACCATCGTCTTCCCCAATCGTACTCATCGTCTCCTGTAAAGTGCTCGCCGACAACACAGAGAGTTCGAGAGGCGGAGAATTCAAATCGCCGGCGACCAAATGTCGTCGACATATTGGAAGAGAGAGGTCTCCTCGAATCCATCACCAGCGAAAATCTCAGTTCAATTTGCTCCGACCCAAACCACCCTCCCCTCAAGATCTACTGCGGCTTCGACCCCACCGCCGAGAGCCTCTACCTGGGTAACCTCCTCGCCATCATTTTCCTCTCCTGGTTCATCCGCTGCGTTCACAAAGCCGTCGCTTTAGTCGGCGGTGCCACCGCCCGCGTCGGAGACCCATCTGGGAAAAGCATCGAGAGGCTGGAGCTCGACCCACAAACCCTCGAGAGGAACTTCGCCGGAATCGAAGACGTGAAATTGCAAGTCGATTTCTTCGATTTATTCAGGGGGAGGAAGGAGTCGTTGAGGAGGAGATGAGGGTGTGTGTTTCTGGTCGAGTGGAGACGGAGGTTGTTTGGGAGGTGAAGAGAGAGAGACGGGATATATAGAGAGAGAGAGTTAGATATTGAAGAATAATGGGAAGAGAAAAATTGTACTTATATGGTGTCCTTTTCAATTAATCTTAGGGTAAATAGGTCTTTTCGCCTCTCTGTTAGGGTTCCGTTACCTTCCGTCCACTGCGAGAGTGGTTTTTGTATATCCCCGAACACGAGGGGTGTTTTTGTCTTTTACCCTATATATATATATGTGCATGTATGTACATAATAAACTAACATAACAACCTATCTAATAAGGAGAGATTACTTTTATAAATTCCACTAATGGCCCAAAATATTCATTAAATTTCTAAAATACCCCGAAAATTCCGGAGTATTACAAGTACAATGCAATTACTCATGAACCAACCGGTTTATATTTTTTTTCTCTATTTATCTCGAGAACCCCAAAAGGAAATCGCGATAGCATAAGTTTCTCAACTGAGTTTTTTGTTCCAATCGTACATTTTTTTCTTAGTAGCGCCTTTGCTTAGATATAAGCCATCAGGCCTAGCTTCCCAATGACATTCGAAGTGATTTGGAATATCGGTCTTACAAAAGCTCAACAACTCATGATTGTACACGTCACAACTTATGTTTCGATCACCCCAAAAGAAATAGCAATAGAACTCTGTTGTGCCCCAAAAGTTTATACGAAATCCCCAATTGAATTCTTGGCCTTGAGTTAACACTTTTACTCCAATGTCATCGTCTCCAGATTTGCAATGAGCGGTTAGTGAGTCTGGAACACTACTCTTGATATAAACGTCAATATGATGAGTTTTACCCTGACATAGCTCGATGTTGTAAATGAAAGAGTTGAACATCCATATAAAGAAAATAATGAAAAATAACCTTATCATTTTTCCTAACTTGGATATGAATTTAGATGGATGAAGGAATGATGTAAACGTTGAGTACTCTTCTTAAGTAGAGTGGGAGGGTCAAATTCAAGTTTTGCATTAATGTCACACACCATTAACTGATGAATGGTATATTCATATCTCTATCATAATATCATTACTCTCCTATTAAATATAGTTTAAACTGAATCTCTAGAATAATTTGGTCAAAACATTTATAAAATATGATATTAATTATGATTAATTTAAAAGTTGTTTAGTTTTATAACATATAATAACATGACGACCAGAGTCTCGAAAATTGCAGTCCAATGCAATTATCGTTTGATCACTCTTCTTTGCGTCTTTATGATGTTCAATTTCTCTTCTCTTGTTATTTTCTTGTTCATGTGTGGCGAGTAGATCCGACTGACTCAGAATTGTAAGAGCACAATGTCAGTTATAGTCATTAATAACTCCTCTTACGAGTTACGAGTTATATATTAATGACTCCTCTTACGAGCACAATGTGTTTACCTACTTATTTTTACGATACTAGAGTGAGTTAGAAGTCGATCTGGTAAAATGTGTGCTAGAATTTGAAGAACAAGCTTTATGCTCTTTATTGCTAATCCATGTGTTTCTATGTATTTTTCGATGTTATTGGTCAAATATAATATCTTTGTATTGTTGTTCAAGTTGTCGGGACAGGGAATTATGCTTAGAGGTTGCAATGAGGCATGAAACAAATGTCGGAAACAAAGAAAGCTCGAGAGGAGTCAAAGAATCAATAAACGAAGCAAAGTTGGAGAAGATAGAATGACCAATCCTCACTCTTTCGGAGCTGACACGATCCAACCGCAAGTGCACGGCTGTCAGTGTAGTAATAATTCCGGTAAATCCGGGTTTGTCGAACCCAAAGGACTTCTTGTAAACTAGTTAAGACTTATTAACCTTATGTGGGCAAAGCGCGTTGAGTTTGTTGAACTAATCTAAAAAAATAAATAACAAGCTAATTATTAAAACTGAGATTAATAAGAGGGACAAGTGTCAGGATATCTCTTCGGGTTCACTAGGGATCTCACACCACTTATGATTTATGTTCATGCGACACGAATATTTTCTACTTAGCCAAACGAGCAATTTCACTTTGAAGATTCCTCAACCAAAGTCTATATTTAAACTCTTGTACCTGATTCCTCTAGCCTACTTAAGTTTAAATATGCATTATGATCTTGATATCAACTCTTAGTTCTAGTTAACTAGCAAGATTCCTCAACCCTAGATTCGACTAGTGCAAGATTCAAGTTCAAGCAATAACTATTGATTCCTCTAATAATTATCGCCTAGATCAATCTTATTGTGACGTCAAACAATATGAAAGATAGGATTACGCATATGAATCAAGCATAACTAAGCATAAACATCCAATTAAGCTAATAAGCATGAAGCATAATCCATAAATCACCAAAACATGGTGTTCAAACCCTAGTTCCCTATGAGATATCCCAAATAGAAACTTAGCTACGCTTAGACATGATCAACTTACAAGTTTTCATGATCAATAATCAAAACTAGAGAAGAAACGGAGTTTTAGAAGTCAAACGAATGATCCAAGTGCTCCCAAGCTTCTCCCATCGTTCCCTAAGCTCCCAGAGCTCCAAAGCAGCGTCCCCCCTCTGTTTTAGGTCTGAGAATTCGTTTCATAAGGCCTGGGCACGTTTTTTAATGAACATTGGCCGAATTTGCACTTCAGCCCCTCCAGTTTGTAATTCCCGGACAGAATTGTAAGCTGATTTTGCGCGGGCCATTACTCCCTCATCCGGACTCGTATTTGGGCCTACGATATATCGTTGGAAAGCTACGGATGTCTACTTTCCAATGCCGCTGGCCTTGCTCCCAAATTATGTATAGATTTTCCTGAGAATCAAAAATGGTACAGGCTGGTCAGGAGTGACTATTTCAACTTTTCTTCGTCTTTGCGTCTTCTTTTCTCCTCTTCATCTAGCTCCATACCAAGTGTATCCAAGACTCTCATAAGCTCCATTGCACCTAATTTACCTGAGAAACACAACAAAATACTACCCGTGCAATTATCATCGCAAATATGAGAGAAATCATGCTCAAATAAGCTAGAAACACAACTTTTGACTCTTAGGCTTATAAATCGTCAAATTCACATATTTGTGCAAATATAACATCTAAATCATGTAAAATAAGCATAATAAAAGTAATATGGAAGTATATTAATAGCTCCTAAAGGAGAGTTATCAAATACCCCCACACTTACCTTTTGCTCGTCCCGAGCAAATCACTATTTACTAGCCGACTCATGACGCAAACGACACAAGACTCGACAATGCAACAATATGATGCAAATGAAAACTACGACTCAATCCTACACAAACACATATATACACAAAACACACTTTTTATCTTTTTGGTTGAGATCGGGCAATCTCCATTGGCTTAAATCGATATTCATGAAGTGATGAGAATCCTAGGAACAAAGCATAAGTTGAAACTAAACTCGACAACGAGACTCTCCCCTAGTTAGTATAGAAAGCCTAACTTTACAAAGTACAAGAGTACGCTACCTCTTCGCGTGTGCCACGAAATAAGAGACTACGCTAGGCAAAGCCACATCCAAGGTCCGAGCTCCTAATCCGCTAACGGTTTTCACATGATGAGGCTTAGGGACATATAGATAATCTCGTCAAAATCAAGTCCTAAGCGTCACATTCTCACATCAAATCTCACATCTCACACACCCTCACCACGATGATAGAAACCGAAACCCGAAGCTCACCACCTCCGGCCCTCAATTCTCTCAAACCCCGGTACACTTGTGATCTCCGTGGCCATCGTCGTTTGTCGTGCATGAAACGTGAGCCGTCGTCGTCAAAGTAGCTCTACCACTCGTTCCAATTCAATTCCAACTCAAACTTTATTTCATCTCTCTTTTTTTCTTTTTCTCTCATTTTTTTTTTTATTTTTTTTATTTTTTTTTTTCACAATTCTCTCAAAATACCATCAAAATCCAACAATAATATCCGAGTGGTCTTCAAATAATAATCAAATATGCTAGGAGAAGGAAACACACAAATCGATGAATAAATATCACATAAAATATCATCTCCTCCTACTCAATCAAAGTCCATGTCAAATCCAAGCCGCAAAATCAATGAAGTACATGTGTGGGAGTGGAGTCGTCGCAAGCTCACACTCAATGTCCGGAGTCAAAAGTCGACACCCCCACACTCGAATGTCACCATATCTCCTCTCAAGTAGTCCCGAAGATGAATGTATCTCGTGCCTAATCCAACCGATCCTCCTACACCAAAGTAATCAAAACCGGTACCTAGCACGATCCACCAATTAAGTTCACCCAACCCAATTCCGTGCGTATTAGATTCACGCACTCACGGCTCTCCACAACTGTGTCCATGGTGTAATGACATGGAACACCGCCACACCGAAGTGCGCAAGCCTACTCTCACTCACCCTCGCATTCCCCTCGCTAATCAGAAATGAAGCACATGCGATACGTAAGACTCACACAAATATATCGTGAAGTACTCCCTCATCGAACCCCCTCAACTACAAACACCCTCGTGACGCACTAAAGCGGTGATTCTAACAAATCAATGATGAATGCCAAGAATCGTCACCCTAAGTCCAGAGGTTATCAAAGAATCCAAGGTTCGAAACAGGGTTTACTAGTGGTCCTACAAGGTAAGTTCTATAAGCAGTGAGTGCTCTAATACACACCTCGCACAGCTGTTTCGTGTGCCACTACGAGGCGGGTTGGCGACTACCTAAGACGTACGCATGAATGTTCGGCTTGTTTAGCTCACACCTAGCTCAGCTCTTGTAAGAAAATAGGCACACACTTTGAGTTTGAAAATCACGTGAGTGTTAGAAATAGGTAGGCACTCCCGTAAAGAAAATCTCTCTATACCTACTAGGGGGGACTAACGTCGTCACTCTCGGTCGCACATCATGCTCTACGCCTAAAATCCTCACACTTCGCGATTTATCAAATTTTAGCCTCTTTTGATTGCCCTTTTCTCAAAATTTTATCTTTTATTTTTTTTATTTTTTACTTTTTTTTTATTTTTTTTTTTATTTTTTTTTCATATAGTTCCTACACTACATGCAAGCCGACACGAACGAAACTACACAAAACATTCAATAGGGTAGGTAGACTCAAATAAGAAAACGTGCAATATTAAACACCAACAAGTATATACACGACTAACACAACACAATATGACATACTATCACAGTATCACGACACATACTACATAATTAGACACAATACGACACGAACAACTATATGCAGACATGGCGATGCAGACACTGACTGGCTAGCAAATAGCTAAAAATCCCCCCACACTTGAGTGCGTCGTTGTCCTCAACGAATTTAGAGATCAACCAAGAAGACTCGGCATTCAAATGCAAGGGACGGTGAATCTACTCGGAGTCAAAGTCATTGCACAAGAAGGTAGTTCAACAAATTTAGAGCTAAAACGAACTACGTGCACATGATAAGTTGTGTCTACCGAAATTAAGCAAGTACTCAAGTATTCCCTAGGATTCTAACAGCTAAACCCAGTGGCGACTAAGCACCGTGACAAAGTATTCAAAATAAAATCCTAGAGCAAGTACGATGTGCCTAAACGGTAAGTAAAGAGAGGGAAAAGAGTACTCACAACCGACACATGGTCGGGGACGAAATACGATAGCTGCTGACTGAGATAGCAAGAACAATCCCCAAGCAAACATTGTGCGCATCAATGCAAACTCCCTTGCGGTCGAGTGTGCGGAACACACCGGGGTCGATTGATCAGTTGCTGCTGACGAAAATAGAGCGAAGAATCCCCGAGCTCGCATTGTCTACGCCAATGCCAGCTCCCGTGATGGTCGAATGCGCCGTAACACACCGGGGTCGATGTCTTCGTCAAACTTCTCATTCGTCAAACTCAGACAGACAAAATTATCCGAATCAATCTTCAGCAGAATACTCTTCTTATGTGGCCCATCTATGTATCAATATGTTCTGCAACTACAAGTTCTTTCTTCTTCTCAATCCCAACACCCGTCAGATAGCACTGGATACATATTTGATAACTCTTTTTTTTCCTTTTTTTTTTTTTTTTTAGTACTGGTGATGGTCAGTGAGTTGGACATCGAAGAGAGAGGGTATGGGGGTCGGTGAAGCACAGCCGCAGTAGAGATTCCAGAGCTGAATTGATTGTTGGAGGGTGAGATATCATTCATCCGCGGTTTTTGTGGTCGGGGTTGATTCAGGAGCTATTTGGTGTGATTGATTGGGTTCGGTGATGAGTTTCTGGGCTGATGGGTTGAACAGAGGTCGGCTATGGTGGAGATTGGGACGACGGTGATTGCGGAAGGGAGATGGTGGCGATGGGCTGGAGTTCTGAGGTCTCAAATTGTTGATGGTGGCTGGGTCTATTCGGGCTCGACGGTGGAGATTTGAACGGAGAATCTGGTTCTGAGGTCTTGCCGCCGGATTTAATGGCGGACTGGCGGTGGAGGTTTCAGGGGCTGTTGGGTTTCGGTTATCAGAGGAGGTTGAGGCAGAGGGTGGTTCAGGGGCCCTGGGTCTTGTTTCTGTCGGCAATTGAGGCGGTGGAAGAGAACTTGAACAGAGCAGCAGCCGTGGTGGTCGATTGCAGAGGAGATGGTGGTCGGAGAGAAGAGAGGAGGCGGTGTTGGTGGTCGGTTGTTGCAGCGTGTAGGTGGTGGCTGAGGTTGGAAGTCGGCGATGGCGGTGATTACAGGAGGAAGATGGTGGGCTCGTGATGGAGGGTCGCTTGTGGATACAGAAGACAGAGGAGGGAGACGATGAAGGTGGCACTTTGGTCCAAAAGAGGTGAAACACTTGCAGTGAAAAAACTGCAAAGGGGATTGAACGTGTTGCAACGTTGGGGGTACCCAGTGACTTTTCTGAAACTTTTAAAATTGCAAATTGCTCCCCTGATGCATGGTGAACAGTTAAAACGGGCCTTCAATGACATTTTGAGAAACATTCTGACTGCAAACAGCAGCCCCGCTGCTTGAAAATTAGATTTTTCTCGCCATTTTTTCTTTTTCCACCATCTTCTCTCAATCATTCTCTTCTCAATTGAACAAGAACAAATTCCCATAAGTGCATATCTCAACAACGATGACCCCATGCGACAAAAGTGAAAGCTTTTCGCAAACTTCTTCTTCTTCTTCCAATTCATGAGCATATATATCACAATAATTTCAAAAATAAGCTCAAGCCTCCCATGTCGCGAGAAAAGATTAATGTTCTCTTTGATCATCTTCTCAATTTGTGATAGTTTAATTGAAGTTTCAAGAGACAAATCATAAACTATGAACGCTTGAGTACCTTTATCTCCTTCGTTTGAAGAACCCGAATCATCAACAAATTCAATTTCGGCGTCTTGTTCATCTTCAATGATCTCAAACTCGAGATGCTCCATCAAATTTGCGACCGGAGTGTCAAGCTCATCAACATTGATTCCTCGAAGACGACTTTCAATCTCACTAAAAACCGCATCATGCTTCTCCCTCATACTTGACTCAAGCAATGAATCTATGTTTGGACAACTTGGAATGCACAATGGCTCATCATCCTCTTCTTTAAGTGTTGGGAAGGTTGGAGCATCCTCTTGATTTGAATGGAGAACAATTTGTGCGTCCACATGTGTTGTCTCCATTCCCATTCTTGTTGCTCTTTGTCTCCATTCTTCCACATTAGGAATCATCTCCTCAAGCATGCAACCAAGGAAGAAGACTAACTTTGTGGGAGGGGTTGAGTCATTAGGATGATAGGTATAGCGTTGTATTTCCATGGCTACCCTCTCTCTAATGCCATTCACAAGGCACTCCTTCACGAATTGCTCATATGCAAGGTTGCATGCTTCAAATATGCTCGCAAAACGGCGATATTTCTCATCCTCCATGCTTAGAGTTGAATGCCTGCACACATAAAATCTCAAGTAATACCGTGAGGTAATAAGAATATAAAATAACAAAAAAAATAAAATTCCCTAAAGCTAATAAATCTAACTAATTCAACCGAAGTCCCCGGCAACGGCGCCAAAAACTTGACACGATCCAACCGCAAGTGCACGGCTGTCAGTGTAGTAATAATTCCGGTAAATCCGGGTTTGTCGAACCCAAAGGACTTCTTGTAAACTAGTTAAGACTTATTAACCTTATGTGGGCAAAGCGCGTTGAGTTTGTTGAACTAATCTAAAAAAATAAATAACAAGCTAATTATTAAAACTGAGATTAATAAGAGGGACAAGTGTCAGGATATCTCTTCGGGTTCACTAGGGATCTCACACCACTTATGATTTATGTTCATGCGACACGAATATTTTCTACTTAGCCAAACGAGCAATTTCACTTTGAAGATTCCTCAACCAAAGTCTATATTTAAACTCTTGTACCTGATTCCTCTAGCCTACTTAAGTTTAAATATGCATTATGATCTTGATATCAACTCTTAGTTCTAGTTAACTAGCAAGATTCCTCAACCCTAGATTCGACTAGTGCAAGATTCAAGTTCAAGCAATAACTATTGATTCCTCTAATAATTATCGCCTAGATCAATCTTATTGTGACGTCAAACAATATGAAAGATAGGATTACGCATATGAATCAAGCATAACTAAGCATAAACATCCAATTAAGCTAATAAGCATGAAGCATAATCCATAAATCACCAAAACATGGTGTTCAAACCCTAGTTCCCTATGAGATATCCCAAATAGAAACTTAGCTACGCTTAGACATGATCAACTTACAAGTTTTCATGATCAATAATCAAAACTAGAGAAGAAACGGAGTTTTAGAAGTCAAACGAATGATCCAAGTGCTCCCAAGCTTCTCCCATCGTTCCCTAAGCTCCCAGAGCTCCAAAGCAGCGTCCCCCCTCTGTTTTAGGTCTGAGAATTCGTTTCATAAGGCCTGGGCACGTTTTTTAATGAACATTGGCCGAATTTGAACTTCAGCCCCTCCAGTTTGTAATTCCCGGACAGAATTGTAAGCTGATTTTGCGCGGGCCATTACTCCCTCATCCGGACTCGTATTTGGGCCTACGATATATCGTTGGAAAGCTACGGATGTCTACTTTCCAATGCCGCTGGCCTTGCTCCCAAATTATGTATAGATTTTCCTGAGAATCAAAAATAGTACAGGCTGGTCAGGAGTGACTATTTCAACTTTTCTTCGTCTTTGCGTCTTCTTTTCTCCTCTTCATCTAGCTCCATACCAAGTGTATCCAAGACTCTCATAAGCTCCATTGCACCTAATTTACCTGAGAAACACAACAAAATACTACCCGTGCAATTATCATCGCAAATATGAGAGAAATCATGCTCAAATAAGCTAGAAACACAACTTTTGACTCTTAGGCTTATAAATCGTCAAATTCACATATTTGTGCAAATATAACATCTAAATCATGTAAAATAAGCATAATAAAAGTAATATGGAAGTATATTAATAGCTCCTAAAGGAGAGTTATCAGGAGCTTATATTGAGTTCTACTCGGAATTTTGGAGTGAGACTAGTGGCTTATGAAAGATGACTCCAAGAGCTTTCCAACAATAGGTGGTATTGACCAATCAGAGTCCGGGTGAGGGAGTCAAGGCTTAATCAGCAGCTCGTACGAGCTATTTTGGACCCTTTAGTTTTCACGAGTACCCTAGATTGTACGAGCTGGAGCCTAGAGAGTAGCTCGTACGAGCTACTTGTAATTTGATCGGAATGGAGGGTTCAACTTGCTATTTTGGTAACTTTACAACTAGAGAACTTTAGGGTTGAGTATATAAACGACCTAGGGGCTGAAAATAACGGAGATACACATACGCATATGACTCTGAGGAGCTTAGGAGCGAAGACGAAGATCATGATTCATCAAATGCGAGGATTGAAGTGTTTGATTATGTTCTTGTATTATCTTTATCTTTTAGCATGAAAAAATTAATGTCTAGCTAAACGATTTTCTAGGTTCCTGCGGAAGTTTTGTTTTAATTTCAGAATTATTGATTTGAATTCATGTTCTTTATAACTTGTAGATGGTCCAAAACATACTCTGCGTCGCAGCCACATGGACCATTGAGAAACACGCAGTTGGCTACCCTACTGTGCTCCATGCACACCAGATTATGCCATGTCAGGATATGGGGATCTTAAGACAGGGTCCCTCTTCAGAATGCAGCTCGCACGAGAACTAGGGGATCGAAGTGGTTTAGAGGGTGGAATAAGGTTCGTTGCATGAGGTTGTTGTCTAATCTGCGACCCTCGTATGTCATTGAGAAGACTTGTTCAATCCCTGTATTTGAAGTTCCAGTATTAATGGTAACGATCTCCCGATATATCCTATTTGACCACTTAATGGGGGCGTGCTGAACTTCGTAACCCTCCATGATTGTTACTTCTGGTTCTGTATGTATAGGGAAGCCATTCTCTTTATAGAGTTCTTCCTCGGATCCATTAAGATCCTTCACACAAAAAGATACCTCTATCCTCTATGACATACATATCTTATTTCCATCCACACCATCAACGTATCTCTCTATAAAACAAACAATGAAGTAATAGCTTATAATACTGTCATATTTTACCCAACATTAACCATAGCATGTGACAAACAAATATGTACACTAACATGGTACTATTCAAATGTAAAAATACAATACTTGAAACTATTACCTCTATAAAATATTCATGTATATAAAATTAACTTTTCACTTAAATGCAATTTCGTCAATAAAACACGCTTAGAAATGCGGATTATCACATTATTCCCTCCTTACAAAAATTTCGTCATCAAAATTCAACTTTTAACTATTGTTTGTTTCTATTTCAAAAACCATTCTTATCATGACATAAACAATCTCATCACTTTTGCATAGCCAGACAGCGTGCCTACATACCTCCCCTTGTACCCCGACATACCTCGCTTAGATCAAGTAAGGCAAGATGGAGTCATGAGCGCAGGTGACAAGCGATGTAGGTACCACACTCTATCCCAAAACGTATCCGGCATACCTCGCTTGGATCAAGTTAGGCAAGACCGAGTTCCGGGCGCAAATGTCCGGTAAGGTGGACACCTCGGGCTGGCTCGGCTCTGATACCAAATGTAAAACGAGTGCTTTTTCGGCCGCGAAGAAAATACGAACTGTATCATTTTCTGATAAAAAATAGCAGAAGCTAAGAATTAAACAACTCTTTCCCATTTAAACAAAAAAACGTCATTTTCCTATTCATCTGACAAATAATCACTTACAAGAATTTAATACAATAATCTTAAAAAATATTAAAATTAATTTAAATACTGTAAATATAGTCCGTCTATAGTCTCAAATTGATCCGGTCCGGTACCTGTAGTCTGTAGATATGTTAGGGTGAGCAAAAAGCCAGTAGGTACTACATAACCGCTAGCGTAGAAATATAATAATCAATTAAACTGTAACAAAGACCACGAATCACATGATTATCATGCTTTATACATGAGAGTAACAAACAATAACTTAACAATGAGTATAACAACTTTTAATATCACGTATATACCGTAATTACAGTAGACGTGAAAACTATATTTCCCTTACCTTTATCAGAATCAAGATCTCCTTTTAAATTGAATCAGCATGGCTCAAATAATAGATCGGATATAGTCTTGCTAGTAAATATGTTAATTCTCTCATTTTTAGAATCTCAAGTGAGTTGAGAAACTAATAATAATAACCAAATTTCGAACCCGAAAAAACTATCGGAATAACAACTCTCAAAACAACTATTTAGAGAAGATGGGGGGAGGAAAGTGTAACTAAAAATGATAAGGAGGGGTTCTATATAAAATAATAAATATAATCGTAACCTGGGGGCTCTCTGTCCGAATTTGTGCGGCAAGAACTTTACCAACTTTGTCAGCACTTAATTGTTGATAAAATTAACAAATTAATGTTCTTATCTACTGATTTACAAAGAAATAAAATAATAAATAAACCAGCCAGGTGAGTCGAACTTCGGACCTCACTTATGGCCAACACATGTCCAGACCAATTTGCCACCCACATGTATGCTTCACCAATTTACTCAGTAATATTAATAATATCCAGAAACTTAACTCTGAAGAAACCTCTATTTCACATTCTTATATATACTAGCATATTTCCAGTGCCCCAATGCCACTAAGGGTGAGTTTGGGAATACTTTTGCTGCCAGCACAACTGCAAAAGCAGTTTTAGTGTGTTTGGTAAAAATAAAATTTCTGCTTTTCCGGACAATTTTTGCTGTCCCACAGCAGGTTTCAGGAAGTAAGGGGGGAGATGCTTTTCCAGAAAGTGCTTTTGATTATTTTATCTACAACCGATTTTGACCTTACAAATATTTTTAAATATCAATAGTTATCTTTCCGAAAATGACACGTGTCATATAGTTTTGTCTTTTTACCCTCTCACAGCAACTTCAAAGTTGATTTTACCAAACACAAAATTACTATATCAATATTTCACAGCAGCTTCTACGTAATATTTACCAAACAATATTTTTTCAAGAATTCACAGCAGCTTTCTACAGTGTTTTCACACTGCAGCTTTATACCACCGCCACAGCATTCCCAAACTAGCCCTAACAAAGTGATAAGTACCTTGTTCTCCTTGATTGACAGATTCTCTGCCCCACACTCTTGACCATGAGATCTTGCTTTCAGCCAATGGTAAATAAATGACCAACCAGACCAACGTGAATAGAAAAACTCAATGTTGTATTGGTATATAGATTTTATAATACATTACATATAACAAACAATGAAGTAATAGCTTATAATAATGTCATATTTTACCCAACATTAACCATAGCATGTGACAAACAAATATGTACACTAACATGGTACTATTCAAATGTAAGAACACAATACTTGAAACTATTACCTCTATAGAATATTCATGCATATAAAATAACTTTTCACTAAAACACAATTTCATCAAGAAAACATGCTTATAAATACGAGTTATCACATTCTCCCCTCCTTATAAAAAAATCGTCCTCGAAATTCAACTTTTAACTATTGTTTGTTTCTATTTCAAAAATCATTCTTATCATGAAATAAACAATCTCATCACTTTTGCATAGCCAGGTAGCGTGCCTACATACCTCCCCTTGCGCCCGGCATACTTCGCTTGGATCAAGTTAGCCAAGACCGAGTCACGTGCGTAGGTGACAAGAGACGTTGGTACCACACTCTACCCCAAAAACGTATCAATCATACCTTGATTGGATCAAGTTAGCCAAGACCGAGTCTCGGGCGCAAATTTCGGGTATAGTGGATTAACACACCTCGGGCTGGCTCGACTCTGATACTAAATGTCACGCCCCGAATTTTTCCCTTTAATTTTATTACAAATTTATCAGAGTAAAACGCGTGCTTTTTCGGCCGCGACGAAAATACGAACCGTATCATTTTCTGATAAAACAATAGCGGAAGTTGAGAAATAAACAACTCTTTTTAATTTGAATAAAAACGACATTTTCCTATTCATTTGACAAATAAACGTTTACATGAATTTAATAAAAGAATCTTAAAAAATATTACAACTAATTAAAATACTATAATTTAGCCCGTCTATAGTCTCGAATTGATCCAGTCCGGTACTTGTAGATATATTAGGGTGAGCAAAAAGCAGTAGGTTCCGCCTAACCGCTGGTGTAGAAATATAATAATAAATTAAACTGTAACATCGATCACGTATCACATAATTATCATGCTTTATAAATTATGAGAATAACAAACAATAACTTAACTATCAATATAACAACATGTAATATCAGGTATAGGTCGTAATTACAGTAGACGTGAAAACTACATTTCCCCTGTCTTTACTGGAAGTCAAGATATCCTTTTTGAATCGAATCGGCATGGCTCAAATAATAGATCGGCTATAGTCTTGCTAGTAAAACATTAATTCTCTCATTTTTAGAATCTCAACTGAGTTGAGAAACTAATAAAAATAACCAACTTTCGAACCCGAAAAAATAGTCAGAATAATAAATCTCAAAACAACTATTTAGAAAGAGGGAGGAGGAAGGTGTAATTAAAATTGAGAATGAAGGGTTCTATTTATAGGGGGATGTCCAAGTGGTGGTCAGTGTCATTTTCCAAAACATAGGGGGAACTTGTTGTAATCAATCAAATAGTTTTTGGCAAAATATCAAGGATAATCGAACCAGGGAGCTCTCTGACCGAATTTAGTGCGGCTAGCACTTTACCAACTTTGCCAGCACTTAATTGCTAATAAGATTGACAAATCAATGTTCTTATCTACTGATTAAAAAAGAAATAATAATACAATAAAACAACCATGCAGGCTAGTCAAACTTCATACCTCACTTATGCCCAACACGCGTCCAGACCACTTCGCCACCCACATGTATACTTCCCCACTTTACTTAGTAAATATAAATACTATCCAATAAGAAACTTAACTCTATAGAAACCTCTATTTTACATTCTTTTATATACTAGCCTATTTCCCGTGGCCCAATGCCATTAAAAAGTGATAAGTACCTTGTTCTCCTTGATTGTCAGATTGTCTGCCCCACACTCCTGACCCTTAGATCTTGCTTTCGGTCAATGGTAAATAAATGAGAAACCAGGCCAACGTGAATAGAAAAACTCGATGTTGTATTAGTATATAGATTTTAAAATGTATTATACATAAGAAACAATGAAGTAATAGCTTATAATACTGTCACTTTCTACTCAACATCAACCATAGCATGTGAAAAACAAATATGTACACTAACACGGTACTATTCAAATGTAAGAATACAATACTTCAAACTATTACCTCTATAAAATATTCATGCATATAAAATAACTTGTACTAAAATGCAATCATCAATCAAACATGCTTAGAAATACGGGTTATCACATTCTTCCCTCCTTATACAAATTTCGTCCTCGAAATTCAAATTTTAACTATTGTTTGTTTCTATTTCAAAAATCATTCTTATCATGACATAAACAATCTCATCACTTTTACATAACCAGGTAGTGTGCGTACATACATCCCCTTGCGCCTTGGCATACCTCGCTTGGATCAAGTTAGCCAAGACTGAGTTCCGTGCGTAGGTCAGCGATGTAGGTACCACACTCTATCCCAAAACGTATCCGGCATACCTCGCCTTGGATCAAGTTAGCAAGACCAAGTCCCGGGCACAAATGTCGAGTAAGGTAGATTAACACAATTCGGGCTGGCTCGGCTCTGATACTAAATGTCAAGATCACACTTTTTCCCTTTAAGTTGATTACGATTTTATCATAGTAAAATGCGTGCCTTTTCGGCCGCGACAGAAAACGAATCGTATCATTTTCTGATAAAAAAATAGCAAAGCTGAGAATAAACTGAAAGACAAAAATGTAGGTAGAAATACATGATCAATACTCTATAAGGGGGGTTGAATAGAGGGTGGAAACTTTTCCTAAAAGAGTGGTTTCAAAGAAGTTTGTGGCAAGCAGTGAGTATTTCAAGGCCTTGAGATGAATTTCAAGTCCTTTGAATCAAAACAGGTAGTAGAAAGAATGCAGATAGTTTTCAAGGCCTTGAAATGGCTTTCAAGTCCTTGAACTGAAAACCTCTTTTGATCAGTAACTAAGCTAAGTAAAGAACTGCAAGGTATATGCAAGAGACACAAACTGAAAACCTCTTTTGATCAGTAACTAAGCTAAGTAAAGAACTGCAAGGTATATGCAAGAGACACAGAGATTTATAGAGTTCAGTCCACTTGGGCCGTCTCTACCTCAGGGACTTGATCCCTGCAGGATTTTCAAATCAATTCTTATTGATCAATAGCTAAGCCCTAGATCTCAAGCACAGAGAGTTCCCTTACTGTGTTATAGCTTGTGGTTCTATAGATCTTCCTGACTTTCTCCTCATTGGAAAAAGATTTTCCCAAGGAGTCCAGATTGTTGACAATGTCAGTGAACCTCTTGAACATATCCTTGATGGACTCATCTCCATTCATTTTAAACAGTTCATATTGTCTAATAAATATGTTGATCTTTGTCTGCTTGACTTGGTTGGTTCCTTCAAAGGTTACAACCAGCTTGTCCCATATTTGTTTAGCAGTCTTGCGGCCTGAAATCCTTTTGAATTCATCTGCACTCAAAGAACAATATAAGAGATTCATAACTCTGTATTTTTTTTAGAGAATTGTTCTAAGTCAGGAGCAAAGAGTGAATCCTCAGTTTTGGGAGTTCTCATCCCGTCTTTCTTTGTGTAGAATGTATGATAACCATTCTGTATGATGTTCCACAATTCTATATCTTGATCAATGATGAACATTTTCATCAAATCTTTCCAGTGCACAAAGTTGTCACCACGGAATAGAGGAACCACCATCACCTACAGTACTCATAATCACAAGATGGTTAAATATATGCAGTGATACAAGCTCTGATACCAATTGAAAGAAAGTAATATAGGTAGAAATACATGATCAATACTCTAGACCGGGGGGGTGTGAATAGAGTATGGAAACTTTTTCTAAAGGAGTGGTTTCAAAGAAGTTTGTGGCAAGCAGTGAGTATTTCAAGGCCTTGAACTTCAAGTCCTTAGAATCAAAGAGATAGTAAAAAGAATGCAGATAATTTTCAAGGCATTGAAATGGCTTTCACGTCCTTGAACTGAAAACCTGTTTTGATCAGTAATTAATCTAAGTAAAGAACCGTAAGATAAATGCAAGAGACGCAGAGATTTATAGAGTTCAGTCCACTTGTACCTATGTCTCTATCTCAGGGACTTGATCCCTGCAGTAATTCAACTCAATTCTTATTAATCAAAAGCTAAGCCCTAGATCTCAAGCACAGAGAGTTCCCTTACTCTGTTAAAGCTTGTGGTTCTCACTAACCTATCTAGTACATGCTCTAGCTAACTGATTCAACAAGAATTCTCTATTGTTCACTTGAACAAATAACGAGAACAAGATGTGAGAAATATTATCTAAATGATATACAAATTAAGATGAGAAAGAAGAACACTGAGTACTGATGAAGCAGTTGAGTGTGCAGTGATCTTCCGATGAGTGGATTGAGTGAAATGAATCTCCTTATGTGTTGCTTGTCAATCATGTGAATGTATGAGAGTCTCTCTGCTCGATATTGAATTTCTTCAGTCATTCCCTCTTATGCAGCTAGTTTGAATTGCAGATCTTCAGGATTTTCTCAAAACAAACTTTCCTAAAAATCAGCAGCATATCTTGACTTCTTTAACAGCTCTTCCAAACAGTTAGTTGCTCAGTATCTTCAAGGATACTGACTTGATCTTGTAGTTAAGTATGATAGGAAGTTCCAGACAAGTTTGCATTACCACATAATCAATTTTTCAAATCAATTACCTTTCTGCAAAACATACAGATAAGGAAACAATCCCTGCAAAATAGGTAACTATTTATCCCTGCAAAAACTTAGTCAAACAAATAGATTATCCACAATTTAGAGTATTAAAATGGTTTGTCTTTCATAATCAGTTAAGACATAATTAAGCAGAGGATATCAGAACACATATTAGAATCAAAAGCTCCCCTTAAGTTCATGCTAAATACTGTAGTGTATTTTTCAAACCTTTGAAAACAGTTTCAAGGCCTTGAAACAGAGAAGCTTTTTTCAATCCCTTGAAACAAGCTGAACTGACATAAACAACTCTTTTTAATTTGAATAAAAACGTCATTTTCCTATTCATCTGAAAAATAACCGTTTACAATAATTTAATACAATAATCTTCAAAAATATTACAATTAATTCAAATACTATAAATCTAGCTCGTCTATAGTATCGAATTGATCCAGTCCAATACCTGTAGATATATTAAGGGTTATTAAAAATCTAGTATGTACCGCCTAACCGCTGGCATAGAAACATAATAATTAATTAAACTGTAACATCGATAATGAATCACATAATTAACATGATTTATACATCATGCGAATAACAAACAATAACTTAACAATCAATATAACAACATGTAATATCACGTGTAGACCATAATTAGAGTATAAGTGAAAAGTACATTTCCCTTATCTTTACTGGAAGTCAAGATCTCCTTTTTGAATTGAATCGGCATGCCTCAAATAATAGACCGGCTATAGTCTTGCTAGTAAAACTGTTAATTCTCTCATTTTTAGAGTCTCAAGTGAGTTGAGAAACTAATAAAAATAACAAACTTTCGAACCCGAAAAAATTATCGGAATAACAATTCTCAAAACAACAATTTAGATGAGAGGGGGGGAGGAAGGTGTAATTAAAAATGAGGATGAGGGGTTCTATTTATAGGGTACGTCCAAGGGGTGGTCAGTGTCATTTTCCAAAACATATGGGGCACTTGTTGTAATAAATCAAACATTTTTTTGCAAAATATCAAAAAAACAAGCATTTGCTGGCAAAGAAAATTGAACCAGGGAGCTCTCTGTCCGAATTTAGTGCAGCCGGCACTTTACCAACTTTGAAAACACTTAATTGTTGATAAGATTGACAAATCAATGTTCTTATCTTCTATATTTAGTGTGTAAGAGTCAATTTGTCCTTTCGCTCTCTCCTCTCTCCTCAATTCTACCCACTATATCATCTACAAACACCGTGATGGAGATGGCCTGGTGGACGGTTAATGGCGGTTAGCCACCCACTTCAGCATGTTTGGGCAGTTAGCAACCATGATTGGGGGATGTTCTATTTTTCTATGAGTCTTGCACTGTAAACTACCATTTTATGGTTCAAACTACCCTCTAAGGTCAGATTTCTTTCTTGTGTTCTTTCATTTACTACAAATCAATTACTACCATGTTCTTAATGGAGTGAAAATGGAGGCTATGGAGGCGAAGTTGAGAGCCATGAAACTTAATTTCTTGGAAGAGGATGAGATTACTATCTCGTAATTATCCATGGAGGAGGGGCTGAAGGTCCACAAAAGGAGTTTGTTTAACGCAGTGGGGGTTCAAAAGGCCATGAATGTAGTGTGGAATGAGCAAAAGGATTTTTTTTTTCAATCCTCTTGGTGATGGAATTTTCCAGTTTACCTTTGGAGATCGTCAGGAGTCGGAGAGGGTGATGCTAAAACAATAGTGGCTTATCAATAACTGCCTAGTCCACTCCTAGGATTGAAATTCAGACCCTTCAAGCTTTTGTGCTAGCTATGATTGAAGGAAGAAGAAGAAGAATAAGAAGATCACGATCACGCAAAACAGAGCAAAGGAAGGGGCGGTCCTTCCTTGTGGCTGACGGGGTGAGGGGCGGGAAAGGGGGTTCGGCCCTCTTTGTTGCTCTTCTCTATCCTTGCTTCTTTATCCCACTTAATATTTTATGAGCATTAGTTATATGTGGGATAAAAGGTAGGAGTGTATTTATATAGTCCAACAAGTCTTTGTTGACTGCATAAAAGCCCCTATCATAATCATGTCTATACACGGATTAGTCCTACTTACAAATTATTCCTACTAAGTTTGCAAGCTATTGCGTATTGATCCTTCTAATTAAATAATTATATTAATTACTTCCCTAGTCCGGTCTAATCCATAGGGAGTGTGACCCCATAGGTTTCTACTTAGTTGGTAGTAACAATTTACTAACATGGAGCGGCCTATAGCAATACATCCATGCTACCCAACTACTAGAAATAGTCATCCGACATACCTTGTGCAAGTATTGTCTCATCACATTGTCTCCATATCCGGATTGGTCAGGAGACATACAATTCACACTCGTATATCCAATCCATAGTTGGTCGATCCTGGGAATAGTCTCATCCATGCAGATAACATCAATATCCTATATTGATTTATCTGAGTCATGCCAGACATTTTATGAGCACCATCCCTAGACTGGCCGTGGATATCTACTCCAGTTATGTGGGAGGGACAAATCCTATCTACGTAACTACCATCTCTAAGCTTTCTTCTTTATTTTATCTGACTAGCGCCTTTATTACTACCCAGTTACGGTGTAGCGTTTGACGATGTCAAAACACAATAATCCACAAATAGAGGATCTACTGACTTTAAGTCTAAGGATGACAATACCGTTGTCACTACGAGAAGCTATTGTGACTTTACATAACTTTTATGTAGCCTTCTCGTTATGGGTCAATTCAGTATGCTATTACTCCTAACACATACCCATGTGTTGGATCGTGATATCTCCATATCAATCCAACCCCATACTAGTCTATAGTTTTTCGTCCTGTTAATCAATATAATTGACTAGGAACATTTAAGATAAACAACATATTTTCAATATAGGGACTTCATTATATTAAATATTCGCATAAATAATACAATGAATGTTTCTAGCCAAAATCACTATCCATACTAAAAAGATTGCGTCGAAGGCACCTATTCCAACAGTCTCCCCCTTGTACTAGAGCCAATCTGGAGCATCCCGTGTGCCCATATATCTAGTGTTCCCTTCATGCTTGCGCTGAACAAGTGTCTTTGTAAGCGGATCTGACAGATTCTCATTTGTAGGAATCTTGCATATCTTCACATCTCCTCGATCGATGATACCTCGAATAAGATGGAAATTTCTAAGTACGCGTTTGGATTTCTGGTGTGACATGGGTTCCTTTGATTGTGCGATCGCCCCAGTGTTGTCACCGTACAACTCTATTGGATCCGCAGTGCTAGGAAGCACACCAAGTTCAGTAATGAACTTCCTAACCCAAACAGCTTCCTTTGCTATGCCACTCGCAGCAATGTACTCAGCCTCAGTTGTAGAATCAACAAACGTCTCTTGCTTGGAACTCTTCATCTCACAACTCCTCCATTCAGGCAATACACGAATCCCGAATGCAATCTAAAATCATCTATGTCGGTTTGGAAGCTTGCATCCGTGTAACCCCTTACACGCAACTCTTCCTCCAATCCAAAGATCAATAATGCATCCTTAGTTCTTCTCAAGTACTTTATGATGTTCTTAACCGCTATCCAGTGACTCTCAACGGATTAGACTGATATCTTCTTGTCATACTCAACGGGTGTGACGCATCTGGTCTCGTATATAACATAGCGTGCATGATGAATCCTATGGATGAGGCATAGGTATCCTACTCATGTGTTCCTTCTCAATCTCGTTGGAAGGACAATCGTTCTTCAAAATGGTGATTCCATGCGACATGGGCAAGAATCCCTTCTTATCACCTTGCAAGTTGAACCGATTCAACACAATGTCTATGTATGCACTTTGACTTAGGCTTAGCAGCTTCCTCAATCTATCTCTATAGATATTGATACCAAGTATATAAGCTTCTTCCCCTAAGTTCTTCATTGAGAAACCATTTCCTAGCCAATCTTACACAGATTGCAGCATGGGAACGTTGTTTCCAATGAGTAGTATGTCATCTACATACAAGACCAGAAAAGCAACAAAGCTCCCACTAACCTTGTTGTAGACACAAGACTCATCTTCGTTCTTGATGAAGTCAAACTCTTTGACTGCTTCATCAAAACGTCAATTCCAACTCCTAGAATCTTGCTTTAATCCATAAATGGATCGTTGTAGCTTACAGATTTTACTTGCATGCTCTGGATCTACAAAACCCTCAGGTTATGTCATCTACACATCCTCGAGGAGGTTTCCATACAGAAACACTATTTTGACATCCATAGGGATGGCAATGCGGTTCGATCAGATCCGAAATCCGAGTGATTCGATCCGAATGGATCTAGTTCGAATCCGATCCATTTTAAAATGGATCGGATATGGATATTAAAAATCAAACTCCGATCCGTATCCGGATTCGATCCGATTATATTAGGATATTCGATGGATATCGGACCCGAAAGGATCCGAACACACACAGTTTTACGAAAATACCCTTAGAGTTATGAAAAATTATGTTTTCACCTACATATATATAAACATATTACACGAATCACGTTATGTTTTCCGGCATGAAGGAAATATTCCACTACGGTTATGGACAATTTTAGTATTGTTTTGAATGAAATTGTAGACAAATTTAGACATTATTGGCGCCTTAGACCTTTGAATTGATTGCTTATAATTCTTGGTAGATTTACATTTGTCATATTGGTAAAATATTTTTAATAGTTTTTCACTTTTTTTAGGCAGAGTTTTTTTGGTGTGACGACTCTTTTTACCTATTTTTCTGAATTTGTTGTGTATTTTTTATGAGAAGTAAAAAAATACTCAGGATCCGAATCTGGATCCGAATCAGATCCGTTTATGGAGATTTGGATTGTCGGATCGAATACGGATATTGCAAATTAAATCCGGTCCGAATTCGATCCGAATCTGTTTACGATCCGGTCGGATTTGGATCGAATATGGATCCACTTATTTTGATTGGATTCGGATATGGATATAGGTGGATCCGATCCGAATCCGATCCATTGCCATCCCTAGACATCCATCTGCCAAATCTCGTAGTCGTAGTAAGCTGCAACAGCAAGTAGGATTCGGATGAATTTGGTCATTGCGACTAGTGAAAAGGTTTCATCAAAGTCAATACCATAAATCTGTTTTGAATCCTTTTGCCACCAATCGGCCCTTATAGGTAATCACATTACCATCCATGTCGGTATTCTTCTTGAAGACCCATTTGCACCCTATGGGTCGCGTCCCTTGGGTTGGTTCCACGAAAGTCCATACTTTGTTGGTATACATGGATTCCTTCTCCAATTCCATGGCTTTGCACCACCTCTAAGATTCAGGCGCTTTCATGGCCTCTCCATAGGTAGTAGGCTCATCATCTATGAGAAACATGTAACCATACTCGGTCACGAGAAGTCCATATCTCTCTGGCTCCTGGCGCACTCTACTCGACCTACGAAGATCTTGTGTTACTTGAACAGGCTGCTCCACAACTTCTTGTGGTTCCTGTTCATGTTCCATAGCAGGATCAGTAGTTTCTTCTTTAGAGACAAATTCTTGAATTTCTTGAAGTTGTACAGTCCTCCCACTTGCTTCTTTAGAGATAAATTATCTTTCTAGAAAGACGCCGGTCCGCGCAAAAAACACTTTGTTCTCAGTTGGATTGTAGAAGTAATACCCTTTAGTTTCCTTAGGGTACCCGACAAACTTATACTTATCTGACTTAGGCCTGAGTTTGTCTGATTGTAAACGTTTACAAAGACATCGCAGCCCCAAATCTTCATGAATGACCCTGTGGGATGCCTCCCACTCCAAATATCATGTGGTGTCTTCATGACCGATTTAGATGGAACACGGTTAATGGTGAAAGCTGTACACAATAGATCGTAGCCCCAAAAGGATAATGGAAGATCAGTTTGACACATGACAGATCAAACCATGTCCAACAGTGTTCGATTCCTCCTCTCGGACACGCCATCCTATTGTGGCGTTCCGGGTGGAGTGAGTTGGGATATTATCCCACACTCTCTAAGATAGTCGTCAAACTCTTTTCTCAAGTATTCTCCTCCACGATCCGATCGTAGAGCCTTAATACTTTTGCCAAGTTGCTTCTCTACTTCATTCTTGAATTCTTTGAACTTTACAAAGGATTCAGATTTGGCCTTCATAAGGTATACAAATCCATATCTAGTGAAATCATCAGTAAATGTAATGAAGTAGACATAGCCACCCCTGGCAGGCGTGGAAAATGGCCCACCTACATCAGTATGCACGAGCGCCAATTGCTCACTAGTCCTCTCACCTTTCTTATTGAAAGGGTACTTTGTCATTTTTCCCAATAAACAAGTCTCACATGTCTCATATGATTCAAAATCAAATGAGTCTAGAAATCCATCCTTATGGAGTCCAGATACATGTTTCTCGTTTATATGGCCTAAACGACAGTGCCAAAGATAAGCATGATTTAAATCATTCATTTTAATCATCTGCGTATTTATGTTATAGACATGATTATTTAGATCAAGGATATATAATCTATTATATAATTGCGCACTACAGTAGTGAATACTATCAAAATAAATGGAGCAACAATTGTCCTTTATTGAAATATTAAAATTTTCCTTGTCCAAACAAGAAATAGAAATAATGTTTCTGCTCATAGAAGGCACAAAATAGCAATTATTTAATTCTAAACTAATCCTGAAGGCAGAGACAACTCGTACACGCCTACAGTCAATGCAGCAACCTTTGCTCCACTCCCAACGTGCGGATTTATCTCCCCTTTAGCCTATCTTGTACTTCTATTTAGATCCTGCACAATTCAACAAATGTGAGATACACATCCATTATCCAATACCCAAAATGAAGAGAAAGTAATATTGACATCTATAACAAAAATAGGTGGTAGTGGTGGAATCACTATTCCAAGCCTTTTATCCTCCAGATACTTTGGGCAATTCCTCTTCCAGTGTCTAGGCTGACTGCAATAGTGACAATCACCCTTAGCCATGCCCTTGGAAATGCCACCAACAGGCTTAAGAGAAATTTCCTTGGATTTAGAAACTGCCTTGCCTTTTCCTTTGAGGTAGAGGCAAACCTTTTTCCCTCACCATTCTACACCATCATTATGGCCTTGCCCTTTCCTTTGTTGATGCTTTGTTCAGCTGTCCTCAACATATTGAGTAGATCTGGAAGAGGTTTCATGATCTCGTTCATGTTATAGTTCATGATGAACAGTCCATAACTCTCAGGCAATGATTGCAACATGAGATCTGTGGCAAACTCTTGACCCACTGGAAACCCTAGACGGGCGAGATTCTCCAAGTATCCGTTCATTTGGAGTACATGAGGTCCCACCGGGTTTCCAGATGACATTTGAACAATGCCTTGGAGACTTCATACCTCTCAACCCTAGCTTGCTGTTGGAAGAGCTGCTTCAAGTGTGCGATCATATCGAACGCATCCATGTTCTCATGTTGCTTATGGAGCTCAGAGGACATGGTGCAAAGCATTAGGAAGGCCACATCATTAGCATCATCAACGAACTTTTGATGCGCCTTTAGGACTGCAACATAATTATTCTCTGGAGCCTCTGGAACTTCTTCCTCTAGAGTGTCCAGTTTCATTTCCTGCTTGAGAACGATTCTCAAGTTCCTGTACCAGTCTGGAAAATCGGTTCCAGAAAAAGTTTGTCCTTCTCAAGGACAGAGCGTAGTGAGTGTGATGAACTCGATGAGTTGTTTGCCATTAGAATTCTACAAAATGAGAAATATACAAGTTTTAGTATTTAGTGAATTAATAACTATATTTAATAATGGCTGGATATCCCACTATTTTTCTCGGATTAATAACCCTAATATATTAATGCGGAAAATATCATTATATTTTCTAGTGGGTGCCAAGGTCCATATTTCACTTCTTTTGAGCTTGCTTTGGCAAGTCACCGACAACCAGTTATTTAGGTAGGAAAAACATTCCAATTGAATCCTTATGCAACTCTTGGTTCAATTGGGCAAATAACTAATTATTTATCCATCCCATGGATAATCCCAATTGGTTGCCTCTAGGCTTTTAATCTCATTAAAATCACATAGTTGCGTCCAACCTCTTACTTAAATAATTGCACATTACTTGTTTGTGTCATCGCAACACAATCATAACAAATCAAATCGCCCTGTCTTGGCATGCACGAGCTTGATAATCATGATCATGAAGAGTGTTAAATAAAGAGAAGGCAAAAACGCAATATTTTAATTGAGGAATTTTCCTTTTCAATTTTAAATGTTTTTGTTGATCCATATCAACTTATCTACTTATTTTGAGTTGGGCTAACTCACAAATAAAATATTTGTGTTGCTAATTATCTTATTATCAATTTTACATGCACCAAACATACACAAACAATATATAATAAGACAATAAAATAAAAAAACCACAAAAGAAAAATAATGTGATATGGATATGGCCTTAAAACTAAGATATTCTTAAGCCAATGAGAATATCTATGAACCCTACAAAATAGCAAGCTCATCTCCTTGTGCCTCCATCTTTGGTGCATGCTCCATAGCTCTTGTGGATTGTCGCCTCTTGTGGTCCTTCGTTTCTTTAGGCTTATTTCTCTGTATGTCTTGACTATTATCTATTTTATTTGATTCTAGCTATCATCTTGACTAAATAAAAAGATCTCACATGTTGAGAAAAAATACCGGTTCGCAGACCGTAAAACCTAATTAATTATTATATTAATTTGATCAGCTCGCAAGCCGTAAAACAAACCACACAATAAACATTCACAACAAACCACAACCTAAGGCCATATCCAATCACCATGCAAAAAGTACATAAACAGTTAAAATTCAATTTTAACGCGTTTGGTCAATTTTTTATTTTTTTTGGATTTGCTAGGGTTCAAACAGTCCAATAGGGCTCTCCATGGCATTGGAAGAAACCCTAAAGGACCATGGCACGGATTTGGGCCGGTCTTCCTAGCCCATGTGTGGCCAAGCCGTGCGCTAGGGCCGGCCCAAGGCCTTGGCCGTGCCTCACTTGGGCGGCAAGGCAAGAGGGGCGAACCTCTCCATGGAGTTGTTTCCAAAACAACTTCTTGCCTTGTTGCCCAAGATTAGTTGTTTCCATGTTTGAAAAACCAAATTTCCAAGCATGTGCCCAAACCCTAGCCACCAAGATCCAAAAAATTTACATCATATGTGATTCAAATTAACTAATGCTTACATCTCCATGTAATGTTAGATCTTATTTGGTTGAATTATTGTCAAATTGCATCAATATGCTTGATTTGTCCGTTTTACGCGATAAACAACAATTTAAAGTGTAAAACAACATAAATCGTAACACATAAACTACGTTATGCCCTACGAAATGTGGCTCTGATACTAGTGTACAGTTTTGATAACGGGTACGCAGCAGAATAAACATAAATGAATCCGTTCAATACCCTCCAAGGATCACAGGAAGAGACTACATAACGATAGTAAATGACTAGTGTTAAAGTATCTTTTGGATCTCCTTCGATGACTTAACACGTGAAATTGTGTTCACGTCTCTATGGATAGTCCACTCCTCGGATTGAAATTTGGATCCATAAAGACTTTGTGATATATAGGATTGAAGGAAGAAGAAGATAACGATCACGCAAAAGGGAGCAAAGGAAAGGGGCCGTCCTTCCTTGTGGCGGATGGGGTGAGGGGGCGGCAAAGGGGGTTCGGCCCTCTTTGTTGCTCTTCTCTATCCTTGCTTCTCTCTCCCACTCAATATTTTATGAGCATTAATTATATGGGGAAGGAATCTAGGAGTGCTTTTATATAGTCCAACAACTCTTTGTTGACTGCATGAAAGCCCCTATCCTAATCATGTCTATACACGAATTAGTCCAACTTGCAAATTGTCCTACTAAGTTTGTAAGCTATTGCGTATTGATCCTTCTAATTAATTAATCATATTAATTACTTCCCTAGTCTGGTATAATTCATAGGGAGTGTGACCCCATAGATTTCTACTTAGTTGGTAGTAACAATTTACTAACATGGAGCGGCCTCTAGCAAGACATCCATGCTACCCAACTAATAGAAATAATCATCCGACATACCTTTTGCAAGTATTGTCTCGTACCTTTGTCTCCATATCCGGATTGGACACGAGACATACAAGTCACACTCGTATATCCAATTCATAGTTTCTCGATCCTGGGAATAGTCTCATCCATGCAAATAACATCAATATCCTATATTGATTTATCTGAGTCTGGCCAGACATTCTATGAGCACCATCCCTCGAGTGGCCGTGGATATGTACTCCCGTTATGTGGGAGGGACAAATCCTATCTACGTCACTACCATCTGTAAGCTTGCTTCTTTATTGTATCCGACTAACGCCTTTAATTACTACCCAGTTACGATGTAGCGTTTGACGATGTCAAAACACATTAATCCACAACTAGAGGATCTAGTGACTTCAAGTGTAAGGATGACAATACCGTTGTCACTACGAGAAGCACTTGTGACTTTACATAACTTGTATGTAGCATTCTCGTTATGGGTCAATCCAGTATGCTATCACTCCTAACGTATACCCATGTGTTGGATCGTGATATCTCCATATCAATCCAACCCCATACTAGTCTATAGTTGATCGTCCTGTTAATCAATATAATCGACTAGGGATATTTAAGATAAAAAACATATTTGCAATCTAATGACTTCACTATATTAAATATCTGCATAAATAATACAATGAATGTTTCTAGCCAAAATCACTATCCATTTTCAGAAGATTGCCTTTAGGGCACCTAGTCCAACAGACAAGTACCGTGGATTGATTTTAGATATGAAAAGTTGCCCTTTATATTTTAAGGTTGTGGTGTTGTAGGTTATGATCTTACCAAATGTTTGAAGGTGAAGGGAGCGGTGTCAAAGGCGACGCAACTGTATGGAGACTGGCTTCAAGCTTCGGTTGCCATGGATTCGCTGAGGAAAACGGGGAAGATTAATGATATGGATGTGCAGGGATTTTCTCTATTTGGTGGCGCATGTCCATGATGTTGAAGATGGCGATGGGGAAGAGGAGATAAACAAAACTAAATCATCAACTTATCCAAAGGCAAGGAAGTTGCTGTTTGTGAAGAAGTGCCAAGGAGTAGAAATATCATCAACAGCGGAAGAAACAAGGCTGTCAAGATCCAAGAACATGTTAGTAATGTTGATACTAAGGGTTTTGGTGGTTACGAGCTGCTAGTGGGAATGAAAAGAGGAATTTTGCAATCGGATGTGGAGAGAGAAGACATCCACTTTGAAACGACGGAGGGTGATAGGGATCACCCCTGCCGAGAGCCATGAATCTCCTAAGTTGGAACGTGCAGGGTTTGGCAAACCAGAGCACGTTCAACGCTCTTCACTTTATTGTTTTTTTTTTCAATGAAAATATTGTATTCATTCAAATACAGGCCATCCCAGCCAGAGAAGGTACATGAGGACATAGCCTCAAAACATAGAGAAACCCAGATTACAGATTAATAGCAGCTTAGCACAAACATGAGCTTCCCAGCATGTTTGTGCAAAGATACCCGGAATAATATCTTCAGATGAACCTTTTGCAGCTTCATTGACAAAAACCACCAATGTGATAGAGAAAGATCTGCAGGAGCATTAAGCATGAACCTAAAGGAAACAGATCCCATACTTGTTTTGAGAATCAACAAGGTGTCATTCCCCTGCTCTAGTTTTTCTTTCAGAAACTAAGTTAGGTAAAAATAAAGGAGATAAGATCCAATATAAGCTTGGCTATGAAAATGGTTTGTGGATGCCGCGGATGGGTCTAGCGGAGGGTCTTTCTCTGATTTGGAATTTCGTTGTTAATGTTAATTATTTGTGTTATCTGTAGGGTTTTGATCATGGATACGCAGCGGAAGAAAGAATTATCCATTCAAGACCATCCAAGGATCACAGAAAGAGAATCATAACGATGGTAAGGGAAGAGACAAGTAACACACCTTAGAGGTCTCCTGTGATGACTTGTAACGTGAATTGTGTCACATATCTACGGTTGATCCACGCCTAGGGCTGAGGTCTAGATATTCCTTATCCTTTATGCTAGCTTGGACCAGAAGAAGAGGAAGAAGAAATCACGCAACAAGGATCAAAGAAGAGGCTCGACCTCTCTCTCTTGGCCGACGGGGCGGACTAGGGGGGTCGTGTTCGGCCTCCTTGTGTCTTGCTCTCTCTCTCTCTCTCTCTCTCTCTCTCTCTCTCTCTCTCTCTCTCTCTCTCTCTCTCTCTCTCTCTCTCTCTCTCTCTCTCTCTATTTTCTTCCCACTCAACTTATGTTATGAGCATTAGTATGGGAAGGAATCTAGGAGAATCCTTTATAAAGTCCAACAACTCCTTGTTAACTACCTAAAGGCCCTTCCTAATCCTACTTGAATTCAGATTAGTCCATTCCTTGCATATTAGTCCTACTAAGTTTGCAAGGTGTTGCAAAGTGATCTTTAGTTAATTAATCATATTAATTAATTCCCAAATCTAGTTCAACCATAATGGGCGTGTGACCCCATAGGTTCTATCTAGTTGGCAACAACAATTTGCTAATATGGAGCAATCTCTAGCAAGACATCCATTCTAGCCAACTAATAGAATAGTCATCCGACAAACCTTGTGCAAGTGTTGTCATCCCTTTGTCTCAATATCTGGATTAGACACGAGACATACAAGTCACACTCGTATATGCAATCCATAGTTTCTCGATCCTGGGAAAAGCCTTATTCGTGCAAATAACATCAATATCCTATATTGATTTATTTGAGTATGGCCAGACATTCTATAAGCAATATCCCTCGAGTGGCCTAGGATATTTGCTCCCGTTATGTGGGAGGGACAAATTCTATCTACATCACTAAGATATCTAAGCTTGCTTCATGTTGTGTCCGATACACGCCTTTATGACTACCCAGTTACGGTGTAGCGTTTGACGCTACAAAACCACAACGCTCCACAACTAGATGCTCTAGTGACTTCAAGTCTAAGGATGAAAATACCTTTGTCACCACGAGAAGCGCTTGTGACTTTACATAACTTGTATGTAGCCATCTCGGAGATGGGTCAATCCAGTATGCCATTACCCCTAATGCATACCCATGTGTTGGATCATGATATCTCCATATCAATCCAACCCCATACTAGTCTATAGATGATTTTCCTATTTAATCATTATAACGGACTAGGGATATTTAAGATAAACAACACAATTGTAAATCTAAGGACTTCATTATATTAAATATCCAATAAATGATACAATAAATATTTTAGTTAAAATAAGTTCATACTAAACTAGATTGCCACTAGGGAAACTACTCCAACAGTCTCCCACTTGCACTAGAGACAATCTGATGCATCCCGTATGCCAATGCTCCTAGTGTGCCCTTAATGCTTGCGCTGAACAAGCGACTTTGTAAGTGGATCTGACAGATTCTCATCTGTAGGAATCTTGCATATCTGAACGTCTCCTCTATCGATAATATCTCGAATAATATGGAACTTCTTGAGCACGTGTTTGGATTTCTGGTGTGACCTGGGCTCCTTTGATTGTGCGATCGCCCCAGTTTTGTCACGATACAACTCTATTGGATCCGCAATGCTAGGAACCACACCAAGTTCATAAACGAATTTCCTAATCCGAACAACTTCCTTTGATGCGCCATTCGCAGCAATGTACTCAGCCTCTGTTGTAGAATCAGCCACCGTCTCTTGCTTGGAACTCTTCCAGTTCACAGCTGCTCCATTCACGCAAAACACATATCGCGATTGTGATATGAAATCATCTCTGTCGGTTTGGAATCTTGCATCCGTGTAACCCCTTGCACGCAACTCTTCCTCACCACCAAATATCAAGAAAGCATCCTTAGTTCTTCTCAAGCACTTAAGAATGTTCTTGACTACAATCCAGTGACTCTCACCTGGATTGGAATGGTATCTCCTTGTCATACTCAAGGCATATGACACATCTGGTCTAGTACATCACATGGCGTACATGATGGATCCAATGGATGAGGCATAAGGAACCCTACTCATGCGTTCCTTCTCAATCTCATTGGAAGGACAATCACTCATCGAAAGAGTGATTCCATGTGACATGGACAAGAATCCCTTCTTGGAATCTTGCATGTTGAACCGTTTCAACACCTTATCTATATATGTACTTTGACTTAGTCTGAGCATCTTCTTAGATATATCTCTATAAATCTTTATACCAAGTATGTAAGCTGCTTCACCTAAGTCTTTCATTGAGAAACACTTTCCTAGCCAATCTTTGGCAGATTGCAGCATGGGAACGTCATTTCCAGTGAGTAGTATCCACCAAAGTCCATAATTTGTTGGTATACATGGATTCCATCTCGGATCTCATGGACTCAAGCCACTTCCGAGAGTCCGGCCCTTTCATGGACTCTTCATAGGTAGTAGGCTCATCATCTATGAGCATCGTGTCACCAGACTCAGTCACGAGAATTCCATACCTCTCTCGCTCCTGGCGCACTCTACTAGATCTACGAAGATCTTATGCTACTTGAACATGTTGCTCCACAACCATTTGTGGTTCCTAATCATGTTCCATAGAAGGATCTGTGTCTTGTGGTTCTTGAATTTCTTCAAGTTCTAAAATCCTCCCACTTGCTTCTTTAGAGACAAACTCTCTTTCAAGAAACACGTCGGACCGAGCAACAAATACTTTGTTCGGTTGAATTGTAGAAGTAGTAGCCCTTAGTTTCCTTAGTGTACCCCACAAACTTACACTTATCCGACTTGGGCCCTAGCTTGTCTGATTGTAAGCGCTTTACATAGACATCGCATCCCCAAATCTTCATGAACAACAGTGTAGGACGCCTCCGACTCCACATCTCATGTGGTGTCTTCATGACTGCTTTAGATGGAACACGATTAATGGTGAAAGCTGCACTTAATATAGCATAGCCCCAAAATGATAATGGAAGATCATTTTGACACATCATAGATCGAACCATATCTAAAAGTGTTCGGTTCCTCCTCTCGGACACGCCATTCCACTGTGGTGTTCCGGGTGGAGTGAGTTGGGACACGATCCCACACTCTCTAAGATAGTCGTCAAACTCTTGGCTCAAGTATTCTCCTCCACGATCCGATCGTAGATCCTTGATACTCCTTCCAAGTTGCTTCTCTACTTCACTCTTTAATTCTTTGAACCTTCCAAAGGATTCGGGTTTGGCCTTCATAAGGTATACAAATCCATATCTACTGAAATCATCAGTAAATGTGATGAAGTAGACGTAACCACCCCTGGCAGGCGTGGCAAATGGCCCACATACATCAGTATGTACTAGCGCCAATTGCTCACTAGTCCCCTCACCTTTCTTCTTGAAAGGGACTTTGTCATTTTTCCCAACAAACAAGCCTCACGTGTCTCATATGATTCAAAATCAAATGAGTCTAGAAATCCATCTTTATGGAGTCTAGATACACGCTTCTCGTTTATGTGGCCTAAACGACAGTGCCATAAGTAAGTAGGATTTAAATCATTTATTTTAATTCTGAGTATTAATGTTGTAGACAGGATTGTTTAGATCAAGGACGTACAGTCCATTAAATAAGTGCGCACTACAATATTGAATATTATTAAAATAAATGGAACAACAATTATTCTTTATTGAAATAATAAAACCTTCCTTTTTCCAAACAAGAAATAGAAATAACGTTTCTGCTCATAGCAGGCACAAAATATCAATTATTTAATTCTAAAACTAATCCTGAAGGCAAAGACAGCTCGTACACGCCTACGGCCAATGCAGCAACCTTTGCTCTATTCCCAACGCGCAGGTCTATCTCCCATTTAACCAATTTTCTACTTCTCTTTAGATCCTGCACATTTCGAAAAATAAGAGATCCACATCCAGTATCCAATACCCATGATGTAGAGATAGTTAAATTGACATCTACAACAAAAATAGCTGCTGGTGGTGGATCACTATTCCAAGCCTCTTGTCCTCCAGATATTTTGGAAAGTTCCTCCTCTAGTGTCCAGGCTGACTGCAGTAGTGACATTCACCTTTAGTCACACCTTTGACAATGCCACCAACAGGCTTAAAGGCATGATCCTTGGACTTGGCAATCGTTTTTCCTTTGCCCTTGGAGGTTGAGGCAAACCTCTTGCCCTTTCCTTTCTGCACCATCATAATGGCCTTGTCCTTACCCTTGTTGATGCTTTGTTCAGCTGTCCTCAACATATTGAGTAAATCTGGCAGTGGTTTCACGATCTCGTTCATGTTATAGTTCATGATGAACTGTCCATAACTCTCTGGCAATGATTACAACACGAGATTAGTGGCCAACTCTTGGCCGACTGGAAACCCTAGTCGTGCGAGATTATCTAAGTACCCGATCATACATATCACATGAGGTCCCACAGGGTTTCCTTCAGCCAGATGACATTTGAACAATGCCTTGGAAACTTCATACCTCTCAACCCTTGCATGCTCTTGAAGAGCTGCTTCAAGTGTCCGATCATATCGACTGCATTCATGTTCTCATGTTGCTTCTGAAGCTCAGAGTTCATGGTGCAAAGCATGAGGCAGGCCGTATCACTAGCGTCGTCAACACGCTTCTGATACGCCTTTAGGGCTGCAGGAGTATTGTTTTCTGGGCCTGCAGGAACTTGTTCCTCTATAGCGTATAGTTTCTTCTCTTGCTTGAGAAGGATTCTCAAGTTTCTGTACTAGTCAAGAAAATTGGTTCCAGAAGCTTGTCCTTCTCAAGGACAGAGCGTAGGGAATGTTTTGAACTCGATGAGTTGTTTGCCATTTGGAATTCTAGAAAGGAAAATACGCAAGTTTTAGTATTTGTGAACTTTTGACTATATTTAATAATGGCTAGATTATTAAACATAGCTCACTCTATTTTTCTACGGATTAATAACCCTCAAGATATTAATGCGGAAAATATCATTATACTTTCTAGTGGGCCAAGATCCATGTTTCATCTCATTTGAGCTTGCTTTGGCAAGTCGTTGACGACATTAGGTAGGAACAATTCCAATTGCATCCCATGCAACTCTTGGTTCAATTGGGCAAAGAACTCCTTATTTATCAGTCTTTATGGATAATCCCAATTGACTGCCTCTAGGTCCTAATCATATTAAAAACCTAGTTGTGTCCAACCTCTTATTTAAACAATTTCACATTACTTGCTAGTGTCATCGCACCATATCATTACGAACCAAGTCGCTTTGCTTTGGCATGCACGAACTTGATAAATCATGACGATGATGAGAGTTTAAATAACGAGAAGGCAAACAATATTTGAATTTTGAGGGATTTTAAAATTTCAATTTTAATTGTTTTGTTGATCCATATCAACTGACCTATCTGTCTTGAGTTTGTGCACAACTCTAAATAATAGATCCGGGTTGTTAATTATCTTATTATCCTAATTGCATGCATCATCTATACATCAATCACAAAATAATAAGACAGAAAAATAAACAACCACAAAATAAATAAATAAACGTGATGTGGATATGACCTTTTCTAGAGTAAGATATTCTCAAGCCAATGGGAATATCTAGGAACCCTAAATAGCGAACACATCTCCATGCGCTTCAATCTTTTGGGCCATCTTCCATAGTCTTTGTGGTATGCTCCATGCTCCATCTTTGTGGCTTCTTTGTCTTTGGGCTTCTTTTCTCCAATCTTGGCTAACAATCTATTCAATCTAGTACTAGCTAACTGATAGCTCACATATGGAGTTAGTTTGGAACACCTTTTTACCATTGGTTCTGACCCTGTTGAAATTGATTTTGCCTCTTTTCAGTCACTTTTCCACTTGATACGAGACAAAGGACGTTGAGAGCATAATTGATATAATTGAGCAGTTTCATGTATAATTTTGTTTATTTGGATATGATCGCGGGTACTTGTTATTGTGTGCGGGAAGCAGGTAACGAGAAATGCATGAAAGAGGCTTGGAAAGGAGGCAGCGTATCAAGGAGTCAAAGCAAAAAACGCAGAAAAAAGCTAAGGCTGTGCGTACAGACGCACAGCGTGCGTTCAAACGCACAACTGTTAGCAGCAGAGGAAGACAGGGAAAAACAGACAAAAAACTGACCAAGTATTGTGCGTTCAGACGCATATCCTAAGCCCAGACGCAGGGACTTCGAAAATTCAGAAGGTCAGAGACAGGCAGAGATCAACCAGAAGACCAAGTGTGTGCATTCAAACGCACATTAAGCGTTCAAACGCACAATCCAGGAAGTCAACGAAAGTAAGAGAGAAGAATCAAAAATTCAACATCAGAGTTGTGGGTCCGAACGCAGGTGATGGAAAAGAACTCCTTATTTAGACGCACGTCAGGATTTCTAGTCGCTTCCAGGACGGGTTTAGATAGGGGCAGAACAAGAATTTCAGGCATCAGTTTCAGAATTTGTGGCAGTATAAAAAGAGGCGCCCCAGCACAGAATTAGGTTACACACACAGATCATCATCACAGAAGACAGTACCGGAGCCGTCAGTTTGGAGCAGAGCAGAGATTGTATCATGGGTATGCTGGCATAAACAACACCGTTGTGTGTTTCTGAAATCAAAGTAAACTGTAAAAGCTAAATAGTAACCCTAGGGGATCCTGGAACCTGGATCCTTAACTCATCAGTTTTCAGACTTAGAAAAATTCCCAAAAAATTTACATCAAAAATAGCTTCTTTAATTACTGCAATTTAGTTTAAGTAAATCACACACAACCATTCCTCCTTTTTACAGCTTTTCTTCTAGTTCTGATTTCCAAAGTTAAAAATCGTCCTATTCTCGTGGGTTCAATAATCAGAGTCACAAATACGTACTCTATATTATTTGATCGTACACTTGCGAAAAAGCACATAGATTTACGCTGTCAAGTTTTTGGCGCCGTTGCCGGAGAGCGGTGACGGTTTCTCTTAGGGAATCAGAATTAGTTTCATAGTTTTTTCTCTTATTTTTATTTTTTCTTTATCTTATCTCATTGCTCTTGAACTCTGATTTTCAGGCCATTCTGGTGTATGCCCAGATTGCCTCGCAAACTGGTGCCACCACTCGAAGATCCAAAAAAACTTTTCAGATAGCAAAACCGCAGACACAAAGCAAATATGTCTGAGCACGGAGATAGTACGCCAACAGAACCAGATACTCAAGAACAAGATACGCGCACCCCAGCCCAGATGGCTCTTTACATTGAGGAGCTGATTGCAGCAGGCTTTGCTGCCCGGAACAATCAGAGAACTTACAACATATCTGGGAGGGCGATAGTGGAGAATTTCAAAGTTCCTACTGGAGGACACGAGCCAGCCATCGTAGTGCCTCCAATAACAGCGCAACATTTCGATCTGAAATCATCCACTATCCAAACTGCCCAGACCCACTGTCCGTTCAATGGGAAAGCTGACGAAGACACGAACGAATTCATCGGGAAGTTTGAAGATTACTGTAACAAGATATAATACAGAGGATTTGAATCGGATACACTAAAATTGATCTTGTTCCCATAATGCTTGTTCGGGACAGCAAAAGACTGGCTGGAGGCCAGACCACCGAGATCCATCACAACCTGGGGAGGCTGTGTTTCTGACTTTTTGGCAAAATTCTACCCCACTTCTCGTGTTATCAAACTTCAAAGCGAGATTTTATCTTTCAAACAGAAGATGGGCGAGACGGTGGTAGACGCATGGGACAGGTTGATGAGGCTTGTTAAAAGATGCCCCAATCACGACTTCGGGGACGCGAAGATTCTGCAAGTATTCTACCATGCTTTGGACAGGGAGAATGCTGACAGAATTGACAGGGAAGCTGCGGATAATTTTTTTTACCATGTCGATAAAGATGGAGCCTATGAACTAATGAAGCAACTAGCCAAACAGGACACTCGCCTGTTTGATGACCGCAGGCTCACAGCATTAGCAGAACCTGTGGCTGATGACAGAATTGGCAATCTGACAATACTGGTGCAAGACTTAGTCAAGAAGGTCTATTTAGAAAAGAAGACTATAGCAGCAGTGGACGAACCAGAATTGGATGCAGCGATCCAGGAGCTTCAGAAGGAGGATGCCAATTATGTTCAGCAACAGTGGGATCCAAGCCGCTACAGACCAGGCACACGTGACCATCATGGGTTCCGGTACGGAAACCCTAATGCAGCAGTCTATGCACCAGGTTTTCAGCACAGGCCACAGACACAACAGGCAGCACCGGCACAGCAAGCACCAGCATCACAACCACAGCTTAACCTATCGATACAGCATTTTGAGAACTATATGGAAAAATTTAATAAGCAATGGGAGACCAAATTCTCGCAGATTGATTCACTCACTGCTGATGTAAGTCAAATGAAAATTGCAATCCGCAACTTGGAAGTACATAATGGTCAGCTCACACAGAATCGGGCAGAAAGAATTCCAGCGAATCTACCATCAAACACAGTGAATAATCCACGCGCTCAGATCAATTCCATCACCACTCGGAGTGGATCTGCACTACAAGAACCGTCGTATCCCAGTCATGCACGTGCAGAAAAGTTGAAGAATATCGAACACAAAGTTTTTGACAGGGAAGACAGTTCAATCGCCAGCCCGGAGCCGAAGGCCCTGGTCGGACAGGATGCAGAGCAGACTGATAAGGGTAAACTAGAAACAGTGCCAATTTCCAAGGAGGTGCCTTACCCTTTGAAGACACGCAAAAGAGATGATAGCAAAGACTACGCCAGATTTCTCGAAGTGTTCAAGCAATTACAGATCAACATACCGTTTTCCGAGGCATTAGCTAAAATGACCACTTACGCTAAATTCCTCAAGGACATACTGTATGGAAGGAGGCGAATGAGTGACTTCGAAACAGTAAATCTGATGGCAGAGGCGAGCAGTTGTGTGAAAAACGGGCTAACACTGAAAAAGAAGGACCCTGGCAGTTTTTTGATCCCAGTAAACCTAGGCAGCGCTTACACATGAAAGGCTCTGTGTGACTTAGGGGCTAACATTAACCTGATGCCACTAACCATCTTTAAGAGTTTGGGGGTCGGAGACCCCAGACCAACCAGAATTATGCTCCAGATGGCTGACAGATTCGTAAACCTGCATATGGAGTCATTGAAGACATTCTGGTAAAAGTTGGGGAACTGATTTTTCCAGCAGATTTTATGATACTGGATATGGAGGCAGGGGAAGTTCCGCTCATTCTGGGCAGACCATTCCCGGCAACTGGAGAGGCCATCATCAACAGCAAGAGTGGAGAGCTTTCTATGCAAATTAATGAAGAAAAAGTGAAATTTAATGTTTTCAAGTCTCTTCAGCTCCCAGATTATTATGGCCATGAAAACTGTTTTGCTGTGGAGGTAATTGATGAAAACCTGGAAAATAAAGAGATAGATGAACTATGGGCAGAACTTGAGGACATGTACCCGGAGGAAAAGGAGAAGCACCAGGATGAGCAGGCCATGAGAACAGAAAGGAGGACCGCCTCATATAAAGATGAAGAAGGCGAGCAGAAAATGGCCCTGGTGCCATCACTTTAAGAACCACCTGTCCTGGAGCTGAAGCAACTCCCAGACCACCTCAGGTATGCGTATATTGGTGAAAATAATACTCTACCAGTACTTGTTTCGTCTATTCTATCTCAGGAGCAGGAACAGAAGTTGCTGGAAGTGCTGAGAGAACATAAAGAGGCTATTGGATGGACAATTGCTGATCTCAAGGGAATCAGTCCCGACTACTGAATGCACAAGATCATAATTGAAGAAGGAAAGAAGCCAGTAATTCAGCCTCAGCAGAGACTGAATCTGATCATGAAAGACGTTGTGCGCAAGGAGGTCATGAAGTGGCTGGAAGCAGGAATTATATACCCCACATCAGATAGCACCTGGGTCAGTCCTGTCCAGAGTGTACCAAAAAAAGGGGGGATTACAGTGGTACAGAATGCTAATCAGGAACAGATTGTCTAGCGCACTGTTACAGGCTGGGGAATCTGCATGGATTATCGTAACTTGAACGACGCAACACTGAAGGACCACTTTCCGCTGCCACTCATGAACCAGATGCTAGACAGTCTGGCCCACCATGCCTATTACTATTTTCTTGATGGGTACTCCGGATACAACCAGATCTACATTAATCCGGAAGATCATGAAAAGACGACGTTCACTTGCCCATGTGGTACGTTCTCCTTTAGACGTATGCCATTCGGACTATGTAACGCTCCAGCAACATTCCAGCGATGCATGATGGCCATATTTTCAGATATGATAGAGAAAAATATGGAAGTTTCCATGGATGATTTTTCACTATTTGGTGACGGTTTTAAAGACTGCCTATACCATCTGGCCAGAGTTCTGATCCGCTGCAGGAAGACTAATCTGGTGAAGGCATAGTGCTGGGACACAAGATTTCTAGCAAGGGCCTGGAGGTGGACAGAGCAAAGATTGAGGTGATAAAGCAACTTCCATACCCAACCACAGTAAAGGCGATCAAGAGTTTTTTGGTCCATGCAGGGTTTTACAGAAGATTCATCAAAGACTTTTCCAAAATTACAAAGCCAATGTGTAATTTGTTTGGGAAGGATGTACCATTTGTATTCGACGAAGCCTGCAGAAAAGCCTTTGACATACTTAAATATCGGCTGACCACTGCACCAATTATTACGACTCCAGACTGGTCACTCCCGTTCGAACTCATGTGTGATGCAAGTGACTATGCAGTTGGAGTAGTATTGGGGCAGCGATAAAGTCTGCAGTGTGATTTACTATGCCAGCAGGGTTTTGAATGAAGCACAAATTAACTATGGAACTACAGAAAAATAGCTGCTGGCAATAGTATTTGCTTTGGACAAATTCAGATCTTATCTGGTGGGGTCAAAAGTTATCATCTTCACTTATCACAGCGCAGTAAAGTACCTGCTGGAGAAGAAGGATGCAAAGCCACGGTTGTTGCGTTGGATTCTGCTAATGCAGGAATTCGATGTTGAAATCAGGGACAAGAAGGGAGTTGAAAATGTGGTGGTTGATCATTTATCTCGCCTGGAGAACCCAGCAGAGGAGTCAGTGCCGATTCAAGAGAATATCCGTGACAAGCATATTATGAAGGTCAAAGCCAACAGAAAACCCTGGTATTACGCCATAGCCAATTATTTGGTTAACGGAGCACTCCCAGAGGACATCACACATCTGCAGAAAAAGAAGTTTATTTCAGAATGCAGGAACTATTTCTCGGATGACCCTTTTCTGTTCAAAGAGGGGACGGATAACATTCTTCGACGTTGTATCCCATGTCACGAGATTCTGGAGGTAATTCATCACTGTCACTCAGCACAGTGTGGGGGTCATTTCAGTGGACCCAGAACAGCTCACAAAGTACTGCAATCAGGTTTTTTCTGGCCTACAGTTTTCAAGGATTGTCATGATTATGCACAGAGCTGTGACCGCTGTCAGCGCACGGGCAATAATTCCCAACGGATTGAGATGCCCATGACACTTTAGCAAGAGGTTGAACCTTTCGATGTTTGGGGTATAGATTTCATGGGTTTTTCGGTCTTCTCTGGGAAATCTCTATATCCTTCTGGCAGTAGATTATGTGTCGAAATGGGTAGAAGCTATGGCCTGTCAGAAAAATGATGCAGCAGTAGTGGAAAGATTTCTCAAACGTAACATTTTTACCAGGTTTGGAACACCTAGAGCCATATCTAGTGATGAAGGCTCTCACTTCATTTATAAAGTCTTTGCCAAAGTCTTAAAGGAGTATGCGGTGTCTATCCATAAGGTATCACTGCCTTATTATTCTCAGACAAATGGGCAAGCAGATGTGTCAAACAGGGAAATAAAGAGCATATTGGAAAAAACTGTGAATCCAGGACGGAAAGATTGGTCCTTGAAACTTGATGATGCACTCTGGGCGTATAGAACTGCCTACAAAACCCCGCTGGGAATGTCCCCATACCAGCTGGTTTTTGGTAAGGCCTACCACCTACCAATAGAGTTAGAGCACAGAGCTTACTGGGCAATCAAGTAGCTCAATATGGATCACAGTTTATCAGGAGAAAAGAGGATGATGGCACTTCTCGAATTGGAGGAATTCCGCAAGACAGCTTACGAGAGTGCCAAAATTTATAAGGAAAAAACGAAGAAATGGCATGACAACCGCATTCTACCGAAGAAGATAGAAGTTGGGCAAAAGGTTCTCCTCTACAACTCAAGGATGAAATTCTATCCAGGGAAGCTGCGCTCAAGATGGTCTGGACCATTTATTATGAAAGACATTACATCCTGGGGAGTGGTGGAGCTGGAAAACCCAAGGGACAATACAATTTTTAAGGTGAATGGGAACATAATCAAGCAATACAGAGATTCTCAGGAGATAATAGAGGTAGAGGCCATCTACCTCGACATACCATGACCAAAACTTAGGTAACAAAGTCGGGCTGTCGACTGTAAATCACAAGCACTGGTTGGGAGGCAACCCAACATAGAGTAGTTGTTTTACATTCAGTCATTTATTATTTAAATAAAATTTTCATAAAAAGAGAGAAATGTGAGAAGAGGGGTTTAATGTTGAATTTAGTGTTTCAGGGAAACAAGAGAATTTTTTGCAGGATTGGAATCTGCGTTCAAACGCAGAATTGTGCGTTCAAACGCAGCTCTGGTTCAAACGCAGAATGCCACGTCAGCAAAAATTGGTAGAACAATGGAACAGTCAGAAGAAGGAGTTGTGCGTTTAAACGCAGAAGACCTGCGTTCAAACGAAGATGTGCTTTCAAACGCAGAAGGGTTGCGTTCAAACGCAGGAACTCCAGGAAGAAATTTGACAAACACATGTGCTTTTCAAACGCTGAAGTTGTGCGTTCAAATGCACACCAATCAGAAAATTTTCAGATTAACAGTTTTGTGTTCAAACGCAAGATGTGCGTTCAAACTTTGAAGACTTGGACTGAAAATTTGGAGGAAAAATAATGTGCGTTCAAACACAAGATGTGCGTTCAAACGCATAAGACTTAGTTCCAGGAATTTTCTAGAGAGGAGATATGCATTCAAAACGCAGGATGTGCGTTCAAATGCACATCATCAGAAATCTGCAGAACATCAAGAAACTGAAGAGTTGTGTTCAGACGCAGAGCATGTGCGCTCAAACGCACAGCATCACAAACCCAGAAATTCCAGAAGTCAACAGCTGTGCGTTCAAACGCAGGAAGTCAACAGCTGTGCGTTCAAACGCACACCATCAAGATTCAAAAATTTCCTAGAAGATGAAGAACTGTGTTCAAACGCATGATGTGCGTTCAAACGCACAATGAGCGGGATCAGAAAATTTTGAAATTTTTTGAAAAATTTTGAATTTCAGGGGCCAATCTGCAATTTCTGAAAGTTTGCATATATATACTGTACGGCCGAAAGTGACCCATTTGCACTTCAGTCAACCAGTTTTCAACTCTCTCTCTCTAGAAAATTCTCTCTGCCCTAGCCATCCGCCAAATTCAGCCGCCAGTCAACTCCGGCGACCACCACAAGACCGCCGGACTGCCCAGAAACAGTGTGGGGGTGATCAGACCAGAAAGATCAGACAGTTCCAGATCTGTTTCCGAGACAGTTTTCAGATCTGTACCGGTAAGATTTACTCTGGGTACCCAGGTTCTATTTTTTCTCTCTCTTTGCAGATTTCTTTTTCTGTCTTTTTGATTTCTTAAATGGATGAGGACAGGCCCTACATGCGGCCAGATAGGGCCATTGCCCCCTTGAACATCATAAATTGTAGGTTGTTGAGGGTGGATCATTTCTGTGACCATAGGTTTTGAAAGTGTGTAATATAGACTAAATACAGGACCTAAATACTCTAGAAGGGGGGGTTGAATAGAGTATGGAAACTTTTTTCAAAACTCAAAGTTTAACAGAACGACTTTGTGTGAAACTAAAATCTCAAGGCCTTGAGATTTTTAGTAAACTGTCTGAAACTTTCAAAGGCAAAATAGAAAGCTTCAAGGCCTTGAACTGTAAACAATTCTAAATAGCTTTTGAACCCTAGTTTGATTTAAAATATGTGCCGCAGATAATAATCAAACTTTAAAGTAAAGAACACAAAGCAATTTACAGAGTTCAGTCCCATTGGACCTAATCTCTGCCTGAGGGATCTAATCCCACCAGGATTGGGCAAACACTTCTTATTACTCACACACAAACAGCCCTAGATCTTCAAGCCTAAGTGATTTCCCTTACACCTATACAGCTTGTGGTTTCAAACCTATCTAGTTCTAGCTACTAACTGTTGAGCTAACAAGAACCACTTTTTGTTCACTTGAACAACCAACCACTAGGTTAAGTGAGGTTTAAGATAATCTAAAGATACACAGATAGAAATACAAGTGAAGAACACAGTAAAAAGATGAGTTGTTGAAGCCTGGATGTGTTCTTCTGGAATACTGGATTGATTTGATCTTCTGGAATCTGGAATGAAGCTTGAATGATTGTGTGTTTGAATGAATGATCTCCCACGAATTTGTCACACCTCTCTGAGTATTATTCAAGCCTCTCTCTTCTTCAAAATTCAAACCAATCTCTTTTATCCACCAGCTGCAGAGATTTTAGGATCTCAGTTCCTACAAATCCTCCTTCTGTTTTCAACTGAAATTCAAACAGCTCTAAGTGGATATCCGTTGGAGTTTGTTGAGATTGCTCCTGCACGTTTAACAACCCTGCAACAGCATTAAAACACAGCAACAACAAAATCCAGAAAGATAACAGTGCTATCACTGTTTGGTTATCCAGTTTCTGATAAAACTATTTAACAGACTAGAACAATAACCTGTATATCTTATAAAACATATGAATCATGAAAAACAAGTTTAATACACTTAGAAGTGAGTAAATAATCACAATACTAAGAATCACAACCTGCAAGAAAGAATCAACTTAGTTCTGTAAAAACTGTCAGCAGCTCAAGGCACATCTCAAGGCCTTGGAGCTCTAAACCTGCTTCATAGATAGTCAAAGTTAAACCCAGATAACTTTGATTCTTCCTGTTCTGATCATCTACAATTGTGTTAGACATATAAATAGTGTAATCCATAAGTATATGCAGTAAATCCCTGATCTGTATAATCAGATATCCAATCTGCAACACAGAACTGTTAGAACATATAGCAGAATAGAATAACTCTCAAGACTTTGAAGTTCAGTTAATATCTCAAGGCCTTGGAATAACAGAGATGCTTTGCTGCTTATGTCTTAGTCTTTGTCTTTCATCACTCAAAACAATTACCAACCAAAACACATTCAAGGGTCTTTGACTCAACAATCTCCCCCTTGATGAAAGACAAAACCTACAGTATTGTATAGATTTTCCTGCCACTCATATTCAAAATTAGATAACCACAAGATGTATATAAATAACGAGCAAACATAAAATTTTCATGTTATCACAGAAACATAAACACAACTGATTAAACCACAAAACAACACACTATTATTATTATTATTCAAATACTGCAAACACGGAACCACATAAATTCTCCCCCTTTTTGACTTTCATCAAATAAGGATGAAGAAATGTTCGATCATTACTCAAAGTCTGAAAAAAAATTTAAAACAAAATTTTGGCCAAAAATTCAAGGCCTTGAGAACAGAAAAGAGAGAAGAGAAAGAGATAGAGGGTCAAGACCTTGGCAGTCTCTGATATTCACTCCTTTGATGTCTGGCCTTTCTCTGAGCCTTCTCCAATTTCTTCTTCACTTGCAGCATCTTCATCAGACTGATTACCTTCTTGTTCAGCTTCCACTTCAGCAACCACTTCTTGGATTATCTCATCCACTTTCTTCTTAGCCTGTACTGAATCCACCTCTGTAGCTGCATCAACACCTGTGTCTTCACCAGCATCTTCTTCATCAGTTTGTTCATACAAATCTTTTGAAGTAAGCACCACTGGAATTGGCTTCTTCTTCTTCTTCTTCTTCAGAAAATCTCCCAGCTTTTCTTCTGAATCCACACTGGTGTCATGACTAGTAGCAGAAGGTATCTTCTCCAGATTCAAGCCCTTGATGACAACATCCAGCTTACCATTCAAAACATTCATCAAGTCCTTGAACTGGTTGAATTCAGTTGACAGATCAAACAACCTTTGTCTGAGATCTTCAATCTCAACCTGCTGATCTTCTAACTTCTCAACCAACAAAGAGTAATCCTCATTGGCTTGTCCTTTCCAGATGTAGTCCCCTTAGGCTTCACAAACTCCTTCTCAGCAAATTCTTCCTTTGACAAATCTGAATAAAGCTTCCAATTCCCTTTCGCAGTCTGAACTACTCCAATCCTCGGAAGTACATCAAAATATTCAAAGAAAAGAGGTAACAGGTTGGCATATGGAAGAGGATTGTTTCTAGTTCTGGTTGCACAATAAATCATATGCTCCATAACAACTGTTGGCAAGTATATCTCAAACCCTTGAGATATCAGATACATCAAAATCAGAACCTTATCAGTCACTAACTCCCTTGAGTTCTCCCTAGGAACTACACTCCTCATCAAAATTGTAAACAAGATTTTGGCTTCACAGTTGAGCACAGAGTGTGTCAACTGCTTTGGACCAGAGGGAACACCTTCAATAAAAAACATCTCCTTTTCCTTATCCAGACACTCCTTCCTATCAGGATAATCTCCAACATTGTATTTCCTAGGAATGCCCAAGACTTTGGCAAAAGTCCTATGATCTAACCTCAAATCCACACCAGCCACTTTTGAAGTTAACACCATTTTATCATCACCTTCAGAAACCAAGTTCAGATAAAATAACCTAGTTAACCTAGGATAGGCCTTTGAACTAGGATTTAACACCTTCCAAACAGCAGTTTCTCTTAACTTTCTCATGCAGTCTATGTCCAATTTATCCAATAATTCATCAGTAATCATACTACAGAGACCTTAGATGAAGCATACCCTTGCATCCAAACAGTTCTAACCTCAGAACTAACAAACCATTCTGTAGGAAGTACATTCTTACCTTGATATCCTTTCTTAGTTGCAGCAGCAACTTGCTTAACCCTAGTTTTCTTCTCTGAGGGTTTGGTATTTTCTTGTCCTCCTTCAGTTGGTTTCTTCTGGCTTTCCTGAGTTGATTTCCCATTTTCCTCTTCACCAGTATTTTTCTTTTCTCCCCCTTTCTTCTTCTCTGACCTAGGTTGATCACCACCATGTGTCTCTTGTTGTGGATCAATACTCGAGCCTTCATCTCCCTTCTCTGTTCTGGACTTCTTTGCAAGAGGAGTATCCTCATGCAAACTTTGAGTGTTTTCTGAATCTGAATCAGAAATCACTATCTTCTCCTTCTTATTTTCTCTCTTCTTGGATCTGCCAGAGGGCTTTCCCTGTTGTTGAATTCTGGCTGATTTGCGCTCCATTTTGGGGTTTAGGGTTTTGAGAAGAGAATGTGATTGAGAGGAATTGAGAGAGAGAGAGAGAGAGGGTAGATTCGTAGAGAATTGAGAGAGAATGAGAAGAAAAAGCCCTGACTTTCAGCTTAAGTAGGTTGAAAAGGATGAGTCATAAAAGGACTCTGCTATATCAACATGCAAAATAGGATCTTGAAAAATATTTTTTGGGATATTTTAGAAAATTCTCTGAGTAATTCAAATATTATACAATTATCTAAAACGATAAGATATAATATTTGATGATCCATTTAAAAAAAAATTACATATATTGTCAAGACCTGGAGAACAATCTCAAGGCCTTGAGATTCTCTGCAGTTGGAGAAACTTCAAAGCTTTGAGCTATACTTTCAAGGCTTCAGAAAAGTATGATCTCAAGGCTTTGAGATTTCAGCACATAAATACATATAAGTACTAATACTCCCCCTAAACCAATGCATCCTTGTTTAACATCCCCAATTCAATCCTTAGAGATGAAAACCTATCATCTGGCAAAGGTTTAGTGAAAATATCAGCAATCTGCATTGAAGTAGAGATAAAATTTAAAACAACATCACCTTGTTCTGCATGATCTCTAAGGAAGTGATGTCTCACATCTATGTGTTTGGTCCTTGAGTGCTGAACTGGATTCTTAGAGATTGAAATAACACTTGTGTTGTCACAATGAATAGGCACATTTCTGAAGTTATAGCCAATATCTCTATGTTGCTGAGCAATCCATAACACTTGTGAACAACAAGCACCAGCTACAATATATTCAGCTTCTGCAGTTGATAATGCTACAAAGTTTTGCTTTTTGGAATGCCAACTGATCAATGAAGATCCAAGAAATTGACAGCATCCAGAAGTACTTTTCCTGTCTACTTTATATCCTGCAAAATCTGCATCTGCATAGCCACTCAACATAAAATTAGATCTTCTTGGATACCAAATCCCTAAGTCTCTGGTTCCATTCAAATATCTAAAAAATCTTTTGACTGCAGTTAAATGACTTTCATTAGGATCTGCTTGAAATCTAGCACACATACATACACTGAACATAATACCAGGTCAGCTAGCAGTTAAATACAATAGTGATCCAATCATACCTCTGTATTTCCTTTGATTCACACTCTCACCATTTGAATCTTTGTCTAAAGAAAGTGATGAACTCATAGGGGTCTTAAGCACCTTGGACTGTGACATATTGTACTTATTCAATAAGTCCTTGGTATATTTTCCTTGATGCACAAAAATTCCTTTCTTCATTTGTAAGATATGAAGTCCAAGAAAGAAATTGTTCACCCATTAGGCTCATCTCAAACTCCCTGCACATCAGACTAGAAAACTCTTTTGAAAGAGCATCATTAGTAGCACCAAATAATATATCATCTACATAAATCTAAACTACTAACAGATCACTTTGATGGTGTTTAATGAAAAGAGTTTTGTCAACTAAGTCTCTTTTGAAATTGTTTTCAAGTAGAAATTTTGAAAGTCTGTCATACCAAGCCCTTGGAGCTTGTTTTAAACCATAGAGAGCTTTATCCAGTTTATAAACATGATCAAGAAAATTTTCATCTTCAAAAGCAGGAGGTTGTGCTACAAAAACATTTTCTTGTAAATATCCATTCAGAAAAGCACATTTAACATCCATTTGATAAAGCTTATGTGATTGTGAGATGCAAATGCAAGAAGTTTTCTAATAGCTTCTAACCTGGCAACAGGAGAAAAAGTCTCCTCATAATCTATACCTTCTTCCTGATTATATCCTCGAGCTACCAGTCTGGCTTTATTTCTTACCACTTTGCCATTCTCATCAAGCTTGTTTCTGAATACCCATCTGGTTCCAATAACTGATTTCCCTTTAGGTCTGGGGACCAAATTCCAGACCTTGTTCCTTTCAAACTCATTCAGCTCACTCTGCATTGCAATGGTCCATTCTGCATCTTCTAGTGCTTCCTTGGTATTTTTAGGCTCAGCTAAAGATACAAATGCACTAAAAGGACACAAGTTCTTTAACTGTCCTCTTGTCTGAGTTCCAGTTGATGGATCTGATATAATGTTATCAGCTGGATGGTCTGCAAGGTACTTAAACTTCTTTCTTGGTACCCAGGAGTATGCTCCTTCAAGGCTTTGAGTCCTTGAAACAGTAGAGGGAGCATCATAGAAAGTTTCAACTTCTATCTCAAGGCTTTGAGATTTTGGTTCAGCAGGAGGTTCAAGGCCTTGAGAGTCTGCAGATTGATTATGCACATTAGTTTTGCCTTTGTCTTCTTTCACAACATCATCATCTGATTCATGCTTGTTCAAATCTGGATCTGCAAAACTTTCACTCAGAGAATCTTTAGTACTTTCATCAAAAATTACATGAATGCTCTCTTCCACAATCTTGGTTTTTGTATTATAAACTCTATAAGCTTTGCTAGTTTGAGAATATCCAAGAAATACACCTTCATCACTTCTATCATCAAACTTACCAAGATTGTCTCTACCATTATTATGCACAAAACAGATACAACCAAAGGGTTTAATATAAGAAACAGTAGGCTTTCTACCTTTAAACAGTTCATAGGGGTCTTTTTCAAAATAGGTCTAATCAAGCATCTACTCAGCACATAATTGGCAGTGTTAACAGCTTCTGCCCATAAAAAATTTGGCAAATTACTTTCAAGAAGCATAGTTCTGGACATATCCTCAAGTGTCCTATTCTTCCTTTCAACTACTCCATTTTGCTGTGGAGTTTTAGGTGCAGAAAAGTTGTGTGAAATGCCATGCTTTGCACAAAACAAATCAAAGTCAAGTTGATCAAACTCTCTACCATGATCACTTCTAATGGATGCAACAGGTAAATTTTTCAAAGTTTGAAGCTCTTTGCACAGTCTAGAAAATTCAAATAAAGCTTCAGTTTTGTCTCTAATAAAAATTACCCAAGTATATCTAGAATAATCATCAATTATAACAAGCATAAACCTCTTACCTTTTGGGGTATGAACTCTCATAGGACCACACAAGTCCATATGAAGAAATTCTAAGGGTCTCGAAGTACTTACAAAGTTCTTTGGCTTGAATGAGCTTCTGGTTTGTTTACCTTGTACACATGCCTTGCAAACCTCATCATCTGAAAATTCCTTTGATGATAAACCTCTTACCAAGTATTTTGAGATGAGTTTATTCAAAGTATGTATACTAATATGCCCAAGCTTTCTGTGTCAAAGGTTTGAATATTCCTTCAAGGCCTTGAGGCATTTTAGCTTGTCACCTGCAACATTGTTAGTATTCATAGCATATAGATTATATGATCTAGGAGCAGTGAGTATGCAATCACCAGATTTCTCATCTTGCACCACACATTTCTCCTTGTAAAATATAGCTTTATAACCTTTATCAAATAAGTGAGAGATACTAAGCAAATTATACTTAAGTCCATCTACCAGATACACATCAGATATAGAATTTGTAGAACCATTACCAATACTACCTATACCAATGATATTGTATTTTGCTTTGTCACCAAGTGTGATTGTTCCTCCAGGTTTTTTTGTAAGTTCAGTGAAGAGAGACTTCTTTCCACTCATATGTCTGGAACATCCACTGTCTAATATCCATTTCTGATCTTTCAAGGCCTTGGTGACATCATGCAAAAACAAATCATTGCCTCAACAGGCTGTTAGACCAAGTGCATAACTTTGAGTCATACTCAGAATCAGCCATATGTGGTGGCCTAATTCCTTTTGGAACCCAAATCTGCCTAACCTGTCCCTTAAGCTGATAAGGATAAGTATTCCTCATAATATGAGGTTCTGATCTTCTGAAGGGACAAGTTAATCTGACATGACCAATTTTTCCACAGTAATGACATTTTGGAATATGTCTGCTACCAGATTTGACAAAAGTAGTTTGGCCTTTCTTTGGAAAATTTGGATTATAGTCAATCCCACTTTTATGCATTGATTTGACTTCCTCCAAGAATGAGATTCAGATTATGTTCTAAGCCTGTAAACCTAGCTAGGACCTTCTTCGACTCTTGAAGTTTCTCAGTCAAAGAGCAGATCTGTTGTTCTAAATTCTCAGAATGAGTCTTTAGATCTGCTTACCTTTCAGTTAAAATATTGTTTTGATCAACAACCTCTTTTATCTGTGCCTTCAAGGCTTTGAACCTGCTGTCCAAGGCCTTGAAGTCCTTTTCCAGCTTTTTCTTAGAAACTTCAACAGTTTTGTTTGAAAAAACTAGGACCAGGTTTTCTTTTACCTGCTCATAAATCTTAATCTTTAAAGCAGAAATCTAATTTCTATAACTTTTCTCATTTAAAAACATACTTTTGAGAATTTCATGAAGTACATCAGAATGACTAGCAAGTAAAATTTTTACCATATCTTCAATATGTCTGTCTGATGAATTTTCCTCATCATGATTTGCCATGAAGCATAGGTTTGCTTCCTCTTCTTCTGTGTCTGAGTCACTTGATGAATCAGAATCACTCGAAGAATCCATCATGGCTTTCTTCCTTCTGTTGTTACTGTCTTTCTTCTGAAATTTCCTGTTCTTCTTCTTTTGTGGACAGTCCCTTACTAAATGATCTGCATCACCACACTCAAAATAATTCATTACTTTAGTTTTATGTGACTGTGATGAAGATTTACCTTTGTAATCCTTGCTGCCTGAGGGTCTTGATCTCTCTCTGTTGTAATCCCTGTTACCAGAGTTTCTTTTCTTTTTGAGAATCCTGTCCAAGGCCTTGGAGATCAATGCTAAAGCCTCTTCATCATCAGGCTCATCCTCAGTCTCAAGGCTTTGAGAATTTTCACTGTCTTTTGCCTTAAGTGCTGGGTTCCTGAAATTTTCACTCAAATAACCTTCCACATCCTTCTATAGACATTTCATGAGTGCGTAGCTTTCCTTGTAGATCATCTAGCTAAAGAAGACTCAAGTCCTGAGCTTCCTCAATGGCTGTTGTGTTTGGCTCCCACTTGGATTTTGGCAAGCTTCTCAGAATCTTTCTGAATTTCTCTTCATTTGAGAAATTCTTTCCCAATGACTCCAGATTGTTTACCACATCAGTGAATCTTTTGAACATCTCCTTGATGGTCTCATCTGAATTCATCTTGAACAATTCATATTGCCTCAGAAGTATGTTGATTTTTGTCTGCTTAACCTGGCTAGTTCCTTAATATGTCACCACCAGTTTATCCCATACTTCTTTTGTACTCTTGCAATTTGACACTCTGTTGAACTCATCTGCATTAAGAGCACAGTATAACAGATTCATAGCCTTGTAATTTTTTGATACCTTTTCCTGTTCAGTGACTGAAAGATTTTCCTCAGACTTTATACATCTGACTCCATCAATTGTAGTGTAGTACTCATGAGGACCATTCTGAACTATTGACCATAGTTCCATGTCTTGATCTATGATGAACATCTTCATCAATGCCTTCCAGTGCATGAAGTTATCACCACAGAACAATGGAGGTCGGTTGGCTGCCCTTCCTTGTGAGAATCCACCATCTCCTACATTACTCATAGTCACCAGATTGTTAGATCTAAAACAGTGACACAAGCTCTGATACCAATCGAAAGTGTGTAATGTAGAATAAATACAGGACCTAAATACTCTAGAAGGGGGGTTGAATAGAGTATGGAAACTTTTTGCAAAACTCAAAGTTTAACAGAAAGACTTTGTGTGAAACTCAAATCTCAAGGCCTTGAGATTTTTAGTAAACTGTCTGAAACTTTCAAAGGAAAAATAGAATGCTTCAAGGCCTTGAACTGTAAACAATTTTAAACAGCTTTTGGAACCCTAGTTTGATTTGAGTTGTGTGCAGCAGATAATAATCAAACTGTAAAGTAAAGAACACAAAGCAATTTACAGAGTTCAGTCCCAATGGACCTAATCTCTGCCTGAGGGATCTAATCCCACCAGGATTGGGCAAACACTTCTTATTACTCACACAGAAACAGCCCTAGATCTTCAAGCCTAAGTGATTTCCCTTACACCTATACAGCTTGTGGTTCCAAACCTATCTAGTTCCATCTACTAACTGTTGAGCTAACAAGAACCTATTTTTGTTCACTTGAACAACCAACCACTAGGTTAAGTGAGGTTTAAGATAATATAAAGATACACAGATAGAAATACAAGTGAAGAACACCATAAAAAGATGAGCTGTTGAAGCCTGGATGTGTTCTTCTGGAATACTGGATTGATTTGATCTTCTGGAATCTGGAATGAAGCTTGAATGATTGTGCGTTTGAATGAATGATCTCCCGCGAATTTTTCACACCTCTCTGAGTATTATGAAAGCCTCTATCTTCTTCAATATTCAAACCAGCCTCTTTTATCCACCAGTTGCAACTGAATGAGAGATTTTAGGATCTCAGTTCCTACAAATCCTCCTTCTGTTTTCTACTGAAATTCAAACAGCTTTAAGTGGATATCCGTTGGAGTTTCTTGAGATTGCTCCTGCACGTTTAACAACCCTGCAACAGCATTGAAACACAGCAACAACAAAATCCAGAAAGATAACAGTGCTATGACTGTTTGGTTATCCAGTTTCTGATAAAACTGTTTAACAGACTAGAACAATAACCTGTATATCTTCTAAAACATATGAATCATGAAAAACAAGTTTAAGACGCTTAGAAGTGAGTAAATAATCACAATACTAAGAATCACAACCAGCAAGAAAGAATCAACTTAGTTCTGTAAAAACTGTCAGCAGCTCAAGGAACATCTCAAGGCCTTGGAGCTCTGAACCTGCTTCACAGATATTCAAAGTTAAACCCAGATAACTTTGATTCTTCCTGTTCTGATCATCTGCAATTTTGTTAGATATATAAATAGTGTAATCCATAAGTATATGCAGTAAATCCCTGATCTGTATAATCAGATATCCAATCTGCAACACAAAACTGTTAGAACATATAGCAGAATAGAATAACTCTCAAGGCTTTGAAGTTCAGTCAATATCTCAAGGCCTTGGAATAACTAAGATGCTTTGCTGCTTATGTCTTAGTCTTTGTCTTTCATCACTCAAAACAATTTCCAACCAAAACACATTCAAGGGTCTTTGACTCAACAGGTTTGTCAACATGGAGGCCCACAGTTTCTTTCTGCAGGACAAAAAGATTAGGTATGACATACCGACTGAGAGAACCTTTCCCCGCGATATTGTGTCCATGGGGAAGAACCTGTTCAACTTCACCGAACAGGATCACTTTGGGAATTTATTCACCGAGTTTACTAATATCCAGGTCAGTTCTGTGCTCGCTAAGAATATTTTCAGTAATCTCCAGCAGTGCATGAACAGCGAGGCCCAGTCCATAGAGTGGATTTACTGTAGAAAGACATGGATTAGGATCAGCCCTGAGAGTATCCGAGAGTCTGGGGCTGGAGTTGGTGTTGGGTGACTGTCAATTTCAGGAACTTAGGCGCCACCCTTCGGAGCAGCTTAGTGACCAAATCATTCACACTCTGTGTTCGGGTGTGCTAGGAAATACATGGTATTACCTCGAGCGGAGTCCTGCTTATAGGAAACTTCCTGCTACTTTCCTGATCCGAGAGGCGAGATGGTGGACTGAGTGGGTCAACAAACGGATAGTGGGCATTAAGAACATGACCCGGATGGACTATGATGTGGCACTTCTTGGGTATTATTTGATGACCCATGAGCCAGTCAGCCTCCCAGAAATTATCTGTGAGTTTTTCAGGGGACGGAGGGAGACCAACAGTAGGAAGGGGTTGGGCTTTTTGGGGATGTTGACCAAACTGGCCCAGGACTATCTGGTGCCAATTCCTAGCGAGTTGAGAGATATCCGACCGGTTCAGGTACGAAAGTACCGAAATATGAGATGTGCTTTGGAGGGGGCTCTGCATGGGCCTCCGGATTATGTCCAAGTGGACGATGATGATGATGATGATGGTGCACCCCCTCATGGTGGGGGTGACGACATGCCGCCACCACCGCCTCCGGTCGGTGGTGGTCTGGCTGCCTTACCAGGTCCCCTTCGACTGCCTCGGTCTGCCAGTTCCAATGAACCCAGGCAGACCGAGTATGACCACGAGCAGTCCAGCAGAGGGGCCAGGCGCAGTTCTTTTGGGCGCCTAGAGAGGACTGAGCATGAGGAGTGGGTCAGAAAGAAAATTAAGGCCCAGGAAAAGATGCAGAACTACCTGGTGAGGACGGTTAAGAAAATGGTATGGGTCTTGGAAAGCTGTTTGAGACCCAGAAGCACATCTACCATGCTAACACCGCTGCTCTGCGAGCTCATGAGACTGCCCTCAATGAGATTCAGAGCAACATTCGTGGAAAGAGATTTAATTTCTCGGACTGCTATTCCAGTGATAATTGTCCCAGTTGGACCATGGAGGATAGCAGGCCCTATGACAGCTTCTCTGGCCATGACCCCACCCCGAGCCCAGAACACGCCTATAGTGTAGGTGACCCCGGCAGACCCGGTACCAGTACCCGCCCAGACAGCACGCAGACCCAGGGGCCAGCAGTGCCCATCCTGGTGCCAGCCATGCTGGTACATCAGCAACAGCACGACGGGCTGCAAGGAAGAGACCCAGAGGGAGGCAGACTCCCGAACCGTCTCCTAAGCCGACTGACCAGTCTACCCTGGAGAACACATATTCTAGTTATATACCAGATCAGTAGAGTCGCGAGGACGCGCCACCTCTAGTGTGGGGTGGGGAATCGTGTCCTCCTGCATAGCACTGTCTGCATATTTTTGTTCATTTTTATTTTTCATTTTATTTTAATTTTTGAGTCAACACGTTTTTTCTTTTGAGTCCACCTACCTATTCTTCTGACCTTGCATTATTATGAAAATATAATAATAAATAAATAAAAATAATAATTTTTTTGAGCAAGGGCAATTAATAGGACTAAAAAATGGGGAGAATTCAGTAATTAAGTCTCCAACAGGAAGGAAAATTGACGCCGAGGTGTAGGAGTTTTGTTTTTCTATGGATGGATAGATCCAGTGCAGCCCAGAATTCTCCAGTAGGTGTAGCCTGAGCTAGGAATCCGGCTAGTTGCCACACCATCGTCACATAGGTAGTCGAAAACCTGCCTATGGGTGCCAGCACGATCACTGCATTTTTCAGTGGAGTGTTTGGCTTATAACGGTCCTCACGCCCTGTTCCTTAGCCTTAGGTCCAAATAGACAGCCCATTTGCAGCCGTTTACCCCTTCATTCACATCCATTGTAGCCTAGGAAGCCTTCTTTGTGACTTGCATCACTTGTTTAGTTGGTTAGTACTACGCATTATGACGGAGGGAGTGAGTCTTGGAGGGTTTCAGATGGTCGAGAGCTTCATATCAGATCAGTTTGGACAGCTTGAGGGTGTGACAGGGTGAGTTTGAGGCGACATCATTAATTTTCAGGAGGTGAATCACTACATTACACAGTGATCACAGGATGAGTAGTCGCGTGCGTGATGTCTTTTCCGCACATGTTTGGGGGTCTGGGGTTGTCAGGTTCAATTGGTGGTCGTCCTATTTCTACATCTTTGGTGATGAGGAGGTTAGGAGGGACCGCATCTATTTTCTGGACTACAAGGATCAGCGCTTAACGACTAATGTGGGGGTATTTTTGACAATTGTTATTTTTTGCACCCTACAGACTGGATTACTACACTACTCAGCTCCGTTAGTTCATCGGTGTTCTATTATTATGTTTAGATCTGTTTATTATTCAAAAAAAGAAAAAAAAAGAAGTACTCGTTGTTTTAAGTTATTTTCAGTTTCAGTTAATAAAGTAGAGTTGTGTAGGGGACATTGTTTAGACTACACACTACTTCACAATTGTGGCCGCGAGAACGGCGAATCAGCACCAGGATTTCAGGGAATTGAGACACAGTGACTTAGTTGTTCTGGACATTTTTCAGGGACTTGGTGAGGGGTGTGAGTTGGGAACAGTGAGATGTCATAACAAGTAGGATTGGCCTTACCTGATACATATAAAAATCCTACCTGTTTAGACTTAGGATCCCGTGATGGTAAAATAGCTCGGAAGGTAGGATAACTAGGGATTTGCTCAGGATACAGACGAAAGTAACAGTAGGGGAAGCCAGTGCTTATTTTCCACCCTGAGAAACAAACATACTCGCCAATCGCTTGTTAGCCGGTACTTCCTGGAGGTAGAGTGAACATTGAAGGACACATCAGCTTTAATTCTAGAGATTGCCCGATCTCAACCAAAAAAATCTTTTGTTTTGTCATATGTCAGTTTTGTATATTCTTTGTCTGAGTCAGTTATATAGTTGAGTCTTCTGGTCTATAGCATGAATCTGTTGGATGGGAAAGTATGCAATTGAAGTATGCAAAACAGGGTTTGCAAGGCAGTATGCAAGGGTCTGCTCGGGACGAGCATAGTTTAATGTGGGGGTATTTTGATAGCTCACAGATGGAGTTAGTTTGGGACACCTTCTTACCATTGGTTCTGACCCTGTTGAGATTGATTTTGCCTTTTTTCAGTGAGTTTTCCACTTGATACGAGACAAAGGATGCTCAGAGCATAATTGATATAATCGAGCAATTTCATGATAATTTTGTTTATTTGGATATGATTGCGGGTACTTGTTATTGTGTGCAGGAAACAGGTACCGAGAAATGCATGAAAGAGGCTTGGAAAGGAGGTAGCGTATCAAGGAGTCAAAGCACAAAAACGCAAAAAAAAAAGAGCTAAGGTTGTGCATTCAGACGCAGAGCGTGCGTTCAAACGCAACAACTGTTAGCAGCAGAGGAAGACAGGGAAAAACAGACAGAAAACTGACCAAGTGTTGTGCGTTCAAACGCACATCCCTGCGTTCAGACGCAGGGACTTAGAAAATTCAGAAGGTCAGAGACAGGCAGAGATCAACCAGAAGACCAAGTGTGTGCGTTCAAACGCACATTGTGCGTTCAAACGCACAATCCAGGAAGTCATCGGAAGTCAGAGAGAAGATTCAAGAAGTCAACATAACAGTTGTGCGTCCGAACGCAGGTGATGTGCGTTCAAACGCACATGTGCGTTCAGAGTCAGAAAATGTGCGTTCAGACGCACGTCAGGATTTCCAGAAGCTTCCAGGACGGGTTTAGAAAGGGGCAGAACAGGAATTTGAGGCATCAGTTTCAGAAATTGTGGCAGTATAAAAAGAGGCGTCCTAGCACATAATTAGGTTACACACACTCATCATCACAGAAGACAGTACCAGAGCCGTCAGTTGGGAGCAGATCAGAGATTGGAGCAGTTTCAGTATTCAGCCATAAACTCGTTTGATATTTCTTCTTTATTTTATGAAATAGTATTTTTTTAATAATGTACGCTAGCTAAACCTTTTACCTAGGTTCACCGTGAACCTAGGGCTTATGAATTTAGCGACGTGGTTTGTTTGATTCTAGATGCATGACTAGTTTGAAGTCTTAATACAATATTGGAATGTTTATTATTCTGTCTTTGATTTTATATTTATGCATGAACGGCCTGATCACCCAGGAGTGCTACAGACAGGATCTGGTGCGCGAGAGTGGCGAGTGAGAGTTAGGAAGAGAAGACAGGATTTAGTACTCTGCCTTGATGGACTGAGAGGTGAAGAGAATCAGGGGACTAGCCCGGAAGCAATAGACCAACTACTAGAAGTTTAGGGGGAGACCGAGAGGAGAACCTGTAATCCTAACAGACTTAGAAAAAACCTGCAGATTGAGGTGAACCTAGGGGATCTGAAAATCTGTAGGAGAGTGATAGATGCATGAGACCGAGAGGAGATTGTATCATGGGTATGCTGGCATAAACAACACCGCTGTGTGTTTCAGAAATCAAAGTAAACAGTAAAAGCTGAATAGTAACCCTGGGGGATCCTGGAACCTGGATCCTTAACTCATCAGTTCTCAGACTTAGAAAAATTCCCAGAAAATTTACATCAGAAATAGTTTCTTTAATTACTGCTTTTATTTGCTGCAATTTAGTTTAAGTAAATCACACACAACTATTCCTCCTTTTTACAGCTTTGCTTCTAGTTCTGATTTCCAAAGTTAAAAATCGTCCTGTTCTCGTGGGTTCGATAATCAGAGTCACAAATACTTACTCTATATTACTTGACCGTACACTTGCGAAAAGCACATAGATTTACGCTGTCACTAACAACTATACTAAATAAAATAAATCTCACAAGTTGAGAAAAAAATCGGCTCGCAGGCCGTAAACCCTAACTATTACATTGAATTGATCGGCTCGCAGGCCGTAAACCAAATCACAAAAATAAACAATCACACCAAACCACATCCTAAGGTCATATCCAATCACCACATAAACAGTTAAAATCCAATTTTAACGCTCTTGGTAAATTTTAATTGATTTTAGTATTACTAGCGTTAAAACGGTCTAAGGGGCCCAACAATACATGGCCGAACCCCTTTGGAGCCGCCCCGGGCTGAGTCTAGGCCGGTCGGCCCAACCGGTGGGGTAGGCCGACCGCCTAGGTGGCTTGGGCGGCAAGGAAGGTGAGGGGCGGTCTCCCTAGGGGGTCGAACCTCTTAGTTGTTTCCAAAAACAACTCCTTCCTTGTTCCCCAAGTCCGAAACGTTTCCAAATTAGAACTAGTTTCCAAATTGTGCCCAAAACCCTAGATCTAAGATCCTAAAATTTCTCAAACTCACTAATTCATGCATCCAATGCATAAACTATGTCTTGTTTAGTTGAATCACATTCAACATGCATCTTTATGCTTAATTTGTCTGTTTTAACGCAATAATCTAACAATTATGGGTGTAAAGAACATAAAACGTAACACATAAACCACGTATATGTTCTACGACTTGTGGTTCTGATACCACTGTAGGGTTTCGATCATGGATACGCAGCGAAAGAAAGAATTATCCATTCAAGACCCTCCAAGGATCACAGGAAGAGAATCATAACGATTGTAAGGGAAGAAACAAGTAACACACCTTAGAGGTCTCCTATGCTGACTTGTAACGTGAATTGTGTCACGTCTCTATGGTTGATCCACGCCTTGGCTGAGGTATAGATATTCCTTCTCCTTTGTGCTAGCTTGGAACGGAGGAAGAGGAAGAAGAAATCACGCAACAAGGATCAAAGAAGAGGCTCGACCTCTCTCTCTTCGCCGACGGGTAGGGGAGGCGCCCAAGGGGGTCGGGTTCGGCCTCCTTGTGTCATGCTATCTCTCTCTCTCCCTTTGTTTCCTTACCACTCAACTTATGTTATGAGCATTAGTATGGGAAAGAAGCTAGGAGAATCCTTTATATAGTCCAACAACTCCTTGTCAACTACCTAAAGGCCCTTCCAATTCTACTTGAATTTAGATTAGTCCCTTCCTTGTGTATTAGTCCTACTAAGTTTGCAAGGTGTTGCAAAGTGATCCTTCTAATTAATTAATCATATTAATTAATTCCCAAATCTCGTTCAACCCTATTGGGCGTGTGACCCCATAGGTTCTATCTAGTTGGTAGCAACAATTTGCTAATATGGAGTTGTCTCTAGCAAGACATCCATTCTAGCCAACTAATAGAATAGTCATCCGACAAGCCTTGTGCAAGTGTTGTCTCAATATCTAGATTGGACACGAGACATACAAGTCACACTCGTATATCCAATCCATTATTTCTCGGTCCTGGGAATAGCCTTATTCGTGCAAATAACATCAATGTCATATATTGATTTATTTGAGTATGGTCAGACATTCTACAAGCAATGTCCCTCGAGTGGCCTAGGATATTTTCTCCCGTTATGTGGGAGGGACAAATTCTATCTACATCACTACGATATCTAAGCTTGCTTCATGTTGTGTCCGATACGCGCCTTTATGACTACCCAGTTATGGTGTAGTGTTTGAAGCTACCAAAACCACAACGCTCCACAACTAGATGCTCTAGTGACTTCAAGTCTAAGGATGAAAATACCGTTTTCACCACGAGAAGCGCTTGTAACTTTACATAACTTCTATGTAACCTTTTCAGAGATGGGTCAGTCCAGTATGCCATTACCCCTAATGCATACCCATGTGCTGGATCATGATATCTCCATATCAATCCAATCCCATACTAGTCTATAGATGATTGTCCTATCTAATCATTATAACGGACTAGGAATATTTAAGATAAACAACACAATTATAAATCTAAGGACTTCATTATATTAAATATCCAATAAATGATACAATAAATATTCTAGCCTAAATAAGTTCATACTAAACTAGATTGCCTCTAGGGCATCTATTCCAACACTCTCACACTTGCACCAAAGCCAATCTGATGCATCTCGTATGCCAATGCTCCTAGTGTGCCATTCATGCTTGCGCTGAACAAGCAGCTTTGTAAGTTGATCTGACAGATTCTCATCTATAGGAATCTTGCATATCCGAACGTCTCCCCTATCGATAATATCTCTAATAAGATGGAACTTCTTGAGCACGTGTTTGGATTTCTGGTGTGACCTGGGCTCCTTTGATTGCCCGATCGCCCCCGTTTTGTCACAATACAACTCTACTGGATCCGCAATGCTAGGAACCACACCAAGTTCAGAAACAAATTTCCTAGTCCAAATAGCTTCCTTTGCCGCGCCATTCGCAGCAATGTACTCAGTCTCTGTTGTAGAATCAGCCACCATCTCTTTCTTGGAACTCTTCCAGCTCACCGCTGCTTCATTCACGCAAAACACATATCCCTATTGTGATCTGAAATCATCTATGTCGGTTTGGAAGCTTGCATCCATGTAACCTCTTACACGCAACTCTTCCTCACCACCAAATATAAAGAAAGCATCCTTAGTTCTTCTCAAGTACTTAAGAATGTTCTTGACCGCAATCCAGTGACTCTCACCTGGATTGGACTGGTATCTGCTTGTCATACTCAAGGCATATGACACATCTGGTCTAGTACATAACATGGCGTACATGATGGATCATATGGGTGAGGCGTAGGGAACCCTACTCATGCGTTCCTTCTCAATCTCATTGGAAGGACAATCACTCATCGAAAGAGTGATTCCATGTGACATGGGCAAGAATCCCATCTTGGAATCTTGCATGTTGAACCAGTTCAACACATTTTCTATATATGTATTTTGATTTAGGCCGAGCAACTTCTTAGATCCATCTCTATAATCTTTATACCAAGTATGTAAGCTGCTTCACCTAAGTTTTTCATTCAGAAACACTTTCCTAGCCAATCTTTGATAGCTTGCAGCATGGGAACGTCATTTACAATGAGTAGTATGTCATCCACATACAAGACTAGAAAAGCAACAGAGCTCCCACTAACCTTCTTGTAGACACAAGACTCATATTCGTTTCTGATGAAGCCAAACTCTTTGACTACTTCATCAAAACATCGATTCCAACTCCTAGAATCTTGCTTCAATCCATAAATGGATCGTTGTAGCTTACATAATTTGTTGGCTTGCTTTGGACCGTCAATCTATAAGCACTATCCCTCGAGTGGCCTAGGACATTTGCTCCCGTTTTGTGGGAGGGACAAATTCTATGTACATCACTACGATATCTAAGCTTGCTTCATGTTGTGTCCGATACGCGCCTTTATGACTACCCAGTTACGGTGTAGCGTTTGACGCTACCAAAACCACAACGCTCCACAACTAGATGCTCTAGTAACTTCAAGTCTAAGGATGACAATACCGTTGTCACCACGAGAAGCCCAGTGACTTTACATAAATTGTATGTAGCCTTCTTGGAGATGGGTCAATCCAGTATGCCATTACCCCTAATGCATACCCATGTGTTGGATCATGATATATCCATATCAATTCAACCCCATACTAGTCTATATATGATTGTCCTATTTAATCATTATAACGGACTATGGATATTTAAGATAAACAACACAATTGTAAATCTAAGGACTTCATTATATTAAATATCCAATAAATGATACAATGAATATTCTAGCCAAAATAAGTTCATACTAAACTAGATTGCCTCTAGGGAATCTATTCCAACATTATCATGATTTCTACATTCATGCTTGGGTGAAGGTTATAGATTCACCGAATTCTAGTTTTTAATTTACGGGTACTTATGGTAATCCCAACGCTAATAAGAGATTTATGTCGTTGGAGGTTCTTCGTCGATTGATGCCTAAGACTGATGTACCTTGGTTTGTTTGTGGGGATTTTAATGAAATTTTATCTCTTGATGAGTATGAAGGTTCCTCTTTCCCTAATCAAAAGTTGATGCGTGATTTTGCTCAAACCTTGCACTTCTGTGATTTAACTGATCTTGGTTTTAGTGGGTATCAATTCACTTGGCAAAATAGAAGGGCAAGACAAGCTAATGGGAAAAGCTATTAGATAGAGCTGTGGCATCTAACTGGATTGAACTCTTCCCTACAGCAAATGTGCTGCATCTCAGCAGTTCTATTTCTAATCATTGCCCAGTGCTTACTCAAGCACAATATGTAAGGTTTTGTAAGGGTTGTTCAAAGCCTTTCAAGTTTGCGGCTCAGTGGTGTAAATATACAGATTGTGCATAAATTATCTCAAGTAGCTGGAAATTTGGGCAAAATATTCAAAGTCCGCAGTCCTTTATACTGACAATGAAAAAGTATAAAGAAAATTCTCTACAATATTGGAGCAGAAATAAGAAAATTTTCAGTAGAAGTGCCAAGGACAAGCTTCTGAATCAGATTGACATCATCACTACGCTTCCTCCTTCAGCTAGTAACCTGCAAAAGTTAAGAAAGTTAGAAGGCCAATTTAATAGTGTACTAGCAGATGAAGAGGTAAAGTGGAGGCAACTGTCTTGAGAAGTGTGGCTTAAAGAAGGAGATAAAAATACGAGTTATTTTCACAGGAGAGCAACTCAAAGAAGAAGAAGAAATACTCTTTCAAGGTTGCAAGATAGTAATGGTACCTGGGTTGAAAGCAAAACTGATATTCAAATAATGTTTATTGACTACTTCAAAGAGTTGTTTACTGCTGGAAATGATTGACATGAATGAAGTGTTACAAGCAATTCCCATAAAAGTTATTGATGAAATGAACTTAGAGTTAACAAGGCCTTATGAAGAAGAAGAGGTTAAAGTTGCCGTGTTTCATATGCACCCACTAAAAGCGCCGGGTCCGGATGGGATTCCAGCTTTATCTTATCAATAGTATTGGAGTACAGTGGTTGCTGATTTGGTTCAAATGTCTGTGATGGTGCTAAATCAATGTATGGACTTATCTAGTCTAAACTCTACAAATACTGTGTTGATACCAAAAGTGAATAGCCCAAGCACTGTAAAAGAGTTCAGACCTATAAGCCTTACCAATGTTTGCTATAAAGTTATCTCTAAAATGTTAGCAAATATGCTTAAAGTGGTGTTGGATCAAGTTATTAATGTTACTCAGATTGCCTTTATTCCTGGAAAGCTTATTACGGATAATGTAGTTGTTTCTTTTGAGACAATGCATACCATCAAAAATTCAAAAGGAAAAAATGGGCACTATTCACTAAAGTTGGATATGGCAAAGGCGTATGACAGGGTTGAATGGGCTTTTCTTCAAGCTGTGATGATGAGATTGGGCTTTCATACATGTTTTGTTCAGAAGATTATGCATTGTGTGCAAACTGTCAGGTCTTGTGTTGTGATGAATGGTCAATCTGTAGGGGATATTGTCCCTTCCAGAGGAATAAGACATGGGGATCCAATATCCCCTTATCTTTTCCTGCTTTGTACTGGAGGGATTACAAGTCTGATGCATAAGGCTAAAATTGAAGGTAAACTGAAGGGGGTTAAAGCTGCCAGAACTTGCCCACCAATTACTCACCTGCAATTTGCAGATGATAGTGTGTTTTTTGGTAAGGCTTATGTTGACGAGGCTTAATATATGAAAATAAATCAGGATTTGTATGAGAGAGCCTCTGGGCAGTGTATTAACTATGATAAATCTGCACTCTATTTTAGCCCTATAGTTATGCAGGGTAGAAAAGAGGACATTGCTAATATCTTGCAGGTTATAGCAGTTGATGGACACTCAAAGTATCTTGGACTTCCTAAATGTGTAGCTAAGAACAAAAGAGCTCTTTTTCAAGGGGTGAAAGAAAATTTTTACAAAAAGAGTGTTTGGATGGACTGAGAAAGGACTGAGTATTGCTGGTAGAGCAGTGATGGTTAAATCTGTTGTCCAGGCTATGACCTGTTACATTATGAGTTGTTTTAAGCTTCCAACAACTCTAACTGCATAATTACGATCTAAGGCTACTACTTTTTGGTGGAGGGGTTCTGATGTGAAGAGAAAACTTCACTGGTGTAAGTGGGAGAAGCTGTGTGCTAAAAGATGTAAAGGAGGTATAGGATTCAGATGCTTGGAAGCCTTTAATCTAGCGCTGTTGGCTGAACATGTTTGGAGAATTATGTGCAATCCCAATTTTCTGGCTTCTAGAGTTTTAAAGGGAAAGTATTTCATAAATTCTGAGTTCCTAGCTGCTCAATTAGGTTCTACACCATCCTTCACGTGGAAAAGTATTCTTATTGGCATACAAGTGATCTATGCTGGCATCAGACATGGTATTGGGGATGGCCAAAGTACCAATATTTAGAGTCATAGATCAAAATATCTAGAGTCACAGACATGGTATTGGGGATGGCCAAAGTACCGATATGACCGAGAAGGGGAGATATATGAATGAGCTGAAGCGGGCTTGGGTAACGATGCAATCAAATCTCTTAATGGAGTCCGAAGAGGTGCGAACCAGCTAGCTCACCAGAAGGCGTCGTTTGGTATGCAAGAGAAGAAATGGGCTGGTATTTCATTGACCCACCTAATTTTTTAGTGGGTCTTCTAGCCCAAGAGGTAGTTATGTGATTGTTTAGTTGTGTAAGTGGGCCTTTTATGTGTTTATTATTGGGCCATGTTCAAACCCCCCAATTATATTTGAGGGTTGGGAGCCCTTTTTAATAAATGTGGTTAATACCGCCCTACATCCGTGTATGTTCTTTCAAAAAAAAAATGTTCTTATCTACTGATTTAGAAAGAAATAAACTAATAAAATAAAAACAACCAAGCAGGTAAGTCAAACTTCAGACCTCACTTATGCCCAACACGCATCTAGAGCACTTCGCTACCCACATGTATGCTTCACCACTTTACCCAGTAAATATTAATACTATCCAATAAGAAACTTAACTCTAAAGAAACCTCTATTTTACATTCTTTTATATACTAGCGTATTTCCCGTGGCCCAATGCCACTAAAAAGTGATAAGTACCTTATCCTCCTTGATTGACAGATTCTCTGCCCCACACTCCTGACCGTAGATCTTGCTTTCAGCCAATGATCAATAACTGACCAACCAGACCAACGTGAATAGAAAAATCGGTGTTGTATTAGTATATATATTTTATAATATATTATATATAACAAAAAATGATGTAATAGAGTATAATATTGTCATATTTTACTCAACATTAACCATAGAATATGACAAACAAATATGTACACTAACATAGTGCTATTCAAATGTAAGAATACAATAATTGAAACTATTACCTCTATAAAATATTCATGCATATAAAAATAACTTTTCACTAAATTTCAATTTCATCAATAAAACATGCTTAGAATAAGGGTTATCACACCTTAGACTTGAAGTCACCAGATACTCTAGTTGTAAATTATCATGTTTTGATTTCGTCAAATGTTACACCGTAACTGGGTAATTATAAAAGAGGTAACCGGACATGATATGAAGCAAGATGAGAGATGGTAGGATGTAGATAGGATTTGTGTCTCTCATGTAATGGGAGAAAATATCCACGGGCCAATCGAGGAGTAGAGCTTATGGAATGTCTGGCCAGACTCAGATAAAATAATATGTGATATTGTTGTTATCTGTTCAGATAAGCCTATTCCCAGAATCGATAAACTATGGATTGAATATACGAGTGTAAAATCTATGTCTCCTGTCCAATCAGAGGAATAGTGACAAAGGTACATACGCAATACGGTAACATTGGGCACAATGTTTGTCAGATCATAGACTATTTCTATTAGTTGGGTAGCATTGATGTGTTGACAGACACCGATCAATGTTTGTAATTGTTACTATCAACTTAATAGAAACCTGTAGGGTCACACACCAAAAGAATTAAACTGAATATAGATGTTAATTATTAGGACCAATTAACAATTATATGGATCAAGGATCAAAACGCAACCACATGCAAAGTTTGTTGGACTAAGTTGCAAGGTGGACTAATCTCTGTATGGACATGATTAGTATCGGGGTCAGTCTATAGTTAATAAGGAGTTATCTATAAAATGGGAGTCCTAGCTATAGTATTTCACAATTGTTGTCATTGAGTGAAATAACAGAGCAAGGAGAGAGCACCAAGAGAGGCTCGACACCCCCTACCCGACGACATCAGAGGCGCACGGTCCCTTCGACCTCTTGCTCCGTTTTGCATGATCGCTTGATTCCTTCTTCGACTTTGCTAGCACAAGGAGGGGAGAATATCCTTGCTCTCAATACCAACGTGTGGATACCGGTAGATACGAGGACGCTATTCTTTGTTGTGATCACACAAACCTACAAGGTACACATTACTTCCTTTATCATGTTATGAGAGCTTAGCTTGCGATTCATGGAGGGCTTTGATCATGAAATTTTAATTGTATTTCCGCTGTGTATCCTGCATCTAAACCTTCCAATTTCAATAGGTTTCTTGACCGATCCATGGATCCCTGAGGCAAGGGCGTTTTAAGCCCATTATTCCGCAACTCAAGGAGAAAACCCCAGTGAACTCTTTGATGCAGAAAGAAGGGGAAGGAAATTAGACAAGCTGAATCAAAACCTATTGGAAGTCGACGTGGCGAACATCTGCAGAATACCGATTCGGATAACAGCTCGATTGAATGAGTGGATCTGGTTCTATGAGGATTCCGCCTTATACTAGTCAAGAGTGGTTATTCCGTTGCAAGAGATATGGAGCTTTCATACCCATAGGAGAAGGTATCGACAAGAACCCATAGTGAACAGTGGACAACACAACTTTGGATTACAATTCAAAAGAAAGTGCAATTTCTCGTGTGGAGATTACACAACAATATCCTTCCAACAACATGTAATCTTAGGAAGCAACAAAATTTAAATTGAAGCGACAAAATTTAAATTTATATGATATGAAAAGTGAGGACTCAAATCACTTGTTTTGTCACTGTCCATTTGTGGGTCAATTGTGGAGTATCATTTGGGGAAACCAAAAGCAAACCATTACTTGCGTGAAGAGACCAATGGATCCGACGATTCTTCAAGGGAAGCTCAAGTCCATATCAAGAGGCCCCATGTATGGGGCTATGGTCGCTTTGGACAAACAGGAACACCGTGAAATTCAAAGGGAGAGGAAGAACGACAGAGCAACTAGCCACAGCAGCCACAAAAATTTTCGAAGAGCTTAAGGCCTCAACAACCAATAATATTGACCTCTCAGACACACATGCTCATCCGGACAGAGAAACTGCAGATCTAGAGGACCAAGTAAAGGGAAGATTGACCTTTGACGGGGGCATGGTCCTATGTGGAGCTGAAGTGGCGCTGTGGAGTTATCACAGAGGAATCATTGAGCTCAGGCAAAGAATCTACGATTGTGGAGCAGTGCTATAAAATCGAAGCTCAATCTTTATAAATAAGAATCGAGATGGAAATCGATGCCCGAATCCGAAGCCTAACCATTGAAGGAGATGCACATGTGCTCATAGAAATGATTGGAGGGTGAACAGTTGCCGAGAAATCAGATGACAGTTATTCTGAATTTGTGGGCGAAGATCTCCATATACAAGCAAACTGTTAACAACATTGATTGGAGGTTCGTCGGGAGAAATTCCAATGAACCGACGCATTGGCTCGCCCAACGAGCCCTCATGATTTATGACGTCGTGTCCCAGACTCAGGATAAAGAGAAGTGGAAGTCAGTTGGATTTAGTTAGAATGATTAAATAGGTTCAATTTTTTGTCCCTTGTTTTGTTCCATAAGTTCACCTAAAAAAAAAATAATCCAAAAATTTCTTTGGAGTATTTCTGGTGTCCTTTTTTTGGTCAACAAGTATTTTTTTGGTATTTTTGTTGTCCAAATAAAATCCAAAAATAATTATTGTATCCTCTCAAAAATAATAATAATAATTATTGTAGTCTTCAATTCAATGATGATGATCAGGCTGAAAACAGAAAAGAGAAGAGAGCCGGTGCTTCATCATCGTCTCGATTGCATATACTCTGACGATTACTGACCCACCGGATAACACCCACAAGTCGTCGTCTAGAGAGAGATAGAGAGAGATTCACAGAGAGAGAGAGAGATTCACAGAGAGAGATTGAGAGAGAGTGAGAGAGAATGGCGATGCGCGACCTTGTCACCGGCGGGGCTGCCTGCGCCGTTCCCGGCTCTTCTTCTTCTTCCTCTAACCCCCTCGGCGCTCTCGCCAACGCCCTTATTGGGTCCTCCTCCAAAACCCAGGTGCTCAATCTCTCTCTCTCTCTCTCTCTGTAACTTCAACTACCTACCCATGTATTGTTTTGATTTGATCATGAAAACCCATCAAGCAAAACTTGATTCCCTAGTTCTGTAGCATGATTTCATAGAGATTTATGAGGGTTTGCATTGTGAAGTTTAATTGGGTTGACCTGAGTAGTAGTAGGGTTATCTGATTAATAATTCTGAAGTTTCTCTTCTTACTTGTTACTTGTTAGTACTAATTGACTCCAATTAGGAAGTTGTACCATTCAATTCAGAGAAAATAAATACTGGGTTTTGTTGGGTTCTGTTTGTGACCACCTCTATATGCTTGTTTGGCTTAGTTAAAGTTGCTTCCTTCCCTGAGATTCGGTGTGACTTAATTGCAGAATAAGCTTGAAATAGGTAGTTGGCAAGTGTTTTTCGTGAAGCCCTATGGTTAAGATAATGTTTGCTATGGCAATTGGAATGTTTTAGTTTCAGAGTACTTGTTAAAAAGAAGTCAAAGTAACTACTGTTATATGATTATTGAGAATAAGCAGAAGAATAAGTTGCTTGTTTTCAGGTTAATTCTTTGTATAACACTATTATGCATTATGCCTACTTGTCACTATCTTAGGATTCACAATTGAATCTTGATTCACCCATGAAACTGATTATTGAGAATAGGCAGACGAACAAGTTACTTGTTGTTTTCAGGTTAATTCGTTGTAATACTATTTTGCATCATGCCTACTTGTCGCTATCTTAGGGTTCACAATAGAATCTTGATTCGCCCATGAAACTATGCAAATCCGTGCAATGAATCTTAACTGGCTCAATATTTATCTCAGTCTCAATCTCGGTACAGGCAATTTGTCTTTATTGACTCAGCTAGTTGGGTCTAATGAAGTTAGAAACAGTCTGAGGACAATGCTATTCCAGTTTTTGTAAATATGTTTGATTCACTGCCTAGCATATTCTCTTACAAGTCTAAGGTTGTTTCTTCCCCCCACTGTTAAGTGCAATTTGTATCTTCTACCTTCTCATTTTTAAGTAGTGCAATTTTGACTCACTCATCATTGGTTTAACTTTTGACATAAGAGTAGTTAGACGATAATGTTTACATGTGTCATACTTCTGTGGCTTACGTTTGTCAGTCTGCTTTCAGATAAAAAATGTAAGCAACTCTTGTGATTTTCGATTCTATTCGATTTAAAAAAAATTATGAAGAAGGATGTCGATTCAGAATCCAAATCTCGACTTGACAACAATGGTTCTCTGTGCTGATCGATTATCTTTGGTTCCTGAGAAACCATATAATTTTGGGAATTGTTGTAGTAATCATAGTTTGCCCATAAAATAATTGAAGGAAACAGGGAGTAGCTTCTATAACTTTTTCTGCTTAGTTCAATTCAGGGAGATATGAGAAACAGTAAGTGCAAGAAAGGGAACTTAGTATTCAGAACTTTTAGATGAAGACACTTAAAATGGGGTCTTAAAATAAGAAGACAAGTGTATCTAGAGGACAGGAGAGTAAATAAAGGTACATCAACTCAATGAAACTTACCCAGCTTAGAAGTCTCTTCGACTTTAACCTAAAAGTCTATAGGACTAGAATGGTTTGCCAATCTGCAAGATATATTTGAAGAAGCAAAATGTTAAATGGTCGGCCTGTAGCACGAGTGCTAGTCTTCAAGAGTAATGTTATTACCAAGCTTTCAATACTAGTGATGGTAAGTTATTAGTTATGAAGAGTAATTTGTATCCATCTTGACTAACATTTTAATGCTATATGGACTATACCAACAGGAACGGCTGAATGAGATTCCGACATCAGCAACGACTAGATCTGATGGTGCCTTTTTGGGACCTAACGAGCAGTTAACTTCTCTTCCAGGGTCAGAGTTTGATCACCCACAGCATTCCAATGTTCAGGTTGGCTTCTATTACTCCTTAAGTTATACTCTTAGATGTTTTACTCTAATCCCTCAATTTCATTTTTGTCAGGGACCTGAATTCCTCCGGGGATTTCGTTCTGCAGACCAAGGTAGACTTGCAGATGTTTGGGATGAGATTCACAATCCCCAAGTTCAGGGAAGAAGTGGTGTAAGCAATTTACCCGGTATGGAACTCACTGGAGGGATGCATCCTAGGCTTCAACCGCAGTTGGATGGTAAGCTGCTGTTGTTCTTATCTTCCTCTCGAGAGACATAGTTTGATTGTAACTTGAAAAACCTATAGGTCCTTTTTCTTTGAAAGGCATGATTGTCTTAAGCGGTATTTAGTTATATTGCATGTTGAACCCAAATATATCCAACTTTAATGTTATAATTGGATGTTAAATGGAATTGGCTGCTTAACATGTTCCAGATTGAGATTTCCTACTTGAGCTTATCTTTCTTTCTCCAATTTTATCCTCGTGTTACTATATGTCCCTACATAAATAAAAAATATTATTTTGGTTGGTTTTGCGAATAGCACCGATGTTTTGTTCTGAAGATTGAGAGCTTGCAAAATCAATGCTCCAGATTACTGACATTCTCTCAATCCCATGTTTCAGGGCCACCACAGAGAGTGTTGTCAAGTTTTCTGCATTCATTTGTTAACAGCAGTCGAGGTGGTGTTCCATTTCAACCTGCTCAGCTCCCAGTGCTAGGATTGTCTGATGGTGATAAACAGTGCATACGTAATCGGAGCAGCATAATGGCTCGGCATCTTTTCGCAGACAAGAGTGAAGATTTTATAAACGCACAGGTTGGTCCTTATTCTCTCTCCTCTCTCTCTTTCCACAAATCTGGTTTTATTTGTCACTTCTGTAAAAGTCTGGAACATCAAGGTCTTGAAGAAACTTTCATTTGCTAACAAGTATATTTTGAGACATTACATTGTGATGTGATGTTCAGGCTCACATTCGAACATGTTTTGCTGCAAGTTAGTTTGATGTTCCAATATGTACTACTAAGTACTAACAATGAATTGGCATGCATATTTTAAGCTATTTATGTTGTTCAATGTTGCAAAATTCACCATGCTTTTGTTGCCTGTGTCAGGTAAATGCATTGCTATGTTCTTTGGACATCGATAGTAACATTCAGGCAAGGGGGCCCCTACAAGGGAATTTTCGTCAACTAGATGAGTATTGGAATGAATCTCAAGGTATGCCGAAGCCAGGGCCTCATGCTGCAGATGGATGGGCCACTGAATTTGCTCAACAGAGAGATCAAGGAGATCCTAATGCTTGGGCTCTGTCATTTGAGCGACAACATGGCAGTAACGGTTGGGCATCTGAGTTTCATCAGGTACAGGTGTACATCAGTCTTCCATTTAATGAAATATCTTGTGTCTGTAGCGAAGTCCTATGCTGTTTCCGGATGCATATGACCTTATTGTTTACTAGTGAAAGTGGAACTACGGTTTGTTATTTACCATATTGTATTTATAATATCTGTTTATACTGTCATGGTCTGACTGTTTCTTTGTATCTGAATTCACAATTATTACCTTTTCTAAAGAACACTGTTGTATGTGAATGAGTTACCCTTAACCCACTGGTTTGTTCTTTTTCAAATTGTGTATTTGCTTATGTTCACAGTGAATTGATAGCCTTGCTAAGTTATTTCCTCATTGCCTTGTGTTATAAGTCCATTGCTTTATAAGTAGTTGTTTCTTCAGGAACAATTTCAGCTTGCATCACTTGGTCAAATGCAAGGTGCAAATATCCCAAACTTAGCGGCCATGGAGCAGACCCGCATGCTGGCACACACATTAGCTCAAAATAACGACCCTAAGTTCCAGGTTATATACTGAATCCTCCAATCCGCTTGCATTAACAAATACAACTTGGTGATATGCTGTTACACGATGCTATGCTGTTGATGCTCAGTTTGATACAATGTTGGCATTTGGAACTAGTTTGAGAGGACTTTTTGTACTAATCCAAATAAGAACGCCCTTCAGTGTGGGCCTTATTAATTGGGAAATAAAAGCAGTTTGTTATACTAGTCTCCTTATTGAACTTAAGAGGGAGATATGTATGATATTTGATCAAGACCTTAACTGTCTAGTCATTTCACACGTAGTACAAAGTAGATATCAAGGGCAGTAACTGTTATCGGTTTTTGTTAATTTTTTTTTCTCCATTTCCAATTTGGATTACCATGTGTTTAGTGGTGGGGGACGGATTCTGTGCGCAAAAAAGGATGTGATAGAGGTCCCTTTCGAGTTCAATAATTGGCTGTTGTTTCCAGGCAGAATAAGTTTGTCTGTAGATTCCTTAAGTGTGAGGACTATAAAAAGAATTTTCCATCTCTAAGAGTTGTATTTCAATTGGGTGATTGCAGTAACTTGAACATGGTAATGGGGTGGTTTGAGGAAAACTGGGATTGAGGGATTCTAAGGACACCTCGATTATTTATATGTTGAGAATATGCGGTCCAAGAACCTGGATGGTCCAAGAACAAGTTCCCAATTGGTGCCAAAATTTTGTGTGATAAGTGATTACTGATCTTAGAGTTGTAAGTTGTTAAACAAGTTCAAAGTTGAGTTTGCAAGAGTTTTACTTGGGTGGTTGCAGTGGCTGTCTACTGTTTTTCATGTATTTAGTTCTTCTCTTTGCTGATCTTGTTTTTTTACTTACCAAATTACTTGGCATACAGAACTCCAAGTTCCTGCAGTTTGTGTCGAAGATGAGTCGTGGTGAGTTAATTATGGAGGATAACCAAGTTAGGCCTGTTGGAGTACCTGCACCGGGGGATTGGGCATCAGAATATCAGCAACAGCACAATGGAGGTGATTCATGGGCTAACCAGTTTGTGCATGAAGAGGTATGTCGAATTAATTATACATGGGCTAACACAATGGTGGTAGCTGGCTTTGCGTACATACTGTATATGAGTTTCTGCTTATCGTAGTTAATAGGTCTACTAATTGGACGTCTTTTAATATTGAATTTGATGACTCTTGTACTTACTCGCTTCTTTGATGGTCGATATGAAAAATCAGTACAAATGCCTGAGATCGTGTGGCATTTTTCTTTAAATGAACTTTAAACAAGATCCACTGACTGCATTTGCAATTTGCAATAAAAGATAATAGATATGTCAACTAGATGGATGTAACTCTGTTGAATGAAATTGCTTCATTGGAGAAAGATGTGTGGAGTATGATGCTTCGAGACTTCCATTTGTAAAGATAGAAATATAGTTTGGCGCTCTTAATGCATCCGATAGTCCTTGCTTCTCCTGTTATCTAGGTCCTGTAAGAAATGATAAAGAACTAGCACGACAAGTAACGTAAGATAATCTTTCAGGATAAAGACACAAAAGTGGTCTTAATGTTCCAGGGGCAGGAGTAGGTAACTGATAGTTCAGGAATGGGACATTAATGCACATTAGGAAAGTTTTTTTGATTTCCGGTAAGCCTTCTGAGAATTTATTTCAGGAAATTCCGATGATTCAATAATGTAAAAACTCACATATTCTCTCAGAAGTAGGTTAGGACCTGCATAACCAGATAAAATTTATTGGAAATTCTGTGAGCTTGGTCAGTGAAGTAGTTTAGTTAGCTTATCCATTTGACGAAAATTTTGCACGTCTGTCAGATATCACTATTGAAGGAAATCAAGTTTCTTTTGCATATAAGAATGTATGTATATTAGATATTGAAGTAACTTAATCAGAATAAGTTAACAATTATCCTTCTATCCCATTGAAATCTACTGTAGAACCAATCTTTCTGCATAAGAGACGGATGCAAAAGATCACTGACCTGGGAAACCGTGAGATGAATGCCTCAGAAGTGGGTATAAATTTATAGTTCGTAAAGCTGTAAAAGTATCTATATTTCTTGTATTTATGTCAGAAAAGTTGGACAACATATCTGTTCTTTTTGGTATATATTTTATTTTTGTTTGTTACCCTAGCTTGATTTTTCTCTACCTTATATTAAGCAAAAATGACCACAAAAGTAAGCTCTTAGTACATGTTAATTTCCAAGGAATTACAAAAACTATTACATGTTTTCAACTTTTCCTTATCATTATACCAGCCTTGTGGCCCTTAATGTATTCTACTTCCTGATTTTCAGCGTGCCCGTGGGCCAGAGGGGTGGGCAAATGAGTTTGCTGCTGGACGTGAACAACATGGAGCGGTCGATGATCAGTGGGTCAACGAGTTTTCAAATTTGCATGTTCAGGACTGGGCGGATGAATTTGGGCGCCAGGTTGGTGAAGGAGCATTAGGGGACGATACAGCTGATAACTGGGCAAATACATTTGACGAGTAAGTTGAATAACATTGACATCGCTCTTAAAGGACTGATATAGTTCTAATATAATCTCATTTGATCTGTTGAATTAGGAGTTTGTGTCTATTTGTTAACTATCAATATTGGGCCAAGTTTCGTGCACTTTAACTAATTTTGTGGACCCATGAAGTTAGGGATGGGTATGCTTCAGGGCCCTTAGATATTTAACTTTATTTCGATTTAGACTTTGGATCTCAGAGCGAACACTCCCCCAAGACCGATGCAATTGCTCCTAAGCAAGCCACATCTTCGGGGTTTTAGCTCTTCAAAGGAAAGTCATTGGAAATATTATGTATGTAGTGGTGCGTTACTTATCACTGGATTTCATATAAAGTTCAGTATGGCAGTCTCTGCCATGGGATTCTTTCGTTTGGGGGTGGGGGGGTGGGACAGGAAGCACCTATCAAAGCTTCTGGGATGTATAGGACTTCAATTCGGCCTGGACTTAGAGACGAGTGGAACACAAGAGTGTTCAAATAATCAATTGTACTTTAGTAATTACTTCAGAAAAGGCATTCGTTCTTTTCTCAAAAAAAGAACGCCACTTCCTCTGAGTTTAAGAGTTCGAGTTTTATGATGCTTAGTGTTTGAGGGCTTTACTTGTAAAGTGTTTCTTCTATGGACTTCCAGCTTCAAGATTTCTAGGGATAAGTTTCAAGATTTCTAGGGATAAGTGGTTAACACTTGAGTTGTTTGATTATTCACGGTAGCTACTTTGCTCCTCCTCCCCTTTCTTCACTTCACCGTTCATCCTCGGGAGCAGAATTTTTTTTTCCGGTGAGGAGATGGTTAAATTAAAACTTAAATGAATAAAACATTCTAGTGTAATAAATACCACGTCTTTTGTGTATTTTTGAAATATTAGAGGGGCATTCGTATATATTAATAGACGGGCACCAAAAAAATGCAAATACTGAGATTCGAACTCAGGTTATTAGATTGAAAATACAATGTCTTAACCACCACTCCGCTAGGCCAATGAACCATGTCTGCCCCAAATAAGGAGGCATTATTATATATTAAGAGGGGTCACAATTGAACAAAAAATATAAAAATGGGGTGGGGGGGGGGGGGGGGGGGCTTTTAGGCTCCGCCCCTGTAGTAGCCTCCACTGCACTTGTGCGGTTCGAAATCCTCAGCTCACGGAAGGGTATTAAATCAATAATGATATTTTTTGCCAACTCGGTACATGTCAAAATTACGAATTATGCTACAAAATTAGTATTCTGGATTAGTTGAATCTCCTTTTATTAGACAATAAGGAATTTTTGTGTCCGGTTCTATATGTTCTATTTATTTTTTCTTTTTGTACGTGTAAATTCATCTATAGTTCGTCCTCCATAATAGTAATAGTACTTTTCTGTAAATAAAAGTCCCACATCGGACTTAGTCTTTAAATTAGAACAATGTGCTTGTCTATATATTGAGTTGTAAATAAGAGATCCGGGAGAGGACAATTTTACAATCTTACATGGTATCAGAGCCGCCCGAGCCACCGCTGCCGCCGCACTGCCTCCTTTTCTGCACTGCCGCCGCCATCGCCTAGGGTCCTTCTTGCTCTCCCTCTCACTTCCGCTGCCGCCATCGATCTCAACGTCCGTCGGTGTTCTCTGACCCCTGTTTCTTTTCCGCCACTCCTAGTGACGAAGGCTGCGTGGTATCACGTCGGCGCATCTTCTCTGCGATCGCCGTCCAGTCCAACCTCCATCGCGCACCAAAACCCGGATTTGTTGGCTCATCTTCTCCGCTCAACAACGCCGCACACAGCTTCTGTTCAGCCAGCAACCTTCCCCACTTGGCGTCCTCCTCAATTTCAGATTGCAATTGAAGCCTCTGTTCCCAGATTGCAATTAAACTGGTGTAGAGGATTGCAATTGATTTCATTATTTTTTATTATAAAGTTTGTGGGGTATCTTTATTGGTCAACAAAGGGTTTGTTTGTGTGCACCGACCAGTGAAGGGTTTTGTTTGTTTGTTTGCTTGCCTACTGGAGAAGAGGTACAGCATAGTCACTAAGTGTTGCACTGAGTGGAGAAACAATCCGGTGCATCTCGCCTATTGCTGCCCAGTGCTACAATCTCACACTTGTGACCTAATGGCTAACTGGTATCAAACCGCTGCAGCTCCTCTAGCACAACCAAGCAATAGTCATCATCGTCGATCTGGCCAGAAAGTTCGTGAACGCACTAAACAGTGCCCACAGCAACACCGTGCCCCACCTGCCTCCCCTCACGGCAGTTGGGTGTGGTGTCCTGCCCCATCGTCCCCGACTGCTCAACCGTGCCCCCATCCCCCATGGACACAGTCAGGACCCTCTCAGCCTACAGTTACGTCAGGAATTCTTGGTCCAGGACCCTCTCAGCGTTCACAGGTTCTTGCTTCCATTGCGGGTTCGTCTACCTCTGTTACTGCTAGGAGTCCAGAACTTGCTAGCATGAGCTTTAATGCTCCGGATAAGACTTGGTACATGGACTCCGGGGCCTCCTCTCATCTCACATCTCAGACAGGTACTCTCTCCTCTGTCTCATCCAGTACTCCAGTTTCTAATATGATGGTCGGTAATGGGATGCAAATTCCAGTGTGCGGTTCTGGTCAGCAGACTATAACTACCCTAGCCCGTCCCCTACACCTCAAAAATGTCCTACTTGCTCCGAATATTATTAAAAACCTTGTCTCTGTCCGTCAGTTCACCATTGATAATAATGTCTCTATCGAGTTTGACCCGACTGGCTTTTCTGTGAAGGATCTTCACTCAGGGACCCTTTTACTTCGAAGCAATAGTTCCGGGGACCTATATCCTCTTATTTCTACCCCGTCTTCCTATCCAGCCCAGTCTCTTGCCATTCTTCCAGCCCCTATATGGCACAACCGTCTTGGACATCCTGGCCGCCACGTCTTAGATCAACTTAGCTCTAATCATTTCATTTCTTGTACTAAATCTGAGCAGACCGGATTGTGCCATGCATGCCAACTCGGCAAACACGTTAGACTTCCCTTTGCCCCTTCACAATCTTGTACTGTGGCTCCGTTTGACATTATTCATAGTGATATTTGGACATCCCCTGTTGCTAGCAAATCTAATTTCAAGTATTATCTTCTCTTACTTGATGATTACTCGCATTTTCTATGGGTTTTTCCTTTAAAACTCAAATCGGATGCCTTCACTCACTTCAAACAATTCCACACGTATGTGCATACCCAGTTTTCTCGTGACATCAAGAGTTTTCAATGCGACCTTGGGGGGGAATTCGATAACTCTGTGTTTCATACGTTCGCCAAGTCCAGTGGCCTTGTTTTTCGATTTGCGTGTCCGCAAACATCTCCTCAAAACGGCAAGGCCGAACGTATGATACGTCGTATCAATGACATATCTCGTACCCTTCTCTCTCAGGCCTCCATGTCCCCTCGCTTCTGGGTTGAGTCTGTTCTCACTGCTGTCTATCTCCACAACATTCTCCCCACCAAAGCTCTCAACGGTGGTATTCCTACCACCATTCTCTATCATCGTCTTCCCACATACGATCATCTTCGTACCTTTGGGGGTTTGTGTTACCCTAATCTGACTGCTGTGTCTCCCCACAAGCTTGCCCCTCGGTCCACTCGATGTGTTTTTCTTGGTTACCCTTCGAACTTTCGTGGTTATCGGTGTCTTGACGTCTCTACTGGTCGCATTCACATCTCTCGTCATGTTACTTTTGATGAGAATGTCTTCCCCTTCTCTGTCCCTGATTCGGTGTCTCCTGCTACTCATAGGTCCTCTGATCCTAATGATAGTCTTCCTCTACTTCCTCATCAGTTTCATAACCCTGTAGCACCTTCACCCTCACCAGTCACCAATCCTACAACCCCACCAACCATCAACCGGGCACCAAACACCTCTAAGGCGCCTATTCAGCCCTACCCCATGCACTATGTTGTGAGGAGACGTTTAGTTCAGTTGTGAAGCCATCCACTATTCGTACCGTTCTCACTATTGCAGTATCACGTTCTTGGCCTATCCGGCAGTTGGATGTCAAGAATGCGTTTTTACATGGTGATCTTGCTGAGACTGTTTACATGCACCAGCCACCAGGGTATCGTGACCCACGCCGACCTGATTATGTTTGTCGTCTGCGTAAATCACTCTATGGTCTGAAGCAGGCCCCTCGTGCTTGGTTCCAGCGGTTTGCCACGTTTCTTACAGATGCAGTTGGTTTCTCTAGTTGCTCTTGTGATGAGTCTCTCTTTGTGTACAACCATGGTACTGATCTGGTCTATCTTCTTCTGTATGTGGACGACATCATCATCACAGGCACCTCTATGCATCTCTTGGATCGAGTTGTTTCTCGCCTATCTGGCGAATTTGCTATGACTGATCTCGGCCAGCTTCATCATTTTCTTGGTATTGCGGTCACTCGGGATTCCTCTGGTCTGTTCTTGTCTCAGAATCAGTATGCGACTGACATCCTTCGTCGTGCTTCTATGTCGGCTTGTAAGCCTACTGCCACCCCGGTCGAGCCTGGCAGTAAACTCACAGCTGACTCTGGGCCCTCAGTTGCAGATCCCACATTGTATCGCAGTCTTGCTGGGGCACTCCAGTATCTTACTTTCACCAGGCCTGATATTCAGTATGCCGTTCAGCAGGTGTGTCTTTTCATGCATGACCCGCGTGAGACGCATTTTCATGCGTTAAAACGCATCCTTCGCTATGTCAGTGGGACCCTTGAGTATGGACTCCAGATATCTGCCACCCGTACTGACAGCCTTACTGCTTATACTGATGCCGATTGGGCCGGCTGCCCTGACACTCGTCGCTCTACGTCCGGCTATTGTGTATTCTTGGGTGACAATCTCCTCAGCTGGTCCTCCAAGCGACAGGCCACCGTTTCTCGATCTAGTGCCGAAGCTGAATACCGTGGTGTGGCCAATGCTGTATCTGAACTCTGCTGGCTTCGGAACCTACTCCTCCAGCTTCGTATTACTCCACCTCGCGCTTCGGTGGTGTACTGTGACAACGTGAGCGCCGTCTACTTATCTGGGAATCCTGTCCAACATCAGCGCACCAAACACGTCGAGATTGATCTTCACTTTGTTCGTGAGAAAGTTCGGTTGGGTCAACTTCGCGTGTTACACATTCCGGCGGATTACCAGTATGCCGACATCTTCACCAAAGGGCTTCCTCGAGCTCTTTTCCAGCGTTTTCGTTCCAGTCTCAGTGTTCGCGAACCTCCCGCTGTGACTGCGGGGGAGTAATAGTAATAGTACTTTTCTGTAAATAAAAGTCCCACATCGGACTTAGTCTTTAAATTAGAACAATGTGCTTGTCTATATATTGAGTTGTAAATAAGAGATCCGGGAGAGGACAATTTTACAATCTTACACTCCATACATTGTCGGCCTTCACATGCTTTTCTGCGGTTATTATACTGTCCACAGGCATGGAGGCCTCCCCCAAGGCCTCGCCCTTCCTGACCCTACCCAAAATTTTATTAATTACGTAATTGTCAGGGATGCTCCCATTGGCCCTTAATTAATGTTTATACAAATCACATCTATAAATTCTTTATATATATACACACAAACCGAGTGCCCACTTCCTCCGTGGTCTCGCCCACGACCTTGCCCACCCCCGTCACCGCGCCTCTTTTGGCTAAATTAGTCATGCCCCTCCCCCGCCCCTGCTTGTTGGGGCTATTATTCTCGGCCGTGGGTTCCCCTACACCCACAGCTGTGGATAGTCTTATTAGGTATATCAACATTTCAACACCCAACCAAACCCCGTAATCATCGTCTGGATCGAACACTTTCCATGTCAATGCCTCGTAGGAACTCATTTTAAGTAGCTATTTGTAAGCTATATGTGTGTGTGTGTACAACAACAATTTATCATTTCTGGATTTACTATTTCCAATCGGATTTCTAATCTATGGTTTCCCTGCCCAGTTCAGAGGAACAGATCTATGAGTCAAAGGGTTCTAGAGATTTACTTAATGCTGTCTTCTTCTTGTAGTTGGTGCTAAACAAACCAGATAGCCATTTAATATTGTAGTTCTGGAGAATTAAAAAAAACATTTGGGGTTCTGGAGAAGAAAGCCAATTTAAACAAATTAGCTTCATCTTTTAAGGATGAACAAGTTAAATGGTATATTACTATATTACGATTAATACCAAAAGTTTGAACATTATGTGGTGTGCCTGTGGCTGTTAGATGTCAGATGGCGTGAGGCCGAGATGAATAGTGGGCAATATGGGAGGAGAGAAAAATTGGAGGAGAAGGATCCGAATCCGGTTGAAAATAGTATATTAACGGAGGAAAAAAAATCTCATTGGTGTTTCCCTTGTCTCATTGATTTTTAAAGGGGGAATGCATATATTTATTATAAATGGCTTACACTACTACATACCTAAAAGAAATATCTTATTTCGAATCAAACCCCATTGAGAGAAATATTTCTGAAAGAACTTTTAATTGGGAATTATTTTTCCGTCTAAAATTATAAGGGTTAAACTCATATATTTATTATAAATGGCTTACACTACTACATACCTAAAAGAAATATCTTATTTCGAATCAAACCCCATTGAGAGAAATATTTCTGAAAGAACATTTAATTGGGAATTATTTTTCCATCTAAAATTATAAGGGTTAAACTCACACTTTAGTCATACTTCAGTGTTTTAAGACCATAGATGAATCACTGGGTCTTGGATCTTAGGGAGGTAATCATCCGAGAGCAGGAAAAGTGGTGGTCATGATTTTGCCATCAGCGTTCAAAAGAACTTCAAGGAGCTCTTGCCAGCATGTTTGGTGGTCAATAGAGATGATTATAGAAACTATTCCAACAATTCGTCTGCTGTAAGTTTGACACATTCAAGAATGTGTACCCATGAACATTAATAATAATATTCTGGATCATAAAATCGATGACGTGCTTTCAAATTTTCTAATGGGTATTCTGGCAATGCATTTTAGCTAAGGCAAGCCTCAATTACAATAGAGTAGGTAGACTAGCTAGGAATTCGTAAGGCATGAGCTGCATGACTGAGTACACCAGAGATAAAATGAATATTGGGTTTCTCTCTCTCGTTCGAAACCGTGTATTCTATCTTTTCATGTTGACTCTCTGGCCCATTTTCTTTAAAGATTCATTTTATCTATGTTTCTGTGCCAAAACCAAGATTGGGTATGGAGTTTCCAGATGAACAGGAGCATATATGTTGCTATATCTAATGTTCCTCCAGAGAAAAAGTAGGGTTGACACCTTCAGGACTAGGCATTTTATTATTTTACCTGTATATGTATATCTTTTAGTGAGGAGAACTAAAGGAAGCATTTCTGGTCACTTTTGTGGACAAGTTGCGATTCATCATAGAGATCAGGCAAGCTGGGTGATTTGAGCCTAAGCGTTTGAGATAGTTTTTAGTTTCTACTTGTAAGCTCTTTTCTGGTGCTTTGCTATATGCACTCTTGCCCTCCCTAGATTCTTTATTGTAGTGATAGACGGGCAAGTTAGAGGAAATGAATTTCAAATTCTGGAAATGACGTAAACAAGCATGCCGATCCTATGAACTTATAGTACCTAGCGATAAAATGTAGCTAAAAAGCCAACTTATGACATCATTCCTTAGAATACTGGATACCACTCCCTTCGCTCTTTAAATCGACCATCTTTGTTTGGGAGTGACATGAACACAGGATGATCTAATGGAGGGAACGTTAGGTACCTTTGCTAAGTTGAATTATCCAGGTTATCTCTAATAAGTGGTGGAAGTCTCAGGTAAGTCGATTACCAGAATTAAAATCATACGGCAGGCTATCTGGATTACATCCTGCACCATGATTTGCACTTCACCTTATTGTTTTTGGTTTCTTCATAGCTCTGGAGTAGATATTGTTTTCTATATTTTTCGTCTGTGGTTTGACCTGCTCTTGTTGGTCACTTCACTCTATAGTCTCCAGTTCCGCTTCTTCGTAGTTATGTAGCAGTCATTTTTGACTTTTGCCTTTTGTCTTTTCTCCTTTGGGTTTAATCATGAATAGAACGAAATGCTAGCCCATTTTTTTGGTCAGTTTCTTTGCTGTCTGGTTTTGAGTATTATGTGTGTATTTTTTTATTGCTACAAAAGCTCTGATTATCATTGAGAGTTCCTAGTTTTCTGAATAATATGGTTGATCAATGAATAGGTACTTGAATGAACAAGCAGTGATGAAGCAGCAAACATCCAGGGGGGTATATGAGTTCTCTGACATGAATCCATATGTTGGTCGGCCAAATCCATTGAAAGAAGGGCAAGATTTGTTTCGTAAAGGACTTCTGAGTGAAGCAGTGCTTGCTTTTGAGGCAGAAGTGCTAAAGAACCCTGACAATTCAGAAGGTTGGAGATTACTTGGAATAGCTCATGCTGAGAATGACGATGATCAACAGGTTAGTAATACATGCAATTTTCTGTTCTTCATGTTTCTCTCAGAACTTTTTCTTTGGACATCGTCTCCTATGCATTGTTAACCTTTCTGCCTAGGAGTCTAGGACATTGATTTTTTGAATTGCCGAATATGATTGGAGAGGTGAAGGTACTAAGAAATGAAATTTACTAAGCCAATAATGAGTTGTCATATAGAGGACATATCTGGCGAGTGAAAGGTCTGCAGCAAGTTAGTTTTATTTCAGTTTGCGACATCCTTCCAGTTTACGATGCCAAGCGAACATTTTTTATGAATATGTGGGAATACATCTAATCGTCTTTGACTAATCCAGGTTCGAAGTTCCCGCAGTTGGTCTTCACGGAAACGTTTACTTCTAAAGAACCAATCCTATGTATGCATATTCTGGTTATTAGCCACCATTTTGAATAGGCAAAATCTCCTTACTCCAAACTCCCTCAAAACATGGTGCCTTACAAGTGTGATCCACAAAACTATTTTAAGATCATCCGCAAAATCCACTATCAGTTGATTTTTAATTTTCTAATTATTTATTTGTGTAGAGTCTCGTAGTGGCTTTACTGAGAGTGGGAGTAGGTTCCGTTTTGTTTGTTTCTGCTGCGCTGTACTATGTTGTGCGACGGGTAGGAATGTAACTCGAGCAAGCTGGACAGGTTGACAGCCTTGACCTAGCCCAAGTTGTATCTAGGCTGCCCTAGCCTGACCAAGCCTGAGTTAGGAACGTGCCCGCCCCGTATAAGTCCAACCAAAATTGAGCTATTGGTTTAGGCTGAATTCGGGCTTGCCCATCGAACTTGATAAAATTTAGTATAGTTCATAAGACACAACATTAACGAAATTATAAAAAACTACGTGTAAGTATACATACCAAACTTAGTTATTTAAACTTCAAACTAATTATTCAGTATCAAACTGAATATTCGAATTGGCTTTTCTAGATTCTCACAACTACATCGAACAAATTACCAACTAGTAATTATAACTATTGAGTGAAACAAACTTAATCAAGTATTTCAAAAGCAATTACAAAACATCACAACTTATTTAGGAATACGCGTCTCTCTCTCTCTCTCTCTCTATATATATATATATATATATATATATATAAAATCAATTGTTTCAAAATCAATTACAACTCAGGCTAGCCCAAATTATAATGTTTATGCCTGAGCCCCTGAGCCTGGCCCTAATTCAAAATCAGACTGTGATTTTTGTCCAGGCTTGTTTAATTTACGCGAATATGTGTCCTAGCCCTATTTGTATTCGGGGATGGCTTGGGTTGCCTGGCTTGAGCCCACTCAAGTTACACCCAAGCTACATCCAAGCATTCCTTGTTCAGTCAATCTTGCCGTGTCCAGATTGCATCATCTCCTATAAGTAGAAACTTAGGGAGAATGAAGCCTCGGGCGACTAGATATTAGATTATTATTACAGCTCATAAGACAACAAATATAAATGAAAAAGTTCTGCTCCTGACCTACTCTGCATAAATTTTCGCTTGTAATACATGAAAAACTTCCACTTCACCTGTTTCTCCACCAAAATTTTACTTCGCATGGATTCATCATGCATGCTCATGCATATATATCAACATACAAGAAACTAACTTTATTTAGTTCAACCGAATAAATCTAGCAAATGTGAATTTGCACAAGTCATCAAACCCTTAATATCTCACTGGCTTCTCAAACTCAACTGAAAGTCAGTGCCGAATGTCTGACCATGAAAGGCTTGTGAACCAACCCAATCCAAAAACCAACATACTACAAACACTTTATCTTTGTAGTGGTAGAATTAAATAATCCAAGCCCATTGCAAGAAATCTGACCCTACTTTCCTCTTTTGGGGAAGCGAATAAGAAAAGGATTTGTAATATGCTTGGGTGTGCGATGCTTGCTGATATGCCGTTCAAGAGGAACAGGCAAGTGAGGGATTTATACTCTGTGCCAGCACGCGTTAACGTTTTTTCTTCCCATGCATTGCCCCACATGGATTGGGATGTCGTCATCTGATAAATATAGGTTCTTAGCTCGAGCTAAACTGTCATCATGCCAATTATTTTGCATTAAGTGCTGGGATGTGAGGTTTTCACATTGAGATCATTTATTTCATGTATGATGGAAATAGAAAAACCATACTAATTTTTTTGTCGAGCTGGAAGATTTATGAGAAAAATAAACATGAATGTGCTTTACCACTATCCAGGTTTTTGGCATGTGTGGGTTGATTTGTATTGGCTTTTGTAGATCCATTTTTCTCCCCCTGTTCTGAAAGATGGTCCATTTTGGGAATTCTAACTTTATAGGTGTACATGCATTTGTTGCAATCAAATTCACTATCCTCACTTTTTTGTTTCTCCTCTCCTCTCCTCTCCTCTCCTGGACTACTTGATACCTTTTCATAGTAGAAAGATGAAATTTCTTTACGGGCCTCATGGATTACCTTTGAATTGTATTTTGGACCCACCAGCGAATGGGGCTTTTGGAGTATGCATTCAGTTTCTTGAGTGTTGGAAGTTCCTCTGAATCTTAAAATAATCTTCATTCTGGCATTGGAGTTTTATTTCTAATTCACTTGTTGATATGCTCATGTCTCAGGCTATTGCAGCCATGATGCGTGCACAAGAGGTCGATCCGACAAACCTTGAAGTGCTTCTTTCTCTTGGTGTGAGTCATACAAACGGTAAGTAATTGTAGTTTGCATCTGCTATTGTACCAGTGCTATAGTGATCACGTTTATCAGTATTCTCCACAATCATAGGATTGATTCGCGTTTTTAAATATTCAGAGTTGGAACAATCAGCAGCATTGAAGTACTTGTATAGTTGGCTACGCCATCACCCAAAGTATGGGACACTTGCCCCACCTGGAATGGCTGATTCTCTTTATCATGCAGATGTACGGAATCTTTTCTCTGATCTCGTTATATTTATGATTTATTTTCATCAATAGTGTCCCTAGCTCAAGAGTGGAGACACATCTTCACTTTATAACATTCTTTTGTTTGCTACTGCAACAGGTCGCTAGATTATTCAATGAAGCTGGCCAGATGTCACCTGATGATGCTGACGTACACATAGTACTTGGCGTCCTGTATAACTTGACTAGGGAATACGACAAAGCAATAGAGTCATTCAAGATTGCTCTAAAACTTAAGCCTCAAGATTATTCTCTTTGGAACAAGCTTGGTGCAACTCAAGCAAATAGCGTCCAGAGTGGTGAGGCAATACTGGCATATCAACAGGTATGCCTTTCTACTGGCTCACATTTGAGCTTTTCAAATGTCACGAAAAAAGCACAGTTTAGTTTAAGAACTGTCCAAAATTCTGATCAGAACCACAAAAGGGGTCACTTCTTTGCAAGATCGAAGTTTAGCCAATAACCAATGTGGAGTTGGAAGAGAGGAAAGCTATTTCAGAAATATTTTTATGTTGCGAAATAATCTCAAATAAAGCCATATAGAGCAATGCAGGGTGCATGTGTGGGTGAAGTTTGAGGTGTTGCCGTGTTGGTGTCAAGTTATTTGATGAATCACTACACAAGCTAAGTTTAACCATTAACCAATGTGGAGGAGGAAGAGAGGAAAGTTATATCAGAAATATTTTTATGTTGCGAACTAATCTCAAAGAAAACCAAATAGAGCAAAGCAGGGTACCTGCAGGAGTGGAGTTTGACGTGTTGGTATCAAGTAATTTGATAAGTCGCTACATAAGCCAAGTTTAACCATTAACCAATGTGGAGAAGGAAGAGAGGAAAGCTATTTAAGAAATATTTTTATGCAACAAAATAATCTCAAATAAAGCCAAATAGAGCAATGTAGGGTGCATGAGGGGGTGGAATTTGAGGTGGTGGTATCAAGTTATTTGATGAATCACTACATAATCAACATCGAAAAAATGTGACCTTAGAGTTGTTGGTACTCCCTGTAAATGGCTTAGACAACTGCCAATGTTCTGTTATAAACAGTGATGTAAATTTGAGAAGGTGTTTGGTTCACTGGCTGATCCCATACACACACACACACACATAATTTTTTGTGGTTGGACAGGAAATGTGTAGTCAGCATATATGAAATGAAATAGGATTGCATATTTTTGCCAAGATATATTCCTTGTTTCTTTTCTTATATGATGATAATACACATTCAAATTCACTATATTTATGCTTTGCTATTCCTTGTTCGTCAGGCTTTAGACTTGAAGCCGAATTATGTTCGTGCCTGGGCTAACATGGGCATCAGTTATGCAAACCAGGTTCTTTTTCTGCGCTCTCTTTTTCATATTACTGTTTTGTCTGTGGTTTTCCTTGTGCTTAACTCAAGTAAATCACCAGATTATGTGGTTAGCTATGTACTCTGCTTCTTAAAGCATCTCCAATAGATCATTCAAAATGCATTATTAGCAAAAAGAATGTATAAGTTAGTGAAATATAAAGGTCCAATAGGTTATGCAAACAATAATTCATTTTACGAAACATGCATCTTCCTCATTATATTTGGAGAACTAGTTTTTTTTTTTTTTTTTTTTTTTTTTTTTTTTTTTTTTTTTTAAGAGAACTAGGAAGTAGAAATGCAAAATTAGGTGTCTATCTCGCTCCTCGCATGCACTTCGGAATTGCATAATTTGACTAGTAAGCCTCAAGATGTATGTCATGCAAAGTCTTAAAACATGTATATTTTACATTTTTTCACCTCCTAATAATGCAAGAATGTATGCATCTATTTAAGAACAGAAATGGATTGGTTCATTATCACATTGGGCTCAGGATATGAATCTGTGTTTCTTCTTCATTCTTCTTATCAGGGTATGTACGAGGATTCTATACGGTACTATGTCCGTGCACTTGCAATGAACCCAAAGGCCGACAACGCCTGGCAATATTTAAGAATCTCTTTAAGGTAAAGCTTCCCTTGCAAGAAAAAATGGATTAAGATTTTCATGCCTCGATGCATAGCAGTTCGGGTGCATCCAGCCCCATACTTTTTTTTTTTCTTATTTTTTTTTCGTTGCAGTTGTGCTTCTCGGACTGACATGATGGAAGCTTGTGACTCGCGGAATCTGGATGTACTCCAAAAAGAATTCCCTCTCTAATTTATCAACTGATAAGGGAGGAATCAGGGGCTTTTGTTATGAACTTTTTGGTGAAAAAAGGTCTCTGATTTTGTTATGATTCCACTACTACTGCTTCAGTTGAGGCCACAGCCTAACATGGTGAAGGGATTAGCTCTTGTACTAGAAAGTTTAAGAGACTTGTGTACCTGATAACAGATAGTGTAAAACTTGAATGTAGTATTATGAAAGAAAAAGAAAGAGAAGGTATTATTATGTATAGGTGGAAGGAAATACATGGGGGTTGAGAATAAGAGGCTGTTACTGTAATATGTTTATTTCGTCGACCCCTGCTCATCGAACCATTTATTCAGCAGCAACAAAGCAAAGCTTATCGAACGAGACTGATGTTGCTGGCATTTGATTCAATAAATTGTACCTTTTTTTAGGGAGGACTTTCTACCTCTGGCTTTCCCTTCTGCTGTCGAAAAGGGCGGCCACCAGCGAGCGCTACCCTTTTTCTGAAAAGTGTCGAACTCCGGCTTTCCTCTTGTTGCGGTGGTGCAACCCTTATTTGTAAAATGCAGTTTCATCCCTTGTGTTGCATAAAATTATTCGGAAATGCTATTACCACAATTGCATAGGTGCTGAAAGTGATATTAAATCTTTCCTTATTGCCCTTGTGTAAATTAATGCTAAAAGGGGTTGATATGCGGTAAATAAAGCTTACAGGCTTAAATTGCTGACTCCAATATAGTATAATTGGCTGATTGCAATCTCCAATTCTGTCAGTTCTAAAGTTGATTGCATCTCACATTTGCAATATTACTAGTTTATTAAAACTGACAAATATTTAATATGTACTTTCTCACTTTAGTTTCTTCTATACTTTTTGAATTCTCTCCTCTTATTTTGGTCCTTTATTTTATGCTTTTATTATTTTTGAGGTAACTCTTATTTTGGTCTTAGGTGTATAATGAAATATTAGAAGTCTTACAGCTCCAGAATTCTTCTCGACATAGAAGGTTCATTTTTAGACAAAAGGACCTCATTATTGGGACCTAAAGTCATCTAGGAGTGGGAGCGGAAGCGACTCGCAAAAGCAACAAATTGCAGAAATATTATATTTTGAAAGTGTTATAAGTGCGCGTATATAATTATATATTAATATAAGTTTAGATATAAATATAAATAGTGTATAGATCAAATTGTAATATATATTTGCTAGGTTGAAGACTTAAATGAAAGTTTAACTTGACTGAGTGTTAGCAATAAGAATTTGGTGAACAAGCTGATCACATACATATTCCCAATGAAGTTCCTGATATTGTTAAAGGATTGGTGGTTGCTGAGAAGATGGAAATACGGATGTTTATGTAGCTGTTTCTTTGTTGTTTGTGTTGTTTTGCTTTGTTAATTTCTGAAGCAGCAAAAGAAAAAAAAAAAAGAAAAAAAAAACTCGGCATGCAAGACGGGCTACCTCAGTAAATGGTGGTTGTCATTTTCTTTTACATTTTCGTTCGACTTAGTTTCAACTATACTTGGTAACCTAGTACATATACTACTTGCTGAGAAATTACAGATTAGTTATCTTGATATCAAACATATTCCTTATTTCTAAAAAAAGAAAAAAACATATTCCTTCCGTCCTTAAATAATTGCACTATTGTTTTTATTGAAGAATTTGTGTAAGTGAATCTACCGGCAGAGCAATGCATTAATTGTAATATAATTTTAATTCTACTGCTTTATGAAAATAATCCCATGTTTCGATTTCGCTTCCTTATTCAAGTTATCTTATCAAAGTAGTTGGAAAAAAAAAAGACTATAGTGGTGCTTCCTCCGTTTCTTCCAGATTGTCCTAGTTTGATTTTTCAATCCGTAACTGGGTCACTCTCTGTAATTTAGATGACAAAACAGTATTATTTTTTAATTTTTTTTTCATGGTGTTGTAGAATAAAGTCGACTCTATGAGACTATGCAAAGATTACCAACTTTTTGTATCACTTTGTTAATCAAATCACCGGGTCAAAATGACTCAGTGAATAGTGACAAATTGTGAAGTAGACTCAAAGAGAAGAAAGATATGTAGTACCACATTTTCTGAACCGAGGAAGTGGCTAATAGTATGCACTGTACAGGAGCAAAAATGAGGTGGAAGCATGGAGTTGACAAGAAAGATACCCACTCATTCAGCATCTCTATCTGCATATGGGTGTGATAAGCCATCATTGCATGATTAAGGGAGGATATATGGAGAAATGTTAATATTACTAATAAAGAAAGTATCAGAGGTTATGGAGATTCCCTCTAAACCCTAGCTTGATCATATCATCCTATAGCTTTTGCCTTTTTGGTAATCACTAAACCCTAATTTATGTGCCTGTGTTGTTACAAATGGAAACAACCTTCTTGGGAGCCCCAGCTTCTGGTTCCCAGTTTGCCCTAACTAGCATCTTGATTCCTTTTCTCAACAAGACACTTCTAAGGTCAACACAACTAGAGAGGATGTCAACTTTGTTTTACATAAATCTGGTTTCCTTCATAGATATAAGCTCCACAAGGTTAAGTCTCAACTAGAAAAAAATGTAAGTCTCAACTAGAAAAAAATGTAATTATTGATGTTATGTTATCAACACGTGATACTTCACACTACATAAGATAAGAAGTCACTAAGGGAGTTTGGAGAACAAGATTCTTTTCGATTTATGTTTATGAACTTTTTTGTGGTTTCGGATACGGGTTCAGCTGTTAAACGCGACCAAAAAGTAAAGAAAAAAAAAAGGTTAGGCTAAATTACTTTATGCATACCCCAGCTTGTCAAAACCATATATCACTTTATAAATCCTGTTTCCAACACTCGCCGATTGAATGAATCCCCTATTTATAAAATACATGTCAATGATAATTGGTGCTGAGATTACTTAAAGGTTTTAGAGGGCATTTTCATCAAGCGCATGCACGTTATATATGATATTAAAGCATCACGTTGTATGAGAAAATATTCTCCGGGTTATGTATTTGGTTACGGAATTCTTTTGCCAGTTACAAATAAGGGATGCAGTTAGCACGAATGATTTCAGTATATTGGAATACACATCTGTCAAAAAGTTAACTACCTACACATCCCAAACTGGTAAAATGGTGAAATTAAACACCCCCTCATATCATGTATTATGGATGAGTTAGTTCCCATCAAGTATGTTATATTTCTGTTTCCTTCAAAACGGTCAAGTCTCAACAAGAGAAAAATTATTACGACGTAGTTAGATTGTAGTTTCTACGTAGTTAGATTTTACTTGATGTAATTTGTACTATGTTATTCTATGTATGTGTAAAAAAAGGAAGAAAATATACTTATCAGTCATCCATGCTTCGTACTACCTCAGTTTCTTCTCTATCACACCGGTTTGACTTTTATCACTATTCACTGGGTCACTTTGACCCGGTGATTTGTGTAGCAAAACAATGCAATTTTTTGATAATTTTTCATAGTGTTTTAGTATAAAAATTGCTCTATAACACGGTGAAAAAACTATCAAAAAATCGCATCGTTTTACTATCCAAATCACCCGGTCGAAGTGACCCGGATACAAGTCAAAAAGTCAATCCGGTGTGATAGAGAAGAAACGGAGGTGGTATATGCCAAGTGATACTTTACATAGTAATTTGGTTCCTTCATAAATATTAGATCCAAAATATTAAATTTCAATCTGAAGAAAATGTAGTTAATATTATTAATCCGACTATGTGTATATTGACACGTGATACTTCACACTAGACATTAAGAATTATTTTTATATATTGACAAATGCTCTTTCTCACTAGACATAAAGAAGTGACTGATAGAAACTATTCAAGTGTGATGGAAGAGTTGGTTTCCCATCACACATGTCATAGTAATTTTGTTCCCTTCATAAACATGATATTAAAAAAAAATGTGAAGTCACTCCCACAAGAAAATGTAATTACTATTACTCATCTGGTACTGTATTTTGACACGTGAAATTTCACACTAATACCTCACACTAGACATTAATAATGGCTGATCGAAACTATTATTGAGTGATGGATGAGTTAGTTTCCTATCACATATATGATTCCCTTCATAAATATGAGATCCGAAATGTTAAGTCCCAATCTCAAGAGAATGATAATACCATTACTCATCCGATGTTGGATATTGACACGCGATACTTCACAGTACACATTATGAGCCGATGTTGGATATTGACACGCGATACTTCACAGTACACGTTATGAGCCGATGTTGTATATTGACACGCGATACTTCACAGTACACATTATGAGCCACATTATGAGCCGATGTTGTATATTGACATGTGATACTTCACACGAGATTAATCGTTCATGATCAAACTATTCATGAGTGATGGCTGAGTTGATTCATTGATGACATGTATGTGGACAATTCATCATGCAGATAGATGTAGATAGAGATAAGCAACACACACAAATACACAAGTGTATAGTATATCTGATGATGAACTCATGACAGAGACTTGCAAGCATAGTATTGTGATAGTGGTCAGGGCTTTGCGTGGGGGATGTTCTCTTCCACTAGTAACCATCTCATCACTGTCATCCCCTACACCACCCTACTTGACTAGACCTAGCTCTAGGTCTAGCTCTCTCACACACAGACACATTTTTACTATTATTGGAACACATAATTTAGAGACTACACAGCTCATGGAGATCAAGTTTTAGACATTGTAGGAAGAAAGCTGGTTTATGCTTGCAATGTGAGAGAGATAGGGAGAGAGAGAGAGAGAGAGTCCAAAAGCAAGAGACAAGAGAAGAAATAATTCCACAAGGCACACATCCATGGAAAAGTGAGAGGAGAGGAGACATTTGGGGATGGCTTGAGGAGCCCTCAACTAGACAAGGGACAAAAGAGGGACATCTATGATCTTTGAGAAAAATATTAGCTTACCACCCCAATAGTAGAGAGAGAGAGGGAGAGATCCCCTTGTAACTAGTGTGGAGAAGGAATGGGTGGTGTAGTAGGGGGGCAAGAAAGAAGCCCTAATTGACAACTTTGATGGTTTTGTTGAGGGGACAAAAGGCAGATATTGTGGTAACAAATGGGTTTTGAAATACCAAAAGACAGCCAACAGTTAAATAGGGGGAGATTGATGGATGCTTAGTTCAGAAAACAAGAACCCTCATGCATCTTTTCTTGAAAACACACCCAATCCCCATTTCATCTCCCCCAACCCCAAGCAATAGACAGACCACAATGGAATTTTAGGGATCTCACATTTTTTTAGCTACTCCACTAGCTCAAAATAGCACAATCTTAATTTCCTACTTTCCCCTTTAATTTGTATCTTATTGCTATTTTCAGAAGAGAAGAAAACATAATTGATGATCTAAAAGATACTTTTTACAAATCAAGTCAAGATTATTGTAATGGATTAGAAAAAAAAAACGCATCAAATCAAACTACTCCAATGTTACTACTCCTCACTAATAATGGGATCAACAAGATCTAAGAAGAGTTCATCAAGATAGACAGCTACTACTACTTAGTACTATATGTATGAAAAGAATTTGGAGAAGAAAAGTGAAGCATCATTAACATTAAACAAACATAAACAAGACAAGAAATACCAACCCACTAAAGATAGTGGTTAACACACTTTCAAAATGGAATATTTTGTTTAAGTCATCAGATGCTCCACAACACCATATTAGCTAATATTTGTTGTATCCTCAAAGAGGATTAGTTGGTTAAATGGGAATCTTATCTCCCCTAAAACAAACAAACAAACAAAAGAATTACAAAGACAAAAGACATCAAAAAGAAAAAACCCAATACACTACCCCTTTTCCAACTTCAACTTTGTATAAAAATCAAACATTCACTTTCAACACCCCATCAAAATAAGCTTGCAACAACAACAATGGAGGCCTCTCTTGAAAGCCTAGATGAGTTTCAGGTGCCATCTCTTCCAATCCCCTTTTCTCATGCAACAACTAGATAGCTAAAAGAGAAATGATCAAATTAGGGTTAGGGTTAGGGTTTTTCTCCCTTTCTTTTTTCTCTCTTTTCCTCCAGTGGAATTATTATTACAATTATATATATATATATATATATATATATCATCATATATGTAATTATGAAACCTAATCATGATTATTAGAAGTTCAATTTAGCTAGAGCTAAGCTAAGCTAATGCCAAGAAGAAACAGAGAAGAGGAGTTGATTTTGCCAACCTAAGAAGAAAGAATGGTTGAGAGTATGAAGTTGATACCCTTCTGATGGGTAATGAAGCCTCAGCAGCAACTTAGCCTGTGAAAGAGCAAAAGGGCTTAACGGGACATTGTTAAACCCTAAGCTCCTTAGGGTTAGTTCCCATGACCGGAACCTCTCGTGCCGCTCCCGTCGCCGCTCCTCCCTCTCCGCCACCACATCCGCTATCTCTCTCCCAAACCAAACCCTCTCCACCACCAGCCTCTCCCGGCTATTTGGCGGTAGGGTTGCTTCCAATGAGTCAAACACTGACACGTAGTGCTCCACAGCATTATTAAACCGCCCCATGAAGTTAGGGTCGTTGTGATTGGCCTCTCTTTCGGCCACCGTCACGATCTTCGGGTTCATCGCTTTGATGCGGTGGAGGAAGACGCGGAGGCGGTCGTGGTCTTTCAGGAGGCGGTGGAGGTAGAGGACGCAGTTCACGGCTAGGGTTTCGTCGGGGAGGAGGAGCACGGCGGAGGCGGCGGGCTCGTCTTCGTCGGCGGTGAGGAGGAGGGGGTGGAACTGGAAGCGGAGGCCGAGGGAGTGGGCGAATTTCGCGAGGCGGTCGCCGGTCCGCCGCAGGACGGTGAGGTCGTGGCCGGTGCCGGTGATGCGGAGGGTGGGCGGAGGGAAGCGCTCCGCCATGGCTTGCATTAGTGGGGGCCACTGGACGCCGTGCATGATGTCGAAGTCGAGGATGTGGATGGCCTGGTGGCCGTCGATGGCCTCCAGGATGGCTTGGTTGGCGGTGAGGTGGCAGAATCTGATGAAGGGTGTCACTTTGTTTAGGGTTAGGTATGAGGACTGGTGGAGTGCCACGTCGGATTCAAGATCACCGACATTGCTTACTAGTGGTGGCGGTGGCGGTGGAGGTGGCGGAGGAGGACCTGATGAAGTAGCGGCAATAAGGCGGTTGAGGCGGAGCATGAGGGCTTTGGCGAATTGGTGGACTAACCGCTCCGTGGAGTCTCCGTAAGGGGAGGAGCTGGAGGACAAGACGGCGATGAGGCGGTGGGCGGCGGTGTAGTCCGACTGGTTGATCAGCTCGGCGGAGTTGATTAGTAGCTGGCGCATGTGGAGAGCTGCGGTGGGGAAACCGCCCCGCGGTGGTGGCGGTGGCGGTGGTGGTGGCTGTTGAGGTGGCTGCTGATGAATCTGGTGGTGGTGATGGTGGTGGTGGTGGGGGTGAGTGGCATCTGATGAAGATTGGTTATGATCTTGTGGTGGTTGGTGTAGTTCTTCTGATGAAGAACCAAATGAGCCCAACATGAGTAGGGTAAGGGTTCAGCTTCTCTTTTAAATTAGTATGATGAGAGCACAAAGTGGAAACCCTAGAATAAAAAAGTTTGATTGTACCCAAACCCTAATAGTGAGAGAGGTACTACTACTACTATAGAGGGAGAGATGGAGAGAGAGATGCTTAGAAATGAATGAATAAATGTGGAAATAGTAGTAGTAGTAGTGTAGAGTGAGTTATGAGGGATGGATGAGGATGAAGGGAAAAGGATCTGTGCAGATATGCGTCTGAAAGTGAATATATATACAGTGAGAGAGGGAGGGAGGGAGAGAGAGACATGTGTGGGAGAGAGAGAGATTGCAAATGAGTTTGAGCAATTAAGAGAGAGGTGTGTGTAAATGTGGTGTAATGAAAACACATGAGATGATGATGATGATGATGATTCAAGGGCGATGAGTTGTGGTAGTATCTCTATCTATTTCTTGGAGCAAAAGGTAAATACAGCCTCCCTAGCTGTCCCTGTGACATCGTTCCAAATTAACAAAAAGAGATAAATAAGATACACAGTAACTTCTTAATGGAGTATCTCTATCTATTATGGTTGAGAGAATATTATTTTCACGAGAAGAAATGAAAATGTGGAGACAATTAATCATCGTAGATGTCCGTCTGACACTACTTCAAGCCATCAGAGAGAGATAAATCAGATACGCGTCTGACACTGCTTCAAGCCATCAGAGAGCGTCTGACACTGCTTCAAGCCATCAGAGAGAGATATATCAGATATGTGTCTGACACTGCTTCAAGCCATCAGAGAGATAAATCAGATACATAGCGGCATATTAATGAAGTATCTCTCTATGTTTATTGTTGAGAAAATTTTATCTTCAAGAGAAGAATGTAAGGATATATGGCACGAGTTCAGGTCACTCATAATAATACCGCAACAATTGACACATATTTATGATTTCAATGGATTAATTCTTTACAATTATGCAGCACTGAATGCACTTTAAAAGCAAATGAGGCTGCAGAAAGATGCGAGCAACTTGTATTATCAAATTGTTTTTGGCTGTATCAACAGTCATGAAAATTAATCTTTCTGATACGTGGAGGTCAGTGCTGTTGAAAAACTTCTCAGTTGGGAGATCTTCTAGTCGGCTCAAGTGTTGCAAAGAAAAGACCAATCTCAATAAAAGTTGGTTACCGTGGTATATATACATTGCAGTTGTGTATATTTTCACACACTAACTTAATGATACATCATGCACCAATTCGTAAATGGGTGCTAACTCAGTGATAAAGCGTCTGAAACTCCTGCATGAGATCCCGGTTCGAACCCGACTATATGATGTAATTCTCTAAAAAAACAAAGGTACGAATTGTGAATACCTGGTATGACAAATGCAAGATTGTTATATGTTGTTGGTGTGTTATAAATGTGCATAGTTGCATCTGAAAACGAGAGAGGGGGAGAGAAAAGGGATGAAGTGGTTACACTATGTAGGGTTACATTATATATAGGGTCCATTTGAAGTTGACCCCTACCAATTTTATTGAGTTTGAGGTTTTGTTTGTTTTACCATTTTCCTTGTACATGTTAAACATTTATGCCTAAATTATTGTTCTCGTGTACATTTTCTCAGATGGATGAATTACATATGTTACTCAAAAATATGAGTAAAGTCTGTCCCTTTGCAGTTTGCATGTTAACTTCTCAAACTATATATTTACTCCGTTTCGTATTTTTATTTTGACTTTAATCATTATTCACTGAGTCATTCTAATTCGATGATTTGATTAATAAAATAGTGTATTTTTTGTACCTTTTACGGTGTTTACTCTTGAACACTGAAAAAATTACAAGAAAGTAATTTTTTTCGCTACCCAGATTATATGGTCAAATTACGAGTGAAAAAGTCAACTAAGAAGTTCCAGGCCAAACAGAATAAGTGTGCGATATCTGAATATGAAGATAATGTATGTGATCGAGCATATTATTTATTCTATATATGAGACACATAAAAGCCGTCCGTGTCATTTGTTCTTCTCAAATATTGTACATTTCACACTTTCTAAAACGGTAATATCATCTAATTAAACAAATTCAGGAATTATAGGACATGTCAAGATATATATACAGGGACGTTGTGGGCAGAAGAGCAGGATGATTTAATGTGAAGCAGCAAACTTGCAGAAACCACAATTCAGATAAGCTATTTATTTTATTCAGAGCTCCAAAACAAAAATAAAAAAAGATTCCCAGATGCCTTAAAGGGAAGAGCCGACGCAAAATAAGATTGCTTGAATATGTGGAGAACATCAATTTATCCAACAAGAAAATGACACTTTTAAGAATAAAATAAATATACACATAAATAGTTGCATGTGTAATTATCGATACTAATATGTAAAAACTGAAGTTGACAATGGCATCATTTGACTTGAAACGCGTATTATAGAAAAGCGATTAGTGTCGGTTTAGTGGAGACCCCAAAATTAGGTCATCATTATAAAAATACATAATCCTAGCTATTGGTGTCGGAATATCAAGACTTGTCGATAATACACCATTAATCCTTTTCATCCGTACAAAGTCATTTGTACTAATATAAAATCGCAATAACATATGAGTAAACCAATGCGTAAAATATGTCACATTTTTACAAGAACAAGTGACATGTTATTCTGAATTTATAGAAAAACTATGGCATCAATGTCAGGCTTGAAGATGAAACTCCATTACAATCCATCAAATTAAGGATTAATTAGTACTCTCAATTCGCCAAGTTGTCACATTGCAATCCCAATATAAAAACTAGTTGATAGGTGCCGCATTTGCATAAAATAAGTCAATGTCAAACTGACAAAAAAATGATACTATCAGACTACCAGTTTGACATTAACTAATGGGACGCAAATGGGGTACAATATCAGCTTGTTTGAAAACGGGGGTATTCATTAGTATTTAAGCCTTAGAATAATATCTTCCAAAAGCCCGAGAGAACAAATTGTCCACTCTGTATCAAAATTGTCTGATAGGGAAGGGAAAACGATGTAATACCCGAGATTTATTTTATGGGCATTTTAATAAATTGATTGTGCATGAGCTATTTTTTATTATAAAGTAATCAATTAATTGTTTGTAATTAAATTTGAATTATTTTAGTTTATAAAATAATTTATTTCAAATGAAAATTTATCAAAAAAATATTTATAAATTCCAATTTGCATTTTTCTGTGAATTTGTAGTTCACAATTTTATTTTTTAATTTATTTAGTTAACAAAAATTTGTCCAAATTGTCGTCTTGAACTTGTTGGTGAAGTTCTCAAAATTTTCAGTCGAGAATCATTTTATTATCCGTCGCCTATTAATTGTTTGTCGTATATCAAACTTTTCCTCGCGTAGCAATTTTCCTAGCTAACTCGTATACGTGCCACCAAATATAACATTTAAAAAAAAACTCACGTCACTCCTTCAAAATCTCACCTCATAACTCACGTCACTATTCTTTTTTCTTCTTCTCTTCTTATTTACTGTTCATCTGCATCTTCTCCTCCTACGATAGCACCTCCACCATCTCCAATCACCACTTCCACAGCAATCACCACCACCACCCCTCGGGTTGTTTCTCTAAACCCACACACCAACACCGGTGGGTGCTGGGGTGGAGTAGCTCTTGGTGCCTAGTATGAAGAATTAGGCTGCTGACCTAGTGCATATATCACATTGTTAGGGTTACTCCTGCTGAAGTTCGGGTGGTTGATATTTTCGGTTGATAAATGTCACCCCCATTGTTTTCTCGGCTTTCCCATGTAGTTAATGTCTTCAACCCCATAATCATACTATGTATCCTCATTTTGCACTAGTCGTTGCCCCATTATCTTCACCTGTGCGGAATGGTTTTGGTTGTTGAATGATGTGGTCAACATGACCATTTTTTGATTCAACGACTCCAACTGATTAACCATGGCTAGGTCGCCTGTTAATTTACTTGTCTTACGAATGTCACATCTCTTAGTCTCTCTTTTAGCCACATTGTTCAGCAATTATTCTGCGGTGCATTCATCCAGATCCATAAGAAGTCCACCACCAAGTGCATCCAATTCCTTCGCAGACTCTTTGTCAAAAGCTGCATACAAGTAGTGGAATATGTTGTACCACAGTTCTCCAGGATTCGGGCACCTGCGCAGAGTTTGATTGAATTTTATACATTCCCACCCCCCAAGAGTCTCCATCAAGCTGAGTGAATATGGCTATTTTCCCCATCAATTCAGCAACCTTGGATGGTGAGTGATACTTAATCAAAATCTTTATTGTGAGCTCTTCTCAATGGTGAAAGAATTTGCAGGCGGTTCATTCAACCATTGCTTCGCACCCCCAACAAAGGAGACGAGAAACATCATCATCTTAATAGTATCCTCATGAACCCCTCGAGCCAAGAACGTATGACAGAGTTGTTTGAGATTTTCCAAGTGGGCATTTGAATCATCTCTCGGTGCTCCACTAAATCTGCAATTATTATGAACCATCGAAGTCAGAGAGCTCTGATAACTCCTTAATAAGAGTTATCTTACGTACGTTTCACATTGTTATTTGTGTGCGTTTCGGTGCAAAGTGATGGATCTTGGGCTAATTTGAGAAGAAAATGCACTTTTGGATGTTTTTGAGCTTTAATGCACAATCCAGGCGTTTCTTAATGGTTTTGAGTATGATTTTGATAATTTATCACATTTGATCTTCGCGGTAGTGTTCGTGTTGTTGTTTGACAGGAATTACGTATGCGGTAATCAAGTGGAGAGAAGAAACGAGCTTCGGAATAGAAGAAAAGACGAATTTGGCGCGTTTTGGATGTTTTCTCCAAATATTGGGCAATAATTGAGAAAAAACGAGAAAATGATCTGGGAACGGGAATTTCTCTACATGGATGAAGTCTACGTCGCAAAAGGAATCCAAAGGTGCGAAAATCACATTTATCGGAGTCCGGACGAAAAAGTTATGTCAAAAATGATGCTCAAAGAGATAAAACGCGGCCAAAAGCATCCGGAAATGCCAAACACGCCTTTCTAGGAGCTAAATTGATGAATGAAGGGTTCCCCGGAATTTGGGAATGTTTTATAGCATAAAAGAAGTCTCGAGGTCGAGGAGATACTTAAGGAAGCAAAGGCGCGGGCAAGGAATCGGAAATTAGTCGAAAAAGGATGTTTTTGGGTGACCCAGACTTCTCTTCGTACAAAGAGATTTGTCTACGTACGAAGAGATTATACTTAGCCAAATTTTGAGTTGTTGAAAATGTCTTCCTAAAACAACTTGCAACATCTATCTGGGAAGACCTTCCTACGAAGAGAAAAAGTCTTCGTACCCAGACTCTTCCTACGAAGACCTTCCTACGAAGAGAAAAGTCTTCGTACGAAGACACTGTGCAGAGGCGGCCAAAATTAAGGAAAAGATGCTTAAAACTTTCCTAATTGACCCGGGACTCTTAGGGAACGTATTTTAGACATATTAGGTCATATTTTCAGAGGAGAGACACATTATTGAAGGACGGGACATCAACTGGGAGCTGGGATCACATCGTGGAGCTTGGGAAACCTTGTTTGATCTCTTTTCTCCTTCTTTTCTTTGTTTTTGATCATGATCACACAAACGCTTGTATTTTTGATCATGAATATGCGTAGCTAAACTTCTTAGATCAGGACCCGAATTTGGGGTTAGGGTTTTCACATTGATTATGCGTTTTATGAATTGAGATTCATGTTTTGATAAACCTAATTGATGATTTTACGTTTGCTATGATTGTTTTGTGATCTTCATCCTATCTAGTTAATTGGAGACGTCTTGTTAGCTTGAACTTAGTTTGCAATTATTTGGTAACTCGGTAATTGTTAAACCGGAAAATCAAACAATCACCCGTTCATAGGCTTGGTAACTCGGCTACGTCGAATGGGATCGTTAGAGTAGAATTCATTGTTAATGCATGTTTAGGGATAATTAGAACTTGGTAACTCGGTTTTAATCTAACCTGGGCATAGGATGCTCACTTGGTAACTCGGTGAGTTAGTATTGCTCGATTAGCAAAGTGAATTTTGTCTGTGTTTCACAAATCATAGAACGTCGTCAACAAAAAATCCTAGCAATCCCCCAAACGAGGTATCCTGGTTGTTCCTCCTATATTAAATCTCAATAATTAATTTTTTTTTTATCTTTTTAATTATTTAGTTTAGAAAACTCTCAATTGCTAGCCCACATAAAGTTAATCATACTAATTAGTTCACGACAAGTCCTTTGGGTTCGATAAACCCGGATTTCCGGATATTACTACACACGACGGCCATACACTTGTGGTTAGAAACGTGTCAAGTTTTTGGCTCCGTTTCCGGGGACTTTGGTTGAATTAGTTAGAATCATTAACTTTAGGGAATTTTATTTTTGCTTTTGTTTATTTATTTGTTGATCTCACCTGCTTCCTAGCGAATTATTGTGCAGGTATCTTGGTGATCATGTGGGGGCAGAATTTCTATGGGCAAGCTCCAGGCTATTCACCGTACTACTCCTATGGAGATATGTACACCCCTCCTCATTGCAATCAAGAAGATGCGGAGATGAAAGAAATATTGAAGCTTATGATAGCTAGTATGGACAGAATTGAGGAAGGGATTAATAGGATGGATGCAACTCTCCAGCTGAAGGGACAACACTTGGAAAAACTTTCGAGTGCATTGGCATATGCAGATAATGACGATGGGCCAAGTAGCATCATTCCTGACTTAGTTGAGGAAGACGAAGAACCCCCAGAGGTCTATGTCTACAATGTTGTTCATCATGAAGTAATAGATCCTCGGGCTACTTCAGACTCGGAGTCGGACTCAGATTGGGATGATATTTTGAAGCCTATACAACTTGTTCCTCGCATAATTCCGGAGTCGTGGCATGTATGGGAGAGTGTGGACATCGCTAGCTTATGGCCCACTGAAGATATTTGCTTTGAAGAAAGTCATGAAGGTAAAGAATTACCGCAGGGAGATGTTCACATGGACGTATATCAAGAAATTCCTGAGTCTAATCCATATCTCTTTGATATCATAAAATGGGGTGAATCACATGAGGAAGACCAAAGACCCCAGTTTTATGCAATACATGATTTGACACCTGTGATTCCAAGACAAGAGCTAGGGAAGGAAGCATTCAAGACGGCACTCCTTGTCATTACTGTTCCAACTGAGGTTCTATTTACACATAACGGATCCTCAATGATATTGATTTTGAAGAATTGGAAGAAGAAGAAGAAGAAGAAGAAGAAGAAGAAGAAGAAGAAGAAGAAGAAGAAGAAGAAGAAGAAGAAGAAGAAGAAGAAGAAGAAGAAGAAGAAGAAGAAGAAGAAGAAGAAGAAGAAGAAGAAGAAGAAGAAGAAGAAGAAGAGGAAAGGTACAATGGGTCATGATGTGGTGAATGAATTCTCGAGAAGACCGGTGATCAAGGAGTGGAAGCACAAGAAGAAGAAATTTGCAAAGGTCGTCTTCTACAACTTCTTCTTGTCATATGTGTCTCATGCATGCTCACTTGAGAAGAGACAAAAAGAGAGACGATGGTAGAAGAAGAAAAAGTGGAGAGAAAAATCTCCTTAAACATCTTTTGTGGTAACTGGGTCGGGTCGTCCACCTTAAATTACAAGGCGCTTTTTGGGAGGCAACCCAACCTATTTATTTGATTTAATTTAGTTGTGCTTTTAAATTCAGTTATTGTATTATGTTATTTGGAGAGATGAGAGAGAGAGGGACTAATGATGGTTTCCTAGTGACATAGTGGTACAGGTTATGGGAGAGTCTACCCCGGTGTGCCACAGCACATATGACCTTTATAGGGACTCGTGCATACGAGTTGGGGATTCTCAATGCGCAGATTCATGAAGAGGAGAGCAGTCGACCCCGTTGTGCGAGTACACACTGACCTATTGGGAGCACAAGTGGTGCCACACTGCGCTTGGGGACTGCTGTACACGATTTCTTCCCCACCCTTGAGGTGGTTGTGAGTATTTCTTCCCTTTAGCTGAATTTGTGTTAATTTTGTATGTCATAGCTCCATCTCATATACTGGCATTTCACATTGATTGCTGAGTCTTCTTGCATACTCTAAATTCGTTGAGGACAACGAAGCATTCAGTGTGGGGGTGGTTTAACTGTTTACTAGCCAATGTGTCTTGCATAGCCAGTTACATGAAGGATGTGTTTATAGTGTATTGTGAGTTAGTGTTGTGATTTATGTTTAGTTTTTCCTTATATTGTCGTATTGTGAATAGTAGATTTAAATATTGTCTGCACTTTTAAATAATTGAGTACACCCGCCAAACAAAAAGTTTGTGTAGAGTCAATTTTTTTTTCTAAGTCTAAGCCTTGCATATAGAGTTAGGAAATTATAAAAAATATAAAAAAAATATAAAAAGAGGAAATCCATAAAAAATAGAAAATTGAAATATTTTAGAAAAGGCAATTGAAAGAAGCTTAGACCTGGTTGATTTAGTGAGATGTGAAAACTTTAGGCATAGGGTGTGAATTTTGACCGAGAATGTACAATTTTAGTTCCCCCTAGTAAGTATAGAGAGAATCTCATTACGGGAATGCCTACCTATTTTTAAACTGAAATTAAATTTTAAAAGCTAAAGTGTGAGTTGTTTTTCTCTACAAGAGTTGAGCTTGGTGTTTGCTAAACAAGTCGAACGTTCATGTTGTCGTCTTAGGTAGTCGCCAGCCCGCCTCGTAGTGGCACACAGAACATCTGTGCGAGGATGTGTGTTAAAGCACTCACTGCTTTTAGATCTTACCTTGTAGGACCACTAGATAACCCTAATTGATCCTTGGATTCATTGTTAGCCTCTATGACCTTGGGAGACGATTCTTGGCCTTCATCTTATATCATTTAGAATTACCTTCCTAGAGCGTCAAGAGGGAGTAGTAGTTGAGGGGGTTAGTTGAGGGAGTGCTTCATTACATATTTTTGTGATTTCTGCAGATCGCATATGATTCATTGGATATCTACGAGGGGATGAGAGGGTGGGTGAGTTGGCTTGCACACTACGGTGTGGCGGTGTTCCATGTCATTACACCATGGGCACGGTAGTGGAGAGCTAGAGTGCGTGATATCTAATCCGCACAAAAATTGGGTTGGTTGTACTTAATTGGTGGCGTGTGCTAGGTACCGGATTTTTATCATCTTGGTGTAGGAGGTTCGGTTGGATTAGGCACATGACATATCTTGTTTGATTACTTGAGAGGGGGATATGACTACATTCTAGTGTGGGGGTGTCGAGTTTTGACTAAGGACATAGAGATTGTGCATTGACGACTCAACCCCCATACACGCTTTGACTTGGACGGTTTGTGGCATCTTGCGCTTCATGGAGTCAGAGGAAGATGAATTATTCTTGTGATACTTATTCATTGTTTTGTTTCTTTCCTACCCCTGGCATTATTACTGCTCCTTGATTCTTGGAGGAGGACCACTCGTACATATTTTATTGTATTATTGTTGTTTTACTGAGAGAAATAAAAAAAAGAAGAAAAAAAGTAAAAAAAAACATGAAGAAAAAAAAGAGAGAGAGAGAGAAAAAAGGAGAGAAAGAAATAAAGTTGTGTTTATTGAAAATCGAGTGGTGAAAGTTCTTAGTTCCGGATTCAAGATAAAGACTTGAGTTTTGCGCATTTTTTTGCTTTGATGGCCACGGGATTGATATGGTACCGGGGTTTGAGGGAATTGAGGGCCGGAGTCGGTGAGATTCGGGTTGTGGATTCCTATCATCAGGGTGAGGGTGTGTGAGATATGGGGATTGGTGTGTTTATGTGACGCTTTAGGATTTTCTGCTTCATACAAGTTATATCCTTTTTGTCCCTAAGCCTCATCATATTTGACCATTAGCGGAATAGGAGCTCGGACTATGAACGTGGCTTAGCCTTGGTTAGCCTCTTATTTTTATCAGCACACATGAAGAGGTAGGTTGTTCTTTATAGTAAAGTTAAGCTTTCTATACTAACTATGGGGAATTACTTGTTGTTGAGTTTAGTTATAGCTCACCTCTTGCCTAAATTTTTCATCACTCCATGAGCACCTAGTCTATGTGTATTGAAATTGCCTGATCTCACAAAAAGAAAGAATTTAAAAGTTTTTATGTGTTTAAGATCGAGTCTAGAATTGCATTTGCATCATCTTGCTGCATCAGTAGTGTCTTGAGTCATGTTAGAGTCGTTGGTGTCTTGTCGGCTAATATACAGTTAAATGCAGTAGATGAGACTTTGCTCGAGACGCGCAAATGGCAAGTGTGGGGGTATTTGATAACTCTTTAATAAGAGTTATCCTACGTACGTTTCACATTGTTATTTGTGTCAGTTTCGGTGCAAAGTGATGGATTTTGGGCTAATTTGAGAAGAAAATGCACTTTTGGATGTTTTTGAGCTTTAATGCACAATCCAGGCGTTTCTTAATGGTTTTGAGTATGATTTTGATAATTTATCACATTTGGTCTTCGCGGTAGTGTTCTTATTGTTGTTTGACAGGAATTACATATGCGGGAATCAAGTGGAGAGAAGAAACGAGCTTCGGAATAGAAGAAAAGACGAATTTGGCGCGTTTTGGATGTTTTCTCCAAATATTGGGCAATAATTGAGAAAAAACGAGAAAATGATCTGGGAACGGGAATTTCTCTACATGGACGAAGTCTACGTCGCAAAAGGAATCCAAAGGTGCGAAAATCACATTTATCGGAGTCCGGACGAAAAAGTTATGTAAAAAAGGATGCTCAAAGAGATAAAACGCGGCCAAAAGCATCCGGAAATGCCAAACACGCCTTTCTAGGAGCTAAATTGATGAATGAAGGGTTCCCCGGAATTTGGGAATGTTTTATAGCATAAAAGAAGTCTCGAGGTCGAGGAGATACTTAAGGAAGCAAAGGCGCAGGCACGGAACCGGCAATTAGTCGAAAAAGGAAGTTTTTGGGTGACCCAGACTTCTCTTCGTACGAAGAGATTTGTCTACGTACGAAGAGACTATACTTAGCCAAATTTTGAGTTGCTGAAAATGTATTCCTAAAACAGCTTGCAGTATCTATCTGGGAAGACCTTCCTACGAAGAGAAAAAGTCTTCGTACGAAGACTCTTCCTACGAAGACCTTCCTACGAAGAGAAAATGTCTTCGCAGGAAGACTCTTCCTACGAAGAGAAAAGTCTTCGTACGAAGACACTGTGCAGAGGCGGCCAAAAGTAAGGAAACGATGTTTAAAACTTTCCTAATTGACCCGGGACTCTTAGGGAACGTATTTTAGACATATTAGGTCATATTTTCAGAGGAGAGACGCATTATTGAAGGATGGGACATCAACTGGCAGTTGGGATCACATCGTGGAGCTTAGGAAACCTTGTTTGATCTATTTTCTCCTTCTTTTCTTTGTTTTTGATCATGATCACACAAACGCTTGTATTTGTGATCATGAATATGCGTAGCTAATCTTCTTAGATCAGGACCCGAATTTGGGGTTAGGGTTTTCACATTGATTATGCGTTTTATGAATTGAGATTCATGTTTTGATAAACCTAATTGATGATTTTACGTTTGCTATGATTGTTTTGTGATCTTCATCCTATCTAGTTAATTGGAGACGTCTTGTTAGCTAGAACTTAGTTTGCAATTATTTGGTAACTCGGTAATTGTTAAACCGGAAAATCAAACGTACACCCGTTCATAGGCTTGGTAACTCGGCTACGTCGAATGGGATCGTTAGAGTAGAATTCATTGTTAATGCATGTTTAGGGATAATTAGAACTTGGTAACTCGGTTTTAATCTAACCTGGGCATATGATGCTCACTTGGTAACTCGGTGAGTTAGTATTGCTCGATTAGCAAAGTGAATTTTGTCTGTGTTTCACAAATCATAGAACGTCGTCAACAAGAAAATCCTAGCAATCCCCCAAACGAGGTATCCTGGTTGTTCCTCCTATATTAAATCTCAATAATTAAATATTTTTTTATCTTTTTAATTATTTAGTTTATAAAACTCTCAATTGCTAGCCCACATAAAGTTAATCATACTAATTAGTTCACGACAAGTCCTTTGGGTTCGATAAACCCGGATTTCCGGATATTACTACACACGACGGCCATACACTTGTGGTTAGAGCGTGTCAAGCTCTTAAGCTTAAAGTGAGCAGCATTGATGGGAAGTTGACTAATTGTTGGATGATAGTTGGACTCGGTAGACCTATATTTATTGACCATGGGTGATCCCCTCGGTGTCTCATTTTGTGGCTGTGCATGTGCCACATTAGGTGCAATCGGTGTTGGTGGCGGTGTGGCACTTGTTGGGCCCCTAGATTCTATCCCCTTTGGCTCTTTGTGTTTCGTCCATCAGAGCTGCTTTTCTCTATTAACTAAGCCTTGCGTGAAATAATGTTTCTAATCCTCTAGCGGTTGGTGTAACTGCTCGTTTTGCGAGAGGGTCATGTTGTAACACCCCCATCGTAGAGTGCTGGAGAACTATACTTTGATCCCCAAGCCCTCCGGGGTGTCTTTCGCTAAGCACGTAAATGCTCATCAAAGAGTCTAATATTAACGATTTTGTTACAAGACGGAATTAAAGATACTGAAAATTAAGATAAACTTACTAACATAGTTGCATAATCCGCAGAGTACACTGCTAGGTGATTGATTACGCCCAGATTTCCCGCATACTCACATACCATGTTATAGAAGCAGAGACATTACTACGTTATACTAAAACAAGTAAGATTGGATTTATAACAAAATATATGTATTTTTGAAAATGATTAATCGTACCTACAAATGCACCATCCCAATAACCTGACTCAAGAAACAAATCACGAGGATGGTTATACCAGTTATTCGAATATTAGTTAATACAAAATTATTAACACACCAGGCTTATCCAGTGGATTCCAAATTCCACTACCGAGAGGATTATGAAGATCAGATTCACTTCCTAAAAGGAAGGCAAAACGAAATCCCTTTCCTCAGACAAGTATCCACAAATCCACTTGACAAACTATGACTTAAGTGTGCACACCCCCTACTAGATTGTCGGGGTTTAGCTACGTCCTGACTTTAAACAAACTTGTACACTTGGTCCCATGTGTCCGAAGACTATGATGACCAACCAAGGGTCTAAAGATAATCATTATCCAACTATCAACCATGTATCCAAAGACGAGCATGAATCATTCCATGTTCACATATTCCATATATAGACAAGTATATACAATGCAACATTTTCAAAATAATATTATGCATGCATATGCGTACCTGACAGTTTGCCTAGTTTCCTGATCAGCGTAGCTGATTCCCTATCCCAACAATCTCTACACACACACACACACACACACACACACACACACACATGGTCAATGCATATCCTCAATAGTGAGGTAAAATGCATATGAAAATGTCATCTTCACCAACTAGCCCCAAATCACCAATTTCCCCCGTTCAACTCACTCTTATTAGTACAGTCTCTGACTAATCCTGAACGCTTAGTTATGCTCCAAATGACAAGTATCATGAGTTCCAAGTCACATAGTTTCCTACTTAAGATTGAACCGCAAGTTCTGGTTATTTTCACTCAAGTCTCTAAAAAAAATTTAATTGCAATTTAGTCCCTAATGGAGCATGAATTTCTTGACAAGTGAACATATGCTCAACAATATGAACAAGCACCTTTGCAAACACTCTCAGGTAGTTATAGGGTTGAAATCTACAACTCCTAATTATTTTCATTAATCCCTGAAATTTGGCAAAATTGCCTTTTAGTCCCTGTTTTCATCTGATTAGTCCTATTTAAGTCATATAGATACAATTGGATTCCATATGTTATGAAACTGTCAAAGAGACCTGAGGTCATTTCCTAAATCTTGATATGAGTGTGACTCAAGGAATTGTGAAATTACTATTTTACCCCTCATAGACAGCTCAACTGGACTAGGATTTTCAGAAAGTCAAATTTGGTAAAACTTCACCCTTCAGCACAAAATGTGATTCTGAATAACTTTTCAGAAGGATGTTTTGGTCAATTAGGTCATCTGATAAGTCAACCCAAAAGTGAAATTTGAGAAGAGGTTCTCTCGACTAGTCAATTTCATAGCTAATTTATGGTCAAATGAGGAAAAGATTTGAGAAACTGAGAAAATGATTTTGAAGGTTAGATATTGAGGTTTCCAGATCATATAAGTAGTCCCAAGAACTCAGAGGACTCAAGAAAATAAGATCAACCATAGTTTGATAGTAGATAGCAGCCCACCACGTTGAATGGAATTGCGAGTTTCACAGTTTTACAATCACACTGTACTTGATTTCTAAGCAATACATCAAGGATATGGGAAGTGCTCCCCTGGAAATGATTTATAGTATTTTTAGTTAGCTTCTAATAGGAGAAAGCATAATGCAGTTTCAATAGATATCCAGAGAGTTATGACTGACAAAACTTGTCAGTTAGAGATCCATTTCTTAGTGATTTTACGGTTACTTGACTACTTTGAACTAGATTTGAGGGGAATCCATGAGAAATCTGAAAGATACGCATAGAAGATGGTTTGAAGTATTTAGACATGGCTTTTCGAAGAAGAAAACATATCACAGTTTCATGAAGTTTCAAAAGATTTATCGAGTTCCAAATTAAATTAAAGATGGCTTTTTTACAAGCATGAGCGACAAAATGTTTCTCATTGTCGACTGCTTTAGCTCTTAACTGCAGCCTCTTCTAAGTCAGATTCGAGGATGATGGAAATGTTACATGAGACATACTTATCATGAAATTGAAGATCAGAGTCCCAGCAGTACACATGAGAAGATAGAAGTTTAGTTCATCCAGTTATGAAGAGATAAAGCAGCTACAAATGAGCTTAAATCACTATACAATTCATGCTTAGCATTTGCAGTAATATGGTACAGACTTTGAGCTTGATTCCAACCATGAATGAGTAATCGAGTTCCACCGATGGCTGTTTTCAAGCATGACCAACACTTAATATATTTCTCATTGTCGACAGATTTTAGCTCTCAACTGCAGCATCTTCTAGGTCAAATTCAAGGACGATGGAAAAGTTACATGAGACATACTTATCATGAAATTGGAGATTGGCGTCCCAGCATACACGTGAGACAGAGTTGTAGTTCATCAAGTTTTGAAGAGATAAAGCAGCTACAAATGAGCCCAAATTACTGTACATTTCACGCTCAGCATTTGCAGCAATGTGGTAAAGACTTTGAGCTTGATTCCAACCATGAATGTGTTTCATTTAGGAGAAATGATGTTCTAGATATTATAGTGCTTGAGGTTTTGAACAAGTTGGTATCAACATCGAGTTATTTAGTCTAGCAGGGAGGGAGTTATATGAGCCATGAAAATGGGTTGTGAAGAAGCGGAGGATGTTGGGTCCAAGCCCATTAATTGCCCATGATGCATGGTGTGACGAGACCATAAGAAATCTTCTCTTAGCTTGGGGCGGTGATGTAGTCGAGATATAGGTCGGCATAAAGCTTGCTTTGGCAGCAAGTGTTGAATTACCAAAGATGGTAATGTTCCCTTTTGTTGTTGATACCACCGCCACATGTATAGCCTATAAAAAAGGCTTTGATCTTCTCTGTTTTGAGACACACCACACAACTATTGAATATTGATACCTCTGCTATTGTGATATAGCTAGAGAGAAAAGAGTGACTCATGTGAGCATCACTTAGGCTTGCCTTGAATTAGAACGTGACAGTAGTCACAAATTCAAGAAGTTGATTCGTTTGTGTGTGGTGGCGACGCAAGATTTCTCGTGCACTTTACACACGGGAAGATGATTCCTCGCGTTCGTCAACGCGAGACGGAGAGAACGTAATTACCGCGACGTGATCGTTTGCGACGACGACGAAGATTTCAGGAGCTAATTCCGGGTAATTCATTAGCAATTAGTTTGCGTAGTTTCCGTCTAGCGGCGAGGTTCAGTTTTACCCGTTTATTAGTTTCTAGTTTGTTTACCCACGTTCTAGTGGAAGATTGTCTACCCATTGTAATTGTTATAGTGGAAGTTTTGGTGGGTTTTTTTGTCCCTCTCGATTAGAGGGTTTTTCCCACGTTAAATTCTCTTGTCCTACATCTTCTACTTTTCCGCACTTGTTCGTGTTGGCGTTGTTTGCGCATTCTAGTCCGTTTGATTCAGCCCCGTGACCCAACAAAAGTGGTATCAAAGCCAGGTTCAATGGGGGAGTCAACGGGTTCCATGATCAACTTGACAGGTAGCAACTATTTGATATGGAAGCCTAGGATGCAAGACTTGCTTTATTGCAAGGATTTGATGGACCCTATGCTTGCGAAAGGATTCAAGCCAGCCGAAGTTAAAGATGATGAATGGAACAAGATGAATATGAAGACGATTGGTTACATCCGCCAGTGGATTGACAATTCGGTGTTCCACCATGTTGCTCAAGAGACGGATGCCTACCAGCTATGGATAAAGTTGGAGGGCATGTATGAGAGGAAGACTGCCAGGAACAAAGCGTTGCTGATGAGATCGCTCGTGAACTTGAAGTACAGAGACGGTCAACAAGTTGCTGAGCACTTGAGTGAGTTTCAGAGTCTCATAAACCAATTGGCTACCGTCAAGATCAATTGGGATGATGAGACACAAGCCTTGTTGCTGCTTAGCTCCCTACCAACCTCATGGGAGACGTTGGTCGTGTCATTGAGCAATTCTGCCCCTGATGGAAAGCTGTCCATGAGTATGGTCAAGGACGCGATGTTCAACGAGGAGGCAAGGAGGAAGGAGATGGGCTCTGACAACACGCATGCTCTTGTCACGGAGAATAAAGACAAGAACAAGGATCGAGGGAGAAGCCAAACAAGGAACAAGAACAGAGGTCGCAGCAAGTCCAGGAATGGAGGTTCTCAGCCAAGATCCAAGGTCAAGTGCTATAACTGTGGAAGGCAGGGTCACATGGCAAGATCGTGCCGGTTCCCGAAGAATGACCAGAACCTAGGCGACAATAGAAGAAACCAGAAGAATGATAAGAGTGAGGATGATGATACAACTGCCACAATCTCACAGGTTGTGGTACTCTCTGTGGGAGAAGAAGAATGCCTTCACGTTGCAGCAAATCAGGAAACTAAGTGCGTTGTTGATACAGCCGCTTCATACCATGCAACTTCGAGACGAGATTTCTTCACTACATACAAAGCTGGAGACTTTGGCACTGTGAAGATGGGTAATACGAGTACCTCGAAGATCGCAGGGATTGGAGATATTCGCATCCAAACCGATGTTGGGTGCAAGATGGTGTTTAAAGATGTACGCCATATTCCCGATTTGCGGCTGAACCTACTCTCTGGTATAGCTCTAAATCGCCAAGGATATGAAAACTACTTTGGTAGTGGTAAGTGGAAGCTGACTAAGGGATCAATGGTCGTGGCTAGAGGAGAAGCTTGCTGCACACTCTACAAGACTCATGTGAAGGTACTTGGTGATAGCTTGAATGCAGTTGAGGATGCAGCATCACCAAATTTGTGGCACAAGAGGCTTGCTCACATGAGTGAGTAAGGGTTGAAGATTCTGGCAAGGAAATCTCTAATTCCTTTTGCCAAAGGTACACCACTAAATCCTTGTGATTATTGCTTGTTTGGAAAACATCACAGGATTACGTTTAGTTCCTCTGCTAAAAGAAAGTCGAAGATACTGGAGTTAGTGCACTCTGATGTGTGTGGTCCCATAGAGGTGGAGTCTATTGGCGGTCGCAGATACTTTGTGACCTTTATTGACGATGCTTCACGCAAAGTGTGGGTGTATTTCCTGAAGACTAAAGATGAAGTATTTTATTACTTCAAGAAGTTCCATGTCATGGTTGAAAGAGAGATAGGCTATCCTTTGAAGCGTCTACGTACAGACAATGGTGGTGAATATACTTCAAAGGAGTTCGAAGCCTATTGTGACGCCCACGGTATTCGGCATGAGATGACGGTTCCAGGTACCCCACAACACAACGGCGTTGCCGAGAGGATGAACCGGACTATTGTTGAGAGAGTCCGATGTATGCTCAGAATGGCAAAGCTGCCAAAGTCATTATGGGGTGAAGCAGTTCGTACCGCCTGTTATGTGATTAACAGGTCCCCATCTGCTCCTTTGGGTTTTGAGATTCCAGATAAGGTATGGCACGGTAGAGACGTTTCCTACTCTCATCTGAAGGTGTTTGGCTGCAAGGCGTTGGCGCATATACCCAAGGAGAAACGACTTAAGCTTGATGACAAATCCAATCCATGTGTTTCTGAGGGCTATGGAGATGCGGAGTTTGGCTACAGGTTATGGGATCCAGTTAATAAGAAGCTGATAAGAAGCAGGGATGTGGTTTTCTATGAGAACCAGACTATTGAAGATATCGAGATGTCTTCAAAGTCAAATGAAGTTGTTGTTCCCGACCTCAGTCCAGATACCTCCCCTAGTGCTACGGGTGGAGAAGAGATTCCTGGAGATGTTCCAGAGATAGAGATTCCAGAGATGGAAGATGACGATGACGATGATGATTCCGATTAAGAGGGTGTTGAGCAGGGGGAGCAGCCCCCTCCACCAGAGAACGAAGGACCTCAGCTGAGAAGGTCCACCAGGAATCCGCAACCATCTGTCAGGTACCCATCGTCTGAGTATATTTTAGTTACTGATGAGGGGGAGCCAGAAAGTTTCCGGGAGGCACAAACTCATAAAGATAAATCCAGTTGGATGAAGGCTATGCAAGAAGAGATGAGTTCCTTGCAGAAGAATGATACTTATGATTTAGTAAAGCTACCAGAGGAAAGAAAAGCACTAAAGATTGTCCGTGAGACGAAATCGGGGAAGCTTTGGTCGTCACAAGATGAGTACGTTGAACATGTTATTGAGCGGTTCAACATGAGTGGTGCTACGTCTGCTAGCACTTCGCTTTGCAGCACGTGTCCCTCTAGCAAACATGCTAGAGATGAGATGGCAGCAATTCCCTACTCTGCTACAGTAGGAAGGTTTAAGAATGTTACGGTATGTACTCGGCCAGAGTTCGAGCCCTTCAGGGACATGGCCGGGGTGGACTTCAAGTGAAGGAGTCATGTTGGCGTTCCCTCCTCCAGTTGGGCTTGGAGGGGGAGATTTGTTGGGTCCAAGCCCATTAATTGGCCCATGATGCATGGTGTGACGAGACCATAAGAAATCTTCTCTTAGCTTGGGGCGGTGATGTAGTCGAGATATAGGTCGGCATAAAGCTTGCTTTGGCAGCAAGTGTTGAATTACCAAAGATGGTAATGTTCCCTTTTGTTGTTGATACCACCGCCACATGTATAGCCTATAAAAAAGGCTTTGATCTTCTCTGTTTTGAGACACACCACACAACTATTGAATATTGATACCTCTGCTATTGTGATATAGCTAGAGAGAAAAGAGTGACTCATGTGAGCATCACTTAGGCTTGCCTTGAATTAGAACGTGACAGTAGTCACAAATTCAAGAAGTTGATTCGTTTGTGTGTGGTGGCGACGCAAGATTTCTCGTGCACTTTACACACGGGAAGATGATTCCTCGCGTTCGTCAACGCGAGACGGAGAGAACGTAATTACCGCGACGTGATCGTTCGCGACGACGACGAAGATTTCAGGAGCTAATTCCGGGTAATTCATTAGCAATTAGTTTGCGTAGTTTCCGTCTAGCGGCGAGGTTCAGTTTTACCCGTTTATTAGTTTCTAGTTTGTTTACCCACGTTCTAGTGGAAGATTGTCTACTCATTGTAATGGTTATAGTTGAAGTTTTGGTGGGTTTTTTTTGTCCCTCTCGATTAGAGGGTTTTTCCCACGTTAAATTCTCTTGTCCTACATCTTCTAATTTTCCGCACTTGTTCGTGTTGGCGTTGTTTGCGCATTCTAGTCCGTTTGATTCAGCCCCGTGACCCAACAGAGGAACCCATGGCAAAGTCATAACACTCAAGAATAGTAGAGCAGGGTAACTTTAACAAAAGTTTCAAGCTATTTAGAAATCACAACACAAGAAATAATTGCGGGACAAAGTTCAGAGAGTACACAGGCCAAAACAGAACGTGATTTCACCAACTGAGCCGCGAGATAATCAGCTTTGAATAGGGTGTGTTTTCCCTTCGAAAAAATAAAGATCGTTTTCTAGGTGGTTTTGGACATCGGGAACATGTTCTACTCTCTCTAAGGATCATGGGCATGTAATCATAATCAAGATCGAACGAGAAATTAGAGTTTTACAAGATTTTATGCAAGAAATAATAGTGTTGGTAAATGATATATTTTTTTTTCTTAAAAAAATAGTTGTATACTCCATCTGCCTAGGTTCTTCAAAAAGTACTATTCATCAATCACTTTGATCTGATGATTTAGTTAATAGAACGATACAAGAATTTTGTAATTTTTTCATGGTGTTGTAGAGTAAACCTAACTCTACATCACCATGAAAAAATTACCAAATTCTAACATTGTTCTGATAACCAAATTATCGGGTCAAAATGACTTGAAAAAGTTAATTTTGAAGAACATGCCGGGACGGAAGGAGCATATGTACATCGGGTCAAAATGACTTCGAAAAGACAATTTTGAAGAACCTGCTGTGACGGAAGAAATATAAGTGTGTGTACAGTATAATACTATAATATACTTTTTTATGCCTTCTTTTTGTTGATCTGGTTATCCTAAAATACAGGGACTCATGTGTCATTCGAGAGAAGGTAGGATTGATGAGTGAGTGGAGGGGAATTTTCAGAGAGTTGGAACACGCAAACCCTTAAATGTGTCGAAAACAACATGCCATAGCTGCTGCTTCTGCCATAACCAACTCACCAGCCAATGCCTCTCTCTATCTCTCTTCCATGGCCACACACATGACTTGACATCTTACATCTCCCCTTTCTATTTTCCCTTTGCTTGTCTCGTTGTTTGATTCGTTTTTTGTTTGAGCCTCTCTCATAACTTCTCCTGTTGATAAATTCTCTCTATAGTCTATTATGATCATCAGAAACATTAAACAACAAGGAAGTGAAATCATGGAGGGGGTATATATGAAAATGACTGCCTTCCCTCACGTGGGGGGTGTACACCTTTAACAATTATGTTCTCCATCTACCCTTTGACAATGTTGTACAGACATTAATGTCTTGTTTCTTCTGGTCTAGTTGAAAGATTGGATTGGGTGGAAGATGAGGCTGTAAGTTGTGTTCTACAGTCACTGAATGTCTATCAATTAGTAACCGTTTGTTTAAAATGTTACTCTTTAATTCGTTATATAACACCACATCGTGCTATAGAGGAGCACTACAAAATTTCTCAGAGCAGAGCAAATGGAGACAATAGGGCAATCTCCAATGGTGCCCACTTCCCCATCCTCCAAACTTCCCTTAATCTCTCATTTTTTCTTCTTAATATTTACAAAACTGTCATATGCCTTCTAATAGTGGGAAGCTCCCCCTCCCCCTCAATTAAAATTTAATTCCATTTTCTCTATTACATTATGATATTTCATGAGATCAAGTGTGAGCTCAGCTTGAGCTTGTAAGCTAACTTGTTTGAGAGCAGTACGCAGACCTCTATGTGAGATTTACGTATTCTGTATTCTGGACAAGAAATAGCTCAAAACCATTAATCGGTGAATTGAGCAAATTGTCCGCATAAATTGCATGTTAAGATGAAATTTCGGGAATTTAATTAGGCTTGGATGTTCTAGGGCACTATAATGTTGTAGAGAAAAAATGTTCGTGGAAAACTAGAAATGTGTGTGCATTACCCATCCTATGTGGTTCAGGGCGGGTATGGGTCGTGGGTTGACCTGAATACTTAAAATTCAGTGTTCATAATTTTCAGACGTTGTTCTCTTCGTTCTTTTCCTTCCGTTAACAACAGAAACAACTACAAATACGGAAACAAAATCTCCTAATGTTTCTCTTCACTGCGTGCTTGATTAACAATGACACGAGAAGAAAAAACAAAAACATGTGAACGTCGACGAAAACAAGGGTGATGGAGAGGTGGAAATCAGGGTCGAGGGCGTGCTCGCCAACCCTGCCACCGCCCCATCCAGCCCCTAATTAGCATCACCCCGCATCTACCCCACCTGTTGGAGTTGTTACTGTTGGATAACAATCGAAACTGGACCGAAAATAAGAAGATGGAGAAGAAGCTGAAACAGAATCGTATGATAGAAAGTAACTAAATAAAGACGAATTGAAATACTTACAAAAGTCGTCGAATATGAATAGTAATTAGAAACGATCTCGAGCATTGGCTCGATGTCCTTAAGGCTTTATTTGCTCCCTTTGGTACTGCTTGATCCGGAACAAACCGCCTCCCATGATAATCGTCTCTCACCGTGCAAGAAGTCAGTACACCACTTACACCTTACGAACCGCAATGGCATGGTACCTCTCTTGAAGAAATTGAATTAGAATATAGGAATTCAAATTCTGAAAGTGTAAGGTTCTACAAAGTCTAGGAGGACTTTGTAGGGAATTAGGAGAGTAGAAGGAAAATGTTGGAATACACAAATGGGTGGAGAAGCCCTCTATTTATAATAGAGTATGTGACCCTTCAAAGGGGTGCAAATGAATAGATGTGTCTATTCATGGTAATAACTAACTTTGGACGTTAGTAACTAACAATAACTAACTTTGGTCGATAACTAATAAACTTATTAGCAATTCCAACAATTATTAATTTGCGACTTTAATTAATAACGCACCCAAAGTTAAATTGCGTCCATCGATGGACCTATTTGTACACCCATAATTTACAATAATTTTCATTCACCCGTAACTTTTTTTTGGACAACTCTCAATTGTAGATTTACCATCTCCGAATGAGAATTAAACTCTACATATTTTACTATCCAAAATTTAAAGTTTTCCAAATATCCCCCACATAAATGACATATTGGCATAAGAGTCGGAATAATCGAAGAGGAGATTTAGAGAGATACCAAGCGAACGATAATCGCATCGAAAAGGTGGTCAAAGACCTTGAACCTCTCCTAGTGGAATACTATCGGATATACTGGATTGTCAGTGGTGAAACACCTTGAACTGCTTTCCGTAGTGTATACCTAGACAATAGTACCCACACGCTTATCATCCTTCCATATTAAGTTCTCATTGTCGTGTCCGTTTGACCATGGGACACTTAATCCTGGTTTCGTGAGTGGTCTTGGAGAATTTAGCCTCGTCATTCTCCTAGAACCGGCCCCCAGTTCCCACTCATATAGGTGAGTCTCATAAAGAGTATCTTGCCATACCCCACTTGATTTTATTCCTAAGATATGAGCTCATTAAAAGCCAAAGACTTATCCTGAACCAATGCAAGTGTCACTCGATGTCGCCCAAGGAATGGATTAGGAAATAATAATTTCCGACAGTGACTATATTTGCACAGTAATTAGGTTGTCCCTTTTGAACCTAGTTCTTGGGATCTCCTGTCATCTAGGTTGGGTTTTCCGTTACGTGCAACTTAGAGAGATAGGCTTTTATCCCATTCCCCTTGACGACGTAAACAATAATTGCTCTCTTATTAACCCAACGGGGAGCGGATCCGCTAATTTTTACTTACTTTTCACACGATCGATCGATATAATTATGTCCGAGAGAAAATGTTCAATGGTGTTATGTCTACGACGTATATGTCTAGACTTGCCATTGTATATGGTTCTTTGGGACCTTCCGATTGCCCATTCACTATCGCAATGAATGCAGATAGCTGGCACCGGTCTCGGCCACATCGGAAGTTCTTCTAAAAGTTGACGAAGCCATTCGGCTTCCTCTCCTATCTTATCCGAAGCAATGAATTCCGATTACATTGTGGATCTTGCGACGCAAGTTTGTTTAGAAGACTTCCAAGACACGGCTGGACCTCCAAGGGTAAAGACATACCCGCTAAAGACGCAATCTACCGTATCCGGTCCAAGTTTCACCTTTTTAGGTACTGGTATTGCCATATTTGCGAGACACCCCCACACTTTGAGGTATTTGTAAGATGGCAGTTTTCCTTTCCATAATCATATGGAGTTTTGCCAACATTTTTCCGAAGTATCCTATTAAGGATATGGTTTGCAGTTAATAGGGCTTCCCCCACAAGTTTTGTGGTAAACCCGAACATAGGAGTAATGCGTTTAGCAATCTCTTTTGAAGTCTTACTCTTCTTCTCGGCTACTCCATTTTTCTTCAAGCAAATAAGGTGTCGTAGTTTGGTGGATAATTCCACTTTCTAGACAAATTCCTTAAAGTGGTTCTTCATATTCTCCACCACGATCGCCACGCACCATTTTAATTTTCTTTCCCATGTGATTTTTCACTTCATTTTTATAGTGCTTGAACATGTCAATGGCTTCATCTTTACTTTCTAGAAGATAGACGTAGCAATATCGTGTACAATCATCTATAAACGTAATGAAGTACTTCTTTCCACCTCTTGTTTGAAGAAACTTCAAATTGCAAATATCCGTATGGATTAATTCAAGAGGCGAAGTAGTTTTGTTTTCAATTGGTCGAAAGGATGTTGAAATATAAGTGATTCCATTCATATGCCTAATTCAAGTACATATACACATTGATTAAATAAATCATAAGTGCTATGAAACTCTTGATTTATTTACCAATGTCCATGAGTACTTTGAAACTCTTGATATATGTACTCTACCAAATGACGTCGTTATTAAGTTTAATAACAAATAATAAGTACTATAAAAACTCTTGATTTGCTAGAAACTAAATCGACAACCCATGAGTACTTTGAAACTCTTGGATTTCCATGAGTGCTTGAAACTCTTGGTACATCCAATAATTGATCTATTGATAAAGAGACCCCCACAAGGCATACGGCATTTTTTTTCGTCTTACAAACAAAAATATTTGAATACGTAAATATTCAAGATCAACATGCTTTAAACTAACGGACGACAACACCGTACTTATGTTAGTTTAAAATCATCTCCTACGAAATTTTTATTTCGACATATCCCAAAACATTGAATAATCACATTCAATGAATTCGCGAATTAAATCAAAATTAACATGAAGCGACCTACTCGATTATAGAGTATCACGTTCATTTTTCTTAATTTTGAACGTTCCATTGCCCACACACAAGTCGTGCGTAACAACTACTAAAACTTTTTTTCCCAGATTCAAGACTAAGTTTGGATCCTTTTTAAGATGTCACATATGAAGAAACCAAATTCTTACGTTTCAAAATATGGCTTACACTTTTAGACGTGACAACTTTCCGAAATCTAATTGCATAGACTATTCGGCTTGGTACGATATCATTTTTCAGAAACTTTGACCATAATTCTGGAAACTTGTTTTTTGTGAATCTGACATCAAGAGCATATCCATTAGATTCGTCTAGTCGAGATACAAAATTTTCATATATGACTCTCCTTGATCCGAGGTCTATAGCTCCAGATATCCTTCGAAAACCGAAGTCAAAATTTGTACAAAATTCTATTACGAACCAGCAGCTTTGAACAACGATATCTTGAGTTTTACAATTCCGATTGATGCACCGTTCTCACCCAGTGCTTCATTTTTTCGTTACCTACAATTTTCATATTTTACGAAAATTGATCCGAGATTGTTATCAATGTCTAAATCACAAAATACAATTATGTCCCCCAACTTATGCATGCTGAATTTTTGCGTAGCAAAATTCACTCTCCAATGATACAAATCGTTAAACCATATTTTTCATGCAATGAGTACAATAAAAACTCTTTGCAACTCGTTGTATTAATGAGTGCTATAAAAAAATCTTTAATACAATAATCTGTGAGTACATGAAACTCTCAGATTTACAAAAAAAAAAAAAATTAAACCCGACTTGAAAACCAAAGAAGCGCCAAAAAGCAGTTTCGACACATAAAGACTTAAGATTGTTGGATAACAATCGAAACTGGACCGAAAATAAGAAGATGCTGAAACAGAATCGTATGATATAAAGTAACTAAATAAAGACGAATTGAAATACTTACAAAAGTCGTCGAATATGAATAGTAATTAGAAACGATCTCGAGCATTGGCTCGATGTCCTTAAGGCTTTATTTGCTCCCTTTGGTACTGCTTGATCCAGAACAAACCGCCTCCCAGGATAATCGTCTCTCACCGTGCAAGAAGTCATTACACAACTTACACCTTACGAACCGCAATGGCATGGTACCTCTCTTGAAGAAATTGAATTAGAATATAGGAATTCAAATTCTGAAAGTTGAAGGTTCTACAAAGTCTAGGAGGACTTTGTAGGGAATTAGGAGAGTAGAAGGAAAATGTTGGAATACACAAATGGGTGGAGAAGCCCTCTATTTATAATAGAGTATGTGACCCTTCAAAGGGGTGCAAATGAATAGATGTGTCTATTCATGGTAATAACTAACTTTGGACGTTAGTAACTAACAATAACTAACTTTTGTCGATAAACTAATAAACTTATTAGCAATTACAACAATTATTAATTTGCGACTTTAATTAATAAGGCACCCAAAGTTAAATTGCGTCCATCGATGGACCTATTTGTACACCCATAATTTACAATAATTTTCATTCACCCGTAATTTTTTTTTGGACAACTCTCAATTGTAGATTTACCATCTCCGAATGAGAATTAAACTCTACATATTTTACTATCCTAAATTTTAAGTTTTCCAACAATCCCCCACATGAATGACAAATTGGCATAAGAGTCGGAATAATCGAAGAGGAGATTTAGAGAGATACCAAGCGAACGATAATCGCATCGAAAAGGTGGTCAAAGACCTTGAACCTCTCCTAGTGGAATACTATCGGATATACTGGATTGTCAGTGGTGAAACACCTTGAACTGATTTCCGTAGTGTATACCTAGACAATAGTACCCACACGGTTATCATCCTTCCATATTAAGTTCTCATTGTCGTGTCCGTTTTGGCCATGGGACACTTAATCCTGGTTTCGTGAGTGGTCTTGGAGAATTTAGCCTCGTCATTCTCCTAGAACCGGCCCCCAGTTCCCACTCATATAGGTGAGTCTCATAAAGAGTATCTTGCCATACCCCACTTGATTTTATTCCCAAGATATGAGCTCATTAAAAGCCAAAGACTTATCCTGAACCAATGCAAGTGTCACTCGGTGTCGCCCAAGGAATGGATTAGGAAATAATAATTTCCGACAGTGACTATATTTGCACAGTAATTAGGTTGTCCCTTTTGAACCTAGTTCTTGGGATCTCCAGTCATCTAGGTTGGGTTTTCCGTTACGTGCAACTTAGAGAGATAGGCTTTTATCCCATTCCCCTTGACGACGTAAACAATAATTGCTCTCTTATTAACCCAATGGGGAGCGGATCCGCTAATTTTTACTTACTTTTCACACGATCGATCGATATAATTATGTCCGAGAGCAAATGTTCAATGGTGTTATGTCTACGACGTATATGTCTAGACTTGCCATTGTAGATGGTTCTTTGGAACCTTCCGATTGCCCATTCACTATCGCAATGAATGCAGATAGCTGGCACCGGTCTCGGCCACATCGGAAGTTCTTCTAAAAATTGACGAAGCCATTCGGCTTCCTCTCCTATCTTATCCGAAGCAATGAATTCCGATTACATTGTGGATCTTGCGACGCAAGTTTGTTTAGAAGACTTCCAAGACACGGCTGGACCTCCAAGGGTAAAGACATACCCGCTAAAGACGCAATCTACCGTATCCGGTCCAAGTTTCACCTTTTTAGGTACTGGTATTGCCATATTTGCGAGACACCCCCACACTTTGAGGTATTTGTAAGATGACAGTTTTCCTTTCCATAATCATATGGAGTTTTGCCAACATTTTTCCGAAGTATCCTATTAAGGATATGGTTTGCAGTTAATAGGGCTTCCCCCACAAGTTTTGTGGTAAACCCGAACATAGGAGTAATGCGTTTAGCAATCTCTTTTGAAGTCTTACTCTTCTTCTCGGCTACTCCATTTTTCTTCAGGCAAATAAGGTGTCGTAGTTTGGTGGATAATTCCACTTTCTAGACAAATTCCTTAAAGTGGTTCTTCATATTCTCCACCACGATCGCCACGCACCATTTTAATTTTCTTTCCCATGTGATTTTTCACTTCATTTTTATAGTGCTTGAACATGTCAATGGCTTCATCTTTACTTTGTAGAAGATAGACGTAGCAATATCGTGTACAATCATCTATAAACGTAATTAAGTACTTCTTTCCACCTCTTGTTTGAAGAAACTTCAAATTGCAAATATCCGTATGGATTAATTCAAGAGGCGAAGTAGTTTTGTTTTCAGTTGGTCGAAAGGATGTTGAAATATAAGTGATTCCATTCATATGCCTAATTCAAGTACATATACACATTGATTAAATAAATCATAAGTGCTATGAAACTCTTGATTTATTTACCAATGTCCATGAGTACTTTGAAACTCTTGATATATGTACTCTACCAAATGAAGTCGTTATTAAGTTTAATAAAAAATCATAAGTACTATAAAAACTCTTGATTTGCTAGAAACTAAATCGACAACCCATGAGTACTTTGAAACTCTTGGATTTCCATGAGTGCTTGAAACTCTTGGTACATCCAATAATTGATCTATTGATAAAGAGACCCCCACAAGGCATACGACATTTTTTTTCGTCTTACAAACAAAAATATTTGAATACGTAAATATTCAAGATCAACATGCTTTAACTAACGGACGACAACACCGTACTTATGTTAGTTTAAAATCATCTACTACGAAATTTTTATTTCGACATATCCCAAAACATTGAATAATCACATTCAATGAATTCGAGAATTAAATCAAAATTAACATGAAGCGACCTACTCGATTATAGAGTATCACGTTCATTTTTCTTAATTTTGAACGTTCCATTGCCCACACACAAGTCGTGCGTAACAACTACTAAAACTTTTTTTCCCAGATTCAAGACTAAGTTTGGATCCTTTTTAAGATTTCACATATGAAGAAACCAAATTCTTACGTTTCAAAATATGGCTTACACTTTTAGACGTGACAACTTTCCGAAATCTAATTGCATAGACTATTCGGCTTGGTACAATATCATTTTTCAGAAACTTTGACCATAATTCTGGAAACTTGTTTTTGTGAATCTGACATCAAGACCATATCCATTAGATTCGTCTCGTCGAGATACACAATTTTCATATATGACTCTCCTTGATCCGAGGTCTATAGCTCCAGATATCCTTCGAAAACCGAAGTCAAAATTTGTACAAAATTCTATTACGAACCAGCAACTTTGAACAACTATATCTTGAGTTTTACAATTCCGATTGATGCACCGTTATCACCCAGTGCTTCATTTTTTCGTTACCTACAATTTTCATATTTTACGAAAATTGATCCGAGATTGTTATCAATGTCTAAACCACAAAATACAATTATGTCCCCCAACTTATGCATGCTGAATTTTTGCGTAGCAAAATTCACTCTCCAATGATACAAATTGGTAAACCATATTTTTCATGCAATGAGTACAATAAAACTCGTTGTATTAATGAGTGCTATAAAAAACTCTTTAATACAACAATCTGTGAGTACTATGAAACTCTCAGATTTACAAAAAAAATAATAATTAAACCCGACTTGAAAACCAAAGAAGCGCCAAAAAGCAGTTTCGACACATAAAGCCTTAAGATTATTGGATAACAATCGAAACTGGACCGAAAATAAGAAGATGGAGAAGAAGCTGAAACAGAATCGTATGATAGAAAGTAACTAAATAAAGACGAATTGAAATACATACAAAAGTCATCGAATATGAATAGTAATTATAAACGATCTCGAGCATTGGCTCGATGTCCTTAAGGCTTTATTTGCTCCCTTTGGTACTGCTTGATCCGGAACAAACCGCCTCCCAGGATAATCGTCTCTCACCGTGCAAGAAGTCAGGACACCACTTACACCTTACGAACTGCAATGGCATGGTACCTCTCTTGAAGAAATTGAATTAGAATATAGGAATTCAAATTCTGAAAGTTGAAGGTTCTACAAAGTCTAGGAGGACTTTGTAGGGAATTAGGAGAGTAGAAGGAAAATGTTGGAATACACAAATGGGTGGAGAAGCCCTCTATTTATAATAGAGTATGTGACCCTTCAAAGGGGTGCAAATGAATAGATGTGTCTACTCATGGTAATAACTAACTTTGGACGTTAGTAACTAACAATAACTAACTTTGGTCGATAACTAATAAACTTATTAGCAATTCCAACAATTATTAATTTGCGACTTTAATTAATAACGCACCCAAAGTTAAATTGCGTCCATCGATGGACCTATTTGTACACCCATAATTTACAATAATTTTCATTCACCCGTAACTTTTTTTTGGACAACTCTCAATTGTAGATTTACCATCTCCGAATGAGAATTAAACTCTACATATTTTACTATCCAAAATTTAAAGTTTTCCAAATATCCCCCACATAAATGACATATTGGCATAAGAGTCGGAATAATCGAAGAGGAGATTTAGAGAGATACCAAGCGAACGATAATCGCATCAAAAAGGTGGTCAAAGACCTTGAACCTCTCCTAGTGGAATACTATCGGATATACTGGATTGTCAGTGGTGAAACACCTTGAACTGCTTTCCGTAGTGTATACCTAGACAATAGTACCCACACGGTTATCATCCTTCCATATTAAGTTCTCATTGTCGTGTCCGTTTTGGCCATGGGACACTTAATCCTGGTTTCGTGAGTGGTCTTGGAGAATTTAGCCCCGTCATTCTCCTAGAACCGGCCCCCAACTCCCACTCATATAGGTGAGTCTCATAAAGAGTATCTTGCCATAGCCCACTTGATTTTATTCCCAAGATATGAGCTCATTAAAAGCCAAAGACTTATCCTGAACCAATGCAAGTGTCACTCGGTGTCGCCCAAGGAATGGATTAGGAAATAATAATTTCCGACAGTGACTATATTTGCACAGTAATTAGGTTGTCCCTTTTGAACCTAGTTCTTGGGATCTCCAGTCATCTAGGTTGGGTTTTCCGTTACGTGCAACTTAGAGAGATAGGCTTTTATCCCATTCCCCTTGACGATGTAAACAATAATTGCTCTCTTATTAACCCAATGGGGAGCGGATCCGCTAATTTTTACTTACCGTTCACACGATCGATCGATATAATTATGTCCGAGAGCAAATGTTCAATGGTGTTATGTCTACGACGTATATGTCTAGACTTTCCATTGTAGATGGTTCTTTGGGCCCTTCCGATTGCCCATTCACTATCGCAATGAATGCAGATAGCTGGCACCGGTCTTGGCCACATCGGAAGTTCTTCTAAAAATTGACGAAGCCATTCGGCTTCCTCTCCTATCTTATCCGAAGCAATGAATTCTGATTACATTGTGGATCTTGCGACGCAAGTTTGTTTAGAAGACTTCCAAGACACGGCTGGACCTCCAAGGGTAAAGACATACCCGCTAAAGACGCAATCTACCGTATCCGGTCCAAGTTTCACCTTTTTAGGTACTGGTATTGCCATATTTGCGAGACACCCCCACACTTTGAGGTATTTGTAAGATGACAGTTTTCCTTTCCATAATCATATGGAGTTTTTCCGAAGTATCCTATTAAGGATATGGTTTGCAGTTAATAGGGCTTCCCCCACAAGTTTTGTGGTAAACCCGAACATAGGAGTAATGCGTTTAGCAATCTCTTTTGAAGTCTTACTCTTCTTCTCAGCTACTCCATTTTTCTTCAGGCAAATAAGGTGTCGTAGTTTGGTGGATAATTCCACTTTCTAGACAAATTCCTTATAGTGGTTCTTCATATTCTCCACCACGATCGCCACGCACCATTTTAATTTTCTTTCCCATGTGATTTTTCACTTCGTTTTTATAGTGCTTGAACATGTCAATGGCTTCATCTTTACTTTGTAGAAGATAGACGTAGCAATATCGTGTACAATCATCTATAAACGTAATGAAGTACTTCTTTCCACCTCTTGTTTGAAGAAATTTCAAATTGCAAATATCCGTATGGATTAATTCAAGAGGCGAAGTAGTTTTGTTTTCAATTGGTCGAAAGGATGTTGAAATATAAGTGATTCCATTCATATGCCTAATTCAAGTACATATACACATTGATTAAATAAATCATAAGTGCTATGAAACTCTTGATTTATTTACCAATGTCCATGAGTACTTTGAAACTCTTGATATATGTACTCTACCAAATGACGTCGTTATTAAGTTTAATCACAAATCATAAGTACTATAAAAACTCTTGATTTTCTTGAAACTAAATCGACAACCCCTGAGTACTTTGAAACTCTTGGATTTCCATGAGTGCTTGAAACTCTTGGTACATCCAATAATTGATCTATTGATAAAGAGACCCCCACAAGGCATACGACATTTTTTTTCTTCTTACAAACAAAAATATTTGAATACGTAAATATTCAAGATCAACATGCATTTAAACTAACGGACGACAACACCGTACTTATGTTAGTTTAAAATCATCTCCTACGAAATTTTTATTTCCACGTATCCCAAAACATTGAATAATCACATTCAATGAATTCGCGAATTAAATCAAAATTAACATGAAGCGACCTACTCGATTATAGAGTATCACGTTCATTTTTCTTAATTTTGAACGTTCCATTGCCCACACACAAGTCGTGCGTAACAACTACTAAAACTTTTTTTCCCAGATTCAAGACTAAGTTTGGATCCTTTTTAAGATGTCACATATGAAGAAACCAAATTCTTACGTTTCAAAATATGGCTTACACTTTTAGACGTGACAACTTTCCGAAATCTAATTGCATAGACTATTCGGCTTGGTACGATATAATTTTTCAGAAACTTTGACCATAATTCAGGAATTTTTTTTTTGTGAATCTGACATCAAGACCATATCCATTAGATTCGACTCGTCTAGATACACAATTTTCATATATGACTCTCCTTGATCCGAGGTCTATAGCTCCAGATATCCTTCGAAAACCGAAGTCAAAATTTGTACAAAATTCTATTACGAACCAGCAGCTTTGAACAACGATATCTTGAGTTTTACAATTCCGATTGATGCACCGTTATCACCCAGTGCTTCATTTTTTCGTTACCTACAATTTTCATATTTTACGAAAATTGATCCGAGATTGTTATCAATGTCTAAACGACAAAATACAATTCTGTCCCCCAACTTATGCATGCTGAATTTTTGCGTAGCAAAATTCACTCTCCAATGATACAAATCGGTAAACCATAATTTTCATGCAATGAGTACAATAAAAAATCTTTGCAACTCGTTGTATTAATGAGTGCTATAAAAAACTCTTTAATACAACAATCTGTGAGTACTATGAAACTCTCAGATTTACAAAAAAAAATAATTAAACCCGACTTGAAAACCAAAGAAGCGCCAAAAAGCAGTTTCGACACATAAAGCCTTAAGATTGTTGGATAACAATCGAAACTGGACCGAAAATAAGAAGATGGATAAGAAGCTGAAACATAATCGTATGATAAAAAGTAACTAAATAAAGATGAATTGAAATACTTACAAAAGTCGTCGAATATGAATAGTAATTAGAAACGATCTCGAGCATTGGCTCGATGTCCTTAAGGCTTTATTTGCTCCCTTTGATACTGCTTGATCCGGAACAAACCGCCTCCCAGGATAATCGTCTCTCACCGTGCAAGAAGTCAGTACACCACTTACACCTTACGAACCGCAATGGCATGGTACCTCTCTTGTAGAAGTTGAATTAGAATATAGGAATTCAAATTCTGAAAGTTGAAGGTTCTACAAAGTCTAGGAGGACTTTGTAGGGAATTAGGAGAGTAGAAGGAAAATGTTGGAATACACAAATGGGTGGGGAAGCCCTCTATTTATAATAGAGTATGTGACCCTTCAAAGGGGTGCAAATGAACAGATGTGTCCATTCATGGTAATAACTAACTTTGGACGTTAGTAACTAACAATAACTAACTCTGGTCGATAACTAATAAACTTATTCGCAATTCCAACAATTATTAATTTGCGACTTTAATTAATAACGCGCCCATAGTTAAATTGCGTCCATCGATTGACCTATTTGTACACCCATAATTTACAATAATTTTCATTCACCCGTAACTTTTTTTGGACAAATCTCAATTGTAGATTTACCATCTCCGAATGAGAATTAAACTCTACATATTTTACTATCCAAAATTTAAATTTTTCCAACAGTTACTCCGGAGATTACTTTTGGAGATGGTCTATGGAGGCCATGGGGGTACCAAAAAAATTGTAAGAGCTATTTTAACGTCACTATTATGTGATTGCATTAAAGGTGGTAAGTGGTGTGTGATATTTAAGACTCTCAAATATTTTATTCATTTACCAAATTATCTTAGATTTGCATAAGAAATGCCTTGATAAGGGTTTCTGATAGGCTGGGGTTATCAAGCAGCAAAAGGAACGGAAGAGGGAGAAAAACGCAAGAGAAAACTTCATCTTTTCTGGAAAAAGTAATCAATAATTAATAAACGCAATAATCAGTTGAAACCAGTCCATAAATCGATCTTAAATAGTTCAAATTCTTAATTTTTCCAAAATAAAAAAGTTAAAATTCATCTTAAAATTATAATTCTAATTAGGAAATGAATACTAGAAAAATATTAACCCAAATCGATTATAAAACGAGATCCTAATTTACAAAAGAAAATCTTAGTAACATAGCACATGTGATGATTCGCCCAATCAACGGTCGATGCTGAGTAAATCAGGGCAATGCATCTGACGTAGTATCAAATTCTCCTTAGAGCGTCATTTCTGGTCAAAATAATGTGTAACTTATTCCAAATCTTCAAACCCTCAATTCTACCTCAAATTTTACATTTCGACCGAAATAGTCCTTCTGGATTCGGAGAGTTTCTTCATGCAGCATGCCTCCTGAGTCGGTATTGATTGTTGGCATTTTTCTTTGGGTAACATACCCAAGTTACCTCCAAATTTTGGTCAATTTGCTATTGCCTCTCTTAGAGCTTGTCTATCGGCAAGGAACAACCTTATTTTTTCCATAAAAATTATAGACACGCACCTTTTTGTTAACTGATAAGGGAAGCCTTGGCGCAATTGTAAAGTTGACGATGTGTGACTAGGATGTCACGGTTCGAGTCGTGGAAAAAATCTCTTGTAGAATGTAAGGTAAGGCTGTATACAATAGACCTCAAAGAGGGTCCGACCCTCCCCGGTCCCCGTGAATATCTGGTGCTTCGTGCACCGGGCTTCTCTTTATTCATTTTTAACTTTTTGTTAATTGGATGTGTGGTGGAAGTGAGGGTCACCGTTATATGTGTCAATGATGTCCATTATACAAAAGAGCGTGTATTCTAAAATTACACTCTTCAGTTCAATTTTATTGGACAATATTGTGACCTCAATATGTTGCTCAATACTTGATCAACGTGATCCATGTTTGTTCCTGTGTGTTTTTGACACATTAGGCTACAAGTTCCATGTTAAACTAGTCTTGCAATTCAATATCTAACAACTTTGAAACCAGCTTCAAAGACTGTTGATTGACAATATTTTTAACGATCGCATTGTGAATTTTTTTTCTAAGTGTTCGTTGGTTAGTGAAACCCCCTTTTTCACTTTATCATAAATCCTTCAATACTTGATGAAATTGAGCTATGGTTGATCATAAGCGCTCTTTGAATTCCTAGCTACAATTTCATATCAACTTTCAAGGTTAATTCAAATTGTAACTCTTCCAAATCTAGCCTTAAATGTTGTTGAATAACGTTGTCATTTTGTCTAAAAAAATCAAGGTTTAGGGATGGCTTGGAAACCTGTCAACTTTGGAATTCCATAACTCCTTGAATACAACTTAGACTATCAATATGCTTTCAGATATGGTTATATCATAATGAATACTCAAATCACGCTCCATGCGTCTTCTTCAAATTCTAAACAGATGTCCCAAAAATCAAGCTCAAAGTAGTTGCCTTGAACATGTCAAAAACACCTAAAATTTTCTAAGGATTGGATCATTATTTCATCCAACTTTGACTGTCCATATTTCATTGGATACTTTGAGTTTTTGAGAGTTCAAATATTTTCTGAAATCCTTGGGATTCGGTCTACAAATATCTATTTTTAATCTCTCAAAAACCTCTCTCTCAATTGACCAGAAATTGGCTGCAAAGTTGACTCTGTGAACCAGTATCACACTTATCATTGGCTTTTTGATTTGACCTGTCAGGTGACATAATTGACCAACATAGCCTTCTTGAAAATTGTTCGTAGTTTTTTTTTAAGTGTAATGGTCAAGTTTTACTAAATTTTATTTTCCGCAAACTCTAGTTTGACTGAGCTGTATATGAGGGAAAATTAGTAATGTTATAATATCTTAGGTTGGACAATCGTAATACATGGCATAACCTCATGCATATGTGTCAGTTTCATGATGTTTTGAGTCAGTCTATACTATCTGGGTCAAAGTTGACTAGAAGTCAAGTGTAGGGGCTTTTCTACAATTTAATACACTTTAATGGCTTCGATGTAATTAAGTGAAAGTTAAGAATTATGTTTACATGTTTTTGGGGATCCATGCACAGTAAGGGACTATACTGGGCATTTCCAGAGCATCAGGTACAATATGATCATTTGATGGACATAAATATTGCATTGCATCATTACACAATGCCTCATATAGAGGGAATGTGTTGATAGTCTACACACTTCACTTTTGTAGATACAGTTGGTGCTATGGATTGTCTTACAATGGACTTATGTATTTAACTTGTTTCACTAGACATGAGGTCAGAATTGTACTTGTTTTCTTTAAATTTGAGCATGTGCAACGGGAGATATCAGTGAGTTTATCAAGGTTCTACCTTACTTGGTAACTGATTTCTGAGCAATCTAAATACAAACTTTACGAAACGCCTATTCCTCAGTTATGTGATATTGGAATGGGTCTTATGTTTAATCTATGCCTCGGGTCTGAGGGTAGAGAGTCTGGACGTCTCCTCAGCTCCACTTTTAAAGCCTGAGTATCATATTTGTACTCATCTGAAGGCAACAACCTACTCTACTAGTTTGGTGATCCATTAGGGGGTGTTGACACTTAAGTTTTAGTTTTATTGGTGGATTATGGGATTGATTCATCCTTGTCATATGTGAATATGATCTTCATAACCCTACACGTAGTGGGGTTTGAAATCCGTTGTATAAGGCAGAACGGGTGTGGAATATCCGGTACCAAAATTAATTGGAATTGTTGACTTACTTGTTCTTGAGCACGCGATGTGAAATTTAGTATAACTCGATTAACACGTGAACAAGTGTTTTCTTAAAGCTATCATCTTTAATTGGATTGCACGGTTTTCAAACTATTCAATTCTTTCAAACTCCGACAGACTGCTAAACCTTTCAAATTCATGTTTTCTTAAACTTTTCAAGAATAATTTCCTTAATATCTATGTACTTGTTTACTTTTCATTTAGCATTTCACTCGGACATTATCTGACTACGGGATTTCTGTTTCCTAGAACCCATGCGGGTGAGCATACAGGATTGCAAGCTTAGTCACACTAGAGTGGTAAGCATTGAGATGTCACTCTATTATTTTAAGTTTTATTTTAATTAAAACTTGATTATTCATGATTTTGTTATGTCATAGATGATCTTCGGTTAACTCATTGCTAGGGATTTTATGTTCCTTAGCAGAAGACACTCACTTGAGTTCAGGGATCTCTCTAGTTTTTCCAGTGCAGGATGGAAAGGGTGTTACAGTAGAGATATAAGAAAATCCTATGAAATAATTCATTGAAAGTTTGTAATACAAGTAAATAAACAGGATATAATACTCTATAAGGGGGGGGGGGTTGAATAGAGTATGGAAACTTTATCTCAATAACTAGATTTTTGAAACTTTAAGCTAAAGTGCAGTTTGAAATCCCAAAGCTTTGAAAATTGTTTGAGATGCTAGAGATACAACTACATAACACATAATCTTGAAAGCTCTGAGATAGGAAATCCTCCTAAGCTTTGGAGCTACTTGTTTGGAACTGAATATAAACAGTAATGAAAAAGCAACAAAATAAAGCACAAGAAAAAAAGGATTTTTACAGAGTTCAATCACAATTGGACCTAGTCTCTGATTGAGGGATCTGATCCCTCCAGGATTTTAACACACTTCTTATTAATCACCCTGATTTAGCCCTAGATCTCAAGCCTAAGTGAGCTACGCCTTGAACTTATACAGCTTGTGGTTCCCAACCTATCTAGTACTAGCTACAACCTGTTGAAATAAGAATAACATCTTTGTTGTTCACTTGAACAACTAAACTTCTAAGTTTGTGAGGTTTAAGAAATCAGAATGATAATACAAATTAAGTACAGATTGAAGAACAGAGAAAGGAATAAGCAGTAATGCCTGGAAGTGTTCTTAAGATTTCTGGATGATTGATATTCTTCTCCTGCAATGTTGAAAGCTTGATTGATTCAATAGTTGTTTGTATGATCTACCACGATTTTAAAACACTCTTCTCTTCACTTTTGATCAGCCTCTCTCAATCTCTATCTTTGAATTTCAAACTCCAACTTTTTATCAACAGTCAGCAACCACTAGAGAGATTTTAGGAACTAAATTCCTATAAATTCTCTCCCCTGGTATGCTTCTTTCAACACCTATGTTTGGATAGCTATCAACTTTGTTTATGGATGTTGGAACGACCAACAAACCTGCACACACTCAGCAATAAAGATCATACAACATCTAGAAAAAATAGCAATAGAATCTGATCTAAAATACAGTCAGTTCACTATAGAACCCTAGCTATTTTGCCTCAGATAAAAATTCAATATCTATATTTACACGTATAGATACAACTATAAAACAATATAAATCATATGATAAGAAGTTAGAATAACTCATTAACCAATTCAGAATCCATCTAAGTCATCCTGCATACACATATCAGTTAGTATACTTAGCAGTATATAGGCATGATAACATCTCAAAGCTTTGGAGCTTTGACTGCTAGTTCAGAAGTGTTAGCTTGAAACTGAATCCTGCAATCTCTGAGACTTATACAATCCAAACAAAGATAAATAATATTTGTAAGAGACATTAGTGAATGATAAACTCATCCCCCAAGCCAATATCCAAGCCTGCAAACACAAGACTATTAGATACAATATAAATATAGGAACACTACTGTATCTCAAAGCTTTGGAGCTTTGAAACTAAGTGTCCTAGAACTTCTGACTTTCGTCATCAAGGAACAAGCTCCCCCTGAGTTTGTAAATTAGTTCAAACTCAAGAGCTTTGAACTATCTTTCATAAAGAACAAAAATGTCAAAATGAACAAAGATACAAAAGTCAAAGGAGGCGGAGGACCAAGCCAAGCTAAGTACCCGGTTAATGTTTGATTTGCGTTGTCTAAGGCTTGATACACCCGCTCCTTGGATTTGTCTTTTTCTCCATTTTAACCATTAAACACTTCTCCTATAAATGAACAATAGACAGAACCCTAGACCTAACAGGAATGTTGGAGTACTAGGACTTATGATCTTAATACCATTTAAGTGGTCTTCAAAACTGAATCCAAGTCATATTGAACTACCAACAAGAAAAGGTTATCATCGCTGAAGTATCTAAGAAGTATAAAAAACCTCATATAGAATATTTTAACAAATACAAAAGACTGGAATGATTATTTGTACTAGAAATGACTATAGGTAGAAACAATAATGTTTAATAAATAATACTTCCTATTTTAGACTACGTAGAATATAACTGGATGGTCGTTTGGTCATCCAAGCAATGCTAAAATTACAAGACACTTTTCCTACATCTCCAGCACATGCTTACCATCATAACTACTGTTACCTTCTGAGTCTCGCTCAACTACTACTTTGACCTCAGCAGTTAGCTTCTCTTTGAAATTTCACCTAGTAGTTACAAAATAACCTTCTTTCTAGGAGGGAAGAGGACTATAAGCTTGTTGCATGGAAGATTCTTTTAATGTTAGGGGATATTTTCATCTATTTTTGGTTTCCAGCCACTCTACCAGTCATTCTGTATGGTTTAGGAGATTCATATGCAGGGTTGGTAGAGTTTGTACAGTTGGATTTGAGAAACATTATGACATGGGTGTTCAGCAGAGACCATTCGAGGATTTATAGCTTCACCATTAGCTTGAAAGGTAGCTTAAGAATTCAATAGAGTATGATAGTTTGAGAAGTGATGACCAATGGAAGTTCTCTAGGAGCAAAGTCAGGGAAAATTTCACTCAAAACCTCTTGAATATGGTGGAAATCTTGATATTTGTAGGTGCCTCTTTGGAGGTGTTGTTTGCATACTGAATCTGACGAACTTCGTTTCGAAGCCCTTCTAAGTGAGAGTGTATATCTTAACTAGTTTACTGATTGCATTAACAGCTCATTTGATAATATCTACATGAAACAAGTCTAGAGAAAAGGATAGGTATCTTGATACAAGAGAATAGAGAATCAATATGAGAATTGGCGGCATGCTTTCCACTTGTGAACGGTAGGGAAATGGGAAACCATGGGCCTCGAAAATAGCTAGCTACAAATCCTATGGCTGGAAAAAATAATCAATGTGCAGTGGTTCCAGATATTTCCCTAGATTTTTTCTTTCATTTCCACAATTCATTCGAATTTGAAAATAGGAAGTCCAAAGTAAAGTATTTGCCAACCACTTAATAATTGTAGAATTAAACAAGTTGGTAGCACATTCTTTGTCTTCCTTTGTGAAAGGTATGTAGATAAGACCACTAGAATATTACATAGGGTCATCACAGTGCTGTCCAGGGTTCTATGAAATACCCCGTTTTGTGACTACATGTATTTTGTGATATTATTGTAAGTATTGGGAAGTTAATTTAATTGTAGAGAGTTAATTATAATGCTTTGAGAGTTTGGGGGGAACTTTGTGACTTTAATCAAAGGTTTTAGTGCCTTTTACTTGAGTTTGGGGGAGGTGTTTGTCTTTTGGCAAAACTAAGGGGAAATAAGTGTCTTTTGACCTAAATTTTCTTCCTACGTAAAAGTTTCCTAATCCAAGAGGGTTTCCTACTTATGAAGTTGATTTTATTTCCAACTCTCATAAAACCCTCACTCTCCCTATTTTTTCTAATCTCTCTCTCACGTCCCTCACTCTCTACCCGTCCCTCTCTCACTCTCTCTCGTCCCTCTACCCAACGGCAGCCACCCACACCGCCGCCGCCGCTCCCTCTCTTTTCCGGCAAGGTAATATCTCTCTCTCTCTCTCTCTCTCTCTCTCTCTCTCTCTCTCTCTCTCTCTCTCTCTCTTTTCCTTTCTCTCTTTCTTTTTCTCTCTCTCCGTCCGTCTCTCTCTCCGTCCACCTCCATGGGCGGCGGGTTTGAGTTGTTTTGTTTCTTCTTCTCTTTTCTCTTGTTGATCTCTTGATCTTGTGATCACTTATTCATGATTCATGTATGTTGCATGTAATCTTTAAATTTCAGTTTGCTATTGTTAGGATCATTGTTCATGGATTTGTTGGATTGATAATCAAGTTTTAGGATTTATCATGTTCTTGGGTGTTGGAAAGAAACTCTAGTTTGGAAGAGGAAGTTGATTGAATGATTTGGGAGTTTGAGTGATCATAATAGGTGGATAACAATCTGATTTGAATGTGGGAATCATGTTATATTAGGTTTAGTATGATTATAGGATGAACTAGATGCTTGGGGGGAAAGTTTCATGAAGATTGACAATTCCCGTATGGATATTTTGAATGAAATTGGAAACTTGAAACTAGTGTAACTTTTGATTCAGGAATCGAAATTAAGATCCGTTTGAGGCTAAACTTATTATTTCGAACGTTTTGAATCCAATGGAACTGTTTTTAGACCATGATCTGTTTGGGAAACTGGAGTAATATATTTGGTGGAGTTATGATAGATTATGTATGCTTTAGGTTAGGGGATTTTGAAGCAAAGCTTTGGGTATTATTTGGAGCATGAATTGAGTGAGATGTTGGGGAAGTGTTAGAACCCTAAACCATTGACTATCATATGCATGTAATTAGTATAGCAAGTCTATTGCTAGAATATATGTTTGATTAGCATATTGTTACGTGTAGGTAACGAGTTCGTCGACGACGAGTACGTAGAGTACGCTGATTGATTGCTATAGTTGGAATTTGCTTTGAGGTAAGTAAATATGCCAAGCCTAGTGTGCTTATCTCTTTCGTGTCAAACGAATACCTTGATTTGTTACGTCTCAAAATGTGTTTACGTGATACATGACTTGGAATATGTGATTTCTACTTGTTAAATGTTTTGATGAAAACATCACCATGATAATGAATGAACTATAACGTAAAGTGGAAGAAGTTGTGCGGGGACATTATTATTCTCTTTGGGCGGTGTTGGCTGCGGTCCCGTCTCTTTTTGATCCAGTTGCAAGTCCCCGGATAGCGGCATGTACTCACTCCTCTGGCCGGCGTAGTCTTAGGGGGGTGTCGACACTTAAGGTCATGGAAGTTGTGGTTTATTTGGTTTTCCCCCGTCACAACGAATTAATAATGGATTTTTTGTTTTGTTAACGGAAAGAAGTTAACACTGGATTTCGGATTTTTCCTAATGATTATGGAATTGGTTGGAAATATATTATGGAATTGGGAACTCTTATGTTTTAATATAAGAGTCAACTTTATTACCGCTGTGTTTGCGAAAAACTCCTACTTACAAATGAGTCATTGTTTTATAATTATCCCATCATCGTTTTACATGTTTGGATGTTTATTTACCAGTATTTCATGCTGATTTTGTACTGTGGCGTTTCTTTTTAATTCCGCACCACAGGTTTAGAAGAAGGTTATCTGGCATAGAAGGGGACGCGCATCACAAGGAACATTAGTAGTAGTATTTCCTTTGAATTTGAATTCTTTAATTAGTTTAAACTCTTTAATTGTTTATGTCGGTTTGTGGCTAGGACGTCGGATTTTAATAATGCATTGTTTTAATTGGATTTAATTATTATTGAGGATGTTTTGTGCTTGCGAACCATGTTATAAAATCTCCTTGTATCCGGGCTCCTCTCGGGTACGGAGTGACATCCCCGGGTCTCCAGCTTGGGCCATTTGAGGGTGTTACATGTGGTATCAGAGCCAGCATTCCAAAAAAGAAATCAAAACTTGTTAGGGTAACTAAAATAAATATAGGAGAAATAACTTAAAATCTGACAAGCCGTGGGAATTTGGGTAGTATGGATATGATTATTATGTGTAAGTGTTTAGAAAATATGATAGAAAGCAAGTACTTCCATCCACCCATTCCTAACTAAGATCCCTTAGCAAACTCTATAGTTTCCATCCACCCAATCGAATTTTTGAAGTGTTTCAATTGGATTCTGAGTTTAAGCCTACTTTTAAGAGACTTTGTTGGGAAATTTCTTCAAGAGTCTTGTGACTATCAATTTGGAGTCTTGGGATTAATTATTAGTTGCAAAGAGTAGTTAGTTCGGATTACGATGTATGCCTTGTGAGATTATAGATTTATTAAGTTGTTTCCTTTTGTAGATGGCTAGAACTAAGCATACAGCTAGGAAGCGTGTGTTGCCAGTAGAGAAGCACCCTGTTGTGACATGTTGGGTCGAAGGTGAAGATTTTCCAGATTTTCGTGACCGCGTGGTTCAATATTGTGAAGATAGATTCCAGCCTTAGATTTTCCTCGATATAGAAATCCAGCTTTTCAGGCTTACTGTATGGTAAAGTCATTACCTATGAAACCCATGTCTGGGGAAATTATTACGAAGTATAGCAACATCATGGGCAGGATGAATCGTCTGAATGATAGGGATTATCGTTGCCAAGGTGAATGGACGGTAAGTGCGGATTTTATATGCAAGTTGTTGATGGAGACTTATCTTAAGTGGCAGAGTTATACAGTTATTGAGATAGAGTCCAGTGATGAAGAAGACGTGATCTACATAAGCTCTAGTGATGAAAAAGAGGTGATTATTATAGACTCTAGTGACGATGAGGAAGTTTAAGAAGATCCAATGGAAGATGTCGATGAATATCCCGAGATTGAAGAAGATCTCATGGAATATGAAGAAAGTGAAGAAGATCCGAGTGAAGATGAAGAGCACGAGTACGACTCCAATGAAGAGGAAGAGATGGATGAAAGCGATGAGGACGACGATTAATCTTGTTAGAGTTCTTTAGATATCCTAGACTAGATGTTTTTAAGTTTTTATTTATTGGTTTGAGTAAGGCTATGGAGGCAAGCAACACTTTGAAGTTTTAGAACGATTCTTGAATAGTCACTTTTGGGCTAGAGTTAAATTTTTAGCGTTTTGCCTTGGGATGAATAATGTTCATGAGTTGAAGACCCGATTTGGGGAGTTTAATAAATTTAACTTTCTGAATTTAGGGGTATGAATCGATGAATTATGGTTGTGTTATGCCTTGATATTATTGATTGAGTACTTGGAAAGTGTTCATGAAGTTAGAACGTGAAAACTTTGATCTTTGGTGTTGTTGAATCTGCGCAGCAGTGAGTTTTTGTTGTAGCAGACGTATTTAATTTTGGATTTATTTTTCCCTTAATTTTTCCAAGAAAGCAGACACAACCAGTTATCTCTCATAAAAATTGCAGCCCCATATGAGTTCTGGAGAATTAGTTACGAATTTTCAAGTTGACGGTTCAGTAGCAGAATTGCAAAGTGACCAGCTGTAGAACTTTTGATTATTACCTATCTTCCAGATCTTGTTTTGATCTCAAAATTTTAATACAGCTATTAGACACGTTTGGCTAACTCTGGGAGAAAGCCTAACTCATTTTGAGAAACTTAAAGTCAGTTTAAGTCTTTTCAAAGTCAAAGTTTCTGCTCTGGTGGGCTGTGACAGCAGCTGTAGTATTTACTGTGTATCTTGATTTCTACAATTGATTTTGAGTTGATTCTTCTTGATTATGAAAGTATACTCAGAGAGGGTATTGCACACCAAAATTCACAATTTTTTCTTGATCTATTGATCCTTTTTCCAATTTTGGAAGTAGACAAAAATTTGAGACGTGATCAGCCTATGTGGAAATACATGAGTAATTGAGCTAAATGATGATCAATGTGTGACATTACCTGTTTAATTGTGCATTACATGCCATATATGCGTGATTGTTTGTACTTCTTGGTACCTTATAAGTGATACAGGGATTATGACTGATAGACCACATCAATACTACACCAGGAGAAATCGCCAAGTACCAATGGCAGCACCAAACAACAACAACAACAAAAACAACGACATGGACCAATTCTTTGTGCAGTTAGCCCAGATGGCTCAGAATATGAACAATGGAGAACATAATGCAACTAATTGTGCTAAGAAAGTGGCAGACATGAAGCCAGGTAACTTTACAGGCAATGAGGATCCTGTTGAGCTCGAGAATTGGATCGATGAGATGGATAAGGTCCTTGAGCTAGTTGAGTGCCCCGAAGACCGCAAGGTTGTTTGCGCGGCATTCTACTTGAAGAATGAAGCTAATACATGGTGGAGGAGTACACGTCAGAACTTTTTGGCGCAACCCAATTTCAATTGGGAAGCTCTTCAAACTGCACTTCGCACTCGCTTTTATCCGGACCATGTCCAGGATCAAAAGTACATAGACTTCGTGAATCTGACACAAGGAAACGGTTCCGTGACCGAGTACTTCAAGAAATTCATGGAACTATCCCGATTCGTAGGTCAGCTGATGCCTGATGAAGCGACTAAAGTCAGGAAGTTCATGTCTGGTCTCGAACTTCATCTGCAGAAAGACTTGATGTGCAGGACGTACGATACTCTACAAGAAGCTTATGATAGAGCTGCAGCCGTTTGGCGTATTCAAGAGGCACAAGATGAGAAGCGTGGGAAACGCAAGGTTGATAACGCTGTGAACTATGGAGTCAATCAGGGTAGGACTAACCAAGGTAGTCAGGACAAAAGGTTTAAGCCTAACCATGGAGGAAGTAACCAGGATCAGTATCGTGGTCAATTACTGCTCGATATATCCTCCTTATTATCAGTAACAGACTGTCACGATCAGAAGATCAGGCTTAAAGGTCCAAAAGGAGAAAAAGTTTCGTACCGTGGTATCACGAAAGAACCATGTATCCGACTAGTGTCAGCTTTGACCATAGTCAACTAAGTGAAGAAGGGGAATAGTGCTTATTTATGTTATGTTCAAGACATGTCTAAGAAGGAGAATGTGCTAGAAGATATACCAATAGTTAGAGATTTTCCCGATGTGTTCCCGGACGAAATTCCAGGAATGCCACCTAGAAGGGAGATCGAATTCACTATGGACATAGCACCTGGAACAGCTCCAATTTCAAAGGCACCGTACAGGATCGCGCCAGTAGAGTTGAAAGAACTAAAGGATCAGCTGCAAGAGTTACTTCAAAAGGGTTATATAAGGCCGAGTGTTTCTCCTTGGGGAGCACCGGTATTGTTTGTGAAGAAGAAGGACGGAAGCTTGAGGTTGTGCATTGACTATAGGGAGTTGAATAGCGCAACAATCAAGAACAAATACCCTTTACCCGCAATTGACGACTTGTTCGATCAGTTGCAAGGGGCGAGCGTTTTCTCAAAGATAGACTTGAGATCAGGGTATCACCAGCTTCGAGTAGCCGAGAAGGACATACCGAAGACAGCCTTTTGAACGAGGTATGGACACTACGAGTTTACATTTATGCCTTTTGGTCTAACCAATGCACCAGCAGTATTTATGGATCTAATGAATCGTGTTATGATAACGTTTCTAGATCGTTTCGTGGTCGTCTTTATTGATGACATCCTTGTTTATTCAAAGAGCGAGGAAGAACACGAAGAACATCTCAAAGAAGTGTTAGAAACTTTGAGACATGAGAAGTTATATGCTAAACTCTCGAAGTGTGAGTTTTGGCTAAAACATGTTCCATTTTTGGGTCACATAATCTCGAAGGAAGGAATATCCATGGATCCAGGAAATATTTCAGCAGTGAAAGATTGGCCTACTCCGAATAATGTGTCTGAAGTAAGAAGTTTTCTCGGATTAGCAGGATATTACAGGCGTTTCGTGAAAGATTTATCGAAGATCGCTAGACCGCTTACTACGCTAACCAAGAAGACGGTAAGGTATAAGTGGCGCGAAGATTATGAAAAAGCATTCCAGACATTGAAGGAAAAGTTGACGACAGCACCTGTGTTAGCTTTACCCAATGATTCTGGCGAGTTTGATGTTTACAGTGATGCATCGAAGAAGGGTTTAGGATGCGTGCTTATGCAAGAAAGAAGAGTTATTTCCTATGCTTCAAGACAACTCAAAACTCATGAAGAGAACTATGCTACGCATGACTTAGAGCTTGCAGCTATAGTTTTCGCACTAAAGATATGGAGACATCACTTGTATGGATCTGTGTGTAGATTGTATACGGATCATAGCAGTCTCAAGTACATCTTCACGCAGAAAGAGCTAAATAATAGGCAAAGACGTTGGTTAGAAGTCATAAAGGATTATGATTTGCGTATCCAATACCATGAAGGGAAGGCAAACGTAGTAGCTGATGCGTTAAGCCAAAAATCGAGCCATACTTTGGATACTATGCTAGTTTTGCCAGATCGGCTATGCCGAGAGTTCCGAAAACTTGGAATTGAAGTAGTGAAACAAGGAGGAATAAAGAATATCCTTGGGAATATGACAGTTGTGCCTGATGTTTTAGAAGAAATAAGGAGTAACCAGCCAGGAGATGTGAAGCTGGAAAGGATAAAGAAGAAAATTGCAGATGGCCAAGCAAAAGATTTCAAGATCCATGAAGATGGAAGTATCCGTTACAAGGGAAGATGGTGTGTACCGCATAAGTGTACGGAAATCAAGGAGAAGTTGATGCGAGAAGCACACAACACACCCTACTCAGTACATCCAGGAGGTGACAAAATTTATAAGGACATGAAGAAGATGTTTTGGTGGCCTAACATGAAAAAGGAAGTGGCAAAATTCGTGGCAAAATGTCTAACTTGTCAAAAGGTGAAGTTTGAACATAAAAGAATGGGAGGCTTAGTACAACCATTAGACGTCCCAGTTTGGAAGTGGGATTCTATTTCGATGGATTTCGTGACTGCGTTACCGACATCAAAGAATGGACTGAATCAGATTTGGGTCGTTGTTGACAGATTGACCAAGACAACAAGGTTTATTCCGATGAAAGACACATGAAATATGGAACAAAGAGCTGATGCGTACATGAAGAACATTGTGAGGTATCATTGAGTACCAAGCTCTATAGTTTCCGAAAGAGATCCCAATTTTCTTTCTCACTTCTGGAAAGCACTCCAGGAGACACTGGGAACTCAGTTGAAGTTTAGCACGGCATTTCACCCTGCTACAGATGGACAAACCGAAAGAACAATTCAAACGTTGGAAGATATGCTAAGATCGTGTGTTATGGATTTTCAAGGTTCATGGGTTGATAGATTACCTTTGATAGAATTCTCCTACAACAACAGTTATCATGCCAGTATTGGAATGACACCACATGAGGCGTTGTATGGAAGGAAGTGTAGAACACTATTGTGTTGGAACGACATAAGTGAGACGATAGTAATTGGTCCACAACTTATCGAAGAGATGACAGATCAAGTGAGACTTATACAGCAGCGAATGAAGGCAGCGCATGATAGACAGAAGTCTTACGCGGATCAGAAAAGAAGACCGTTGGAATTTCAAGTTGGAGAAAAAGCATTTCTTAAAGTTTCACCGACTAAGGGAGTAATGAGGTTCAATCAGAAAGGGAAGTTGAGCCCGAAATTCATTGGACCATATGATTTCATAGAAAAGATTGGAGAAGTGGCTTATCGATTGGATCTACCATCGAATTTGGGTCGTGTTCACAACGTATTTCATGTATAGCAACTGAAGAAGTATGTGCCTGATGCATCTCATGTATTAGATCCCGAACCAGTAGAACTGGACCCGTCTTTGAGTTATGAAGAACATCCTGTTAAGATTCTAGATACCAAGACAAGGAACACCCGTAGCAAGAGTGTCAAGATTGTAAAAGTCTTATGGACTAACCACCTCACTGAAGAGGCAACTTGGGAAGCGGAAGATGATATGATGAAAAAGTACCCTCACCTGTTTGAAGAGGTACCTTGAGTTACGAGGACGTCACTCCTCTAAGTGGGAGAGGATGTAATCCTTCGGTTTTTATTAAAGTACTACTTATAGTATATTTCATATCATTCATGACCTTAGGATTGCATTTAGCGTTTGCATTTAGTAGTTGTACCATTGAGGGAAGGTGTATACCTTATTGTGGTTGAGGTTTAGTTTAAACTTCAAGGACGAGTTTCTTTTAGGAGGGAGGTTTAAGTTTAAACTTCGAGGACGAATTTCTCTTTAAGGAGGGAAGGATGAAATACTCCGTTTTGTGACTACGGGTATTTTGTGATATTATTGTAAGTATTGGGAAGTTAATTTAATTGTAGAGAGTTAATTATAATGCTTTGAGAGTTTGGGGGGAACTTTGTGACTTTAATCAAATGTTTTAGTGTCTTTTACTTGAGTTTGGGGGAGGTGTTTGTCTTTTGGCAAAACTAAGGGAAATAAGTGTCTTTTGACCTAAATTTTCTTCCTACGTAAAAGTTTCCTAATCCAAGAGGGTTTCCTACTTATGAAGTTGATTTTATTTCCAACTTTCATAAAACCCTCACTCTCCCTATTTTTTCTAATCTCTCTCTCACGTCCCTCACTCTCTACCCGTCCCTCTCTCACTCTCTCTCGTCCCTCTACCCGACGGCAGCCACCCACACCGCCGCCGCCGCTCCATCTCTTTACCGGCAAGGTAATCTCTCTCTCTCTCTCTCTCTCTCTCTCTCTCTCTCTCTTTCTCTTTCTTTCTTTCTCTTTTCCTTTCTCTCTTTCTTTTTCTCTCTCTCCGTCCACCTCCATGGGCGGCGAGTTTGAGTTGTTTTGTTTCTTCTTCTCTTTTATCTTGTTGATCTCCTGATCTTGTGATCACTTATTCATGATTCATGTATGTTGCATGTAATCTTTAAATTTCAGTTTGATATTGTTAGCATCATTGTTCATGGATTTGTTGGATTGATAATCAAGTTTTAGGGTTTATCATGTTCTTGGGTGTTGGAAAGAAACCCTAGTTTGGAAGAGGACGTTGATTGAATGATTTGGGAGTTTGAGTGATCATAATAGGTGGATAACAATCTGATTTGAATGTGGGAATCATGTTATATTAGGTTTAGTATGATTATAGGATGAACTAGATGCTTGGGGGAAAAGTTTCATGAAGATTGACAATTCCCGTATGGATATTTTGAATGAAATTGGAAACTTGAAACTAGTGTAACTTTTGATTCAGGAATCGAAATTAAGATCCGTTTGAGGCTAAACTTATTATTTTGAACGTTTTGAATCCAATGGAACTGTTTTTAGACCATGATCTGTTTGGGAAACTGGAGTAATAGATTTGATGGAGTTATGATAGATTATGTATGCTTTAGGTTAGGGGATTTTGAAGCAAAGCTTTGGGTCTTATTTGGAGCATGAATTGAGTGAGATGTTCGGGAAGTGTTAGAACCCTAAACCCATTGACTATCATATGCATGTAATTAGTATAGCAAGTTGTGCACAAGAGATTCCGGCGGGGAGACCTCCGTGTACACCGTATGTAGAGGATCAGAGATCGCACAGGAAGAGTTGGGTTGTGTGTAGGGAGAGAGTAAGGCAGTAGTAATGTCTGAGAGAGAGACAGAGGTTTGGCAGAGCTTCCGCGTATGGCAAGTGTGTCCTCCTTTGTATGGAAATGTTAACGTCCTATATATAGCAGAGAACATGACCGTTGTAGTGTGGTTAATGCGCCCATTAATGGCGGCTTAATTAGCTTAACCATAACGGCACGTTCGTCCGAGTATATAGGGACCGTTACAGCACGTTGTGCGCGAATACCGGAACCGTTACGAGGTTGACCGGGTTTGACCGGATTGACCGGGTTTATGGAGCTCGTGCCATAAATCTCTCAAATCAGTTACTAAAGGTCGCGCGCGGGCTTGGCTCGCACGCGACAGGGCTTACTCTAGCCTCCAAACCACTAAGTCCCTACAAGTCCCGTGCAGTGGTATGCGAGGGCTCTGTCTCGCAGCCCCCACATGGATCAGCTCGGGTGGTCATCTAGTGTGTGTGGAGCACAATATGGTGTGCTGGATGGTTGCCACGTGGCCAAGATCTGTCAGCTCAGAAAGCACTATCTACATTAGCCCCCTTTCTGCGCGTGAAGGCTCATAGCTGTCTAGACTTCCATGCGCGGAAACCAACATACGCGTCGCCGCCACGCACCAATTCAAATACGGGTAAGTTCAGCCCCCGTGCGTGCTATTATGACCTAAAACCCCTAGAGTCGTGCCGTCTGGCCTTTAGGGTTTTAGGCGTGACGTCAGCTTGTCCTGTGATTGCGCGATTCGACGGTGACGGTTGCGATTCGACTACTGAAAGGACGCAACCCTTCATTGTTTTTGGATAAATACTTTGTATCCTCCATTATTGCAAAGCATCACTTCTTTCTCTTAAAGTGAATGGTACCCGGAAGTCTTCGAGAGCAGATTCAGATAATCAATCACCAGTTCAGAACTGCAAATCGCCTTCTTCAACTGTGTATATCCAAGCAGGCTTCGCGAAAACAAGGTTGGCCTTGTTCAATTTCGATTTAAAATACCAGTGTATGCCTTGAACTACGTTGAATCTGTAAACCCATAACATATAATCTGTTGAAACTTGTGAAGAAGCTTCAAGCTTTGGACCCAATTGCGGCTTAATCCTTCAATAATAAGGACCTTGGATAGGTTTTTGAAATCCCTGATAATGCAACCCTCTGATTTCCAAAATTGATACCAGGAACTGTTCATCTTTCTTTCCATAGATCTTGAATCTCGAAATTCAAACTGAGTGTGGCATATTTCTCCCCCTTTTTTCTTGCTCTTCCGCAGGAATGGCCAAGACAAAAGGAACCAAACCCACCAAGGAGGACGAAGAGATACCCGATCTTCCGCAGGCTTTGTGGCGAAAAGCCCCCTATCTAGGTGGGAAAGATTTCTACCACGCGAGGGTTAAGGCGAAGAAAATGCCTGCTCCTGTCCCTAATGAGGGATTGCTAACACTGACTCCCCCAGTTAACTCAGCCTTGCTCGAGTTAATTGGCTCCGAGGATGTGGTTCGATTGGGAATCGAAAATGGGTACTTCCCCTACGCTGCGATTTCTACCCAAGCTTTTGTCCAGAAATTGGATTACATGGATGAGTGGATTGACCACGTGTTGACCAATCATGCTGCGACTCTTGATGAAGCCGGCGTATACTTCGCTGTTCGTGCTATGAAGGGTGCCGCCGTGAAGCTGGACCAGTCCATGCTTCTAGACCTTCTTTCCCGCTACTCGCCTGCGACTCACACATTCCACTTTGCTGAGTTGGAGGCTGCCCCCACACTCGAGGACGTGCATATGCTGTACGATCTTTCTCCCATGGGTGAAGTGGACCATTTGAGTCCTTTGAGGACGGCTGCGGAGATCGCTTTGTACACGCAGATGGAGGAATGCCTATCAGAGGTAAATAAAATCTCCACCCGGTGGACCACTACCAAAGCCCTTCCAAACTGGCAGTTGGTTGATACGTCTGCGAAGAACACCTGGAACAAATGGTTGCAGTACTTCTTTCGAGACTATGCGAACAGCAGCATCACTAAGAAGCTTCTGAGTGAGAACCCGGAGGCCAAGAATTACGTGGAGGGTAAAGGCTATCACTTGACCCTCTGTGCTTTCCTCTGTGCATGGTTGTCGAGGTACTTAATTGACGGTCACCCACATGATGGGGTCTTCTACCACGTTCTGCCGCTTGCTGTGAGGCTCGCCCTCGGCCAGAGAGTCGCACTCGGACCCTTGGTCTTGGGCACGCTGTACTATAGGCTTGATCAGCTGGTTGTGGCCATGAAGGAGTCGCGTGGCCGCCTCGATATACTGACTTTCGTCAACATTTCCTTCTTGACGATGTGGGTCTTCGAGCGATGGCCGTCCTATGCTCCAACTGCTCTTAAACCCGACAAGTGGTGTCCCCCAGGCGAGACGGGGGAGCGTAACAGTGGCAGGGCTGCGAGGTGGTTCGGAGCGAACAATACCAAGTGCGTTTGGAGCTTGATATGCGACAAACGGAAAGAGTTTACCGCCAGGCCCTATGCCACGCGCATTGAGAACGTGCGATGGTTCCCAAAGCTGTATCCCTCTAAGGGTGTTGTCTTCTCAGAAGAGCTTCTCTTTGAAGGGGGATCGCATTTCCATGAGCGCTATCGCGAGTTCTTTTGCTGGTGTCTGCGAGGTTCCCTACCTTCCCTCGCAGAGCATATTCAGGAGCTCGCGCCAAGGTATGAGAGGATTACCGTGGATGTTGACCCCACTCGAGTTTCTCCCCAGTTCGGCTTTGATGCAGTGGCACCATCAATCTGGCCCCAGTCCATTATCAGAGGTTGCCATAAGCGCTTGCTAACAAAGGAGTGCAAAACAGTCTTCATGAAAAATCTTCCCTTTGAGCAGCCTGCAGGTACCCGCAAGGGCGGTTGTTCCCAGAACTGGCTCGCATACTGGGTCGCCCAGCAAACGAGGATTGAGACGCAGTCGGCCGCTCAGCCGAGTAGAGCTCCCTTGATCAAGAGAAACTCTTTTCCGTTTCGCCCCAGTTGCAGTCTGAGCGAGTCTGAATATGGTTGCTACTAATTGTTGGATCATGAGAACCATTTGTGCCCTGACGTCATTCTGAAGGAAAAGATCGCCGCAGTTAAAAAGGGCGACGTGCATGTCATCAGATATAGCGAGGCATTTGCTAAGGTAAGCAATTTTTCGCGTGCGTTAAGCTTCTTGATTTCCCTATGCTGATGCCTTTATTCTGTACTGTTTGCTGTAGTGTCACGTGCGGAGATTCGCATCTGGTGATCGTTCCAAGTCATTGGTTAACACCATTGTTGCCACTAGAAGGCAAAAACAGTCGTTCCTGCTAGCATGGAGGATGGACCCTGAGGTCGAAACCAGGATTCGCGCAGTCATGAACGCTTTTGCTGACTCGCTGATAGACAATGCTCCGGTCTCGTCTCCTCCCAGAGATGATCCGTCCCCTCCAGCGACTGCGGCGCCGAGAGCGAAGAGACCCAGGCAGAAGGGAATTACAATATCTTCCCCTAGGAGCGCTCCATCCTCTCCTCCAGCGAAGTCCCTTTCTGCCAGGGACAAAGGCAAAGGTCGCATGCCCAGCAAAGTGCGGAAGGAGCTTGCAGTTGAGACCTTCGTTCCATTCAACCAGGAGGAAGAAGAAGAGAGGCAGGAGCCCAGAGAAGGTGATGAAGAAGAAGAAGAAAGAACAATTGTGATACATGAGGAAGAATCAGGAGGTACCTCCATCGCGTTTCCCTTCTCATTATCGTAATTCTTTTGCAATTCTTTCTTAAACCAATCATTTCTTCGCAGATGATGATGATGAGATCATTGGTGGCCTTTTGGCCAAGAGACAAAAGAGAGATACCCATTCTGGCATTCCAGACGATCCCATAAGCGAGGACGTTCTTGCCGAGTCCAGGAAGACAGCCGCGGAAGCTGCTGAAAGGAGAAGGCAGCTGGAAGAGGAGGAGCTCGAGCGTGTGAGGCAGCGGAGCCTCGAAGAGCAACATGTTGACGACTTAGTGCGTCCAGCTGACGAGGAAGATGTGCTTCCCGAAGAGGTGGCTACTCAGGCGGAGGAGGAGAATGCGGCTCCAGAAGAGGATGCAGCAGCTCTGGAGCAAGCCCAGGCAGAGTTTGAAGAAATCGCGGGCGGCGATAAAGGTGAGATCTTCAATCTCGCAGTAACTTATAGAGATGTTATTGTGGGTGCGTTAAAGCATGGTGTGTCAAAGGCTGACATTCGCCGTTGGCTAGTAGGCAAGTGCGGAGAACCTTCATGTAATCATTTGAGCGATATGCATGTACTAGACCTTAGCAACTTGAAACAGAAACATGACTGGTTTCTTCGCGTCCCAGGTCACGCTCATTTTAAGGACCTGCTTAATGAGGACACACTAATAGGGCATGGTTCCACGTCTTTAGTGTATGATGAAGACACTACAATCCCACCTTCGCGTGGAGGTGCTTGCTCTTAGCTTTAGCAAAGAATAGTAAAATAACGTATGATACAATTTACCTTACATCATCGCATTTTGTATCGCAGGGACTGCTGATGAACCAGTGCTGGAGCAAAGAAGTCAAACTTCTGCATCCTATGTCCCAGTGCCGAGTTCCCATACCGAGAAGCCCGTCGCAGCTGCTGAATACGCAGGAGAGCCTCTTGAGGACATCATCGAACTTTCTGATGATGCTGAAGCCGACGCTGTGCTAATGGAGGAAGATGCCCATACTGGCGCTGAGGAAGTAAGAACAAGTGCTGCTGATGCTTCCGCATCTGAGAGCGTCCCACGCCAAGCATCTTTGGCTGTCACTTCGCCTCCGGCGATGACTGAGTCGGCGGCACCTCTTCCTGCGTGGAGCTTTTGGGGCTCGCAGGTTGGGAATGCAGTCGCAGCTGGTGTGGCTTATGCTCTTCCTCCTAACTATGAGGGATTAGAGCTCGCAGCTGACAGGAGAGCCATGGAGCGAGGGCAGTCTTCGACTACTCCAGCAATGCGCATTCCTCCTCTCCGTGAGATTCTTGAAGGAACTGGTAAGTAGAGATTTGCTGTTTGCATCTCGCATTATTCGTTTGCGAGTTTGATAGCATAACTTAGCTTTGACATTGCTTTAGGTTTGAAGTAAACTGACGTGGACTGGCTAGTTCGGATGCGCCTCACCTACCCCCGATCATTTGCGAGATCTCTGGAGATAGGGCCCTTTGACAGGAGGCTGTTTCTTACCGAAGCCATTTGGATTTTGGAGCAGCTGTCTGCGGCGACGCCTGCGACCATTTCTGTCCAGAGTGCCGAATTGCTTTTTGGCATGTGCCAAAATCTCCTGGCTAAAGTTCAAGGCAGGCTGGGTTTCAATTTTCTTATGAAAAGAGTTACCTTGATTCGCGCAGCCACAACTTTGAAACTCGGCCATCAAAACCTCGCAGCTGAGAAGCAGAAGGTGGAGCAGCAAAAGCAAAAGGTTGACGAAGCCCTGAAGCTCTATCATGAGATGAATGCCAAGTGCGAGCAATTGAAGCAAGAAGTGGAGCAGGTAGAGAAGCTGAGCCATCAGTTCGCGCCCCTTGACTCCTTGATCAAGAATTTGCTTTGACTTTTTGAATTTGAAAAATAGCAAGGAAATAGTTGGAACATTAATGTAATGTTGAAACATTAATGTAATGTTGCTAGGGTTTCTCCCCCTTTTTTTTAACAAAAGAATCGACATGCCCATTTTGCCCTTTTCCGGGATTTGATGGAATATCTCTGTGCATATCTAATTATGACATCAGCAATTGATATTCTGCTTGATTTTCGCTCTAATTTCTCGGAAGATAAGCACGCTTTCCTTGGGAAGTCCATCCGAATCATGACTATCCGTCATTTATTAGGATACACAACTGAATCGTCGTAGCCTTTAGTAGGGTAATTGATCGTTACCGTTTTTCAAGGCGTAAGTGATTGGCCTTACCCTCTTTTCAAATTCTGCTGACTCATCTTAGCAACTGAAGAGTCTCCACAAGGTCTATATAAACCTTGTCTTTGCCATTTGGGTTCTTCATCCCAAAAATTTGCTTTGCCGTGAGTCCTTACGACTGCTGGCTTCAACGCTTGTTTTTCGTTGATTCATGGCAACTCCAAGTTGTGAATCCTGAATTTGCGCTTTGTGCTATAGAAATAGTTTCTAAGATCCGCTTTATGAGGCTTATTGCTCTTTATAACCATCATAGAGAAGATGGAGATGATATCTCATGTATGTTCGAAGAATTTTCTTCGTGTATTATGTTTGCAGGTCATGTTTCCGGCCGCCTCCCGGTGAGGTGCAGCGCCGTAGTGACCGTGCTACCGTCTCGTAATGAACGGCGGAATTCTCCTCCAGCATCCCTGGAGGAGAATTTCTTGCCTCTTCGTTCTTGAACTCAGGAGGCTTGTCAATGCCCTTGTCAATCATGACAAGGAACCCAGTACCAGAGGAATGACTGCTTCTCCTGTTTTGGACGACTGTGTGCGCCGGAACAGGAGGTTCCTCCGGTACATATCTTGATCGGACAGGGGTCTTGTCAGATCCTGAGATCTTGGACATAGGACCACCCAGACCATTGCCGCCATGGATGCAGCTAATGGCGAGTTGATCTCTTCGCAGAAGCATCCTAATTGCTACAGATCTTTGGCCGCAGATCTGTGTGTCGCATAGACGGTGTTAGGACCGTTGGGTTCATCCTTTTCAGTCAGGATTCCCGTGGTGTGTCTCTGCTGGCTTGTCAGTTACTTTTCGAATGTATTGTAAGCCATGTTGGCTGCGTAGTTAGATTTGAGCTTTTTCGCTTGTAAGCTGCTATCTAGACAGATAAGTTGTAAGTCTTTTCGACTCATAATGATAAATAGCTTTTGTATTATTTGCTGTGCTGTTGCAACAAAATACAATTTCGCATGCGTGCCTTGCATAATGCTATATGCACGTTTCGCATTTGTAAATTCGCAGATGTTTTATTAGATCGTTCGAGATCGTATTTTCGCAGCTGTGCCATCTTGGAAGATGGGCTTGTGATTTGCTTTCAGATTCAAGTGCTATCATATCAGATAGACCTTTGTAGATCACTTAAGATCATTTTGCACAATATTGCTATCGCATTTGTATAATGCTACTATCACCGCAGATACGCTTGGAAGATCAATTAAGATCATTTTTCGCACGAGTTGCTATCGTAGCAGATAGGCTTTAGTAGATCAATTAAGATCGTTTTTCGCATGATTTGCTATCGTAGCAGATAGGCTTTAGAAGATCAGTTAAGATCGTTTTTCCCATGAGTTGCTATCGTAGCAGATAGGCTTTAGAAGATCCATTAAGATCGTTTTTCGCATAGGCTGCTATCGTGGCAGATAGGCTTTTAAAAGATCAATTAAGATCATTTTGCATAGGCTGCTATCGTGACAGATAGGCTTAGAGGATCAATTAAGATCGCATTTGCATAGGCTGCTATCGTAACAGATAGGCTTAGATGATCAATTAAGATCGCATTTCGCATGAGCTGCTATCGTGACAGATAGGCTTAGATGATCAATTAAGATCGCATTTCGCATGAGCTGCTATCGTGACAGATAGGCTTAGATGATCAATTAAGATCGCATTTCGCATGAGCTGCTATCGTGACAGATAGGCTTAGATGATCAATTAAGATCACATTTCGCATGAGTTGCTATCGTGACAGATAGGCTTAGATGATCAATTAAGATCGCAGTTGTACAGATTGCTATTGTGGCGGATAACCCATTGTTAACAGTTATAACAAACTCAAATCGCGCAAAATTGACATCCAGAAATATGAAGTTCTCATTTGGGAGAATTCTCTTATTATAACGCTCTCATATGGGAGAGACGAGATTACAATCCTCTCATATGGGAGAGGAGATTGTGTAAATCGTAGCCATACAAGACATTAAGCGACGTTATAATAAAAAGCATGAAATGAGAGAAGTCAGGGATAGTACTTCTTAATCCAGCGCATGTTGACTGAACTCGGGGTTGAGGTTGTTCCGTGCAACCTTCGTATGCTGCAGTAGCCACTGTCAAAGACTTCTGTGACTTCGAAGGGTCCTTCCCAATTGGCTGCGAACTTTGGGTGAGCCGCTTCTCGCATGCAGTGGTCAGATGCGCACAGGACCAAATCTCCAACTGCGAAATCTCTTCGCTGGACCGTCTTATTGTAAGCGCGAGCAATCCTTTCTTGATACCGCTTGTTGGTCCTTTTGGCTTGTTCTCGCTTTTCCTCCAGCAAGACTAAGTCATGATCACGTTGATTTTCATAGAGTGCGTGGAAGGCCAATCTTGCCGAATTGACTCTCACCTCCGCAGGTACCACGGCCTCGGCCCCATAGCATAGTAGGAACGGTGAGGCCCCCGTGGGTGTCCTTGGAGAAGTTCGGTAGGCCCACAGAGCTATGCTTAGAGAATCAGCCCACTTCTTGTGGTCATCTGCGACCATCTTGCTCAAAATCCTCAACAGCGTTTTGTTGGTCGCTTCGGCTTGCCCGTTCCCCTTCGGGTAGTAGGGGGTGGAACATATTTGCCTGATATTGTACTCTGCTAACTTCGCAGCTACCTGGCGATTAACAAAAGGAGTACCATTATCTGAAAGAATGGTGTTTGGAATTCCGAACCTGCATATGATGTTTTCTTGAATGAAGTTGACCACAGCTAGCGCATTTGCCGTCTTCAGTGGTATTGCCTCCACCCATTTGGTAAATAGCTCAGTTGCGGTGAGAATAAAATGATTCCCGTGCGAAGTTGGTCGAATGGGACCGATGAAGTCCAGAGCCCATGTGTGAAATGGCCATGGCGTTCCCAATGCATGTAGATCCACGGCGGGAGCGTGCACTAGGTTTCCTTTGAATTGGCACTCCTGGCAGCGTCGCACTTTGGTGCGGCAATCAACCTCCATCGTGGGCCAGAAATATCCAATTGAGAGGAGCTGCCTGCATAATTTTGCACCTCCTTGGTGTTCCGCCTGATGAGAAAGGTCCATGACTTCTTGTGCTTCTCTGCCGTCTAGACATCGCAGCAAGTTGCCCTCATGACCTCTTCGCCAAAGCAGGTTTTCTTGTACTACGTATCGAGATGCTTTCCTCTTCAATTTCTCGGCTTCTTTTCTCGATTAGGGCACGGTGCCCTGGGTGAGAAAATCAAAGAGTGGCTTCCTCCAATCCGTGTCATCATCAGTTAGAGCGATGAGAAGAGAATCTTTGATTAGTGCGCAACTTTCGCACTTCCCCTGTATCAGGGCCGCGGCTGTTGACATGTCTGGCCAATGAATGCCATATCTCTGAGCCTTCCGATAGATTGACACCTCACTTTCTCCGCAAGCATTTTGGTGAATCTTTTCTAGCAACAGCTGTCTTGCTCGGAGACGCATCGCATGAGTATTCCGCCAGGACCCTTGTAGTAGAGGGTGTTATCATGTATGCAGTACCCCTTGGTGAGTGCCCAGCTTTCACCTGCTTGTGCCTTCTGCAATAGCTCGTAGGATTGCTTTTCTCCAGTCCATGTCATCCATGTGTTCGTCGTCGCACGCATCTTCTGTCAATGCCGACGATGTTCGCACTTCAATGGAGATCCTTGCGGGACATTTGTCTGCGCTGAACTTAGATCCCAAGGTTGCCAAAGCGTCTGCATGCCTGTTGTCTGCTCGGGGCTTGTGCTCGTACCTCACATCGCAGAATTGCTGTACCAGCTTTTGTACTAGAGTCTGGTAAGACAGAAGGTTAATCTCCTTCAAACCGTACTCGCCCGAGGCTTGCTTGACGATCAGCTTGGAATCTCCCATGACCGTCAGATTGCTTACTTCCAAAGCTTTTGCTGCGCGCAATCCCGCTATGAGGGCTTCATATTCTGCCTCGTTGTTGGTGACTGCGAAGTCGAGCTTTGCGGACATCTGTATGACCTCCCCATCTGGCTTGGTCAAGACTATCCCAATTCCTCCGCATTTCGTTGTTGACGAATCGTCAAAATGGAGTGTCCAATAGGGTACATCGATTGCATAGATTTCAGGCCCCTCGAGTTCTTCTTCGATCACGGGTTCGTGGCTGTTGTCGGGGAACTGTGCCAACAGATCCGCTACCGCCTGCGACTTGATCGCCCGCGGTCGCACGCATGTGATATCGTATTGAGAGATGGTCATATACCATTTCGCCAATCTTCCTCCAGGAGTAGTGTGGGTTAGCAGATATCGTATGGGATTACTCTTGGTGACCACTACCACTTTGTGCGACGCAAAGTAGTGTTTCAATTTCTCTATTACGAAGAATAAAGCAAGGCAATGACGTTCGATGTCTGTGTACCTTGATTCAGCAGGTTGCACAATGCGAGAGATGTAGTAGATAGGCCTTTCCTGGCCTTCGTACTCCTGATCCAAGAGTGCTCCTATGGACCTCCTTGTTGACGTTAGATATAGCAGAAGCGGTGATCCCAGTTGAGGTGCGATCATTATTTTTGAGGACGTCAGCAGATCCTTCAGCTTTTCGAATGCATCTTCGTGCTCCGGAGCCCAGCTGTATACGGCATCTTTCTTGAGAAGGGCACTAAAACAGCAGGTGATTTCGGCAATCGCTGGGATGAATCTCCGCAGATAGGATAGCTTTCCCAAAAATGTCTTCAAGGCACTTTGGTTATGGGGCGGCGTCAAGCCAGTTATGGCTGATACTTTCGCAGGGTCAGGCTCGATTCCTTGACGATGAACTACGCATCCCAAGAACTTCCCTGATGTTACCCCAAATGCGCATTTCATAGGATTCATCTTCAGTTGGAAGCGTCTACATCTATTGAACACTTTCCGCAGATCTGCGAGGTGATCTGCTTCCTGCTTGGATTTAACCACCTGGTCGTCCACATAAAATTCCACTTCTTTGTGCATCATGTCGTGGAATAGGGCCATCATGGCCCGCTGATAGGTCGCACCCGCGTTTTTGAGACCGAACGGCATTACTGTGTAGTTCAACACCCCCACCGGAGTGATAAATGCGGTCTTCAGCGCATCCTCGGGGTCCATCTTGATCTGGTTGTACCCGCTGAAGCCGTCCATGAAGCTGAACATGCGGTGGCCCGCTGTTGAACCGATAAGCAAATCGATGTTGGGCAGTGGAAAATCGTCCTTTGGGCAGAAGCGATTGAGATCCCGGAAGTCCACACAGATGCGAAGCTGTCCGTTCTTCTTTACCACTGGCACGATGTTGGCCAGCCATGTGGGATGATGATTCGGTTCTATGAACTTGGCGTCCAGGAGTTTGACAATCTCCTGTTTAATTTTCACGTTAAGCTCCGGCCTGAAGCTTCTTGTGCTCTGCTTTACCGGCTTAGACCCTGGGATGATGTCTAAGCGGTGCATAGTGATGCTTGTATCCAGTCCTGGCATCTCATCATACTCCCATGCGAACACATCCTTGTATTCAGTTAGGAGCTGCAGCAGTCCTTGTTCCTCCTCGCTTGTGAGGTCCGCACTTAGAAAGACTGGCCTTTTCTTTTCCTCGTTCGGGCTGAGGAACACTTCTTTTAGCTCTTGTTTCTGTGGTCTGGGCCTATCTTCCATGCATTCAGGTGCTTCTTTGAGCTTCTCGTCTGGAGTGCTCTGCATTGGCTCTTTCGTTACCGCGATCTGCTCGATTTGATTGATTTGCTCAGGGATATCCCCATGCCCGCGTGAGGACATCCCCGCGCACCTTCATATGCGATAGCACTTCTTCCCATTGGCGTAGAAGCTCTCTATCTCCTTGCCTTCGGGGTCATGCTTTGCAATTCGCTTCAGTGTATACACACTCTTTCGCTGGTACGCGATTCGTGGCGCTTCCTCGCGTGTGGGCGGCTTTTCCTTGGCATCTTTCCCTGTCACCATTACTCCCGCTGGTGACTGGTCCTTGATGTCCTCCCATAGAGGCAAAGGAGTAGGATTGAATGGTCCGGGTGTTTGCTCGTCCGCCACCTCGGTGAACCACACCGCCTCGCTGAGATGTGCTTCATCCAAGTTGAATGGATTTGTCGAAGCCGGTATCTCGACTATTCTGTCGTTCCAGATAGCTTTCATAACCTGGTGAGCCGTTGAAGGAACCGCGTCGAAGCGATGAATCCAGGCTCGACCTATGATCATGTGATACGTAGTGTTCGTGTCTATGACATAGAACTTTGCTGAGCACTTGATTTTGCCAATCTGAACGCCCAGGCGGATCCATTCGATCGTCATTCTAGAGTCGCTTCCGAATCCCATCAGCGGAGATGGATGCCTGACGATCTTATGCTCGGGGATCCCTGCTAGCTTTAGTGTGTGGAGCGAAACGACGTTGACCGCTGCTCCTCCATCGACGAATGCTCGTTTGAACTCGACGCCATTGATGATGGCCGTCACGTACAGAGGCCTCTGGTGGCTCGCATCTGTCTTCTTGTCGCTGGCAGAAAAGGTCATAATCTTTTCTGTAGAGCGAGACGCCCTGGTGACTTTCCCGTTGGAAACTACAAGATCCTCCTCGTAGTCCTCCGCTATCCTCAAGATTGCTTTCGTCATTTCTGTCCGGCACTTCTCGGAGAAGTTCATTTCGTCGAAGAATCTGCTAAAGCCGTGCGACCCCTTCATCCGATCGGCACGTTCGTCTTCTGTGTCCATACTGTAGTCCTCGTCATCATGGACCTCGGCGATGATGGGTAGACCATCCTCTGAGACTTCTTCCAAGTCCACGATCGAGATCATGGCAACCTCTTTGCCTTTTGAGTCTTGCTCCGCATGGGCAGGAAGCGGATTGTTGCGCACATCCTTCCTGTGATCGCTGACGATCAGCTCGCCGTTCTTCATCTTCTGGTCGAATGTAAACCTGAGCTTTTTACATTCCGCTGTGGGGTGCATGACCTTGCCGTGGTACTCGCACCACTTAGGGTCCCTTACCATCTCCTTGGAAGGTATCTTCTCGAGCGGCGGCAGGACACCGTCCTTGCGCCACTGCCTGCAGAGGTCGCTTGCCTCCTCTACCGAGCATGGCAGAGGTGGTACGTCGAAGTTCACAACCTTCGCTTGCTTCTGGGGTGAAACTGTATTGACCTCAGCTTCGCGTCCCCTCTTGTAACTGAATCTCCCGATCTTGTAGGTGGTGCCGCTCGAAGATCGCTCCGGAGCGTTATTCTTTTTCTGCCTCTCGACTATAGGCTCGATGTTCTTCGTGCATTCAATTAGCTTTGAAAACGTAGGTGTTTGCAAATTGATGAGCATACCTTCGTATTCGTCTCGCATGCACTGCAGGCATATCTCTACGAGCCTGCTTTCGAGCATTGGATCTTTGCACTCCAAGGACTTCGCCCTGAATTTCTTGATGAAAGTGATCCCGTCCTCCTCGCGCTTCTGATACATCCGCGAGAGATGGATCATTGTCACCTTTTCTTCCATCTGGAAGAACTTGGTGTAGAACTTCTGGACCATGTCGTCCCAAGTCTTCACGGATCCGGCTTCCAACGTTCGGTACCACTTGTACGCTACGTTCCCCAAGGATTTTGGGAACTCTCGCATCAGCAGTTTGGGATCAGCTCCGTATGGCCCCATGACGTCAATGAAACGCATAACATGCTCATGAGCGTTTCCGTTGACATCCTCGAACTTGTCCCATTTAGGAGCCTTATACCCCGCCGGGTTAGGCATGAGATAGATCTCCCGCGGGATGGGTGGATCGTTGTCTAGCTTCGAGATAATGGTATCCGCGAATGATTGGTGAGGAATAGTGTCCATGCGCTTCTGCAGAGACGTCATGCATTCTGGAATGCTTCCCTCAGTGGCAGAAGGAGGGGTTGCTGCAGGCGGAGGCGACACATATGCCGCCGGAGGATTGGGAACATATTGGCTGCTTGCGTTGCCCCAGATCGCGGTTGACGGAGGCAAGGGATACTGCGACGCCGAATTAGGTATCAAAGCCGGAGGCTGAGGAGTATGAGCAGTGAGAGGCAACATCTGAGCTGTTGACCCCTGAATTGAAGGCAGCTGCGTAGTCGCCGGTGGAGTCTGCAGATTGGATTGGGGGGTGTGGTGGACACTCCCAATCCTGGAGCGGTAGGGGCTCCTCCTCCTTGAGAGACGGCGGTGGCTGTTGAAGGATTTGATGCAAGGGTGCCCAGAACGGCCAAGATCCATTCTAGCTGCGCAGACTGAGCTTTGAGAGCCTTTGCCTGACCTTGGACGGTGGCGTCCAAGGATTCTAGCGTCGGCGCCTCGCTAGGGGTCGTAGGAGTACGGCGGGTCTCCTCTCCTGAGGCAGCTTCGGTGCAAGGCGATATGTTGCTAACATCATCCTCCTGAGACATGGTTGCTTTTGTTGGTAAGTTCACGTCGGGTTCACCAAAATGTGCACAAGAGATTTCGGCGGGGAGACCTCCGTGTACACCGTATGTAGAGGATCAGAGATCGCACAGGAAGAGTTGGGTTGTGTGTAGGGAGAGAGTAAGGCAGTAGTAATATCTGAGAGAGAGACAGAGGTTTGGCAGAGCTTCCGCGTATGGCAAGTGTGTCCTCCTTTGTATGGAAAGGTTAACGTCCTATATATAGCAGAGAACGTGACCGTTGTAGTGTGGTTAATGCGCCCATTAATGGCGGCTTAATTAGCTTAACCATAACGGCACGTTCGTCCGAGTATATAGGGACCGTTACAGCACGTTGTGCGCGAATACCGGAACCGTTACGAGGTTGACCGGGTTTGACCGGATTGACCGGGTTTATGGAGCTCGTGCCATAAATCTCTCAAAGCAGTTACTAAAGGTCGCGCGCGGGCTTGGCTCGCACGCGACAGGGCTTACTCTAGCCTCCAAACCACTAAGTCCCTACAAGTCCCGTGCAGTGGTATGCGAGGGCTCTGTCTCGCAGCCCCCACATGGATCAGCTCGGCTGGTGATCCAGTGTGTGTGGAGCACAATATGGTGTGCTGGATGGTTGCCACGTGGCCAAGATCTGTCAGCTCAGAAAGCACTATCTACACAAGTATATTGCTAGAATATATGTTTGATTAGCATATTGTTATGTGTAAGTAACGAGTTCGTCGACGAAGAGTACGTAGAGTACGTTGATTGATTGCTATAGTTGGAATTTGATTTGAGGTAAGTAAATATGCCAAGCCTCGTGTGCTTATCTCTTTCGTGTCAAACGAATACCTTGATTTGTTACGTCTCAAAATGTGTTTCCGTGATACATGACTTGGAATATGTGATTTCTACTTGTTAAATGTTTTGATGAAAACATCACCATGATAATGAATGAACTATAACGTAAAGTGGAAGAAGTTGTGCGGGGACATTATTATTCTCTTTGGGCGGTGTTGGCTGCGGTCCCGTCTCTTTTTGATCCAGTTGCAAGTCCCCGGATAGCGGCATGTACTCACTCCTCTGGCCGGCGTAGTCTTAGGGGGGTGTCGACACTTAAGGTCATGGAAGCTGTGGTTTATTTGGTTTTCCCCCGTCACAACGAATTAATAATGGATTTTTTGGTTTTGTTAACGGAAAGAAGTTAACACTGGATTTTGGATTTTTCCTAATAATTATGGAATTGGTTGGAAATATATTATGGAATTGGGAACTCTTATGTTTTAATACAAGAGTCAACTTTATTACCGCTGTGTTTGCGAAAAACTCCTACTTTTAAATGAGTCATTGTTTTATAATTATCCCATCATCGTTTTACATGTTTGGATGTTTATTTCCCAGTATTTTATGCTGATTTTGTACTGTGGTGTTTCTTTTTGATTCCGCACCACAGGTTTAGAAGAAGGTTATCTGGCATAGAAGGGGACGCGCATCACAAGGAACATTAGTAGTAGTATTTCCTTTGAATTTGAATTCTTTAAGTAGTTTAAACACTTTAATTGTTTATGCCGGTTTGTGGCTAGGACGTCGGATTTTAATAATGCATTGTTTTAATTGGATTTAATTATTATTGTGGATGTTTTGTGCTTGCGAACCATGTTATAAAATCTCCTTGTATACGGGCTCCTCTTGGGTACGGAGTGACATCCCCGGGTCTCCGGCTTGGGCCATTTGGGGGTGTTACATTCTCATCAAGGTTTAATGAAGGATTTTGTCTAGGAGAAGAGATTATTTGGACTAGAAGCGGTGTAGAGGGTGCAGTATGATACCGACGGAGTGATAAATCCACTTAGGAGTCATGTTCTTAAAGTGTTTATCTATTTATTTGCATGGTATTTTAGTGAAATAGAAGTAAACTTGGTCAATCATATGCTTAGAATATGAAGAATGAGTTTTATGTGTGTTATTGCTAGTCGGACATTTCTATGCATTTTTTAAATATAATCGCTTTGTATGTTTTTTCATTTGTCTTAACAGAAATGGATGCTAAACGGTTGCTAAGAGGCCTGGAATGAACTTCAGAAACAATAAAAGCTCAAGAGCAAGAAAGAGTTGTAATATCCGTCCCACATCGAGATATTGTAGATTCATATTGTGGATTAGATGTATATATAGTATGGTTGGGGATTATAATATCCTGTCCTACATCGGAGATTTGGGAGTTTGACATCTAGTATATGGTAAACCTTGTGGATTACTACTAGCACCTTCAAGGGTTAAGCATTTTTATCCGGTGGCATGAGTAAAGAAGTTGTTGGGGCAGTAATCTGCTTGGGTTGTTACAAATGGTATCAGAGCCAACCCTGATCGCGCAAGGGCTCCGTGGCGATTCGCCGCCAGCCAAGGGGATACGTCATTGGGCCCTGTCGACGAAGTCGTGGAGTATATAAGGTTGGGGGATTGTAATATATCCCGTCCTACATTGAGATATTGTGGATTGATATTGTGGGTTAGATGTATATATAGTATCGTTGGGAGATTGTAATATCATGTCCCACATCGGAGATTTGGGACTTTGACATTGGGTATATGGTAAACCTTGTGGATTACTACTAACACCTTCAAGGCTTAAGCATTTTTATCCGGTGGTACGGGTAAAGAAGTTGTTGGGACAGTAATCCATGGCTGTTACAAGAGTAGCAAATTTGGAGGAGCAGAAGTGACCTGCCTTCACTCTTTTGATGATATCAAGAGTTTTACAAGAAATTTTGGGTGAGACCAATGGAATATCAAAGTAGACTAAAGGGTTATGATATATATTATTTCTACGAATTTTGATATTTGATTCAAGCAATTACTTTGTTCTTACTCTTTTACTGTATATCTTTGAACTAGGGCTAGTGACATGTTCTAGTAAAGAACGAAAAGACCATGAGAGAGGATATTAATGGGTTAGTTGAATCGTATTTTAAAGCTGTTGACTAAATTAGTTGGATTTATTGTTCTAGGCTTAACACTTTGCAAGAATGAAGTCGTTAAAGGGAATTGCTGGCAATCTAGGCGGGTGCTCGAGAGGGACTTAACCCGAATACGAAAGAGAAAAAGTATGTATTCTTGAATTACTATAGACCCAGAGTTCAGGTAAGTAGGAATAGCCATGTGAGGGTAGATTCGTTCGGTTAGTGTCTAGTTCGGGCATCGGTAGATTGAGAGGAGCAGGTGATCGGAGTTCCATTAGGCGATTAGAACCATAACGGTGGGTGTTTGTGGATTAGAAGGATCCATATTCGACCGTTAGATATGATTGAATGAGATGGAGAAATAAATGTGATAGCTATTACCCGCACAACTAGTTAGAAGATAGTGAAATTGTCTAAAAACCCTTGGGGGGGGGGGTGTCCGTAGATCACCTAGTTTTTCAATCAATCGGTAAAACCCTTTTACTATTCGAAAAACAAAATTATTTTTTATTTTAATTGTTTCAATATGTGTCGCTTGTTTAGGGAGACAAGTAAAAACAATCAATTACAATCCTCCCGGTTAGTAAAATACCTTAAATTACTTGTCAGTTAGATAATTGTGAATCATCCTCGTGGTTCGACAACCCGAATTTTTAATACTCAACTATATTACTTCAACCGTGCACTTGCGTATACTCGTAGGAGAATGTGTCAGGTGGTGTAGAGGAGCAAAGAGAATTTGGAGCGTGAGAAGGGACCAAAGGTAGCTTGAGAGATCCAACATTCAAAGAACAAGTTGTTGGTTGGAGGGAAGGTGGTGAAAAACTAGGTTCCCAAATCACAGTATGGAAATATAAAGAGTGAGCATGCTGATCGACAGAGGATTCATCATCAATACTAGCGGAGGAACGATGCTCCTTTTGTCTCGGTGATAGCAAATAAACTTTGATGTGCTTGTTGATCATGAATTGAGATCTCCTTACATGCAAGAAAATAAATCAGGATACGGGTAAAATATACATATAACCCTCTCGCATCTCTCTAGAATTCACTTAAATTTTTGGTTTAATTGCATCCTCCCCTCCCCCAAACCCACCCCTTCTCCCCCAAGTTCCATATATTGCAATAACCATCCTTCTAGTGTCACTTTGTGCGACCGTCAAAAATCTGACTTAAATGTCCATTGGAAGAATTGAAGGAAGAAGAAGAGAAAATGATTAAATTAGAGTATATAAGGGAGGGTATATGTGTCTTCTAATCATGATTAACAGAAAATGATCTCCCACCACAGACAAAACAACATGACGATTTTCTTACAACATTCGGAATCTTGGGGGCTTTCGCACAAACCCCTAACAGTTGGGGTTAAAATGCAATTAAACCTCCAAAAATAATTTTTTTTGGCTCATGACGTAAGTGTATGAACATTAACAAAGGATGTAAACGAACCAAGCCGTTCGGAAAAAACTCGTGTTCGATTCGGTAAAAGATCGTTCATGTTTGATTCGGATTATTAATCAAACAAACTCAAACATGAAAATGTGTTCGTTTGCTAAACGAGCCGAACACGATCCGAACAAGAGGCTCGTTCGTTAGTGTTCGCGAACATATTATATATATATATATATGTGTGTGTGTGTGTGTGTAGTTAGAAGAAACATTACATTATTTTTATCTTCTTTATGACTAATTTCCCAAAATCATGCATAATTAGTGTAGAATCTTCTTTATAGCAGTTTGAACTCTTAATTATGATTGAAAAAATAAATCATATAATTTATCATACCATAAATATTTAATTTAAATTTTATTATTTTGCTATATAAAAATTAAACTACATACGTTAAGTCGATCATTAACACAAATAAAGCATCTCTTCTATATCAATACATTTGATGTTATTTTTTTTACACATTTCATTTGAGTTAATAACAACGCGATATTTAAATTCAAGAATTACTTATTATCATATCTATTCAAGAGATATACAAGTTCGTCAAACCGAATTCAATCCGTAAACGAACTAGGTAAACGAGCCACGAGCCAAACAACAAACAACAAACAACTCGAGCCCTAAACGAGCCGAACTCAAACAAGATTTTTTTGTTCAACTCGTTTAGCCGCCAAGTTAAATGAGTCAAACTCAAACAAGAGATATTCGATTCGGCTCGGCTCGGCTCGTTTACAGCCCTACATAAGAATTAACATAGCAAATAATCATTACAAAAACTATTAGACGTATATGATTGAACAATATACTTGTACAATATGTAAAAATTAATGACATTATTAATGAAAAGACTCTACAAGTCGTGACCCAAAACAGATATTCGAAGTCTAGTTCAACTGTGAGTCGTAATTTGACCTAATTAGTTGCTGGGTTGGTTTGCAGCCCTAGAGGTGACCAATTATTATTGTTGATTGACACAAGCACCAAACCAAGTCTCTTCTCTCACTACAAATAAACCCATTTTGATCCCACGCCCGGCCACATCAATGGCTCTATCCCTTTTCTTTTTTAGTGTAAAAACTATAGCATGAAAAGAGGCATCAATGATAGAGAGAGATTGATCATACAAATTCCTCACATTTCAACTCCATGTGTTTGTTTGTTTGTTTCGTTCTCTTTCTTATGACTGTTGTTGTTTTACGATGATCATTGATTCTACTACATGCATCAGAAAGCATAGTCACCAATTGTAAACTTTGATGCATCCACTAAAATCACAATAGCAAACAATTAGAATGTTGCAAAGACTCTTACACAGAGTACCAGCTTGTACCTATTTTGGGTAATCACTGGGTTGATGATGAGTGGTGACTTAGGGAGTGAGTAAGCTTTCAGAGGTTATGAGGTTTCCTTGTCAGGTAGGCACATGACAAAGGCTGAATCATTTCCAAGGTCTTCTTTGAAACTCTTTGATTCCTTAGTTTAGGAATTTCAAATAGAGTGTGAGTTTTGTATATATATTTTTTTAAATTTTAATTTATTTTAGATTTTTAACCTGTTTTGAACTTTTCTGAGTGGTCTTGTATTGACGTTTCGTGTGTCAGATTTTAGAGTTTGGATTCTGATTTTTCAGAGTGAAATTAGATTTTGAAAAAAGTTAGGTTTCATCCGCTTTTTGTTTGGACTTTTTTCTTCTTAGCCAGCAAAATGATTAATATACGCATACTTTTTTTTAGTATTTAAATACCACGATAATTAATTTGACATGGCATACTTTTGTTAGTAAATATTTCTTTTAAAAAAAATTGTTAGTACATATAAAAAGGATAAAGTGATATTTTTTCAGTAACACATAAATCTGTTACATCACTGTCTTTTTAACCGGCATCTTTTTTCATCAAACAAATGTATCTTTTTGACCAATTTCAACATCACGAATTTTTATTTTCACAACAATATAGTCAATTTAAAAGTTCAAAAAATCATACCAAAATCTCTCATGATCATTTTTTTAAGGATTTTTTTATCATTTTGGCACAGTACCAGAAATACGATACCGGATATGTCATCTACAAGTGACTAGACAATGTACGGTGTAACTTGAACACAAATTTGGTTATCGGTCAAGAGTTAGGGCATGTTTGGTACCCAGCTGAAAATCTCAATAATCAGCTGAAAACAATCTGAGAAAAAAATCTAACTTAACTGAGAATCACAATCTGTTTGGTATGAGCTGAAATTATAAATCACCAACTTGATCCATTTAACAAAATTTAAAGAGTTCTAAAGTTAAGTAATTGAATACACTTATTTATAACTGGATTGTGATCAGGCTAATGTTAGAAGTTAGAAAAATATCAAAATTATTTTTTCAGAGATTTTCAGCTGCATAATCTCTAATTTTGGAGATTCTACAATTACACATAGATTATTTTAATTTTCAAATTTTCAGATTAAAATTTGCAAGCACAAACGAGATTGTTGAAAATATGCTGATTTTAATTCAGTCAGCGATACCAAACAGGCACTTAGAAGAGTTTTATGTTCGCTATATCCCAAACAGGCACTTAGAAGAGTTCTATGTTCGCTGTATCTGCGTCTGTCTTTTTAACACATCCCTTAATTAATCTCGATGGAAGAAAGGTTCGAGGTGTTGCTACTTTCCAAACTAGGTGGAGAAAGTGAGGCAAATATTATTCTCTTTGCAATGCATGGAGGGGACTGCTGCTGATTCAGAAGTGTCAATACCCATCTTTTACAGAAATATTTTATTTTTTAAACTTAGAAAAGAAGAAAGAAGATACTTTTAGCAAGTTTTGTTACCTTTCTTAGGATTTGGAGTGCAAGTATAAAAAAGCTGAACTTGTTCACATGCATTTTTATTCTTTGTGATTTGACAATGCCCCAAAGTCCACGTTGTGAACCATTGAGAGAATCGTTTTCTCAAGTTACCTCGACCATTTATGTAAAACAGTAGAAAAAGAAAAGGTTGCTTTCAACTTTTAGGGTTTCAATAATTTACCTTCCTAGTTACCAGTAGTACTTCTATCTACCACTCTAACTTTTCTCTTCAGCATTTACTTCCCCCTTTGGGGAGAATTTATTTATTGCTCTATCAGTTGGTGAGTGGATTTTTTTACCCTCCCTCCCTTTCAATGAAGTTATGTTATGAACTCGAATATAATGTAGAGACGAGGAACGAAGAGAGACAAGTAGCAGACAGAATTGTGTTGATATATCTAGTATTCTTCATCAAAACACCATTTATATTGAGTGTGAGTCTCAATCAGTATCATGCATATAAGGCAATAAAATCCAGCATCAATTACATATTTCATACAAGTTCTATATTCATCGGGGGAAGAAAGTTGGTTAGTAAGTTAGGGTTGAAACCCCATGTGGGCTCAACTACAATTTTGGGCTGCCTCATTCAACTCACTTTGGCATAACTCTCAATTTGGACTGCAACAAACAAATGGGCTGACTCCTATACTGGGCCTAATTTTTTTTGGGTATAATACAACAACTGGGCCTAGTTCAACTTGTAGATTTGGGCAGCATGCATCAAATAGGTATAGGTCACCATTCAGCAAGTGGGTCTCATTCTCCGATCCGCCTTGAAGACAAGGCGTTTGTCAACGGAAGGGGAGTTGATACGGGTCAACCGATCCGACACACGGGTCAACGCCACCATTGTAATAATTAGCAGTGTTTATTTAATTAATTAGTGTTAGTGAGTTGAGCTCGATGCGTTTGGATGGCAGGGTTTTGGAGTTTAGGTTGGGATAAGTTGGTGTGTTAAAAAAGGAAGATTTTATTTATTCTTTTCAGGTTCAATTTTAGCCGGTCACCAACAGTTAATTGTTTTTTTTTTTTTTTGCCCGAAATGTAGAGTGGGGCACCGGAGGAAGGGACATCGCATCGTCCGGTAAGTTTTTCTTTCGTTTTTAATTTCTTTTGGGGATTCATTGAAAAAAAAGGGAACCGGCAAAGAATAGCAAGGCGCCAACCAAGAGCGTTTTTTAATTTCCGCTTTGGTGTTCTTTCTGAGAGGAAAAAGAAGGCAAGGCGCACAGGCATGAAGAGGAGGGCACCAGTCAAAACCAAAAGATCTTAGATTCGTGTATTCAAACAGCTACTATATATAGCTTATTCCCAGCAATGATATTCGGGTATACAACATACAGAGACGGAGGTCGGAAACTGAACAGGCCGGAGCACTATTACGAAATCGAAATTTCACGCACAGTAAAGCACAATTCGAAAACTTACCTGGGACAATTTACAATTGTAGCAAAGCACTTGTGAATATGTTTATGCAAAATAAGGATAAAATTGTATCGTTAAAAAAAAAATGGGCAAGGTTGGCTCCGTCCCCGTTTACATGACTAAACACAAATAAAAGGTTACAGCTGCTACATGAATCAATCGAATCCTCAGTCTTAGAGCGTTGAAAGCCCTGCATGAGGTTGAGGGTTTGAACCCTGGTAAATGTAGGTTAGACTAGGATCACATATCTATGTTCTTCTTGCAAAAAGAAATAGTATGTGTTTCACCCACAAAAATGAGATGTTTATAACAATGTGTTCGGGCATCCTACAAAAGCTGCAATTCAGTCAGATGGTGCCGATTCTTATGGGAGTTTTCCTCCATCTTTATCTGGCTCAATCACCCTAAAACTATGATCTCAGCCCGCTCTGCTTCAAGATGCAAATATTGGACAAGAAATTGTTCAGTTTATAAACAGGTTCCACCCGCCAACCGGCCCGTTTGACTGCTCTAGTTTATACAGTGAAGTTACTTACAGTTCAACCTTCTGGTCGCAAGCGAAACATTACAAAAACAACAAACAAATGAAGCAGCAATCTATGTGTTTTCAAGACTCGAGTCATGGCAGCCGCAATAAAGGAATGTCCACCCATAACTAGTGGACTCCTTGTGGGCACCATGCAGTGACCCTTCCCCACTAGGAGGCCGCTATGTACCTGATTTAGCCCTCTCTGATGGCTTGGGACGGTGCCAGAGGGGCAACTTGGGTGACTGTCTCCACATTTTGCTCCAAGCAATCTATATGTTGGATAACCACTTTCTCCAACTAGTGGAACCTTTATCGACAGACAAAAACCTAGGAAGACTTAGCAGACTGTTAACCCTTGTGATCCCTTCGAGGGCTGACCACTCGTCCTCCTCAGCGTTCGAAAGGCATTCGGCTAAGCTCCTTGTGGATTGCCCAAGAGACCTATCCGTCGTAAGCTGCTTCTCCTCGGTTGATGACTCCAGAACAGGAACAATCTCATCACTCCCTTCATGGTTTGCTGCTGCTGAATGCTCAATAGCTGAAGCTGGAACCTCTTCTTCTATATCTGAACTTCTAGTGTCTGGTGTTGTCACTGGAACCCTTGTCTCAGGCTCCAGGTGGGTGCTTTTTACTGTTTCTTTTTCTGCTTCGGCGGGTGGTTGTGGTTGTGTTTGTGGTTCCAGGAAAAGGCATACAACGGCACAATCGTCGATCTTTGATGTCGGATATTTGAGCCTCCATCCTCTGGTAGCGCAGTCGACCAGAGCTCTAGAAGCTGTTGCACGACTAGGTGCCGATGCAATTATGTCCACAGCCTCCTTATTTGAGAGGACATCCCAAACCTGTGTAAATCATAATATCTAGTATTTCAATCACCAATTTAGCAAGATGGACAAGTGTAGGAGCATCTCCAACCCCTCATGGGCAAGGGCAGGGGAAGGGCATGGGGTGAACAAAAATAAGAACTGGGTCCAACCCCTCATGGGGAGGGGGAGGGGGTAGAGGTGGGAGGGGGACTTTTTAGGCATGGATGGGGGGACTTCCCCATGATCAACCCCCTCCATTGGGAGGCTAGCTAATCAAGATTTTAGGTGTAGTAATTAAACTTAATAAATTTATATTTATTTTATTTTTTATTACAATTAATATGTATTTTTATTATATTTTTCATTTTTTTTGAATGATTAATGTTTTTGGATAATGAAAAAACATATTTAAGAAAAAAAAATATCGTTATTTTATTTTCTGTTAAATTTGATACTTCGTGGTACATCTTATTTTGTTACAATTACCATCAAGATTATTGAGTAATTGTGCAACACAATTTAAAAGACGACAAATCTATTGAATTATAACTAAAGTAGGACAAATATATTTTATTGAATTATAATTCTCATGTTTATTTTCATTAATATTAACAATTTTATTTTTAAGTCACTAAATAAATTTTGAAAATAGATTTAATTGGAAGAGGGGTGGGGGAATGATAAGTAGTTTGGGGAAGGGGGAAGGGGAAAATGGTGGGCCGGTGAGGGGAGGGGGAGATGAGGGTGATGGGTTGGAGATGCTCTTCACGAACTTGAACATGAGAACTCAGATGGCAGCTTCATCCCAACTAAATAATCACCGTGAAATCAGATGAGCCACGTTGAGACATATATATGATTTTTTAGAAGGATGAAATGGGAGAGAATACTCGTAAAAGCAACAACTGCAAATAGTTACTCCGTTGCACATTAAAGAAGGGGAGAAGGGAATACATACCCCGTCGCTGGCTAGGATAATGAATTCATCTCTCTCTGTAAGTTGGCGATAGTATACATCTGGGACGGATATCAACCCAAAATCTTTTAAGCAGAAGTCTCCGAAAGCTCTGGCCATGGCCAAACCAGGCGAATCACTGTTAGGCAACCAAACACGGGCAACCTCAGGTTCATCTTGCAATGCAAAGACCCGACCCTTGCACTGCTGAATCCTAGCAGCTTCCCCTGAAAAGAAGACAGTCATAGATTTCAATGAAAGTGCTTGTGTTTGTGTGTTCAAGTGTCGATCGATCGATCGATCGAGAGAGAGAGAGAGAGAGAGAGAGAGAGTTACTTGGAAGATTAGGTTTCAAGTCGACAGTCAACTGTACTGCAGTCAAACCATTGTCTTTATCTCTTGTCGCAAGAACTGCTCTTGAGTCGCCAACATTTCCAATTACAATATGCTGACCCTGAAAGAAACAGCTCGTTTAATAACATAACAAAAAGTCATAATTTTATCTATGATCGAAAGCTTCAAATAGCCCGTTGATTATCCATATAAATGAAACTCTTCAATATACCCAGGCCTCAAACCACCTCTGGCCTCCAGCTTGACTGAGGAAATGTTGAGTCTATAATTCAATAGTAAATTCCAGAAATCCTTCATCAATTAGTCAATTACTCAAGTTCAAATATGACCGCTCAAACTAATCTATTCAGCAAGAAAAATAAAATTCAATTTTGAAAACTTGAAGGATACTAGAAGAATTCAAAGTAGGCCACTCTAACTAATCTATTCAGCACCAAAAAGCAAAAAAAACAAAGTTTGACTTTAAATTCTTCAAGGATACTAGAAATAAAAAAGGAGAAAAGAATAAGAGAAACATAGCTATAAAACTAATATATCCTGCAAAAAAGTTTGGTTTTCCTGACAGAGAGATGTCATTCAAATCAAACAGTAAAATTAAAAAACAAAGAAAAGATCATCCAAAAACCATATTAGAACTAACATTTTCCTTGTTTAATCCGGAAATTGTTTCTGTATGTCTTTGCAGGGTCTTCAGAGTTTAGAGGCTCCAAAAGGAATTGGATTGAGAGCTATTATGGACAAATTAGTCACAGCTCAGTTTTACAGGTTCAGCTATGGGGCATATTCAGGGGCAGGTACAGGTGACTATCTATCATAACACTAACACTTGAAAGAAGTCGTCATCGAATCTGACTCCAAAGAGGTCATAACTCTAATCAAAGTCAGGAGCTCCAAAAGTACTCGGTCTCTTTGATAGAGGACATTAGTGTGTTGCTCGGTAGATGCAATGCTAGATCAACTACATCTCCCGCCATATGAACAGAGCATCTGACCTGATGGTAAAGAATGAAGCTGGAAAGAGATGATTTCAACCTTGGTGAAGAACACCATAGGAGATCAGAGAAATTCTGGCGGAAAACATATTAGGGCTTCTTGTGGAGTGGATCTCTAGTCTATTCAGTATTTTTTTTCTCTTGTTTCCGGATGCTGTATCGTGTTTGGTTGTCGCTTGTTCTGATTTTTCAAATGACGAAAAAGTAGTCAGCAATCTGAACAAAAACATGTCACCATCTCAGAAAGAATAAGTCCTAAAGACACTCATCGTGGATCTCTATTAGTTTGCTCTCACCACAATTATCTATTTTTGCCTAATTACATTTTAACCCATTTAAAGAATAAAATATTCCATAAAACAATCCGTATGATATAATCGAAGGCTTCATGTGTGTGTGCGTGTATAATGCTCACGTATCCCTGCCGTATCGCATCCCCATCTTTTTAGAAAATGACGTATCCCATGATGTCCATTCCCCGATCGTATCCGACACCCGTATCCGTATATGTGCTACTTAGCCAAATACGAATTGTACCACGTATCCAGCAAATGATATACTTTTGATCTGAAATGGTGAACTGAGGATACAAGGAATACCTTTTATTTGATCAACCAACTATGTACTACCTGTAAACCTAAAAATATTTTAAATCCAAAAAAATCTTCAGGAGAAGTTCAGATCGGCTATAATAACAGGGTGAATCGTGTTTTAGCATGACAATACAGAAAATAGATTCTGAGATGTTTAAAATATAGACAGTAACATACACACTCAGTTCACATCAAGCCATCTAACAGCTGTATTGTGCCGAGTTTCTTAAGTGGTGTGTTCTAGCCCCAAAAAGAGGAGCCGCCGGCTATGCAGGTAACGTAATCCTCATCTGAACACAATTCAGGACATATCGTCTGACATTTCCCTAACTGGAAACCTCCCTTAAGCTTCCGAGTTCCGACCAATATGCAAAGCTTTAGTTTCTTCCAAATTCTAAGTTCTAACTAGCCTCAGTTTGCAGGGAACCCGAAGGATATATGATCAGGGGTAAATTTTGATATTTGGAAAAAGTACACAAGTTCCCACCCATGCTTTCTGAATCATAGACAGATAACGATTGAACGTTATGTGAATATAAGGCTGGCAAACTATACAACAAAGTGTGCAGTCTCATGAATTTATGAATTCTCGTCAATAGATTGTCTTGATTCTAAGCTGAACTATCAGCAGCTTCTCCACTGTTAATTTTGTTTAGATTTCAACATAACTACCAAGCACCAACCAAAAGAGCACTGAAGACACTATTTGATGTTACGTGAATGCTAAAATACTAACAATGCATTTTACGGAAGTTTGGAGAATCACACTTCAAAGGTCACTTCAAATACTAACAACGCATTTACATGATACATTGATACTTTCTGATTATCTCATGTCAACATCATGATAAATTTAAAGTCAACTCGACTCAACAAGCCCTTTCGCCCTATTAAATTTATAATTTAATTACGTCATACTTCATCATTTCTTTTGATGTTTTCCTTGGTCTTTCCCAAAGCCCTTGACCACTTTCAATGTGCATCAAGTGGCTTATGTTTCAGACGATCATACCACCTCATATGTTTTTCCTAATCTTTCCTGAAGCCATCAGTAGGTTTTCCTAACGAACAGCTCTCTATAGTCCATTTCAGTATTAAATTGCTCCAATCATCTTATGGATATGATTCTTATATCACCCATAAATTGGTATTTTAGACAACAAAGGTTTGCATCTGTTGATTCTGTTTTATGAGACATAAGTTATAGGTACCACTTACTCAACTAATTCATCTATCCTCAATACTGATGTTCTGAATATGTGTGGCTAAGAAAGTCAAGAATACTGTTCGCTCAAGTCCATATTCTGCTAGTGTTACCATCTTGGTATATCATTTATAGTTTCAGTTATGGCAGGAAGAGAAATTCCAACATCCCAGATGAAGTTTCTTTTGATACGGAAAACCAATAGTAAATGTTGAAACTGGAAGACACTAGATAATTCTCCATATTAAGTATTGAGATATGTGGAACCCCAAACCAAAGATGTATTTTTATTTTATATTTTTATGTGATAACATTCTCTAGACTCTAGAGAATGGATGTATATATGGTAAGTCCAATTATCAGCACAAATCGATGAGAACATAGAGCATAGAGTTACCTGCTTCACCAAGGTAACCGCGGTTGTACCACTGCAGAAGCAGTCGATCACTGAATGGGACTTCAACTCTTTATCCATCAATTTAAAAGCCTCTAAAATTGATTTCTTCAGAGGCAAATAAGTCGCAGGAAGCTTTTCGCCATCCCCAACTTCCAAAGGTCCAGACCAACTTTCATCCACGGTTTCTTCAACATTATTGCTTTTGGTACTATCATGTCCATTCTCAATTTTGTCGGCATTGGAATGAGCTTTCCACTCTGAAGACAGCAGAACAGGAAGGGCGTCTCGAACTTTCCTCGAAACCATATGGCCATAAGGGCCATGTCCATCAAACACGCCACAAAAGACTGCATCGCTTCTTGAACTGAAATTCTGTAGCAGAAAATTTCCAAGCACACCGTCATTAACGGACCCCATAGAGACGAGCAAAGATTATCACATATACGTATCTGAAAATGCAAATACATAGATTTCACGCATTGCAGTCTCTTTGCAATAATCAAAATTCAAACCTCACATGATAAAACCATTATGTTAGATCTACGATCAGCTAAGGGCCAGTTTGGTAATGTTTCTGCTGCCAGCACAGCTGGTTTCCGACAGCAAAAGCAGTTTTTAGTGCGTTTGGTAAAAAATATTTTTTTGTACTTTTCGGACAGTTTTCGCTGTGTCGTAGCAGTTTCCAGGAAGTAAGGGGAGAGATGCTTCTCCAGAACCTGCTTTTGGTTAATTTATTAACAACCGATTTTTAACCCAGCAATTTTTAAATTTTCAATATTTATCTTTCCGGAAGAGATATATGTCATACATTTTGGTCATTTTACTCTCTCAAAGCAGGTCCACAGTTAATTTCACCAAACACAAAATTATTATATCGATGTTTCACCGTAGCTTTCACATAATATTTACCAAACCACATTTTATCAAAAATTCACAGCAACTTTCCCACAAGTCATTCTCACACAGCAGCTTCTAGCACCGCCACAGAATTCCCAAACTAGCCCTAAATGAGCTTCTTGAAGTAAAAATAAGCAAGATTATCATATTAACAATCTGAAAAAAAAAATAAAAAAAATGGCAATCGATGACATTGGCTAGTCATTCCAGTATTCAAACAGCATAACATGATTCAGGATCTCTAGTTTGTGCTAAATGTAGCTAAATTCAAGGGTCACAACTTGATTTAAGTAAAGATATACTAACAATTAAGTTCATCTCCTTCAAAACATAAGAAACCCCAATTCCATAAATGAGATGCAGTCTTCTAAACTGGGGATCTCATACCCTACATCAAAATGCATACATATATGAATCAATGAATGATGTAGAAGAGCTCACTCACCTCCCAGAAGATCATGGAGTCCTGATTGGTCCCTTTCTTTCCTTGCTGGGTGAACAAGCTCGCCACGCCGGTGGACCCGCTCGCCACCAGCCTGCCGGAAACCTGATTCTCCGACGACCCACCTCCACCTCCGCCGCCGCCGGAGAAACTACCCTTGAATTTGAAATCGAAGCTCGTCTTCTTCTTCTTCTTAGTCTTAGTACCTTCCTTTTCCTTCCACCAATCATCTACTTCCTCATTCTCAGTTCGTCTTCTACTACTACTAGTAGTGCTAGAATAGCAAATACCCATTTCGATTGAGCACAAACCCAGATCAGAGAAGAAGTTAGAGCACAAACCCAGATCAGAGAAGAAGCAAATGGGTTCGAATCGAAAAGGGTAGTAAGAAAATCGTCGAAAGGAGGCAAAGGTTGAAACGTAGAGCAAAGGGTGTGTGTGATTGCAGAAAACAGAGAGAGAGAGAGAGAGAGAGAGAGAGAGGACAAAAGTAGGATTATGAGGGGAGATTAGTAGGTCAGCAGAAGATGCTTCTGAGACTTATTACTATTTTGATTTCTAGTGCTAATGGTTGGAGAGAAGAAGAAGAGACTAGTGTTGTGATACAGATATTAGGCGTTGTGATTTTATTTTGTTTTTCTATTTGACATTTTTGGATCCTTTGTGTAATAAACAATCAAAAACATTAGGATGGCTTGCCCCCCACTCGTGGATCATGTGTCAAAGGGTCGGGTCGGGTCGGTTAGGAGGGGGCTGCGAGAGGAGGGGCCGGGTTGGAGAAGCTGAAATGTGATCGGGTCCGGTCCCCGGCCTAAGCCCAAAGGGTTCGAGGGTTAGGAGTTTGGGGGTCGATAATTAATAAACTAATATATATATATATATAATGTATGTAATATATATATATATTAATAAAATACTATTTTGGTAAGGGGCTTGACCGGCCCGATGGGGACTTAGTGTATGGGGGTCGGGCCGGGCAACTAGTTTTGGAAATAACTGATCTAGGCCATGCTGGGAGAATGGGTTGGGCTAGGGTGGGCTAGGGATGAGAGGCGACTAGGGTAGGGTCGGGTTACAGTATTTGGAGGGGCTGGGCCGGTTTTAGTTCGGGGGCCGGCCCTATTGATACCTTGACACGTGGAAGAGAAATCGCTCCCTATTGATACCTTAACTTACAGTTTTTCCCTCTAAAATCAAAGTTTCAAAGAAAGCAAAAAAATTAATCATTTATGAACTTACTAATATCATTATATTTGGACTTTTTTTTAATTATATTTGGGTTTCAATTAATAGAACAAGTGTGTAATGTCAGTATGTCACACCACTATTCACTTGCAATTGATAGTTTTTACTGATCAAGATACAAAATCATTGTTAATTGATTCGTGAAAAGAATGCAAGTAATTTTCTTCATATTTCTTTGTATAGCGTGGATCTTTAACACACGCCAGACGATGAAACTTCAAAAAAATAAGGCAATATTCAATCATAATTTTCTCCGGACGAAAATGAAGTAATTGAACTCTCCGGGAAACATTCCGACAAATATGATATCCTCATTCAACAAATCGGATGACACAAAAACTTCCAAACAGAAATAATAAAAGTGAGCAAACCGACGATTTATTACATGTAGTGACCTTTGTCAATACAAAAATGGTTTAAGACAATTTTAGAGAGAGGGATCTGTTGCTAGTGATTTATTTTCTTCGAACATTTTGAGTGTTATTTTGCTAGTCTAAATTGCACCAGTATATGTGGTGTTTGGACTTGATGATTTTGTGATTTTTCTTAGAGAAAACAGACATTTTTGAATTAGGTTGAATTTATGTTTCCATTTTGTGCCATATCCAATTATCGACTCATGCCCAAAATTACAAAAAAGTAAATTCAAAACTCGATTCAACAAGAAAATCTTGGTATCTAAACACCTCAATACTCCACTGACTCTTATCTATGAGTGTACTTTTTTGAATGTCGTACTTGTGTATAATTTATTGTAATACTGTTCAATTAATTGAATTTATAGGTCAAACTTCAAAGTGATGCAACCTCATGTTGTAGTATTTTCAAAGAAATTAGTTCATATTAATGAAAATGACAACAATTAGTTCATTGAGTTGTCTCCTAAAAAAACTCTATCTACTCTTTTAGGCGTAGTTGAATTGGTCTGGAAATTTACCTAGATGCGTCCAGTTCAAACCAAAGGATACTTCAAGAGTTGTCTATGGACTTTCTTCCCCAAAGACTCTCCTATCACAAGTTTTCTTCAACTAATTATATGTCTTGCAAACTATTGTACTAAAATAGAATTTACTCCATATACAATTAATAGGCACATCATCAAAACAAAATTCTTCTTCACCTAAACATTATTTTAGTGAACATGCAAACTTGTTGCTTAAAAAAGAAAATAGGATAGAGTAGAATTTCCTACCTTGTAAAAAAAATAAAAAAAAAATAAAAAAATAAAAAAAAAATAAACGCGCAAACTTGTTGAGTATGACATTCAAGTCAACGGTCATGGATTCTTCAATGTGAAAGAATCCGATGGCTAAAAGTTTATGGAGGAAAGTCAACTTAGAGCTCTCCTAGTCTTCAAGTTTGAGTTGACTATTGAAATTTGCAATTTTTTTAACAAGCCTTTTTTTTCCAAGACATACTGCCTTCATATTTTTTTCATAATAACATTATATAGCCAGGTTTAAAAGTAGATGTCATGTCGGGGCTTCAAATTAGGGATGGCAATTGAGTCCGATCCGATCCGAGATCCGACATGATCCGGCCCTAATGGAGCATATCCGATCCGATCCGTTTACAAACGGATCGGATATGGATCACAAGTTTTGTGATCCATGAAACCCGATCCGATCCGATTAGGTTATCTTACCTAATAAATTCAATAATATACATGTATTAATATAATTACATACATAAATTTTACTATGTTCACTTCATATAACGTCATAAATTTGATATATCTATACTTTTATTGTGAATAAATTGATAAAATTATCGATGTAAAGTGTATATTAATTTAATTTTGATTGTAATTCATAATGATCTTACGTCAGATGAAATAAAAATAATGTTCGTCTTGATCCGATGGATAATCCGATTCGAATCCGGCAAAATCCGGTCTGAATCCGATCCGATCCGAAACCTTATGGATCGGATCCGGATCTAGGCTGATCCGATCCAAACCCGATCCGTTGCCATCCCTACTTCAAATACTCTACTACTGTGCTAGCATTCATTTGCTACAGTAGTTTCGTACTCTAACCATTTCATTAAAAAATTACAAATTATTTGGGGGAAAATTTAATAGAATTCATTTTACTTTTTGATATACTTATTTTAAATTTATACTTTTCCTTTAAAAAGATTACCAACTCTTTTCCTTTTCAATAAAATAATACATATAATAAAAGAAAATTCTGTAAATTTACAAAGTCAAAAGTATTTTGAAAACTTTGTAAGAAACAAACATGAAAAGGGTAAATTGGGGACGAAAGGAATCCTAAATAGTTTATTGTGGGCCAAAATGGTTACACATTCATAGCTAGAAGAAGCTTGTAGAGAATGAAAATCTAACAAAATCCTCTTTTGTGAAATTTATTTTTCTTGCTAAATACACAAATGGGATGTCCAAAGGACCACATTACTAATGAATGCGTGATCCTTCCTCCAAAGTCCAAACCATGCAACTACCACCACTCTATCTCCTAATAATAAATGTACTCCTCCCATGACCCAACAACAAATAATGCATATGGGAAAGGGAGAATTGTTTAGTCTTCCACGAGTACTACTCTATGCAGTAGTCACTTTTGATAATCATCTGCCAACAGTGTTTGAGATCTATCAAACATCACTTGTGAAATGAGCTGGTTTACTACCAAGTATTTAGATGGATTTTGCCGTTTCAACTAACTTTTGAGGTTGAGAATGCACTAGATCACTTAGCAGATGTTTGCGGAGCAAACTTGTATGACACATATGTGACCAACATAAGCACCACATCAACATGGTTAACAAATAGCAGCGGTTAAGACTTAGAATTATAAACTGATTGTTAAAGGAAGACGAAATTCACCGTGTTCGGATTCGGTTCATTTAACTATAAGATTGCCAATTCTATGCTCTAGCTTGCCGCTTTCAATACACACAAGTGGAGTTTTGACCGAACTGTCTCTAACCAGCTCCCCAACTGTTTAGAGATCGCCTAACGACTGTTAGACCGTTGTTTTGTTAAGTCTTCCCTTTCAATATCGAACAGAATGTCAATTTTTTCAAGCATGTGTGTCATACTCCCAAGTGTGGTGTATGATTGTAGATAGAGTAAAGCGTTGTGTAAAGTGTAACGCCATAGTCCATATAGTTATTATCACGACTTATTTCTGAAAGAGCATAAAAAGAAAAACAATTATATTCTACTAATAACATAGTGGTCATGAAGCAGCACATAAATCTCATATGAGAAAAACTTGCATAATGATCAAGATCCAACCTCACCCAAAAGGCCAAAACTAACTGATTCATTGCAAGATCATTGTCATTATCTGATCTACCAATATCCCCACACCGACAAGAACCAAACATGAAGAAGACATTAATGTCATCATCTTCATTATTGTTCTAACTATTTTGTGGGTTGGTGCTGGCCAACTTGTTCTTGCTTGCTTGCTGTTGCAATTAATCAAAACATGCACAATCCCATGCAACAAATTTGTTGTCACGGTTCTACCCACATGGCCAAATAAGGATCTCACAATGCCAACAAGGCTTGGCCCTACGACTGGTAGTTCAGTAGATGGGTGGACTCTTAAATATGAGCTTGCAGAACCGAAATTACCCGAGATTAATTAACCATGATGATTTTTACATCTCGAGATGATTAATTTCCTGACTGTTTTCTACTGGATGGTCTAAGCGGATCAGTCCATGCATTTCTAAAACACCGAAAAGTTATGTTTCAAGAGGATTAATTTCTGGCTGTTCCTATGGGACGGCCAAAGAGTTATCGGTTCACGCCTTTCTAAAACACCAAAATAACATTTCAAGACTGATCAATTCTCACCTTACTAGAACATGGCTAAAGTTATTTTTCAAGAGGATTAATTCTGGCTGTTTTCAATGGGATGTTGAAAGACTATTCAATTCAAACCTTTCTAGGACATCAAAGTTATAAACTACACTCAGTGTGTTGAACAATGGAAAAAGTATTCACTCTCGGGCTAGCCCTACCACTACGGCACGCATGCATTGTAGGGCACGTCAATCACCAGATGGGATCCACTAAATTGTATTTTTGTCAAAAACTGATTGACGTGTCCCACTATGCAGGCATACTACATGGTAGAGAGAGCCCAAAAGTTCATCTGATATATTACACTAACAGCAACCAACGACTCAAAACTTACATCTACTTTTCTCATTACTTTGCCTGTGAATTACAACAACATTGAGGAAGCATGCAAGAAAGTTCATCTGATATATTACACTAACAGAGTCAGCAAAAGCTCATTTCTGCTTACCAACTACTATTCCAGATATAAGAACTTTACAAACATGGGCACCAAAATTCTAGGTTATTTACAAGTGCCACCCCAACAACCGCGTCGTTCTCGTCTCTTTCATGAGATTTTTCATGCTTTGCTGTAATCTTGATGTTCTTGGCTTGGATCATCCGCAGAGTTTGCAGAGGTGAGTTTTCAGAGCAGTAACGCGCTCTGGGATTGATTTAAGTTGACGATCTTCGCGATGATGGTTTCTTTCCTTTCTTTTGTGGCAATTTGAAGGGAGTCCAACTCTTGCGGCGTTTGGATGTGTCGCAGAAGAGGCCAGAAGCTACTGCTTCCTGTAACCATAGTTCGAACTCTTGCTCTTCGTCGTCCATCATTTCAGCATCCAAATCCCATGGATATCTACTGCTCGAATTGGATCTCTGGGCCGTCTTCTCTAGCCCAACCATGTTCACATGGAAACTAGGCCGATGAGTATTTGGCCTGCATGCCATTCCCTGCAAAGAGAAGAAGAAAAAACATTTGTTTTCCCTCAGCCACTGCACATGCATAGTTATCATGAATGGAGGAATTCGCCCCGAGGGTTATTAAGAGATACATGATATTTAGAGCCCAACAAGAATTATAGCATTCAGATTTTGAATTTTTTCACTGATGGACTTCTTGAAAGTTAAATTGAATTAGCAATATCAAACTTATTTCCTCCATCTTAAGCACTTCCGAAACACAAGCCATTTGATTAAAATGACAATTAAATACGAGTTCCCAACAAATGATGGGACCTACTTGAGTAAACCCTCACTCCACCGGCTCTTGTATCTAAACCCAAATTATCTTTAGCCATACTACCTTATGTTTTTCTGTCGGGGTCACCCCACATCGGTTGTGGAAGGGGTGGTCACTTAATATGTGAGGAAAACTGGGAAAGCCTCGCCCATTGAGCTAACTTTTAGGGTTTAGAAGGCCTGAGACCATTTAGAAACAAAGATTAGGTTCATATTGCATATAAGTAAAGCCCGTTTTTAGAACTGTAAAATATACAAAAAATAAAAATCAAACGAAGATCATTCTAACCAACTAAATCTGAGTGCCAAATGGAAAAAGAATGATCAAGTGACACATAAAGGTAAAGTGAGATCCATGGTTAATTAGAAAAAGGTAACAATGAATAGTCACTAATTGATTTCAACTGAACCTGCGAATGTGGACCAAGACTCACATGATTCTATGATTGGGCAAACTTTTATACACTGGCAAACCCGGTCCATTCCTAGCACAAAATAGTGATCCAACACATATACTCTCAAAATTTTGGTCTACACCATTCTTCATTTGGGTAGGAATAGTTCTCAAGTAACCGCAACCAGAAGAAGTACAATGTCGCTAAACATGAATTTATAGGATGCACTGAATGACTGACCTGACATATAGCCCATTCTGATACATCAAAAATCTTGCTCTCCGCACACACAAAGGCACGCGGAATTTCCACCTATAAAGGGAACAAACCACTTCAGAAGTTCAGCCTAAACTAGAATAGTGAATGAACCTGTAAACTAATTTAAAAAAAAAAAAAAGTATTTTGATGACAGTAAGAAAACTTGATGGAAGAAATACAATCTAAATTAAACAATGCTATCTAATTTAATCCATTTGCTAAAAAATTAAGTAACTGTGACTCTAAACCATGAAGTATCCAACAAAAGAAGCTTACATTGAAAGGAACTTGAAACTTAATTGAAAATAGCAAAGTTGGTCTCATGAACAACTAAGAGAGAACAAAGAAAACAGATTGGGAAAATACCTCTTGACGCCGATCCAGAACCAGTGAGCCTTTATATTCAACCCATCCATCTCCGTCCTTAGCCTGATGATACTGGCAGCAGTCCTAAATTGAAAAAAAAAAAAAAAAAAAAAAAAAAAAAAAAGCATAATGGTTTAAAACTATTACATGGAAAGGGTACACACAGGCAGTGATGGTTGACGTAAGAAAGTGGTAGTTGTCAAACCTGACACCATCTTGCCTTGGCCTTAGTTCGATTGGTGCAAACCCAAATGTGTGAATTGCCGCATTTTGTGCACTGTATCCGCCTTGATTCCTCTGAGAAGTAATCAGGGTCATCCTGCATATCAAAGAAGAAATGTAGATTTATTTTATTTGGGCATGTGTTAAACCCATAAATGATTTTGTGAAACACAACTTAATAGTTGTAGGACTACTTTGTAATTACTAGTTTTGGACTAATTTGTAATTAGTGTTGTAATTACTATTTAAATGGGTCGATAATGAATAAAAGAGACACGGAAGATTTTTACCAACTTTCATGGTATCAGAGCCTTCCTAGGTCTCTGTTTTTTTTCCCGTCGCCGGCCTCACGCCACCACATCTGCCGTCGTCCTCCCTCTCAGACGACCGCCGCTCCTCCGGCCTCGATTCTGCAGCGTCGTCCGTCCCTGGTCGTTCTCCGGTCGCCTTTGTCACCGGAGACCTCCTTCTCTTCAACCCCCGGCATCGGACGAGTGCAGCAGCTTCAACCCCGCTGCAACCTCCGGCGAAACGCGGCTGCACGCGTTCCCAGCTTCCGAACCGCCGATTCACGCGCTCGCCAGATCCACGCGTTTGGCTCTGCAATCAGCTCGGCTTGACGCGTTTTGGCTTCCCCTCGGCTCCACGCGTCTCTGGTTTCCGCGTTCTCTCTCTTCAGCTCGGCTCCAGCACATTCCGGCTTGGCTTCCGAGTTCTGCACCTCTGGCTTGGCTTCTGCAGTGATCTCAGCTCGGCTATAGGGCTTCTGCGGCTTGGCTACAGCAGCAGCCACTTCTCTTTGTTTTTTCCCAGCAGCCACCTCTCTTTGTTTTTTTTCCTCTTGTTTTTAGCTTCGGCAGCAGCTAATTTCGTCTCCAACACCATGTCTTCCACCACCGACACAGCTTCTTCCGGCAATACCAAGGAGCCCCTCCACCCCGTCTTCCTTGTTAACAACATTGAGAAGCGTGTTCGTTTCACCCTGGACAATGACAAAGTCCAATATGATCACTGGGCTACGTTTTTTCGCATCCAAACGCACTCGTTTGGCGTTTCGGATCATCTCGACAAAGACCCGCCACCTGCTGACAGTGATCCCCTCTGAAGCTCTATTGATTCGGTAATTCTGTCTTGGATTTACCAAACGATCAGTGATGACTTGGCACTCGCTATCCTTACTCGGGGCCAGACTGCTAGACAAGCGTGGTTGAAGTTGGAGAACCTCTTTCACGACAATCAGGGCTCTCGGCTAGCAGAACTGGAATTGGAATTTGTCAATCTGCGCATGGACCACTGCTCGTCTCTCGACGACTACTGCACCAGGCTGAAGAACTTGGCGGATCGTATTGGGAATGTTGGTACTTCTGTTTCGAACCAGCGGTTGGTTATACAGCTCACCAATGGTCTCTCTCCTGCATATACCGGTGTTGCTATGCTCATCCAGCAGACTCGTCCGACTCCGGAGTATCTCTCAGCCGTTTCCATGATCCGGCTACACGAGCGTCTTCTTGCTCGACAGGAGCCGGTCCATCCTAGCCCGCATCAGGTGTTGGTTTCGACTCCTTCGAACCGACAGCCGAATGCCACTTCTCCTCAGCCCGGCGGTCACTCCAGTGGCGGGAATGGGAACCATGGCGGCGGACAGCGACGCAATGGGAATGGCAGGAACGGACGTCGCAGATCTGGGACAGGAGGTGGTCAACCTGCTGCTCCGACACCCCCTGCTGCACCCTCGGGCTCCCAAGGCTCCTGGGTTTGGTGCCCTTGCCCCACAGCACCCGTGCCTCCCTGCCCTTATCCGACTACAGGCTGGAGTACTCCACGGCCTAGTCATGCTGGCCTTCTCGGTCCACCACCGGCTGCACGTCATCAGGCCCTCACTGCTCCTTCTGGCCATCCGACTGCTACGGATTTGGGTTCTCAGCTTTCTGGCATGACACTCAGCGTTCCGGATCAGACGTGGTATCTTGATTCCGGCGCATCTGCTCACCTCACTCCGCAGCCAGGTATCCTCTCTTCTCCCTCTTCATCTTGTCATTTTCCTAACATTCTTGTGGGAAACGGCTCCAGCATTCCAGTGAAAGGATCTGGCAATCACACCCTTACCACCAACACCCGTTCCCTTCACCTTAGAAATGTCTTACTCACCCCTAATGTTATCAAAAACTTAGTCTCTGTTCGTCAATTTACCACTGACAATCAGGTTTCTGTTGAGTTTGACCCTTTTGGTTTTTCTGTGAAGGACCTACGTTCGGGAGCTCTTTTACAGAGGAGCAACAGTTCGGGTGATCTCTATCCTTTTCAGCCTGGCCCACCACAGTCGTTCGCTGTCTCGTTAGCTGCTCTTCCTGCTTCAGTTTGGCACAACTGCCTCGGTCATCCCGGGCTTCCAGTTTTAGATTTGCTTCGTAGTAGTCAGTTCATAGCTTGTAGTAGGAATAAATCAGACACTCTTTGTCATGCTTGTCAGATTAGTAAACATGTGCGTTTGCCTTTCGTAGCTTCTACTTCTTCCACTGTTAGTCCATTTGACATTGTTCACAGTGATTTATGGACATCTCCTGTTTTAAGCAAATCGCACTACAAATACTACCTACTACTCTTAGATGATTACACACATTTTCTCTGGGTTTTCCCACTAAAACAGAAAAGCAAAGCAATATTGAAATTCAAACAATTCACTACGTTTGTCCAAACCCAATTTCAGCGACCCATCAAGAGTTTTCAATGTGACTACCCGATCCATGCATGGCATTGTCAAACCAGTCACCCGTCTCACTTTAGCTGTCCAGCCACCAGACCCCATCTCACCCCTTCCCAAATCCCCCATCCTCGCCTTGTCAGATCCTCACTGGAAAGCGGCCATGATGATGAGTTTGGAGCTATGGTTCGGAACCACACGTGGGATCTGGTTCCTCGCCCGGCAGGGGCTAATGTTCTGCGATCTATGTGGCTCTTCCGCCACAAGTTTCGCGCTGATGGCAGTCTGCAGCGCTATAAGGCGCGATTGGTAGCCAATGGGAAGTCCCAGATGGTTGGGATCGATTGTGAGGAGACTTTCAGCTCGGTTGTCAAACCGACCACCATCCGTACAGTTCTCAGCATTGCCGTCACGCGCTCTTGGCCTATCCGTCAGCTGGATGTCAAGAACGCTTTTCTTCATGGTGATCTCTCTGGGACGGTATACATGCATCAGCCCCCTGGCTATCGCGACACCCGCCATCCTGATTTTGTTTGCCGGTTACGCAAATCTTTATATGGTCTGAAGCAGGCCCCCCGTGCTTGGTTTCAGAGATTTGCCACCGTCCTCACACAGACTATCGGTTTCTCTGGTTGCTCATGTGATGAGTCTCTCTTCGTCTACAGTCGTGGCTCGGACATCGTCTACCTCCTGCTATATGTGGATGATATCGTCATCACTGGGTCGTCTCCGCTTGTTTTGGATCAGATTGTCTCCCAGCTCTCTGGAGAGTTTGCTATGACTGACCTCGGCCATCTGCATCATTTGCTATGACTGACCTCGGCCATCTGCATCATTTTCTGGGCATCGCTGTCACCCGTGATTCTTCTGGCTTGTTCCTGTCTCAGCATCAGTATGCCACCGACATTCTGCGTCGTGCCTCTATGTCGACCTGTAAGCCTACTGCCACCCCTGTCGAGGTCGGGAGTAAGCTTACAGCCACATCTGGACCACTGGTTGCTGATCCTACCTTATACCGCAGCCTTGCTGGGGCCCTGCAGTACCTCACATTTACTCGACCCGACATCCAGTTTGCTGTTCAGCAGGTCTGTCTCTTCATGCATGACCCCCGTGAGCCGCACTTTCATGCCCTGAAGCGCATCTTGCGCTACATCAGTGGGACACTTGAGTATGGTCTTCGGCACTCTGCCTCCGCCGCCGATTCCCTCACCGCCTACACTGACGCCGATTGGGCTGGTTATCCGGACACACGCCGCTCCACTTCTGGTTACTGTGTCTTCTATGGAGACAATCTTCTGAGTTGGTCGTCCAAGCGACAGGCCACTATATCTCGTTCTAGTGCTGAGGCTGAGTATCGCGGTGTTGCTAACGCCGTCTCCGAACTCTGTTGGGTTCGGAATTTACTTCTTCAGCTTCTTATTACCCCGCCTCGAGCTACTGTCGTGTATTGCGACAACGTCAGTGCTGTCTATCTCTCCGGTAATCCTGTTCAGCATCAGCGCACTAAGCATGTTGAGATTGATCTCCACTTCGTTCGTGAGAAGGTTCGTTTGGGTCAGCTTCGCGTGTTGCACATTCCAGCCGATTACCAGTACGCCGACATATTCACCAAAGGTCTTCCTCGACCCTTGTTCCAGCGCTTCCGTTCCAGTCTCAGTGTTGGCACGCCTACAGTTTCGACTGCGGGGGCGTAATAGTTGTAGGACTACTTTGTAATTACTAGTTTTGGACTAATTTGTAATTAGTGTTGTAATTACTATTTAAATGGGTCGATAATGAATAAAAGAGACACGGAAGATTTTTACCAACTTTCACAACTTACAGCTCAAAGTTTTTCCTTAAAATGGGGCATGTGCCATACATAGTGGCAAATACACACACACACACATAGAAAATTCCCTTATGGCAAACTATCCCTACAATGTTTATAAATAACTACACTTCCTCTACTTAAACAACCATTTATATTTTAATATGAGATGAACATTACATTAAGGATAGGATACAGTAGGAGCCTTGGATCATAGGTCGAGCTGCTTTGCTTGTTTACACTTCTCTGTACCCTCTAGGGTCTCGTTTGGGTAGGGTATAATAAAGAGGGGTATAAGACATGTACAGGGATATGAGGTAGGATATGATTGTACTGTGATAAGCCAAGATATGAGTTTTTGTTTTCAGTGCTTTGTTATGGCAAGGTATGAGCTGGGATGATATACATATGCATACATATATATAATAAGCACAAAATAATACTAACTTTTATTGGGGTAGTATTTTCTTAATTGTAAAAGGACAATAAAGTAATTTTTACACCCCACTAATATCCCTTAACTCGCATCCTTGCTTGTATAAGAACTAAGACAAAAAATTGATGAGAGGGACATGCGAGGATAAGTTATACCTGTCTCATATCCCCAACCCAAATGCGAGATATGAAATCGCAGGTACAACCTATCCTTAGCCCTCTTCTTATACATTAGTCAACGAATCCCAAACCAACAGACTAGTTTGGATGGCAATTGGATCCGATCCGATAGGTTATCTGTCATGATCCGACCCTAATGGAGCAGATCCCATCCGGTCCGTTTACCAATGGATCAGATATGGCTCATAGGCTTTTTGATCCGTGAAATCCGATCCAATCCAATTATGTTATTTTACCTAGTAAGTTCAATATTATACATGTATTAACATAACAATAAATATATTAATTATGACCTTTACTTTAAAATAACACCATATGCTTTGCATAAATAATATGTATTTCTTATGATAAAAATTTATGAAATTATACTTGTAAAGTGAGAACTAATCTAATTTTGATTGTAATTCACAATTATCTTATGTTAGACAAACTAAGAATATCGTCCGCTGTGATCCGATGGATAATACGATTGGAATCCGGTGAAATCTGAATCTGATACGATCCGAACCCCTGTGGATCGGATTTGGATATAGGCTAATCCGATCCAAACTCGATCCGTTGCCATCCCTACACTAGTCCAGAATGATTACAGTCATTTCTACCAGCCCTTTCCAACATTGGCGTTGTAGCCTAGAAAGTAGAAACTACTAAATCCTGGCTTAAGAGCCTTTCTTTCCTTACTTAGAAGTCGCAAAATACAGGTCTCATGCCAGAAAGTGCTCGCCTTATTCTACTTACTTCCCTCGCCTTCAAGTTTAAAACACAGTCCTTATCCAAACAAGGCCTGGAAGTACAAGATACCTGGACCTTGGTACAGACTGCAGGAGATAACTGCCTGATTTCCCTTCAAGTCCATCAAATTTCAAGTAACTCGGTTTGCAAGCCAGAGCACAACATTGCCCATGCTCCTTGTGAAGCATGATTCAACTACGGCATCTACCTACTAACCCAAAATAATCCCAGCTCTACATAATCTTCGAAAAGGTATTCCGAACAAGGAATTAAGATAAGTTAAGACTTGTACAATCCAAGGATAGTCAAGTAGCCTTCATCCTACAAGAACTGACAAACCCTAAGTGAGTTGGTGATTCCTCAAAAACATTCGACATACCAAAACAGCAAGAATGAACTAAACCACCCGTCACATTCTGAACAATGCCCTACTTCTCTGCAATATCCTTACATAATAGGGACTTCATTCTATATTTTCACCAACAACCCAGCTCTGTTTTACATCAACTATTTCTGGTCATCGTCTCTGTCCATCAAGATATAAACCCTCAAGAGGTAGCATACCAGCCAAGAATTGACATGAGAGATTGGTTTCTCATCCACACCAGGGGGGGGGGGGGGTTGAGAGTGGAACGAGCTGTTAACTGCTTAATAAAGTCAACAAGCAAAGCCACAAACCATACCTGATATGAAGTATTATGAGACTTTTGGGAGACGCTCCTAGATTCCTCTTTCCGTAATTGATCGTCGTAATCTCTCTTCTTCAAGGAATCTGAAAGAACCTGAAAGTTAAAACAATTGTAAATTTCTGAAAGACGGAAAAATACGGATGTCTCACATAACGGACATAAGATTTCTAAAGACAATAAACTCAAAGACATGGATACTAACCTCATAAGCACATTGAAGTTTTTTGAATGATTCACTTGCTAGCGGACTCCCCATGTTCTTGTCTGGATGCACGAGCATGGCCTATCCCAAAAATTAGTAAACAAATAAGTTAAAAGGAAAAACTCAAAATTTTAAGACATCACGATAAAAAATATATATATATATAATAATAATAATAATAATAATAATAATAATAACAATAATAATAATAATAATAATAATAATAATAATAATAATAATAACAACAACAACAACAACTTATTCTAGAACACTGCAGAAGAAGAAATGAGATTAAAAGTTATATCAGGCTCTGTTAAGGGCTTGAGACCGTTTATGGGAGGCTACTTGCCCGTAAGGAGCAACTTTCTCTAGCAAATTATTGTACTCCCTCACGAGCTATTATTCGACATAAAAAGATATAGATACATATACGATTTTCTCAGACATAAACGTTGATGCTGGAGAAGACTACCCCATCCAATGGTAAGGGAAAACCTCAAGCTTTTACAAGGGAATACAGATATAATACTATAGATCTGTTGCAGATTCTGGTCAGCTCCTTCTGAAAAACTTAGGCAATAAACATGACTATATTGGATACTGGCAGTTTGATTAAGGAACCATTATACTGATATTACCAGGATATATTGTTTCGATGTTCAAAAGCAGAGAACTAATTCTCATAAGCAATCAAAGAGGTTCAAGCTTGGAATTAGTCTCCATATGAGCAGCCGTAAGGCTGCATACCTTCTCTGCTCCAAGTACCTAGTTATAAATCCAATACCCGTTTTTCTTGATACACCTCAAAGAGCGTAAAATTATACAGTACGTCAAATCAGTAAATCAAAATTTCCCAACACTCTTTTCCCACTCCGCATTATGGGCCAAATGCCCTTCATGCTTCACTTTGCCAAGTTACTTTCATAACTGTGGTATAGCTCATAAGCTGCATATGAGGTATGGCAAAAAGCTAAACGTAGCAAAGAAGTTTGAAGACAATTTTCGCGTTAAGTCTATACGGAAGATGTTCTACATTTCACTATGTTGATGAGAATTATTTCTAGAATTTCAAGAGATTAATCACTATCCTATGACGCAGTGGCTCCATTGCATTTCTAGAATTTCAAGAGATTATTTCAAGAAATTCGCGTTAAATAAATCAAGGTCTTTCGCACAGCTTTCTGACTACATTGCATTTCTCCAGTGAGTAATGAGTCTTCTGAGACCTAACTATTCTGATAGCATTCGTTCTCTACTTACCAAGGGGAAAAGACACGAACTAGTTAAGAACAATGGCATCACTATCGAAAAGATGCATCTTAGAACCTCTTGGTTTTAAACGGAACCTAAAAGCTCATAAAAGTGAAAAAGTCAAGATAGTAGGCTTACTTTTCGCCGGTATTCTTTCTTCAATAATGCAACATCAATTTTCTTGTTTCTGGGAAATCCCAATGCTTGGTAATGATCCACACTTCCTAAAATCTGCTTCATCTCATCAAGTGGGTTACTATTTTCTCTAACCTCCTGCTTAGCAGAGGATTCCTCTTGTTTGTCAACAACAGATGAGCTTTCAGCTACTTTGCTTGTTGATTTACAAGACTTCACTTCTTCAGCTTCATCAAGAGGAACAGAAAAATTGGATTCCTCGGGTAACTCATCTTCTTTGAATGATGACTCTGATTCTTTCTGTTCTTCATAGTGTGTGCTTTCACTCAAATTATCACACAATTGGAGCAAGTGACCCAATACATCATTTGACAGGAAAGCAAGGTTTATCGAGAGGAAAACTCCAAGCCACCCAACGTGAATTTTGACGCAATAGATACCGTAGAGACTTGCCATTAAGACAAATAATCGTGCATGGCTTAAAGAAAATAAATAACCTGCATTTTATCAAATGGTTTTACAGTAAGATATTAATCCAATAAAGAATGTAAAAAGAGTAATCAATATCTAATCATCATCCCTGGTAATTCTGAATATAGTTACCGTGAAGAGTTTTAGAATACGAGCACAGGCACAGTGACAGAGTTAGCAGATCGCTAAACTATCAAGTCTATAACAATAGGAAAAACAAAAGTGGGAAAAACTAAGTTGAAGCTGATACTAGCTAGTACTTTTATAAGTTTAAATCTTACTAGTCTGAAATCAATCATCTTGTATATCAAAATGCATTTAAAACTATTTTCTTTTTTTAATCAATGTGAACCACACCAATCTTAATACTAACATCTCCACAAACCAGAAATCTGATCCCATACTTTAGTATCCTTGTAAGTAACCTCCAAAAGGCTCGGGTACTTAATCAGAAGCTGAGCAACATCACCCTACACTACCAGAAAAATCAGTAATGTGTGGCACCTTGGCAATATGAATGATCTCAGACTTACTAAGGTTAAACCTTAAGCCGGAACAACCAAAAACCAATCTAGCACGCCCAACAAGTATCAACACAACTCACCTTCGAAAAGACCAACGCAATATCGGCAAACAACAAATGGGAGATTGTGATATGAGTACCACTATCTTGAACCACCTTAAAACCCCTCAAAATCCCTCTATATACTGCATTATCAAACATCCTACCAAAAGCCTCCATAACAAATTAACAATGATAAACAATAAAGGGAAAGAGGACCCCCAGCCTCAAACCACGAGAAGGTTGGAAAAGATCTTCAGGTAACCCATTAACAATAATTGCAAACAGTATAAATTTGGGACTCCGTCCAAGCGTCGATCCAACCTACCCAACACTAACTAGAACGCATTCCACAACGAGGAGAGAGAAACAACTACCAATTAACATGATCATAAGCCTTTTTCTATATCCAACTTACAGAGGACTCCGGACTCACATCCTTATGTCCTCTGATCTACACACTCATTGACCACTAAGACTGCATCCAAAATCTGTCTACCAGCATACTGAGACCCAGAATTAAGAGATGGGGGAACTCGCTTTAGACACAATGCGAGAACCTTAGCCAATATCTTATAGGAGCTGTTCAGAAGACTAGTTGACCTAAAATCACGGATATTCACATTCCCCCCAATTAGGGGACAGGACCACAAGAGTAGCAATTAAGCTCCTCCCAAACCTCCCTCGAAGATGAAACTCGTGCATCATGGCTATAACGTCTGATCTTACTACATCCCAATTCTGCTACTTTTGTTGAATCGACAATAAACTGAATCTTAATTATTCTGTACATCTATATTTTGATGATATACTAATTTATATACATATATATATATATATATATTCAAGTTTATTGTCGATTCAACAAAAGTAGCAGAATTGGGATGTAGTAAGATCAGACGTTATATATACACTAATAATATATATATACACACATATATTAGTTAATTGAACCGGCGGTTGAACCAGTGACCTTGTGACCTGGTCTCACTCCACCTTTCAGCTAATGAAGATCTCTATTCACTTTTTTGTGCGAGAGCATGAAATTTCTTTCAAATTGGGGATATAACTTCTGAATTCTGATACTTCAACTCTAAATGCATCGCAATAAAAAAAATATGATGGGAGGTGTATACAAGATGGAGAATGTGAGATTGGGAGAGAGAGAGAGAGAGAGAGAGAGAGAGAGAGAGAGCAGAACAACTACTCATGCCCCTTAATTTTTAAAACGGAGAAATGGAAGAATAACATACCTCCAACTATAAACAATGTCCCTGTTAACCAAAAGTTAGCATACATCCACAGAATCAAGATTGCAATAAGCCCTACAATAAAAACTCCTGGAGTGTAACCCAAGTACTGAACAGCAGCACCAGCAGCTCCCTGATGTAAAGATGCAAATGTCAGAATAGTTATAGATAACATAGTGCAAATGAGTGTACATCAAAACATTTAAAAATGTATATTTTCCTAGAACAGGCGTAGACAAATCAATTCTAAGGGTAGCAAGCAACTAGTTTCAGTTAAGGGTAACAGAACAGGAGTTAAATTTCTCTCCTGATCTAGTTGCTTGCTCTCTGCTCACCAGAGCATGCCAACATGAAATTTTGTAAAACCAAGTAAAATGAAATATTATCCCTCTCCAGGTTTTGGAGATTGGAAAGTGAATAATAGTGTGTTTAATGCTAGCTCCTGAGGACAACCTAAGTAAACGGAATCACAGGTAGCTGTGGTATGGGGAACTGGAAGGCAAACACGGGACATGATTCAGGGTATGGTGGGGGAAGATTTCTTCAGGGTACTCCCTGGGATGAAACAAGTTTACTAGGAACGACGACTGTTTTTTCCAATGCTTAAATCTCCGTTAAATTACACATACTTCGCTTCGATGACGAAATACAAATATTTACAAAAATTATCAGCATATAGTTGAAATAATCAAATCAATAGCTATCTTACATTAGAATAATTGTGATGCTGAGAAGCCCCCAACAAAGCGCCCTGAAGTAGTCTGCTAAACAAACCTAAATCGCCACGATTGAGATGAAATCTCATTTACCGGATTTAGTTACAGATTGGGGTGGCTGGAGTTTGTGTTCCAGATCACTAACATACCATGTTTTGCGACGTGCAACCCAGATTGCGGAACACTGCCAGTTGAGTGTTCACCGTAACATAGTTCTGAAGTTTGCAATCCAGTATCTCTTTAAGGTGGTTTATGAGCTTAAAGCATCAAACTAATCGCGCACAAAACTCTCAAATCGCCTCAATAAGCCGTTTCACAATTTAACCAGGGCTGGCTACATAGGTCAAACTCCTCTAGTTCCATCGTTCAATGCCTTCTGCTCCCTTAGATTTAAATTAACCGATTCTAGTCTTATTGTTTCTACCCAGGTTCATCTTGGTCTCCTCCACTCTCGTCTACTACCGTCGATGAGGCCTATATCACTTCTCCTGATCGGTGCATCCAAGGGCCTACACATGAACAAACCACTTGCTTGTTTTGTCTTCTATTACTGCAATGTCTACATTTGTTCCAGCTGTATCATTGTGGATACAATGTTTCATAGTTACATTATTCATCCACCATAGCATTCTCATTTCTGCTACATTCATTTACTCATTTTTTTCTATTATTCTTCATAGTCATCCAACACTCAGTCTCATACATCGAAGTATGTCTTACAGCAGTTCTATACCCCTTCACCCGAGAGACCCTACAGTCACATAACACTCCAGAGTCCATATGCACTTCTCCAGCTTGTTCTTATGCTATGTCTCTCCATCACTACGAATAATTGGTCCAAGATATCTAAAGAATTCCTCTTCGGCACCTTTTTGGCTTTTTCCAGTCCAGTGTTATGGTCTCCTGTCACACATGGGTGTGGCCACTAAAGTTACATTCCATATCTCTCTCTCTCTAGAGAGTATATCTAAAGAGAGAGAGTATATCCTACTAATATTACAACCTATAGATTCTAAACTTTATCACTCCATAACTCCCACCTACTATATTACCCACTTCATGAGCAACATTACAGAGACATAGCAGTACATCTCGGCTGACAATGATGTCAAACTCATTCACACTGTAAGAGTGCCGTGTGTTGATTTCCCGCCAAAACATAGGAAATTACTTATAACCGATAATTGGAAACACGACTATGCGTGCATTGTGCAATACTCCTCTCGTAGTGCATGTGTGACTCAAAGGTTAAGCAAACGGCTCCACAGACAGCTTTCTCTCCTTTCTCTACCTTGTCTGTGAGATGGAGCTGGAGTGGTTAGCTTGATTGATTAAGCTATAAAGAATTAGGGGGAGTAAAGTATCCAAGGAATCTGTGGTTAACGCACTAAATTACATGCATGGCTAACTGAAAAAAATATTGAAGAAATCACACAAGTCAAGCATGGGTCCAGCAGTGGCAAGGTGCAACACTTGAACTGTTGAATAGTTTACATGGATAGGACACCTGAAGCTGACTCTGTAATTGGTAAAAGCCCAGATTCATTTAAGGTTCCTCACTAAATAATGAACATCTGTATTCTCCCCTTTGAGCACAAATGCCCCTTTACGTATATTACAGTGTTTCGCATTCTTCTTTATCCAACAAAAATATATTAAAGGCTCTCTGATATAAAGTGAACAAGAGCTTCCAATGGCAAGATTCTGAGATAACTTGCTAGATATGGAGCTGCGCCTAATTGTGTAAGGATGCCACTGTGGAGTGATCAAAGAGAGATAAGTGAACTGGGGCCATCCCAAATCTAAAAACTACGTGTTGGATGATTACAGTCATGGGTTATCATGGTGCAGATTTATCCATAATTCCATACTGTAAGGAAACTACTTGGAAGGGTTATAGACAGTTCAGTTGTAAATAATAGGTAGTTCATAGTTCTGAAATTCGAAAGTTGGAAAAAGTATTTCCTTATGCATGTGGATACTAGTATATTCCTGCAGCGTTCATTTATGCTCTAACTTTCTCAGTGTTCATATTTTCCTATCAATTCCAATATTGTTCGCAATATAACCCGATCAGGGATTTGCAAAAGCAACCTAGAAATATATGAAAATGTACACGGATCAGTATTATATGTGCCAACACTTGTAGTGAAGAATAGGATCAGAGGGGCAGGGCTGAGGGTCACCAAGGAAAAGTATGGAAATCTACACGGATTGGTATTATATGTGCAAGAAGTAAATAGAGTCTATCAACCATTGTTGCTTACTTGGCCAGTGTGCCCCTTCTGCCCTTCTTCGAATGAGGCCTTTTTCTGTGGCTACTTCGCAGGTCCAGTAAGTTTATTGGGGGTGATACCAAGACAGGTTGCATCTAATCATAGCTGAGGAAAAAAAGCTGCAATATCTTTTATTAACTTATGTGTTTCACTAAAATCTATGCTAGTATATAAAGCCAAACCCAAATTTTGGTGAAGCCTTTTTCATTCTAAAATAAACCTTTTCTCTTTAGATTAACTCATGGCAATATTCATTGCAATATTACTTCCCACTTCCTCTTCACGGTACCCATTACTATTACTGATGGCATTAACCTCGTGGAAATATTTACTTCATGCTTGGCTTCTCTCCTTTTCTCTTCTTTGTATCATACTCTCATATTTTTCTTCTTCCCTTTTCCATTAGAAGCCAATGGTGTGCCAGATTAATGTTTGTAGCAGACGGATGATTATTTGAGACAATTGATTAAGCACAGTGAATAGACAACAGGTATCTAGAAGCAGCTGAGATATGGGAGGATCAATCCGTTTGTCCTGACCTCTCTGACTTCTTAATCTTTAGTACTTTTATCCTTTCTTATTTATTTTTAAAAATCTCAATCTTTTATCTTAGGTACTACATTGATAACAGAGAAACTTGATTGAGAAACAGATTACAGATGTCACACGCATAAAAGAGGTCATTGTATTGAAAGAAGCAACAGAGATGTAAAATAAGGGAGGGGAATGAAATACGTACCATACTCGTGAGTACATAGACCAGGCAAGACAGTGATGTCAAACTAAGGAAGCAACTCCACATTATAACTAGCAGTGCAGCTGAACCAAATCCGACCATTGACCGAACTCCGCGAACCACACAGTCTCTCCAATACACCAGCATCAGAAGTAAGATCTGCCCCAGTCTCAAACACCCGCTGCAGACAATCGGCCAGTGATGCTCCATAAATATCCCTATTTTTTCCCTCAAGCAGATCGCTGTCGCCCGTGCTACTGGATAAAAGTTCCTCTTTGATTGCAAACATTTCCAACCTTGCTTGAACAACCCAATGTCCTCCATCTCACAAAAATCTGCCCTTCCCTACTTCAGATACAGTTGCATAACATGACACAAAGCTCACATCACTACTAGCAAACCACAACCCTCAATTTTGCACGAATCCAAGATGAACTAATGCTTCAACCAGTACTAGTTCTAAATCGAATCACATTCCCAAGCAAGAAAACTTGGAGAGCAACAGATAGCACCCAGATCCACATACAGTTGCACAATCAATCACTACCAGAAAACCGCAACCCTCAAATTTTACACAAAATCCAAGCATTACCCAGATGAACAAAAGCTTCAACCAGTACTACTTCAAAATCGAATTACATTTCTTTTCTAAGCAAGAAAACTTGGAGACCAACAGATAGAACCCAGATCCAGATACAGTTGCATATTAGTACATAATTCACATCACAATCAGCAAACCAAAACCCTCAAATTTCATGCAACTCCAAGCATTACCCAGATGAACCAAAGCTTAACCAGAGCTTCTAATTCGAATTACAGATAGAACCCAGATCCAGAATCTTGAAAATGAGCTCAGAATAGTCAGAGATCATTGACTACAACAACAATGTTAAAACACACAGACACACTTACACTCTATTGCTTCACAAGTACGTCTCTAGGAGAGAAAAGCAAAGCAGCTCAAGAGTAGTACCAAATGATTCCACTTTAGCTCTTTTGGTGGGTCAACAAGAACTGATTGGCTTCCACATTTTGGGAAACAATCACAACCCAGAAACTGAACTGATGAGCAAAAGAAGAAATTGGGCACCGACAGAGATGGGGTGTTTGGAAAATCTTGGTCCAGAGAGGGGGAAAAAGGGGGATCTTTAATGGATTCTCTTGGCCATTGTTGGGTCTTTTGAGCTTTTGTGTGTTTTGGGGCTTGGGAGGAGAAGCCCTAGCTTTTTGTTGGTCGTGAGAAAGATATCATCAGAAACTGAAAAGTTTCAAAAAAGCAATCTAGAGAGATAAAGACCGATGAAGAGGACGAAAGTGATAGTGGTGGTGATTATGAGTTATATAGTAGTCTCAGGACAAAATTAGTGAGATTTGGTACTACTACTATTTTTTAATTTATTTTAGGGTAAAAGACAAAATCTACCCTCATTGTTTGGGTTATATACAAAAACACCCCTCGTATTCGGGGATGTACCAAAACCCCCTCTTAGTGGATGGACCTCGGATAGCTACCACCCTTCTGTTAGTGTCAGCTACTAAATGGTACTAGTACAATCTAATTTTCTTATGATCATTTTGCTCTTATTTGTATTTCTTTATTTACTTTGTTCATGTTCTTGTGTTCTTGACCACCACCAACACAATCAAAATACACAACAGTACCAATTCTCCATCACACCCTCTCTCTATCTTTGTCCAACTATCTCTCTCTTTCTCCCTCTGTTCTTTGTAGACCTTGCGGTCGACGATGTGATGCCCAGACCACAAATCGGCCTCCGAACACCACCACTGGATCAGGGGACGACCACTACCACTGGAATCAACCAAATCAAATTTGGGTGTGGTATGGTTTGAGAATAGAGATAGAGGAGCGAAGAGAGGAACGGAGATGGAGGTTGATGAATCTCATGTGCGCTCCGGGGACATCGTCATCGGAGATCGGACTTTGGTGGCTTCTAGGATTAGGAACCGAGAGAGAGTGGAGCAGAGAGAGGGGCGGAGTAAGGTTTCATTTCAGAGAGTTGGAGAAGAGAATAGAAAGAGAGAGAAGAGAAGAAATGGAAATGAAGAGAGAAGGATAAGAAAAAGACTTTACATATAGGATAAAAAAATCATTTGAGGGTAAAATGGGTATTTACTGTGTTCCGTTAGTTTTCGTTAGCCACCGTTAACTGTCAGGAGGTTTTGGTATAACCCCGAACACGAGTGGTGTTTTTGTATATAACACATACAATGAGGGTAGATTTTGTCTTTTACCCTTAGTTTATTTTTATTCTTTTTTTAGGAAAGTGGTACTAATTATCGTACTACTGGTACTACCTCTGTTTCGCCTGTTTCAGCCTACTTTACTTTTTGTCACTATTCACTGGGTTACTTCCATCCGGTGATTTTATTAGCAAAACGATACAAGAATTTGGTAATCTTGGCATGGTGTTATAGAGGAAAGTTTATTCTAAAATACCATGAAAAAATTGTTAAAAAATTACATCGTTTTGGTACCCAAATCACCAAGTTAAAGTGACTCAGTTACGGGTTAAAAAGTCAAACGCAGACGAAACAGACGAAACGGAGGTAGTATTTGCTAACTTAGTAATTACCACTACTAACTAGGATTTAATAGAATGTTGATGATGGCTTTGTGGGACCCCGTAAATTGACCTTATTATGATTGTCGGATACTACTGGGCTTATCCGTCACTCCAACAAAGGAATATCATCAAGTTCGAAGTTGCTTGCAAGCGGCTTCAAGTTTAGCTCAACCTCCTCATCTCATCATCTCACTTATATAGAAGAAATATTAGTCGCATAGTTAAGTAAACTTAGTTTATTCATTTAAACGAGAATAATTTTCAAACAAATTCAATCTCATGCCGACATCCAATTCCACTCGAGCAAGGCGTCTTTGCAATATTCCACTCCATTGTTTCCCTTCCTTCCGGTTTCTATTTCGGTACGTTCCCTCTCTTTCTCTCTCTTTCCTTATTTGCAAGTTTTAGGTTGTGAAAAACCAAATTTACTCTAAAAAGAATATCCCGCATGAGTTGATGTTTGTTTTTTTGGGTGTTTTTACAACCCCACATGAGGGAAGAAAAACTCAAACGTAAGCTGGAACAGTTAGAGGCGGACTCGAGATTGAAACATTAGCCGAATTTAAGTTTTGTTGTTTCTCGGCTCATACAAAACTCAGCGTCGAATTCTTGAGTTCGTGTAAGAACTGCCAAGCAAGCCTAGGCACGGAGAACAATTAGGTTCGGCTCGATTACAGGCCCTAATTCTGATATCTAGCCAGCTTTAAATTATCGAGATTTAATAAGATGCACTTGAATCTTCAGAATAAATGGGTAAAAATACACTTTCACCCCTTCTAGTTTGATTGAAAAACACATTCACCCTTTTAGTATGCCGAACTTCAAGAATCTTAGACCACATATTGTGACACAATATTGTGACAAATCTACCCCCCATATTATGCAAAATGTAAGGGGTACCACCAAGTGTACAAGAGATTTTGTGCATGTTATGAGGGCCGAATCGGTCTCAAAAACTATTTTCAATCACTTACCCCACCCCAGACTAACAGGGTCGGATGTAAGTTTCTAGAAGTTCGGCAAGTTGAAGGGGTGGACTTGTTCTTTAACAAACTGGAAAGGGTGAAAGTGTCCTTCAATCAAACTAGAGGGGTGAAAGAGAGGTGAAAAGGTGACCACAAAGTGCATTCCAGTATTTTACTTCATTTCACCAATCTGTGCAAAAATTTACAGGACCAGTATTTGGTCAAAGTACTCTCTATCAAGATAAATACAAACAAATAATTACACACAACATAATTCCCGTAAGCTAAAAAATCTCACACGCCGAACAAAAGTTGATAAATCAACGAATAAGTCTCCTTCAGATGATGCAAGAGAGAGGGTTTTAATCGCTCCGGTCATGCACTGCAGTAAAAGTCATGGTTGCAGACGAAGTTCCTGTTGTAAATGTCGAATTCTCCTGGTCGTCTGAGTTTGATCCGTAAGTGTACGAAGAGTTGTTCTTCGGTTTCGGACTCGGTTTAACCTTGAAGTCCATGAAGTCGGAGATCAGAGCTGGCTTCGTAATCTCGTATTTCTCTATATCAACTTCACCGGATAACATCTTGGCCACAGTCGACATAGAAGGGCGGATCTTAGGATTGTCTTGAGTGCATAGGAGTGCAATCTTAAAGAATCTGCAAGCTTCTTCGGCATCAAAGTCCCCATCTAGGGATGTATCTACCAACGTCAACAGCTCGCCTTTCTCATATAGTCCCCATGTCTGCAAACAAAACCCTAATTTTTAACAATCTGTGTAATGTGGCAATGCTGGATGCAGAACATTAATCACGAAAATGCATTAAGTTGGAAATGATATTTCTTCTTCTTTTGTTTCACATCAGTAAGAATCCATGGAGTTCCACCTCAAAACCAACTGGCAATGAGGGAGTAGCCCAGGACACTTATTAATTCATATTCTTCTTCTCGAATGTCCGATGTGGGACTTCTCAACATCATCTACATGTAATATCTGAGATTTGCAAACTAAACTTGGGAATCAGCCATGTTCTGATGACTATGAAAAGAAAACAAACCCAATTCTGCATTGAGTGTCTGGGTGGACTTTTCACCGAGATTAAGGATGTGCTTTTGACTTGCTAGATTTACTGTCCTTTGTTGTATGGGGTATTTTTTTTTTGGAAAGTGATAAGGTAATTATTTGAAAAGGGGTATGGAGGAAAGTAAGGTGAAAAAGTGAATTTGGGGGAGTTTAACATGACTTATTTGCAACTTAAGTGGATTTATAAGTTTATGTAAAAAAAGCCTACGATAAAAAAGATGAACAAAAAAGGTGTATATGTATGGTGAAAAAGATGTTTAAAGTCCACTAAGTTCTTTGCCAAAAAAAAAAAAAAAAAAGTCCACTAAGTTCAAAAAAAGTTGAAAAAACCAAACTTTTTCTAGGCTCAATTTTAACACTATGAACTTATAAGTCGAAATCCAACTTTTCAGCTTATAAGTCCATGCCAAACACTACTTATAAGTTGGCTTCAACTTATAATCCAAAACTGACTTATAAGCTGCTTCTAAGTCGTACCAAACTCCTCCTTTATATAGGACACTCATTTTGGGACATTCATTTTAGGAAGGGAAGACACTAATTTTGGAACTCTCACTGTCGCAAGAAGTTTTAAAACACTTAAAAGTTCTGTTTTCCATATACTTGCAGTCTATGGTTCTCTCTCTTTCCTAAGTCTATGCATAGATAGTTCAAAATGATCATTGACGGCTAACATATCACAAATGAATCATGCAAAGAGACCAAAGGACTTCGTACCCGTTCGAGAATATACTGTTCATCAAGCGGTAACCGTGTATTTGTGTTGCATCTCCCACTGACGATTTCCACCAGCAAAACACCAAAACTGTAAACATCAGCTTTTCTCGTCAACTGCCCTCTTATTGCATATTCTGGAGCCAAATACCCTCTGGACAACATAGGTACAAGTCAGTTCAAACAGCTCAATCTTGCAGAAGAACAGGAGAACAGAATGTAAGAATGTTCGGTGCTAACTTCCACATGGAACCAACTAACGGTAACCAACAATGCGGAAGGAAGAATACGAACATTCAAGCAGTTAAATATAATGAACACGAACACAACATTCATCAGGTTGCACTCCATTGAGCCTCTGATAGATAAATAGTTTCAATAAATTATTGGATAGATAAATAAAACAACTTTAATGATGTGTTGTATCACAATATAATCCATCCGGTGCTTAAACAGCATAAGCCCCCCACTAAGAAACTCACTTTTCCGTCGTGCAGGCTGATGGCCTAGATTTTCTTCAAGCAAAAAGGAGTTGGGTGACATTTTCAGTTCAACCAGAGATGCAAACCATAGTCGATAACTATAAACGTTATTCGTGATTTTTTTATCGACATGTGAGAATTCCCAAGTACCGGTTCAAGTAAATTAAACTTGAACCGGTCAAATTTAATGATATTTATTACTATTTACTTTAATGAAATCTGAAGTAAACTAAACTTGCAAGGAAGCATACCATTCCAGTAAACTAAACTTGTTTGACAACTACTATAAGCTATGAATGCACTGGAATACTTCACAAAGCATGAGCCTCAGGTACCGGTCAACAGATGCTACATTCTCACCTCACCAGGCACCTAATCTTCTGGGTTCATTTACAAATGATATTTCTATACAAGAAATCTACAAGTGTTAACACCCAACCCACATCTTATACAATGTCAAAGTAAAAAAGATCTTATACAATGTCAAAGTAAAAAAAAATTGAGAAAACTAAAGACACCAAAAAAGAGCCATATCACATCTCTTTCTAAACGTGCAGATACAAATTTGGTTGGCAGTAAAATGTTTTACAAGGGAAAATATTCTACTTGTAAACTATTTTTCGTGAAAAAGTTTTCTTTGCAATCATTTTCTCGTGTTTGGTTGACACTTGCAAAACTTAATGCTTGTGCATACGATATTATTAAAAAATTACGCATAATAAATAAATGAATTGCTTCAACGTTTACTTGTAAGTGAATTTGAGTTGAGTTGAGTTGATTGAGTTGAGGCTGTAGGTTCAAGTCCCAAAAAATTAATTTTAAACGTGTTAATGGCCAAGTAGTGGAGTTGTGGTGGACTGACGGCAGTTTGTGGTGGTGGAGTAGCATGAGAGGTAGTGTTGGGGGCAGTGGCTGTAGAGGCAATGGTGGCTATTGTTGGAGGAGGTGTTTGTATGAGTTGTTGTCATGCTCCTTCACTCTCCGGAAATGGCGTGCGGATTTTAAACGTTTAAATCATTTTACATCATTTGAGTGGAAACATTTTACATGGGAAATCATTTTACAAGACAAATGGCGTACCAAACACCAAAACAAGGGAAAACATTTTACAGGAAAATGTTTTACCACCGATCAAATGGAGACAAACTCACCGATATTTTGCGCAGACTATGAGTTAAAGTTCATAAAACCAGCAGTCTCGTCACTCTTTCATTAGCTGCTAAGTGCTAACACGGCAGCATGAACTCATTAACAATATTTTAGAAAACTAACCATGCCAGACACAGCCCATAAACATTTAAACATGCATGTCAAATTTGATAATTCTACAACAGTAGTTAACAACTTAAACATACATTGCACTCTATCTAATGCAAGTCACTATCTAAGGTAACTTACAATGTTCCTGCCACACGGGTGCTGACATGAGTCATGCTTGCGGGGATAAGCTTTGCAAGACCAAAATCGGAAATTTTGGGAATCAAGTCTTTGTCAAGGAGAATATTGCTAGCTTTGATATCTCGATGAATAATGTGTGGCTGTATTTGCTCGTGGAGATACGCAAGTCCCCTTGCAACCCCAATGCTAATCTTGGTCCGAGTTTTCCAACTAAAATGAATGTTACTGCGGGTACCTGAAAAAACCAAATATAAAACATTCTGAGTATTTGTTTCAGCAGATGACAAGAAAATCATTTGACACAATTATATGATGGTCATGATGATCTTTTAAAGTTGAGCTCAATCAAGCTCCTATCTGAAAGAGTATACCCACGACAAAAGAAAATTGAATTCTATTTCTACAACACTCTCTTCCCCAAACTAGTCAAATGCTAGGAAGGCATATATTTTTAGGCACCATATCAGAGCCCTGAGCACACATGCGTAATACACCAGTTTTTTTAGGGAATTCATTTTTACACCGGCCATTTTATATGGTTACACCGGATTGTAGTTGCCATGACTTTATTGCCCCACTTTATATAAATATAGATTTTAATAATTAATTTGTAATCATTTATTTTGAAGTTCATATTTTCAATATTTCCCTGATTATTCCATTTAACTTTAACATTCCTTTTTGGCAAAATAAAAAACAAACGAACTTTCAAAACATAATCTTCCACAACTCTGCACTTTCTTTTGAAGCCCTCTCTCTACTGATCACTTCCTATCAGATTTCTTTAATTTTCTTCTTCAGCATTACCCTCCATCATCCCATACCCATTCGGGATAGGTCACTCTTAGGCATTATTTTTTATTCAAAAAGAAATTCTGAAATCTAGAGGCGAGTGTCAGTTCACCGACAAAAACGGAGGAGATGGAAGTGATTGTTGCCTTGTCTAAAACCTACCCAAAACCCATGCTATTTCGGTTAATGTTTTTGGATTTCATGGAGTTCTACTTCTACAGAAAGCTCGATGAAGACATTCTTGAGAAAGGGAGTAGTCTTTAAATTGCCCATGCTCGTCTCATTGGTGTGAATTTCACGCTTTCAAAGATGATCTACTCAAAACAAAGAAATAACGAAATGATTATCTAATTAGCTTCATTGATGTGAATTTCCATGAACGTACTTGAAGGATACTGTTGACAAAAATTCCAGTTTCTGGTCAAACGAAATTTGAGGAATTAGGCTTACGGGCTGAATTGGTACCTAACCGCACTTTATGGGTAAAAGTTCTTGCATGATTCTAAAGTAAGAAAACAAATGTAAGTTATTCTTTTTGAACATGAATAATGTTGAAAATAATGTGGAAAATTTTGAAAGGTAAAATTGCCTAAAATAAATTCTCAGAAATTAAAAATGGCTAATCAATAAACAAGTGCAATATAGTGATTATAAATAAAAACGGTGTAACCATGAAATATAACCGGTGTAAGAATCAATTTACTTTTCTAAATATTAAATATAATTTCACATCAGAAATGAGAAGAAAAATGTTACCAAGAAGAGTGTACGCGAGGCTATTATTCTCGAGGTAATTGTACACCAGAATTCTATGGTCTCCTTCCACACAACAACCATACAACTTCACTAAGTTCTCGTGCTGTATATCTGAAATCACTATAATCTCTGTCAGGAACTCTTTTACTCCTTGTCTTGATTCAGCTGAAAGTACCTTTATGGCAGCATACATCCCAGTTTTGAGTCTTCCCTAATCATCGAATTTTTATTATAAATGAGATGTTAGACAGAATTGAGACAACCGGAAACACAGAATTCGATTGGATATGAATAAAATGTTCGTGAACAAATAAATACCTTGTACACGGAACCGAAACCACCCTCCCCAATCTTATTGGCAACACTAAAATCATCGGTAGCACTTCTTAGCTCTTTGTACGTGAAAAGATGGATATTGTGGACGCCTGAAAGCTCTGCTCATGAAAATATTGGTGACCTTAAGAAACTCATTACAATAAGACAAATCATAGAAGAGACTAAGGTGATTCAATATCTACCGGTACCCACTAAAGTATACCTTCATCAAACTCAGCAGTTTGCTTTGACAGTGCACCAATCTTTCTTCCACATAAGAAAGAGAAGCAAGTCATAACTCTGTGTTGCAACCACAACCGGCTGCTTTCTGCTCAATACTAACTTGACAATTTCTTCAAATTAAAGCAAAAATAAGCCTGCAGTCATGAGCGGATGAAAGAGAAATGTTATTCAAGAAAACAAATCCTTCCTACCCAAGTAGAGGTTCCTTTTCTGTTTGTCCAAAATCAGGAGCCATTTTGAGAAGTAGAATGAGGATGAAAATAAAGAAAAATAATTCGAACAATTAAGCCCCAAGATAATGAAAACTCTAGAAGACGGTTTCCTGTTGGGGCTAATAACATTAAACTATTGCCATCCATTATTAGCTGTGAAGAAGAGATTACATGGCAGCCACCATGAATCATGATTCTGACCATGATGAGAGTCAAATTCACCACACTAAACTAAACTCATCGATGATAGACAGCAAAGTTTGTCTGTTCGCAAGCCTAAAAGCCCCATAAATAAATTAATCATACAAAAAGGGGCAGTCCGATCACCAATGTGTCACGGATTTTCTTGAAAACAATTAGCCAGCATAACTACAACGAAGCACACCAGGTCCCAAAACAGACCAACTTTTAAGGGACTTTCACATAACAAGATAGGTTGGGAGACAAACACGCTGCACACTATTGCTATCTTTAAGGCTTTGTATGAATGTTGTACTTAATCAATAGCTGCCGCTTAGAAGAAAGAAATAATACTACTATCATACTACTACTAGTTAGTAGTAGTATAATTTAAATATGAGTGACAGCATTGAAAAAAACATACAACAAGAAGTTAAATTTTGTTAAGAGAAGCTATAATGGGGGCCTTGTGAAAGGGCAAGTATTAAAATGTAAAATAGCACTCCTCGCCGACACAGCTTTGGACAACAAACCCAATAATGAAGACGCTTTCCTCCTAAACAAAGCCATCTTATAGAAAACATAATAAGTACTACTTATAATAGATTACAGATCACTTATAGAAATAATAAGTACTACTTATATTATAGATTACAGATCATCACAAGATGCTGCACAGAAGAATAGACTAAAGAACTCCAAATCACAGCAGATGTTCTCTGTTTCAGTCAAAATGTGTTTACTGAAAACATTGTTGGAGTGCCCTCAACCAAAAACCCACCTGACAAAAAAGCTGTGAAATTGAAAATTTGATCCCAAAACATCAAATCTTGAATAACCCACTTCTGGGTCCGATCTGAACCCAGAAAATAATTCCCCCAACCAGAACATGTGTGATTAAGCAAACCCAGAAAGCTCAATCATAGTAGAAACAAGAACTACTTCATTCATCATGATTGACAAGTTAAAAGTTGACTTTTTGAAGAAAACCCAGATGCAAAGTTACCTGAAAAAGGGCTCTGGATCGGAGCTTCAATGGAATTTGATGAAATCGGATGAAGATGGAGATAAGAGAGAGATATGGGGAGTGAAATGGTGGGGCTAGTAGGCTACCAAACCTTAAGAAGCCTTCTGAAAGAAGTCCATGAAGGGGTACTCAGGCAGGAGAAGCGTAACCTCTGTTTGAATCGTCTATGTCTTCTTCTTCAACATGTTTGACAAAATTGAATTGCAAATTTTATATAAACAAATGCAAGAGAAGAGAGAGGGGTTGAAAGGGGGCATAGTCAAAGGAATTGGGGGGTCACTCATCGACCTTGTGCTTCTTCTCCTCTTTCGTTTCGTATATAAAATAGTCTGTTTTCCCACCAGTGACGTCTCTCTTTCCCCATTCTCATTTTGATTTCTCTGTACAACAGTAGAAGACTGTATATCCAACTGACATGTTGAGCTGTGGCAGTTTGGGAGTTTAAGTTCTAACTTTTTCTTTGGGGATGAAAACGGTTCGGTTCTGTCTGGTTTTGGCACCCATCCGGACCGAACCGCATGCAACAGTTTGGGCAAAATTCAAACCTAATCCGGTCCGTTCATGGCTCAAAACCGAACCGAACCTTGAATAATCGGTCTGGTTCGGTTTTAAACCGCGGGTTCTGGAAATATATTATTTTATTTAAAATTTCTTAATAGTTCATTCAACAATCAAATGATTGCTAAAATTTCTATGTCAAGCAATTAAAAAATAAAGTATAAAATATTACATCATTTCTAGAACGATTTAATCGGTTCGTTCGGTTTTGAGGTACATACTGTATATGATAAATGTGTAGAAGTTCTCAAGTTTGGTAGTTGTATAACCTACTATGCTACATAAACGGTTCGGTTCGGTTTTTACGGTTTGTGCTATCTCAAACCTAAACCGAACCGTATTATACGCTTTGTGATTTTTGCAAACTTGGACCGAACCGTAACAGCTTCCAAACCGTCCAGTTCGCTCGGGTTGTGGTTTTTTCGGTTTGAACTTGCATGCCTAGGAGTAAGTCTGGGTTCGAACTCAGAGCACATGCAGGGGTTTCAAACGCTCTACCAGCTAGCATAGGGTTCAAGTTATTAAAGAGGTAAGGAAATAGGGTTCAAAGAGGTAAGGAAATACAACAAGTTCTCACTTCACTATAAGCTATGCTAGAAAGCCAACTATGAAGGTGGATTGTTCATTCCAGTTTCCAAGGCATGTTGCGAGAGAGAAAGTGGGTTGCGGTATTCAATGTACTTGACACATGAAGTAGCTCAAGGATAAGTACAGTGAGAGTATACCAATTTCACATTAATCATAATCAAGGCCCATTGGGGAACTTAAGTGTGTCTCTAAAGTGGCAATGCTAATAATATATTGAATACAAATTACCTGACTACTTGTATAGGACAAGATAATGAACTTATGGGCCAAATGCACAGCAAGAGAGCTCATGATATGTTCTATAATACATATTACCAATTTAATGTTACATATACATGTCCCTAGCATATTGCAATAAACCCATTAACTTCCAATCAGAGAGGATTTGACCTTCCACTTCAATCTACTGGTGCTAATATAAATATGTAATACTCGTATTACAATCAACAATCTTCATCCACTTTTACAACAAAATTGTTGATTTAACCATCCCAACTGTTGCAAACAGTGTTAAATATTGTGGGTTGTTCAAATCGAGTAGTTTCCTGTCTCTCTCCTTTGAGCAAGATGAGTTTTTACTTTGGAACCCTGCCACAAAATAATTAAAGCATATTCGGAAACTATTGAATTTATCAAAATCATACACATTGTCAACTTCAGGTTTTTGGTTCAATCTTGTTGATAATAGTTTTAAGGTTGTTAGAGTTGAATTTGGTCCAAATTAAAAAAAAAAAACTGATGGGTGCACATGCCCGTATATTCTCATATATAGACAATTCCTGGAGGTTGAAGAAATTTTCCCGGCTGATGTACCTATCTGCCCCCACATTATGATTCGAATGTACACTCATGTCGTCAAGAGATGGATTGACTGGTTAACGCTTACCGGTGAGGCAGAATTTTTGAACCACACTCGCATTTGGTGGTTGTGAACCACCAAATCTATGATAAACTTATAGATGGATAGTGTTGGGAAATATTAAATACTAGAAGGGATAGTGAAGGAAGAAGAGGATGAGGTTCGAGTAATTGATAACATGTGAAGAAGGAATTCCACAAATCCATAGATTAGGGGTGCGGGGAAGTGAAAATTGGGAAGGCAATTGGCCATGTCAGAGTAATCGGAGTAACAAGGTAAAATCCATGAAAGGTTAGTGTTGTCGTTGAGGGTGTGGCTGGATCACGCGAATTACCTTCCCACCGTTGTCCCTTCGTTCCGCCGGAAAGCTTCAACTTTCTTCTTCTTCTTCTTCTTCTTCTTCTTCTTCTTCTTCTTCTTCTTCTTCTTCGTCTTTGTCTTTTTATTTATCTTATTTTTGTATGTTTCTTTTATGTTTTATTGGGTTCTTTTATGTTTTAAGGTTTAAAATTGTAGTTACACCAGAAGTACAAACCTGGTGTGTAGTTTGTCCAACTGTTGTGTATGATGAATACTTGTCAAATAAGTGTTTGACCTATTTTAAATAAATATCTACATTTCAAAAATCAATAAGGTTAAAAATTGTAGTTATGTAAATCTTTGGATGAGATGAAGGGTAAAATTGTCCTTTTAATGGAATATGTTGCAATAAATGAAGGCCCGTTACAGTTGGCTACTTGATTTTCAACGATTTCGGAGTTTGAGTACTTATAGATGTTGCAATTGAAATTATGGGTATCGAGTCCACACGAAAAACAAACTATGAATACCACGAATGCAATTTTGCACTAATAAAACAATAGCTAGCAGGCTAGCACATATATATTTTTTTGAGAAAAAGCTATCACCTATATTTATATTTTATACTACCTCTGTTTCGCCTGTTTCAGCCTACTTCACTTTTTGTCACTATTCACTGGGTTACTTTCATCCGGTAATTTGATTAGCAAAACGATACAAGAATTTGGTAATCTTTGCATGGTGTTATAGAGGAAAGTGTATTCTAAAATACCATGAAAAAATTGTTAAAAAATTATATCTTTTTGGTACCCAAATCACCAAGTTAAAATGACTTAGTTACGGGTTAAAAAGTCAAACGCAGACGAAACAGACGAAACGGAGGTAGTACTAAACAAGAGGAGGTAGAAAAAGCCCACCAAAACCTATATATCACCTCCTCAGATATCACATTGTCAGAACTCACTTCTACCCCTTCTAATTTGGGAAAATCACTTACACCCTTTCAGTGCACCAAACTTTGGGTAATTTACACTTTTTAACCATCAAGTGTGGCGAAAAGGCATTTTGCACCCTCACTGTTCATAAAAAAGCATGGAACACCCCTATTTTTTGCCAATATTTACAATAACCACCCCTTCGTCACGGGCAGCAACACAGCCATTAACGAGCAGAGTTTTCTTCATACACTTACGTCTCCGATAAACTTTTTTTGATATAATATTTTTTTTATTTGGATAATAATTTACAATTATGAACAAAAAACATATAAAAACACACAGAAATCTAAAAGGTATTTTTTCAAACTATATATGAGAACCGAGCCCAAAACTAGGTGTTCGGAATTTACCCCTACCCAAGCTGAAGGATTAGAATAAAGCAAAATGTAGAGGGAGCAAAAATAAAGTAAATTTTTATTTTCTGTCTTCCCCCTCCCCTCTCGTGGCTCGTCTGTGGCCGCAGAGGTTTTCTTCTTCTTCGTTGAACTGCAAATTCAATGCTCGTCGACGAAACGACTCATGTCTCCTCTCTCTCTTCCCTGCAAAATGTTGAAGACGGGACTAGTTTATGTATAATCTATGATTAGACCTAGCAGTCGACGGTAGCGGATCCGCCATGGCCAGCGTCGCTCCGAAGATCGCCGTCATCGGAAGCGGAAGTAATCTCTCCCTCCCTCTCTCTAAACGCCTTCGAATTCATGATTGATTAAGAACCTGTTTGGCATCCGTTTAAAAACAGGAAAGAAAAACACGTTTAAAAACAGAATCAACAAACTGATTGGAAAAAGAGTGTTTAAAATCAAAAACGCATTTCGCAACTTTACTAAATTTCGATGTTAATTTGCTTGAATATCATTTTTACGTACAATACCGACATATATTTGATATTTTATGCATCTAATGATAGTTGAAATGTCTTTAAACACCAATAGTATGAAAAAAACACCAACAAAATACCACATTGCTATTTTTTTTAAACAACTGTTTTTCCAGCATGTTTTTGATTTTAAACAGGCAAAAAACAGGCATGCCAAATGAGTTTAAAAAGAACACTCTGTGTTTAATCAAAGTTGATTAGAAACAGGGATGCCAAACATGCACTAAGACATGCAAAGTTTGTTCCAGTTTCAGGAGCTGTTTGTGCATCTACACTTGCCAGGAATGGACTATCAGTCACCATTTTCGAGTCCGCTAGAGGCCCTGGTGGCCGAATGGCCCAGAGAAGGTCAGTGTTTGGGTATTTTGTAATAACTTCAAATCATGGCACATATGGTCTGTTGCACCCACTGTCGATAATCCAACTCTGTGCCAAATGACAACTAGGATCAGCCACATTACCATGAAAACTATATCACTTCACAGCACTCTTGGAGCTTGAATCAGTGTCCATTTGTGTTGTAGATTCTGCATGTATCTTGTGATGTTTACTCTTACAATTTGATGGATATCCATGCAACTTCCAGCACATAGCCTTGACATGACCTGTTCCTCCACAATAGTGACATGTCAGTTTTGGTCTATAGCTTCCTTGACTATGCATAGAAGCTCCATCCATCTGTGAGGACTGAAAGTTTGTGCCATGAGACCCAGCATTCTGTTGAGGAGAGTACATATTCGTTTGAGGCTGCACACCACGAGAATACATAGCCATAGTAGGCATCATACTGTCACCAGTATTAGAGCTAATGTTGCCCTGCATTTCTTGTTGAATATCTTTAGCAAACACTTTATTCAAACTAGGAAGATGATCCAGAAGCAACACCTGATCTCTGACAGAGGCGAATCCAACATTTAAACCCATAAGAAATTGCATTATATGCTCTTGCTGTTGCTTGTTATGCATAAGACCTAGTACATTGCAAGTACAGGTTTGCAAAGCTGTACATAAACACATTGGTTTGTCAACATAGTTATCTGACTCATCCCAAAGAGATTTCAATTTGGTAAAGTAAGAGGTAACTGTCTTACCTCCTTGTTTGAGGTTAACAATAGCACTACTGACCTGAAAAACCTTTGGCAATTTTTTTTGAGAGAAACGTTCAATCAAATCAGACCAGATTTCTTGTGCAGTTGCATAATAAACAACACTAGAAGCTATCTCCTTACAAACTGAATTCAAAATCCATGATATGACCATTCTGTCACACCTCTTCCATAAGGAGTACAGATCAGAGTGCCTTTCAGGCTCTATAATGACACCAGTAACAAAGTCCAACACGTTCTTAGCTTCAAGGGCCACAATCATGGACCAATACCAAATATTGAAATTACCTCCAGTCAAAACTTGAGAGACTAAACTCATACCTGGTGAATCTGATTCGTCCATTGCTCGCCGCGAGCCTAATTCGCCAGTCAATCGTGACTGCGAATCACCAGCATCATGTTCATTTGACATGATCTAGAAATAGCTGGAGAAAAAAACAGAAGAAACTAGATTGGTATGCACTAAGCACCTCTAGTAAACACAAACCTCCGATCGACGAGATCAAGAGAGAAATGCAGGCGACTCTCCAACCTGGCTCTGATACCATATTGAAAGTATCGAGAGGAAAGGAAAGTTGAATTTCTCAGAATGATATAGAACCCTAATACAAACTACCTCTCATAATCATCCGTTGAAGATGTCCACGGTGGCAAATAGTAAAGTGCAAATAGAAATCACACATGACAATACAGGACTAATAGGGATCTGCCACATCAACCTAATTGTCCACATAAGCTAGCAAACGACACCGTACTACTTAATTAACTAGAATAGTAATGAACTACTGAGATTAGAAGATTGAGAAGGCATCGGACGGTAACTGCTACATGCCAGTTCATATCATCACTTTGGCACCTATTGCAGTTTAGTCCATGTGCCAATATCTCAATATTCAATAAAAAATTCTCAATTTTGCTAAATCATGGGTTTTTTTTTACATGGTTAACAAATTGTGTTAAAATGTTCAATCACTTGTTGCAGAGAAACTACTGAGGGTGGAAAGGAGCTGTTATTCGACCATGGGGCACCTTACTTCACTGTCAGCAATGCTGATGTATTCAGGCTTGTCAGTGACTGGGAAGGGAGAGGTTTAGTTGCAGAGTGGAAGGAGAAGTTTGGAACATTCGATTTCGCTTCGAAAAGATTCATAGACGCTGAACAGGTTTCACACTTGTTGTTAATGGTTTAAATTCACACCTTTTTGTTATAAAAATGATAGATGCTTATACACCTTACACAGTTGTTTTGTGTTGAAGTTTGAATTTGCTCACGTCCTATACTGTAGATTGTTGTGCATAAAACTAGGAGTCTGACATGATTTACATTAAACACGAGATAAATATGAATTCTAACAACCTATGCAAATGTTTCATTTTTTGTTATTAGTCTAGGAATAGATAAAGAGGAAAAAACAATGCTTTTAAAGAACCAACTACACCTTAAAATACTTTTAAGATCTTGTACGTTTACCCTCTTACGAATAACTCATCCGAGTTTACTACTCATGCATCACCGACAGTCCAGTATATAACATGAATAGTCATGCCAGGAGCCTTTGATCAGATTTACTATGCTTTGTTGGAGATTATAATGCAGAATATAATGGGGTTGGCGTAACTTTTTTGACTCGCAAACAACCTATCATAATCCAAAATCCCGTGAAGAGGAGCGCATCAGCACTCTTTTGAATCTTCTCAGGATACTTTAGGTCTTTTAACTTCACAGTTCAAAGCCATGTTCTCGTATTTTAGAGCAACCTAGAGATTTAGCCTGAAGATGATGTTCGTGGATGTTGTCGCAGTTGTTAAGTAAATAAGAGATCTACAATGTGATTGATGGAGAGGAGGTCGATTGGGGACTGTGGTCAGACACAAGAAGATCCAGGAGACAAGCACAGTTTAGTTGGGAGTTGGGACGACTGCTAGTACTAGACAACTCCTTGTCATGACCATCGGTGTATTTAAGAAAGGGTCAAGGGGTTTGGGGGGGGGGGGGGAGAAGTGGAGCAACTCTGGGCTAAGAGGAATAACGAAATTAGTGGAACGAGGAAGTACCTGATGCTTTTCGTGTATCTCTTATGCAGAGCCCTTTATCATAGTGCCGATAAGTAAGCCAACCTCTATACAGTTTCAACCAAGAGGAAATTAAATATCTGAAAAATAATTGCTGCTCTATCATTCTATCTTATTGAAATTGCCGCTTCTCTAGGGTGCCTCAAGTATTAAGCGACCTTAGGTTTTGTGAAATTTGGTCCAATGAATCATCCACTGTAATCCTTTATGGATGGCAAGTATACATCACAAAGTCGCTGTTGTGATCTTTGAAGATCTATTGTAAAATGTCAATATTGTCAACATAAGCAAAACACAGAAATGATTATACTTTGGCACAAGTGGCCATCTCAAACATCTTAGCAGTTAATTCGCATAAATCATTATTTGGAAGTAATTGTGTTTTTCCCTTCCCTTCACAAACATGGGTACTAGAGGGAGGTCGGCTGAATATGTTTGTCTTTCTCACCAGGATAGCGCTGGCAGCAATATCATACTAATTTGTGTTTAGGGTTTTGGTTACCTATTTCTTTGAATCATGATTCCTCCTCGGCTTGCTTGTTGTGGTTATTAGTTATTACTGTCTTTTATTTCTTTATTTGCATTGTAATCATGCATGTGTGGATGCTTATTCTTTCAGAGAATGTCCGTACCTTCTAATTTGGCATGCTTCAAACATCTGATTGTCAATTTGATATAGGAAGGACAAGGCAAAAAGTATGTGGGTGTCCCTGGAATGAACTCTATTTGTAGCACATTATGCCATGAGCCAGGTACTTTTTTCAATCAACGTGTTTGCTTTACATTTTAATTGAAAGACTGAAAGCTGAAATATTAAGTTCCTCTCTATCTGTCAACTTTGCCGTCATCAGGAGTGGAAAGTAGGTTTGGGACTTCTGTTGGAAGGTTAGAGTGGTTGGACGATGAAGACTTATGGTCGTTGACAGGCTCAGATGGACAATATCTTGGTCATTTCAAAGGTGTGGTTGCATCTGACAAAAATTTAGTTTCGCCCAGATTTACCGATGTGACAGGACGGCCGCCACCTCTAGGTACTAACTCATTGTCATTTATCACTTACTAAGAAAAACCATCTTGCCCGAGCTTTTTTCTGTTAAATTTATGTTTCCATTAAGCTGGGAATATACTATGGTAGTCGGAGGGTGCGCAGCAGAGAAACATTTAATAGCGTAATATTAGTCCCTATACAATGGTATGATCATAGTAAAGCTATTATATTAATCATAGCAAAGCTTTGATATTACGCTATTAACATTTGGCGGGGTTAGTATGTCCGATGCATGTGTTAAAGGGCTTATCCTTCAGTTGTTGCTGGAATGGTGTTTTTGCATGCTACTGGATTGACCATCTGTTAGATTTTGTGGATCCCTTAGCATTGTTTGATCGAGTAGTTTTATTCCTTTAGCTGCGTAGGTTATGATGGAATGAGCTATCAGTTCGCTGCAAAAATTCCTTTTCAAGTTTAATACATTTTTATTGGTGAAAAAGAAGTACGGATCACAGTTGCTCACAAACTAAGAGCTAAGGCAAGCCCAAGGGCCTATGGAGCTTCCTTGGAACCAGGTTCCTGGATTAAAATCGTCCATAAGTCTGTCTCAAAGACAAGAAAGGAGTGTCTGCTTCTTCTTCTAATTGCATTTTTCCACTTCACAATTGTCTTGAGCCTCCGATATCTTTGCCAAGGGTGCTTGGACCTTCAGGTAACTTAAGTATTTCGATTCTCAAGATTGTCCAGGCAGTCTTCAACAGAGGCGCTTGATAGTAAGGACCATCATATGACGAGAGGGCGGTGTTTTTGGTGAATATAAGTTGATTCAGAAGACTGATTTTTATTTGCCAAGCTCATATGACGAGGTTGGTGTTACTCGTGATGCTGGAGTGCCTACACAGTTCAGGGATGAAGTTCATGTGGAGGGCAATTCATGTGGAGGGCAAGGTTACTGAGTGCAACCGCTGGTGGGCGATGGTGGAGCAAGAGCGGATTCAAGACTGTAACTCATGACGGTAGTGTGGAGTCACATGGTGCTGAAAACCAATTGGATGTCGTTAAGTGCAGTCCGCTAGCCTCCATACCTCCTTCGAGTGTTAGTGATATGTTGGATTTTGGAAAATTTTGGGGTTAACTTATACTACTAATAGGCAGGAGCAGCAAAACCAAAAGGCTTTTTCGATATATTTTAGATGAGAGATTCTCCGAAAAAAATATACAGCTTTGGTCAAGGCTTCTCAATCTAAATTGGACAATGAATTAAATAGATTGAAGTCGTCTGCGAATTGTTAAGCAATCAAATAGGTTTTACTCGGAGTAGTTAGTTAGTTGGGCTTCGGCTGTGCTTTCTATTTTGGTTCTTTGTTGATTATGGTTTATTTTTTTCTTTTTATTATCTTTTATTACCTATAGATTTTTATATTTACCCATTAAAAGAATAGATGAACATGATGAATTCATTTAAGTTGGCCTCTCTGTGCATCTGCTTGTGTAATTGAAATTTTTGGGTGTGTTGTGGTGGTGGTGCTGGGTTGGGAAGGGGGGGGGGGATTGGGTGGGCGAGTACGAGGTTGTCCTTCTTGTACGAGCCTATAAATTTACGAACTGACATACTTTATGAAGTTGGTTGAATATCTCAGTAATCAAAATAATTAGCATGATGGGGAGTATCTCAAAATATACTAATGAAGCTGACATGTCACTCGAAAAAGACGATACTTTTCTTGTAAAACTGTCATGACAAAAACTGTTATTGATTACATCTGGGTGACAATATAAAACTCAATAATCATTCTGAAATCATCTGGATGAGAGATTTGGGCAGGACAAACTTTTAAGTTTACCTTTTTGGAGATAATTGGGCTTCTGAATCTAAGTATCAGCTGAAGAACCTCTCAGCCATTTGATATCACAGCTTTAGGACAAAGTGATTTAGTGAAATCTTTCTTTAAAAATTAAGTTTTATCATTCGCTAAGTTACACTAACAAGCTTTATAAATATCTTTCGACTTATGACTAGTTCCATATAATAGAAAGTAAGCGAGATACTTCAGTTATGTAGAATGGAGGTTCAGATGCAGAGCTTAAAGCTGTGATAAAAAGCTAGCAAAATTAGAAGCTAAGTAACTCGTTTTAAAGTAAACAGCTGAAGATGTGAATTGATATAGAAATTAGGCAACTGTGTCTCTCTTAGAAAGTTGGACTACATGGTTGAGATGCAATCTTAGTGCCTGTAATTTTCTGTTTGATATGGATAGTAAAACCACATTTTGATTTTTTTGTAAACTGATGTGCGCTTTTTTTAAGGATACTTAGGGTAAACAATTGATATCTTTCTAAAATAGGGAAAACGTATATCTTAAGCGTATATTACTCTTTTCTCTCGTTTTCCGACAAGGCACCTTTCCCATCTTTTCTTCCTCTGCAACTTGTATTTTCCTCGATTTTCTTTTCTCCCATATGACAGCATTGCTGTTTGATTTGTTATGAACTTGGCCAAACGGCAGGAGGCAGTTTCTTAACGGTTCTTCTGCCTCTCATCTTATGCAGATTTCAGTTTGGTTCCAGAGTTGGCTTTGAAGGTGAAGGATATTCCCGTCAATCCGTGTTTTGCACTAATGCTAGCATTCAAACAGCCACTATCTTCGGTATGATGTATTTTTCTAGATCTGAATTTCAGAAAGGCATGTAGTAGGGATATCTATGGTCCTCATTTCATCATGTTTCCTTCATTTGGTGCTATGTGGCTCGTTGATTTATATGTGTGTCATTCTTCTCTGTTTGGTCTCTGTGTCTAAGTATGTAGTTTTATCTCTGGAACTTACCCAGAGGTTCTAAATCAACTACTACCTCCGTTTCAGTCATATCTTCCCAGTGCACTATTCATAGGGTCAGTTTGACCTGGTGATTTGGTTAGCAAAACAATACATAAATTTGGTAATCTTTTCATGGTGTTGTAAATTTTACTATACAACGCCATGAAAAGATTACCAAATTCTTGCATCGTTTTGCTAGCCAAATCACCGGGTCAAAGTGATATCCCTAAATTCAATTGGGAAGATATGACTGAAATGGACCAAGTAAGTTCGTAGAGTGTATAATACCCTTCGATCATTGAGTTGACTTTTAAGACTTCAAAGGATGCTCCTGATGAACAGATGAACTGTGTTTTCAGTCTTTCTGACAGTTTTCATGATTTAGGCACCTGTAAAAGGTTACTGCTTCCAAAATTCTGAAGTTCTAAGCAGGGCTTTTTGCAACAGCAGCAAGCCACATCGTTCTACTGTCAGGTATTTGTTTCTGTTATAGTATTATTAAAGCTGAGTGATGACGCTTGAAATTTATAATTTTAAGTTAGTTTTTTTAATAAGCTGTTTGATTTGGGCACATGTGTGACTGTCACAGTGAAAATTGGGTGTTTCACTCAACGGATGTGTATGCGAAGAGCGTAATTGCTCAAACTGGACTACAAAAGCTTTCAAATGCAGCATTGACAGAAGTGGCTGAAAGATTGCTTAAAGAGGTCTTGGACGCTGGATTCAGCACCTCTCAACCATTCTTCAAAAAAGCTCATAGGTGGTTAGTATCTGAAGCCTTTTGTACTCCATATGATTTTTATTTGTAAGTTTCAGGGAATGTCAATAATACAGCCAGTAGAGAGAAAGTGGGACCCACTAGCTAAAAGATACCTTCAAAACCACTGTGTTTTGTGGGCCCGACACCATTTTTACAACCAGTTGCGGCTAGTTGAAATATGTTAACTTTGTTATTTTGAAAACAGGGTAGAAAAGGGCGACTAACGTAGCAAATCCTCTTTGGGTCTGAAAATAAGAACTCCCACCGTTCTTTGAACCATAGCTACTGTGAGGAAGGTGAGTGGCGCCCTAGCTCCACCAAGGTGCAAATAGACTTCAAGTCAAGGGGTAGGAAAAATTCAAGGCTGATCATATTCAGAACTAAATCCATACCCTCCACCCCCACCAAGGTGCAAATAGACTTCAAGTCAAGGGGTAGGAAAAATTCAAGGCTGATCATATTCAGAATTAAATCCGTACCCTCCACCCCTTCAACACTTCGAAGTAAACCTAGAACCACTTTGGTTACACTGGGTGGTAAATGGTACTACAAATTGACACCACTGCATAGCACAGTTAACAAAATACAGAAACATTAACTGATTAATCTCTTACCAAATAGAGCTTACAAAATTTTGCTCTTGCTCTGAATTACACATTTGAGCAACTTTGACTCGGACCATAACCTTTAATAAACTGCTTTACCACCATAACTGATATTTTCCATTTTGAAAAGGGTACAAGACACTTTGACACCTATATTTACCCTTTTGGAGGTTTAAAGTGTCTTTTACCCTTTTGGAAATTTCATTTTTTCTTTCAACTTTCAAGAGAAGCACATCCTTAATAGAATCATGGATAGAAGGTGGGAGGAGTGGAGGACATAGGTAACATGTAAGACTGGAACGAGATGTCCTCTATCAGTCGATGACCAAGGGCAACAAGAGCGTCTGCAACCATATTCCATTCTCACTGCATGTGAACCAGCACTACCCCAAAGATGGAGTCCCTTATCGCAAGAACTGAAGATAAAATTCTCCACAGAATTACTGTGGTGCCCATCACAGCCTGAGTAAACTCCAAAGAGTCCCCATAGACAAAACCGGCTATGATATCATGAGAATAAGCAAATAGGAGTCCATGAAGCTTGTGCTTCTGCCTAATAGAGGAAACTGTACCAAAACATGTTTAGTAAGTAGCCAAAAGTAGGCTGTTACGATCCCGAAAAACGCCCTCTCCTGTACCTGAAACACCTCGAAGCATCAAAACGGAGAGCGACCCCTTCGTGGTGGCAATAGGGCCGCCCCCCAGACCACCGGCCCGCCCCCCTACGATGCAGCCCGGCCCCGAAACCGGCCGGGGTCACATTCCTCCGCTAAAAGCCCGGCCCGCTCCCCTCAACGGCCTTCTCCCGGCTAGCCTGCCCCCTCCTCCAAAGCCCCTCCCGGCCCCATACCCTAGGGCTTTTACCCCTAACCGGTCCGGATCACCTTCCTCCACCAATAGCCCAGCCCTGCCCGGACCGGCCCTTTGACACCATGTGCGACCCTCCTAGAAGTTTTGTCCAACTAATCTACTAACGTATCGAAGTGGAACTTGGGTTACAGGGACAGCCAGATATGACAAAGTAATCTGGTCATGGAAACCAAAGAAACTGGGAGGGGGAGAAAAAGGGTGATAACTCGCTAAAAAATTGCTGAATGCCGAGCACCAAACGTCCCAACAAACAACTGCGGGAATAAGACGGCGAAGATGGATTTGTGTGACCACCCTCCTGTCCCCCATTGAGCCAACCTTCCTTGAATGCTAGTGCCTGTCAAAATTTGCAGACGCCGGAAGCTCTCCCAAATTGATTGAGCTAACATACTCTGCACAAATGAATGGTCCAACTTTTCAGAAGCTGGATACCTACAACTAACACACCACACCATACAGTAGGAATTCCTAGGACCCTAATTCTGTCATATTTGGCCACGACACCATGAATCAGACTGTACATAAAGACAGCCACATTTTATGGCAGTTGTGGTATCCAAAGATGAGAATACCAATGACTAGCTGTCCACACTTGGGGAGTGCCAAGAGAAGTAGTACTAGTATGAGACAACGTATGCTCCTGCATTAATGAGAAATGTCAACTGATTAACTGCCAAATGTGACTACCCAAGTGTCTAGGAACAATCAGACCCCTTGGAGAACAATACTTCGGCCGCAAAAAAGTATCAAGTAGAGAGCAGCCTCCAAGATACGACCACACCAGTTTGGCCTGTAAATTTCATTTGAGAATGGCAATTGTGGTTTATTATTAAACAACCATAACTTAATTGCTCACTACAAAAAGATCTTCATTAAAGTGAATGTATTGTCATATAAATAAAATACTCTAAAAAACAGCACTTCAATTAGAAGTAGATCTAATATTAGGTTGCTTCTTTGAAGCCCATTGAGTCAAGTTATCTTCCAGAAAAACACCTAAGCCAGAGGAAGATCTTCTATCTTCAGTGCTGCCTGCAGTCAGCATCTAATACGAAGTGAATTTTTGGTAGCAAGAGGAGTGGAAGTAGACTTGCGTTCCAACAGGCCATTCTTCTTTTAACAGATCTAAAGCATATTAAGATTGATGCAGAAATATCACGAGGAAAAAGTTACTTTTGGAACCGGACCCAACCGGCCGGTTTGACCGTTCGGACTGGTGAACCGGATCCTGACAGGTGCTGTCTGGTAGTTCAATTGGTCAAAACCGGCTAGTAGACTTGTATTCCAACTGGCTAGTCTTCTTTAACAGATCTGAAGCATATTAAGATTGATGCAGTAAAAAGTGGACCTGACCGGCCGGTTTGACCGCTTGGATCGGTGGACCGGACCCTGACCGGTCACGTCTGCTGGTTCAATCAGTCAAAATCCTGTCAAAATCGGCAAGTTCTTGCTTGAACCAGCTGGTTCATTTCATTTGCTGCTGAGAAGAATTGAACACTCAACCACACACAAGTTACTCAACCGCTAGACTAACCCAATTTTTATTATCGATATCAATCCTTTTAGTTACTACTTCATTAAGTTATCACTTTATGTTTTAAATTTCAAAGATATTATAATTTAATATGTGGACTAACTAATCTTCATTCATAAACTGAACTGCAACCTAACAGACGTGAGTGAAACGTGAATGGTACGACTCAAGGACCTTAGTCTCGATTATTGTTTAGAATTATACTTTCCATTATTACACTTGTGGCCCCATTGCTCTAAGTAAATGAACTACTCCCCCGTCCCACTTGTACTGTCATGCTTTCCCTAAAATGGAAGTCCCAAAATTATTGTCTTACTTTTTAAAACGTTAAGAACTTTTTCACTTCATTTCACTTCCCTACCCACCTTTTTATCTTTCGTACCTTTTCGTTCCAAAAAAAAAGAAGTTAACATACATGACAGAGGACAATGTAGTTAATTTGTCAAGTCAAAAGCATCTCATTAACATTTGTAATAAAGTCCACCCAGACTATAATTTTGAGACGGAGGGAGTATCAACGATAGCTTGATCTCTAACATACTGTCATTTTATGTGTTCCCCATTCATGATCCACAGGGGCAGCGCTTTTCCAGCTGCAAGTATTGCAAGAGAGGAGAAGTGCCTTTGGGATGGGAAGAAGAGACTGGCAATATGTGGAGACTTTTGTGTTAGTCCAGATGTTGAAGGTGCAATTCTTAGCGGCATCGCTGCAGCCTCAAAGTTTACAGAGACTTTCAGTTGCTTATAACGACAAGCAACAACTTTACATTAATGTTTTAATAAGTACCGTCGTAGTTTGTGTAGGTTATTTTCCCAGTATTTGTTGATGATGTAACTTCGATTTGCCTAGGAAACAGCTGCATACCAAAATACTGAAATCATATTAAAATTTGCAGCTTTCCCAAAGCTAGAGTGAATAGTATAGCAATGGCCCCCTAATCTGGGATGTTGATCTTCTCAATGACATTTTATTTGATGTCTGTTTGTCTCTGCCAAAATATCGCCTTCATAGTTTGTGGAGTATACTGTAATCCCATCTAATTTTTTGCTCTTCAATGGTTTTGGTGTTTTGGTAGTGACAAATGGGTGCTAGCTCAAGTGGTAAGAGCATTTACAGTCGTGCAGGTTCAAACCTCGTAGTCGTATGCTAGGCTAGATCATGAATTATTGTAATGATGCTATATGTATTGTAAAAAAAAAGGTTTTGGTCGTGTTAGGCAATGAAAGAAGGGTAAACGACAGTTTCACCCTCTCAAGTTTGATGCAAAGAAACCCCTCCTAGTTTGAGAAATGACACTTTCACTCTTTCACTCTTTCACTCTGTCAAAATTTCAGGATATCTACACCCCCTAATTGTGAAAATGTCGTTACCTAAACCGAAGGAGGTAAAACTTTGCTTCTGATATTGGTAAATTGGGTCACAAATCATGCATCTTCCCAGTTTTTAAGCCATTATAATTAGTCCTCCTTCAAATTCAGAAATTTCCTCAAAATTAAGTGGTTAAAGAGTCACACAACAGAACATTGTTGTTGTCTGTTAGTGCAATAACCCTATCCATGATTCAGCCACAGAGGAAGCGCCACGTGGAGCTGGCAATCCCCAATGCTTGGTTCCAGGTGTTGCTGTTATCACCCAAACAAGATCATAAAAAGGAGGAGGAGCCTGAAATATCAAAGTGATAACCAAAGAAGAAATTGGTGGAAATGGCAACAGTGATGATGAGCTCAGTGAGCCTCAAGCCTTCTTCATCTCCCTTCACTGCTGAGAAGACAGTGAGAGGCCTTCCTTCTCTCTCCAGAACTCCCTCCTCCTTCAGGGTTCAGGCCAGTGGTATCAAGAAGATCAAGACTGACACTCCTTTTGGTAAGAGAGAGAGATTGGGTGCATGTTTAATTCAAGAATAAAATCTGTCAAAAATTTTAATCTCGTTTGTATCTATTTTTTTAGTCATATTTTAATTTAAGATTACTATTAATCTGCAGTTTATATAATTTCCGATCTTGAGAATTTTTATATCTATCTTCTAATTACCATACTTTACAATTTTTTTAATACATGAATTAGTAATTTGTGCAAATGAATAACATCTTAGACGTATAATAACTCTAAATAAATATTATTTTTCGTAAATTTAGTAGTAAAAGCTACAAGTGTAGTCAAATGCACTTAAATTTTAATCCAGAATTTCAGCTTATGTCAAACAATTTTAAGATTATAATTTCATCCATCTTATTTACTTCAGATTATTTTATTAGATTATTGAGATTTTAAGTTAGAACCAAACAGGCTCTGGATATGATGACTATTGAAACTGATTGATGTTTTTGGTTGTACAGGAACTGGTGGTGGTATGAACTTGAGGGATGGAGTTGATGCAACTGGCAGGAAGCCCACAGTTAGTCCCCTCTCTCTCTCTCTCTCTCTCTCTCTCTCTCTATTTGTGATGATTAACAGAGGTCAATGATCATTCATCAGTTCTAATTCTTTGTTATGTGCATGATCAATCAGGGAAAGGGTGTTTACCAATATGTAGACAAATATGGTGCTAATGTTGATGGATACAGGTATGTTCATTCTCATCTACTATTACTACTAGTAATTTATTTTTAGTACTCTATTAATTCCATGCCAAACATCCAGAGATTTATACCTCTATATACTCTTAGTTAGTAGTAGTGGTAGTAGTAATGAGATTTTCTATGTATTTGTTTGGGAAATTCTTGAGCAGGTCCACACAAATAAGAGTTTTGAGTTCTGCACTATTGTTATAGGCAGTTGCACTTGGTGGTACGTTTGGTTTTCCAAGATTAGAAGTATTATTGAACTAAATATAGTCCAAATATTAGTTTATACAGTGTTTGATCATTCTGGACTAAATTTTATTGTACTAAATAGTGAAAAGATGGTGTTAATACTCTAAATTAGTCCCCTCTTACATGAGGGGATTAGATGGATTGGACTAGTTGTGCTTAATAATGAATTAATACTGCACAAAACTAAACACAGTACGGTCGAGTCGAATCCATTCCGGAAAACCTAATCCAGTACAGTCGATGGGGGTAGCGTCCTCTCCCCCTAAAAAGGAGTAGTTGCATTCCAGTATATTTCTTCACGAACTCTAGTAAGATGCCAAAAGTAAGAAAACAATTGTCAAGTTTGAGTAAAGATCTTTTAGTTTGAACAAAGTGTTTTGAAATACTGACACATTCATGTCAATAAATTGGTGTCGGAACTATACTAAGAAAAGAAGAATCTATAGCATCATGCCAATTTCACTTAACACAACCATCACACTTAAACCATTTATATTTCACATGAATTTGTGATTTCAACTTAAATTGTGGTAGGATGATCATAGTTTATAATTAGTTGTTTGCTCTTCAACCTAAATATTCAATGCAATTACATATTATGATTATATCATACAATTTCACCAATACTTAAAATTATTGACATATGGGAGGAAACTAAAGTATGTAAAGGTAGGGAGCGGATTTGCTCTTGTTATGTTTTGTGCAGTTGTGGTGCGGTTAATAAATTATCCAATTTCACATGTTTAGAGAGGGCAATAGATATCCTGATTTCAAGAGTATTTCTCTTGTTCTCTCATCACAAGATTAAATCAAAACATACACAAGAAAACACGTTTCGTTCATATTGCTTGACTGTAAAATAATGAAAAACCCTCACGACTGGGTGTTGGCAGACTGGTGACTAGCACTGCTGCTGTAGCCAACAAATTGAGGGTCAAAACTATTCATTGTAGATATGTATTGCAAAAAACTTGCTATAACTACTCATTGTAGGTTCGGTTCAAATTCTGCCACGTCTTATGTGGTTTTGCGGTGGCTTGGAATCAACGTGGTTGTGCTATTGCACATGTTATGTCCTCTTATGCTCTTATCTATTGGAAATGCCCTGTCGTAGATTCGATACCTTTTACTTTTTACTGTCTACAATAAATCAACTCCTCTGAGACGAGTTAAATTTGCGTAGCGATCGAACAACCAATTAAAGCCTTTTTTTTGATGAGATTTTGTCTATTTTGTTTGTGGTTTTACAGTCCCATCTACAACCGTGATGAATGGGCTCCAACCGGTGACGTCTATGCTGGAGGTAACCAAAAAAATTCTCATGACTCCCACATCTCCTTTCTATTTCTGCAAAATGATTTCACAAAACACAAGCATTTTAGGCTAAATTAGCTCTTATCTTTGTCTCAATTGTGTCTATAACATCAAATGATGTTGAAACGGCGTGCAGGAGTCACTGGATTGGCGATATGGGCGGTGACCCTGGTCGGCATTCTAGCAGGAGGAGCCCTCCTTGTGTACAACACCAGTGCTCTGTCCCAGTAATGATACTGGACTAGTACATTTGTAATTCTCCATCATCTTCTATCTCTATTGCTCTTAAACTGTAGCAGCCCTATTTTCTATTCTTGTATCAAAGAACTTTTGAAATTGCAACTTATACTGTGTGATCTTGGATATTTTTACAAGTCTACTTCTGCTTCATATGTGTATGCTTGTAAAATATCGCATGTACGATGTAAATAATCTCTTTAGGTTTATGTTCAGACTGCTAAGACGGTTGGAAAAAATGGAGTTTCAACTTATGGGAGTAGGAGTGCTACACTGACAGAATTCATGAACAGAAAATGGGACAGAATTTTAGAAATCAGGAGCATATGTAGAAATTTAGGAACAGAAAATGGGACATAATTTTAGAAATCGGGTGAAAGGCACTTTCCACCCTTTGTACTTGGGCAGAAATACACTCTACTACCTCACTCTACTACCTTGATGTTTAAATGACCCGAAACGGCTCTTTAAAAAGACTGTTCTACCCTCAACATTACTACATATCCCCTTTCTTCTTCTTCTTTAGCACTCTAACCATGGCCGCCACCACTACCGCTCCCAACAACTCCACACAAGCATCATCAAGTTTGGTTTCTCTCATATGAAATTAAGCACTCTGCACGAATCTCTCTCTCTGTCGAAAACCAATCACGACGACAGCCAATAACTACCCCAGAATTGAGCCCCCATCCCACAATATACGTTATTGGCTTCAAATTTCGGGGTTTCATTTCGATTCCTCGGTTTGATATGCTATTGATTTATCTCTCTCCTCGATTTTATCTTCTTCGAGCTCCAATTTAAGCCTCGGTTGGGTTCAAGGAGTTTGAAAACTTTGAATGCTTCACCCAGATTTTGTTGGATTTTTGTTTTATGCCCATATTTGGTTGGATTTCTGGGTTATGTCCAGACTTTGTTCGATTTATGGGTTATGGTTTGGGGTTCTCGATTAGAATTTGAGGAGGTTGTAATGTGTTGGAGATGAGTAGATGTCAATTTGAGAGTAACAGTCGTCAAAGTTGAAAACTAAGTAATGACCTAAAGAGCTCAAATTTCATCAGCTGACGAATCAATTGAAGTTTGAGGAATCAAGTGAAGTTTCAGTTATTTAAATAGCTCAAACTTCAATTGATTTGTTAAATTTCAATTGCTCTATATAAGTCGGCTGAGCAGGGCCAACCTCAACAATCTTGTATAGTCCAACAATGTTGCGTGATCTAATTCAACTATGAAATTTGCGGTATTCAAGGCATCCAATTGCATTTCAATCTGTAAAACTGGAAAAATAATTTATTTTCTTATGATTCAGGAATAACTAGCAGACGCACTATGTCTTATTTTCTTGGTTTGACACCTTCCCAACATTAAGAGAATCCATGCTCAACCCTCACATTAAACAAACTATTGCATTCCAAACAACGCAACCATTTCGTCAAACTTCACTTGATTCGTCAATTGAAGTTCGGACGAATTTAAGCGAAGTTTGAGCTCAGCTCGTTTCCTCAAACTTCACTGATTTGTCGGTTGAAGTTGTGACGAATCAAGCGAACTTCGCCTGAGTCGTTGAAACTTTAACCGGCGAATCAAGTGAAGTTTGACGAAACAAGTGAAAAATTTATGGTGTGTGATTATATACTTAGCTTTGTGATTAGACCGTCAATAAGGTGGGACTGTTTGAATTTTTACGGTTCCACTTGAGCTGTTAATAGAGCAATTTTGTTTGGCAAATTGGTACTAAAACCTAAGTTCGTAAAATTACACCTAACGACGCTTGGTATTTAAGCCGATTTTGTTTGGCGTCTCCATCAGTTCAAGACCTAGCACAACCTCCTCCTCATGATGCTCGCCGGCCGGCAAAGTTGAAACCGCACGTAAATCAATTCTCTTCCTTTTTTCTTTCTTTTTCTTCTGCAAATTTGTTCTCTGCGCCTATAATAACAACGTTGTGTATCTATCTATCATCTAGCAGGAATTGACGACGGTGGATTTTGTTAATTTCGGAACAAGGCCAAGGAATCCTCTACTTGATGATCCTAAAATGCTGCCCAGTTACTTCGATTCCTTCTCTCCGATGAAATATTAAATGAAGGAGCCAATGCTTGATGTTTTCGGCGAGCGCTTTCTTGCTGAAAACATCAAACATTGGCTCCTTCCTTTCAATATATATATATAATTTTCGGTTGCTAGAGGTACACACAAACCATTCAATTCTCTTTACCTAAGAAAACTACTTCAGGAACTGTTTTGCTATGCATTTATCTCTGTGTGTGTGTCTCTTCTCGCTGCACCTTGAACTGAGACCTAAAATGTGTATTGGATATAGATGTTGTCGACATGCTTGCATAGTTATATATTCATTGTGCGCTCCACTTAAACTTACCTGCAGGATTAAAAGTTACCGATGTCCGCTTTAAGGATAAATATAAATGTTAGTTGTTCCTTGCTACCAATAATCCTTGCTACCAAAAATGTATTGGATGTAGATGTTCTCGACATACTTGCATTGTTTTATAGTCATTATGTGCTCCACTTAAACTTACCTAAGTTACCGATGTCCGCCTTAATAATGGATAAAAATGGTAGCTTACATTGGTACATGGGAGGTGCTTCGCTCCCGCTCCCAATCCTTGCGGAATTCGCATATAATCCTCACTCCCAAAATGCTAGAGTGTGTTTTTACCAACTTTCTCAACAATTGGCTTGAGTACTAAGTTACCAAACCTGTTTGAAACTAAGCTTAACCAAAATTCCTAGTAAAAATGACCTAATAAAGTCCTTGCCGAGGTAGCGTGCTACCTCAATCTACATCAAGTTCTCATTGCTAACACTCAATCAAGTTGAACTTTCATTCCATTCTTCAGTATGGGAAGTTATAGTATCATACGTAGACTAATGCGGTTTGGTATTGAGCACGGGATAGTTAAGCACTCCTTACTTGGTAATAAATTAATGCGGGGCTGCATAATGCATTATTCCCTTGGATTGCAGCTAAATGACCATGATACTGTTGTGTTTTTGCATACTTGTTTTTTTTTTTTTACGACGAGGGAAACATGCTGCTAATCCTATGGTAAACTCCAGGGCCGGCCCTAGACTTTCATGGACCCTAGGCGATAGTTGAAAGTGAGGCCCCTTTTTTACCATAGGTATAACTGTGAATAAATAAACTTACTAAACTGTAAGGTGCTATTATCCCGCGTTTTACTAATATTTCAGGTTTGTAACCCATAAACAAAATGTGGGGGACATAAAACCTTACCCACTACTCCTGAAAAAATACTACGGGGCCCCATGATATTGGGGGCCCTAGGCGAACACCTAATCTGTCTAGTGGATGGGCCGGCCCTGGTAAACTCTTCCCGAACCCCGCTCCTCTGCAATAGCTTGCAAACCACACAGGTAATTTAAATCACCCTAGGTTACCGATAGCTGATAAGCTCATGGCTGAGAGGCATGACAGTCAAACCTGGTGCCCAAGTATCATTTCCCAGACCAAAGTAAGCAAAGTGAATTCAGGAGCTGAGATACATATATTGAACTACATCAATCACGTTCACCTTTGTAGGACAGATATTACTCTTCATTTTCTAGAAAAAGTATTAGAAAAGAAGTTCCTAGATGGGGAAGTTCATTACGATAGTGGAAATTAGCCACGATGGATAGTTGCAGTTTGATTGCGCTCTATTGGAAAGTGGCTGCTCTCTTACCAGATAAATAACGGTAAAAATTTAGAGGGCTATAAAACTCCATCAAGATATGTATAATGGGTAAAATAAGAAAAACGAAAAGAAATGAAAATATCATTAGTTTCTGGATTCTATAGATATTGCAGACTTCTTTCTCTAGTTTCAAGTACTACAAGATCCGGAAGATAAAATAGGGAAAACACAGAATCACTTAGTTAAAATGCTTTTAAGTGTCAAAGATTGTTTTACCCCAGGGTAGATTTTGATTCAAAAGTGAAGCCCAAGGTGCAAAAGTATAGCAACAAGGAAAGTTTCGTTCGCATGATAATTGCACAACTTACCTTTGGGGGAAATGCCCCACTTATTTATGAGGATTTGACTCGACAGTTCATTTGAAGGGGAGCCTTGGCGCAACGGTGAAGTTGTCACCGTGTGACCAGGAGGTCATGGGTTTGAGTCGTTGAAACAGCCTCTTGCAGAAATGCAAGGTAAGGCTGCGTAAAATAGACCCCTAAAGGGGGTCCGACCCTTGGCCGGACCCGCCCATAGCGGGAGTATCGTGCACTGGGCTGCCCTTGACTCGACAGTTAATTTTTAAAATAGTACCAAAAACAGAATTTTACTGTGTATAATAGGTCACCAATCAAAATTGTGAAAAAATCACATCATCAAAGGTACTCAAGCACATGGATGCATGTTCAAATAGAAAGAAAAGTACAAATATAATTTTCACATATCTAGGATGTCATCTTGCTGAAACAAATCTACTCAAGCTTGTCATTCCTACATGAAGAAAAAAGCCCTCGAGAAAATCGCACATACTTTATCTTCTAACCCTCACTTAAAGGCAACGTCATAGCAGAACCCATCAATAATAAGATAGCAAAAGACATCTGAGGAGGACTTGAAGCATAATGACTCAAACAGAAACTATAAACCACTAATATTCTCACAAAATTCTCTACGAGTAGGGAAAATGTAAGGTGTATTAGAAGATTGTAAAAACTTCGGGTACCAACTGTTTCAACAAGTTTAAGGTTCATGTAACACTTGTAAATATAAGCAGAACATAACAAAAAGAGATTCCAGGAAAATATTCCATGGCAAAACCAGGTACCTAAATATCCAAGATAATAAAATGATGTTAATGAATCATAGATGCCTTTCTCATTGTGAAATCTCCTATTTGACATCTGTCATTGAAAGAAGACCTCCACGAACAGCAACCAGAACCGCCATAAGTTATTGAGTTAGCACCAACTTGTTGTAGTTTAAGTTGAACGAATAAGTTATTGAGCAATCTTGAATATCAAATTACCCCTCAAGTCTGGTCAAAATCGGCCCCATAAATTACCGGGCACAACAAGTCTTTTAACTTATTGCTGGATATTATAACCGCAAGTGAATTGACTAATTGGCCCGTTTAGCTGCTTGGATCATCACCTAGAGTATGGATGAAAGTGCCAACTACCTTGTGCTCCTCTGGTGTTACTCCGGGGCAAAGCCATGTTAGCATTTTGAGTCTGAATCCGGTGCTAATGCGACCCTCACATTCAAGCCACCTCATAGTCTTAACGCAGCTTTCAAACTGATATGAAGACCCCAATAAATTCGAGTCCCCTACTTGCTGCCTAGGTGGAATGATAGTGGAGTAGTGGGCTGCTTTGTTTGGGCTCAAAGCAGACATTTCTCTGGTAAGCCCATTAGAACAGTTCCGGGACTTGCCACTGCCATGTAATTCTGTTACGAGATTCTTTTCAGTCTCATGAGAGACAACATCACCTACATGAACGGGAGGGCTTGAAGTGCGGACAACATTTTCATGACTATAGGAACCATAGGGGATTTGATCATCATTAAGATCGGGAACATAGTGCTTTTGGACCCCGCACCCTTTTTTTTCTTGCATTCTAGGAAAGCCATCTCTGTAATTCTCACATGCCCATGCGTGCTGCAGTAGCCCACCAAAATCTCGGACCTTGAATCCAGAAGATGATCCCTCTGCAAAGGAAACAGAGAGAAAACGTATTTCGGTAAGTTATCTCTTATGCTGGTCGACCAAAATTGAGGAAAGATGAACAAGATTAAATTGCTACTTACCTAAGGAATTTGGGTTTGTGCTCGATACAGAAGCCAGCCATGCTTCTGCTTTCTCGATTTCCAGTGAAATGAGCCTCTGCACTTCACACGCGCTGGAGAGTCTGCTGACAATTCCCCTAATCAATCATGGCAGACATCCCATCCCAAAGGTCCGACATCTGTTTCAGTTTGAACTTAGTGTCTTTAATAAGGTCATGTAACAGAACCTCGACGTTGCATTTAGAAGTCGGTAACACATGGATATCCTGTAACAGAGGATATCAACTCTACGAGCATCCTTAGCTTTAATAGGTTGTTTCTTCGAACACCTACAAAACTAATAAAACTGAAATAAATAGTCAGAATACCTACTAATAGAAAATTTAAGGTAACAATAAGTTAAATGTATGTAATGTTTCCTTAATGTGCACGGTTGCAAGAGAAAGTCGGGACACATCATAAGGGAATCCCGGTACACAAGCTGCCCAAGCAACATTTTGAGTGAAGACAAAAGCGAACAAGGAAGTATAATAATTTCAGAACAGCAAACCCACACCCAAAAGTAAGTTTTAACAAGAGTTCCCAGAAAGAGATAATTTAACAACCAAGTAACTCACCCAAGTATGCAGGCAACTTTCCCACTATCAGCACAGCAATTGCTCCCGTCCAGTCGCATTCGTTGACCTTGCACAACAAACCCACACCCTTTTCACGTTCAAATGCACACTCCAAGTGGCATGATAAACGACTAGAACCTTGGCTACCTGACTCAGTTGCACACACCAACCAAAGGCTTGGATCCTTGTTGTCATCAAACAAATGGCAGATGCAACTAGAGCATCTCTTGCTGAATGCATCATTGATGGAAAAAATTGCCCGACATGCAGCATTTTTACAAACCAGTGAACGTCTGACATCCAGAGCCAGTTCTACAGTTGACAAATTATGAACAGAAGCTTTCCTCTTCCTCTGATGTTTTCTGGCAGAAGGTTTGTCCTTCGGAGTAGAATACGAGTTTCTCCTCTCATGACTATTTTCCGTTTTTTTTTTTTTTTTTTTTTTTTTTTTTTTTTTTTTTCTGACATGTTATTACAGAGAGCAGAAATTTTCTTGCGCCTCCTAGAAGCACACACAAGAAAGGTCTGAAAACGCTTCTACAGGTTTATGACTTCTTCAAGGGTCTTACGAATGCTTTGAACACCAGAAACTGGGACGGAAAAAAAATACCAGCTGCAAAGTTAGAGAATGAAGGCCAGAGGAAATAAATACGCAATAATAACCTGACACTGAATCTTCTACGATCATTGGAAAAATGCCTCTAATGTTCACATCAGATTTATCGTCTTTTCAAAGTTGGACTAATAGTCTAAACTGATATTGAAAATGTTGCTCACTAGTCATCAAAGTGGGCAACGTTTTCAATATCAACTAGAGTGTTAGTCCAATTTTGAAAAGAATATATATGTGATGTGAATATTAGAGGCATTGTTCCCGTCATAGACGAGTTAGTGTTAGTTTATTATTAAGTATTAATTCCTCTGGCCTTCATTCTCTAACTTTGCAGCTGGCATTTTTCTCGATCCCACCGTTTGTGGTGTTTGAAGCATTCGAGAGACAAATTGATGTTTGTAAGAAGTCTTAAACTTCTAGAAGAGTTTCGGACCTTTCCGAGAGTGCTTTTAGGTGCGCAAGCAAATTTCCGCTCTTTGTAATAACATGTCGGAAAGAAACCGATAAAAAATCATGCGACGAGATACTCAGATTCCATTCCGGAGGACAGACCTTCTGCCAGTAAAACATCAGAGGAAGAGGAAAGCTCCTGTTTGGATTTCGTCAACTGCAGAATTGGCTCTGCATGTCAGGCATACACTGGTTTGTAAAATTGCTGCATGTCGGGCAATTTTGTCTCCCTACGATGAATTCTGCAAGAGATGCTCTTGTTGCATCTGCCATTTTTTTGGCGACAACAATGATCCAAGCCTTTGGTGGGCATTTGCATTTGAGTCAGGTAGCAAAGATTCTTGTGGTTTATCATGCCACTTGGAGTGAGCATTTGAACGTGAAAGGGTGGGGGTTCTTGAGCACGGTCAGCTGATGCGGCTGGACTGGAGCCATTGCTGTGCTAAATGTGGCAAAGTTACCTGCATACTTGAGTGAGTTAATTGGTCCTTAAATTAACTCTTTATGAGAACTCTTGTTAAAATTACTGTTGGGTGTGAGTCTGCTGTTGTTCCGATATTATTTTACTTCCTTACTTGCTCGGTTTGCATGTTGTTTGTGTACCGCTATTCCCTTCTGCTGTATCTTGACTTTGTCTAGCAACCGACCACATTAAGGAAACATTACATGCATTTGACCTATTGTTACCTTAACTTTCCATAGTAGGTCTGCTGACTGTTTATTTCAATTTAGTTAATTTTTGTAGGTTTTGAAAGAAACAACTTATTAAAGCTAACGACACTCGAAGAGTTGATATCGTTTATTACAATATATCCGTTTGTTACAGACTTCTAAATGGGACATCAAGGTTCCGCGAATTGCATGACCTTATTAGAGAAGCCAAGGCTAAACCGGAAACAGATATGGGACCTTGTGATGGGATGTCTGCCAAGATGGATAGGGAAATCGTACGCAGACTCTCCAATGCGTGTGAAGTGCAAAAGCTCATTTCACTCGTGATCGAGAAGCAGAAGCATGGCTGGCTTCTGTATCAAACGCAAATCCAAATTTCTCAAGTAGCAATTTAATCTTGTTCATCATTGCTAAATTTTGGTCGACCAGCATGATATATAACTTACTGATATATGTTTTCTCTCACTTTCCTTTGCGGAGGGAATGTCTTCCGGATTCAAAGTTCGGAATTTTGATGGGCTACTCCAGCTCGAATGGGAATGTGAGAACTACTACAGTGATGGATTTCCTTGAAACCAAGAAAAAGAAGCTTGCGGGTCCCAAAAGCACTCGTGTTCCCAATCTTAATGATGAGCTGACCCCTTTGGTTCCTATAGGCTTGAAAATGATGTTCGCATTTCACGGCCAGCTGTTGATGTAGGTGATGTTTCTCATGAGACTGAAAAGAATCTCGTAGCAGGATCTCATGGCAGAGGCTTCTCCAAGAACTGTTCTAAATAGGGCTTGCGGTTGACTCTGGGGGAGTTCCCGACCTAAATAGGGCTTGGAGCCCAAACAAAGCAGGCCACTACTCTAGTGACTCGAATGGATTGGGGCCTTCTGATCAGTTTGAATACTATGTGAAGGATATGAGGTGGCTCGAATGTGATGGTCACATGGACCACGGATTCAGACTCAAATGCTAACATGGATTTTCACCAGAGCAACACTGGAGGAGCGTAGGGTAGTCAACACTTTGTACTCTAGGTGATGATCCAGGCAGCTTAGCAACCCAATTAGTGGCTCATTTGTGGATACTAATCTAGAAAGGATGGTTCTGACCGATAATTTATGGGACCGTGTTGATCAGACTTGAGGGGTAATTTGATATTCAAGATTGCTCGATAACTTACCTGTTCTAATTAACCTGCATCGTTGGTCACTTAGTACATGAATTTCTTGTCGCTGTGGGAGTTATGTCATGGCTTTTCCTGTTGTTGCTCGTGGAGTTCCCCCTCATTAAGGAGGGCTGTCAAATAGAAGATTTCACAATGGCTGGGGCACCCATGATTCACTGACATCATTTTAGAATCTTGGATGTTTTGGTAACTGGTTTTAACATGGAAAATTGTCAAATAAGAGATGTTATTGTTGCATCTGCCGTTTTTTTTATGACAGCAAGGATATTAACTAGCCTTTGGTTGGTGTGTGCATCTGACTCTGGTTAGTCTAGATTGTCGTGGTTTATCATACCACTTAAAGTGGGCATTTTGAATACAAAGGGTGGGGGGTTGTTGATCAAGGTAAAGTGAAGGAGCTGGTAGAAGATTGAACTTTCCGAAATTGGCTAGAGATTGAAGAAAACTGGGTTCTATAAATACTCAAGCAACATTCATATGCTTAAAAGTGGCCATCTTAAAATTAAACCTTTATGGAACATTAAAGTTTTTAGATGATTGCCGAAGACTGGAGAAGTTGGGTGTTAATGAATCATGGATGCCTCCCCCATTGTGAAATCTCTAATTTGACAGCCGTTTTTAGAAAGGAAGATCTCCACGAACAGCAACAGCTACAGAAACCACCATGACATAAATGGGTAACTCCACCCTCCTTGACATAAATAAGTAACTCCTACGACGACAAAAAAATCCCAAGGAATTGAGGAAAGATGAACAAGAAGCCAGCCTTATGCTGGTGGAGCAAAATTGAGGAAATATGAACAAGATTAAATTGCTACTGACCTAAGGAATTTGGGTTTGTGCTCGATACAGAAGCCAGCCATGCTTCTGCTTTCTCGATTGCCAGTGAAATGAGCTTCCGCACTGGAGAGTCTGTTGGCAATTCCCCTATCCATCATGGCAGATATCCCATCCCAGAGGTCCGACATCTGTTTCAGTTTGAACTTAGTGTCTCTAATAAGGTAATGTAATTCACAGAACCCTGATGTCGCAGTTAGAAGTCGGTAACACATGGATATCCTGTAACAGAGCATATCAACTCTACGAGCATCCTTAGCTTTAATAGGTTGTTTCCTCGAACACCTACAAAACTAACAAAACTGAAATAAATAGTCAGAATACCTACTAATAGAAAATTCAAGGTAACAATAAGTCAAATGTATGTAATGTTTCCTTAATGTGCACGGTTGCAAGAGAAAGTCGGGACACATCATAAGGGAATTCCGGTACACAAGCTGCCCAAGCAACATTTTGAGTGAAGAAAAAAGCGAACAAGGAAGTACAATAATTTCTGAACAACAGCAAACCCACACCCAAAAGTAAGTTTTAACAAGAGTTCCCATAAAGAGATAATTTAACAACCAAGTAACTTACCCAAGTATGCAGGCAACTTTCCCACTAGCAGCACAGCAATTGCTCCCATCCAGCCGCATTCGTTGACCTTGCACAACAAACCCCCACCCTTTCACGATCAAATGCACACTCCAAGTGGCATGATAAACCACCAGAACCTTGGCTACCTGACTCAGATGCACACACCAACCAAAGACTTGGATCCTTGTTGTCATCAAACAAATGGCAGATGCATCTAGAGCATCTCTTGCTGAATGCATCATTGATGGACAAAATTTCCCGACATGCAGCATTTTTACAAACCAGTGAAGGTCTGACATCCAGAGCCAGTTCTACAGTTGACAGAATCCGAACATAAGCTTTCCTCTTCCTCTGATGTCTTCGGAGTAGAATACAAGTTTCTCCTCTCATGATTATTTTCTGGTTTCTTCTTTTCTGATATGTTATTACAGAGAGCAGAAATTTGCTTGCGCCTCCTCGAAGCACACACGGGAAAGGTCTAAAAACGCTTCTACAGGTTTATGGCTTCTTCAAGGGTCTTACAAATGCTTTGAACACCAGAAACTGGGACGGAAAAAAAGTACCAGCTGCAAAGTTAGAGAATGAAGGCCAGAGGAAATCAATACGTAAAATAACCTGTCACTGAATCTTCTACGATCATTGGAAAAATGCCTCTAATGTTCACATCAGATTTATCGTCTTTTCAAAGTTGGACTAATAGTATAAATTGATATTGAAAATGTTGCTCACTAGTCATCAAAGTGGGCAACATTTTCAATATCAACTAGAGTGTTAGTCCAATTTTGAATGAATATATATGTGATGTGAATATTAGAGGCATTTTTCCCGTCATAGAAGATTCAGTTTTAGTTTTTATTAAATATTTATTCCTCTGGCCTTCATTCTCTAACTTTGCAGCTGTCATTTTTCTCGATCCCACAGTTTGTGGTGTTCGAAGCATTCGAGAGACAAATTGATGTTTGTACGAAGTCTTAAACTTCTAGAAGAGTTTTCGGACCTTTCCGAGAGTGCTTCTAGGAGGCGCAAGTAAATTTCCGCTCTATGTAATAACATTTTAGAAAGAAACCGATAAAAAATCATGCGACGAGATACTCAGATTCCATTCCGAAGGACAGACCTTCTGCCAGTAGACATCAGAGGAAGAGGAAAGCTCCTGTTTGGTTTTTGTCAACTGCAGAATTGGCTCTGCATGTCAGGCATACACTGGTTTGTAAAAATGATGCATTTTGGGGCAATTTTGTCTCCCTATGATGCATTCTACAAGAGATGCTCTTGTTGCATCTGCCATTTGTTTGGTGACAACAATGATCCAAGCCTTTGGTTGGTATTTGCATTTGAGTCACGTAGCAAAGATTCTTGTGGTTTATCCTGCCACTTGGACTGAGCATTTGAACGTGAAAGGGTGGGTGTTGTTGAGCACGGTCAACTGATGCGGCTGGACGAGAGCCATTGTTGTGCTATATGGCAAAGTTACCTGCATACTTGAGCGAGTTACTTGATCCTTAATTAACTCTTTATGGGAACTCTTGTTAATTTTTCTTTTGGGTGTGGGTCTGCTGTTGTTCCGAAATTATTTTACTTCCTTACTTGCTCGGTTTGCTGGATTTGTTCAATAAGTTGCTTTCTTTTTTGCTTTTTCCACTCAAAATGTTGTTTGTGTATCGGTAGTCTCTTCTGCTGTATCTTGACTTTGTCTAGCAACGGACCACATTAAGGAAACATTACATGCATTATGACTGTTTATTTCAATTTTGTTAATTTTTGTAGGTGTTGGAAGAAACAACTTATTAAAGCAAACGATCCCCGTGGAGTTGATATCCTTTGTTACAGGATCTCCGTAGGTTACCGACTTCTAAAGGGACATCAAGGTTCCGTGAATTACGTGACCTTATTAGGGACACTAAGGCTAAACTGGAAACACATGTCGGGACCTTGGGATGGGATGTCTGCCAAGGTAGATAGGGGGATCGCACGCAGACTCTTTAATGCGTGTGAAGTGCAAAAGCTCATTTCACTTGTGATCGAGAAAGCAAAAGCATGGCTGGCATCTGTATCGATAAGAAGCAAATTAATCTTGTTTATCTTTCCTAAATTTTGGTTGACCAGCACAAGAGATAATTTACTGTAATATGTTTTCTCTCCATTTCCTTTGCAGATGGATTGTCTTCCCGATTCAAGGTTCGGGATTTTGGTGGGCTACTCCAGCTCGAATGGGCATGTGAGAACTACAATGATGGATTTCCTACAATGCAAGAAAAAGAAGCTTGCAGGTCCCAAAGCACTTGTGTTCCCAATCTTAATGATGAGCTGATCCCCTTCGGTTCCTATAGGCTTGAAAATGATGTTCGCATTTCAGGGCTACTGTTGATGCAGGTGATGCTGTTTCCCATGAGACTGGATAGAATCTCGTGATTTCTCTCATGAGACTGAATAGAATCTCTGCAATCTCCATAGGCCGCGTTTCGATAGAAGATTTGGGTTCAAAGTGATGATTGCACATACATAATTGAACACAGTTTAAGGGAATTCGTAGTGGAAGATTAATAAGATGTACTTCCTCTTTCTTCTTTGTCTCACTTTTACCACTATTCACTGCGTCACTTTGACTTGGTGATTTGTTGAGAGAATTTGGTTATCTTTTCATGGTGTTGTAGAGTATACTTCAATCTACAACACCATGACATTTTATCAACGGCGTTATCAATTTTGGGTTAAGTGTCACGGAATAGTAAACTGCCGGGAGTTAGTGTGAAAAATTGAAAAGTGCAGAAGATTTTCTGTCACAAATGTAATAGTGCAAGTATGTTTTATGTCAATGACCCCATAATATTTCTTCAGCATATTGAGTGGCAAACCTCTTGTCCTAATTGTTATTAGGACAAGAGGTTTAGCCAGCAATTTCAGGGTTAAAGCTACTCATTTGTAGCCAAGAGCGTGTTATTAGTTTTTCTTTTCCATATTCAAAAGAGCAAAATCTGGTCACAGTTCTAATTCTGCCAAGACTCGAAACCACACTCGTTTTGTTCTGCTATCACACATTTTATATCCTACTATGCTCTTTTCTCTTGGAAATGGCCAGTCGTAGATTCGATACCCTTTTACTTTGTTACTGTCTACAACAATAAAACTACTCTGAGACTAACTAAATTTTCTTAGTGATTGAACAAACAATGTATAAAGCTTTAGTGGTTGATGAGTTTTTGGACATCTTGTTTTTGGTTTTACAGTCCCATCTACAACCGGTGACTACTATGCTGGAGCTAAGCAAAAATAAAAATGCCCATCACACCCACATCTCCTTTCTATTTCTGCAATATGTTCTCCTCACAACACACAAGCATTTTAGGCTAAATTTAGCTCTTATATTTGTGACTCAATCATGTCTATAAAATCATACGATGTTGAAACAGCGTGCAGGAACCACCGGATTGGCGATATGGGCGGTGGCCCTGGTCGGCATTCTTGCAGGAGGAGCCGTCCTTGTGTACAACACCAGTGCTCTGTCCCAGTAATGTTGATAATAATGGAGTAGTAGTACATTTATAATTCTCATCGTCTTCCACGATTACTAAAGGCCAAGAAGAATCAAATTTTCTGGTGCAAGATATAATCCAGCATGGTACATGTACATGGGATATCAACAAAATGAAAGAACTTAACATGTTGGATACTAATATCCATGATATCTGTCGCATACCCCTGTCTTCAACTTCAGAAGATAAATGGATATGGAACTGGACAAGCTTAGGAGTATACACAATCAAAAGCGGTTATGAACCAGCTAGGAGAATGACCCTCAGTGCAGAAAATATATATTCAAGTTGCAGTGGTTAACTGATATGTGGAAACAAAAAGTGCCAAAAAATTATTGTTCCTCGTATGGCGTATCAACAACAATTCATTGTCAACTGCAGATAATTTAGCAAGAAGAAACATACCCATAGACCAAAGATGCAAGATCTGTGGTGTTCAAAATGAGGACTCAGAACATTTGTTCAATCATTGTCATATAGCACAGAGATTCTGGAACGAGTTTACAGGTAATAAATTTACTTTTTCAACGGGACATGATTAGATCCAGAGATTTTGGTGCAAAAACTCGAAACGGAGCGAATCCAATTAAGTGTCGGGCTGTGGAGTTTATGGATCAACCGGAACAAGCTGATTTTTGAAGACAAACAACCCCCTCTCAAGGAAATGGTGGCTTCAGCTTTAGCTAGCTTGATTGACATCATTAGCAACACCAATTCACAAGAAGACAACCCACATGCAACAACAGATCTCGGCGATAAGGAGAACCAGAGGGGCAAATTCCACATAGAATTCTATAGGGCTTGGTCGTATCAGAGGAAAATCGCCGGAATTGGGATCAATCTCCGAGATCCGTTGGGAAGGATCATCACTGCAGAAGCAAGACACGTACAAATGAGAAAAAGTGCCTTTGAAATTGAAGCTCAAGCTGTTCACCGAGCGCTCGAATAAGCAATATCTGTTGGAGGCTAAACTTGATTTAGCCTAATTTATATTTGAGACCATCAATATGAAATATTTTAAGTCTTGAGATTCACCAATTATTTTATTAGTTAGTGGGGGCTAGTAGATTTATTAGCCTAATAAGTAGTAATGTAGTAGAAGAGTCTAGAATAATGTTGTTATGTGCATCACTAGAATGATCATACAAAATATCTTTAGATGCTTCTAGGTGGAGTGATCTCTAGATGATGTAATCTAGAATCCTCCTAGACTCCCTATAAATAGGGACTTGTACTCTAGCATCATGTATGTCTTCAAGTGAGTCTTCTATTAAGTCTTCCAAGAAGTGTCCTAACAAGTGTCCTAGAATGTATCTACTATGAAGTCTTCTATTAAGACTTCTGTGTAATGTACTAGAGTGTATCTATTTGTTGTCCTCCACTATTTCCATAAAACAAAAATCAATTGAAGTTCCCTCTTCCACCAAACACTTAGCGTACCAAACTTCTTCCTCCTTCCAAAATATCTGCCCAGATCCAAAAGGTTACAATTCAGGGAGATGCCCATATATTGGTTGAACTGCTGCAAGAGAACCCATATCCAGACGATCAGGGAACAGTGGTGAGATCCCTTATTCAGAAGGTGAACGAGAACATGGAGCTTTTCAAAACACTACAATGGAGGTATATTGATAGAGAGAAAAATGGCAGTGCACATTGGTTAGTTCAAAGGGGTCTGAACATTGTAGATAGGGAGTCTTGGGAAGATAAGGGGGCGTATTGGGAAAGTACGAGCTTTAAAAGTAATTCAGTGTATTTCTCCACAGTTTGAAGTTTCTATTGAAAAATTTTACACTAAAAAAAATCTCATCGTCTTCTCCTATCTATTTTATGTGGTTGTATCAAACAACTTAAAGTTGCAACATATAAATGATCTTGAATATTTTTACTAAGTCTACTTCTAGGGGTGTATGCTTGTTAAAAGTCAGCACGTACAATGTAAACATGCTCTCTAGTTTTACGTGTGTGATATCCTTCGTTCTTGTTATGTTCAGACGGTTAAGGACATCTCCAACTCATGTCATTCATCCCTCAGGCTCACTATTTTTTCCTTACCCCTCCTCCCCAAATTACTACTTATCTCCAATCCATTCATTTGCTTCCATCAAACAAAATTGATTATTAATATATATTAATATATCTAATTATTTAAAAATAAATTATTAATACTAAAAAAGTAAATACAAAATAAGTACCAATATTTGATGTGTATCTAATTACTATATTCTGTATCGTATGATTCAATTAAGTTGACATTTTTAAACTATGTTTTTTAGTTATTTAATAATTATAATTATTAATTGTATAAAAATTAGATTCATCAAATTTTCAACAACAACAAAAAAAATATCTACAACTTTTCGTAATACATTTGCCAATAATGGAGAATAAAATTTTAATTTTTATATGTAAAAAAAATTAAAATATACCAATCGTAATGAAAATACATAATATAATCATAAAATATTATTTAGTGTAATTAATATTTTCAAAACTTATTTAACCATCCACCCCATGTAGGGGAAAGGGCATGTCCATGGGGAAGCCTCCCTTAGCCATCCGACAATCAAGGCGAAAATTTACCCTCACCCCCTTCCTTGCAACCCCACCCCCCCCCCCCCCCCCCCCCCACACACACACACACACACGGGTTGAACCGTATTTTTATACCGTTTTCCCCATCATCCCCCCATAGAGTTGAAGATACCCTACGATTGTTGGGGAAAAAATTGAGTTTTGAAGTTATGCGAGTAGTAGGAACCTAAAATGGGACAAAATTTCCGAAAAGAAAGTGGGACATAATTAAAAATAAGGAGACTAGGTGAAGTCACAACTCACAACCCCTCTGTCCTAAATTTAGGGTATTTACACAAACTATCCCTAAATTCTGGTAAATATGCACTCGATACAAATGTTGTTTGCTAATTGATAAAGAATACCCTTACAGTAAAACTTTTATAAATTAATACTCGATAAATTAATAATCACAAAAAATTAATATTTTGTCCAGAACAAACTTGCGACCAGTACAAAATTGGACTATAATGATTAACTAATAAGATAATAACTTTTTTGAAATCCCAGTGTACATGTATTGGTCCCAACGAAACAATAAATTAATATTTACTAAAAGATTCTAATTCTAAGATTGTCTAGTACAAAATGAATCTGTAGTCACTAGTTTTTTTGTTGAACTTAAAACCTATATCGAGTTCATATTTGAATCTCATCATTTCACTTAAAACTTGGGACATTGTCTTCTCGTATGGCAACAAAAAATTGTGAATAATGTGCCTTGGAACTTGGCAAATTCAACGAATTTGTTAATGTACATTAATAGAATGTGCTTTGAAACGTGTTTTTATAGTTTATCTTTCATCTCTAACTAATATACACTGTAACTTTTACATCTGATTTTGAAATTTAAAGGTCATACGTAAAACCTCGTTAAATTAATAAATAATTAATTTATCGATATAATAATATTTCACTAAATTAATAAAATACCCCGGTCCCAACGTTATTATTTTGGACTGACAAAAGCTGTTGGAATTTGCCATTTTAATAATAGTAATATGATACATTGATTTGCTTGTTTTATAAGTTATAACAAATAGCAGAAATCATACACAACATGGAGCAACTGGGGCGCAATATTAGTGAATTTGAAACAGAAAAAGCAAAACCTAATGAGGAACAAGTATCGAGTCACCAATTAACTGTTGCTCAAGTAGCGTTACAATATTTGGAGAATACGAATTGACCACTATCGGGATGATTTTATTAGGCATTTAAAGAAAACAATTGACGAAGGACTACCAACAAGATGTTTTGATTTACGAAGAGAGAGAAGATTTAGTGCGTGCTGGATCGTTTAATGTTCAGGGTGCTTTGATCATTCTCCGACAATGCCAAACCAATACCACATATACTCCCGATTGTTTTAAGACACACGAGAAATGGAGAGTAGTTTTCAGCTTGCACGAGCTTCTTGCATCTGACTCCTAACTTCATCGGGCACTCTTTCGTCCATATTTCCTTTTGGCCACAATGTCGTTGAAAAGATCTGGAAGTCAACTTATTGCTGGGATTTATCACGATGAAATCCAGTAACGGGAATTCAAACACGATCACTATGAACACGCGATATGGATAACGAGAAAATAAATAACACAATATTTAACGTGCTTCGGTAAGTTTCCTACGTGCACGGGGCAAGAAAGATTTTTCACTAGTATGGAAAACCGTACACCCACAATTCTCTCTACAAGCCTCTCAACTCTCCTACACACTAAATATGTGTGCCACTCACAAGTTGAACTTATGAATAAAACAATAGCTAGCACCTCTATATATACTCAGAGATCACCTCCTCAGAGGAGAAATCAGACGCATCGTGTACACGATTTGTTTTTCGGAATTCAAGACAAACTTAACAAACTCTACCTTGGCTTGAATTATGCAAGCGCCAGCAAATTTCTCAGCCAACTCCGTGTTGATGTCAACTCCGCCGCATCCGCCATGCTCGTCATGCACGACCCCTCACAACTCCTCCACCGAGATGCTCCCATTCGCGCCCACTACCTGGGCGCCTCCTCGCACCCATGACACGGGTGCGTCCCAAAGTCTGCTACTTTGGGGAGCGGTGTGGCTCCACCTCTCCACCTGCTTGAACATCATTGGAGCGACCACCACCATCTAGGTCAAGTGCAAATGAGACTCGCTTCCTCTTCACTTCTGCAGAAGTTATCTTCATCGATGTTCTCATCAATGGTGGATCGTCAACCTTCATATGCGTCTCGATCACTTCAACTGGACAACCTCCTTCAACAACTTGCAACTCTTGTGTAGCTTGCACCTTCTCCGTCTTGCGCTTGGACGCCCTTGCACGTCCACCTCGTGCTCCTTCGTGTCCGTTCTTGGTGCATCTCCTTAGTTTCTTCCCTTGTTAATTCATACGCCCCATATGCGTATCTTGCCGATCTATACTCCTTGTCTCTTGTGTGACAGAAGATCCACATGTCACAACACTCCCCACAAGTTTGTTTAGACCAACAACTAATTTCCCATGCAACACAATCTTTTCTGTCATAGACACTACCTTAATTTCTCCACCTTGAATTGAGACTCTACAACCCTTACTGTCCAACATCCCTAATGAGATCGGATTCTTCCTCAAGTCTGGCACATGTCTCACCCCTGTCAGCGCCAAGATCCTCCCATCAATTTTATGAAACCTTACTGTACCCATACCAACAACTTTACTAGTCGAGATTTTAGCCCTCTTGACAGTACCCCCATCACAAGCTTGATAAGTTGCAAACTGCTCCCTGGCTACACACATGTGAAACGAACATCCATATTCTAAAATCCAATTTGATTTCTCATTACCTGAAGTGACTCTCACCACATCCACTGAATCTTCATCACGGTCGGACTTCGGAATGACTGATGCCTCTGATGGTTGATTCATCTTCCTCGCCGCTTTGTACTTCTCACAATACTTTCGAATATGACCTTCTTTACTACAAAAGTGACATCGCGGCTTGCAGTCATCACCTCTGGATTTGGAACGTCCCATCCTATGTGTAATATCCCAATTTTTAATTATATTGTATTATAATAATTTGCCTTAGTTAATATTGTTTATTACCAAACTAAGGTGAATATTATCAAAAGAATGTACATAGTTCATCTGTTTATCTAAATATGCAAACGAGATTCATAAGATTTCATCAATTGGCCATATTATGTTTTCACTCTTATGAAGTATGTAATTCAGTTTTAAAACATATACTATAATTTAGTAGTTTTAATTGTATATGCTCACCTATGTGCTTAAATAAAGTATTTTCTGTAATACTATTTCTGAATAATAACAATATAATCTAGACTTGATGCGGGTATTTGACTCGGAAATTGGAAGTCTGATTAATTGAACAAACTTTCAAATTTGTTTGTTAATAAAGAAAAAACGTGTAGTCTATTTTTCAAATGAATATTACATTCTAGTTATGAGTACGCTTCTTATACGTTTAGACTATTGTAGCCCAAATTTTGGACGTGGTTTGTGGAACCATGTAGTTGGGACACTCTATTAATACTACACCCATTTCATGTAATAATTTATTTAAATTTTTACAAGTAGTTCTTTCTTCCTATTTATACTTGGCACTGCCGTGGCTTGTGAGGCCATCTCAAACACACCAATTGTGTGTGATTTCAGGGAGATTACTTGTGTTCAGCACACTTAGGCACATGCTTGGTTTATGCTTAGCACAAGCTACCTAGGTGTCATTACCATGTTGGCCATCAAACTTTGAGTCACAAATTTTGATGAATAACTTGTGTCTTTCACCTGTGTACATGGCACAGAAATGCTAGATGGAAGTCAGATAGCTTTGTAGCTATGGTGAGTCTAAAGTAGATTGATGACTAAGTAGTAAAACATAGGTATGCACTTGTGTACACTTTGGATGGTGAATTCACCATAAATAGCAACAAACTCCTTCCCTAATTTTCATTCAAAAATATTACCAACTTATTTTATACTCTCTGCTTGGAGGAATAATTCGGGTGTACCTTCTTTATAAGAACTCCCGATCATATATTTTGGCATTTTACGCTACAAGAGTGAGTAAAATCACTCTCACTCTACGACGCCGTTTTAAATGTTAATTTTATTGTTATTTAAATAAAGTACCTTTTAACTGTCAAAATGCGATGTACATATTTTATTGTCCCCTCCTCCTTGATTTACAATATAAGCTACTTTTATATTTTTTTTTATTGAAAGAGTATTTTCATGTTTTTAAATTACTAGTTAAGAAAATGTATTGACGAGATGCTTTGGACAACTTTTGTTGTTCTATCCACGAGACCCTATCGTCCGGGTAATAATAGGCGGCAAGCCACTATGATGGCGCTAAGACATGTCAAACTACGGATATATTACTGGCCTACCAACTACTTACAAGAATAGGTAAGGGGATATATCACCTATAGATCATGAACTGTTACCCACTGCATCTCAACAAAATGAAAGCAATTGAAATGAAATGTTAACTGTTTGTAATTTTATGAAGTTTTATATGAACAAAAATGAAGATTCAGTTACTTTTACTCAAAAGGAGGAGTAATCCCCTCACTGAGCTTTTCAGCTCACCCCCTTTTTAAATATAATGTTTTCAGGGATCCAGGTTCAAGGTGACTGATAAAGACGTTCACAAGGAATTGTAGAAGCTAGACTGTTATAGTTTCAGTTAAGGACTCTATAAATTATTGGCCTTCAATAGACGTGTTGTTGTGAATAAGTGATGTTTGACAGTTTACTAAGAAGTTATCATTAGAGGTTAACTAGACTGATTCAGACCTTTATAAATTTAATAATTCTATCATTTTTTTTTAAGGATCGACCTATCTTTATCTAAAATAGAGGTAGACCCAAATATATCAAAATTGCTTCCGCATTTCTTAAACAGAAAATAATAGCTGGGTCTACTCGATGACTTTTTAAAGGCTTAAAGTGCGTTCACGACCACTAAAGCCACTGTTTAACGTTAATTAAGATAGGTCAAAAGTACGGATCGTGACAAATGGTATCAGAGCAAGAGGTTAGATCCTTGTTGGAAGTTTTTAGAAATAAATATTTAAAGAAGTTTAGTTTGCATTTTTATAAGTTCTTTTTAAATCTCAAATTTGATGAAATGGAAAATGCTTGATTAACATAATGTGAAATCAGAGCTTAAAATGAAGATAAGGAATTATATTCACTTTTTTGAAGACTTATTTTCAAAATTATCCCGCGGAAAGTGAAAATGAAATTTTATGTTTAACTTTACGGCATATCACTATTGACTTTTGAAGAATGTAAATAATAATTAAAAATAATAATTTTTGAACTATGATAGCTTCATATTTATATTAGAAAATAAGACATGATTATCAAGAGTCAATTTACCACAGTATTCTACTTAAAGTATTTTTTTAATTAATTTATTAGTTCTATGCAATTTGTGAATGGGTATTTACTACAAATTTAAAGTGGGCTGTAACAATTAATCAACATTTTGTAATTACTAATGTTTATTTAAAATCATATTTAGTACTTCTAAAAAAAATAGTAATTACCCTTATATTATGATACAAAAAATTTAGATTTACGAAGGTGAATTATATATGTTTTTATCTATGTATGCGAACAAGTTTGAATTTGTAAAACATAAATGTCGTGATTTTGTTATTTAAATTTCATATCGCAGTCAAACAGTTATGTTTTCGTTTTAAGAAAAATTAATGAAAAATACTAAAAGACAACAAAAATTAAAAAATAAGGTTGTGATTCAAATTTTAAAACCTTCTAGTCATTTTTTTTTCTTAAATTAGTCAAAGGATAGAGTTTTAGGTACTGAAAAAAAGGCAATGAGCGCTAAGTGAACATTAGCTGCCAATCAAAACAAAAGAACACTAACATACTTACATGTTGTACATTATAAAGATTATTATTATGAATGTTTTTTTTCATGTACTTAATAGTTTAAAGCAAGTTGCAAATATCTTAGGTAACTCATTAGGATTTCGGCCACTTCTTTATACGCAATATTTTAGTGTATTTTAAATTTGGGGACCAAACTTTTATAAGGAGGGAATGATGTAATATCCCAATTTTTAATTATATTGTATTATAATAATTTGCCTTAGTTAATATTGTTTATTACCAAACTAAGGTGAATATTATCAAAAGAATGTACATAGTTCATCTGTTTATCTAAATATGCAAACGAGATTCATAAGATTTCATCAATTGGCCATATTATGTTTTCACTCTTATGAAGTATGTAATTCAGTTTTAAAACATATACTATAATTTAGTAGTTTTAATTGTATATGCTCACCTATGTGCTTAAATAAAGTATTTTCTGTAATACTATTTCTGAATAATAACAATATAATCTAGACTTGATGCGGGTATTTGACTCGGAAATTGGAAGTCTGATTAATTGAACAAACTTTCAAATTTGTTTGTTAATAAAGAAAAAACGTGTAGTCTATTTTTCAAATGAATATTACATTCTAGTTATGAGTACGCTTCTTATACGTTTAGACTATTGTAGCCCAAATTTTGGACGTGGTTTGTGGAACCATGTAGTTGGGACACTCTATTAATACTACACCCATTTCATGTAATAATTTATTTAAATTTTTACAAGTAGTTCTTTATTCCTATTTATACTTGGCACTGCCGTGGCTTGTGAGGCCATCTCAAACACACCAATTGTGTGTGATTTCAGGGAGATTACTTGTGTTCAGCACACTTAGGCACATGCTTGGTTTATGCTTAGCACAAGCTACCTAGGTGTCATTACCATGTTGGCCATCAAACTTTGAGTCACAAATTTTGATGAATAACTTGTGTCTTCCACCTGTGTACATGGCACAGAAATGCTAGATGGAAGTCAGATAGCTTTGTAGCTATGGTGAGTCTAAAGTAGATTGATGACTAAGTAGTAAAACATAGGTATGCACTTGTGTACACTTTGGATGGTGAATTCACCATAAATAGCAACAAACTCCTTCCCTAATTTTCATTCAAAAATATTACCAACTTATTTTATACTCTCTGCTTGGAGGAATAATTCGGGTGTACCTTCTTTATAAGAACTCCCGATCATATATTTTGGCATTTTACGCTACAAGAGTGAGTAAAATCACTCTCACTCTACGACGCCGTTTTAAATGTTAATTTTATTGTTATTTAAATAAAGTACCTTTTAACTGTCAAAATGCGATGTACATATTTTATTGTCCCCTCCTCCTTGATTTACAATATAAGCTACTTTTATATTTTTTTTTATTGAAAGAGTATTTTCATGTTTTTAAATTACTAGTTAAGAAAATGTATTGACGAGATGCTTTGGACAACTTTTGTTGTTCTATCCACGAGACCCTATCGTCCGGGTAATAATAGGCGGCAAGCCACTATGATGGCGCTAAGACATGTCAAACTACGGATATATTACTGGCCTACCAACTACTTACAAGAATAGGTAAGGGGATATATCACCTATAGATCATGAACTGTTACCCACTGCATCTCAACAAAATGAAAGCAATTGAAATGAAATGTTAACTGTTTGTAATTTTATGAAGTTTTATATGAACAAAAATGAAGATTCAGTTACTTTTACTCAAAAGGAGGAGTAATCCCCTCACTGAGCTTTTCAGCTCACCCCCTTTTTAAATATATTGTTTTCAGGGATCCAGGTTCAAGGTGACTGATAAAGACGTTCACAAGGAATTGTAGAACGCTTCATTGTATTAGTAGAAGCTAGACTGTTATAGTTTCAGTTAAGGACTCTATAAATTATTGGCCTTCAATAGACGTGTTGTTGTGAATAAGTGATGTTTGACAGTTTACTAAGAAGTTATCATTAGAGGTTAACTAGACTGATTCAGACCTTTATAAATTTAATAATTCTATCATTTTTTTTTAAGGATCGACCTATCTTTATCTAAAATAGAGGTAGACCCAAATATATCAAAATCGCTTCCGCATTTCTTAAACAGAAAATAATAGCTGGGTCTACTCGATGACTTTTTAAAGGCTTAAAGTGCGTTCACGGCCACTAAAGCCACTGTTTAACGTTATTAAGATAGGTCAAAAGTACGGGTCGTGACAAATGGTATCAGAGCAAGAGGTTAGATCCTTGTTGGAAGTTTTTAGAAATAAATATTTAAAGAAGTTTAGTTTGCATTTTTATAAGTTCTTTTTAAATCTCAAATTTGATGAAATGGAAAATGCTTGATTAACATAATGTGAAATCAGAGCTTAAAATGAAGATAAGGAATTATATTCACTTTTTTGAAGACTTATTTTCAAAATTATCCCGCGGAAAGTGAAAATGAAATTTTATGTTTAACTTTACGGCATATCACTATTGACTTTTGAAGAATGTAAATAATAATTAAAAATAATAATTTTTGAACTATGATAGCTTCATATTTATATTAGAAAATAAGACATGATTATCAAGAGTCAATTTACCACAGTATTCTACTTAAAGTATTTTTTTTAATTAATTTATTAGTTCTATGCAATTTGTGAATGGGTATTTACTACAAATTTAAAGTGGGCTGTAACAATTAATCAACATTTTGTAATTACTAATGTTTATTTAAAATCATATTTAGTACTTCTAAAAAAAATAGTAATTACCCTTATATTATGATACAAAAAATTTAGATTTACGAAGATGAATTATATATGGTTTTATCTATGTATGCGAACAAGTTTGAATTTGTAAAACATAAATGTCGTGATTTTGTTATTTAAATTTCATATCGCAGTCAAACAGTTATGTTTTCGTTTTAAGAAAAATTAATGAAAAATACTAAAAGACAACAAAAATTAAAAAATAAGGTTGTGATTCAAATTTTAAAACCTTCTAGTCATTTTTTTTTTTCTTAAATTAGTCAAAGGATAGAGTTTTAGGTACTGAAAAAAAAGGCAATGAGCGCTAAGTGAACATTAGCTGCCAATCAAAACAAAAGAACACTAACATACGTACATGTTGTACATTATAAAGATTAGTATTATGAATGTTTTTTTTCATTTACTTAATAGTTTAAAGCAAGTTGCAAATATCTTAGGTAACTCATTAGGATTTCGGCCACTTCTTTATACGCAATATTTTAGTGTATTTTTAATTTGGGGACCAAACTTTTATAAGGAGGGAATGATGTAATATCCCAATTTTTAATTATATTGTATTATAATAATTTGCCTTAGTTAATATTGTTTATTACCAAACTAAGGTGAATATTATCAAAAGAATGTACATAGTTCATCTGTTTATCTAAATATGCAAAGGAGATTCATAAGATTTCATCAATTGGCCATATTATGTTTTCACTCTTATGAAGTATGTAATTCAGTTTTAAGACATATACTATAATTTAGTAGTTTTAATTGTATATGCTCACCTATGTGCTTAAATAAAGTATTTTCTGTAATACTATTTCTAAATAATAACAATATAATCTAGACTTGATGCGGGTATTTGACTCGGAAATTGGAAGTCTGATTAATTGAACAAACTTTTAAATTTGTTTGTTAAGAAAGAAAAAACGTGTAGTCTATTTTTCAAATGAATATTCACATTCTAGTTATGAGTACGCTTCTTATACGTTTAGACTATTCTAGCCCAAATTTTGGACGTGGTTTGTGGAACCATGTAGTTGGGACACTCTATTAATACTACACCCTTTTCATGTAATAATTTATTTGGATTTTTACAAGTAGTTCTTTCTTCCTATTTATACTTGGCACTGTCGTGGCTTGTGAGGCCATCTCAAACACACCAATTGTGTGTGATTTCAGGGAGATTACTTGTGTTCAGCACACTTAGGCACATGCTTGGTTTATGCTTAGCACAAGCTACCTAGGTGTCATTACCATGTTTGCCATCAAACTTTGAGTCACAAATTTTGATGAATAACTTGTGTCTTTCACCTGTGTACATGGCACACAAATGCTAGATGGAAGTCAGATAGCTTTGTAGCTATGGTGAGTCTAAAATAGATTGATGACTAAGTAGTAAAACATATGTATGCACTTGCGTACACTTTGGACGGTGAATTCACCATAAATAGCAACAAACTCCTTCCCTAATTTTCATTCAAAAATATTACCAACTTATTTTATACTCTCTGCTTGGAGAAATAATTCGGGTGTACCTTCTTTATAAGAACTCCCGATCATATATTTTGGCATTTTACGCTACAAAATTGAGTAAAATCACTCTCACTCTACGACACCGTTTTAAATGTTAATTTTATTGTTATTTAAATAAAGTACCTTTTAACTGTCAAAATGCGATGTACATACTTTATTGTCCCCTCCTCCTTGATTTACAATATAAGCTACTTTTATATATTTTTTTTTATTGAAAGAGTATTTTCATATTTTTAAATTACTAGTTAAGAAAATGTATTGACGAGATGCTTTGGACAACTTTTGTTGTTCTATCCACGAGACCCTATCGTCCGGGTAATAATAGGCGACAAGCCACTATGATGGCGCTAAGACATGTCAAACTACGGATATATTACTGGCCTACCAACTACTTACACGGGTAGGTAAGGGGATATATCACCTATAGATCATGAACGGTTACCCACTGCATCTCAACAAAATGAAAGCAATTGAAATGAAATGTTAACTGTTTGTAATTTTATGAAGTTTTATATGAACAAAAATGAAGATTCAGTTACTTTTACTCAAAAGGAGGAGTAATCCCCTCACTGAGCTTTTCAGCTCACCCCCTTTTTAAATATAATGTTTCCAGGGATCCAGGTTCAAGGTGACTGATAAAGACGTTCACAAGGAATTGTAGAACGCTTCATTGTAGTAGTAGAAGCTAGACTGTTATAGTTTCAGTTAAGGACTCTATAAATTATTGGCCTTCAATAGACGGGTTGTTGTGAATAAGTGATGTTTGACAGTTTACTAAGAAAATATCATTAGAGGTTAACTCGACTGATTCAGACCTTTATAAATTTAATAATTCTATCATTTTTTTTAAAGGATCGACCTATCTTTATCTAAAATAGAGGTAGACCCAAATATATCAAAATCGCTTCCGCATTTCTTAAACAGAAAATAATAGTTGGGTCTACTCGATGACTTTTTAAAGGCTTAAAGTGCGTTCACGGCCACTAAAGCCACTGTTTAACGTTAATTAAGATAGGTCAAAAGTACGGGTCGTGACACTATGAGCCTCCTTCTGTTGCCTCCTTCCACGATCTTGACTTCCCTCTGATGTAGCCATGATTCCATCAAGTTGTGTCTTGTCACTCTCAGTTTTCCTTACCGACTCATGGGAAATAAGATTAGAAACCACCTCATCTAAGTTGATAGTATCCTTCCCATACATAAACGTGGTCTTGATGTGCTCGTATGAAGGAGGTAGGGAAACTAACAAGAGAATTGCTTGATCTTCTTATTCAATCTTCGCCTCGACCGCATTAAGCTCTATTAGAACCCTATTGAACTCATCCAAGTGTTCCATAAAATCCTTCCCTTCGGCCATATGCAGCGCATACAACTGTTGCTTCAAGAACAGTCGAATCGTCAATGACTTGAACTTATACCTGCTCTCCAACTTCATCCACAACTCGTACGGATCCGTCTCATTGATGACTTCCCGGAGTGTACTGTTATCGAGATATAGCTGAATCATGCTATTCGCCATCTATCGCATCTCCTCCCACTTGTCATCTATCACACCCGCTGGCTTTTCAGACTTCTTCTTTGTGAGGGCCTTGATAAGACCTTCCCGTGTCAATATATTTTTCACTCGTTGCTGTCATAGAGTGAAATAGTTGTGGCCGTTGAATTGTTCAATCAAGAAACTATAACTTTTGACCACCATCACACCAATCTGCAAATATTCGTTCACAATATGCAGAATCCGACAATATCAATGCGTCCGGAACGTCCAAAAACCTAGGGTTTTACTCTTGTCAAGTCAAGCGGGTTCCCGGAGCCCAAGATACGTCCAACATAAGTTGGACCCCACGTCGCGCGTTTCAGACACGCGCCCAGCCGTAGGCGAGAAGCACTGGATAGCATCTCTGGTCTTCTTCTTCCTCACGACCAGAACAAACCCAGGAGTGCTTTTTCTTTTTCCTTCGAATTTAGCAACAAACAAGACTAAAAAGCTCGCGATTTCAACGCGAAATCAACCCAAACTAGTTCAAGAGATTACCTAGCCGCCCAAGGAGCTTTTTGCCACCGCCAACCGGAAAAACTTCGTCGCAGCCGCCGTTAGCACAACTACTACCCATGTGCTGTTTCTCGCTACCCGCTTCAACTCCTTCGACGTTGCTGCTTATCCTTGTTCTTCTCAACCCACGTGCCGCAAGACCTGTTGCCGTGAGCTATTGAAGAACAAAAATTGCCGCCGCCGCAAGTGTCTCTTCGTTGCCGGAAATTTTATAATCTCGTATCCGTTCTCCTCGCGTGTATAACCCGGATCGTAACTTGGCTCTGATACCACTTGTTGGGATTTATCATGTCGAAATCCCACGCAACGGAAAATCAAACACGATCACTAACGAACACATGATATGGAGAACGAGAAAATAAAGAACACAATATTTAATTTCCTACGTGCACGGGGCAAGAAAGAATTTTCACTAGTAAAAAAAACCGTACACCCACAATTCTCTCTTCAGGCCTCTCAACTCTCCTACGCTCTAAATCTGTGTGCCACTCATGAGTTGAACTTATGAATAAATCAATAGCTAGCACCTCTATATATACTAAACTAGAGGAGGTGGAAAAGCCCACCAAGCCCAAGCTATCACATCCTCAGAAGAGAAATCAGACGCATCGTGTACACGATTCATCTTGTGAAATTCGAGACAAACACAACACTTTTATTTTTCACATGTCTGTTTCAAATTTTTTAGAAGAGCTCCAATTATGAATGAAGAGTGAAGACATGTCACGTTGATTTTCTAACATTTCTTCGTCTCTTCATTCTTTTATATTCCGTGCTATCCTCTTGCTTCCCAAGTGTTTCTCCATCAATCTTGAGCTCATTTATCACTATTGCCAGACTTTGATAATCACAAATGCATAGTAACAACTCTACCCGTTATCATATCTGACAAATAAAGTGACAAAATAACATTGAAACCACCTCTAAATCACTTTTATAAACTCGAGAATGTATTTCTCAATTCCTATCATATAAAGGCCTATTTTCTCCTAATTCACTCTAGTCAAGCTTAAATAACAAGTTTAATAATTCTCTAAGTTACTCCTAACAAGGAGTTATCAGTTAGTTTAATTGATTTGTTATAGCTTCTTTCGTCTGCATATTTTGGTAGGCACTAGCATTCGAGGAAGGATGGTTCAATGGTGGACATGTTGAGACGTCACACAAACCCATTTTATTCGTTGTCTTTGTTGGAAGATTAAACATCGCGAGAGAGAAGCACCATAGTATGATTTGAGACACCCACTTACCAAAAAGGTCAATCTTATGAGTTAGGACCCAAATCATACTATATTAAACATAGACTTCATGTCCACCATCCCGATGTGGGGCAAACCGCTCACACATAATACTCAACAGTCTTATCCCTGCAGATGTTGGTTGGGAGATTCGCTGTGCTCACTAGAGCTACATGATTTCTCCAATCCATGCAATTCTACAAATCCCGATCATTTTCTCTATATATGTATTCGAGATATGGTTACAAAAACCATCATACACCCTTTTGCCTTACAGTTCTAATGTCCTGGAGCCATATAATGTTACCACAAACGAATAAATGCTTTACAAACTTTAACATTTGCACATGCTAATTAGTATTAGAAAATATGAAGAATCATGTATGCATTTGCAGTTAATAAACTAAGAGCACATATTATTGAAATATGTAAAATATGTAAAACGAGGGGCATTTATATCATAGCTTGAAATACCGTACCGGACGCCATTTCATTTTTCTTATTGGAGTGGAATTTTGGTACCGGTATTTTCGGTTATTTGTTTCGGACTAATTTTCTTAATATTATTGTCCAAAAGTTTTAATATTTTTAGAATGACCCCAACTTTTATTCTTATTTTTTAAAAATAGACATAAATGTGTTACTTAACTTTGATTCTTGTTCTTATTTTTTTCTCTCAAATATAATATGCAGTGGGTGAAGGAAATAAAATGTATTTAGAGAATTATTAATCTAGAAAATTAACATAGATGTATGGTTTTTTTTTTATATTAGATGTCCAAAACTTGTTTAAATTACAAACAAAACCCCGATCAAAATTCGCCCGCGTTTCTCTAACAGCTCAAAACACCTGGAATACACCGCACACACCGAGTTTCAGCCCGGTATGTACCGGTACCGGTTATACTTCGTTTTAAGACCAAAACGGTACGAATCGCCCAAAACGGACCGAAATGGAACGGAATTTCAAACTATGATTTATATAGGCAAACTTGGCTCGGAGTGAAAGAGAAGTACCTAAATTTGGGGAATAAGAAGCATATCCTACAAATAATCCTAACCAAACTTGGAATAAAAATCAATCATAACCTAACTAGGAAGATGAATAAATCATAAGTTTATTATTTGTAAATTACTCTAACATCTGCATGTACTTTAGATTATGAAAATTGATTTTGTTCCGTACCTTTTCTTTCCTTAAAGTTATAAGTTGCATATCAACATGCATCCCATAAAGAGCAAGGTTCTTCAATCATATGTAATTTAGAATTCATAGATCTAGAACAAGAAAACCATTTATTATTGCCATTCTAAGACTCTGAAAGCCCCCAAATTCTGTAAGTTTGTGTTCATTGTCATGACTAGTTATTTCATCAAACACTGGGTCAACAATCTTAACACCTACCTATGGAAAAAAAATAACTAAGATGGTGTTGTGAATCCGATAGGTAGAGACAAGAAAGAATAAGAGACGTAAAGAGAGACAATGTGTAGGGAGAATACTGTTGAGATGTATTCAATATCCAACCCTAAGCCCCTTTATATAGGTATTATGGTGTGGGCTAAAGGGCCAAATACAATATACAATGGGCTTACAGCATGTGGTGGATATTCACCAATAAACTAGCCTAATATTTCACAACACTCCCCCTTGAATATCCACCACTTATGATGTTTGAAGAAGGATCATAAGTGGGACAAAATCTCTGATGAAGGAAAAAAGAGTACATTGGTGCTTGAAGTCTTGCATCGTCTGCCTCGTTAAAACCTGGCCAAGTAAAACCCAGTGGGACAAAAACCTTGGCTAAGGAAAAAGAGTACATACCAAAATAAACATTCTCCTTGTCATAAAGAATTGCTGGATTTTTTGTTGACTTTCACTGAAGATGACATTTCCCAGGAACTTACATTTGGCTGCGTGCCCCATTAAAAACCTTTCTAGGAAACACCCCGTGGGATAAAAATCTAAACGAAGGAAAAGAGTACATCGCCCCATAGTTTCAGAATTGAACCTTGAAACTCCCCCACTTCATACCATCAATTGATTTATCTCTATTCCATTTTCTCCAATGCTTTCTTAGAAGTATACCATCACAATTTATTGGGGCTTAGGACCTGTAACATAAATTCACGGCGAAAATAAAATATAGGCACAGGCATAAAAGCACATCCAAATATACGATACAATATTACATGACTGTATAGCGATAGTAAGCAAAAACTATTAGGGTGCGGACATTTATTATTGTCATGCAATTGATGTCATTTAGGCATCACTTGCACTATAGCATATTTCTCTTTCAATAGTCCCACACATTCAACCATTAGGGTGCGGACATTTGAATATATTGTTCTATACGAACATGGATGCTAGGAACATCTAAAGTGTAATACCCCGTATTTAGCTAAGGGTTATTTTGTAATTTTGGTAAAACAAATACTTGAGTTTCAAAAAATATATATGATAATATTACTATTTCACACTTAATCTTGACTTGTTTTCTTTAGTTTTCTAAATGTGCATTTTTGACATTTAAATACATAGTTTTTAATTGAAATTATTTAGTATTCTTATTATTTATATTTTATGTGATAGATAGTAATTGAAAATTTCACTTTACCCCTTAATTCGTTTTGCTATCATTCTTTAGTCCCACCCATCAACTCTTCATTTTTTTGTTAATTACAACCAAATACCCCTCCTCCACTTTGGCCAAGTCATATTTTAAAATTGAAAAAAACACTATTGACTTGCTAGTATTTCTATATATTACTCCATGTCTTACATGAAAACATTCATCGCCATCAACATCTCCATCAACTCCCTCACTCCGTATCTCCCCTTTTCATTTCTTTACACCTTCTTGTCATAAAAAAACACTAAAAAAACCCTCTTCTATCTTCAAAAGTTCCATTCACGGATTTGGGGGTTGATAATAACGCCCAAATAGGGGTTATCTTTTAGCCTGAATTGACGTGACATTGTGTCAGAAAGCCACGTTTTAGCCAGAATTCACCCTCGGAAATCCTCGGTTTTAGGAACGAGATGTTTATTAGCTCGTCATGAATTTCTGCTTATTTTGTGCATTTCGAGATATGATCACGGGTTTGTTCATGTTGTCTTTACAGGAACAGGTTCGGGAAGTGCATTGGGATGCATGCCGAGACAGAACCAGGTTCACCTCGAGAAACGTGCAGAAAATGCTCGGAGCATGATTTGACCGAGACTGGTAAAAAATAGATTGGAATGGAAAACGGAAAGACTGGAGGAGAAACGGGCAGTGAAAACCGACCGAGGAAACTGAAAACGCCAGAACCGAGAATGACCGGGATACGCTCGGTTGACAATATCTTGAGCTAGACTCGGAACTTTGAAGTGAAACCAGGGGGAAAAAGAACGGAGACGTCAAGGGCTTTCCGAAAACAGGTTATAATGCTGAAACAGAGTCCAGCCGAAAAACCGACTGCCGTCAAGTGTGGGTCTCTGACAGGCCACGTCCGAGTAAGGAGTCTCGGTTTCCTTTGTCTGGAGTCGTGAGCAGCTATTTCAGGTTCGTGACGATTTCCGAGACAAATTTGACCCAAAGGGTATTTTGGTCATTTTGGCATCGGGCCCTGGGTTCCGGAGTCGAGTTCAGATTTTGTCACCCAAATTCAGTCAGCAGTTTTCCTATGGCCAGATTCAGGATTGGGCATAATTTAAAGCGGTTTTGACCCAGGGGTATTTTGGTAATTTTGACAAGTTTCGGGTCAAAACGCAAGCCGGAGCAAAAGAGGCAGAAAAAGAGCAGTCTTCCTTGCTGTCTGCGTATATACGCAAGTTGTTGCGTATATACGCAGGCAGGGAGAAAAATGGGAGTTGAAAAAAGTTGTTGTCTGGGTATATACGCAGCCCTGTGCGTATATACGCAGACAGGGTGCGTATTCCGAGGCTGTTCTGGGTCAAGTGGCAATTTCGTAAATACGGCAGTTTCCAGAAACGTCTTCAGCACTATATAAAGACTCGTCCAGGGCTCGTTTTAGAAACTGAACACACAACAACACACATCCACGGAGAAGTCGGAGCATCCCCGGAGAGCACGGAAACGTGAATCCAGATTCAAGACACCCGTTTGCTCTTCTTCTCTCTCATTCAAAAATTTTGTTATTTACGTTATGAATTTCAGTAGCTAAACTTTTACCTAGGTTCTCGGTGAACCTAGGGTTTCGTATTCAGAGATTAGTTCTACGTTTTGACTATGAATTCATGATCGTACTATCTTAATTCAGCAGCTTTATTCGTTACTCTGTCTTTGAATTTGATTGTTTATGCATGATCGGAGTAGCTAACCAGAATTGCTACAGACCCAAGCCGGTAGGGGAAAACGTCCGGTTAGGGTTAGGAAGAGAAGACCGAATTTAGCACCTTACCCCGATGAGCCGACTAGCGAAGGGGAGTTAGGCCTAGCCTGAAATCGTTGAGACCAACTGTTAGAGAATCTGACCCGGGCCATCAGGACAGGTTAGAAACCCTAGCAGCCTTAGAACGAGACTGCAGATTTAGGCAGCTCAACAGGAATCCGACAGTCAGCAGGATTGTGATAACGTGCAAGAAAAGAAAAGATACTGCACAATTGGTACGTGGCACGGATAACGAGACTGCTGTGTGTTTTCATGTCAAACAAAGAACGAAAATCTGAAGAACCCTAAGGGATCCCGGGACCTAGTATCTCAAAACTTACTTTTACAACCTTAAGATTATTCAGAAAATTCTAACAAAAAGATTTATGTTTCAATTATTTACTTTCAGTACTTAGTTAGCAAACAAACTCTCAAAATATTCCTCCTTTTTATACTCTGTTCGTTAAAACTGATTACTAGAAAAACCTGCAAAGTCCCTGTGGGATCGATAATCTGAGTCGTAATACACTCTATCTACTTGATTCGTATACTTGCGAATAGAACGCTAAAAAGCGAATCAAGTTGCTGCCTGATTCGTATAGCACGCTAAACAGCACCCTCCAACTATCCAAAAAAAAAAAGAAAAGAAAAGAGGACCCTTAAGTTGCTGCATGCGTATATACGCAGGTTGCTGAGTATATACGCATGCTGCTACGTATATACGCAAACAACATCACGTTTTTGCCCCATTTTTCTCTCTCTACCTCCATACACAGATCCGTGGATTTTGAAGCGAATTCAGAAAATTTCGTAGAAAGAAAGGCAGATTTTCAAAATGTTGAAGAATCGATCCCGGTGTGTTCTGGCACACTCGACCATCACAGGAACTCATACGAGTTGGGGATCCTTCAGGAACAGTTTTTCTGCAGAATAGGGCAATCGACCCCAGTGTACGGAAGTATACTCAACCATATGGGAGCACATTGTCAAACACAATGGTGCTCGGGGATTTCACATTTGAATAGCGCATATAGAGCCCGGAAGATTGACACCTTCTGTCAAAAAATTTTCTGGCGACCGGTCAACGGTCCTGCTCCACCGGAATCTGCGAAAAATTCCGCACCTGTAAGAACTGACCACGGGTGAACAGGTTCAATTTCTGTCTCTCGCTTTATTTTTCTGCATATGCTGCCAGCTGTTCCCATTCTGAGGCGAGCCAGCTCATCCAATCCAGATTATATGCCTGATGATTACTACCATGAGGGCATGGCACCATCCAGTGTGGGGGTGGTGGCGTTGTAACTGCATTACTTTTTATTTAAAAATAATAATTAAGAAAAAATAAATATGAAAAATTTGATAAAAAATGAAAATTTTGAGACTAGGTGAAGGATTTAGCTTAAAACTGGAGAGAGCTTAATGATAGAAAATTTCCCGAAGTGGACGAACTTAGGTGAGGAAGAGCTGCGAGAATCTGTCTAGGGGAGTTAATAGAGCCAATGCACTTCAGAAAACGCAAGTAGCTGTCTCCCGAGCCATGTATCCGACTAGCTGCCAGACCACCGTCACCAGGTTGTCGTCAACCCGCCATCACGGTCACCACATCATTTGGTGGAGTGATAGGCCATAGGGGACCTCACGTCCTGTCTCGCGCCTTAGGTCCACTAGTGAGCCCCGTTGATCCATTAATCCTTTTCTTGGTAACCGTTTGACCTAGGAAGCCGTTTTTTGATACTCGCATCATTGTTAGTATTTTTACCCTTCCTACGCGTCATGACACGAGGGAGTTGAGTTGAGGAGGATTTTATAGGGTAGAGCATAATTGTCATATTTGATAGTGGATGAGCGTCATATTTTATTTGAGGGTGTGTAAGGGTGAGATAGTGACAGCAACACACTTCGGTGTGGCGGTGACTCACGACATTACACCGTGAGCACAGGAGGAGAGCCGTAGTACGTGAAATTTTTTCGTACGACATGGGGAACTTGGGTTGACATGGTTGATTGGAGGACGCGCTGAGCTATTTAGACATCCTTGGAGTGAGGAGGATCGATTGGAAAAGCGCGATTATTTTACAGATTGACTACATGGTTCGAAATTAGTGTGGGGGTGGTCATTTCAGATTTTATTTCAGTATTTTTCTGCCACCCCACGTTTTTGGTTTATCATAGAGTTGGCCTGTTTATATTATTTTTGTTTATTGTGTTGCCCCGCAAAAAAAAATGAGAAAATAAGAAGAAGAAAAACGAAAAAAGGAGTATCAAAGGCAGAAAATTCAGGGTGCTTGATTGATTTTATTTCAAAATGCCGGGCCGACAATTTTTATAACAGTTTCACATTCGTTCACAGTTGTGGCCGCAAGAAGGGCAGCTACACCGGGACTGGGGAAATTGGGTGTCTAGAATCTTTGGTGATTTGGGTCAGTTTCTATCATCTTGGTGAGGGAGTGTGAGATTGGGGTATGTGTGAGTATGCTGTGACGTTTAGGAAATCGCTTCTAAATGACTTATCCTACCGTCCCAAAGCCGACAGATTTACATTACACCCAGAGTAAGAGCACGGAAGGTGTGCGTTAGGAATACGTTCAGTTTGCGTGCAAATGCATAAGTAAGTAGTGTTCGTGCTTGTTCCTAACCTAGGTTGGCCGCAAGTTCTTCCGATCACCGCAGTTTCTGAAATCTAGGGGAATATGAGGACTTTTGTGTAACACCCCTATTTCTCAAGCGAGCTCTAAGTGCAATTTCAAGACTTTGGAGGCGAATTTGTAAATAGTTTGTCACGGCTTTAAAGTTTGAATTTCGGAGTGTTAGCAATATTCGGAAGTTGTTAGAACGATTTTGAGGCACTAGAAATATTTGAGGTGGTTGTGCAATTCTCATAAATTAAGTAGAAGCCCTAATTCTAATTTATACCCAAATGTTTAGAAAACTACACTTTCGCCCCCTATGCATGAGAGACACTTGTCCAATTCAATTTGACACCTCACTAGATGAGAAGTCAACACCAACAACTCCCTCTTTACCAGCACAATCTGGAGAGGAAAAAAAAAATCTCTCTCTCTCATCCATCATCTTCCTCTTCTTCCTCCTTCATCACCACCACTCCTCCACCACAATCTCCACCGTCTCTTCTCCTCTTCCTGACCTGCTACTAACCGGAGTAGCCCTCACCACAAGGATCAAAACGCCCCAAACAATTCGGGATTTCATCAAGAATCGAGTGAGAAATTCGGGTTTGAAGGTAAGAACCCTAGTTCGGTTTTTTGTCGATTTCTCCCTCATCGTTGCATTTCAGTTTGATTAACCCACATAATCTTGTTCCTGAGGTTGAGACGAGTCCGGGAAGCACAAGCTCGTCTCTCAAATCGCCAGAAAAGGGGTCGCCGGAATCCGGGTTGAAGAACCCGACGGAAACCGCCACAAGCCGCCGATTTCTTGGGCGTTCTCTCTGTTCCTGGCCGTTCAATCCCTCCAAACGGTTCCCCAAGGCCTCTAGACATCGTGGAACACTCTGGGCAGCCTTGAAGCTGCTGGGTATTCGTTGAAAAGTCGGAACAAGGCGGCAAAGTCGCCGGAAAACTCCATGGCCGACCAAACCTTGGGTAAGCTTCATTTCTCCACCAAATTTCGCGTTCTATGCATCAAATTGCTCCCAATCATGTTGTGATCCTATTTGAATGATCAAAATCTGCCCAGATTTTGTTAGAGTCGAGTTTGATTTCATTTTTCACTCTTGGTTCGTTTTTCCGTCATGCATAAACAACCCATGTTCAAATGATCATATCTCTCTCGTTTTTAATCCGTTTTGAGCGATTCTGGACTTTCTGGAATCCCCAGATGATTAGCTACAACTTTCATGTTTTAAATTTTTTCAAATTCTGTCTCTAAACCACCCAAAATTTGAGTTGAAGTCGCTGCATTCGTGTTGTTGAATCTGTCCATAATAGAAATTTTTTCTAAGTGTTGGATTTTGATATTGGAACAGCCAATTTCACACGATCACATCTCCCTCAATTCTTCATGAAATCTTGTGTTTCTTTCTCCTATGTGTAGCTGGTATATAATACTTCATTTCATCGTCTCTGGGTCATCTTCAAATTTATAACGGATTTCTCACAAAACGAGCCTAAAGTTGCTAGTTTGAACTCGCGAAGCACTATCGAATTTTTTCTAAGTATTGAATCGTGATTTTCATCCAACTTTGACTAGCGATATCTCTTTGTATACTTGGAGTTTGTAGGAGTTAAAATATGTTCTGGAATTCTTGAACTATCGTCTTCAAAACCCGATTCTCAGATTTTCAAGTATCCCCCTCAATTGATTACAAATCAGCCCTAAAGTTGACTAGTTGAGTCGATTTTCTTATATATTTGACTTTTGAATTCGACACTCTAAATGACGTTTCTAGCCTTAGTGTTCTTCACGAAACTTGCTCGTATTCATATTCTGAGTCTCAATATCATGTTTGACCAAGTTTGACTTTTCGCAAACCCTAGTTTGACTGAACAGTATAGGAGGGGCAAAATAGTCATTTCACTTAAACTTTGAATTGAGGTTAGTTTAGTAACTTGGAGTTTGTCAGCATGTCTTGTATGCGTTTTTGGAGTACTTGTCTGTAATTCTCGTCTAGGGTTGACCAAGTCAAATGTGGGGGGTCTTTTTGCAGTTTTACTAAACTTCGGGGGCCTATGTGCAATTAATTAAAACTTTGCATTTGAACAAAGTTAATGTTTTGAGACCAACAACCTGACTTAGAAGGATACTTGGAGCCTTAAGAATGAATTATTGGACTCGGGAGTTATCAAATCAATGGTGGGGGTCTTTCTGTAATTTTAGCAAACTTTAGGGGCCTAAGTGTAATTTACTGAAAGTTGTAGATCTCGATGCTTAGTTCATATGGATGAGTTAAGAGTCATTCTTGGATGTTGTTGGGCCAGTATGAGTGTAATATGGGGTCCAGGCACAATCAGGGACTGTACTGGACAGTTTCAAAGTATTAGGGGCATTTTGGTCAAGTTAGCTTGCGTGACCTGCATTTTATTGCATTCTTGCATAAAACCTCATATAGAGGATATATGCTAATAGGTTGTATACTTTACTTGTGTATATCCAGCCGTTATTAAGGATCGTTCGAAGTAGACGTACATTTTCGTGTTGCTGCATCTACGGTGAGACTCGGAGACGAGCGTTGTAAGAGTGCTAGTGTTGCGTTGCGCCTTTCATGGCTCAGAGGTAAGTACATATGTACGGCCTTTTCATATCAAAATATGCGTAAGTGCTTGATGTTTCAAATGAATGTTTGTTATATGAAATAGTATGAGAATGCATGTTTTCCACTCGAAAGTTGTTAAACTATTTTATTCATCTCCTTTGAGAACTCTCCGAAATTACTTGTGAATTGTTGACATCCTGATTCTAGTTATGTGAAAGAGAAGAAATAAAATACCTCTAATAGACTTAGGACGATGTACAGAGTACTGTTATTAATGGGAGGCGTCAAGCGATCCTCCATTTTCGTATGGCTAAGACCATTGAAGCAATGCTTCTTATTATTGGATAGAACGTTAATGATGAGCCAAAATGTATCAAGATATTGAGGCCAAGGGGTTTATAGAGCTATAGAGTGCTACTTATACTTGTAAGGGTCACTACGGTATAGGGGTGTCGACACTTAAGGCCTTTTAGCTAATGTTGTGAGCGGGGTTGACGAATGGGCTCCCTTAACGCTCGGGTGAAATAGGGTTTGATAGACCCTAGAAGGAACCCTTAGTGGTTATTTCTCATCCCTCTGTCTACATCGATCCTGCTGGTGGCTCTTGACACGCCTCAGCTAAATTAAACTGTTGTTTGAAGTCGAAATTCAAAATTGGCTACTTATTAATGTTGTTTGTGGCTCTTGATATGCCCTAATTGATCTGAAATGAATTGTGAATCTTGGCTACTCATGAACTACTATCGTTATCAGTTCAAATGAACTTGTTTACTCTGGATATTTTACCAACTACTCGTGGTTTCTTAAAGTTATTTAACTGAGAGGTTTTGTTATTCGGTTACTTCCAGTTGTTCCAAAATCCCCAATATGTTACTATTATTGTTCAAAATCTTCTGTTTTGTTTCAACTCATGCTTTCGTGCCACTCGTTGCTTTACATGTCGTAGTATGTATTTACTCAGTTTTTACTGATTATTTCTTCAAAACTGCGTCGGCATTTGCCATTTTAAAACCGCAGGTCATCAATCAAGTTTGGGGAATGGGAACGCGGATCGAGATGAAGAAGTTTAGCTTAAGTCAGATCACTTAGTAGATCACACACGATTTGTTTAGATTGTACTTTTTATCGAAATTTTGTTATGTACTGTAGCCGAAATGTAAATTTAATAGTTAATAATCTACTTTTGGTTATCGATTGTCGCGTTAACCCTGAACCGAGATCCCGGGTCGTTTCATTTTGAGTTGAAGAGATTGTCCAGTCTCACCAAAAAGATAAATTGTTTTTATAGTATTAATATTGTTTTTAAATAAATGCAGTTACACCGCTCTGGATTGATTCGGGATAGTATGCATTGGTAGTATATTGCTGGAGTTTGCTCGGGACGAGCAAATTTAGTGTGGGGGTATTTGATAACGCCCAAATAGGGATTATCTTTTAGCCTGAATTGACGTGACGTTGTGTCGGAAAGCCCCGTTTTAGCCAGAATTCACCCACGGAAAGCCTCGATTTTAGGAACGAGATGTTTATTAGCTCATCATGAATTTCTGCTTATTTTGCGCATTTCGAGATATGATCATGGGTTTGTTCATGTTGTCTTTACAGGAACAGGTTTGGGAAGTGCATTGGGATGCGTGTCGAGACAGAACCAGGTTTGCCTCGAGAAACGTGCAGAAAATGCTCGGAGCAGGATTTGACCGAGACTGGTAAAAATTAGAGTGGAATGGAAAACGGAAAGACTGGAGGAGAAACGGGCAGTGAAAACCGACCGAGAAAGCTGAAAACGCCAGAACCGAGAATGACCGAGATACGCTCGGTTGACAATATCTTGAGCTAGACTTGAAATTTTGAAGTGAAACTAGGGGGAAAAGAACGGAGACGTTAAGGGCTTTTCGGAAACAGGTTATAATGCTGAAACGGAGTCCGGCTGAAAAACCGACTCCCGTCAAGTGTGGGTCCCAGACAGGCCACGTCCGAGTAAGGAGTCTCGGTTTCCGGTGTTTGGAGTCGTGAGCAGCTATTTCAGGTTCGTGATGATTTCCGGGACAATTTTGACCCAGGGGTATTTTGGTCATTTTGGCACCGGGCCCGGGATTCCGGAGTCGAGTTGAGATTTTTTCTCCCAAATTCAGTCAGCAGTTTTCCTATGGCCAGAGTCAGGATTGGGCAGAATTTGGAGCGGTTTTGACCCAGGGGTATTTTAGTAATTTTGACAAGTTTCGGGTCAAAACGCAAGCCGGAGCAAAAGAGGCAGAAAAAGAGCAGTCTTCCTTGCTGTCTGCGTATATACGCAGGGAGAGGGAAGATTTTGGGCCAGTTTTTGACCCTGTCCGCGTATATACGCAAGGGGCTGCGTATATACGCAAGTTGTTGCGTATATACGCAGGCAGGGAGAAAAATGGGAGTTGAAAAAAGTTGTTGTCTGGGTATATACGCAGCCCAGTGCGTATATACGCAGACAGGGTGCGTATTCCGAGGCGGTTATGGGTCAAGTGGCAGTTTCGTATATACGGCAGTTTCTAGAAACGTCTTCTGCACTATATAAAGACTCGTCCATGGCTCGTTTTAGAAACAGAACACACAACAACACACATCCACGGAGAAGTCGGAGCATCCCCGGAGAGCACGGAAACGTGAATCCAGATTCAAGACACCCGTTTGCTCTTCTTCTCTCTCATTCAAAAACTCTGTTATTTACGTTATGAATTTCAGTAGCTAAACTTTTACCTAGGTTCTCGGTGAACCTAGGGTTTCGTATTCAGAGATTAGTTCTACGTTTTGACTATGAATTCATGATCGTACTATCTTAATTCAGCAGCTTTATTCGTTATTCTGTCTTTGAATTTGACTGTTTATGCATGATCGGAGTAGCTAACCAGAATTGCTACAGACCCGAGCCGGTAGGGGAAAACGTCCGGTTAGGGTTAGGAAGAGAAGACAGAATTTAGCACCTTACTCCGATGGGCCGACTAGCGAAGGGGAGTTAGGCCTAGCCTGAAATCGTTGAGACCAACTGTTAGAGAATCTGACCCGGGCCATCAGGACAGGTTAGAAACCCTAGCAGCCTTAGAACGAGACTGCAGATTTAGGCAGCTCAACAGGAATCCGACAGTCTGCAGGATTGTGATAACGTGCAAGAAAAGAAAAGATACTGCACAATTGGTATGTGGCACGGATAACGAGACTGCTGTGTGTTTTCATGTCAAACAAAGAACGAAAATCTGAAGAACCGTAGGGGATCCCGGGACCTAGTATCTCAAACCCTAGTTTTACAACCTTAAGATTATTCATAAAATTTTAACAAAAAGATTTGCGTTTCAATTATTTACTTTCAGTACATAGTTAGCAAACAAACTCTCAAAATATTCCTCCTTTTTATACTCTGTTCGTTAAAACTGATTACTAGAAAAACCTGCAAAGTCCCTGTGGGATCGATAATATGAGTCGTAATACACTCTATACTACTTGATTCGTATACTTGCGAATAGCTTGCTAAAAAGCGTATCAGATGACCCTCACAAACAACCCCAAAACTTCATTTTTCACCTTCCAAATGATGAAAAACTTGAGTCCAAGGCCATAGTTGTCCTTTGGGAAGTTGTTTTATTCTTATTCTTCAAGAATTTAAGCTCTCTAGACTCTCATGTAAGCATCAAGTTCTTCTTTTTTTGATCTATTCTACTCACCATTATGATAGTTCATGTTCATGATAGGAAATTACTTAATCTTTGTTTGCATGTGTGTTTTGGGCTTTGAATTTTAACTTTTGAGCATGAATTCTTCAAATCCCTCACATGATTCTTCAAATAGTTGATGTTAATTCCTTATTGCATGTATAATTGGTATTATCTAGGTATATATCAAGTTATTTTTAGTTGCATGTATCATATAATTGATTTGATCATGTTTTGAGTGTTTTAGGTAAAATTGTATGTTGTTACAATCTGACCAGTTTGTCAAAAAACGTGGATTATCTCCAAACCTTGTCTCCATGATATTTCCAACTCTTGCATATTTAAAACTAGACTCCGAGATGGTAATTTTGAGAAAAAAATCAACTGTATAGCCTTTGTGGTTAGGGAGATAAGCTCATTCAAAGTTGCATGTATTCTGAAACTCTATTTCTGGAGAAGTTTTGCCATTTTTTCATTATAAGAACCCACTTTTCAGAAACTTTTGGAACCTCATCTTTCTTGTATTGTAACTAGACACAATGAGGGTTAATTCTGGAGAAGATGAGCATCATTGCTAATCTCCAAGTGGTAGTAATTTTCTTTCAAATTGAAAGTTTCTGCCAAACACTTCTCTGCACAGCAGTGTTTGTTATTTTTGTAACTTGAGTTTTATGATAGCTATGCAGGATTTTCTAGATATTCTTGAAAGTAGAAACATGTAGGTTCATCATAAATTACCTTCATGATTTTAGGAGATGTTTTGTTATGGTAAATAGGCCTCTAAAGTCAGTGCTACAATTCAGTCCAGATTTGTGGTTTCGCATTTTTATAAAAACTTGAATTTTTACATGTCTAAGTGTTGGATTTGATGTATTTTAATAAGTTAACATCATTATATGTGCAAATGTGACATTGAACGTCAATAATATGTGCATTAGTTACATTTAGAATCATATGCATGTAGAACATGGATTTGACACGTGAGTATACCACTTGAAAGCGGGTTAATTGGGATTATTAGGATTGACTTAATCCCGACCTAGACAAATATCAATGCATTTGTTTACTTAGAAGTAGCATCATTGTGACTAGAGACTTGTAAATTTTAGGCGATGGATTCGTATACATAGGCTACGTCAACTACCCGTGAAGATTGTGAATCGCTATCTCGACGTAAGGCAAGAATACATGCTTAGCCTCGTGTGTCGTGCTTCCTTCGTGTCAAAACATGGTTTTATGTCTTGTCTCAAAATGTACTTGTGAGATTACATGCTTAGCCTCGTGTGCCTTGCTTCCTTCGTATCAAAACATGATTTTATGTCTTGTATCAAAATGTACTTGTGAGATTACATGCTTAGCCTTGTGTGCCTTGCTTCCTTCGTGTCAATACATGATTTTATGTCTTATCTCAAAATGTAATTGTGAGATTACATGCTTAGCCTTGTGTGCGTTGCTTCTTTCGTGTCAAAACATGATTTTATGTCTTGTCTCAAAATGTACTTGTGAGTTGCATGCTTAGTCTTGTGTGTCTAGCTCATTTCGTGTCATGACATAATTTTATAACTTCTCTCAAAATGTACTTGTGATTCACATGCTTTACTTGAGTTTGGTTACGTTTGGGAAAGATTGCTTTGAAACTGTCACACGGAAATAATAACGCGTAAAATACGTTAAGTGCAATATCGCACGTACCAGAATCTATTGCTATTTGGGAGGTCCTTTGTTGACCATTAACATTTGGGAGGTACTTTGTTGACCGTTAACATTTGGGAGGTCCTTTGTTGAACTTTAACATTCGGGAGGTCCTTTGTTGACCATTAACATTTGGGAGGTCCTTTGTTGACCATTATTATTTGGGAGGTCCTTTGTTGACCATTATCCGGTTACAATGCGTAATAATTGTCTCTATTGAATCGATACTGGAAACCGGCTCTTGTGAATAATTTAAATTGAAAATGTCCAAAGATTTCTTTATTGTCATTCGTAAAATCGGTTAACTTTGTCGTTTATGACGCTGCAAACTCTGATCTTGCTCTACACGTACTTAGTTACTGTCTTATTTAACTCGGAAATCAGCAAGCTATATCATATTTCCTGTTTTTACATGCTAATGTGTATTTCACTCAGCATTTCTTGCTGGCTTTCAAAACTGTGATTCTTGTTGTTTTTCTTCCCACCGCAGGTCTAGGAGCCGGGGATTATAGACTAGAAGGGACGCAAGACTCACTTAGACAGAGAACATCACCAATAGTTATTCTAGTATAGTTAGCCAAGTTATTGTGTAATAGTATCATCTCGTGTATGAGACTTGAATTTTAATGTAGGTATTCAATGTTATAAGTTTGTATTGTGGATTGTATTTGATTTTGAGTTCAGCCACTTCTATAAAGCATCACCCTCCCGGTCTTGTCCGAGCCGGATAAGGGGGTTGTTGCATAAAGTACTTCAAAGTACTTCCTAAATGTTCTCTATGCATTAACTGCAGAGCTCGTCCATATGTACATGCACATGTTGACTTTAATTTTGGCCAATATATAGTCAACACAATTCCACTTATAGTAGTGTAAGGAAATCATATGCTTTCAAGCGCTTTTCCAATTTAAAGTATCATCAACCATAATATCATGAGATTAATCTCAAATTAGGTACCTTAGCTTCTTTAAGAGCGCCATGCCTCTTCAGGGGCTATTTGTTTTCCAACGTTGGCTTTTATCTAATGTTGATGATATCATACTTTTTCTCATTAATCATGAGAATTTGTCAAATCTTCTGTTCTTAATTAGTACTTTGATAACTCTTTAGTTGGAGTCATCTTTCGTATGTGAAACATTACTATTTGTGTGCATTTCGGTGCAAAGTGATGAGATTCGGGCTTAGTTGGGAAGAAAATGAGATTTTGGATATTTTTGAGCTTAAACGTACAATCTGGACGTTTCTTAAAAAGTTTTACGTATGATTTGAATAATTTTGTCACATTTGATCTTTTCGGTAGCGTTCGTGTTGTGATTTACAGGAACATTGCATGAAGAGAGCAAGTGGAGAGAATAAACGAGTTTCGGAAGTCAAGAGGAAGCAAGAGAAGCAAAGTGGAGTGAGTTCTACAACGAATTTTGGAGTGAGTTCAGTGGAAAATGAAATGAGGCTCAAAGAGCTTTCCAACGAGAGGTCATAGAGCTCAAACGGAGATCGGACGAGAAAGTTATGGTCTGTCGAAGAGACTGAAAATCTGAAATCCTCTCCAGGGGTGTTCGGGCGACACTTATTGTGTTCGTGCGAACAGAAACACTTAGACGATTTTTTGGAGCTGAAGAATGGGGTAAACACACTGAAATTTTTTGGGAACAACAAAAGTGCTCATGGTAGCAAGGTGTTCGTACCAACACTTTTGTGTTCGTGCGAAAAGCGCAAAACTCAGAATTTCTGGGCTGTTTTGTAATATTTCGAAAGCTAGATGTCTGGGGGACTTGTTTTAGACCTAGTAGTCTGTGTTTCGGCATTATTCTACCTACATTTGAAGGCAAGGAGCGGTCTCTTGGAGCTTGAAACCATCATTTGATTTATCTCTTTTCCTTGTCCTTACTTTTCGATTCATGATCATAGAACTTGGTATTGGGATCATGTGTAATTGTAGCTAAGTTTGTTTATCGGGATTCTCTTTAGGTAGCTATGATTTTCTATGGATTGCACTTTTTGAGCTTATAATTCATGCTTATGCTTAATTGATGCATTTTTCTCGTGTTATGAATGATTTATGTTCTTAATTCTGTCTCTCTTGCGTTTGACGTCACGTTAGAGTTGATTATAATTGACGTTTGTGTAGTAACTCCATGAATGTTAGTTGGTAAATTGAATCATTCACTTATTTGGTAACTCGGTAGCGTTAAATAGGATCGCGGAGTAGAACGTTTAACTTAATGCTCGTCTAGGATCGGTATAGACTTGGTAATTCGGTTTGAATTGAATCTAGGCATGGAGCACTCGTTTGTTAACTCGACGTGTCGCAATTGCTCGATTGACAAGAGAACTGTATCAGTGTTTCGTAAATCAAAAAAAGTGTCCTAATAACCCTAGTGATCCAAGGAAGGAATCCCGATATTTGTTTCTAAATCGTATTTCTATCATTTTTCACGGTGCTTGAATCGTGAAATAAGTAGTCTAGCAGTTGTTTAAATTTGTAGTTTATCAAAAAACCATACAAATATTTTTCCACACAAAGTTAATAGTTATAATTAATTCACGACAAGTCCTTTGGGTTCGATAAAACCAGATTTCAGGATATTACTACACAAACCATACACTTGTGGTTGAATCGTTTCAAGTTTTTTGCGACATTTCCGGGGACTTCGGTTGATTTGATTAGATTTATCAACTTTGGGAATTTATTTTTTTCTTTTGTTTATGTATTTGTTGATCTCACCTGCTGCCTAGCGTATGATTGTGCAGACATCTTCGTAATCATATGGGGGAAGCATTTTTATGGGAAATTTTTGAGATATTCATAGAACTACCCAATGGAGATGTGTACAACCCTCCTCCATGCAATCAATAAGATGGGCATATTAAATCAGTGTTGGAGCTCATGTTAGCTAGATTGGACAGAATCGAAGAAAGGGCGAATAAGAATGATGAAACTCTCCAACAATTAGAAGGAATTTCTCGTGAAGTGGCAGATGCATATACTGGCAATGGGCCAATCAACATCATTCCTGAATTCGTTGAGGAGTGCAAAGAGGAAGACGAAGAACCCCCAGAGGTCTATGTATATAATACTGTTCATCATGAAGTAATAGATCCTTGAGCCGCTTCGGACTTAGATTCGGAATCAGATTCGGATGATATTTTGAAGCATATACAACTTGTTCCTCCCATAATTTCGGAGTCATGGCATGAATGGGAGAAAGTTGACATCGCGAGCTTATGGCCTAAGGACATTGAAGAAGGTTTTAATGAAGAACAAGCTCATAAGTGACATGGATAATGAGTTTTCCACAATCAATGAAGATATTTGTCTAGATGATGCATGCCTTGAGTTGGTAACTATTGCACATAGATGAAGAAATACCCCATTTTATGCGGTTCATGAATTACCACATGTGATCCCAAGACAAACACTAGGAAAGGAAGCAGTCAAGACGGTACTCCTTGCCATTACTGTTCCACTTGAGATTATATTTCCACATGACCAGTCCTCAATGACATTGAATGTGAAAAACTGGAAGAAGAAGAAGAAGAGGAGAGGTACTGAATTCTCGAGAATACCGGCATTAGTACTTTGATAACTCTTTAGTTGAAGTCATCTTTCGTTTGTGAAACATTGCTATTTGTGTGCGTTTCAGTGCAAAGTGATGAGATTTGGGCTTAATTGAGAAGAAAATAATATTTGGATGTTTTTAGCTTAAAATTACAATCTGGGCGTTTCTTAAATAGTTTTACGTATGATTTGCATGATTTTGTCACGTTTTATCTTTGCAGTAGTGTTCGTGTTGTGATTTACATGAATATTGCATGAGGAGAGCAAGTGGAGAGAAGAAACGAGCTTGGGAAGTCAAGAGGAAGCCAAAGAAGCAAAGTGGGAGGAGAAAAATTGATTAATCTTCACTATTTCAATAATATCTTGAGTTCTTAAAGGAATTTTGGAGTGACACTAGTGGAAAATTAAAGTGGACTCAAAGATCTTTCCAACGATAGGTTACGGAACTCAAACGGAGACCGGAAGAGAAAGTTATGGTCCGTCGAAGAGGCTGAAAATCTAAACTAATCTTCACGGGTGTTCGTGCGAACACTTATTGTGTTCGTGCGAACAGAAACACTTAGACGAATTTTTGGAGCTGAAGAATGGGGTAAGCAAACTTAAAATTTCTGGAAACAACAAAAGTGCTTGTGGGAGCAAGGTGTTCGTACCAACACTTTTGTGTTCGTGCGAACAAAGCGCAAAACTCAAAATTCCGGGGCTGTTTTATAATATTTTGAAAGCTAGATGCTTGGGGGACTTGTTTTAGACCTAGTGGTCCTATTTTCGTATTATTCTACCGGCGTTTGAAGACAAGGAGAGGTCTCTTGGAGCTTGGAACCATCGTTTGATTTCTCTCTTTTCCTTCTCTTTAGTTTTTGATTTATGATCATCGAACTTGGTATTGTGATCATGTGTAATTGTAGCTAAGTTTGTTTATCAAGATCCTCTTTAGGTAGCTAGGGTTTTCTATGCATTGCACTTTGTGAGCTTATACTTCATGCTTATGCTTAATTGATGCGTTTTTCTCTTTTTATGAATGATTTATGCTCTAAATTATATCTCTCTAGCGTTTGACGTCACATTAGAGTTGATTATAACTGAAGTTTGTGTGGTATTTCCATGAATGTTAGTCGGTAGATTGAATCATTCTCTAGTTCTATCGTTATTTGGTAACTCGGTAGCGTTAACTAGCATCGTGGAGTAGAACATCGAACTTAATGCTCGTCTAGGATCGGTATAGACTTGGTAACTCGGTTTGAATTGAATCTTGGCTTAGAGCACTCGTTTGTGACTCGACAAGTCGCAATTGCTCGATTGACAAGAGAACTGTTTCAGTGTTTCGTAAATCAAAACATGTGTTTGTAATAACCCTAGTGATCCAAAGAAGGAATCTCGATATTTGTCTCTAAATCGTATTTCCGTCATTTTTCACGTTGCTTGAATCGTGAAATAAGTAGTCTGGCAGTTGTTTAAATTTGTAGTTTAGCAAAATCCATTCAAATATTTGCCAACACAAAGTTAATAGTTATAATTAATTCACGACAAGTCCTTTGGGTTCGATAAACCCGTATTTCCGAATATTACTACACACGAAAGTCATACACTTGTGGTTGAATCGTGTCAGACTTTAGATTGCACAAGATTTGATGCTTTTGACATTCTCTGCCGGAGAAGCGTAATATTTGAACAAGAAATCCTTACATGCTACTAGCATGCTTTCAAACCAAATACTCATTAGACAATTAGACTTTAGTTTTTAATGGAACTTCTAACTTTACACCAATATAGCTGGATGTAACTGAGATAAAAATAAAGTTCACGTCATGCAAATTGGTTTATCTCCCCCTCATGACGTGAAACCCATGACCGTCATAACTTCACAACTTATGCTTCTGGCATAAGAAAAATCCGAGTAGACATTAAGGACATGTGATGAAATTTATTTCTCTATGAGATATGATATGTCACAGTTCCAATTTTCATATTCTCATAAACTCTAGTCACTACTATCATGTGACGAGTCTAATTAGCTAATTTGGTCGCTCTGGAGAACGTAATGGGTAGAAATAATACCAAAAAAATATAATCAGTATGAATCAATAAAGCTCTCAAAAACGAACAATTAAAATCCTCCATCAAGCATAAATGTTTCTATGAATAATTAGGATAACATGCTAAAATTCTCAAAAAAATCTCCGCTAAGGTAGGATAGCAAGTCTCATACTCTTGGGGAGAATTCATACAATATTTAAATATTTCTAAATGTATGATTAAGGACATCCAAACCACTGCAGGGGTTGATCGATATGGCTCAATCTCTTTTAGACATTTTCAATGACTATTTCTATCCATATCCATAACTTTGTCCAATATCTTGTAGACTACTTGGGTCACATAAATACATTCACTTATGGGAATGTGGGTCAATTTTGGTTTGACATTCTGAGAGATTATTCATCATTAACAAATATTCATCATAACGGTAAACATCAAAAGCACTCTAGGGACTTGATTACGATTTTGAATATTTTCTTACGAATTGATACAAAAACACAACGTATCAACTAGGTGTTGGTTTGGCGATGTAACCCATCAAGCCATATTTGTTCCCTCATAATGATATATTCGTAGAGAATTCCCTTGATTCATGGATTCATAGCTCTTAAAGCTGTAAAGGAGCTAGAAGCTTCTCAAATAACCCAATAAATAGAGCTCCAGAACGAAACAAAGTTCATCGGGATGCTCTTTTTGCAACTACTGGTGCATTTCTTTTCTCTCCTGTTATAAGTAGTCTTTATCTTCCGAAGCAATCATAATGCGTCACTGTTTTGTGGAAAACAAATATTGTTGAGCTGGCATTTGCTTCTGGAAATGAACTATAGTCTATTTCTCAACATGGGACGAACTTATCATAATGTTGATCATTAAATATTTCGCATTGCTCTACAGGAGCTTCCATTTGATAATACGATATATTTTTGAGATATAATATTGTGTTATAACTCTTGGGCATAACATGTAATTCACATCTTTTGGAATGAAATACCGCATATATCACTATCAACTGCTTTAAGAATCTACAATTCAATGATTGTATACTCATATCATGGGGAGGCCATGAATAAAAATCATTTTCAGAGAGGATGAGTCATCTTTGCGATGATCGAAAGAAGACCATATTTAACGATTCATAATCGCTCGAGCCTTTCTTATGTGTAGCTTATGGAAAGATATGTGTTGTACTTTCAGTACACTGTCAAAATTCTGTGTTTTTGTAGCAGTGTTTTTATTTTCTGTATTGAACTTCAGGTTCAATAAATCTAAGAAAATAGTCTTTCAAATCTATTAAAATTTTATGACTTCGGGTCATGAAACACCTCATGACTGCATGGTATGAGTCATAGAATATGTCCATCAAATATTAATAATTTAATATGGACTAAGAACTGCCTCTGGAGGTTTTTCCGAAAAATAAAGATCTCCTTTTTTAGTTTAATCTCTTTTAGAGATTTTTCATATTCACAACCATGACCGTCTCTATAATCACGTAGTTTTTGACTGGATATAACAAAGTGATTCTCTTCAAAGAATGCACTACAATTCATTTATGACAATGAGGTCATATTAATCAGTTCTGAACAATGGCAATAGTTTAAATCAAACATTGATGTTTGATAATATCGCATAACTTCAAGTTATTGACATTGTAACTTTCTTTCACAACTTCAGGTGTGAAATATTTCTTTTACGCCCGCTAGCAATATCAATTGCTTTTAAACCTGTCATCGTATGGTATACAAGTCTCTTCATGAGATATTTGTTTTCTTCCTATAAGATAACACCAATAATAGGAGAATAAGAATAAAACTATAAAAAAATATAAATTAGCAGAAAAAATATGCAATCGAAACTTCTGGTTCGATGACTGTAGATTCTCTCTTTAAGGAGATCTTTTGACATAACTTTATAACGTCATGTTATAAGCATCTTCATAGTTTTCATAACTTAGGGTATGAAAACGACTTTCTACGCATATAAAATGCTTATGTCTGACTCATGGACTAAGGACATCTTCTGGATGATCTATTCGAATTGATAACAAGCGTATAAACAGCAAAGTACTAGACAAGGTTAAAAAAATGCGTATACGACACAAGAAATAAACATATTATAACCTCTTCAGGAGGGTGGATCATTATCGTAGTAATCTCTTCAGGAGATCACTATATTTCATAACTTTAGGTTACGAAAGTCATAACTACGGGTTATGAGTGTAATTTGTTACTCCAAGAACAAATTATATGGCTATACATGAATGTATATAGCCTTTACGAAACCTCTTCAAGATATTCGTTTTTGATCCATATTAGGTAAGGAACAAAACTGTAGTACGAAATACGCGTAAAGTTAAATAAATCAAAGAAAACTGAACAAGACCTCTTTGGGAGGTTAATAACAAGAACTTTAATATCTCTTCAGGAGATTTTATGATAATACATATCACTCCAGGTGAAAAAAATTGTGTCGCAACTTCAGGTTACGATCAGATACTCATGGAATTCACAACTTCAGGTGTGGAAGCATAATTGTATCACTACCATGGAAAAATATGTGGTCAAGAGTCAAAACCTCTTCAGGAGGCTTGATAATAACAAGCGCATTAGGCGTTTTATATATCTCTTCTACAAATGTAGTACTTTAGAACTTATGGTTCTAATAGTCATAACTGTCGGTTATGAGTTATATAATGTAATATGTAACTTCTGGTACAGATTACATGGCCATATATAGAATCAATGGCGATTTTTGAATCATCCCTAGAGGTCCGTTTTCGATCAATAAGAGAGAACATATGAAGGAAAAAATTTATAGTAAATAAATAACTACGAAAAAATGACAATAACAATACATAACCTCTTCTGGAGGTTATTAAATAAACGTAAGATACCTCTTCAGGAGATGTAATAATCATATATTATGAATTCATGTCATAAAAAAATATCGCAACTTCAGGTGCGTGAAGTTCGTAACTTATGGTATGAACATATACTCTTGTAAGCATAAAGCTTAACCCAATACAACGATTATTCACTAAGACCTCTTCAGGAGGTTATAGAAAAATCGCATGACATCTCTTCAAGAGATGAAACAATAATATACTATGACTCCAGGTCATAAAAAATTGTCTCGCAACTTCAGGTTACGAACAAATCATCATGTAATTCACAACTTTAAGTGTGAAAAACACAATTTTTTTTACGTGTATCATTTGTCTTAGGCCAGCTCATGGCTCAAAATACATAATTGTTCTGGATACTTGTATGCTCCTTTACAGAAAGAACAAATAAATAATACGATATACAACATAAATTTTGTGTACTAAAATAATTAATACACACATTAAACAATCACTGCCAAACATTGGCGGACACAAGGGGGGAAGGGGGGCTGGCGGGGGCCACAACCCTTCCAATGTCCTTTATTTCCATACTGAATCGTTGAAAAATAAACTATTATCAAAACAGTCCTACTTATTGGCCACCTCAAAATTTTGATAATTTCAATTTGATCCATTAGTTTTCCGTAAAACATTAGTATTTACTGTACACTATGTCACATATTACTTTTGTAGATTCAAATATATTGTGTAATGCAAGAAATTATTTACTTGCATTTGCGCCATAGTGTTTTACTAATGTCTGCTTTACATACTCCAAACTATTAGTACACTTTGATAGAAAATTTAATTAGACCATTCTACATACTGTAAGAGCATCTCCAACTATCATCAATTTCTCCATATTTGATAATTTTTTTGAAATTTTATTCTCCAACTTCAAATCTCCATTTCTCTATTTCTCCAAAAAAATGGAGATTTTTTTTAGGCCTCCAACCATGTTTGACCAAAATTTCTCCATTTCTCCATTCTATATTTTCTCCGTTTATTTGGAGGTGGAGATGTTCATCTCCAACCATCCTCCATTTCTCCAAAAATATCTCCATTCTCCATTTTTCCTCTAGAATTGGAGGAAAAAATGGAGAATGAAGATTCATCTCCATTTCATCGATTAGCGTGTAAAATGAATAATTTAACTCTACTTGTATATATTAGTGACTTAAAATATATATATATATTATTGGTAAAAGTATGATATATTGACAATTGTTAACTAATACGAATAAAAAATAATAATATAGGTTTTGTATTCATTCTGTTAACTTATAAATAAAAATTAAAATTAACATTTTCCGAATAAACATTAGTATAAAAAAGTGAACACATACAAATATTACTAAATAAAAATATTACAAAAACAAAAACATGACATTAAAAGAAAATGAAATACATGGTTAAAAATAAAAAAATCGAAAATGATTCTAAGAAAGCACATGATATGATAATTTATTTCGGACTCCCTCACCTAGGAAGTCGCATCCGTAGCTTGAACCATGAGAGAATGCACCATCTTGAATATTAGGAGATTCGGGGACATAGACGTCTTCATGACTTGCTAATCTAAGTTCTTAGCTTCTATGGGCATGGTGTTGCTATCTATGATGGAAATCGTAAGAGGAGGAGCTCGTTTTTGGGATAAAGATGATTTACATCAAATTATGCTAGCTTGCATCATAATACATAACATGATAGTGGGACAAGAGCGCGATCAATATCTGCATGGTTACACTTTTTATGATGAGCAACAACCCACTAACCTAGATTACGAAATTTCATCTTCGGTTCCTCCTGTTGTGCTTTCCAGAGAATATAATAGGACAACATTCATGAATTTCCTTGGTTTCCATCGAGATTTGATAAATGAGGGTGAGCACATCATGAACTACGAAGAAGACTCATTGCACACTTGTGGGATATGCGTGATCAAACAAAAAATGATGGTGAATGAGATGTATCGTGCAAAATTTTAATCATTGATGTATGCGTTAATTAAATTTGAAATTTAGATTATCGTATTGAAATCAAATTTTTAAAAATTATGTTGAAATTAGCATTAATAATTATTTGAAGGAATTTTGGTGTTAACCATTGGAGACTGAAATCTCCATTCTCCATAAATGGAGAAATGGAGATATATATTATTTAATGATTTGGAGTAAAATTTGGTTGTATTAGTTGGAGACTAAAATCTCCATTCTTCTCCCAAAAATGGAGAAATTGGGGTAGAATGGTTGGAGGCTGCTCCATTTTTCTCCACCAAATATGAAGAATGGAGGAAAAAATGGAGATAATGATTGGAGATGCTCTAACCCGGCCCCGCTCCCTTACAATCCTGCGTCCGCCACTGCTGTCAAATTGATTGTAAATTATAATATCGTTGTTTAGTAACCAAACAACCTCAAAATCTCAAATTGAATGACTTAATCATGTGAGGTAGAGTGAAAAAGTGAAGTATAAGGATTGGAGCAGTATACACTGATGGGGCTATTCAGTCAGTGTAGTCCTTTCTTTTTCCAAAGCAGTGAGAAAAAAAACTATGTACTTCCAGAATTAATAATATATCATACTCACACGATGAACCAACTTTGAGGAAAAATACAGAAATCATGCTTGGTTCAATCTACAAGCCAGAAATACATGTCTGATATAGCTAAAGCAGTTTGCTAATGATAAAAAAAAAAATAGGCAAAAAAGTTTGTTACAATTAAACTGACCTATATTTTCAAGAAAGAGGCATGTTCAAAGCGAGGCAATTACCCAAAAAAAATTCTGGAGCCTGATGCTCATTATAGGCTACTGAACAAACGTATGCCCATAGATCTAGTCTCATGACCCAAGGAATTCACGTGTTCATATTGTAACACAGACAAATCAATTAAGTAATCCATTCAAAAGAAATTGACATGCAGTTTGCCTTTTTTGTCCTTCTCATATGTACAAAGAAAAATACTAACCTCGTTATAGTATGGAACTGAAAAAGAAGTTCTATCCAATTCGGTGGACACGAGATCGTTATCGTGCTGATAACGTGTTGTGAATCCGATAGTTTGTAGAGACAAGAAAGAATAAGAGACGTAAAGAGAGACAAGGTGTAGGGAGAATAGTGTTGAGATGTATTCAATCTCTAACCCTAACCCCCATATAGGTATTTGGATGAGCTAAGGGGCCAAATACATTATACAATGAGCTCACAACATGTGCTGGATATTCACCAATGAACTAGCCCAATATTTCATAACAGATGGAGCGATATATGTGACCCAATTTCATGATGGAATTCATCAGAATCTTCCAGAAGCTTGGACAATAATTTATTTGATTATAGAATATCAATTTAAGGAGGTGAGAACATTTCAGAATATCATTCTCCATAGTGCGATATGATTGATCGAAACGGTCAGTTCCATGCAGCAGCTAGAATAAATAAAGGGGCTCGCTCATTTAATAAAGTTACTCCAACATCCTAGCAACTAGTACTATTATTACACTCATGTTATTTTCAAGAGTTCATAAAGTTTCAGGCACAAAAACACTCTAAATTATGTCAAGAAATTGATAAATATGCGGCAATGGTTTATGCTTGACTTGGCGGTGAATTAAAACCTTGTTATTGTGAAAATTCACGTCTACAAACCATCTCAAGGTGAAGGTTCATATCTTTTCTAAAGTAAGTGCTTCAATGAAAGAAAGCCCCGGTACAGAAGGTGATGAAGCTATCGGGGAAGAGGTCAAGTCGTATCATTTAGAGTTTTTGAACAATCTTGACAAAAGACTCAAAAGTTAGGTCTGTCCAAGGATAGACTTGCTCTATCTTGTCGGAGAGTGTTAATTAATTATGTTATTTAGTTAAATAACGAATTTGGGGTTCATATCGGTTATTTCCCGGCTATCTAGGTTAGTGTTAGTATTTTTCTATATAAATGAGTGCATTCGCGCATGTTGTAATTAATAAATCCAATAATCAAGTTCAGTGTCGTGTTTTCTTGCATTTATTGTGTGTTCGTGTCCGTGTGGAGATCTATATCTTATCGAATTGCAATCACGTTAGGTGAACCTAACAATTGGTGCTTTCGTTGAGTCCACAACTAATTGGTGAGTTACCATATCAATTCCAGAAAACATTCCGGTAACCTTCAACTAACTCGAAGAATTGCTTGGTTTTGGAGGCCAAACTCAAAGCAACCCTGGAGCCACGCTCCGCTGCCCTTGAGTTGAGTTTTTTGCCTCTACACCTTCCAACTCATACGAAGTAGCCGCCACCGCAAGATGCGAAGCTAGAGCAGCTGCAAGAAACCCAGCCTTCTGACGGAGATTCAGCAACAGGAACCACCACCGACGCCTGTTGCTGCCCTCGCCAAAGTGGACAACCAACCACACATAGTAGTGGTCGTCTTCATCCAGTTCTCGACAATCAACCAGCAACTATCAGCACTTGTTGGCGCCGCCTTACCTCCGCCCTAGTCACCGTCCAACACACCATAGTCGTTCGACAATCAGTGCTGGCCCTGCCAGCCACATTCGAACCTAGACGACTGACAAACGAACCCAGAACGTGCAACAACCGTCTCACGTCATGATACGAATTGATCCATCGGAATGGGTGGGTTCAGTTCCTTCTTGCATTGCATTAGATTCCGGCTAAAAGCGGCTTAGATCGAGTTGACAACTTCTAACTGGCTTGGCTGGCCTCCTGGCTTCCGGTCGGCTAAACCCAAGCTGTCGGCTTCAAATCAGCTCTAAGTGAGCCACAACCCTCATTTCGGATCCTTTTCGAACCACATCGACAATTTTTTTAACCGCGAGCTTTTTCATAGGGTTTTCCGGCCCTGAGCTCGTTTCCAACCTCCGTTTTTCGTAGTTGGACTACAAAGTGATGTTCTCAAGATCGTTCGCCGTCAATTTGATCCGGGCACGAGTAATTATGGCGAGAAATCTAACAACCAATGTATGAAGCCTTTGTTTTTTTTTTTATCAAACTTTGTCTGTCTGTCTGTCTTTTTTTTTTTTTTTTTTTTTTTTTTTGGTTTTTCAGTTCCATCCACAACCGTGATGAATATACTCCAACCGATGACTATTGTGCTGGAGGTAAGAAAAAAATAAAAATAAAATGTTCATGACTCCCACATCTCCTTTCTATTTCAGCAATATGATCTCCTCACAAAACACAAGCATTTTAGGCTAAATTTTAACTCTTATTTTTGTTTCAACCGTGTCTATAACACCATATCGTGTTGAAGCTGCGTGCATGAACCACTGGGTTGGCGATATGGGCGGTGACCCTGGACTACATTCTTGCAGGAGGAGCCATCCTTGTGTACATCACCAATGCTCTGTCTCAGTAATATGATAATCATGGAGTAGTAGGAAATTTGTAATTATCCATTGTCTTCTATCTATTTTGGTGGTTTTTGTATCAAAGAACTTAAAATTTACAAAGTATAAATGATCTTGAATATTTTTACAAGTCAATTTCTGCTTCATATGGGTATGCTTGTTAAACGTCTCTTGTTATGTTCAGAATGTTTAAGATGGTTGAGAAAAAATGCGGTCTTGAACTTATGGGAGTAGTAGGAACAGAAAATGGGACAAAGTTTTAGAAATCATGAGCATATACATAAATTTAGGAACATAAAATGGGACATGATTAAAATATGGAGACTGGGTGAAGTCACGACTCACAATCCCTTTGTCCTAAACTTAGGGTACATACACAAACTACCCCTAAATTCTTGTAAATAGGCATATTATGAGAATTGGGTATCATATGCCAATTTACCTAAACTTAGTGTAACAACCCGAGCAAATTACTGTTCCAACAAATTATTTACTCGTACCACTGGATAAAAATGTGTAAGTCTTGAAGGTGCTAGTAGTAACTCACAATGTGCAATATATACCACACATCATCCACAATAAATCGATGTGGGACGGGATATTACAATACCACTACCTTATATACTCGACATCCTCGTCGAGACTGCCCACTAATGTTTCCCCTTGGCTGGCAGCGCACCGTCACGGAGCCCTTGCCATTTGTAACAACCTGAGCGGATTATTGACCCAATAACTTCTTTACCTGTACCACATGATAAAAATTCTTATGCCTTTAAGGTGCTAGTAGTAATCCACATGGTGTACTATATACCACACATCTCATCCACAATATGTGGGACATGATATTACACTTAGGGTAGGGCCTTTGTGTAGTTGTAAGAAAGGGTAGGACATTTTTAGTTTTACCCAAGGCAAAGTTATATACTTTTCTAAATACTAGGTATATAAGTATAGTTTACTACAACATGAGTGGGGCACGTGCCTTACCCGACCATGTGCTACCTCCAACCCTGCCAATACCACCTACACTCCTGAATTGCTTTTAAACACCAAGGTGTGGTTCACCATCCACAACATACCTTATGACTGTATCAGTCCTCTAATGGGTCGAAATCTCGGTCCGTTAGCTGGAAACTTTATTGCTTTCCATCCAGATACGACATGTAATCTCCTCCAATGTTCGACAAGTCTTCTTCTACAACTCAACATACGCCAACCCCTCTTTTCAGGTGCTATCGTAAACCTATATGATGCTGACCATAATTTCTTGCAGTTTAGTTACGACAATGTAATGCTCTTAAAATTTTAAGCAGGACTTTAAGTGAAATTACAATAAATTTTGGGAAAAATGTGTAATTTCTTATGACAATCAAACTTAGCGTGGGGTTTAGGGTGATCCCAATATAGTATAGGGGAAATTTTACTACTAGAAAATGATTTTAGTTTGTTGTAGGGTAATTATGTAATATCAAGAAACATACGGGAATATGTGTGAATATTAAAAATATACTTTCTTGCCGGAAATTGGCCAAATTGGTGATCATTGGAATTATGAGATAATTCTGGAATATCTTAATGTTTATGTCCTTAATGTTTTTCATGAAAGCTGCTCCATGTGTAATTTTGGATTTGTAAGTTAAATTTGGAGTGAGATGACTTTCCAGAAGCTCTACTTTGACTGAGCTGTATTAGAGGGGTAAAATAATAATTTTACTTGAAGTTGGAATTTAAGTTTATATAGTAGGTGGAGCATGTTAGCATGTCTTTGTGAGGTTTCAGGAAAATTGGAATTAATCTGTGATATTGCGGCTTAGATATTAACTAAGTCAATTGTAGGGATTTCTCTATAATTTTACATAAATATAGGGACATGTGTGCAATTAAGTTGAAGCTATAGATCGACAAATGATTTCTGTAAGACATCCATAGGTTGACGAAATATTCTATTTTAAGGGAGTCGAAAATTTGAAGAAAATTGATTTCTTTTGGGGAAAATCTTGAAACTTCCACGGTTCAATCTTTTCACAGTTTCTTCCCTCTTTGTTTTACCTTTAGGAATTTCACGCTTAGAACACGCCTTGTATCAAACATGTTTTTCGTCAAATTATGTGCATTGCCATGCGAATGGCGAATACTGGTTCTAAAATTCTAGAAATTCTTTGTTTTTGACACTAAGTGTCTCAGAAGGTTATATCTGCACTTCTTCTAATGTGCTGACTGAAAGGAATTATGTGCAAGTCCATTTATGTACGACTTGGAAACTTACGGACTCTTAGATCGAGGGTAGACTTTGTGTCGATATTTCTTTATGTAGGCACTGTTGTTGTGGCCTAAGTTGACATCATGGGGCATTGCCACACAAACGCCCAGTATGTTATGTGCTGGTCATGAGTGAAAATCATAAAAAATCGGCACTAACTTAGCCATACTGCACCCAATGTGCCCACTCCAATGAGGGAAATTTAAAATTCTTTAAAAAAATGAGCTAAGTTCTATAAACTAGAGTCTCAGATGCCCTTATAAAAATTAACAAGGTCTCAAATGCGAGAAATTTTTGTTTGCTCTAAGAGTAAATGTGACATGGTACTCTAATCCATACACCATATGACACACAGATAAGAAAGAGAATAAAAAGGAGACAAAAGATAGTGGATTTCTTACATGTACTGACATGTCCTGTACTGTATGAATTAGAGTACCACGTCAAATTTACTCTTGGAACAAGCAATAGTTACTCCTCAAATGCCCTGATATGAAGCAGAGTCTTAAATTCTCAGTAAATGATGGAATCTCGAGTGTTCCATCACTTAGGGTACGTTTGGTTTTTCAGTATTAGCAGTATTAGCTAGGATTGGACTAAATATAGTCCATGTATTAGTTAATACTGTGTTTGGTTGTTTTGTACTAATTTTAATATCAGTACTAAATAGTGAAAAGATGGTGTTTAATACCCCAAATTAGTATCGTCTCACATGAGGGTATTAGCTGGATTGGACTATTTATACCTTAAAACTGAATTACTACTACACAAAACCAAACACATTATTAATTATAGTACAACTAATCCAGTTCAATCCTATCCGGAAAATTTAGTCGAGTCCAGTCCAGTACGGATAGTCCGGTAAACCAAACGTGCCATTAGGACACAACCTAATACTATTACTTTAGATAATTGTCTCCTGACTTTCACGTTTGACTCACCGAAGCGTAAAGCGTGCCTTATAAGCCTTGGGATGAAATCGTTACTTTTATTTTCAAAGGGTAAAATGTGTTGTTAGTATGAAAACCTACTATGTTCTTGCACATGGTCAACTTCTACCAATCTCAATATGTGTGCATTCTTTAAATGAGCATTCTTATTGGCAAATGATTTTCATATATTCCTTTTGTTTGATTTTTTTAGATCTAAATGTTTTGAAGTTTTACATGATTTAAAATAATTTTATTCATTTCTTCGAATATTTTCGGTTCATAGATAGAAGTGGTTATGATTTTTTTTTTCTTGTATTAAAAAAGACTATTCCACCATCTACCAGTCCGTCCCAGCTCTTTCTTCTCATATGACTTTTTTAACTCGTATCTGAGTCACTTTGACCGGGTGATTTGGATAGCAAAATGATACGATTTTTTGATAACTTTTTCACCATATTATAGTGCACCTTTTACTCTACAACACCATGAAAAAATTATCAAAAAACTACATCGGTTTGCTATTCAAATCACCGGGTCAAAGTGACCCAGTGAATAGTGACAAAAGTCAAATTGGGAAGAAAGAGTTGGGACAGAGTGGTATTTAATAAAAAGTATTTTCTAAGTTATTTGTTCCCTTATCAGATTTCATGAAGGTTATTTAAGCTAGGCGTGCTATATTTATTTTGAAATTTAGCATGTTTATCCAATTAATTATTTTTTGACAATTAAATATGTCAAAATTGCACCTCCAAGTGAAATACCCCGTTATTTAGAAATGAGTATTTAAATATATTTGTGAGAATTAGTGGTGTTAATATCATATTCGTATAAGTGTTGAGTGCTAGTTTTATTATTAAAAAGTCATTTTTTTCATTAATTATTAACAACTGGGTGTTTTTATGTCTTTTACATGACTTAAATAGTGTCTTGACTTAAACTAGTGGGTATTAATTGTCTTTTACCTAAAACTGTTGGGGTGAAAGTGTCTTTTTGACAAAATTATCATCTTCTTCTTCAACCTCCTGTAAGCACAGGAGACTTCACCGGCGATTTCGCCGCCCCAACTCCACCAACCGACCGATTCGCCACCAAACTTCATAATTTCTGTCCCAATTCAATTCCAATTCATCATGGATAGAAATTTTAGCATCAAGAAACCAATCTCACCCAATTTCGTGACCCAATTCGAAATCGATTCAAACCCGGAAACTTTTATCTTTCGCCGGATTTCTCTTCACTCTCCACCTATAAATACACTCTGAGGTTTCCCACCACCTCACACCACCAGTACCATCTCTCTCTCCCTCTCCCTCCCGAGTCTCTCTCTCGCTCCCGTTTGTAGAAAATTAGAATAAGTTATTTTCTTCAAATAAATTTGTTATTCCTTTTAAATAAAAGTTAGTTAGTTTATAACCTATATTCTCTACTAAGGCTTGTTTGGATGTGAGAAAACTACTAGTAGAATTATAGTTATTTTTGGGGAGAAATAATATGCTTCTCTACCCTAAACCATAAAATCAATAGTTTTGTTAATCTTATAAGTTATATTTATAAAACTGTAGCTATGTTTTACAATAATAAACGTTAACTCTATAAAGTGCATTTTTCTATAAAAGGGCTTGTTCACCTTAGCAAGGGTTGGGGAGAGTTAGTAAGGGAATTATTTCATTTTTTGTGTGCAATGTGTTGATTAGGATACTATTAAATTTGTAGGCGACAATTTCGTTGACGAAGGACACGTCGCGTATTACTAGGAAGTAATTTGCTTTGCTTGAGATTAAAGGTAAGTAAACATGCCAGGCCTAGCGCCCTATCATCTTTTCGTGTCAAATGATTTCCTTCCTACTTGTCTCAAAATGGATTTTATGTGAAATATATGTTACCTGAATATTTGTTTCAAATTGTTGAAATGTTCTCTGAAAATATCACTGCAATCTAATAATCGACGATAATGTAAAGTGGAAGAGTTGTGCGGGGATTGTTGTTGTATGGTTACTATTGGCATTGGGCGTATTGACTTTGGTCTCTCGTCCAATTTAATTTATTTAATCCGGTTGCAAGTCCCCGGATAGCTCCTTGTACTCACTCTTCTGGCCGCAAGAAGTCTGTAAGGGGGTGTCGACACTTAAGGTCTTGGATGCTTGCGAAGTAGTTGGTTTTCCCCGTATCAACAAATTAACAAATTGGTTTTGGATTGGATGTTGTTAATGAAAAATGGAATATCATGAGTTTTGGATCCCATTATTTGGATAATGGATGTGATTTGGAAAATATAAATGAAATTGGAATCGCTCATCTTATTTCTTTTATAAAATGGTCAAAGCTTTTACTTTCACTTTGTTTTAGCAAAACTACTACAATCTGGTTTGCAAATTACTCCATCATCATTTTACATGCTTGGGTGTTACTTACTCAGTATTTCCGCTGACTTTGGAAACTGTGGTGTTCTCTTTTGTTTTCTGCACCACAGGTATATATGATGGGAGCATAGCTTAGCGGGGACGTGAATCATCACTTATACAAGTAGTAGATCACATCTAAATTCTTAGAACCTTCATATAGAACTCTGTTTAGATAGATTTTCCCATGTTAGTGGCACAAGGATTTGAATTGTCACTAAAGTATTACTTTGAAGTTAACGGAAGTTTTGTTTGGATTTTCTATCTCTAAACCTTCTTGTATCCGGGTTTAACCTCGGGTACGGAGTGACACCCCCCGGGTTTCTCGTTTGGTCAATTTGGGGGTGTTACACAAAGGGTCTACCGAATTTTGATGGGGTAGGTCATTAATTGCACTATTTGCATTATTCACTTGCCTAGTGAAACTAAAACCTCAGAGTTTATCGTAATAATCAGATCCTGTAGAGGTTAGGCAACACATGAATATTAAGCGGGCTTACGACTATCAATCAAATCTCTAACGGTCGGACGTGGCAACCAATTGTTTGTTCACTTATTCCCTTTTGCTGAACCCGTTACAAACTTTCGACGTTTTTGGTGTGTGGTTATATACTAGCTGTGTGATTAGTCAGTTAAAATGATGGACTGTTTGAACTTTCACTGTTTCGTTTTGGTTTAAAATACGAATAAAAAGTTAACGAAGAAAAAGTTAATAGAGTATATCTAATTTTTTATTATGTGGAATTCACTAAACTTCTCTTCTGGAAGCTCCATCCAAGAAGAGAAGATCAAATAACTTTTGAAAGTGATTGCAAATCTTTGGTTGAAGCTGTAACCTTTGGTCATCCCTAATGGGAAATCTCTGTGCTGATCAATGACATTAAAGAAGGCTCGGAGAATTGTAATGGGTCTGTCAAAGTGGATTAGCAGAGATCAAAATCTAGTGGCAGTTGAAATAGCTAAACCTGCTAGAAATTTAGCTCATAATTCAGTTTGTGTAGAAAGTTGTTTTTTCAGCGAGATTGAGAAAGAAAAGTGTAGTATTGGGACTTCTAGTTAAATTTCCTCTGTTTTGGATAGAAAAGAAAAGGGTAAAATTCACTTACACCCCCTCTGTTTTGGTTAATCTTCACTTACACCCCCTCTAGTTTGGAAAACTTCACTTACACCCCTTATGACTACCAAACATGTTTTCACTTACACCCCCTCTATGCATTCACTATGCTAGTTCTTATGGCAACTTCTCAAAATCATTTTTTCGGACAAACTTACCTTTACAGAGGCTGGAAAGGTCAATCCAGCCCAATGTATATACTTAACACATGCAAAATATTTATATTCTATCGCATGTTTCATATGCATTTCAAAATATGGTGCAGCTACTACAAGCAAAACTTAGGATTAACTTGAGGTAGAGTTTACAATTTAAGGGTGGATTGACCTTTATAGCAATTGCAAGGGCAAATCTGTTCAAAAAACTGAATTTGAAAAGTTACGCTACCAACCAACAAAGTATACACACTTAGGGGTCTAAATGGCAACAATTTTGGGTAGTCATAAGGGGTGTAAGTGAAATTTCCTAACTATAAGGGGTATAAGTGAAGATCAACAAAAACTGAGGGGGTGTAAGTGAAAATTACCCAAAAGAAAACAATTCACAAACAATAGTCACATGTTTATTTGTATGGGTGAAAGTGTCAAACCACCTAAGCGGCTAATAAATTAATTTTATTTGTTCATTATTTTCGAGTGGCTCGTGTGCTAAGTGTTGGCAGAGTAGATTGTCAAATATATATATGAATTGGGCCTTTTATCAAAGACTGTTGAAGCTAAAGCCCAAAGCTATTTTGGATGGATCAGCTAGAAGCCCACGGTATCATAAAGAAGCCCAAACTAGCTACTTGCCCAATTCTATGTAACCCTAACTCTCTATGTGCTCCAGTTTCACTGTATCGTTTCTACTGCTATAACAGCTGTCCTTTGTGATTCATTGTGACCGTTCATGAACGGTCAATAGACACTGTATTTAGTCCTTGCCCTTTAGGGTTTCAGGGTATCGATTCAATGAATGAATACTAATCGTTTTCTTCCATTTATGTATCTATCAGTTTGATTACTCTTTTCTGCATTTTTCCATTTCTGCTTTCATGGTATCAGATCCACCCCGGTTATGCTCTCAACCACAGTCATGTCTTCATCACCAAACCCTCTCGCTCTTCTCTCCAATATCCACAATCTCATGCCTCATAAGCTTGATGGCACAAATTATGTCCTCTGGCGACATCAACTCACATCCATCCTCAAAACCCAGGCGTTATTTGGGTTCCTTGATGGTTCTCTTCAAGCGCCGCCTCAGTTTCTCACCGCCGACGATGGATCTGTGACAGAAACGGTGGATCCACAATACCTTGCTTGGCAAATCCAAGATCAAGCGATCCTTACTCTGATTAATGCTACCTTATCGTCTGAGGCTCTCTCTTTGGTTATCGGTGAAACTGATTCCAGATCTGTCTGGCTCACTCTTGAATCTCGGTATGCCTCGTTATCTAAATCTCATATACTACAGTTAAAATTGGATTTACAAACCTTGAAAAAGAAATCTGATTCCATTGATTTATACATGCAAAAACTCAAATCTCTTCGTGATAAACTTATGGCCTCTTCTGTTAAAATCGATGATGAAGACATGCTTTTATATGCCCTTAACGGCCTTCCTGTTGAATACAATGGTTTTCGTTCCTCTTTGCGTCCTCATACAAACCCTATCAGTTTTACTGATTTACATGTCCTTCTCAAAGCCGAAGAACAAATGCTTGAATCTCAAAATATATCACCCACTTCTGAATCTGGTTTACCAACTGCTTTTTACACTCAAAAGAATTTCTCTTCTCGTGGTCGTGGTGGTCGATCTGGTTCTTTTTCTCGTGGTGGTTCTTCTTCCTTCTCTGGTCGTTCTGGTTCGAGAGGTGGTCGTTTTGACCACACCAGGGGGCGATCTGGTGGGCGTGGTTATGGTTATGGTCAAAACTCAAATCGAGGTGGTAGTCGAAACAATTATTCTTACAGTGGTGGCTCAAATCATCCCAACCAAGGCACTGATTAAAACAAAAATGGAAAAGTGGTTGTCACTTGTCAAATTTGTGGGAATGACTATCACTCAGCTCTCGACTGTTGGCACAGAATGGATTTTGCTTATCAAGGCAAAACCCCTCCTGATCAGCTAGCTGCTCTCACATCCACATCTCAATCGTCTCAAGGTCTCTCCCCCACATATTGGCATACAGACACAGGAGCTTCCTCTCATATGACTGGTGACTTCAAAAATCTCTCTATCTCAGATCCTTATCAAGGGTATGAACAAGTGACTATTGGTAATGGTTCTACTTTACCAATTCAGAACTCTGTAGTGCTCATCTCTTAACTTCTAATTTTTCATTTAGCTTTCAAATACTCTACATGTTCCTGATTTATCTACCAACTTGTTATCTGTACATAAATTATGTGATGAACATCATGTGTGGTTTGTTTTTGATGCCAAATCCTTCTATATTCAGGATCTGGCAACGGGCAAAATTTTGTTCAAGGGTTTGAGTAAAAATGGTCTCTACCCTATTCAGTCTCAATCTATCTCTGTCAAGTCTTCCTCAAGCCTTCTTGGGTCAACAAGTCAAATGTCCAGTCAGGCATGCTCGTCTGGGACATCCTGCAAATGATATTGTGTCAAAATGTGTTACTTGTTCTAATTCTGCTTCTTCTTCTATGTGTGAATCTTGTTTAGCTGGCAAAATCACTAGATTACCTTATGAATCTTCTTCTACTGTTATCAAAGAACCTTTACAATTGATACACTCTGATGTTTGGGGTCCTGCTCCAACTAAATCTTATCATGGTTTTAGATATTATGTTCTGTTTATTGATGGTCTCTCTAAATTTACATGGCTGTTTCCTTTGCATAATAAATCTGAAGTTGCTGTCACTTTTCCTAAATTTAAAAATTTTATTGAAAAGTTATTAAAATGCTCTATTTATGTGTTTAGATCAGATGGAGGGGGTGAATACACCTCCTACATTTTTCAAACCTATCTTAGTAACCATGGAATTATTCATCAGAAATCCTGTCCTCATACTCCACAGCAAATTGGAGTTTCAGAAAGAAAGCATCGCCACATTGTTGAAACTGCAATAACCTTACTTCATAATGCTTCTTTGCCTAACTATTTTTGGTACCATGCTGTGTCAACTGCAACTTATTTAATTAACAGAATGCCTAGTGCTAACACTAATTATAAATCTCCATATGAGTTATTGTTTCATAAGAAACCTGATTATAGCATACTTAAAAATCTTTGGTTGTGCTTGTTATCCCTGCCTAACTCCATATACAAAATCTAAACTTTCTCCTAGAACTAAGAGGTGCACTTTCTTAGGGTATGCTGATGGTTTCAAGGGTTACTTGTGCTTTGATAACAGTTGCAATAAATTCTTTATAAGTAGAGATGTTATCTTTAATGAATACCTGTTTCCATTTGCTAAAAATTCTGCTACTATTCCATCTTCATCAACCACTAACACTTTTGATTGTTCTTCAGGTATTCATGTCCCTCCCCCCACTACTGTCCCTCCCCCCACTAATGTCCCTCCCCCCACTATGTCCCTCCCCCCAGATACAGTGTCTTCTCCAGACACTTCTCCATCTGCTGAGAAAAATAATGGTGGCCTGCAGCCTACTGGTGTAGTTCCTGGTTCTCCTACTTCTGATACTACACTCCCAGATACTACACAACATGGAGAACCATCTACTTCCAGGTAGAGTGAGGCAACCACCAGTTCAATGATGCCCAACTCTCCTCTACACAATCTCCATCCTATGAGGACAAGGAGCAAATCAGGTATTACAAAGAGGAAGTTGCCATTCACAGGTTCTATTACTACATCTCTCTCTGGTTTTCATACTGTTCCTACTTCTACTATGACTGATCCTGTATCTTTTAAAGAAGCTGTGATTCACCCACATTGGCTTCAAGCCATGACTGATGAATACACAAGTCTTCAACAACAAGATACATGGGTGCTAGTCCCTTGTCCACCCAATGCCAATGTCATTGGCAATAAATGGGTCTTTAGGACAAAATATAACCCCAATGGGTCTATTTCCAGATATAAGGCACGTCTAGTTGCCAAGGGATTTCACCAAACCCCTGGCTTAGACTACTCTGAAACATTTAGTCCAGTAGCCAAACATGCTACTGTACGCTGTATTCTTGCCTTAGCAGCCACTTTTAATTGGTCCCTTCAGCAGCTTGATGTTAAAAATGCCTTTCTCCATGGCATATTACGTGAAACTGTCTTTATGCAGCAACCTCAAGGGTTTGTTAATCCACAATACCCCCATCATGTTTCTTTACTGAAAAAGAGCCTCTATGGACTCAAACAGGCTCCCCGAACCTGGTTTGAAAGATTCACTACTTATCTTTTTTCTCTTGGTTTTGAATCTTCTTATGCAGACTCATCTCTTTTTATACGCCATTCTCATGGCGAAATTACAGTTCTTTTACTTTATGTAGATGATATTATATTGACCGGAAGTGATACCATTTTCATCAGTTCTCTTGTTACTAAATTGCATCAAAATTTTGAAATGACAAACTTGGGTCCCTTAACTTATTTTCTGGGATTACAAATTGCTAGAACTACGGCTGGTATTTTCATTCATCAACAGAAATACATATGTGATAATTTACAACGTTTCAATATGTCCAAATGCAAGCCAAGTGACACGATTTCTTACGTGTATACGCAAGTGCACGGTCGAAGTAATAAAGAATGAGTATTGAAACTCAGGTTGTCGAACCCACAGGGACAGTCTTGAGATTATTTAGTTAAACAATTAATTTAAATTCAAGTAACCGGAGCAAAAAGTGTGATTTAAGCGATCGTCACCCTCAAACAAGCGACTTAAATTAAATAAACGAACTAAACTAATATTTTTGTAATTTTCTGATTAATACGAATATGGAGAACACTAGATAGTTTTAGGGTCCCTAGGGCATTTAGATATTTTCGGATTATGTTTTGAAACACTCTACCTACGTCCAGTTATACCGGGTCACATTCATTACGATCTTCTGTCGATCTCACGTAAATCTACGTTACGGTCTACTTCGGGTCCTGTCGGTCCACCTCTGTCTACCGTTACGTTCTAGTCAGCTAGCCAGGTTCACTCACCGGGTCCTGTCAATCCACCGATTACGCTAATCCTAACTACGATTAACCGAAACAACCCACACACGGTCATTCAAGTCTCTATCTCCTGTCGGTCTCAAGAAACTACGAGAATGTCAACAACGTTCTTCACGAATCCGGGTTATGTTCACTGTCGTGCAACAAACCTAGATAACTAGCATGTAATGGGTGATCAAACCAAACAAACTAAGAATCAAGAACAAGAAGTTGTTGAATTGACTAGAACAATAGGAAAAATTAAGCTCAAGACATGAATCAATTCACAATCCAAAAAAATCTAAACAAAACCCTAGTTCTCCATAAACTATCTAGCTATGAAAGCTTAGCTAGACATAATCTCGTTTAGCTTTACAAAGTTCTCCATAGAATTGAATAAAAGAGAGGGAAGAGAGATCAAACACGAAATCGGAGCTTTGTCGTCTCCGTCTTCTTTCTTCGTCTGCTCCTCTATGCGTTCAATGGCGTGAATGATTCCCCCCTTTCTTCAAAACAGCCCAGGTCTATGTAAATCAGCCCCTCCCTTTTCTTGGTGGTAAAAATCAGTTATTTGCAATTTTACCCCACTAATGTCGCTCCAATAACGTGGGAATCCTACATAATAGCTGCTAGGGTTTTTCATTTAATAACCCAAAAACACGTGAGAAGAGCAACCCGTTTATTTTTCCTTCTCCAGCTGATCGTGCGATCAGCCTTGCTGATCGTACAAAACAGAGAGTTTTCTTTCTCACTCTCTCGGAAATATTGACCAAGTCCTTCTCCTGATCGCACGACCTGGGAGTAGATGATCGTGCGATCAGAACCTCCTCTTCTTCTTTTCTCTTTTCTCTGCGCTTCTTCTTCTTTGTTCTGCTGGGTATTCGTTCGGCTCTGTTCTGATCTTGTGCGCTGCTTGATTGGGTCTGGTTCCAGGTGGTTTTGCTGCGATTCTTCTCCCTCCTTCTCCGCTGTTGCTTCTACTTGATTTAGATCGCTGGTGGGACTTGCTTCTTGCGGTGCTGGATTGTTTGCTGCCGAGTCTTCTTCTTCTCTGATTTTCCTCTTCTTCGATTTGCTGGGTTCGTCTCTGGTCTTGTGATCCTTCTCTGCTCTCTTTGATCTGGTGGGTTTTTCTCCTCTGTTCTTCGCTGCCTTGGATTCGGTGGTAGGAGATAGTGATGGTGTACGGTGGTGGTGAATATGGTATAGTCTCAGGTGGGTTTTGTAATGGGTCTGTAATGGAGGTCAATTGCAGGGGCTGTTGGTGAAGTTTGAGATGGAGATGATGATTAATTGGGTGATTGTCGTGGCTGTATTGTGGTGGAGTTCGGATCAGCCATTATGGTGATTTGGCCTAGGTGGTTAATTCTCTGATGGTGGTTGGAGTATTGGATGGAACTGGGTGTTGCATTGGGGTGACAGGCAATGATAATGGCTGAGGAATTGGTTGTAGTTCAGGTAGTTGGCTGAATTGTTGGGTATGATCTGATGTAATCGGTGGTGTTAGGTAGTTTGGAGGTGGTTTTGTTAATGTTGCAGGTTGGTTGTTTTGGAGGTGAATTGTCAGGTTGTAAGGTACAGGTTGGTTTCATGGAGAAATTGTGGTTGATGGCTAATTGGTAGAATTGGTGTTTTGGTGTAATAGTGTTGTAGGATGAATTGGCAGGTTGTTTTGTTGTTGAATTGGCAGAGGTGGATGGTGTATTGGTTGTTTCTGTTAGCTTGTATATGAGGTGATAATGTTGTTACTTTGGTCTGATGGATTGAGTTGGCAGTGGTTTAATTGATGGATTTGTATTGATTTTTAGGTCATGTAACAAGTTGTTTTGAGGAGTTGGGTGAGTCATGGGAATTCTTTGGCTTCAGTTGGTGTTTGAATTGTGGAGTAAAGGAGGGAAGTGGTAGCAGAGGTTGTTGTTTAGGATTTGGGTATTATGGTGGAAAATAAGCATACAAGAGAAACTTATCAAATGAAATTCCATGCCTCGGCTGACTATTTCCCCGAGCTTTGCCTCCGAAGTTCGCTTTCGTTCGCGTTTCACACTCCGAGCCCTCGGTACCTGAGAATTAGACAACTACAAATACCGGCATAAAATATGACAATTATAGCTCAAATTAACTAGAAAACGTCCGGACTAATCAATTAACGCTCAAAGCTCAACTACTCAAATAACTCAAGATCATAGCTATTTACGTATCAAATCGTACCCGGAATCACGCAAAACGATAGATTTCAAGTGTTAATATAACACCGTAAACGGGGTTATCAAATACCCCCACACTACCTTTTTGCGCGTCCCGAGCAAAATCTCATTCAAATTCCCTCACACTATGATTTCAATCCACCGTTTTGCATACAATTCTACTAGCCATGTGACACAAACAACTCACACACACGACTATGCACTTTACATGCTCTATATAATGCAACTCGATTATTAAACAATGCAAATATTGAAACAACACCAAAAATTGTTTTTTTCTTCAGTTAGAGATTGGGCAATCTCAAAAAGTAAACCGAAAAGTCATAAGGCTCTCATATTCCCTTGGAAGTTCTATAACTTTGGTGATAGGTAGAACTTGCGGCCAGTTTCGTTAGACAGAACGGGCACGAACACAAAATATGTTGCTTCCGCACACTCATCACACGTATCCCTAGCACTTACCTTCCGAGCTATTTATCCACGGGTTAAATTGTTGCCGGTTTAGGACGGGTAGGATAGGATATTTAGAAGCGTAGTCCTAGACGTCATGATCTAACTCCCAAAACCCGATTCTCACACTCCCTCAACAAAATCCAAGGAACCACACCGAATCTCACTACTCCGGCCCTCATTCCCTCAATCTTGGTGCAACGCCGTTCTCGCGGCCACAAACGTGAAGAAGTGATCTCGAACAATAGCTAATCTCCCCGGTCTTCAATTTCAATCTTGCTCCTTTATTCCCTTTCAATTTCACTTTCACTTTCTATTTTACTTTTTTTTTTTCTTTTTTTTTCCATTTCCACACAATAACATTAAGCACATGGAGCCGACAATACGATAGTAATATCCGAGGAGATCAAATGTCAAAATTAGATAACATGGGGGTGGAATGTGTCAAATTAGTGATATAATAACATAGATGTCGACACCCCCACACTAGATGCAAAGCAAATCACGAACCCAGTAGTCAATGTGTGAACGTGCTTTTCCAACCGATCCTCCTCATCACCTAAGATATAAAGAATATAAATAAAACATAAGCACGACCTCCTATAAGATCAACCAACCCCCACCCCATGACGTGCGGAAGAAATACCACGCACTACGGTACTCCACCTGTGATCGTGGTGTAAGGACACGACTCACCGCCACATCGAAGTGTGCTACCGTCTCTAACTCACCCTCACATCCCCTCAAAAGACGACATGTAAGAGAATCCACATAAGATGTATCAAATCAGCTCACCCTCATCAAACCTCCCTAACTCAACTCCCTTTATCATGACGCGTAGGAAAGGACCATTCTAACAAGTGATGACAGTCACACTGAAAGGCTTCCTAGGCTAGAGGCTGTGAATAAAAGGGGTAAATGGATCAATAGGGGTAACTAGTGGACCTAGGAGATGGAGACGGGACGTGAGGCCCCCATAAACATCACTCGCACAGCTGTTCCGTTGCCACTACGAGGAGAGTTGACGACTACCTAAGTGACGGTGGTGTAGCGCTAGTAGGATCACTAGTCTGAGAGGCAGCTACTCGCATTTCTAATGTGCATTAGCCCTATAAGTCTTCCTACTCCAGATTCTCGCGTCTACCTCACCTCAGATTTTCATACTCCTAAGGAATTCTATCATTAAGCCCTCTCCACATTCACTCTCTTCGATTGCCCTTTCTCAAAAATTTAAAATTTTATGTTTTTTTTTTTTTTTTTTTTTTTTTTTTTTAATATTTCCTAACTCTATATGCTTTTGGCCAACTCGATTAAACACAAGTTTTGGTAGGGGACTCAATAAAGTAAAAGTGCTAAAAAAAATGCATACTAACAATCCTAACACAATACACAGGACTCATAGTACTACACAATCTATATGTAACAGGCTATGCAAACAGACATGGCTAGCAAAATATACACAAACCCCCCCACACTTAAGCGTTTCGTTGTCCTCAACGAATTTAGAGACATAATAAGAGGACTCATCGCTTAAATGTGTTGGCGATGGATCTACACTATTATGGCTCAAAACGTAGAAACAAGAGAGAGAGTTAAAGGTACCTGGGGTGCCCGGAACACCATGGACACCGTACTGTGAAACTGCAACAAGAAGGGGTCTTGTGGACCGTTGATAATTTCCCGCTGATGAAGATGACCTGAGCAATCCCCAAGCTACACCATGCTACAATGTAACTCCCCTAAGGTCGTGTGTGCCTCGCACACCGGGGTAGACTGCTCCATCTTGCAAAAAAGCATGAAAAATCCCCAACTCCCTCAAGAGTCCTCATGTGAGTCAAATGTGCCGTGGCACACTGGGGTAGACTCTTCGCTAACATTACCTGCAAAACTCAACAAATCATCAGTCCCCCTCTCTCACCTCTCAAAATCATGTATGGAGAACTAAAACAGGAATAAAACAAATAACATCCTACTCTACATTGGGTTGCCTCCCAAGAAGCGCTTGTAATTTAAGGTCGACGGCCCGACCATGTTACCTCTGCCACCTCACGAGGGTGGTCTGGCACATTGTGCCGCATCCAACTTGGATTTCCTGTGCTGAATCTGAAGTACTGCTTCATGTGCGTGCACCGCTGATGGCTTGTTCCTATCCCAATAATCAGGTGGATCCCCTTGCGATAACTCTGGAATTTGGCGCTTCACTTGTACAACAAATGGCACCCCTGGCTGATACTCCCATGAACACTGGGGTGACGGCTTAAAGACCTGAAAAGTCTCCATGTCATCATGTACCCTCATAATCAGTTCTCCATTCTCTACGTCGATGAGAGTACGACCAGTCGCCAAGAATGGCCTGCCCAAGATGATAGGCACATCACCCACTGGCATGTCTAGTATTACAAAGTCAGCTGGAATTATCAGGCTCCCAACTCTCACAAGCACATCTTTTATCATCCCACATGCTCTCTTGGTCGATTTATCTGCAAATTGGAGAGTTATCCAGGTTTTCGGGGGCTCCCCCACACCTAACTTTTTGAATACCGACAACGGCATCAAATTCACGCTCGCTCCCAGATCACAGAGAGCTCTTCCAGTGTAGGAATCACCCAATGTAGCCTCAATGACAAAGCTACCTGGATCCTTCTTTTTCTTAGGTAACCCATGCAAAACACATGAACTAACATGTTCATTTAAGTTTACTCTCTGAAACTCATCCACCCCTTTCTTTCCAAGAACTGCATCTTTAATAAATCGAGCATACTTAGGCATCTTTTGAAGTGCCTCAATCAATGGGATATTGATATGAAGTTTAGAGAATACATTCAAAAAGCGTCTGTATTCTTCTGAATCATCCTTCTTCCCCCTAGTACGTAATGGGTATGGAAGTTCTGAAGAAGAAGGAGAAGATGCAAGTGGTACCTGAGTATGCTCCTCCTCGTCTGGTGGAGTCATGCCCTTTGATTGGGGGACCATGACATGTGTCTTCTCAGAATCAAAGACTTCATGTTCCTTTGCCTTTGAGACTTCGCTCTGGCATGACTGGGATAGGGAGGGTCCTTAAGTGCAGTACCGCTACGAGTAGTGATGGCTAGAGCCTGTCCCTCAGATGTGTCAACCATGCTACCCAGTGCCCTTTGTTCAAGTTGTTCCTTTAGATCTTTTATTTCTGCTTGAGCAACTTGAAGTGCAATTGCTACAGAGCTGACCTGTGTGGACATGTCTGTCATGTGCTGAGCCATCGTCTTTATCATCCCTGTCATCTGGGTCAAATCTAATGGTGGTACTGGCTGCTGCTGATGCATCTCTGAAACATTTGCTTCATGCACTACTTCTACCGCATTCACCTGAACCGTGCTATATGCCACTGAGCTATGCTTCATCATTTCTTTTTGTTGGTGCTCATACTCCCAGCTCTCCTCTTGCTCAACCACACGTCTCATCAACTCATATGCACCGTCAACATCACATTTGAACAAGAAACTGCCCCCCAGCTTCTCTATCAATCTTGTCTTTGTCAAGCATTCCAAGTGCATCATAGAAGACCTGTAGGATCTGGCTTTTTGCAATTCCATGGTTGGGGCATTTGCGTAGCAAGAAGTTGAGACGCTCCCATGCTTTGACCATGGATTCATTTTGCTTTTGCTTGAATGACCAAATCTCGTTCTGCAGCTGAATCATGCGTGAGATGGGAAAGAATTTACTCATGAACTGGGAGGCACAGTCTTCCCATGTCTTGATTGAGTTGGATGGCAATGAATCCAGCCAATCCATAGCAGCTCCCTTGAGGCAATGAGGGAAGAGCATCAGTTTGAGCGCTTCAGATGTGACCCCACTATATCGGATTATCCCACAATGGCTCTGAAATCTCCCAATGAAATCATGTGGGTCTTCCTCATATGTACCAGCAAATGTGCACTGTTCCTGAGTGAATTGAATTGTGCTCAGCTTTAGACAGAAGCTTTCTGCCTGAATTGGTGGAACCAAAATTGCTGGCTCTCTTCCTCTAAGATCCGCCTCAAATGCCTGGATTATTGCTTTCCCAGAACGGTTATATGGCATTAAGGTCGGGTGCGGTCTCGATGTTGCCGCCAGTGCTTTCTCTACGGCTGAAGCTACCATAGCTTGCAGCTGCTCCGTTGTGAGGCTAATCAGCCCTTGGCCTTCCGCCATAGCTACCTGAGAAAAAAAACACTAGCACACCCGTGAGGTAAACAGATAGTAACAAAAAGAAAAATAAAACAAAAACTCTAAACTAATTTCTAACTAACCAATCTACCGCTGTCCCCGGCAACGGCGCCAAAAACTTGACACGATTTCTTACGTGTATACGCAAGTGCACGGTCGAAGTAATAAAGAATGAGTATTGAAACTCAGGTTGTCGAACCCACAGGGACAGTCTTGAGATTATTTAGTTAAACAATTAATTTAAAGTCAAGTAACCGGAGGAAAAAGTGTGATTTAAGCGATCGTCACCCTCAAACAAGCGACTTAAATTAAATAAACGAACTAAACTAATATTTTTGTAATTTTCTGATTAATACGAATATGGAGAACACTAGATAGTTTTAGGGTCCCTAGGGCATTTAGATATTTTCGGATTATGTTTTGAAACACTCTACCTACGTCCAGTTATACCGGGTCACATTCATTACGATCTTCTGTCGATCTCACGTAAATCTACGTTACGGTCTACTTCGGGTCCTGTCGGTCCACCTCTGTCTACCGTTACGTTCTAGTCAGCTAGCCAGGTTCACTCACTGGGTCCTGTCGGTCCACCGATTACGCTAATCCTAACTACGATTAACCGAAACAACCCACACACGGTCATTCAAGTCTCTATCTCCTGTCGGTCTCAAGAAACTACGAGAATGTCAACAACGTTCTTCACGAATCCGGGTTATGTTCACTGTCGTGCAACAAACCTAGATAACTAGCATGTAATGGGTGATCAAACCAAACAAACTAAGAATCAAGAACAAGAAGTTGTTGAATTAACTAGAACAATAGGAAAAATTAAGCTCAAGACATGAATCAATTCACAATCCAAAAAAATCTAAACAAAACCCTAGTTCTCCATAAACTATCTAGCTATGAAAGCTTAGCTAGACATAATCTCGTTTAGCTTTACAAAGTTATCCATAGAATTGAATAAAAGAGAGGGAAGAGAGATCAAACACGAAATCGGAGCTTTGTCGTCTCCGTCTTCTTTCTTCGTCTGCTCCTCTATGCGTTCAATGGCGTGAATGATTCCCCCCTTTCTTCAAAACAGCCCAGGTCTATGTAAATCAGCCCCTCCCTTTTCTTGGTGGTAAAAATCAGTTATTTGCAATTTACCCCACTAATGTCGCTCCAATAACGTGGGAATCCTACATAATAGCTGCTAGGGTTTTTCATTTAATAACCCAAAAACACGTGAGAAGAGCAACCCGTTTATTTTTCCTTCTCCAGCTGATCGTGCGATCAGCCTTGCTGATCGTACAAAACAGAGAGTTTTCTTTCTCACTCTCTCGGAAATATTGACCAAGTCCTTCTCCTGATCGCACGACCTGGGAGTAGATGATCGTGCGATCAGAACCTCCTCTTCTTCTTTTCTCTTTTCTCTGCGCTTCTTCTTCTTTGTTCTGCTGGGTATTCGTTCGGCTCTGTTCTGATCTTGTGCGCTGCTTGATTGGGTCTGGTTCCAGGTGGTTTTGCTGCGATTCTTCTCCCTCCTTCTCCGCTGTTGCTTCTACTTGATTTAGATCGCTGGTGGGACTTGCTTCTTGCGGTGCTGGATTGTTTGCTGCCGAGTCTTCTTCTTCTCTGATTTTCCTCTTCTTCGATTTGCTGGGTTCGTCTCTGGTCTTGTGATCCTTCTCTGCTCTCTTTGATCTGGTGGGTTTTTCTCCTCTGTTCTTCGCTGCCTTGGATTCGGTGGTAGGAGATAGTGATGGTGTACGGTGGTGGTGAATATGGTATAGTCTCAGGTGGGTTTTGTAATGGGTCTGTAATGGAGGTCAATTGCAGGGGCTGTTGGTGAAGTTTGAGATGGAGATGATGATTAATTGGGTGATTGTCGTGGCTGTATTGTGGTGGAGTTCGGATCAGCCATTATGGTGATTTGGCCTAGGTGGTTAATTCTCTGATGGTGGTTGGAGTATTGGATGGAACTGGGTGTTGCATTGGGGTGACAGGCAATGATAATGGCTGAGGAATTGGTTGTAGTTCAGGTAGTTGGCTGAATTGTTGGGTATGATCTGATGTAATCGGTGGTGTTAGGTAGTTTGGAGGTGGTTTTGTTAATGTTGCAGGTTGGTTGTTTTGGAGGTGAATTGTCAGGTTGTAAGGTACAGGTTGGTTTCATGGAGAAATTGTGGTTGATGGCTAATTGGTAGAGTTGGTGTTTTGGTGTAATAGTGTTGTAGGATGAATTGGCAGGTTGTTTTGTTGTTGAATTGGCAGAGGTGGATGGTGTATTGGTTGTTTCTGTTGGCTTGTATATGAGGTGATAATGTTGTTACTTTGGTCTGATGGATTGAGTTGGCAGTGGTTTAATTGATGGATTTGTATTGATTTTTAGGTCATGTAACAAGTTGTTTTGAGGAGTTGGGTGAGTCATGGGAATTCTTTGGCTTCAGTTGGTGTTTGAATTGTGGAGTAAAGGAGGGAAGTGGTAGCAGAGGTTGTTGTTTATGATTTGGGTATTATGGTGGAAAATAAGCAGACAAGAGAAACTTAGCCATGATCTTTCAAATGAAATTCCATGCCTCGGCTGACTATTTCCCCGAGCTTTGCCTCAACTTCCGAAGTTCGCTTTCGTTCGCGTTTCACTCTCCGAGCCCTCGGTACCTGAGAATCAGACAACTACAAATACCGGCATAAAATATGACAATTATAGCTCAAATTAACTAGAAAACGTCCGGACTAATCAATTAACGCTCAAAGCTCAACTACTCAAATAACTCAAGATCATAGCTATTTACGTATCAAATCGTACCCGGAATCACGCAAAACGATAGATTTCAAGTGTTAATATAACACCGTAAACGGGGTTATCACCAAGCAGCACTCCTTTAGCTGCTGACACTAAGTATTATCTTCAAGGCAGTCCTCTTCAAAATCCAACTCTTTTTCGCCAACTTTTAGGAGCATTACAGTACTTAATTTTTAGTAGACCTGATATTGCTTTTTCTGTCAATCAATTATGTCAATTCATGCATGCTCCAACTGAGAATCATCTAAGTGGTGCCAAACGTATTTTGAGATATCTTCAAGGCACTCAAACTAATGGTGTTCTTTATAAACCTGGTCACTTACCTATACATGTCTTTACTGATGCTGACTGGGCTGGAGATATCTCCAGCCGCCGTAGCACCACTGGGTTAGTTGTGTTCTTGGGTCCTAATCCAGTTCACTGGGCCTCTAAGAAACAGGCCACTGTGACACGGTCCTCTACTGAAGCTGAATACAGGGCTTTAGCCACTGTAGCAGCTGACATTTCTTGCTTTAAAACTCTATTTCTGGATCTCAAAATTCCTATCACTTCTTCTCCTGTTATCTGGACTGACAATCTTTCTGCTTTATATCTTTCTTCTAATCCACTTTTCACACACGCACAAAACACATTGAGGTTGACCATCATTATGTGCGTGAAAAAGTTCTTAACAATGAACTTACAGTTCACTTTGTCTCTTCTGCAGATCAAACTGCAGATATATTCACAAAAGCACTGCTTCCAGCTCCTTTCTCCAGTTTTGCAAATAAACTCATGGTGTGTCCCAAACCACCATAGGTTTACGGGAGGATGTCAAATATATATATGAATTGGGCCTTTTATCAAAGACTGTTGAAGCTAAAGCCCAAAGCTATTTTGGATGGATCAACTAGAAGCCCACGGTATCATAACGAAGCCCAAACTAGCTACTGGCCCAATTCTATGTAACCCTAACTCTCTATGTGCTCCAGTTTCACTGTATCGTTTCTACTGCTATAACAGCTGTCCTTTGTGATTCATTGTGACCGTTCATGAACGGTCAATAGACACTGTATTTAGTCCTTGCCCTTTAGGGTTTCAAGGTATCGATTCAATGAATGAATACTAATCGTTTTCTTCCATTTCTGTATCTATCAGTTTGATTACTCTTTTCTGCATTTTTCCATTTCTGCTTTCATAGATATAGAGATATATTCAAAATATACTTCCGATAAATTAGAACGTGCGAACACCGTACACCACAAGAGGTGTGTATGTATATATATATATATAATATATATATGAGGTGAAGAGGTGTATATTTTCTTGTTTGGAAAATAAAAAAGAAACTGGAGAATAGGGATGGCAACGGGTCGGATCTGGATTGGATCAGGCCAGATCCGATCCAGATCCAACCAGGAGAAATGAGATCCAGATCCGATTCAGATCCATTCGGATCATCATCGGATTCAGATCAGATTGGATCGGGTCTCATTCAGCTGATCCAAATCCGATCCGTGGATCCATATAGTACATAGTCGGATCGGATTCGGATCGGATCCATCTCGAGTTTGCAATCAAATAGAAAAAACTATATAAAAAAGTAAACACTATTGCATATGCTAAGTCATGTTCGTAAGTTATGAAGCCTAAAAAATAAAAGAAATAGCTTTGTAAGTTGGAGTTACTATAATATTCTTCTTGTAAATGTATGTGGTGAGATAATAGGGGTATATTTGTAAAGCACACATACGTCGGATCGGATCGGGTCGGAACTCGGTGGATCTATCCTCAGATCCAAATCCAGATCCAAATCCGTTCGGGTCTGGCTTCCTAGATCCAAATCCGATCCATTTTAAGTTGGATCGGATCTGGATCCGATCCATTCGACTCGGATCGCTCGGATCTCAGATCGGATCGGACCATATTGCCATCCCTACTGGAGAACCAGTAAAAAGAGTAAATTCTAAACATTAATCCCCGGCTTGGTATTTAAGCTGATGATATTCATTCTCCCTGAGTCTCGAAACCCTAAACCGTGACACCGCCAATGATTGGTGAATGTAAATGGCGTCTCCATCAGTTCAAGTGCACAACAACCCCCGGTAAAGTTGAACACCTTTTTTCTTCTTCTGCAAATTTGTTCTCTCCGCCTATAATAACAACGTTGTGTATCATCTCTACCCTTGATGATCCAAGCAGGATTTGACGACGGTGGATTTTGCTACATTGGAATTCATTCAGACTCACAATTCTAACACTTGATGATCCAAAATGCTGACCAGTTATTTCGATTCGTTCTCGTATGAAATACCAAGGAAGGAGCCAATGAAATGATAAACTTCTCAGCGAGCGTTCTTTGCTTCTGTGAATAATGGACTTGGAATGCCTATAATTCATGGTTGCTAGAGGTACAAACCATTCATTTCTCTTTCACGTAAGAAAATAACTGCTTTGCTATGCATTTCTCTCTCTGTGTGTTTGTGTCTCTCTTCTCGCTGCACCTTGAACTGAGACCTAAAATGTGTTGAATGTAGACATTCTCGACATACTTGCATTGTTTCATATTCATTATGTGCCTCACTTAAACTTACCTGCAGTAGTATGTTTGGCTTACATGATTTGGTGAGAAAGGAAAATAATTGATGAGAGAAGGTTATATCTCATTGACGCGTGGACTACTTTACATCTAAGAATCCGCACCAAAAGTGTCGATAATTAGGTGAGAAAATAAATTAGAAAATAGCTAATATTTTCGTCGTGACAAAGTTACCCATCAAAAAAAAAATGTCTTATCGTAAATTTAGTAAAGGTCATTTGGATAAGATCATTCTAAATGATTCATTTTCCTCTCCATTAGTATGTTACACCAAACACGAGAGATGCAAAAGTATAATCTTTTCTTATTTAAGTAATCCAAACAATTATGTGAGAAAACTTAATCGTTTCTTATCATTTATTTTCTCACATAAATTAAGATTTCTTATCATTTCTTTTCTCACATGATTTCCAAAACATAATGTACAAGTTACCAGTGTCCGCCTTAATGATGGATGAAAATGTGACCTCACATGGTTACATGCAATCCAGTGCATTATCTCCTCTCATCTTATTTCCCTTACACCTTTACATTCATGAGTATGAATATAGTATAAATTGAGAGAGGGCTGGTTGCAACCTGTGAATGGGTGAGGAACTAGAAAAGCTGAACTTGACTGAGTTTTAAACTAGGAGATCATAAAGAAGTTCATTCTAGGCTATATCTGAAATTAGTAGTAAATCTTTCAAGATAATATATGTCCTCCTCATCTGCAATTATGTGTGTATCTCTATGTCCTCTCATGTTTCACGGTATTATGCAAACCATTGATCTAAATGAAGGGGTCCTGGCTACAGTTATTACTGGAATGTGGTCTTTAGATTCTTTGGATAGGACCAACGTGCTGTTAGATTTTAAAATTCTTTGAATTTTAGAAATGCATCTAGTTATGTTTCTGGTCAAAGCTTTATTTGCTGTCTCGGGCATCAGGTTCAACCTTCGCATATTGACAGAAACATGCTGCTGACCCGACGGTTTACTCTTCCCAAACCCTGATTCTCTGCAATAACTTGCAAACCACACAGGAAATTTAAATCACCCTAAGTTACCGATAGCTGACTCGACCATTCATTTATACACTAAAATAGTGCCAGAAACAGAATTTTACTGTGCATAATATGTCACAAATCAAAATTGTGGAAAAATTACATCATCAAAGGTATTACATGTTCAAAATTTACATCATTAAAGCACATGGATGCATGTTCAAATTGAAAGAATTGGAGGAAACACTAAAAAACAACCTAACACTGAAAAACAAGGGAACACTGAAATGGTATATGTATATATAATTATGTATCATATCCCGGCTCATATCCTGCTATAACCAAACACTGAAGAACAAAAAATTATATCCTGCCTTATTCCAGTACGATCATATCCTGCCTCATATCTCAGTACATGCTTTATACCCCACTTTCTTCTACCTTACCCGAGCGAGGCCTAATGGCATGTTTGGTTTTCTAGTATTAGTAGTATTAACTAGTATTGGACTAATTATAGTACTGTGATTATTAATACTTTGTTTGGTTTGTTCTGTATTAAATTTAATACCGGTACTAAATAGTGAAAAACATGGGTTTAATACCCTATTTTAATCCCCTCCCCCAGGAGAGTATTAACAGTATTGGACTATTCAGTATAGTTGGAATTGAGCATTAATTACACCAACAACTATTCATAATACTTTGTACGGTACATAACCAAACACAGTATTAAATATAATACAGGTAATCCAGTCCAATCCTATCCGACCTAGTCCAGTCCAGTACAGTCCAGTCCGGCTAGTCCGGAAAACCAAACGTGACCTAAAGGTTTAGGTGATTGTCGAGAGTTGGATAAGCTGGTACAAAGAAAGTGATCAGCAAAAAACCCAATTGACAACCTAGCTGAAAGCAAAGTGCCAATTTCAGACCACTTAAAAACTTCACTAAAAGACAACATCATAGCACAACCCATCAAGAATAAGATAGAAAAATATATTTGTGGAGGTTGAAGTAGAATGGCTCAACCAGAAACTATAATGGCCAAACCACTAATATTCTCACAAAATTCTCTACGAGTAGTGAAAATGTAAGATTTGTTAGAAGATTGTAAGAACTTCAGAAACCAACTGTTTCAACAAGTTTAAGGTACATACAAAACTTTTAAATTTGAGCCGAACATAAAAAAAAAGAGCTTCAGGAAAATTTTCTGTGGCAAAACCAGGTACTAAAATATCCAAGATACTGAAAAGAAGTTAATGAATCATGGATGCCTCTCCCATTGTGACATCTCCTATTTGACATCCGTCCTTTAGAAAGGAAGACCTCCACCAGCAACCGCAACCGCCATAATATAGACGATTAACTTTACCTCCATGACATAAATGAGTAACTCCTACGGTGACGAGAAATTCATGTACAAAGAGCTAAAAATTAATTAGCACCTACTTGTTGTAGTTTAAGTTGAACGGATAAGTTATCGAGCAATCTTGAATATGAAATTACTCCTCAAGTCTGGTCAAAACCGGTCCCATAAATTATCGGGCACAACCAGTATTAACTTCTTGCTGGATATTATATCAGCAAATGAATTGACTAATTGGGCTGATAAGCTGCTTGGATCATTACCTAGAGTACGGATGGATGTACTGACTACCCTGCTCTCCTCCGCTGCAAAGCCATGTTAGTATTTTTAGTCTGAATCCGGCGTCGATGCGACCCTCACGTTCAAGCAACTTCATAGTCTTTTTTTTTTTTTTTTTTTTAGAATGGCTGCAACTTCATAGTCTTAACGTAGTATTCAAACTGATATGAAGACCCCAATCCATTCGAGCCCCTCACTTGCTTGGAATGATAGTAGTAGTGGGCTGCTTTAGTATACATTTCTCTGGTTAGCCCATTAGAACAGTTCTGGGGTTTGCCACTGCCATGTAATTTTGCTTCAAGATTCTTTTCAGTCTCATGAGAGACATCACCTACATCAACGGAGGCCCTGAAGTAGAACATCATTTTAATGACTATAGAAGCCATAGGGGATCGGATCATCATTAAGATCGAGAACATAGTGCTTTTGGACCCGTAAGCTTCTTTTTCTTGTATTCTAGGAAAGCCATCGCCGTAGTTCTCACATGCCCATGCGAGCTGCAGTAGCCCACCAAAACCTCGGACTTTGGACTCAGAAGATAATCCCTCTGCAAAGGAAACGGAGAGAAAACGTATTTTGGTAAGTTATCTCTCATGCTAGTCGACCAAAATTGAGGAGGATGAACAAGATTAAATTGCTACTTACCTGAGAATTTGGGTCTGTGTTCGATACAAAATCTATCCATGCTTCTGCTTTCTCGATCGCAAGTGAAATGAGCTTCTGCACTTCATACGCACTAAAGAGTCTGTTCACAGTTCCCCAATCCATCTTGGCAGACATCCCATCCCAAGGTCCGACATCTGTTTCCAGTTTGGCCTTAGCGTCTTTAGTGAAGTCACGTATTTCAAGCATCCTCGATGACCCATTTAGAAGTTGGTAACACATGGATATCTTATAACAGAGGATATCAACTGTACGAGGATCCTTAGGATTAATAAGTTGTTTCTTCCAACACCTACATAAATTAACAAAATTGATAAACAGGCAGAAGAATGAAAATTTAAGGTAACAGTAAGTCAAATGCATGTGATGTTTCATTAATGTGCCCGGTTTCCAAACAAAGTGAAGATACGTCAGAATGGGATACGGGTACACAAACATCATTTTGAGTGAAATAAGCAAAAAGAAAGTAACCGATTGAACAAATCTAGCAAACCGGACAAGTAAGGAAGTACAATAATTTCGGAACAACAACAAACCCACACCCAAAAGTAATTTTGAACAAGAGTTCCCATAAAGAGTTACTTTAAGTACCAAGTAACTCACTCAAGTATGCAGGTAACTTTGCCACATTTAGCATAACAATGACTCTCGTCCAGCTGCATCAGTTGACTGTGCTCAACAAACCCCACCCTTTCACGTTCAAATTCACACTCCAAGTGGCATGATAAACCACAAGAATCTTGGCTACCTGAGTTAGATGAACACACCAACCAAAGGCTTGGATCCTTGTTGTTATCAAACAAATGGCAGATGCAATAAGAGCATCTCTTGCAGTATGCATCACCGTGAAAAAGTGGCCCGACATGCAGCTATTTTACAAACCAGGGTGGGGGGGGGGGGGTTGTAAAATGCTGCATGTTGGGCCATTTCGTCCCCCGATGATGCATTCTGCAGGAGTTGCTCTTGTTGCATCTGCCATTTGTTTGATGACAACAAGGATCCATGCTTTTGGTTGGTGTGTGCATCTGAGACAGGTAGCCAAGATTCTTGTGATTTATCATGCCACTTGAAGTGTGCATCTGAACGTGAAAGGGTGGTGGTTGTTGAGCAAAGTCAACTGATGCGGCTGGACAAGAACCAATGTTGTGCTAAATGTGGCAGAGTTGCATGCATACTTGAGTGAGTTACTTGGTCCTTAAATTAACTCTTCATGGGAACTCTTGTTAAAATTACTTTTGGGTGTGGGTTTGCTGTTGTTCTGAAATTATTTGACTTCCTTACTTGTTCGGTTTGCTGGATTTGTTCAATAATTTGCTTTCTTTTTTGCTTTTTCCACTCAAAATGTTGCGTGTACCGGTATTCCCTTCTGCTGTATCTTGACTTTGTCTAGCAACCGACCACATTAAGGAAACATTACATTCATTTGACCTATTTTGTTACCTTAACTTTCCATAGTAGGCCTTCTGACTGTTTATTCCAATTTTGTTAATTTTTGTAGGTGTTGGAAGAAACAACTTATTCAAGCTAACGATGCTTGTGGAGTTGATATCCTTTGTTACAGGATATCCGTTTGTTACCGACTTCTAAATGGGACATCAAGGTTCCGTGAATTACATGACGTTATTAGAGAGGCTAAGGCTAAATTGGAAACAGATGTCGGACCGTGGGATGGGATGTTTGCCAAGATGGATAGGGCAAATGTATGCAGCAGACTCTCCAATGCGTGTGAAGTACAAAAGCTCATTTCACTTGTGATCGAGAAAGCAGAAGCATGGCTGGCTTCTGTATCAGACACGAACCCAAATTTCTCAGGTAAGTAGCAATTTAATCTTGTTCATCATTGCTAGATTTTGGTCGACCAGCTTATTAGATAACTTACTGATATATGTTTTCTCTCCGTCTCTTTGTCTCAAGGTTCGGGATTTTGATGGGCTACCCCAGCTCGAATGGGCATGTGAGAACTACGGTGATGGATTTCCTAGAATGCAAGAAAAGGAAGCTTGTGGGTCCCAAAACACTTGTGTTCCCAATCTTAATGATGAGCTAATCCCCATTGGTTCCTATAGGCTTGAAAATGATGTTCGCATTTCAAGGCCTGCTCTTGATGTAGGTGATGCTGTTTCTCATGAGACTGAAAAGAATCTCGTAGCAGGATCTCATGGCAGAGGCAACTCCCAGAACTGTTCTAATAGGCTGCCAGAGAAGTAGCGTGCAGTGTCTGCGGTTGACTCTGAGGGATTTCCTGACCTAAAAAGGGCTTTGAGCCCAAACAAAGCAGCCCACTACGCTAGTAACATTCCACCTACGCACCTAGGCAGCAAGTGAGGAACTCGGATGGATTGGGGTCTTATGATCAGTTTGAATACTGTGTGAAGACTATGAGGTGGCTTGAATGTGATGGTCACATTGACCACGGCTTCAGACTCATATGCTAACATGGATTTTCGCCAGAGCAACACCGGAGGAGCGCAGGGCAGTGATCACTTTCATCAGTACTCTAGGTGATGATCGAAGCAGCTTAGCAGCCCAATTAGTGTATTCACTTTCATCAGTACTCTGGTTGGGAGTATCATTTCTCAGACCATAACTATGCAAAGTGAATTCATGAGCTGAGATACATAAAATGAGCTATATCAATCACGGTCACCGTAGTAGGACAGAAATTACTCTTCGTCTTCTGCTTTTCACACATCTAAAAATATTTTTTTCCCATACAAAAATATTAGAAAGGAAGTTCCTAGAGAGGGAAGTTCAGTAAGATAATGGAAGCTAGTACCACAATGGCTCATTGCAGTTTTATCGCGCTTCAGTGGAAAATGGCTGCTCGCTACCAAATACATATCAGTACAAATTTAAAGGGCTATAAAACTCCAGTAAGATTTGTATGATGGGTAAAATAAGAAAAAAAGAAAAGAAACGACGTATCATCAGTTTCTGGATTCCTACAGATATTGTGCAGATATCTTTCTCTAGTTTCAATTACTACAAGATCCAGAAGATAAAATAAGGAAAAGACAAAATCAACTAGCTAAAATGCTTTTCAGTGTCGAAGATTGTTTTAGCCAAGGGTAGATTTTGATTCAAGAGTGAAGGCCAAGGTGCACATATAAAGTAACAAGGAAATTTTGGTTGGTCATGATAATTGGACAGCTCTCCTTTTAAGGGAAATGCATTATTTATCTATGAAGAATGAAGATTGGACTCAATAGTTCATTGTTACACTCAAATGAGTGCCAAAAAACAGAATTTTATTGTGCGTAGCAGAGGTTCAATACCAATCAAAATTTGGAAAAATCACATCGTCAAAGGTATTGAAGCACATGTATGCTTGTTCAAATTGAAACAATTTTCACATATCTAGGATGCCATCTTACTGAAACGGATCTACACAAAGCTTGTCATTCTTACATGAAGAAAAAGAACCCCCAAGAAAAGAACATATACTATATCTTCTGACCCTCACAAGAACCAATTCATGAAAGGGTACTCTGCAAACAACCCTGCGAGAGAAAACAGAAAAAAAAGGCAAATGAGCAAGAACATAAGACGAGCAAGAAGGAGAAGAAAAGTAGACGGGCACCAGATGGGTAGCACAACTTTGCTATCAATAGAATGAAGTGCATCAGAGACAACATTGACAGAGAAATTTTCCTGCTCATTTATCTCATTCTGTTGTAGGGTTGTTTCCAGAATACCCTTTCACGAATCCGTATTTACAAGGCTAAGAAGATAAGTATCTGTGTATTTCTTGGGGGCCCTTTTCTTCATGTAGCCATGATAAGCTTTGTGACATCTGTTTCAGGAGATGACATCCTAGTATGTGTAAATCATATTTGTACATTTGTTTCAATTTTATCTCATGCATTCATGTGCTTTGATACTATTGAATATTGATGACTGGAATTTTGTACAGTTTTGTTTGGTGTCCTATTACACCTTTGTTATGAACAGTAAAATTATGTTTTCTTGGTACTAATTTGTGTATAGGTGATTTGTCGAGTCAAATCTGTATAAATAAATAATGCATTTCTCAGAAGGTAAGATGTGCAATTATTATGCTGAACAAAAATGTAATTTTTGCTTCGAAACTGCAACTTTCGCTTCTCCCTTAAATTCAAAATCCACCCTCGGGTGTAATAATCTTTGACACTGAAAAAAGTATAATATTGAATTGATTTTGAGTATCATGCTAACTGGATTTCAGAATGGAAGTATGAAACTACTTAAATTGATATGGTTGGACTTTTTAGGTAACTGTAGGGAAAATTATCCCCAAATAGTATTCCTCGTTTCTAGTAATTCTATTTCGTCACAGACAACGTACCGGAGCGTACCCCGTACTGGCACCTAGAGTGTTTCCCGTTCCCGTTCAAGTCCCACTTACCGCAACGTACCACGTTTCTAGTAACATAGATTTATCTTCTAGAAGTTGTCGTACTTGAATTCGAGAATGAAATCTCCGCGATAAATCTATAGGAGTTCAGAGGATAGTGATTGTTTTTCTTTCTTATCTTTTCTTCTTATTTTCGCCTCACAATTTTTCGGGGAGTGTTACATCCCTCTACATTTGTAACACAAGTATTTGATAAGTGAGTAATCACTTTCCACATGGACACCATCAAATTGTGCGGTTAAACTATCCTGAGCTTATCAACTATTGGTAACCTAGGCTGGTTTAACATTATTGTGTGGTTTGCACGCGGGTTTGGGCCGAGCGCACCCTAGGGTTAGCGGTTTCAGGTTTTCTGCGTCATAAACAAGACATGCATGCAGTATGGCCACACACCAGGATCATTTGTGAGCGATATAGTAACTGGGGATGAAGCCATCAGGGGCATGATGTGGTTTGTGATGTAGTAGTATAAAGAGGATGTCAGCCGTTCATCTGCTCTCTTGATTACAAGTACAATGAGCTTCTGCACTTCAGTTGCAGAGGGAAGTCTGCTCACAATGACCCAAGTCAATCTTTCTTGATATCCCATCCCAAGGACCAAAATATGCTTCCAGTTTGGCCTTAACCTCGCTAATAATTTGATGTATTTCACGGAACATATATATCCCATTTAGAAGTCGGTAACATGTGGATATCCGAAACCAGAGGATATAAACTCTATCAGCATCCTTAGCTATAGTCAGTTGTTTCTTCCAACACCCACAACAATTAACAAAGTTGAAACAAACGACCAACAAGCCGACTTATAAAATTTAAGTTAAACATGAAATCAAATGCATGAAATGTTTCCTTATTGTGTTTGGTTAAGAGATGAAGTCAAGAAAAAAAGAAGAAAAAAGAATTATGAGGGAGTACCAGAAAAACACAATGTTTCGAGTCAATGAAATAAAACAGAAAAAGAAAAGAAATGATTAAACAAATCCAGCAAACCCAACGTGTAAGGAAGAACAACAGTTTTCGAACAACAGCAAAACCCACGCTCAAATGTAAGTCTTATTAAGAATTTCCTTAAATAGATAATTCAATAACAAGTAACGCACCCAAGTATGCAGGTAATTTTGCCACATTCAGCACGACAATAGCTCCCATCAAGCTGCATTACTTAACCCTGATCAACAACCCCCCCTTTGTCATTGAAATGCACACTCCAAGACAACCAAAGTCAGATGCACACACAAACCAAAGGCTTGTATCCTTGTTGTCATCCAACAAGTGGTAGATGCAACCGCATCTCTTGTAGTATGCATCACCTGGGACAAAATGGCCCGACATGCGACATTTTATAAACCAGGGAATATCTGGCATTCAGGGCCAGTTTTGCAGAAGTTGGAATCCGAGCAGGAGTTTCCCCTTTTCCCTTGATGTTATCTGATAGGTCTGTCTTTTGCATTAGAATCTAATTGTCAGGTCTCATGATTTTTCATTGGTCTCTTTCTTTTTGACATTGTACTTACAAGAAGAGTAGAAATTCGCTTTCGCCTCTCGGAAGCAAACCTGGGAAAGATGGGAATGATTTCTAAAGACTTTTCTACTAGTTTAAGAGTTCTTTTTGGTCATACAAACGTCAATCACTCTCACCAATGCTTCGAACACCAAAAATCGGGAAGGAAAAACAATTACAAACTGCATAGTTAGAAAATGAAGGCCAGGCATAGAGGAAATAAACAAGTAATAATAACTAACACTGTACTTTCTAGTATCGATTTTCGCATGATTGTAGAAATTACGGGGTTAAGTTATTATTATTTTTTCCCCATCTATGCCTAGCCTTCATTCTCTAATTTTGCGGTTGATATTTGTTTATTCCTCCCAGTTTTTGGTGTTCGGAGCATACATGAGACAGATTGACGTTTGTATGACAGTAAAGAACTCTTTAAGGTGTATGAGAGTTTTTACTTTTTTAGATATCAGTCCCACTAAAGGGCCTTCCACAGGCTGGCTTCTGAGACACGAAAACGATTATCTGCTCATCTTGTAATTATAATGTCAAAAAAGAAGGAGACCGATAAAAAATCACGAGACCAGAAAACAAGACTACTGCAAAGGACAAACCTTCAGTCCAAAAAAAATCAGAGGAAGGGGGAGCTCATTTTCGGGTTCCATCTATTGCAAAATCTGCCATTAATGCCAGACTCCATGGTTTGTAAAAAAGCCACATGTCTGGCCATTTCGTCTCCAGGTGATGCATACCGTTGCATCCGCCATTTTTTGGATGACAGCAAGGATACTAGCCTTGGGTGGGTGTGTGCATCTGACTCTGGTATTCTAGAGTTGTGGTTTATGATACCACTTGAAGTGTGCATTTCAAAGACACAGAGTGGGGGGTTGTTGATCAAGGTCAAGTGATGCAGCTGGGAGCTATTGCTCCCTGAATGTGGCAAAGTTACTCCATACGTGGCTGAGTTACTTGTCCTTTGAATTATCTATTTAAGGAAACTCAGGGCTAGCCCAAGATATTTGGGGGCCTAAGCCGAGTAATAACTTCGGGCTCAAATTAATTTTAAAAAAAATACGTAGAAGAGTTTGTTTTAAAATACATTTGTCACTTTCAAAAAAACTAAACATTTGTAGACTTCTAATAATTATGTCTAATATATTAGATTCATGTTAGCTATAATTAGTGTTTTTCAACCTTATATTTTTTGATAAGTAAAAGTAAAAAATTTCACATTCGTCGTCATTAACGAGATTCGAACTTGGATCAAACGTATGGCAAAACCATTAGCTACCACCAAACTAACATAAAGTTCATTAGAAGGTTACATTGAAGTACATATTTAACTGAAGTATAGCTATCTATAAAAAAATTACATGTCGAACACGGGGCCCTACCGGCCCGGGGGCGGCCGCCTCAGCTGCCTAGCCATAGGGCCGGCCCTGAGGAAACTCTTGATAAGGATTACATTTGGGCGTGGTATTAAGAGAAAAGGACGAAACTGAAGACAAAGACAAAGTTTCAAGACTGTTTTATGAATCAAAACAAAAGAAATGGTCACTTTGTAATTTCCCTATTTTCTTATTGTACCGTTGTACAACGGATCCTTCCAGATAGCCGCAGCTGTCACTTAACCACAGTTAGCCTATTACCATGGTTAGGTTAGGGCTACACGATGAGACGCTGTATATGTTCACTGTATTCCTCTTCTGATTCAATTAATCAATAGATTCATTCTCTCTTTGTTCATGTACCGCCTTCAATGGCTTTACCCTTTCAGTTATCAATACAAATCGTTTCATCTCTTTGACTATCTTATTATGGTATCAGAGCCACTGTGCCTGATCTGTTGATTTCTTTTCGTTGATTATGGCTCTCTCCACCACCACCACATCGTCTCCTTTGTTTCTCCTCACCAATATTCACAATCTATTACCCTTTAAGCTTGACAATCAAAACTATGTTCTATGGCGGCATCAAATCAGTGCGATCTTTCGTACTCAGTCCCTATTTGGTCATCTCGATGGTTCAATTCCTATTCCACCGGAGTTTCTGCCGGATCCAGGTGGATCTGGTCAGGAGATGGTGAATCCGGCGCTTTCTCTTTGGAGTACTCAAGATCAGACTCTACTCACCGTCCTCAACGCCACTCTCTCGCCTGAAGCTCTCTCTCATGTCATCGGTCTCTCTACTTCTCGAGATGCCTGGTTGGTTCTTGAGCGACGATATGCTTCTCTTACTCGCTCCAATATTCTGGATCTGAAAGTTGAATTACAAACCATCAAGAAAAGGTCAGACTCTATTGATGTATACATGCATCGATTAAAAACTATTAGGGATAAATTATCTGCTGCTCTTGTTAAAACTGATGATGAAGCTATGCTTCTATATACTTTAAATGGTCTCCCTGTTGAATACAATCCTTTTCGTTCGTCTCTACGAACCAAATCTGAACCAATTTCTCTAGAAGAATTGCATGTCTTGTTAAAAGGAGAGGAACGCATGCTTGAGTCTCAATCTGAAATGAATTCATCTACTGCTTTTGTTGCTGTGTCTTCTGGTTCTGGGTCTGGTATTTCTGCGTCTTACTCTCAACGTGGGTACACCAATCCACGCGGTTGTGGTCGTGGTAGGTCTGGTCAAAATGATTTTTCAAATCGAAATCAAGGTCGTAACTCTATTAATCAAAATCGTGGAGGAGGTCGTTCTTCTTTTAACTCTCGTGGTGGTGGTCGATTTCAAATGGTCGTGGTTACAGACCTCCAATTACATGTCGAATTTGTGGAAATGATTATCATAGTGCTATTGATTGTTGGCATCGCATGGATCATGCGTATCAGAGAAGGAAACCCTCAGAGCAGCTAACTGCTCTTACTACTGCCACACAATCACCAACTTTTGGGTCTATTTCTGGGTATCCCACTGGTCACAACTCTGGTTATGCTGGGTCTTCAACTTGGTTATCTGACACGGGGGCTACCAATCATTTAACTTCTGATTTTAACAACTTATCCATGGCTGAACCATATGGTGGATCTGATCAAGTCTCTATTGGTAATGGGTCTTCTATGCCCATAAGTCACTCTGGTATTTCATTTTTAACCACTTCTACACATTCTTTTCAACTTTCTAATACCTTACATGTTCCCAATCTTGCTGTCAATTTGCTATCTGTGCATAAACTTTGTTTAGACCACAACTGCAAATTTGTTTTTGATGCCTCTACATTTTACATACATGACAAGGCTTCGGATATAATCCTGTATCAAGGCAAGAGTGAAAATGGGCTCTATCCCATTCACACTCTCCCATCTGCCTTGCTTTCTAAACCTCAAGCTCTTCTTGGTCGCAAAATATGTGATCCTCTGTGGCATGCTCGTTTAGGGTATCCAACTGATGAAGTTTTGTTTAAAAGTTTTCCTTATTTATCTTCTGCAAAAACAGGTACTCATATGTGTGAACCTTGTTTAAAGGGAAAAATGGCTAGATTGCCTTATCAATGTTCAAATACTGTTACTACTATGCCTTTACATATTCTACACTCTGATGTTTGGGGGCCTGCTTCTGTTAAGTCTTACAATGGTTATAAGTTTTATGTGTTATTTGTTGATAACTTCTCTCGTTATACCTGGATTTTTCCTCTGTTTCATAAATCTGAAGTAGCTGGTGTTTTTCCTCAATTTAAAACTCATATTGAAAAGTTACTTGGTTATAGCATTAGAATACTTCAATCTGATGGAGCTGGTGAATATATGTCATTTGTTTTCCAGAAATTTCTTCAAGATCATGGTATTTCACATAGAAAATCTTGTCCACATACTCCTCAGCAAAATGGTTTGGCTGAATGGAAACATAGACATTTAGTTGAAACTGCTGTCACACTTATGCAACATGCTTCTTTACCAAAATATTTCTGGTACCATGCCTTTGAAACTGCTGTTTATTTGATTAATCGCATGTCTAGTAAAAATACTTCATTTAAATCTCCCTATGAGTTACTATTTGGTACAAAACCTGATCTCTCTCATCTTAGAGTTTTTGGCTGCTCATGTTATCCATATTTAAGGCCTTACAATACATCTAAGCTTGATCCAAAGACTAAACCTTGTGTTTTTATGGGATATGCAACTAATTATAAAGGCTATTTATGTTTTGATAAATCAACTCAGAAATTTCATGCTAGCAGGGATGTACTGTTTAATGAAATTGAGTTTCCTTTCTCTTCAACATGTGACACATCTTCTACTTCCCTTACTGACTTATTGCCCTCCTTTTCCCCTTCTGCATGCTCTTGTGCTCCTCCTACTGTCACTGAAACTATGAATTCCATAGATCCAAGAAGGCAGACTCTAGCCAATGGCTCTTCAATGTTTCCACCTGAGTCTACCAGGAGACAGACTCTAGCCAATGTCTCTTCAATGTTGCCACCTGGTCTAGCACTCCTGAGCAGCAAACTCTAGCTAATGGCTCTTCAATGTTTCCACCAGAGTTCTGCTTACCATCTCAGAATCATCCACATGGGTTTGTTCAGGCATCTTCACAAATGCAAACACCTCAGACTGGTATGAGGTCTAAAACCCCTGTGAATGATGATATTAATTCTGTCACAGGCCCTGTCCCTACTTCTGCAAGCAACACAGTTGCTCCTACAATTATTTCTGGGCATCCTATGCAAACCAGAAGCAAATAAGGTACTTTTAAGAGAAAAAGTGGTTTTAAAGCTGCTGCTTCTCCTCTTCCCTCTGACCCTACATCATTTAGAAAGGCTAGTAAATGTTCACAGTGGCAATCTGCAATGGCTGATGAAATTACTAGTCTCCAAAAGCAAAATACATGGACATTGGTTCCAAAACCCCCAAATGCAAATGTAGTTGGAACAAAATGGATCTTTCGCACAAAATACAATCCAGATGGTACTATCTCTAGATACAAGCCCCGTTTGGTTGCAAAAGGTTTTCATCAAACACAAGGGCTAGACTTTGATGAGACATTAGACCAGTTATTAAACATTCAACTGTTCGCATTATTTTAGCTTTAGCTACTCATTTTAATTGGCCATTAGAGCAACTTGATGTAAAAAATGCATTTTTACATGGCCACCTAAAAGAGAGAGTTTACATGTCTCAACCTACTGGTTTTGTTGACAAATCTGTTCCACACTACGTTTGCAAGCTCCACAAGTACATATATGGACTCAAACAGGCTCCACGAACCTGGTTTGAGCAATTTACTACTTATTTACTTAATCTTGGCGTTGTTGCATCAACTGCTGATTGTTCAATGTTTTTACGTTGTTCAAACAACAAAACTACTATTTTGCTTCTTTATGTGGATCATATCATTGTAACTGGCAATGATACTGCTTTTATTCCAACTTTGGTATCACTTTTGCACCAGAAATTTGATATGACCAATTTGGGTCCATTAACTTACTTTCTGGGCCTTCAAATTAAGATGTCCAAATCTGGGATTTACATTTCTCAAACCAAATATGTTGAAGATCTTTTGACTCGGTTTAATATGCAACATTGTAAACCATGTCCAACTCCTCTTCCTGCTGGAACTAAGTATCATGCAACTGATGGGATTCCTCTGGAAGATCCTGCTGTTTTTATACAGCTTGTTGGTTCTCTTCAATATTTAACTTTCACTCGCCAAGATATCTGTTTCTCTGTTAATCATTTGTGCCAATTTATGCACAATCCTACTGATGTGCACTTAACTGGTGCTAAAAGAATTTTACGTTATCTTCAGGGCTCTAAAACAACTGGTTTGTTTTATCAAAATGGGTATCTTCCTTTGCAAGCCTATGCCGATGCTGACTGGGCTGGTAACCCAACAAATTGGTGAAGTACCACGGGCTTTGTCATTTTTCTTGGGCCCAACCCAGTCCATTGGGCTGCCAAGAAACAGCCCACTGTTGCACGATCGTCTACAGAAGCAGAGTATCGTTCTCTTGCAGTTACTGCTGCTGAAATAACTTGGTTACAATATTTGTTTCGTGATCTAAATATTTTTCTTCCTAATGCCCCCTTAATTTGGTGTGACAATTATTCTGCCATAGCAATGACAGCTAATCCAATTCTACATGCTCGTACTAAGCATATTGAATTGGATTACCATTTTGTCCAAGAAAAAGTACTTGCCAAAAACTTATGTATTTCTTATGTTTCCAGCACAGATCAATTGGCTGATATCTTCACAAAAGGCTTGACCACTGATCGCTTTCACTTTCTCAAGAACAAGCTGCTGCTGGACAAACCACCATCATCTTGAAGGGGTGTACTAAGAGAAAAGGATGAAACTGAAGACAAAGTTTCAAGACTGGTTTATGAATCAAAACAAAAGAAAGGGTCACTTTGTAATTTCCCTATTTTCCTATTGTACCGTTGTACAACGGATCCTTCCAGATAGCCACAACTGTCACTTAACCACAGTTAGCCTATTACCATGGTTAGGTTAGGGCTACACGATGAGACGCCTTATATGTTCATTGTATTCCTCTTCTGATTCAATTAATCAATAGATTCATTCTCTCTTTGTTCATGTACCGCCTTCAATGGCTTTACCCTTTCAGTTATCAATACAAATCGTTTCATCTCTTTGATTATCTTATTACGTGGGTTTCGTTCTGTTCCAAGACCGTTTTACTTCCTTACCTGTTGGAATGGTTCAATCAATTACTTTTTGTATTTTATTTAATTGACTCGAAATGCTGTTTTATTCAAGTTTTCCCTCATAAAATGTTTTTTTTTCTTCTTCTTTTTGTCCATTACCAAACACAATAAGGAACATTTTAATCATTTCAATAAATGTAACCTTACATTTTTAGTAGGCTTGCATGCCATTTATTTCAACTTTGTTGTGGTAGGTGTTGGAAGAAACAACTGATTATAACGTAGGAGGCTGATAGAGTTGATATCTTCAGATGGGACTGGTTACTGACTTCTAAATGGGACATCTAGGCTCCATGAGCTGCATCAACTTATTAGCGACGCTAGGACCAAACTGGAAATATATTTTGGTTCTTTGGATCGGATATCGAGAAACATAACTTGGCGCATTGTCAGCAGGCTTTCCTGTGTGAGTGATGTACTGAAACTCATTAACTTGCAATCATGAAAGCATATGAATGGCTGGCATCTGTTTTTCAAATACAAATCCGAATTTCCCAGATAAGTAGCAATTTCATCTCACTCGGCTTTGCGGATTCAAAAGCACCAAGAGGCCTGGTATTCCTGAAAACTAGCCTCCAACCCTTGGATTGTATTTGAAGTCGTTTATTTTCCTGATTAAGATGAACTGATCCCTTCTAGATCCTAATGAAGATGATGTTCACACTTCATGGCTGGTATTGATGTAGGTGTGATGCTTTCTATGATGAGACTAAAAAGAATCTCGTAGCAGGATCTCATGACATTGGCAACTCCAGAATTGTTCAAATGGGATATCCACAGAAGTGTTGCTATTGACACATGGGGCCTTCTCAACCTAAGAAGGCCTTTGAGCCCAAACGAAGATGATTTGAAATTCAAGATTGCTCGGTAACTTCTCTTGTCGACTTTAACTGCAACAAGTTTGTGCTAATTGAACTTAGTTCTGTAGGTTGCCTTTGTTACTAGTTGTTCTTGCCCGTAATAATTGCTTTCTTTCGCATACTTAGCTTGTTCTTTCTTTTGAAAATGCAACCTGTGTCATTGATAAAGCGGAAATGTAAAAGCTTCAAGCAGTTCATCTGAGTCGATTCTCCCATCTCCAGTAGCATGTATGGGATATCTTACCTTCTGAAAGAATAAATAAATATGTAAAATAAAAAAACTCATAATGACACTTCCTCCGCATTTTAGTGATTAACCTAAATCTCTTAGTCACTGCAAGTTCCAGTGACTGTACTATCGGATAATACCACCTGGGTTCAGTTATGCTACAAAATTAGCTTATCTAATTTGTTACACAATTGAGCGCTTTCTCAAACTCTCCTTAGGGCTATAAACTAATCCAAACACTGCCATCTCTATCTGAGTACTTGAGCCTCAGCTCAATACAAATAAGCTCCTCTACAATCACACCAAAAGAAAACCCGGAAAACAGAAGCATTGCAATTTTTTCAATTGATCGGGATAAATAGATGTAGTAAATATTATAATTGGGTGCTATGTACGTCCTATATATAAGTTGGATATCTACATATATAAAAAATATTATAATTTTTCTTTAATCTTTATCAAGTCTGTTTTTCGAACTGCCTAATAATGTATCCCCAACTTAAAAATCTTGGTGTTCTCTATCTTCATTTCCTTTAGTGTTCTTCATTTTTACAGGATCTACTTAGTTAGATTAGTAACCGTCTATATTATTAGCGATTGTTCCATACCATAGCACTATAGTTCAAAGGACTCTAGATTTTTTGACGTGCTTAGTTTTTATAGGGTCGTTAGACACTCGTACTCATGTGTGTGTTTACCCGTTCACTCATCCACCAAGGGCTATTTATACTTTTCCCTTGATCCTAACCGTCGAACTGTTAGAAGGAGAAGTAATCAGCTAAGAACCATTAGAAGGGAAAGTGATCAGCTAAGAACCCTGCATAAAACCTAGTTGTAAAGCAATGTGCCAATTTCAGAAAACTTAACCAACTTCACTAAGAGACAAATTCATAGCAGAATACATCAACAATAATAAGATGGAAAAAGACATTTGAGCAGGGTAGAATTAGAAGAATCGAAGCAAAATGACTAGAACAAAAACTGTACACGCCAAATAATTGCTATTTGCGCACAAAACTCTACGAGGTAGGTAAAATGTAAGATTTATTAGAATATTGTAAGAACTTTTTTTTCACCGGCAACGAAAGAAATTACATTAATAAGGGAAGACGATTACAAAGAGAAAAGGGGCATACCACTGGAAAGAGAACGAAACCTGCAAAATAAATCTAAACCTCAAGAAAGCAACTAGGATCCTAGTGGGTTAAGCTCAAAGGCACCCACAGAACAAACCCAAACAACCTAAGCTGGCCCAACGGACATCAAGAGCCTCCCATGCCTACAATACAAAGCTAAAAGCCCAAACAACAGCCCACAGGAGACCTAGGCCCAAAAACATGTCCTACAAGGCCCAAACCTATAAACAAGCCCAATAAAACCCTAGATCTTGGACCGGGGCAGACGGCGACCACGGACGGCGGCAGCTGGACAACTCACGGCGGCAGGACGACTGCGGTAGTGGACCAGCCCCTCGCAACACTCGTATCCCCGGGGGAGGAAGGAGGGGGTCCTATGCTACATCGATCAAGAAGAGGTCGTTCTTCTCCCGAAACCGGCGTGTCAACCGGGGGGACAGGGGGTGGGGGCAGAAGAATCAACAGCCCTTGAGGGGTGCAACAACCACGGACCACCAGAGGACCTGGGCAGGAGAGAGGAGCGCAGGGGGAGGTGATGGAGATGACGACGGCGCCGGAGGGGCCGGCTGGAGACGGTGGCGACTGGCGGCACGACGAGGATCTGGCGCTGCGAGGTACGACGAGGAAAAGCACGCTGGTGGGTGGCACAACGGACATCGGCAAGGAGGCGAGGCGGCGGGGTAGTTGGAATGTCCGGCGGAGACCCCTTGGAAGGGAGAGCGAGGCGAAGATGAGGAGCTCGACTTCACCTACCGGAAGCCCGGCCGCCGGCGCACTAGATCTAAAGACGTCCGGCCGGAGCAAGGCTCCCAACGGAAGGTCGGCGGCGTTGATAGGAGACGAGTTGCGGAGGCTGCTTGGCAGGGGTCAGATACAAAGCAAGGGGATGATCTGTCGTTTCCCGGCGGCATTTCAGAGCTGTCGCCGGAGGGGAAGCTTGGGGTGTCTAGGGTTTGCAGAGAGAGTTTTAAAGAGAGAGTACCAGTTCAGGATTTAAGAGTTCTCCCCCCCCCCCCCCCCCCTCCAACTCCTTAGAATAATGTTATTTCACTCCCCTTTTCCCACTTTTAGAGAGAGAGAGAGAGTATTAGTTCACGATTCTTTTTGTTTTATCTTAGTAAGGTATTTGTTATGCTGGTTGACCAAAATTGAGGAAAGATGAACAAGATTAAATTGCTATTTACCTATTATTCGGTAATCAGTTTTATTTTGTTAAAATTGATAATTTAATTTCTTAAATCAATTTGAGGGCCGTGACTTGCTATCAATTGAGAATGTATTTATGTAAAGTGATTAGGGGTTCATTACTACCTTGGGGGGAAATCCGATAATGGCTATCGTTTGCATATCCAATAAGACATGTGCATCGTCATACGTTTGTCGATCGAACTTGCTTGTAATTTGAACTATCTGTTTTTGTTTGTAGAGTATGACTTCGTGAAACCAGACGTCGTGTACCAGTAGTGCGACTAGCATATCTTCGCCTCTCACTGTGAGTTTACATGTTTAGCCTAATGTGCCACTAGAAAAAGAAACAAAATCCATAGTTTAAAAAGATCTTTTAACTGCTCAAACCTATAGAAAATGATAATGCTCAGAGTCACACATTTCTAGCAAATGTCTTCCAACTTCTTGGAACTTATAGGAAAGGAAGGATTGGGAGACAAAAGATTTTTCGATTATATTCAGTCTCGTTTTGGATTATAACCTACAAATGAAGAATATCAACTTCCTTTCCATTTCCTCCCATTTTTAATGAAAAATGATAACCAAACATAATCTTATACATAATATCCTTCTTAGGTACATGTATTTTTGTTCTTAGATTCTTCGTAAACCCTTAACTGGGTGGGTTTCAAGCAAAGCCGAAGCATGTTGTGCACAGCCAAAAAAATGAAAACATTTTTAGTTTCCTTTCCCATCTCCTTCCAGTCATTTTTCTTACACAAATCCCAAGTTCTTGCATAGCCTAACCGGAGGAGAACTTTTAGTTGGATATTTAAGCAGTTAGTCCTGATATTGCCATCAAATAATGGAGGTCTTGGTGACCCTGATTGCTACTAACTTGAAGTAATGTTCTGGCTCTGAATATGCAGATAGTAAGACCTATGATGGTGGAAGAATTTGGTCAACTAGGTGCTTGTCCTACTTCAAAGTACTCAGTATCACATCTTGAAGATGAAGAAGACATTCTTGAAGGGAGATAATAGTTCACCACCTCATATCAACAAGACCTGTATATTCATTAGGGATGCAAGTTCGAACCGGAAAAACCGCAATCCGAGCCGAACCGGGTGGTTTGGTTCGGTTCGGTTCGGTTTGGAAGCTATTACGGTTTGGTCCAGGTTTGCAAAAATCCCAAACCGTATAATACGGTTCGGTTTAGGTTAGAGATACCACAAAACCGTAAAAACCGAACCGGACCGTTTATGTAGCATACTAGGCCATACAACTACCAAACTTGATAACTTCTACACATATATCATATACAGTATGTACCTCAAAACCAAACCGAACCCATTAAATGGTTCTGGAAATGATGTAATGTTTTCCATTTTATTTTTTAATTGCTTGACATAGAAATTTTAGCAATCATTTTATTGTTGAATGAACTATTAAGGAATTTCAAATGAAATAATATATTTCCAGAAACCGCGGTTTAAAACCGAACCAAACCGGTCATTCACGGTTCGGTTCGATTCGGTCAGAAGCCATGAACGGTCCGGATTAGGTTTGAGTTTTGTCCAAACCGTTACATGCGGTTCTGTTCAGATGATTGCCAAAACCGGACCGAACCGAACCGTTTTCATCCCTAATATTCATTGATCTACTAGGTCTTATGGAGGCTGAAAGCAACCAAGACAGTGCTCTTGCTCAAATTTATAGTGACGAATACACGAAGGAGAGACTGTATTTTGTTGACCGCAGTAGCAATGCTACAACGTTTCCAAGCACCATGTGTCAGTTGGATAGGATTGGCTAATTAGCGTCTAGGGTTTGGACTGTGTAGTTGGTGTTGTAATCTATTTAAGAGAAATCAATTTAGCCATGGAGCTAAAAAACTCATTTACTATTCTTATTCGCTTCATGATAGAAATTTGGATCCGGTTTTTGTCGAACCACCCATTTAACCCAGTGGTTAGGGTCCTAAAGCAGTTCATTGAAGTCTCGAGTTCGAGTCTCCCCTGAAATACCTAGAAATAGTAGTGTAGAGTAAAATATAATATGTGCTTGTAAATGAAATAGTAAGAAAGAAAAATCACGCCATCAACATCAAATTTTTACATTCAAAATTAGTGGAAGTTACACTTTCAACACTGATGAATTTGGAAACTCATAAAAAATATCATGTTTCCCAAACAAGTCGAAAGATGAATCGGTTTGAACAAAACAATCAGACAACTGTTTACGGTAAAAGGTGAACCCCAACCCTAAGGACCACACTCAGCTCGAGCTGTCTGAGCTTGCCAACTGATTAGACCCTGCAATGTCCACCTTTTTTCGTTCGGACTCGTTCATCCGTGTGAGTTTCTTCTTGAACGCTTTGTGGCTGTCGCTGGATTCATCGAGTTTCTTTCTCAGCAGCGGCAACGCATTCTCCAAAACATCAACCGGGTTAATCCGCAGAATCTTCACCATGTATTCGCCCTGCTTTGCTCCATACACATTCTTGATGCACTTAATCTCATGAGCCCTGAAATATCCCTCCAATTCTCCTGCATTCCTATTGTCTTCGCCGTAGTAGTCGCCAAGAAATAGCTCGGATTGCTTGATGGTTGATTCCAGATGCCCAATCACCATGTCCATCTCAAACAGCCTATCTTCATGCTGGAACCACTGGTTTTTGTTGCTGCATCTAATCTTCTCCTCTTTCTTCTCAGTTTTCTCGCTGTAATTGCTAGTAGAATTAATCCTCAAGTTTTCCGGGTTTTGATGGATGAAAAGCCTGGTGAACTCCAAGAAGAGATGAGGGTTGTCTCGGAAAAGATCGAAAACCTCGTCGTGAACCTTCTTAATGTTAATCATCTGGTAATTGTCGTTGCCATTCAAGTGATTGCTCATGATTGAGAGGAATGCTCTGTACTTGGCGTCGTTGTCGTCGTTGTAAGTGGTCCGGACTTTATTGAAGAAATCGACCGAGGCTTTCTTGACGGAGAACCAAGTGAGTTGCTTCGTCGAGTTGGCGGCATTGGCGGCCGTGATTTTGTATTCTTTCGGCAAGAAACGGTTGAATTGGGAAACGAGTTGTTTGTCGTAACAGAGGGCTTGGTTGACGGACATTAACATGTCGGCGGTGCAGATTCCACGAGCTTTGAAAGCACACATGGTGTTGAGGAAGTTGTTGTAGTCTTTGGGGTTCAGAGTCTTCTTTAGCTTCGTGATGAAGCTGATTGAAGCTTCTTCTTTGTCGTTGTTGCAGTTTCGACTCACCATCGTTCTGGAAACAAACAAAACCCTAAACCACAGAAGATGAGAGTGTGAGGAACACAGTTGAAAGCAAGAAAGGAAGTCTCTGGTTGTAGTACAATTTATAGTAACACTGGCTCCGCGGAGAAATTGGTGAGTGGTTTGAAAGGTTATTTGAAGAAAAGAGCAATTCTTAGGTACATGTGTCAGTTGTTGAATGGTCTAGAGCACTACATGACATGCTGACGTGGTGCTCTTGGAGCAAATAAAAATTTCTCCTCCCAGTCATTTTTCTGAGCAATTCTTAGGTGTTCATAGAGCAAATTATCCATGATGCTCCATTCCACTCACAATTTGACATCTACAATGCAAGTGGGGTGAGTGGGAGAGAGAAAATAATCAAATAGAATTCTGATTTTTTTTTCTATAACCTATAGGGGAAGTGGTTAACTCTGGTGAGTATATGTGTCAGTTATTGAATGGTGTAGAGCATCACATAGCATGCTGACGTGGTGCTCTTGGAGAAAATTAAAATTTTTCGGAAAAAAGAGCCCTCTCAATGAATGTTGTCATTGTAGTTTGGGAATTTGGCTACCGACTAGCTTTACCACAATATATGTACAGGTGGCGGATGACATTTGGCGTACTGGGCCTAAAAAAAAATAAAGTTTAAGCACGGATCTTTCGGTAAATTTTAAACTATTCAATGATTGAAATAATAATCTTAATAGATTGCTGAAGCAAATATGTAATATAAGTGTGGGTTACTGTAATTAAATTAACAAAGTACTCCCTCCGTTTCGCCAAATTCTTCAAAATTGTCATTTTGGGTGTTTCGCCAGATTCTTCAAAATTTCCAAAAATGGAAACTTTGAAAGTGGCATAATACCATCCTGCCCTTGGATAAAAATACACCCAATAATCTATAACTAATCACATTAGTATATAAATCTGATCAATTAAGCCAATTTCATTAATCATGGCCCAAACACAACCCTACCCACTATATACAACCCAAACCCTAACAAATCTACCTAAACATAACCCTATCCTCTTCTCCTGTTCTTCATCCAGCCGCACAAACACAACACACACGGAGAGAGAGAGAGAGAGAAGGAGGAAGAGGGAGGGAGTGCAGATCGAGAGGGAGAGGGAGAGGGAGAGCAGATCGGTGGTGACAGAAGTAGATCGGAGAACTTGAGGGGCGGAAAGGTTTCTCCACCGTCGCCGCCGCCACCGCCACCACAGTCGATCTCCATCCCATCTCTCTGTCTCTCTCTGTTGTCTGATGAAGAGGCGAGACCAGACCGGCAACGAGAGAGAGAGACCGAAAATAGAAGATAGATGAAGAAGACATCGCCACCGTGGTCGCCGGAGGCTACGATGGTGTTGTCTTCCTCTTCGAAGAACAGATGAAATCACCGAGAGATGAAGAGAGGAAGAGGGAGAGAAATAGAGAGCAAATCGGCGTCGAGGAGGACGGTCGGCGTCCTTGGCAGCGGCGAGTTCGTCAGCGGCGGTGTCCTTCGGCGGCTGCGACCTTCGTACGGCAGCGTCCTCCTCCTGCTCTTCTTCATCATCTTCTTCTCCTGCTCTTCTTCTTTCCTCTTCTTTCTTCTTCTCCTCCTCATTTCTGTAGATTGATTTTCTCTCTTTTTCTCTAGATCTGTTAAATGTTGAATTTTGTGATGTTGAATCTGTTCATGGTGATGTGTTTTTGTGTGTTCTTGTTGGTGCTAATCTAAGAGATGAGCTGAAGATGTGGATGTGAGATGATGGAATTAATAAAAAAAGTAGGGGTAAAATAGTGATTTCAGTGGGTTTCTTAATCCCCGTGCCCTGAAATTTTTTGAAGTATCTGATGAAACAGAGGGAGTACATGGTAAACTTTATGAGGGTAAAATACATTTTTCACCCTTCATTTATGGATAAAGTACATTTTGTCCCCTAATTAATGGAAAAATACATTTTGTACCCCTGTCAGTGAATGGAGGGTGGACAAGATACCCACCCTTCTGTTCAATCCGTTAGTGGAGGTGTGCAAATTGACTTTTTGTGACCATTTTGCTCTTATTGATTGTGGACAAATACCATCTTTTTATTTATTTATTAAGTATTCATCATGTTCTTAAGACTATCCGCAACAGTGGGCTTCCCCTCTCCTCCCACCTTTATTTCGTTATTAATTGTCTTAATATGTACAATACTACCCTAAAACCTCCAACCGTTACAACACTATTCATCCTCTCTTATTATATTTTATTAAAAATACACAATTTTCATCAAAGAAACGAAAACAATAAATGAAAATCAAACCCACTTGGTGGGCCAGTCGGGGAAGCCTGTGGGCTTACCCACCCCCTCCATCACCCCTGTTTAACCTCCCCCTCCCCCCTCCTAGTTGGAGCAACTAAACCCGTTCTTGGGCACCCCCACCACTACTGCTGAAGATGGTCTAATGTTCTTGAGCACCACCTCCATTACCACCACCAACACGACGACCACCACCACCACCACCACGAACACAACCACAAAACGGAACTGAAACCCCTTTTCTCTCTTCACAACACCATGTTTATAGCTCCCATCAAACCACTCATCTCCAAATCTCATATGTGTTATTCTTCTACTATGTAGTTATATCTTTTCAACTCATTCTCTTACTCAAACTTTCTCTCTTCCACCTCCCTCTATCAGTGTTGTTAATCCAACTACCGAACAGAAATTGGCAAGTCTATAGCTTAGAAACCATCTACTCCACCATCAAATTAAACTACACAAAAAAAATCACTCAGGTCTCGTGATAAAAACCCACCATATCTAAATCAGATTTCTAGTTCGAATTTTCAGAAAACTATGAAGAGTAAAACAGAGGATAGAGAGAGTGAGAGAGATCATGGGTGCCAGAAAACCACAAATGGGGCTCTCTGCAACAAATCTAAACCACAACGATTGAGGAGAGCAAAGGATGAGAGAGAGGGAGAGATCCGGTCCATCACAACACTCTTTGTTCAAACCCAATCTCTTTATCGGTCCTCTGATTTGTTGGTAGAGGAGAGAGATAAACAAAACTCTCGAGAGAGGGAGGAATGGAGAAAAGTATTATATTTCATTCTTTAATTAGTTTCGAAATACTACAATATGAGTTATTTTGAGTAGACTATAATTTGAGCCGTTGCATAGTTTTTTTTTTCTGAAATTTTGACAGAAAACCCCCTCGCAGCTTCGTCTCGCTGACACTTAGCTACATGCAGTATTGGTTTTACCACTTATCGTCTCTGCAGTTTGTAAAATTGCAACACTTAGGTCCGAATGGCCGAACACCTTTAGCTTCCGCTAGATAAATATGAAGAAGAAAAATAATATATATAAATAAAATTAGAAGAGGGAAAAATAAAAAATAAAACACATTAGAAAAGACCAGACTATTCTTTGTGATGTATTAAAATACTAAAATGCCACTCACTTATCTAACGGAACTTAACGGTGTTAGTCCATTTGGACCCAAGTGTAGCAAATTTACAAACTGCAGAGCCGATAAGTGGTAAAATGTAACTAAATGTCAGCGAATTGAAACTGCGAGGGGGTTCTCTGTCAAAAACTCTTTTTTTAACAAACAACATAGTCTTAGTAGTTGAAGAAAAGAACCATTTCATATATGAAGGTAGCATATGTAAACAAAACAATTTCTCTATAAAACATTCAGACAAATAAATTAGGTTACCCTGTTGTTAAAACATCTACTACATTAAAAAGATAAATCGCAACACCACTATGTGTTGTTGAGCATACAACATAGATAGCATACTTCCAAAGACATTTACCATTTATTAAAAAAAAACTGTTGTGCATAATGTTACCTTCCAAGGATGCATCTTTCATTTCAAAACACATTTAATTAGTAAAACATGGTAAGACTAACCCGCGCATGCGCGGGGTAACGACTAGTAGTATTTATAGTGGGGTAGTTTCTCAACATTTCAGGGGTATTTTTGTCTCTTCAAGCCTCAGTTAGTCCACCGTTAATTTTTAACACCGGCAGGAGTGTAACATGTAGTTCTCCATAAATCAAGGTGTAAAATATGTTTTGTCTATACATGGAGGGTGGAAAATGTCTTTTACCCACTTTATAAATATCAAAACTTGAGTTAATGTAGCCCTACTTGTATTCATAAACATCCACATGAAAGGAATCAAACGATTCCAGTACTGAAGAAATCAAAGAAAACAAGAAAGAAATAATTTTATTGATTTTCTGGAGAAAATTTGACAGAGCTTCGCTTCATTTTTCAGGAAGACGAAGAAGAAGCAAATGAACCCTAGAGACGGAGAAGGGGATTTATATCCCAGTACACCAACAGTCTTATTTAGACCGTTGGATCTCATGGCTTGATCTCAGCCGTTCACAATTTAGAGAAAATTAAACTAAGGCCCAGAAAGTTTGGCTTAGCTTACAAAAAGCTTTAGCAAATATTGAATAATACACAAAACTTTTGTGAATGACAAAAGAGCAGCGGGGACATTGCTGCTGAGCAGAGAACTTCTAGGAAAAAGGCAAAAAGACCCCCTTTTGACTTGTTTGTGCAAGACCTTCTTCTTTTGATTTGTCTTGAAACCATTTTGGCTATATTTCTTCATTTTGTGCTGGATCTTCTTCTTATCTTTTTTCAAATCTGCTAATACCCTCCCTCGAGTCAATGGTGCTGGAGAGACCATTAACTTGGACTTCAAATAGCCAAATGCAGCTGCAACTAGTCCTTCGGTGAATAGATCTCCTAGCTGATCTGCAGAGTAAACAAATTCAACCAGTAATTGCTTTCTTAACAATTTTTCCCTAATGAAACGATAGTCTAATTCTATATGCTTTGTTTTAGAATGCATGATGGGATTAGCAGTCATGTGAATTGCTGATTCATTGTCACAAAAAAGAATTGGAGGTTGTTTTAAGAAAATATGCAAGTATTGAAACAAATATTGAAACCATGTAATTTCTGCACCAGTTGTTGCCAAAGCTCTATATTCTGCCTCAGAGGATGATCTAGAGACAGTTGGTTGTTTTTTTTGCAGCTCAGTGAATTGGGTTATTGCCCAGAAAAAGGACAAAACCAGTGGTGCTTCTTATGTCAGATGGGTTACCAGCCCAATCTGCATCAGAGAATGCACAAAAATGTAAGTCACTGGGCTCGTAGAAAAGACCATCAGTGGTGGTACCTCTTAGATATCTAAGAACTCTTTTAGCACCTAACACGTGTTGTGTGGTAGGACAATGCATGAATTGACACAAATAATTCACAGCAAAACTGATATCAGGTCTAGTAAAAACTAAATATTGAAGAACACCCAGAAACTGTCTAAATGGAGTAGGATCAGGCAATAGTTCACTGTCATTAAATGTGTATTTAATGCCAGATATAGTAGGAGTATTGCAAGGAGTACAATTGTGCATATTAAATCTAGTAAGTAAATCATTGACATATTTAGATTGATGAATAAGGATACCTTTGTCATTTCTGTCAATTTGCAATCCCAAAAAATAAGTCAAGGGTCCTAAATCAGTCATGTTGAATTCAGATTGTAACTTGGAGATAAGATGAGTGATGTAAACAGGATCATTTCCAGTCAAAATGATATCATCTACATATAAAAGCAAAACAGTGATGGTGGAGGGATTTGAATGATGTCTTACAAACATGGAAGTGTCAGCTTGAAATTGAGTGAATCCAAGAGACAGAATAAACTCAGTAAATCTCTCAAACCAATCTCTAGGAGCTTGTTTGAGACCATAAATTGCTTTGTTAAGTCTGCAAACATGATAAGGAAATTGAGGATTTTTAAATCCAGGTGGTTGTTGCATATAAACAATCTCTTTAAGATAGCCATGAAGAAAAGCATTTTTCACATCAAGTTGTTGAAGAGGCCAATTAAAAATGGCGGCTAGAGACAAAATAGTTCTAACAGTAGCATGTCTAACAGCAGGACTAAATGTTTCTTCAAAGTCAATGCCAGGAGTTTGTCTAAAACCTTTAGTCACTAATCTGGCTCTGTGTCTAGAAATTGAACCATCAGGGTTGTATTTGGTTCTAAAAACCCATTTGTTCCCTACAATATTTGAATTGTAGGGGTTTGGAACTAAAGTCCAAGTGTTTTGTTGTGTGAGGCTAGAGAACTCTTCAGTCATAGCTTGTAGCCACTGAGAGTGTTTTCTAGCTTCTGTGAAGCAAGTTGGATCAGTTAAGAAAGGAGAAATATCACAGTTACCAGATATAGAATTAAACCCAAAGGTCTTTTTCTTAAAGATTCCAGACTTGCTTTTTGTCTGCATGGGGTGACTCCCAGCTGGATGAGGCCTTTCTGCATCAGTATCTGCCATGCCAATACTGTTTGTGGATTGATCATCATTAGTGTGATCATCATGTGAAGTAGGCTGCTGAGACTGTGAGAAATGGACATCCAGGGTCTGAGAGTTTCCAGCAGAAGTGTGTGATCTGTTCTCATCAGTGTGATGTAATCTGTTCTCATCAGTGTTGTTGGGAAAGATCATGGTAGTATCATGTTCAGAGTGTGGGCTTTGATCTTGTGTAGCATTGTTCTCATCAAGAATATCTGTAACAGGAGTATCATGAACAATGTGAGATGATGGTGAATTGTTAGAAAACAAATAATAAGATGGCAAGGAGATAGGAATATCACCAATATGAAATACATCACCAGAAGAGCTTGGAATATCAGAAGATGAGTTTGAACAATCTTTATCATAAGGAAATGTATGTTCATTAAATATAACATCTCTACTGATAAAGAATTTTTGAGAATCTTTATCAAAGCAAACATATCCTTTGTAATTATGAGCACACCCAAGAAACACACATTGTTTAGATTTTGGATCTAGTTTGGAGTTATTATAGTGTCTTAAATAGGGATAGCAAGCACATCCAAAAACTTTAAGTTTACTATAATCAGGTTTGGTGTTATTAAGAAGCTCCCACGGAGATTTATTTTTTGTGTTCTTACTTGGCATCAGTACTGAAAGCATGATACCAAAAATATTTAGGGAGTTTAGCATGAACAAGAAGAGTAAAAGCAGTTTCTACTATGTGCATATGTTTCCTTTCAGCTACGCCATTTTGTTGGGGTGTATAAGGACATGAATTTTGATAAACAATTCCTTGTGAGTGTAAGAAGGTTTGAAAAGTATAAGACATATATTCACCACCACCATCAGACCTCAAGATTTTAATAGAAGTATTCAACTGTTTTTCAATCTCAAGTTTGAATTTTGGAAAGACCATGGCAACTTCAGACTTATGATGCAAATGAAAGATCCAAATAAACTTAGAATAATCATCAACAAGCAGCACATAGAATCTATATCCATGATAAGATTTCACAGTTGCAGATCCTCAAACATCACTATGAAGAAGATTAAGAGGTGCTTCGGTGTGTGTGGCTGAAGACTTGTTAGTTTAGTCATTTTTCCCAGCAAGCAATGTTCATAAACAGAATGAGAAGAAATATAAGAAACTTTAAGGTCTTTACACATATGAGAAGAAGAAATAAATATAAGTCTCAAAGTGTCTTCAGAAGGGTGTCCCAGTCTAGCATTCCAGAGAGGAGACTCGACTGTTTTTCCTAAATGAGCTTGTTTACTGTCTTTTTCTTGTGTGTGTATGGGGTATAAAGCATGTTCACTCAATCCTTGGTAGAGGATTGTGCCCTGAAGTTTGAATATAGAATTTATCAGCATCAAAGTAGAAAGAGCAATTGTGTTGCTTACAAAGTTGATAAACAGAAATGAGATTTGTTGCAAGATTTGGGACATGTAAAGTGTTATGAAAGTAAAAGAATGTGAGGGAGTGTTAAGAATGGCAGTACCAGAATGAGATATGGGAAAAGTGTTTCCATTTCCAACATCAACCTTTTCATTACCATAATAAGGAGAGCCCAGAGAGAGGTTACTAAAGTCGGCAGTCATATGATTGTTGGCACCAGAATCAGTTAACCAATAGTTTGGATAAATGCTAGGTGATGGACCAAGAAGACTAGCATTGAAAGCATTGATTTGTGGTTGATAACCAGTGGTTGGTGCAGACACATTGTTTTGAGGTTGTTGGTCTTTATTGACATTCATGGTAGGAGATGCAACATTGTTCATGGAAGTCAACCGAGGTGGAGGTTTCTTACCTTGGTAAGCAAAGTCCATTCTATGCCAACAGTCAACCGCTGAATGGTAGTCCATACCACAAATTTGACAATTGATAGGGTTTCCAGCTATCAAAGCTAGGTCCCTTGTTCTTAGGTTGACCACCCCCTCTATTATAACCTCTACCTCCTCTAGAAGAGTCATGGATTCTTCCTCCATTAGTGTTACCTCTTCCAGAGGGGTAATTAGAGTTATAATTTTGACCTTAATAGTTAGGGTTTTGACTTGGACTTTGACTTTGATAACCAGAGACTTGATTGGACTTAAAGTTTTGATCATTATAGGTAGTTCTTTGACTTCTACTATAACCATTTCCTTGATTCTTATTGTTATCATACCCATTGCATTTTCCTCTTCCACCATTAAACACATTAGAAACATAAGCAGCAGACCCGGTCAACTCATTACCCATAACAGATTGAGACTCAATCATCTGTTCTTCAGCCTTTAACAGAACATGTAATTCTTTAAAATTAATTTTATCAGGAGAGACAGACATAGTAACTCGCACACCAGATCTAAATGAGTTATACTCAGGAGGAAGACCATGCAAGACATACAGAATCATATCTTGATCATCAGTGTTCACCATAGAAGAAGATAATTTATCTCTTAGCGTTTTTAACTTTTGCATATAGACATCGATAGAATCAGATTTCTTTCTAATGGTTTGCAGCTCAGATCTCAGTTGAATGATATTAGATCTAGTGAGAGAAGAATGCATGTTTTCCAAAGAAACCCAAACGTCTTGAGAGAAAGGCTTACCAACTACCTGAACCATGGCTTCTTGAGAGAGAGTTGCTGTGAGTCGAGAGAGAACGATCTGATCTTGAGTAACCCATGCATCATATTTTGGGTTGCGATTAGCCATAATAGTTCCATCATCATCAACCGGAATTCAGATGAACAAACCCTAGAACCATCAACATACCCGAAGAGAGACTGTGTTTTGAGGAGAGTGGAGATTTAATATCGTCAGATAACATAGTTTGTGTTATCTAGCTTGAAAGGAACGAGATTATGAACTTGTGAGAGAAGATAAAAGGGATTTGAATCACCCTTGAGACTGGTTTGTAGAGAGAGCCATAGCTCTGATACCATGAAAGGAATCAAACGATTCTAGTACTGAAGAAACCAAACAAAACAAGAAAGAAACAATTTCATTGATTTTCTGGAGAAAATTTGACAGAGCTTCGCTTCATTTTTCAGGAAGACGAAGAAGAAGCTAATGAACCCTAGAGACGGAGAAGGTGATTTATATCCCAGTACACCAACGGTCTTATTTCAGACCGTTGGATCTCATGGCTTGATCTCCGCCGTTCACAATTTAGAGAAAATTAAACAAAGGCCCATAAAGTTTGGCTTAGCTTACAAACAGCTTTAGCAAATATTGAATAATACACAAAAACTTTTTTAAATGACAAAGAACACCGGGGACATTGCTGCTGAGCAGAGAACTTCAGGGAAAATGGCAAAAAGACCCCCTTTTGACTTGTTTGTGCAAGACCTTCTTCTTTTGATTTGTCTTGAAACAATTTTGTCTTCATTTCTTCATTTTGTGCTGGATCTTCTTCTTGTCTTTGTTCAAATCTGCTAATACCACACATGAATCTGTACATTGATAGTAAAAGGGTTTGTGTATGGGATTTTTTTTTGTAAAAAGCGACAACACTCACTACGATGAGTATTGTGTTATTGTATCTAAAAACTGCTAAACAGCCCTGAGGCCCATAGACACAACTTGGGTTGAGTTTGAAATGAGGACCACATGGGCATCACCTAAGGATTTTTCTGTTTAGATGTTGATTTTTTTTTGTGAGCTTTAATTGTACACATCACATAAATCTATGTGTACATAACTGTATAGCAGATGCAAGGTTACAATTTCAATTTCAGATTTCGAGGGCGGGTTACAGATATCAAGTTTATGGTTAATATTGTAAAGTATGGGCTTCAGATTATCTCTTAAGGATTAGTGTTCATCATCTAAAGGTTTAAAATTTAAGTTAGACATTTGGTTTTTATGCTCCAGGTACACTCAATAACCATACAGAAATTATGTCCATGATTTATTCGGACATGTCCATCAACATCAACCTACCATCACCAATGACGTAGCCAGAAACTTCAGGCTGGGGGCGCGATTTTGATGTTAAAATTCACTATAAGGGAAAGTAGGTATTAGTTAAATGTCGTTGCAAGTTTGTGTCATACCTATCAGTCCCAAACAACAAACACAAAGTACCCATTGTTACATTGCCAGAAAATGATATTCAAAATACCTTTTTGTTATTGTTCGTTGATATACTGGCAGCAAAAATTCATCACAACTTTCCCCTCGTTGAACAATTCAACGTCATCTCCTAATAAGTTTCCAATAATCAACAGCTTAAACACTTTTCACATCCATGTATTCTCTTATAGATAGACATGTTATCCTAAACCCTAAATCCAAATCACAATCTGAATAGATTAACTACACAGATAAGGTGAAGCTATTCCATCAATTATGAAAATCCCCAATTTTTAATTTACAAAACCCTAGCATATGAATTACAACTATCAGCTAAAAAAATCATCTTTTAACCAAAAAGTATAAACTTGGATATGCAAGAACAAACACAAAGATATTTGATAGTATTGGTTGTTAATTTGATACCAAATTCATTGTAGACGGAGCAAATTAGATTCATATTATCAATTGACTCCCAATTGCAGAAAAGAGAATGCTTGGAGGAAGAGGAAGGAAGTCGATTTAGGGTTTAAGATCATCTACCTGCTTCTTCTTCGGAGATGGAGCAAAATCAAAGCAACAGCTTCCCGGAATGGCGGCAGAGCAGCAGCCCGAGAAGCGATTCGCCGGAGCAATCGCCGAAATCGGATAATCGGAGAAGCGAAGGCGACGAATCGTCGCTTTTGCAGACCGCGACGTAGGTCGTCTTCGTCGAATGACAGAGATGAGACTAAGAGACAAACTCTTTTTTTTTGTGAAGATAAGGGCGTAAGTTTTTATTGAATAAAAGATTGGACTATTGTAACATATCAGTGGGTATTTCGTGTATTTATGAGAAATTAGTGGGTATAATTTCATTTTTTTTAAGGGCATATATGAATCTTTTGGACTCTATCTGTCAAACCATAGGACGCTTTTGTTTATTAAATAGGGGCACAATTAAAAGAAATCTATAAAAAGGGGTATTCTATACTTAAAATAAATATGTTGAATTTGATGTTGCCTCTTTCAAATTAAAATTGCTTATTCATAAATAAATAGTAATTAAGAATATTAAGAATAATTTATTTAATTAAAAATACATCTTTTACAATTATGAGAATTATTAGTTTACATTATTTAAATTGAATTCTATTTTTAATATTTTATAGTAATTATTATTAGAATGATAAGTAGTTGTCAAACTAGACTTGTATGCTTTATAAATTTCAAGTGTTTCTTTAATTATTAAGTCTCAAATTCGTTTTTTTAAATTATGATATATTCTTAACTAATTTTTAAAAAAATTATTTATTTATTCGGTAATTAGTTTTATTTTGTTAAAATTGATAATTTAATTTCTTAAATCAATTTGAGGGTTGTTACTTGCCATCAATTAAGAATGTATTTCCGTAAAATGATAAGGGGTTCATTACTACCTCGGGGGAATTCGATAAAGGCTATCGTTTGCATATCCAATAAGACATGTGCATCTTCATACGTTTGTTGATCGAACTTGCTTGCAATTATGACTATTTGTGTCTATTTGTAGAGTATGAATTCGTGAAACCAAACATCGTGTACTAGTAGAGCGACTAGCATATCTTCGCCATTCACTATGAGTTTACATGTTTAGCCCAATGTGCTTTGTAGAAAAAGAAACAAAATCCATAGTTTAAAAAGCTCTTTTAATTGCTGAAACCTAAACGAAAATGCTTGGAGTCACACGTTTCTAGCAAATGTCTTCCAACTTCTTGGAACTTACTGGAAAGGAATGATTGGGAGAACATACTTTTCGATTACTTTCATTCCCGTTTGGATTTACATAACCTAGCAAATGAAGAGTCCCAACTTCCTTTCCATTTCCTACCATTTTGTAATGGAAAATGATAACAAACATAATCTTAGACATAATATCCTTCCTAGGTACATGTAGTTTTGTTCTTAGATTCTTCCTAAACAAAAGTTGGGGTTTTAGGCAAAGCCGAAGCATGTTGTGCACAGCCAAGAAAAATTGAAAATATTTTTGTTTTCCTTTCCCTTCTCCTTCCAGTCATTTTTCTTACACAAATCCCAGGTTCTTGCATAGCCTGACTGGAAGAAAACTTTTAGTTGGATATTTCAGTAGTTTAATCATGATATTGCTATCGAATACTGAAGTAATGTTGTGGCTCTGAATATGCAGATCGTAGGACCTACGATGGTGGAATGATTTGTTCTAGTCTAGTTGTTTGGTTATGTTCTTTGTAGTGGATTGTCTACCCTGGTTACTTTTGTTGTGTCTTTTGTATCTTGTACTTGTTGGTCGATGACCTGTTTGCTCTTCTATGGCATGATGACTATTTCAACAACAACAAAAGTACTCGGCATCACATCTCGAAGATGAAGAAGACATTCTTGAGATACAATAGTTCACCACCTCATATCAACAAGACTTGTATATTCCATTGATCTACTAGGTTTTATGGAGGCTGAAAGTAGCCAAGACAGTGCTCTTGCTCAAATTTATAGTGACGAATACGTGAGGGAGTGTATTTTGTTGACCGTAATAGAAATGCTATAACGTTTCCGTGCACCATGTGTCGTTGGATAGGATTGGCTAATTAGCGTCTAGGGTTTGGGCTGTGTAGTTAAAGTTGTAATCTATTTAAGAGATATCAATGTGCCGTGGAGCTTTTGTGTCGAGAAGTTCATTTTACTCTACTTATTCGCTTCAAGATAGAAATTTGGATTGGTTTTTGCATGTATAAGAGTGTATATACTTTAGGACCAATCCTTCGTTAGGGCCTTGATGCCGTTCATTGAGGTCTCGAGATCTAGCCCCTGAAGTAGCATTATAGAATATAATATGATTTATGTAAAAGAAATAGTAAGACAGACAAATCATGCCATTCGCATCAAATTGTTGCATTTGAAATTGGTAGAATTTACACATTAAGCGTCGATGAATTTCGAAACTCATAACCTTTGAAACAATCATGCAACTCTTGTTATAAAGTCGAACCCCAACCCTAAGAGCCCCACTCAGCTCGAACTGTCTGAGCTTACCAACTGAATCAGACAACAATCAGACAACTGTTGTTCTAAAAGTCGAACCCCAATCCTACACTCAACTCGAGCTGTCTGAGTTTGCCAACTGATTAGATCCTGCAATGTCCATCCTTTGCCGTTGAGACTCGTGCATCCGTCTGAGTTTCTTCTTGAACGCTTCATGTCCGTCCATGGATTCCTTGAGTTTCTTTCTCAGCAGCGGCAACGCGTTTTCCAAAACATCAACTGGGTTAATCGGCAGAATCTTCACCATGTATTCGCCCTGCCTTGCTCCATACACATTCTTGATGCACTTAATCTCATGAGCCCTGAAATATCCCTCCAATTCTGCTGCATCATTCCTCTCGTCGTCGCTGTAGTAGTCGCCAAGAAATAGCTCGGATTGCTTGATGGTTGATTCCAAATGCCCAATCACCATGTCCATCTCAAACAGCCTATCTTCATGCTGGAACCACTGGTTTTTGTTGCTGCATCTATTCTCCTCCTTCTTCTCTGTTGTCTTACTGCAACTACTACTAGTAGAATTCCTCGTGTTTTCGGGGTTTTGATGGATGAAAAGCCTGGTGAACTCCAAGAACAGATGAGGGTTGTCTCGGAAAAGATCGAAAACCTCGTCGTGAACCTTCTTGATGTCAATCATCTTGTAGTTGTCGTTCAAGTGATTGCTCATGATTGAGAGGAATGCGCTGTACTTGGCGTCGTCGTCATTGTCATAAGTGGTACGGACTTTATTGAAGAAATCTACGGAGGCTTTCTTGACGGAGAACCAAGTGAGTTGCTCCGTCGAGTTGGCGGCATTGGCGGCCGTGATTTTGTATTCTTTGGGCAAGAAACGGTTGAATTGGGAAACGAGTTGTTTGTCGTAACAGAGGGATTGGTTGACGGACATTAACATGTCGGCGGTGCACATTCCACGAGCTTTGAAAGCACACATGGTGTTGATGAAGTTGTTGTAGTCTTGGGGATTCAGAGTCTTCTTCAGCTTCGTGATGAAGCTGATTGAAGCTTCTTTGTCGTTGCCGCAGTTTCGACTCACCATCTCTATGGAAACAAACGAAACCCTAAAACACAGGGGAGATGAAATAGTTGGAAGAGGAACACAGTTAAAAGCAAGCAAGGAAGTCTGGTTGTAGTACTATTTATAGTAACTCTGGCTCCGCGAATGTCGGATGAAATAGAGAGGGGCTTCAAAGGTTATGTGAAGAAAGAAGAGTTGTTCCTAAAAGGAAATGGATTAGTGCTTCGATTAACACAGTTAACCCTCAATGAGTATTGTTGACATTGACACCCTATTTGTAGATTGGGAATTTGGCTACCGAACTAGGTTTACCACAAAATATGGGGCGGATCCAGACATTTGGCACAGTGGAGATTTAAAAAAAAAATCAAGTTTAGGACGGATTTTTCGATAAATTTTGAAGTCTTCAAGGACTAAAATGATAATCTTAATGGATTATTGTTGCGAATATGTAATATAAGTGGGAGACACTGTAATTAAATTAACAAAATACAAGATACACATTGTAAATATCAAAACTTAAGTGAATGTTGATGTAATTATATTAACAAAATATAGGGTGAAAATTGTAAATTTCAAAATTAAATGGGAGGCGTCCTACACTATGCAAGTCCTCCTTCTCCCTATTGACGTTTGTAATAAGATTGATAAGATTTGTAGAGACTTTATTTGGGGAGACACTATTGATAAGAAGAAGATTCATCTGGTCAAGTGGGACACGCTCTGTCTCCCCAAAGATAAAGGGGGGCTGGGAATTAAGAAAGCTAAGTATCAAAATGATGCCCTCTTGGCCAAGCTTGGATGGGGTGTCTGCTTTGAGAACAACATCTGGTGTAAGATTCTAAGAAAGAAGTACCCCAGAAACAAAAGTTTTGGCAGTGCTAAGAGAAAGAGCAACTCCTCTCCTATTTGGAGAGGGATTCTTGGTGTCAAGAATCATATTAGAGACAGCCTTAAATGGAACATTGGTAATGGGGAGTCTCCATTTGGAGATTGGTGGTGCGGGGAGAGGGCTATAGGTCCTCCTCTGGACCATAGCCTAATCCACATGAAAGTTGCGGATATTATCACTGTTGACAATTGCTGGGATATTGATCCTATAGCTACGGCTATTTTGGAGGACTCCCCCTTTTGGGAAGGTTCCAATTCACTGTATCCGCTGCCTACAAGGCCATTAGAGTTGACCGTCCTCAAACTAATGGGGTGGGTGGTCGAGATTTGATAAGGCTTTGGAAACTTAGAGTTTCAAATAAAATTATCCACTTCCTTTGGACCGTGCTGCATGGTAAGATTCTGACCAACATGAATAGGAAGCATAGAGGCATGACTGATATTGACACTTGTAGCTTGTGTGGTTTGAGTGGGGAAGATCTTAACCATTTGTTGAGAGATCGTATTAAAGTCAAAGGAATTTGGCTCCACTTATCGGGCCAAAATTGGAGACTTTCTGGTATGAACACTTCGTTTACTGACTGAATTCTCTCTAACATAAAAAAGAAAGATCTTATTGGTGGAGTGGAGCATCGTATCCTTTTCGTCTTCTCTTTGGAATATTTGGCTTAGAAGGAATAACTTCATTTTTAATAATTCTATTGAGACTGACATCGTTTATGTGCAGATGATCAGAAAGCAATCGCAGCTCGCACAGGGAGCATTCCTTTCTAACCCTAAGTCCTTTTATTTTAATATTTCTCCTCAAAGTTCTCATTGGTGTAACCCTTTGGCAGGTCAATTCAAGCTTAATGTGGACGGATGTGTGCGCATGGATAATGAGAAAGCTGGGATCGGAGGGGTTTTCAGGAACAACATTGGAGAATGGAAGCTGGGGTTTATTGGCCGTATCAGGGGATGTACCTGCTTGGAGAGCGAAATTTGGAGCATTTACAGGGGTTTCACAGTGGCTTACAACAAAAACTGGATCAATCTGGAGATCGAAAGCGATTGCATCGAGGCGGTGAACATTTTCCAAGGTAACATCAATGGGCCTTCGTCTATGAATGCTCAAGTGAATGATGGGAAAGTGCTGCTCAGCAGGATTGTGGGAAGAATTAAGCATATCGGAAGAGATGCTAATGAGGTTGCCAACGGGCTTGCTAACATGGAGGCGGAGCAAGTTGACCACGTGAAGATACTTGATGAAGCCCCGGAGAACATCAAAGGGCTCATCATTGCTGACCGTCTTGGTGTTGGGATGTTTTTCTAGTTTTTGGTTTGGTTTGTCTTTTGCCTTGTTTATGCTGTAAGACTTTTATGTACTTTTAATTTTCGTAGTAGCTAAAAAAAAAAAAAGAGAGAGTTGTAACCCCACTTATCTCCATATACACCCACCCATGAATAGGGTTTGTGTATGGGAAATGATTTTGTAAAAAGCGGCAACACTCACTACGACGAGTATTATGTTATTTTTTTGAACTTCCGACAGAAAATCCCTTGCAATATCAGTTCGCTGACCCTACGCTACCTACAGTTTGAGTTTTGACACATAACCCCCTTGCAGTATGTATTTCGCTGACATCGCGCACCAATCTTTTTTACGCCATTAGTGGATATGAATTTCCGTCAGTAACGTGGCATTGCACTATGAAAATTAACACATAAGCCCCTTGCAGTATAAGTTTTACCAACACCGCGCACCAAAACTAAAAAAAGTTTCGTTTATTTTTTAAATTAGTTTATTTTTAAATTTAGTTTTTCTTAAATAATAAAATATTATTATTTATATATTGGAAATGCAACACAGAACAATTATTTATTCATTTTTATATAAATGTAAAGCGCCTCTTCAGCCTTTGTTAAAGAGGCACGAACGACTATACCTTTTTTTATCGTTTGTATTAGACAAATAGCACGGATCTGTCAAAGAATAAGATGAGAAAAGAACAGATAGAAAAAAAATTGATGATATTAATATTTTCTAAGAAAAAGATTTCTCGATTGACCTTCCTTGAAGTTTCTTGTAGTTGCTGAAGAACATTTTTCGTAGTTAAGAAATATATATGTTTCATAAATCTTTTGTTTAGCCGTCATTAATTAGACATGACTATACATTGACATTCTTAGAGAAAGTATTTTTAGTTTTGAATATTTTATTATGAATTATTAAATATTTTTTCTTTAGATTAAATAAATAGCAACGATCTATAAAAAAATATAAGATGAGAAAAGAACACACACACACAGAGAAAAAATGCATCTTTAATGCTATTAAGTAGGTCTTTTAGCCATAAAAAACACAATGATAGTTTATATTTTGTACTAAAACAGTACAAATATTTACTACAAGAATATGATATATTTTATGTGAAAGATTATATATATTTTATTTGAAAAAAAAACTATAATTTAAAAATAATTTTATTTAATAAAAAAGAAACTACACTTTTTTATATTTTTGGTGCTCGATGTCATTAAAACCAATAGTGTAAGGGAGTTATGTGTCAATTTTCATACTGTAGTGCCACATCACTGATAGAAATCCATATCCACTAACAACGTTAATAAATTTGGTGTGTGATGTCAGCGAAATACATACTGCAAGGGAGTTATGTGTCAAAACTAAAACTGTTGATATTGCAATATTAGCGAGCTAATACTGCAAGGGAGTTTTCTGTCGGAAGTTCTATTTCTTTGGTTGAAATGTCAGAATTTCATTAATATGATAAAAGTACAGCCAAAACCCTAAAGCATACTAGTACACCTATAAGCCTTCATTGCCGCATAGAAGTACCTATGGTCTGTAAGATGCTCCTAACTGTAATATACTATGCTAAGAAACCAAGAAACTAATGGGCTGAACAACAAACTTAGGCTATGCCCAAAACAAGTAAGCAGAAAGAAGAAAAGTACAACAGTGATAAATACCAAGCCTGCAAGATGACACTAATCCCGTAGCGAGTAGTAGTAAAAAACTAGAGTAAACAACACATAAGCTAGCAAGGATATGGGCCAAAATAAAATGGCTAAATTGCACCGATGGTACACATAGTTTGGTTTTTGTGTGAATTTGGTATCTATAGTTTCAATTGCAGCACCCGTGATACACATACTTTCAATTTGTTGCAACCATGTGTTGCAACCATGGTATCCACCGTTAACTTTTCGTCCGTACGTTGGATGGAACATTTAAGAAGACTAGTGCGCCCCTAATTCTGACACCCTACAATTTTTGTAAATAGTTTTTTTTAATAGAATACTGAATTGATTATTTATTTCTTTATTTACATTTATATATTTGTATATGTAAAAAATTTACTTGTCATCGTATTAATTAAAATTTTAATTATCTTACTAAGAAGTCTAATTTTAGAAAATTTTAATTAAATTAAAAATTAATAATTTCCTTGTCAACATAATAATTAATAAACTTATTTTAACTTTTTTCATCTATTTATCGTGATAACTTGTACTTTGTAGTAAAAAAAGGGCAATTTTATTTGAAAATATGATATATTATATTAATATATAAGTAAATATTTAAATTTTAAAAATTAATTTTATGTAATCTTTTAAATTTGTAGTTAGAATTTATAATTTAATAAAAAAATGAGTAAAAATGAGGCGCACACGTGTCTTTTTACACATTTACATCCAGCATATGGAAGGAAAGGTAACAAAGAGTACCATCATTACAACAAATTAAAAGTATGTGTACTTTAAATGTTGTAATTGATGGGTACCAAATCAATATAAAATCCGAACTATGGATACCTTCGATGCAATTTAGCCAAATAAAATACTGTGTGGAGCCTGGCCCACGTGAAAACCGGGGTAGTCCACGTGAAAGCTGGGAAAGCCCACCCCAAAACATGTCAATCCAAAAACCACCGAATGGAACAAACGGTGTGACGATGACGAAGACGGTGGCGGTGATGACGTGGCTGGGAGGGAGAGCAGAGACGGTGGGTTGCGCCTGAGATGACAACGACGTGCGATCCTTCAAAGGTGAACCTTCGGCGGCAAAAAGCGAAAGTGGCAAGGTCAGGTGCAACAGCGAGACCAAAAAGAAGACGATCCCCTTTTTTATATGTCCGAAAGAATGGCTGGACGTTAAGGGGGACCAATGCCTACAACCCCAGATATGATCTGGCCCGAAAGGGCTTTCGGCAACGGGGAGACGGAACCCGCCAAGAAGATAAACGGTCTGCAAGCAGAGCAAAGCCACCAAGAAACGAAGTTCCGAATTGATGGAGTCCAAATGGACTGATAGTGCAGGAACAAACCGAGAGAAGCCCCAAAAGATCTGACCAGAAACGGCCTGTAGCATAGGGCGACGACAACACCGAAGAAACAATCCATTGGAGACCAGACGGACCCGAGAGAAACCAAAAGTAACGGGGTTGTCTATGGTGCGTCCCTTAATAGGGTTCCGTACAACTTTTTATTTTTTTTTGTGGTCCCCGCTACTACAGGACAAAATCTTTTACCCGCTATAGCAGGTAACCTCGGCTGGAGATATAGCTGTTAACAGTTTTTCTCGCTTTAGATAAAGTTCTTAATATCTACGCGGCTAAAAGATAGAAAAGACTACCCTATAGTTAGTAGAGTTCAACAGGTAGAAGGAGTTGTCTCATTTAAGAAAGCAGTATTAACAACATGAGTTTTATTGTTAATAAATAACGATGAAATTAACTACAAGCAGACGAATATCAACTCAGAAGTACTTTAAAGGCATGTTTAAAGATTAATACCAGAACAATTCAACAATAACATTAAAATAAGGTGGTACTTGTTCAATATCATCTCCCGGGTCGTCTTTCTTGTCAAGAAATCACGAATAAAATCACTCTAAACAGACCTATATCATTCATGCTTGTTTTTCTTGGACTGACTACTCGATTGAGACCAGAAGTATTCCTCTTTAACATCAAACTCAAGTGGCAGTTCTGCAAAATCGTCTTCCGGATCGTCCACTTGTTCGACGGAGTCCACCGGAGGATTGGGGCATGTTGTCCTGTTGTGTCCCAGCTCCTTGAAATTGCCACACCTCCTTCTCTTGTCTTTCTTTGGTCCCTTTGGGCATTTAGTGTCCGGGGGGTTCGGATTCTTCACATGGGCGTAGGGATTTTCTTCCTTCTTAATCTCTCCTTGTGTCCCGGCTCCTTGTGTACCCAGAAAAGTTTTAGAAACCATTCTCTGCATTCTCCGAATCCCGTCGGTCATATGCTCTCTGAAGAACCTCATTGTCTCGCCAGTAGTACAACCCAAACTGTAATACAGTTGAACTTCGTTCCTCGAGGAAGCCCGGCGCATGGCTTGCAAATCTGGGTCATCACTTTTCTTCCCAACAGGCTCCTTCATTGATGGCTCGGTTCGGTAGAATTCTTTGTCAGTTTTGGTCCACCTTTTGGCAATTAAAGAGTTTGGGATCCTCTGTACTCCCTTTTGTTTCAGAACAAACAACATGTGTTTGCAAATCATATACGATGTTTCCCAACGAAAACACGTGCAACGGAGAAGCCTATTATCATGACGACATTGAAAAACTTGCTGAAGCAAGAAAAGATAGGGTGGTTAGAAATTAAGAAGGAAATGAAAATACAAATGAACACAAGGATAGACAGATTGTAACCTGGTACTAGATAGAAGAGGACAATAGTTCAAAGACTGTGACATCAATACTTATTTGTTACACTTTAAGACTTAAGATAGCATTGATAACATTAAGGAAACATGACAAGATTATTTAGAAATAAAAATGCAGTACACGAGTACATAGTATATAAATATGTAAATTGAAGCAGATGTACATACCACGGATCTCTTCATTTGACCTCTCATCACGTAGAACAAGTCCAAGCTCTCTTCTGGAACAGTTTTGACTTCAAACACTCTATAATCATCACCCTTTGCAGCTTGTTTCCTAAACATGTTGAAGACATTTTCGGTGAAGACCTCTGATGCATGGCGTTCGAGTTCCGTGAACCCTGTTGTTATCATCGGGTCTGATTGGTCGGAGCGATGGTGTGCCTTACGCTCGTTGTTGCGTAGCTTGTCAACCCCTGTCGTGAATCCCTTGCAAGCATTGGTCAATTTGTCCGAGTAGGACATATAATACTTGACAAAACTGTTGATGCTCTCGCATCTCGAGGTCGTCGTTTGCAACGCAAAAAAATGATCCTTCAAGTATGTCTCCGCCCACAAGTGGCGGTTCATATATGTGACCTGGACCCAATTCCTATCAGCAATGTTCCATCTGGTAAGCATTGCATGCCAATCATCATGCCAAAATTTTTCAGGTTTCCTACTATGCAAGCACTTTTTAAAATCAACCATGAAGCCATCTCCCAACTTCAGATTAGCCTGGGCGTTCCGACAAAGATGCCAAGAACACAGACGATGTCTTGCCTCTGGGAAATTATCCATAATAGCTTTTCTCATTGCCAAATCGCCATCCGTGATGACGGACAAAGGCTTCTTATCATTCATTACCTTCATCAGGCACTTCAAAACCCAATCATATGTTTCTGCCGTCTCATCGTTGAGAAAAGCACAGGCAAAAATAGTCGTCTGGTAGTGATTGTTCACGCCAGATAGAATTACAAATGGTTTTTGATAGATATTGGTCTTGTACGTTGCATCAAAAATGAGTACATCGCCAAATCTGTGGTAATCTACCACTGATCTCCTATCACACCAGAAAACACTTTCAAGCTCATGATTTTTACCTGTTCTGAACCTACAAAAAAAATAAATAACACTTAGGGAAACAGAAAGATTAGTTACATAAATGATGTTAACTCTAACAGTTCAGAAAGTGAGTTTAACAAATAAGTATGAGCCTAACTGAACAGTAAATAGACATAAACAGATAAGATAGCACGCTTAATTGTTAAGAAGTAAACTTACTCCCTGAACACGCCATAGTGACTGTGCTTCAAACTGTCAATGTACATCAAGGTCTGCTGCCCATCTCCTTCATTTGAATATATCTTGTCTATAGAGGCCATTTTATTGTAAAGATCTTTCTGTGTGTAACCCAACTTGTTATAACCGCCGGCTTGTTTAACCATCAAAAGAAAGCTTTGGCAATACTTGATCCCCACCTCCTTCAAAGATCTGACCAGTTCAACATCAGCCTCAGAGACCTTTCGGTGTGACCGGTGGTTGCTCGCGCATTGTGGTTCCGAAAGTTCGTGTGAATGACCGGGTTCGAATTGAACCACCTTAAAAGGCTCGGTAGGTGAAGTTCTTGATATTTTTACACGAGCTTTGCATACACACCTAGTGTTTCTGGTATGCTCCCGTTTCCTATTTTCTTTGTACAGGACCTTCTCGGAGCGCAAGCCTTGTCGGGCACACACGTATATCCTTGACTTTATGCATTCTTTCGTTTCCGGGTCGAAGTACCGGCGGTTGCACCTTCTAATCCCAAAGCCAAGAATCAGTGCGTAGAGGTTGTACCAGTCATAAGCTTGAACCTCATTTTCAAAAGTCATTTCCATAACATCTTCCTTGGTAACCATTATTCCTGCATAAAACTTAAAATTAATATCTGTATAACTACAGTCATTAACTTAAACTGTAAGAAAGCATACCTGGTATGATCTCTCCATTTGGAACTTCCATAATAGAGTTTCTGGTTGCATCTTCTCCATAGCTCTCTGTAAGAGTGATGTCCAAACATTCATCTTCATCTAAGACCTCGAAATCGTATTCTTCTTCCTCATAATCATGAGGCAAAGATACCAAACCCTGTTGGAATAGATGCCCTAGAGGCAATCGTAGATTTGGTATGAACAATGTTTTTTGGCTAGAATATTCATTTATTATTTATGGCGATATTTAATATAATGAAGTCCTTAGATAAATTGTGTTATTTATCTTAAATATCCCTGGTCAATTATATTGATTAACAGGACAATCAAATATAGACTAGTATGTGGGTAGATTGATATGGAGATATCAAGTCTAACACATGGGTATGCATTAGGAGTAATGGCATACTGGATTGACCCACGACGAAAAGGATACATTAGATTATGTGAAGTCACAATCGCTTTTCGTAGTGCTAATATTATTGCAATCCTTGGACTTGAAGTCACTAGATACTCTAGTTGTGAAATATTGCGCTTTGATGTTATCAAACGTTACACCGTAACTGGGTAATCATAAAGGTGGCTATCGGGCGTGATAGGAAGCAAGCTTAGAGATCGTAGTGATGTAGATAGGATTTGTCCCTCCCACATAATGGGAGTAAATATCCACGGCCACTCGAGGGATGAGGCTTATTGAATGTCTGGCCAGACTCAGATAAATTAATATGGAGATATTAATGTTATCTGCAAAGTATAAGCGTATTCCCAGGATCGAGGAACTATGGATTGGATATACGAGTGTGACTATTTATGTCTCGTGTCCAATCCGGATATGGAGACAAAGGGATAATGCAATATGACATATTGGGCACAAAGGTTTGTCGGGATCACTGACTATTTCTATTGGTTGGGTTGCATGGATGTGTTGCTAGACACCGCTCCATGTTAGTAATAGTTACTACCAACTATATAGAAACCTATGGGGTCACACGTCAAATAGAGTAGAGCTAGATTTGGGATTAATTAATATGGATTAATTAATAGAAGGATCATTGTGCAACACCTTGCAAACTTAGTAGGACTAATTTGCAAGGAAGGGAATAGTTCTAGTCCTACTAGAACAAGAAAACTCTTTTATGGAAACAACAAGGAGTTGTTGGAGTATATAAAGGAGGCTCTAGCTTCCTTCCCACTACATGAGTTATTAATCATAACACACAAAGAGTGGGAGAGAGCAAAAGAGAGAGCAAGACAAGAGCTAGGGCCGAAACCCTAGCCCCGTCCGCCCCCCTACCCGACGGCAAGAAGGGAGGCCGCCCCTCCTTCGTTGCCTTGTTGCTTGGTTGCTTTGATCTTCATCCCTCTTCCTCCAAGGTTCAAGCTAGCACTTGATTGAAGGAAGAATCTAGATCTCACCTCTAGACGTGGATCAACCGTAGAGACGAGGACATCATTCTTCGTGTGATCTCACAAATCAAAAGGTACACATCTTCTATGTCCTTAATCATGTTATGATGTCTCTTCCTGTGATCCTTGGTGGGCTTTGAGTAGGATTAAATTTTGTTATTCCGCTGCGTTACCTACGTCAAAACCCAACAGTGGTATCAGAGCCACAGGTCGTAGAGCATAACATGATATTATGTGTTTACGATTTCAGTTCATACACCGTATTATTGTTTATTACGCGAAAACTGAAAAATTGGCATAGTAGATGCAATATTGAATTTGATTCAATAAAACAAGACCCAATTTAACATTGGATGTTAGAATTGGTGAGTTTAATCACATAGGATGTGAATAATTGGGTTCTTGAAAATTAGGGTTCATGGGCACATGATTGAAAAGGGGTTTTCAATTATGGAAACAAAAATTATGGAATTAAATCCATAAGGAAACAACCTTGCTTGGGCAACAAGGAAGGAGGAAGGGGACTAGGGCCGAAACCCTAGCCGCCCGCCCCTCCCTTGGGCGCCAAGCAAGGCCGCGGCCCCCTTAGGCGTGCGGCGGTCCTAGGGTTCGGGCCACTTGTTGGCTTGGACCCTTTGGACCGTTGTGAAACCCTAGTTGCCCAATTTTATTAAAATTAAACAAGCGCGTTAAAAATTGGTTTTAACTGTATTATGTGCTTTATTGCATGGTGGATGGATATGGCCTAGGATTGTGGATGTTTATTGTTTTGTAGTTTGGTTTACGGCCTGCGAGCTGATCAAATTAATGTAATAATTAATTAAGTTTTACGGCCTGCGAGTCGTTCTTTTTCTCCTCGACATGTGAGGCTTTTATTATTTATTTATTCTAGATGTTAGGCTAGAATTAGAAATATTTAGATGATAGCCAAGAGCATGGAGAAGAAGACCGGAGAACCAAAGGAGCCAAAAGGACATCCCTAGGCGCGCAGCTATGGTGGAGCACATGGAGATGAGCTCGGCACTTTAGGGCAATTAGATATTATCATTGGCTTGATAATATCATTAGTCTAGAGGCCATATCCATGCCACGTTTTTTTATTTTATTTTGTGGATGTTTATTATTCATGCCTTGTTATTTATTTTGTGTGTATGGCGCTACAAGCAAAACGATAACAAGATAATAATAAACAAGGTTGGTCTTTTATTGTGGATAGCCCAATCCAAATAAGTAGACCATGTTGATAAAGATCAACCAAACAAGTTAAAAGAAATCCCTCAATCAAATATTGCGTTTTGCCTTCTCTTGCCAAAACACCCTTCATGATCGTGGACTATTAAAATTCGGGCTTGCCAAAGCAAGGCGATTTTAATTTTTCATGATGTGTTGCGGACGACGCAAGCTAGTAATGCGTGTATGTTGAAAACAAGAGGTTGGACGCAACTAGGCAAGAATCAATTGGATTGATGAGCTTAGAGGCATGACAATTCGGAGTTATCCAATTGGATAAAGAATAAAAGGAATTTATTCACCTAATTGGACCAAGAGTTGCATGGGATGCAATTGGAATGGTTCCTACCTAAATAACCAATTCTTGGGTGACTTGCCAAAGCAAGCTCAAGAAGAAGTGAAATAAGGATCTTGGACCCACTAGAAAGTATAAAGATATTTTCCGCTTTAATGGTGAGGGCTATTAAACCGAGAAAAATAGTGGGAGCTATATTTGATGATCTAGCCATTGTTAAATATAGTCAAATTGTTCAAAATACTAAAATTGCATATTTCTCGTTTTTGTAGAATTCCAAATGGCAAACAACAACGCATCGAGTTCATCCCTACGATCTGTCCTTGAGAAGGATAAATTGTCTGGAACGAATTTCCTTGACTGGTACAGAAACTTGAGGATTGTCCTCAAGCAAGAAAAGAAGCTGTACGTCTTGGACACTCCAATTCCAGACCCACCACAAGATGAGTCTCTATTAGCGGAAGTAAGGGCACGTCAGAAACATATTGATGATTCTAATGACGTGACTTGCCTCATGCTTTGTACCATGACTGGTGAGCTTCAGAAGCAACACGAGAACATGGAAGCCTATGATATGATCATACACTTGAAACAATTGTTTCAGGAACAGGCAAGGCATGAGCGCTATGAAGTGTCTAAAGCATTGTTCAAAAGTAGTCTTGCAGAGGGAAATCCAGTAGGCCCTCATGTACTCCGAATGATCGGGTACATAGAGAACCTTGAGAGACTGGGGTTCCCACTCGGCCAGGACTTGGCGACTGATCTCGTCTTGCAATCGTTGCCTGACAGTTATAATCAGTTCATCATGAACTATAATATGAATGAGATCAACAAGTCTTTGCCAGACCTATTGAACATGCTAAAGACAGCTGAGCAAAGCATCAATAAAGGCAAGGGCAAGGCCATAATGATGGTACACAAGAAGAAGGGCAAGTCAGTTGCATCTACTTCAAAAGGAAAACGCAAGAAAGTTGCGAAATCCAAGGAAACCCTAAAGCCTAGTGGAGGCGTGGCTAAAGGTGAATGTCACTACTGCAGCCAGCCGGGTCACTGGAGGAGGAATTGCCCTAAATATCTGGAGGATAAGAAGCTTGGAATAGTGATTCCACCACCACCAGGTATTTATGTTATAGACATCAATCTCTCTATTTCATCATCCTGGGTATTAGATACCGGATGTGGTTCTCACATTTGTCGTAATGTGCAGGATTTGAAAAGAAGTAGAAGATTGCGAAAAGGGGAGATAGACTTGCGCGTCGGAAATGGAGCAAGGGTTGCTGCATTAGCTGTAGGCGTTTATGAGCTATCTTTGCCTTCTGGACTTATTTTAGAATTAGACAATTGCTTTTATGTGCCTGCTATGAGCAGAAACATTATTTCCGTTTCTTGTTTGGACGAGAAAGGTTTTTCTATTTCAATAAAGGACAAGTGTTGCTCCATTTATTTTGATAGTATGCACTATTGTAGTGCGCATTTGTCTAATGGATTGTATATCCTTGATCTAAATAATCCAATCTATAACATAAATACTAAAAGGATTAAAACTAATGATTTAAATCCTACATATCTATGGCACTGTCGTTTAGGCCATATAAATGAGAAACGCATATCTAGACTCCATAAGGATGGACTTCTAGACTCATTTGATTTGGAATCATATGAGACATGTGAGTCTTGTTTATTGGGAAAGATGACAAAGTCCCCTTTCAATAAGAAAGGTGAACGGACTAGTGAGTTATTGGCACTCATACATACTGATGTATGCGGGCCATTCCCCACGCCTGCCAGAGGTGGTTATACCTACTTCATCACATTTACTGATGATTTCAGTAGATATGGATTTGTATACCTTATGAAGGCCAAATCCGAATCCTTTGAATTGTTCAAAGAATTCAAGAGTGAAGTAGAGAAGCAACTTGGCAAGAGTATTAAAGCCCTACGATCGGATCGTGGAGGAGAATACTTAAGCCAAGAGTTTGATGAGTATCTTAGAGAGTGTGGGATAGTATCCCAACTCACTCCACCCGGAACACCACAATGGAATGGTGTATCTGAGAGGAGGAATCGCACTCTATTAGATATGGTGCGATCTATGATGTCTCAAACAGATCTTCCGATATCCTTTTGGGGACATGCTCTAATGACGGCAGCTTTTACCATTAACCGTGTTCCATCCAAATCAGTTATGAAGACGCCATATGAGATATGGACTGGGAGGCGTCCCATAGTGTCTTTTATGAAGATTTGGGGCTGCGACGTCTATGTAAAGCGTTTACAAACAGACAAGCTCGGGCCTAAAGCGGATAAGTGTAAATTTGTGGGATATCCTAAGGAAACTAAAGGATATTATTTCTATAACCCTACCGAAAACAAAGTGTTTGTTGCTCGGACCGGCGTGTTTCTAGAAAGAGAACTGGTCTCTAAAGAAGCAAGTGGGAGGGTTGTAGAACTTGAAGAAATTCATGAACCACAAATCACTGAACCAATAATGGAACATGAACAGGAGCCACAAGAAGTTGTGGAAGAGCCTGTTCAGGTAACACAGGAACTCCGTAGATCAGGAAGAGTGCGTCATGAGCCAGAGAGGTATGGACTTCTCGTGACTGAGCCCGATGACGTACCACTCATGGATGATGAGCCTGCAAACTATGGAGAAGCCATGAGTGGCCCAGACTCTAAGAAGTGGCTAGAAGCCATGAGATCCGAAATGGATTCCATGTATACCAACAAAGTATGGACTTTGGTGGAACCACCCGAAGGGGCTCGACCCATAGGGTGCAAGTGGGTCTTCAAGAAGAAGACCGACATGGATGGCAAGGTAGTTGCCTATAAGGGGCGATTGGTGGCCAAAGGGTATAGACAGATTCATGGTATTGACTATGATGAGACCTTTTCACCAGTCGCCATGACCAAATCCATTCGAATCTTACTTGCTATTGCAGCATATTACGACTATGAGATTTGGCAAATGGATGTCAAAACAGCGTTCCTTTATGGGAACCTCCTTGAGGATGTGTACATGACACAACCAGAGGGTTTTGAGGATCCGGAGAATGCCAATAAAGTCTGTAAGCTGCAAAGGTCCATTTATGGATTAAAGCAAGCTTCTAGGAGCTGGAATCGACGTTTTGATGACGCGGTCAAAGAGTTTGGCTTCATCAAGAACGAAGATGAGCCTTGTGTTTACAAGAAGGTTAGTGGGAGCTCTATAGTGTTTCTGGTCTTGTATGTGGATGACATACTAATCATTGGCAATGATATTCCTACTCTGCAATCTGTTAAAGATTGGCTAGGAAAATGCTTTGCGATGAAAGACTTAGGAGATGCAGCCTATATACTTGGTATAAAGATCTATAGAGATAGATCTAAAAGGTTGCTTGGCCTAAGTCAGAGTACATATATTGACAAGGTGTTGAAGAGGTTCAACATGCAAGATTCCAAGAAGGGATTCTTGCCCATGTCACATGGAGTCACTCTTTCCAAGAATGACTGTCCCTCCAATGAGATGGAGAAGGACCGCATGAGCAGGATACCCTATGCTTCGGCCATAGGATCCATCATGTACGCCATGCTATGTACTAGACCAGACGTATCATACGCGTTGAGTATGGTGAGCAGATATCAGTCCAATCCGGGTGAGAGTCACTGGATTGCTGTCAAGAACATCCTAAAGTACTTGAGAAGAACTAAGGATGTGTTCTTGATATTTGGAGGAATGGAAGAGCTAAGTGTAAAGGGTTACACTGACGCAAGCTTCCAAACCGACAAGGATGATTACAGATCGCAGTCTGGATACGTGTTTTGCCTGAATGGAGGAGCTGTGAGCTGGAAGAGTTCCAAGCAAGGCACAGTTGCTGATTCTACAACAGAAGCTGAGTACATTGCTGCTGCGGAAGCAGCGAAAGAGGCAGTATGGATAAAGAAGTTTATCACTGAGCTCGGTGTGGTCCCTAGCATAGTGGATCCCGTAGAGTTGTACTGTGACAACTCTGGGGCAATCGCACAGGCGAAGGAACCAAGATCGCACCAAAAGTCAAAGCATGTACTTAGGAGATTCCATCTTATTCGTGATATGATCGATCGAGGAGATGTGAAGATATGCAAGATTCCGACAGATGACAACGTGTCAGATCCGCTTACGAAACCTCTTGCGCAGCGAAAGCATGAAGGGCACGCCAGATCTATAGGCATACGAAATGCGCCAGATTGGCTCTAGTGCAAGTGGGAGACTGTTGGAATAGATGCCCTAGAGGCAATCGTAGATTTAGTATGAACAATGTTTTTTGGCTAGAATATTCATTTATTATTTATGGCGATATTTAATATAATGAAGTCCTTAGATAAATTGTGTTATTTATCTTAAATATCCCTGGTCAATTATATTGATTAACAGGACAATCAAATATAGACTAGTATGTGGGTAGATTGATATGGAGATATCAAGTCTAACACATGGGTATGCATTAGGAGTAATGGCATACTGGATTGACCCACGACGAAAAGGATACATTAGATTATGTGAAGTCACAATCGCTTTTCGTAGTGCTAATATTATTGCAATCCTTGGACTTGAAGTCACTAGATACTCTAGTTGTGAAATATTGCGCTTTGATGTTATCAAACGTTACACCGTAACTGGGTAATCATAAAGGTGGCTATCGGGCGTGATAGGAAGCAAGCTTAGAGATCGTAGTGATGTAGATAGGATTTGTCCCTCCCACATAATGGGAGTAAATATCCACGGCCACTCGAGGGATGAGGCTTATTGAATGTCTGGCCAGACTCAGATAAATTAATATGGAGATATTAATGTTATCTGCAAAGTATAAGCGTATTCCCAGGATCGAGGAACTATGGATTGGATATACGAGTGTGACTATTTATGTCTCGTGTCCAATCCGGATATGGAGACAAAGGGATAATGCAATATGACATATTGGGCACAAAGGTTTGTCGGGATCACTGACTATTTCTATTGGTTGGGTTGCATGGATGTGTTGCTAGACACCGCTCCATGTTAGTAATAGTTACTACCAACTATATAGAAACCTATGGGGTCACACGTCAAATAGAGTAGAGCTAGATTTGGGATTAATTAATATGGATTAATTAATAGAAGGATCATTGTGCAACACCTTGCAAACTTAGTAGGACTAATTTGCAAGGAAGGGAATAGTTCTAGTCCTACTAGAACAAGAAAACTCTTTTATGGAAACAACAAGGAGTTGTTGGAGTATATAAAGGAGGCTCTAGCTTCCTTCCCACTACATGAGTTATTAATCATAACACACAAAGAGTGGGAGAGAGCAAAAGAGAGAGCAAGACAAGAGCTAGGGCCGAAACCCTAGCCCCGTCCGCCCCCCTACCCGACGGCAAGAAGGGAGGCCGCCCCTCCTTCGTTGCCTTGTTGCTTGGTTGCTTTGATCTTCATCCCTCTTCCTCCAAGGTTCAAGCTAGCACTTGATTGAAGGAAGAATCTAGATCTCACCTCTAGACGTGGATCAACCGTAGAGACGAGGACATCATTCTTCGTGTGATCTCACAAATCAAAAGGTACACATCTTCTATGTCCTTAATCATGTTATGATGTCTCTTCCTGTGATCCTTGGTGGGCTTTGAGTAGGATTAAATTTTGTTATTCCGCTGCGTTACCTACGTCAAAACCCAACAAACCCTTGCCACGAACTCCACTCTCACAAATTTCCCTCCCTCTCATCTGAAATTGGTTTGTTTCACTTTCTGGTTCTCAGATTGACCTCCTTCTCAACCTTATATTCAAAGAAGAAGACCCCAACAACCAAAAGGTAGTATTGCACTATTTTGGATACAAAATTTTTAAAGACATGAAGAACTCTTTAATTTTTTACCTTAATGAATACGAAATCTCTGAAAAGTTTATCTCCTCATTAATATATGGATGTAGTATAATAAATTCCTCAGCTACCAAGACTGTGGTGTCAGTGAGATGAAACTTTAATATTCTCGAACCCAGTTACAGGATTTAAGATAGCAACCTTAATAGTTTAAAGAGAAACAGTTCACTAAGCTTATTTTGTGGGCAGCAGAACCATTCAATGCCTAACATAAATGAGCCAGACCAACCATATCCTTAAATTCTAGCCACTTTGGCAGGAAAAGCTGAAGTTTCATCAAGGATACTTTAATTCTGCTAACTACCAAGCCATATGAGGTGTTCATATGAAACTGTTCCATCCTATCTAAGATTGTGAGATACCTTAAAATAGCAGATTTTCAAAGAAGAAGACCCCAACAACCAAAAGGTAGTATTGCACTATTTTGGATACAAAATTTTAAAGACACATAGATTGCTTTAAGTTATTACCTTAATGAATACGAAATCTCTGAAAAGTTTATCTCCTCATTAATATATGGATGTAATATAATAAATTCCTCAGCTACCAAGACCGTGGTGTCAGTGAGTTGAGAATCTTACAATCTTGATTTTACTTTTTAGAGAGCATCTTTAAAATTTTTAACTGCTCTTAAAGATTTAAGATATCATCATTAATAGTTTAAAGAGAAACTGTTCACTAAGCTTATTTTGTGGGCAGCAGAACCATTCAATGCCTATTATAAATGAAGCATACAAACAATATAATACAATTATAGCCACTTTGGCAGGAAAAGCTGAAGGTTCATCAATGTTGATTTAACTCTGCTAACTACCAAGCCATATGAGGAGTACAAAAGATGCGACATCCAAAACAACCCACAACATCCAAAAGGACAGAAACATTGTTCGTAAAACAAAGTCACAACAACATTACACAAATTTACTTTTTCTGCTGCTTCTTCCCCGCCGTCTTCTTCTTCTTCTTCTTCTCCGCAGACCTCAATGCAACAAAGGAAACAGTCGAAAACTTGCGGTACAAACTGTAAAATGCATACCGGTGGTCCTCATCCTCCATCAGTTCCTTTAACCCAAGATAATTCTTGTTAAATACGCAGTTATAGCTCGATCTCCCCATTTCATTCGCAATCCAGATTCTGAGGTTGGGAGCCTGGACAGAGAACTTCTTCTTTGGAACTGGAATCAGGTCCCTCAAATGACTCATGAAGAAGCAGACATGAGGACCACAGTCATTCCTGACAGATGAAAATAGAATGCAGCCTTAATATATATCACAGACATGTAAATGGATTAGTTAGCTATGTTAAGTAGTTAGCTTATTACCCATTTGATTGCTGGGGAACATCGTCGTTCATGTACCACACCTGCCAGCGTCGTATGTCATCATTGTATTCTGAGTAGTTGGTGAGCATTGTGTGCATTTGCCCAATTTTGGCAGCAACTTCGAACTCAGAATACCCCATGCCGGTATGCGAGTCCAAGACGAATATTTCTTGGTCAACAAAAGAAATAACCATCATGAACCAGTGCAGGTGATCGACATTCAACGGAACGGCGATCTAATCATTAAAAATTCAAGATAAAGTAAGTCATACAAAAGAACAAAGTAGCTTGTATTGATAGTATTCGGAATACTTACGTATCCCATCTCGCTCCACTCTCCTCCCGACTGTTCGTGTGCCTTGACGTATTCGAGGACTTTTGTGGGCTGAACAAAAATTATAACTAGTCAGGTATTTTCCTAGATGAATTTTGAATTGAGTCATATCATAAAAATGACAAGGCAGTGAACTTACAGAATAACACGTGCCGAGGAACCAAATCCGCTTGATTCCTTGGAATTCCCGGCTACGTTCATGAAGATGAAGGAATTGCATGTAAGCATCCATCACCTCATCGTCAAACCATTTTTCATCCCGGAGGCGCCAAGCGGACGACCTCGTCAGTTTGGCCATGCCACCCATATCAGCAACTATCTCACTGCATATTATATATGATACACAACCAGAAGTATAAACATAATGCATGCCACACATAAGAATTATTTAGGAAGTTTGAATGTAAATAAAACTTACGTTGCCAATTCTGGGGGAACATAAAAATTCTTGTTGGTGTGTTCGTACGTGCTCGCATACTTGTGCGACATGTAGTAATGGAGCCAGCACTGTTCTGCTTCAGGCATGGGTGGGATAAGAGTCAATTCTTTAGGATTCATGTGTTGCTTATACAACGATATCCTCGAAGACGCTCTAATGATCCGATCTGCCTTTCCCCGGACAGTCCCAACCAAGTTTCCCCTTGGGTTCTTCGGAGAACCATGAACAAGGAATGGCTGGGGAGGTACATTGGAGGCCACCTAATAAATCAACAAAATCATTAGGGGTGTTAAAACTTTAAAAATAAATCTCAAATATTAAGATATCAACTTTAAGACATTTACCTCAGTGCTGGAGCTGATTGTGTAGACCACCTTCATGGGAGAGTTAACCTCAGCCTCCTCTATCTTCTGCTTCTTCTTAGCTCTTAGTTCTTCTTCACACTTTTCCTTCTCTTTCTTCTTCTGAGCTCCTTCCTCTTCCCCCTTTTTCTTACCCCCTTCCTCTTCCTCCTTCTTCTCATCCTCTTCATTCTTCTTCTCTTCTTCCTTCTTCTTCTCTTCTTCCTTCTTCTTCTCTTCTTCCTCATCCTCCTTCTTCTTCTGTTCTTCCTTCTCCTTTTCCTTCCACAGGGACATAAGATACTCTTTGTCAAGCTTTTCAACCACCTGTCCCACAATGCACTTCCAAAAATCCTCTGGTAGAGGTGGAGGCAGTAGTTGGACTACTGGTGCAACAACTTTTTCAGTTTTGGGCTCATCATCAGCTTTTTTCAACTTCAACTACATACAAAAACAGAGTTGAGAGACATAAACTTAAGATAGTAATCTTAATATATAAACAGGACACTTTAATGTCAATGTTAAAGTTCACTCACATTGTTGTTTTGTTGGACATACTTCCATCTCTTGGAAACATCAGAGGTTTCCCAGAATTTCAACCTTGGAATTGCTTCCTTATCCTGACATCCTTTTGGGTTTTCCAGATACTTTGGGCAGAACTTTTCCATGTACAAAAGCTAGAAAAGTAAAATTGAGATGGCAGCATTTAAGAATGTGCTCTTAATATTTTAAACTTCATGGTCAAAATAACTGAAAAAGAGTTAGAGATTTACCAAAGGAATCAGCACGCAACCAGTTCCGCGAAGGGTTGTTCCAGTCTGAGCCTTAACTTGCTGTGTCTTGAAGTGATCCAGCCATAAGGCTGCCCAGTTTAACTCTTTCAGGTGCTCCAAATTAACAACAAGATTAGCAAGACCTCTCCGGACTCCTGCTCGTCCTATCGGCATTCCCAGTGCACCCAAGATCAAGCAAACAGCCCTTCGTTTCCACTCATCATTCAACAGCAGCCTGTTCTCATCCGCCTTGAACCATGGAACGTACTCACCGAAAGTTGTGTTGTCCTTAACGAGGCCGATACTTTCTTCAACTATGCGGATTAGCATCGGATCGACCTCCGGGAACTCTGTTTCTCCGTAGCATCGGATTCCAAATAGCCACCCGACAACTTCCGGTGTTATCTCCACGGTGCGGCCGTGCGCTGTCAAGTACCCGTCGGTATCGTAGCACTTGTAAATGAATTGGTTGAATTTCTCTGGGGTTTCCGTGATCTTTAGGTGCTGTAGTCCTCCAAGGCCCACTTCGTGCATCCATGCTTTCTGTTCAACCGTCATTTCTTTAAAAAGATTCTGAACAGAGGGCAGGCTCATGTAACTCTGAAATCGCCTTGGATTCTTCAACTTTTTAACTGACTTACCCTTCAGCTTGGCTTCAGCCGCCTTCTTCTTCAACTTTTCCTTCTCCCCCGTCGACTTCCTTTTCAAAGAACCTTCTCTTTTCCGCTTGTCTTTTTCTTGATGAGCCGCTGTGAGATAAGGTTCCTTCTGGATATTGGTCATGCATTTCCACTCCAAGTTGATGCTTTGTAGGACCGCTTTGGTCATCCTCATTTTAGGATCTATTTTCCGAAGACTGTGCATCCTCACATTTCTGAAATTATGAAAATCAACCCATAATTTAAATTTACAGAGGCATACAATAAACTAAAACAGCAACAAACAATTAAAATTAAAGCGAAAGCCATTAGAGATGAAGTAATAACATGCAAACTTTAACAGAAAGGGCAGTAAATATATTAGATTGAGGTTCTAATAGATAAGAAATTAACTGCAGATCAAGAGACACATAATTTAAACAAACTTTTTGCGAGAGTAAAATCATACTTGTATCTGATGTAGGCACTCATGGAATTGCCATGGTGAGCTTCATCATCACTCTCATCCTCATCTCCTTTGTATTCCTCCACATCTCCATTCTCTTCCTTCTCTTCCTCATCTGACTCCTCCTCATCTGACTCCTCCTCATCATTTTCTTGCTGTTCAATCTGTTTGTCCTTCTCATTCTTCCTCATCTCAAAGCTGTACTTGCTTACATCATGATCCTCATCACTAGAGGATTCCAAGGCCCTTTTCTCGTAATTGTCTCGTTGCTCCCGTGGTAAATTGCAAAATAGGGCATACATCTGTAACAAAAGTTGGGGAGGCATATCCTTGTCTCTCAATTTGAAAGCATATTTCCTCTCCTCACTGTCATATGTAAACAGTCGCAATTTAACGGAACCCCCAAATTAACAGTCATATGTAAACAGTTGCAAAAAAAGGCTATCAGTTTTATAACAATAGTAAGATTTATCAAAAATTAAGAAAAAGCAATTAACAGCTAAAGTCAGCAGAACACATTACTAAAGTTTGAAAGGTCAATTCTTTAGATAGCATATTTAATAAAGTTCATGTTTTTAACAGAAGATTACTTACATGAACATGTCAAATCCAGGTGTGTGCTGGATGTTCTTTACTTCATCTTCTAAGCTCTTTCCCCTTTTCTTAGAAACCTTTTTCTTTCCCCTTTTCTTCAATGGTCTTGGTGGGGCTGGCTTTTTCCTTGGTGACCTCCTTGGGATGTTCACAATTTTGTCCTCCTCCGAAGTGAAGTGAAGCTGCTTCTTGGCTTTCTTCTTCCTCTCAATGTCTTCTTCAATAGTCTCTGGATTCTTTCTCTTCTCAACTGAGGCAGCAGCATCGGCCAATTGGATTATGCCACTAGCATCCTCGAACTGTGGTCCTTCGACCATTGATAAAGGAAGGACTTTTGTTGAATCTTCCCAGATTTGTCTACCAATTGCGTCGGTGGAGTTAGGGTGTGCCTCTTTTGCCTCTTCATCTGAATCCCCACCTCCAATTTTGGTTTTGATGGAGTTTCCCTCTTCTGTTTTGGAGCCCCCATCTCCTACTGGTTCTCGAGGGCTAGATCCTCGATCTTTGGTTGGGTTCAAGACAGGAGTGAGGGGATTTGCAGTTAAAAGGACTTCCAAATTAACCGAGCTTACCTCCTGGTTTAGATCTGAAATCACCTTATCGATGTCTTTGGAAGGTGAAATCTGCTCCCCTACGCCTGTATCTTCCTGGTCCGCCATGGATTTGTGATAGAGATGGAAGGGGAAGTTGAATTCGGGAAACTGATGAGAGAGAGAGAGAGAGAGAGATTTGTGATAGGGCTGGTCTGGGTTCGTCTGGTTTGTGGTTGCTAGTAATGAAGAAACCTCGGAGAGAGAGAGAGATATTTGGTTGTGTGGTTGCCAGTAATGAAGAGGATGGGACAACTGACATTAAAATTTACAAATTTCAAATTTTTCATAAAAAGCTATCTACATTTTTAGACAAAAACACAAATATTTTAAAGACTCCATCTTAACGTAACAAACATATTGTTTTTTTAATTTCTTTAGTTGTGGAGTGTCATAATTAATTTTATTTTGTATTATTGGTATATTATTATATTAGTATTGCCATGACAGTGTGTACAAATGTAGAAAACACAAGTATCGCCATCTTTGCGTTTGCATTTGACTGTCTCTTAACATCTCCTTCTAAATATATTAATATAATTTCCATAATTCTGAACTCTAGAGAGAACTCTATCTTATTTTTTAATACACTCATCACTGTAAAATTTTATTAACTTTTTGTTTGTTCATCAATTGGTTAACTCAAAGATGCCTATTTGTGGGTTTTTGGAGGTTGTGCGCACTGCCATGCATGGTACAAACACAAGGCAGGCACAAAGTCCTCAAATTGGGTACAGAATTGTGTTGGTGATGTAGTTAATGGGAAAGAACAATGTTTCCAACGGGTACGCGTTACCCAAACTGAGTTTGATTGACGTCTATGCATCTCATTTGTGCCACCACTCAACACATACTAGCACTATGTGACATTTTAAGACCAATTCTGATACCTACAACACACGGTCACTTCTCACGACGTCAAGTCTCACAATGTCGATAGTCGGTTACACCCTTATCCCTCGGTGTTCAAGTCCCATGGTTGGGTGTGACCTCAAAACTCCCAGTCTTGTTAAAATGATCCAAATACAACATTAAATCAGAGTTGGCATGCTGGGGGCACATTTCATGGCTAAACTCGTACAATTATCGAGTTTTCATTCGATTTTTGCCCCTTTATGTCACTTAGAGGAGCAAAACTTGATTTTCAAAATAACTCCCAGCACTGTCCTCGGCATGTTTTCCAGGACACATGGTGAAACCCCGAGTCATTCCATCGACGAAGAAACCAAAATAAGTGGCATTTTAAAGGGATATACATTTTAAAGTTTAAGATAGACCCCTCTCTAGGGTTTAGCATTTAAGAAGGTGCATGCATTTTTTTAGAATGAGTTGTTAATACTCCATCAACTCAATACTCAAAGATGCCTATTTGTGGGTTTTTGGAGGTTGTGCACACTGCCATGCATGGTACAAACACAAGGCAGGCACAAAGTCCTCAAATTGGGTACAGAATTGTGTTGGTGATGTAGTTAATGGGAAAGAACAATGTTTCCAACGGGTACGCGTTACCCAAACTGAGTTTGATTGACGTCTATGCATCTCATTTGTGCCACCACTCAACACATACTAGCACTATGTGACATTTTAAGACCAATTCTGATACCTACAACACACGGTCACTTCTCACGACGTCAAGTCTCACAATGTCGATAGTCGGTTACACCCTTATCCCTCGGTGTTCAAGTCCCATGGTTGGGTGTGACCTCAAAACTCCCAGTCTTGTTAAAATGACCCAAATACAACATTAAATCAGAGTTGGCATGCTGGGGGCACATTTCATGGCTAAACTCGTACAATTATCGAGTTTTCATTCGATTTTTGCCCCTTTATGTCACTTAGAGGAGCAAAACTTGAAGCCATTTCAAAATAACTCCCAGCACTGTCCTTGGCATGTTTTCCAGGACACATGGTGACACCCCGAGTCATTCCATCGACGAAGAAACCAAAATAAGTGGCATTTTAAAGGGATATACATTATAAAGTTTAAGATAGACCCCTCTCTAGGGTTTAGCATTTAAGAAGGTGCATGCATTTTTTTAGAATGAGTTGTTAATACTCCATCAACTCAATACTCAAAGATGCCTATTTGTGGGTTTTTGGAGGTTGTGCACACTGCCATGCATGGTACAAACACAAGGCAGGCACAAAGCCCTCAAATTGGGTACGTGAAGAAACGAACAAATCAGAAGGCTTCTAAGCGCAAGAATGAAGATGTAGAGGTGAAGCATACTCCTGGATTTGACCTATTCCTGTAAGTAATCATTTTTTTTTAAATGTCCTTCTTTTTTATCATGCTGTTTAATGAATTAATAACTCCTTCTTAAAATCAAATTACATCACAAATTTTTTCTACCTTCTCACTTTGTCCTAAATTAATCTTTGTTAATTGTCATGTTTCACAATGCACTGTTATCCCATGTAACTTAATTGTTAAATCTGTAATCTCTGAAATTTGCATTTGCTTCTGTGTTATTTGAAGGTTTTACTTAAGTTTTTCAACTGTTTACTTATGACAGTAACCATCAAAAATCTACAATGGGATATAGAGGGAAGGATATGCCTCCCAAACTGATAGCACAGCAGTATAGAGTATTTCTCAACTTACCTGAGGATGAACAAAAAAGGTACGATCAGAAAGCGACGGAAGTCTCGAGTGATGAGGAGATTGATCTAAGCCAATACACTGTTCAGAAAAGAACAAATGATAATATCCAACCTGAGGCTGAAGAGCAACCGGAGGATGAGGAGGATGAGGAGGATGAGGAGGAGGAGGAGGAGGAGGATGAGGTCCAAGAGGAGGAACAGAATGACGATGACGAAGAATACAAACCCGTGGAGGATAAGAGCGATGATGATGAAGAAAATGAGGAGGATTTGGAGGAGGATAGGGAGGAACAGAAGGAAGATGAGGTAAGTGACCAACCTGTGGAACAGAGGAGGGAAGATGATAGTGACGATGAAGCCCATCATGGCAATGCGATGAATGCGTACATAAGATTCAAGTAAGTTTCTTCCCTAATCAATCATCTCGTAAAATTTTGTTTCAATTGTGAAGCCAATGTCTACTATTCTGCACCCTCGTTCTAAACTATTAAAGTCCTTTTCTAAACAATTAACTGTTCAAACATCATAATGCATGTTATTACTTTAAAGTCTAATGACTTTATTTGATTTTAAATGTTTGAGGGTGTGTCTTATATGTTATGGATCTAGTACTTGGAATTGTAATTTAATTTTCTTTATTGTCTCATGATTGTTGTAGAAATGTTCAGACGCACAAGCTCAAGAAACAAGATCCTCGTTTGAAGATAACCAACGATGTCAAAAAGAGGATAAACGATGAATGGAAAAGCCTGACAAAGTCCCAACAAGAACCCTATATCACAGCTGCCACCGAAGAAAGAGAGAAGAGGAAATCAGCTGGCACATTGAAGAGAAGACCAACCGGTGAGAAGGCCAAGCAGAAGAAGAAATCGGCTGCAGCCAAGTTGAAGGGCAAATCAAAGAAGAAGCTGAAGAACCCGAGGCGGTTCCAAAGCTTTATGAGCCTGCCCTCTGTTATGGCTCTCTTCGAAGATATGACAGATGAACAACATTCATGGTTGACTGAAGTGGGGCTTGGAGGACTAAAGCACCTACAGATTTCAGAAACCCCCGAGATGTTCAACAAATTCCTCTACAACTCATTTGACACCGAGGGGTCCTTGACGGCTCACGGCCGGACTGTGGATGTAACCCCGGAAGTTGTCGGCTGGCTCCTTGGAGTAAAATGCACCGGAACAACTGAGTTTCCGGAGGTCGATCCAAAGGTTGTACAAGAAGTGGCACGCAGAATTGGCCTCGTCCAGGACAACACAAAGGTCGGTAAGTATGTTCCGTGGTTCTTGAAAAATAGGAACCTGTTCAATGATGAGTGGAAGCAGAGGGCTGTTTGTTTAATCTTGGGGGCCCTAGGGATGCCGATCGGGCGACAAGGAATCCGGTCTGGGCTGGCCAAACTTGTTGTAGATTTGGAGCACCTGAAAAAGGTGAACTGGGCGGAATTGTGGCTTGATCATCTGGTGAAACAAAATGTGAAGGCCCAGACTGGGGAAACCTTGCGAGGAAATGGTTGCGTGCTGATTCTTGTGGTAATAATCTAGCATTTTGTCATTTGTTTTATGATTTCTGTTTAATATGTTAATAGCTCCTTCTTAAGTTCTAATGTTGTGAGTATATTTTGTAGCTTCTGTACTTGGAAAAGTTTTGCCCCAAATTTCAACAAAATCCCAAGGAATGCAAAGACAAGAATGCAAGTCCCAGGTTGAAATTCTGGAAGACATCTGATGTTTCTAAGAGATGGAAGTATGTGTGTATGAATGAAAATGTGAGTAACCTTTTACATAAAACTTACAAATATGTTTTTATCAGTTAACAACCTTATCTTAAATGTTAAACTTTATACTTCTGTTGTTCTTTGTAGTTGAAGTTGAAGAAAATGGATGAAGAGCCAATTACTGAGAAGGCTGTTGCACCAGCAATTCAATTAGTTCTCCCACCAGGGGACTATTTGAAGGATCTTTTGGGACAGCTGGCGCAGAATGCTGACCCGCAAACATTATTGGCCATGTTCGCGACTGCTAACAAGAGAAAGTCTGAGTTGGAGGAAGAGGAAGGAGGGGAAAAGAAGAAGGGAGGTGAAGAGGATAAACAAGAAGAACCTCCCAAGAAGAAGCAGAAGAAGAATCAGGATGAGGTTAGCTCTTCGATGGAGGTGGTCGAAGAAGTCAGATCTGACGATGACGATGAGGTAAGTGTATTAACTGTTTTAACTTTAGACTTGATGTCTCTGTTTCCAATTCTAACATTTTGTTGATTTATTAGGAGGAGGCATCCTTGGCTTCTTGGGTGGACCCAAGGAAATTGATGGGTCTGTCCGGGGAAAGGCGCGGTGGATCATAAGGGGGTCGAATCGGGTGTCGCTTAAGAAGCAACAAAGCAATCCTGAGGAAATGACATGTCTGCCAGAGATGCCTAGCCTGGAAGATTGCTGGATCAACTTCTTTTTGTCTCACAAATATGAGCCTAAGTTCGATAAAAACCCTCGGGATCCCAAAATTCCACTAAGCTTGCGAGAGTAAGTGTTATTTACATTCAAATTTCCTAAATAAGCTGTACAAGACACAAATTTTGTTTTTACTTATGGTTTGATTTGTTATTATATCTGCAGTGAGTTGGTTATTAACATTGCTGATTATGAGAAGGTGACGAGGTATGCCGCGTGGCGCTTCATGGATGGTAAATGGTTTGACAACGAAGTAAGTATTTCTTTTTGTTGATTTAACGTAGTTTCTTAACACATTCTCCCATCATCATCATAACACTTTTCTATTCACTTTTTAAACAATTAGGTCATCGATGCATATTTGCAATTGCTTCATCTGAAAGAAAGAAGCCGACCATTTGGTGGAATCCCTCGCATTTGGTACCTCGGAACACATTATGCCGTAAGTTCATTCCCTTTTCATTGGATAAAAACTCAATTTAAAATTATTCCACAAAATAGCATCATTAATTTTAATTCTTGTTCAGCCAACGAAGGGTAATCGATATTTCCAAGTGTCCGATAAATACGGAGGAACGTGGAACGAGATGGGCTACGTAAGATTTACGATTTCTATCAATGCAATCTGCTTTATACATTCATATTTTGTTGAACTTATTTTATGTTGAATTGTTAATGAAATAGATTGCCCTGCCCATGAATGTACATCGAACCCACTGGTTCATGATGGTCATTTCCTTTGTCTACAAGGAAATATACGTCTTGGACTCGCTTTCTGGACATGGGTATAATGAGAGGGATGTGGCTAGAAAAGTTAATCAAATTCACCAGGTGCTATCCTCCTATCCAGAGTACCATGATGACATCACAAAGTGGGATGTGTGGTACATGAATGACGACGTTCCCCAACAACCAAACGGGTAAAAATCTTATTCATTAACTCCACCCATTATTTTCTTAAACTCACTATCTTATACATCACAACTGCATTCTATTTTCATCTCTCAGGTGGGATTGTGGCCCTTTTGTATGCTTCTTCATGACCCACTTGAGGGACCTGATTCCTAATCCAAAGAAGAACTTCTCTATTCAAGTGAAGCATCTGAGAATCTGGATAGCCAATGAAATGGCTAGATCAGACTACAACATCCACAAGGCCAAGATGTTTGAAGAGTTACTGAGCTTCAAGTCTATTGATGAGAATGTTCATGAGTTTGAAAGGATGTACAATTTCACTTCTTTTCCTACTGTTCCATTGGAATCCGGGGCGAAGACGAGGAGGTCGGCGCGAAAGTCGCCGGGGAAGAATGGAAAAAAATGAGTTTGTCTGTTATGTTGTTTGGGAATTTGTAATATGAACAATGTTTATGTCATTAAATTTTGTGGGTTGTATGTTTGAGATTGTATGTTATGAACAATGTTTCCCAATGATGATTAGGCAATGTTTGTTTGCTTATGATTTGATGACTTGTGTTGTTTTCTGAAAAATTGCTTGTGATTTTTTGTGAACACAAACTGTACATTTAAGGTGCATTTGGTGTTGGCCAACTACCCTCACCTACCAAAACTGAATTAATAAATGCACTACTACGTTATTAGGTACCAATTCTAAATTGTTAAGTACTCTATCTTAAAGTTAGATACCTGCATTTATATCAGCCAACCTACCCACTGCCCGCTTTTAATACAATCTCCAACCACACTCAACTAACTCTTTATTTTTTCTCTTCACTCTCAGATCTCATCTGTTCTCCTTCTCTTTCACCCTTCTCTTCTTTCTCTCTAAGAAATGTCTCAACATAGTGTAAGCTCTTCACCCTCACCAAGCAATCCACCTTCATATTCAAGAGGAGATTCATCCCGGAGGTCAGGGTGTAGGCCTGGGCAGTGTTTCTGTGGCCGTTACCCGGTAAGTCGTACCGCACATACGCCCGGAAATGACGGACGCGTGTTTTGGAATTGTGCCAAGCCTAGAGGTCAACAATGCAACTATTTCTACTGGGAAGATGAATTTCCCAGTCCTTGCTGTGCTCCAGATCTCCAACAACTTCAGGAGGAGGTAACAACGTTGAGTAGGAGAGTCGTAGGGGCCGAGAATGCTTCCAAAGCCCAATCTTTTCATGTGAAACTGCTGTATGTTGTGATTTTTGTCATTCTCATCGTTTTAATTTCAAAGTAAGATAGTTTGCTTCTCTATTCTGTTGTGTTCAGTTAAGTGTGAGACTCGAAGGGGCCGAGAATGCTTCAAAAGCCCACTATTTTCGTGTGAAACTGTTGTATGTTGTGATTTTTGTCATTTTCAACATTTTAATTTCAATGTATGATAGTTTATCCTGTATTTAATTCTAATTCTGCTGTGATTAGTTAAGGATTAAAGTTTTGTTAACAATGATATCTCAGTTTTTATCTTAAATGAAAGTGTTAATATCTTAACTGTTAAACTTACTAACTAAAGATTAATCAATGATATCCTCATGCAATCTTATTCAGCTTAGTTCATTCTATAGTGTTAACAATGCTATCTAGGTTAAAAAGGAATCTTCCTGGGACCACTTTTTTTGTCCCGTAGCTAGCCTCTGGGACCACTTTTTTCGTCCGGTAGCTGGCATTTTCGTAATAACCGGCTAGTACCGGCTTAGCCGGTTACCTTTGGGACGCACCAAAGTTTTTTCCAAAAGTAACTGACAGTGAACAGGGCCGGCCCTAGGCTTTTCGGGGCCTGCGGCGAAAATAAAATCGGGGGCCCTGTACTAAAAACTGAAGAGTGTATACATCACTAAACAACTATATCGTGAGTTAAATTTATCAACGTAACTATATCGTGAGTTAAATTTATCAACGTAAAATATTAACACATTTGTGTCCCAAATGATCGGAATCGTATTGCTTTCATAACAAATGCGTCAATAATTAAAAAAAATGGTGTTTGTAATATAAAAATTATTATACAATTATTAGTTAATTGTAATTATAACATGTAATATATATATATATGTAATATATATATATATATATATATATACATACATACGTATGTATAAAAAATGGGGCCCTACCGTGGCAAGGGGCCCAATGCAGGCTACCCATTTGCCTTATGATTGGGCCGGCCCTAACAGTGAACCACCGCCGGAGAGGCGGCTGTTTCTTTCTCTACCATGGACAGAACTTAAATGCCCAATAAAATAGGACCACATGGGCATCGCCTACCGATTTTTCTATTTAGATGTTGACTTCCTTTTTAGTGCGCTTTAATTGTACGCATCACATACATCTATGTGTACAGAAACTCTATAGTAGATACAAAGTCACAATTTCAATTTTAGGATTTAGATTTGAAGGGCAGGTCATAGATATTAATTTTATGGTTTACATTGTAAAATATACGCTTGAGATTATCTCTTAGCTTTCCAAAAAAATGAGATTGTCTCTTAGGGATTACGGTTCATCATGTAAAGATTAAAAAATTAAGTTAGACCTTTGGTTTTTATGCTCCAGGTACACTTAATAACTATACAGAAATTATGTCCATGATTTATTCGGCCTTCCTAGCACGATTGCCCATCACCCTACCATCACCAGTGGCGTAGCCATATATTATGTCCATGATTAGATGTTGAAACTCACTATAAGGGAAGGTAAGTATTTGGAAGTCGGTGCGATAACTATCAGTCCCAAACAACAAACACAAAGTTCCATATGTTACATTGCAACAAAATGATATATAAAATACACTTTTGCAATTGTTCGTTGATATGTTGGCAGAAAAAAATCATCACAATCTTCCCCTCGTTGAACAATTTAACGTCATATTTATCCTAATAAGTTTCTAATAATCAACACCTTGAACTCTTTTCGCGTCCATGTATTCTCCTAAAGATAGACATGTTATCCTAAACCCTAAATCCAACTCACAATCTGAATAGATTAACTACACAGATAAGGTGAAGCTATTAGACCGATTCTGAAAATTTCATCAATTTACAAAACCCTAGCATATAAATATCAACTTGCAGCAGGAAAATCATCTTTTAACCAAAAAGAGTACAAATCTGGATCTGCAAGTAAAAACGGAAAGATATTTTATAGTCTTGAGTGTTTATTTGATACCAAATTCACCGTAGATTGAGAAAATTAGGTTCATATTATCATTTGCTGAAAAGGGGGATGCTTGGAGGAAGAGGAGGAAGGAAGTCGATTTAGGGTTTAAGATTATCGACATGGTTCTTCCTCGTAGATGGAGCGAAATCAAAGCAACAACTGCCCGGACGGCGACAGAGCAGCAGCCCGAGACGCGGTTTGCCAGAGCAATAGTCGGAATCGGATAATTGGAGAAACAAAGGCGACGAATCGTCGCTTCAGTAGACTGCGGCATAGTTCGTCTTCGTCGAACGACAGAGATGAGAAAGAGAAACAAACTCTCTTTTTTATTGTGAAGATAAGGGTGTAAGTTTTTAGTGAATAAAAGATTGGACTAATTTAATATATAGGTCGGTTTTTTTGTGTATTTTTGAGAAACTAGAAGGTATAATTACGTTTCTTTTAAGGGCATATACGAATTTTTTGGACTCTATTTGTCAAACGAAGAGGGCGCTTTTGTATATCAAATGGGGGCACAATAAAAAAATCTATAAAATGGGGGTATTCTATATTTATACCAAAAAATAAATATGTTTAATTGAATGTTGTCTCTTTTAAATTGAAATAAATTATGTTTAAATTAAATGGTAATTAAAAATATTAATAAATAACTTATTTCATTAAAAATACATCTTTTACAATTATGAGAATTATTCTTTTACATTGTTTAAGTTGAATTATATTTTTTATATTTTCTAGTAATTATTATTAGAATGATAAGTAGTTTTCAAACTATACTTGTTTAATTAATTTATATATTTCAAGTGTTTCTTTAATAATTAAGTATCAAATTTATTGCCTTAAATTATTATATATTCTTATAAATAAAATAAACATTTTTAATTTTTTTAATAAATTATTTAAATATTTATTTAATTATTCGGTAATTAGTAGGGATGGCAACGGATCGGATTCTGATCGGATCCACCTATATCCATATCCGGATCCGATAAAAATAAGTGGATCCATATTTGATCCGTATACGACCGGATCTGAAACAGATTCGGGTCGAATCCGGATCGTATTTAAGTTGTAATATCCGTATTCAATCCGACAATTCTAATCTCAAGAAGCGGATCTAATTCTGATCCGGATTTGGATCCTGCGCATTTTCTTACTTCTCATAAAAAATACCAACAAATTTAGAAAAATACGAAAAAATCACCACACAATAAGAATTTTCCTAAAAAAATAAAAATATACTCAAAATATTTTACCAATATGACAAACGCAATAGAGAGAGAGGCATGTGTGGGAGACTAAAGAGACAATAGTCAATAATCAGGGTTCTTTCCTAATGTGTAGTTGATCTTTTTTAAGGTAATAATGTGTAATATGTTATGTGTGTTTCTTAATGTGTAGTGGAATATTTTTTTTAGGCCTGAAAACATAATGTGTAGTGAATTGTGTAATGTATTTATATATGTAGGTATATATATATATATACATACACATATATATATATATTATAATTCTAAGGGTATTTTTGTAAAATTATGTGTGTATCGAATATCCTAATATATTCGGATCGAATCCGGATAAGGATCGAACTTTGATTTTTAATACAAAAGATAATCTTTTCTCATCTTATTCTTTGGACAGATCCGTGATATTTGTACAGATCCGTGATATTTTTTTAATATAAAAGATTAAAAAAAAGGTATAGTCGTTTGTGCCTCTTTAACAAAGGTTGAAGAGGCTCTTTACACTTAATATAAAAATAAATAAAAAATTGTTCTGTGTTGCATTTCCAATGTATAAATAATAATAATTTATTATTTTATAAAAATGGTTTTAAAATTAAACTAATTTAAAAAATAAACGAAACTTTTTTTTTATTTTTGATGCGCGGTGTCGGTAAAACTTATACTGTAAGGGACTTATGTGTCAATTTTCATACTACAATGCCACGTCACTGACGAAAATTCATATCCACTAACGGCGTAAAAAAGATTAGTGCGCGATGTCAGCGAAATATATACTGCAAGGGGGTTATGTGTCACAACTCAAAGTGTCGGTAGCGTAGGGTCAGCGAATTGATGTGGCAAAGGGATTTTTTGTCGGAAGTTCAAAAAAATAACATAATACACGTCGTAGTGAGTGTTGCTGCTTTTTTACAAAATCTTTTCCCATACACAAACCCTGTTCATGGGTGGGTGTATATGGAGATAAGTGGGGCTACAACCCCCCCCCCCATTTAATTTTGAAATTTACAATTTCCACCCTAAATTTTCTTAATATAGTTACATCAACATTCACTTAAGTTTTGATATTTACAATGTGTATCTTGTACTTTGTTAATTTAGTTACAGTAACCCTCACTTGTATTACATATTCGCAACAGCAATCCATTAAAATTATCATTTAGTCCTTGAATACTTCAAAATTTATCGAAAAATCCGTCCTAAACTTGATTTTTCAAATCCCCAATGTGTCAAGTTTCTGGATCCGCCCCTGTACATATTTTGTGGTAAACATAGTTCGGTAGCCAAATTCCCAAACTACAAATGTTGCCGGGTCATTAATTTGTTATAGTGTGTTAATGTCAACACTCATTGAGGGTTAACTGTGTTAATCAAAGCACTAATCTCTCTGCTTTCATCTGGCAAGTTCTCTCTCTAAAAAACTTTCCTCTAAAAAAACCCTAAAATCAGTCCGCTTCCCCCCCACCGGCGGCTCAAATCGGAGCTGCCGCCGGGTGTCACGATGCACCCAGCCCAGAACGAAGCTCCTCACATCAGCTCTCCTGCCTTCCCGCGTCCTCTGCCGTCGTTCATTCACCGCTGCCCGCCGGTTCTCCTCATGTTCGAAGCCGCCCGACCGGTTTGCGTCTAGATATGGGTGCTCCGCCGGCCTTTTCGCCGGCAATGAAGTCGTGTGTACCCCTCTTCACCTAGCCCTCCCACCTCCCTGAGCTAAGGAGGGCTCCGACGTCTTCTTCAACTACCCCGACCCCTCTCGAGCTTCCAGGACTAGCCCTCTTCAGTTCTTGCCCGCCGCCGCGCCAAGCTCTATCGCCCGCCTAACGTCCAGATCGCTACCCATACCCGCTCATCCGTCGCGCCGCCGACGCTCTCCGCCTCCAGCGATGCCGCTGCTCTCTACTGCCATCGAAGCCTCTTCCACCCTTCGACTTGGGTGTTTCCTCCTATAAGGAACCCTTTCCCCCCTCCCCCCCAGATGATTTAGGTCCTACGGTGACTGTTCCCCCTCCCCCGGTTGTGAGGCTCCTCCTTCCCCCTCCCCCTCTGATATGCTTAGATCTAAGGCATGTTCGAGTCCCCCCCGGAGAAGTCCTCCCACCGCCCACCAACACCACTATGAGCCTATTTTTGTCTGGTTTTGGGTTGCTTTCAGTCCATTCTCGGTCGGAAGGTCATGGCGCTTCAGCGGCGCCACACCATCACCACCCCTGCCAGCCACGGTGTCGCCGCTTCATGTGGGTTGGATTTAGGGTTTGTTCATGTGGGCTACTGGCTTGTTGGGCATGCTTCATGGCTTTTGGGCCAATTCTCTTTAACGGGCTTGTGTTGGGCTTTTATTGTTTGGACTGTTTTGTACTCTAGAGGGTTAGGAGGCTCTGGGTTTTCGCCGGGCTCATTTCTAAGTTGTTTGGGTTTGCTTTGGGTGCCTTTGAGCACTATCCCATTGGTAAGACGACATATAGGTTGGACTTTTACTGGCAGAAGGTAGTTTCTTCGTTCGTTGTATTTTCATCTTAGGGATATGCCCCAACTTTATTGTAATCGTTTTCGATGTTATAAATTTCTTTCGTTGCCGGTGGAAAAAAAAAATCAAAGCACTAATCCATTTCCTTTTAGGACAACTCTTCTTTCTTCACATAACCTTTGAAGCCCCTCTCTATTTTCTCCGCGGAACCAGAGTTACTATAAATAGTACTACAACCAGAGACTTCCTTCCTTGCTTTCAACTGTGTTCCTCTGTTCCTCTTCCAACTATTTCATCTCCCCTGTGTTTTAGGGTTTCGTTTGTTTCTAGAACGATGGTGAGTCGAAACTGCAGCAACGACAAAGAAGAAGCTTCAATCAGCTTCATCACGAAGCTAAAGAAGACTCTGAACCGCAAAGACTACAACAACTTCCTCAACACCATGTGTGCTTTCAAAGCTCGTGGAATCTGCACCGCCGACATGTTAATGTCCGTCAACCAAGCCCTCTGTTACGACAAACAACTCGTTTCCCAATTCAACCGTTTCTTGCCGAAAGAATGCAAAATCACGGCCGCCAATGCCGCCAACTCAACGGAGCAACTCACTTGGTTCTCCGTAAAGAAAGCCTCGGTCGATTTTTTCAACAAAGTCCGGACCACTTACAACGACGACAACGACGCCAAGTACAGCACATTCCTCTCAATCATGAGCAAACACTTGAACGGCAACGACAATTACAAGATGATTAACATCAAAAAGGTTCACGACGAGGTTTTCGATCTTTTTCAAGACAACCCTCATCTCTTCTTGGAGTTCACCAGGCTTTTCATCCATCAAAACCCCGAAAACTTGAGGAATTCTACTAGTAACTACAGCGAGAAAACTGATAAGGAGGAGAAGATTAGATGCAGCAACAAAAACCAGTGGTTCCAGCATGAAGATAGGCTATTTGAGATGGACATGGTGATTGGGCATCTGGAATCAACCATCAAGCAATCCGACCTATTTCTTGGCGACTACTACGGCGACGACAATAGGAATGCAGGAGAATTGGAGGGATATTTCAGGGCTCATGAGATCAAGTGCATCAAGAATGTGTATGGAGCAAGGCAGGGCGAATACATGGTGAAGTTTCTGCGGATTAACCCGGTTGATGTTTTGGAAAACGCGTTGCCGCTGCTGAGAAAGAAACTCAAGGAATCCGAGGACACACACGAAGCGTTCAAGAAGAAACTCAGACGGATGCACGAGTCTCAACGGCAAAAGATGGACACTGCAGGGTCTAATCAGTTGGCAAACTCCGACAGCTCGAGCTGAGTGTGGGGCATTAAGGGTTCGACCATTACAACAACTCAACACAGTTGTCTGATTGTTATCTAATTGTATTGCAGGGTTTAATCAGTTGGCAAGCTCAGACAGTTCGAGCCGAGTGGAGCCTTCAGTGTTGGGTTTCGACCTTTACAGACCAGTTGTGTGATTGTTTTGTTCAAACCGATTCATCTTTCGACTTGTTTCGGAAACATTATATTGCTATGAGTTTCCAAATTTATCAACGCTGAATTGTAACTTCTACTAAAATCGATTGTAAAAATTTGACGTTAATGAAGTGATTTCTTTTTCTTACTATTTCTTTTACATAAGAACATCACATAAATCATATTCTAACTCACAAGTAGGTCTTCAAAAAAAAAAAAAAAAAAAAAAAAAAAAAACCCTCACAAGTAGGTGTCCTACTTCAGGGTTCAGGCTACTTCAGGGGAGACACGGACTTGAGATGAACTGCCTTAGAACCCTAACCACTGGGCTATATGGGTGGTTCCACAAGCATTATACTCTTATACAAGCGTGAACCGAATCCAAATTTCTATCTTGAATCAAATAAGTAGAGTAAATTGAGTTTCTCGACAGAAAAGCTCCACGGCTAAATTGATTTCTCTTGAATAGATTACAACACCAACACGGTCCAAACCCTAGCCGCTAATTAGCCAATCCTATCCAACGACACATGGTGCAGGGAAACATTGTAGCAGCGCTACTACAGTGAACAAAATCCCTCATGTATTCGTCACTATGAATTTGAGCTAGAGGACTATCTTCGTCGCTCGCATCTCTTTCAGCTTCCATAAATTCTAGTAGTTCGATCGAATGTACAGGTCTTGTTGATATGAGGTGGTAACCTACTGTATCTCTTCAAGAATGTCTTCATCTTCAAGATGTGATGCAGAGTACTTTGAAGTAGGAGAAGAACCTACTTGACCAAATCCCTCCACCATCATGGGTCTTACAATCTGCATATTCAGAACCAGAATCAGGCTATGCAAGAACCTCTAATTTGTGTAAGAAAAATAACTGCATGGAAAAGGAACAGAAATCCAAAATTCGTTTTGTTTTCTAATTGTTGGTGCGCGATGTCAGTAAAAATCCGACATGTTCGTGTGTGGCGTTAGTAAAATCAATATTGTGTCGGGGTTATCTGTCAATTCTCATAGTGCATGTATAGCACAGTCACTGCAAGGGGCACAAAATCCTTCGCCTAATCTGGGACATTTGACAAATAACCCCCACGCAGCATGTGTCGGCTGACGGTACGGTACATGCACTATATATGAGAATTGACATATAACCCCCACACAGTATTGATTTGATTGACATTGCCCACCAAACAGCATACCATTGTCATACTGTTGGTGCGTGATGCCAGTAAACTAAAAAATGTCAACGCGCGATGTCAGTAAAATCATATTGGGTATGTGTGGGGTGCTATCTGTCAATTCTTATAGTTAGTGCATCTATCGCAGTGTCAGCGAACATATACTGCAAGGAGGTTATATTTTAAGAGTTCAAACATCTAATAACATAAAAAAACTACCTAGGAAGGATATTTATCATTTTCTATAAAAAAAAATGGGAGGAAATGGAATGGAAGTGAGGAACTCTTCATTTGCTAATGTTATGCGAAAATCCAAAAAGAGAACGAAAGTAATCCGAAATTCTTGTCACCCAAAAATTCATTTTCTATACGTTCCAAAAAGTTGGAAGCTATGTTGCACCGACACTCCAAATATTTTCTGGTTCGCGTTTCGGACACTCCGACACGCGGAAACGTCTCCGACACTCGGCCTAAACGTCTCCGACAGGCCAGGTGGCGTTTCGGTTCAAAAAACAGAAAAAAATGGCGTGTCTAGCCGTCCGACACGCGGGAGACACGCGTGTCTTAAACAGGAGACACACGTGTCTGGAAGTGTTTAAAATTTCTCGGGGTTCATTTTGTGATATATTAAAAATTAGAGGGACTGTTCTGAAATTGTCAAGTATCATCTTCTCAATACATAGATCCTTAACCCTAGCCGCACACTATCTCAAATACTCATCAGGGTTGCGAAACAAAGAGAAAAACGCGAAGAGGCCAACACGAAAGAAGAGAAGAATCGAAGACCTACCTATAGTGTCTGAAATTATTTATGCCTTGATCTATTTGTACTTGGTAGTGACTAAAATTGTCATTGCTTTAATGTCTTTATTGTAGTGCCTTATGACTTTACATTTATATACATACATATATATATATATGTATATATATATATATATATTTCGCGTGTCCGCGTTTCCTAATTTCCAGAAAATTGGTGTGTCGGCGTGTCCCGTGTCTTGCCGTACCCGTACCCGTTTCGGTGCAACGTAGGTTGGAAGACATTTGCTAGAACCATGTTTCTGTCCCCTAACAAAATCCATGATCCCCAGCATTTCTATTTTCTATAGGCTCGAGCGGTTTGAAAGAGTTTTTTCATAGGATTTTGTTTCCTTTTTCCCAGCAAAATCCATGGTTTCAACCATGTGAATGCTACACAAGTAACCAACCAGATAACTAGCGCCAAAGGACTCGGAAAAAAACAGTTGATTACACAAAGGCAGCACCCTGAAACGCTTATAAATAGGCCATGAATGCATTCAATATGCATCATGGCTCTTGTGAAACACGAATCTGCATGTACTAGAGAAGCAACCGATGAGGCATAAGCAACAATACCTTCTCTATTTCGTCACAAAGATGAGGATTCTCTCTCAAGTACTGCAATGCTTTATCCCTTCCTTGTCCCAACCTTCAAAATGAGAAAAAAAAATATAAATAAGCCATAAGTTTGACATATTCAGAAATTAAGTTGAATAGGCTTGAGATTGTGCAGGTCTCTCACCCTCAAAAACGTTGGAACTCTGTCAGTGGCTCGGTTTGGTTGACAGTGAAACATTTTACAAAGGAAAATATTCTACACGTAAATATTTTTTGCGAACATATTTTCTCTGCAATTTTTTTTTTGTGTTTGGTTGATTTAATGGTTGGGTGTAAATTAGTTTTAAGGTTACGTGTTCGAGTCCCGAATATAAATCTTTTTATATGAAATTATAACCGCCAAGTGGTGGAGGGGCGGCAGTTCATGGTGGTGGAGACGTGGCTGGTGGCAGGAGAGGTGGTAGTGGAGTGGTGGCAGCAGTGAGGGTGGTGGTTGTGGTGGTAGTGGGCAATGACAGCGGGTGGCAATGGCAATGGCAATAGTGGAGGGTGGCACCAAAACAAGGGAAAACATTTTACAGGAATTGTTAATAAACACCAAAACAAGGGAAAACATTTACAGGAATATGATTTACCACCAACGAAACGGAGCCTAAAAGTTAAACTCTGTAGTTCTTGTGAAAGTAAAAATTCTAATTAAGGAAAAAAATTCGAGGTTTCTGGACTTGCATGTTACAATCCCAGATAAATCATCTGGGCCACAGAAGGAACTTATTGCGAACCAATTACACCTTCCCCATTATATTAGGAACAAAGTGATTGATATGAAGCAATTTTATGAGCTCAATGATTTAGAGCACTAGACATTAAGCATAACAGGCTAGAAAGAAGCACTAGACATTAAAATAACAGGCTAAAAAGAAGCGGGTATAAAAAGCGAACCTGTGATCCCCATAGCTGTACCAGGAACCCTTCTTTAATACCACATCCATCATTTCAGCGCAATCCAAAATACAACCCTTCATATAAGAGTGAGGGAAAAAAGAAAAATCAGTTGCAATAGTAGGATTTGGGGCACCGGCGTACATACAAGAGTCAGGTGTACAATACTTACCAGCTTACTCACACCCTCGCCAAATGTGATCTCGAACTCTGCTTGCTTATAAGGCCTTGATACCTATTGCAACAGCAGATACAATAAAAGCAATCCCATCAAACCACTCAACAACACCATAGTTCAAACATGTAATATTAACTTAGAACGTGCCAGGAGCACTTGAAACCGAGAAACTGTTTTAGTGACTTATAGTGTACCAATTAGTGAAAGGGTAAAAGACACTTCCACCCCCTCAGGTTTGACACAAAGACACTTTCACCCTTCCAGTTTTGGAAATGACACTTTCACCCCGTTAGTGTACCAAACTTCAGGACACTTACACCCTCTGCTAGTGTTATTTCATACTGTAAGAGGGAAGTTTTGTTCCAGAAACCACTATCAGTGGCGAACTGTACCCCGTGACTAACGACGTCACAGTTATAAAGAGTTTAGATGTCCTGAAATTCCGTACACTGAAGGGGCTTAAAGAGTGTAGGTGTTCTAAAAGTTGGTACACCGAAGGGGCAAAAGTCTCATTTACCAAACTGCAAGCGAAGGTCTTTTATGATTTCAAAGAAGGGGTGAAAGCGTCTTTCTGTCAAACCTAACGGGGTGAAAGTGTCTTTGAATTCTGAATGCATAAAAGACTAGTATATGAAATGTGAAATTCTGAATGCATAAAAGCGTCGATATGCTAGAAATGTAGTATTTCATCGAGGGTAAATATGAACATGCAGAACCTAAAGTATCTGACATAACAATTTGTGTGCCCGATGAATCATCCATCGCAATACAACTAGGGGATGGCTAAAGGCTTCACTTTGGCTCGCTCAACCCTGCTAGGCCAATTGAAGATTGTCCTTTGCACAAGTTTGAAACTGTACAAAGGAGATTTCAAGAAAATACTGTATCTTTTTTAGGTAGAACCAGGCTATGCTAAGGCCAGTTTCTTTCAACTGGATACACGACATCATCAAAACAAAGGAAAAAAGAAATGTGCTGTTTTCAGTTACCTTACTCTTCTGAACTCTGACACGAACCTTCACCCCGACATCTTCGTCTCCTTTTGCCTATCATAAGTATGAGAGATAAGAGATTTATATGCGGAACTTTAAAAATAACAGAATATGAATTAACTCGGCTGAATGCCAACTTACAGACTTGATCTTCCCTATTGGCCGAATCTCCAAACGGAGCGATGCAAAAAACTTCAAAGCAATTCCTCCACTGGTGACTTCAGGATTTCCATAATATACACCAATCTATGCATGAACAAGGTATTAACAGTCATCATTGGGTTACAAGCATCTAGAAATGTTAGGCAAAGAAAAAGAACTTGAGGCATTTCCAGACATTTTACGAAGAGATGACTGCACACACGTCGCCAGCAAAGAAAAAAACTTTGCTTAAATCATACCTTGTATCTTATCTGGTTCAAAAATATAAGAGTACATCCAGCTTTTGAGGCATTTCCAGACATTTTACGAAGAGCCTGACTCATTAAACGTGCTTGCAAACCCATTTGCTGCATTCCAATTTCTCCCTATGTACAAACAGGGTGAGAAGTATTCACGCCTTGACAGAATTAGTCAACTTCCTCAAAATATAAATGATCACTACTTACTTCAATCTCAGCTCGCGGTGTAAGAGCTGAGACAGAATCGATACATATGAGATCCACGGCACCAGATCTGCACATTCGATCTGCAGCTGAGGAATTCAAAAGATTGAATCAAAACACATGAAGATTACTTCCATCTGATTTCAAATTTTGAACTCCCAAATATATGCAGTAATCTACTGCTCACTTTTCACAAACTTTAAGGAGAAGCTTTTGACTTAATAAATTACTAAATTATCCTTCGTTGTGTATGTTCTTTTTCTTGACAAGTGAAATTGTAAGATAGAGAAGAATGGTATGTAAGGCAGTAAAAGTGAAAGTATTGTAATTTTTTAAAGTATGACAACAATTCTGGAATTTCCATTTTAGGAGAGTATGACAAGTGGGTTTGGTATGACTTTTTCAACATTTTAGTCGACTTTTTGTTGTTGTGAAAAAAAGTCCGTGACAAAGAAGTTGATGAAAAAAGATGTGTGTGTTAGGTGAAACATGTTGGTGCCGCTAAAAAGCTAGTGATGTAAAAAATTTGTTTGTTAGTGAAACTACCACTTTACCCTTTTTATATTTACTAAAAAAATTATGGTATTGCAAATTAATTGTTGTAGTAATTAAAAACTAAAGCAGAGAATGGGTATATTTGTCATTTTGTTGTCTACGAAGAAAAAAAGTCCAGAAAAAGCTGGAGAAACCCAACTTTTTTCAAAATCTAGTTTTACAGTGAAAACCCAAAATCCAAAATCCAAAAGCTGCAATAAAAATTACATACCGAACCCTTCACAAAAGTTTAAAACAGATAAAAAGTCCAAAGTAGATTAAAAGTTCGAAAAAAAGCCATACCAAACCCACCAATATCAATGGGATGGAGGGAATATTTTTAGTAGTCAAATTAGTCCCAAACTGATCAAGAGAAAGGATTATTACTCTCCAATGCCATCTCCCCATGGTCAGGTTGGCAGACAATTAAGTTTTCAATATCTACCCCCACCGCTCGAGAGTAAGCTGGATCAAAAGCATGCTCTGCATCAACAAGCATGGCGTTACCTCCTGCCTTCTGCATATTCAAGACATGGAATATACATCGAGATCTTAAGGAAAATGAAAAACACTTCATAAGAAGTGTTGTCTTAATGGCCAGTGATTTAAGTATATCAGGTAAAATGAGACATCTACAGTACCTGAACCTCCGCAATGGCATGGAGCGCCAAGGTGGTTTTTCCACTACTCTCTGGTCCATATATCTGAAAAGCAATAACATTGTTTCTCAGACTACACAAAGATCCATTAATCATCAGCATTCCTTGAAAATTTCTAGAGCATACAGTGTAGCAAACAACGATCAGTTTACTTATGTAGATTTGCTTCCGTTGGTTAATTTTTTTAATGTAACAACACACAAACTTTGAGAAATATTAGGACTATTAATTGGATGTTACACACAAATCCCCTCGAGCTCCAGAACTACTAGAAACCAATAGATGCGTCTCTCTCTCTCTCTCTCAACTTGCATAGCACAACCACCCATACAACCTTTTTGTCATGCACCAATGTGATCACTGCCTTCAGTCTGCGTGCAAGTATACGAGCTTAAAATTAGATTGGGCCAAAACAGTGAGTACGGCAGATTGGGCCAAATAGTTATGGGTCCACGAGTCTCAACGGCCCTAAAGTAAATAATTATGCCAAAAAGTGAGGTGAACTTCAGAAATAAACAAAATATCTTTTTCAAAATTTTGAACAATTGCAACGAAATAGTCTATGCAAAATAAGCACAAACCTTGATGTATATGGCTTAAGTTATTTCATCAGCCTACTCAGAAATTTTCCCATCAGCTGCTAAATGAAGGAGTTTGAAAGCCTTAATGATTCAAGGTTGTCTAAATTCAAGCTTGATTTAGGCTTTAATTTCGTTGGTTGGTTTAATACAGCGAGTTCCAACAACTTATCAATCGAGCTTTGAATCAAGGATTATCTTCCCAAGAAGTCTACGTGGTAGACTGGTAGGTCAGATTCATGGAGCGTGTGGAGGTTAGTGAAGCATTAGAAATTGTGTATTTATGAACTTCTTTTAACACACACACAAAGAAAACAAAAACAAAAACAAATAAATTAATTAATAAAAACTCTTCTAACACAAACTGAACTGTTCCGCTACAGACAATGTGTGTTAGTTCTCTCCGTACAACTCACTGTTATGTGTCGCTCATCATGCCTTGCTTTACGAGAATCACAATAGTTAGTATGTATCTAAGTTTTGTCTCATGCCTTGTATTTGAATTTTGTACATTGAGACTCGACTCAACAACCGTCTCCATTGATGTATGTACTCTGTCCAAACTCATTTCCTTGGGTTCAATTTTGTACATTGATGTTAACAAAAAAATCACAACTGTTCCAGATTTCTCTTAGAAGACAGTCAATAAGCCTCATAATGTAATAAGTTTGCCCCTAGAACACATGATATCTACACCGTTCCCACAGTGAAGGAGAAATTATGGATAAAAACATAGAGATTTAGGTAATTTTTTTTGTTCTCTTATGGCAAAGTTTTGAAGGGGGCCTGAACAACATCTCTAACAAGAGGCAAGAATCTTACTATTTGGACAGGTAGGTAGTAATTTTATGGTGTATTTGGATGCAAAAACTGTTTAGACATATTTCACAGGCTATAGTTATTTCATCTAGGAAAATATCAGCATTAAGGTCTATTGCAGAATAGCAATAGGGAAGAATTGAGCGTGTATATTAATGTCGTATCGCTGTAATTTGAACAACGTGATAACTAATCAGCTAAATATTTCGTAATATTGAATTATTTGGTTGATAGTGAGCATATAGTCACAGAGAGAAGAAGATAATTATACAGGGATAAAGAGATTTTACCTCTACTATTCTCCCTTTAGGAAGGCCACCACCCAGGGCAAAGTCCAGGGTTAAACAGCCACTTGGAAAAGTTTCTCTGCAAAACAAAAACATCAATGAAGGCTGATGAAGGTGAAATTGCCAAGGCTACATAAGGTTTTTTGAATCTAGATAATAACTCTATAGCAATATCACTGTGAAATTTTAATGTTCATTTCGAAAGAACTAAAACATCTCAGTGGACAAGCCTTAGAAAACCAAGAAAAGGCCGCAAAGATACGTGGTAGCACAGACAAACAAAAACATAGTTGCATAAGTATAACGGAGCATACACTAGAGCTCCGCCAGCACTGCCCAGTCGCGTTACACTTCCTTTCCCAAATGAGCTATTTATGTCGTTCATTGCTGCTTCCAATGCTTTTTGCTGAAATAACGAACATGATATCAGATCTTTTCCAATCTATGCTTACAGGCATTTCCATATCATAAAAAAAAAAAAAAAAAAAAAAAAAAAAAAAAAAAAAAAAACTCTGGAATTACTTAGAAATATTAGGGCTTGTTATAATATACACAGAAAATGAAAAATTATTCACGGAGGAGGCAATAGTACTTTAGTAATTATTTAGATTAGAACTTCTTAGATCTCATTTATTGAAAAGGCAAAGATATGAATCCAAAGTAGCAAATGACTTTGCTACCTCTCACTTGATATGCCAGAAACCAATAACCACTTATAAGGAGAGTACTTCATAAAGCCATATGAAGCTCCCGAATTCCACTCCAGAACCACATACAAGAACAAAAATTACAATACATGCACATATACAACTTTACAAACATGCTTTTAGCAGTACTGGAATATGCATCTTCAAGTTCTGCCTTGAAGAAGTTTAAAGGTTATCAGACAAAGTAAATTGTTAAGCTTCATTCTCCTGTACACAACTGAAGAACGTAACATACTGAACCATGTTTCCCCAACAATAACACTTGGGTGACCATCGTTCATCACGCCCTGAAACACCAAACAATACAAATCATGCTTCCACCGTACTCTTGGTACTTATTGTTTCAGGAAATTTATGATTTGTCACTTCTTAGTAAGTAAGTCGATATTGTGAATTAATTTTTGTCCAATCTAAAAATGAGAAACCTTTATCAGTGAACTTTGACCTAAGGATGGAGAATGTGAAGCTTATTCCTCCGTCCTATGTTGCAGGGGTGCTTCTAATTGGTCGCGCACCCGCACGGGTGCTTCTGGGTGCTCCGTGGGTGCTTTGCAGATGCTTTGTGGATAAGGCAGGGTCATTTTTGAAAGTTTTAGTTGAGAGGTCTTCCAAATACAACTAGAATTCAACAAAGAAACGTGCATCGATGTGAACATTTTTAACCCTTAGATTACTCATCTCTCCACAGCTAAGAACAACGACATGAAGAGATTATACTATTGATATAGTAACCTTGTAACTTTGAATGTGTGTATGAATTTCTGTTCGATTATAATATGATCCCTATTATTGTCGTATATTAGTATAATGGTATCACTAATAATATCAGATAAAAATATAACTAATGTGGCCGCACCCCCGCCACACACGCACCCTTGATTTTTGGGAATTTGCCGCACCCGCACCCAGTTCCCGAACCAGCACCCGCACTCGTGCTACGTAGAGAAAGAGCATAACCAGAACCACAAACTAGCAAGAGCACTACTTGAAAAACTATCATGAATCAAGCAAAAGACACCCACTTGGAACACTACACATTCCTTAGAACCTAGTAATAAACAGCACCCAAAAGCAGAAAATTCAAGAAATAGCACTTAAACTATGATTCAAAACATGAGAAAACAGTTTGGCACCCACTTGAAACCCACTATACATTCCTTAGAAGCGGAATAAGCAATACCCAGAAGCAGAAATTTCAAGAAATAGCATTTACACTATGATTCAGAACATGAGAGGCATAAAAGAATGAACATTTGATTCAAATAAGTAGTTGTTGTTACAGTGAGACAAAGAGAGGTGACATACCCGGTCAAGAAAATGGGGGTCAGGGTCGCCGGAAAGAGCTCCATTAGGTTTGCCGTTGAATTCCGACCGGACCCTCGATTTCTTTGCTCCGGGATTCGATTTCAGATGGATACGAGAGGCTTGAGAAGAAGGGGGCAAGAGAAAAACTGGGTAAAGCTTGTAACCAAGAAATTGGGTTTTCAGAGGCAAACCCACATCCATGTTTTTCTCAGAAGGAAGGAGAGAGATTGAGAGACGTAACAATGGAAGATTGAGAGGGAAAGAACTATGCCTTTCTTGTGACTGGGGGCTGGAAGTTGCAGGGACTCGTTACTGAAGTGTAGCAAGCAGCAGCCTGTACCCCATTTCCGGCTCTCTTCTCTTTAGTCCCATTTTCTATTCTGACACGTCTCTTCTCTTTCACCCCATTTCTAAATCGAATAACCTTAAACAGCATAAAAGATCAGATTTTCCTCAATAAAATTGGGTCACTTTTGCTAAAAATGTGTTGTGATTGTTGATATTGTTATAGTTTAAAATAAAAGACATGGGCATTATTGTCATTTCACCTCCTCTCTTAAAAAGCCCACCCAATCGCCATGAGGCTAAAGAGAGGAGACAGAGTGAAAGTGTACAAGAAGATGACAATAGAATAGTACGGCGTCGGTTTCTTCTCTATGACACCGATTTGATATTTTAAGTCACTTTGACCAGATAATATTTTTGAGAAACGATGCGGTTGTTTGATAATATTTTAACCGCGTTATAAAGCAACTTTTATTCTACAACACCATAAAAAGATTATAAAAAAATTTATCGTTTTACTATCCAAATCACCGGGTCATGGTGACCCAGTAAAGAGTTATAAAAGTCAAATTGGTGTGATAGATAGGACTGCAACTCGGGCGGGTTTGACGGGTTGGCACCCTTGTCCGAGCCCGAGTACTGTCGAGGCTGCCCAAGCCCAGCCCGAGTTACGAGAGTTTCCACTCCGTCCGAGCCCAAATTAGTTTAAATCAACTTGAGTTCAGGCTGAATTCGAGCTAGGACATTAAACTTAATTCATCTTTTAAAACACAAAAAAATATATATTTTTTATAAAAAATAAACTAGTTCAAGAACAAAATAATGATTAAAAACATCCGTAATAATCAATGAAAAGTAGCATATTCATGTAGATATGCTACTTAATTTTCTCAAAATATAGTATTTAGATGTAGTGATCCTATCGGGCAATTCGGATTAGCCTGTCGTTTAATATTTGTGCCTAAATCCAACCTTAATTGCAATTCGGGCTGATAATTTCTCTCCAAACTCGTCCAAATTATTAAAACTACATGTTCGAGCCTTATTTTAATTTAGGCTAGGCTCAGGTTAGTCGGGTCAACCAGCGCAAGTTGCATCCCTAGTGATAGAGAAGAAAGGGACGTAAATTCACTTCTATTTTCCTATGTTATGATTCCAATTCAGCAACCAAAAGGAAGGCGCATAAAAGTCTTAATTCAGCCCAACTAACTTCTCTTTAACACGTAATATTGTAATGGACTCTTTTGGGCCAAGTCCAACAGGTCACACATTTGATGTAATCTAAATATAACTTTTCTCTAAAAAATATCTAAATATAACTCGTTAATAGTCATCATTTATTCATTTATTTCATTTTATTTTTTGACAATTCCTCACCAAGTTTATAAATCAAACAGAAGCAGAGTCCTCTTTTAGAACTCTGACAAGTTCCTGAGGAAATACATAAGACCAATTATTGCGCAAGTTCTGACGCCGGACCGGGTCGAGGCGTTTTTGGGAGCAACAAAGCGACGATTTAGAAAAGAAAATCACGAAAAATATTTGGGACTTCCAACAGCAATTGGTAAAAGTAAGAATGTCAGCTTCGCCAGCTTACCGGACAAAGTTGCGAACAAATTGAAGAACTGGAAGCGTTCGGACCTCTCAACCGCCGGAAAGGAAGTACTTATCAAGGCTGTTATTCAAGCAATCCCGGTTTATACAATGAATTGTTTTAGTATTCCGGAACAGATGAGTAGTAAACTGGAGGCTATGGCCAGTAAATTCTGGTGGGGGAAAGGACGAGGGGCAAAAAGGGGGGCATTGGGTCTCGTGGAAGAAGATGAAGAAACCGCGCGAAGATGGAGGACTTGGCTTCAAAGATCTTCATCTTTTTAACAAAGCTTTACTTGGTAAGCAACTTTGGCGTATTATGTTCTCGGATTCCCTTCTTCACAGGATTTACAAAGCGAAATATTTTGCTGCATCTTCTCCTATGGAGACTAATACTAAGTCTCCGGACTCATACGCTTGGAAGAGCATCTTGGGTAGCAAAGATTTATTACAAAAGGGACTTCGGTGGCAGCTTGGCTCAGGCGAAGCTATTCGGTGTCGTTTGGATCCGTGGTTGTTCAGATTACCTTCTTTCAGGATAGTGGGTTCATCTAGTTGCAATCCGACCACTAATGTTTCAGTTTTCATCACGAAGGACAGGGTGTGTAATCAAGAAGTTCTCAAGCAAAATTTTTCAATTATTGATGTCGATGAGATCTTGAGGGTTCCCATTCCCCAAATAAATAGAAGAGACAGACTAGTTTGGCATCACTCTGAGGAGGGAATCTGCACGGTTAGCTCGGGGTATGAGGTAGGCTACAATGCAGCGGTAAGTGAAGAAAACCTAGCAATGGAATCGTCAAGTTCAAAGTGTAGTTGGCGCAGCACCTTATGGAAATTAAAGGTACCGAAACGCTTTATTTTCCCAGTATGGAGAGCCTCTTTAAACTCTTTAGCCACTGGAAAAAAACTGCAGAGTTTCGGCCTCAAAATAAATGGCAACTGTCCTATGTGTCGGAGTAATCTGGAGGACCTTACCCACATGTTCATGAAGTGAAAATATGCAAGGAAGATCTGGGTGGACATATCGGGATTGGATTTTCTCAAAACAGAAGACGAGTTTTGAAGACTAAATAGCTTCAGTGATGCTTAGAAGAAATGTGGATGAAAGGAATTTTTTTTGTATAATTGTGTGGAGCATTTGGAAAGAGAGAAACATGATAGTGTTCCACAATCAAACTACTCCTGCAAGCATGCTAGCCAAGAAGATAAAGGAACTTTCGAGTGAGTTATCACTAGCTCATGCGGAGGTGAGTAACGTGAATCTCACGAACGCGGGAGACGTGCGATGGAAACCACCGGATACGAAATGGGTGAAGATAAATTCAGATGGGGCCTGGGATCCACATATTTCCAGGGGGTGCCGTAATTAGAAATCATGAGGGACGTTTTCTAGCTGGACTGAGCACTCCCTTATCGACGGTGAAGTCAGCCAGAGAGGCTGAAGTTGTTGCTGCTTTAGCCGGGGTAAGACTTGCTCATCAAAAAAGTTTCAGAAGATTTGAACTCGAGCTGGACAATCTGATACTTGTTAATAAGATTAGAAGGTGGAAGGATAGTACTACGGAAGAAATATCAGAAACTTCAGTAATTGTGGATGAGTTAGTTCACCTCCTGGAGCGTTTTGAAGCCGTGAGCTCATATTGGCTGTAAAGGCAACTCAGTTGCACACTGTTTTGCACGGCATGGAGCTCAAATGATGAATATGCATGTCTAACTAGATAGTGAACCTAGTTGGGTTGCTCAATTTCTTCAATATGATGTAATCGGTCCTTTGGATCTTTTGCCTATTCATCAGTAATAGAAATTGTCTTTTCCTCAAAAAGAAAAGAAAAAAAAAGAAAAAATAAAAGAAAATAAAATTATGAACAAAAACCCTAATGGTTCTTAGAAAACTCTATGTTTTCTAAAAAATTCAATACTCGGTAAACTATTGAAGTCAGTCCACAAGCCGGACTTAAATAGTTGAAAAGTCTACTAATTTGGAATATGGTAAAAATCTTAAAATTAATGCTAAATAATAATTCTAATTTGATAAAATACTCGCCAAAATGACCTACACAAATAGGGTTTAAATTAACATACTAATTAAAGAAATTAAAGAAAGAAATATTCCAAAAAATAGAAAACTCGCGATTTCAACCCCTAAACAGTCAATTTTGCCCAAATCAGGACAGTGCATGTGATAAGTCACGGGTTCACTTTAGAACATCATTTCTAGTCAAAATTATGTATGGTTCGACCCGAATCTTCAAGGCTTCAATTTCGCCTCTGATTCTGCATTTTGAACGAAACAGTCTTTCTGCAACTGAAGAAAATTTCCACAAAACTTTTCCTGCAACAAGTTCCCTCTTTTGCACTACTAGCTATCCAATTAGCTACACTATAACGAGATATTGGGACAAAATAAACTGAAACTCAGTGTCTCCTCCTTTGGGCTCCCAAATATTCTTTACCAGTCTGAGAATGATCAAAGGGGGCTTGTCCTTTTTTTTAACAACATCCACTAGAAATTTGCAGTCAGATTCAAATATCACTTGATGTAGATCCAAAGAGAGAGCTATTGTTGCTGCTTCCATGAGGACAAAAGTTTCTCTTCAATAGGGGTATTGCATAATGTTTTAGAGGAATTCACTAACAAAGTGTTGCAAACATAATCTCTAACCACCACCCCATTGAAGCAGTTCTATAATTAGCATCAAAGGCAATATTTTCATTCACTTTTATCCATTGTGGATTTGGAGCAGTCCATGAGGGAGAAGGGGTGTTTCTTGGAAAAGATTATGGGATTTTTTGCATTAACACTTAGAGATTGAAGCTCTTGGATGGACACCCATATATTTTTCATTGTGATTCTAGTAGAGGGTTGTTCCTGCATAGAAACTTCCCCATTTTCTACTCTTCCTTATGTTCCACAGAGCCAGACAGATCCAAAAATGTACTACTTCATCTCCTTTTGATAGAACTTCAAATATCCATTCATTCATAGTCACTATTGTTCTTGAGAATTGGCTAGAGCCTCGTTGAATATTGAGCCACGTATTAGTGGCCCAGGAACAGCACATAAATAAGTGTCCCCATTCTCTATTTCCGTAGAACAGATAGAACATCGTGGAGAAGGGAGAACTTTTTTCTTAAAAATATATCAGCATGTTGGAAGACTATCATGGCACAGCCTCCCTTAAAAGCTCTTTATCTTTGCAGGGATTTTAATCTGCCATATCAGCTTCCATATAGTATCCAGATAAGGGTCAGAGCTATTACCTTCTTCATAATGTCTTGAGTGCAGCCAATTATAGCAACTCTTAAATGTATATTTACCATTAGTGGCAAAGGGCCAATTAGGACATCACTTTTGGGTTGAGCAGGTGACGCGGACTAGAAGCAAATAAGAAAGTCTAACGACGTGCTTTCATAACTCCATAATTGGAGTTATATTCTATTGTGATTACTTGTCGTTTCGCGTACTTTCCGATGCATTTATGTATGTTTTAGGTCGAGTTTCGATAGTTTTGAGCATACTTGAGTATTTGGACTTCATCGTGTAATCCAGGCGTTTTATGCATGTTTTATGCTTTATTTGTCGCATTTGATCTTCCGGTATTTGTTCGTGTTGTGGATTTCAAGAACCGGAAGCGTGGAGTGCGGATTTTGGAGCGGAAGCGAACTTCGGAAAGAAAGAAACTCAAGGAATGCATGAGAGAATAGAAGAAGAGTGAAAAGAAGCAACTCACATGGAAGATCAACGTGATCCTACAATTAAAAAAGGTGATCGTATGATCACAAGATCAAAGTGCAAGACCACATTGAAGAGTAACGTGACTCTACAACTACAAAAGTTGATCCTAGGATCACAAATTGTGATCACAAGATCACATATTGGATCTGACGTGATTAGAAGAGGGGTAAAAGTGTTATTTTTAAAAACTTACAAGGAAGGAACGTGTTTTAACTAGTAGGGAACGACCTAGGGCTTTGATTCATTCATCATTCTACGCCATTGGAGAGCAAGGAGCATTCTTGGGAGCTTGGAGACTATCGTTTGATTCTCTATCTTCTTCCCCTCTTTAGTTTTTGTTTATGATCATTGAAACTTTGTACTTTGATCATGTGTTTTAGTAGCTAAACCCTCTATTCGGGATATCTCATAGGGAACTAGGGTTTTGAACACCATATTTTGGTGATTTATGGATTATGCTTCATGTTTATTGACTTAATTGGATGTTTATGCTTAGTTATACTTGATTCATATGCGTAATTAAATCTTTCATATTGTGTGACGTCACAATAAGATTGATCTAGGTGATAATTATTAGAGGAATCAATAGTTATTGCTTGAACTTGAATCTTGCACTAGTCGAATCTAGGGTTGAGGAATCTTGCTAGTTAACTAGAACAAAGAGTTGATATCAAGATCATAATGCATATTTAAACTTAAGTAGGCTAGAGGAATCATGTACAAGAGTTTAAATATAGACTTTGGTCGAGGAATCTTCAAAGTGAAATTGCTTGTTTGGCTAAGTAGAAAACATCCGTGCTGTATGAACGTAAATCATAAGTGGTGTGAATTCCCTAGTGAACCCGTAGAGATATTCTGACTTGTCCACTTACTAAGTAACTCTCGTAATCATTCTTTGTTAATCGTGAGATTATTCAACCGATTAATTGAGACAGTTTTCTTTTATCATAGAATTAGAAAACCAAATCATTGCGCCTTCCCCACATAAGGTTAAGAACTAATAGCTAATTTACAAAGAAGTCTCTTGGGATTCGATAATCCGGACTTTTCCGATTATTATTGCACCGACAGCCATACACTTGTAGTTTGGACGTGTCATGCTTAGATAGATGAAAGATATCTCAAAGCTGAGAAACTCGGAATAATAATTCAGAAGAGAAAATTGTCTTTGCCCGTAGGCTACACACTGCTTAAATAGCAGAAAACCCTAATTACTGTCCAAAATAGTAAAAACTGAAAATATACTACCACTAACTAAGGGCGAGATTCTAAGAAAGTCCCAATTTTTGGAATCTCAAAAGGAGTTGTCAATATCGAGTTATTACGCGATAAAATATTACCAAAAATAGTAAAGAAATAGAAAAAAATGCCATTTGACACCCTAAACGATGTCGAATTGTCGAAAAATAACGTCGGCAAGTTGTTTATATCTAGCGATTCTGCATCAAATAGCGGTGTACCCACCCTCAACGGGTCACGTCGGTTCTGCGTCAGTCTCCTCTTCTTCAAAAGAGCTCGACCCCGAGCTATCTTCTGGGTACTGGGGCACGTTATCATGGAACTCGAACAGATCAGCTGCATTGAAACTCCTGGAAATTCCCATGCTCTCTGGAAAGTCAACAATATATGCTTGTCATCCTATTCACGATCTTGTAAGGCCCATACTTCTTCGGCTTTAGCTTGCTGTAAGTATCCACTGGAAACCTCTCCTTGCGCAGAAAACCATGAAATCGTCACCTTCTTGAAACACCTTAACCTAACGGTGTTTGTCAGCAGCTGCATGTACTTCACATTCTTGGACTGCAATGCCTGCTGCACCTCCTTATGAACCCTCATCACCTGCTCGGCCACCTTTTTCTGCTGCATCACTGGAACCTGAAACATTGGGTAAAGCCACCAAATCAACCATATGATGCGGTGCAGTGATGTAGACAACAGAAAACGGTGTCCTCCCAATGGCGTAATGCTCATCGTTGTTGTATGCAAACTATTCCTGTGCTAATGCAATGTCCCATTGCTTTGGCCTATCCCCACAAATACAGTGAATGAAATTCCCCAGTGTGCGGTTTGTTACCTATGTTTGTCCGTCCGTCTGTGGATGTGCAGTGGTACTCCGTTTCAGGGCTGTATCAAATATATTTCATAAAGTGATCCAAAAGTGGCTGAGGAACTTCGTATCATGATTCAAAGAAATAGACATGGGTACTCCATGAAGACGAACAACCTCGCGAAAGAATAAGCGAGCAATGTTCCTAGCATCCGATGTCTTCCGACACGGAAGGAAGTGAGCCATCTTGGAGAATCGATCAACCACCACAAAACTAATTCTACTTCGCGTTGAGTCCGAGGAAGTCCCAAAACAAAGTCCATAGAAAGATACTCCCAAACTCCCTTGGGAACGCGCAGTGGAGTATAGAGATCGGTGTTCTGAGATTGGCCCTTAGAAACCTGACGGACATAACACTTAAGCACATACTTACCCACATCCTTCTTCAATTGCGGCCAATATATCTCTCTTGAAGAGCTGCAATTGTCTCGTCACGTCCCACATGCCCACTTTAACCCGGTGCCATGAAATTCTCGAATTAGCTTTTCACATAAGGATGTACGCAGCACGCACAAGAAATTTCCTCGAAATAGATACCCACCATGAATGTGGAAATCTAGCACCGTGTGGTCCTGGCAACACTTGTGCTACATCTCCAAAAAGTCTTCATCCTCTGCATACAAGTCTATCAAGAACTCAAATACCACAACCTCGTGCGCCAGAGAGGTAAGCAGCATAGCTCGACAACTAAGTGCATCTACAACACGGTTCTGGGCTCCAGACCTGTGTTTAACCACGAACGGGAACTTCTGTAAAGAGGTAGGCACGGATGTTCACTGTACAGAACATACTCCCGCTGAATCAAGGCTGGAGCCCAGAAACAGTCTTCATCCTCTCCAATTGGATGTGCATGTTATCAAGCTGCTTCTGACTGTTCAGATACTTCAAAGCCTGATGATCACTGTGAAGGGAGGCGAATCCCTGGACCAGTTCGATTGCATGTCTGCTATACCGATTAAAACTTGTTTCAACATGAACGCTAGAAACCCTACTAGGCGGAATTAGGGTTCATACCTGCGTCCAAGCTATCTGATGTAGGTCTGAACACTCCGGATCTTCTCCCGTATTCCTGAAGTTCCTCCTGGATGCAAGTGTGGGCTTGCTGCTTCCAGAATCCTTCTTGACCTCCAGACGAATTGCTCTCACTCTCGAAACCCTAGATTTCGGTGTGTATCTTAAGCCTCCGAATTCTGAAGACTAAGGACACTTATATAGGCTACGGGAGGGAGCTGGAGGAGAAAATACGAATCAGGCTCCTAACTTTATTAGGACTTCTGGTTCCACCCGAACCTAGTCCAAATAAAGTTAATAACAGTTAGTACCACTAAATAACTGTTATTGCACTCCTGTCCATATTCTCAAAACTAATATTTCGAGCTCCTGTTATTAAATACTTATTATCTCCCCATGTTAAGATTACAGATATCCGTTGATTAAATTAATTACTGACTAATTCATTTAATCGACCTCTTCCCATTTCCTTGATCCTTACCACTTAACTTATTTGATATGTCCAGATTACCAAGTAATCTACCTGCAGGGTTTGACATAATCAAAACTTATAAGCTTCATCAAGGGGATATCATCAATCCCATAACCGGGACATGGATTCCTTCGCTATATCAATTTACACCATGGACTCAATAGTATCACCCAACTCATCGAGGTTATTGATTCCATAGGAATCTCACTCACTTGACTTGTCAAAGCAATAACTACTAAATACATGTGCACATTGACTATCTAAGGATTAAGAGCATAAGTAATCATAATAACCATGAGACATAGCTTGTCTTATTATGTCAGTACAAAGACAATGATCTCAACTTGGTCCTGTTCAATATACACAAAGTATACTAGCACATTGAGTTGAAACTATAGTATGAACCATACTGTTTCCTGTAGCCAAGACAGACCTACTAAAACAATGTGCTACAATCGTTCCGATGGTTTGTCTAATTCCATCTAGATTGTGAACTCACAACTTTCATTCCACAAGAACCGAAGATACGATCTTCTGTGTGTAAGCTATACTCTACACACCAGATCTTCTACTATGCAGAACAATAGACAACTATGCACAATAATAATATAATGCAAAAACATTGCCCAAAACCATTCTCATAAATATCAAATTCATATAATCCAATACAAAAAGCATGGCTTTTAGTATTCAATCCAACACACTGTACAGAATAGACTTCCGCTGTATCAAGTAGTGCTCCCAATGCTTTAGCGTGCGGACTACGACATAGAACTGTTAGAATAGGAGAGGATGAAAATGTCCCTGCCAGGGCTCACATTGTATTCGTCAATATATAGCGTATGTACAATAGGAAATTACGTTCTAGTCCTACTCATTACAATACTATGACTAATACTCCCCCTCAGTCGGAGCGGAAGGAAACAAAAAGCTCAGGCTGGACCTGGAACGCTCAAATAAATGTCGAGGCAAACCCTTCGTGAAGATGTCTGCATACTGATAATCAGCAGGAATATGTAGAACACGGAGGTGCCCGAGGCGCACCTTCTCACGAACAAAATGCAAGTCAATTTCCACATGCTTCGTGCGCTGGTGTTGTACTGGGTTACCAGAGAGATAAACAGCACTGACGTTATCACAATAAACCACAGAAGCACGAGGGGGTAAAACCCGAAGCTCAATGAGAAGATTGCGAATCCAACATAACTCATAGACGGCGTTTCCCATGCCACGATATTCGGCTTCAGCACTAGATCGAGAGACTGTGGCCTGACGCTTGGATGACCAACTGAGTAAGTATTCACCAAGAAAAACGCAGTAACCAGAAGTAGACCGCCGAGTGTCTGGGAAACCAGCCCAATCAGCATCAGTATATGCAGTGAGACCAGTAGGACCAGTAGCAGATATGCGAAAACCGTAATCAAGAGTACCACTAACATACCGTATGATTCGCTTCAAGGCATGAAAATGTGGTTCCCGTGGATCATGCATGAAGAGACCAATCTGCTGGACTGCATAGGATAGCTCAGGGCGAGTGAAGGTAACATACTGTAGAGCACCTGCTAAGCTCCTGTAAAGAGTAGGATCAGAAACAGGAGGGCCAGATTCCCCCAGTGAGTTTAGTACCTGCCTCAACAGGTGTAGCAACAGGCTTACACGCATTCATGGAGGCACGACGAAGAATGTCACGAGCATACTGGCGTTGAGACAGAAACAAGCCAGAGGAATCTCGAGTAACAACAATACCCAAGAAATGATGCAAGGGGCCAAGATCTGACATGGTGAACTCACCGGACAACTGTGCGATAATCTGCTGTAAAAGAGCCGAAGAGGAGCCGATGATGATAATATCGTCCACATAAAGAAGGAGATATATAGTGTCTGAGCCGTGCCGGTAGACAAAAAGTGACTCGTCACAATAGCAACCAGAAAAGCCAACTCTGTCTGTGAGGAATGTAGCAAACCGCTAAAACCAAACCCGGGGGGCCTGCTTAAGTCCATAGAGAGACTTCCGAAGACGGCAGACATAATCAGGACGGTGGGGATCACGATACCCAGGGGGGCGATGCATATAGACAGTCTCCTCCAAATCACCATGAAGAAAAGTGTTCTTAACATCAAGCTGTCGAATGGGCCAAGATCTAGAGACAGCTAGTGTAAGAATTGTGCGAATGGTGGCAAGTTTAACCACTGAGCTAAAAGTCTCCTCACAATCCACACCAACCATTTGGGATTTGCCATTGGCAACTAGACAGGCCTTATAGCGCTGAAGAGTACCGTCAGCCCGATACTTATGGCGAAAAAGCCACATAGCCCGAAGTATGTTTCCCTTAGCAGGGCGAGGCACCAAGTCCCAAGTGTGGTTCTTAACCATAGCGCCAAACTCATCATCCATAGCAGCCTTCCAGTGTGGGTCCGATACAGCAGACACATGGGATTTAGGTAAGGGCGAGATGGAGGGAGATGTTTGGGCATGGAGAGTAAGACGCTGAATGGGCTTGGTGATGCCGTGTTTGGATCAGGTGGTCATTTGTGGGGAGTGTGGAGGGGGAGGAGGAGGAGGTGGGTCGGGTACCGCAAGAGGTGGAGCCAAAGGGCTAGAAGGACCCATAGGAGAGGGGGTCGAAGGGCCAGGGGGCCATGGGTGATCCTAACGGTACGTGTGTGGGAGGAGAAGAGGGAGTATGATACTGTCGGAGAAGAGCATCGGGAGGAAGGCTCTCGTCCGGGTCAGGAGACCTATGAACCGGAAGGGAGGCTGAGCTAGGGTAGAGAAGGGAAAGACAGACTCGTCGAAAGTGACATGACGAGAGATGTGTACTTGACCGGTTAAGAGGTCAAGACAGCGATAACCTCTAAAATTCGGAGGGTATCCAAGAAATACACAAGGAGCGGAGCGAGGAGCAAGCTTATGGGGAGCTGGGGCAGAAAAGTTTGGGTAGCACAAACACGTGCGGAGATGATCATAGGTGGGTTAACGATGATAGAGAACAACAGTCGGAATGTTGTTCTGAAGTGCAGTGGTGGGAAGGATATTGTGCAAGTAGACTGCTGTAGAAAGAGACTCAACCCAGAAGGATGGGGGGGATGCCTGAGCAAGAAGGGTACGAGAGATGTCGTTGACACGACGAATCATGCGTTCGGCCTTACCATTTTGTGGGGAGGTTTGGGGGCACGCGAAACAAAAGACAATGCCATGTTGGGCAGCATATTCATGGAAAGATTTATTATCGAATTCACCCCCTAGATCACATTGGAAGGTCTTGATTTGTGTATGAAACAGAGTGCGAACAAACGTACTGAATTCATTGAATTTGGCAAGAGCCTCAGGTTTTAGTTTCAAAGGGTAAATCCATAGGAAATGAGAGAAATCATCAAGCAATAAGAGGTAATATTTTTATTTTGATTTACTAAGAACGGGAGAAGTCCACAAATCACTATGAATAATGTCAAATGGGGCAGTAGTACGAGATAAGGAAGGGGAAAAGGGTAGCCGGACATGTTTACCAGTCTGACAAGCATGACACAGAGTGGTGTTATGAGCTTCAGTAGACGATATATGGCTATGAGTCCGAAGATAGTCTAAGACATGATTTCAAAGATGGCCAAGGCGGTTGTGCCACACAGGGGCCGGCAGAACAGCAAGAGATTGCGGTTGGGAAGTGGGATGAGTGGAGTGAAGGGAGGAAAGCAGATAAAGGTCTCCACTACTATTGCTTCTCAACAACAATTCTCCCGTACGAAGGTCTTTGACATAGAAACCAGCGGGGTCAAACTCAACGGATACATTATTATCAACAGTGAACTGACGAACTAAAACAAGGTTTTTAATTATGTGAGGGGTGAAGAGAAATTTATTGAGATGAAGGGGTCAGGATTGAGTACTAAGAGTCTGCTGACCGGAACCACGAACCGGAATACTCATACCATTCCCAACCAACATATGAGAAATAGAACTATCTGAAGAAACAGAGGAAAGCATACCAGCCTGAGATGTAAGATGAGAAGAGGCCCCCGAATCCATATACCAAGTTCTGTCTGGTGTCGCTGTGAGAGCATGTTGGCGGTGGACAAAGTTCTGCTCAAGTATACTCTGGTCGAGTCCAGGAGGCGGTGGAGTGTGTGGCAATGCAGGACGCCAAACCCAGCTGCCCCCCTGATTCGGTGTAGCCCATGTATTAGAGGAGGCCATGGAGTAAAAGTACACTATAGAGACGGAATCTCGCGAAACGGAGCTCGGAAACGGATTCAGAGTGCCAAAAAACCTTGAGAACTAGTCTGAACCGATCCAAATTGGTGATCAACTAGGGAGGCTAAATTAACGAGCCGGAAGGAAGCTGGTTCGAGCCGATCGCCGGACAACGGCTTCGGAAGCCGATCAGGGAGTACGGCTAATTTGAGCCGAACGGAAGCCGGCCTTGAGCCTTCAGCAAATAACGAAGCCGAGGACGAGCCGCACGCTCCAATGTAGAAGCCGGCGCGTGCGATACAGCGGGCGGTGCTACCAAAGCTTGGAGCGGCGCTTGGGGGCGCGTAAGACGTCCGATCGATGGGATTCTTTCGCGCTGCTGCTCAGAATTGAATTCCGACTCAAATGGTAGGTAGTTTGAGACGAAATAATAACCTTACGACGGCCAATCTGAGAGCAGTCAGTGGGTGTCAAAACGGAGAGCGATTGCGGATGAAATCAACCAAGAATTCGCGTGGGAGGGATGGTGTTGATCGACATAATGGTTGCCGGATCAACTGCAATGGCGTGAGGCCGGAGAGAACGAACAGGAGAAGGTGAAGCTAGAACCCTAGCTCTGATACCATGTTAGAATAGGAGAGGCTGAAAATGTCCCTGCCAGGGCTCACATTGTATTCATCAATATATAGCGTATGTACAATAGGAAATTACGTTCTAGTCCTACTAATTACAATACTATGACTAATAAGAACTCCTTATCATAAGTGCTCTACCGTTGTCTTGCTTCATTTAGCTTCTCGCTGAAGAAAGCCACTGGCCAGGCTTCTTGGGACAGGACCGCTCCAACGCCCACTCCACTAGCATCACATTCCACCTCAAACAGGTTCTAGGCAATGCTAGAACTGGTGCTGAGCATAGGCGCTCTTTGATGAGAGCGAAGCTTTGGTCTGCTGCCTCCCCCCACAAGAACTTTCCTCTCTTCATGCATTCGGTAATGGGAGCCATTATCGTACTGAAATTTCTAATGAACCGGCGATTGAATGTAGCTAGTCCGTGGAAGCTACGAACTTCGCTAACGGTCTTCGGTGTGAGCCAGTTCCTGATTACACGCACTTTCTCCTCGTCCAACTGAACAATTTGTGCTCCCATGACAAATCCAAGGAACAATAGCTTGTCGGTCATGAAGGTGCACTTTCTTGAGGTAGATGTACAGTTTGTCCCTCTGTAAAACTGTTAACACTTCCTCTATGTATTGTACCTATTCATCCTTAGATCCACTGTAAATCAGGATATCATCAAAATAAACAACTACAAACTTTCCAATGTAGGGGCGAAGAACCTGGTTCATCAGACGCATGAAAGTGCTGGGCGCGTTGGACAAACCGAAAGGCATGAACAACCAGTCAAACAAGCCATCATTGGTCTTGAATGTAGTCTTCCACTTGTCTCTTGGTCTAATCTGAATATGATGGTAGCCACTGTGCAGGTCGATCTTGGAGAACACCTGATACCCATTTAGCATGTCCAACATGTCACCCAATCAAGGGATGGGGAATCGGTACTTAATGGTGATTTTATTGATGGCCCTGCTATCGACCCACATACGCCAACTTCCATCCTTCTTTGGATCGAGAATGTTGGAACGACACAAGGACTCAAGCTCTCTCGAATGAAGCCCTTCTCAAGTAACTCTTGCACCTTCTCTTGCATTATCTGGTTCTCCTTGGGACTCATCCGATAGTGCGGAAGGTTTGGTAAGCTAGCTACAGGAACTAGGTCAATATGGTGATGTATATTCCTCATAGGTGGCAGGCTGTCCGGTAGGTCTTCTGAGATCAACTCGCGAAACTAGTCAACTTTGCTGGCACAACACCTCCGAAAACATGTCTTCCATGACCATAGTTCGAACCATAAGGGCAACCAAAGCCTTAGCTCTTCTCACTTCAGCCTCAAACACATGGGGTTTGTCATCTACAACTAACAATGCCTTAGCCATTTTCTTAGGCCGATTTACCCCCAATCACTGTCACTTTAGGAGCCATAGCTATCTTGTGACCCGCCCACGTGAACACATACACGTTGTCGCGACTAAGATAAGTCACATAAACATCAAACTGCTACGGCCTCCCCAGTAGAATGTGGCTAGAATCCATATCAATAACGTCACATAACACTTCATATTTGTAATGTCTACCAAAATAAATTAGTATCGAAACCTATGTGATCTTCACACTGGGTCCCTTCTTGACCCACCCAATGGAGTAAGGGGATGCGTCTGGTTCTACAGGTAGATTGAGGTGCTGGACCAGCTTTGAGGACATAAAGTTCTCACAGCTTCCGTTGGCGATGATCACCTGTCAGACCTTCTGATTGACTCTGCACTCTGTCCTGAAGATCTTGTGACTATTCCCCTGATCTTCCTTGGCCAACAAAACTAGTTGTATCTCGAGATTAACCCTCTCTAGGTTGTTCATCTCCTACGCCCATTCGGCCTGATTGTATGGTTCCTCGCCACCGGTGTACCCGAGAAGTTCAGGATCATATTCTTCTTCAACATAACCCTCATCTCCTGCAATCACGTTTGCCATCTTTCGTAACTGAGCCGACGTGTTCCCTCGTTGGCCACACTTGTAAAACTTCCCTTCTCCTGGCTTGGCATATGGGTTAGGGTTAGGGTATTGGTACGAGGCGGTGGTCGACCATTCTGCCCAGACGAACCAGTGGTTGTTTCGTCAGGAGCGCGACTAGGGGCCTACTTGGAGGTCTTTGTGGTATCTTACGGGACATGGGTCTTACTTTTTTCCTTGGAATCTTTTGCAGGAGTTTCTGAAGCGCCCCTTTGGTAGAATCCAGTGCTCTGCTTCTCCATAAATTTGGCCTTTAGGGATAGGTTATAGGCCTCCTCCACTGTCCATAGGGTTTGCAATCCGATCTTGTTCTTGATTGAGGGTTTGAGGCCGCCCAAATACCTGGCTATCTTCTGGTGCACTGTCTCGTTCAATTGGTTTTGATCAAACGAATGAATAAACTCAGAGGTATACTAAAAAAGAGATCTAGTGCCTTGAAATCAATTTTGGTAAATCTAGAACAAGTACTGCTCATAATCAGGGGGAAGGAATCGCTCCAACAACAGCTTCTTCATCCTCCTCCATGTTCTGACCAGACCCTTTCGCATCCGTGTTCGCTTTGCCTGAATTTGGTCCCACAAAACAATGGTTCATCCCTTCGACTTGAAGGCTACAAGCCTCACCATCTTCTTCTCTGGGACCTCCATCATGTTCAAGAATCGCTCCACCTCCTCCAATCCAAGAAGTCCTCCACTTGCAGGTTTCCTTGGAAACCGGCAACGTCAGTACTCATCCTATAATCTTTGAGTAACTTGTTGGGACGGATTTCGTCGCCGAGTTCTTCCAGATCCTCCTCTGATAAGTCAAATTCATCATCGAGTACATGGGTTACTCGTCCCCTCCCAGGAACCTCCATCGCATGGTGTGTAGGGTTTTGCAACGGATTACGCAGCGGAAAAAAATAATTAAGATCCGCACAATACCCTCCAAGGATCACAGGAAGAGACATCATAATGATAGTAAAGGATTTGGTAACAAATACCTTATTTTTCTCCTTAGATGACTTCAAACACAAGATAGTGTTCGCGTCTCTACGGCTAGTCCACGCCTAGGATCAAGATCTAAATTCCTCCACGTCTTGTGCTAGCTACCGGTGGAAGAAGGAAGAAGGAAGAAGAAGAATCATGCAACGAAGACCATAAGAGGCCGTGCCTCTTCTTGGTGGTCGACGGGTAAGGGACTGCACAAGGGGTTCGGCCCTCTTGTGTTGTTCTCTCTTCTTGCTTTGTTCTCTCTCACTCAATGTGTGTTATGAGCATTAGTAAGAAAATAAGCTATGAGTGCTTCTTTATATAGTCCAACAACTCCTTGTTAACTACATATTAGCCAATTTCCTAATCATGTCCATACATGGATTAGCCCGTCTTGCAAATTATTCCTAATCATGTCTATACATGGATTACTCCACCTTTGCAAATCCTAATCATGTCTATACATGGATTAGTCAACCTTGCGATTAGTTCTGCTAAGTTTGCAAGTGATTGCGTATTGATCATCCTATTTAATTAATCATATTAATTAATTCCCAAGTCTAGTTTAATACGCAATCACTTGCAAACTTAGCAGAACTAATTCGCAAGGTTGACTAATCCATGTATAGACATGATTAGGATTTGCAAAGGTGGAGTAATCCATGTATAGACATGATTAGGACTAATTTGCAAGATGGACTAATCCATGTATGGACATGATTTGGAAATGTGCTAATATGTAGTTAACAAGGAGTTGTTGGACTATATAAAGAAGCACTCATAGCTTATTTTCTTACTAATGCTCATAACACACATTGAGTGAGAGAGAACAAAGCAAGAAGAGAGAACAACACAAGAGGTGATTGCAAGTGATTGCGTATTGATCATCCTATTTAATTAACCATATTAATTAATTCCCAAGTCTAGTTTAATCTATATGGTGTGTGACCCCATAGTTTTCTACTTAGTTGGTAGTAATGATTACTAACATGGAGCAGTGTATAACAACACATCCATACCACCCGACTAATAGAAATAGTCAGTAATCCGACAAACCTCGTGCAAGTATTGTCTCATCCCTTTGTCCGGATCGGACACGAGACATACAAGTCACATTCGCATATCCAATCCGTATTTTCTCGATCCTGGTAATAGTCTTATCCATGCATATAACATCAATATCATATAATGATTTATCTAAGTCTGGCCAGACATTCTATAAGCACTACCCCTCGAGTGGCCGCGGATATTTGCTCCTTTATGTGGGAGGGACAAATTCTATCTACATCACTACCATCACTAAGCTTGCTTCCTATTGTGTCCAAACACGCATTTATTACTACCCATTTACGATGTAGCATTTGAATATATCAAAACACAATATTCCACAACTGGAGGATCTTGTGACTTCAAGTCTAAGGATGACAATACCGTTGTCACTATGAGAAGCACTTGTGACTTCACATAACTTGTATGTAGCCTTCTCGTTGTGGGTCAATCCAGTATGCCTAACTCTTAATGCATACCCATGTGTTGGATCGTGATATCTCCATATCAATCCAACATCATACTAGTCTATAGTTGATCGTCCTGTTAATCAATATAATGGACTAGGGATATTTAAGAATATAATAATTATAATTTAAGGATTTCATTCATGTTAACATATCTTCATATCGATAACATAATGAATGGTAAGTCCATATAAATGTCACAAGAAATAGATTGCCTCTAGGGCATTCTCCAACACGGTGTTCAACAGAACGTTTGCGGGGTAACCTTTGAACGTTGTTCCTGCCGAAGGCTGCCGTTGCAGGTGTAGGGTTAAGAAGCTGAGCCAAGGACTGCTTGATCTCCTCAACTGCTCCGCGCACTTGTTGCAACCCTTCATTCACATCACCCAACCCGTGACCAACGTCACCGGTTTCACCACTATCTTCGTCGTTGGCCAATGAACAAGGCGATTCCTCGGTCCGATACAACTTGGCGCAGACTAGAAGCAAAAAGAAAGTCTAACGACATTCTTAGATAGATAAAGATCTCTAAAGCTGAGAAACTCAGCATAATAATTCAGAAGAGAAAAATTGTCTTTGCCCGTAGGCTACACACTGCTTAAATAGCATAAAACCCTAATTACTGCCTAAAATAGTAAAAACATAAAATATTCCAAAATACTACCACTAACTAAGGGCGATATTCTAAGAAAGTCCCAATTTGCGGAATCGCAAAAGGAGTTGTCAATCTCAAGCTATTACGGGATAAACTGTTACCAAAAATAATAAAGAAAATAGAAACACTGCCATTTGACACCCTAAACGATATCGAATCGCCGAAAAATGACGTTGGCGTGGCGCTTGGTGGTTTCCGTCTAGCGGTCTGCATCAAATAGGGGTGTACCCACCCTCAACGCGTCACGTCAATTCTGTGTCAAGAGGGAGATTCATTGAAGAGATTGCATCAGCAGTATCAGGATGAAAATAGGAGTGAATTAGCTCCAAGTTCCATCTTTGAAGAGTTGAAGAACTAAATCATTCACTACAAAAAATCGGACCTAAAGCAGCATTAATAAAGTGCTGACAATTGACCCGTTAATGCTGTTTTTGGTTTTCGCGGCATTATTTGCGGCATTAATTGAAGTGCTGTTTTTGCCGGTGCCGTTTTTGGTCTGGCAGCATTAAATTAATGCCGCCAAACCAATTGAGGCATTTATTTGTGAAATGCCGAATTTGATATTGATTGCAGCACTAATTTTAATGCTGTATTTGACATCGTTTGCAGCACTAAAATTTTGCCGCGTCAACATTACTTTTAATGCCGTGATGTCATTTTTAGCATTAGAAATAATGCTGCTATCTTTATAGTTGTCACATCAGTTTCATATGAAAATCAAAACCTGAACCACATAGATGAAAACAGAAATTATAAAAATGAATCATCATAAATTGTACTGTCATTGTTCAATAGACTAGAACGGGAATGAATTATCATAAATTCAAAACCTGAACTCACATGTGTACATAGATAGGAATGAATTACATAGTTTGAATTTACATTATAAAAGTAACATCTAATTATCTCAATCAAATAAAATAAAACACTAGAAGAGATCTCCAACGTATTAACTTTCGAATGCAGCAACTAGAATCATGCTTGCGCTTATTATTGTCAGAGGATCTACTCACCACCCTTGTGACACAAAACCTACAAAAGCGTAGAAACTATAAGAGTACATTACATTAGATTTCTCGGTAATCAAATGGCAAACTTTGAGGAAATTAGAAGAAACTAGTATGGAGACAAGACATTCATAGCCTAATAGAAGCTAGCACATATAAACCACCAACCTCAGAGTCCACACTACATGAACACATTTGGTAGTTTAGTTTTTAGTGAGAAACGACAAGTTCAAAAACCATTTTGTTATAGGACAACTAGTTATCGTAACAAGGGAAACTATAATAATTTGTGACTAATGTATAAATGTGGGCAAAGTTAATGAAACTTTGATCAGTAAACCAATTTGGTGCGTTCGACTTTTTCTGAGAGTCCTTCTCTGCATGTCAGATTATACAAGATTTGAGGTAGTAGCTGTTTGGTAGACAAGATTTTCTTCAGAAGCTACTATTCATTATTGTTTTTATGTACTTTTTCACTATCTTATGATGTAGGAGTAAATTAACTTTCTTATTTTTCAAAAAAAAAAATTAAGATAGCAACTTTCGGCTACATTATTTTCTGATACTATGACCAACCAGAGTTTGTCTACTAGGGCTGGAAATCATTACCTCAAACTTTGAAGAATTTCAAGTAGACCAATTACTAAATGTCTGCTTGAGATTAGCTTCCTTCAATCCCCAGCTTCGTCGCATCCTCGGCCAGTTGCTGCTGCTTCTACACATGTCTTCGTCTCAACAGAGCAGAGGCGCACAGTTTTGAGGAAAAAAGCCCACAATCGTTGAAAAATTCAAAGCTTAACTAAGTATTAGACAATTGCTAACTTAGCTAACAATTTTCGAGGAATTACAAAAGTAACACAACAAAAATAAGTGTACAAAATTCAACAGTTTTGACAAAGAGATAGAGCAAATATTGAATGATGAAACTCCATGTGTGTTGGTTGTATCCCTCAACGTTGGTTTAAACGGAGATATCAATGAGTTGCTTTCTTGATTTATTAATTTTTCCAACCGAATATTCTCAGTTTAATTGCAAATAACCCATTTAGTTACAGTAGGGTATCAACCCTCCTCTTTCATAGACATGACACTTAAAAAGAATTCCAAGACCCTATGTGGATATTTTCTACATATTTCTATCAAATTAACTACCTCCCGCTTTAGCTCCTTCCCGCACGCTAGTCATCTAGAAGACCGGGGCAAGTTTCCCAAGTCTACATTTTTTTGATAATCTGCATCTGCAGAGGACAGAGATCAAGGCCTAGTTGAAAGGGAATCACATGATTCCACTGCCAACTGTGTTTCTCAATTTCTTCAATTCAGAATTGGACTCAGATTACTTTTTGATTGGCAGATTCAAATGTTAAAAGGCATAAATACAATGCACACAGTTATCTCCCACCATGTTGATTTCTACATTTGCCCAATTTAGTTCATCTCAAAAAACATCTTCTCCTGTTAAAGTACTCTACCACCTAGTTATCTGATAAACAGATACACATACATCAACGACCCAGAACATCATTGAATATTTGATCAGAATCACTCCTAAACTGGTTGGGCCTCAATTTCGTCAAATTCTCGTAGGAATAGCACTTGCCCGGCGCAGTTTGTGGGACAAATTGGTTCGGGAGATATCTAGATCTAAAAGTGAAAACTAAATCAGATGCTCCCACTACAGCAACGATTAGAGATAAACGATGAGAAATAGTAAATTACCTTCATCTTTCTTAACATCTTCTTTCAGCTTCGAAATCTCCTCTTTCTGCGCCTTCACCTGAAACTTTCAGATCCGGCGATCCGACGAAATCGACATTATGAATCCGACTATACTTTTCAAATCGATAGGAAAACATAGAAGATTGAAATCATATACCTTTAGCTTTCAATTTCTCGCATAAGAAAACGACAGAGAACCGTTTGGGGCTTACGGAGTAGCCTGGACTTTAGATTCGCCATTGTTACAGAAAGCTTTAAGGAAGCCTCCGAATCGACCAGGTTTGATGTTGCTATTGCTCCGACGAGGACTCCCTCTCTCTCTGTCCGATTGTGCGCGGAGGGGAAGGGAAGATGAAGCTTGAGGAGATGAAATCTGGAGAGCTGCTCAGCGGGAGATGAAATTAGGGTAAAGAAATTTTGGGGGTAAAGAGGTTTATATACTAAGTATTTTGAGGCATTATTTTTAATGCCGATTCTAATCCTAATACGGTATTAAAAGTTTAATGCCGCGACTACCTAATCAAATGCGGCATTTTATAATTTCATGCCGTTTTCTTAAACCAAAAGCGGTATTACAATTTATAGCCGTAATTGTTAACTATTTGAGGCATTTTTAAACATGCCGCGCAAAAAAATGCTGTTTTTGCTCCGATTTTTTGTAGTGATTCACCTTTTTAATTGGCAAGTCTTCTTGATAAACACCTTTTTTTCTGATGGTGAATACCTTGGATCCAGTGATCTCCCCAGATATTCACACTTTTTCCATCTCCTAGAATCTAAAAACCATCTTTCTTAAGCATCTCTTTACCTCGAATTAACCACTTCCAACTCCAAGAACCCGGGTTCTTTGCAGAGATAAAGGCACTCCTATTTAGGATTTTTCACTTAGCACTTGAACCCATAAAACATTGGAATTCCTTAGGAACGTCCATGCTTGTTTGGTGAGCATAGCTTCATTGAAGAGTCTGAAAACTTTAAACCCTAGCCCTCCTGTGGCTTTTATTGTATTAGTTTCTTCTAGCTCAACCAATGAACTCTTTTCTCACCTGTTGAATTTGTCCAATAGAAGTTGAGGGCTTTACTTCTTGCTGAATTGCAAAACTTCTTTGGCAGTTTGAAGACTGACATGAGGTATGAAGGTTGAGCTTGCTTGCACATTTGACTTTAGAAGAACTTGCTATGATGACTGTGCTCGTTGATGACAACTAGTACAAGCTCCAATGATCCAAGCGTGTGAGAACACAGAGAGACTGGTGTAGATGGGGATGGAAATAAGTTGAGTGTGGTAAGAGAGATAGAGACAGCTTGTTATGGCTTCCGGAGGAATGATTATCGGAAGAACCTGAATGAAGAGGGTGAGCATCCTATATATACACATCCGGTAGCAACGGTCATGGGGAGTTACAGCGTTAATCACGCCCCAATTATGAGTATTAAGTTAGCCGGTTCGGATATCACGGCAGATATCGCAGGGCAACCGTTATTGGATCCGCACATATAGGATTTGACCAATCCTCCCTATGTCAAACAAGGGTCGCAAGTGGGACAACAACCACCAGCGATGAGCCTTATTCCAACCTCCAAACCACATGATCCCCTTGTTCCCGTGCAAGGGACCATTTCTCATGGTCCCGATATGTAATCAAGTGTGTGTGTGGCCTCATTCGATGTGCACGGAACACAGTTGTGTAGATCTTTGTAAGCAGCTGATAGGTCCATGTAATTGTGGTCTTGGGCCATGTATAGGACTACTTACAAATGGACAATTCAGTACAAAGATTAGGGGGTTGGATTTAACAAACTAATTTGAGCAAGCAAGCTGTCCTCATCAAAGGGAATAGGTGGGGCGGTTCATATCCTACCACTTGAATTAGCAATTTTGAATTTGAGCAAGCTGTTTAACAAATTTTCTAAAGCAAAAGATTATTTGCATTCTTCCTGATATTTTAGAGCATGTTTGGTATTAGCTGGTGATCTAAATAGTTGGTCATAATATTAGTAAAAGTGTAGGCTGAAAATTGAAGAAATTGAAAGGCAAAGTGGTTTGAATTATGCGCTGAAAATCGTAGAATGTTAGAGTCTGCAAACTTATAATTAAAGAATTTGTACGTTTTCATCCAAAAATATATCTTAACTCATTATTTGAATGAACATCATCTAATGTAAATGGATGCTAGCTGAGTGGTAGATCGTTTGAAGTCCATGAACGATGTTACGAGTTTGAACCCGACTATATGATGTAATCCTAAAAAAATAAACACAACTATGATTGAAATTAAGTGCATGTTCCAAATTAAAATCAGTTCTCCCAAACATAATACGGGTAGAAGTGATGATCTAAATTAGAAATGCATTTTCTAAAGTGATGGCTGAAAATAGAAGAAAGTGAAAGTTCAAAGTGGTTTGAAATATGAGCTGAAAAATATAGAATGTGAGATAGTCTGCAAACTTAGAATTAAAGAATTGTGTCAAAAAACAAAACTTAACCCACAATCTAAATAACATCCATTCCCTAAAAAAACATCCGAACATGATTGAATTGAAATGCATGTTCCGGATTAAGATTAGTGCTCCCAAACATGCACTTGAGCTTTTCTAACCTTTCATGAAAATCCCTGATATTTTGCTAAAAAAGGTAATGAAGAAAGAACAAACTAAATTGCTACAAAAGCTCACCAAATGTTCCTAACCACTATACCAAGTATGACATGCATAAGTCCAAGATCATCCAACACTCTTACGTTTTCGGGAACAAAAGTAACGGAATATTAAAGAGGTCAAAGGCCGATATGGACATTAATTAATCTTGTGGGGCTCTGAATTTTAATTTTGGATTTTTTATAGGTCAGTTTGGGAATATTTTTGGCACAATCTCTGCGGTCTCACAAGTCACAACAGCTACCAGAAAGTTAAATTGTTTCTTCGGAACCTATTTTTATTTACAATCAATTTAACCTTATAATTAAAAATAATAATTTTTATCCTTACATAACTAATGCATATCATATATTTTTGACATTTTACTCTATCATTGCACGTTTACAGTTAATTTCATCAAACATGAAAAATATTATATTATTATTTCACTTTAGGTTTTACGTAATATATACCAACCAACATTTATCTAAAATTCACAGCAATTTTCCTACAATAACTCCACCACAACATATTCTAACTCCACCACAACATTCTCAAACTAGCCCTAATGTCGCGACGCGGGGAGCATAATGTTATTCTGCTTTATCATTCATGACTTGGGACTCCTTCCTGCTTTCCTGCTATGCTTCAGCTCCTATGGTGCTCCAATTTTTCTTTCTTTGCATTCCAGACACTATAAACTAGTAATGTGCACGAAATGACACAAGGTAACATAATTTATCATCTTTGTCCATAAATACTTCCAATGCTAAAAAAAAGTTTGACGGGTGAAAATTGCCCTTTATTTAACAGAAAATACAAGTTATATGCTAACTAAAACATGCAATAAGCAGGGTAAAAGTATCACACAACTTCACCCAACGCTAGAGCAATCTAAGAGTCGCCGAAGCAGCTTTAGTAATATAAACTTTCATGTTTACATTAAAATAAAATGAAAAATCAGTACAGAGATTAGATTAGTGAGTTTACCTTAACAAATTATTTGAGCTAGCAGGCTGTCGCACTCCTAGGGAGTGGGTGTGCGGCGCAGTGCATGTCCTACCACTTCAGCTAACTGTTCGCTAATTCGACTAAATTCTTTAACAAATTTCCTGGCTGTCTTCTTGATATTTTAGAGCATGTTTGGTCTGTTTCTCCTGATTTTTTCAAGATGATTTTAGAGGTCATTTTGATCCGGTGATTTAATTAGGAAAATGATGCAAAAATCAATTTTACTAACCAAACCAACAGATCACAGTGAGCTCTAAAGTCAATCTGAATGATTCTAGAGAATTTTTGTATTGTTTTACTAATCAATCGCCGGATTAAAGTGACCCCTAAATCATGATAGTTTCAAGAGACATAGAGATAGTAAGTGTATCTCCAAGAGATGCAACAAAACCTTATTTGGATCAAATTTTACTCCAAATTTGTCAAAACTAAGCTCCAACATATGAGTATGTGCTGGAGCAAAAAGGTAAAACAATTTATGAAGGAGCAAACTGGTGACAAACTGTTCGTAGCAGCAAAACTTGTTGGTGATTTTAGTGTCATCAATCATTTTGTGTAATTGGATTTACTTACGACCAAAATAGACATTATCGTATAAATTGTACACGTTAGCAGGTGTGGAGTACACGCGTGTACACGACTATACTAATGTCTCTCGAACGACTGCGGGGGTCCGGGGGCAACGCCCCTGGTGGCGGTCGCGCTCGCTGGTCAGCGCGGAAAAATTGGATTTCGGACGTTTGTTGCTTCACAAAAAACGTCTCCAATTTTTGTTTTCGTTGAAAAACGGACTGAAATCGCAATTGTTATAACCGCTGCGTTGGCGGTTATAACCGACGCGATTAAACCGTCGTCCCCTTCCTTTTAAGTCTGTATTTGGTTGAATGAAGAACACATAGGGGAAAACCTGAGTTCAGAAATCCATAGCAAATCACTTTCGTTCTTGAACAATCTCTGTTTTATCCGATTATCGATTTCGTGTGTATATTACCGAAATACTTTAATATGAAATTGATCCACATGACTCAGAGACTATCCAGGCCAGTTTGTTTCCTATATACACACCCAAAAATCCTACAAAACTTTAAAAAAAAAAAGTTTTATTCACCAATTGACCCCTTCTAACATTTCAAACAATCCCAACGCTTTTGAAATATATCATTGAAATGTATGCGTTGGAATATATATTATGGAATATGACCGTTGAAATATATGCCGGCAAAAAAGCAGTTTAGAAGGAATAAAGTTTTTTCCTAATAATTTGTTTTCATATTATATTAATAATTGAAAGTTTGTATTGTAAGTATATCAGCAGGTTCTAATTACTCTAGAGGGGGGGAGTAATAGAGTATGCCAACTTTGGCTTAAAAATAGTCTTTGGAAACTTGGAGAAAGTATGCAGTTGATATCTCAAAGCTTTGGAAAAGATTTGAGAAACTAGAGATATAACTGCAGAACACTGAAAGCTTCGAAGCTTTGAGATTTGGAAAACTCCAAAGTTTTGGAACTTCCTGCTAGACTGGAATGTAAAGATAATAAAAGTAAGCAACAAGAACGCAAGGATTTTACAGAGTTCAGTCACAAATGGACCTAGTCTATGCCTGAGGGATCTTATCCCTCCAGTATTCTAACACAACTTCTTATTAATCACCCATATTTAGCCCTAGATCTCAAGCCTAAGTGAGCTACCTTTCACCTATACAACTTTTGGTTTCCAACCTATCTAGTTCCAGCTACAACCTATTGAAACAATAAGAACCTCTTTGTTGTTCAATTGAAAAACTAAACTTCTAAGTTTAGAGGTTTAAGAACACAGAAAGATAATACAATTTCAGCACAAGTGTGAAGAGCACATAATGGAAATGAGCAATAAAGCTTGGAAGTTCTTCATTCTCTGATGAATGACATTGCTTCTACAGTGTTAATACGCCTGATGAATTAAAGAATTGTATGATTCTGATCTCTCCTGTTTGTAACACTCTTTAATATCCACGTTGATCAGCATCTCCTTGTGTGTCTCTCTTTGAAATTCAAAGAACTGATCTCTTAAGTAACAGCCTGCAACAACCTGAGAGATTTTAGGAACTGAATGCCTAAAAATCCTCTTCCCTGATATGTTTCTTTCAACAGCTATGCTTGGATAGCTATCTGATTTGTTTATGGACGTTGGAACGCCCAACAACCCTGCATACACTCAACAAACAAGATCAAACAATATCCAGGCAAACTAGCATTAAAATCTGATCAGCATTATGCTGACAGTTCATGAAGAAATTAGGCTAAGTTTTGTCTGATAATAAAAATAGTTTGTACATCCAATTAAACGGATATACCGAATAATCATTACAGAACAAGTAAAATAGACTTATATAAGTCAATAACACGTTATAAAACCAAATGGATTGGCCTGCACACACAGATCTGGGTAGATGGACTTAGCAGTAAGAAATACTCACATATTCTCAAAGCTTTGAAGCTTTGACTGCTAGTTAACCAAAATAAACTTGAATTCCCAATCCATCTCAGTCCTGCACATTGTATTGTACCAGCCAAAACATGATTTCATAGTATTTGCAGAACATCATAGAGAATGACAAAATCATTCCAAACACCAACTTATAGACCTGCAAAATATAGAACGGTTAAGAACATATAAGGCAACCACACTGTCTCAAAACTTTGAAGCTTTGACACTTGTGTTACACTTGTGTTTCTGGCTTTCATGGTCGATGAATCAAAGCTCCTCCTTTGTATATGTCCACATATTAATACCAAAGAGGTTCTGATCTATCACTATTAATAAAAAATATTTTTAAAATAAATTATTTGATTACTTTATATTAATTAAATCAAAAATATAATTAATAATAATAATATGAAATAAAAAATAATAATAAAACAATAATGGAACAATTGTGCTCCTCACCATTGGAGCTCAAGCAACAAACTGGAGCAGCAAATTTTACTCCAGATCAAATTTGGTCTACGGACAATTTTTTTGCTCCATATCTTAAATTTTGGGATACTACAGAGGTCTAAGAGCACCTCCAATAGGAGAAGTAAAACCTGGTTTGGACCAAAACTTGGTCCAAATTGACAAAAACATAACTCCAATAGGTGAAGCATTTGGAGGAGCAAAAGAAAATACAAGTTTTTGGAGGAGCAAACCTTTGACAATTATGTGGAGGAGCAAACATAAAAATATAACTTCTAATGATTTTTGGGTTTGGGTTAGATGGTTGAGCTGTTAAAATTAGGTTGGGCACTAATCATAATTATAATTTCTTAGGATTGAGCTTCTCTATAAATCTGTTAGTGGATTTAAACACTTAAAAATTAGTATTTTTAGCATGTAAGTTATTAAAAGAAATATTTAACATGTTACTCAATCTAAAATGCTAAATTTGTGATCTAAATTAGTATATAAATTATTAATCAAATTTGTTATTTTAGATATTAATATGAAAAATAAATTATACATCAGAAATTTGAAAGAAAATAGTAAAATAATATTAATGGAGCAATTTTGCTCCATACTGACAGAGCTCAAGCAACAAACTGGAGGAGCAATTTTTTCTCCAAGACAATATTTTGTCCAAGGGTATTTTTTTTGCTCCTCATTGGTAGAGATGCTCAAAAGCCTAGTTAGATGCATTAATTAATCTTGTAAGGTTCTGAATTCTGATTTTGATTTTTTTCTTTCTAAAGGTGCCTTTCAACCATGGAAGGAGTAGGAGAAAAGAAGGGGAATGGAAAAGGGGAGGCTTCGAGTTTCTTTTCCAACCGATGAAGGAGAAGGCGAGATGGAGGTAAAGGGGTGGAAAAGAATTGAAAAGCGGAAGAAGAGGGGTGGAAACTGCTTAGGTCCCCCCATATTCGGTGATTTGGTTGTTTTAATTAGCATTTTGAAAATTTAATTATCACTAATATTTTTAAATAAAAATAACTAAGTATTCTTGTTTAATTTTTCATAAAAATTGATGTTTCTTATTCCAAACTAAGTTTTGGGTGAGTTTAAAAAAAAATATATTTTTTTAAGTTTACAGGTATCAATATTTTGAATATTATTTAATTATTTAGCTAAAAGTTTACAGGTATCAATATTTTGAATATTATTTAATTATTTAGCTAAAACTTTAGTAATTTAAATTAGTATTTTTTATTACTGTATTAATTGATATCTTATCTGTTGTTCAAACCATTTTCCTAATTATAAGTGTACCAAAAAAATTATATAATTATCATTACTGCAATTGTTATTTTATTTCTTATATTTTTCATACAACATAATTTATTTATGTATTAATTATTTACTATTTTATATTACTGTCTAGATTATTAATTAAATTAATAATATGGAGAGTATTAAAATAATAATATAATTAGTGAATAAATACAGTCGTGAGAGTGCCGTCGTGGGGCTAGGCTTGCTAGGCTACCCGGAGGTAGACTTTAACACTGCCATCTGAAGGTGAACTCATAGTGCCGTTACATGGACTTGTAAGAATCCATGGGGTTCCACCTCAAAACCAACTGGCAATGAGGGGAGTAGCCCAGAACACTTATTAATTCTTTTTGTTTATCTTGAATGCCCGATGTGGGACTTCTCAACATGCCCCCTTACGTATGGCATTCTTGGCCTACACGTGGATCTTTTGTCTGCGGGTGGCGGTGAGCACGTGGGTTGTTAAACCATTCAAGTGTGTGAGTCGTGGCTCTGATACCATGAAAGGAATCAACCGTTTCTGTAATGTAATCAAATAGATGGGATTAAACCCAGAAAATATGCAAGAAGATGAACATATTTTATTGACAAAATTGACAAAGTTTCGCTGCTCAAAACCAGAGAGAATACATAATGAAACCCTAAATGGGTAAGGAGAGTATTTATCTCAGAATAAACCAACGGTCATAATTGAGACCGTTGGATTGAACAAGGACAGATCTTGGCCGTAGACTAGATTTAGCAAATTACATTATGACCCTAGTTATCTGGAAATGCTGCTAAGGCACAGAGAAGCTAGATGGGTTAACAAATGAGTTCAAAGGGAATATAAAAACAGACCTCTTAAGTTATGTAAATGTGAAGAGAAGCCCAAAACTTAAGAAAACTGCAATCAGCACCCAAACTTCTCTTGATTTGTCAATAAACCACCAAGATCTTCATTAACTTCAATTTAGACTTCAACCAGCAACTTTGACTTTGACAGCGGCAACTTTGAATTTGACTTCTCATCAATTTTGACTTGATTTCTTGATATTGGCTAATACCCTCCCTCAAACTAATGGTGGCAGAGACACCATTAGTTTGTGCTTCAGATAGTGAAATGGCAAAGCTGCAAGACATTTGGTGAATATATCTCCAAGCTGATCTGCAGAATGAACATAACTCACCAGTAATTGTTTTCTAAGACATTTTCTCTAACAAAGTGATAATCAAGCTCTATATGTTTAGTTCTGGCATGCATAATGGGATTAGCTGTCATAGTTATAGCAGATTCATTGTCACAAAAAATAGTAGGGGGATTATGAAGAAAAATGTGCAAATCATGAAACAAATATTGAAACCAACAAAGTTCAGCAGAAGTGGTGTCAAGAGCTCTATATTCAGATTCAGCAAAAGACCTAGAAACAGTTGGTTGTTTCTTTGCAGCCCAGTGAATGGGATTATTTCCCATAAAAAGCACAAACCCAGTAGTGCTTCTACTGTCAGTTGGGTTGCCAGCCCAATCTGCATCAGAATAAGCTGAGAGATCAAGGTGACTGGGAGTATAAAGGATACCTTCTTTGTTTTTGCCTTTGAGATATCTCAAGATTCTCTTGGCACCTACCAAGTGTTGTGTGGTAGGACAGTGCATAAACTGACATAAATGATTCACAGCAAAGCAAATATCAGGTCTAGTGAAAGTTAAGTATTGCAGTGCTCCAAGAAATTGTCTAAAAGGAGTGGGATCATAAAGTAATTCACCATCATGAGCATGACATTTGATCCCAGAAGTGGTAGGAGTATCACAAGGAGTACAGGAACTCATATTGACCCTTATTAACAAATCAGTGATGTATTTGTGTTGATGAATGAAGATACCAGACTTTGATCTTTGAATTTCTAAACCCAGAAAATATGTTAAAGGACCCAGATCAGTCATGCTAAATTCACTGTTAAGTTTGGAAACTAAAGTTTGCATATAAGAATTATCATTTCCAGTGACGATGACGTCATCTACATAGAGTAATAAAACAGTAATAGATTGAGGGTTTGTAGTGAATCTGATAAACATGGAGGAATTAGCAACAGATGCAGTAAATACAAGAGATAAAATGAAACTAGTAAATCTTTTAAACCAAGCTCTAGGAACTTGTTTAAGCCCATAAATGGCTTTGTTTAATTTGCAAACAAAATGAGGATTGGTAGGATCTTCGAAACCTGGAGGTTGTTGCATATAAACAGTTTCCTTGTGATATCCATGAAGAAAAGCATTTTTGACATCAAGTTGATTGAGAGGTCAATTAAGGAAACAGCTAGAGCAATTATAGTTCTCACAGTGGCATGTTTTACTACAGGACTGAATGTTTCTTCATAGTCAGTGTCAGGAGTTTGATTGAATCCTTTGACAACTAATCTAGTTTTGTATCTAGATATAGTTCCATTAGGATTGTATTTTGTTTTGAACACCCATTTATTCCCAACAATATTTGCATTGCTGGGAGGAGGAACAAGTGTCCAGATATTTTGATGTTGGAGGCTAGTAAATTCTTCAGGCATAGCATTTTTCCACTGAGAATATTTTCTAGCCTCACTGAAACAAGTAGGATCATGCAAAAAAGGAGAGATATCAGAGTTACCAGATGTAGCTGTGAAACCAATCACTTTCTTTTTAGATATTCCTAACTTGCTTCTTATCTGCATAGGGTGACTCCCAGCTGGTAAAGAAGAGTCATGTCCAGATGTCAAGCCTGAACTGTTGATGTTGGAGTTTTCATCAGCTTCTGTAGATGCATCATTTGAAGTAGTTGGCTGCATGACTGGATCATGATCTGTCTCTGCCTGAGTCTGAGAGCCCCTAGAGACAGGTGTAGTATTGTTCTTATCAGTTTGAGGGTTGGGATCAAGTGTAGTAGTCTTTTCTGAATTAATACAGGTGTTGGTAACATTCAGAGTACCTGGAATCACATTAAAAGTAGAGTCAGTACAGACAGGGATAAAATCAGAATTATTAGGGATAGGAGCATTAAATGCATTGAAGTTGTCTGATTAATCATTAATTGTACTGTGGGGAATGGAAATAGGAAATTCACCAATATTAATGGTGGTAGCAGAAACAGGTACAGAAGTAGTTGTATCTTTGTGATAAGGAAAAACACTTTCATCACATAGAACATCTCTGCTTATAAAGAATTTTTGCAGACTTGTCAAAACACACATAGCCTTTGTAGTGTTGTGCATAACCCAGAAAGACACACTGCACTGATTTGGGATCAAGTTTGGATGTGTTATAATGTCTTTAAGTATGGAGAGCAAGCTGACACGATCCAACCGCAAGTATACGGCTGTCGCGTGTAGTAATATCCGGTAATCCGGGTTAGTCGAACCCAAGGGACTTGTCGTGAATTAACTAGGATGATTAACTTCGTGTGGGCAAGCAATTGGATGGTTTTACTAAACTAATAATTTAAATAACAAAATAATTATTAAAAGAGAGATTAATACAAGGGACAAGTATCAGGATTTTTCTAGGATCACTAGGTGAACACCGTTAACGAATTACATTTTGAAACACAGATAATGTTTTAATTTGCCAAACGAGCAATAAGGCTAACCGAGTTACCAAGCTAGCTTTCTATATGCCTCGGTCAAATTACAACCGAGTTACCAAGTTCTAATTATCCCTAAAACATATAATGACGATCATCTAATTCTACTCAACGTTCACAGTCGGTGGTTGATTTCTCTAACCTGTGACTACGTGCTTAATTCAATTATCCGGGCAATTCGTTGCTTTCACTAACGTATTGCTTATAATTTTCCTACTGCAACGTCTCACAATAGCAAGATAGATTAAGAGTATGAATTAAACATAGCAAACAAGAACATCATCTATTAAGTTTTAGCAAAACGTGAATCAAATTCATAATTCGCCAAAACGGCTTCAAACCCTAGCTACCATAGATAAATCCCAATAATAAACTTAGCTACTGCTATACATGATCAACACGACAAAGTTTATATTGATCATGATAAAAAACAATGAAAAGGATAGAGGAGAGATCAAACGACGGAATCCTCGCTCTCACGACGAACTCCAAGCTCCAAGCCTTCCTCCAACTTTTTCTTCCTTGTCTCCAGTAGCCCTCCCTGTCTTTAGGTCCTAAAAATCGTCATGTATAGGGCTGGGCACGATTTTTAATGTATTTTGCTCGGATTTGCAATTCAGCCCCTCTAGTTTTCGATTCTCGGACAGATTTCATAAGCTGGTCTTGCGCTGGCCTTTTCTCCCTCATTCCGACTCCGTTTTGGGCCTATCTTATATCTTTGGAAAGCCCTGGATGTATAATTTATAATGGCGTAGGCCTTGCTAAAAAATTGTATATGTAACTCCTGATACAGCCCGAATACTAAAGACTGGTCCAGTGAACTTTTCCAGCTCTTCTTCGTTTTTGCGTCATCTTCGGCGGACCATATCTTTCTCGTACGACCTTTGATTGAGCTCCGTGACTTATAGTTGGAAAGCTAATTGAGCCTACTTTGATTTGGAATTATTCTCACTATATCAGGTCTTGTAGAACTCAAGATATAATCAAAATAGTGAAGGTTGGTCAATTCTGCTCCTCCAACTTTGCTTCTCTTGCTTCTTCTTGACTTCCGAAGCTCGTTTCTTCTCTCCACTTGCTCTCCTCGTGAAATTTTCCTATAAATCACAACACGAACACTACCGAGAAGATCAAATGTGACAAAATCATACAAATCATAAGTAAAACTATTCAAGAAATGCCTGGATTGTACGTTTAAGCTCGAAAACATCATAAAACTCATTTTCTTCTCAAATAAGCCCGAAATTCGTCACTTTGCACCGAAACGCACACAAATAACAATATAAAGTGCATATAGGATTACTCTTATTAAGGAGTTATCACAAGCACACCGAAAGATTTTAAATCTAGAATAATCAGGTTTAGTTTTGTATAGCAGTTCCCAAGGAGACTTGTTATAAGTATTTTTGCTAGGCATGCAATTTATAAGATATACAGCAGTTGCAAATGCATGATACCAAAAATATGTAGGCAAGGAAGCATGAATCATCAATGTCACAGCAGTTTCAACAATGTGTTTTGTGTTTCCTTTCTGCAAATCCATTCTGTTGTGGTGTGTGAGGACATGATCTTTGATGGACAATACCATGATTTTGCATATATTGTTGAAAATTAAAGGACATGTATTCTCCACCACCATCTGACCTTAAAACTTTAATGCTATTTCAAAGTTGAAATTCAATTTCAGTTTTAAGTTTATGAAAAGTGGTGGAGACTTCTGACTTGTTGTGTAAAGGAAACAGCCAAGTAAATTTTGAATAATCATCAATGAACAACACATAGTATCTGTAGCCATGATAGGATTTAACATTAGCAGGACCCCACACATCACTATGTAATAATTCAAGAGGAGTTTTAGATGCAGTAACATAAGCATTATAAGTAAGTTTAGTCATTTTGCCTTTCACACAATGGTCACAGAGAGAACCATAAGAAATATCACACAACTTTAGGTCTTGAATAATTTAGAAGAAGAATTAAAAATTAATTTGAGAACATATTCAGAGGGGTGTCCTAATTTGGCATGCCAGATAGGAGACTTGACATGTTTTCCTAGATAAGCAAGCTTCATATTGTCTTTGACTTGAGAGTTGGAAGAGAAAGGATGAGTATGAATTGGATAAAGTCCATTTTCACTCAGTCCTTGGTAAAGAACTTTGCCCAGGGTTTTTTCCTAGAATATAAAATAAATCAGCATCAAAATAAAATGAGCAATTGTGTTGTTTGCAAAGTTGATAAAGATACAGAAGATTTGCAAAAAGATCAGGTACATGTACGGTGTTATTTAAGTGAAAATAATGATTTGAAGTGTTTTAGTGCGCAATACCAGAGTGATTGATAGCCAGAGTGTTACCATTTCCAACAGCAACATGATCAGAACCTTGATAAGGAGAACTCAAAGAGAGATTTGCAAAATCAGAAGTCATGTGATTGTTTGCTCCAGAATCAGTAAGCCAATAATCAGGGGAGATGCTTGGAGATGGCTCAGGTATAGTGACAGTATTTAAAGTTGTCAACTGAGCGGGAGGTTTCTTACCTTGATAGGCATGACCCATTCTATGCCAGCAGTCAATAGCAGAGTGGTAGTCGTAGCCACAAATTTGACAGTTTAGAGGGTTTCCTTGCTATCTCCGCTTCTAGAAGTACCTCTAATAGGTCCAAACCTGCCCCCTCTTTGACTTTCATAACCTCTTCCTCCTCTATTATTACCTCCTCTTCCAAAATAGTTTGAGTTTGAGTTATAGGTTTGACCTTGATACCATAATCCTTGACCAACATTGGAACTAGGGTTTTGACCTTGACCTTGATACATTGACCCTTGACCAAAATTAGCGTTAGGGTTTTGACCTTGACCTTGATACCTTGACCCTTGAATATAATTAGGGTTAGGGTTTTGACCTTGATAACCAGACCCTTGACATTTCCCAGTACCATTACCATAACCACCATTACCATATCCACATTTACCATGAGTATAACCAGACATAGGACCAAAAGACACATAGGCAGCATTTCCAATTAGATCAGATGCAATAACAGACTGTGATTCAATCATTTGTTCTTCAGATTTAAACAAAACATGCAATTCCTCAAATGAAATCTTATCAGGAGCAAGAGAAATGTTAACAAAATTCCAGATATAATATTCAGGGGTTAGACCATGTAAGGCATACAATATCATGTCTTGATCATCAGTATGAACTATAGCAGAAGAAAGCTTGTCTCTTAGGGTTTTAAGCCTTTGCATGTAGACATCTATAGACTCAGACTTCTTGCAGATTGTTTGAAGTTCATATCTCAGTTGCAGAATATTTGAGCGAGTGAGAGAGGAATACCTGTTTTCTAGAGAAATCCAAACGTCTCTAGAAGAAAGCTTACCCACAACCTGAACCTGTGATTCTTGAGTAAGAGTGGCGGTGAGAAGTGTCAGAACGGTTTGATCCTGAGTTATCTAAGCGTCATACACCGGATTCTAATTGTCCGTCGTTTCACCATTTTCATCGAGGAGGAATTCGGAGGAGCAAATCTTAGAACCATCAACGTAACCATGGAGAGATTGATTTTTGAGGACAGAGGAGATTTTATATCTCCATATAACATAGTTGTTGTTATCTAATTTGAAAGGAACTAGGTTATGTATTTGAGAAAGAAGATAAATGGGATTCGATGAAGAGCCATGAGGCTGATTTGTGGATAGAGAAATGGCTTTGATACCCTGTAAGAATCCATGGGGTTCCACCTCAAAACAACCTGGCAATGTGGGGAGTAGCCCATAACACTTCTTAATTCTTTTGTTCATCTTGAATGTCCGATGTGGGACTTCTCAACAGGACTTGCTTGTTGCGCTATTCAGACTTTACATTAGGTAAGAGAATGGTACTAGAGTAATTAATTCACCAAGAGTAGTACCCAAAAGTTGACATACATATACCCTTCACATTCTCTTAAGAAATAAAGTAGTTGTCAATATTTAAAGACTCTGAATTCAAGATCGAGGTAACCCAACCATCCTAAGAGACCTCAACCAACATGAGTGTTGTAACAGAACTCCTGTTTCAGAGCTCTGCTACCAGTTTGTTGTTAACTTGCGGGTATTCGAGCAAGAACGATGAAAAGAAAACAAGAACGAGACAAAAATTGAACGCGGTTCACTAACAAATTCGTAACGAACCCGCTAGCTAATCCACGACCAGAACCAGATATTTTATTGAGAAGAGAAACCGATTACAATGCACGCCGCAGCCACGGCGGCCACCCAAAACACCCACCTAAACACACACCACAAAGCTCTTAGAGCACTACTCACTGCATGTGTGTGTATGTTGTGTACGTGAACCAAGGCATAGCCTTTTTTATAGCCATGTCTTGTGGAAGCAAAGTCCAACAGTGACTTGCAGTCAAAGTAAGAAAATATTCCATCTAAAACATTACCAAAACAAGATAGGAATCAATATGCCGCCTTTGACCTAAAACAAACCCTCTTTGACTTTGATTTGCCTTTGATGCAAATTTGATTCTGTAGGGTTTTGAACATGGAATCGCAGCGGAAGAACATAATTATTCCGTTCAAATACCTCCAAGGATCACAAGTCAAGAACACATAACGATAGTAAAGGATTGATTTGTGTTTACCTTTGGGTTCTCCTTTGATGACTTCAAACGCGAATAATGTCACGTTCTCTACGGTTGATCCACGCCTAGGATAGAGAATTGGACCTTCACAACCTTCTTGTGCTAGCTAGAACGGAGAAAGGAGACGACGAAATCACGCAACAAAAGCCACAAAGGAGGGTTCGCCCCCCTTGTTGTGGCCGACGGGTTTGGGGCGGTGGGTAGGAGGGTTCGGCCCTCTTACTTGCTTGCTCTCAACTCTTATCTCTCCTCTCAATATGTGTTATGAATAACATGTATTGAGAGGGAAGGAAGGAGTTCATTTATATAGTCCAACTACTCCTAGTTGTTTCCATAAAGGGCCCAATACTAATCATATCCATATATGTACTAGTATTATTTGCTAATTAGTCCTACTAAGTTAGCAACTTGTTGCAATATGATCATTTTAATTAATCTCTATTAATTAAGTCTCTTGTCCAATTATATCCAAATGGCGTGTGACCCCATAGGTTTCTACCTAATTGGTAGTAACTATTTACAAACATGGAGCGGTGTCTAGCAACACATCCATGTTACTTAATTAATAGAAATAGTCATCTTGACAAAACCTTGTGATCTTACTATCACATCCCTTTGTCTCATTATCCGGATTGGACACGAGACATACAAGTCACACTCGTATATCCAATCCATGTTTCTCGATCCTGGGAATAGCCCTATCCATGCACATGACATCAATATCCCCATATTGATTCATATGAGTCTTGCCAGACATTCCATAGGCGCCATCCCTCGAGTGGCCTCAGACATTTGCTCCCGTTATGTGGGAGGGAAAAATCCTATCTACATCACTCACCATCTCTAAGCTTGCTTCTTATTGTTCCCAATAAGCGCTTTTATAAGTACCCAGTTACGGAGTAGCGTTTGACGTTGTCAAAGCACAATATTCCACAACTAGAGGATCTAGTGACTTCAAGTCTAAGGATGATAATATCCTATCACCGCGAGAAGCGCTTGTGACTTTACATAACTTGTATGTAGCCTTCTCGGATATGGGTCAATCCAGTATGTCATTACTCCTAATACATACCCATGTGTTGGATCGTGATATCTCCATATCAATCCAACCCCATACTAGTCTTTAGATGATCGTCCTATTAATCATTATATTTGACTATGGATATTTAAGATAAACAACACGATTTGTAAATCTAAGGACTTTATTATATTAAATATCTCCATAAATAATACAATGATTATTCTATCCAATTCATACTAAAATTAAATTTCCTCTAGGGAATCTATTCCAACAGTCTCCCACTTGCACTAGAGCCAATCTGGTGCATCGCGTATGCCAATCGCCCCAGTGTGCTCTTCATGCTTGCGCTGAACAAGCGGTTTCGTGAATGGATCTGCCACATTATCATCTGTATGAATCTTGCATATCTTCACATCTCCTCTATCTATAATCTCTCGAATAAAATGGAACTTCCGGAGTACATGTTTGGATTTCTTGTGTGATCTAGGTTCCTTACATTGAGCGTTCGCGCCTGTGTTGTCACAATACAACACTGTGGCATCCCCAATATTAGGAACTACACCAAGATCAGAAACAAACTTTCTAATCCAAATAGCTCCTTTTGTTGCACCACTTGCAGCAATATACTCAGCCTCTGTTGTAGAATCAGCAACCGTCTCTTGCTTGGAACTCTTCCAGCTCACAGCTCCTCCATTCAGGCAATACACAAATCCCGACCGCGATCTGAAATCATCTATGTCGGTTTGGAAGCTTGCATCCGTGTAACCAGTTACACGTAACTCTTCCTCACCTCCAAATATCAAGAACACATCCTTAGTTCTTCTCAAGTACTTGAGGATGTTCTTGACAACTATCAAGTGACTCTCACCCGGATTAGACTGATATTTGCTCGCCATACTTAACGCGTATGATACGTCCAGTCTAGTACATAACATGGCGTACATGATAGATCCTATGGCCGAGGCATAGGGGATCTTACTCATGCGGTCCATCTAAATCTTATTGGATGGACAATCACTCTTCGAAAGAGTAATTCAATAAGACATGGGCAACAATACCTTCTTAAAATCTTGCATGTTGAACCGTTTCAACACCTTGTCTATATATGTACTCTGACTTAGGCCTAGCAACCTCTTATATCTATACCTATTGATCTTTACACCCAGTATATAGGCTGTTTCCCCTAAGTCTTTCATTGAGAAACACTTTCCTAGCCAATCCTTAACTGATTGCAGCATAGGAATGTCGTTTCCAATGAGTAGTATGTCATCCACATACAAGATCAGGAATAGTACGGAGCTCCCACTAACCTTCTTGTAGACACAAGATTCATCTTCGTTCTTAATGAATTCAAACTCTTTGACAGCTTCATCAAAACGTCGATTCACCTCCTAGAAGCTTGCTTCAATCCATAAATGGATCTTTGAAGCTTACAGACTTTATTTGCATGCTCTGGATCTACAAAACCTTCTGGTTGTATCATGTACACATCCTCGAGAAGATTAATGTTGTTTTGACATCCATCTGCCAAATCTCATAGTCATAGTAAGCCGCAATCGCAAGTAGGATTCAGATGGATTTGACCATAGCAACTGGGGAAAAGGTTTCATCATAGTCTATACCATGAATATGTCTGAATCCTTTAGCCACCAATCGGCCCTTATAGGTAACTACATTACCATCCATGTCGGTCTTCTTCTCGAAGACCCATTTGCACCCTATGGGGCGTGCCCTCCACCAAAGCCCATACTTGGTTTGTGTACATGGATTCCATCTCGGATTTCATGGCTTTTAGCCACTTCTGAGAGTCCGGCCCTTGCATGGACTCTCCATAGGTAGTAGGCTCATCTCCTATGAGCATAGTGTCACCAGTTTCCGTCACGAGAAGTCCATACCTCTCTGGCTCCTGGGGCACTCTACTCGACCTACAAAGCTCTTGTGTTACTTGAACAGGTGTGTGGTTCCTGTTCATGTTCCATAACCGAATCAGTACATTTTGATTCTTGAACTTCTTCAAGTTCTACAGTCCTCCCACTTGCTTCTTTAAAGACAAATTCTCTTTCTAGAAACACGCCGGTCCGAGCAACAAACACTTTGTTATCGGTAGGATTGTAGAAGTAATAGCCCTTAGTTTCCTTAGGGTATCCCACAAAATTACACTTATCCGATTTCGGCCCGAGTTTATCTGGCTGTAAACGTTTTACATAAACATCGCAGCCCCATATCCTCATGAACGACACTGTGGGACGGCTCCCACTCCACATCTCATGTGTGGTGTCTTCATGACTGATTTGGATGGAACACGGTTAATGGTGAAAGCTGCACACATTAAAGAACAGCCCCAAAAGGATAACGGAAGATCTGTTTGACACATCATAGATCTCACCACGTCCAACAAGGTTCGATTCCTCCTCTCGGATACGCCATTCCATTGTGGCGTTCTGGGTGGAGTGAGTTGGGATAATATCCCACACTCTCTAAGATAATCATCAAACTCTTGGCTCAAGTACTCACCTCCTTGATCTGATCGTGGAGCTTTGATACTTTTGCCAAGTTGCTTCTCTACTTCATTCTTAAATTCCTTGAATTTCTCAAAATATTCGGATTTAGCCTTCATAAGGTATATAAATCCATATCTACTGAAATCATCAGTGAATGTAATGAAGTAGACATAACCACCTCTGGCAGGTGTAGCAAACGGCCCACACACATCAGTATGTATGAGTGCTAATTGCTCACTAGTACTTTCACCTTTCTTGTTGAAAGGGGACTTTGTCATCTTTCCCAACAAACAAGCCTCACATGTCTCATATGATTCAAAATCAAATGTGTCTAGGAATCCATCCTTATGGAGTCTAGATACACGTTTCTCATTTATATGGCCTAGACGACAATGCCATAGATAAGCAGGATTTAAATCATTCATTTTAATCCACTTAGTATTTATGTTATAGATTGGATAGCTTAGATCAAGGATATATAATCCATTAAATAATTGCGCACTACAATTGTGAATACTATCAAAATAAATGGAACAACAATTGTTCTTTATTGAAATAGTAAAGTCTTTCTTGTCCAAACAAGATACGGAAATAATGTTCTTACTCATAGCAGGAACATAAAATCAATTATCTAATTCTAATACTAATCCAGAAGGTAGAGACAGCCTATACACGCTTATAGTTAATGCAGCAACTCTTGCTCCATTCCCAACGCACAAGTCCACCTCTCCTTTTGCTAATCTTCTACTTATACTTAGATTCTGTATATTTCGACAAATATGAGATCCACATCCAGTATCTAATGCCCATAATGAAGAAGTAGTTAAATTAACATCTATAACAAAAATACCTGGTGGTTGTGGGATCACTATCCCAAGCCTTTTATCCTCCAGATACTTTGGGCAATTCCTCTTTCAGTGTCCAAGCTGGCTGCAGTAGTGACAATCACCCTTGATCACGCATTTGGCCATGCCACCAGCAGGTTTAAGAGCAGTGTCCTTAGGTTTAGCAACTGCCTTGCCTTTACCCTTGGAAGTAAAGGCAAACCTTTTACCCTTTCCTTTCTGAACCATCATTATGGCCTTGCCCTTTCCCTTGTTGATGGATTGTTCTGCTGTCCTCAACATATTGAGTAGCTCTGGAAGAGGCTTGGCGATCTCATTCATGTTATAGTTCATGAGGAACTGTCCATAACTATCCGGCAACGATTGCAGAATGAGATATGTGGCCAAATCTTGACCAATCGGAGACCCTAGGCGATCGAGATTCTCAAGATACCCGATCATCCGCAACACATGCGGTCCTACTGGGTTCCCTCCGCCAAGTGACTCTTGAACAATGCCCGAGAAACTTCATACCGTTCAACCCTTGCCTGCTCTTGAAAGTGTTGCTTCAAGTGTTCGATCATATCGACTGCATTCATGTTCTCATGTTGCTTCTGAAGCTCAAGAGTCATGGTGCAAAGCATAAGGCAGGCCGCATCATTAGCATCGTCAACACGTTTTTGATACGCCTTTAGGGCTGTTGGGGTATTGTTCTCTGGACCCTCTGGAACTTCTTCTTCTAGTGTGTACAGTTTCTTTTCTTGTTTAAGAACAATTCAAAAATTTCTGTACCAGTCCAGAAAGTTGGTTCCCGAAAGCTTGTCCTTCTCAAGAACAGCCCGCAGTGAGTGTGATGAATTCGATGAATTGTTTGCCATTGGAATTCTACAAAAACGAGAAATATACAAGATTTTAGTATGATTTTACTATACTCAATAATGGCTAGATTATTAAATATAGCTCCCACTATTTTTTTCGGATTAATAACCCTCCATATTATGCGGAAAATATTCTTATATTTTCTAGTGGGCCAAGATTCATATTTCGCCTTTTCCGAGCTTGCTTTGGCAAATCACCCGGAATTGGTTATTTAGGTAGGAACCATTCGAATTACATCATATGTAACTCTTGGCTCAATTGGGCAAATAACCATTATTTATTCATCCCCATGAATAATCCCAATTGTATGCCTCTAGGTTCTTTTAATCTTATTAAATCTACCCAGTTGTGTCCCACCTCTTACTTAAACAATTGCACATTGTTACGTGTCGTCGCATCTAATCACGATAAACCATGTTGCCATGCTTTGGCACGCACACACATGGGATATAGTGATCATGATGAGTGTTTAAATAACGAGAAGGCATAAACAAAATATTTTGATTGAGGGTTTTTGCCTTTCAATTTTGATTTGTATTGTTGATCCATCATCAACATGATCTACATATTTGAGTTTTGGGCAAAACTCCAAATCATAGATCCGGGTTGTCTAATTATCTTATTATCCTAATCGCATGCATCAACCATACACCAATCACAAAATAATAAGACAATAAAATAAACAACCACAACAAAATAAACGTGATGTGGATATGGCCTTTCTAGACTAAGATATTCCCAATCCAATGAGAATATCTATGAACCCTAAAATAGATCACATCGCCATGCGCCTCCATCTTTTGGTCCATCCTTCATAGTCTTGTGGAATGTTCCATGCTCCATCTATATGGCTCCAATGTCTTTGGGATTCTTTTCTTCAATCTTGGCTAACAATCTATTTTATCTAGCTACTCCTATACTAAATAAAATAAATCTCACAAGTTGAGAAAAAGACGACTCGGAGGCCGTAAACCTTAATTAATTATTACATTAATTGATCAGCTCGCATGCCGTAAAACAAACCACAAAATAAACATTCACACACAAACCACAACCTAGGGCCATATCCAATCACCATGTGAATAGCACATAAACAGTTAAAACCAATTTAACGCGCTTGTTCAATTTTAATTGTTTTGGAAGAAGTAGGGTTAAAAACAATCCAAAAATTCCCAAAGCCCTACTGGATTGGATAAAGACAAAGACCAAGACATAAGCAGCAAAGCATTTCAGTTATCTCAAGGCCTTGAGATATTGACTGAACTTCAAAGCCTTGAGTTATTCTATTCTTCTATATGTTCTAACAATTCTGTGTTGCAGATTGGATATCTGATTATACAAATCAGTGGTTTACTGCATATACTTTTGTTTTACCCTATTTATATATCTAACACAATTGCAGATGGTCAGAACAGGAAGAATTAAAGTTATCTGGGTTTAACTTTGAAATTCTGTGAAGCAGGTTCAGAGCTCCAAGGCCTTGAGATGTGCCTTGAGCTGCTGACAGTTTTTACAGAACTTAGTTGATTCTTTCTTGCAGGTTGTGATTCTTAGTATTGTGATTATTTACTCACTTCTAAGTGTCTTAAACTTGTGTTTCATGATTCATATGTTTTAGAAGATATACAGGTTATTGTTCTAAGTCTGTTAAACAGTTTCATCAGAAACTGTATAACCAAACAGTCATAGCACTGTTATCTCAATAGATTTTGTTGTTGTTGTGTTTCAATGTTGTTGCAGGGTTGTTAACCGTGCAGGAGAAATCTCAACAAACTCCAATGGATATCCACTTGAAGCTGTTTGAATTTCAGTTGAAAACAAAAGGAGGATTTGTAGGAACTGAGATCCTTAAATCTCTCAATCAATTGCAGATGTGAATAAAAGAGACTGGTTTGAATTTTGAAGAAGAGAGAGGCTTGCAGAATACTCAGAAAGGTGTGACAAAATCGTGGGAAATCATTCATTCAGACACACAATCATTCAAGCTTCATTCCAGATTCCTGAAGATCAAATCATTCCAGTTTTCTAGAAGAACACATCCAGGCTTCAACAGCTTATCTTCATACTGTGTTCTTCACTTTTACTTCTATCTGTGTATCTCTAGATTATCTAAAACCTCACTTAACCTAGTGGTTAGTTGTTCAAGTGAAAAACAAGAGGTTCTTGTTAGCTCAACAGTTAGTAGCTGGAACTAGATAGGTTTGGAACCACAAGCTGTATAGGTGTAAGGGAAATCACTTAGGCTTGAAGATCTAGGGTTGTTTCTGTGTGAGTAATAAGAAGTGTTTGCCCAATCCTGGTGGGATTAGATCCCTCAGGCAGAGATTAGGTCCATTGGGACTGAACTCTGTAAATTGCTTTGTGTTCTTTACTTTACAGTTGATCATTATCTGCTGGACACAACTCGAATCAAACTAAGGTTCAAAATCTGTTTAGAATTGTTTACAGTTCAAGGCCTTGAAGCTTACTATTTTGCCTTTGTAAGTTTCAGACAGTTTACTAAAATCTCAAGGCCTTGAGATTTTAGTTTCACACAAAGTCTTTATGTTATACTTTGAGTTTTGCAAAAAAATTCCATACTCTATTCAACCCCCCCCCTTCTGGAGTATTTAGGTCCTGTATTTAGTCTACATTACACACTTTCAATTGGTATCAGAGCTTGTGTCACTGTTTTTAGATCTAACAATCTGGTGACTATGAGTAATGTAGGAGATGGTGGATTCTCACAAGGAAGGGCAGCCAACAGACCTCCATTGTTTTGTGGTGATAACATCATGCTCTGGAAGGCATTGATGAAGATGTTTATCATAGATCAAGACATGAAACTATGGTCAATAGTTCAGAATGGTCCTCATGAGTACTACACAACAATTGATGGAGTCAGATGTATCAAGTCTGAGGAAAATTTAAAAGTCACTGAACTGGAAAAGGTATAAAAAAATTACAAGGCTATGAATCTGTTATACTGTGATTTAAATGCAGATGAGTTCAACAGAGTATCAAACTGCAAGAGTGCCAAAGAGGTATGGGATAAACTGGTGATTACATATGAAGGAACAAGCCAGGTTAAGCAGACAAAAATCAACAGACTTCTGAGGCAATATGAGTTGTTCAAGATAAATTCAGATGAGACCATCAAGGAGATGTTCAAAAGATTCACTGATGTGGTGAACAATCTGGAGTCATTGGGAAAGAAGTTCTCAAATGAAGAGAAGGTCAGAAAGATTCTGAGAAGTTTGCCAAAAGCCAAGTGGGAGCCAAAGACAACAACCATTGAGGAAGCTCAGGTATTGAGTCTTCTTCAGCTAGATGATCTACAAGGAAAGCTGCTCACTCATGAAATGTCTATGAAAGATGTGGAAGGTGATTTGAGTGAAAACATCATGAACCTAGCACTTAAGGCAAAAGATAGTAAAAAGTCTCAAAGCCTTGAGACTGAAGATGATCCTGATGATGAAGAGGCTTTAGCATTGATCTCCAAGGCCTTGGCCAGGATTCTCAAAAAGAAAAGAAACTCAGGTAACAGGGATTACAACAGAGAGAGATCGAGACCCTCAGGCAGCAAGGATTACAAAGGTAAATCTTCATCACAGTCACATAAAACTAAAGTAATGAATTGTTTTGAGTGTGGCGATGCAGATCATTTAGTAAGGGACTGTCCACAAAAGAAGAAGAACAGGAACTTTCAGAAGAAAGATAGTGACAACAGAAGGAAGAAAGCCATGATGTCTTCTTGGAGTGATTCTGATTCATCAAGTGACTCAGACACAGAAGAAGAGCAAGCAAACCTATGCTTCATGGCAAAGCATGATGAGGAAAATTCATCAGACAGACACATTGAAGACATGGTAAAGAATTTACTTGCTAGTCCTTCAGATGTACTTGTTGAAATTCTCAAAAGTATGTTTTTAAATGAGGAAAGTTATAGAAATGAGATTTCTGCTTTAAAGATTAAGATTCATGAGAAGGTAAAAGAAAACCTGGACCTAGTGTTTTCAAACAAAACTGTTGAAGTTTCTAAGACAAAGTTGGAAAAAGACTTCAAGGGCTTGGACAGCAGGTTCAAAGTCTTGAAAGCACAGAGAAAAGAGGTTGTTGATCAAAACACTCTTTTAACTGAAAGATATGCTGATCTAAAGACTCATTCTGAGAATTTAGAACAATAGATCTTCTCTTTGACTAAGAAACTTCAAGAGTCCAAGAAGGTCCTAGCTAGGTTTACAGGCTCAGAACAAAATCTAAATCTCATTCTTGGAGGAAGTCTGAAATCAATGCATAAAAGTGGGATTGGCTATAATCCAAATTTTCCAAAGAAAGGCCAAACTACTTTTGTCAAATATGGTAGCAGACATTCTCCAAAATGTCATTACTGTGGGAAAATTGGTCATGTCAGATTAACTTGTCCCTTCAGAAGACCAGAACCTCAAATTATGAGGAATACTTATCCTTATCAGCTTAATGGACAGGTTAGGCAGATTTGGGTTCCAAAAGGAATTAGGCCACCAAATATGGCTGATTCTGAGTATGACTCAAAGTTCTGCACTTGGTCTAACAGCCTGTTAAGGCAATGATTTGTTTTTGCAGGATGTCACCAAGGCCTTGAAAGATCAGAAATGGATTTTAGACAGTGGATGTTCCAGACACATGAGTGGAAAGAAGTCTCTCTTTACTGAACTTACAGAAAAAATCTGGAGTAACAATCACACTTGGTGACAAAACAAAATGCAATATCATTGGTATAGGTAGTATTGGTAATGGTTCTACAAATTCTATATCTGATGTTTATCTGGTAGATGGACTTATGTATAATTTGCTTAGTATCTCTCAGTTATGTGATAAAGGTTATAAAGCTATATTTGACAAGGAGAAATGTGTGGTGCAAGATGAGAAATCTGGCGATTGCATACTCACTGCTCCTAGATCATATAATCTATATGCTATGAATACTAACAGTGTTGCAGGTGACAAGCTAAAATGCCTCAAGGCCTTGAAGGAAGATTCAAAGCTTTGGCACAGAAAGATTTGGCATATTAGTATACATACTTTGAATAAACTCATCTCAAAAGACTTGGTAAGAGGTTTACCATCACAGAAATTTTCAGATGATGAATTTTGCAAGGCATGTGTACAAGGTAAACAGACCAGAAGCTCTTCAAGCCAAAGAACTTTGTAAGTACTTCTAGACCCTTAGAATTGCTTCATATGGACTTGTGTGGTCCTATGAGAGTTCAGACTCCAAAAGGTAAGAGGTATATGCTCGTTATAATTGATGATTATTCTAGATTTACTTGGGTGATGTTTATTAGAGACAAAACTGAAGCTTTATCTGAATTTTCTAGACTATGCAAAGAGCTTCAAACTTTAAAAAATTTACCTGTTGCATCCATTAGAAATGATCATGGTAGAGAGTTTGATCAACTTGACTTTGATTTGTTTTGTGCAAAGCATGGCATTTCACACAACTTTTCTGCACCTAGAACTCCACAGCAAAATGGAGTAGTTGAAAGGAAAAATAGGACACTTGAGGATATGTCCAGAACCATGCTTCTTGAAAGTAATTTGCCAAAGTTTTTATGGGCAGAAATTGTTAACACTGCCAATTATGTGCTGAACAGATGCTTGATCAGACCTATTTTGAAAAAGACTCCCTATGAACTGTTTAAAGGGAGAAAGCCTACTGTTTCTTATTTTAAACCCTTTGGTTTTATCTGTTTTGTGCATAATAATGGTAGAGAAAATCTTGGTAAGTTTGATTCCAGAAGTGATGAAGGTGAATTTCTTGGATATTCTCAAACTAGCAAAGCTTATAGAGTTTATAATAGAAAAACCAAGATTGTGGAAGAGAGCATTCATGTAATTTTTGATGAAAGTACTAAGGATTCTCTGAGTGAAAGTTTTGCAGATCTAGATTTGAACAAGCATGAATCAGATGATGATGCTGTGAAAGAAGACAAAGGCAAAACTAATGTACAGAATCAATCAGCAGAATCTCAAGGCCTTGAACCTCCTGCTGAACCAAAATCTCAAAGCCTTGAGACAGAAGCTGAAACTTTCTATGATGCTCCCTCTACTGTTTCAAGGACTCAAAGCCTTGAAGGATAATACTCGTGGGTACCAAGAAAGAAGTTTAAGTACCTTGCAGACCATGATAACATTATATCAGATCCATCAACTGGAACACAGACAAGAGGACAGTTAAAGAACTTGTGTGCTTTTAGTGCATTTGTATCTTTGATTGAGCCTAAGAATACTAAGGAAGCTCTAGAAGATGCAGAATGGATCATTGCAATGCAGAGTGAGCTGAATGAGTTTGAAAGGAACAAGGTTTGGAATTTGGTCCCCAGACCTAAAGAGAAATCAGTTATTGGAACCAGATGGGTATTCAGAAACAAGCTTGATGAGAATGGCAAAGTGGAAAGAAATAAAGCCAGACTGGTAGCTCAAGGATATAATCAGGAAGAAGGTATAGATTATGAGGAGACTTTTGCTCATGTTGCCAGGTTAGAAGCTATTAGAATACTTCTTGCATTTTCATCTCACAATCACATAAAGCTTTATCGAATGGATGTTAAATGTGCTTTTCTGAATGAATATTTACAAGAAGATGTTTTTGTAGCTCAACCTCCTGGTTTTGAAGATGAAAATTTTCCTGATCATGTTTATAAACTGGATAAAGCTCTTTATGGTTTAAAACAAGCTCCAAGGGCTTGGTATGACAGACTTTCAAAATTTCTACTTGAAAACAATTTTAAAAGAGGCTTGGTTGACAAAACTCTTTTCATTAAACACCATCAAAGTGATCTGTTAGTAGTTCAGATTTATGTAGATGATATATTATTTGGTGCTACTAATGATGCTCTTTCAAAAGAGTTTTATAATTTGATGTGCAGGGAGTTTGAGATGAGCCTAATGGGTGAACTGAATTTCTTTCTTGGACTTCATATAGTACAAATGAAGAACGGAATATTTGTGCATCAAGGAAAATATACCAAGGACTTATTGAATAAGTACAATATGTCACAGTCCAAGGTGCTTAAGACCCCTATGAGTTCATCACTCTCTTTAGACAAAGATTCAACTGGTAAGAGTGTGAATCAAAAGGAATACAGAAGTATGATTGGATCACTATTGTATTTAACTGCTAGCAGACCTGATATTATGTTCAGTGTCTGTATGTGTGCTAGATTTCAAGCAGATCCTAAGGAAAGTCATTTAACTGCAGTTAAAAGAATATTTAGATATTTGAATGGAACCAGAGACTTAGGGCTTTGGTATCCAAGAAGATCTAATTTTATGTTGAGTGGCTATTAAGATGCAGATTTTGCAGGATATAAAGTAGACAGGAAATGTACTTCTGGATGCTGTCAATTTCTTGGATCTTCATTGATCAGTTGGCATTCCAAAAAGCAAAATTCTGTAGCATTATCAACTGCAGAAGCTGAATATATTGCAGCTGGTGCTTGCTGTTCACAAGTGTTATGGATTGCTCAGCAACTTAGAGATCTTGGCTATAACTTCAGGAATGTGCCTATTCATTGTGACAATACAAGTGCCATTTCAATCTCTAAGAATCCAGTTCAGCACTCAAGGACAAAGCACATTGATGTGAGACATCATTTCCTTAGAGATAATGCAGAACAAGGTGATGTCGTTTTAAATTTTATCTCTACTTCAATGCAGATTGCTGATATTTTCACTAAACCTTTTCCAGATGATAGGTTTTCATCTCTAAGGCTTGAATTGGGGATGTTAAACAAGGATGCATTGGTTTAGGGGGATTATTAGTACTTATATGTGTTTATGTGTTGGAATCTCAAAGCCTTGATATTATACTTTCTGAAGCCTTGAAAGTATAACTCAAAGCTTTGAAGTTTCTCAAACTGCAGAAAATCTCAAGGCCTTGAGATTGTTCTCCAGGTCTTGATAATATCTGTATTTAAAAAAAAAATGGATCACCAAATATTATATCTTATCTTTTTAGATAACTGTATAATATTTGAATTACTCAGAGAATTTTCTAAAATATCCCAAAAAGATTTTTCAAGATCCTATTTTTGCATGTTGATATTGCAGAGTCCTTTTATGACTCATCCTTTTCAACCTACTTAAGCTGAAAGTCAGGGCATTTTCTTCTCATTCTCTTTCAATTTTCTGCGACTCTACTCTCTCTCTCTCAAATCCTCTCAATCACATTCTTTTCTCAAAACCCTAAACCCTAAAATGGAGCGCAAATCAGCCAGAATTCAGTAACAGGGAAAGCCCTATGGCAGATCCAAGAAGAGAGCAAATAAGAAGGAGACGATAGTGATTTCTGATTCAGATTTAGAAAACACTCAAAGTTTGCATGAGGATACCCCTCCAGCAAAGAATTCCAGAACAGAGAAGGGAGATGAAGGCTCAAGTGTTGATCCACAACAAGAGACTCAGGGTGGTGATCAACCTAGGTCAGAGAAGAAGAAAGGGGGAGAAAAGAAAAAGACTGGTGAAGATGAAAAAGGGAAATCAACTCAGGAAATCCAGAAGAAACCAACTGAAGGAGGACAAGAAAAGACCAAATCCTCAGAGAAGAAAACTAGGGTTAAGCAAGTTGCTGCTGCAACTAAGAAAGGATATCAAGGTGTAGATAGTGCTTTCTGAGCTGACAGATCTTGTCCACGTGGCAATCATCTAGCACACCATATTGTGCTCCACACACACTGGATCACCAGCCGCGCTGATCCATGTGGGGGCTGCGAGACAGGGCCCTCGCATACCACTGCACGGGACTTGTAGGGACTTAGTGGTTTGGAGGCTAGAGTAAGTCCTGTCGCGTGCGAGCCAAGCCCGCGCGTGATCTTTAGTAACTGCTTTTGAGATATTTATGGCACGAGCCCCATAAACCCGGTCAATCCGGTCAAACCCGGTCAACCCCATAACAGTTCCGGTATTCGCGCATAACGTGCTGTAACGATGCCTATATATGAGGACGAACGTGCCGTTGTGGTTAAGCTAATTAAGCCGCCATTGATGGGCACATTAACCACACTACAACGGTCACATTCTCCGTTATATATAGGATGTTAACATTTCCATACAAAGAAAAAGGGACACACCAGACATACGCGGAAGCTCTGCCAAACCCCTGTCTCTCTCTCAGACATTACTACTGCATACTCTCTCCCTACACACAACCCAACTCTTCCTGTACTATTTCCGATCCCCTACTTACGGTGTACACAGAGTACTCCCCGCCGGATTCTCTTGTGCACACAAGGTATACAGAGTGGTTTGTTAGTTCTGAGGTTAGAACTGTTTGGATGCAAGGATATGCTTCATCTAAGGTAGCTTTCTGTAGCATGATTTCTGATGAATTACTGGAAAAATTGGACATAGACTGTATGAGAAAGTTAAGAGAAACTGCTATTTGGAAGGTGTTGAATCCTAGTTCTAAGGCCTATCCTAGGTTAACTAGGTTATTTTATCTGAACTTGGTTTCGGAAGGTGATGATAGAATGGTATTAACTTCAAAAGTGGATGGGGTGGATTTGAGATTAGATCATAGGACTTTTGCCAAAGTCTTGGGCATTCCTAGGAAATACAATGTTGGAGATTATCTTGATAGGAAGGAGTGTCTGGATAAGGCAAAGGAGATGTTCTTTATTGAAGGTGTTCCCTCTGGTCCAAAGCAGTTGACACACTCTGTGCTCAACTGTGAAGCCAAAATCTTGTTTACAATTCTGATGAGGAGTGTAGTTCCTAGGGAGAACTAAAGGGAGTTGGTAACTGATAAGGTTTTGATTTTGATGTATCTGATATCTCAAGGGTTTGAGATAGATTTGCCAACAGTTGTTATGGAGCATATGATTTATCGTGCAACCAGGACTAGAAACCATCCTCTTCCATATGCCAACCTGTTACCTCTTTTCTTTGAATATTTTGATGTACCTGTAAAATGAGAAGAAAAGATTACTGGAGGTTTTGGGTTGATAGATGAGACTGCACTTCAGAGAATTGGAGTAGTTCAGACTGGGAAATGGCATTGGAAGTTTTATTCTGATTTTTCAAAGGAAGAACTTGCTGAGAAGGAGTTTGTGAAGCCTAAGGGGACTACATCTGGGAAAGGACAAGCCAATGAGGATTACTCTCTGCTGGTTGAGAAGTTAGATCAGCAGGTTGAGATTGAAGATCTCAGACAAAGGTTATTTGACCTGTCAACTGAATTCAACCAGTTCAAGGGCTTGATGAATGTTATGAATGGGAAGCTGGATGTTGTCATCAAGGGCTTGAATCTGGAGAAGATACCTTCTGCTACTAGTCATGACACCAGTGTGGATTCAGAAGAAAAGCTGGGAGATTTTCTGAAGAAGAAGAAGAAGATGCCAATTCTAGTGGTGTTAACTTCAAAAGATTTGTATGAACAAACTGGTGAAGAAGATGCTGGTGAAGACACAGGTGTTGATGCAGCTACAGAGGTAGATTCAGTTCAGGCTAAGAAGAAAGTGGATGAGATAATCCAAGAAGTGGTTGCTGAAGTGGAAGCTGAACAAGAAGGTAATCATTCTGCTGAAGATGCTGCAAGTGAAGAAGAAATTGGAGAAGGCTCAGAGAAAGGCCAGACATCAAAGAAGAAGTGAAGATCAGAAACTGCCAAAGCCTTGACCCTCTAACTCTTTCTCTTCTATCTTTTCTGTTCTCAAGTCCTTGACTTTTTAGCTAAATTTTTTTGTTTTAAGTTTATTTTCAGACTCTGAGTAATGATCCAACATTTCTTCAACCTTAATTGATGAAAGTCAAAAAGGGGGAGAATTTATGTGGTTCTTCTGTGTTTGCAGTGTTTGGAATAATAATAATAATAATGCCTAGTTGTTTTGTGGTTTAATCAGTTGTGTATTTATATTTCTGTGGTAACTGGTTATCTGTTTGGCATTGGTATATATAGTATCTGCAAATTGTGGTTATCTAATTTCTGAATATGAGTGGCAGGAAGATCTATACAAGACTGTAGGTTTTGTCTTTCATGAAGGGGGAGATTGTTGAGTCAAGACCCCTGAATGTATTTTGGTTGGTAATTGTTTTGAGTGATGAAAGACAAAGACATAAGCAGCAAAGCATTTCAGTTATCTCAAGGCCTTGAGATATTGACTGAACTTCAAATCCTTGAGTTATTCTATTCTGCTATATGTTCTAACAATTCTGTGTTGCAGATTGGATATCTGATTATACAAATCAGTGGTTTACTGCATATACTTTTGTTTTACCCTATTTATATATCTACCACAATTGCAAATGGTCAGAAAAGGAAGAATCAAAGTTATCTGGGTTTAACTTTGAAATTCTGTGAAGCAGGTTCAGAGCTCCAAGGCCTTGAGATGTGCCTTGAGTTGCTGACAGTTTTTACAGAACTTAGTTGATTCTTTCTTGCAGGTTGTGATTCTTAGTATTGTGATTATTTACTCACTTCAAAGTGTCTTAAACTTGTTTTTCCTGATTCATATGTTTTAGAAGATATACAGGTTATTGTTCTAAGTCTGTTAAACAGTTTTATCAGAAACTGTATAACCACACAGTCATAGCAGTGTTATCTTTCTGGATTTTGTTGTTGGTGTGTTTCAATGCTGTTGCAGGGTTGTTAAACGTGCAGGAGAAATCTCAAAAAACTCCAACGAATATCCACTTGAAGCTGTTTGAATTTCAGTTGAAAACAGAAGGAGGATTTGTAGGAACTGAGATCTTGAAATCTCTCAATCAGTTGCAGTTGTGGATAAAAGAGACTGGTTTGGATTTTGAAGAAGAGATAGGCTTGCAGAATACTCAGAAAGGTGTGACAAAATCGTGGGAGATCATTCATTCAAACACACAATCATTCAAGCTTCATTCCAGATTCCTGAAGATCAAATCATTCCAGTTTTCCAGAAGAACACATCCAGGCTTCAACAGCTTATCTTCATACTGTGTTCTTCACTTGTACTTCTATATGTGTATCTCTATATTATCTAAAACCTCACTTAACCTAGTGGTTGGTTGTTCAAGTGAACAACAAGAGGTTCTTGTTAGCTCAATAGTTAGTAGCTGGAACTAGATAGGTTTGGAACCACAAGCTGTATAGGTGTAAGGTAAATCACTTAGGCTTGAAGATCTAGGGCTGTTTTTGTGTGAGTAATAAGAAGTGTTTGCCCAATCCTGGTGGGATTAGATCCCTCAGACAGAGATTAGGTCCATTGGGACTGAACTCTGTAAATTGCTTTGTGTTCTTTACTTTACAGTTGATTATTATCTGCTGCACACAACTCGAATCAAACTAAGGTTCAAAAGCTGTTTAGAATTGTTTACAGTTCAAGGCCTTGAAGCTTACTATTTTGCCTTTGTAAGTTTCAGACAGTTTACTAAAATCTCAAGGCCTTGAGATTTAAGTTTCACACAAAGTCTTTCTGTTATACTTTGAGTTTTGCAAAAAGTTTCCATACTCTATTCAACCCCCCCCCCCTTCTAGAGTATTTAGGTCCTGTATTTAGTCTACATTACACACTTTCATACTTAATTGGTAGTAACTATTTACAAGCATGGAGCGGTGTCTAGCAACACATCCATGCTACCCAATTAATAGAAATAGTCATAGTCATCTTGACAAAACCTTGTGATCTTATTATCGCATCCCTTTGTCTCATTATCTGGATTGGACACGAGACATACAAGTCACACTCGTATATCCAATCCATGTTTCTCGATCCTGGGAATAACCCTATACATGCATATGACATCAATATCCCCATATTGATTCGCATATGAGTCTGGCCAGACATTCCATAGGCTCCATCCATCGAGTGGCCTCAGATATTTTCTCCCGTTATGTGGGAGGGAAAAATCCTATCTACATCACTCACCATCTCTAAGCTTGCTTCCTATTGTGCCCAACAAGCGCTTTTATAAGTACCCAGTTACGCAGTAGCGTTTGACGTTGTCAAAGCACAATATTCCACAACTAGAGGATCTAGTGACTTCAAGTCTAAGGATGATAATATCCTATCACCGCGAGAAGCGCTTGTGACTTTACATAACTTGTATGTAGCCTTCTCGGATATGGGTCAATCCAGTATGTCATTACTCCTAATACATGCCCATGTGTTGGATCGTGATATCTCCATATCAATCCAAACCCATACTAGTCTTTAGATGATCGTCCTATTAATCATTATATTTGACTAGGAATATTTAAGATAAACAACACGATTTGTAAATCTAAGGACTTCATTATATTAAATATCTCCATAAATAATACAATGATTATTCTAGCCAATTCATACTAAAATTAGATTGCCTATAGGGCATCTATTCCAACAGATTCAAGTCAACAATTCAACAATGAGAAAAATACACTGTGATATCTAGTGGTTGGCATTGGATGATGACATCACGTCTTAAGGTCAATTTGATACTAAACTCATACTGCATACTCAATGAGTCTTAAAGAGATCTCTAGGGTGTTTTGATCATTCACTGTGATTTTCCTCCAAGATAGGAACATTGAGAGGTTGTCTTACAACCGTTGCTGAAGTCTATTGAACTTCAGTAATCATATGACATGAAGTCTTTAATATCCCTACAAGAGTGGTCTTTTCAACATAGAGATTCATGACTTATTTTTTTAAGGTTACCCTTTCTTCAGCAAGCCATTCAGCTTGAGAGAATCTTCTTCACTAGCTCAAAAAGCTCTTTGATGACAACCTGATACATCTCTACCTCATCATTGAGTTTTCCACACAGTCTATCTCCAGATCATGAGCAATACTCTCTAGACAAGTTGCATTTTCTTGTACATAACAAGAATATTTTGCCCAATCCATAATCTTCTCTATATAATCAACGCATATTAGTTTCAAATTGGCTCAAATTAAAGGCCTTATTGAAATATAACACTGGAAATGGAGGGGAGAGCACATGCGCAGGCAGTAAACCACATGAGTACGAGTGTGTCTGCTCCTATACACCCTTCGGGACACTACGCGATATAGTGGAAGACTACAATCGTAGAGCCAAAGTGGAATGGTTCTTGTAGGGGATTAGGATCCCCTTCAGCTCCTATAACGTCCATCCCTTCCAGCCTGATCTAGGCCATTGAAAATTTTAAGATTGGGACACGTGACATTGCTGTCAATAGTCCGCTTAACGGCGTTATCTCCATCTTCCCTAGCACTCACCGCCTCAAACTTTACCTTCTCTCTGGTCTCTATCTCGTTATAAAACCTCATCTCTACTGAAAGATTGAGACCCGTGGCGTGCTTCATGGAATCTTGCAGTACTCAATCACCTTGGAGAGGATCTTGCTGGTGACGTTTAGGAGGGGAATCACGATGTCGGCTTCCACCATGTACTTGGTCGTCTGCGATTCGAGAGCCACAATCTCCTGTACCTCAAAATATCCACCGTCAGAGCTCTTGAGCATGATCTTCGTCGACGAAATTGCTGCTACATTCTTCTGGAATTTCACATAGATAGGAGATCTCCGAAACAGGAACTGCAAAACCCTAGGGCCTCTCTCTCTGGAAACTGAAACAGTTTCGGAGATGAGATGTGAATTTAATTCTCGAGAAGTTCACATGAAAGAAAAGGTTGGAGTTTGATAAACCAGTCTCAGCCCAGCCAAATAATTCACCACAAATGCTCTGTTTCAAAAAATGCCATCAAAACTGAAAATTTGTGTTCATGAAAGAAGGTTGTCTTATTTTGGATTCTCTAACGGGAAACTGAGTTTCAATTGCGGGTTTGGATCTGCACATGGGTTTTAATTTTTTTGGGTAGTCCCTCCATTTGGAGGGGGAGAGAGATTCGGGGTGACAGAGAGAAGGCCGGTGAAGAGTTGATGTAACACTGTTAAGTTGGGTATTGATAGCGATGCCATGTGTCTAAATATTGAACTTTTCGACGACCTAGATTAGGCTGGAGGGGCTGGACGATAATAGGAGCTGGAGGGGATCCTGATCCTCTTGTAGGACTGCTCAAGAATATATAAGATCTATTCCAGTTGCTTAATTTTGGCAGTTTAAGAGTCATAAAGAAATTATCTTTTTCAAAAATCGATTTTAATTTACTTATAAAAGAAATTAACCTGCCAATTATTCTTTTGAGTATTTATGAAAAGATTCTTAATAAAGTATAAATCAGATCTTTATAAAAAGAATTTTGGAAAGAGAATAATAAGAAATAAAGTATATTCGGCCGAATTTAATTGGGAAAATAAATTTAACATGGCCGAAACTCTCAATGTGGTAATCCTGCTATATTCTTTTTGATTTATACTGAAACTCTTCCAATTAATTTTAAAACGAGAACTAATTAATTAATTTCATAAATAGTTCTAATATGAACATATATCCTTTTATGATAATTATCAATAAATATATTATTTTTATACAAAAATATATTTTATTCCTAATTAAACTCTCTTACTCGGAAGATAAGAAATAGATTCCTAAAGAATCTCTAAGAAAAATAATTGACTAAATTAAACTTCCAAAGAGCTATACAGAGGAACAAGGAGCCTATAAAACTCAACATGGCCGACCCACAACATGTGCACGACCTCCTACGCAGTTAGTAGGCGCGTCGGGGAGTTCCTGCTGCTCTTTGGTCCTTTGCTATTTAGCAGTGTTGGCAGTTTAGTCCAAAGACACATGGATGATGCTTCACGAATAACCCTAGACCTGAGAATGACTTAGAAACTTCTAGAAAAATACATGAAACCCAAGGATCAGATAGCTGATGATATATGATGAATTGTTGATAACTCCGTTTTCGGAGTTATTTTATGCCTATTATTTCTACGTTTTGCGTGCTCAACATGGAGAATTCGTCGTCTTTTGAGTAAATTGAGCTAAAATGTGATATTGTGAGTTCATGTGCTTTACTTGTTAAATCCGGACGTTTCTTTAGTTATTTGATCTTTTATTGTGATATCATCGCGGGTTGTGTTTTCATGTTGTGATTCGCAGGAAAACAGGGCTTGGAGGATCATGCGGGAGATGGAAACGAACTTCGGAAGCAAGGAACTCAAAGGAGAAGTCAAAGGAAGAAAGGAAAAAAGTCAAAGAAAGATGCTGAAAAAGGGGGTCTTCGTACGAAGACAATTGTCTTCGTACGAAGACAAAAGACTTAGCCATTTTTCGAGTTCTAAAGAAGTCTTCTCAAACAAGCTTGCAGTATCTGTATAGGAAGACCTTCGTACGAAGAGCATTTGTCTTCGTACGAAAACTCTTCGTACGAAGACATCGCTGGAATGCAGGATTTTGTGCGGGGCTTTTTCGTAGTTTATCCGAACTTTGTTATCGTATTATGGAAACGTATTTAAGTATTCTAGGTCGACTTTTTCAGTAGTTACTCACGTTAGAAACACTTTTGGGAGATCAAGAAGCTATTGGGAGAGCTTAGGAGCTTTGGATCATCCGTTTGGATTCTCAACTCTTTTCTTTTCTTGATTTTTATGCTTAAACTCATGAAATTCGTTGTTTTGAGTATGAATAGTAGTAGCTAAACGTTATTTGTTGGGAATTCTCGTTCGGTGTAGCTAGGGTTTGATCTAAATATCATGTTTTGAGATTGTGATTCATGTTTTAGCTTAATCTCGCGTATTCTTTCATTGTTATGGATTATTTACGAGTGTAATCACAGTATTTTTGCGAGTAGCTAACGTAAAGATAAACTCAATTAGTTTTCACGTGGTAACTCCGTGAGAATTAGTCGGTAAATTGAATAATCCACATAGTCGAATCAATGTTTGGTAAATCGATATTGTTAACTAGGATCGTTAGAGTAGAATTATGATTTTAATGCATGCTTAAAGCTAAAATAGACTTGGTAACTCGGTATGCTTTGGTTTTAAGTATAGTGAACTTGCTTGGTAACTCGGTAAGTTTAATATTGCTCGGTTAATAGTGAAAGACACGTGGCTGTTTTACGAATCCAACCATAGGTTTAGATCAACCTAGTGAACCTAGAGAATTCCCGGTATTTTTCCTTATATTATAAAAACCCTAAAAATTCATTCTTTATTAATCGTGACTTACTTCACACATTTAATTGAGAATATTGCGTTTTTATTTTAGTATAATTAGAACAAAACACAACTTGCGACGTACCCACATAAGGTTTAGAATAATAATTAGTTTAAACAAAGTCCCTTGGGTTCGATAGCCCGGATTTCCGGTTTATTACTACACACGACAACCATACACTTGTGGTTAGAGCGTGTCAAGTTTTTGGCGCCGTTGCCGGGGAATTCGGCTAAATTAGTTATAATTCCTAGCCTTAGAGATTTTAATTTATTGTTTATATCCGTTACTCACCTACGTTTTGCGTGTTTTGTGACTTCAGGTTGATTTACACGGTGCATGACCCGTTCTAGAGACGAGCCTTTGTATCCAACGTTTGAAAACCCGGAATCCTTATTGAAAGCACAACGTAGAGACAAGAGGAATTCAAGCTCAGTCACCATGGATGAAGAAACTAGAGCTGAGTTTGAGAGAATCCGCAAAAGTGTGCAAGATGCGGAAGCAGCTAGAGCAGCTGCTGTAGAGGAGGCTGCAAACAGAGCCGCGGAAACTGAGCAACTACGGGCTCAAATGGCTGAGATGCAGGCGATGATTGATCGTATGAACCCTCCAAATCCACAAAAACTTCCCGGTGTGGAGGTAGTTGGCAGAAATAACGGTGGCAATGGGAATAATGGGGGCAATAATCAGAACTATAACGGCCGGAATGCGGTAGAGCAAGTCAACAATGCTGAGGAGGATGAACATCCTTTGGTGACTACTTCAGGACTACACCGGAGGGATATCAGCCCACCATTGTCAGGCTGCAGATTAATGCAGCACATTTCGAGATTCGCCAACCGTTGATCAACATGGTTAGGGATGAATGCCTATTCACTGGAGCCCCGAGTGATGATTCACATCAGCACTTGCTCAATTTCGAGCAGATTACTTCTACCATGTATGATCAGAGAGTTCCACTCGAGACTATAAAGCTCATGCTTTTCCCCTTCTTTTTATCGGCAAAGGCAAAGACATGGCTTATGGAACTTCCAGCATGCAACATAGTTACATGGGCAGATTGTAGCAGAGAGTTTCTTAGGAAGTATCTTCCACCTTCCAAGGTTGTTCAACGGATGGCAGATATAACCAAATTTACACAGCAGGAAGATGACTCTCTAGGAGACACGTGGAGAAAGTTCAACCAGATCCTTCGCAGATGCCCTACTCACGGAGAGCCATGGTATAAACTTTTGCACTACTTTTATAATGCTTTGGACAGAGAGACTGCTAGTGAACTGGATATGATGGCTCAAGGAAATTTTATGGGAATGGGATTACAGAGATGTCGTGATCTTCTAGATAATGTAGCAAAACGTGAATCCACGAGGTCTGAGACTCGTAGAAACACGAAATCAGATGGGGCATCGGTTAGTAAGATTGAGTCCATGGTGGAACAGAAATTTGAACATCAGATGGCAGTGATGACTTCGGCTTTCAGTAATTTGAATCCATCGGCACAGGTGAAGTCAGTGGGAGAGATGGTAGCAGATGCAAATCAGGGATATGGGGATGGTATTGAAGACGTGAACTACATGGGTCAACCAAGACAGCATCAATGGCCAAACACCTATCATCCCAACAACCGCAATCACCCCAACTTCAGCTATGCCAATCCGAATAGTGGATTATATGCGCCAGGTCAAAGGCCAAATGTTCCTTACCAAGCTCAGAGATAGGCTCCACAGCAACAGGCTCCACCTCCACCCTCAGAAGAGCAGGATACAAACGCATTGTTGAGGAAACTGTTAGCTAGCAATGATAAGATTGAGAGCAAGATTGTCGCGATGGAAGCCTCGATAAAAAGCCATGAGACACAGATTGGCCAAATAGCTAATCAGAATACTCGACTTCCACCAGGTATACTACCTTCTAACACGATCACTCCACCTGAGCAATTGAAGGCTATCACTACTCGCAGTGGGACCACCACTAAAGATCCTCCATATCCTACACACGCGCGAGCCGAGGCAACTAAGGCCACAGAAAAAGCACTAGATGAAGAAATTCTCGTGCCGACCGTGATCCCCCAATCAAAGGACACGAGTAGGAAGTCGGAGGAAAAGCCTAAGCCAAAGGAAGAGTATAGTGTTCGTGTTCCCTACTCGCAGAGATAAAAGAGTCAAGAGGATGTCAAGCACTTCAAGAAATTTGTTGATATCTTCAAGAAGTTACACATCAATATCCCCTTTGCTAAAGCAATTTCACAAGTGCCTAAATACGCAAAATTTCTCAAGGACCTACTCTCTAATAGAAGACGCATGGATGATTTTGAGACCGTCACCCTGAATGAGGAATGTAGCGCCGTGGTGCAAAAAGTGCTACCCAAAAAGATGAAAGATCCGGGTGGTTTCATTATTCCTGTGACATTGGGAGATGCGTTCCATGGTAGAGCATTATGTGATCTTGGCGCAAGCATAAATTTGATGCCTACATCAGTATTTGAGCAACTTGGTGTAGGAGATCCAAAACCTACTCGTATGTGTTTACAGATGGCTGACCGTACTGTAAAACGACCACGGGGTGTTTTGGAGGATGTGCTTGTGAGAGTCGAAGGACTCATCTTTCCCGCAGATTTTGTGATCCTAGATATGGATGCTGACGATGATGTCCCACTCATATTGGGACGGCCATTCCTTGCTACGTAAAAGACGATTATTGATGTTGCCAATGGAGAATTGACTATGCGTATTAACGTTGAGAAGGTGGCATTCAATGTCTTTGAAGCTATGAAATTTCCTGCATATGCAATGAGTGAGCAGTGCTTTGGTGTGGAGGCATACACACCGGATGAGGAGGACGATATCTGTTGGAATAGATGCCCTAGAGGCAATCTAGTTTAGTATTAATTTGTTTGTGGCTAGAAATTCATTTATTATTTATTGGATATTTAATATAATGAAGTCCTTAGATTTACAATTGTGTTGTTTATCTTAAATATCCCTAGTCCAGTATAATGATTAAATGGGACAATCATCTATAGACTAGTATGGGGTTGGATTGATATGGAGATATCATGATCCAACACATAGGTGTGCATTAGGAGTAATGTTGCACTAGATTGACCCATCTCCGAGAAGGCTACATACACGTTATGTTGAGTCACAAGCGCTTCTCGCGGTGCAATGGTATTGTCATCCTTAGACTTGAGGTCACTAGATATTCTAGTTGTGAATTATTGTGATTTTGGTAGCGTTAAACGCTACACCGTAACTGGGTAGTTATAAAGGCGTGTACTGGATACAATAAGAAGCAAGCTTAGAGATCGTAGTGGACGTAGATAAAATTTGTCCCTCCCACATAACGGGAGCAAATATCCTAGGTCACTCGAGGGATAGTGCTTATCGAATGTCTGGCCAGACTCAAATAAATCAATATGGGATATTGATGTTATTTGCACGAATAAGGCTATTCCCATGGATCAAGAAACTGTGGATTGGATATACGAGTGTGAGTTGTATGTCTCGTGTCCAATCCGGATATAGAGACAAAGGGATGCGACAAATACTTGTACAAAGGTTGTCAAGATGACTATTCTATTAGTTGGCTAGAATGGATGTTTTGCTAGAAACCGCTCCATATTAGCAAATAGTTGCTACCAACTAAGTAGAACTTATGGGGTCACACGCTATATAGAGTTGAACTAGATTTGGGAATTAATTAATTGGATTAATTAATTAGAAGGATCACATTTCAAAACCTTGCAAACTTAGTAGGGACTAATTTGCAAGGAAGGGACTAAATTGAATTCTAGTAGGACTAGAATAAGTCCTTTAGGTAGATGGCAAGGAGTTGTTGGACTATATAAAGGACCTTCCTTCCTTCCCATAACTTATGCTCATAATTGAACATAACAAGAGTGGGAGAGAACAAAAGGGAGAGAGAGTAACAAGCTAAGGAGCCGACCGCCCCCTAGCTCGCCGCCCGTCCCCGTCGGGCACAAGGAGGCCGAGAGCCCCCTTTTTGGTCTCGTTTTGCGTGATATTTCTTCCTCTTCCTCTTTCGGGCTAGCATCAAGGACTTGGGAGATATAGGAATCAACTCTAGGCGTGGATCAACCATAGAGAACGTGACACAATTCGCGTTTGAAGTCATCAAAGGAGAACCCTAAGGTGTGTTATTGATTTCTTCCTTTACCATCGTTATGTCTCTTGACTTGTGATCCTTGGAGGGTTTTGCATGGTTATTTTTGTTTCCGTTGCGCATCCATGAATCAAAACCCTACAATATCTTATTGGAGCAGCTATATGAGGAACTTGCCTTACTTGATTCAAGTGAAAAATAACAAGCTATGGAAGCCAGCTGGCGTTCACCCCTACCCCTCTTTAATGAGGGAAGCAGGAAGATTCTTACTCCTTCTCTTATTACTGCTCCTGATTTAGAATTGAAACCGTTACCTGCTCATTTAAAATATTTATACTTGGGATCTGATGAAACTCTACCTGTGATTGTTTCTGCGTGTTTGGACAGGGAACAGGAGGAGCAGCTTCTCAAGGTATTGCAGGAGAGGAAAGCAGCTACGGGATGGACCATAGCGGATCTCAAGGGGATCAGCCCCACAGTTTGCCAGCACAAGATCCGACTCATGGAAGACAAGAAGACAGTAGTTCAGTTTCAGCGCCGCCTCAACCCTCACATGCAGGAGGTGGTGAAGAAAGAGGTGCTTAAATGGTTGGAAGCAGGTATCATCTATCCGATTTCCGACAGCACGTGGACTAGCCCGGTGCAGTGTGTCCCTAAGAAGGGGGGTATAGCTGTGGTGGAAGGGGAAAAAGGTGATCAGATTTCCACTCGTACAGTTACTGGGTGGAGAGTTTGCATGGATTACCGCAAACTCAATGATGCCACGTTGAAGGATTATTTTCCCCTCCCATTTGTGGACCAGATGCTTGATAGGCTGGCACGACATTCTCATTACTGCTTTTTGGATGGATACTCTGGGTATAATCAGATAGCGATTGAGCCAGCTGACCAGGAGAAGACAACATTTACTTGTCTGTATGGGACTTTTGCATTCAGACGGATGCCCTTTGGGCTATGCAATGCACCTGCTACGTTTCAGAGGTGTATGACGTCTATCTTCTCTGACATTATGGAGCAAAATTTCGAAGTCTTCATGGATGATTTTTCACTTTATGGTGATGGGTTCGAAGACTGTCTCCAGCAACTAGCTCGGGTACTGGACAGATGTATTGACACCAACATAGTGCTTAACTGGGAGAAGTGCCATTTCATGGTGACCGAGGGGATAGTGTTGGGGCACAAGATTTCCAGCAAAGGCTTAGAGGTAGATCGCGCGAAAATTGAGGTGATTAAGAAGCTTCCTTATCCTACATCTGTCAAAGGGGTACGGAGTTTCTTGGGACATGCAGGTTTCTATCGCCGTTTCATTAAATACTTTTCGAAGATCACAAAGCCTTTATCTGGTTTTCTTGAGAAAGATGTCGTTTTTAATTTCAACTAAGAGTGCAAGACATCTTTTGATTTGCTCAAGAAAAAGTTGATCAGTTCTCCCATCATAGCCACCCCAGACTGGACCTTGCTGTTTGAACTTATGTGTGATGCCAGCGATTATGCGGTAGGAGTAGTACTGGGACAGCGGAAAGACAAGGTAGCTCATGTCATTTACTATGCTAGTCATACTCTTAATACTGCACAGGTTAATTATGCCACCACGGAGAAGGAGATGTTGGCTATTATCTTCGTATTGGACAAGTTTTGTCCATACCTTGTGGGTTCTCAGGTGACCATTTTCACGGACCATGCAGCCCTCAATTATCTTCTTACTAAGAAGGATGCGAAGCCTAGATTGATCCGATGGGTGTTGCTAATGCAATAGTTTGACATAGTGATCAAGGATAAGAAGGGTGTAGAGAACGTTGTTGCAGACCATTTGTCACGACTGGAGAATGAAAAACAAGAAGATGTGCCAATTAGAGAAGATTTTTCCAGATGAACAACTTATGGTAGTGGTAGCAGTTGTGCCCTGGTTTGCGGATTTGGCAAATTTGAAGGCGCTCAATATTGTCCCAAAAGACATGACCTTCCAGCAGAAAAAGAAATTTTTCGCAGATGCACGAAACTATTTCTGGGATTACCCCTATTTGTTCAAGTTGGGAGCTGACAATGTGTTGAGAAGATGCGTAGCCGAGCCTGACACTTTGGAAATTCTTAGACATTGCCATGAACTGAATTGCGGAGGGCATTTTGGCAAAACGCGCACTGTGGCCAAGGTATTGTAGAGTAGATTTTATTGGCCTTCTTTACATAAAGATGCTCATTTGTTTGTACAGCAGTGTGACCGATGTCAGAGAACCGGCAATATCTCTAACCGAAACGAGATGCCTCAAAATTTCTTGTTGGAAGTAGAGCCCTTTGATGTTTGGGGCATTGATTTCATGGGACCATTCCGTCTTCGCTTGGAAATCTTTATATACTGTTAGATGTGGATTATGTGACCAAGTGGGTAGAGGCAATGGCTTGCCCTAATAATGATGGAGCTACTGCAGAGAGATTCGTGTGTAAGAGCATATTTACACGGTTTGGGACTCCCAGTGCCATTATCAGTGATGAAGGATCGCATTTCGTGAATAAAGTATTTGCCAATGTCTTGAGCAAATACGGGGTAAAGACGCATAAGATATCACTGGCTTATCATCCGCAATCGAATGGGCAAGCAGAAGTTTCTAACCGAGAGATAAAAGGGATTCTAGAGAAGACAGTCAATCCGGGACGCCAAGGCTGGTCTATGCATTTAGATGATAGCTTATGGGCATATAGGACTGCGTACAAGACTCCTTTAGGCATGTCTCCCTACCAGTTAGTATTTGGGAAGTCATGTCATCTTCCGGTGGAACTTGAGCACAAGGCATTCTGGGCCTTGAAGAAGATCAATTTGGACGCTAAGCTCTCAGGTGAGCTACGGAAGCAAGCACTACTTGAACTTGAGGAATTTCGATTGATGGCATATGAAAGTGCAAGAATCTATAAGGAAAAGACAAAGCAGTGGCACGACAGGCATATCATCCCGAGAGACTTCAAAGTCGGACAGAGTGTGCTGATCTTCAATGCCAGACTAAAGCTGTTTCTAGGCAAATTGAAATCTAGATGGAGTGGTCCCTAGACAATTACTGCGGTTTATCCGTGGGGATCTCTTGAGGTGGAGGATGCAAATGGGAACAGGTTCAAGGTGAATGGATAGAGAGCGAAACCCTATGTGGACGGGAATTTCATTGGAGTCATTGAATAGCTTCATGCAACTCCCGCGATCTGATTAGTCTCTGAGGTAACTGGGTCGGGCCGTCGACCGTAAATTACAAAGCGCTTGTTGGGAGGCAACCCAACCTATTTATTGCTGTAGATTAGGTTTTAATATTGTTTTGTAATTTTTATTCTATTGGATTTATTTGAGAGGTGCGAGAGAGTGGTTTTAATGTTTTCAATGAGTATGTGCAGGATTCCGAGGTGAAGGGCCTATTTCGGATCCCCCGCCTTGATGCGCGCGTGCGAAACAGAGTGAAAATTGAAGAATTGCAGCCCAATACGCGTATCGGGATCCGAAGTGAAGGAATTGAAGATTGAAGCTATTCTTGCACTTATTCAACACACGCACATGGGGAAGATCATGTTCCCGGACTCCTCGTCTTGATATACGCAAGGATTTGATTGATGAACGGAGAAAGCTAGCACGCCGGCACGGATTACGAGGTGATATTTTGAAGAACTGACTGAAAATAGAATTGAACATTGCCAACGTGTGGGGGTGGTCGAGAGCTTTCTGTAGACAGGTGGATCGCGCATATCGGAGTCCGGATGAGGAAGTTGCGCCAAAAAGGATGCTTTAGAGAGTAAAACGAGGCCAAAAACATCCGGAAATTCAAAACGTGCCTTGGAACGCACGAAATTGACAAATGAAATACTCTCCGGATTTTGGTAGTGTTTTAAGGTGAAAAGGGAGTCTCGAGGCCGAGGAGATCCTTCGGAAAACAAAGGCGCGATCGGATACGCGAAAATTGGTCGAAAAGGATGTTTTTGGCAAGCTCCAGCATTGTCTTCGTACGCAGACATTTGTACTTAGAAAAAATTTGAGCTCTGAAAATTGTCTTCCTATAACACTATGCAGTATCTATCTGGGAAGATCTTTGTACGAAGAACAATTGTCTTCGTACGAAGAGTCTTCGTACGAAGACAATTGTCTTCGTACGAAGACATGGGCGTATTGACAGTTTTGTCCACGCACAGAGAACAGAGATGGGGTTACTTCTTGGGGGCATTATGGACTTTTGCCTCAATTTTTTTAAAGACACCTGAAGGTACCCCGTCACCTTCTTCATTCTTCACCAACTTCAGCTCTCTCTTCCTCCATAGCCGTAGAACACCCAAACCTCCCTCTCACTTGTTTCTTCACCAAAATCAACAAGTAACCAGAGGTTTTGCTCGCGATTCAGAGGAGAACAAGGATTGGTAAGGGGTTTTGAGTGAGATTGAGATACGAGGGACAAATCAGAGGAAGAAGAAGTTAGGGTTTGGAAGCTAGATTGAAAAATTCGACAAGTTGGAGCTTGATTCAGCTTGCGGTCAAGAAGACAAATTTAACGGGGACATCACAAGGAGTACGGAGCATCAATCAATTCAAATTTTCGATAAAAATTTCTCGGCGACCTCCAAAACAGCCCGTCTTGTCGGAATTCTGAAATTTTTGTGCCCGTAAGACTTGCTCCGGGCACAAAAATTTGAGTATCCGTGGTTCCAGGAGGATGAATTTGAGTATCCGGCTTCGCCGAGTGAGGACGACGAAGAAGAAGAAGATGAGGAAGAAGAAGAGGAGGAGGAAGAAGAGGAAGACGAGTAGTGGAGTGTACCCTCATGCTAGGATTGTTGAGTCCTCGTGTCATCGTTGAGGACAACGATGCATTCTAGTGTGGGGGTGGTTGATACCTTTTTACTAGTCAGTATTGAATCTTTGCATCACCCATGTCAGCATTTAGTTAGGAATTTTTGGTTATGTCCTTATTTTCTCTTTATTATTCATATTTGTGCGTGCACGTTTTATTATTATTGAGTCATCCCACCAAATTATCGAGTTAGTAGTTGGCTGTGCATGTAGTATTGGTGTAAAAAAAATAAAAAATTAAAAAAAAACTAAAAACTAAAAATGTGAAAAACACCAAAAAAAAATTAAAAATTTGAGAAAGGGCAATCAAAAGAACCTGAAAATTCGGTAAAATCGAGAAGTGTGAGATTTTTAGGCATAGGGCATGAATTGCGATCGAGAGTGACAATGTGAGTTTCCCTTAGTAAGTATAGAGAAGCTTTCTTTACGGGATTGCGTGCCTATTTTATACACGGACTTAATTTTTCAAATCTAAAGTGTGTGCCTAGTTTTCTTACAAGAGTTGAGCTAGGTGTGAGCTAAACAAGCCGAACGTTCTTGTGTACGTCTTAGGTAGTCGCCAACCCGCCTCGTAGTGGCACACAGAACAGCTGTGCGAGGAGTGTATTAGAGCACTCACTGCTTATAGAACTTACCTTGTAGGACCACTAATAAACCCTATTTTGAACCTTGGATTCTTTGATAACCTTTGGACTTAGGGTGACGATTCTTGGCCTTCATCATTGATTGGTTAGAATCACCGCTTTAGTGCGTCACGAGGGTGTTGTAGTTGAGGGGGTTCGATGAGGGAGTACTTCATGATATACTTGTGTGAGTCTTACATATCGCATGCACTTCATTTGTGATCTTCGAGGGGAATGCGAGGGTGAGTGAGAGTAGGCTTGCGCACTTCGGTGTGGCGGTGTTCCATGGCATTACAACATGGACACGAGTGAGGAGAGCCGTGAGTGTGTACCATCTAATACACACAAAACTTGGGTTGGGGGAATTTAATCGGTGGATGGTGCTAGGTATCGGATCTTACTCATCATGGTGTAGGAGGTTTGGTTGGATTAGGCACGAGACATATATTCGATTGGCTACTTGAGAGGGGAGAGGATTACATTCGATTGTGGGGGTGTCGAATTTTGACTTCAGACATCGATATTGAGCTTGCGACGACTCCATCCCCACACGTGCTTTATTGTGTTAGCGGCTTCGTTAGTTACACCGAGGATTTCATCGATTTAGGGGGGGGAAACTTATTTGTGATTCATATGTGTTGATTTGTTATTTTCTCCCCTTATTATCTTATTTTGGCTTGACACTTGGAAGACCACTCGAGATGTATGTTGAAGAAGTTGTGCAGAAATTTGAGAAAAAAAAAACAGAAAAAAAGAGAAAAGAGAGAAAAAAATGAGAGTTGAATAAAGGAAGAATGAGATGCGCTGTGGAAGATCGAGTGGAGAAGCGACTAGTTCACGAACGGGAAATTTTGTTTTATGCATCATTCATGACAATAGCTGCGGAGATCGTAATTGTACCGGGGTGTGAGGGGATCGAGGGCCGGAGATGGTAGGTTTCGGGCTTGGTTTCTATCATTGTTGTGAGGGTGTGTGAGATGTGGTATTTGTGAGAATGTGACGCTTTAGGACTCGTGCTTGATTATTTTCCTATTTGTCCCTAAAGCCTCATCATTCTAAATCCGTTAGCGGATTAGGAGCTCGAACCTTGAACGTGGCTTAGCCTAGAGTAGCCTCTTATTTTGTGGCACACATGAAAAGGTATTGCGTTCTTGTACTTAGTAAAGCTAGGTTCTCTATACTATCTAGGGGAGATTCGTGTTGTCGAATTTGATTTCAACTCATTCCTTGTATCTAGATTTCTCATCGCTTCGTGTGAATCGGTTTAAGCTAATGGAGATTGCCCAATCTCGCGAAAAGAAAAAGAAAATTTGTTATTTCAATACTTGCATTGTTAATATTGCATTTGCATATAGGTGCATTGTGTATAATCGAGTCGTGTCGACTAGTAAAAAAGATGGTTTGTGGATTGATCTACTCGGACTAGTATGCAATTGATGATGGTTTTTGTATGCAATGTGAGGTGGAAGTATGAAAATGGCGTAGGGAAGTTATGCAATGAATAATTAGGTTAGTATGCAAAGTTGGATGGATTGCGGGAAAGTGAGAATTTTTTTTGCTTGAGAAATGAAATTGACTTGGAAAATTTGCTCGGGACGAGCAAAAGGTAGTGTGGGGGTAGTTGATAACTCCGTTTTCGGAGTTATTTTATGCCTATTATTTCTACGTTTTGCGTGCTCAACATGGAGAAGTCGTCGTCTTTTGAGTAAATTGAGCTAAAATGTGATATTGTGAGTTCATGTGCTTTACTTGTTAAATCCGGGCGTTTCTTTAGTTATTTGATCTTTTATTGTGATATGATCGCGGGTTGTGTTTTCGTGTTGTGATTCGCAGGAAAACAGGGCTTGGAGGATCATGCGGGAGATGGAAACGAACTTCGGAAGCAAGGAACTCAAAGGAGAAGTCAAAGGAAGAAAGGAAAAAGTCAAAGAAAGATGCTGAAAAAGGGGGTCTTCGTACGAAGACAATTGTCTTCGTACGAAGACAAAAGACTTAGCCATTTTTCGAGTTCTGAAGAAGTCTTCTCAAACAAGCTTGCAGTATCTGTATAGGAAGACCTTCGTACGAAGAGCATTTGTCTTCGTACGAAGACTCTTTGTACGAAGACATCGCTGGAATGAAGGATTTTGTGCGGGGCTTTTTCGCAGTTTATCCAAACTTTGTTATCTTATTATGGAAACGTATTTAAGTATTCTAGGTCGACTTTTTTCAGTAATTCCTCACGTTAAAAACACTTTTGGGAGATCAAGAAGCTATTGGGAGAGCTTAGGAGCTTTGGATCATCCGTTTGGATTCTCAACTCTTTTCTTTTCTTGATGTTTATGCTTAAACTCATGAAACTCGTTGTTTTGAGTATGAATAGTAGTAGCTAAACGTTATTTGCTGGGAATTCTCGTTTGGTGTAGCTAGGGTTTGATCTAAATATCATGTTTTGAGATTGTGATTCATGTTTTAGCTTAATCTCGCGTATTCTTTCATTGTTATGGATTATTTACGAGTGTAATCACATTATTTTTGCGAGTAGCTAACGTAAAGATAAACTTAATTAGTTTTCACGTGGTAACTCTGTGAGAGTTTGTCGGTAAATTGAATAATCCACATAGTCGAATCAATGTTTGGTAACTCGATATTGTTAACTAGGATCGTTAGAGTAGAATTATGATTTTAATGCATGCTTAAAGCTAAAATAGACTTGGTAACTCGGTATGCTTTGGTTTTAAGTATAGTGAACGTGCTTGGTAACTCAGTAAGTTTAATATTGCTCGGTTAATAGTGAAAGACACGCGGTTGTTTTACGAATCAAAACATAGGTTTAGATCAACCTAGTGAACCTAGAGAATTCCCGGTATTTTTCCTTATATTACAAAAACCCTAAAAATTCATTCTTTATTAATCGTGACTTACTTCACTCGGTTAATTGAGAATATTGTGTTTTTATTTTAGTAGAATTAGAACAAAACACAACTTGCGACGTACCCACATAAGGTTTAGAATAATAATTAGTTTAAACAAAGTCCCTTGGGTTCGATAGCCCGGATTTCCGGTTTATTACTACACACGACAACCATACACTTGTGGTTAGAGCGTGTCAATTGTTGATGAACTAGGTTCAAGAAGCCTGAATTGTCTGCAGTAACACGGGTTAGCATCACACAGTATCTTAATAAAGAGACTCATATCATTTGTAGTATTCCAATACAATGCACTACATGATCTGAGTTATTTTGTTCATAAATTGACAAATAGTAAGAAAAAATGTGGGATCCTAGATTGAACATTCAAAGACATCCTGTTTCAAACACACACAAAAACTGGCCCAAGTTGAATCCAAATTGAGGTCCGAATCATAAATGACATATTACTAATAATAGTAGAAGTAACTTGAAATGCCCGTCAAACGGCAATATTTTTGGTTGAAAATGAGCATAATCTCAATTGAACCGACGCGCGAGTCTGTCAGCTCTGCATCATTTGGGTCATCCACTCTTGCATCGGATAATCTCTTTAGGATTTTGGGGCCTTGGTATTCCAAGTACAAGTGAAGAATTACCAACTAGAGACATAATTAGTGAGTGTGACAACTCTTAGTGATTGGCATAGATTGTGAAAATTTTCCGAACACAACATCATTCATCAAACAAGAAGAAAGATTGTTTGTTAGTGGCTCTTAGCAAGTTGGAAGATTGAAGAGCCATTGTCAAACAACGAGTCACTGAAAGGTGTATGGGAGTCCACTTCTAGTGGAAATTATACCCCAGTGCATTCCAGAAAGCTTGGAGTTGTGCACAATCCCTAAAAAGGTGAGCATGGGATTCAGAAACTAAATTGCATAGTGGGCAAAGGGGGATATGGTTTCATAAAATGATAAATAGGGCTTCCTTGGTACGATGCCATGAGCCAGAGGAAAAAAGAACTCGGGAGGGGTTGCAAATTTAAGATAACCTAAACATATATTATAACTAGGAATCCAGAACAATATACCAAACAAGATTAAATTAAAATTGTTGATCTTCATCCAACTAGATTAAAATTTGTGTTCCCTAACATGCACTTAAGCGTTCTAACCTTCTAATAATATCCTTGATATTTTGCTTAAAAAGGTAATGAACATGATATCCTTGATGTCATGCTTAAAAAGGTAATGAAAAAAGAACCAAATAATTTGTTGTAAGCTCACCAAATGTCCCTAACAACTATACCAAATAAGTCCAAGATCGTCCAACTCTCTCTTTCACCTTTTGAGAAGTCACAAAAGTAATGGGGTAATAGAAAGGTTTATGGCCTATATGCGTTAATTAATCTTGTAGGGTTGTGAATTCTGATTTCGTATTTTCTACATGTTTCATACATGTGTTTTTCTTTTTCTTTTGACTACGGTGGAGGATTCAAAAACGCTATCCTATGTAAGAATCCATGGGGTTCCACCTCAAAACCAATTGGCAATGAAGGGAGTAGCCCATGAACCTTATTAATTATGTTTGTTCTTCTTGAATGTCCGATGTGGGACTTCTCAACACGCTCCCTCACGTGTGGCATTCTTTGGCCTACACGTGGATCTTTTGTCTGCGGGTGGCGGTGAGCACGTGGGTTGTTAGACCATTCACGTGTGTGAGCCGAGGCTCTGATACCATGTAAGAATCCATGGGGTTCCACCTCAAAACTAATTGGCAATGAGGGGAGTAGCCCATGAACCTTATTAATTATGTTTGTTCTTCTTGAATGTCCGATGTGGGACTTCTCAACATCCTAAACTACGCCCTTCATCTTCAGCTACATGTTTTGGATGAGCTTAATTAAGATTTCGACATTTTAGATTGTTGACAAATGAGTGATTGAGATTAGAATAATACACACTCTCTCTATCGTCATTATCTTTAACTCATTCTAATAATCTACAATCATATAATCTAGAACCATGATCTCTAGAAAAAATTATAGCAACAATTATAATTTCAGCATCAGAAAGACTCGACTTCTATTATCTTCTTTTTTGAGTAAATGTATTATCTTTCTGATTTCACCACAAGTGGTCTATTTAAAATAAGTTTAAAATGCGATCATAATAAACAAACTAGATGAAATTCAAGCAAAATGGACCTTATGAAAATCATATCTTGAACTACTCCAAGAACCCCATCATCTAAACATCACACCATTATTTAATGACACTTGTTCCTTGATTATAAGCTTACAAATAGTTATACTAACAACAAAAAATCACATGGTGTGTGTCGATATTGGAATGGCTATCAGTGTTTCAATTATCAATTAAGGATGTCACAATGGGACCTATGTTACTAAACCATTCAAGTTGTTTCTTTTTGAGTAATTTCTGAATATGTTACCATCTTGTCATCTCGTACAAATTCCTTTCGTGAGAGGGAGCACTCGACAGGAAAGAGAACGCCTAAATTGGTTAAGCGCTCGAGGATAGAAAATGTTTGTTGGAACGACTAAATTTTCCACACTTTCTTAATTTGTCATCTATTTGTAATCATATTTTCTCAATACAAAAACTTTTGACATCAAAAATTTTAGGAGAATAGATCAGAGAATCGATCGATATGTCAGCCAGAACACATTCAAGGTCATTCAAGATATGGAACTTCACAAAACTTATTCATTGAAGTCTTCTCTCATAATCTGTTTGAACATATCTAAGTTGATTTTTTTTTTTTTTTTTATGAGTTCATCCTATTAACAAATGAGTTTTTTTTTCTACGGAATTATCAAGGGAGTTTGGTTATAGGTTGCTTTCAGTATCCTCTACAGTTGGGATTATATAGAAGGCAGAAGATTCTAAAATTACAACTTTTTAGCTAACCAGATCATGATTCAGTAAACATTTCCTTGGAAGTGATTTTTATGAAATAAACAAAGATAATCAAGTTTCAAATCATAGAGACTTAGTTTGCCATTGTTTGGTAGGTTCTTACTTCTTTGTGGAAAACACATTTTCTCTCAAAATTAATCAAAAATTTAGAAGGCTTAATAATACTCCAATAATAATGTAACTTATAGCACTATATATGTATTTGAAGTGAGATTATCAATAAACAAAAACGAAAGTTTTTAGTTAAATTGTTCCAATATAATTATGTTAATTAAACATGTATAACCCTCCTCTCCTTATTAAACGTATTTCCCCCTCAGCTTGTAGCCAATGGGCCAACCTTCAAGTACAAAGAACGACATACATCGTTTTGCCAACATGTGCATCTTTTTTTTATTTATAATTCATTTTACTGGCATAAGAGTTCTTCAGAGTAAAAATGAAGAACGGATTTCAAACCAGTTACGTACCCAATACTCGACAACTAAAATTCTCAACCACTGAATTGTTCGACCACTTGCAAATTTAATTAGTTTTACTCACGAAATAAGCTTGATGGGGGAATGAACATCTAGAAGAAACTTCCTAATTTCTTGCCATCCTTGTAGAATAAGTAAGTCAAACTATCCTTGTGGCAGTGAGGTCAATCCTTTTTCCTTTTAATGAATTGCAACTATTTGCAGGTAGTTAGCCATGTGAAAGTGATAGTCAGAAATCTTCAAACATGGCTTCATTCATTTCCTTGTTGCTTTCTGTTTGGCATTGCTCTATCTTGCATTGTTTTTTTCTTCTATATCGAAGAAAAACTTAAAGCAGCTACCATTCAGACTGCGTATTAGATGCAAACCACACAAGAACATTAAACCAGCCCACTTAAATCAGCTCCATTGACTATAATTCTACGACTTTTCTTCACTCTTTTAATTCAAAATCTCATGTTCTCAGGTTACAAAGTACTCACCCATTTCCCAAAAAGCTTAAATCTTTAAAATGACACTTAATGGTTACAATTTACTGAGTAAATAAATGAACTCGTATTAAGGGAAGATAAATGTTAAATTAATATCATATGTGTGCTATCTATTCCAGATTATACAATGAGCAGTTTAATAGAAACATCACAACACGTGAACTCGGTGGTTTGCCCTAATCATCGTAATCTTGTGATCAATATGACATAACCCTACAATTTTATTTACTTAGTCAATGAACCACATACAGATTTATTTGTAGTTTCATTGACATTTTGCTAAACCGTTCCAAGAAAATTAAATAAGAAGGCTTACAGTATACATGACTAAACCCTAAATTACTAAAAAAAAAAAAATACTCTTATTATCTTGGGATTGTAGACGGTGAAGCTTCTCTAGTTTTTCTAGGGTCTTCTCGTAAATAACGTTTGTCTTTCATGCCTTTGTTTACAAAACAATACTGCAAATTTTATTCGGTACTAATAGGAACTGATAGAGTCATACAAAGTGTACAAACAAAAATGTCTAATCCACTAACAAAACTCTCCATATTATCATATATTTACATTACACACTTTCCCTATAAAACGATACAATACACAGATACTTGTACATCTACAGAATATTTGAACTATAATATTGATATTGGGGATCACGATATAATTTATGTATGCCTCAAAACCAATTGAACAAGTCCACGAAGAGGCAAAGGTCACGTCAGCTCTTTATCCGGTATTTTAGATCAAGCAAGAATGACATCATGTCTGTAAAATTGGATCTGGTAGCTCAAGAGTCACGGCCACGAGCTCAATCTCATTAGAACTGTCCTCGAATCAATAATGGTTGTTCCAAATGCTGGTAGGCAAACCAACATCAGACAAGAAGTTCTGATCAGAAGCACTAATTCCATCACCAAAGCCTGGTGATCCTTTGATCATCATCATCATGTTGTTGTTGTTGTTGCTGTTGTTGATGTTGTCCAGCTTGGTGAAATGATTGAGAACAGCTTGAAGAACCTTCTTATCACATGATGAAGAGATCAAGGGGGTTAAACAAGAAGAAGAAGACACAAATTGTGGCAAACCTCCAAAGGTTGGTGCACTAGTAACAGAAGACTTAGACATGTTTGGGTCCATGTGGGTGATGTGAGAAAAAGTTGGGCTGATTTGGTTTTGGGTGAAATTGGAGAAGCAGGGCACTTGCTCATACTGGTCAATAGTGCTAGGGTTTGCCATCTGATTATGATCATCACCATGATCATGGTGATCATGTTCATGATTGTGACTGTGATTAGGAAGAGTTTGGTCAAAAGTGATGTAGGAGTCCATTAATGGTGGGAGAGAAGATGAAGAGCTGATTGTGTCATCATAGGAGGAGCTGCTTATTCCCATCACCCCTTGTTTGGCAACATTTACTTCCTTGCTCTTGTAAAACACCCTACATAACACCCAATCATCCTGCCAACAAAAGAAATTACCCGAAAAAAATACTTAAATGAGTAGCCATTGCTGTTAAGAACAACCGAAAAACTACAATTTGCGTTGTACAATGACAAAATATTGAAAACTGCATTCAGCTGAATGACCAAAGATAAATCGGAGTTTTAGAACTTTAAATGAGTGTTAGATCAGTTGGTAGAACGTTCGAAGTCCCTGCATGGGGTCTATGATCCGAACCATGCTCCTATATGTAGGCTTAATTTGAATTTATATCATATTATATATAAATATATGTATATACGTCCAAATTATCATCATAGTTGTTCGAACGGGAAGGGCATATTTGTCATTTCAACAAAAACGGCCGACATCAGGGGCGAGTAAGATATTCCTTTCCCGCCACTTTGGAGATGGGTTGGGGATTAGGAGGATATGTCCATTTAGTAGATGTTAGGTTAGGTGATGATGTAAGAGATCAAAGGAAATATTTGTTAAAGCTGATTAAATAATATGTAATTGCTAATTAAAATTATATTTTGTGCTTTGCATTGTCTTAACAAACCAGAAATAAACTATTCCTATTCCAGTACTAGGGCATTACAATATCCACAACTATTCCTATAGGTCAGCTCTCTATGCTTCATTATTTAACTCATCTGTTTGTCCTTATTAACAAGACAAAAATTTGGATCATATTTGGTAGACATAAAGAATTTAAATAAATTATTTAAATAAATTATCATATAATCAATCTTTTGACATCAAAGCTACATTTTCTATTTTTATTCTCCAGACCCATAATATCTATGATTCAGTACCTCATGGAAGAAGACAGAACACATAGCTCACCAATATTTGGTGAAAAGAGAAATGGACAGTTCAATATACTATTGGGGTTTGAATGAGACAAATCTCAATCAACTACTAGGATATTCAACTATGAACTTTAAAGAAATAACAATATATTTCATTTAGAATTTAACAGGTTAATCTGTGAACGACTTCAGTAAAAATTAGCTGAAAATTCATATAAAATGGATAGAGGAGAAAAGATCACCTTGGATGAAGGAACTTTTGGAGGCCCTAGTGGTCCTTCAAGCCTAAACTCATGCATGACCCACTCGGTTTTTCTACCTTTAGGCGCTCGGCCTTGGTAGAATACCAGTGTCTTCCTCATCCCAATTAGGGTTCCCCTCCGAACGATCAGACGGTCTTTTCCGGTGGCTTTCCAGTAACCAGAGATTGTTGCTCGGTTCGTTCGCAGTCCTGTCGCATACTTTCGGTCACGCTGGCTGTAGAAGTACCATTCCTTGCCTCCCACACAAGCCGTTGCTATCGAGATACATGTTCCGAAATTAAATTCACATCCCAAAAAGTGAAATGAAATCAAATAATTAAGAGAGAAAATGACATTATCTAGTGGGGTATGCACCTATTGGGAACCGAAACGTGGGCGATTAAGTATTGGTTTCATGGCTAAGAAAATCAGTTTTGGCAATGACATCTTACCAAATGTATGCATTTGCATAAAGTCAAGTGTCAATTCTTACATGACAAATGAATTTAATTCAACTTCATAGTTATAGCATGTTTGGTATCCGTTTAGAAGCAAGAAAACATTTCAAAAAAAAACATCAAATCGGCGTCTCTAGAAATTGTTCTTTTCACATAATAAATAACAGCCAAGAAACATTGACAGCCAAATGTGTTTCCAGAAGAAAAAAAAAATTATAATCAAATCTGTTTTAGAATAAGGTCGCCAAACATGCACTAAATCTGTGAAAATATAACTTCTGACATATAACCGTGTTTTAAACCCTAAAACAAGCATTGGGTTTCATGGCTACGGAAATCAAATCGGTGTCTCTACAAACTACTGTTTTTACATACTGAATAACAACCAATTAACATTGACAGCCAATTGTGTTTCCAGAAAAAAGAAAAAAAAATAAAAAAAAAAAAAAAAACAAATAGTGTTTTTAAACCCTAAAACAAGAATTGGGTTTCATGGCTGCAAAAATCAATTCTGGCAATGACGTCTCACCAAATGTATACATTTGCATAAAGTCAAATGTCAATTCTTAACATAACAAATAAATTTAACTCAACTTCATAGTTAGACCACATGCTTTTCGTTTGTAAACAGAAAAACAGCTCAAAAAACACTAAAATACTTGTTACTAGAAACGACAGTTGTTTAAATTAAAGTTGTCAAACATTCATTAAATCTTTGAAAATAAAGTTTTGACATATAATCTCCATACAGTATATGTTCACTAACACTACTACACAGTGATGTCTTATGTAGCTAATGTTCATGTCAACTTTGAATTGTAGATTTTACACGTGTGTGGCTGGACATGTTTTTTTCTAACGGGTTTGGTTAATATATGATGGAATGATCTTTGGTAGTGTGTGATGAAATTCCAATTGATGTCTCAATCTATTGCAAGAGACGAGAGAGGCAGGGAAAGAGAGAACCAATGGTGTCAATATCCCAAAAAGAGTAGAAGAATACGAAACATGAATGGAATTATGAATGGCTGGCTGCGATTACCATATATGAATGACGTACATACGTATCCAGACTGCTAACTAATTAGGTGTCGTCTTTCTTTCGGTATGAGACAAAATAAAATATCATATATAGAAAACAATAACAAATACCATACTTATACAAACTCACAAATGGAGCCGATGACGATTTCACAATCACACGTACAAGAATTGCAAGATTACCTTTCAATAATACAGCTGAATAATAACAACAATAGTGATGTTTTCAATGAGCTGTTTTTTTACTACTTAATTTCAGATGGCTTAATAGACATTTTGGAGCATTTTCTCACATCAATTTTTCGGAAACGAAATCATGTATTTTTTGTTGAAAACATATTTGTAGCATAATTATTCATATAATCACCACTATGATCCTCAACAAATCATGTAATTTTTGTTGGCTTTGAGATAACATCCAAAGAGATAAAATGAAAACACACCTGAAAGGTAGTGTGTGTTTGCAAGTCCTTGGCTCTGAGACTACATTTTTTTTATCTTAGCAATATAATCGTGTTTTGTACAGCTTTAATGAAAGAGGACTTTTAATTAGAAGTAGAAAACGCTCTGGTTGGATCTGAGGGACAGAGAAAGATTACAGTGATCAGGAGGTCCGTTTGATATTCAAAAACTAGGCAGAAACTGTCAGAGAATGTTGGGGTAGGCCAGAATAGTTTTACTTGGCCTATGGGATTTCTTGATCAGTAACATCACACACACAAAAAATTGGTAAAATTTAACATTTTCTTCACAGAATTAAACCCTAATGTATACATGAATAGAAGAATCTTCTCTCTCACACATATCCATGGCATGAATAGAAGAACCATCTCTCTGTCTCTCTCTCTCTCTTGGCATGAATAGAAGAACCATCTCTCTCTCTCTCTCTCTCTCTCTCTCTCTCTCACACACACACACACACATCCATGGCATGAATAGAAGAATCATCTCTCTCTCTCTCTCTCATGGCATGAGTAGAAGAATCATCTCTCTCTCTCTCTCTCTGTGTGTTGGTTGAAGATGAAATGGAATACTAGTAGAGGGAGTACTTACCAGGAATGTCCCAAGGCTCACACTTGTTGAGGTCAACTTCAATCAAGAAAGGGCAAGACTCAGAGCTTGTCATCTTCTTCATCAGATAATCACATATCAACTCTTCATCTCTGGGATGAAACCTAAACCCTGGAGGCAGCTTTGCCTCCACCATACTCAGATTGCTCATCAATGGAATTCACAGAGAAAGAAAGAGAGAAAGAGATCTGCAAAGGAAGAGAGAGAGAGAGAGAGAGACCAAGAAGGTCAAATTGTATTCTGTTACATGCATACACATATTTATATAAACAATTGCGAAGTGGGAACTAATAATAAACAAAACCAGTATTTATTGAGAAGCTAAAATTTACTAGTACTCGTACTTTTTCTGTTTTGCCGAAAAACTCTCCGGTTGACTTTTTTTCACTATTCACTAGCTCAAAATGACCAGCTTATTTGATTAACAAAACGATGAAAAATCTACTCTACAACATCATGAAAAATTAGCCAAAATAGTATAACTTTGTTACCTAAATTACTGGATCAAAGTAACATGGTTACGGATGAAATAATACGACTGAAAAATTTCAGAAAAACAGAGATAGTACTATTTTTCAGGAGTAAAGTCAACAGGAAAATCCGTGTAAGAGAGGAGGGGGGTGGAGGTGGTTGAAAAGTTTGAAAATAATTTATGAAAAACAGCTAGCTAAGCTAAGCTAATCTAATCTAATTTGTAATAGACTTCTTTTTAGTCTTTGTTATATTTATTATTACTATTAGTATGTCATTAGTCTAATTTCCAAAATATCAACTAAATCGCCTAGTGTCAAACCGACAATGTCAATGGTTTCTTCCCAAGCGGGTTTAACCGTTGATCAGAGAAGGATCATCTCAATACTGATCTATCGAATTAAGATATATCAAGGAATGAACGTCTCGATCTTTTATGGAGGAAGAACATCATAGATGTAGTAGACTGAAAAGGGGCTATTGCGCAATTAACTCGTACATGTATGAGTTAAAGTCCCATAGACCACATACCCTGAATGTTTAATCATAAATGGTCTTTATATAATCCGTAGACATACGTGGATGTTCGTATGCTTCAAATTAGAGTTAATAGAGTTGGGAGAAAATTCTCATCCCCATCCTAGAAGCTAGTTTTAGAGATTGAGGAGATCACCTAAGACCTCTATGGTGGTTATTTGTGAGAATGTGACTTTAATGGAAAAATTAGGTTACAACTAACAGGTTTAAATGCCTCAAGATTAATTTCCTGAGTCCAATGTTAATAAAACTCTTTGCTCACTCACATTTGCAAGACCATTGCAGCCAAACTAAGTAGTTTATTAATTCGTAAAATGGGCGATTTAAGGATGTTGAAGGGATATAATTGATTCTACGTGTCAAATATGACGTGGACTTGCCAATAAGCGCCAACCAGATGACGTGTAAATATAGTGTTAAGAGAGAGTCAAATTCTGTGCTGTGGTGCCTCTAGATCCAAAAATTAAGGATTTCATAATCGCATTTTTTGCTTGGATAAACAAAAACTATTAATGAAATTTACTGCAATTTTTTTTTATTTAATCTAACCACGCTAACAATTGGAGTCTAGTTGTCTCTAAATAAAAAGAGCATAGGATTTTTTTTATAAACTTGAAAGTGCTGGAAGTTTATTATCACAAGTATCAAACTTCATACAGATTTAATTGGCGTCCATCTGTATTCGAATAAATGACGTCCACAGTTTGTGTTAGTACTATGTTGAACTTGTAAATGCTCAACTTCAACTTGGAAATGCTCAACTACTTGAAGAAAAGAAAAAAGGCAGTAGTGTTGCTATCATTTCACAAAATAAATCTGGAAAATGATGTATATAGGACTGTGATTTGTGACACTCAAGTTACACCTACCTAAGAAACCATTTGTTTATAAACCACACGATTGCCGCCATGTAAGCCTTCTATAAAGAAGAAATCAATTAATCCTTTTAAAAGCCCATTTAGCAACGACCCGCTTCAAGAACCACCAGTCACCTACATAATCTGACAACAAGTCCCAAAGCAATATCACATTATAAATTGTACAAATTCTATTACCATTACAAATTCTATTACCACCACGTCAGCTCTGCCTTGGTACCCTTGTTTCACTAAGCAGTCATTTCTTGAGAGAGAGCGAGAGATTTTACCTGATCAGAATGTGTGGTCCTTCCAGTAAAGTACCTGTCAATATGGAACAATGAGTTAAAATGACGGAAAATACTAAACTGCAAGTGTTAGTTATCTCAACTTTGATAAGAAGAAAGATTTTGAAGGCAATGCTAAGCTAGAATACATTTGATAAATTCTTCTTCTTCATATCTATCCATCTATTGGTGAAGTAGATGGGTCTTTTGTATTTTCGACCAGGTTCCAAGTACTACTACTAGTAGTAGTTTGAATGGTTTCAAGCACCTTCAAAACTTTCCTGTGATAGCAATGTTTCCATATACTTTTCATTGAATTAACACATTCCAAAACCTCCCACTCAGGTTTCAGGAGGACTTCACATCTGTCTTAAACGACAAAAGTTTTTCCAAAATCTCGGATACATCTACAGTATCAACTTCTGGACACTTGTCATGAAGCCATAGCCTATGGGACGACATCACCAAAAGCCGTGTGGAAAACGAAATTCAACTGAACATAGTAGTGGTAGTGTAGAACTGTTCTAAATCTACCACCACCACCCTTCTAATGCAATGATTTATTGAACTTGAATGGTGGATTTAAAGAAAAGTCAAGTTGATGATTCGGTTTTAGATTCACTTTTTCATGTCAACGCAAGTAAAGAAGAAATGGGTAATAATCTATGTGAAAAACGTAAGTGTCTCTCTCACTCCAGCAAGCGAACCTAATACATGGAGACTAGACTCACCCAGCCGTCGTATATTTTTTCAGAAGAAAAGAAAATTATGATCCTAGAGCATAAAGAAATGGCCAACAGTAGTTCCTCTGAGACTAAACAATTGCCAACATGCATATCACAGAGAGAGAGAGAACCTTGGCGGATAACGTCATGTGTGAAACAATTATTCCTCTTCCAAGGAAGATCCTCCAAAACAGAATACAATAATATGCAAAGACCAGGAATATGCAGAGGATCAAAAGATGTGGAATGTTTCAGGTTTTGACACAAGTGAAGATTGTTCCCAGAGATGGGTAAATCAAAACCATCACCAAGATTAATGACGCAACATACCCACACAAACAAAAACAAAACAATAGAGTCCTAGGTGATTTTCATGAAATATCAAGTCAATATGTGTATGCTTTAGAAAGACCAGAAGTTGGTATACCCACATTTAGTAGACCATGAAAGAGATCGAGAAGAATACATGTATTTCAACAAAATAATCAATGTTTCGTTCAAAAAAAAAGAATCAATATTCAACCTCCAAGTGGTACAAACAGAGTAGAAGTTCCAAGAAGGGAAAATTTCAACAGCAATGAAGTATGCACATGTATATGTTTTGGGACAGGAACTTACTTTACCATAATATACCTTTAGTATCGGAAAAAAGATATCGGAAGAACTCCTTGTTCCATACTTTGATCAATGAAGTAAGAATTTGTAGATGATCTCTGCTAGCATGACTTCAGATAATGCAACTCCAGCAAACATGATTCTTCTATTACCATGCCTCCTGGTAGTACCGAAATAAATAAATAAATAAATAAATAAATAAATAAATAAATAAATAATAAAATGAATAATAAAATGAATAAACGATTATATAAATAAAAGCCATGAATACTTTTCACTATGAAGTTCATCAAACCTGCACTCAGGACTCTGTGAGGATTGCTTCAAAGACCCATTTCCTGTACAACAAACAGGCTCACGGTTTTCTTTCCGATGCTCCAAGCAATTGGAGGGCAAGGTAAATCAACCTCGAAAATATATCAAGTTTGCATGAGAAGTACGTTATACACACGCGCAGGCACAGCTTTATCCAGTTTAAAATTATGATAGTCGCAAAGTAATTTGAGGTACATAGCCGCAGCAATGGGACTTGAAGTTATAAGTTTCTAGTTAACTATTACTAACCAAAATTTGAGTACAAATCAAAATTTTCTAAACTACGGACTGTGTCAGCTTCTCCTAGCAATTAAAGCTATGTTCCTTGGCGATAACACAGGATCAAAAATAGGAATCATGCGGGCATCCACGGCACCATCTTCTTCCTGGATGAACAACAGTCTATCAAGCAGAAGTAATGTTTCCAGAACCGGCCCCAAAGCAGCTCTAAGTGACCAGTAAGGCCCTATGAGTTCCTGCATCAAGTTGTTAACTCAGTCACCACTTTGAAGAGTACATGCTCCTTGTAGTAACCCAGAGTGAACAAAACTACCAACACATATAAAACACTGGAGGGTAAGTAGTGGATGCATATAATTGGACAAACCTAGGATGCACGTTCTACAAAAAACAACTGCTTGATTCTATTTATTCGCTATGATGCAGGTGTTCACAAAATCTTACTCAGCTAATTATATAACATTAGAAGAAGTACATCACCAATGCAGAAACATTTGTGTTCCAGACTAGAAAGATTCATGAACGCCTTTCTACACACCGCAGTTAGATCTTATTCCCATTAAAGGGAGACGAAGGAAATCAGAGCTCGAGGGTTTTCGAGGCTGCTCCCATGAGAAGATCATTGTATTATAAGATAAATAACCAGATCAAGTTCACTGAAATACACAACACGGACGGGGAACAAACTTATTTTGAAACTGTATCACAAAAGTAGACTACTAAGAGAAATGTGCCAATTGAAGAATAGAAAATAGGATCATAACAACAGCCTCATGCATGTCAAGCCTCATATACACTGCAAAATAAACCATATTTTAGCTAATTACCCGTAGCATTCTTTTAGAAACTTCGATTTGGACCTGAATTTGAAATGCTTAAAGTAAAATCTCTAGAATATCCAATTCTTTGGTTGGACCATTGGATATAAGTGGATGCAAAGGTAGTTGAATTGGAACTTGAAGCACATCACTTGGATGCATGTATATATGTAAATCAAGTTCACGTCTGGATTCTGAATTCGTGATCTTTTTGGTTTATGCTGAAAGAAAACACAAATTAATCATCGCACAAAGAAAAGTAATTATTAGGATACTTAGTAACAAAAAGTATGGGCGAAACTAGTATATTTTTCTATACTTGTATTGAAATTCAACACGGATCTTTCTAATGCCTTTGTGGGTTCCGAATATCTCATTGCCTACTAATACTCTCTCAGTCCAAATTTGACTGCGTTGTTTGACTTTTCACATGGTTATAGGAGATGTTTCTGACTTCGTAGATTTACAAAATTGTCATGTTTTAATTACATGGCACTTTTATTGGGAAGTGAAAAGGTAAGAATATAAAAAGGGGTATGGGTGGGGGGGTGAAGCAGTGAAAAGTACGTAACTTTTGTGTAAGAGGGCACATATTTTGGGACACCCTTTTTTAGGACAGGTGGACTCTATAAAACAGGATGGAGGGAGTAGGTTGTACAAGAAATAACAATAAACTCTCACAAATGTTAGATGGTCGGCAGAGAATTAGAGGAAAACATAATATTTTTTCTAGACATGAACATGTGGGTCAAAATTTTCTCTGTGCTAAGTTGCTAACCTTTGCACAATCAGAATCTCGTCTACAAGTTCTTACGTAGATGCTATTTCTTCATTCACTGAGCATTCTGCTCGAGTTTTATGGTATCAATTCCAATGGATCTATGCGTCAAGTCAAAGCAATGCAGAGACAGAGAGGTTATCGTACAAGAGGTAACTAAATATCACGAGCCCTAACTCAAGGCTTCTTGTAATCTGTCCTAAACCTTCCCCTAATTTTATTGTTGAACAGCCTGCATAAAGTATCAAAAGATTGAAGTTCCGGGTAGTAGGTTCAATCAAATTAATAATTTTGCCAACTTTCACGTATTCACTTGACAGGATTAAAGATCAATATTAACTTTTTACAAACCACCTTTCCTATAACGAAATACAACATCTATAATAGAATAAAAACTCAAATTTCAGAATATAGAACATCTATCTTATTATAAAGTAGCCATAAGCAATATTTGAAAAGAATAATTACTGATCATTATTAGAATCCTCGTCATCAAATGGCCATTTAGTGATGGCTTTTAATTAGAGTTGTTAAGAGGTTAATTAGTAATAACTAATTTGGAGGTTAGTGAACAAAATATGCTACATGGAAAAGTGCCACGTGAAAGATAAGTATTAGTTGGAGATTCGAAATATGTACGACACATGTCTTCACCGTGAGAGATATCATCGCACATTCACATGCTGAGGTTGAATCTCAACATTGTTTATTTTATTTTTTTTGCTTTTAGATAATAATCGTGATTAGGTGTGTTATAAGTGAAAAGATTAAGAAACTAGATATTCATTAGAAACATGCTAACATACATTTATTTTCATGAGATGCATTTAAGTGTGCACAGGTCAAATAAAATGCAGAATTAATCTTAAGGACTTACAGTAAAAGGTTCAGTCTCCTTCCATAATCCAGCAAACTCAAGTTCCTCGGAATGATGGAGATCAAGGCGTTGCAGCCCAGATTGACAGAACTTCTCAAACAGAGGATATTTGTTAACAGGTTTAGGGTCTCCAGAATTTCTAGTTTTATCACATGAAGCCCCGTGAAGAAATCTATCATCGCTGGAGACCAAACCCACAGAACCAGGAGTTCCACACAGTTCGTGAGTAGAATCACAAATATCCACTTCATGTGACCCTGTTGAAATTGATAAATGTTTAGACAAAAGCAGTCATACATTGCACTGACAAAGTAACTTAGGAATTCATTTTTATCCGCGCGGAAGGCCTTTTCAGGAACAAGAAAGCACTGGAAGTGTAGCAACATCCTAAAACTAGAGGAATTAATCAAGGAACAAAAGTACCAATAACAAGAAATGTGAAATGCAGATATGGATTAGACAATCAGACTCTATTATTAAAGCTGGTGACAAATGGGATCAAAAGATTTGAATTCAGACAAATTCATAAGATGGCAGCCTGGATCGAGATTTGTATAAAACTCCTGCAAGTGGAGGTTCATAGTTGAGAATTCATATTGTACCCCAAATTAAACAAATAATTAGATTCCGACAACAATGTCCCAAAGTGTAGAGTGTAGACCTCTCACTAGGCCCCCTTTTCTATCATTTAAAATGTCGAGGCAGCCTAAATAAACCTGGATATCCCTTATTAAACAAGGATATCTTCACATAGAACTATGGGATATACCTCCTTCCTCGGCTGCTTCAGAAGACTTCACCGGGAGACAATCATCTCTTTTCTTGCAGTTTCCCTTTGATTGGAAGTTAGTGGAGTCTATTGTTTCATGTCGAAAAGAGGACTCCAAGAACTTCCTGTTTTGTTGGCGGCGAAGAGCCTTGCCTTGGCGACCTATTGTTGGACTACTCATCAAAGTTTCTGGATAATGTCGTAGAAGAACCTTCAAAATACTGAACAACTAATTAGTGGTTTTCGAAGAAGAACCATGACGACCTATTAGTCTTAATGCTACAGAAAGAATAGCTTCATGACTTCATAAAATAAATAATTGCAGAAGTTAATACCATCTGGAAGGCAGCACGAAAAGCATGCAGCTCAAAATTTTGGAGACCGGCTGCCTCTCCTAAATTCGCCCATCTATCAGCACTCTGGAAAAGACAAAGCATGATATAAGTGCAAATAATAAGGTGCATGTCCTCCAAAAACATTTAGTTCATAAAATGATGTAACAGAATCTAGCACATTGTATCTTTTGATGAAAAAAAAAAGGTACACTGTGGAGAGTCATGTTAAACTATAAATATCTTCAACAATTCCCCGGACAGATATCAAGCAAGCTACTATCCAAAAATGTACAAACTAAACAGGAAGCAAGTTCAATTTACACAAACCTGACAGGCAAGATCCCGTGCACTTTTTCCAAGTACAAAACCAGCAAGTTTAACACCTTTACTCGCAGGGAAACCACACTGTGAATCACCATTGTCGGCCCCTTCTTCGGACAGCAAATTGTAACAACATCCAATGCTAACTACTGCCTTTACTTCATTGCACTCCAGAAATGTCCTTCACGAAAACCAGATCATCAACTTTATATTGAGTCCTACAGGAAAAGCAGAATTCCAAACTTGGGTATTGCTTAAAAGTTTCAGTTTTTGTGAAGTCCTGCAACATATTGGCTTAGTTTGGCAAAGATAGATTATTAGATAGATTATTGAATGAGTGGTTGAGATGAAGTATTTTTGTCTCTCTCCTCATCTCAACCACACATTCAATAATCTATCCAATAATCTATCTTTACCAAACTAGGCCATTACATAGATATAGAATTCAATTTTTTAAGTATGCTTACTGAGGTTTTTATGTGCTTGATTCTCATATGTATGTCCTGAAAATATTAAGACTAAGCTATAATCGCGTAATGAGCTATGTGTTTTCCCTGTATAAGTTCATGGCTAAAAAGAGTGAATTTTTAGTAGTGTCTACCTCTAAGGTTCATTTACATTCGCAATGACATTTTTTACAGAAATATCTTCTTGAGATGATTCTTCTGTTCTTGTTTTCTTCCTGTTTCTAATTTCCCTTTTAACATAAGATTTTCTTGTCTAATTCTATTTTGGTTCTCATTTATTACTGAAAATTTTCACGCAGTGGTACTTGCCGTTTCACAAGTACCGAGTACAATACCATTGTGTCACCTTTGCCAACAGCTAACTCATGTTTTCAACAAGACCTCCTAATAAGGACTAGAGTGAAGCTAACAATGCAAGCACATGGGACAAAGAAGCAAACATGCATGCAATTTAAAATTCAAAAAGGAAGGTTTGTGTGGGTGGGTAAGTGAGTGAGTGGTGTTGAACCATAAAAGACACTGACCACCCCTGAGTTTAGGCTTAATTCCACTCCACTACCCTTTGTTTTAGAAAAATACACTTTGCACCTTTTTCGATGGAGGCTGATGGTTGACTAACGGTTCGGAAAAAGACCGTTTTACCCTTGAAAATGTTAAAAATTACCCCCTATATATTACCCTAACCTCTCTCTCCTAATCTCTCTCTCTCTCTCTCTCTCTCTCTCTCTCTCTCTCTCTCTCTCTCTCTCTCTCTCTCTCTCTCTCTCTCTCTCTTCCCCTCTTCCTCTTATCCTTCTTCTCAGCTCCATCTGCAAATTTGCAGCCTCAAATCGCCGTCATCATCAAGCTCTCCTTCTCCCTCATTCTCCTACTCTCCATCATCCCAAATCTCTGCCATCAATCGAGACCCTAATCAATTTGGGCAGCGACCAATCGAACCCAGATCCCTTCTTCTCCCTTCTTCTCCTACTCTGTGATTTGGTAAATCTCCGATCTGGCGTTTGGTGAAGCCGCGACCCACCTCGCAAACCCCCTTCCACCGTGCCGGCGCCGGAGAAGAGATTGCAGAGTCGTTGAAGCTCTGGCTCTCCGGCCAGATACCCCTGTCGAGTACCCCGACGATGACGCTGGTGGCGTCGCCGGAGGATTCGATTCCGAGGAACACGAGGCTTCTGGTGGTGTGCAATCCGTATCTCGTCTCTGTGAATTCTCCAGTTTCTCTGCTTCTTCGTCGCTGGTAGTGGTAGAAAGAGGTCTCCTTCTTCATCTCTATTCTCTCTCCCTACCTCCCTATCTCACTTGCAGAGAGATCAGAGAAAGAGGAAAGTGAAGTTGAGAGGTCAAATTAGTGAAAGGATGCAATTTTGGGATCTGTCTTCTCCAAATTTCTCTCGCTTTTGGGGATTAGTTGGGATTCGAATTGGTGGGTGTGCGTTAGAGATGTGGTGGAAGGGAGAAATATTATTCTGTTTCCATAAGCAATTTCAACAGCAGGTCAAATTCTGGTACAGATGATAGAGAATTAGTAATCTACTTTTGTTATGGTTTAAAACTCTTCTGTAGTGCTTCAAAACTGTGGGGTTTGGTTATAATCTTCTTCTTTAGGTTTATAGCTTGTATTCTGAGTTTATATGAGGCTGATTTAGACTTTGTTGGGGATGATGATGGATTGTTGTTGGTGCACTTAGTTCGGGCTTGGGTTGGTTAGAGAGACAGTGGTGTTGGTGGCTATCTTTTCTTCTTGATTGTGGGTTGCTCTGAAACATTTTTCTTTCCTCTCTTCAGAAACAAAGGATTTGGGAGAATACTTGGATCTGCTTGTTCTACTTCTTTTGCTTTTTTGCTATTTCTGTTTTATTCAGTGAATTATTTGACGAATGATTGTGATGGTAATTGTAGAGAATTGTGGTGGTAATTGTAGAGAATTTATTAAATTTTGTTGTTCTTGATATTCTTCAATTTGCTTGGGTTGATGTTCTTGATGTTCTTGGGTTGATGTTCTTAAGGATAAAATGGGCAAAGAAGTCCAAAAAATTACACAGGGGCAATATGGTCCGAAAAATTCAGTCAACCACTTATCTGACGGAACATAACAGAAGGGCGCTAAGTGTCCACGAAATATTCCGCCAAATGGGTGCAAAGTGTCTTTTTCCAAAACACAGGGTAGCGGGGTGGAATTAAGCCTAAACTCAGGGGTGGTCAGTGTCTTTTACCCTATTTTTATATGATTTTCTCCCTCCCCCTCCCCCCATGGGGTTGGAGATCCCACACCCAAGGAAAAATTTCTCCCCATAGCACCCCCTCCCCATCCCCCTCCCCTCATAGGGTTGGAGTTGAACCATATTTTTATACAATTTTCTCCCTCCCCCTCCCCCTCCCCCTCCCCCTCCCCCCATGGGGTTGGAGATGCCCTAACATATATGATGGCCTTGTTTGGGGAATGTTCTTTTAGATTAATTTTTAACTCACTTTGACAAAACAGCTACTTCCTACTTAAGGGGCAATGATCAAATAGTAAAATTCTCACCTAAGCATTGTTACTGAAAGATCCCCACATGCATGAAGTCCAGCAAGAAGCAAGGTTGACTTTATATCTTTCACACAAGAAGGATCTGTCTCGTGTCCATGAATATGATCACCTATTTTCTCTTCACCTTTCGGCACTACCGGACAACTCAGAGCCTTTAGCATGTTGGTAGACAGTACACGGCACGTTACGGTCTTAGGCATGCTCAAGTGTTTGTCCTCCAACCTAGGAAGAGGCCGATTATAGTCAGTACTCAGTAGATGAGAGACAAATAGAAAAGAAGCATATCCACAGGAATAATAGGAATCAAAGACAGACAGCTAGAGACTAAAGTTCAGCTCCAGCACAATCACGTAATGGTCCCAGCAAACCACTTGGATGATAAACTACTGTGAGACAAAGCAACAATCTTCACTTTCTTGCCTTTTGCAAGTACATGATAGATTGAATGGCCATCTTAGGTACAAATTTCAAAATTGGCCAGCAACTCCGCTCCAGGGACACATTGATATCATTGAACTCGGGTGAAAAATGTTGAGGCTCCAAAAACATTATCCCAGAAACTAAAGTGACTACAGCAGAAAGTTGCTTAAGCTACAGTTGTCGCCTACCCAGATTTACGCATCTTGGCAGCATAGTGTTTTCTGATCCGTTCAGCACGGGCATCCGTTGTCCTTCCATGATGAGAACAAGCATCTATTGCAGTGACAGAAAGCTGGTACTGGAAGGAAAGTACTTGTGCAAGATATCCCTAGCAGAGAGTTCAAATGGAGATGTGTCAGAATTATAAGGGAATCATATCAAAGCAACAAAGCAAATTTACTCGTTTCTGGGTTCTTTCACAGAACATGGTTAGTTGAAATCTAAATAGCAACAGGTGTGAGATTACGTAGACTTCGAGGGGTTAGTTAAGCTGGTTGGGAAATCACCTCGTTGACCAAAAGGGTCAGAGTTAAATTCCCTACTATGGACAATTTAGGCTCATTTACGTTTTCTGTGTGGTTTGCAGGCTATCTCACAGGAGAGTATAGCATCCGCTGGTTTCCCTTGTCATAGAAAAACTGTGAGATTACGTATTGTGGTTGTACTTAATAATAACAAATTAGCAAGGCACACACACACACACACAGTGCTCAATAAATACATAACTCAATAAACCGGGTCGTCGCAAAAAAAAAAAAAAAAAAAAAAAAAAAAAAAAAAGAGAGAACTGTGCGGGTACGTAAGATGGGATGCCAAAAACCAGGTTCCACCCAGCAATCAATATCTTTTTACATGTGCAAATGGCTAGGACTGTCAGTTTCTACCATTTGTTAGATATCATAATGCAGCCATCATGCCTGTGGATACCATAATGTGAACTCCATCACTAGAAAACAATAGTTCTACAATGATTTAAGGAGAATTCCTTGGATTATATGGTTGAATTAAAATATATTGGTGTCTGTCAAAACACAAATCAGAGGCAGAATGAAGGTGTGCGATCTATGATCAAACGCCACCAACGTTTGATCGGAAATGTGATTCTGAACAAGACTCATGACCAAACCGCGAATGGTGGTGTATTTCAGTCAAATTCGTGAGATTTAGGCCTCAAAATCAGCCATCTTATGAAATTATCGATATGCTCATATAAGTTAGTAGGAAAATTCGAATCAAATTCCATAAATTGGAGATTCTTATAGCCTCGCATACTACAAAATTTGACATTAGTTGAAATATTTCTATTTTGGAAAATTTTGAATATTTCTCTCTAAGCATTGTTAGCCTTCAGGAAAAGAATTATTTGCATTCACTAATACTCATTTCGCAATTCTCTCATGGTTTGATAGCTCTTTTATTAAGCACACAATAAATAGATAAAGATGTACCTGACCAGCTCCAACATCAACTACTGTGCTAGCTTGTGTTTGCTTAGCAATCGAACTGACAATGGCAGCCAAAGCTTCAATCTGCACCATTACACCTACAAGTCAGCCTTCAAGAGTATATGATCATTGAAGGAGCAGACAATCATATTATATGTGTGTGTGTTTCACATTTTTACAAACAAAGAGTCGACTATAAACAGGAAGAGACGAGTACAAAATTCACCAAATCATATTATATGTATTTGTGTGTGTGTGTGTTTCCACGTTTTTACAAACAAAGATTCGACTATAAACAGGGAGATACGAGTACAAGAGTCACCAACTCATTTGTCATCCGTATCAGGAAAGGACAACAAAAGAAAAAGCAGGAGGCAGGAAAAAAGTGGAATGTACATGGACACATAGCCCTGAATTGGTGAATGAGCGTATAGTGATCATCAAATTTTTTTTTGTTCTCCCGCCAAATCTGCCACATGATACACTACGGTGCTACTCGCATAATGAGCCATTACGACCTGTCAACTAACATCCTCTAAATGTCCCATTACATCTGCTCTTTGGATCCCAAACCACACCAGAATAACTTCCCAAATACTTTACTGGTAAAAGGCCCAAACAAGAAAATTACTTCCATCCCAAACTGCTTCAAGCATAGAAAAGTGACGTCAATTCACTCGTTGAAATATTTATCATCACACCGTTAACTGCTACAAATGTGGTTGAAGAGGATCGTAATTGTTCTTAACTATGAAGCACGGACAGGGCTGCTCACTAGTGCACATGGTAGTCAGATTTGTCGAACTTGGGGAGTCGTTGGAAAAGCGCCACACATGCCTCTCCGAAATGCCAGGTAGCGACCTATCTATTAGGTACACCGTACACCAAGCTAGAATTGCAGGCAGAGGACGAAGCTGGAACCAAAAATAAGAGAAGAATATAAGGGAAGTGGCAAGGAAATAACCCTAGATCGCATTACCGACCAGATATGCGTGGCGTTGCTGACGAGCTCTGAACTTTATCGAGGGTGACGAGCGTTAGGCAAAGCGGAAGCGAAACTTGGTGCTGTCTTCCGCAGAAATGGTTGAAACCACTGATGCTTTGTTCTCTATCTACTTCCTACGTTCTCCATAATGTGTATCGTTAAATGTTAACAATCATACTTCTGAAACTTATAATTACAGCTCGGGGTTAGGCCGTTTGTACTTCACTACTTCGTCCAGAATAGATTACGAACATCATATTGTGTCCCTAAAATGTCAAGTACACCTCACCAGATTTCTAAAAACACATTTGATTATATCTATAATCCAACTAACGCACCAAATTAAGCATTATGTTCACATAATTCATAAATACAAAATTTACATGTCCTATAAAACCTATTTTTTTTAAAAAATTGCCACATAAAGCTTATGATAATGCAAGTATCTCCATTACTATAAACAATTAAGGCGAGATAGGATCCCCTTGCTTTAACCTATTGATGTTGAGAAAGATCTCATTGGTACCTTTAACAAGTACTAAAACCTTACTGGAAAAATACAATATTTAATCCAAGAGCACCATTTTGTTCCAAATACAATGTGAACAACTTTCAAACTTACATTATGCATGTCTAACTACAGATCATACCTTGCCTTGCTTCAGACAGGGATAGACCAACTCAGTAGCCCCAAAAAACAGTGTAATTTGCTAAATGATTGTCTTACCCTCTTTGATATTTTCTTTCTTCCATCAGCAAACACAATATGCTCCACTGCCCCCAACTTACCTACAACATGTTTAAGTCACAAAGCTAAAACTTATCAGGCAACTTATAAAAGAGTCCAACTACTCTGATGTGGCAAAACTTCAAGAAATGGATTGTTACAGTCTTCTAAGAAATCAATGCTATCGACGAGATTAAAGCTTCTCCAGGAAGTCATATCCCCATAGAAGTGTGAAAACTGCCCGATCAACTTCGTACAGAAGTATAAATATTCATGAGAAGTTCGTCAGTAGCCACAAAAACTGCCTGAACAGCTTTATCCTCGTCAAATGTTTGTGGAGCTTCCCAAACCTCCTCTTCCAAAAAGAGGCACCCAGCCCTTATAATTTCTTGAAATCTCATCAAGTAGCTATGCGTCTGCGAGGTCTGCTCTCACAGGATTCCTAGTACAACTAACGAATTCTCAGGATATTCTCGATACACCACGGTGAATTCCATAGACCTTGAACAACAGCCATCTCCTCCAACATTTTCTGTCTCTCATCTTCAACAAGAGGTCCACGAACTTCAGAAAACTCAACTGAAACCATCACATACGAACATAAAGTGGTAGACTTCTGAATATTGCCCAACACTTACACGATTGTTCCAAATGACAATATGCTCTCAAAATCTCCTACGAAATCCGCTAGATCCTATTAAATAAATGTAAATCTCCATAAGGTCCGCAATATTTCCTTTGTAGCGCTTGAGACTCTGGATTCCATCAAACAAAGGATTTCAGTTTCCGGTCCTTAATACAATATTTGACTGGATATCTTTATCCGGGTCACCAAACCCCTTAGATTAGAAAACATGATTCAATCTACGAAAGTTACCCTTTGAAATTGGTAGAAACCCCATGTTTCTCAGTAAGCTTCCCTCCATCAAAAGCCATGCCGAATTCTGGCAGTCTCAACCTATAATCTGCTCATGACACTTTCTCTGGTGATTTAGTTCACCTTTGTTACCTTCCCCACCCACCTTTGCTTCAACGTGATAAGTAATTTCAAAGCACCGTTTTCAAGTCTCTTGCGTCTGACCCATCCTGGTCAAGCTTTTTTGTGATCCATTCTAAACTTCTAGCACTGGTACTCTATGTGAATAGCAAGCTGCATACAATTATGATTAATCTTCCAACCCCTGAATTGGTAACAAGTGACGACTCTACTTGCAGCATCCTCAATGAACATAGACCCATGTCACCCATCTATTAACACCCGTCATTCTTACTTGCTAAAATCCTACAAGATTCAGAGAAATGTCTGTTTTGGAGATAAACATACTTCCATTATTCAGTATTTTCTTTGGGTTGGGAGAAGGAGGATAGTGCTAAATTTGCCTCTTACAATTCCAGAAAGCAGGAACCAATTCTACAGTAAGCAAATATTCAACTCTGCCATTTGCATATAATGCTCCGTATTGTATATTTTGGTCACTCACTTTCATAGATTAAACTAATAAAGTGAAATCCAAAAAAACTTATCACCTCTACTTAAAATAAACTAACGTAAAAAATACATAGATTTATTATGCTTTTATTTTATAAACTAAAACGCAAGGAAATGGTGTAGCAGAAGATTGTAGTAACAAAACTAAATGGAGTTGGTCATCACATACTTCATGCTTCTTCTTCCCATTCATGCCTTGAGTAAGAACATTGTTGAGTGGAACCAAGTTCAGATCTGGGAATACCTGCCAAAAAAAAGGGTCACTAAACTGCTCAAGAACAAGAGTTGTGAAAAAAGATAATAGATCGCTATGGTTGTTGTATAGCTGTATGTTGGGGCATATCTGGACAATGATAACATGTTTAAAGCTGGTCGTGACTACCTTTATATCATGGAAAGGCATAAAAATCTATTGAAGACAGCTCATCACATAAAAGGGAGGAATGGTAAGCATATCATTGATATGACAGAAGTTTGAAATAGTACTATGAGTTATAGAGAAATAGAATGGTCTCAAATGTCTAGCCAATCATAAATTCACAAGATTCCGGAACACACATTATTTTATAATTATCCAAAGAAGCAAACCCATGTTCCGAAGATTTAAGAATGAGTAAGAATAACATGCATGCAGATCAATCCTCCATGCCCATATAAAATACTAATACAACTCAATGTCAAATAAAACGGTAGCAGGGAAAGCAAATAGTGCTACATGCTTATATAAATGTTTAAGTTGGTGAATTGAAGACCACCACTCGTCAAAAAGCTTTGCTCAAGTGGTACTTAGATAAGGATTGCATGGTAAACAAGTTGTATCATTGATTATAGATCAACAAGTCTGACCAATCAAAATAATCCACTTAATAAATAGGTGGAGTTTCAAGGCTAGCAGGTTCAGCTAACCCTATTTTGCCTCTTTTTAAATTGATGTAATAAAAAGAAAATAAATACCAATCATATATCTTAAATTTTCTCCACAAGGCACATCCTCGCATGTATATATAAGAGAACAGTCCTGGGCCTAGAAGAGAAATAACAAAGATACATCCTACAGAGAGAAGAGAGCTCTAAAGACGAAGCTACTAGACGTTCTGAAAAGTCCGTAACCTTCAAGATCAACAAGAAGGTTTCTTATCAAGTTCTGCAATGATCATTGTTGAGTACTTCACTCTATTCGAAAATCTACACTAACTTCTTAAAATTCTTAGAGAATCACCATCAACTTATTCACTCAATTCGAAAATCTCAAGCATCTTCATCAGATCCAGCAAATTCTTACGTAACAATCAACAAGTTCTTCATGACATCCAAAGATCTACAGACAAGAACATTCATGAAGTTATTTACAAAACCCGAATGCAATCATCATCCCAATAGAAGATCAGACAGCTAAAGCCCTTGTTCAAAATTAGGGGGAGAAGAATAAGGGGATTTTATTCAATTCCGAAATTTATTCAAACATTGTGGTTCAGTTTATTGACTCAAACCACTAAAAACATGTGTTACACTGAATTTCTCCCTCATTGTTAGAACGCATAAATTTGTGTGCAGGGTGAGATCTCTCAATAGACATAGAGAGACTAAATAGAGAAGCTTTATGAGAATAAAAGTTAGATGAAGGATTTACAGAGACAAACTGGTTAAACGCTTATAATCCTTCATTATCTAACAACTGGAATATTACAAGGTAGTGAGAAAGGAAACAGAAGCTGGTCGAGTTTTTCCTTTAGAAAATATTATCTAATATTCTAATGTTCACATTTTGAAGAGCAATTGATTTCAGTTGAGTGCTCCAAGTTTAAAGATAATTTCTTTAGTAATGAAATTCTTAGCTTTGGTAATGGGATCCCAAGTTGGGTCTGTAACTGTGAAGTATTTTGGTATGTCTCTTGGCTCTATGGTTTCTTTTTATTTGGTAACTGGTAATTTAAATAAAGAACACTGCTCGCAGCATGCACAAGATACATGTAGGTTTAACATTCAAATGTTAATTGGAGAAACAGAGCTGCAAATCCTGTTGCGTTGTAGAGTTACGACCAATTAGTGATAGCATACTTTGGGGATCTTTGTGGTACAGTGCAGTCCACCCATCAGATATAAGATTCCAATTTCACTGTCAGTCAGCAGGGTGCAAAGGTTCAACACAAATAAAGATTCTGGAAGCTAAAAAGAGAACATAAATGCTGTACTTCAAAGAGGGGTACATGCGCATTACCCAATCTAAGGCTGTGTTCTATGTATCTTACATTTTCAGTTTGAGATGGCTTAGTGAGATCCCATCTTTCCTCTATTGGTATATTTTATGCAATCATTAATTGATCCCATTGATCTTGTACATTAAATTCATCCAATTAAGCATGTGCCCTTTGACCAATTTAGGTCTATGTGTTTCTCCGTAACTTCCGTTTCACGTGTGAAGGGAATTTCTTAAACACTACCTTTGCGCTCATAGACTTTTGTGATATGATCAGCACATGAATTGATGAATCTCGTACTTTTAACTGTTTGTGTTCATAATACAGTCTTTTTAAAAAAAAAAAAAAAAAAAAAAAACTCCACTCCATAAAGTGTTTCTGTACTCAACTAATGTAGTATTGTTGATTTGATATCAGTCATATCACTGAGCCTAAGTTTGAAAAAAAAAATGTTCTGACAATACGATCGATTTTCTTATTAGAAGATGTGAAGTAGGACTGCAACGCGAGGCCATGTAACAAATCGAAGACGATATATGACCCTTAAACTCTTCAAAATGTACAGCAAAATTAGCTTTAATACGGTAATAAAACCAAACATGAATGATAAACTTAATATATAAAGACCTTTAGCAGATCGGGCTGTTCACGAGAGATAGCAAGAGACCTTGAAGTAAGTATGAATTTCTTGAGAGAAGCAGGCCAGTAGTCCTGGTATGAACACAAACAAGCAACACATTCAACTCATAACATATCAAAGAACCCTAATACTGATGCAAATGAATATAAATGGGCAAGAACTTAAAGATCATTGTATGCAAATAATTTAATTTTAGACTAGAATCATGCTTAAAACCATGGTTCTAAAAGCAGACATAACATAACTGTTACTTAGGCTACCGACACCATAACAGTCTATTACTATGGTGTGAATGGGATTCACATGAAATCGGCCAATCCTATTCCGTAACAGTAAGATAACGGCTGACAACTACAGACATTGGTCAATGAAATGGAAAAAAGGGAGAGAGAACATAGAAGCCATGACGGATATTTCCAAATTTCATCATTGAGACTTAAGAGCTACAAATAATGCTCAGAAATATGACAACAAATTAACAAATAACAGTTACATACACAAGTTCAAAATATATATAGTAAGGAATATGGTTGTTTTACCGTTCAATAATTTGATGTTGTCCCCCCTATTACACCGTCAGATTGTTTCACATTGAAGGGCATAGATTTAACTATCTCATTCTCTTTCTCTACCTCTACGAGCCGTTCCTTCTCACTCTTAGCATTTAATTGGTGGGCCACACCAGTAAGAAACCAACGCCCACTCTTTAATTACCGCAACAACCACACACCTACCTTACGCATCACAAAAAAAACAGCCCATCTAGCCAGCAAGCAACACGGTGATACCAGCAGACTCATGAGTAAGAGCGATTTAATTCTAACTTTGCTTGTTAATTGGCATTGATTTTTTATTTTATTTTTTCTATTTTATCTGATTTTTTCCATCTACTTTTTTTTTTGTTATCCAACTACTTTTACTCAATTAAATATATATACAAGGAGATCCTCCATTGAACATGTCAGTGCAATTTATTTTTTCTTTTGATTCATTGGGTCTTCTAGGGAAGAAGACATTGATATCATATACAAATATTATTTTTCTTTTACAGCAGCATTGAAACATTATTAGAAAAGAATAAAAATGCTTTTCTTCTAATTAGTTCCCTCGGGCAGGGGTAATACTTTAGTATTAGTAAAGACGTAGTAAAAAGACTAGAACAAGGTTGCGAGGGATTTTATTTATTTATTAATTATTAATAAATGATCTGCCCATGAAGGCCTTAGACAATTAACCTTACGATATGCCCATTAAGGCCTTAGACAATTAACCTTACGATATGCCCATTAAGGCCTAATGTCGTTACACTAGGACCAATATCATTATTCAGGATCACTTTAATTAGATTTTGTAAGGGAACGAGAAGATCACCTATAAATTCTTTTCATTTTATTCAACTTATAAGCATGAAAAACAATACAGTAAAACTCCAGATGATGTTTCTAATTTCTCAACAACTGAAGAGGAAATTATATACATATATATATATAAACAATTATAACTACAGTGAGAAAAATAGATATGAAATCAAATAAGAAATTTTATTGGAATTTTTAACCTCTAATAGATGCATTTGTACAGCTTTTATATTACATGCGGAAAGCCCATCCTAAGGTTTATAGTACAATAAACAATATGCCATAAAGCAAGGATAACATAGAGCTACTTAGTTTGATCATCACAACTGTATAAATTCAGAGTCAGCTTGTGCATCAAGAAAAGGTTTTTGGGTTGGAGTTTTTTAATATCAAGAGCATGATCAATGCAGGGGTGCATGTTTAAATAAAAGGATAATTCAGGAAGTCTCGGTTTAGTTAAGTTAGTTCTTCCAGAACTTATACGCTCATTCTAGATTTAAGTATTCTTTTCTAGCAACTATCATTATTTTAGTGCAGGGTGTTTTGGGATAAGGTGGTAACTCCATCAACTTCTTCTAGGGACCAAGTAACTATCTTGGAGGATGATGGAAGTAAAAATCGGCAAATATGAGTATGTCCTGAATGATGTTTAGCTACATATTTAGGTATTTTAGAGTGCTTCCGTCACCTTCAACTCCTCATCTGTTGTTTCCCTTTTCTTCATTAACTTGGTTTGTTCCAAAATAGTTCTATCAATTTGTGCAAACAGAAACGATGCATTCTAGACACTGAACACCCACGTTGTCCTCAACAGTAGCAGCTGGACCAGTTATTGACCATTGGCGGCAGCCACTGGGGCTTTTGAAATGGAATTTAAATGGATGATATTTTAGTTATATATTGGTGATTACTCATAGACATGGCATAAATGGAGAGGAGGCTGTGGCTATGATGACGAAATGATGGTGCTGGCTGCAGCGTACAGGTTGTCAGCATTGGTTGTCATGGTAGTTTGAGACATTGGTTGGTATTGCAGTTGTAGACCTCTGAACATAGGAGCAAGAAAGAGTGAGGTTTTTGGTTCGTTATCATCAAGTACAAGGAACTTAATGTCAAACGAATATCTTTTGTAGGTAGTATAAGCAAGATAGAAGTCGACTTGAAACATAAGATTGTGAGAACTTTTAGTCTACGACAACTTTTAATTGTGTACGAAAAGAAATTGACGGAAAATGAAAGAAGCCGAAGGATCTTGGAACCATGGATTTCTTACGGAAACAAACAAATTGTAGCAATATTCTTTTTCTTTCCTGAAACTTAAAGAAAATGGATAAGTTCGTGCGAAATCAATCAAGTGAAGGACTCATTTCCCTTAGTTCATATTCTTTTCCTTCAGAAATCCTAGATTCCAATCATGCCCTAATTGCCATAACAGACTTTTAGCTATGTTTAAGTGTAAAACAGGAATTGAAATGCTACCCCCCAGCGCTGACTTCATCATTTCGGCATGGCTACTAGTGGCAAATGAGTGCAAGAAAGCAAGATGTTAACTATTTAGTCGTTGTAAGGAGTGCTAGTGTAATTTGTTATACTACATGGTCGGCGAGTAGAATAATACCGAAGAACAGGGATATAAGTATCCTCAGGTAATTGATCCAACTCCTGTCTGGAGCCTCCAAGTTGAACCATTGGAAAATTTCCCGTGCACACATAGGCGACCAAGGAAATATGTCTGAGGTTGGCCATTCTCATTGTAGGATAAGGTTAGAGGCCTCCTGTGGCCACCAGGGTTATCCAATTCCCAATCCGGATCTTGTAATACTAGAATTCTAGAAACCTTTCAGGACATGGCTGATCCGGATCCCATGTAAATTCCAAAACTCTGAGAATATCATGCTATCTCAATTCTGCTCAATAGAATACAATATTTCGACTCTAGCTGCTTTGTCCAGTAGACATTTTGCAGCCTTTCAGGGCAGTAGTAGGACCCTCTTTACAATTTGGACCTGCGTTTACCCTTAAAGCATGCTATTTGAACTAAGTAAACCCTTGACATCACTCTTAAGATTGTGGTGAAGTTGTTTTCTTTTTTCTTTGTCTCCACGAGCAAATTATGAATCTAGGAAGTACGAAGCATGGACACTCCAAAATAAGGGTCGTGGCTGTGTTAGACACTCGAGACAAGCTGACACGCGTCGGACGCACAACATAAGTGTAAGACACCAGGGTATTTCAGTAAATTATATTAGACCGGACACATCCGGACACTTAATGACATGGCAATCCCTCTTGTAACATGGATCTTTCATGCAATATTTTTAAGCTAAAGTAGATATAGGGTGTGTTTTGACTGACACCAAATTACAAATATGGTTTTAAGTTTAATCTAGTTTTCCGCCAGTCCAAACAAGTCACTAGTAGTTATGATCAATTGAGGGGCGTGTACATGAAAGTGTTGCCCTTTCGAACAAAAAGCTCAACCAAGGTTTAAAGTCCTCAGAAATGACTGGGGTTTTTGCAGAACACACTCATCCTCTTCTTAGGGCATCTTCAACCCAATGGGGGGAAGGGGAGGGGGAGGGGGTGCTATGGGGAGAAATTATGCCTTGGGTGTGGGATGATTAGAGGGAATTTTCCCATGAACATGCCCACACCCAAGGCAAAAATTCTCCCCATAGCACCCCCTCCCCTCATGGGGTTGGAGTTGAACCACATTTTTATACGATTTTCCCTCCTCCCCCTCCCCCCATTGGTTGGAGATGCACTTAGTCTTATACTTAATCTAGGTTTCTCCGTGATATTTAAGCTACTTCTATGGCTAAGACTTTGATGAATATTAATGAATTTGTAACCAATGTTTGCGTGTCGTGTCCGTATACTCATGTCCAGTATCCGCGCTTATTAGTTCTTCATTCGGACTATGTTTCTCCTAATTTTGATATGTGTTGATTGCATTAGCTATTACTACTGTATAAGCTCATGGTTTAGATAATTTGTTACAAGGAGGAGGAATGTAATGTAGTACTAATTACTAACCTGCACACAACCAGAAGGAATGCGAAGAAGACTGTCCACTGATTCGGACCTTAAGCAGTCCATCCACTCTTCATCAACAGCTTCCCATAGCTTATCCTGTTCCAATCAAAAAAAAAAACGAAAGGGACGATTTCTCAATTTTCGTGCTCTATGATGAATATGCGATAGAGAAAGGAAGGGATTGGAGAATTAACCTTGAAGAAGTTGACGACATGAGCATCTAAGAAGAAGCGGTAAGGCTTGAGGAAGTCGATGATTGCGTGAATCCATTCTAGGGTTTGCGCCGGCGTCTCGCACGAGTACCTCCCGTCGACGGACATGGCTAGTAACTAACAGTCGATCGACTGGGAGGAATTGCTCTTTTTGATGACATATTGACTGACTTCATTTGTGAGTAAAAACTCATGAAAATGGGTTGAAGACACTTTGCACCCCTATGTTTGGGGGAAAAATACATAACACCCCTGTATTTTGAAAAGTTCACGTTTGCATACCTGTAACTGACGGAGTCTGAACAGGCATTTGAAAAGACAACCATACCCCTAACATTCAAGCAAAATTCCACCACTATTAAATTTCTTTCTTCTTCTTCTCCTCATTTCTTACCTCAGTCGACGTGATTTCTTTAGCCCGAGTTATCGATCCCATAAAGCCAAAAATAGGTTTTTGTAGGAAATCGGGAGGAATTGGAGTAACGTGTTGAGGGGATTTGTTGGGGTGAATCGGTGGGAGTAGGAACAACAAAGGATATTGTTGTAGGAGCTCGGTGGGAATTGGAACAACAAATAGGGGATTTGTTGTTCCAATGTTTCCTTAGGCGTTCTAGGTTTGGACGTTTCTTTGGGCACAAGCTGTATAGTAGGCCTATATAAAGACTATAGGTCGTGTTCTACAATGTGTAGGTTGTATTCGTGGTGTTTCTCTCTAATAAAACGGGATTTTCGGATCGTGGACGTAGCTAGCATTGTGCTAGTGAACCACGTTACATCGGATGTGATCTTGTTCATCGTTTTCATCTTTCTCTTGCTCGTTTCATATCAAAACAGTTATTTGTGTCGTTTTATACAGATAGTTATAGTATCATTCTCTTGTAATGAGTCTCTTTATCTTAGTCAAACGAAAACTCAGCTGGATTGATCTTCTTCTTCTTGGTGGTCTTCTTCTTCTTTCAAGTAGTACTTGATTACTTATCATGTCCATAGCTCCTGTGCTAGTGAATTGTTTCATGTATTTTTAAGGTTATTATTTTACTTGCAAAACAATATTACAAGACTTGTATCTTCTTGTAACATTTGTAGTGTTATCTCAACACGAATGCCATGAGAAAAATTAACCGACCCTTGTAAAGTTATTGGTTTACAAGCGAAATTGTTATTTTATTTTATTTTTTGAGAAATAATTTTGTCGTCAACCGGATTTGAACCCAAAATCTCATACATGGGCTTCCGATGCTCCATCACTTGAGCTGCCACCCTAGTTGCTGAAATTGTTAATTTAAAATGTCTGTAAAATACTAAACATAATTATCTTTGTGTGGAGTATGGACTGATTTAGACACATGCATATTCTAATGTCAATCTTATAAGTTCACATCGGTTGTCTCTTAAGTAGTAGTGTAAAATTATGAAATGACGGAGAAATATTTTTTTTGCAGAATACTATACAACATTTAACAAAACAGACTCTTAAAACTCCTACTGTCCTCTCTCAAAAAAAAAAAAAAAAAAAAAAAAAAAAAAAAAAAAACTACCGTCCTATCGCTAGAGCTGCTGCCAACTATCACTCGATAAAACATTAGTACTGACTAGGGTGGTAGTACTCGTTTTTGGAGTGGGGGGATCCATCCTCCCGTTGACATTACTTTTTTGTTGGTTGGTTTGAAATGCATCTGATCTTTGATATTGGAAGGAAAACAACGTTGCAGAGATATTTTTGTTGGAGTGTTTGAAATTGGGGTTGTACATTTTTTGTACTAGATCAATTGAACCCAGCCTAGTTTTGACAATCACATGTGGCAGCCTTCAAATGAAGTCTGAAAATGACAAGTGAATGGTGTACTTTTATAAGGGGATGCTTCAAATTACTTGCCAAAGTTGCATGTCAGCCCGTTACTTCAAATTACTTGCCAAAGTTGCATGGCAGCCCGTGTTTCCTCATATTGATTCATTTCTCTAGTGTGGTTTGCAGACCATTTCACTATAATATGAATATATTCAGCATGCATTCGAAGTGTAGTGACAGCGGGTTTCCATTTCATTAAACAAAAGTACTAAAAAACTACTATAGGTGTTCAAAAGGTTCTACTTGTTGTACATGTAGTTGAGTTGTTCAATTCGGACTTGCATTCTTAAGTCTTTGAGCATTTGTAAATAAGTGTTATTTTTGGGGACTACGGAAGAGTTGTTGTCTATTGAGCTCCTCAACCGTGAGCCTATCAGCCTGAGTTTCCCAAACAGGTTTATCTTTCCATTGTAGTTTGCATAATATTACACTAGCCAGTGTGTATCCAAAATGTATCGTTTCTGGATTCTCACGTTATAAAAAAAATTCTACCAACTATTGATGCAAGAAAAAAACAAACTCCATAAGATTAACAGGAAATCTTGATGCAGATATTTTCAATTTCGCCTTTTCTGCTCATTGGAAAGATTGTTAAAAAGGTCATGTTACATGAACAAAATTTTAGACATAAATTTAAACATAATTTCTAATGTAGTAAAATCAAACACTACTAACGAAATATTAAACTCCTAGAAAAATTGACAACTAATTAAAATTACTAAAACAAAAAATTATGTCTAAAATTTTGTTATGTTTAGAATTATTGTTGTTAAAAGTCTCAAAATTAAACAGAGGCTGGCAAATAAAACTGTTCTTGTTTTTTGAGAATACTGCGGCCATATATGTTCTCTCGGGGACATACAAAATACACAGAAAAGAGACATGCCAGAGGGCTACAGTTCTCATAGCTGGAGACTATTGCCCACTTGTTCTCAACGTGACCTAAAACATTAAACAGGAAAAGACGCAAAATGGCTTAAACTCAAACGTTACCCTTTAGCTTTAGGTCTTTTTGTGAAGATATTTCCTCAAGCCTTAAAATATATTCAGGCATCGCCTTATAGTACAAAAACACAAACTCCGACCAATCTCAACGTTGCAATATGTGAGAAAAAAACACGAAATCTTGATGCAGATGGGTTCGATGGGAATTTCATGTTGGACTTCAAACGCTCTACCACTGAGATAGCACCCGATTGCTGCGATGTATCTGTTTTAAGATATCTATGTAATTATGTTATCAAGAATTATAATTTTTTTTTTTTTTTTTTGAGAATACCAAGAACAGAGTTAGTAAACCACGTGGATTGGGAAACTTTAGGGGTTACTGTAGTGACCCATTCATCCAAAAATATTTTTCTTTACACGACGATAATTTTGTAATATGTAACCACAATTCTTTGTGTCTACAATGTGTTGTAGCCCGAAAATGCACACTAAATTTTAAACTAACATAAGTTGTTTATAGCTGATTAACTCGTAGTAAGTGAGAGGCGATGAGAGACACTAGCTATAACCAACATTTCTTTCGGACATTGGTCATTTAATTTCTTACAATGTAACACGTTTTCTCTCAACTAGAGAGTCCATAATAGAGCAAAAGGTGGAAACAATCACTCTAGCTGTTCTTTTAACACCGTTCCAATACACTAAAGATGGTTAAATTAGATACACATCGGCCTCCTAGTAGTGCCCACAAACCGCACACATCTTAAGGGCGAAACTGTCATGACTCAAAACGTTGCGCATTGGAGCAGCCCCCAGGAATACCAATGATCTCCTAAGAGGGCAAAACAGTCATATTACTAAAAATGGCAGAAGGGCAGGGAAAGAAATGCCTAGTTTGGCCAAATTGGGTAAGGCACGTGATGTCACAGTACAATGTCCCTCACCCCACCTGTCAAACAAAACAAGGAAGACGACGGTGGTGATGGTGGTGGAGGACCTGGTGGTGATGGTGTGTTCAGGACAATTACTGCTCTTTTTCCTGTGGCTGGGCCTGGGCCTGGGCCTGACCTCTCTGACGGTTTGAATTAATGGGTGGGGTGGAGGGGTCCCGTGGCTGGTCTTAATCGGGTAAATAAAAGCCCACATGACGCCAAAGTCACCACTGTGCCACTGTACCACAGTATTAAATCCATGTGAGGTGTCAACAGTCCTCACATTTGTCCTTGGATCTTTCCTAGATCTTGTGATAAATATTGAGTACATCTCCAATAACAAATCCCTTTTTGGAATAAATTTGTTCAAGTTTTAATTATTTCAGCACATTCGAGTTGTTGTTACAACAGTAGCTAGGTTAAAGCAATATGTTTTCATATATATACGATTGTTGTTGGAGATGTTCTAATAGATAGAGTTGAATTTCAATTTAGCTCGAACGAAAATTGTTGTTGGAGATGTTCTAATAGATAGAGTTGAATTTCAATTTAGCTCGAACGAAATAGCAACAAATAGAGGAGAACCAAAGGGAAGGAGATAAAAGGGCTCTCTAAGAAGATTTTTTGATAATTCTAAGAGATAGAGAAGGGCAGCAGATCATAATGGCCCTGTTTGGATATCATGATTTGGTTAACCCTTAAAAAAAGTTAATCAAACTTTAACCCAAAATTTATACGACCCACATTCCATTTATTTTTCTACTCACATAAAAGTCAAAACCTCAAAACTAAAACCATCAAATCCAAACATCCACCTAATTTGGTTAACCAAACAAGCCAACCATGCTATCCAAACAAGGCCAATGACATAGTGTTTTAACAGGCACCCCCTCTGATAACCCACTGGTGTCTATTTTTATAAATGTCGATGGAATGTGGAAAGATACTATTCTTAAGGGAGGTAATTGTATACGCATCGCAAATAGGGATGCACACGAATGCAGAGTGATCGGGCGGTGTATTAGAGCTGCTAGCCCGCTTCAAACTGAGCTTCTTGCAGTGGCATTCGAAATGCTTTACGCCTTGCACTACAATTCTAAACACGTTTATATTAATTAATACTCAATGTGCCTCTGTAGTCTCCCTTTTTGTAGGGGATTACAGATCCAGCTTATCACGACGTACCTCTTCTGGGTAGAACTAAAGAGGTGGCCCTTAACTTTGACTTTTGATGCATTTCTAACGTGTCACGAGATTCTGCTCGCATTAAGGTGCACAAATAGTTAGGCATGCTTGTGCAAATTATTAGCCTCCGTAGTTCTGTTTGCTTTTAGTTATAGTTTGTTGTTGATGTAGTAAGTTTTTTTTTTGGATGTAGGGCTAGTTTGGTAATGGTGTAGCGTTTTAGAAAGTTGCTATGTAGAAAATACTGTGAGAAAGCTGCTGTGAAAATTTACGTGAAAAGTGTTTGGTAAATTATGTATTTAAAAGCAATGTATACTGCTTTTAAATTCAAAAGGCGGCATTTTAGGAAACAAAAAATTACAAACTGGCTCGTAGCTGTAGTTGCATTTCTCTGTGGCTCCAGCCTTGTCCTTGTTCTTCTTTATCTGGAACTCTGTTTGCTTAAGCTAATGAAGTTGTCTGGTTTATCAAAAAATAGGTGGTTGGCTTTGGAATGTCATTATCCTAAGTATGGTAACATCAGAGATTTGATATTTGCTTTCCCTCCTCTGATTTTTGTCAATGATGTGATCAAAGTTCCTGCAGTCCCATCTTCAGAGTCGAGATCCTCTGTATCCTTTGTGTGTATCCTTCAATCTTGTTAGCACTATCATTAATTTGTCCTTTCTGTTTAATTTCTCCTTTTCATTTACTTCCATTAATTATAATTTCCCCACAAGAATTTATCCATTGCTGCAGTTCATTAGTGACTTATGGTGCGTCTGGCAAATTAGTTTATTTTAGTTTTTAGTTTATCCACCAAATGGATTCTTTAATGTTTTGTTATCACTGGTTTAAAAGATTTTGAACAAGTATATTTTTTTCAACTTATGGCATGTGGAAGAAAATTATACTCTGTTGTTTTTTTCCAGATTATTACCGTTTTCTGTACAGATTATATTGTCCTCACTTTTTCATATTTTAAAAATTACCTTTAAGTCGTTCTTATGAGAGTGTATATAATTATTGTTGTATAAAAACAATAACTTATCTTGTTCTCTCTGACTAGCAAGAAAGCTGTACACACATCCATTTGTTCTTTTGTGTTGGTTCTTTTTAAGAGAATCACCAATTAGCTCTGTGAAAATTCATTTGGAATTAGTTCAATTCAACTGAAAATATTGGATTATTTGAACTATGGAGTCAATTAAGTACCTTGACTTGTTTCTGTCCTACAAATGTGATGATTTGGAATTCAATTCTTTTCTTTTTTTCAGGGGATTACATCATATAGCCGGATCGAACCCGAGACCTTCATGCAAGGGCTTCACACACTCTACCACTGAGCTATCACCCAATTCTTTGATATTAGGTGAAGATGTGTTGAATCCAAATATGAAAATTTTGATTTTTTGGAGGATACATTTTTCATTTATTCTATTGTTGCAGCTTATTTAAAAACCACTACCAAATATATTTATTTAGTTTTAATCTATTTTAAAAATTATAATCTAAAAACCATATTTTCCACCAAAAACCATTCTACCATACAATATATCTAATTTTTAATCTAGATGAAAAATCATCGCCAAATATAGTGGTTTAAACAAAATCTCTATAATAAATTAAAAAATTGAAAAAAAAAATCCACCAAAACCCATTCTACCAAACTCACACCTAGGGGGCGGAGTCACCAAATTATCTTAGTGATGGGCTAAATGTTTAGCTGGTTTAACCATCATAACAGTTTATCACTAACAAGAGATGTTACACATTAACGCATCAATGCTATTTTTAATTTGAACTAGTCATGTAGGATAAATGTCATGAGGCAGTTCATTGAGGTATGCGGGTCAAAGCCTCTCCTTAACTCTAGCTCTATGTTAGAGTTGCGTTAAAGTATGACTAGCAAACCATCCGTGCATTGCACGGAATAAATTGAATTTAAAATGAAAGACAATATAAGTTCAATAACAAATTGCAGATGTATGATGCATGTTATCGTTACTCTCAGGTTGCTCCTTCATCAACCTTAGAGTAACGGATAACATTTTGTAAACAAATAAAATGATTAATGAATCCTTTAACAATTATTAGCAATGAGCTACGTCAACAACTCAATCACACTATCACAATACATAAGCAACACAGCTACGATATTCACTAAGTGAGTAATATGCCTCAAGACAAATTGAACCAGATAATTTTCTCTACCAAATAGACACATATTGTGGAAAAACTGTAGTGTTTGATACTTTTTATCTTCAATTTTAAACATGAGTTTAAAGGTTGAAAATAAGTATAATAAAGAAGACTCATGTTGCTAGAACTGATGAATATTTTTGTTCTTCCAAGTTGAATAACTGGTGTAGTTTAATTTGCTACTATCTGTGAAACAGTGAGGAAATGAATGTCAATATGTGCGCATAATTGAACATGTTTGATGCGTGAAGCGACATGTAATTCAAAGTTGTGAAAGAAAGAGAGATACATTATTTATGTGATTGTCTCATAAAAGATACATTGACACATGTAGTTTGTAAGTCTATAAGAATCAGACATCCAAAAACTATAATACATATCAACCAATTAGAGTATGATTAAAAAATGTATAATAAGAGCTTTGTTGTCATCTACATTTGTTTGCTGAGTAAACTTGATGAAGCGAACATGTTCATTAAACCTTTTCATACAACACAAAACATTTTTTTTTTGATGTGGCAAATCAAAATGTTGATTGCACAAAAACTAAGAATATTGTTGAAGGTTACACTTCTAGAATGTAACAGATGTTAAAAATTGTATTATTTATAATCTGAACTTAAAGGCAACGTGCGTATTAGGCTTGCAGGTCGCAACTATATTTTCAATTTTTCACAATACGTACCGAAATTTCGTTTTTTTGTTTTAAATCAAGATTACATTTTTACTTGTGTACCATTGTGTGCTCGATGAGAAAAAGCGAACAGGTTAGATGATAAAGAAAAATTCTATGAAGAAAAAAGATATACGAATAAATGCTATTATGGTTAAAATGAATAAATGCATGTAGAGCAAAACATCCACAAGTTGAATTGGCCAACCAAATTTTGATGCACGACTTCCTCCTCGTGGAAGACTCTTATATAAAGAGAGAATATGCCAATTGCAGATGTATGAAGAAATGGATTAATCAAATCTAGCTGGTGATAGATATTAAGATAATCGATATTCATTTTGAATTATCAGTTGAGATTTTTGATAAGGTTACATTTTCTTGTTGAAACAGGTTGTGAAGAATAGGTATTTAAATTCATGTGGAAAAAAAAGAGATCGGACAATTCTTATCTTTATTGTGTTTTTACTGAAAATACAGTGTATTAAAAAACATGGAACACACGTTATAAGAGTTAGTCTTTATCTACTTGTTTATGTTTTACGTCTTACTCTTTGTCTATAGATTTTAAATATGTTAAAAATTACGAAATATTTTGGAAGAGAAAACTACATGTGCAACCCCATTTGTTTCAGCTCAACCATAACTTTTCGTAAAAAATAAAATATAAAAAGGATCAGTCATAACTTGCTTGCTTGATTTATGCAAATGTGTGATAGCTGAAGTGGTTGAGCATTTTAAAACCCTTGCCTGAGTACTTGGGTTCAAACCCAGTAGAGAAGAAACCGGCGAGTCTAATCAATTACTAATTTCTTTCTTTAAAAAGAGGTCTAATCAATTACTAATTTCTTTCTTTAAAAAGAGTTACTAATTTCTAAAGTTGAAAGTATCATATTTGAAACAATATCATATTTGGCATTATTCATAGCCAGTTGTTGAAAGTATCATATTTGAAAAAGAAAACCACACGGGTGTTAAATACGGAAGAGATTGGTACACCAGATACATTCTGGTAACAATAAAATTTTGTTCTGCATATAAATACACAATTATATTTTTTTCGATAAAAGTTAGCTATAGCATTGGGTATTATGAAGAATCTTTGAACACATTTCCAATTATGACCTCACGTCCTCGTAGTGGGAGTTATTTGTCTTCATTCATAGGTCTAGCTACGCTTTTTTTTTTTTTTTTTTTTTTTTTTTTTTGAGAATAGGTCTAACTTATGTTTACTCGTTTGGAAACACTTTTGATGCAACCGTATTAGTCAATCATGCTTTAGTTGTATGATCTAGCATATTCAATTAACTGAAAAAGAAAATACACCAATTTTTGTGAAAAATCAAAATAAAAGCCATCAAGGGTGATCCGAATTTTATCTAGCTCTTTCGCTAAATCAGAATAAACGCCATTAAAGGTGTCATTTTTTTTTATCTAACTCTTGCTCTATGAACTGAAGTAAAAATGGTGAAATATATGAGACAATATTGCATCAAGAAGTCAGTTTTGTAATTAAACAAATAATTGCAGTAGTTGTTGGAATAAACAGAAGTACGATGAGCCACAAAGAAGATGGGTGACTCAAATTTTATAATAACGAATTTATAATGCAAAAAGAATTTCTGATTATAAACAATCTGGGAGGTCGATCCATTCCGGTAGTGAAACAAATCTGCTAAAAACTAAAGCAAAAAAATGATAGTGTTAATACAATGGATTATAGTAGACACTGGTGGAAATGCTACAATATAATTTACCTCTTTCCATGAAATGTAAGGTGCTACAATTTCTACCACTGAAATGAAGAATACACAAAACACATTTTACTAACAACGTAATTAGATTGAGATTTGAATGGGACCCGATGAGTTAACAAAAACAACAACTTTTTACATGTAGTCACCGTTAATCGCTTCCACCGACGTGGAGACTGAGATTGAGCAACAACTGAAATCAATCAATTAGCAAGCAAAAACATTGAAATAAGAGAAGTACATAATTATTATTTTTTTTAAAAAAAAAAGAGAGACCTTGGCCCTCGAAGAATACTGATTTTTCATGAGCAATAGGGAGAGAATGGGAGGAGATATTAATAGTGTGAGGGGATCAGTAGACTTCTTATAGGATTTTGAATAAGAAAATTGTTTTTTGAAATGCTTGAAAAAGAAAATTGTTATCTTATCGTGATCTCCAAAGATTTGTTTCTTAACAAAACAGATTTTAAAAAATATTTATTCGAATCTTCAGTTATATATTTAAATAAAACCAAATTTTTAAACAAAAATGATCCGATTCTTATTCATCTCAAACTATTCAGATCTCAACGCAACTGTTTTTCAAATTGATAATGCAGCAGTCTTTTTTTTTTTTTTCGAATTGATAAATTCAGAATTTGAAAAGTCGGGAAGAAATAGGAGTTTCATTTATGGAAGTTTTTGCAAACTCGTTATGCTATTATATATATAGACTTCGCAATTAAAATAAAATAAATAAATGTTCAATTAGCCTAAAGGAAGCAGCAAACTCGGCATAAAATTGAGCTTTCATTGGGGTATGGCGGAAAAGTCTGAAGGAAGCTGTTCAATTAGCCTGAAAGTTGAAAAGGGGCGACAAATTAAAATAATTAATAAGATAATCAATGCATAAACATGATATTCCAAACATGAATTAACACACTTAACTTTAATATGAGATAGCCAACTACCTAACCAATTACCTGAAAGATATATGAAGAAGAAGTAACCAATGAACTGATAACTACTAACCCTTCAAAGTATCCAAAATCGTAGCAAAATCAAGGTCATGTTACACCTGCACACAAAGAACAAACCGCCCATGAGAAAATAATATGGCATGCATGTGTGAAGTCAAACATAATGGACAAAAATATATTGGCAAAGCTTTAATATGAGTGAACTCGAGAGAAGAAGCGAGAACGTTAATATGGAGAGATATTCATAACTTTTGAGATTCGAATTTTCAGTAATTCTCCTGGTAGAAGACTATATGGATGGAGGAGTTTATATAAACGTAAAGAGTGAGGGAGATAATGATTGGGTATTGGATAAGTCAATATATTTAAAACATCTTAATCTTATCAATTCGTTCAAACAAAATCATAACAATATCATATAAAAAAATCGTAAAAATCTTTTCAAACCCAACCGTCATTTTTGAACAAAATGGACGCATTTTTTTTTTAGAAAAATGGACGCCTCTTTTGAATTTAAAACTTAGCCGTCATTTTTGAATTGATTGATCACGTTTATGGAAAGTGATAAAAGGATAGGGGTTGTCATTTATGGAAGTTTTTGCAAACGTTCGTTCTGCTATTATGTATATAGATTTCTTACATATAATTAGAAGAAGAAAAAAACTATCTTAATATATGTGTGAGGATCTGTATTCATCCATGAATGTTTCAATACAGATTTACCAAAACGAGTGTTTGTGAGATCACAAGTCCAAAGTTAATAGGGGAGAGTAGGCTTCGAGATTGTTATTGTTGAAACTTGAAACCTTACTTAAACTAGCAAAGATCTCGCCAAGGCATCACTAGAGCTGGTTTGGTCCGTTATTATAAAGAAAAAATAGTTAGAAAGACATGTTGAAGAGCAGCTGTTAAATAAAAAAACACATCCGACGTCTCTATTAACTTGTACTATTTTCAAACTACGACACATATATAAATCTTACATCGACACATATTTTGTACAGTGTCTTTAATAAGAAAGTATTAACAACCATAGTAAAACCATCAAAATTTCTGTTTTTCTTTGCAAATGGTTTTCATTATGTTACAATCATGACAAATGTATTATCAAACTACTATGTAATGTCAAATGATTATTCTTAAAAAGCTAATTTTTTAGTTTAAAATCAAGGATACCAAACATACACTTGTGCCCGTTTTGTATATCACTGTTTTTAAAAGTTTAAAACAATGTTATTTCGAGAAACATGTTTGACGATTCATGTTTCCGCCCTGTTTGAAAACATAAATAAATTGAAAAATGTCCGTTCAAAATCCTTTTGTGCTTTTGGTGGTTATACATATTTCTACTCTTATTAATTGTATCGTATGAAATAATATATGTTGTTGCAGTATGTAAAAAAATGATGTTACAATAAATTAACACTGAAATTTAAAAGTGTTGTGTTTTAATTTTTAAACAGTGTTTTTTAGTATGCATCAAACAATTTTATGATTTTGTTTTTAAACGTGTTTTGTGAGTATGTTTTCTTCACTACTTTGCAAGTTCTTTAACGGATACCAGATATGATATTACTATTAAGGAGACAACATAACACTTAAAACATGCTATTACTATTAATGACACAACGTACGTAACACTTAAAACATGCTATTACTATTAAGGAGACAACATAACACTTTACATGTTCTTAAACGGATGCCAAACATGCTATTACTAGTATTAAGGAGACAACGTAACACAAAAAACATCCCACTCAAGCGCGTCACTCTAGTACAGTTTTATGTTCTTATGCAATGTTTGAGATTGCAAAATCAAGAAGAAGACCAACACAAGTCATCAGAAGGCAGCAGAGAAGTAAATTAATGTAGTCATGAAGAGTTGAATCCGTACTTGTAAGGAGGTGGTTGTGGTCCACGACCTGTTTTTCAAGGACAAATCTAACTTGTTCAGTCCAAAAGAAATTAATTTGCCCCTAGAAGTTAAAGATTGCTTGACAAAAAGAAAATGTGACGATTGACATTTAAACGATACAGAAAAAATTAGCAGGTCAGAAGATATGGTAGCCTAAAGTATGGTTTATAGCCGTGAAATAAGGGTAAAAGACATTTTCACCCCTTCTAGTTTCACTAAAGGGTACTTTCAACCCCTCTAATTTGAAAAAGGACATTTTCACTCTTTAGTGTGTTGAACTTTTGAGAACTTACATCCTCTATTGTGATACTCTTAGTCAGGAGTTGAGATTTATCAATAAAAATAGTTTTTTTTCGCGACAGTCTTACCTATATATTATGCAAAATATAGATGTTATACAAGGGTATAATAGAGTTTTTTGCATGATATGAGCAGCAAATTTGCCTCCAGAACTATTTTAAGTGACGTATCTCACTCCTAGGCTATTGATTTCATAATCAAGGGATGTACGTTACTTGAAGTTCGGCACACTAAAGAGGTGAAAGTGTCATTTTCCAAACTAGAGAGGGTGAAAATGTCCTTCAGAGAAACTAAGGAGGGGGGAGTGTCGTTTACCCCTGAAATAATTGTTTCGTCACATTGTTAAATTGTCACCACTTTATTGCAGTTGAATTTGCTGAGACAATCAAAGGCGGACACATTCAGGGGCAGGCGGAGGCCATGCCCCTGTAATGTCAACAGTCTCATTGGTCACAACAACAAGACGTGGAAGACAAGCCTTCTCGTGCAGTTCTATGGCTCGGATCTGGCACAGGAAATTTAAAAAAAAAATCATTCCACACTCAGATCAAGAAGACAGCTTTATGTGGCCCCACAACAATTTGGGAGAGTATCCAGTCAGATCGGGATGTTTTATTCTTGAAAAAAGCACATCCCCAACTCCCAGCTACATGGACGAATCTGCCCTATCTCTTTGGAAAAAAAAAAACAGACTTCTGAAGATAGGTCTAAAGCTGACGTCTTTTTTTCGAAAATTGCTTTCAAATGCACTCCATGTTCTAAAACCCCTTCAGGATCGACACTGCCCCATTGTTAGTAATTCATGTCCTCGTTGTAATTTGGAAGCTGAAACTCTTTTCCACTGCTTTCTCGGCTGCTCTTAATCTCGAGCAATTTGGTTTGACTCTTCTCTAGCAATGACACCACCATTAGGCTAGTCGCGTTCTCTATTATCTCACTTACATACTGCTTTTTCATCTCTCCCATCTAACGAGGAACGAATTTACTTACTCCTCACGCTGCGACACTTATGGTTATTTTGAAATGAAGCAGTATTGAATGGAAATTTCATTACTCCACAAACTTCATTAATAACCCGGCAATTCAACATCTCCCCCGAGTACAAATGGTCTGGACCAACCTATAAATTAGTCGGAAAATAACAGTTGGATATATGGTTTTAGCTCATCAACGGTTCCGCTATTTATGGTTGACACTGCTTGGAAGTCAGATGGTCAGTCTGCAGCAGCTTGGATGAATGATAACGAAAATACTGAAGCGGACTATGTCATCTACAAAGCATCTTGTCCTATTCAAGCAGAGTATATAGGTATCTCCAAAGCTTTGCGATGTGTTATTCTCGCATGACCTCAATAACGTGGAACTTTGGACGGACTCGCTACAAACTCTTCAAAACTCGAATGAGTCACGATCCGATTTTATCATTCGGGATATTATTAAGGATATGCAGACTTATGCTATTAATTTTCATTACTTTTCCATTACTTTCGTCAAAAGAGATTTGATCAGTAGGATACATGATCGACTCAAATGGCGAAATCAGTATTGTAACACCCTTAAATATATGAAATTTCCTTCTTTCAAATAAAAAGTTCACTATTCACATGCCCAAGTTAGCATTGAAATTTGAAATTTAGATCTAAGAGCATCTCCAAGAGATGGCCTATAAGTTGTCTTTGGCACAAATTTATGCCAGTTCCAGCTCCAGCAGCTGGTGCAAAATCTGGCATAAATTTGAGCCAGGCCTATAATTGGACCATTCTGGCCTAAACTGAGGACAATTTGAAGCTGGTGTAAAAAATAAAAGACTCTGATTTATTACTCTGCTCCTCCTCCTAATCCTCCACTCCTCCACTGCTCCTCCAACGTTCGTATTCACCGTTGCATCGGTAAATTTATAAATACTTGTCAACAATCAAAGTGAAAAACACAAAAAATTTACAAAAATTACCTTAAACTCGCTTCAATAGTATAATTGATTCGATGTTAATTTAATAAAGTGTGATAATTGTTAAATATAGTAACATAATTATTTAATAATGAAAACTATAAAATAATAAAATAATGCTGGTGGCCTATATTTAGGCCAGCTGCTGGAGCAGCAACTCAAAAAGTGCAGGTGTAAAATTTAGGACAGGTATAAATATAGTCCAAGGACAATTTAACTGTTGGAGATGCTCTAATTCCATTAGGAATGCTCTAAAAACCCAAAATAGGGGTCAAAGTAGGAGTATCTCAGTAGTTGGGCTAAGGAGGTCCTAGGCTTTTGAAGGACTACCCTTTTGGTGCTACCACGAACCCCTAGACCTATAATGCACCTGCCCCAAGATGTTCCTTGATGTAAAATCAAATCCTGGGAAATCCTTTAGTATTATCCCAATGCATAACATATTTTACTCATTTCTCACTTTTGTGAGTTTGGGAAAGTAGCAAGAAGCAGCCATCCACCCCCTAAAAACTTTTTTTTTCTTGTGTGGTGGGGAGGAGACTGGCAGCAATGAGGATAGAAGAGAGAGATATTGGGGGGTCGAGGGAATCTGTACAGAGATTGCTACAGAAGACAGTTCACAAGCACATTCCTCCAGTGAAACCCGAGCATGATTCCAGGCCCCTACAACTAAATAATACTATTAATTTATTTTTATTTTATTTTATTTTGGGTTCTGAGATGTAGTATTTTATTTTTAGAAATTGTTTTGTTGTCAAGCGGATTTGAACTCGGGACCTCATGCAAGGCTTCTAACGCTCTACCACTTGAACTATCACCCTAACTGCTCTGAGATGTAGTAGTATTGCTACTTCGCCGTCTCGCTAGAGAGTTTTTGTTTAATTAGCAATTTATTTTGTAGCACAATATTATATTATTTTGTTATTTAAATCGCTGGGTCAAAGTGTCCTGATTATAGATGACAGAGTTACATGGTGACTGAGACCTATGAAGTATTTGGTAACACTATTTTGGCCTTGTCGTTCAAGGATCAAAGAAATGACCTCTAACTTTCCATGTGCGAATCGTATTTTGTAACACTATTTTGGCCTTGTCGTTCAAGGATCAAAGAAATGACCTCTAACTTTCCATGTGCGAATCCAGTGGCATGAAGAAGATGAAGGAGGAGAAAAATCCACAGGGTAAAGAAGTCTAATCCCAAACACTTCCTTACGGTGGAATAATGTTTTTTTTTAAGAAATTGTTTTGTCGTCAACGAGGCTTGAACATGTGATGCAAGGGTTTTCAACGCTCTACCACTTGAGATACCACCCTACTATATGGAATATTTTATTCAGGGCTGCTTTAAGTAGAAGTAGTTTAGGTAGCTCCCGCCCCATGTGATAAGTGATAACGGATACTTTCCTCCTCGATTAATTAATCAATAACAATATTAATAGTGTCCCTCCAGATCAAACAAATAACTACTATCCCTGTCTCCATTACTAATTTAAAATTCATCCTAAATTCTAATGCATGTTTGCAAAACAAGATTAAAATCTACAAGAGAATTTAATTTAAGTTAGGTCATGATTTTCAGGTCATACAATCTTGGAGGTATTTTAGACATAGCTTGCTGGAATGTATGAATTAGCAATTTGTCTCAACTAAAAACATCTCTTTTTTATGAAGTAACACAACATATTAGATGCAACACAAATTCAAAAGAAAAATTTGATAGTAAAAGTTACACATGTAGCCACATCTACTTTAATTTCAGTTCAAATTTCAACACACAAACTAATTTTTTTTGAACTATAACTTTAGCTATATTATTTTTATCATATTATTAAATGTTTCAACCGGTACCCGGCATACTCACAAATACATAGACTCTAATGTACAACTTAATATGGAATGGACTTGTTTGGGTGAGCTGAAGCAAGTGACCGGTTGAACATAAAAAATCATTTAATCAGTTGTTTTGAATGCGATAGATTGTGGTAGATTTTTTTTTTATTAAATTCACATTTTTTCTTTATAGAATCCGTTTTTTTTTCAAATTATCCTGGACTCTCCCAAAAACAATCCCGAAATTCCACAAAATAACTCAAAATTCTGCAAAAAGTCCGGAATTCCTGATAAAATTCCGGAATAGAATTCCGAAATGTTGGTAGAGTTTTTCCAATTTTTTCCAATTTTAAGAGTCCCCCCCCCCCCCCCCCCCCCCCCCAAACAGCACCAATACGTTTCCCTAGATCAAAGATAGAGAATGCACTCTGCTGTGCTTTGCTAGCACCCAAACGACACACAGTCATTCAAGTAGTTCATTCTTTCAAGTAGTTCATTCTTTTATGTGCATTTTGAAATATAAAAATACTCGGTCATCGAAATGATGGAGAGTTGTTGTTAATAATGGTCTCATTTGGATAGGTTAGATTATAATACTAGCTAATTGTGCGATTATAATCTCCAATAATCAAGAGTTCGAGACTGTTTGGATTATTACAAATTGTCAGTCAAATTATTCGTCAATAGGGGTCGGGTTCCTAAAATCGGTGACATGGATGTTTCTTACCACTGAAATCACAAAATATGAGATCGGGTGAATTGGAGACCCGAATTTATCTCTGAAGCCAATTATATGCAAAAAGAAAATAATTTGTGGTGTTATCAAAAACATTACTTTTCTCATTCATTTTTGTTTCTAAACATTGCTTTTGCTTCCTCTCTCAAAAATGTTTTTAAAACAACACCATTTTTAAACAATTTTATTTAAAAACATGGCTTCCAAAAATGAACTGGACGAGATGGTGCAAAGGCGGAAAGCTGTGGACATGCCCATAAGGGGGACCTATATTATACTACTTCTAGATTTGACAAAGAGTTAAAAGACAATTTAATCCTAGTCATTGGTCTAATCCCATGTTAGTTTTGTTGGAATGATTAAAAAGGAAAGTGGTTGCTAAAAGGTGGAACAAGACAAAAATAGTCTAATCTTAGAACCCTATTCCATGATCATTATAGAGTAGTTTGTCACCTGTTTGTGGGAATGAATAGCAACATTATGCTAATTAGTCACATGATCATGTCTAATTGAAGAAGGTGGTGGTGATTTAGAAAAGTTATACTAGTAGTAATTCCAAAAATTGACCAATTTCTTTTTCTGAAAAAAAGATGAATCACTCTTTGTATTGGTTGGATTTGGAATTGTACTATGAGCCTGTTTGGTTCCAGCTTAAAATCTCAATAATCCGATGAAAAAATAATTTATTGTGAATAAGTTGGCTGAAATTATAATCTGAAAATTATTTGACATGGACTGAAAATCTGGAATTAAAATTTAATTGTGTTTGGCAATACCTTTAGCTTTTACTATAATATTTACAATAATTATCTTTATTTGAACTTATGATACGTCTAAGATGTTACACGTTTACACAAATTAACAAATTCATGACGAGATGATAGAGTATGGTATTTCTGACGTTAAACCTAAAAGATCTCCTAAATCGGAGATTATATAATCTGCAGATTATTAGCCTACTTAAATTAAAATCTGGCTCAAAAAATCTATCAGTCTGTCCCGGCTCTTCCCAATTTGACAGATTAAATTTGCCTCCCAAAAAGCGCTTGTCATTTAATCTTGAACCAAACATGCACTATGTACTACTTCAGCATTTGCAAATTTAATGACTATGTTTGGTTGGAGGTTAAAATCTTTCAAAAAAATTTAGTCTCGTTTTTTTTTTTTTGTAGATTTTTGTGGCAAATTTTAATTCAAGTTCACTAATAATCTACATATTATAATTTTTGATTTTAGAATTTTTTTATATATAATTTCTAAAATACCATAATCTACGCTCTCTTTTATGCACGATTCACTAATTTGTGTTAACGCATAAAATGTTAGACGTAATGGGTACTAACTCGGTGGTAAAATGTTTGAAGTCCCTGCATGAGGTCCTGAGTTCCAGCTCGGCTATATGATTCTAAACAAAGAGATATTTTGTAATGATAATAACATTGTTCATATTATAATTTAAGTTGACAAATACACTTAAATTTTAAACCAGCACATATATATCAAACAGTTTTCAGATTATAATTTCGGTCACCTTATTCACCTTATATTACGTTTTCATCCAACTATTGAGATTTTAAGGTGGAGCCCAACAGTCTTGAAGACCAATCTATGAAGTCAAAGAGAGCAAATGGAATAACTTGTTCAGGGCATAATATATTATCCTTTGAATAACTAGAGCTAATTGTCTCAGATGTTGCACAACAAGTTAGTGGGAATAACAATAGTGAGACAACCATTATGCTAATTAGTCACATGAGACCAATTTTTTTCTGAAAACAATGGAACACTCTTTGGATTGCTTGGATTTATAATTGTACTACTACTACTCCAGCATTTGTAATTCTAATGAGACCAATCAATCAAGTCAAAGAAAGCACATGGAATAACTTGTTGTGGGGATAATATTTTATCCCTTGGATAACTAACTAATCCTCATTGATGTTGCACAACAAGTTGGGGGAATAACGTTAATGATAAGAGGTCAGCCGGAGGGTTTATCACCGGTTACAAGATTCTCTATAGATAAAGGAGAAAAAGAGGAGGCAGGGGCAGGGGCAGGTGTTTGCCGACACATCAAATCATAACCCCCAAGTGTCAGTCCATTCCCCCAGCCACCTCCACCCCCCTCCACCCAGGTGCTGCTGCTCTGCTGCTTTTGTTTCTGCCAGAAATCTGTAAATATATTTCTACCACTATCTCTTTGCAAATTGCAAAAAGATGCTAAAAGTAACTACTATCCTCAAGTCGTTACATGATGGAGTGCCTGGTAGATCTATCTAATTTTGTAAAATCTTGGGTATGTAATAGTAGCAGAGCATGTTTGGTTTCAGCTTAGTTTACCAGACATGTTCTTAACATAAAGTGAATAGTTTGATTCAATTATCGTTCGTGTTAAACATTTTGTTGAAAATCTGAATTAAATTGTGCATTTGACAACACTTGTAGTTTTTACAGACAAATTTAGTATAGGATAAAAGAGAAAATCCACCTTGGTTGTATGAGCTATATACAAAAACACCCCTCGTGTACGGGGATATACCAAAACTCCCTCGGAGTGGACGGAAAGTGATGAAACCCTAACAGAGGGGCAACAAACCTATTTACCCTAAGATTGAAGAAAAATGACACCATATAAATACCCTTTTTTCTCTTCCATTATGTTTCAGTATCTAACTCTCTCTATCCCGTACCACCCTCTGCCCTTCGCCGTTGTTGACCAGTTAAAGCATTAACCCACCACCGCTGCTCCTTCTCTCTCCTTTACCAACGACCTCGCTCTCCTGCACCAACCAACGATGCTCCATCTCTCTCCTTCACCAACGACCCTGAAAGGGGAGTATGCAGGTAGAATTGCAGTACATATACTCTAAAAGGGAGGGGGTGAATAGAGTATGCCAACATTTTGCAAAACTTGTAGAAGAGAAGAATTCTATGAAGAGCAATGAAGTTCTGCCTTGAAAACAGTTTCAAGCCTTTGGAATGAAATACAATTTGAAATAAAACAGACAAGTCTTTTTCAAGGCATTGAAAAGAGTTTCAAATCCTTGAAAACAGATCAGTTTGAATGCTGAAAAACTAAGTATGAAAATGAAACAGTAAATGCAAGAGACAAGGGATTTATAGAGTTCAGTCCACTTAGACCTACGTCTCTACCTCAGGGATGTTCTCCCTGCATGATTTTCAACACAATTCTTATTAATCAAAAGATAAGCCCTAGATCTCAAGCACAGAGATATGCCTTACTCTGTTACAGCTTGTGGTTCTCTCTAACCTATCTAGACCTGCTCTAGCTAACTGATTAACTAAGAATTCTCTATTGTTCACTTTGAACAATCCTTGAGAATGAGAGAAAGAAGTAGTATAAGAATGATATACAAATAAAGTGCAAGTCAGAAGAACACTGAAGTGTGGAGCTGCAGTGAAGAATGCAGTGATCTTCGGTGAGATGGATTATGAGAATGATGTGCTTCTTTGATGCTTGTCAATCCTGAAATGTGTCTCTCTTTTTGCCTGTTGAGTGTTGTGTCTTGTTGCATCAAAATAAGCTCTATTTATACAGCTCAGAGCTCTGCAAATCTTCCCAGAGTTTCAGCAACAAACTTCCTGTTTTGTAGGCAACGGCTTTGACTCTTTTAACAGCCTTCTCCAACGAATAGTTGATCATAATCTTCAGAGATATCGTTCTGATCTTGTCTTTAAACAAATTGAGAAGCTGTCAAGAGTGTCTGATTGACCACAGAATCACATTCTCTCCAAGTTTCCTATCCTGCAAAATCCAGATTAGGAAACCAATCATGTAATTTAGGAAATAATATTTCCCTGCAAAACTGAGTCACACAGAGGGATTAAACGGTGTTAAATATATCAAAATTGTTTTTCTTTCATCATCAAATACTAACAGATCAAGCATAGGGGTGAAAGAGATAGAATCAGATTAGAAGAGTTCAGCTAAACTCCCCCTAAGTATGTGCATACAGGTCAGATAGTTTCAAGGCTTTGAATCCAGTTTCACGGCCTATTTCAACCCTGTGAAACCTGATTCAAGGCTTTGAAAACAGGTTCAACGCCTTGATCCTTTGAAATCCATGAACTTACAATCTCCCCCTTGATGAAAGACAAAACCTCAATCTGTTTGAATCTTAGTTTCTGCAAAAAAAAAAAAAATACTAATTAGCACACAATTCAAATAGTATTAACACATTGGTTCAAAAAAGATCCAACTTATTCAGTGATAAACAGAAAAACACGTAAGTCCAAATACCAAATAAATCCTACTGACCAAAAAGATAGGTCACCAAACAAAAAACCTAAGATTTCTCCCCCTTTTTGACTTTCATCGAAAAGAATGAAAAGATGTTGGATCAGATTCTTTGTAAAATTTGAAAATAAACTTAAAAAGAAAAGTGGGAGAGAAATAGTAGGAAAGTGTTTTATGGGGTTGGGTCCTCATCTCTATCCTGATCTCCTTCCTCTTCCTCACTGTCTTCATCATTGTCATGGTCTTCTGCAATATCCACATCAATTTCCTCAATGAAGGAACTAATTTTCTCTATAACACTGTTGAACAAGAAGGTGAGTCCTTCTAAAGCTTTTTCCATGCTTCGGTTTCTTCTTCACATACACCCTTGTTGACTCAAGACTTCTAAGTGTGTTTTGAGAAGTAACTATTTAGAGTGATGAAAGACAAAGTGTTTCTAAGGCTCCAAGGCCTTGAGATACTAATCAGAGCTTCAAAGCTTTGACAGTTGTTTTCTTATATAATGTGATCTGATAATCTTGTGATGCAGGTGTTCTATCTGATGTTTAAGATCAGAGATTTGTTGAAAATATCCTTGTTATATATTCCTTATATATCTAACACAATTTCAGATATCATAATCAGAGTGAATCAAAGGTTTCTGGTCTTAATGTTGAATAACTGTGAAGAATGTTCAGAGCTCCAAGGCCTTGAGATGTGCCTTAAGCTGCTGTCAGTTTTACAAAATTAACTTGATTCTCTCTTGCAGGATTTGATCTTTGTTATTATGATTGCTTAATGAATTTTACAAGTCATAAACTGGTTTATGATGAGTTATATGTTTTAGATGGTAATCAGGTTATTGATTTATTTCTTTGATCCAGTTTTTATTCAAAAACTGGAAATCCAAACAGACTTAGTGCTGTTATATATTTAGATTTTGTTCGTTGTTGTGCTTAATGTTGTTGCAGGTTTTTCAAACGTGCAATGTAATCACAATAAACTTCAACAGATATCTACTCAGAGCTGTTTTGATATTCAGTTAGAAACAATGAGGATTTTCAGGAACAGAGATCTGTAGGGTTTTGATCATGGATACGCAGTGGAAAAATATAATTTATCCATTCAATACCCTCCAAGGATCACAGGACAAGATACATAAGGATGGTAAATGAAGAAATTAAGTTACACATCTTAGGGTTTCTCCTCTGATGACTTGTAACGCGAATTGTGTCACGTCTCTACGGTTGATCCATGCCTAGAGTTGAGATCAAGATCTTCCTTCTCCTTTGTGCTAGCTAGGAACGGAGGAGGAGGAGGAAGAAATCACGCAACACGAGGCAACAAGGAGGTGGCGGCCTCCTTGGTGGCCGACGGGGTAGGGGGCGGCGACAAAGGGTCGGGTTCGGCCCTTTGTTGCTTGCTCTCTCTCCTCTTGTTCTCTCCCTCTCAAGTTATGATCAAAAGGCTCATAAGTGTGGGAAGGAAGGAAGGAGCATCCTTTATATAGTCCAACAAATCCTTGTCAACTACCTAAATGACCTATTCTAGTCCTACTAGAATTCAATTTAGTCTCTTCATTGCAAATTAGTCCTACTAAGTTTGCAAGATGTTTCAAAGTGATCCTTCTAATCAATTAATCATATTAATTAATTCCCAAATCTAGTTCAACTCTATATATCGTGTGACCCCATAGGTTCTATGTAGTTGGTAGCAACAATTTGATAATATGGAGCGGTTTCTAGCAAAACATCCATTCTAGCCAACTAATAGAATAGTCATCCGACAAACCTTGTACAAGTAATTGTATCATCCCTTTGTCTCTATATATGGATTGGACACGAGACATACAAGTCACACTCGTATATCCAATCCATAGTTTCTCGATCCTGGAGATAGCCTTATTCGTACAAATAACATCAATATCCCATATTGATTTATTTGAGTCTGGCCAGACATTCTATAAGCACTATCCCTCGAGTGGCCTAGGATATTTGCTCCCGTTATGTGGGAGGGAAAAATTATATCTACGTCCACTACGATCTCTAAGCTTGCTTCTTCTTGTATCCGGTACACGCCTTTATAACTACCCAGTTACGGTGTAGCGCTTGACGCTACCAAAATCACAATAATCCCCAACAAGAATATCTAGCGACTTCAAGTCTAAGGATGACAATACCATTGCACCGCGAGAAGAGCTTGTGACTTAAAATAACGTGTATGTAGCCTTCTCGAAGATGGGTCAATCCAGTGCGCCATTACCCTTCATGCACACCCATGTGTTGGATCATGATATCTCCATATCAATCCAACCCCATACTAGTCTATAAATGATTGTACCATTAATCATTATACTGGACTAGGGATATTTAAGATAAACAACACAATTGTAAATCTAAGGACTTCATTATATTAAATATCCAATAAATAATACAATGAATGTTCTAGCCAAAATAAATCCGTACTAAACTAGATTGCCTCTAGGGCATCTATTCCAACAAGATCTTAAAATATCTCATTCAGTTGCAGGGAGTGGATAAAAAAACTGGTTTGAATTTTGAAAGAGAAAAGAATCTTACAGAGAACTGAGAAAGAGGAGTGATACATTTGTGGAAGATCAGACAATCAATCCCTCACAACTTCAGGCTTCAATCACTGCTTTCAGAAGATCAACCATTCCAGTTTTCCTGAAGAACCATCCAGGCTTTCACAGCTTATTCTTTTATTGTGTTCTTCTATTGTACTTTAATCTGCTTATCTTCTGTATATCTCAAACCTCACAAAACCTAGTGGTTGGTTGTTCAAGTGAACAACAAGAGGTTCTTGTTAGCTCAACAGTTAGTGGCTGATACTAGATAGGTTTGGAACCACAAGCTGTATAGGTGTAAGGGAGTTCACTTAGGCTTGAAGATCTAGAGCTGGTTCTGTGTGAGTAATAAGAAATGTTTGCCCAATCCTGGTGGGATTAGATCCCTCAGGCAGAGATTAGGTCCATTGGGACTGAACTCTGTAAATTGCCTTGTGTTTTTTACTTTACAGTTTTGCTATTTACTTCTGCAAGCAACTCAAATCAAACTAGGGTTCATAAACAGTTTAGAACTGGTAATAGTTCAAGGCCTTGAAGCTTTCTGTCTGTCTTAGAAAGTTTCTAACTAGTCTTGCAAAATCTCAAGGCCTTGAGATTTGAGCCTTTTACTTGTTCACTTAGTTAAATCCTGTGTTTTAGCAAAAATTTCCATACTCTATTCAACCCCCCCCCCCTTCTAGAGTATTTTGGTCCTGTATTTAGTCTACATTACAAACTTTCAATCTATTCTGTTGTGCAGATGAAATTTTGTGATGATCTTTCTTTCCATTTTTTGAAACAGTCTTAGCTTCAGGAAGATCTTTCTTAAGTCTTCCTCTTTTGAACACAGAATACACTCTATAGGAACCTGAATTAGTATTTGAATCTGAGACTGGAATAATGATTTCTTTTCCTTTTCCCTTGATCCCTGTGTCTGCCTTTTTCTTGTCCTTTTTAGGGCTTCCAATAGACATTCCTTTCTGCTTCTCTTTCGTGGTCTTTTTCTTCTTGGATGTCACTGGAAACTGATCTTTCTTCAATATCTTCTTAGGGGGTAGAGACTCCAATTCTTCATCAGTAGAATCCTTTGTTTCTGAGTCTTCACTGATTGTTTGAACTTTATCCTCAACTGTATTTCTCTTCTTCTCTGTACTGAACTTTGATCCTCCGGCCATATTGATTCTATCATAGGCTCTTCTAGTGCTCATTAGGGATTGGGAGAAGAATAGAGAGAGGTAGATTTGATTCGGAGTGAAGGAGAGAGAAGAAGATAAATACTGAAAGAGTTTGAGTATAAAAGGAAATTACAATATCTCTCTGATTTCAAAAGATTTGTAATGATCAGAGAAGATTCAAATATTTGAAGCCGTTGTAAGTAAATAATTTAATACTATATTTGACTGAAAAAGAATTTTGAAAAAGGTGGGGGCAATATTGAGAAAATATCTACAAAGATAGCACCCAATACTGAATGATCCAAGAATTATTGACTAACCAGATATCAGACTTATTTTCAAGGCTTTGAAAATAATTTCATGGTCTTGAAATGCTGCTACACTTAAACAAATAAAATCAGAAATTTGAATAGATTTTCAAGGCTTTGAAAACCAGTTCAAACATTTGAAACACATAATAAACTTACATTCCTTACCTTATACTGCCCCTAAACCAATGCATCTTTATTTAGCATGCCTAATTCCAGTCTTAGAGCTGAAAATCTTTCATCTGGAAATGGTTTAGTGTACGCTGCATGTTAGTATAAACAAATTCAAGAATAATATCACATTTCTCAGCATGATCTCTAACGAAATGGTGTCTGACATCAATATGCTTTGTTCTTGAATGCTGAACTGGATTCTTTGTAATTGATATTGCACTGGTGTTGTCAAATTTGATAGGTATGCTTCTGAAGTTAAATCAAAGATCTCTCAACTGCTGGGCTATCCATAATACTTGTGAGCAACATGATCCAGCAGACATATATTTAGCTTCAGCTGTTGATAAAGCAACTGAGTTTTGTTTCTTGGAGTGCCAACTGATCAAGGAGGATCCGATGAATTGGCAAGTTCCTAAAGTGCTTTTCCTATCGACTTTGTAGCCTGAAAAGTCAGCATCTGAAAATCCATTCAAAGAGAAGTTAGAATGTCTTGGATACCAAAGCCCCAAGTCTTTGGTAACATTGAGATATCTGAATATTCTCTTCACAGCGGTTAAGTGTGATTCCTTTGGATCAGCTTGAAATCTTGCACACATACATACACTGAACATGATATCTGGTCTACTAGCAGTAAGGTATAGTAATGATCCAATCATACCACTATACTCTTTCACATTGACACTCTTACCAGATTCATCCTTATCTAAGGACAGTGTGTAAACTCATAGGAGTCTTGATTTCTTTGATTTGAGACATGCTGTACTTGCTTAACAAGTCCCTAGTGTACTTGCTTTGATGCAGAAAGATGCCCTTCTTCAACTGATGTATTTGAAGTCCAAAGAATAAGTTCAACTCTCCCATCATGCTCATTTCAAATAAATTATTATTAGCTACAAATAAAATACCATCAACATAAATCTGAAGTACAAGTAAATCTTTCTCATGAGTCTTAATGAAAAGGGTCTTGTCTACCAATCCTCTTTTGAAATCATTTTAAACTAAAAACTTTGACAATCTTTCTTACCAAGCTCTTGGAGCTTGTTTCAAACCATAAAGAGCTTTGTCAAGTTTGTAAACATGATCTGGAAACTTATCACTTTCAAAACCAGGAGGTTGTGCAACATAAACTTCCTCTTGCTTCTATGAAGAGCAATGAAGTTCTGCCTTGAAAACTGTTTCAAGCCTTTGGAATGAAATACAGTTTGAAATAAAATAGACAAGTCTTTTTCAAGGCCTTGAAAAGAGTTTCAAACCCTTGAAAACAGATTAGTTTGAATGCTGCAAAACTAAGTATGCAAATGAAAATATAAATGCAAGAGACAAGGGATTTATAGAGTTCAATAAACTTGGACCTAACTCTGTACCTCGGGGATCTTCTCCATGCAGGAATTTCAAAAATGTTCTTATTAATCAAAAGCTAAGCCCTAGATCTCAAGCACAGAGATATGTCTTACTCTATTACAGCTTGTGATACTCTCTAACCTATCTAGTACCTGCTCTAGCTAACTGATTAACTAATAATTCTCTATTGTTCATTTTGAACAATCCTTGAGAATGAGAGAAAGAAGTAGTGTAAGAATGATATACAAATAAAGTGCAAGTCAGAAGAACACTGAAGTGTGGAACTGCAGTGAAGAATGCGGTGATCTTCTATGAGATGGATTGTGAGAATGATGTGCTTCTTTGGTGCTTGTCAATCCTGAAATGTGTATCTCTTTTTGCCCGTTGAGTGTTGTGTCTTGTTTCTTCAAAATAACCTCTTTTTATACAGCTCAGAGCTCTGCAAATCTTCCCAGATTTTCAGCAACAAACTTCCTGTTTTGTAGGCAACAACTTTGACTCTTTTAACAGCCTTCTCCAACGGATAGTTGATCATAATCGTCAGAGATATTGTTCTGATCTTATATTTAAACAAATTGAGAAGCTGTCAAGATTGTCTGATTGACTACTAAATCACATTCTCTCCAAGCTTCCTATCCTGCAAAATCCAGATTAGGAAACCAATCCTGTAAACTAGGAAATAATATTTCCCTGCACAACGGAGTCAAACATATGGATTAAACGGTGTTAAATATATCAAAATAGTTTGTCTTCCATCATCAAATACTAACAGATCAAGCATAGGGGTGAGAGAGATATCATCAGATTAGAAGAGTTCAGAAAAACTCCCCCTAAGTATGTGCATACGGGTTAGATAGTTTCAAGGTTTTGAATCCAGTTTCAAGGTTTTGAATCCAGTTTCAAGCCTATGAAACCTGATTCAAGGCTTTGAAAACTGGTTCAAGGCCTGCTATTTCAAGCCTATGAAACCTGTGAACTTACAGACCCAATTCTTCAAATCCGTTTCAGAATCAATAAGTCCCCCCTTCTATTTGGGTGTCGCGACGTTGGTGGTGTCTCTTCCGATCGAACCATTCTCAGATACGGAAAGAGAGAAAGAGAGTCAGAGAGAAGGGGAGACGACGGGAAGAGGAGTTTACGACGGTGGCGACAAGTATCTTCGACGGATTGCAGGGTTTTCTTCTCTGCTTCTTCACATTCTCTCCTCTCTGCTTCTTCTTGCTGGATTTCTTCTGCGGTGTTCTGGCTCTACTGCAGGTCAGTGATTCAGCCTCTATGTGGATTTTGATCGGAATCATAATGATATGAGATGGAGGAGTGAAGGCAGGTGGCTGTGGTTTGTCGGGTTTTTGGGTTCAAATTGGTGTGGTTTCTTAGTCGGGATTGGGTCTTTTTTGGGTTTGTTAAAGGTGTATTCAAGTGGTGAAGGATCGGGTATTGATTGGAGGCAGTGGTAGTTTGATTGGTTATGGAGTTTTGTGGGTTCACTACTAGAAACGAAAAAAAAAAAAACGGTGAGAATATATCGTTGTTTAAGAGGTTTTTATCGCCATTTATGTCATAAACAGCGAAATTTGGCTCGACCGCAAGGTATTTTGACGATAATACTATAAGGCAATAAAAATTGATGTCGTATATGAACACTCGCTGTATTTGGGTTTGGAATACGGCGAGACAATCGCCGTTTGTTACAGTGCATGTACGGCAAAAATACATAGTATCGCTGTTTATTACCGTACATATACGACAATATATTTGCCTTTGAAGTAATTATGTTTTGCTGTTCTTGGTTGACATTAAATACGGCCATAAACTCGCTGTTTTTGATCACATTAATTACGGAAAATAAAAAGCCATATTAGGATGTTTATTGCCGTATTTGAATGTCTTTGTTTACGGGAAAATTGATTTGTTGTTGTTTTTTCTTGCCCATTAAAACAGCCAGAATATATTCTCGCCATATTTGAGCTGGAGCCTGCAACCACTACAGTTCATAGTTGGAGAATTGCAACATGTTTTAAGCACAAAACCAACACATCCACACCTGCAGCCTTATGTTTTCAGGCACAACCAACACAAAACACATAACAAGTGTACTGATCTTGATAAAATACACAATACATTTCAAACATATCTCTTCATATGCCCAAGAAAATTACATTGCCAAAGTTTTACCCCAAATGTACAAGTCCAGTACATCAAAACCAATACTCAAGTCCAGTACATCAAAACCTATACTCAAAACCTATACCAAAATCTGTATTATGCGCCTTTTGAGCTAGCTATCTTCAAGTTTCAATATAAGAGATCTCATCTTTCTGTACCTAGCTTTACCTCTGGCTGTATCCCTAAGTGCGACAAGTTGGCTTCGAATACGCCGGCTCCGGTTTCACATTTGCGCGCTGCGACAAAATGGTGACGACAACGTGCACGTTCCAAAACCTGGATAAACCTAAACAAGATAATAGTACATATCAGTATAAGAACATATAGCATTTTAAGTCTATGGACAATAAAAGGATGACTGCAAGGAGAAGCCAATTTTGATCCGATTTTTGTTTCATCGTAGTGATTGAATTTCTCATTGTCAATGCCACTACCTAACACTTCTTTTTTTTTATAGGTAATAAAATTTTATAAAAGTAAAAAGCCTCGCAGACGAGGTATAAACATAAGAAATAGAAACAAAACTGACACCAGACCAACTAAGGGCCAGTTTCAGATTGTTGGGGCAGTACAAGAACAAGTAGGAATCACTGTGGGAAATCTACTTGTGAATTTTGGATAAAATTTTATTTGGTTAATTAATACGTAAAAGCTATATCCAAAGGTTAACAATGTGATTGTGGATAAAATGACCACGATATATACGAGACAGATATCACGGCCACATGTACACAGCTAGAAGATCAAGAAGTCCACCTCTATTGTACTAATTTGAACATCCTTGCATGTATTTGGTTAATTTAAGGTTTCTACCTTAAATAAAAAAACAAAAAACAAAAAGCATCTATTTTACAACAGCAATTCACAAGACAAATCAAAGAAATCAAGTTGATTTCGAAGACGACAAACAAACTAGACTTTAAAAGCGATAAGATTGATTTTGATATGTTGGTTAGTTTGCTAAAATGTGGGCAAACTAACCTGAAATTCAAGATTGATTTGGATATGTTTGATTTTTTTTTTAAATTTTTTTTCATGTAATTTTCCATATGAGGCATCTGGGACTACATCATATATATATACGAAACATGGTCTTTTGTAATTTTTCCTATTGTTCATTTAACTTTAACATCTGTTTCATTCGTATTTCAATTGTTCTTTGTGTATTAACGGGCTCGGCAGTCGGCTATTATCATAACAAAAATACAAAACCAATCACTCAACTACAAATTACCAATTACATTAAATTTCAACTGCAATTGAAACATAGATAACCAATTTCAAGTATAATTGAACAACAAATTTCCAATTTCAAGCAATTTTCACTAAAATAGAACAACATATTACCAATTTCATTCAATTTCAATATATAATCTATGGATTTATGTCGATTAATGGAGCCTCCAAAAGAGGGTTACATGAAGCCCTAATTCTCTGTTGTTCCAGAATCAGGGCTTCATGTAACCCTCTTTTGGGAGCTTCAATAATCAACATAAATCAACCAACCATCTCCATAAACGATTGAGATGGTTGATTTCAAAATCAAAATTAATCAGAATGAAAAGAAAAATTGAAACATGAACATAGCTAGAGTTTACGATTGAACTTACATGATTTGGACAGAAGGGTCGACGATGGTGTGCGTTTCAATGGCGATTCAGCTTTCTTGTGGATCCATTCTTCTATTCTCTCTCTTTTCTCCCTTCTCTCTCTGTTCCGTTCTCTTCTCTTGTGGCTTCTGGGTGAACCGTTCCACCATTGTCTCTCCTTAGACTTCTCTTATCTTCTCTTATCTTCTCTTCTCTTCTCTTCTCTTCTATTCTCTCTTCTGAAACGATGTGAAAAATGAAAGAATAAAAAATTGTCATTCCCCAGAGAAGCTAGGGTTTCTTTATCTTCTGTCGCGGGTTATCCAAATTTTTGCCCCAAATTTTGGCGGACAAATCAATGCATATACGGCGAGAGATCTCGTCGAATAAGACATTAACTAACGGCGTTAAGGAACTCTCGCCGTTTATATCAAAAGCTTTTTACCGGGTTAATAAAATGACGCCGTTACTAAATATTTTTCGCCGTTTATAATTACAGTATTAACGGAGATATTATATCTCGTCGTTTTAGCTATACATCTTGTCGCTTATGCTAAATTATATACGAGGCCATTAATTTGTCGCCGTATAAGACAATTTTAAGCGAGAAGAGTAAATATCGCCGTTTTTTGGTGAAATAAACGGCGATATTTTGTCTTTCCACACGAATTTAATATATCTTTGCCATTTTTGTGTTCATTTCTAGTAGTGGCTGTATTGTACTGGTTAGGTGATTTAGGAGGTTGTAGTGGTGGTTGTGAAAGAAGGAAGTGGTTTGATTGGGTCTTTTTTGGGTTTGTTCTTCTCTTCCTCCTACTTCTCCTTCATCTTGTAATTTGGTGGGGGGAGAGGGATAGGGGAAGTAGATCGAATTGGTTTATGGTGGTAGTGGTGGATAGTAGAAACAGATATGGTGGTTTGGATCGAATTGTTGGTCTGAATTAATTGGGTTTGAGATGGTGCAGGGGCTGGTTGTGAATGGTATTTGGTGGCTTTAGAGAATTGGTGTGGTGGTGATGGTGTGGTGGTGGTGGTGGTGTTTTTCAAGATCACCAAGAACACGAGATCGTGATCAGAAACACAAAAACGCCAATTGGGGAAAAATGGTCATAAAAATTAGATTGTACCATTTACTAGCTAACACTAACAGAAGGGTGGTATTTGTCCAACGTCCGTCCACTGCCAGGAGGGTTTTTGTGTATCCCCGAATACGAGGGGATTTTTTTTATATGGCACATATAACGAGGGTAGATTTTGTCGTTTACTCTTTACAATAAGCTTCTCCATAATATCCCACATTTTCTCTCCTCCGCAGGCAGAAACTAGAGTAGTCTCACTGGCTCTTAAATGGCTGTTCTCAAATGGGTACACGGACATCCACTTAAAAACGGATCGTCAAGTTCTAGTTAGACACCTCCATGGAAATTGTTTCCCCTCAGAAATACACATGTGGCTTAAAGAGATTATTACAAATGCGAGTTCTTTTAACTACTGTAAACAGTCTTACGTTAACCGACAGATAGTCCCACCAGCTCACGACTGGGCTCAAACACTTGTACGTGACTTAGTGCACCGGGTTCTTTAATGTTCTATATAATATGACGTTCAAAAAAAAAAACTATAAGCGTGCATATTTGAACTTAGGGACCAATGAGAATATGAGAAGTTTGGAGTGACTCTTTTGATTAGTCAACAAATTAAAAAAGCTTGGGTAAATTTCACTTGCGCGCCCACATTTATAATGCATCTTCACTTGCTCCTCTTCAAATATATGCAACTTCACTTGCACCCCTCCTGAGGTGCCTAATGGCGGTAAGAAATAAACCATGACTCCCTCCAGATTGTAACAATTAGAATTGAGTATTATTCACTCCCACGCCTCAATTTTGGACCATCTTCACTTATACCTCCTCATGTTTCAACATCTTCACTTTAGAATGATTACTTACACCCCCGAAAGTTTAAGAATCTTTGCTTACGCCCCTTCTCACAAACTGTACCTAATGGAGATAACAAGCATACTATTATAGCCTTCACTTTTAACAAATTACAATTCTAATCATATTCGTCCCATCCCTAAATCAACTCAGCCTCTCCCTCGGTAAATAGTGAATCCCAGATTGTCAAGCCCATATATGGGTTCAGTATTCCGTAATCTACGATTGGGTTGACTCTATTTAGTAGTTGTGTTGGGTGAAGTTTCTCGCTGAAATTGATGGTTGGTATGGATGTTATATTTTTTGATTGAACATATGATCAGTTGAGGTTGGGGTGCCAGTACTCACGGCTTACCCGTCGTTAACTACCACAACCAACTCTCAACTGGGATGACGACTTCGGCGCCATCATCGGCCAAACCGCGTCGAAGCTAATTATTGTTAGAAAAGAGGACCCGGTTTGTTCTTGTTAGAAGAAAACAGTAAGTGAAGAAAGCAGAATATAAGAAGAAGAAAAGGATATACAAATAGATAAACGACTGAGTTTTGAAACAATCTGTTGAGGGACAGTCTCGTGCATTCGCAATCTGCGTAAGACAGTATTCATCGGGTACCGTTAGTGCCTTGGTTTCTGTAGTGGCAAATTGTATCCCATGATAAAAGTTCTCCCAATGTTGCAGATGAAGCACAGAGAGAATTTGTGGTGAGTTTATTGATAACAAAATGAATAAGTGAATACGGAATGAATTTTCTAAGAGAGAAGGCTGCCTTTTATAGGCACTGAACGGGTTGGTTAAAGAGAGACAACCGTTCAGACGGTTGCAACTGTTGGGTTTGGAAAGTTAATTAACTGTTTGATTAATTAAGGACACTAAAACGAAATTGTCCCTGTTTAAATTTTTGGGCTAGAAAAAATTTAGTTTCTAGTCCAAAAAGAATTATTCCACAATCAGTACCAACAACCCAAACCCAAGCCCACGAACACGCCACGACCCAACTCGTGCTCGAGACTGAGCTTCCGGACGGACGAATGGCGGTGGTGGCGCGCGCGCGTGTTGTTTTTCGGACCATGGCTAGGTAATTGATTTCCTAAAGAAAAGTAGCCTTAGGCCTTGAACTTTTCCATTAGTTAGATACTACAGGTTATACAGGCCTAGTCAGTGTCCGAAGCGCTTTGAATTACCTTGCCATGGTGTATACCTAGTCGATAGTAACCACACAATTAATACCTGGGCATAATTTGTTCTCATGGTTGTGCTTATTTTGGCCTTAAGACACTATTGCCTGGTTTCATGAGTAGTCTTAGAAGATTATGCCTTGTCATCCTCCTAGTTCCTACACACATAGGTGAGAAGAATTTAAGGTTATCTATCCATACTCGCCTTAACATGTGGTCTTATTAAAAGCATTGCTTACCCTGGTCCTATCACTCGTCGCCCTAGGAATGGGATCGAAACATAGTTTCTATGCGCAAATATTTAGGTTTTCCCTTTTGAACCTAGTTGTTGGGATCTCAAATCTCCTAGGTTGGGTTTTCCGCTATCGTGCAACTCTTTACGAGATTGGCATTAGCCCCATTCCCCTTGACGAACTTGCTACTAATTCTCTCGGCAGACCTTTGGTCAGCGGATCCGTTAAGTTTTCTTTTGACTTTACATAATCGACCGATATAATCGCTTGTGAGAGAAGTTACCTAATTGTATTACGTCTTCAACGCATATGTCTAGGCTTACCATTATATATACTAATTTTGTGCCTTGACTATTGCGGACTGGTTGTCACAAGGAATGCAAATAGCTAGCACTGGTTGTTGCCATAGTGGAATATCCTCGAGGAAATGGCGAATCCGTTGAGGTTCTTTACCTGCCGTGTCTAACGCTATGAATTCTAATTCCATAGTAGACCTTGCAATGCACGCCTGCTTTCCAACATATTTCCGCTCCTTCGAGAGTAAATACATAACCACTCGGTTGATTTGGAGTCTTTTGTATCAGTCCAATTAGCATCGCAGTATCCTTCTAGTCCAACAGGATAGTTGGAGTATTGTAATCCTAGAGTTTTAGTGTATCGTAGATACCTTAATACTCGGATTATAGCTTTCCAGTGATCCTTTCCAGGGTTACTGGAGAACCGACTAAGTTTTTCAACTGCTTATGTGAAGTCTGGCCTAGTACAATTCATGATGTACATAAGGCTTCCGATTATTTGAGCATAATATAATTACTTGATAGCCGGGCTACGATTTTTGGCAAGATGCATGCTCACATCGAATGGTGTCTTTACTGGATTGATGTTAGTTTGGTCAAACTTCTCGAGAACTTTCTCGATATAGTGAGACTGAGTCAACGGATAGCTATTTGGAGCTCTATAAATCTTTATTCCGAGAGTAACATCGGTTGCCTCTAAATCTTTCATGTCGAATGTTGTGGACAATAATATTTTGGTGGCAAGTATTATTGTCTCGTTGCTTCCAAAGATTAACATATCGTCACATGGAGACATATTATGCCACATCCACCATTCATATTTTTTAATATACACATCTTTCACATTCGTTACTTGTAAAACCGTTAGTTGTCATAACCCTGTTAAGCTTTTCATGCCATTGTTCGGGAGTCTGTTTTAATCCGTATAAGGATTTCTTGAGTCGACAATATTTGTTTTCATTTCTTGGAACTCGAAACCCTTCCAGTCGTTCCATGTAGATTTCTTCGTGTAATTCTCCGTTAAGAAATGCAGTCTTGACATCTATTTGATGGATTTCAAGATCAAATATTGCTGCAATGGCAATCAACATACGGATGGACGTTATCCTAGTTGCCGGAGAATAAGTATCGAAGAAGTCTATTCCTACCTTTTGCTTATAACCCTTGGCAACTAGCCTTGCATGGTATTTATCGATGGATTCGTTCTGTCTTAATTTACGCTTGAAGACCCACTTTCATCCTAAGGTTTACAACCATGTGGTAGATACACAAACTACCACGTATTGTTACGCAATATGGATTCTATCTCGCTTTTAACTACTTCTTTCCAATAAGTCAATAGTTTTCTTTTCGTCTGAATTTAGTGCCCATAGTTTCAATTTCAGCATACACAATACCCATAACTTGAAATTGTTGCAAATTAAGTACCTAACGCTAACGGATATCCATATATTGTAACAGATACACTTGAAAATACTATTTTACCCTGTAACTCATCCAAAGTTTTACATAATTACAATTTGTACCCTCAAAACAAAAAAAAAACATAAAACAAGAAATTAAAAAGAAGAAGAAAATTAGACAACGGCGAAGAAGAAGAAGAAGAAGGGGAAGATGAAGAGGAATCTGAAGCGGCGTCGACATCCTCCCCTCCCCCTTCTGCTCCTCGTTCACCCAAATTCGTATTCTCTGTGTCTCTGCCCTCTATCTTTTTCCTTCCAAACTCTCTATGCTCTTATCTCTTTCCAGACCCTAGACCTTATCTTTCTCGGTAGGAAACCCTACCTGACTTGATGTTCCAAACTATAATCCACACATATATTTATAATATGATACTAAAAAATTGAAACCACCCCCAACTCCAAAAACTCAAACTTTGAAATTTGATGTGGGTTTGATTGTGATTCAGGACCTCGCCTGCTCTTTCTCGCATAACGCGCAACCTGCTATCTCCCTCTCTTGCAATCGATTTCAGGTGTTGAATTATTTGGGTTTGATTCAGGTTAAGATAAAGTAGAGAGAGTGAGTGAGTGATGTTTGAAATATGAGTTTGTGGCAACATCCATGGCGGTGATACAACGGTGGTAATGAAGGTGTTCACAACTCAACATCCTAACCCAGGTTAAAAAAAAACAACATTTCAATGGTGTAGGTTAGTTCCCATACAAGATCAATTCTCCCTTTCATAATACCAACTTCCTCTATTTCACAGTTGATTGCAATATTTGGGTGTATTTTTCTTCGTGTTTTTTGTGTCAATAGGTTTGTGTTTAATTTTAAGTTGGGAAGAAGATCTAGACATTCATTTGTGAGTATGACGGCGAAAGTGTACTCAGGCGATGGAAGTGACAACCACACTCAAATTTGATTCTTCATGTGCGTCGCTTCTTCTTCGTCTAATTTTTGTTTCTTTTATTTCCTATTTTTTTTTTGATGTTTACTTCTTGTTTTAAGGGTAAACATTGTAATTATGAAAAAATTTGATGATATGAAAGGTAAAATTGTATTTTTCAAACGAATAGGTCACAATCTATGGATGTCCGTTAGGGTCGTGTACTTGATTAGCAATAATTTCATATGGATACTATGGATGATGCAATTGAAACTACATATACTAAATCCACACGAGAAAAAACTATGAGTACTGCGAATGCAATTTCTCCTTTTCCTTATCAGTGCTACGCGAGTTCGATCCTGTGACTTTATGCGGGACCACAAAAAACTTTGCAATTAAACTTTCACGCATTTGCTATAATTTCCCTATTTTAACTAGGGGTGCAACTTGGAAGGGCTGAACCCGACCAACCCGGATCCAGCCCGGACTATACTCGGGTTTGGGCACATGTTTTGAGTAATGTGGACGGGTTCGGGCACAAATTATCAACCGGAATTGCAATTAGGGTCGGGCTTGGGTACGAATATTAAACAAGGGGCTAGTCCGAATTTTCCGGTTTGTGTACTCATTACCATAGATGTTATATTTAGAGAGTATTATATAGTATATTTTATCAAGAATCTATTCTTGGGTAAAAGACACTGACCACCCCTGAGTTTAAGACTAATCCCACCCCGCACCCCTGTGTTTTGAAAAAAGACACTCCCCACCCAATTAACGGAATATTTCGTGGACAGTTAGCACCCTCTGTTAGGTTCCGTTAGAAAAGTGGTTGATTGAATTTTTTCGGACCATACTGCCCCTGTGTATTTTTTTGGACCTTTTTGCCCATATTTATCATCAAGAACACCGTGATATCAAGCCAAGAACATCAAGAACACCAAAAATTTCTCAATAAATCATAATATTAGATTGAACTTTTACCCCTGAAAATTCAGTGTACATTTACATTTCTTTAATCATAAACTCACTAAGTTTCACAGTTAACCAAATATCAAAAAAATTGTAAGGATGTGAACAAAATTGGAAGAGGCAAATGAAGTACAAGTAATACAAGAATTTAAGAATATGTTATTTCCAATTTCAAATTTCCATTACAACCATTACAATCATCATCTCCTCAAGATATATCCAAACCCACCTCCACCCATCCACCGTCTCTTGATTCAGTAACCAATTTTTCAACTTCTCTTGAAGAAATGTTTGATTTTACAACTGTAGATAGTTTGTTCTAGCCACGTGAGTCAGCTTACACGTGGCTGTCATTTAACACATCTGGTGGTGCTCCAGTAATACACGAGCATTACTCATGTTCATCCATGTGGGGGCTGCGAGACAGGGCGCTCGCGTACCAACACGGGACTTGTAGGGACTTACTGGTTTGGAGGCTAGGGTAAAGCCCGTCGCGCGCGTGCGACAACCAAGCTCGCGTGCGACCCTTGGTAATTGCGTTGAGAGATTTATGGCCACGTGTCCCATAAACCCGGTCACCCTCATAACGGTTCCGGTATACGCGGGCGAAGTGCGTAACGGTCCCTATATATGCGGTCGAACGTGCCGTTATGGTTGAGGTAATTAAGCCGCCATTAATGGGCGCATTAACCCACTACAACGGTCACATTTCCACTATATATAGGATCGTTAACCCTTCATTGCAATCTTCCGATCATACTGAAGTTTTGGCCATCTTCATACTGTCTCTCTCTCTCTCTCTCAGTTATCACTGCTTGCTCTCTCCCTACTCACGACCTACACTCTACGTGTTTCTATCCTCTACCCCCGGTGTACACTTGGATCTTCCTCAAAGGATCCTCCTATATACAACAACACTCGACGATAATAGATCTGAAAACACTCGACGATAATGTCTTACTATCTAGCATTATACCTTTCTGGGACGGAAAGAAGTTTCTGAGATTCCAAAAACCCTTTTCAAACATAAATAGAAAATCCAAAAACAAATGAGTTTCTGAGCTGATTTTTCAGGCTATGGAAACACAAATTGAAGTATTTACCACAGCTGAAGGGGCTCATGCTAGAACTCACCTTTCATTTTGTACTCAAAACCCAAAGCCACAACAATCTTTGCCATATCCCTCCTAGTAGCGAATTCCATCAGCTTCCTCAAATACTCCTCATCAAACTTATCATTCTCTACACCAGCTTATCTCTTATCAGCCATACCAACCTTACCCTCCACCTTCATATCCAGAATCTCCTCCACCGCGAACACCACCAGCCTCCTAACATCCACCGACTCCTCTACCACCGCCGCAATCTCCGTCCTCAGAACCAACATATCCTTGATAACGCCCAAATCGGGGTTATCTTATAGCTCGGTTTTTGTGCATTAGTGTCGGAAAAATCATGTTTTAGCCAATTTTCACCCTCGGAAGGCCTCTAATTTAGGAACGGGACAATTATTTGCTCTTTATAAATTTCTGCATTTTCCGTACTTTTATTGGATATGATCGCGGGTGTGTTCATGTTGTTTATGCAGGAACAGGGCCCGGGAATGCAGCAGGAATTGATCGGGAATGCAGCAGAAGGCAAAAGAGGCAGAAAAAGAGCCCCTGCCTTGCTGTCTGCGTATTTTACGCAGCTGTCTGCGTATTATACACATGCAGCAAGGTAGGGGCGGGGATTTTGGACAGTTTTCTCCCCTTTCTGCATATTTTACGCAGCCCCTTGCGTATTATACGCAGCCAGGGGGAGAAAATACGCAGAAAGAAAGAAGAAGAAGAAGGCAAGATGGGTCTCTGTGTGCGTATTTACGCAGGGTCTGCGTATTATACGCAGACAGCAGCAACAAGTGAGGGAAAACAGCTCAGGAGAAGACCCTGGCTGCGTATTTTACGCAGCAGGCTGCGTATAATACGCAGACAGCACAAAAATTGGGGCGGTTTCGGGCAGTGGCAGTTTCATAAATAAAGACAAGTTCCAGAAACTTCTCCAACACTATATAAAGACTCGTACAGACTCGTTTTGAAGACACACTTCATCCAAGGACAAGTCTGAGCATCCCTGGAGAGCACGGAAGCACTCATCCAGATCCAAAGACTTAGTTTGATCTTATTCTCTCTCTTAATTTCAGAAACTTTGTTAATTCATTATGTCGTTTAGTAGCTAAACCTTTTACCTAGGTTCTCGGTGAACCTAGGGTTTCGTTTTCAGACATTGTTCTGCAGTTTGATTATGAATTCATGATTACGTTATCTTAATTCAGCAGTATTATCAGTTATTCTGTCTTTGATTATATCTGTTTATGCATGATCGGAGTCGCAAACCAGAATTGCTATAGACCCGAGCATGTAGGTGAAAACGTCAGGTTAGGGTTAGGAAGAAAAGACAGGATTTAGTACCTTACCCTGATAGACCGACCAGAGAAAGGGAGATAGGGCTAGCCCAAACGTATAGACCAACTGTTAGAGAATTTAACCCGGGCCATCAGGACAGGTTAGAAACCCTAGCAGACTTAGAACGAGACTGCAGACTTAGGCAGCTTAACAGGAACCCGAAAGTTTGCAGGATCGTGACAGCGTGTGGAATCTGAAAGGTTACTGCACAATCGGTACGTGGCACGGGTAATTAAAACTGCTGAGTGTTTTCATATCAAACCGAAGAACATAATTCTGAAGAAACCCTAGGGGATCCTGGGACCTAGTATTCCAAACCCTAGATTTACAAACTTTACAGATTTTCAGAAAAACGTCCCAAAAAATATTTACGTTTTATTTGTTTATGTTTAGTCTATTGTTAATCACAATCCTAAACTACTCCTCCTTTTACACTCTGCAAGTTAAAACTGATTTCTCGAAAAAACCCAAAATAGTCCTCGTGGGAACGATCACCCGAGTTCAATTACACCCGGTATTACAAGATTCGTATACTTGCGAACAGCACGTTAGTTTGCGCATCAAGTTTTTTGCGCCGTTGCCGGGGACTTTTTAGGGTTAATTTAGTTATCAGAATTAGTTTTCGGAGTTTTTTTATTTTTCAGTTTCGTTATTTTTCTTTTATCTCACTGCTTTTTGAATCTGCGTTTTTCAGGACTGTTCAGTTGATGCCCAGATTGCCTCGCGATTTGGTACCACCACTCGACAATCCAGAAAAGCTGTACACCGAACAGAACCGCAGAAACCGAGAAAGCAGAATGGCAGGCACCCCAAGAACAATCCCGAACTCCCTGCAACTGGTGGGGAGGAACGAGAGACACGTACCCCAACCTAGATGGCTCGTTACATCGAGGAGCTCGTCACAGCAGGTCTGGCTGCCCGAAGCAACCAGAGAACTTATAACCAGTCTGGGAAAGCATTGGTGGAGAATTTTGAAGTCCCCACGGGAGGGGGGGGGGCATGAGCGAGCTATTGTGGTGCCCGAGATCACCGCAGAACACTTTGACATCAAACCCTCCACCATCCAGGCGGTGCAGACTCTCTGCCCGTTTTATGGCAAGGCCGACGAAGACCCGAACGAATTTATCGGGAAATTCGAGGATTGCTGCAACAAGGTACGATACAAGGGGGTAGACGCAGAGGCACTTATGTTAATCCTGTTCCCATATTGCCTATTCGGAGTAGCCAAGGACTGGCTCGAATCCCGACCACCCAGATCCATCACTACAAGGGAGGGGTGTGTCACAAATTTTCTGGAAAAGTTTTATCCCGCTTCCTGAGTCATTTAGTTGCAAAGCGAGATTCTTTCATTCAAGCAGAAGATGGGGGAGACGGTGGTAGACGCATAGGACAGATTGATGAGATTGGTGAAAAGATGCCCGAACCACGGTTTTGGAGATGCGAAGATCCTGCAGGTATTCTACCATGCCCTAGACAGGGAGAGTGCTGACAGGATTGACAGAGAAGCCGGGGGAAACTTCCTGTATCATGTGGACAAAGATGGTGCATATGACCTGATGAAGCAGTTAGCCAAGCAGGACACCCGACTGTTTGACGATCGCAGGATGACGGCTAGAGCCGAACCGGCGGAAGACGACCGGATAGATAATCTGGCCAAGATCGTTCAGGACTTGGTCAAGAAAGTCTACTCGGACAAGAAGGTCGTTTCAGCAGTAGGAGAACCTGATTTGGACGCGGCCATTGAGGAGATCAGAACAGAAGACACTAATTACGTACAGCAGTAGTGGGACCCGAGCCGGTACAGACCGGGTACGAGAGATCATCCCGGGTTCCGGTATGGAAACCCGAACTCCGCAGTTTATGCATCGGGATACAAGCACAGGCCACCGGCCTAGCAGGCTGCACCGACACAGCAGGTTCAGCCGGGCCCATCTGCACAGCAATACGACGCCCAGATGAAGAAGATCGAATCCATGTTTTAGACCATGGAGTCCCGGTTCGCACATATGGATGCCTTGACAGCCGACATGCAGACGACTAAAACGTCACTGCGTGCTTTGGAGGTACAAGTAGGGCAGTTAGCACAGCAGCCAACGGAGAGACAGCCATGAAACTTGACCTCGAATACAGTGAATAATCCACGTGCTCATATCAATGCTATCACCACTCGGAGTGGATTAGCACTACAGGATCCACCGTATCCTAGCCACGCTCGCGCAGAATAGTCGAAAGAAGTAGAACGCAAATTGTCTGGCCAGGATAACAGCTCAGCCGACCGCCACCAGCCGAAGGGCTCAGTTGAGCAGGATGCAGTGCAGAACGAGACAGATGCAGAAACGGTACCTGTCTCCAAGGAGGTGCCATACCCCTTGAGGACACGAAAGAGGGACGATAGCAAGGACTACGCCAGGTTTTCTCGAGATGTTCAAGCAGCTGCAAATCAACATACCCTTTGCTGAGGCTTTGGCAAAGATGCCCACTTACGCCAAATTCTTCAAGGACATTCTGTATGGGAGGAGGCGGATGAGCGATTTCTAGACCATAAACCTGACGGCAGAAGTGAGCAACTGTGTGAAGAATGGGCTACCGAGGAAGAGAAAAGATCCTCGGAGTTTTTTTATACCGGTCACCCTAGGTAATGCTTACACAGGAAAGGCTCTGTGTGACCTAGGGGCCAGCATCAACCTGATGCCATTGACGATTTTCAAGAGCTTGAAAGTCGGGGAGCCCCGGCCCACCAGAATCATGCTGCAGATGGCAGACAGGTCCGTAAAACAGGCTTACGGGGTTATCGAGGATATTTTGGTGAAGGTCGGCGAGCTGATTTTTCCAGCAGATTTCTTGATCCTGGACATGGAGGCAGGGGAGGTACCGCTCATACAGGGCAGGCCGTTTTTGGCCACTGGAGAAGCCATGATAAACTGCAAGAGCGGGGAACTGACCATGCAGATTAACGAGGACAAGGTGAAATTTAACGTTTTCAAAAATCTGCAACTGCCAAATTATTATGATCACGAAGATATCTTCGCCATAGACGTAGTTGATGAAGGCTGGGAAAACGAGGAGATGGATCAGTTATGGGAAGAAATTGATAGCATGTATGGATAAGAAAAGGAGATGACTCGGTGCGAGCAGGCCATGAGATCCGAAGACTGGACCACTTTGCACCGGGACGAAGATGGCGGGCAAAAGATGATCCTGGTTCCGTCACTCAAGGAGCCACCTGCACTCGAGCTTAAACCGCTCCCGAACCATCTCAGGTATGCGTACATTGGTAATAATAGTACTATGCCCGTAATTGTTTCTTCTATTCTATCTCAGGAACAGGAAGAGAAACTGCTGGAAGTATTGAGAGAGCACAAGGAAGCAATCGCCTGGACGATTGCAGATATTAAGGGGATCAGCCCCTCTTATTGCATGCACAAGATCAGGATTGAAGAAGGCAAGAAACCGGTGATTCATCCCCAGCGGAGACTGAACCCGAACATGAAGGATGTTGTGCGCAAGGAGGTCATGAAGTGGTGGGAAGCATGAATCATATACCCCATATCAGACAGCACTTGGATCAGCCCGGTCCAGTGCGTGCCCAAAAAGGGGGGGTATTACGCTGGTGCAGAATGAAGACCAGGAACAGATTGCGCAGCGCACGGTTACAGGCTGGCGGATCTGTATGGACTATCGGAGGCTAAATGATGCAACACTGAAAGACCACTTCCCGCTACCATTCATGGACCAGATGTTGGACAGGCTAGCCCATCACGTCTATTACTGTTTTTTGGACGGGTACTCCGGGTACAACCAGATTTGCATAGCCCCGAAAGATCAGGAGAAGAAAACTTTTACCTGCCCGTATGGTAAGTTTGCGTTCCGGCGCATGCCATTCGGGTTGTGTAACGCTCCGGCCACGTTCCAGAGATGCATGATGGCGATATTCTCCGACATGATCGAGAAAAATCTGGAGGTCTTTATGGACGATTTTTCACTGTTCGGGGACAGTTTTGACGATTGCCTGCACCACCTGGGACAGGTTCTGATCCGATGCAAGAAGGCGAATTTGGTGCTGAATTGGGAGAAGTGTCACTTTATGGTCACCGAAGGGATCGTGCTGGGTCACAAAATTTCCAGCAAGGGACTCGAGGTGGACAGGGCCAAGATCGAGGTGATAAAACAGCTCCCATACCCGACAACCGTAAAGGCGGTCAAAAGTTTTCTGGGACATGCAGGATTCTACCGGAGGTTCATCAAAGACTTTTCCAAGATCACAAAGCCACTCTGCGCTTTACTTGGAAAAGACGTGCCCTTTGACTTTGATGCAGCATGTCGGCAGGCCTTTGACCATTTGAAAGAGAAGCTGACCACAGCTCCGGTTATCACTATACCGGACTGGTCACTTCCGTTTGAGTTGATGTGCGACGCAAGCGACTATGCAGTCGGTGCAGTCTTGGGGCAGCGAAAGGAAAAATTTTGTCATGTGATTTATTATGCGAGTCGGGTGCTCAACGAGGCCCAGATCAACTATGGCATTACTGAGAAGGAACTGCTTGCAGTGGTATATGTCCTGGACGAATTCAGGCCGTACTTGGTCGGGTCAAAAGTCATCGTTTTTACCGACCATAGTGCCCTGAAATATCTGCTGGACAAGAAGGACGCAAAACCGAGACTGCTAAGGTGGGTATTACTGATGCAGAAATTTGATGTGGAAATCCGGGATAAGAAGGGAGTCGAGAACGTAGTAGCGGACCACCTGTCCAGGCTTGAGAATGCTGAGGTGGACCCGGTACCAATCCAGGAAAACTTTCCGGACGAGCACATCATGGCAGTCAAACTGGGGAGACCATGGTACTACGCTATAGCCAACTATCTGGTGAGTGGAACGCTTCCCCAAGGACCTAACCCCATCACAGCGGAAACGATTTATTTCTGAGAGCCGGGAGTATTTCTGGGACGACCCGTATCTGTTCAAGCAGGGAGCCGAAAACATTCTGAGGAGGTGTGTTCCGACCCATGAGGCCTGGAACGTGATCAGGCACTGTCACTCGGCTCAGTGTGGGGGTCAATTCAGAGGGACCCGCACGACACACAAGGCACTGCAGTCAGGTTTCTTTTGGCCAACACTTTTCAAGGACTGTCATGATTATGTAGAGGGATGTGATAGATGCGAGAGGACAGGGAGTACGTCACATAAGGACGAGATGCCTTTGACTATTTGGCAGGAAGTTAAACCCTTTGATGTATGGGGGATTGACTTCATGGGGCCGTTCCCGTCCTCAATGGGAAATATGTACATACTGTTGGCAGTGGACTATGTTACAAAGTGGATCGAGGCGATAGCGTGTCAGAAAAACGATGTAGTGACAGTTGAGCGTTTTCTGAAACGCAACATATTCACACGATTCGGGACCCCCAGAGCAATGATTAGCGATGAAGGGTCACACTTTATTAACAAAGTGTTTGCCAGGGTACTTAAGCAGTACGGGGTATCGATCCATAAGGTATCACTGCCTTATCACCCCCAGACTAACGGACAGGCAGAGGTGTCAAACAGAGAGATCAAGGGCATTCTCGAGAAAACCGTAAATCTAGGCAGAAAGGATTGGTCGATGAGACTGGATGATGCGCTGTGGGCATACAGGAAAGCCTTCAAAACACCGCTGGGAATGTCACCATACCAGCTCGTGTTTGGGAAAGTGTGTCACCTCCCGGTTGAGCTGGAGCATAAGGCCTATTGGGCTATCAAACTGCTCAACATGGATGAGAGTCTGGCCGGAGATAAGAGAAAGATGGCGCTGCTGGAATTAGAGGAGTTCCGCAGAACGGCATTTGAGAGCGCCAAAATTTACAAAGAGAAGACGAAGAAGTGGCATGATCAGCGAATCACGCCAAAGCAGTTTAACGAAGGAGACAAAGTACTTCTCTATAACACGAGAATGAGGTTCTTTCCGGGAAAGTTGAGATTTCGTTGGTCGGGGTCGTTCATCATCAGGAAGATATTCGCATGGGGCGCATTTGAGCTGGAAAATCCAAAAGATAACTCAAGCTTCAGGGTGAATGAAAACCGAATCAAGCCATATCTCGAGAACGCCGAAGTCGCCAGGTTAGATCCAATCTACTTCGACGACCCGTGATCAAACCTGAGGTAACTGGTTCGGGCCGTCGACCGTAAATTACAAAGCGCTGGTTGGGAGGCAACCCAACATAGTAAGTTTAAATTATTTTATAGCTTTTATTTTAAGTTTTGAATTTTTGAGAGAGGTGAGATGAGTGGGTATTAATGAAAACTAAGCATGTGCAGATACGGAAGAAGCAGACAAAGCTGACGAAAAGAAACAGAAAGGAGAGAGAGAAAAAATTACCCCCCTTCTACCCACAATGCCAAAATAACCAAGGTGAAAAAAAAAATGAAAAAATATTTTTTCTGCTATCTGCGTATTTTACCCAGCTTTCTGCGTATTATACACAGGCAGCAGGAAAAACTTGATTTTTAAAATTTTTTGGAAAATTATTTTAGCTGTTGTCTGCGTATTTTACGCAGGTTTCTGCGTATTATACGCAGCCAACAGCATAAACGGTATTTTTCTAAAAAAATAATAATAAAAAAAATGAAAAATTTATTTTGCTGCTGTCTGCGTATCTTACGCAGCTTTCTGCGTATTATACGCAGCCAGCAAGCAAAATTGTTTTTTTTTTTGAAAAATTAAAAAATTATTTTTCAAAATTTTCTGCGTATTTTACGCAGGTTTCTGCGTATTATATGCAGACAGTTTTGAAAAACATGATTTTGAAAAAAAATTGCTTTTTACCCCCTGTCTGCGTAAAATACGCAGCTTTCTGCGTATTATACGCAGACAGCGGATAAAATTGCAATTTTTTTTACTTTTTTGATCACCCCAGTACCCCTGTGTGCGTAAAATACGCAACCTATACGTATAATACGCACAAATAAGCAGTTTTTGACCATTTTTAGACAGGGGCATTTTTATCATTTTGGCACTTAGGGTTTAAATAGAGGGGTCCGGCCATGGGAACCCATTTTTGGCTTGAAGCTTTTTCTCTCTACCTCCATTCCTCTCTAGCACCAACACACCAATTTTTCAAAAGTGTCCGGAATCAAAAATCGAAGGCATTTTCGGAATCCCCTCGTCGCAAGGAGCATGGAACTACTCTCGGTTTTCCGAAATTCAAATCGAGCAAGTGTGGGGTAGAAGGAACGTGAAGGGTGTTCTTGAGGAAAAATCTCAGATTCGTAGAGTTTGAAGCAAAACCGGAAAATTTCGTAGAAGGAAACGTTGAAGAGGAGGAAGAAAGCTACGTGTGGGTGTGCCTGGAATTTCATTCCGGCGAAGTCGACTTTTCCGGCGACTTTTCCGGCGATAACCTTGCCGGATTCTGCACTTCACCCCCTTTGTGGGATGGTCCAACTTTCATTCCCTCGCTTTATTTTTCCGTTTTAAGCACGACCCATAGCCGGGTCATTATTTCTAAAAATTTTCTCGGTTTTCGTGCCGTGTGGACCTCTGGTAGTATCTTAGGGGGCTTATTTGCTGAGACGCACGAATTCACGCGCACGTACTCTAGATTTCTGTTTCTGCTCGTTTTTTCATATTTATCATGGATTTGGTCAAACCTGTCATAGACCCGGACCGTAGGCGTGAGCCCATTGACATCCCTGCAAGACAAATTAGGCAGACTAACTTTGATAGTTATCGTTTTGTGACCCACGAGGCCCATACCTATTATCTTACGGGTAAGAAGCCGAACTATAGGTTGGTTAAGGATTTCCGTTACGAAATAGATGACGATAGGATGCCTATTCAGATGGTGAATTTTGCCGGTCGAGCAGACATTTTTGGCACTTCACTAGCCGGATTCGAGGGTGCATCGAGTTTTACATTGACTAGGGAGTTTTTTTGCAACCTAATGCATGCTGGCGATGCCGAAAACACTGACACGCGGTGGGTCTATTGCCGTCGCGACTATATCCTGCTGACCCCCGACTCTATTAGGCAGGCTTACGGGATTGCACCATCCCAAGAGCCGTGTGCATACCAGTTAGCTATGAACGACCCTCCGTCGGCTGGGGAAATTTTGAGGGTCTTATCAGGTGGAGCCGCGGGGGCCCACTTTGAGGAGTACGGAAACGTTGGGCTTAAGCTGCATTCTGGTTTTCTGTGCAAACCTGCCAGATGGTGGGCTGAGTGGGTGGTGAACCGCATAGTGGGGATCCAGCACTTTACTTACCTAGAGAGTTAGTCGACCCTTATTGTGTACTGTCTTATGATGAGGAGGCGGATTGATATCGCCCAGCTTACTTGGGCTTACATTCAGGAGCAGAACGTCGCCGCGAGCCGGAAGGGACTCGGGTATAGCAACCTGATTATCCAACTGGCTCGTATCTATCGGATTCCCATCACAGAGCACGAGGGTGACTGGCTGCCTCCTATTCTTAAGTCCTATAGGAAGATTAGAGGGGGAGGTTCGGGACCGAATGACCCAGTCATAGACCTTGATGCTGACCCTATGGAGGCGGACGAGCCTGCCCCTGCCCTGCCCCTAGGCGGCGATCGACCCAGGATAGACCTACTCGGGGGACGGGAGCGTCTACACTTAGGCGTTCTCGGTCCACCCATGACCACGGGGAGTCGAGCCAGAGAGCCGGGCCGAGTCAGAGAGCTAGACGTAGCACGAGAGGTGCGACCAGTCCACCGCCACTTTCGGTCATGAACCGTCGGTTGGCCCGAGTTGAGGAGGGAATTGAGGGCTGCCGTGCTGACCTGGAGTCTTTTAGTGAGAAGGTGCTTAACAAGATAGGGAAAGTGTTCCGTTACCTAAAGCACCTCAAAAAGACCCAGAAGAAGATAGCCAAAGACCATGGCGATGCTATTACTGCTCTCCGAGAGGAGCAGCGAGAGGCAGCCCGCCATGCGGGCCGAGAGGTGCCATTCCCCATCATTTTACCTCCTTCCTATTCCAGTGACTACACTACCAGCTGGTCGGACGCGGCGAGCTCGAGTGAGTATGCCACAGATCCGGCTCCACTGCCACCTAGCAGTCGGTCCGGTTCATCCGAGACCGGGTCAGACCCGCCGTATAGTCCAGATGAGTCAGTGCCATAAGGGCATGCCACCTCTTAGTGTGGGGGTGGGAGTCGTGTCTGCATTACCCGGTCTGCACGTTTTTTCATATTTATTTGCAGTTTGTATTTTTTTTTTGAGTCTGCATATTTTCGTTATTTGAGTCAACCTACCACACTATTCTGACTTGCATTGTGTATATCTAAAAAAAAATCAAAATTTTCAGAAAAATCCAAAAAAAAAATTAAAAAATCAGAAAATTTGAGAAAGGGCAATCTAGATAATATAAACTGGGAAGAAATCGAGGTTAAATCCTTTGACAGAAAGAAAGCTTGCACCGAGGTATAGTAGATAGGTGAGATCCAGTGACCCTTGGAAACCGCAAGTAGTTATCACTCGAGCTAAGGATCCGACTAGTTGCCACACCGCCGTCATCTAGGTAGTCGACAACCCGCCCACGGGCGCCGTCACGGTCATCGCATCTTTCAGTGGAGTGACTGGCTATCAAGGGACCTCACGTCCTGTTTCTTACCCTTAGGTCCAACTAGTAAACCCGTTTGAAGCCATTTACCCCTTTTATTCTCAGCCACTGTAGCCTAGGAAGCCTTCTTTGAGACCTTCATCAGTCGTTAGTTGTCTGTTCTACGAGTTATGACGGAGGGAGTGAGTTGGGGAGGGTTTTAGATGGGAGCACTTCATGGTATATCAGTTTTGGACAGTTTCGACATTGACACGTTTTTCGAGGGAACGACATGGTGAGTTAGTGGCGACAGTGCATTAATTTGCGGAGGTGGATCAGTGCATTACATCGTGACCACAGGAGGAGTTAGTTGCGTGCGAGACATCTTTCCGCACACAATGGGGTCCGGGGGTTGTGAGGTTAATTGGTGGTTGTGCCGTTTTTCTACATCTTTGGTGATGAGGAGGTTCGGTGGGACTGCACAGTATTATTCCGACTACAGGATCAGCGCTTCAGGATTAGTGTGGGGGTACTTCATATGAGGACATCTTTCATACCCCACGACGACAGTTTATTTTTACTTACTCAGCTTTAGTCAGTTTATTTATTGTTATTAGTGTATTTATGTGTATATAGAGTCTTATTATCAGTTAAATATATATATATATATATATATATATATATATATGTAAAATTGAAAAAAAATGAAAAAAAAGAAAAAAAGAGAAAAAAAAAGAAATTATCTAGTTTTGCAGTTTTTCAGTTGTTTATGTTATTGAGTTAAAAAGCTGAGTGAGTAGCACAATTTTCGAGACAGTTACACCACTTCACATTTGTGGCCGCGAGAACGGCGAAGACACACCGGGGGACAGGAAGATTGAGATGGCAGAAACTTAGGTGTTTCAGGCAGTTTTTCGGGAACTCGGTGAGGGGTGTGAGTTTGGGGAAATTGTGAGAATGTCATAACGAGTAGGATCATGCCGTGCCTATACACATATATATATATATCCTACCTGTTAGACTTAGAACCTTGATTCGGAAATAGCTCGGATGGTAGGATAACTAGGGATTCACTCAGGTTGATAGAAAAGTAACAGTACTCGGGTCCAGTGCTTTAATCCAACAAAGAAATCTGTTCAGACTTACCGATCGATTGTAGGGAAGTATTTTCTGGAAAAAGGGTGAGGTTTTGAGGACACTCGGCTATGTTTTTGAGATTGCCCGATCTCACCAAAAATAAATTGTTTTAGTACTTTTGATTCGTGTGTATTGAGTCTGTGTATATTCTGTCTGAGTCAGTCTTTCTATCGAGTCGTCTGGTTATACGGTTCAGGTCGAAAGAGTATGCAAGTGCAGGGAGTATGCAAAGGTAGTGTATGCACGACAGGTTCGGTTTTGACAGAATGGTATGCAAGCAGGTTGGTATGCGAGGGGATTGCTCGGGACGAGCAATATTTAGTGCGGGGGTATTTGATAACGCCCAAATCGGGGTTATCTTATAGCTCGGTTTTTGTGCATTAGTGCCGGAAAAATCATGTTTTAGCCAATTTTCACCCTCTGAAGGCCGCGCTTTTAGGAACGAGACAATTATTTGCTCTTTATAAATTTCTGCGTTTTCCGTACTTTTATTGGATATGATCGCGGGTGTGTTCATGTTGTTTATGTGGGAACAGGGCTCGGGAATGCAGCAGGAATTGATCGGGAATGCAGCGGAAGGCAAAAGAGGCAGAAAAAGAGCCCCTGCCTTGCTGTCTGCGTATTTTACGCAGCCCCTTGCGTATTACACGCAGCCAGGGGGAGAAAATACGCAGAAAGAAAGAAGAAGAAGGCAAGATGGGTCCCTGTCTGCGTATTTTACGCAGGGTCTGCGTATTATACGCAGACAGCAGCAACAAGTGAGGGAAAACAGCTCAGGAGAAGACCCTGGCTGCGTATTTTACGCAGCAGGCTGCATATAATACGCAGACAGCACAAAAATTGAGGCGGTTTCGGGCAGTGACAGTTTCGTAAATAAAGACAAGTTCCAGAAACTTCTCCAGCACTATATAAAGACTCGTCCAGACTCGTTTGAAGACACAATTCATCCAAGGACAAGTCTGAGCATCCCCGGAGAGCACGGAAGCACTCATCCAGATCCGAAGACTTAGTTTGATCTTATTCTCTCTCTTAATTTCAGAAACTTTGTTGATTCATTATGTCGTTTAGTAGCTAAACCTTTTACCTAGGTTCTCGGTGAACCTAGGGTTTCGTTTTCAGACATTGTTCTGCAGTTTGATTATGAATTCATGATTACGTTATCTTAATTCAGCAGTATTATCAGTTATTCTGTCTTTGATTATATCTGTTTATGCATGATCGGAGTCGCGAACCAGAATTGCTATAGACCCGAGCCTGTAGGTGAAGACGTCAGGTTAGGGTTAGGAAGAAAAGACAGGATCTAGTACCTTACCCTGATAGACCGACCAGAGAAAGGGAGATAGGGCTAGCCAAAACGTATAGACCAATTGTTAGAGAATTTAACCTGGGCCATCAGGACAGGTTAGAAACCCTAGCAGACTTAGAACGAGACTGCAGACTTAGGCAGCTTAACAGGAACCCGAAAGTCTGCAGGATCGTGACAGCGTGTGGAATCTGAAAGGTTACTGCACAATCGGTACGTGGCACGGGTAATTAAAACTGCTGAGTGTTTTCATATCAAACCGAAGAACATAATTCTGAAGAAACCCTAGGGGATCCTGGGACCTAGTATTCCAAGCCCTAGATTTACAAACTTTACAGATTTTCAGAAAAACGTCACAAAAAATATTTACGTTTTATTTGTTTATGTTTAGTTTAAAGTTAATCACAATCCTAAACTACTCCTCCTTTTACACTCTGCAAGTTAAAACTGATTTCTCGAAAAAACCCAAAATAGTCCTCGTGGGAACGATCACCCGAGTTTAATTACACCCGGTATTACGAGATTCGTATACTTGCGAACAACACGTTATTTTGCGCATCAATCCTTCCTCTTCGCCAACACGAGCCGGACCAAACCCTTCAAATCCATCCTCCGGCAGCACATCTTCAACAAATCAGAAAAACCCTTCTCGGCTTCGCATCCTCCGTTGGCGGTCCCGGCCTTCTCGATGTCCACCACCGCCGCCTCCCTCTGCTATTCGATGCACGCGGCGGCGGCCTTCTGGATGATGGCAGCGATTTGAGGCGGCAATTTCACAGATGGAGGAGGAGTTTGCAGCGGCGGTGGAGTGATGTGGGATGGTCTTCTGATTCAGATCGAGGGAGAGAGGAGAAGGTGCGGCGTGTTTCACCATAAGGGGGAAGAGAGAAAGATGAGAAGAGAGAGAGAATTAGGTTAGAAATGAATGAGGGAGATGTTAGGGTAATATATATAGGAGGTCATTTTATAACATTTCAGGAGTAAAAATGTCTTTTCTACCGTGCTGTTAGTCTGCCATCAGCCTCCATCCAAAAAAGATGCAAACTGTCTTTTTTCAAAACACAGGGGTGCGGGGTGAAATTAGTCCTAAACTCAGGGTTGGTCAGTGTCTTTTACCCATTATTTTTCTATTATTATTAGTGATACTTTTAATTATGTTTATGTTCTTAATTAATAAATTGTTTTCACAAAATATTTAGTAGCTATTAACTTTAAGGGAGAAATTTTAATTAAGTTGAATGTGATATTATGTTAATGTATTTAGTTTAATGGGTTATCCCGAATTCAACCCGAACCACTGGCGGACACAAGGGGGGGGGGGGGCTAGTGGGGGCCACAACCCCTCTAAGGTTCCCTAATTTTGAATTAATCCCTTTAGTTATACCAGGTTTTGAAATAAGTATTACATGTTGCCCCCCTCTAAGTTGTCGAATAGTTAATTTGGTCATTCTAAATTTAAAATTTTACATTAACTATTTTGATGTAATTTACACAATTCATTACATTTTTTGTGTCCCGACATGAACGAACATATTAGTCTTTAAAAAAATTAAGTTTTAACTATTATTATTTGACTAATATAGTTCTTACAACGTTTCCGTTACATATTTCCACTAACAATTTGTACACTTCGATGAAAAATTTACTATTGCATACTATACATATCATAAGTCGGTCCCTGCACGTCTACAATCTTGCGTCCCCCACTGACTCGAATCCGAATTGGTTTGTTCCAATTTGGGCTTGGACGAACTGACGATGCTCCTAACACGGGATGGGCTGGGTTTGGGCTACCTCGACTGAACTCGGGCTTGGGCTTGGGGGACAAGGGCGTCAACCCGCCCTACTCGCAGTCCTACTTTTAACTGGCCATTATTTCCCTTTTTAAGTGCTCAAAAATTTGAATGAGAAAAAAAAATGACATAGTTTTTTGGGCGGGAAATGTTACCCTCCCTATTCAGAGGGTCTGTTTGGGAGTTAACTGCTCGAGTCAGAGTTTAAAACATTGAAAAATATGTGTATGAGATTAGTAGTGTTTGGTGTGCGACTTATAAGTTGAACTTTTGGATTTGGACTTATAAGTTCATAGTGTAAAAAATGAACTTAAGAAAAGGTTGGGTTTTTTTTTTGGGGGGGGGGGGGGGTTGGTATGACTTATAAGCAGCTTATAAGTCAGTTCTGGATATAAGTTGAAGACAACTTATAAGCAGTGTTTGGTATGCGACTTATAAGTTGAACTTTTGGATTTGGACTTATAAGCTTATAGTGTAAAAATGAACTTAAGAAAAAGTTGGTTTTTGAATCTTTTCTTGAACTTTTAGACTTAACAACTTTTACACCAAACACACATATATTTTTTCTTTATCTATTTTGTCATAAACTTTTTTGACATAAATTTGTAAGACAACTTAAGTTGCAAAGAGAGACTCCCTTTTGAGAAGAGCTGGTTGAATCCAACAATCATGAAGTTGGTTAACGAGCTTGTGATTAGCTTAAAGATGAGTTTAGAGAAAAGAGCTCACTTCACTAGAGCTGGACCCTTTTATTCACAACTAGAAACTGTTTGGATTCCCTCCAATAACACAAGATTCGAAACTTTCTCCAAAAAAAACTTTCACCCCAATCCAGGTTGGTCAAACACAACTGTTCCATTCCCAATCATCTAAGCAACACATTTCGATGTACCTGAAATACATCATCCAAACAAGGCCTATTGATATCTAAAATGAGAATATCATTTTTTTTTATAATTCCCACGGAGAGTAACAACTAATCAATCACAGCTGGGGACTCAGTTCCTGTTCCCCCTTTCTTTCTCTTTTCTTTTTGCATCATTTCCCAAACCTCCATAACCCATCATCCCCCAACTAGAAGACAAATACCATCCCATTAAACAAATCTTCTCAAAAAGATAAACAGAAAATAAGAAAAGGAGAAAAGAAGGCCCAATTCGCAATCGACAAACACGAATCTCCCATCACATTCTCATCTCTCAGACCCACCACCGTCCCAGATTCGCATGGCACACAATTGCACAAATAACTGAAGATAATCATAGCAATGGCGAAAGGAGGAAGTGCATGAAATATTCAATTGAAAGTGCTGAAGATTGAGACAAATAGTCTCCCACCGTTACGAATGTTATACAAAACTGTTATGCATATAAGGAGATCGAAACATGTGATGGTTATTACGGTAAATTTCGTTAATCCAAGCTATTTGATTGAAAATGACACGTACATAAAAATTTATGTATGAAATTGAAAGTCTTGAAGATTTAGTGTCACGAATGTCAAACTGGATATAAGGTTTGTGTCATTTGTTCGGGGAAAATGTAGATGAAAGGAGAAATGACACAGGAGACTTAGATGCAGTTGGACACTCGTAACACTAAATTTTTAGCATATTCAATTGCATAAAAAAATTCTTTGCACCTTTCGTTTTGAGACAAATAGTCTACAACATTTTCAAAACGAAAACAATATTTTTTGTTAATTTAATCTAATCCTGTTAACAACTCGAGGCCATTTGTTTCAAAATGAAAACTACAGAGCTTTTTATACGAATCGAAATTGAAAAATTCTGGAGGGGTTAGTGCATGTTTGGCATAATGGCATTCCTGTTTAAATTAATTTTTTTAAAAAATGTCAAACTGCATACAAATTCAATGTCACTGGTTCTAGATCAAAACCCTAAAATCACAAGCAAAAGAATGGTAGATTAGCATATCACAGCAGCAACAGGAGTTAGAATTAATGGAAGCACCTACAAGAGCAAGAACAAACCCAACAAATGAAACATAGACCTTTACAAAATTCAAAATCAAACCCCCCAAAAATTCAACACTAGTCATCATACTTTTGATTCAACAGAGCTAAACTCTCTACAAATCTCTTATTATCACCTCACCTCACCTGTCTCTAAGCTTGAATTTAGCCCCGATTAGTTCGATTCTGGCTGCTACCGTTACTCTGCTGGATCCTATTCCCGGCACCGTTGTTCCCACCTCCGCCACCTCCGGCAACGGCGGCGGTTGTGGAGGAAGTGGAAGAAGAGAAGAACCCAAAGACACCAGACTTGGAAGAGCCTCTGAGAGAAGAGCAAACGGGGACGTTGAGTACCGGCGTGACCCTGACGTTAGCCGAATACGACCTTTCCATGCCCCTGTACTTCACCCTGGGCCCACCATTGAAGCTACTCGGACTACTCGAGCTCCTCTCCAAGCTCTGGAACACTATTTTCCCCGACGAGTTCATCCTCGGGCTGTCCACTGACACTCCCCGGCTGTTCGACGACGCCGTTTCTGGCGCCGGACGCCGAATCGGACTCCTCCCGACTCTGTTTGCTGTGTTCTTCTCCGCTAATGTAACCGTCTTGTGCTTCATGGTTCTCACCCTAGACGGGTTGTTCGCATTTCTCGAGGCGGTGAAATTAGGCTTTTCGGAATCAAGGGAGAGCCTCGGGAGGTCGTCGTGCTCGTGTCCAGACGAAGACGACGAGAGCGACAGCCGAGAGGAAGAAATCGAGACGGATTCAATGTCGGAGTCTTTAAGGAGGGGATGGTTGAGAGACGACGAATCGGAGGACGAGTTGGATGATTTTGAGGTCCGGTGAAGGAAATGTTTAAGAGATTTGGCGTTTGATGGAAGAGAAGACGACAATTTCTGAGAACTCTCCTTGGCATTAGCATTGCCATTGTTGTTGTTGCTGGTGAGATTGACCTTCTTTAAACCTAAGAGCTCCTTCCATCGGCTCGAACACCTCGGCGCCTTGGGCGAGAACAGATACAGATCTGGACCTGCACCTGGACCTGTTACATCTGAACAAGACGACCTGAACCTCGACTTCGGCGAATCAACAACCGATCCAATAATCTCAGACGAAGCATTCGTCTTCGCGGCTGGCCGGAGAATCGACAGATGCAGCGGTAGGAGCTTGCCGTCGGAGAAGAGCTCGTCGGCAGGGAGGACATTGACCGGATCTTCGAGCCTGAACTCGAAATCCCCCATCTCCTTGCCGAAAACATCCAGATCTGACGATTCTTCACGGCCATCTGAGGACTGAGTCTTCAAAGGAGCTGAAACTTTCTCGGCCTTCGCGGCGGCGTCGTCGCGGCTGAATGAGACGCGAGGAGTCAGCCAGCCGTACTTGGGGAACGCCGGCGGACAGTCGAGGAAGCTATCTGGCGACCGGTTGACGCAAGCTGAAGCCATATCTATCATGCAACGGTAAATGCTCAACAGAAGGAGAGATGAAATCACATCAACAACAGAGATGTGGGGCGAATCTATGGAGAGAATGAGAGATAGAGAGGGCTATGAACTCTAGGGTTTGGTTGGAGTTGGTGGTGGTGTTGATGCTAGAGAGAGTGGGGTTTTTAGGTGTTGTAGAGGGAGGCGCGTGAGAGATGTAACAGCTATATACAGCGCGGGCCAATGAGTTTGAAGCAATAAGATGACGACACCTGTGTCATTGGTCAAAGAAATGAAAACGTGGCTCAGTCTCTGCTTAATTACACTGCATTTCTCTTGACACACAACAGTCCAAAACCACACATCTCATTGGTGTTTCTCTCTAAATTGCATTTTAACCCCACAATAATATTAATTGATAGCATATTTGCCCTCCATGTTGATATTCATACTCCTAAAGGGTTACATTTTACAAGTTCTGGCAGCATGTTCATTCGTTGGACGTTCGACAATTTTTTAGGGCTCTTGAGTGAGAACGATTGCACAACTCATTGTTTTTCTTTTGATGTTTCATTATACCAATTTGGGCACAAATATTGACTTTAAAATTAATCATGTACTTCGTGAGATGTTGGATTTGAAGCGTTTGAAAATGATGTCGTCAAAATGGTGAAATTTACATAGTCGAGTGACACTAGTGATGTTGATCGGATGAGCAGTGTAAAACACCATTGTACTGTTTATTGGGGGGACTTCGTGACCACACTACAGTCGCTAGATCTTACGAAGATCAGCGGTGGAAAATTTGTTGTAGGGGAGCTGCCCACGGGTCATGTCATAGTATTAACTAATACCAGATTGCCTTCTGTATTGATATTCATACTTCATCATACTCCTAAAGGGTTCCACTTTACAATTTTAATAGCATGTTAATCTGATGGGCGCTCGACAAAAATTTTAGGGCTCTTGAGTGAGGACGATTGCACAACTCATTGTTTTTCTTATGATGTTTCATTATACCAGTTTAGGGCACAAATATTGACTGTAGAAGAAATCACGCACTTCGTGAGATGTTGGATTTAAAGTGTCTCGAAATAGTGTCGTCAAATGGTGGAATTTCCATAGTTAGGTGACACTTTGTGATGTTTCTAGGACCAGCATTGTAATACTCCCATTCAGTCAAGATTCAAGTGCAATATTAGAAAGTTTTGGGGTAATTGTGTGAATAAATTTTTGTGTTATCCAGTTGCTAAATTGGCAATGTGGTGATATCATTGTGGGGTTGAATTTTTACCTAATCTTAAAATTAACCCTCAGTTTTGGAAAATAGACAGCACAAATAGGGATGGCAACGGGTCGGATCTGGATCGGATCAGGCTCAACCCTATCCAGATCCGACTAGGAGAAATGGGATCCAGATCCGATCAAGATCTGTTCGGATCATCACCAGATTCGGATCAGATCGGATCGGGTTTCATTCAGCTGATCCGAATCCGATCCGTAAATCCATATAGTATGTTTTCGGATTGGATTTGGATCGAATCTGAATCGAGTTTGCAACAAAATTGAAAAAATAACATAAAAAAACAAACACTACTTCATACACTAAGGCTTGTTCGTAAGTTATGAAGCCTAAAAAATAAAAGAAATAGTTTTGTAGGTTGGAGTTAATATAGTATTCCTCTTGGAAGTGTAAATAGGGAGGTAGTAGGGGTATAATTGTAAAGCACACATATACGTCGGATCGGGTCGGGTCGAAACCGTTGGATCTGCCCTAAGATCCAAATCCAGATCCAAATCCGTTCGGGTCTGGCTTTCCAGATCCAAATCCGATCCATTTTCAATTGGATCGGATTCGGATCTGATCCATTCGGCTCGGATCGCTCGAATCTCAGATCGAATCGGACCATATTGCCATCTCTAAGCACAAATACCCTAGTGTACCTAGTCAAGCTCAAATCCTTGATTCACTAAGCCTAACCACTTGATACCTCACCAACCCAAAGAGGTGTGGAGCGCTCCTAAACCTGTCTTAATGACTGAGCCACGCTAAGAGATCAACACAGTCTCTAATCATTCAAACTTCTAAGTGTTCTTTAAAGCAATCTCCCCGGTCTTTCTCAATCTCTCTCATCTCTCTGACCTGATGCTACTGAGAGGTCTCAGAGCATTGCCAATTCAAAGTCCTAAATTAATTTTCGTGAAAGCATCAACACAACCTTCATATGAGGTGAATTTAGTTCTTGAAACCCTAAGAGTTTAACCTGTCAATTCTCCTTTCTCGGTATGTTACGACCTCTAATTGATTTCTTTGGACTCGTGAGGTTGTTGCAAATCCATCAGACCTATTGGAACTCCACCCAGTCGTTGAACGGAAGCAACCACGTAGTTATCTAGTTCTGCAGCCGCCGTAAGATTCATCCCCAATTGGGAAATTGATAAATCACTCAATCCTTGATCATTTTCCATTTTGTTTGTTGACGTGTGATCCCTAGAAGCTATAGAGGATGTCCCTTAACCCATAATTAACTAGGAATATTGTTTGCATTGAGTTTGATTCTAGCATGTCTTTGGTTCTCTGGCAAGGAAAACATCATGTTCATAAACTAATATCTCATTCCCTAACAGCATGGTTTGATAAATGAATTGTTGCTGCTTGTTCTCTGCATTTCAACCTACAAGTTTCACGTTAAGTGTTCCCTTTGAATCCATCTATAAGGTCGTGGAGATTGGCCATAAACTTTCTAAAAGATCGTGTTCTTGACCATCAAGAACATCATCTGTGAATTTGCTTAACTTTCAATGATTATAACTTGCTCAATACCTTGGTATTTTGGTCTCTGATTTGCTGTTATGTGTACCCTGCTTATCAAACTACACATCCATGCATTTTTTACTTCAAGCCCAACTTATGATCACAATGTAATTGAATTGCAAGTTGGTACCCTGTGAGCTTGAGGCTCTCAGTGTAGTAAAATTTGTAGCGTTGCAAGTACCAGTGAAATCAGTCATCTTCGTGAACTCCTATCTTGTTGTGTGTTTGGTGAGATCGAATTATTCTTTCTTCTATGTAAAGACGGTGTTGAATACTTCATTTTCAAATCCCGCTAGAATTCTCAGAAATCAAGCTCAAAGATATTGCTCTGAACTTGTGAAACTCATTTGAAAATCTTAGTGTTCAAATCATGTTATCCACTTATGTTTGACCTCCTGTAAAAGATAAGCGAGTTCGAGCTAAAAGCGCCGGAGTAAGGATTGGTAGCGGGAGCGAAGCCACTCCATAGAGTTTTGTGTTATCTAGGTCATGACCCTCATAACCAATAACGATGAATACCAGCAACATAAGCTAAACAGTATCTTTACTGCCATTCCTGGTGGAAATTTTGTGCAGAAAACTCCCAAGTATAGTATATTGCTCTGAGAGAACAAATCACCAGCTTATAGCTAAAAGAACACTTAAATGCCAAACAAGGGCCGGTTCTAGGCTTTTGGGGGGGCTGTGGCCAAACAAGGGCCGGTTCTAGGCTTTGGGGGGGGGGGGGGGGGGGGGGGGGGGGGGGGGCTGTGGCGAAAGTAGAGTCGGAGGCCCTGTACTACAAATAGAAACACTCTACTAAAATATTTATATATCACTAAATTACTACATCATGAGCTAAGTACATCAACATATCAACACAAAAGTGTAACTCATTTGTAGCACAAGATTATTTGTATCTTATTGATTTTATAAACTAGGTGCCAATAACTAAAACTAAACACTATTTGTAAACTAGCAATGTTGATTTTTTTCAGCCTTTAGATCAAATCAGCACCAATCCTTAGATCTCACTTACCACCCACTTAATAGTTAGAATTCCCTAAAAATTGGAGATGGGGGCATACTGCCAAGTTTGTAACTTCTCCCCCACCTTCTCCACACATCTTTAACTTCCCTCATTTTCACCCTTTTTCACCCGAACTTCTCACATGGTGGCTCGAAAAAATTCCGATTTCTACTAATTTCATCTTCTTTATATTGTCATTCACTTTTTACATCACAAGTGCAAGAAATGTTTCAAAAAATTTCATTTTGGATATATAAAAACACTCTTACATAAGTTCACAGGGAAATGGGGCCCTACCACGGCAAGGGGCCCGATGCAGGCTACCTACTTGCGCCAAATATTCGGTTTTAGAAGGAAGCAGCACTATAAAATGTTATGGCAACTGCATGTTATGACCGACTCTTTTCAAGGCAACTACCACCAGCGCTGCCACCCATCTTCCCAGTCGCTCGCAGAAATTATCGGGGCCATGGAGGGTGACGAACCAGACCCAACAAGAAGAAATGAGGAGAAAGACAGGAGACGTCCCAAAAAGGAAACTGGGAGAGAAAGGGAGCGGAATTGTAGTTTTCATTCAAAATTGGATTCTTTTTAGTTTTCTTTTCTCTAATTATGGGTAACTAAACAGAAACAAGAAAATTGTTATATTTTCATTTTATTTTCCAACAACCACCAAACAAAGGAAAGAATTTCCTCCTCATTTTCCTTCCTTTTCTTTTCCAAGAACCAAACAGGGTCTTAGAAATAGAAATGCAAGCTAGACAAGTCCTCATAAGAAGAGAAATTGTTCTATTGCAGGAAATGGGGAAAGTTAAATAGTAGCAGCTTGTTCAGCATCTCAAGTGAAGTAGGAGACTATGCATTGCCTCTTCATTTCGGCATATCAAAGCACCTAGTATATATCTTGCATTCACTACATTGTTCAACAAAAGAAAAGAACAGTTGACACACGCACACACACATTATTCACCTCAACTGGTGTTTTGCCAAATTGCAGCAGGCATGACCGAAAGAAATGCCATATGTATGTAATGCTAAAATAGTTGGCTAAATACATATTGTACCATGATCCTAAGATACCGCAAGTTAGGAGCAGCACAGATTAAGCTGAGGAACAATGAAACATTGTCCAAAATGTCGAAGCGCATGTCACTGAAATGAAGGTGCCAAAGAGATTAAGTTTAACTAGAGCGTAATCACCACCTCGACATTTTTGTGGATAAATACAAAGCGACTTCAAAATTTTAGCATTAATAAAATGTAATAGATCCAGAAGATGCTGAGAGATCAAAATGTTTTGAGTCTTGTTGAGCATATCTCAGATGTGTCTGGACCACTGCAATCAAACCGAACCAAACACTGGAGTAATGGGCAACTAGAAATTAAACATTTAGATGAGTCATTGCAAAAAGTTATGGTGGCAAACTGTGCTTTGTGTTTCTGCAAGAATATCCTTAATCAACTTCACCATGTTGCATCTCATAATAGCTAATTTTGGATTGGCTTTAGTCTTTCCCAACCTGGCTTTAGTCTTACCCAACCAAGAAATTTTTGACATTATGCAACACTTGGAGAAAAAGGAGAAGCTCAATGTGATAGCTGGGAATGAACCTCAAATGCAATATTGATGCAGGATCAAGAAAAGCTTTCTTGGGATGGATTTTAAGAAATGACAAGGGTGTTCTGCTGGATAAAGGCTGGGCTTTTGAAGAGGAAAATTCAGCTTTAATAGCAGAAACTTTAGCTATCAGACATGCTATCTGGAAAGTTTCTCAACTATCAAATGAGGTAGTGCATTTTGAAAGTGACAATCAGAAGGCAGTGAACTGCATCCTTGGCAAAAATCACATCTGGGAGATCAGATTTTTTTTTTTTTTTTAAATGGGAGGTCAGAAATATTTTTAAAGATATTCAGAGTTTTGTGGTAGGTAAACAGTCTAGTCTAAAATGGATTCCTAGAGAAGCCAACATGGTAGTGGATATCCTGATTAAGGTTATTAGGTTTGAGAGTAACAGTTTATGTAAGGACAACGGTCCATTTCAGTTAGCTATAGCCAAGCCAAAAGAGAGTAGAGAAAATGTTGTAAATGTTACAGTTGTGGGTTCAGTAATAGAATGTTTTTGACACACACACACACACACACACACACAAAAAAAAAAGGCCTTCACCATGTGGGCAAAAGGAGAACCCACCTTCAAAACCAGAGAACCCATGTTGAAAATTTGTTCTTCCCATGAACCCGGCTAATACCATCATCAGGAAATCCAAATCTCTGCAGGAGACAGTCCAAACTCAAGGCAAACAGACCCTTCTAAAACAGGTTAGTTGGTCCTCCCCTCCTGCCGGTAAAACCAAACTGCATGTTGATTTCTCCTTTAATAGAAGCACCAATTCTGCTGGTATGGGGGTGTGCTTTGTATCTCCCGAGGACAATGGATATGGGGTTTCTGTGCTAAAATGGGGTTCCCTCCCAAATTGATATGGCATGGCTGAGTTATGGGCAATTCTAAAGGGCCTAAAAATCTCTCAAGAGCAGATGGTCACTGATTTTCGCATCGAGACTGACTGCAAAGAAGCCTTCCACCAGACCTACCGCGAGGCAAACAAGCTAGCGGACCTGCTGGCAAAGACTGCTAACGAGCAATCATCTCATTTTTCTTTTTTCAAAACCTTACCCAACTTCTGTATAGATCAGCTGAGTTAAGACCAATATGGTTTAGGCTCCTGAGAGCTCTGTTCTAGGGTTCTAAACCCTCTTTGAATACCCCCCTCCAAAAAAAAAAAAAAAAAAAAAAAAGGAGAATCCACCTTATCTGCCAGGATCAAAGACACTGCCTCAAGGAATCAAATTCAACAATGGCCTGCCCCAAGTCCATCTCCTTTAAAGCAATTAATTCTTCTAATTTAGCTACATACCCTGATGATTTCTACACAATGCACCCACACAAACATTATCACCATTTATAGAAGCAGAACAATCCGCATGAATCTTCATTTTCCCAGAAGGAGGAACCATCCATTTCACCAGAACAGCAGAAGCATTCAGTTTAGAGGGAGTAAACAATAAACCTTGCATCACTCTCTCTTGGCCTGAAAACAAAGAAAATTCCCAACATTCCCTGGCTTACTCACTTCTTGACCATGAAGTATCAAATTATGCCGATACCAGATTTGGGCCACAGTGGTAAGAAACAAAATAGGCCAATACACCTCCTCATTGGAACCCCAAGAATGACTGAGGTTGAGATCCACCCTCTCAACCAAATTAGAGCCAGAGAACACTTGTCAAAAATCAACTTGCTTCCACACATTATAGGTAGCAGGGCAATATCTCATAGCATGTGGAGAAGTTCACAAATATGCCCAGATAAAAAGACAAGAAGCATCAGAAATAATACATCTCTTGGCATTCAAGTATATTAAGTAAGGAATCTATCATGCCTTATAAGCCAAATAACAATGAACAGCCCTACATCAACCAATACAAACTCTGGTATATATGTAGTGGATTTTACGTAACATGCATAAAGTATGAGGGGCATAAAAGCAACTTACGGTGATTTACGATTTGATATGATCCCATAAAAGTTCAGGGTACTGAATAAGTCAGCTACATCATCTGATTTCTGCCGAAAGAGGTGGAGAGAAAAAAATTGACTGTGCAATATATCCTAAATATAGATTCTCATTTCGAGAAAAAACTTCTTTCAGTGCACGTAGAGTTTTGGGAATCAAATGTTAAAATCAGTCGATTCATCGTTTCTCAGTATATATGTTTCTTCGCATTTCCTTTCCCTTGTCATTTTCCATGAGAGGAGATTTTTGAAAGAATGACTTTTCTTGGAAAATAGATTTCCTAATCATAAAATATCTGAGGCTGCCAAATAAAAGCACAAAAACATGTTTCCTGTCAGTAACTTGTGATCACTAGCGAGAGAGTTCTTAAGCTATCTTGTTAGATTAGAGGAAGGCATCCAACGCGGCCCTTGTTAGGAGATGTTCAGCTAGAGACTCTTTCAACATCAGCAACAAGGCTGGAGACTCTATTACGCTCTCCTTTCCTGATAATACAGCCACTCACCCTGATAAGAGGAATCAGAACATTGCACAAATAAATATGTGAATTCTTTCTTTCACTGAAGGAGAGCTTTAGTGCAACCGTAAAGTTGTCGTCGTGAGACTAGGACGTCACGGGTTCGGGTACATTAGACCTCAAACTGGGTCTGACCCAAAAAGTTCATAAAATCTCAATGGTCAACTAAGTCCACTCATTGGTTCAAAAAAAAAAAAAAAAAAAAAGAACTAAGTCCACTCTAGGTCGCATTTTGCATTATAACCCCCAAAGTTTCATAAAATTACATAAATAACTCCAAACATGCAAGGAATTACAAAATACCCCAAACAATTTTTTTACTTATTTGCAATTTGACCCCTACAACATTGTAAGTTGTAACAGCCATTACTTGCTCAAACAAACTCCAAATTGAGTGAGACTTTTTCCTAAATCTTCCTTATAAAATTCTCTACAAATTTCATGACAAGATCATTAAATTCACAATATAATTGACTGTAACGGGATTAAACAGTGGCTGCAGTTAGGGTTCTTGTTCAAGAATGAGTTTAAACAAGATGCAGGCCACATGAACCTTTACAATAGGTTTAGACATGTTATTACACATGTCGTAAGCATGAAACACAACAAATCAAACCGAAGAGTTGAGTTATCTGCTCAAGATAGAGAATGCACTGAGTGTAGAGACAGGCCTACATTAATACTAGAAATTCACAAGGAAATGATATGAGAGCTGCAGCCGACTGTGGGAAAGAGGAGAGTGTTGATAAACCTGAGTTCAGTACTGTTGAATATGTTGTTCAGAGAATGTATGAAGAAGATTGAGAAAAGGGAGGTCTTCTGGCGATGGAAGAACAGAATTGAAGGGGCACGCAATGTGTTGCTTAAAGACATCTCTACAAGAGTCATTCCTCCGAAACGGCCAAAAAAAACACACTCATTGTCTTCCAAATGGGCTTTCTCTGTAGAAATGTAATGGTAAGCTAGAATAATCTTGGTGAAGAGGATATCTCCCAACCTGTTCTCCCCCCTCCCCCCCCCCCTTTCTTATATAACTATCGAATCATAAGAGAAAACGATGTAAGATCTACTCCTACAATTCTAGTATACCAAAAACTTGGTATCCTCGAGCCAAAATTCTAAACCGAATTGCAAAACTATTAGTATATACCAAGAGTCCAAAACTTGACGCGTAGGGTTACTACTACCTTAGCTCAAAAAAGATTAATAAGGGTACATTGCACTCACAGGTATGTGTTTAGAGGGATCTATACCCATAGCTTCTTTGGTATCTTTATGAGACTTTTTTGTTCTCATCATACTATAATTAATAATGTAATTTCATCAAGAAGTATGATACAGACAGAACTTCTTCACAGCAATCAGTTCCTTGCTAATCTAGATCATTGGAGGCCGTTCTCCAGAATTTTTAGAGCAACTTTTCCTCCCATAAAGGGCTACTAATGATACACAGATGAACACTATATTTGCATAAACAATAAAGAAACTTCGTCAACGCAAGAAGAAGTTGCATGAAAAGCCAAACTGAATTATAAAACGGCGGCATTGGCAATGCATGTATCAATACAATGCATGGGGAAAAATATTAATATAGGAAGGCAACCATTATGCTAATTAGTCACATGAGACCAACTTTTTTCTGAAAACAATGGAACACTCTTTGGATTGCTTGGATTTGTAATTCTAATGAGACCAATCAATCAAGTCAAAGAAAGCACATGGAATAACTTGTTCTGGGGATAATATTTTATCCCTTGGATAACTAACTTATCCTCTCGATGTTGCACAACAAGTTGGGGGAATAACGTTAATGATAAGAGGTCAGCCGGAGGGTTTATCACCGGTTACAAGATTCTCTATAGATAAAAGAGAAAAAGAGGAGGCAGAGGCAGGGGCAGGTGCAGGTGTTTGCGGACACATCAAATCATAACCCCCAAGTGTCAGTCCATCCCCCCAGCCACCTCCACCCCTCTCCACCCAGGTGCTGCTGCTCTGCTGCTTTTGTTTCTGCCAGAAATCCGTAAAAATATTTCTACCACTAGTGGTATCTCTTTGCAAATTGTAAAAAAGATGCTAAAAGTAACATGATGGAGTGCCTGGTAGATATATCTAATTTTGTAAAATCTTGGGTATGTAATACCAGTTGAAGAGCAAGTTTGGTTTCAGCTTAGTTTACCAGACATGTTCTTAACATAAAGTGAATAGTTTGATTCAATTATAGTTCGTGTTAAACAGTTGTTGAAAATCTAAATTAATTTGTACATTTGACAACACTTGTAGTTTTTGCAGTCAAACTTACTATAGGGTAAAATACAAAATCCACCCTGGTTGTATGAGTTATATACAAAAACACCCTTTGTGTACTGGGTATACCAGAACCCCCTGGCAATGACGGAAGGTAACATAACCCTAACAGAGGGGCAAAAAGACCTATTTGCCCTACGATTGAAGAAAAATGACACCATATAAATACCATTTTTCTCTTCCCATTATGTTTCAATAACTAATTCTCTCTCTCTCTCTATCCTGTACCACCCTCTCCCCTTCACCGGTGTTGACCAGTTAAAGCATCAATCCACCACCGCTGCTCCCTCTCTCCCCTTCACCAACGACCTCGCTCTCCTTCACTAACCACTGCTGCTCCATCTGTCTCTTTCACCAACGACCCAATTCCTCAGATCCGTTTCAGAATCAACATGTCTCCCTTTCGATTTGGGTGTTGCGGCGTTGGTGGTGTCTCTTCCGACCGAACCCATCTCAGATCCAAAAAGAGAGAAAGAGAGGCAGAGAGAGAAAGGGGAGACGACCGGATGGTGGCGAAAAGTATCTCCGACGGAGTGATGGGTTTTCTTCTCTGCTTCTTCTTGTTGGGTTTTCTTCTGCGGTGTTCTGGGTCTATTGTAGGTCGGTGATTCAGCCTCTATCTGAATTTCGATCAAAATCAGAATGAGAAGAGATGGAGGAGTAAAGGCCAGTGGCTGTGGTTTGTCGGGTTTCTGGGTTCGAATTGGTGTTGTTTCTTGGTCGGGATTGGGTCTTTTCTGGGTTTGTTAATGGTGAATTCAAGTGGTGAAGGATCGGGTATTGATTGGAGGCAGTGGTAGTTTGGTGGCTGTGGAGTTTTGTTGGTTGTATTGTATTGGGTTTAGGTGATTTAGGAGGTTATAGTGGTGGTTGTGAAGGAAGGCACTGGTTTGATTGGGTCTTTTCTAGGTTTGTTCTTCTCTTCCTCCTTTTTCTTTTTCATCTTGTAATTTGGTGAGAGGGATAGGGATAGGGGGAGTAGATCGAATTGGTTGATGGTGGCAGTGGTGGATTGTAATAGCAGGTTGTGGTGGTTTGGATTTATTGATCTGAATTAATTGGGTTTGAGATGGTGCAAGGGCTGGTTGTGAATGGTGTATTTGTTATTCTCTTCCTCCTTTTACTCCTTCATCTTGAAATTTGGGGGGGGGGGGGGGGGGGGGGGGCGAGAGATAGAGGAAGTAGATCGAATTGGCAGTGGTGGATAGTAACAACAGGTTATGGTGGTTTGGATTTTTTGGTCTGAATTAATTGGGTTTGAGATTGTGCAGGGGCTGGTTGTGGATGGTATTTGGTGGCTTTAGAGAATTGGTGTAGTGGTGGTGGTGTTGTTGTTCAAGAACACCAAGAACTCAAGAACATGAACAAAGTAAACACAAAAACACCAATGGGGGCAAAATGGTCATAAAAATTATATTGTACCATTTACTAGATGACACTAACAGAAGGGTGATATTTGTACGTGGCACGGATAACGAGACTGCTGTGTGTTTCATGTCAAACAAAGAACGAAAATCTTAAGAACCCTAGGGGATCCCGGGACCTAGTATCTCAAACCCTAGTTTTACAACCTTTAAGATTATTCAGAAAATTCTAGCAAAAAGATTTACGTTTCAGTTATTTACTTTCAGTACTTAAGCAAACTCTCAAAATATTCCTCATTTTTACACTCTGCAACTTAAAACTGATTACTAGAAAAACCTGCAAAGTCCCTGTGGGATCGATAATCCGAGTCTAAAATACTCTCTATATTACTTGATTCGTATACTTGCGAATAGTACGCTAAATTGCGCATCACGGATCCGCTAAGTTTTCTCTTGACTTTATATAATCGATCGATATAATCTCTTGTGAGAGAATTTGCCTAATTGTATTATGTCTTCGGCGCATATGTCTAGACTTACCATTATATATACTATTTTTGTGCCTTGCCTATTGCGGACGGGCTGTCGCAGTGAATGCAAATAGCTGGCACTTGTTGTCGCTATATTGGAATATCCTCAAGGAAATGGCGAATCATTCAACTTCTTCTCCATCCTTTCCTATTGAGGATTTCCAACATTATTGCCGCTCCTCTAAGTGTAAATACATAACCACTCGTTGATTTGGAGTCTTTTGTATCATATATCCAATTAGCATCGCAATATCCTTCTAGTACAGCAGGATAGTTGGAGTATTGTAATCCTATAGTTTTAGTATATCGTAGATACCTTTATACTCGATTATAGATGTCAAGTTATCCTTTCCAGGGTTACTGGTGAACCGACTAAGATTTCCAACTGCTTGTGCGATGTCTAGCCTAGTACAATTCATGATGTACATAAGGCTTCCGATTATTTGAGCATATTACAATTTCTTGATAGCCGGGTATGATTGTTGGCGAGATGCATGCTCACATCGAATGGTGTCTTTACTGGCTTGTTGTTACTTTGATCAAACTTCTCGAGAACTTTCTCGATATAGTGAGAATGAGTTAACGCATAGCCATTTGGAGTTCTAGAAGTCTTTATTCCGAGAATAACATCGGCTGCCTCTAAATCTTTCATGTCGGATGTTGTGGACAATAATCTTTTGGTGGCACGTATTACTGTCTCGTTGCTTCTAAAGATAACATATCGTCCACATAGAGACATATTATGACACATCCACCATTCATAATTTTTGAATATACACATTTGACACATTCATTAGTTGTAAATTCCTTAGTCGTCATAACCCTGTCAAACTTGTCATGCCATTTTTTGGGGGCCTGTTTTAATCCGTATAATGATTTCTTGAGTCGACAATATTTTTTTTCATTTCTTGGAACTCGAAACCCTTCCTGTTGTTCAGTGTAGATTTCTTCGTCTAATTCTCCATTAAGAAATTCAGTCTTGACACCTATTTGGTCGATTTCAAGATTAAATATTGCTGCAATAGCAATCAACATTCGGATGAACGTTATCCTAGTTACCGGAGAATAAATATCGAAGAAGTATATTCCTTCCTTTTGCTTATAACCCTTGGTAACTAACCTTGCCCTGTATTTATCGATGGATCCGTCGGGTTTTAATTTACGCTTGAAGACCCACTTGCATCCTAGAGGTTTACAACCATGTGGTAGATCCACCAACTGCCACGTATTGTTGTGCAATATGGATTTTGTCTCGCTTTTAACGGCTTCTTTCCAATAAGGCAATACTTTTCTTTTCTTGTGGATTTAGTACATATAGTTTCAATTTCAGCATCCACAGTACCCATAATTTGAAATTGTTGCAAATTAAGTACCTAACGCTAACTGACATCCATATATTGTAACAAATTCGCTTGAAATACTATTTTACCCTTTAACTCATCCAAAGTTTTACATAATAACATTTTTACCCTCAAAACGAAAATAAACATAAAAAAGAATAAATAAATTAAAAATAAGAAGAAAATCAGACGACGACGAAGAAGAAGAAGCGGAAGATGAAGACGAATCTGACGCGGAGTCGACATCCTCCCTCCCCCTCTTGCTCCTCCTTCACCCAAATTCGTATTCTCTGTGTCTCTGCCCTCTATCTTTTTCCTTCCAAAATCTCTATGTTCTTCTCTCTTTCCAGACCGCACCTTATCTTTCTCGGTAGGAAACCCTACCTGACTTGGTGTTCCAAACCAAAATCCACACATATATTCATAATCTAATACTTCAAAATTTAAACCACCCCCAACTCAAAAACTCAAACATTAAAATTTGAGGTGGGTTTGATTTTGATTTAGGACCTCGCTTGTTCTTTCTCGCATAACGCGCAACCTGCTATCTCCCTCTATTGCAATCGATTTCAGGTGTTGAATTATTTGGGTTTGATTCGGGTTAAGAAGAAGTAGACAGAGTGAGTGAATGATGTTTGAAATATGAGTTTGTGACAACAGCCATGGCCGCGATAGAACGGTGGTGATGATGTTGTTCACAACTCAACATCCTAACCCAGGTTCAAAAACCAACATTTCAGTGGTGTTGGTTGGTTCCCATACATGATCAATTCTCCCTTTCAAAATACCGATTCCCTCTATTTCACAGTTGATTTCGATATTTGGGTGTGTTTGTCTTCGTGTTTTATGTGTCAATAGTTTTGTGTTTAATTTTAAGTTGGGAAGAAGATCTAGACATTCATTTGTGAGTTCTCAGGCGACGGTGTACTCAGGATGGAAGTGGTAGCCACACTCAAATTTTCTTCTTCTTGTGCGTCCCTTCTTCTTCGTCTACTTTTTCTTTTCTTTTATTTCCTTTTTCTTTTTGATGTTTACTTCTTGTTTTAAGGGTAAAATTGTAATTATGCAAAACTTTTGACGATATGAAGGGTAAAATTTTATTTTCAAATGAAACTATGGGTAGTAAATCCACAAGAAAACAAAACTATGGGTACCGCGAATGCAATTTTGCCTTTTTCTTATTAGTGCTACACGAGTTTCATCCTGTGACTTTATGCGGGACTACAAAAAACTCTGCCACTAAACTTTTCACGCATTTGTTATAATTTCCCTCTTTTAACTAGGGGTGTAACTTGGACGGGGTTAACCCGATCAACCCGAATCCAGCCCGGATTATACTCTGGTTTGGCCATATGTTTTGAATAATTTGGACAGGTTCGGGAAAAAATTCTCAACCCGGAATTGTAATTAGGGTCGGGCTTGGGTACGAATATTGAACGATGGGCTAGTCCGAATTGTCCGATTTGTATACTCATTACCTATAGATGTTATATTGAGAGAGTATTAGATAGTATATTTATAAAGAATCTATTATTTTATTATTAATTATTAGTGTTATTTTTAATTATGTTTATGTTCTTAATTAATATATTGTTTTCACAAAATATTTAGTAAGCTATTAACTTAAAGGGGGATTTTTTTTTTTTTTTTTTTTTTTGAGAAAAGTGAAATTTTTATTAAGTTGAATGTAATAATTTGTTAAATTATTTAGTTTAATGGGCTAGCCCGAATTGAACCCGAACTCGAACTGGTTTGTTCTGATTTAAGCTTGGACGGACTGACGATGCTCCTAACACGGGCTGGGATAGGCTTGAGCAATCCTGACGGGCTTGAGCTTGGACAAGGGAGTTAACCCGCCCGAGTTGCAGTCCTACTTTTATTTTAACTTGATCATTATTTCTCTTTTTAAGTGCTTAAAAATTTGAATGAGAAAATAGGGCGGGAAATGTTACTCTCCCTAATCTGATGGTCTGTTTGGGACTAGGATAAAGAGAGACTCCCTTTTGAGAAGAGTTGGTTGAATCCAACAATCACGAAGTTGGTTAACGAGCTTGTGATTAGCTTAAAGATGAGTTTAGATAAAAGAGCGCACTTCAATAGAGAGCTGGACCCTTTTATTTACAACTAGGCACTGTTTGGATTCCCTCCAATAACACAAGATTCGAAACTTTCTCCAAAAAAACTTTCACCCCACTCTAGGTTGGTCAAACACAACTGTTCCATTCCCAATCATCTAAGCAACACATTTCGATGTACCTGAAATACATCATCCAAACAAGGCCTATTCATATCTGAAATGAGAATATCATTTTTTTATAATTCCCACGGAGAGTAACAACTAATCAATCACAGCTGGGGACTCAGTCTTCGTTATATATGTAGTGGATTTTATGTAAGATGCATAAAGTATGAGGGGCATAAAAGCAACTTACGGTGATTTACGATTTGATATGATCCCATAAGTTCAGGGTACTGAATAAGTCAGCTACATCATCTGATTTCTGCCGAAAGAGGTGTAGAGAAAAAATTTGACTGTGTCAATATATCCTAAATATAGATTCTCATTTCGAGAAAAAACTTCTTCAGTGCACGTAGAGTTTTGGGCATCAAATGTTAAAATCAGTCGATTCATCGTTTCTCAGTATATATGTTTCTTCGCATTTCCTTTCCCTTGTCATTTTCCATGAGAGGAGATCTTTGAAAGAATGCCTTTTCGTGGAAAATAGATTTTCTAATAGTAAAATATCTATGGCTGCCAAATAAAAGCACAAAAACATGTTTCCTGTCAGTAACTTGTGATCACTAGAGAGAGAGAGTTCTTAAGCTATCTAGTTAGACTAGAGGAAGGCATCCAACGTGGCCCTTGTTAGGAGATGTTCATCTAGAGACTCTTTCAACTTCAGCAACAAGGCTGGAGACTCTATAAGCTCACCTTTCCTGATAATACCACTCACCCTCATAAGAAGAATCAGAAAATTGCACAAATAAAGGTGCGAAATTTTTCTTTCACTGAAGGAGAGCTTTAGTGCAACCGTAAAGTTGTCGTCGTAAGACTAGGAGGTCACGGATTGGGGTACAATAGACCTCAAACTGGGTCCGACCCCCAAAATTTCATAAAATCCCAATGGTCAACTAAGTCAACTCTAGGTTGCATTTTTCATAATTACCAAAGTTTCATAAAATTACATAAATTACTCCAAACCTGCAAGAAAATACAAAATACCCAAAACACAGTTTTTACTTATTTGCAATTTGACCCCTATAACATTGTACGTTGTAACAGCCATTACTTGCTCAAAAAAACTCCAATTTGAGTGAGACTTTTTTCCTAAATCGTCCTTGTCAAATTCTCTACAACTTTCAAGAAGACAAGTATCAATACACTGCATGGGGAAAAATATTCATATAGGAAGGCAATCAAGACTTATCTTCATAAGAAGAGAAACTGTTCTATAAAACACAAAAAGTTCCAGGAAATATAGTAGCAGCTTGTTCAACACCTCGAGCACGAAACTATTCATTACCTCCTCATATCACAACATCGAAGCTAAATCCTTTTTCACTCCATCTTTCAACACAAGAATCTTAGCCGTTGGGGAGGCTCTGGGGAAATTCGCCAATGCTTTCCACACCGCCGGTGCATCATCATCATCAACACCGTCATCATCATCGCCATCATTGTCATCGTCGCTGCCATCACAACCACAATCATTATCATCGTCACCATCATCGTAAGACTCATAACCATCATTATCACCATCATCGTCGTAACCATCATCATCATCGTCGTAACCATCATCATCAAAATCATCATCATCATCATCATCACTTTCCATCTCAAAAAACATCTCCTCGAGAGATGGAGACAGGGCAAGTAGAAGCTTTAGAAAGAGTAACTCATCCTTCGAGCCATTCCAAATACAAACCTCTACTTTCTTCAGTTTGCCCAACTTTTGGTTCATGTTCACCCACAAAAGCTTTATAGCACGGTCCAGATTATTCACTGCAGGAGTGGTCTACAAAGATTGTTTACAAATAGTTAACACTCACAAGTTGAGTACAATTATTTGGGAGCAGGCATGAATTTTTCACCAATCAACTGTAATTTGGTGAAAAATGTTGTAGACACGATAGAAAGAAATGTCGTATGTAATGCTAAAATAGTTGACATATATATCGTACCAGGATCACAAGTTTCCGCAAGTTTGGAGCAGCACGGATTAAGCTGAGGAACAATGAAATGTTGTCCAGAATGTCAAAGCAGAAGGTGCCAAAGAGATTCCAATGATGTTAAAAGTCTTACTGGAGCATAATAACCAGGTAGAGATTGTTGTTGATAAAAACAAAGTGACTCCAAATTTTCAGCATTAATGTTGGAAACAGAGCTTTTAGATGTTGAGAGCTCAAGATGTTTGAGTCTTGTAGAACGTATCTCAAAAGTGGCTGGGCCACTGCAGTTAAACAGACACAATCTCTCGAGTAATGGGCAACAAGAAATCAAGCATTCGAAGGATTCGTTGCAAAAAGACATGGAGTCACAATGGAGAAAGACGAGGTTGGGAAAGCCATTGAAGGAAGCTGGTCGGAATAATCCACAATTGCTAATTTCGAGATGAGTGACTTCTAAGCAAGAGTAGAGAGGGGTTAAGACCCTATTGTCATCTTCGCTATGCATCTTAAGACCTGAACTATATTGGATGGTCAACTCTTTCACACCTTTCATGGATAGTAAATGTAGACAGTTACACATATCCGTTGTAGGTGCAAGAACTGGTGTACCAGAATAGGGTATGAAAAGGGTAAAGCTGTCTATGGTGTCATTATGATGTAGCAGAAGATTATGGATTATTTGAAAATATTCTGAGGCGGTCAAGGATTTATCATGTTCTAGATAGTTTGAGAACTCTTCATCAAATCTGAAGTTCCGGATTGATGTCCACTTGTACCTCCAGTTTCTGGACAATACACTTGTTCTGACAACATCTTTTACAGGCATTCGCTCTAGGATACGTGCCATGAGATCCCTTGGCACCTCACTAATCTTGTCTTCTTTATAACTCCCTTCCATTTTTTTCAATTTGAACCTACAGAAACAACTTGAGAGCATAAAATTCAATAATTTGAACATAAATCGACGACAAGGAAAAAAAAAACACTATGAGTAGTAGCAGAGTTTCATTTGAGCTGTTGTTTATATGTGGTAGAAATATTACAAAATATGGGTTCAAGCATGGAAGGATTGAATGAACCCGGACTGCATTAGTTTCATAAATCTTTATGCTAGAACAATTACAGCCCGGTCTACGCATTGAGAAGCCCTCCACAAGGATCGAACTCACGATCTCAATCTTGGGACATAAGCCGCTCACCACTTGGGCCAAGAAAATAATTTGGTTGGACTCAATTGGTGTATGATATTGGACATATTATACATGGAGAACCTCCTCCATAATTTAGCCCTGATGGAGGAGGTTCAATCCATGTATATCACATACTAACTTCAACAATGTAATAACAGATATTTAAGTTTTTCAATATGCAGAATATCATTTGTTGAATACATGTTAATGATTTTCTTAGGCTAAAACATGTTTAACTCAGTGCATTTCTACTTTAAAAGTATATAATAACAACATTTGCATTCTCATTCATAATTTAACATAGACTTAATGAACCAATAATATCACACAGCATCAGAATCTGATCTGAATCAGAAAAAAGTTCGAGCCTAATCAGAACATAACTCTTGCTACTTTCTACTAGTAACCGGACAAAGATGCGGCTGATCTTAATTTCACAAATCATCCCCTCCCCCCCCCCCCCCCCCAATTTCTAGACAGATTGTATTCTGATAGTTCCTAACAGACTGGATCACCCTGATATCTGATCCGATCCGATGATCTCCACATCCCTATGAATGATACGAGTATAAGGTTAAGGATTTAGAGAGAGTACCTAGGACTGATAGATAAGGAGATCCACTGGGATGTGTCTGGTGCGGCGTAGCTGGTTCATCTGTGAAAGGCGCAACCCTATTCTTCGAACAAGGCTTTATTGATTTAGTTACGATGTGGATTGAATGAATTTGTGAGAAATGGATAAAATGTATCCACCTTTATATATTTGGAATTATGGATTGCTTTTAAGGCTGAAGGAAAACATTTCTAGAAAAAGCAAGCATCCCTAAGAAGTTATTTTGATCTTACCAAAGGTGCCGAGGTTTGGCAAAGAAATGGGAACTTATTTAACACTAACTTCCCATAGGTTGTATTTGGCAACCATGATTTGAATTTGAATCTGAATATGGATTTCAAACCAAAAATTTCAAATTCTAAAATTTAAAATACGTGGGGATCTAAATTCTTTCGTTTGGAAGCTAGTAGTACTCTAGAATTTGAAGTTTCGAATTTACATTCGATTTTTTAGCGTTAAATATCCAATGTAGAAGAGGGCCGGCCCAGCTCACAACGAGGCCTATTTCTCAGCCTGCATTTTAGGTTTTCTCTTCTCCAAGCCAGACATGTATTCTGTAGTTACATTGCTCAGCATTTCAAACAAAACAGAAACACAACATAAAGGAAAATATCCGTGACTGTTAGAGTAATCCCTATCCAACTGGACTGGATCTTCCTTCTCTTTAGAGACCAATAGTGTTCTCCAACTTGAAATGGAGAAAACCCTAAATAAGGCTACAGAATTGTAGCACATATATGTCAAACTTGTAAAATTATTTTTGACAATGAAATATCTGGAGAAAGTTCCTCAATTGGGTCATGGATCAAGAGCCGGAGATAGTTTGAAAATCGAAACAGAAACAGGAGAAGGTGACTTGAAGAAGAGAGGAGGGAAGCCAATTATGTACTGGGATAGTGAATCAGACTTGGATATGGCCATTTATGGAACAAAAAAGTAGAGAAAATAGGAAGAAAACGAGGCTCAAAGCGTCGATCTACCTTCCCCAGCAATTGTAGTATTCTTCGTCTTCTCGAATTCTATCCATGACTTTCTTCTCGATTTCTCCGTACGTATGTTTAGGTTTGGTAAAGACTAGTCATTACTGGCTTGGATTCTGCATATATTTATTATTATTTACTATAGAAACTAAAATTTGAAACTGAAGTACTAAAAATTCCTCTCAGTAAAAAATAACTATGGGCCCTTACAAACATGGGGCCTAAAGCCCAAGCAGTACCTGCTTTACCATTGGGCCGGCACTGTGTAGAAAGAATATCAACGTATGGGATTGGCCCAGTGATACGCAGCTAGCCCTTAAAGCGTTTGAGAGGTAGAAGTCACGAGTTCGATTATGTGGATAAGCATTTTTTTATAAAATCCAATGAAACCAACAAATGGAAAATTGATCTCATGCAGTGAAGTCGCATGATGATTCATCGGTTTTTCCACTTACTGGCCTTGCTCCGCCCGGATTTCAAATGACATGTCGTCGGATGGAATTTCAGATTTTTCACAATTTAAGGCGTTGGATTTGCTCTAAATAATATCGAAGCCCCTAAACTATATCCAAACATTGGATTTTATCCAAAATCACTCAAAATCAAAATCCACCCCCAAATCCAATGTTATCCAAACAGACCGATAAGTAGAAGTAAACATCGCTAAATATAAAAGGCAAAAAAGTTATAAATAAAAACATCGACAAGAAGTAACAAAAATAAAGACTACTAAATCATTAACTTTATGCTCGTCACATTCATAGGGATGTCGAATATATCGGATCTGATCAAAGACCCGGGTGATCCGATCTGGTAAGATCTATAAGAATCCAATCTGTCTAGAACTAGCGGAGGGGATAGTTTGTATAATTAAGATCAGCCATAGATTTGAATCTAATATGGATTGCAGTCTTGATCCATAATCTCCGTCGTGTTACTAGTAAAAAGTAGAGACGAAAAGCAGGTACTGCTTGGGCTTTAGGCCCCAAGTTTGTAAGGGCCCATTTGTATTTTTACTGAGGAATTTTAGTACTTCAGTTTCAGATTTTAGTTTCGATAATAATAATAATAATAATAATAATAATAATAATAATAATAATAATAATAATAATAATAATAATAATAATAATAATAATAATAATAATAATAATAATAATAATAATAATAATAATAAATATATGCAGAATCCAAGTCAGTAATGACTAGTCTTTACAAAACCTAAACATACGTACGGAGAAATCGAGAAGAGAAGCCATGGATAGGATTCGAGAAGACGAAGAATGCTACAATTTTTGTGGAAGGTAGATCGACGCTTTGAGCCTCGTTTTCTTCCTATTTTTTCTACTTTTTTGTTCCATAAATGGCCATATCCAAGTCTGATTTACTACCCCAGTACATAATTGGCTTCCCTCCTCTCTTCTTCAAGTCACCTTCTCCTGTTTCGGTTTCGATTTTCAAACTTTCTCCGCCACTTGATCCATGACCCAATTGAGGAACTTTCTCCAGGTATTCATTGCCAAAAATAATTTTACAAGTTTGACATATATGCGGATCAATTCTGTAGGCTTATTTAGGGTTTTCTCCATTTCAAGTTGGAGAACACTATTGGTCTCTAAAGAGAAGGAAGATCCAGTCCAGTTGGATAGGGATTACTCTAACAGTCACGGATATTTTCCTTTTATGTTGTGTTTCTGTTTTGTTTGACATACTGAGCAATGTAACTACAGAATACATGTCTGGCTTGGAGAAGAGAAAACCGAAAATGCAGGTTGAGAAATAGGCTTCGTTGTGAGCTGGGCCGGCCCTCTTTCTACATTGAATATTCAACGCTAAAAAATCGAACGTAAATTCAAAACTTCAAATTCTAGAGTACTACTAGCTTCCAAACGAAATAATATAGATCCCCGCGTATTTTAAATAGTAGAATTTGAAATTTTTGATTTGAAATCCAAATTCAGATTCAAATTCAAGTCATGGTTGCCAAACACAACCTGTGGGAAATTAGTATTAAATAAGTTCTTATTTCTTTGCCAAACCTCGACACCTTTGGTAAGATCAAAATAACTTGTTAGGGATGCTTGCTTTTCCTTGAAATGTTTTCCTTCAACCTTAAAAGAAATCCATAATTCCGAATATATAAAGGTGGATACATTTCATCCGTTTCTCACAAATTCATTCAATCCACATTGTAACTAAATCAATAAAGCCTTGTTCGAAGAATAGGGTCGTGCCTTGCACGGATGAACCAGCTACGCCGCACCAGACACATCCCAGAGGATCTCCTTAACCATTAGTCCTAGGTACTCTCTCTAAATCCTTAACCTTATGCTCGTATCATTCATACGGATGTCGAAAACATCGGATGGGATCAGATATCCGGGTGATCCACTCTGTTAGGAACTATGAGAATCCAATTTGTCTAGAAATTGGGGGAGGGAGTGATTTTTGAAATTAAGATCATCCGCTGAATTAAATATGGATCATAGTATTGATCCATAGATCTTTGTCTGGTTACTAGTAAAAAGTACATAGAGACATGCTCTGATCAGGCTCGAACTTTTTTCTGATTCAGATCAGATCATCATATTCTGATGATATATGATTTTTTGGTTCATTAAGTCTATGGTAAATTATGAATGAGAATGCAAATGTTATTAGTATATACTTTTAAAGTAGAAATGCACAGAGTTAAACAAAGTTTAGCCTAAGAAAAACATAAACGGGTATTCACCACACGATATTCTGCATGCATACTGAAAAACATAAATAATTTGTTATGCACATTATTTAAGTTAGTATGTGATATATGATACACAGATTGAACCTCCTCCATCAGGGCTGAATTATGGAGGAGGTTCAATCCATGTATAATATGTCCCATATTATACACAGAATTGAGTTCAGCCAAATTATTTTCTTGGCTGCAGCTTGTGTCCCAAGATTGAGGTCGTGAGTTCAATCCTTGTGGAGGGCTTATCAATGCATAGCCTGGCCCATAATTGTTTTAGCAAAAAGATTTATGAAACTAATGCAGCCCTGGTTCATTCAATTCTTCCATTCTTGAACCCCTAATTGGTAATATTTCTACCACATATAAACAACAGCTCAAACGAAACTCTGCTACTACCCACAGTGTTAGTTTTTTCCTTGTCGTCGATTTATGTTCAATTTATTGAATTTTATAAGTTTGAATGCTCTCAAGTTGTTTCTGTAGGTTCAAATTGAGAAAAATGGTAGGGAGTCATAAAGAAGACAAGATTAGTGAGGTGCCAAGGGATCTCATGGCATGTATTCTAGAGCGAATGCCTGTTGAAGATGTTGTGAGAACAATTGTCTTGTCCAAAAACTGGAGGTAGAAGTGGACATCTATCCGGAACTTCAAATTTGATGAGGAGTTCTCAAACTATCTAGAACATGATAAATTCTTGCCCACCTCAGATTATTTTCAGATAATCATAATCTTCTGCTACATCATAATGACACCATAGAGGGCTTTACACCTTTCATTCTCTATTCTGGTACACTAGTTCTTGCACCTACAATGGATATGTATAGCTATCTACATTTACTATCCATGAAAGGTTTCAAGGAGTTGACCATCCTTTATAGTTCAGGTCTTAAGATGCACAATGAAGATTACAATAGAGTCTTAATTCGTCTCTAATCTTGCTCAGAAGTCACTGGTCTGGAAATTAGCAATTGTGGATTATTCGACCACCTTCCTTCAATGACTTTCCCAACCTCGTCTTTCTTCAATGTGACACCTTGACTTTTGCGATGACTCCTTTGAATGCTTGATTTATTGTTGCCCATTACTTGAGAGATTGTGTCTGTTTAACTGCCGTGGTCCAGCCACATTTGAGATAAGTTCAACAAGATTTAAACATCTTGAGCTCTCAACATCTTCGAGATCTATTGCCAATAATAATGCTAAACATTTGGAGTCATTATGTTTTTATAAACGACAATTTCAAGCTTGTTGTTATGATCCAGTTCGACTTTTAACATCATTAGAATTTCTTTGGCACCTTCACTTCAATGATCTGTGCTTACACATTAATCATTGTTCCTGAGCTAAATCTGCGCTGCTCCAAGCTTGCAGAATCTTGCAATCATGGTACGATACATACATACATATATGTGTGTGTGTGTGTATATATATATATGTCAACTATTTTAGCATTACGTACAATATTTATTTCTATCATGTGTGTGGCAGTTTTGCGAAACTCCAGGTGATCAGTGAAAGTTGCATGCCTGCTCCCAAAAAAGGTACTCAACTTCTGAACTTTAACTATTTTGTAAACAATCTTTGCAGACCACTCGTGCAGTGAATAATTTGGACTGTCCTATAAATCTTTTGGAGTTGAACATGAACCAGAAGTTAGACAAAAGGAAGAAAGTAGAAGTTTGTATCTCGGATGGCTCGAAGGATGAGTAACTCTTTCTAAACTTCTACTTGCCCTGTCTCCATCTCTCGAGAAGATGCTTTTTTAATTGAAAAGTTATTATTATTATTATTATTATTATTATTATTATTATTATTATTATTATTATTATTATTATTATTATTATTATTATTATTATTATTATGGGGATGGTTACCACGATGACGATGATGGTGATGGTGATGACGACGGTGACAATGATAATGGTTGTGGTGGTGAAGGTGGCGACGGTGATAGTGATAACGATGATGAAGATGATGCACCGACAGTGAGGAAGAAATTGGTGAAATTCCCCAGTGCCTTCTCGACGGCTAAACTTATAGAGTCGGCAACCCAGCCTGCGCCCATGGTTGTAAGCCCGCAGTAAATTGCAGAGTCGGTACATCTGGCAGAAATTGCTCTTTCATTTCCCTCCTCAGCTTGTCCCATGTATCAATCTTGGATCGTCACGCACTCGCCTTGCCCGATGAACGAGTTCACCACCACAATTTTGCGTCCCTGGCGAGATACAAAGTCATTCTAGTGACTTTGTCTTCGGCGTGAACACGAGCAGCCGAACAATATTGCTCCATATCCTGTAGGAAATTTTCTAATTCCTTAAAACTCCTCATCCCACTGAACGGTTTCGGTTTGTGCACCTTAACTTTCCGTCAGTCCTCACCACCACCACCAACCGATCTCGTAGCGAAGAGCATCCAAACAACCTTTAGCTCTTCCTTAACAGTATCACAGCGAGTTCGCGTAGCCGCCAACTCTTTCTTAACCGATTCGCAATGAGTCAGCGAGGAAGCCAACTCTTTCTCCAAATTCTCACAATGACTCTGTTTCAGCTTGCAACTTTGTCATATTCTCGAAGCGCACTTGTTGATTCCTCGCATCCACCTCTTGAGAAGTACGAAACTCCTCCACGCCACTCTCCAACAAGTTGTGCCAGATCGTCGTCCGTACGGTACCAATGACACTAGGAGCTGGTGGAGTCCATTTCCCTGAGAGCTTTGCCTCTCCATTAAAGCGGGCTAGCCAATAAGGGTAAATTTAGCAGCTGAGGAAGATGAGAACTAACCCTGCTACTGAGTTCTAGACAAAACACCAAATCCATTCGAACACCCGAGTAAAAGGGTGATGTGATGCTCTTTATCATTAAGGTTGAACCATCTCAAGGTACAACGTTAATGATATTTAACCACAGTGACTACGGCTAAGAGACAGTGAACTTTGGTCATGCTTGCCTAAGGTCAAGTTAACTTGACAATCAGCTTTGTATGTTCTCATATAAAATAATACATAATCTTGCACCGTTACGTGTTAAATTCAACATGCTAGTAATAAAGCAAACCTCTACGTATTGACTGGTGCAAGTTAATCATACATAATAGATCAGATGATTTGTCTTGTGTACCTTAAGGTGCAAGTGATTAGCCATCGAAGAGAAGATACAACTGATCCGTACATATCAGTTGATGGCAACGGTTGCTGCCATTTTCGCTTCCAAAATCTTTCTCTACGGTAGGTTGACTCTCTTCAGTGGACTACGTTTGTAGCATACTGAAAAAGATCCAAAAAGGGAACAAGCAGCAAACTGCAATGTGTCAAAGGAAGACCGAAACATTAATTGCAACAGAGAATCCTACAATCATCATAAAGTATGAAAACGAAAAATATCGCCTTACGGGAATAAATCTATACTAATATAGAAAGGGAATTAGGAATTTTGTAAAGCCTCTTTGCTTTTCTATCATACCCTCATGCATTTACAATCAAAGGAAGTTCCAGGAACGTTTAGTATCATAAAACTCACACACAGAAGTTACATGGCAGTTAATTTTGGAAAGCACAACTACTACTACTACATGATCAAATATAACCTATAAGAACATAATTTTACTTGTTTTTCAGATGTAATTTCATTTCGTGGACTTGCACATTCATTACAAAAAATAATAATAATGGTACTTTATCGAATTTTGCACAAGTGATACAGATTATTAGAGCAATTAGGTATCATGTGTCCATTTCAGGTATAAACAATGCTAATTCAGTTCAGAAAAGGTTAAACTATGAAAATCAGAGAGCTTACATTTCTGTATTTGATTGATCAAATCAGCTTCTAACAAAACCCTTGTTCACCCATCAGAAAATATTCTTTATTTCAACCAAAATCGCTTGGAGTGAGATCAATGGTGCTTTGGGCAATCAAATCATTCCCTGTAGGCTTCTCAAAACCCATTCCTTTGCCCGCGTCTGGCAATCTCGTTTCGCAAGACAACTGGGTATTGAGATTTGTTTATGCGTTGTTGTCTGTGAAAGTGGGTGGTGCTTCTTTATTTGATCCAATAGAAGATGGGTCGGCGGCGTTGGCGGCGGAGCTAGGGTGGTGCTGCTGGCTGTGGGTTTTTTGGTGGTCGAAGTGGAAGTGGAAGTGGAAGTGGTGGAGAGCGATGGAGAATTGGGAAAAGCACCCAATTTGACTTACCGTTTATTATGATTGAAACTCACATTTGTTTAACAAAATACGTTTAGATCTCCTAATGTACACTTTGGTCCTCTGACGTTTGAATAATTCAACTCTGTCTTGTAACTAACAAACCCTAACGTCACCACTAAAACAACAACTATACCCTTAACATTGAAGCAAAATTACACCGTACAAAATCCCTTCCTTCTCCACCATCTCCTCATTTGCTCTAACCCTAGTCGCCACCACCTCAGCTCTCTCTATCTCCTCATCCCCTACTCATCTGATTTTACCCTAACCAAATCAAGACCACCACCATCACCGTCGTCCCCCTTACCTCCTCAGTCTCCGATTTCACCCATACCCAGCAGGAGTCACGAACCCCAGAGTATGGTGGTCAGAATTAATGGTGGAGCTTGTCAGATATTGGCCCAGCTTCAGGCCTAGATCTTTGTTTGTTGGGTTCCCTATCTTCTACATGTTAGACCAAATTGGATGGCCATGCTTTGTCAGTGGAACAGTTCGTTGGTGAGACTAGGACGTGTTTGGACCAGGTGGTGGTCTATAGATTATTTGGAGTTCGGCGACATCTCAGCATGAAAACGATCGCGGCTACGATCGAATTTGGACTCAAGAACGGATCCGGATGTGTTTGCACCAGGTCTCATTAACTGGTCATCTCTTGTGCGTAAAACTAGCTGATGCATTTCATTGTTAATCTGGCTGGTGTTGTGTGGCATTGTTTATATCTTTCGTGTGGGATTCTTTTCGGAGTTACATGCATTTTTTCTCACTGATTTGAGTGCTGTGGTCTATGCTTTTGTTTCTCGGATTAATTTTTTGTTAAATGTGTGTCTTGGAGTTAGTTGATGGGGATGAGCCATCTGATTATGTGGCAAAAAAAAACTTTTTATTTTAGGGTTAATTGCATTTTACCCTCTGTGGTTAGGGTTTGTGCGAGACCCCCTTGAGGTCTAAAAAGTTGCAAAATACCTCACATGGCTCATCCTCGTCCACTAACTCCAAGACACATATCCAACCAAAAATCAAATCCGAGACAAAGTACAGAATATATTCGAAATCCCGATACTAGCTCCAATGCACATCGTGTGCATTATCAAGACTTTTAGTGCTAAAGTCAGCTCAAAACTAAATAAAACTCGCCAGTTTTATCTCAACTAAGCTCAACAGGTAACTCCTTTCTGGGAGTTATCAAATACCCCCGCATTGCCCATTGCTCGTCCCGGGAAATCTCGAAGGATTCTGCTGCCTTTGCATACTGACCGAATCAAAGTGGTACCGAACGACTCTACTGACCTACTGACTCAGCTATTCGACCGACGACTGACATGACTACCAGACTGACTCAATACTAAACTGACTCAATGAATTACAAAAGAAGAGGAAAATTTTATTTTTGGTGAGATCGGGCAATCTCAAAAACGCAAACCAGTGTGTCATCAAGTCCTCACTCAATCTTCCAGGAAATACTACTCCAAAAGCGATCGTCTAGTATGGCCAAATTTAAGAATGGAGAATAAGCGTTGGCACCTCCTATTGTTACTTTCGTACTCGACCTGAGCAAATCCCTAGTATAACTACCATCCGAGCTATTTCTAAATCAAGTATCATAAGTCTAATAGGTAGGATGTATATGTGTATCAGGGTACGACATGCTCCTACTTGTTATGACATTCTCACTGTTCTCAACTCACACCCCGCACCGATTTCTAGAAAAATTGACTGAAACAATTAAGTTTCTGCTCACTCAATTCTCAAGCTCCCGGTGTGTCTTCGCCGTTCTCGGGGCTACGAATGTGAAGAGGTGTCGAATCAAGAACAGCGCCACCTACTCAGCTTTGGAACTAAATAAATAACTGAAAAACTGTAAAAATAAAACATCATTTTCATTTTTTTTTTCTTTTTCTTCCTCTTTTCTTCATTTTTTCCTTTTTTTTAAACTGATAAACAAGAATACAAATAACATAAATAAAAATTAAATGACATAAGCTGAGAGGCGCAGAAATAATCTGATGTCGCGGGGTACGAAAAATGTCCTCGTGTGCACTGCCCCCGCACTAATCATGAAACGTCGATCCTGTAGTCGAGGAAAACACTCGTGCAGTCCTACCAAACCTCCTCATCACCAAAGATGTAGAAAATCATCACGACCACCAATTGACCCCACAACCCCTGGTACCCAGTTTTGTGCGGAAAGATGCCTCGCACGCGACTTCTCCACATGTGATCAGTATGCAATGCAATGAGTCACCTCCGAAAATCAATGCAGCCGCCTCTAACTCACAATGTCCAACCCTCAAAAAACGTGAAAATGTCAAAAATGTCCAACAATGATCTGTCATGAAGCTCTCACCGATCGAAACCCTCCCTAACTCACTCCCTCTGTCATAACGCGTAGAAACAGCCAACTAACGAGTGATGAAAGCCACAACGATGACTTCCTAGGCTACAATAACGATGAATAAAAAAGGTAAACGGCTTCAAACGTGCTACCTAGTTGGACCTAGGGTTAAGAAACGGGACAGTGGGGCCGTTATGAGCCAATCACTCCACCCCAAGATGTGGTGACCGTGATGGCGCGCGTAGGCGGGTTTTCGGCTACCTAAGTGACGTTGGTATTGCAACTAGTTGAATTTCTAACTCAGGAGACAACTACTCGATGATTCTGGGGCGCACTGGCTCTAACCAATTTCGTACAGGTTTAGAAACTACTACACCTCGGTGCGGTCTTTATTTCCTGTCAGAGACTATCATCGAACTCTCCCCAGTTTTTGCTATTTTTATTGCCCCTTCTCAAATTTATGACTATTAAATTTTTAAGATTTTTTAAAATTTTAATTTTTTTTTAGATTTTTTTTCTTCTCATAACTTTTTACAATGCACGGTCAAAAAAGAATGGTGGGTCGACTCAAAACAAAGAAAACGTGCACACTCAAAAATAAAAATAAAACTACAAATAAATATGAATAAAAGTGCAGACGTGGTTAATGCAGACACAACTCCCGACCCCCACCCCGCCACAGCTGGCACGCCCTCATGGCACTACTACGGTGGTACCCACTCTGATCCAGATGTCAAGGTTTGGCAGCTGGACTAGCTAGCAGACTCCCTAGCTGACCGGGAGCAAGAAATCCTGTCACGGCGACTGTCATGCTGAGCACCCGGTAACCTAACAGAATCCTGCCCAGACTCCCCATAAACAGTGGTCAGGCTGTTAGACAGCTTACTGTCCTCCGACCAAGTCGGTTCCCAGTCACTCGAATATTGAGCCGGAAACTCCATATCAGGCATGTGTGCCCCGCCATGGTGCACCGCATCATTAACCTGCTAGTTATGAACAGTCTGAAAGTTCCCCTCATGTGTGACATATAATGTCCTTTGAGTGTTTCTAATGTGCCCCACACCTTTCCAGATCTTTCCTAGCTTCTTTGAAAACTTCTTTAACTGCTCTAGAATGACATGCTGCCTGGAAGCGGTAGTACTCTGGTTTTCCTCTATCCTATCCATCCGACGCCAATTACGGGCCAACTCTGCTGCCCAGTCAATCTGTCCATCGGCCCAGGTAGTCTCTGCTCTCCTCTCGGGGCGGGTTGGCCTGATTTGGCCCACCTGCGTCACTCTTTCTACCTGGCCGATTAAGCCAACAGGGCTCGCTTACATCACTCCTCTTGTCTGAGTAGGCCGACTGGGTCCACCTGCATCCTGATCCTCATGCCTAAAACCCCTCAAACTGGACATCCTACAGATACCCCCTAGTCATATGCTCGACTGGAGGAGCTGTCACAGAAGGTGCAACATCCTCCTCCATCACATCATCCTCATCTAGATCAAAAACATGGTTCGCAATGTAACACCCCAAAATTGGCTAAGTCGGAAACCCAGGGGTGTCACTCCGTACCCGGGGTTAAACCCGAATACAAGGAGGTTTTACAACAGAAATTCCAAACCAAATCCATAAAAATATTTGATTAAAACTATAAAAACTTGTCTTGCCACAAATATTGACATTATTCCGATCTAAAATTCAAACTACTAACAAATGTTCAAATGAAACTAAATGTGAATGTTACTACTATCATGAGTCGCGTTTTCCCCTCGGGCCAAGCTCCCATCTAACCTGTGGTGCAGAAAACAAAAAGAGAACACCACAGTTCCAAAAGTCAGCGGAAATACTGAGTAAGTAACACCCAAGCATGTAAAAAGATTATGAATTAATTTACAAATCATGAACTATTTTTTAGAAGTTTAGATAAAATCAAGTGGTAACAAAATGTTTGACACTTATGAGAAATAAAGAGATATTTCAATTCCATTTTTCGTATTAGGGGATTCCAAATTCACATTCTTCCCATAAGATCCAAAATTCCAAAATCCACGTTATTAGCTTGTTGATACGGGGAAAACCAACCAACCACTTCACAAGCATCCAAGACCTTAAGTGTCGACACCCCCTTACAGACTTCTTGCGGCCAGATGAGTGAGTACAAGGAGCTATCCGGGGACTTGCAACCGGATTAAATAAATTAAATTGGACGAGAGACCGAAGTCAACACGCCCAATGCCAATAGTAACCATACAACAGTAATCATCCCCGTACAACTCTTCCACTTTACGTTATCATCGATTATTAGATTGCAGTGATGTTTTCAGAGAACATTTCAACAATTTGAAACAAGTATTCAAGTAGCACATATTTTGCATAAAATCATTTTGAGACAAGTAGGAATGAAAGCATTTGACACGAAAAGAGGAATGGGCGCTAGGCCTGGCATGTTTACTTACCTCAACAAATAGCAATCACAGCAAATCAATCGTAGTATTCGACGTATCCGTCGTCGGAGAATTCGTTGCCTACAATTTATATTTCCTAATTAATACATTGCTAGAACAAACATAAACAACACAAACAAAGTCCTATATGCAATGCAAGTGTAACCCCCTTATTATTTCCCCAGACTTTAATAATAATAATTCTATTATTAAAACGTAATTTATACGGACTATTGTTTACTATCGTAAAACATATCTTATAATACTATCTAATTTTTACTACTATAAAGCATAACCAAAGAGTATTATTTTGCAAATAGTTGACTAGTATAAGTAAACTAAAAACTCCTAAAAGCATTGTTGGGTAAAAATAAATAAAACCTTGCACATTGTAAGATTCGAACCCAAGACCAACCTCAATACTAACAATCACCTTAACCACTGGGGCACTGCCCTACTTGTTGTTTCTACCCAGACAATAATACTATGACTTAACAGTTTCCTTATGTTAATAATAAAAAAACAAACAAAATAAGAAAGGAAAAGGCATCTGACGGGTTGTTCTTCTTACCCGAACAGAGAAGAGGACGATGGTGACGATGGGGAGACCGGCGGTGGAAAGAACGGACGGCGGTGGTTCACGGCGGAACAGAGGCGGACGACGTCGGGCTTGCCTTCGCCGGACCTGGGTTCGCTCGTCGGACCTCGGCTTCGGCTGGGTTTGCTCGGCGCAAAAACAGAGCAGAGAGATCAAGAGAGAGTACGAGCGAGAGAGAGGTTTGGGTGTGGGTTTTTGCTCTGGGTTTGAGGGGGTTTAAATAGGCTTTAGGATGGAGAAATCCGGCGAGAAGTAGGAGTTCGTCGGGGATGAATTCGGGTTAAAGTGGGTTTCGAATCAAGCCATGATTTCGGCAAAATTGGGTTGCTTGGAGCTACATACTCGAGCTATGATGACTTTAAATCGGATTGGGACTGAATTTGGACAAAAATTAGTGATTTTGGCGGAGTATTGGGGCGGCTAGGCTTGGGGATGAGGAAGAAGATGATAAGTTTGGCGAAAAGACACTTTTACCCCCACTGTTTTAGGCTTAATACAACAAACACCCCTTAATTAAATAAAATACACTATAATAGTTATAGGAAAATACATAAAAGCACCTAGGTAGTGTATAACATTAAAAATTAACTTTTAAATAATAACAACTAGTACCCAAACTTATACTAATGTCATATTAATACTCAATATTGTTATAAAATACCCGTTTTAATATATTAACACTTAATATTTGTTAACAATACCCGTTTCTAAATAACGGGGTATTTCACGCAAGACCCGTGGGTCGCCGAATTCTATCTACTCGCTGAATGATTGGCTGAATGGCACAGTGGGTCTTGTAGTACAGCTTGCCTTTCGGCAACTCCATATCCCGATCAGCATCAGTAAGAATTACCTCAGCATTCACAACCATTTGGGTTAACAATGCGGCCAAGCCCATCCCCTTCATGTTTCCTGGCAGATTTCTCTGCCGGAAAAACATGCAAGTCAAAGCCGAAATATCGACTTGCCTGCCCAGCATCAAATTTTACACAATGAGACAACAATCAAATCTCAGTAATGTGTTGTGCTTAATTCCCCTTATTCGAATCTAAACCCACTAAGTCCACCACTTGGCCGGCCTCACAAGATAAGTGGATGCCAACTATTGACTACTCGGTCCCTCCTCGGGTTTGTGCCACCGGGCATGAGACACCCCCCCCCCCAATCACTCTCCGCCCGAGGTGATGAGCCTCATTTGAAACGGATAAGGATCGTCGGTTCACAGTTAGTACAAGCATCGAATATCCAAATATAGTTATTATACATTCATAAAACCAGTGACATTGTCTGAATGGTATAAATACAAAAATTTACAAAATGACAAATGCTATGTGAAATACTAAGCCGATCAATATCCTAGTGAACGGCTCGCACCTTACTCGTAACCTGCGGTTTTAAAATAGAAAAAACCGACGCAGTTTTTACAGAAAATGATCAGCAAACGGCTGAGTAAGCTAACACCCATTGCACGTAAACAGATTATGAAGCATGTGACCGGAATAAAATATTCTCTAAGAAATAAATATCAGAAATGCGCGGAAAAAGCGTTCACGTTGTGTAACGATCTCAAATTTCGTATTCCAACCCAAAGATGTGGTCCATCTTGGGAAATCATTGTTAATAGTCATTCACAATATTACTTTAATCTCAAGATAATAAATTCTCATCGATAGGAATCGAGTCCAGAATTTCATTTTAGTAACTAGTTGATACGGGGAGTGACCATATCCAATCCACAACCTCTTTCTCATAATGTGCAAACACACCCATATAACCATAAATCAATCACAAGAGGTTCGCATCACAGCGCCTCATAACCATAACTAATCAAAAGGAGGTCAACGCCTCATAATCTCATAACAATAACCAATCACAATATGTCAGAAATGTATCGTATCAGGGATATGGCACAAACCCACGCACAACAGCTTCCACTTTACATAAATTACGAATTTTCTTTAAAGATGTAGAATCGAGTAAGGAGCACCAAACTAAAGCCGGTATGGCACAAAATAATAATCGATGTATGATTGCGAGAGATATTCAAATTTGACCAATAAGTGAGCGGTGTGCTACTTTGGGAACCGAGGCAACAACTTCCAATCCAATGACGTGGTCCGTCTTGTGATATCACAGTTAAAAGATAAATTTCAAATTATTTCACAATAGAATTTAGATATTCGTCTTTCGAATTTTCATTTAGGATTTGGATTATCATTTTCATGCAATAATTCCAAATTAGAGTGTTTCAAAAGCAAATTAAACAACTCAAATAAACATGTACGGTAGTATTTCACAAATAACACACACGATACGCGAAAGAATGAAAGACACGCAAGGCTAGGCATATTAACTTACCTCAATCGAAACGTTAAATAGCTCAAAACAGTTCTCGTAGCCCTCGTTTATGAACCCGTCGCCTACAAGTTTATCAATTATCTCGTTATATACAAAAATAGATATTTGTTAACTTATTGTACTATTTAATTATACCTAATCTCAAATTTTATAGAAATTTTACCTTTTACTTCTCATTACAAAAATATTTATTTTTCTCTATTATTTAAGATAGTTACTTAATTAGTTAAATTCAATAATATTATAGATAAGTTAATAAAAATATATAATATTAGTGTTTAGGTAAAAGACAGGGGTTTCCCTTAAAGTTTTAGTTTTAACACTTTATGCCCTTAAAGTTTCTGAAAAGACAAAATCACCCCCAAGAACACACCTACGTAACTTCTTCTCAACCCACCCAAAATCAAATCGTGAATCTTTCAATTTACTGATACCCATGAAGTTTCGATTGTCCAGACTCTAATTCAAGTCGAAACATGTGGATTCAAGCCAAAAATTGTTAAATCCCGTTACCGAATGAAGGAGAAATCACTCGTCGAAATCGGGTCGGAACCTCGCCGGAATTAATTGCGCTCTGGTGGTGTTGGTGGCTGTTTTGGGTGACTTCTGGATTGTCGGACCTCAGGGAGGTCGGGCAATTCGCCAGAAAGGACGAAGAATGGCGGAGGAGCGTCGGCGGCTGGCTTCCCGTCGGGTCGGGTCTCCGGGTCCGATTCGGCGGTGGCCTTTGCCGCCGTCGTTGTTGTTGCTGCTTCCGTTGGGTTTTGCGACCAGAGAGGGAGAGAGAGAGTCAGAAACAGAGAGGAGGCCGAGAGAGAGAGAGAGAGAGAGAGAGAGAGAGAGAGAGAGGGAGAGGGAGAGAGAAGGGTCTGGGTTGTGGTTATGACCCGTCGGGTTGGTGTTGGTGGATGCGTCAGGGATGGTGGCGAGGTTGATGATGATGGTGGGGATGTTGTTGTTGATGCTGCTGCTGGGTCTCAGAAAACAGAGAGAGAGAGAGAGGAACCGAGGGGGGTGATTGAGAGGGAAGAGAAAGGGGATGGTGGTGATATTGGTGGTGGTGATGCCGAAGGTGGAGGAGATGATGGTAGTGGGGTGGTGATGAAGGTGGTGGTGGTGATGGTGGTGGTGATGGTGGAGTTGTTTGATGGTGGTGGTGGTTGTTGTAGCTGTTGCTCTGTTTTGGGCAGAGGGAGTAGGAGATGGTGATGATGATGGTGGTTGTAATGGTGGAGATGGTGGTGGTGTTGGTGCCGGCAGTGGGGTGGTGATGGTTGTTGCTGCAGCTGTTTGTTGTTTTTGTGATGGCTGCTCTGTTTTGGCAGAGTAAAGGGAGAAATGGAGGGGGACCTTGGAGGTGGAAGGAGAAGAGAGATAGTAGTGGTGGTGGTGGTGGTTTTTGTTGCTGCCCAAGGAAAAGGAGGGAGGTGTTGATGAGGGTGTTGTGTTGTTGTTGTTGTGAGAAAGAAATTGAGGAATGAGGTTTTAAATAGAGGAGGGGAGTGGGTCGGGATTGAGAGTACTTGTGAGGGTGTTGACACGAACTAACCACAAGTGTATGGTTGTCGTGTGTAGTAATATCCGGAAATATGGGTTATCGAACCCAAGGGTCTTTGTTAAACTAGTTATTATCTTAAACCTTATGTGGGCAAGTAGCAAAGTTGAGTTTTGTTCTAATTCTACTAAAATAAAAATGCAAGATTCTCAATTAATTGAGTGAAGTAGGTCACGATTAACAAAGAGTGAGTTTATGACTTTTCTAATACGAGGATAAATACCGGGAATTCTCTGGGTTCACTAGGTTGTTCTAAACTTATGTTTTGATTCGTAAAACAACAACGTGTCTTTCACTATTAATCGAGCAATGTAAAACTTACCGAGTTACCAAGCAAATTATCTATACTTAAAACCAAAATATACCGAGTTACCAAGTCTATTTTACTTTTAAGCATGCATTAGGAATCACAATTCTACTCTAACGATCCTAGTTAACAATATTGAGTTACCAAATATTGATTCGACTAGGTGGATTATTCAATTTACCGACTAACTATCACGGAGTTACCACGTGAATGTTAATTAAGATTATTCTTATGTTAGCTATCAAAACCATAAACAATCCATAATAATGAAAGAACGTGAAAGATTAAGTTAAAAACATGAATCACAATCTCAAAACATCATGTTTATATCAAACCCTAGCTACACCAAACGAGAATTCCCAGCAAAAAGGGTTTAGCTACTACGATTCATACTAAAAATAACGAGTTTCATAAGTTTCATAAGCAAAAAGTAAGAAAGAGGAAGAGTTGAGAATCCAAACGAGAGATCCAAAGCTCCCAAGCTCTTGCAATAGCGTCTTGCTCTCCAAAAGATGTTTCTAACGTCGTGAACTACTGAAAAATTCGACCTAAAACACTTAGATATGTTTCCATAACAATATTACAAAGTTTGGATAAACTACGCAAAAGCCCCCAAAAAAATCTGCGTTTTCCAGCGATGTCTTCGTACGAAGACATTTCTCTTCGTACGAAGAGTCTTCGTACGAAGACAATTCCTCTTTGTACGAAGGTCTTCCTATGTAAGTACTGCATGCATGTTTGGGAAGAGATCTTCAGAGCTTGAAAATTTGGCTAAGTCCATTCTCTTCGTACGAAGACATTTGTCTTCGTACGAAGACCCATTGTTTCTGCACTTTTTCCTTTGACTTCTTCTTTGAATTCCTTGCTTCCTTTGACTTTTTCTTTGATTTCCTTGCTTCCGAAGCTCGTTTCTATCTCCCGCATGATCCTCCAAGCCCTGTTTTCCTGCGAATCACAACACGAAAACACAACCCGCGATCATATCACAATAAAAGCTCAAAATATCCAAAGAAACGCCCGGATTTAACAAGTAAAGCTCATGAACTCACATTATCACACTGTAGCATAATTTACTCAAAGGACGACGAATTCTCCATGTTGAGCACGCAAAACGTAGAAATAAAGGGCATAAAATAACTCCGAAAACGGAGTTATCAACTACCCCCATACTATCTTTTGCTCGTCCCGAGCAAACTCCCCAAGTCAATTAAAACTTCTCAAGCCAAAAATCTTCTCACTTTCCCTGCAATCAATCCAACTTTGCATACCAAACCCATTTATCATTGCATAACTTCCCTACGCCATTTGCATACTACCACCTTTCATTGCATACAAAACCGTCATCAATTGCATACTAGTCCGAGTTAGATCAAACCACGAACCACTCTTTTACTAGTTGACACGACTCGATTATACACAATGCACCTATATGCAAATTCAATATTCACAATGCAAGTATTGAAATAACAATTTGTTTTCTTTTTCTTGTGCGAGATTGGGCAATCTCGATTACCACGAAGCGATGAGAAATCTAGATACAAGGCATGAGTTGAAACCCAATTCGACAACGAGAATCTCCCCTAGCTAGTATAGAGAACCTAGCTTTAATATGTACAAGAATGCATTACCTCTTCATGTGTGCCACAAAATAAGAGGCTACGCTAGGCTAAGCCACGTTCAAGGTCCGAGCTTCCTAATCCGCTAACGGGTTTAGAATGATGAGGCTTTAGGGACAAAAGGATAATAATTAAGCACTAGTCCTAAAGCGTCACATTCTCACAAATACCACATCTCACACACCCTCACAACAATGATAGAAACCGAACCCGAAACTTACCGTCTCCGGCCCTCGATCCCCTCAAACCCCGGTACAATTACGATCTCCGCGGCCACCGTCATGAATGATGCATAAGATAGAACTTCCCGTTAGTGAACTAGTTGCTTGTCCACTCTATCTTCCAATAAGCTTCCCATTCTTCCTTTATTCAAATCTCATTTTTTCTCTTTTTTTCTTATTTTTTTTCTCTCAAATTTCTGCACAATTTCCACAATATAAATCCCGAGTGGTCTTCCAAGCGTCAAGCCAAAATAAGATGATAGGGGGAGGAAATAACCAAGTCAATGAATACGTATCACAAATAAGTTCATCTCCCCCTAAATCGATGAAATCCCTGGTATCACAAACTAAGCCGCTATAAAATAAAGCATATGTGTGGGGATGGAGTCGTCGCAAACTCAATCTCGATGTCCGAAGTCAAAAGTCGACACCCCCACAATCAAATGTAATCCTATCCCCTCTCATGTAGCCAATCGGATATATTTCTCGTGCCTAATCCAACCAAACCTCCCACACCATGATGAGTAAAATCCGGTACCTAGCACGATCCACCAATTAAGTTCACCCAACCCGATTTTTGTGTGTATTAGATGTTACACACTCACGGCGCTCCACAACTGTGTCCATGTTGTAACGCCATGGGACACCGCCACACCGAAGTGCGCAAGCCTACTCTCACTCACCCTCGCATTCCCCTCGAAAATCACAAATGAAGCATATGCGATATGTAAGACTCACACAAGTATATCATGAAGTACCTCCTCATCGAACCCCCTCAACTACAACTCCCTCTTGACGCACTAAAGCGGTGATTCTAAACAATCAATGATGAAGGCCAAGAATCGTCACCCTAAGTCCAGAGGTTATCAAAGAATCCCATGTTCAAAACAAGGTTTACTAGTGGTCCTACAGGGTAAGTTCTATAAGCAGTGAGTGCTCTAATACACACCTCGCACAGCTGTTCTGTGTGCCACTACGAGGCGGGTTGGCGACTACCTAAGACGTACACAAGAACGTTCGGCTTGTTTAGCCCACACCTACCTCAACTCTTGTAAGAAAACTATGCACACACTTTATATTTGAAAATTAAGTTCGTGTGTAAAATAGGCACACATTCCCGTAAAGAAAGCTTCTCTATACTTACTAGAGAAAACTCACGTTGTCACTCTCGATCGCAAATCATGCCCTACGCCTAAAAATCTCACACTTCTCGATTTTACCAAATTTTCAGCTTCTTTTGATTGCCCTTTCTCAAATTTTAATTTTTTTTGTTTCTTTTTTTTTCAAATTTTTAGTTTTTTTTTTACATGCACGGCCAACTCGACTACTGACTCGATATGTTGGTGGGACGACTCAATAATAATAAAAAAAAACGTGCACGCAAAAATATGAATAATAAAGAAGAAAATAAGGACATAACCAAAATTCCTAACTAAATGTGACACGGGTAAAAAAGGACTTACCCACCCCTACACTAGGATGCATCGTTGTCCCCAACGATGACACGAGGACTCAACAATCCTAGCATAAGGGCACACTCCACTACTCATCTTCCTCATCCTCCTCCTCTTCATCATCCTCTTCTTCCAGCTCTAACTCGTCCTCACTCGGCGGAACCGGATACTCAAATTCGTCTTCCTGAAACCACGGATCCGCCGCCGGGACTGGTGGAACAAACTTCTCCGCCGCCTGACCACTAGACTGAATAACCCACTGGCCCACCATCTGGATTAAGCTACCCAGCTTCGCCTGATTGTCCCTAGTATGGTCAAACTGGCGTACTCTCTCAAGTCTATCCTAGGCCATCTCTGCCTTCACGTGGTCATAAGCAACTTGGTTGTCAAACCGAGAGGTGTTCATCTTCCTACCCTTTCCCTTTGTTTTGGCCGACTCATCAAACCTAGACCATTTCCTAGCAGTGAACCTTTTCAGGTCCATGATCTTCCCAATTGAGATTTCTGCGGTCTTGGCTAAATAAATCAGCAAACAAGTATGGTCGGGACCCAACTTGTTAGTCCTTGACACTCTCTCCAAGCAATTTTCCCAAATCAACCTAGGGATATCTATCCGAACTGTAGAGACAGATAGCCAAGACAGATAGGCTGAAAGAGTAATGGGGGTTCTGTGTGATTCCCAGAACCCAATTCTCTAGCAACACGCAACACCACCTCGCCTCCGGGCTATAGTAGTTCTTTCCAGCCTTCCACTGAGGCACATCCCCTCTCCTATCCCACGGGTCTACTGATAACTCTCTATTAGAGTTATATTTCTTGCATACTTTATATCGTTTTGCGTGATTCCGGGTTTGAAATATGATTTTTACACTATGAATGTTGAGAAAACGTAGAAAGTTGAGTTTCTAGCACTTTATTGTTAATCCGGGCGTTTCGATGCATATTTGGATGTTATTTTTCAAATATAATCGCTTGGTATGGTTGTTCATGTTGTCTTGACAGGAACGGATGCTATACGATGTTTAGGATGCATGAAACGAACTTCGGAAGCAAAGCAAACTCAAGAGGAAGCAAGAGAAGCAAAGTCGGAGGAGAAAAAGTGACCAATCTCCACTATTTTGATTGTATCTCGAGTTCTACAATGAATTTTGGAGTGAGACCAGTGGCAAATGAAAGTATACTCAAATAGCTTTCCAACGATAGGTCACGGAGCTAAAACGGAGATCGGACGAGAAAGATATGGTCCGTCAAAGATGCCAAAATGGAAGAAAAACATTCTGCTGGATATTAAGAACACCAAACTGTGTTCGCACGAACACTGTTCGCACGAACACTCGAGTGTTCGTGCGAACAGCTGGGCCAGACGGAAATTTTGTGGGTTTTTTGGTGATTTTGTGAAACTTTAGAGACCCCAGCCCTATTCTAATGTTGGGGGACGATCCAAAAGGGGTATTAACACATATTTGGAGTCTAGAGAGCTGGAGAAGACGGGAGAACAAGCTTGGAGCAAGGATCATCAATTACATTGAAGATTTTAGCGTTTGATCTTCGTTTCTTCATCTTTACTGCATGAACTCTATGATTTTGATCATGTTGAACAATATTATGCCTAGCTAAACACTTTAAGCTAGGTGATTGATGGAAAACTAGGGTTTGTTGGATGATTTTCCGGATTTTGGACTTGATGCATGCTTTTGCTTAAATTCTATGAACGTTCTTGTTAGCTTATCTATTCTTGTACTTATTTATTAATGTTCTTGGCTTGATCACCCGTAGAATATTACTTGTTGATGGGGTTGCACGAAAGTGAGCTCATTGTGACGTGTTAAAGAATAGTTTAGGTGATCTTGTAGTTTCTTGAGACCGAGAGGAGATAGAAACTTGATTAATCGTGTGAGGGTAGTTTCTGTTGATTTTGTTAGAACTTAGTGAATTCGGTGGACCGACAGGACCAGGTGAGCGAGCCTAACAAATCAACTAGAGTGTAATTGTAGATGGAGGTGGATCGAGAGGACCCGAAGGCTATTTATTGCACAAATTCACGTGAGATTGAGAGAAGATCGTGATGAGTATTACCCGGTATAATTAGAACGTGCGTAGAGTGTTTCAAGCACAACCCGGAAATCGTTAACAACCCTAGGGACCATCAATGGCCTAGTTCTTCCTTATTAATCGTATCAAACACAATTATTTTCTTTTAAATTGAAAAATCATACAAAAATAGTAGCTTAGTTGTTATTTAAATTTCTAAAACCAATCAAATCTTTCCTCCTGCACCGTACTCTAAATTAAATAACTAATTAGATAATCTAAAGCTTGTCCTCGTGGGATCGATAACTCGGGGTTGAAATACCACCCCTATATTACTTGACCGTGCACTTGCGCATACGCGTTAAGAAATCGCGTCATCTACTCCCTTCGCAAAGCAAAACGCATTGACACGAGACCAAATACCCTCACTACGAATAGTGGCCTCGTAGCCACAAGCCTCTCTCAAACGGGAGAACCCCATGGCCAAGCCGATAGTCTCTGGCGTGAAGACTATCCACTCATTCTGACAATAGACAAGACGGGGGTCCTGGCTCTTACCATCTCTCGCATACCAAAAATTGAGGCAAAACTCACGCGCTATGTGAGAACTAGACTTCCCTAAAAGCTTGAACCAATTGGTTAGCTTCTCACTCTCTAAAATGTCCTTTATTTCCTGAGGCATGTCCTCGTGCAATGGAAACTCTTTCTCGGGCTGCCCATTCTTTGTCAAGTAAGTGTCCTTACACGAGTCTATATGGGCCTCGAATGTAACAAATCGATAACTGTCAAAGCATGCGGGCCCAATACTACGCTCTTTCAAGTTCACATTCGACGTTCGTCGACCTACAATTCCCGGTTTAGTTGGGAGAGGGTTGTTCAAAACAGGGTATTGGGGTATAGGTGGTATTTCTAACTGAGGCTCACCCGAGCCGGATGCCTCTTGAGATGTACCCTCACTCGTCTTTCTTTTCTTTCCACCCGCCATTATAATGCTCAAATTCAAGTATAAACAAGAAGTTCAACTCGTGCACGTGACAAGAAGTGTTTGCAGAAATTAAACACGTAAGCAACTTATAGCACTCAATCCTAGGACTTTACTCAATCGCCCCCAAAGCACGCTACTAAGCGCAACAAAAACAAAATCAGTCTTTTACTCAATTGTGCCTAAGACTCGAGTATTGAAATTGCTAGTTTTAGAGAATGCCTACGCGCCCGGAGCAAGTCTTACAGGAACAAAATTGTAGAAACTCCGGCAAGAAAGACCGTTTTGGAGGTCGCCGAAAATTTTTGTTGAAAATTCGAATCGAATGGTGCACCGTACTCCTTGTGATGTCCCCGTCGAGGTTGTCTTCTTTACTGAAGGCTGAATCAAGCTCCAGATGCTCAAAATTCAAATATATGGCCGAAACCCTAGAATTTTCTTCCTCTGAATTCTCCCTCTTGCTTCACTCTCACTCAAACTCCCCTACCAAACCTTAATCTTCTCTGAAATGCGCACAAAACCCTAGTCTTCTTGAAGAATTTGGTGGAGTTTTGGGTGTGGAGAGTGAGAGAGAGAGAGCGACGGCTATGGAGGAGGAGGGAGGAGCTGACTTGAAGAATGAAGGAGATGACCTTCTTCTGCGTTTTTCTTCAAGAAAAAACGTTGAAAAATTCCAAATTGCCCTCCAATAAAACCCCCCTTATTCTTCTCCGTATCGGGAAAAATTGTCAATTCGTCAGTGGTTTTCGTACGAAGACAATTCTCTTCGTACGAAGACTCTTCGTGCGAAGAGAAATTGTCTTCGTACGAAGGTCTTCCCAGACAAGTACGGCAAGCTGTTCAGGGAAGACAAAATTCAGAGGCCAAAAATTTCCTAAGTACAATGTCTTCGTACAAAGACATTTCTCTTCGTACGAAGAGAATCCTGGAGCTGCCAAAAACATCCTTTTTGATATAATTTCACGTATTCGATCGTGCCTTTGTTTTCCGAAGGATCTCCTCGACCTCGAGACTCCCTTTTTACCCTAAAACACTCCCAAAATCGAGGGAGTATTTCATTTGTCAATTTCACGCGTTCCAAGGCACATTTTGCATTTCCGGATGCTTTTGGCCTCGTTTTACTCTCTTGAGCATCCTTTTTGGTGTAACTTTCTCATCCGGACTCTGATATGCGCGATCCACCTGTCTACATAAAGCTCTCAACCACCCCCACACATCGACACTGTTCAATTCTGTTTTCAGTCTTGCTTTCAAAATATCACCTCGTGATCCGTGCCAACGTGCTAGCTTTCTCCGTTCATCAATAAATTCCTCGCGTATATCAAGACGGGGAGTGCGGGAACATGATCTTCCCCAGGTGCGTGTGATGAATAAGTGTAGGAATGGATTCAATCTTCAATTCCTTCACTCCGGATCCCGATACGCGTTCTAGGCTGCTGTTCTCCCATTTTTCACTTCGTTTTGCACACGCGCATCAAGATGGGGGATCCGAAATAGGCCTTTCACCTCGGAATCCTGCACATACTCATTGGAAATATTAAATCCACTCTCTCGCACCTCTCAAATAAATTAAACAGAAAAATTACAAAACAGTATTAAAACCTAAACTGCAGCAATAAATAGGTTGGGTTGCCTCCCAACAAGCGCTTTGTAATTTAAGGTCGACGGCCCGACCCAGTTACCTGAGAGATAATCAAATAGCGGGAGTTGCATGGAGCCATTCAATGACTCCAATGAAATTCCCATTCACATACTGCTTTGCTCTCTGGCCATTTACCTTGAATCTGTTCCCACTTGCATCTTCCACCTCAAGAGATCCCCATGGATAAACTGCAGTAATCTCCATCTAGATTTCAACTTTCCTGGAAACAGCTTTAGTCTGGCATTGAAGATCAGCACTCTCTGTCCGACCTTGAAGTCTCTCAGGATGATGTGCCTGTCGTGCCACTGCTTTGTCCTTTCCTTATAAATTTTTGCACTTTCATATGTCATCAATCGAAATTCCTCGAGTTCAAGTAGTGCTTGCTTCCGTTGCTCACTTGAGAGCTTAGCGTCCAAATTGATCTTCTTCAAGGCCCAGAATGCCTTGTGCTCAAGTTCCACCGGAAGATGACACGACTTCCCAAATACTAGCTGATAGGGAGACATGCCTAAAGGGGTCTTGCATGCAGTCCTATATGCCCATAAACTGTCATCTAAATGCAGGGACCAATATTTGCGTCCCGTATCGACTGTCTTCTCTAGAATCCCTTTTAACTCTCGGTTAGAAACTTTTGCTTGCCCATTCGACTGCGGATGATAAGCTAGTGATATCTTATGTGCCTTTACCCCATATTTTCTCAAAACATTGGCAAAGACTTTATTCACGAAATGCGATCCTTCATCACTGATAATGGCTCTCGGAGTCCCAAACCGCGTGAATATGTTCTTACGCACGAATCTCTCTACAGTAGCTCCATCATTCTTGGGACAAGCCATTGCGTCTACCCACTTGGTCACATAATCCACAGCCAACAGTATATAAAGATTTCCAAGTGAATAAGGGAATGGTCCCATGAAATCATTGCTCCACACGTCAAAGGGCTCTACTTCCAACACGAAATTTTGAGGCATCTCATTTCGGTTGGAGATATTGCCGGTTCTTTGACACCGGTCACACTGCTGTACAAATAAATGAGCATCCTTATGTAAAGAAGGCCAATAAAATCCACTTTGAAGTACCTTAGCCACATTGCGCGTTTTGCTAAAATGTCCTTCGCAATTCAGCTCATGGCAATGTCTAAGAATATCCAACGTGTCTGGCTCAGCTACACATCTTCTCAACACATTATCAGCTCCTAACTTGAACATATAGGGGTCATCCTAAAAATAGCGTCCTGCATCTACGAAGAACTTCTTTTTTGATGGAAGGTCATGTCTTTTGGTACAATGTTGAGTGCCTTGAAATTTTCCAAATCAGCAAACCAAGGCACAACTGCTACCACTACCATAAGTTGTTCATCTGGAAAATCTTCTCTAATTGGCACATCTTCTTGTTTTTCATTCTCCAGTTGTGACAAATGGTCTGCAACAACGTTCTCTACCTCCTTCTTGTCTTTGATTACCACGTCAAACTCTTGCATTAACGAAACCCGCCGGATCAATCTTGGCTTTGCATCCTTCTTAGTAAGAAGATATTTGAGGGCTGCATGGTCCGTGAAAATTGTCACCTGGGAACCCACAAGATATGGACGAAACTTGTCCAACGCGAAGATGATAGCCAACATCTCTTTCTCTATGGTGGCACAGTTAACATGTGCATTTTTAAGAGTACGACTAGCATAGTAAATGACATGAGCTACCTTGTCTTTCCGCTGTCCCAGTACTCCTCCCACCGCATAGTCGCTGACATCACACATAAGCTCAAACGGCAAGGTCCAGTCTTGTGTGGCTATAATGGGAGAGCTGATCAGCTTTTTCTTGAGAAAATTAAAAGCTGACTTGCACTCTTCATTGAAATCAAAGACGGTATACTTCTAAAGCAATCCAGACAAAGGCTTTGTGATCTTCTAAAAGTCTTTAATGAAACGCCGGTAGAAACTTGCATGTCCCAAGAAACTCCGTACCCCTTTGACAGATGTAGGGTAAGGAAGCTTCTCAATCACCTTAATTTTTTGCCTGGTCTACCTCTAACCCTTTGCTTGAAATCTTGTGTCCCAACAATATCCCCTCGGTCACCATGAAATGGCACTTCTCCCAGAAGCACTAGGTTGGTGTCAATACATTTTTCCAGTACCCGAGCTAGCTGCTGTAGACAGTCTTCGAACCCATCACCATAAAGCGAAAAATCATCCATGAAGACTTCGAAATTCTGCTCCATCATGTCAGAGAAGATGGACATCATACACCTCTGAAACGTGGCAGGTGCATTGCATAGCCCAAAGGGCGTGCGTATAAATGCAAAGGTCCCATAAGGGCAAGTAAATGTCGTCTTCTCTTGGTCAGCTGGCTCAATCGCTATCTGATTATACCCGGAGTATCCATCCAAAAAGCAGTAATGCGAATGACGTGCCAGCCTATCAAGCATCTGGTCCACAAATGGGAGGGGAAAGTGATCATTCACCGTGGCATCATTGAGTTTGTGGTAATCCATGCAAACTCTCCACCCAGTAACAGTACGAGTGGCAATCTGCTCACCTTTTTCCCCTTCCACCACAGTCATACCTCCCTTCTTAGGGACACACTGTACCGGGCTAGTCCATGTGTTGTCGGAAATCGGGTAGATGATACCTGCTTTCAACCATTTAAGCACCTCTTTCTTCACCACCTCCTGCATGTGAGGGTTGAGGCGGCGCTGATATTGAACTGCCGGCTTCTTATCCTCCATAAGTCGAATCTTGTGCTGGCAAACTGTGGGGATGATCCCCTTAATATCTGCTATGGTCCATCCCATAGGTGCTTTCCTTTCCTGCAATACCTTGAGAAGCTGCTCCTCTTGTTCCGTGTCCAAACATGCAGAAACAATCACAGACAAAGTCTCATTAGATCCCAAGTATAGATATTTTAAATGAGCCGGTAAAGGCTTTAATTCTAAAATAGGAGCAGTAACAAGAGAATGAGTAAGTATCTTCCTGCTTACCTCATTAAAGAGGGGTAGGGGTGGACGCCAGCTAAATTCCATAGCTTGTTCTTTTTCACTCGAGTCGAGTAGAGCAAGCTCCTCATACAGCTGCTCCAATATGATATTTTCCTTCTCATTTGGTGTGTATGCCTCCACACCAAAACACTGCTCACTCACTGCATATGCAGGAAATTCCATAGCTTCAAAGACATTGAATGCCACATTCTCATCGTTAGTACGCATCGTCAACTCTCCATTGGCAACATCAATAATCATCTTTCCCGTGGCAAGGAATGGCCGTCCCAATATGAGTGGGACATCATCATCTGCATCCATGTCTAAAATTACAAAATCTGCAGGGAAGATGAGTCCTTCGACTCTCACGAGCACATCCTCCAAAATACCCCGTGGTTGTCTGATAGTACAGTCAGTCATTTGTAAGCACATACGAGTAGGTTTTGGATCCCCTACACCAAGTTGCTCAAATACTGATGTGGACATCAAATTGATGATTGCGCCAAGATCACATAACGCTCTACCATGGAACGCATCTCCCAGTGTCACATGAATAATGAAACCACCCGGATCTTTCATCTTCTTTGGCAACGCTTTTTGCACTACAGTGCTACATTCCTCATTCAGGGTCAGAGTTTCAAAATCATCCATGCGTCTCCTATTGGAGAGGAGGTCTTTGAGAAATTTGGCATACTTGGGCATTTGTGAAATGGCCTCCGCGAAGGGGATATTGATATGCAACTTATTGAAAATATCCACAAATTTCTTGAAGTGCTTAGCATCCTCTTGACTCTTCAACCTTTGCGGGTATGGCACACGCATGCTGTACTCTTTTGGATGTTGCTTCTTTTCCGACTTCCTACTCGTGTCCATTGATTGGGGAATCACGGTAGGCACGGGAATTGCTTCATCCAACGCCTTCTCTGTTGCCTTAGTTGCTTCTGCTCGCGCGTGGCTAGGATGTGGAGGATCCTCAGTAGTGATGCCACTGTGATTTGTGATTGCATTCACATACTCATTAGGCGTGATGGTGTTTGCTGGAAGTATGCCCGGTGGAAGTTTGATATTATGATTGGCAATTTGCCCAATTTGAGTCTCGTGACTCTTCACTGAGGCTTGTAATGAGACAATCGTGCTCTCCAACCTGTCTTGATTAGCCAGTAGCTTCCTCAATAAAGCATTTGTCTCTTGGTCTTCTTTTTTTGGAGCCTGCTGTTGTGGAGCCTGCCTTTACGCTTGGTATGGAACATTTGGCCTCTGACCGGGTGCATATAATCCACTGTTTGGATTGGCATAGCTGAAGTTGGGTTAATTGCGATTGTTGGGATGATATGTGTTGGGCCATTACTGCTGTCTCATAAAATTCATCTCTTCAACACTATTATTGTATCCCTGGGTCTCATCTGCTAGTAATTCACCCATAGAATTCTGTGATGGAGGTTGCATCTCGTGAAATGTTGAGGTCATGGATTCCAGCTTTTGTTCCATAGATTCGATCTTGTTGACTAAGGCTGCATCCCCCGATTTGGAGTACCTACGAGTTTCAGCTCTTGTAGTCTCTCTCTTCGACACGTTGTTCAGCAAATCTTGAGCTCGCTGCGCTCCAAGCCCCATAAAATTACCTCCAGCTAGCATATCCAACTTATCAGCTGTCTCCTTGTCTAATGCAGTGTAGAAATAATGGAAGAGATTGTGCCATGGCTCCCCATGATTCGGACATCTACGGAGAATTCGGATGAACTTTCTCCAAGCATCTCCCAATGAGCTGTTTTCCTCCTGAGTAAAATTTGCAATTTCAGCCATCTGTTGAGCAACTCTGGATGGTGGCAAATACTTCCTCAGAAACTCATGGCAACAGTCTGCCCATGTCACTATGCTCCCTGCTGGTAGTTCCATTAACCACTTCTTGGCTTTTCCAGATAAAGAGAAAGAAAACAGTAAGAGCTTAAATGTTTCATCCGGAACTCGTTGATCGTGCAGGGTAGATGTAATATGCTCGAATACCAGTAGGTGGTGGTTGGGATCATCTCCTGGAGATCCGTTGAACGCGCACTCATCACGAACCATATTAATCATATGCTGGCGAAGCTCGAAGTGTTGTGCATTGATCTGCGGCCTAACAATGGTAGGTTGTTAATACGCTGGAGTAGTCCTGAAACAATCCACCATAGGACGTTCTTCAATCTCGGCATTGTTAATCGGTGCCTCGGCGTTCTGCCTGTTGTTTCCCCCATTATTCCCATTATTGTTCCCACCGATGTTCGCCACTTGTGCCCCCACACCAGGATGTGGTTGTGGATTTGGGGGGGGGGGGCAAGCGATCAATCATTTCTTGCATCTCAGCCATTTGAACCCTAAGCTGCTCAGTTTCTCGTGCTCTATTTGCTGCATCCTCTACAGCAGCTGCTCTTGCTGCTTCTGCATCTTGCACATTTTTGCGGATCCTTTCAAACTCAGCTCTAGTTTCATCATCCATGGTGACTGAGCTTGAATTCCTCTTGTCTCTACGTTGTGCTCTCAATAAGGATTCCGGGTTTTCAAATGTTGGATACAAAGGCTCGTCTCTAGAACGGGTCATGCACCATGCAAATCAACCTGAAATCACAAAATACGCAAAACGTAGGTGAGTAACAGATATAAACAAAAGATTAAAATCCCTAATGCTAGGAATTATAACTTATTCAGCCGAAGTCCCCGGCAACGGCGCCAAAAACTTGACACGATCTAACCACAAGTGTATGGTTGTCGTGTGTGGTAATATCCGGAAATTCGAGTTATCGAACCCAAGGGTCTTTGTTAAACTAGTTATTATCTTAAACCTTATGTGGGAAAGTCGCAAATGTGTGTTTTTTTCTAATTATACTAAAATAAAAATGCAAGATTCTCAATTAATTGAGTGAATTAGGTCACGATTAACAAAGAGTGAGTTTATGACTTTTCTAATACGAGGATAAATACCGGGAATTCTCTGGGTTCACTAGGTTGATCTAAACTTATGTTTTGATTCGTAAAACAACAACGTGTCTTTCACTATTAATCGAGCAATGTAAAACTTACCGAGTTACTAAGCAAATTATCTATACTTAAAACCAAAATATACCGAGTTACCAAGTTATTTTACTTTTAAGCATGCATTAGGAATCACAATTCTACTCTAACGATCCTAGTTAACAATATCGAGTTACCAAATATTGATTCGACTAGGTGGATTATTCAATTTACCGACTAACTATCACGGAGTTACCACGTGAATGTTAATTAAGATTATTCTTACGTTAGCTACTCGCAAAAATAATGAGATCAAAACCATAAACAATCCATAATAATGAAAGAACACGAAATATTAAGTTAAAAACATGAATCACAATCTCAAAACATCATGTTTATATCAAACCCTAGCTACACCAAACGAGAATTCCCAGCAAAAAGGGTTTAGCTACTACGATTCATACTAAAAACAACGAGTTTCATAAGTTTCATAAGAAAAAACTAAGAAAGAGGAAGAGTTGAGAATCCAAACGAGTGATCCAAATCTCCCAAGCTCTTGCAGTAGCTTCTTGCTCTCCAAAAGATGTTTCTAACGTCGTGAACTACTGAAAATTCGACCTAAAACACTTAAATATGTTTCCATAACATATTACAAAGTTTGGATAAACTACGCAAAGGCCCCAAAAAAAATCTGCGTTTTCAGCGATGTCTTCGTACGAAGACATTTCTCTTCGTACGAAGAGTCTTCGTACAAAGACAATTCCTCTTCGTACGAAGGTCTTCCTATGTAAGTATTGCATGCATGTTTGGGAAGAGATCTTCAGAGCTTGAAAATTTGGTTAAGTCCATTCTCTTCGTAAGAAGACATTTGTAATGTCTTCGTACGAAGACCCCTTGATTCTGCACTTTTTCCTTTGACTTCTTCTTTGAATTCCTTGCTTCCTTTGACTTTTTCTTTGAGTTCTTTGCTTCCGAAGCTCGTTTCCATCTCCCGCATGATCCTCCAAGCCCTGTTTTCCTGCGAATCACAACACGAAAACACAACCCGCGATCATATTACAATAAAAGCTCAAAATATCCAAAGAAACGTCCGGATTTAACAAGTAAAGCTCATGAACTCATATTATCACACTTTAGCATAATTTACTCAAAAGACGACGAATTCTCCATGAGCACGCAAAACGTAGAAATAAAAGGCATAAAATAACTCCGAAAATGGAGTTATCAGGTGTGTGTGTGGGTGTGTGGGTGCCGAGAGGGAGGAGGAGATAGAGAGAGAGGTAGATGCTTGTGAGAGGAGATAAAAATTAATGAGGGGTGTGTGTGTGTGTGTGTGTGTGTTTGGGAGGGTGAATGTTTTGTGAGGGAGAAAGAAAACAAGGGGATGGGGAATTAATTTTCTTCAGGTGAGAGGGAGGTGATGATGTGAGGGAGGAGGAGGAGTAACATGTAGGGGGGATGAATTTGGTTGGTAGAGAGGGAGGGGGAGTTGTGAGATCCCCGTCGGGTCGGGCTCTCGGGTCTGATCGGCAGTGGTGGCTCCGGCCACTGCTGCTGCTGCTTCCTCTGTTTTGCGCGACCAGAGAGGGAGAGAGAGAGAGACATGGACAGAGAGGGGAAGCCTAGAGATAGAGGCATGGGCTTGGAGGTGGAGGTGTCGATGGTGGTGGTGGAGTGACGGGGATGGTTGTGGTGACGTTGGCGGCTGTTGTTGTTGACGATGTTTGTTGTTGCTATGGATATTTTGATTTGGTAGAGAAAGGGAGAGATGGGGATGTGGAGGTTGGTCGCCGGAATTTATGGAGGAGGTGGTGGTCATGGTGAGGCCGAAGGTGGTGTTTGTGGAAGTGGCGGGGGTGATGTTGGGGATGGTGATTGTTATTGTTTGTGGCTGCTGTTGTGTCTTGAGGTGAGGCAGAGAGATTGATGGAGAGATGGTGATGGTGGTGGTGATGAAGGTGAATGTTAGGGAGGTGGTGATGTTGTTGGTGATGGCGATTGTGGAGTTGTTGTTGATGGTGGTGGTTGTTGTTGTAGGTAGTACTCCTCTGTTTTGGCAGAGGATGGAGAGATTGAGATGGAGGAGGAGGGATGGTGGTGGTGGTGGTGTTGGCAGTCGGGGTGGTGATGGTGATGGCCATGGTGGTTGTGGGTGTGGTGTTTTTTTTTTCACCGAAAGAGAAGAGGAAGGAGAAGAATAGAAGATGATGAGGTGTTGGTTGTTTTTGGTGTTGTGAATGAGGAGGTAGAGGGGGTTAATATAGGAGGATGAGCGTGTGTGTTTTGAGGGAGGGTTATGTGAGGAGAGTGTGTTGTTTGAGTGTGTGTGTGTGTGTTTGCCGTGAGGGAGAAGAGGAGCAGGATAGAGAAGGAACAAGGGGAATGTGTGTGTGTGTGCGTTGTGAAGGGGAGTAAACAATTGAGGGAGGTGTTATTTGAGGGTGATTGTTTTGTGTGTGGGTGTGTTTACGGTGAGGGAGGTGAGGAGAAACAAGGGGGGATGTGTCACATCCCCCTCCCGCCGACCTCGATTGGAAATTAAGTATAAAGCTTTGCATTAACGGGAGGAGGGCGCGACATGCCGGTGCGGCCTTGACTCGTCGAGAGACTACATAAGTAATTTATAAACGTCGTGATAAAATTTTCTAAAAATAACTTTGCGGAAGCGTAAATAACAAAACTTGAGGTCGTCTTGATAAACAATTTGAATTGTAAAGAAAAGAAAGTTGAAACTTGAAAATCAATATCATTTAGTCCTCTCGACTCATAAAATAAACAGAGCATAACATGGGAAAAGTTCTAGGTATCATACAAGGGCTCATACAAGGTCTTATATACATACATAAAATTTAACTTACACATTCCTAAAACAAATACCAACATATAATTCATAGTGGCTCCAAGTTGGCTAGCATAACTCGTCATCTAAGTACATAAGCGTCACCAAGCACATTATCACATATCAACTTAACGCCATCTTACTTCTTTCCTTTTATGTGTCCTTAAAACCTGAAAGAAAGGTAACGTGAAAGGGTGAGCTCAACTAGCTCAGTGAGTTACATCTACGCCCCTTCGTAGGTTTGGAAAATCAAAAGGACTACTTTTCTCATGGAGCATTATGAACATAATCTATAGTCATACATACATATACTTGTTAACTTGAAAGATCGTGACATTCATAAAACATAACTTGTAACATAAAGAAAGCATAACGTAAAGCATAACTTGAGTCGTGTGAAATCATATTATTCCAAGTAGGAACCTTGTTTTGTCTCACGTAGAGACCATAATGTACTTGAACATGCTTGCTTATTTTCTTATCTTATGGCCCGTGTAACCTTCGTGACTTAACATAACGTAGGGACACGTCCATCGCGACGGCTTGTGAGGTGACGCGTTGCCTGCTTATATTGCTCCGGCAAAAGGGTTGTAGCCTGCCTATACCCGACAGGGGGTTTCACTCCGGTAACTGTGGCCTTTCTGAAAACGTGTTTTATCTTATGAAACGTTAATTTTCTTTGTTAGCATCCATGGGGCATAAACATTTTACGTGATTAAAGAAAGCATACACACATAATAATAGGGACGACATGAACATACATAAGCTTGTAAGAAAGTTGAGGTTCGGTACAAACTTCGGGAGGTAGGGTAACTCACCTTGCGAGCTTAAGCCATTCATTTAATATATATTTTTAGTCCAATTCCAACCAACTTAAAGCACGTGATCATCGACTCCATCGTCATATAACTAGCAAAGAGTGCTACAAATCACACATGTAATCACTTAGCATGAATTCAATCAAAGCATAGCACATGTCTACACCTCTTAGATGAATTTGGACTAAATTTTCCTATATTCACATACTTCATGGACCTTATATTCTTTATTGGATGAAAATGGTATGTCTAATGCAACACATAATGCAAGATGACATATTATGAGCTAAAACATGAAACTTACATAAACTAGCTTGACAAACTTGCTTACTTTCATGTAACCTTCTAACTTATGAACTTCAAAATTATAACACCATAAAATAGACATATCTAATCACATGCATGCTTAATTTCATGTCATTTTATGGTTTAAAGGCACCACAAATTGATTATCAAACGTGGCATAAAATCTGTCAAGTACTTAGAAAAATTCAGATTGGACACACTTTAGTATTTTTGATATTACGAAAAATCTAGAGGGTCTTTTGGCATAAAACCAACTGGAAATGATTATAGACACATATAGCTTTGAAACGGTACCAAAAACGCCCAAAACCGAGTTCATATGAGTGAGTTATGACCCTCTAAAGTTGGGTCAAAACTTTTACCCGAGAGCAGTTTTTTCAGTCCGAATTTTTGTGTTTCTTCTTTTATTTTCTTCAAACTTTTTCAAAGAAACTCGTTCCTCTAGCCTCAGTTGGGACTCTATGACATATATGCAAGAGAATTCAAACACATAACATGAATATAACTTGTAAAACATGATTTGCACTACTAGGCCGTCTTGCTTCCTAATTCTTTCATGCATGTACCTAGATCATGAAGATGATGATGAATGCAACTCTAAATTCACCATAGAAACACGTAATGATCTTTCAAGGAGTAAAATCATGTCTAAGAGAAGAAGAATTGAGACTTATTTCATCAAATTAAAAAGTAGGAACTATCCAAACTTAGCTATTGACATGCATGTGTGTGAATCATGAAGATTGTAATGAATCAAGAACATGCACCCATAAATATACTATGCTATCATACAAATGAGATGATCCATGCTCAATTCTTGTTTTGAGGATAATGAATTCATAACATGCAAGTAGATATTTGACATGGCATCACAAGAATTAGGTGTGAAGAACAACAATTATGATGTAGATGCAAAGAAATAGAACTTACTCCTCATTTTCATGAAGTTCTTGAGAGGAGAGAAATGAGAGCTTGCAACACTTCTAGAGAGAGAAAAATATGGAGAAAAATGAGGTAAAAGATGCACTAATTTTATATGCCCATAAGAAACTAGTGAGAGTGACATGTGTAAGGAGGGAAAATTGACCCTTGTATGGAGGGATGACAAGTGGTAAGTGAGTGTGGCCAAGTTGCAAGACATAAGGGAGATATGTGGTGAGTCTTTGGGAGTTATGGTGTAACAATTGTACCAACTATAGTATTTGATGTGATTCTTAATTCGACACATACATGAACATGGTTACGTATATGATACATATAGGGAAACTACCACGTAGTACTTGTATGCATAAACAATTGCATTCAATTTTCAATTCTTCTCATGCACCATTCAAATTTATTTTTGGTATACAATTTACACTAAAGCCACTAGTAATTAGCAAATTAACAACCAACAATTAACTTTCAACGAAACTAGTCATTTAATCTAGCTAGGCACATAATTCATTTATCACATATTTTGCAAGATAAACTTGAATAATAAAACAATGCATTCAACTCTAGTTTATTTGCACATAACATGCTATTCATAATTTTGCATAAGTTAACAGTCAAAATTTAAATGACATATTAACGTGTAATCACATATTGTTAACATGCTAACATGAATTAGAAATGTCGGTTATTACAGGATGCATTTGGTTGATAGGGGTGTAGGGAGGTAGAGGTGTAGGGAAGGATGGTGATGGAGGAAGGAGGAGCATTAATTAATAGGAGGAGCAAGAGATGGAGATGTGTGAGGGAGGAGGGGGAGTTGAGAGAGTTTCATACGGGTAAAGAAAAAGAAGATGGGAGGAGAGAAAAACAAATGGGTACCGGGTCGGGTTGAAAAAAAAATACGAGTTTTATACAACATACGTATAATTATACCGGGTGTGGGTAGGGTTAAAATAAAATACGGATTAAACGTATTATTATACCGGGTTATACTTTTATACGGGTCGGGTAGGATAAAATACGAATTTCAATACATATTATGTACAAGTATAAATTATTTGCATACCTTAACTTTGATAAAAGACAACTACAACCCCCTACATGTAAAAATATTTGCACACTTCTAGTAAATACACTAACCTCCCCATAATTTTATTCAGTTTAGTTTCAAACGTTTTTGAACTACATTTACCTCCCCAACTATTCAATGTAATTAATTTATAACTTCTGAAAACTACAATTGTAGCCCCAACCAATATTTAGTTAACTAGTTTATATTTTCTGAATCTACAAGTACCTCCCCAATTTTGAACTAAATTAGTTTAAACTTTTCTAAAGTATAATTATCTCCCTACTCTTCAAATTAACAACTCTACATTTCTAAAAACTACAATTATAACCCCTCAAATTTTATCCATTTATTTTATAATGTCTCAAAACATACAATTTCAATTTTATTCTTTAACTAATTGATTTAGAACTTTTGTAAGTCACAGTTATAACCCCAAACTCTATCAAAATTATTAATTTACCTTCTTATATAAATATCAGGGTATTACAGGGCACCTGCCACTCCTGGGCATAAAACTGCTATCATCTCCCTATTGTGTGGGGGGTTGGCCATTGACTGCTGAAATGCAAAAGGCCCGGTCATTGGTGCTAATCCTAAAGTCAATCTAATCGATTTCGGAGTAATCATAATGTATTTTCTCCTGCAATACAGACATGCCAATGTGCCCCCTCCCATCTCACTATGTGCGAGATAACAGTAAATCTCATGAGTGATGGCTGAGCTTGTCCTAAAATTAAACCCGTAAAACATATTCACAAATGCAGCAGTATTAGAAAAACAATTTAGTATTAGAGAGGGCACGTTATCTAAGTCAGGCGGGAAACTAAGTTCTTCATGCACATTGAGGCTTTTTGACGGGAAATGGAGAAAAAATGAGCTCTGAAAGTGAAAAAACGATAAGAACAAAAGTTTCCCAAGTGATGGCATCATGATGAATTTCTCTAATTTCCCACCTTCGATTTTCAGTCATAAAAGGTCTCGAAAAATCATCCATCATAGCACCGTACCCAAGAAATAAAGCACGAGAAATAAAATGAGCAAATTTAAAATGAGAGAATTAAAATTGATGAACCAATACACGCGGAGAAAGGTTTTACATGTGCTAATCGCGAAAAAATTATTCCGATTTTCTGTCGCCGGACCGCTGCCTGACCATTGTCGGACCACCACCGGAAAATATTCGGCCCGGAATGAAAAAAAAGTTCGGACCAGATTGTAGCCCTCGACACGCTAATCACGCTTTCCCAAAGTGATTTTTTTTTACTTAAAAATAAGTGATTTTTTCTAATTCGCTCCATTTGACCGGATTTGAAGAATATTCCCTCTTTGAAATTGAACGTTGACCACCCCCACACGGAATTCCGGCAATGCTCTTGAAAAACCGATATCGTAGTAATGATCCACACGTCGTAAGGAACAAAATGTTGCAACCAGAATTGAAATCCGACAATTTTGAATTTTTCTTGTGTTATGAAGGAAGAGAGTAAAACAAACTAGAGAGAGAGGTAATGAAAAAATGTGAGAGTGTAAAAGAAACTGTTAGCCCATGTGAAGGAGGGAAACACATTTTCTATTTATTCTATTTTTTTATTGTTTTATTATTAGTAGTATTTTTTTACTGTTTCAAAAAAATTAATAGGTAAAATTTAAATAAATCAAAATTTTAAAAAAAAGGTACCCACCTCGAAACGAACTTGGGTTACACACAAAAATAAATAATAAAAATAAAAAATAATAAAATCCGAACTGTGAAATAACTGACCACTACTCCGGACACCGGGACCCGAGACCCACGTTTGGACGTGGGTCGAGTTTTTTGTTCGGACTCCGTTTCAGCTTTATGACCTGTTTTTGGAAAGCCCTTGACGTTTACTTTCTTCGACCGCTGGTCTCATTTCAAAATCCAAGTAGAACTCAAGATATTGTCAACTGAGTGTATCTAGGTCATTCACGGTTCTAGCGTTTACAGCTTCCTCGGTCAGTTTTTGCTGCCCGTGTTTCCTCAAGTCTTTCCGTTTTCCGTTCTGCTCTCCCTTGTACCAGCCTCAGTCAAATTCTGCCCCGGGCATTTTCTACACGTTTCGCAAGGTGAACCTGATACCGTCTCGGCACGCATCCCAATGTACTTCCTGAACCTGTTCATGTAAAGAAAACATGAACAAACCCGCGATCATATCCAAATATATATATGAAACTAATGCAGATAATACTCAAGATCCCGATGCTAGCTCGAATGCACGTCGTGTGCATTACCGAGACTTTTAGTGCTAAAATTGGCTCAAAACTCAAGAAAACTCGATAGTTTTATCACAACTAAGCTCAATTCTGGGAGTTATCTCTCTGATAGTAGTCTGTAGTTGCAATTTGTCACTAAAATTTGTCTTAGGACAATCTTGCCCCCGTTTAATGAAAAATGTGGAGATTACTCATTACTCAAGGGTATAATAGATTTTTTTATTAATGCAGATACCTCATTCTGATCCGAATAGGTAAGCACTACATATTAAATAAAATTTATAACCTTGAATAGCAGATAGGTGAAAGGAGTAAATATATCTAAATTTTACAACAATGATATATTAGGTAAGAGAAATAGTTGCAACACTCCCAAGTCAGTAATCTCTTACGAGTTATGGATCCAAACTGAAAATTATGCCTTATTCTTACAAGTTTGATGCTTATTCCGATTTGATAGTTTGAATAAGAATACAAGTTTTCCGTTTTCTGCAATCCTGTGATGAATGTTGGTATTCCAGTTTTAATTAGAATTCAGAGTTTTAAATGTCGATTTCTGCATTTTATTTGAAACTTCTTGATGGGGGAGTTTGGATACCGGGGTTTGGTTAACCCAAACCATTACCAAGCCCGAGAGATGGTCTGGTGACCGATGTTTTACAAACGGTGTCCGGAAAATTGATGGGTGGTGGACGATAAAGAAGAACACTGCCCGGCTTGTCCCGCGATGGAGAGAACTGAGGCGACGTGGAGGCAACCTTTCATTTGTTTTCTTCTACTACCACCTTCACGTGAAATTAAAAAATGAGGTGACTGTGAGGGTGGGTAATTTACAAAGAGAGCCCATGAGTATAATTGTCATAAAAAAATTTGTTCTTTATGGTTGAATTGTATATATGCTAGTGCCCGCGAATTTGATATTTGTTTTTGTACGTATGCTTTTAGTTCACATACTTAAACTGGACTTCTTCCCATTTGATGTAGTGCCAACAAAAAATTTTCATTCTCCCACATTCAAACTTTCACTTCTGTAATTTCTACTCCCACGATATCGCTCAAAATGTCTCACAAAATTACTACGTGCAGGGGGCTGGCTGGCGATGATCGGCAACGTCCCTCACGAAACATGTCGTATAATTTGTTTGTTGGGGGTAGATCTCCATTTCCGGAGCCATGAGACAATTTTGTGTACGACGAGCTGACGTTGCGGAAAATTACCACGCGTAAATCCCTCAATATCCGAGACGAATACAGAGAGTATCTACAAGATCACTCGGAGTGGGAAAATGGGATTCTTTGTACAAGATCGAACGCACAATTTATCCCATTTTAGTATGTCTTTTCTACGCCACCTTGAAGTGGAGGCGCTTTGGCGATTCAGAAATCCCAGCGGGTGTGTTGAAAGGAAATTATGTCATAGCAAGTCTTGATCACAATGGTGTTGTCCGTTCCATATGACAGGGACTACATCTGGTTCACCAAACGAAAAGAAATTAAGGATCATATAGGCGATACAACTCTCGACGTGTAATACAACACCTTCTATTCTACATGGGATACGAAGAAGTGAGTGAAAATAAAAAGGAACGGTGGATCCCTTCACTACCTCTCTCTATTCTCTCTAATATATTAAGCTGGAATATCACCTTCTGAAGCACTATCCATCACAAAATATTTTGCCTCGCACCAGTGGGTCAAAATAAAAATGAACAGTGGATCCCTCCACTACCTCTCTCTATTCTCCTTCACCCGGTTGTATGTTCTTCAGTACATATATCTTGTTTATTGATCTAGTTTTTCATTTTCGAAAACATTTGATGTCGTTCTTGACATTCATATCAGCTTTTCAATATTATTGACTTTTCAAATCATATTTTTGCTTCAACCCAGTCATGTTAACTTTCTACAATTCATATGACCGAAGAAAAAAATGTTTAGATACAACTTTCGGAATCAACTTAGTTTGCATGTTCTTCAAATAAATGATGTCCCTAAAGATATACTCCTAGATGAAAAGTGGTTGTACAAAAAGTGGTGTCAGTGGGGACTTCATTGCATTGTCCAAGAGGTGTGGTAGTAACTGAGGGTGAGGCAAGACGTGTGGCTTCTTGAAGACCGTTGATTTTCAATCGGACACACGCCTCACATATGGGAACCGTATCAAAGCTGAACCCATGTATTGTAAACTGTAATGATTATGGTGTGCGCCAATTTCCCCTTCTTATATTGTAATTAATTGTGTTGTTATTACACTTACATCAGTTCCTTAGAATTATCATAATCACTATTTACTATATTTATAAATTTCAATGTAACTATAATTACGCGTAATATCAATAGCTGGTTTATTATACTTATAACTGTAATTATTTTAATTACTTCCCATATGAGTAGTGATAATAACAACAATAAATAGTGTGCATTTAAAACAAACAACAGTAAATAGTGTTATTATTGACATCTACCGATGCCAACAAAAGAGATCAGATTAAAATATTGGTAATTATATTTAATTTTAGTAATTATTTTTATGATTACGATTATTGTTTACTATTATTACATTATTGTTGTTACTGCATATTATTTAATTATTTTCCGCATTTTAATTTATTTATTTTTATTTCATTTTTTTATTTTTTTGCTACAAAGGGTAGCACTTCATTAATATATGCCAAAATACAAGGATAAGAGATTTTAAGTACAAAGCAGAAGCAACCTAGCTAACATTCATACTACCTCCACACATTGGGAGTCCAAACCTAGACTGACAAAGCTTAACAGCTGGACTGAAATCACAAAAGAAACCAGAGAAGAAAACTACAGAAACAACCACAACTTAGCCCTATTTACATGAGAAGTCCAAGAGTAGCAAAATAAAAACCTATCATCGGAAGGCGTAGTGCCAATAGGATTTCCAAAAGAACCCATAATAGCTAGCAGTCTTCGTTAGAGCATAAATAAATTTGAGGTCTTGCATCTTCATCTTCATTTTGTCGCAGCTGACTATCAGCTGCAAAAGTAGAAAAGATAATAGAAAACTGAGGAGTGCTATTGCATAGTTGCATTTATATTAAGAAGAAGTAATGAAAGGGGTTGAGTTGTGAGCCTTGTTTATGTTGTAGCAGTGCCAAGATGTGATAGCCGACTCCTTTGCCTGTTAAGAGAGACGCATTTAAATAAAGTGAGTTGGTTCTTGAGTAAAATAATAACAAATAAGTGTGAGAACTAAAAAAATGGTAAAATACTTTTCCATCTTCAGTTTATCGACTAAATATATTTTGCCCCTGATTTATCGATAAATACATTTTGCACCTCTCACACTTATTGACAACAACAAAACCATCACCACACCCTCGATTTGAAAGAATCGAATTGACAACAACAAAATCATACGGCGATCACTGGATTTGTTGCGAAGAACTTGTGAGGCTACCATTGCAGACACCTCCACCAATAAATCGAATTGACGGACGAATCTATAGCCCGCCAATCGGAGTGAAACCATACACCTATCAGGGGTTTACCCCAGAAAGAGAGAGCGATAGAGAGAGTAAGGAAGAGAAAGTGTGGGGTGAGAGAACAGGAGAGCCAGAGCTACCAACCAGCAACAAACGCAAGGACTAGACGCCACCGGTGTCAATCCTCCTCGCTCTTTTCGTCATCCTCTTCCTCTTCCCGTCGGAATATATTTTTACCCAGGTCGGTCCAGACCTAGTTGTTTCTTGGTGGTTGCAGACCAAATCTTGTGGTGTGTGGGTAGCGGTGGAGGTGGCAATTACAGTGGCTTCATCACTCCAAAATCCGATTGAGAGATAGATAGAGACTTGTGTCGAGATCAGATTCAAAGAGGGGGAAGAGAGAGCCGATGGTTGAGTAGAGGAGGAAAAAGAGGAGATAAGGTTAAGGTTAAGAAATAAAAAGGAAAAACAAAAATTATAGTAGGATAATTTCGAAATGTCAAAGGTATTTTTGTCTTTACCTCACTATTTATCAATTGTTAGATTTAATTTTGAGAGGGGACCACAATGTATTTATTGATGAAACAGGAGGTAAGATATATTTGCCTCTCAACAGGGGACCACAATGCCTTTTACCCAATAAATATCAAAAATACCACACTTTTATCCGGTGCACTATTTGCTAAGATGGCAGCCCAGCTCGGATTTGGGTGAACTAGAGACCCGAGCTACACCTTCACAACCTTCTACCTTTTTGAAATAAGTTTAGACAATAATTTTATATGAAAATACATCGGTTTGATTAAAATTGAAGCCACCAAGAAACTAATGCTTGTCGATACTATTAGTGGACTTATTGTAACTGGTTTATTTAGGTTCCTTAGCTGAAAACAGAGCTTGGAAACTTTGACTTGTTTCATATATTTTTGTATCGAGCATAACTAATTGATTTTCTCCACTATCTCAACCTCCTATAATGCAAATGGTGCAACTTGTATTATATTTCTAACTCTATAAAGTGAATGGCCAAATCTTTGATAGAACAACGTAGCCATAGGAATTTATAATGACAAGTCATTCATGAGTCTCATATTTCATGCCTTGAGTATTTTTTGTTCATATTACAAAGAATTCATGGAAGATCAATGAAAGTAACAATAAAAATTAGTACTCAAAGTATTTATCTTTTAAAAAGAAAATGTTTCTAAAAAAGAAATGTTTCTAAAATCCAAGGCAAAATTGCACTTGAGGTACCTATATTTTACCAAAACTGACAGGTGGGTACACAAATTTTCAAATCGTGCGCCACATGTACCTAAATTTTCAAAATCGTGAACAGAGGTACACAACGCTAAGTGCCCTTAACTCTTTGTTAACTTTCCGTCCAAATTTGACGAAAAAATATTAAAAGACTAATATACCCTTTATTCTTGTTATTAGCGAGACTCTTTGTTAACTTTAAGTCCAAATTTGACGAAAAAATATTAAAAGACTAATATACCCTTTATTCTTGTTATTAGCGATCTGATTATCAGTAGCAGCCTTTTTTTATCAAATTTGAATCAGTGATGTGACAGTTTTGTTGTTTAATAAAAATTACCATTATATCTTTTTAGTATAAAAGTATATTTAGTGATGTGATAATTTTGTAATTTAGTAAGGACATTATTATCATTTTTCTGATGCAAGAAAGAAACACAAAAAAACCACCCAAACCTAATTTTTTTCTTCCTCCAATTCACATTACAACTACAATTCCAAAATCCAAAATTCACTCAAAAAAGTTCATACCAAACCTCTAAAAAATTCCAAAAAGCAAAAAGGTCAATTTTGGATTAAAATCCACCAAAAATCCACACCAAACCCACCCCATATAAGATGATAATTCAGATAATGATAGCTCATCCGAGTTGGCATCTACAGAGATAACCAAGATGGTTTTGAGTTCATTAACAGACCAGAAACGAGAAAGAGAATATATAGAAAAACACAAATCAAATGAGCTTACAGAGTAGTGGTAACAAATGAGGGTTGAGGCATCAGTTTTAAAAAGCTCGATTTTGGAGCCTCATGGTTTAAATCAGCCCAAAAATATGGTGTTGTTTCATCACCTGCCTCTCTCAATATCCCCCACTATCATGCTTTGTATATAGTGGGTAGTAAAAAATAAGATTTATAACTAAAAACATCTTCCAAACACACATTAAAAAATTAACCAAACTGCAGAGCAAGGGTGTGATAGCTCAAGTGGTTTGAGTAATGGAAGCTCCTGCCACAGACCACAGTTTCAAACCCCATTGACGACAAAACAATTTCTCGAATAAAAAAACAGAGTAAATGTGGTTGAGTATAGGAAGCTCCTGCATGAGGCCACAGTTTCAAACCCCATTGACGACAAAACAATTTCACGAATAAAAAAAAACGAGTACATAGTTTCCAAGTAAGATTCAGATCTTTTTGTTTGAATGAAGTTCAGAGTGAGAGGGAGAGAGGTTGAATCGCTCAGTTCAGCGGGATACTCGACACGCAAAGAAATCTCCCTGAAGAGAAAACCCTGCAATCCGGTCTGTTGAGCTTGAATTTTCCAAAGTCATCACTGCGAAAACCCCCCACCATCTCTCTCACTCAGTATACAAACACACACACAAAATAAAAAAGCTTCTATGGAGATTATTGTAAGTTATGAAAATGTGGGCTGACAATAAGTAACAGAAATGCTAATATTCGAAGAACACAGCAACCCGTGTCGCAAGTCCTGCCCATTCATCAATTTCTGCCCAATTTTACGAGATGCCGAGACACAATATATTTCATTTAATCTCAGCATCAGATACCATGGGCAAATCACTCAATCAATCAAACAAACAAACAAACAAACAAAATTAAAAAATTAGATTATCAAATGTTCGATAAATAAATAGTGCAATCTCAGTCGAAAGATGGTGATATGTTTATGAAATAATCACTGGAAAATCATTCTATTTGAACACTTCTTCTTCATAGATCGCACCAATCACTTACTTTTTTTTTCAAAAACAAATCAATGTTTGTGTGAGAGAGAGAGAGATCAGATGGTAGTGCATGTATATATTGATCATCATACAGTAATTGCAGACAATTAATGGGTAAAATACATCATCATATCTCTCTAATTAAAAAGTTTTCAAACTTCAAAACGAACAAAAATCAAAGATGAAAGAAAACGGTGAGTGAAGAGAAATCGTACGCAAATCAGACAGTTGATAACGGTCAATCACCATAAAACATCTCCGGAGAGATGCTTGTAAGACTGGGGCGACAATAAACTATCATCATCTTCAAATCGAACTCTTCAAATATTCAATCAAGAAATCGTAAGACTATGATGCTGTTTCTGTAACAGATCCGAAAACTGAGAAAATTGAAGTGAAGAGAGTAAGAACGATATAGATCTGTGAATAGAGAGCACGATGTGGCTGTATATAAAAGAAGAAATTAGGGTTTTGCTGGTTAATGTTTGGTTGGGTTTCGTCACACCTCGGCCCAAAAAAGAAAAGGCGTCACGGGCCTAAAACATCGCAAGGGATAATTATATAAAAGTGTGTCTGCTGGGCCGGCTGCATCTGGCAATATCTAACATGACATGACGCGAATCCGTCATGAAATTAGGTCAAAATAAACCAGCAAGGGGTCAAAATGGGTCGTCCCAAAAGTGACACGGGAATGCACGAGTTGGGTTAGTGTGAACCTACCGCAGCTCATCAGTTCTATGTATATATATATATATTGGCCTAATTTTTGTTAGTGAAATCTACCGCAGCTCATCAGTTCTATGTACTGGACATGATAATAATCAATTATAATTGAAAAAATAGTTTTTGAATGTTCGGGTTACCTAAAATTACAAATGTGTGACTTTTTATCCTCGAGAAATGTGTGACTCTTAACAACTTGTGTCCTCAAAGCACCAATTAACTAGATGGGATTGACAATCTATATATTAACTAGATGACAACTCATGCCCTCGGAGCATTACCAGATTAATAAAAAAAAAAGAAGAAAATTACAGGTGTTCTTTTAAAGGTTTTTATTGTGATTACATTTGTCAGCTATTTTTCATTCTGAAGAAAAAAAAATAGGGTTTTGCAATGGATTACGAAGCGGAAAAACAATAATTAAGATCCGCACAAAACCCTCAAAGGATTACAGGAAGAGACATCATAACGATAGTGAAGGTTTTAGTAACAATTACCTTGTATGTCTCCTGTGATGACTTCAAACGCAAAATATTGTTTGCGTCTCTACAGCTAGTCCATGTCTAGGATCAAGATCTAGATTCCTCCACGTCTTGTGCTAGCAACCGGTGGAAGAATAAAGAAGAAGAATCACGCAAACAAATTAACGAACTAAGAAGAGGTTTGGCCTCTCTTGGTGGCCGACGGGTAGGGGGCCGACAAGGGGTCGGCTTCGGCCTATTGTCTTGCTCTCCTCTCCTTGCTTTGTTCTCTCTCACTCAATGTATGTTATGAGCATTATTGAGAAAATAAGGTAGGAGTGTCATTTATATAGTCCAACAACTCCTTGTTAACTACATAAAGGCCCATATCCTAATCCTATCCATACACGGATTAATCCAACTTGCAAATTAGTCCTACTAAATTTGCAAGTAGTTGCGTATTGATCCTTCTATTTAATTAATCATATTAATTAATTTCCAAGTCTAGTTTAATCCATATGGCGTGTGACCCCATAGGTTTCTACTTAGTTGGTAGTAACGACTACTAACATGGATCTGTGTCTAGCAACACATTAATGCCACCCAACTAATAGAAATAGTCATTACTTTGACAAACCTTGTGCAAGTATTGTCTCATCTCTTTGCATTTATATCCGACTTGGACACGAGACATGCAAGTCACACTTGTATATCCAATCATAGTTTCTCGATCCTGGGAATTGTCTTATCCATGTAGATAACATCAATATCCCATATTATCTGAGTCTAGTCAGACATTCTATAAGCACCATCCCTCGAGTGTCGTGGATATTTGCTCCAGTTATATAGGAGGGAAAAATTCTATCTACATCACTATCATATCTAACCTTGCTTCATATTGTGTCCGATAAGCGCATTTATTGCTATCCGGTCTCGGTGTGGCGTTTGGCGATATCAAAACACAATATTCCACAACTAGAGGATCTAGTCACTTCAAGTCTAAGGATGAGAATACTGTTGTCACTACGATAAGTACTTGTGACTTTACATAACATGTATGTAGCCTCCTCGTTTCGGGTCAATCCAGTATGCTATTACCCTTAATGCATACCCATGTGTTGGATCGTGATATCTCCATATCAATCCAACTCCATACTAGTCTATAATTGATCGTCATGTTAATCAGTATAATTGACTAGGGATATTTAAGATAAACAACACAATTGCAATCTAATGACTTCATTTATTAAATATCTTCATAAATAATACAATGAATATTCTAGCCAAGAGTATTGTTCATAATAAATAAGATTTCCTCTAGGGCATCTATTCCAATAGTCTCGCACTTGTACTAGAGCCAATCCGGTGCATCACGTATGCCAATAGATCTAGTGTGTCCTTCTTGTTTGTACTGAACAAGCGGCTTCGTGCGAGGATCTGACATATTATCATATGTAGGAATCTTGCATATCTTCACATCTCTTCTATCGAGATATCTCAAATAATATGGAACTTCCTGATCACGTGTTTGAATTTTCTGGTGTGACATGGGTTTCTTTGATTGTGCCATCGCTCCAGTGTTGTCACAATACAACTCTATTGGATCCACAATGCTAGGAACCACACCAAATTCAGTAATAAACTTCCTAATCCAAACAGCTTCCTTTGCTGTGCCACTCGCAGCAATGTACTCAGCCTCAGTTGTGGAATCAGCAGTCGTCTCTTGCTTGGAACTCTTCCAGCTCACAACTCCTCCATTCAGGCAATACACAAATCTCGTCTGCAATCTGAAATCATTTTTGTCGGTTTGGAAACTTGCATTTGTGTAACCCCTTACACGCAACTCTTCATCCCCTCCATAGATCAAAAATGCATCCTTAGTTGTCTCAAGTACTTGAGGATGTTCTTGACCGCTATCCAGTGAATCTCACCCGAATTAGACTAATATATGCATGTCATACTCAATGCGTATGACACATCTGGTCTAGTACATGACATGGCATACATGATGGACCCTATAGCCGAAGCATAGGGAACCCGACTCATGTGGTCCCTCTCAATATCATTGGAAGGACAATCATTCTTCGAAAGAGTGATTCCATGCGACATGGGCAAGAATTCCTTCTTGGAATCTTGCATGTTGAATCGATTCAACACCTTATCTATATATGTACTTTGACTGAGGCCTAACAGCTTCCTCGGTCTATCTCTATAGATCTTGATACCAAGTATATAATTTGCATCCAAGTCCTTCATTGAGAAACACTTTCCTAGCCAATCTTTCACAGATTGCAGCATGGGGATATCGTTTCCAATGAGTAGTATGTCATCTACATACAAGACCAGAAATACAACATAGTCCCACTAACCTTCTTGTAGACACAAGACTCATCTTCGTTCTTGATGAAGTCAAACTCTTTGACTGCTTCATCGAAACGTCGATTGCAACTCCTAGAATCTTGCTTCAATCCATAGATGGATCGTTGCAACTTACAGACTTTATTTGAATGCTTCGAATCCACAAAACCCTCAGGTTGTGTCATGTACACATCCTCGTTAAGGTTTCCATACAGGATTGATGTTTTGACATCCATCTGCCATATCTCATTGTCGTGATAAGCTGCAACAGCAAGTAGGATTCGGATGGATTTGGTCATCGTGACTGGTGAAAAGGTTTCATCATAGTCTATACCCCATTTAAGTGGAGAAACGCCGCTTTAAACACTACCAGAGGTTTTTAATTCCCATTGTCTGTTGTTTCGAGAGTAACTCTCTTGTTTTTGCCCCTTGAGGCCTCGTCGCCCTCGCAGCGCCATAGTGGTTCCTGAGCGTGAAATTTCTATTGCAGGAGTTTCGGAGCAGGGTCTGGTAGAAAAGGCTTCTATGGTTGAAGGTGACGCTGATGCAGAGCGCCTCGAGTTCATTTCTGAGCAGGAAGGGGAGGACCGGCGAAGACCAGAGGATGATGCTGCTCCCATCACTCAAGCAATATTCCCTTTTTCGGATGACGAGGATGTTGGGAAAGGAATATGTGCTGAGTGAGCCCCCATGGTCATGAATTCTGGACGGGATTCTTCTCCTAATGAAAGTGCTGGAAGGGTCGAATGTGACGCTGAGTTGGGTGAACATGCCACCCCTGTTAAGGAAAGCATTGCAGGAGCTTCCTCAGCTGAACGCGACGCTCTTGATGATAACGAGCTTGGGTCAACTGGGCGTGATGCTCCTATCGCGCTGAGCATTTCGGGGAGTGCTGCTGTCACAGGGGACGTTGTTTTTGATTTGGATGCTCTTTTCTCCGAGAATCCATGGGAGGTCTGGGGTTTACAGGTTGAAAACCCTGTTGTTGTGGCCCAAAGGAGTCTTGTAATCCCCGAGGCATACTTTGTGCCGAAGCTCATGCTGATCAGAGCATGGTCAAGGCAGCTGGTTCTAGCGCGCAAGCAGCGGCTCCTATTGCCATTCTTCGGCAAATTATCGAAGACAGTGGTAAGGCCACTGCACCCTTGCTCATTATACTTAGTTGCTGAACTCACGCTTTTGCTGATTGTGCCACTCTTGTTTTTCTCATGTACAGATATCGACCAGGCCTGTCTTGAGTGGCTGATGAAGGTGCGCCTATCGTATTCACGGAAATTTGCAGGAGTGCTGGAGTCGCTGCCCGGGGACAGAGAGGTTCTACTCAAAGAGATGACTGACCTTTTGGAGAAGGTTTATAGGGCTACTCCCGCAGGCACCACAGTTGAAAGTGCCGTGAATCTCCTTGAAAGCGCGAACGAACTTAAATAAATCGCAGCAGGGCAATTGGATATGGGCTTTCTCATAGAGAGGCTGACCAGGATACGCAATTCTGCTCAACTCTGATCTGAGCGTTCTGGCTATAACGAAGAGAAGGCCGCCCTTCAAGCGCGCAAGGCAGAGCTGGATAAATCCCTTAGAGAGTTTGAGGAAGCTGACAAGCGTTATGGTGACTTCAAGGCTCGCTTGGAGCAATTAGCTGCCAACTCTATTCACCTATCGGCAGGAGATTCCCTTCTGAAAGACCTCTTCACGGATTGAAAACGACTCTTTCTTTTGAACTACTTTTGATGTAAACTTTATATTCTTTTTGTGGTCGCGCTTCTTGAATTGCTTGAACATGTCATGTGCGTTGGTTTTGCGCGCTTTGAAATATTCTCTAGTTGGTTCCTGTTCATGAATGCTCTACTTTATGTGTCTTCTCCTTGTAGGTAAATAGCGTCATCTTTCATGCGCGTCTAGTTGCTGCCTAAACAGGCATACTTATACTTGATTATTTTTTGCCACTATCGAAGACTGCCGTCTCACGCGCATGTGTCTCGTGTTGCTATAGCTTAGAACCGAATGCCTCAGGACTTTTGATAAGTCCAGAATATTTTAGACCTTTGTAGGCTCAAGTCTCCAGGAGCCGCCATTATCATCTGAACGAGCGTGCCACCTCAGCATTAAATAAAGCGTGCCTATCACAGAGTGGGCCCAACTTTCATCATTTCCTAGGGCTATTGTATCGTTATAGTCTTTAATAGGGCCACTGATTCTTGACCCTTTTCGAGATGTTGCTGACTCAGCCGGGAAATTGAAGAGTCTCCTCTGAGCCTTATTTAAACCCCCTTTCTTTCTATTTCATTCTTCATCTGGGCTCATGTGATTGGTAAAATGCCACCTCTCCTGGGTCCTTGCCATTTTTTTTCATTGTTCTCAACCCCTTTTCAATCCGTATCAGCTCTGGCCCTTTGGTTTTGGATCCGTGCGTTGTGCTATAAAAATGACTCCCAAGGATTTAGCTGAAGAATCCCCGAGTTCTCATGGTCTTTTAGAAGACCGACTGTGTAGGCTCTCTTATTGGAATGAAGACAACTTTTTCCTTATGATGTTTGTAGGGGTCACCTCCGGTGGTCCTCCGGCGAATAGCAACTTTGTGCCGATTCTTATGCCAGCAAGTAATGAGTGGTGTGCATCTCCGTTGGCTTTCCATCAGCGAAATATTTGCCACCATTGTTTAAACCATGGAGCAATAGGTGCGTGTGCTTTTTTCTTACGCACGATCGGCCTCCTACCCTATGAGCTGCTCTCCCATTTGTTCTTCACATCAGCCGCCTTCATGGATTGAAGTTCATCTGGCCCCTTACCATGTCAGGGCTTTAAACAAGAGCTCTGTTCTGGTCGAGAACGTCGATGGCAGCATCAATCTTCGTAGTTGTAGAGTTATGTAAGAGTGTTCCTCGAGGACACCTCGATTTTTGGTTGCAATCTTTTTTTTTTGTTTGTAAGCCTTGCTTTAGGCTGCTATCTAGACAGATAAATTGTAAGTTGGGTTTGACTATTATGAAAGTATGTTTTTTCATTCGTTATCTTGTCTACTACAGTAGACTTTTAACTCGCGTATTGACTTGCCATTCAATCGAGCAAATAGGTTCTAATCGCGCTTGGCTGCTATCTGAACGGGCAAGCCTTTTATTTCTGCTACTATCTGGACAGATAGGCTTTGATCGTGTTCGGCCGCTATCTAAATAGATAGGCTTTGTATTCTGCTGCTATCTAGACAGATAGGCTTTGATCGTGTTTGGCTGCTATCTAAATAGATAGGCTTTGTATTTTGCTGCTATCTATACAGATAGGCTTTGATCGCGTTTGGCTGCTATCTAGATAGATAGGCTTTGCATGTTGCTGCCATCTAGACAGATAGGCTTTGATCGCGTTTTAGCTGCTATGTAAACATATAGGCTTTTCATTTTGCTGTTGTCTAGACAGATAGGCTTCTTGAGTTGCAATTGGTTGCTACCATATGAGATAGGCTTACACTCACGCTTGGCTGCTATCTAACAGGTAGGCTTTTAAATCTGCGATTTAGCTGCTATCATATGAGATAGGCTTACGTTTGCATTTTGCTGCTATCTAAACAGATATGCTTTGTTTTGTGAGTGGCTGCTATCTAGGCAGATATGCTTATACCTCATGCGTTGCTGTAAGGTGGCAAGATGAGTATGATAGTTAATCAGAAAAGGGATTCCCCATGAGAGGGTTATTATTACTCATGAGACCTTCATATGGGAATATCCAGGGGCGTACAGTTGTTAGTCACAAAATCCAGTAAAGAGAAGGCCAAAGACAATACCGTGCGTCTTCGAGTGGCATTGGAGTGATGGTAGTCCCATGGCACCGTCTAGATGCGGTAGCACTTCCTGGCTTTGGAGTAGAAACTACCTACCTGCCTGCCCTCGCCGTTATGCTCGATGACCCTTTTTAGGGTGTAGACACTCTTTTTGTAAGCAACCTTGGGAATCTCCTCCCGCGCGGACTCCTCCTTAGATTTCTCTTGCATCACCATTACTCCAGCTGGTGACTGTCCCTTGACGTCCTCCCACTTGGGTAAGGGAGTTAACCGAAACGGGGCTGGAGTAGGTTCATCCGCCAATTCTGTAAACCATACAGCCTCGGACAAATGTTCTTCTTCTAGATTAAAGGGATTCACCGAGGCACGTATTGTGACCACTCTGTTCTTCCAAATGGCCTTCATAACTTGGTGAGTCGTGGAGGGTACATCGTCGAAGCAATAGATCCATGCCCGGCCTGTAATCATATGGTAAGTGGTATTGGCCGTGATAACGTGAAATTTGGCGGAACACTTGATCAGGCCAATCTGAATTCCCAATTGAATCCAGCCAACTGTCATTCTGGAGTCGCTTCCAAAACCCATTAGTGGTGACGGCCTCTTAACAATCTTGTCTTGGTGAATTCCTGCTAACTCCAAGGTACTGAGAGGGATGACATTCATTGCAGCTCCTCCATCAACAAAGGCCCTCTTGAACTCCACATGGTTGAGAGTGGTCGTTACATACATCGGCCTCTGATGATTGGCATCAGTCCTCTTGTCTGATTCGTCAAACGTTATGCTCAAACCACCTGGTCGCGCGGCCGTCACAACCCTTCCGTTGGAGATGACCAATTCTTCCCCATGGTCCTTGGCTACCCTCAAGATAGCCTTTATCATCTCATGCCTGCAGTTGTTTGAAAAGTTCATCTCATCGAAGAATTTAACAAACTTGGCAAAGTCCTTCATCCGCTCAGCACGCGAATCTTCTGTGTTGACACCATAGTCTTCGTCTTCATAAACCTCCGCGATCACCGTGGCCTCTTTCTCCTCGACTTCCTCAAGTTCCGTAATCGATATCATAGCTATCTCCTTTCCTTTGGGTTCCTGTCTCGTGTGAGACGGAAGTGGGTTGTTGCGCACATCTTTGGTTGGCTCATCGACCACCAACTGGCCCTCCTTTATCTTCCTGTCCACCAACCACCGAAGATTTTTGCACTCTCTGGTGGGGTGTAGTACCTGCCCATGGCACTCGCACCACCTTGGATCATGCAACTGGTCTTTCGTGAGCTTGTGCTCCATGGGCGGTAGGATCCCGTCTTTTCGCCATCTCTTGCAAAGGTCTATTGCATCCTCAATCGAACAGGGCAAAGGTGGTGCCTCATGGGGCGTGGGCCGCTGTTGTTTGCTGCGGGATGATACTGCATGGACACCGACATCTCGCGTCCGCTTGTAGCTGAACTTCCCCACTTTGAAGTTCGTACTCACCTGTGTTCGCTCATTAGCGTACCTCTTTTTCATCAATTCCACCAGTGGCTCCACGTTCCTGGTGCTTTCCATCAATCTGGAAAAGGTGCGCATATTTAGGTTATGAGCATACCTTTGCATTCATCGCGCATGCCTTGAAGGCATATCTCCACCAGTCGACTTTCCAGGACGTCGTCGACACACTCCAAGGACTTGGCCCTGAACCTTTTAATGAAGGCGACTCCCTCCTCGTCATGCCTCTGGTACATGCTTGAGAGATGGATAGTGGTGACATTTTCTTCGACTTGGAAGAATTTGGTGCAGAACTTCTTCACCATATCTTCCCATGTCTTGACAGATCCTGCTCCCAGGGTCCTATACCACTTGTACGCGTCAGCTCCCAGGGACTTGGGAAACTCACGCATAAATAACCAGGTGTCTACTCCATGTGGGCCCATCATGTCAACAAATCGCATCACATGCTTTTGTGCGTTCCCGCCGACTTCGTCAAACTTCTCCCACTTGGGTGCTTTGTATCCAGATTGGGTGGGCATCAAGTAGATGTCACGCGGAATGGGAGGCGCGCTGTCAACCTTTGGGATGACAGTATGGCTGCCTAGAGCCCCACCTGCGCGGTACGGCATTGCCGAGTTTGACGTAGGATTTCCCGTCATAATCAGGGAGGAGCTCGTCGAGATGCCCGGTGCCTGAGTATTAAGGCCACCGGAAAAAGAGGATTGTGCAACAGACGTATGCACCATGGATGTGGTTGCCGCCACTGGTAGAGGCAACGGGGCTGTCAGTGGTGGGACTGAAGCCCCTGTAGTGGTGTCTTGAGCGATCCTCCCCAAACCGTCATGATTTGCGCAATCTGGGCGGACTGGGCTTGCATCATTTGGGCTTGACTCTGAATCGTGGTTTGGAGTGTCTCTAAAGAGGTTCCACCACCGTTAGTTGTCTGGACACGAACGTTGGTGTTAACAACTGTAACACCCCCAAACTAGCCAAACCTGAAGCCCGGGGATGTCACTCCATACCCGAGATTAAACCCGGATACAAGGAGATTTTATAACAGAAAATCCAAACCAAATCCTTAAAATAAATAATTAAAACTTTGAAACTTGTCTCGCCATAAATTTGGACATTTTTCCAATCTATAAATTCAGGGCAACTAAAAGAAATCCTAAATAAAATAAATGTGAATCATGCTAGTTCTACGATGAGTCGCGTTTCCCCCTCAATCCAAGCTTCACCATAAACCGTTGGTGCAGAAACAAAAAGAAACAGCACAGTTTCCAAATTCAGCGGAAAATACTGAGTAAGCAACACCCAAGCATGTAAACAGATTACGAAGCCGTTTATAAAAGACACATAATTTTGAAGAGTAAAGAATTCGAGTAAGAGTATAAGTATGAAATAAGAATTCACCAATCTTTTCCTTTATCACTTCACTTGTGGGGAAACATTCCCAATCTCTTTTCACTTTAGCATTTCACGTTGGGAAACATTCCGAAACTCTCTTCATTGTCCAATAGGGACTTTCAACTTTTAACAATAAAGGTCCATTCTTGGAAATCCATCTTTTATCATATTGATACGGGGAAGATCTACTAATAACTGGCTACCAGACCATAAGTGTCGACACCCCCTAAGACTTCTTGCGGCCAGAGAGGTAAGTACTGGAGCGAACTCGGGGCGATTGTGGCCGAGCAAAATAAAATAAAGGGTTCGAGAGACGTAGTCCACATCGACCAAAGCTCAAAATATTGATCCTTGGTGCAACTATTCCACTTTACATCTTTACGTCTTATTATCATTTCATGTGATAGTTGTGATAGTTGTGATAGAATCACCTTTGTAAAAATCAGGAAACTTTCTCAAAGAAACAGTTCAAGTAGATATTCCAAATTTTGAGACAATAAATCACAAAAGCAGTTTAGACACGAAAGAAGATATGGGCTCTAGCCCTGGCATGTTTACTTACCTTGAATCTCAAGCAACGCAAATCACTTCCTAGTAATACTCGACGTATCCTTCGTCAACGAAATTTGTCGCCTACAAATTTAATAATATCCTAATTAACACATTGCACACAAAGTCCTATAGGTAAATGAAATAAATCCCTTACTAACTCTCCCCAACCTTGCTAACGTGAACAACCTCTTTTATAATAAAATACGCTTTATAAAGCTAACGTTTATTATTTGTGAAAACACACTAAGCTATAACAATATAAATATAACTTATAAGATTAGATAAACTATCATTTTTATTATTTAGAGTAGAAAAACATATTATTTTACCCCAAAAACACTTTTGATTCAAATAGTAGTTTCTCCCAACCAAACAAGCCTTAGTAGAGAATATAGGCTATAAACTAACTAACTTTTATTTAAAAGAAATAACAAATTTATGGAAAATAACTTATTCTAGTTTGTTACAAACTTATAAAAATAAGTAAGAAAAATAGACTTTTATTTTGGAGTGAAGATGAGTAAAAATAAATGATTTTAAACTTGTATAAAAAGAAATGTCTCCTAAGAGATACGAACCTAGAACCTATCCCCCACATACACCCAAGCTTTAAGTGCTACTCTCTAACCACTAGGCCAAGCCCCCACTTGCTATCTCCCTCATCACATTTATTATTATTAACTAACTAGCTAAATTAAATAATGAAAAAAAAACATCAAAACAAAACACAAGAACAGAGAGAGAAAGAGAGAGTGACGGGTTTTGTTTACCCGAGAGAGAGAAGTGACGGGATGGTGGTGGCGAGGACGACGGTGGCGAACGACGGCGAGGACGGCGGCGTGCTGCGGCGGCGGTGGGCAGCAGCGGCGGGTGAGAGAGAGAGAGAGAGAGAGAGAGAGAGAGAGATTGGGTGTGGGAGATTAGAGCAAGAGAGATTGAATGCTTGAGTGGGTGTGAATTCTCTATGAGATTGATGGGTTTATATAGGTAGAGAGGTGAGAAATTCAATCGGAAAGTGGAGACCACTTCGAATTTTCCGATTCCAAATCGGGACAAAAAATTGGTGAAATTGGTTTTCTTTTTGCTAAAGTATCGAGCTGTGATGAGTTTGCATCGGATTGGGGTTGAACTGGAACGAAAATCAACAAGTTTAATGAGGATTTGGAGTGGTGATGGTGGTGTTCGGGTAGGAGTATACTCTTCCGTCCATGGAAGAGTTGGAGGAAGAAGATGACTAATTTTAAGGGAAAAGACACTTTCACCCCCACCCCTTGGTTTAGCTTTAGTACAACTACCACCCCCCCCCCCCTTAGTTCAAATAAAAGACACTATATAAGTTTAGGAAAATACATAATAACCCCTAAGTAGTTTATAACATTAAAATTGACTTTCTAAGTAATAACAACTAATACCCAAACTTATCCCAATGTCATATTAACACCAAATAATATCATAAAATATAATAGTAGCATATTAACACCCAATACTTATAATAATATTATATTAACACTCAGTGATTTCATAAAATACTCGATTCAACATATTAACACTTAATATTATCTAAAAATACCCGTTTCTTAATAACGGGGTATTTCAACAACAGTGTTGAATGGTCCCTCGAGGTTTCCTCGTTGGAAGGGGAACGGTCACCATCGCGAACAATTCCGTCAGATGACATTTCTGAATGTTTCGAAGGATTGAAAATCTGAAGATGGGTGTTCACATCGGGTTCACCAAATTGTGCTCACTGAAATCCCTCGGAGAGATCCAAGCGTGCACCTTAAGTAGAGAATAAGGACACAGAGAGATGTAAGGTGTGTGTAGGGAGAGGGTAAGCTCTTTGCAATTGAGAGAGAGAGAGACAACTTAATAGCTAGTGTAAAATCAGGTATGGATTCGTTGTACCCGTGTGTCGCAACGGAGGGTTAACGATCCTATATATAGTGGGGAAGTGACCATTGTGAGGGGGTTAATGCACCATAAATGGCGGCTTAATGGTAGCCCCCGTAACGGCACGTTCGACCGTGTATATAGGAGCCGTTAGGCACCTGACCGTACATACCGAAGACCGTTATGAGTTCAAGCCGGGTTTATAGGACTTGGCCATTAAGTCTCTCACAGCAGTTAAAAAGGGTCGCGGGCAAGCTTGGTTGTCGCACGCGCGCGACGGGCCTTACCCTAGCCTCCAAACCACTAAGTCCCTACAAGTCCCGTGTTGGTACGCGAGGGATCTGTCTCGCAGCCCCCACGTGATAAGCATAGGTAGTTATCCGATGTGTATGGAGCACAGCTGAGTGTGCTGGATTGCTGCCACGTGGCTGTGATCCGTCTGTCCAGAAAGCACTATCTACAATAGTCCAACAACTCCTTGTTAACTACATAAAGGCCCATATCCTAAATGGCGTGTGACCCCATATCTACAATAGCCCATATCCTTCTATTAATTAATCTTATTAATTAATTCCCAGGTCTAATTTAATCTATATGGCGTGTGACCCCATAGGTTTCTATTTAGTTGGTAGGAACGATTACCAACATGGAGCGGTGTCTAGCAACAAATAAATGCCACCCAACTAATAGAAATAGTCATTACATTGACAAACCTTGTGCAAGTATTGTCTCATCCCTTTGCCTCTATATCCGGATTGGACACAAGACATAAAAGTCACACTCGTATATCCAATCTGTAGTATTTCGACCCTAGGAATAGTCTTATCCATGCAGATAACATCAATATCCCATATTGATTTATCTGAGTCTGGCCAGACATTCTATAAGCACAATCCCTCGAGTGGTCGTTGATATTTTCTCCCATTATGTGGGAGGGACAAATTTTATCTACATCACTACCATCTCTAAGCTTGCTTTCTATTGTGTCCGATAAGCGCCTTTATTGCTACCCAGTCACGCTGTGGCGTTTGACGATATCAAAACACAACAACTAGAGGATCTAGTGACTTCAAGTCTAAGGATGACAATTCCGTTGTCATTACGAGAAGCACTTGTTGTGGGTTATATAATCTTTTTTTTTTTTGGTTCTGTAAGATGTACTTTACATAACATGTATGTAGCCTCCTCGTTGTGAGTCAATCCAGTATGCTATTACCCTTAATGCATACCCATGTGTTGGATCGTGATATCTCCATATCATTCTAACCCCATATTAGTCTATAGTTGATCGTCCTGTTAATCTGTGTAATTGACTATGGATATTTAAGATAAACAACATATTTGCTGTCTAAGGACTTCATTATATTAAATATCTCCATAAATAATACAATGAATATTCTAGCCAAAAGTAATATTCATACGAAATAAGATTGTCTCTAGGGCATCTATTCCAACAGTCTCCCACTTGTACTAGAGCGTCCACGTCATTCATTTATGATGGTTTTGATGATGAGTGCAAACAGTGATTGCGTGCTTACGTGATAGTGTGGAGAAAATTGATAACTCATTTTTATGAGTTATATTTGACAGTCTTTTTCCTACCAAATTGTGAGTTTCTTGAGCCATTTTAGAGTAATTCCGGATATTTGTGCACAAGTTTCATGACTTACCGCTTCTTATACTTAATTTCTAGTATGGGCGCTTTTGAATGTGTCATTTGATTTATATTTTCAATCTAAGATTGCAGGATATTGTTTCATGTTGTGTCATTCAGGCACGAAGGCGAGTCTATTAATTTGGAGCATCAAGCGAACTTCAGAAACTTGGAAGCGATGGGAACGAAGTTTGGAAGAGAGAATGAAGCATAAAACTTCATCAAATCCTGAAGCGATTTGTACGAATTTGACCCTCAATGCATTCGAATTGAGCACTTAGTGAAACTACTAGTTTCCATTCATGAAAATTGATTTGTGTGCTTTTGGTATTGATACGAATTGTCCATTTAATGCGTACAAATTGAATAGGCAATCCGCTCGAATTGACTGGGCAAGTGGCAAATAAAATTGGTATCAAGAGGTAATTAAGGAAAATATACATGGAGAATCGTGCTACTTGAGGAAAAATGACATAGCCACCCAGAGAACACTGAGAATGGCAAAGAGAAGCAGCTTGGAGCTCGGGACGCGGAGATCATTGTGAACATTCATTTTCTTTATTTTTCTATTTCTCTTGAAACTTTGTATGGAGATCATGAATATTTTAATTATCATATTGTTTATGAGTAGCTAAATCTCTTAGCTAGGTCACTCGGTGAACCTAGGGTTTGTTAGGTACTTTTTCGGAGGTTTCATGAATTTATGAACGTAGTTCTTAATTGACGTGGATGTTATAGTTATTTCTTGTTTTCTAATATTCATTCTATGCATCTCGAGAAGTAATTACCCTCGATAGCTACTGGACTTAGGGTTGTGATTGAGAGGCATAACTCCGGGGTGGGAAAAGAGGCAAGTATAATCTTGGATTGAGAAGAACCGAGAGGTGACTCATTAGGATTAGTCATGAAACGTCGAATCATTTGTTTAGGAAATCTACTAGTGATCGGTAACTTAGTGATTTTTGCCTTTTTTCTTGGCATGTGCGGTAGACCGATAGGACCTGATTACCGATGAGAAAGTGAACGAACAAGAACTGATTTGGGTGGTACTGTGAACTGAGAGGACCGATGTTTGGATACTAAGTATAGTGTGAGTTACTTAGGTGGGTTTACATGAAAACATAGGTGGCATAACTAGAATTGACAAGTTGGTGTTTCTATATGCATTCCGGAAAGTACTGACGCCCTAGGTGACGCCCTAGGTGATCATATGGATACCTAATTCCGTATCTATCAAAGTAACCTTAAACCAAATATTCAAAAGTGTCTTTAATTCACAAATACTGTCTTTAATTTTAATTCTATTTTCATTATTTATATTAATAAATCAAAATCAAACAAATTACTCCTCCCGTTAATTTAATTTCGAATCGTAGCAAAAAAAAATACAATAGTTACAGACTGTCCTCCAGGAATCGATAACACCCGATATTTATTGGTACTACTTGACGATCTAGTGCACTTGATAAAGTACACATAAAGTTAGAATCACACATGTAGGATCATTGTTTGTTTTTGAGTGACTCGTGTGCCAGTGTTGGCGGAGTAGATAAATACATACATTCAAAACATAGTTTGAATCAATTGTAACACGTGAACACTATACACCAAAGTAGGTGTTGTAGGATCATTATCTGGATCAAGCTTTGTGGTGGTGTAAAATAATAAAGCCTATATTTAAACTCATGGTTTTGGGCCGTTGTTTTTGCTAAGTTGTTTGAATGATGGTACTTGTACCATGTAGTCGAGTCTAATGAATGATAACATTTTGTTTGTCATTCTATTTATTGTGTCCATTATGGGCGAAATCAAATTAGTTTGCAGAGGGCACAATTTCCCGGATGCGGAATCCCGGGGTATCAAACTACCCTACTCCTAATGCGGTGAAAGCTTCCTCATTGCATTCACACAAAATTGTAATATCAAAATTTAAACCGGACATCAAACCGGTAAAGCACTGGCTTGTGGTCCAACCAGTTGAATCAGTGGTTCAATCGGTTTAACCGCACCTTTTTTCAATAACATATAATTGTATTTTAAAAATAATAATAATTGATAGTTCAAGCTCTTGAGCATGAGCATGAATGTGTTTACAAACTCAGGGGGAGTTTTATCTTTGATGATGAAAGCCAAAAGGATAAGAACAGTTGAAGTCTTAGAGTTTCAAAGCTTTGAGATTCTGTTTGCGTTGCTGGCTGTCTATTGTTCTTAACAGTTTATGTGATTGCAGGCTTGGAGATTGGATTGAGTGGTGATTTCATCATTCACTATTGTCTTAAAACAAATATTATTGAACTTATGTTTTGATTGAATTAGTTTTTCAGTTGGCAGGATTCAGTTTTAAAGTTCATTCATATGAACTGGCAATCAAAGCTCCAAAGCTTTGAGATTGGTTTTATGCTCAGAACTGCTTAACTGAATTATGTATGCATGATGAGTTTGTTGTATTCAATATTGGATTAGGATTTAATCTAAATTCTTATTATGATATCTATCTTGTCTTACAGTTATATACACATGTGGCTATTTATATCGAATTTTATCTAAGGCAAAATTAGCTAGGATTTATGCAGGAATTGTCTGTCTAACAGATCAGTTTGTGTGTCTAATTTGTCAAGATCTTGTTTGATCTTTATGGCTGAGATTGTTCAGAGTTGTTGGTCGTTCAAATGTCCATAAAAAAAGTCAAAAAGTTATTCAAACATAGTTGTTGAAAGAAACATCTCAGGGGAGAGGATTTGTAGGAATCAGTTCCTAAAATCTCTCAAGCAGTTGCAGGTTGTTGATAAAATCTGAAGTTTGAATTTCAAACACATAGATATAGAGAGAGAGGGTGATAAACATGAATATTGAATAGAGTCTCATACGTGGGAGATCAAGTTACGGAACTCTTCATACAATCAAGCCAATCAACAACTGTAGGAATCGAATATCATTCATCAAATCTGAAGAACACTTCCTAGCTTTGTCAGCTTATCTTTTCTGTGCTCTTCTACTTGTACTTCTTTTTTATTCATTCTTAATTTCTTAACCTCACAAACTTAAAACTTTAGTTGTTCAAGTGAACAACAAGAGGTTCTTATTCTTTCAACATGTTGTAGCTGGTACTAGATAGGTTGGGAACTACAAGCTGTATAAGTGTAAGGTAGCTCACTTAGACTTGAGATCTAGGGCTAAATCTGGGTGATTAATAAGAAGTGTGTTGGAATCCTGGAGGGATCAGATTCCTCTGGCAAATACTAGGTCCAATGACTGAACACTGTAAAAATCCTTGTGTTCTTGTGCCTTACATTATTGCTTTCATATATGTTAAGTATCAGTTCAAAATAAGTAACTCCAAAGCTTTGGAGAATTTCCCTCAAAGCTCTGTAGCTACTGTTTTATGCAGTTGTATCTCTAGCTTCTCAAATCTTTTCCAAAGCTTTGAAATTTCAACTGCACATTTGCTTGAAGTTTCAAAATGCTAGTTATTGAGAAAAAGTTTTCATACTCTATTCACCCCCCCCCCCCCACCTTCTGAAGTATTAGATCATGTTTATTTATTTGCATTACAAACCTTCGATAATACTTTTACTCAAAATATTAAAAAAAAAAACATATGAATATGATTAAATAAATTGGTCAATTAATCATCAATAGCACCATATAAGTTTATAAGTTTATTATTAACATTATCTAACACTCAATTTCATAAACATTGTAATAACATCAACTGTCCAAATTTATAAAATAATTATTATTGTGAGACTAGTAAAAAATAATGGTTGTGACAATATAAATAAAGATTTATACTTGTAAAAATATAAATCAGAATGTTTGATTTCAAACAGTGATATGGTATGCAAAGCAAGGTACCTGTACATCATATCTTTTAGAAGAATAAGCACTTTTATGAGAAAGAGATATTAAGTATTTTTATTACACTATCTATGCAATAAGTCGGTGGATAGCACGGTGGTAATGTCTCTTGGCCCCAAACCTAAGTTCAAGTGTTCGAATCACCTTAGCAACGTTGATTGAATTTTGATGTACGAGCGGGGCGGGTCGTCCACCGGTTTGTTTGCCCGGTTCGGTTGTTGAATAACTGGTTTGGATGATGTGGCCCGGTTGACCCAGTTTTATTACATGACCGGTTTGATTACCGAAGCTGACCTGTCATCTTCTCCACGAAAGTGAATTGAATTCGAACATTTTTTTTCTTCGAGAACTTTGGCTGCATTAGGATTTTCATAAGAATTTCACATTACCTACCATTGGCCACCCACAACCATCTATGAAAGTGGCTTGATGAAGTGTTGTGTTACTACATTTCAACCTATAACTATAGCTCCCGCCTATTCATCCCTAAATCGATCAATGAGCTGCGAGTCTTGACATAGTCACATCATTATGTCCGTAAAATAGGCCAATAAACTTAAAAACTAAAGCATCCATATTAAACAATTAAATAATTGTCTATCGTCCAGCCTCGTAGGGGCTTAGCTAGGTAGACTAGTCACTCAAAACGATGGTAGCTCCAATATTAACATTAAATAACATATTCATGACATCAACAATTTCTCGATATTTTAGAGAAGGATAGAAGGCAAATAGGAACATATTGACGGCTTGTGAGAGTCTGTTTTGCTTATAGCATTGACCGTTGCTATTTCAGTTAGCTTTTCCACTATCTGCTCCAAACTATTCGACTCCTTCTTTTGTGTGACCTAGGGTTTTCTATGTGGCGTCGTGAGATAAAAGACTGCAAAATTTACCCTGGTCGCGAGCGTCGTCTCAAGATTTTCCGAGGCCTTAGGCAAAAAATTCAATACGTCCTGAGTATATATTGCTACATATAGTATATTTAGTTAAAATTATATTCTATAATTCTTATGCGCATATATATATACATATATATGTATATATATAACTATATATAACTTTCAAATTCAAGTCTATACTTCTATTTTTTCTGAAATGAAATGCAAGTTTCCCCACCTAGATGATTAGATTCATACAAACCCACTCACATGACAAATAAACGTTAAATAACATATAAAAAAATAAAAAATACGAATAAAATTAATGGATACATAAATAGAAACCTGAAAGCAGTTTGATTCAACTTGAAATTCCGGTGGAGCTTGGATGAAGTTGACGCTTGACCTCGAGGTGAGCTCCAAACGGGTGTTGAGTTGAAACTGAATGGCGAATGGATTTGTATGAAACAAAATGAGGGAAAATAAAAATTGTATACTAAGATCTTGAAATGAAGGAAAACCTTTGAGGAACAGAAAAAGATAAGAAAAGAAAGCAAGTTATCAACATAAGTAATTAAAGGAGGTAAGGAAATTCATTGTACTTGTGAAATAACGTGGCATCAAAATTATTTCTCTTTTCCTTTATATGTCAATCTCATACAACTTTTTGAAACCAAATATTATATATAATATTGTGAATCGTTTTCTCCTAACCTTTCTTTATAAAGATAAATCTCACAATAAGTTAAAAGGGATAAATCTCGTAATTATCCCCTCATCAAATCTTTTAGCATTTTAATAAATAATTACACACACAAATGTATGTTTCTCGTACTATTCTCTCACTCTATTAGAAGTCAACCGTATCCTCCAAATTACACTCCTAATTATCCTCCACCAGTCTTTCTCTATCTTAAATTGTGGCTCATAAATTATCTTTTCATTCATTTTTATATTTATTATTGGTAATAGATAATTAGTGTCACAAAACGTACTAATTCAGGTGATATAGGTTTCAAGGATTAGGTGATATAGGTTTTGAGGATTACACGCAATTCGTCAAGGAAAATGATTTTGGATGCATGCTACAATGTAGAGAAAACACTACCAAAAACATGTGAGGCACTTCTAGGACACTTGAGCGTGACATCATCTGATATTGAGTAGCTATGAAATACCTTGTTTTGTGACTACGAGGTATTTTGTGATGTTAGTATAACTTTTTGGGGTCAATTATCATGGTTATTAGGTGTTAGGGGTTAATTAAGACTTTTACCTAAATTAATTAGTGTCTTTTAAGTAAAATAGATGGTAATAAGGGTCTCTTACCTAAACTAGGGGGAAGTGGTTTTTTTAACAGAAAGGTGTAAATGTATACCCAATTCACGCATAATGAATTGGTCCTTCTTTCAGAACCCCATTCACGTCCGTGAAATGGAGCAATCCCTCGGTCAATCGGACTCCAATCCAATTTTTCTCATCTTCCATCACGATTCATCACCAGTTTCTCTCATCCCCCTATTCTTCTCACGTCGCCAAGGAAAACCCACTCCAACCCCATTGCCATCGATCTCTCTCCCCGTCCGCTGCTCTCTTCCACCGGATAACAAGAACAGCGACAACAACTAGACTGGCCGGAAAGACCAGTCCGGCCGCCGCCTCCGCCTCCAAGTTCGTCGTTTTCTTCTTCTTCTCTTATTCGTTCCAGTTTATTGTTCTTTTCAGCTCTTCTTCTTCTTCTTCTTCTTCTTCTTCTTCTTCTTCTTCTTCTTCTTCTTCTTCTCCTCCTCCTCCTCCTCTAATTTCCATCAAACCAATAGGGTCGTTCTGACCCATCTACTTTCAGCAGTGTAGCATCATCCTACGCTGCCGCCTCCATCTCCGCCGCTCAATCTCTCAATTCCCTCACTTCTCACGAAACTATTGAGTTATTCATCAAATTTCAGCATGTTATTCACTTTATTTTTCGTAGCTAATCATATTATTCGCCTTGAATCACCTGATTCATCCTCGTTCATGTTTACCCATAAACCATACGTGTATAGGTGGATAAAATCAATCCGAAAAATAGATTAATTAGAAATTACCACTTGTTTTGTGTATTGGGTTGCTAAGGCGAGTTGTAATCGCCGGATAATTGAATTGGAATCGAAAACGAGATCGTTAGAAGCATAATTGGGTACTCTAGGGCTAACGAGCAATCTGTTCGGTCGCTAAAGATAGGGGTGAGCACGGACCGGGTTGGACCGGTTTTGCCGAGTATTCATACCCGACCCAATATGTACGGGTTGGAGAATGTTCAACCCAAACCTACCCAATGATTTGTGATACCCAAACCAATCGTAATGTATCGACTCGGTCCGGTTCGGACCGGTTAATCGGGTTGAAACATTTTTAAATTTTACTTGAAAAATACATTATTTGGTTAATTATCTTTGTAATATTGTTTGTATAAATTTGAAGTTGGAAACAGAAAGTTATTTTCTATGAAAGAGAAATAACGTGAGAAAAGTCAAGTATTAAAATGGTCTTAACTTGTAAAACTTAATTTCTAAACCATATATCTAAATAAAATTTACAATGTTTACAAATAAAATGTTAATCGGACCGGTTCGGTATTAAACGGGTATTCCACTTCCAAACCCATGATCGATCAAACTTTGTTTGGGTTGACGAATCTATACCCATAATCAATCAATTAGCATTGATCGATGCTAAATTTGGACCAGTTTGGTGCGGGGCGGTTCGGGGAGGCGGGTTGGGCCAGGTTTTGCTCACCCCTAGCTAAAGATTTTGAATTTGTCGATGTAGGCCTAAAATTATTCGCTGAAAATGCTGAACACTGTCTTTAATGCTGATGGATTTAGTTTATAGTGTTTAGATGTTGAAATTAATTAAAATATTAGAGTTTTGTCACTCGTTTTGTTATCGTGACACTAAGTAAATATTTTTCAGATAGTTTTGAGTTGAGTGTAGTAAAATATAATTTATTTTATTAATATCTATTTCGGTAAAAATAAATAGTGCAGTAGTATGTTAAATATGAACTGGCTAGTAGAACTGTGTCATTAGTCTAATCATTTGTGTAGCGGGTTCACGTGGGGATGTTGGGATGGAATTAGAACTTAAACCGTTGAGAGTCATATGCCTATAATATAGTTTAGCACATACATTAATAGAATATTGTGTTTAATTAGAATAATGTTAACTTGTAGGCGACAAGTTTTCAGACGAGGGATACGTTGAATACTACGACTGAGTCGCAGTAGCTACTTGTGTTTGAGGTGAGTAAACATGACATGCCTAGTGTGCCTATCGCCCTTCGTGTCAAATAATTTCTTCCTACATGTCTTGAAATGAAATTATGTGGTATGTACATAATGTGCTATTGAACATTTGATTTCCACTTATTGAACACTTCATTGAAAATATCACAAAAAATCTAATAATTGATGATAACGTAAATTGGAAGAGTTATGTGGGGTTGTTACATGGTTACTATTGGCTTGGTCGTGTGACTACGGAAACTCGTTCAATTAATTTTATTTAATTTTATTGCAATGCCCCGGATAGCTCCTTGTACCCACTCTTCTGGCCGCAAGAGTCGTAAGGGGGCGTCGACACTTAAGGTCCTGGATGCTTGCAAGATGGTTGATTCTTTCCCCCTATCAACAAATTAACAATGTGTTTTTGGACTTCATGTTTATTAATGGAAAATGGAAGAATATGTGATTTTGTAATTCCCTAATTTAGACAATGAATATGACTTAGGGAAAATAAAATGAAATTGGAACCTCTCTTGTTTTCTTATGAGTCTGAAGCTTGTACTTCTAATGTGTTTAAGTTAAACTACTACGTTAAACACTTGTGACATTAAGCACTTGCTCTCTAGCTCTCTCTCTCTCTCTCTAAAATTTGCTCATGCATGATCCTCCTAATCATCATCACACATCACATTTGTAGCTAGCTTCCAATATTCATCTTTGATTTCCTCTCTTTCCCAAGAAATTTTGATCATTCTCTCTGCCTCCCCCCAACTTTCTTCCCCAATACCCGACCACCTTTCCATACCCACCTCCTGATACTACAACCAGTTTGCCACCTTCTTTACGGCTTCTAGACACTTGGAACCCCTAACCCTAAAACCCTCACAGACGCCATTGATAACCTATCACTTCACATCTCTTCGCATCCCTCAACCAGTTGTATGGCTTACTTCTGGCAATCCCACTCCATCTCACCCCTAGTTCATCAAGCAACTCAGTTTGTGAACAAATTAACCAGAGAGGAGTCATGTTAGATCTTGATCCCACCACGGTCAATGTCTATAGAGCGTTATGGAAAAACTGCTTAATTGGAAGAGTCATTTCCAACTCCAAAGATTCCATCCCTTCAGCAGTTACAATGCAGCAGGTAGTGGATGAAGTTTGGAAGAAAAGAGATAAGATTTGGGTGGAAAAGAAGGGTACATGTTTCCTCTTTCATTGTTTCAATGAGGAAGATAAAGCTCGTTTGCTTGGCTATGGTGTTTCTGGACTACATGGGAAGATTTAATTCTCAGGGAAAGACCTCCAAATTTTGCCATCTCTGAGCATGATTTCCCCACAATGGACGTATGGATTCGCATGCCGGGCATTCCTATGGAAGGTTTTTATCATGATTTGGCGAAGAAGCTTGGAAGAGTTGCAGGGAAAGTCTTGCATGTCGACTGGACAATCAAAAGGTTTGCTAACATGGAGGAGTTTCGGGCTAAAGTGCGTGTCAACCTCAACGAACCACTTACCCCGGGAGCATACATCAAACCCACAAACCCAGATCACCCTCCCAAATGAATATATTTCAGGTATGAGAACATCTTTAAGGTATGCTTCAAATGTGGGTTTGTGGGACACTCCAACCAAACCTGTAGAAGAAACCTCGTGGACGTTCTGCAAATCCTTGAAGACAGATACAGAAACTCACCCTTCCATGACTCTCTGCACTTTCACATCGCCGCCGGAGAACCCATGTTTATAGCAAAGATGAAGGCTTTCCGGGCGGTGGGTCGGGCTCGGACTACAGTGGTAGACTTGCTGCATGACCGGCGGAGTCGGGCGAGGAAGAAGCAACCCGAAACCAGAATGACAACTTGGTCATAAGCTTTCCTTACGGTTCATCTTCGTACGGGTATTTCAGTCCCGGTTCATCTCTAGACGGATGGGAATGTGATGTTTGGCCGTCGGGTCCTTTCAACCCGTACCCGATAGGCTTGTTTGGCCCAGGAGAAGGCCCATACCCATCCGGCCAACTTTTGAGCCAAACTAATTTTCTATCCCCCGGCCCATCTAAATCAGGGATGACATCAGATCCGACCCATAACCCGACTGCTTTAGTTCTACCTCAAACCGACCCACCCAGAAGTTCAAACCAATCGTTACCATTCTCGGACCTCTCCTCTTTATTACCCATCACACCGGTTCAATTTCGCGCCACTTCATCTCCACAAGACTCTTCACACTTTACCCGACCCGCCTCGAGCTCCCAAGTGAAAGCTTCGATAACCCCTACCATTCAAGATCCCATTATTATATCTCAATCTCTCCTAGCTTTTGAAACCAGAGAACAATCAATCCTCAGAACTCTTAGAGACCCCCCTACGGACCTCACTCTCTCCTGCACTAAGTCAATGGGTTCTCTCTCAGGCGACCGTTCCCCATTCCCTGCGGCTAGAAACCCTATTTTTTCGGAGGAAGATGATGATCTCTCTCGTTTCATTCTCAGCCTTCCACCTATCAAAACATCTTCCTCTTCGACTGAAATCACAACCCCACTCCTCCCATCGCCACTTTCGGCTCCGCCCGGTCTCATTCTCGTACCACTTGCAGAAGAACCCTTTGATGCCCAACCGCTTCAAATTATTAAGCCTCCGACTTTCATTCTCAGAGCCCCTGACTTCATAGAAGAAGATATTGAACCCTTGCCTTTGAAGATGGATGACCAGCAGAAAACCATCACATCTGAAGATCAAGGGATGTGCCCTGTTTCTGTGATTGATCATAACTGGGAAAAGGGCAAAGGCGCCAATAATCAGGCTGAAGCAGCAAAGCAGCCACCGGAAAAAAGAACTCTTACAGAAGCGTCTCCCATGGCGGAAGAAGCAGGGAAGGAGCATAAATGAGGATCTCTGGAAGTGAAGAAGAAATCCAAAGCTGCAAGTTCTGCTCCACGGAAGAGAAAGCCAAGGGCACCAAGTCTTGATAAAGAAAAGGCACCATTACAGGCAAGCAATGCAAACAAGGAGGACTCCAAGAAGAAGGATTTTGCTGCAGCTATTGATCAATTTCTGGAGGCTAGTAGCATTGAAGGAAAACAGGTACAATTGAGGTTTGAGGAAGAAAAGAGGAAGGCAGATGAGCTAGAAGCAGAGTACAGGGAAAAGGACAATGGGTTCATCCTGGTTGGTGGAAAAATGAATGATCCAAATGCAGAGGCACTCATCAGCTTCCTCAAGGAGAAGTCTGGTTCTAGGAAGGGGAAATCTATCTGAAGACTTGGAGGAGGTTATGATACCATCTGTGTTTATGCTTAGATCATGGTTTATGTAATTTAAGTTCTATTTCCATTTTAGACTTGTTTTAATCTTTGTTTTAATCCTTGTTTTGGAGTTCCTGGATGTTGAGGATGCATGGTAGGTTTGATGCATCAGGTTGTTTTTTCTTTTTTGTGGACTTTGTATGGGTTTCTCTCCTTAATTAAGTTCTAAATTGTTATCGCTAAAAAAGTTAAACTACTACGTGACAAGTTGCTTACTGTTTTACAAATTGTCTCGTCATCATTTTACATGATTGGGTGTTTGCATGCCAATATTTATTGTTGATGTTGGAAACTGTGGTGTTTTTTTTCTGTTTTCTTCACCACAAGTTCAGATGATGGGAGTTTGGCTTAGTGGGGAACGAGAATCACATCTAGACTTCTAGAACTTTCATATTTAATAATTAGAACTTCTTTTAGTTATCACTATCTCTCTTTAGTTTGGTTGGTGCCCGTGTTTGAGGCTCAAAAAACTTTGAATTGTAATAAAGTTTTACTTTAAGACTTTATGGATGTTTTTGCTTGGATACACTTTTAAACGTCCTTGTATCCAAGTCCTTCTCGGGTACGAAGTGACACCCCACGAGCTTCCGGCTTGGTCATTTGGGGGTGTTACAAGCTACCTGCATAGGGTCCCATTCCCGACATATTCTGAAGAGTCACTAATTATACTTTCACCTCCAAAGTTTCATAAAACAAATTTACGATAAACATCATAATGCACATGAAGCAAATAGAAGTCAATAAATAAACAAATTTAGGGATCACAAAGTCTAAAGAAAGTTATATGAGAAATCACATGAAACTGAGGTGTCATTCCTATTTGCTTAAAGCAATGCCAAATTACAAGGATAATGATACACGACAAATATAAGATAAACAAACTTAAATTTTGCTGATAGTAGACAATTCCAAAATACTAGTACCTAGCCCTACTAATTATCCTAAACACACAATCACGACAAGCTTCTAACTAGCTTCCAGTACTTGCTGACTACAACAAGTGCATGAGAACAACCATAACATATTACTCTGCCAGAACATCCTACCAGATTATCTGGACCTAAACAAAAAACTGAAATCCCTACCCAACTAATAAAATGTAAGACATAGAAGAGAAAAAATAGGTACTATTTACTTTGAACTCACATGGAGAAATGAGTTGTAAGACTAAATAGTCTCCCACATTCAGCTAGTGGCTTTAAAAAAGGAGCTCCATGCGCATGTGAAAATCCACGACGGAGACAAATACTTTACACCAAAGTGATGCCCGCTTTCATCTGAAGTCAACATGACTAAGATCACATCCTCCAGCAGCATGTTGGCTCTAGCAAACTGTGATGGAATTCTCTGCCATGCAAAATTGTATAAGCTAGTTAGATTTTGGAATAAAAAGCATAAACTAAAAATAAGAATAAATAAAAATAGGAGGAGGTTGTGCGGTTCACAAAACTGCACGATAAATGCACAAAATGCACAAGATAATGGAGAGTTCGGGGGGGGGGGGATTCATGAGCAGGGCCGGCCCTTGCCTTAGGCATGTTAGGCAATTGCCTAAGGCCTCAAGTTTTGAGAGGCCCCCATTATAGGTTAATTAATGAATATTTTATATATAATAAAATTTTACTGTATTTTTTGAGTTAATTTCTAGTGATTAAAGGCCTCATACAAATTGGGAGAAGACAATATGGATGATTGGGAGAAAATCGAGCGTTGATTGTGCATGGGAGAGGGTAATTATGCGAGAAATAGGAAAGTTGAGTTATTTAAGGTATAAATGGTTGATTTTCTTTTGGAAATTGCAATTAAGGGGATTTGAATGAGTGAGGTTAATTATGATATATTAGAGGTGTTGTTACTTGTTACTTATCAATGGTGTATTTTTCAGAAAGATCTTAAGTGATACTTATGATTTCCAAAGTAGTATGTCGAGTCAGATATGTTTTAAAATATAATTATCCAAAAAATTGGTTAAAAAATAATGTTTTTACACATAAACATAGCAGATTATTTATTTAAATTTTACTATATGCTCTTGACAGCTAATTACCCATTATTGTTGTTTGAAGTTATATTATCTTTTTCCCTCCAAAAAAGTTCTATTATCTTTAGGAAAGCTTAAAGTTTTCTTCATCACATTGCATATTCTAAGTAATACATACATTCACTCTAAAATGTTGTGTTTATCGAATTATATTATTTAAAGGTACTCTGCACTTCATAGTTTCAGCTAGATACCCTTGTTGAGTTTCAAATTGCAGTTCTTTTAAGACATTTTGTTGACTGCATTATCCTAAAGTAGTAATGGAGAAAAAAATCAAATAAATTTAATTGGGTATTTAGTTAAATATTAACATTTAATAAAGTAATAAAAATAAATTTTACCTACATACTTGTATAGAACGAATAAACTCAGTAGAGATTTAGGCCACATTTGTCAAGTTCGCCTAAGGCCTCTAAAAACCTTGAGGTGACCCTGTTCATGAGGGGAATGGATATGTGCCATAGGTGGTGTTCTTTGAGGACTAGGAAAATGATATTTAAAATGGAGGATTAGGGACCAGTTGAGAGCTTCTGGGATGTATGATGGGATTGAAGGTAAAGAGAACATTCTTATTTATAGAGCAACTACATCCATGCATTGCATTTGAACAATGTGCTTGGATTTAGTTAGATCCGATTTTTTTTTTATCAAAAGATCAAAAATTTATCTTGAGGTAAGAATCAATCTGAATTTGTGATAGAAACTTAAAGTTGATTACTAAATGTAACAGTATTGGCCATGGGCATGGATGAATCAAATTATAAATTAGAGTTGCAAACAAAAAGAGGCATGTTTTTTAATGTAAGCTTACATTATACAGGTTTTTGACCCCCTTATGTATTCCTTACACTTTGTGTTGAATAAATTTTATTAGGATACAAGTCCTTGTTTGGTTTTTGTCAAAGAGTAGTTAATTTGAGGTTGTACCTCATTTTCGACTAGAAGTTATCGATTATTTATCACAGATTAATGCTTGATATCCTTTCTCTTTCATATACTAAATAATAGTGATGAATTGACACTATAAAATTTCTTAGTGATTATTTGTAAAGCATGTGCAATTTTTGCATTACATTTGACAAGAAATTAAGGTGTACAATGGTGTACAAGCCCTTGGTTGGGTCTAGTCAAAGTATAGTTAACTTAGGGTTGTCCCTCATTTTCAACGAGAAGTCTATTATTAAGGGTATGTGTCCTAGGTTGGGTCTGGTCAAAGTGTAGTTAACTTAGGTTGCAATGTTTCTTCTGAATATTACTAACAATCGATGTAAACAATGACTATTCCATATATGTGCACCAAAAAGCTAAAGTAAGACGTCGCAAATAAAAATATCTGTTTGTTGTCCACTTTCATCTGGATGAGTGCTAGATGTGGATGAGCTAATTGCTCATCAAGATTCAAATAATTGAAGACGGAAGGCTAGTGAGGACAATCAAAACAAAGTGTAGGTGTTAATGGAAGCAGCTTTATCCTAAAAATCTTGTCTACGTCACGTGAACCTCGTTGTTTCGGTATAAAAAGTTAAATTTTGGAACCACATAGAGATCCATTGATGCTACTGTTAGTCCTCTTATTGGACCTAATAAAATATGGGGACACGATTTGTTAACTACCAACTTCTCTAAAGAAGACATCACAACAATCAAAGGCATCATACTTTCCTTCACTAATATGCCTGGCGATTATTGTTGGGGTTACACAGAGGATGTCTCTTGTTCGGTAAGGTATGGATATAATATTGTAGAATCAATTATTTTGCAGAATAAATAAAAGAAGTAGCTAAGTGATACAAGCACATGAATTGTTCAATATGATTGAAAGCATTGTGTACACTTGACATACATGAAAGAGTCAACCTTTTCATCTGGAAGTTGTGCCACAATATTTTACCATGTCGTAACAATTTGAGTCGCAGATCGATACCAGTTGTAGATCAGTGTACTTTTTGTTTTTCTCATGCAGAAGACCAATTTCATGTTTTCAAAAATTGCAAAGCTACAAAGCTATTGTGGACAAGAAAAGGTTCAATATAGACTTATCTGCTCATTCGGGTGACTTCCGGACTTGGCTATGCTCTGTTATGCGGCAAAATACAGAGGCAAACCAGCTTCTTTTCGTTGCAATTTTATGGTTAATATGGATGTGGAAACTTCCCTAAGATTAAAGGAAAATTGGGTAAATTCAGAGAATAGAAGAAACAAAACTGTTGTAGATGTTCACTGGAAGCTTCCATCCTCAAGTACCATGACGTTCAATGTTGATTATGCGATGGATGCTCAGATAAACCATGCTTGTGCCGATGGAGTTTTTCGAGATCACAACGGTAATTTATATGTGCGATGACAATTCCACTTCCTTTTTTTGCATATTTTACCATGGGAGAGGCCTCTGTTATGCTTGAAATTGCGAGGTTGGTGCGAGATTTGAAATTAGGGTATCAATCTGTGATTTCGAGACATATTTTCTCAATCTCTTCCAACGGGTGAATAACAATACAATTTGGATGAACGAATTGGGCATTATTCTCGCATAGCTAAGCACCGTCATCAGGCTGTAACTGGAAATGTTCGGTTGAATATACACATAGAGACGAAAATCGAGCGACACACATAATTTCTAAGAGCAATCTCTGTACGAGCCAAGTACTTATCTACTTGGTTCATCCACCGAACTTTATTCTGCATATTATATCATCTGGTGTAATTATCTAATTAGTGTAGGGTGACGTTAGTGGATTGCTGGCATACTTGTGTGGGTTATGATTATTTCCCCCCGTTTTGTATCTTTTGGGTTGGAAGCCCAATTTATATTTTTATAATATGCGGGGTTATGTGCCATACCTACCGGGTAGGTTCCCCAAAAAAAGACGATGGCGGACACATGCAGTGGCAAGCAGGGGCCATGGCCCCTACAAAGTTTTATTATTTTACAGACTCCTATATAAACTTTAGTAATTTGTAAACAAGTACAGTGTATGGGCCTCTCAAATTTTAAAAATAAACAACTTTATACTTTCAATTTTACATTTGCCTTGATTTCTCAACTTCCTCTACCAAACTGCGTTCACTCTCTCACTCCACTCTCAAAATATTGTTAATAATGTTAGCTCTAGAGTTGCAACATTTTTAATTTTTAAGAGATAAATAATATTATGCTTATTTCATATTATATATTTTTTATTGACCGAATTATGTACGATAAGTGCAAGGGACGCACAATTCGTCAACTTTTGGTCAGAGGTGGGGGGTTTGGTGTTTGTTTAATGGTTGGAGAAGAAGAGGATGGCGGCTAGGGTTAGCAGAGATGAGAAGATGTATTTGGTACAATGATGTGTAAGATTTACATTTGGACTACTAAGCAATGTAGTATTCTTAATGGGTGAGAGCACTGCATCAAATTCATTTTTAGAGAACCTAAATAATACTTTTATTTTGTGGTTGAATTTTCCGAAGACCATGCCGACATCTTTTCCGGTTGACTTCAGCGGTGGTGTCGATTGCTGGGATTCTTCTTTTTTTATTATCTTAATATTGTTTTTATTGTCAGAAGAAAATATTTTTCGTTAAAAGCAGACAACATTACAATGAGAAGGATGATTAGACGTTCCCCTTGTATCGGGAACCTTACGACACACACCACTACTAGCATCTTACTAAAATAAACAACTTAACTCCCTTAGACATGTTGAATTCCACTTTCTTGGGAGAGAGCTACCAACTACACTTTTATCGATCCAGTCAGCACATAAGTTGGCTTTTCTACTGATCCAATTCACAGATAAGTTGGCATCAAGCATGTTACTCTCAACTTACTGCAGTAAATATTCCACTTCAATGTCTGGACGTTTCTTCTTTTTTACCATCAACACTGCAAACTTGGCAATCACTTTCAACACTTTCAACACTCTTCACAAGAGGAAGATTCTTTGCCAATCAATAGCAAGATTAATTGCTAGCATTTCAGCAGCCAAATAAGAAACAGTAAGAGCCCTGCTACAAAGACCCTTCACCATCATACATGTATCATTTCTCACAATTGCTTCCACATTAGCTATCTTCGAATTTTGATTCCAAGCAACATCCACATTGATTTTCTGGCATCATATACTTGGTAGATGCCACTTCTCATTGTTAGATTTCTTGTTTAAATCGTTACCACCATTGGTCTTTGGAGCACTGTTAGAGCTCTGGGATTGCAACCAAGAGGTTCTCCAGCTTTGAGCTTCTTCAACATATAAATTGAGATTAATGGGAACACCATTGCACACCCAGCTATTTCTAGCTCTCCAGATGCTCCAGCTTGTGAACACCACCACTTCCATAAAGTCTGTAGGCACATTTTGACTTGCATATTGTTAACATATAGTTAAATGCTCTATAAACTCCATTTCAGTGTTGTATATCTGGAAAATGATATTTTTTCCACATCTCCTAATACACATATTATTTATTGCGGCCACTGCTCCTCTAAGGACCTTCCACCATTTTTTTAAAGTTTTTGTGGGATTTTAAGAGTTCAAAGACAATTTCGATCACCATTTAACACATGATAGGAAAAGCAAGCCATTTTAGCCAAATGTTTCATTCTTCGATTCTGGTAGTTGTGTGGTAACCTGATTTAACAGTGTAATTGCCTAACTTTGACCAAATCCAAATTCTTCTATCACGATGATACTGAATTGGCAAGGGAATAGAGAGTGTTTCTTTCACAGCTTCATCTTGGAACAAATTGTACACCCCGTAAACTCTCCAAACTTTGATGTGGTGATTTATAAGCTCCGCCATTCTAAGATCCTCATCGATATTGTTTTGTTTTACCAAGCTTATGAGATATATATATTTTTGGGAATCCAACCATATCTAAATACTTTTATGGACTTGCCAACTCCCACATGCCATCTAGAATCATTAAGCACTATATCTTCACCTCTTAGGAGGCTGCTCCAAATACTACCACCACCAAGACCTTGTTTAGCTTTCCAAAGAGATGGACTAGGGTGGTGGATGCTCTTGGTGACTCTTGCAGCTAGCAAATTCTGGTTGTTGGCCAATCTACATGTTTGTTTGGCTATCAGAGCTTAATTGAAACATTTAAGGTCCCTAAAACCCAAACCTCCTTAAGCTTTGGTCTTGGTAATTGTGTCCCAACTAACCCAGTAGGGGTCATTACCCCCACCGAAAGTTCCCGATAGCTGTTGTGAGGGCTTTGATCATGTAAGTTGATGCAAGAACATAGGAGAACATGTAGGTGAGGAGGGCTTGAGCTATAACCTTTATCATCAATTCTTTACCACTGGTAGACTGTAGTAAGCTCTTCCACCCCTGAAGTTATTTTTGTGAGTCTGATGGCCATGACCTTGGAAGATGATCTTCTATTTTTGCCCCAGAACAAGGCGAGACCAGGTAAATTGTGTTCTCTTTAAGAGTGGGAATGCAACATACCTCCAATACTGTTCTTTAACTGCAAATGAAGTATTTGGGAACATCAAAATGCTTGAGTTATAAGGATTGAGACTCAACCTTGAAGCATTACTAAAATCCTTAATGATTTCTTGAAAAGACACAACTTCTTCAATGTTGGCTTTCATGACAACCATCACATCATTAGCAAAACAAATATTTGTCACAGTAGGACCATCATTAAGGCATCTGAGTCCACTAAAGTTACCAGCATCTATATTGTGGCGACATATTCTAGAGAGCACCTCCATTGCAATTAAAAATAGGTATGGTGACAGAGTGCTGCTCTGCCTTAAGCCTCTAGAATGAGTGATAGAAGCTACATCTTCACCATAGAGCTGAAGAGAGTAAGTGATAGTACTGATTCATTGCTCAATGAATTGACACCACTTAGTGCTGAACCCCATCTTCTTCATAGTAGAAATAAGAAGCTCCAATTGACAATAACATAGGCTTTGTTAAGATCCATCTTCACTGCAAGATAAATGTGAGATCCACTTCTCAGAGAGTTAATATAATTTGTAAGAGCACTTGTCACAATGACATTATCCTAGATACTCCTTCCTGGTACAAATGCCGATTGGAATGAGAGATAATGGAATAAAGTAACATCTTCAATCTATTGGCTATGACTATTGAAATGGTCTTATATTTGAAGTTACATAGTCCTATTGGTCTAAAGTGGCTAGCGATTAAAGGGCTTTGAAGTTTGGGAATCAAGGAAATTTTAAGTAAGAAGCCAGTATTGAATAAACTTGAAACAACATCAAAGATGCCCTTACCCTCTTCCTTCCAACAGTGTTAATAAAACACCTCCGAAACCCATCAGCCCCAGGGACTTTCCATTTTCCTAATTGGAAAGCAGCCACTCTAACTTCATCCTCTGCTGGAGTCTTGATAAGAACTGTTGTCTTTATTTGAGATGATGGTAGCCTCACATTGGAGAATACCCATGTCAAGGTGTCGGAAATCTTCATTATACCGGTTGCTGAAGTAGGAAACCTCAACTTCTTCATCTTCACGAAAAATTCAAAACTATGGGCATCTCTGGTGCAATTTTGTCAATTATTTTTTTCTATCTCAAAGCCCTTCTAGCCCAACAAAATAAGTTCTTAGAATGTATGTGGTTATGGACTCTATAAAATTGAAAGGCTAAAAAGCCCACAGAGGAAGGAGAAGTAACAAAGGCCCAATTATACAAACCCTAACACTATAAGTTCCAGACGAAACCCTTGATCGTCCTCTTCCTCCATGGTCTGTTCTCATTTCTAGGGTTTCGCCACCGGAGACAGCAGAAGGAGCTCGAAGAAACCTCCTTGATTCGCAGCGATGAGGGCTAAGGTTAGCGTCCCTTCTTCGATTATGAAAACCGTAGAACATTCATGTTCTCTTTCGCTTATCCTCTGTGATTTGTTGCTTATCACGAACTTGTGGATCTGTTTGTTCTTTGTTCATGTGTCTGTACATCACTGCTTGATTTGCGATTGCGATGATACTGAAAATGGTGTTTGATTCGATTTTTCGACTTTCTGTTGGTATGTATGAGTATGTAGTGGATTCATCAGTTGATTGTGATGTTGGAAGGGAATTGATCTCTCTGTTCAGAAATCGTGTTTGATGTTCAGTTTTGATGGTCTTTTATGATGTGATTTGGAATCCCAATTTCACTCTGAACCCTAAAATGACACATTGGTGTTCTTTAGATACTTCTTTTTTCTTCGTCTCCATGAAGTTTCCTCCAGAATAGTCATTGCATGCTCTCTACATGTGTTAGTGAAGCTTGATTTTATAGCTCAAATTGAAACTGAAGATAGGTTGAATTCTTGTGTTCTTTAGAGAATCTCAATGGTTAAATAGTAGTCATTTAGGTAATGTCTTGTAACCTGTCTGGACGACTACCAACCGGTAGACACTCCAGTGTTACAGAAATGAAGAATTAGGTTCTTCAGACTTCAAAAATTGGGTGTTCTTGAGATACTTGTGTTCTCCATCTTCATGAAGTTTGCTCCAGAATAGGCATTGGAATGTGCAATACTGCATGCTTTCTAAACTTGTTACTGAAGCTAGATCTTGGAACTCAAACTGAATCTTAAGATATGAATTTTTTGGTCTTCAGAGAATTTTAATGGTTTTTTTAAGCCTGTATCGATGACTAATAATAACCGGAAGACACTCGATTGTTACAGAAATGAAGAATAAGGTCATTCCAAACTCAAATTGTCCTGTGATAGTTGTAGAGCAAGACTCATACATATAATGATTCATAGGTGTGATCCCTTAGCTATTCTTCAGTGTTATGGGGGGGGGGTGTTTGGTATGACTTATAAGCAGCTTATAAGTCAGTTTTGGATTATAAGTTCAGGCCAACTTATAAGTGGTGTTTGGTATGGACTTATAAGCTGAAAAGTTGGAGTTCGACTTATAAGTCCATAGTGTAAAAATTGAGTCTAGAAAAAGTTGAGTTCTTCAAGCTCTTTTTGAACTTATTGTCTTAACAACTTTTTCACCAAACACACATGACTTTTTTGTTCATCTTTTTTGTCATAGACTTTTTTGACATGAACTTTTAAGTCTACTTAAGTTGCAAATAAGTCATACCAAACTCACCCTATATTTATGTATACGAATGAAGGGAAGATGTAGGTTTTAGTGCTCTCTAGATTTTTGATATAAGAACTGAAACTGAAGATTGGATTAGTTGCTGGTAATTTTTAGATGTTGTCAAAATTTTGGCAAGGGAGTCTCAACTGCATGATGAAATTGAGAGGTACCTCCCACTTAAAATATAGGGCTTTCTCTTGGCTAGCTGTGGTACCATAGGTTCAAATTGTTAGCAGTCTTTCATGTTCTTCATGCGTTGGTCAAATGCGCAATTACCTTGTGACTGGAATGTGAATTTTGTTTACCAAATACGTACTGCAAGGTGATACTATATAATTGTATTGGTTTGTTCGCTGTAGTTTCACTTATCTCTTTACCAGTTTACTTTTCTGTGGGAACTTTAAACAGAACTTCAGTGGCTGAAGTTCAATTTCTCTGATCAGTGGTTGCTGCTTGTGATGGATCACTGACTCTGGGTGGCTGGAGTTTTTGACCAATTTACTTAGGTTCATAATTATCATCTACATTGCTTCATGTGGTTTAAGTCAATTATTGGCTATATTTTTTTTGGGGAATTTACACTTCAAAGATTATTTGTGGTTGAATTTATTTGTAGACATTTGAACTAATGTTGGTGGTTTTATTTATTTGTCAATTGAGCTAGTTTCGAGGACTTCATCTTCTACTTGATGCACTTAATGTTTATTGAAGTAACTTTGGGGTTTACAATTTGCAGTGGAAGAAGAAGCGTATGAGGAGGTTGAAGAGGAAGCGCCGAAAGATGAGACAGAGATCCAAGTAGACGACCAACACATTTAGACGAGTTAGCTTCTCTTAATGTGCCGTCTTCGCTTTACATGCTCCGCTTGGGAAGTCATAGGCGGTGTTTTTAAGGGAGTTTGCCTTGTCTAGTGTAGTTTTCTGCGTTGTTTTGAATCAAATCTTTAGTTAAAACAATACCCAGAGTACTTTTGGTGGGCTTAATTTTGACATTTCGTATTATCAAATGACTTCAGCTTTGAATATTAATAGACTTGTTATGGCTATGAAGAGTTGAATTCGTAACCCTACTGTGCATTGATCTTTGAAGTATGCACACTTCGATTTGTTTACCAGTTATTTGCTGTGATATTATCGGTCCAGTAAGTGAAGTACTAATTCACTTCAGGCTGAGCTTTATTTTTTCTTGTTTTGCTGTTTTGAATTGGTGGTACTCTTAGCTTCTGTGCCAATTATTGTTCAATTATGCTTGTTAATGAGGGGTTGTTGTGGGCTTGCTATGTTTTTTCCTTGAAATATGTGAAATTCTGGCTGGAATCCGCCCAATTCTATCATCATTGTTGAATCAGCATAGTGTTTGGTCTGAAGCGAATTTGTCTTCACGGTATCCGTGTGTTTGATGGCTAGTTTGAGATTTTCCATCATTGAGTTCTTGCAATTAAACCAGAAAACACAAGTTGTCTTATATGTAGTTGAATTAATAGTGGCAACAATGGTCTTTGCAGGAACTTTTACCTTGTTGATGAAGGAAATGGAGAATAACTTGCCAATGGTATTTTTTCTCTTGCACATTTAAACTGAATCATATTTAACTTATGGCGGATTATCAGGACTTCTAAATCAAGTCCCAGGAAAACCAGTAGCTACAATCATGGTCATCCAAGACCAAATTGTGACTGGCACAACTGGATAGTTTTATGTGCACCAGACTAGAAAACCGGTAGCCAGTCATGTTCATCCAAGACCAACGGACACATCTGGAGAGTTTTATGTGCACCCTAGGAAAACGGTAGCTACAGTCATCGTCATCCAAGGCCAACTGGCACATCTGGAAAGGATTATGTGAACCAGCCTAGGAAAACCGGTAGATACAGTCATGGTCATCCAAGGTCCACCGGCACATCTGGAGAGTTTTATGTGCACCAGCCTAGAATAACCGTTAGCTAAAGTCATGGTCATCCAAGACAAAATAGTGACCGACACGTTTGGAGAGTTTTATGTGCACCAGTTCAGGATAGCTTTAGTCATGGTCAACCAAGACCAAGTAGTAACCTGCACATTTGCAGAGTTTTATCTGCACCGGTCATCCAAGGCCAACTGGCACATCTGGAGAGTTATATGTGCACCCGCCTAGAAAAATCGGTAGCTACAATTATGGTCATCCAAGACCAAATAGTAACTGGCACATTTGGAGAGTTTTATGTGAACCAGAGTTTTAGGTTTCCTGGAAGAAAAAGCCAGGTCGACGAAACAACGATCTCATCTTGTGCACGGTGGGAACAATGATCAGGCAGATTAGGGAACAATATCAGGCAGATTTGGATGTTTACAAGAAAAACCATACACGCAATGGAAACGGGAAGTATTTATATTCTTCAACAGGTGAAGCCTTTGAAGACAGTTCTAGCAAATTAATGTTATACTGGGAACTCTTTTCAGCTTGCAGCCGTGTCTCCCACTTTGCTTCCGAGCACGCTCTTGACTTCCTCAAAAATCTCTTCAATGGATCTCTCGGCATCAATCTGATAGACACAATTGCATATAAGTAGTCACTTCTATTGCCACACTGAGCACACTCAGTGTTCTTAGCATTCAAATACCGTACATACCTTGTAGACTTTTCCCTGTGAGTCGTAGTAATCAATAACAGGCAACGAGTCTTCGATGAAAATCTTCATTCGGTTTGATACTGTTTTAATGTTGTCATCAGCTCGTCCCTGTACATTTTTATTTCATTGCATGCAGTATCAATATATGCATACAGCAACAAGCAAACTACTAGTAAAAAATAGATGATAAACCAAAAGTAGAAACCTGATTTCTGCTTAGAACACGCCTTTTCATCGTTTCTTCAGAGCATTCGAAACATAAAACCAAATCTGGATTGAGATTCTGCACAAAAATGTGCCAAGGTAAGGGACAAAATATACAAAAGTTTCAGGAACCAAAGGTAACGGAAACAGAATGTTTTCACACAATTTCTTCAGCTGCAATGCGATTCTCCTCGTTTCTTGGGAAGCCATCGATGAGAAACTTGTTGTTTTCGCTTTCCTCCATTGCTTGCTGCAAGAGCTTTATGACGATACGGCTAGGGACTAGCTTCCCTTCCGCCTTCAGAGCTTTGATCATTTTCCTACAAACAAGTGAAGAATAAAGGCAGTTGCTAGCTAGAATTAGAGCTGTCAATCTTACTGGTCCACCGGTTAATCGGCTAGGCAGTAACCGGAACTGAACTGAAACGAACCGTTTAGGCGACCCAGCCGGTTAGGGTGTTTTTTTAACCGAACCGAACCGGTTTAGGCAGTTACGGTTATAAGGGCCGGGCCGGTTAACTGTAACCAAACCAAAACCGAAATCAGCGGTCCAGGGTTTACCGGTCTGGTTACAGTTACCGTACGTTTAACCGTTTTGACAACTCTAGCTAAATTCTGTATTTGGTATCAACAAACTCGGATAATGTGCCATTTAAGAATAAAACAACTGCTTACGTACCCATCTTCGGATCCGGATTGAGCTTCTTTATCAAGAAGATCACCAGCACTAAGGTGGCGAAACCCACAATGCTTGGAGATCAAAGAGCACTGAGTGCTTTTTCCACTGCCTGGTCCTCCTGCCAAATTGTTCAAATGACATCTCTTCTGTATGATATTTCTAGGAACTAATATCATCAATCTAGCAGCAAAAGAAGTGAAATAGAATTGAGATTACCAAGAACAAACACGACTAGGCGATCACTTGGCGGCTTTTTGCCAGCATCCTATCAAACATAGATTTGCAATACACCAATAAGTTCTAATTATTGGAGCATATATAGATACTCTTTAGCTGCACCTTTAACACAAAACACAAACATTTCAAGGCACGAATGAAAGCATACCTGAAGTGTATTTGCAGCAGGAATTGTATCTTTGATTCTTCTTACACCATCTCTTGTAGAGTCCATTATGATGTTTTTTCTATTTCCTTTTGAGTTTTACCTTTGAGTTTTCCAGTTTGAAGATGAACAAGGAGCTGCTAGATGTATGCTTCTTCTTCTAGTATTGTCTCTCAACTTTGGTTTTGAGAAAAGACTAACCGACTATGAAGTGGACCATTGTCATATTTTTAGGCCGCCACGTCTTCGATTCTTTGAAGTTTGAATCGCACTACTGCAGCAGGAGGAGTAATCAGGTGTCTCATGAGTACGTTCAATATGTGCGTACCTTATATGATTTGGTTAGCAATTACTACTTTTTACTACTTCCGTTGCTTCTCATTCTTCCCAGTTGACTGACTGTGAGGTCGTTTTGATTGGTTAGCAAAAAGGCCAAAGCTAGTTTCTTTTATTTTGATATATTTTTGTAGATGAGTGTTCAGTTTTTCGTCCTACAAGATGTAAATGTTCTGGAAGTAACTTTATCAACAACAACAACAACAATAATACTCTCTGCGTCCCGAAAATGTTTGTCCTGTTTGTCATTTTGGCTTGTTCCTAAATTGTGTTTTCTTTGGAAACACAACCACCTTTTAATACCACTTTTTCCATACTTACCCTCCACTAACTAATTAATTTATTCTTTTTGTATGGACCCACATGTACTACCATCATTAATATGTAAGGATAATATTGGTAGTGCATGATATTTTTAACATATTTTTCCACTACCTTAATACGTGTGAAAAGTCAAACAAGACAAACATTTCGGGACGGAGAGAGTAATAATGTTCTCGAAGTTCTTCATAGTTCAAGCATTGCGGAAAAAGTCCACGGGCTAGGACCGGCCCACCCATAGAATCATAGTCCGCACTTAAGAAACATCGCGACGAGCTTCAGAGAGAGGAGAAAAGACAGGCTCAATCTATTCTGTTAAACCACCTCAACAAGTTACACTGTACTTGTTAACACAAGCTTTAGATCACCCAAAGTTACTGTAGAATCATAGTCCGCGCTCAAGAACTACACGGTTGCTGCTGAATCAATTTGTTTGTTTCCAGATATGCAGAACTAAGGAGGGAGCACAGTAATGTGTCTGACATTTGTGCTACGAAACTGAGTAAGTTTCAGAGTGTTGCACATTTGAGATGGTGAATCTGCCAACCTCACTGGAAGTAAACATTGATCATTATGGTGACTAGAGTTGGCATGGCTAGGTTACAATCAGTACATTTACCTATGGAAAAAAAGACGCAAGTATGAATTGCACAAGTCTCTTTAAAATTTGATGGAGCTGTATCCAGATTCTAAGAACCCAAAAAATTAGATAGCCTGGTTTCCAGCCAGTGCTTGTAATTACTCATCTCAGGAACCATGTTCAGTTCACACTGTGAATTTCCATATCCTCAATATTTCACCATAACAGTGCACTAGAGTTGAGGTGCATAAACAACTTGCAACGCGAGTAGGGCGGGTTTTCCTTCAGATATTAGATTTATGCATCAAGTGTGGTTAACAGTTAAGATTCAGGATTGTGTGTGCGTGTGTCTATGAATTTCCAACACTCTCGATTCAAGCAATAAATATATTGTTTTGCGCATATCAGACACTTGAAGTCTTCAATGCAAGGGTTATGAGGAGGAATGAACAAAGAAAGAAATCAATAAGATCAAATAAATCATGAACATAAAACAACAATTAGGACTTGAAAACAAACTAACTAGATGCACTAATGTACACCCTGAAATAGAAGCATGCTTGGATGCTTATTGGCTCACTCAACCAAACAAAAAAAATATTTCTCATTCATCGTTCAAAAATGTCCGGGGGATATAGATCCATCCTCTTCATCAAAGCAAGTAAATTGGCTAGCTCTTCTCGCTCTGCAGGCCACCTTTTAATCATTGAATCACCTCCGCATTCAAGGTGAGTCGTCATGTAACTACCAACACCTAACTGGAAAGCAGAGTAGCAACACCCAGTGGTCTCGTTCTGATCACAGACAAAGCACCCAAAGGCATGGGTCTTAGTTGTTGGAACCAAAAATGTCTGGACTACATGATCTCTTACGAGGACGGAGTCCCCAAAGAAGCTAAAATATTTCCAAATGCATGTTGGATGTATGGATTGATCGCACTCCACACAGTGATAGAACCACATTGTGGTTATGTCTCCTTCACAAAGTTCACAAACATACTCTTCAACGCCTTCAATGGAATAATATGTAAGTTTGAAGGGATGCTTCTTGTCGTATCCGTGCCTGATGGATCCAGGCAGCGAAGCACAGTATGTATCGATGGTGAAGTTGCAAAGATTACATCTGAAGGCATATCCTTGGAAATCACCCTCACATGCACTACACCAAGTTGGTTTGATTATAAAGGTAGTTAAGAGAACATGACGGTGACCCTCATGCTTAACATAGCGTGGAAGGACAGAGCTGCTGATCTTGATCTTTGTTGACCCATCCTCAAAAAAACTCATTCCAAACCCATTACAGTTAGTCTCGATTGCACTAGCTTTGAGCATTGAGTAATATCCACGCAATAGAGAATCGGGGTCATTGAACTCTGCAATAGACTTTGGAAGAAAGTACTTACATAGAGCACAATTGTTACATGGGGCAGCAATTAGTTTCTCACACATATGGCATGTTTCGTACAGGTCATGATACAGCAGCGTCTGCCCCATTTTTCTTCCATCCGCTTCTTTAGTGTCTGGCTTTAATTCTCCGTCCTCTTCCTTGTTTGTGTCCATGAAAACCAATGTTGCCAAGCTAACAGACTCGCTATCAACTGCAGGTAGACGGACTGCAATAGCTAGTGCCGCCTCATGATCAAATTCTTCAAGCTCACTGTAACAGAAATTTATAATTTTCATTCAGTGTTCTACGACGTATCAGGTACAAAACATGGACATAAAAGATACTAGCATAGGAATAGTTTGCAGTGAGTAATTATAAGGATGTTGGACCTGCTCCAGGGAGGGTCGTAACAATCATGAGTATGGATGTAGTATTTGCATCCAGCACAGTAGTAAGCCCAATCATGGGGTTTCATTTCTTCTCTGCAGACATGACAATGGAACTTCCTGCCGCTATCTTCTGTGGAGTCTCGGATCGAGTATGTAAGTTTGAGTAGGTGAGGGTGCATGTCATGTTTTCTAGACATTGGCGCTGAACCGCATTGATAATGTACCCAAAAGCGACAAGTCGTGCACTTGTAACTTGGGCCATCACTGTCTTTGTTGCAAGCACGGCAAGCAAGTGGTCCTTTTGTATGTGAAGCGATTAAAGGGTGTTTGTGAAACTTGTGCCGCGAAGCAACACTCTTCAAGGCACAAATGATATCTATACTAAAGCTGCAAGATCCACGAGGACATATGTAGCTGAAGCCTTCCCAAGGTGCATCGCAGGCATCACACATACATTTATATTTCCCTAAGCGAAGATCATGCCCAGGGTGCATATGATGTTCCACACTCTTTGGTAGTTCGAAACAAAATTTGTGCAGAACAGTTCTGCTAAAGCTGTTGGTACCAAGATAGTATGGGACTGAAATCTTCAGGTGGCAACCAAGACAGCGCAAGGATCTATTAGAGTCAAACTCGGCACCACCTCCCTCCTCTTCTACAGGAAGCATTGGAAAATCGAGGCTAGGATGTTGGACAGTTCTGAAACACAAAATAATAAATGCCTGGTTAAAACACTTTTACCCCCAAATCTCATTTCAACCGAAAAATCTCAAGTTCAAAACTCAGTTTCTTTTTATTACAACGGGCAGTTACTATATATAAGTTGAAGGGGATAGAGACAGAAGGATGAGGGATCAGTTACCTGCAATCATGGATGTGGAAGTAGAATCTGCATCTTGCGCAATGGTAAGCAAGACGACTTTGTCCTCCTTTCATGTCTTGCCTGCAGATGTGACAGTAGATAGGCTCTCCAAAGTGAGTTTCAGGGAGAGAATAGACGAACCTAACGTCGTGACGATGTGAAGGTAGTCTAATGATCCGCGGGGAAACACAATATTGACGTACACGGAACGACGGATCACAGGTGGTGCATTCATATGAGATGTCGTCTTGGTGAACCATAGAGCAAGCGTCGCAGTGGAACTCTTCTCTATTATGAATAGGAATCAATGGATGGTGCGGATGACATTTGTGATTGATGGGGAATAACTTGAGGGCACATTTAATGCCCAAGAGAAAGCTTTCACAGTCGGAGCACTTGTAATAGACATTCCATAGACATTTATAATCATTGCAGGAGTTGCAAAATCGAGAAGAGCCATCATCTGCTCCGTTTGTTTTGCGAAGAGTGTGTCCAGGGTGGTGCAGTTGTCGGTGTTCCATCTCCATGGGTAGATCACCACACGCTTTGTGTGCAATTTGTCTCCATTCTTTTTCTTCTTCTTTAGTTGTGTAGTATGGAACTGATGTAGAATTAAAACAAAGCCTGCAATATTCGTGTGGAAGGCCAGTCGTCTGAATTTCTTCAACCAAGATCCAATCTCTTTTTCTTTCCCCGGGAAACAGATCTTTCATATTCTCCCCAAATAAGGAGAGATCACCCATCTTGTCTGATAACAACAACTCTTGATCCTCCTCCATTTCTCGTCGGCTGTTTTGGGCTAACACTCCATCTCTCTCTTTGTGCCTGATTTTGAAGCTTGCTATTATGATGAGAAGGTTGTATTTCTTTTCTTCATGATTGATTAGCTCAAGCCAATTAACATTGCAGCACTTTGTTGGAAAAAAAAAACTATGTATACACGAGTATAAACTATGTATACACGACAATTACTAAAGTAACTAAACAAAATAATCAATTTCATGACTTCTGGAAATGAAGGAAGGACTATCCGCTGGCTCCCCAACAGATCCTCCAATTTTTAAATACGATTTACTATTATTTTGTACTACACTAGATTGGTTAACCCCTACTTATTATTTATCCATTTACAACTCATTTAATAATAAAAGAAAGATTATCATTTGTTACACCGAAAATAAAGATTATCGTTTGTAAGCTGATACGTAAAATGTTTCGAAATAGGAAGAAACAGGAGATTGAGGTGAAGAAATTGATCGAGGTAGACGAAAAGAGGACAAGAGAGATAAAAGAGTAGAGAGAGATTCAAAATCGGGAGAATAGATATTTCATTCACTGAATAATAATGAACTAGTACAATGCTTATATAGAAAAATACTAACCTAGCTAGATAGCTTGACCTAATGAGCTCGGCCCGATCTACTAACTACATAAATAAATATCAAATTAAATTAATCAAATAAATATATTAACAAACTGACTATTAATTAAATAACTAAATAATACTAATATTCTATCCCGTATCACTCTCCCACCCTTAAAAATCACCTTGCCCTCAAGGTGGGTGTCGAAAAAAAAAATCGCGCATATTCTTGCCCGAATCAAATGGACGTTGAATGGGCTTGAGTATATTACAGTGTATCGATGAGAGGAAAAAATTGAAGAGATTTAGGAGAAATTGAGACGAGATTGATAGAGGAATTGAAGAGGAGATGAGAACTGAGACGAGACTAAGAAATTGATATATCATTCACTGAATAATAATGAACTAGTACAATGCTTATATAGAAAAATACTAACCTAGCTAAATAAATATAGAAAGAAAATTAACTACTAAATAAATTCTATTTTCTTCCACCAGTGGCAGTAACTAAAATTCATGTTTCTTTAGTTCCTCCACCGACCTATGTACAATAAGATGCAAGATCAATATACAACGGTAGCCTAATACATAAGTACATCACAAAAAAAAAAAAAAATATTCACTTCCATAAGTGTTAGCAGTTGAACCCATGTTCAATTTTAAGTTCCTCCATCGATCAATGTACAATAGGATCCAAAATCAAAATACACCGGGTGTATAATAAGTAAGTACATAAATTAAATATTTTACTACTATCTTTTTTACCCGTGAATCATGTCGACTACATAGTAGCAACTTATAAGGGATTCTGTAATTTAGCAATCAAACGTAAAACTTTAGAGAGTAACTAAACTTCATGAGTGAAATTCTTTCATGACATAAGTTAAGAGGTGGTCTGTGAAATAAAGAATTTTAACAATATGAAATTATTACAACAGTAAAAATAATATTTCAAAACTAAACTTAGTGTTCATTTTATCGCTTGTCGCAACTCCTGTAGTCGTGCGATCAAAGATAGGGAAGAAGGAGAAGAATATGCAAACAAAATGAAATAAAGAATATCTCTGCGGAACAAAAAAGTTAAGAAAATATTAAAATACTTTAACGATAAATTGAGAAGTTCAATATGATTACCAATAAAAAGACATGAAACCATATAAATTCTGCAAGTAAATGTCTATAATAGCATGGCGGAAATTAATTTATGCACTATAATTTATCATGTTTTATCTTCACTCCGGAAAAGTTAGTTTGCCAATATTTTGTAAGTTTTCAAAATTTTCTTAGAAAATTGTTGTTACACATCAAAACACTTAACCATTTAGTTTTTTATGCTTACTTGTATTTACCATATTTTTAAAATTGAAAGTAAATATACTTCAATGAAAAAAAGAATCGACGTGTTATGTTTTCACTAACAATCTTTTATGCTTGTTGCCCATGTTGAGCATTTTTTTTATATGAAGAGTAAGAACATAGCTTATGCAGTAAAAGTTAAAATGCATTGTTTCCATCCCTTTTTATGTTTTTACCCATGTTAAGATCATTAAAAAAATAGTATGTCCGTTACAAATATGGGTACACTCTAAGAATTTGGTATGCATATTTGCTTATATTTGAGCCATTTTAATTAAATGAAAGTAAGAAATCTTTATGAAAAACTTACACGTTAAACTTTGACTGCATGTTTGTTTGTTGATCCTTTGGTCATATTGGGTCATTTGTTAAATAAATATAAAATTTCGTCTACACACTAAAAAAATTAGGAGCTTGATTTTCACTTTCGTTTACTGGACATTTGTTTTCCATTCTTTAGTTTAGCGTTATTACACACTGCAAAGTTAAGAACTCTAGTTGTTCATTTTTTATACTCATGTCTCATGTTTAGGAACCATTTAAATTAAGAGTAAATAACTTAACTTTTAAATTAAAAATTAACGCATTGTTTCTCATGGTTAAGATGTTTACAGAGAAAACTTGTTATGAAATAGGACTAATAGAACTTGTCAACAACATTATTATGCATAAAACGGCTACCCTTTTATTGCAAATATACTTTATGCTTGTGGCACCTGTTTTAAATAAGAAAATATTGTTTATGTCGAACTGTTTTGAATTTGTTTTTTACTTCTTATTATTGTGTATTTGGTTTCCCTTGTTCAGTATTTTTTCTTATATTCTTAAAATACATTGTCACGTCTTAAAAAAACCAACACTTCTCCCTTAAAAAAAAAAAGCAACACTTCAATTCTTCATTTTTCATACTTGTTTGCTTTTAGATATTTTAATGAACAGAACAACCATTCATTTTACTAAAATAATTAAAATGTGTCTTTTTCACCCATATCTATATATTGTTTTTGAAAAACATTCTTTTTTATATTTCATTACCCTTTGTGTTCTGTAAAAAAAACTTCTTCCATATGAAAGAATTTTGTTATGAAATAATGTTCATTGAATGTGTCATAGAAAATAAAGGTTGCTAGCATCTTTTTAATTACCAAATGCATTGTGAAATTCAAAATGAATTTTTCAATTACCAATGCATAGAGATTTTAAAAGTTTAAGGGTGATGATAATTGTTATGTGTTACATGTCACTAAAATTAAGTTGGCAACATTTGATTGGCTCTCATGTTTCTTACATGTAAATGAAAATTGAGTTGGCAAAATTTGATTGGTCCATTATGCCACATAAGATGACACATGTCATATCTATATTTTTTTTCAAATCCTATGTGGCATGAGGAGGATGAACCTCTCTCATAGCTTTGCTTTTATATAGATATAGATTATTACTACATTGACAGATGTGCACTTGCAGTTGGAACGTGTCAGTGTCTTTTGAATCTTCAAAGCACATTCCAACGGATATCGTTTACCGCTTATCAGACATGTCAATGCTAGCTCAGGAGGTGGGAAGATTAAAGAAGAAGAAATAATCGACAAGATCAATTACTTCATGAACATAACATAGTGATGACTTGAAAACAAACAAACTGAATGCACTAATGTACAGCCCAAAATAGAAGTATGGTTACTTGCTTGCTTAGCAACTGCCTGTTCCCTCAAAATAGAAGTATAATTCAGCATTTTTTTTTTCTGATACATTCTTAGCACCTGCATGTTCCTCAAGAGGGAGAAATTTTTTAGTGCTCCAAGAACATTACGTGGTGCTCTACAACCAATTAGTATATGTCAACCACTGAAAATTTGTATAAAGTGGTACACTGTTTGGAGGTAGAGTACCACTTGATGCTCTAATAGAGCACTAAAAATTTACTCCTCAAAAAGAGAAAGAAAACTCTTCACGAAATTAGATGTCTCCTCTTCACTCCTCAACCGGGCAATCCTCAACTGGGCAAGTATATCGACTAGCTCTTCACTCCCCAACCGGGCAAGTATATCGGCTAGCTGTTCTCGATCTGCAGACCACCTCTCATTCTTGGAATCATCTCCGCATTCAAGGTGAGTCATGCTATCGTAACCACCAGGATAATCACGCAACACAACAGCGGAGTAACGACACCCAGTGTTCTCTCTCTGATCACACACTGAGCACTTGGCCCGATGGATCTTAAACAGCTTAGTTGTTGGAACCAGAAGTTTCTCGGGCCATTGAAACCCCATACGGATGGATGACCCGAAAGAGATAACATATCTCCAAATGCATTTTGGATGTATGGAATGATCGCACTCCGCACAGTGGTAGAACCACATTGTAGTTATGTCTTCTTCACAGAGCTCACAAACATACTCTTCAACACCTTCAATGGAATAATATGTGAGCTTGAAGGGATGCTTCTTGTCGTATCCGTGCCTGATGGATCCAGGCAATGTAGCGCAATATGTATCGATGGTGAAGTTGCATAGATTGCATGTGAAGGCATATCCTTGGACATTACCCTCGCAGGCACTACACCAAGTTTGTTCGATTACTAAGGTGGTTAAGAGAACATGACGGTGACCCTCATGCTTGACGTAGCGTGGAAGGACGGAGCTGCTGATCTTCATCTGTAGTAGCCCATCATTGTGAAAACTGATGCTAATCCCATTACAGTTTGTCTCGTTTGGACTAGCTTTGAGCATGGAGTAATATCCACGAATTAAGGAATCGTGATCATCGAGCTCTGCAGCAGACTTTGGAAGAAAGTACTTACATAAAGCACAGTTGTTACATGGGGGAGCAAGGAGATGTGCACACCTGTGGCATGTTTCATCCGGGTCAAGAAATAGCGTGTTCCCAATTTTTATTCCACCCGCGTCTTTACGAGTGTCCTCTTCCTTGCTTGTGTCCATGAAAAATGATGTTGACAAGCTGATAGACTCGTTGTCAACTGGAGGCAGATGGACGGAAGCGGCTAGAGCTGCCTCATGATCAAATTCTTTAATCTCCCTGTTGTTGCACAAGGAGAATAAATTTTCATTTAGCGCTTTACGCATGTACACAATGGGGATAAGAAATTAATACTACCACACATGAACAGCAGGCAGGGAGAGAAATATATAGGAAGAGAAGTAAGGATGTTGGACCTGTTCCAGGGCGGGTCGTAGCAATCATGAACATGGATGTAGTATTTGCATCCAGCACAATGGTAAGCCCAATCACGGGGTTTCATTTCTTCTCTGCAGACATGGCAATGGAACTCCCTGTCACTATCCTCTGCTGGGAGTGAGTCTTTGATGGAGTAGATAAGCTTGAGCAGGTGAGGGTGCATGTCATGTTTCCTAGACGTTGGTGCCGAACCGCATTGATAATGTACCCAAAAACGACAAGTCGTGCACTTGTAACTTGGGCCATCGCTATCTTTGTTGCAAGCACGACAAGCGAGTGGTCCTTTTGTATGTGAAGCGATTAAAGGGTGTTTGTGAAACTTGTGCCGCGAAGCAACATTCTTCAAGGCACAAATGATATCTATATTAAAGAAGCTGCAAGATCCACGAGGACAAATGTAGCTGAAGCCTTCCCAAGGTGCATCGCAGGCATCACACATACGACTTTCAAATTTCACTAAGCGAAGATCATGCCCAGGGTGCAGATGATGTTTCACAGTCTTTGGTAGTTCGGAACAAAATTTGTGCAGAACAGTTCTCCACGGGTAGTCACTAACAATATCTTTTTCGGTACCAACATAGTATGGGACTGAAATCTTCAGCCGACAGCCAATACAGTCCAAGGATTTATTATAGACAAACTTGGGACCAGCTTCCTCCTCTTCTACAAGAAGCATTGGTAAGTAGTGGCTAGCATGTTTGATAGTTCTGAAACACCAAAATAATGCCTGGTCAAAACACTTTTTCTCCAAATCTCATCCTTTTAACCAACGAAAAATCTCAAGTTACAAAAACTAAAACTTGTTCTCAAAACTCAGTTTCATATTACAACACCAACCTATACCTCATGGTTACTATATGAACTGGTGATCAAAACCCTAGCTTGAATTGGCGAAACAACGAGGAGAGGAGGAAAAGAATCGAAGTTACTAAAATTGGGTTCTGTAACTAGGTCGTGCGACCTAGTCTGAGTAGGTCGTGCGACCTAGTTCGGAACAAAATTTGTGCAGAACAGTTCTCCGCCAGTAGTCAATAACAATATCTTTCTCGGTACCAACATAGTATGGGACTGAAATCTTCTTCAGCTGACAACCAATACAGTCCAAGGATTTATTAGAGAAAAACTTGGGACCAGCTCCCTCCTCTTCTACAAGAAGCATTGCTAAATAGTGGCTAGGATGTTTGATAGTTCTGAAACACCAAAATAATGCCTGGTCAAAAACACTTTTTCCCCAAATCTCCTTTTAACCGAAAAATCTGAGTTATAAAAATTAAAACTTGTTTTCGAAACCCAGTTTCTTATTACACTGGGCAGCACCACCACCTATATACCTCATGGTTACTATGGTCTTGTTTGGCAAAGTCAGATTATAGGATATATTAATTATCTGTAATCTGGCGGGAAAGTTGGATTTTGGAGGGAAAAGGCCCGGATCCGGTTGGACCCCAACCCTGATCCAGTTGTGTGATTTGCAGATGTGGCTCGCTTTAGTTGGTTAATATGTCAAAAAATGGATTTTACCCGAATCGGGTTCGGCCCTACCTAGATCCGGTCAACAACCACCCGGATCCTTTTAATTGATTGGGCAATAAAAATAATTTAAAAATATCCGGATCCGGATTTCAAAGTACCCGGATCCGGATAATTCGAAAAATCTTAAAATGTATCAATTTTTGTCAACCGGGTTAGATTAATTTTCAAAATTTAATAGGTAAAAGACACTGACCACCCCTGAGTTTAGGCTTCATTCCACTCCACTACCCTGTGTTTTGGAAAAAAAACACTCCGCACTTTTTTTGGGATGGAGACTAACAGTTGACTAGCAGCACGAGGAAAATGACCATTTTATCCATGAAATTTTATAAAATTATCCTTATATATTACCCTAAGAGCATCCACAGTAGTATAATCTACAAATTAAATAAATTTTAGTGCAAATTCAACTTATTCATTTTAGTAGGGTAGATTTGCTCCAATAGTGTTGTACCAATACTATCTAAAACTAAAACAAAAAAATAAAAATAGAAGTAGCTAGGATGTGTTGACTCGCCACATCTAGCTAGCATGAAAGTAGGAGACTAAAATAGTACTTGATTTAGCTAGTCTGCTGGAAACTGAACTTATTCAAATTGACTTGCTATTTTAGTCATAACTTCCATTTGAATAGTCTACTGTGGATGCTCTAACCCTTCTCTCTCTCCTCCATTTCTAACATAATCACACTCTCTCTCTTGTCATCTACCTCTCACTGCCGCATGCAACAACAATAATCCGTTGCCTCTTTGTACTTTTCAACAGCCCACAGCGCGGAAAAGGTATGTGAATCCCCAAAATTGAAACTACTATTGATAGTTGAAGAACCAAGCAGGTTTAATCCATCATCCATTAATGGTGGGTTAAGCTCATATAACATGCTCTGAACCCACCCAGATAGATCATATGGGTTGTAGTGAATTGTATCAGTAAATTGGGAACCCCATCGTCAGGCGCAGTACCCATCATCATCTCTAGCCTCTCAAACTGTTGAGCCAGTTCCGCCATGTCCGTCGACTTCACCATGTACCCCCACGGCTTCATCCCATCGAATTCCGGCGTATCCTCCCACATCTTACCCTTTCCTGCCGCCATCGAAGAACTCTGCCTCCTTTTGCGGTCTCGATATCTCTTCATCTTCTTAACGAAAATCGAAGACCCCAATAGTAATCCCTTGCCTCTTTGTGGCCTCTAGCGAAGTTGTTGGCGGCGTCTTCCTTGCCGCTGATGAGCTGCTCAAGGTGGAACAACTCCGTTGTTGACTCTCCGGAAGATGCTGGAGAAGCAGATCCCGGCTATTCGAACTCACATCGAACGGCGAGTCCACAAGGAGTTTGGGGATTGGCTTGTTGAGATCCGAATAGTGAGTCGGAATTTGGGGCAAATCGCCATAGGAACGACAATCACCCGGCCCCAACCGATCGGCGACGGCCTACCCAACCCCAACGCCGGCGTGTTCCAACTTCAAGACGGCCGTTCGGAGTGTCCTACCGGTCAACGCTCAGATCCGGTTGCCCTACGGCTCAGATTAGCCGCCAAAGTGACTCCGGCTCCGAGTTGCCTCGATCTAGCCGATGGGGTGACTTTGGCTTAACGGCTTGAATTGGCCATCGGCTTAGACGGCTTCCTTCGGCTCAGATCCAGCCGTCGGCTCCACCTTGGCTCAAAGTGATCCACCAGTCTCTTTTTGGCTCTTTTTTAAGCCGCGACTCCAATTTTTTTGCGCCACGGGGTCTACCCTAGGGTTTTTCGACCTCCCGAATCCGTTTCCGGCCTCTTTTTTTCAAGATTTAGCTTGAAAAGTACTGTTCCGAAGGTCATCATCCGTCCATTTTGATCCGGGAAAACGTGTGCAAGCAATACAAGACGGCGCACATATTTTCAACTCATCTACCTTGAGGACAAAGTGTTTTTCGAGCGCGGGGGAATTGATACGGATCAACCGTATCATACGGGTCACCGTATTATCATCTTATTTGATTATTTAGGATTAGTTGATAATTATTTATTTTATTTCGTTACGTAGTCATTTTTTTAATTTGGATGTTTATTTAATTAATTTAGTAAGTCGGGCCAGGCCCATTAGGTCAAGTTGTCTATCTAGAGTTAGTATTATTCTATTTAAGCAATGTACTATGTCGTCTCATGAATCAGAGAATAAACATGATTTTGTTGAGTTTTTTCAATCTTATTTCGTATTCGTAGTTTTTTCGTAGCGTCACGAACAACTGGTAGAGATTCGTAGCCTCTCAAGCTACTGGTACGATATTGGGTGTATCAGAAGAAGATCTGAGAATGAAGTGACCTGTAATCTTCGATGAATGGATCATCATCTAGATCGTCTTCGAGATCTTCGAGCTCTTGCTCTGTTCTGCCGTCGATCTGTTGGAATAGATGCCCTAGAGGCAATCTAGTTTAGTATGAATTTATTTGTGGCTAGAAATTCATTTATTATTTATTGGATATTTAATATAATGAAGTCCTTAGATTTACAATGTGTTGTTTATCTTAAATATCCCTAGTCAAGTATAATGATTAATGGGACAATCATCTATAGACTAGTATGGGGTTGGATTGATATGGAGATATCATGATCCAACACATAGGTGTGCATTAGGCAATGTTGCACTGGATTGACCCATCTCCGAGAAGGCTACATACATGTTATGTTGAGTCACAAGCGCTTCTCGCGGTGCAATGGTATTGTCATCCTTAGACTTGAAGTCACTAGATATTCTAGTTGTGGATTATTGTGATCTTGGTAGCGTTAAACGCTACACCGTAACTGGGTAGTTATAAAGGCGTGTACTGGATACAATAAGAAGCAAGCTTAGAGATCGTAGTGGACGTAGATAGGATTTGTCCCTCCCACATAACGGGAGCAAATATCCTAGGCCACTCGAGGGATAGTGCTTATAGAATGTCTGGCCAGACTCAAATAAATCAATATGGGATACTGATGTTATTTGCACGAATAAGGCTATTCCCATGGATCGAGAAACTATGGATTGGATATACGAGTGTGACTTGTATGTCTCGTGTCCAATCCGGATATATAGACAAAGGGATGAGACAATTACTTGTACAAAGGTTGTCAAGATGACTATTCTATTAGTTGGCTAGAATGGATGTTTTGCTTGAAACCGCTCCATATTAGCAAATAGTTGCTACCAACTAGATAGAACCTATGGGGTCACACGCTACATAGAGTTGAACAAGATTTGGGAATTAATTAATTGGATTAATTAATTAGAATGATCACTTTGCAAACCCTTGCAAACTTAGTAGGGACTAATTTGCAAGGAAGGGACTAAATTGAATTCTAGTAGGACTAGAATAAGTCCTTTAGGTAGTTAACAAGGAGTTGTTGGACTATATAAAGGACTTTCCTTCCTTCCTTCCTTCCCACATAACTTATGCTCATTATTGAACATAAAAAAGAGTGGGAGAGAAAAAAAAAAAGAGAGAGAGCAAGCAACAAGGGAGCCGACCGCCCCTTGCCGCCGCCCCGTCCCTGTCGGCCACAAAGGAGGCCGAGACCCTCCTTTTGGGTCTCGTTTTGCGTGATTCTTCTTCCTCTTCCTCTTCCGGGCTAGCACCAAGGACTTGGGAGATCTAGGATCAACTCTAGGCGTGGATCAACCATAGAGAACGTGACACAATTTGCGTTTGAAGTCATCAAAGGAGAACCCTAAGGTGTGTTTATGATTTCTAACCCTTACCATCGTTATGTCTCTTGACTTGTGATCCTTGGAGGGTTTTGCATGGTTTTATGTATGTTTATGCTTCCGTTGCGCATCCATGAATCAAAACCCTACAGTGGTATCAGAGCCACAGGTCGTAGAGCATAAACGTGGTTTATGTGTTACGTTTTAGTTGTTTTACACCTTACTTTGATTGTTTATCGCGTAAAACAAGACAAATCAAGCATGGGATGCAATTTGTCAATAATAAATCATAACAAGATCCAATTTTTTGCATTGGATGCATAAATTGGTGAGTTTGAAAAATTTTAGGATCTTAGATCTAGGGTTTGGGCATCCTTGGGGAAGAAGGAGTTCTCCCAAAACAAGGAAACAACCAAACTTGGGCACCAAGCAAGGGAGTTGTTTTGGAAACAACTCCCTCAAGGAGGTTCGGCCCCCCTAGGGGACCGCCCCCCCTTGCTTGCCGCCCAAGATTGGCCGCCCTAGGGGCCGGGCGGCCCTAACCCGCGGCCTAGGGTTGTGGGTTTTGGGCCGGGCCGGCCCTAGGGGCTTGTGGTTCACCTTATTGGGCCCGGGCAATTTGATTGTTGGGCCCATGGACCGTTTTAACCCCAGAAATCCTAAAATCAATTAAAATTGACCAAGCGCGTTAAAATTGGATTTTAACTGTTTATGTGCAAATCGCATGGTGATTGGATATGGCCTTAGGATGTGGTTTGATGTGGATGTTTAATTTTGTGTTTTGGTTTTACAGCCTGCGAGCTGATCAATTAATTGTAATAATTAATTAGGGTTTAATGGCCTGCGTGCCATTTTTTTTCTCAACTTGTGAGATTTATTTTATTTAGTATAGTAGTTAGCTAGTGCTAGATAAAGTAGATTGTTAGCCAAGATTGAAGAAAAAAAGCCCAAAGCCAAAGGAGCCACAAAAGATGGAGCATGGAGCATTCCACATGACTACGAAGGATGGACCAAAAGATCAAGACGCATGGAGATGTGTTTGTTTTAGGGTTCATAGATAATTCCATTGGCTTGGAATTATCTTAGTCTAGAAAAGGCCATATCCACATCACGTTTAATTTCTGTTTTGTGGTTGTTTATTTTATTGTCTTATTATTGTGTGGTTGGTGTATGGATGATGCATGCAATTAGGATAATAAGATAATTAGACAACCCGGATCTATTATTTGGAGTTGTGCCCAAACTCAAATAGATAGATTACTTGATATTGATCAACAAAACAATTAAAAATTGAATTTAAAAATCCCTCAAAATTCAAATATTGTGTTCTTGCCTTCTCGTTATTTAAACACTCATTATCATCATTATTTACCAAGCTCGTGCGTGCCAAAGCATGGCGACTTGGTTCATCATGATGGAATGCGATGGCACGTAACAATGTGCAATTGTTTAGATAAGAGGTTGAACACAACTAGGCTATTAATTTGATTAAGAAACCTAGAGGCAATCAATTGGGATTATCCATATGGATGGATAAATAAGGAGTTATTTGCCCAATTGAACCAAGATTTGCATATGGGATGCAATTGGAATTGTTCCTACCTAAAGTAGTCAAATTGTGGGTGACTTGCCAAAGCAAGCTCATAAGGAGATGAAAGATGGATCTTGGCCCACTAGAAAATATAAGGATATTTTTCGCATTAATATCGTGAGGGTTATTAATCCGTAGAAAAATAGTGGGAGCTATATTTGATAAACTAGCCATTATTGAATATAGTCAAAAATTCACAAATACTAAAACTTGCATATTTTTCTTTTGTAGAATTCCAAATGGCAAACAACTCATCGAGTTCACAACATTCCCTACGATCTGTCCTTGAGAAGGACAAGCTCTCTGGAACCAACTTTCTTGATTGGTACAGAAACTTGAGAATTTTTCTCAAGCAAGAGAAGAAACTGTACGCAATAGAGGAGCATGTTCCAGAAGGTCCAGAGAACCAAACACCTGCTGCCCTAAAGGCGTATCAAAAGCATGTTGATGACGCTAATGATGCGGCCTGCCTTATGATTTGCACCATGACTTCTGAGCTTCAGAAGCAACACGAAAACATGAATGCTGTCGATATGATCGAACATCTAAAGCAGCTCTTCCAAGAGCAGGCGAGGGTAGAGAGGTATGAGGTATCTAAGGCACTGTTCAAGTGTCATCTGGCATAAGGGAACCCGGTGGGACCCCATGTACTTCGAATAATCGGGTACTTGGAGAATCTCGCCCGACTGGGGTTCCCGGTCGACCAAGAGTTGGCAACCGATCTGGTGTTGCAATCGTTGCCCGAGAGTTATGGACAGTTCATTATGAACTATAACATGAACGAGATCGTTAAACCACTTCCAGATTTACTCAATATGTTGAGGACGGCTGAACAGAGCATCAACAAGGGTAAGGGCAAGGCCATAATGATGGTACATAAAGGAAAGGGAAAAAGGTTTGCCTCTTCCTCCAAGGGCAAAGGCAAGACAGTTGTCAAGTCCAAGGAACCTGCACTTAAGCCTGTTGGTTGCATTGCCAAGGGCATGACTAAAGGTGAGTGTCACTACTGCAGTCAGCCTGGACACTAGAGGAGGAACTGCCCAAAATATCTGGAGGACAAGAGGCTTGGAATAGTGATTCCACCACCACCAGGTATTTTTGTTGTAGATGTCAATTTAACTTTATCTACATCATGGGTATTAGATACTGGATGTGGATCTCATATTTGTCGAAATATGCAGGATCTAAAGAGAAGTAGGAGATTGGCTAAAGGGGAGGTAGATCTGCGCGTTGGGAATGGAGCAAAGGTTGCTGCGTTGGCCATATGCGTGTGCGAGCTATCTCTGCCTTCAGGATTAGTTTTAGAATTAAATAATTGCTATTTTGTGCCTGTAATGAGCAGAAACATTATTTCTATTTCTTGTTTGGACAAGGATGGTTTTATTATTTCAATAAAGAACAATTGTTGTTCCTTTTATTTAAATAATATTCACTATTTGCGCAATTATTTAATGGACTTTATGTCCTTGATCTAAGCAATCCTGTCTACAACATTAATACCAAGCGGATTAAAATAAATGATTTAAATCCTGCTTATTTATGGCACTGTCGTTTAGGCCACATAAATGAAAAACGTGTATCTAGACTCCATAAGGATGGATTACTAAACTCATTTGATTTTGAATCATATGAGACATGTGAGGCTTGTTTATTGGGAAAAATGACAAAGTCCCCTTTCAATAAGAAAGGTGAAAGGACTAGTGAGCAATTGGCGCTCATACATACCGATGTGTGTGGGCCATTTGCCACGCCTGCCAGGGGTGGTTATGTCTACTTCATTACATTTACTGATGATTACAGTAGATATGGATTTGTGTACCTTATGAGGGAAAAATCCGAATCCTTTGAAGTGTTCAAAGAATTCAAGAATGAAGTGGAGAAGCAACTTGGCAAAAGTATCAAGGCTCTACGATCGGATCGTGGAGGAGAATACTTGAGCCAAGAGTTTGACGACTATCTTAGAGAGTGTGGGATCGTGTCCCAACTCACTCCACCTGGAACGCCACAATGGAATTGCGTGTCCGAGAGGAGGAATCGAACCCTATTGGATGTGGTTCGATCTAAGATGTGTCAAACCGATCTTCCATTATCGTTTTGGGGCTACGCTCTTTTAAGTGCAGCTTTCACCATTAACCGTGTTCCATCTAAATCATTCATGAAGACACCATATGAGATGTGGAGTGGGAGGCGCCACACTGTCGTTCATGAGGATTTGGGGCTGCGATGTCTATGTAAAACGTTTACAATCAGACAAGCTGGGGCCTAAATCGGATACGTGTAAATTTGTGGGGTACCCTAAGGAAACTAAGGGTTACTACTTCTACAATCCAACCGAGAACAAAGTGTTTGTTGCTCGGACCGGCGTGTTTCTAGAAAGAGAGTTTGTCTCTAAAGAAGCAAGTGGGAGGAATGTAGAACTTGAAGAGGTTCAAGAACCACAAATCACTGAACCGATCATGGAACATGAACAGGAACCACAAGTTGTTGTGGAGCAACTTGTTCAGGTAACACAAGAGCTTCGTAGATCTAGTAGAGTGCGCCAGGAACCCGAGAGGTATGGACTTCTCGTGACCGATTCCGGTGACACGATGCTCATAGATGATGAGCCTACTACCTATGAGGAGGCCATGAGTGGCCCAGACTCTCAGAAGTGGCTAGAAGCCATGAGATCCGAGATGGAATCCATGTATACCAACAAAGTATGGACTTGGGTGGAACCACCCGATGGGGCGCGGCCCATAGGGTGCAAGTGGGTCTTCAAGAAGAAGATCGACATGGATGGTAATGTGATTACCTATAAGGGCCGATTGGTGGCTAAAGGATTCAGACAGATTCATGGTATTGACTATGATGAAACCTTTTCACCAGTCGCTATGACCAAATCCATCCGAATCCTACTTGCGATTGCAGCATACCACGACTATGAGATTTGGCAGATGGATGTCAAAACAGCATTCCTTTATGGGAATCTCCTCGAGGACGTGTATATGATACAGCCGGAGGGTTTTGAGGATCCAAAGCAAGCCAACAAAGTCTGTAAACTGCAACGATCCATTTATGGATTGAAGCAAGCTTCCAGGAGTTGGAATCGACGTTTTGATGAAGTGGTCAAAGAGTTTGGCTTCATCAGAAACAAAGATGAGTCTTGTGTCTACAAGAAGGTTAGTGGGAGCTCTGTAGCTTTTCTGGTCTTGTATGTGGATGACATACTACTCATTGGAAATGACATTCCGATGCTGCAATCTGTTAAAGATTGGCTAGGAAAGTGTTTCTCAATGAAGGACTTATGGGAAGCAGCCTATATACTCGGTATAAAGATCTATAGAGATAGATCTAAGAGGTTGCTAGGCCTAAGTCAAAGTACATATATTGACAAGGTGTTGAAACGGTTCAACATGCAAGATTCCAAGAAGGGATTCTTTCCCATGTCACATGGAATCACTCTTTCGAAGAGTGGTTGTCCCTCCAATGAGATTGAGAAGGAACGCATGAGTAGAATTCCCTATGCCTCGGCCATAGGATCTATCATGTACGCCATGTTATGTACTAGACCAGATGTGTCATATGCCTTGATTATGACAAGCAGATACCAATCTAATCCGGGTGAGAGTCACTGGATTGCAGTCAAGAACATCCTAAAGTACTTGAGAAGAACTAAGGATGCTTTCTTGATATTTGGCGGTGAGGAAGAGTTGCGTGTAAGGGGTTACACTGATGCAAGCTTCCAAACCGACAGAGATGACTTTAGATCACAATCGGGATATGTGTTTTGCCTGAATGGAGCAGCGGTGAGCTGGAAGAGTTCCAAGCAAGAGACGGTAGCTGATTCTACAACAGAGGCTGAGTACATTGCTGCAAATGGCGTAGCAAAGGAAGCTGTTTGGATCAGAAAGTTTGTTTCTGAACTTGGTATGGTCCCTAGCATTGCGGATCCAGTCGAGTTGTTCTTTGACAACACTGGGGCGATCGCGCAATCGAAGGAACCCAGGTCGCACCAGAAGTCCAAGCACGTGCTCAGGAAATTTCATCTGATTCGAAATATTATCGATAGAGGAGACGTTCGGATATGCAAGATTCCTACAGATGAGAATCTGTCAGACCCGCTTACAAAGCCTCTCACACAGTGGAAGCATGAAGGGCACACTAGGAGTATGGGCATACGAGATGCGCCAGATTGGCTCTAGTGCAAGTGGGAGACTGTTGGAATAGATGCCCAAGAGGCAATCTAGTTTAGTATGAATTTATTTGTGGCTAGAAATTCATTTATTATTTATTGGATATTTAATATAATGAAGTCCTTAGATTTACAATTGTGTTGTTTAACTTAAATATCCCTAGTCAAGTATAATGATTAATGGGACAATCATCTATAGACTAGTATGGGGTTGGATTGATATGGAGATATCATGATCCAACACATAGGTGTGCATTAGGGAATGTTGCACTGGATTGACCCATCTCCGAGAAGGCTACATACATGTTATGTTGAGTCACAAGCGCTTCTCGCGGTGCAACGGTATTGTCATCCTTAGACTTGAAGTCACTAGATATTCTAGTTGTGGATTATTGTGATCTTGGTAGCGTTAAACGCAACACCGTAACTGGGTAGTTATAAAGGCGTGTACTGGATACAATAAGAAGCAAGCTTAGAGATCGTAGTGGACGTAGATAGGATTTGTCCCGCCCACATAACGAGAGCAAATATCCTAGGCCACTCGAGGGATAGTGCTTATAGAATGTCTGGCCAGACTCAAATAAATCAATATGGGATATTGATGTTATTTGCACGAATAAGGCTACTCTCATGGATCGAGAAACTATGGATTGGATATACGAGTGTGACTTGTATGTCTCGTGTCCAATCCGGATATAGAGACAAAGGGATGAGACAATTACTTGTACAAAGGTTGTCAAGATGACTATTCTATTAGTTGGCTAGAATGGATATTTTGCTAGAAACCGCTCCATATTAGCAAATAGTTGCTACCAACTATATAGAACCTATGGGGTCACACGCTACATAGAGTTGAACTAGATTTGGGAATTAATTAATTGGATTAATTAATCAGAAGAATCACTTTGCAAACTATTGCAAACTTAGTAGGGACTAATTTGCAAGGAAGGGACTAAATTGAATTCTAGTAGGACTAGAATAAGTCCTTTAGGTAGTTAACAAGGAGTTGTTGGACTATATAAAGGACCTTCCTTCCTTCCTTCCTTCCCACATAACTTATGTTCATTATTGAACATAAAAAAGAGTGGGAGAGAACAAAAGGAGAGAGAGCAAGAAACAAGGGAGCCGACCGCCCCTTGTCGCCGCCCCATCCCCGTCGGCCACAAAGGAGGCCGAGACCCTCCTTTTGGGTCTCGTTTTGCGTGATTCTTCTTCCTCTTCCTCTTCCGGGCTAGCACCAAGGACTTGGGAGATCTAGGATCAACTCTAGGCGTGGATCAACCATAGAGAACGTGACACAATTTGCGTTTGAAGTCATCAAAGGAGAACCCTAAGGTGTGTTTATGATTTCTAACCCTTACCATCGTTATGTCTCTTAACTTGTGATCCTTGGAGGGTTTTGCATGGTTTTATGTATGTTTATGCTTCCATTGCGCATCCATGAATCAAAACCCTACACGATCCAGGTTTTGTCTTTTGGCTTTGAATCTTCATCTTCGGTAGGGGTGAAGGGAGGAGGCTTGAAGGCAGTCTCTTTGGGTGGGAGGCTTGAAGGCCGTGTTTCCGCTGTATGTCGTCCCACTCAGTCGAGGATCCTTCCACATCTTTGTACACGAAGTGATAATCCGCCAATATCTTATTCTGGTTGTGTTGATTATGTTTGGTTATGGAGAAATTTGGACAAATTTTGTTCTTGATTTGGAGGGCAGAGAGGTTGAGGGGTTAGGCATGCTTCCTCCGGGTGTAATGGTGCTTTGGTAATGTTGATATTGGTTTAGCCTCGTCTTTGGCGGTGTTGTTGGCGGTGTTGGTGTTGGTGGTGGTGTTGGTGGAGGTGGTGCTCAAGAACACTTTGATCTTTTTTTTGGTGTTGGTGTTCTTGTTATTCTTGAAGATACACATGGGCAAAAAAAAAAAAAAAAAAAACAAAAAAACACAGGGGTAATATGGTCTTAAAATTCTATCATCCATTATTTAACGAAACCTAACAGAAGGGTGCAAACTGTCCACGGAATATTCTGTTATTTGGGTGCGAAGTGTTTTTTTCCAAAACACAGGGTAGCGGGATTGAATTAAGCCTAAACTCAGGGGTGGTCAGTGTCTTTTATCCAAATTTAATTAATTGAGCGAATAATTCAGCTTTTCTAAACAAAGCCTATAAATAAACTGAAGGGGATAGAGACAGAAGGATGAGGGATCGGTTACCTGCAATTATGAATGTGGAAGTAGAATCGGCATCTTGCACAATGGTAAGCAACACTTTGTCCTTTCATGTCTTTTCTGCATATGTGACAGCAGATAAGCTCTCCAAAGAGAGTTTCAGGGAGAGAATAGACGAGCCTAACGTCGTGACGATGTGAATGTAGTCTAATGATCCGCGGGGAAACACAATATTGATGTACACGGAATGGCGGGCGGCAAGTGATGCATATGTATGAGATTCCGTCGTGAACCATATGGCAAGCATCGCAGTGGAATTCTCCAATTTGATGAATAGGAATCAATGGATGCTGCGGATGACATTTGTGATTGATCGGAAATAACTTGAGTGCACATTTTAGGCCCAAGACAAACTTCGTACAGTCAGAGCACTCGTAATGGAAAGACCATAGTGATTCTTCATCTCTGCAGGAGTTGCAAAATCGAGCAGAGCCATCATCTGCTCCCTTTGTTTTGCGAAGAGTGTGTCCAGGGTGCAATCGTTGGTGTTCCATCTCCATGGGTAGATCAACGCATGCTTTGTGTGCAATTGGTCTCCATTCTTCTTCTTCATCTTCTTCTTTAGTTGCGTAGTATGGAACTGACATAGGTTGTGCACAAAGCCTGCAATACCCATCTGGAGGGCCAGTCGTCTGAACTTCTTCTACCAAGATCCAATCTTTTTCCCCGGGAAACAAATCTTTCATTTTCTCCCGAATGGTTTCGGATAGGGAGAGAACACTCATCTTTTCCTCTATGCAGGATTTGGGTAACTCTCCATCCTCCATCTCTCTCTCTCTCTGTGCCTGATTAATTTAGAAGCTCGATACTATGAGAAGGTTGTATTTCTAGCCTAAATAGCTCAAGTCAACTATATAACATTACAGCTAGCTAGTTGTTGGAACATTAGATTGTTATTATTGTTCCAGAGCTAATGCCCAGCACGTTCATCCAATATCAGAATACCTTCGACATGGCCGTCTCACTGACAATAAATATAATATAATATGAGAGTATAAAATATATATACACTACAACTACTAAACAAAATAAACAAGTTCATAACTTCCGGAAATTAAGGACTATCAGCTGGTCTCCATTTGTTATTTTTTTTTAAGGAAATTGGATTTTTATTAATCATGGTTTAAACCCGAAAAGTCATCATTGATTACATCAATTGCCCATTCGGGCTCATGAATGTACCAGTACCCTCTAGTACCTTTCAACAGACACTTCGTGGCGAACGGGTGAGCAAAGTTATTACCCCCCGGTAAGTGTGGGACAGTTGGTAGGTGACCCCATCGAGCATTAACATCATCTCTTCTATCTCTCTCGCAACTTCTGAGACTTCTTGGAACTGAGCTTCACTATCTCCCAGCTCTCTTCACAACACTTTGAGAATCTGTCTCTAAGACCAATCGGTTGAGTTGCATGTCGCGGATTAGCTCTGCACCCTTCTTGTGGGCTGAGCACTTGCCGGCGATGAAGAGTCCATTTTCTTCGTGGATAACAATACCAGCGATGTCTTTCCATTTCCAGTGTTCCCACGTCACATCCGTGTTGACCTTGAGCCACCCTGGAGGCGGTTTAGTCCACTTCGCCGGTGATCCTTGACTGGTCTGAGCAATAGTTTTGGTTTCTCCTCCACCAGATCCCCCAAATCACACTCACGAGGGTTTCTTTTTCAGCGTTTTGAAGCTGGGCTAAGGTACTCTGAAACCATCCCTTGAAAGAGCCATTCAAGTTCTATACAAAATCCATTCTGAAAGCAGCTTTCCTGCAACGCGGGAATCAACTCGTGCAGAATACGCAGCAGAACCAGGACCAGATGCGCGTGCCAGAAATCTCACCTGCCAGATGCTCCATGTCGTTGCTCTAACTCCAACGAGTTCCTGCAACGCATGATTCAAAATAAGATTCAGTTCAGATGCCAGATGCTCAACGCCAGGAGCCAGATTGGGCCTAAACGCCAAAACGCTGGATGCGTGGGTGCCATATCCCTTGCACGCCTAGTCAGATGCATGCCATATTACTCTGACAGGAGCCCGGATAACCCCTTCCTTCGGGCTTCAGACGGTGGGCGTACCTCCTTCTCTCTCAAGAACAGATCGATCTTGATCACCAAACGAGACATCGTTCTTGGCGGAATCTCGAAACCCAAACTCCGGATAGCCTGCTCCACCTGAATTGCGAAAAACTAGCTTTGCTTTTCACCAAAACGTGAAACCCTACCTCTTGGCTCCACATAGATCTCGGAACCTGGGCTCGGATACCAGTTTGTTGTAACCGAACTCCAATTTCAGAGCTTTGATACCAGTTTTTTTATAACTTGGGGGTATTCGAGCAAGAACGATGACACAAAAAAAAGAACGAGACAGAAATTTAACGTGGTTCACTAACGAATTCGCAACGAACCCGCTAGCTATCTCCACGGCCAAAACTCAGATATTTTATTGAAAGGACAACACAATTACAATGCACGTCATGGCCACAATTGCCACGGCGGCCGCCCACCCAAACACCCACGCACATGCACTGAAATATCCTCACATTAATACTAACTATACCCCTCTTTGTGTTGCGTTGTGGTGTGAAAATGAAAAGATTTATATATACATGTAAGTGAGCAGTGGAATTGCCATAAACAAACCACACCACCACCTCAACTTATTTCCAGGGTTGGTCTACAGTGCGTCCGCCATTAGGGTTTGGACAACTTTTTATTTTATTTTTTGTGAGCCCCGCCGCTACAAGACAAAAAGTTACCCCGTATAGCAGGTCATTAGGGTTTGCTGATACCATTGTTAGGCGACTAGATAGCTATCGATAACAATTGTAGTCATTCTGCTCTAGAAATTGCCCAGAAAGATAACAACATGCGTTTCAAAGATAACTATTAACATAAATGAGATAACAATAGAACATTAACCAGATAACATCCGTTTTCATTTTTGAAACTTCACGAGTAATTCCATATTAAACCAACAAACATAAGTGTTCCCCAAGCGTTCCGTTCCGGACCGGAATGTCCCAGAGGGTGCTACTCGTAATGAAGTGGAAGAGTTCAAGAACAAAACATCACATTATATTACAAACTGGATAGTTTTTTCATATTACATACCCCGAAGTGACATTAAACTAAGTGTCCTGCTGCATAAAGAAACTAAATTAAACTAGTAGAGTGTCGCGATCCCATCTACGTAGAGCTCCCTTCTCCTAGACCTGCGGGGGAAAGTAAACAAAGACCACAATTTTTCCAAAGTCAGCAAGAAATGCTGAGTAAGCAAACACCCAAACGTGTAAACAGATGAAGAAACACGTTTTCTTTTATAACTATCAGGAATAAAAAAGAATAAGACAGAATCGTAATTAAAGTGCTATTCTCGAAGAAATAAGTATGAACTCTTGTAACATATAAAATTCTTCAACTTTATGCCTTGTGTCTCAAACTTCTTCTTATAACTCAAAATGGGAGTATTACGCCCAAACTATTCCTTCTTGTCTTCCAAAAATATCTTTTCCTCAGAAAACTTCATTATTATATAGTTGATGTGGGGAAGCTTCTACTACTAGTGCTACCATGACCATAAGTGTCGACACCTCCCTAAGAAATCATGCGGTCAGAGAGGTAAGTACATGGAGCGACCCGGCAGGTTGCGACCAGATCACAAACATATAAGTAACTAAATACAATTCACGCGCACAACTCTTTCCACTTTTCGTTATTATGCATTATTACTTTCGGGTGGGAGTTTCCAAGAAAACATTTATCGACAAGAAAAGAAAGCTTTCAAGTAAGATACATAAAACACACAATCATTTTGAGACAGGATAAAATAGAATCACAATTTCGACACGAAAGAAGCTTGGTCTCTAGGCTTGGCATGTTTACTCACCTCAAATAGTAACCGTAAATAGCACGGAATGACATTAGAAGTAAATGTAGCCCTCGTCTATGAATTTGTCGCCTACAAATAATAATTTCTAATCAATTCAAGTCCCAACTACCACGTTAAATGAAATTACGCGATGAAAGTTTAAATCCTTAAGTGAACTATTTTAAATTTCAAGACAACCCAAATCCCTCCTTCCATCTATTTAGGATAAAATCAAGCCAATTATAAGAAGTGTGTATTTATTTTCCTATAAATAAAGTGAATATATATATATATAATATCTAGATGAATGTTTACTAAATACTTCTACGTTGAAAAGCTCATATTCAAATATGTACACAATTGGCCATAAACTCTCAAATTATTTGGAACTTGTATAATAATATTTTATAAAACAATATAATTAATCTAATAAATAGCAAAATTATTACCAGATCCAATTAATTTATGTTTAGAGAATTTCTAACACAACTCTTTTCTTACCATATATTTTAAATTCATAAAACTTCTCATAAAGCTTTTATATCAATTTAATTGTGGCTAATTTTCTAATTTATAAAAACATTGTATTTTACTTATTTTACTAGTGTAGTTGTACGTATTCATTTAAACCAACAATTTTATATCTAAAAATCTCTTTTGCTAAATATTTGCACATATTTAGTTCATACGTTTGTAGATAAAAAGATTAAATAATAGCATAGCCAAAACATTATATTCTCTTGCTAAGTTGTAAAATAACGCGTTTTTATGTATATGTGTATATATATTACAAGTAATTACAAATACTAATTTTAATTGATTTATACAAATATTAAACTTATTTATAGAATCAGATTGTGTAAATTAAAACAAGATCCCCAATGCATTACAAATTATCACTTAAGTAGTTTAGGAACTGACACTTCATAACCTTAAGTTTTTGTTTCATACACAAGTCACCCCCAACTTTCAGTTTAGTACAAAAATCACCCCCAGCCATACACCCAACAAATTTCGACTCCTGAATCTCCTTCTATATCTATACCCATACGATATTGATGTTATAGAACTCTAATTTAAGTTAAAAAAAAGTAGACTGTGACCAAGAATCACTGAAATTGGTTACCGGATGGTAGAGAAATCGATCGCTGAAGTTTCGGGTCGGAGCTCGCCGGAATCAATGGTGTTCCGGCTGTTGGGTGGCGGGAAATAGGACTCCCTAGGCTCGGTCGGCCCTCTAAGGGTGTGGGGGAGGTTGCAGAAAAGGTAGAGAGGAGCAGGGGACGCCGGCGGCTGGCTCGGCGTCGGGTCGGGTGATAACTCTCTATTAGAGTTATATTTCTTGCACGTTTTATATCGTTTTGCGTGCTTTTCGGGTTGATAATCTTGTTTTACACTATGATTAGAGAGAAAACGTAGAAGTTTAGCTCTAGGCATTAGTTTGTAAATCATAGCGTTTCTCATATTATTTCATGTATTTTTGTCACGTTTGATCGCACGGGTTGTGTTTCGTGTTGTTTTGGCAGGAAACGGAGCTTGGGAGATTAATCTGGAGCTAAAACGATGAAGAAATCGTGAAGAAACAGTGAAAATACATGAAGAGGGGAGGCAAATGCAATTTAATGAAGTTTCTGTAATGGCACTTTAACCCCTAGATGAAAAATGGCCAAACACTTAGTGAAAATTTGGTGGCCATATGTGAGAGCAACTCACTGGAAGTGTAGGATCACAAAAGGTGATCCTAAAATCACAATATCACCCTCAAGACCACAATGTGATCCTATGATCACAAAAGGTGATCACAAGATCACAACACTTAAAAAAAAATAAAAGAACGGGGACTCTTTTATGAGAGGGACGCACGGAAGAAAATAAAAAAAAAGGACGCACGCAAGAAGGAAGAGGCTAAGGTTCAAGAGGAGGGCTCCTCCATTGAAGATCTATTTTTTTCTTCTTCTTCTTCTTCTTCTTCTTCTTCTTCTTCTTCTTCTTCTTCTTCTTCTTCTTCTTCTTCTTCTTCTTCTTCTTCTTCTTCTTCTTCTTCTTCTTCTTCTTCTTCTTCTTCTTCTTCTTCTTCTTCTTCTTCCTCTTCCTCTTCCTCTTCTTCTTCCTCTTCTTCTTCCTCTTCCTCTTCCTCTTCCTCTTCCTCTTCTTCTTCTTCTTCTTCTTCTTCTTCTTCTTCTTCTTCTTCTTCTTCTTCTTCTTCTTCTTCTTCTTCTTCTTCTTCTTCTTCTTCTTCTTCTTCTTCTTCTTCTTCTTCTTCTTCTTCTTCTTCTTCTTCTTCTTCTTCTTCTTCTTCTTCTTCTTCTTCTTCTTCTTCTTCTTCTTCTTCTTCTTCTTCTTCTTCTTCTTCTTCTTCTTCTTCTTCTTCTTCTTCTTCTTCTTCTTCTTCTTCTTCTTCTTCTTCTTCTTCTTCTTCTTCTTCTTCTTCTTCTTCTTCTTCTTCTTCTTCTTCTTCTTCTTCTTCTTCTTCTTCTTCTTCTTCTTCTTCTTCTTCTTCTTCTTCTTCTTCTTCTTCTTCTTCTTCTTCTTCTTTTGCCTCTCTCAATCTTGTTATGGGGAAACTCTTGTATCTTGTTTGGTTGATTGCTATTAGCTAAACTCCATTGCAAGGCTTCTCTAGAGAGCCTAGGGTTTATGTAGACGAATGATTTTCCGGGTTTAGACTTTGTCTCATGCGTTTATGCCTTGATCTATTGAATGAATATTTAGTTTATTGAACGTGTTAGTGAATCTCGCCTATTGACACGGCGTGATCATGATTTAATCTTCATGAAAACTAGGGTTTGTTTAATGTTAATGTTTATTTTAGTTACATGTTCTTGTTCTATGCTCAATCCTTAGTGTGAAAGGAGTAATCAACCGGACACGCTAGCTAATTAGATGAGTGCACGACAGTGACTTAGCCTAATTGTGATGAGAACTTGAACACAATCGCAAATCACCGAGACCGAAAAGGAGAAGTGTTAGGATTGGCCTTAGTGTGGGTAGATTCGGTAGTATTATTCAGCTGTTCCGTGAAACGGTGGACCGACAGGACCCGTTATCGTACCAGTAGATGACCTGCTAGAACGGACCGGTAGACAACATGAGACCGAGAGGAGATTGTAGTTAACAGATACGTAAAATGACATGAGACCGACAGGATATTGTAATAGCCTATTACCCGGCTGAACTAAAATAGGATTGACGTGTTACATAGCTGAACTGGAATTCGTCGACAACCCTAGGTGATCTAGAGATCGCCTAGTTTCTCCATATCTGTTCTTTAAAAATAAAAAATACAAAAAAATAAAATAAAATTAGCTTAGTTGTTTATTTAATTTAAGTCACTCGTTTTAGGGTGACAACTATTCAAATCACAATTGTTCCTCATGTTACCATACTCTAAATTAAGTAACTAATTAAATAATCTCAAGTCTGTCCTCGTGGATTGATAACTCGGGGTTGATATATCACCCCTATATTACTTGACCGTACACTTGTGCATACGCGTTAAGAAATCGCGTCAAGTTTTTGGCGTCGTTGCCGGGGACAGCGGTAGATATTTAGTTAGGAGTTAGTTTAGAGTACTTTTATTTTAGTGTTAGTTTTAATCTTTTTATTCTATATCTCTGTGCTTCATGGGTCTTGTGAGTCTATTTTCTCAGAAACGTATGAAGCAGGAGTTGTTCTAAGAATGTGGAGCGAAAAATATTATTCGGGTCCCCCCTACTGTATCTATTGCAGGGGTAATCATGAAGAAGAGGAAGCATGCATGACATGGTGCTATGGATGCGGCATTTGGCACGATTATAGAGACCCATGTCGAGTTCATCCACCTCAGCTCCATCAGCAGCCAGAAGAGGATTCAGGGACAACTATGGCGCATATGTGGGAGATGATAAATTTAAATACGAAGCTAGTAGAGGAGATGTGGCTGCCAGTGGCAATGTATTCAGATACACAAGAGCAACAAACGGAATCCTTGCCACATGACATTGAGCCTCAAACAGAGCCTCCATCACCACCACCACAAGAGGATGATTCTGAAGTCCCTGATTGGCTTCCAGCTTTGCGAGAGATGCAGAAGAATTTTTGGGCTAAAATGGAGAAAGAACGAGAGTCTGCACAGCGAGCTGCAGTTGTGGAAGAAGAGGTACCTGAGTTGAGCGAAGAATGCATTGCCCATGAGCCAGTTGTGGACTTTTCTAATTATGAGGACTCGGACTCTGATTCAGACTGGGGTGGATCTGTGTTCCCAAGATGGGAAGACCTGCCGTATTGCGAGCCAAGACGGCAGGCGCTCTCACATCCTTGGCATACATGGGAAGACACCGGAATTGGAAGCCTGTGGTGTGCCGATGATGAAGCTGATTAAGCACTTGTGCCCATACCTATTGAGGTAAAAGCCCCTACTCATACTTTTGAAGAATTCTCCATATCTCATATTAATCAAGTCTGTGATGAGTTGGAAAGACTTGTGTATGGATATTCTTATGGGGAAGAGCATCATGAGAAATTTTCAATTTCTCGTCATATTGGCTACTCTATTGATGATATACATGTCATAGTCAAGGATTTGGAAATTAATAAGTGTGGGGGTGTGGATGAATTGCATGGGTCATTTGATGAGCATCTAGCACCAAAGAGGTATTACTGGGATGACTTTATGGAGAGCAACGCATTTGAACCAAGTGGTACTTGGTGGAAGCTGATAAAAAAAGATAAATTGCAAGATGAAAAGAGTTAGCTTTCATAGTTTTCCACCATCGCCAGATCACAGGGTTGCTCGTGAGAAAAGGCTTATCGAGAAGAGATGGTGGAATAAGAACAAGTGGAGGGATAAAGCAGTCTCCACTTTCCTTTTCGGTTGAGGTAACCGGGTCGGGCTGTCGACCTTAAATTACAATCGCTGCTTGGGAACAACCCAATGTAGAGTAGGAGGCAATGTGTTTATGTTTTTTATTTTATTTCTCCGTATTTGATTTTCAGGGGTGAAAGAGAGAGTTGTGTTAATTTTTCCAATGAGTGTGCAGGGACACATATACAGAAGATGCTCCAGGTTCCCCTTCTTGATGCGCGCGATAGAGAATGTTGAGTAGGCGCATCGGAATCCGGACGCGAGGTGAGACTTTTCCGGAAACTGACAACGGTCCACAAGACCCCTTCTTGTTGCAGTTTCGCGGCAACGGTGCCCATGTAGGTCCGGGCACCACTGGTATCTCTAATTCTCTCTGTTCTACGTTTTGAGCGATAGTTGTGTAGATCCACCGCCAACACATTTAAGCAAGGACACCTCCTACTTGATCTCTAAATTCGTTGAGGACAACGAACGCTTAAGTGTGGTGGAGTTTGTGTATAATTTCACCAGCCAAGTTTTGTCTTGCATAGCCTTGTTACATGTACTTTGAGTAGTACTATGTTAATGTGGTTAATGTAATGTGGTGTGATATTGTCGTATTGTGTTAGATTTAAATATTTGCATTGTTAGCACTTTTACTTTATTGAGTTCCCCTATCCATTCATTGTGTTGTTAATCGAGTTGGCCAAGAGCATATAGAGTTAGGAAAAAAAACAAAAGAAAAATCAAAAATTCAAAAATCATAAAAATAAAAAATTGAGAAAGGGCAATCGAAGAGAGTGAATGTGGAGAGGGATTAGTGATAGAATTCCTATGGATTATGACATCTGAGGTGAGGTAGACGCGAGAATCTGGAGTAGGAAGACTTATAGAGCTAATGTACATTAGAAATGCGAGTAGCTGCCTCTCAGACTGGTTATCCTACTAGCGCTACACCACCGTCACTTAGGTAGTCGTCAACCCTCCTCGTAGTGGCAACGGAACAGCTGTGCGAGTGATGTTTATGGGGGCCTGACGTCCCGTTTCACAACCTAGGTCCACTATTACCCCTTTTGATCCATTTACCCCTTTTATTCACAGCCTCTAGCCTAGGAATCCATTCCTTGTGACTTGCGTCACTAGTTAGAATGGTCACTTCCTATGCGTCATGATAGAGGGAGTTGAATTAGGGAGGTTCGATGACGGTGTGCTAAATCGATACATCTTACTTGGATTCTCTTACATGTCGTCTTTTGAGGGGATGTGAGGGTGAGTTAGAGACGGTAGCATGTTGGAATTGTGCCCTAGAGGCAATCAATTAATTGTGACATTTATGGATTTACGATTCATTATGTTATCGATATGGAGATATGCTAACATAAATGAAGTCCTTAGAATATAAGTGTTATATTCTTAAATATCCCTAGTCGATTATAATGATTAATAGGACAATCATCTATAGACTAGAATGGGGTTGGATTGATATGGAGATATCATGATCCAACACATGGGTATGCATTAGGAGTAATGGCATACTGGATTGACCCATCTCCGAGAAGGCTACATACACGTTATGTTAAGTCACAAGTTCTTCTCGCGGTGCAACGGTATTGTCATCCTTAGACTTGAAGTCACTAGATATTCTAGTTGTGGATTATTGTGATTTTGGTAGCGTCAAACGCTACACCGTAACTGGGTAGCTATAAAGGCGTGTACTGGATACAATAAGAAGCAAGCTTAGAGATCGTAGTGGACGTAGATAGAATTTTACCCTCCCACATAACGGGAGAAAATATCCTAGGCCACTCGAGGGATAGTGCCTATAAAATGTCTGGCCAGAATCAAATAAATCAATATAGGATATTGATGTTATTTGCACGAATAAGGCTAGTCCCAGGATCGAGAAACTATGGATTGGATATACGAGTGTGACTTGTATGTCTCGTGTCCAATCCGGATATTGGGACAAAGGGATGAGACAATTACTTGCACAAGGTTTGTCATGATGACTATTCTATTTCTTGGCTAGAATGGATGTCTTGCCAGAGGCCGCTCCATATTAGTAAATAGTTACTACCAGCTAAATAGAACCTATGGGGTCACACGCCATATAGGGGTGAACTAGACTTGGGGAATTAATTAATTAATATGTTTAATTAATTAAAAAGGATCAAATCGCAAGAACTTGCTAACTTAGTAGGACTAATATGCAAGTTGAACAGATCCATGTATAGACATGATTAGGATATGCCAAGGTGGCCTAATTCATGTAGAGACATGATTAGGATTAATTTGCAAATAGAACTAATCCATGTATTGACATGATAAGGACTATTTTTACAAAAGGGGACTAATCCGAATTCTTGTAGGACTAGAATAGGGCCTTTATGTAGTTAACAAGGAGTTGTTGGACTATATAAAGGATGCTCCTTCCTTACTTCCCACACTAATGCTACTAACATAAGTAAGTGGGAGAGAAAAGGAGAGAGAGAGCGAATCCCACAAAGGGACGAACCCCTTGGGATTGCCGCCCCTACCCGTCGGCCCTAAAGGAGGCCGAGACCTCCTTGGTTTGTCTCGTTTTGCGTGATTCTTCTTCCTCTTCCTCTTTCCGGGCTAGCACCAAGGATTGGAAGATCTATATATCACCTCTAGGAGTGGATCAACCGTAGAGACGTGACACAATTCGCGTTTGAAGTCATCAAAGGAGAAACCCTAAGGTGTGTTATTGATTTCTTCCTTTACCATCGTTATGTCTCTTGACTTGTGATCCTTGGAGGGTTTTGCATGGTTAATTATTGTTTCCGTTGCGCATCCATGAATCAAAACCCTACAGTGGTATCAGAGCCACAGGTCGTAGAGCATAAACGTGGTTTATGTGTTACGTTTTGATAGTTTTACACCTTAAATTGATTGTTTATCACGTAAAACAAGACAAATCAAGCATATGATGCAATTTGTCAACAATCTATCATAACAAGATCTAGTTTTTGCATTGGATGCATGGATTAGTGAGTTTGAGAAATTTTAGGATCTTATATCTAGGGTTTGGGTATCCTTGGGGAAGAAGAAGTTCTTCCAAAACAAGGAAACAACCAAACTTGGGCACCAAGCAAGGGAGTTGTTTTGGAAACAACTCCCTAAGAGGTTCGGGCCCCCTAAAGGGACCGCCCCTCTTGCTTGCCGCCCAAGCTAGGCCGCCCTAGGGGCCAGGGCAGCCCTAGCCCGTGGCCTAGCCGCGTGGGCTAGGGGCCGGCCGGCCCTAGGGCCTTGCGGTTCACTTTTTGGGCCCGGGCAATTGGATTGTTGGGCCCAATGGACCGTTTTAACCCTAGAATATCCTAAAATCAATTAAAATTGACCAAGCGCGTTAAAATTGGATTTTAACTGTTTATGTGCAATTTACATGGTGATTGGATATGGCCTTAGGATGTGGTTTGATGTGGATGTTTAATTTTTGTAGTTTGGTTTACGGCCTGCGAGCTGATCAATTAATTTTAATAACTAATTAGGGTTTTATGGCCTACGAGCCATTTTTTTCTCAACTTATGAGATTTATTTCATTTAGTATAGTTGCTAGCTAGTGCTAGATAGAACAGATTGTTAGCCAAGATTGAAGAAAAGAAGCCCAAAACCAAAAGGAGCCACAAAAGATGGAGCATGGAGCATGGACCATTCCACATGACTATGAAGGATGGACCAAAAGATCAAGACGCATGGAGATGTGTTTGCTTTTAGGGTTCATAGATAATTCCATTGGCTTAGAATTATCTTAGTCTAGAAAAGACCATATTCACATCACGTTTTATTTTTGTTTTGTGGTTGTTTATTTCATTGTCTTATTATTTTGTGGTTGGTGTATGGATGATGCATGCAATTAGGATAATAAGATAATTAGACAACCCGGATCTTTTTTTTGGAGTTGTGCCCAAACTCAAATAGATAGATTAGTTGATATTGATCAACAAAACAATTAAATTTAAATTTAAAATCCCTCGAAATTCAAATATTGTGTTCTTGCCTTCTCGTTGTTTAAACACTCATGATCATCATTATTTATCAAGTTCGTGCGTGCCAAAGCATGGCGACTTGGCACAACTAGTAATGTGCAACTGTTTAAATAAGAGGTTGAACACAACTAGACTATTAATATGATTAAAACCTAGAGGCAACCAATTGGGATTATCCATACGGATGGATAAATAAGGAGTTATTTGTCCAATTGAACCAAGAGTTGCATAAGGGATGCAATTGGAATTGTTCCTACCTAAAGTAGTCAAATTATGGGTGACTTGCCAAAGCAAGCTCATAAGGAGATGAAACATGGATCTTGGCCCACTAGAAAATATAAGGATATTTTCCGCATTAATATCTTGAGGGTTATTAATCCGAAGTAAAATAGTGGGAGGTATGTTTAACAAATTAAATTCTTGTTAAATATAGTTAAACGTCACAAACTTTGCATAATCCTATTATGTTGAATACCCATGGCATTAAACAAATAAAAACGCAACTTTATCTATTTCCTAGACTGGTATAAAATTGAGAATCGTTCTCAAATAAAAGTGAATTTGTTGTACTTCGTAGAACATAAAGTTATCTTCCACCGACTACCAAAAACACACTAAAACCTATGAAAGGAACCCCAAAGAATGGTTCTTTAGTTATGACTTGCTTCATGATTAGCCGCCATGAACTCTGAGCTTTGGAAGCGAGAGAGAAACATGGAGAAGTATGATATGATCATACATTGAAAGAAGCTCTTCAAAAAGAGCGAGCTAGACATGAAAAGGTTTTGAAGTGTTGCTCCACTTTGCATTATGCAAATAAGCTAATTCAAAATGATTGAAACATTAGTAAATGGGCATTATCTATGAGATAGATAAAGAATAAACGGTCATTCACCCAAGTGGACCAAGAATTGCATTGGATGCAATTATAGTTTTTGTTTTAAAGTTGATTTACTCAATATGATTGAAAAATCACTAAACAAAACACTCATAATGGGCATGGGCAAAGCTGTTAATGGTTAACAGCATGGGTAAGGGCAAATGGTTTGCTCCGACCCCATGGGTATAAAGCAAGCCTGTTTCTAAAACCAAGTTGCCTTGGAGTCCCATAGGTGGTGTAGAGGAAGAGAGGCTACCCAAAGTACCTGGAAGTAAGTAATAAAGGAATTATGAATTCCAATATAGATATTTTGTTATAGAAATCAACGTGTCTATCGCATCATCATAAGTATATGATACCAGATGAGGATCTCACATTTATAGAAATGTGGAGGATCTCAAGAGACGAAGACAATTGGATAAGGAAGAAATAATCCTACACGTGGGGCTATGAAGCAAAGGGTTGCTGAATAAGCCGTAGGGAATTATTTCTACCTTTAAGAAATTGTTCATGAATCAGACAAAAACGATAGTGTCCTAGCTATGAGTAGGACCATTATCATAGTTTCTTGTTTGGACAAGAAAGCTCCTTATCATAATAAAGGACAAATGTTGTTCCATTTATTATAATATGCATTGTTGTAATGCAATTTTGTCTAAGTGGATTCTATATCCATGATCATGATAATTTCTCTATAACATTAATACCTAGAGGTTTTCATATAATGATATGAACTTCACTTATCTTTAGCATTATCGTTTAGGACCCATAAATAAGAAATACATTCTAGAACTCCATGAGGATGGATTTCTGGAACTCATTTGATTATTGAATCATATGAGACATGTAAGACTTATTAGGCAAAGATATGATCTTTTGGGAATCATACATATTGATGTATGAAGGCCGCTAAGCACAAATGCTAAAGATGGTTTTCAGTACTTCATCATATTTACTGATAGGATCAGAGAAATATGGATTTGTGTATCTTATGAAGAAACAAATTAGAATCCTTTGAATTGTTCAAAGTATTCAGGAATCAAGTAGAGAACCAGCTTGGCAAAATTATTAGGGCTCTATGATTGGATCGTAGAGGAGAGTACTTGAGCCAAGAGTTTGACAAGAATCTACGGGAGTATTGGATATGATCCATTATTCGCTCCACCTAGCACGCCACATGGGTTTGGCATGTCTAAGAGGAGAGCTCAAACCTTGTAGGACACGATTCGGTCCAATATGAGTCAAACAGAACTGCTAGTTTACTTTTGGGGCTATGTTCTAATTACAGCAAAATTCGCCCTTAACCTCGTTCCATCAAAAACGGATTATGAATAACGCCATATAAGATATGGACTAGGAAGTTTCCTAGTATATCATTCATAAGGATTTGGGGTTATGACGTTTATGTAAAAGAGTTTACAAATAAACTTGGACCCAAGTAAGATAAATGTTTTGTGGGATATCCTGAAAAGATATTATTTCTACAACCCAATCGAGAACAAACTTTTTGTTGCTCAGACCACAGTGTTTCTAAAAGGAGATTGTCTCTTAAAAGAAACAGTGGGAGGACAGTAGAACTTGAAAAGTTCAAGAACCACAATAGAACATTGATCCGTTTGATATAACATGAGCAGGATCACAAGGTGTTGTGGAGTAACCTACTCAGAAAAACACAAGAACCTCGTAGGTTAGGTAGGATATATCAAGGGACTAGAAGAATAAAGATTTCTCATAACCCATGATATATTGCTCATCAAGATGAGCCTACAACCTATGAGATGGACACGTATGGCCATACTCTCAGAAATTGCTTGGAGCCATGAGATACGATATGGAATCCATGTATACCAACAAAGTATAGACTTTGATGGAACCACCTGAAGGGTAGGACCCATAGGGTGCAAGTGGGTTATGAGGAAACCAACATGGATGGTAATATGATTACCTTTAAGGGAAAATTGGTAGTAAAGGGATTTCATGTGAGCTCATAGTATAGACTATGACGAAATCTTTCCCCAATTGTGATGCTTAAATCCATTCGCATCTTGCTTGTAGCAATCTATTTAAAGATTGGATCAAGCTTCTAGGAGTTGGACTCTTCGAATTGATGATGTAATCAAAGGAGTTTGGTTCCATCAAAATTAAAGATGATACTTGTGTTTACAAGAAGGTTAGTGGGAGCATAATTCTGGTCTTGTATGTGGAGACATACTTAATCATTGGAAATGTTGCCCCTACTTGGCAGTCTTACGCATATTGACTAGGGAATTGACTTTATAATGGTAGACTTAAGCAAAGCAACTTGTGAAGATCTATTGAGGTAGATCAAGATGGTTGTATAGCTTAGGTCATAGTACATAAATTGACAAAGGTGTTGAAAAGAATATTGATTCTTACCCATGTCACATGGAATTAGTCTTTGAAAGGCTAATTGTCTTTCCAATTAGATTGGGAATGGACCGTATGAATTAGATTCACGAGATAAGCCATGAAATGTACTGGGCCAGATGTGTCATATGGTATGACACAAAGATACCAGTCAAATCCGGGTGAGATTCACTGGATAAGTTATCAAGATTATCCTTTAGGACTTGAGAAGCAATAAGGATTAATTTTTGATAAATGGAGGATACGAAGAATTTACTGTAAGGGGTTACAGTGATGCGAACTTCAAATCTGACAAAGAAGATTTCAGATTATAAGTCGAGTTTTATGTTCTGCCCTAGTGGGAGCGACTGTGAGCTGGAAAGGTTCCAGGCAAGATTCAGTCACTGATTCTAACATAGAGGACTGAGTAAATTACTGCATGAGATGCACTTACTAAGAATATTCAATCTTAATCTAGTTGTTGATAGAGGAGATGTGAATATTTGCAAAGCACCAGCGGATGTCTCGCCTCTACGCAGCGGAAGCGTGGAAGGCCACGCTAGATCAACAAGCATATGATGCAGACTCTAGTGCAAGTGGGAGACTGTTGGAATTGTGCCCTAGAGGCAATCAATTAATTGTCGCATTTATGGATTTACGATTCATTATGTTATCGATATGGAGATATGTTAACATGAATGAAGTCCTTAGAATATAAGTGTTATATTCTTAAAATATCCCTAGTCGATTATAATGATTAGTAGGACAATCATCTATAGACTAGTATGGGGTTGGATTGATATGGAGATATCATGATCCAACACATGGGTATGCATTAGGAGTAATGGCATACTGGATTGACCCATCTCCGAGAAGGCTACATACACGTTATGTTAAGTCACAAGCGCTTCTCGCGGTGCAACGGTATTGTCATCCTTAGACTTGAAGTCACTAGATATTCTAGTTGTGGATTATTGTGATTTTGGTAGCGTCAAACGCAACACCGTAACTGGGTAGCTATAAAGGCGTGTACTGGATACAATAAGAAGCAAGCTTAGAGATCGTAGTGGACGTAGATAGAATTTGTCCCTCCCACATAACGGGCGCATATATCCTAGGCCACTCGAGGGATAGTGCTTATAAAATGTCTGGCCAGACTCAAATAAATCAATATAGGATATTGATGTTATTTGCACGAATAAGGCTATTCCCAGGATCGAGAAACTATGGATTGGATATACGAGTGTGACTTGTATGTCTCGTGTCCAATCCGGATATTGGGACAAAGGGATGAGACAATTACTTGCACAAGGTCTGTCATGATGACTATTCTATTTCTTGGCTAGAATGGATGTCTTGCTAGAGGCCGCTCCATATTAGTAAATAGTTACTACCAACTAAATAGAACCTATGGGGTCACACGCCATATAGGGGTGAACTAGACTTGGGGAATTAATTAATTAATATGATTAATTAATTAAAAAGGATCAAATCGCAAGAACTTTCTAACTTAGTAGGACTAGTATGCAAGTAGACTTAATCCATGTATACACATGATTAGGATATGCCAAGGTGGCCTAATTCATGTAGAGACATGATTAGGATTAATTTGCAAATAGAACTAATCCATGTATTGACATGATAAGGACTATTTCTGCAAAAGGGGACTAATCCGAATTCTAGTAGGACTAGAATAGGGCCTTTAGGTAGTTAACAAGGAGTTGTTGGACTATATAAAGGATGCTCCTTCATTCCTTCCCACACTAATGCTAATAACATAAGTAAGTGGGAGAGAAAAGGAGTGAGAGAGCGAATCCCACAAAGGGCCGAACCCCTTGGGATTGCCGCCCCTACCCGTCGGCCCTAAAGGAGGCCGAGACCTACTTTGTTTGTCTCGTTTTGCGTGATTCTTCTTCCTCTTCCTCTTTCCGGGCTAGCACCAAGGATTGGAAGATCTAGATCTCACCTCTAGGCGTGGATCAACCGTAGAGACGTGACACAATTCACGTTTGAAGTCATCAAAGGAGAAACCCTAAGGTGTGTTATTGATTTCTTCCTTTACCATCGTTATTTCTCTTGACTTGTGATCCTTGGAGGGTTTTGCATGGTTAATTATTGTTTCCGTTGCGCATCCATGAATCAAAACCCTACATAGCACACCTCGGTGGGGCGGTGAGTCGTGTCCTTACACCACGATCGCAGGTAGAGTACCGTAGTGCGTGATATTCTTTCCGCACGTCATGGGGTGGGGGTTGGTTGATCTTATAGGAGGTCGTGCTTATGCTTCATTTATATTCTCTATATCTTATGTGATGAGGAGGATCGGTTGGAAAAGCACGTTTACACATTGACTACCGTGTTTTTGATATGCTTTACATCGAGTGTGGGGGTGTCGACATCTATTTTGATTACACTACTGGTTTGACACATTCCACCCCCACGTTATTTGATACTTGGATCTCCTTGGATATTACCATCATTATTGTTGGCTCCATAGAATTTGTTAGAAGAAAAAAAAAATAGAAAGAAAAGAAAAATGGGAATTGAAAGTGAAAGAGAATAAGGAGCGGAAATTGTACTTCATGAAGACCGGGGATATTAGCTATGGATCTTGATCACTCTTTCACATTCGTGGCCGCGAGAACGGAGTTGCACCAAGATTGAGGGAATGAGGGCCGGAGTAGTGAGATTCGGCGGGGTTCCTTGGATTTTGGTGAGGGAGTGTTAGAATCGGGTTTTTGTGAGTTGTATCATGACGCCTAGGACTACACTTTTAAATATCCTATCAAACCCGTCCTAAGCCGTCAGCAGTGTGAACCCCTGGACAAATAGCTCGGATGGTAAGTGCTAGGGATATGTTTGACGAGTGTGCGGAAGGAATGTCTTAAGTGTTCATGCTCGTTCTGTCTAACGAAACTGTCCGCAAGTTCTACCGATCACCAAAGTTAAAGAATTTCCTACGGAATATGAGAGCCTTATGACTTGCCGATTTACTTTTCGAGATTGCCTGATCTCTAGATAAAAAGAAAAAAATATTTGTGTTGTTTCAATTTTTGCATTGTGTAAAATCGAGTTGCATTGTCCATAGTCATGTAGATTGCATTGTGTGTGTGAGTTATTTGTGTGACATGGCTAGTAAAGTTTTATGCAATTCGGTGGATTAAAATGTAGTGTAAGGTTTGATTTTGCTCGGGACGCGCAAAAAGGTAGTGTGGGGGTATATTTCTTGCACATTTTATATCATTTTGCGTGCTTTCGGGTTGATAATCTTGTTTTACACTATGATTAGAGAGAAAACGTAGAAGTTTAGCTCTAGGCGTTAGTTTGTAAATCATAGCGTTTCTCATATTATTTCATGTATTTTTGTCACGTTTGATCGCACGGGTTGTGTTTCGTGTTGTTTTGGCAGGAAACGGAGCTTGGGAGATGAAGCGCAGCGGAGAAACAAGCTTGGGAGATTAATCTGGAGCTAAAACGATGAAGAAATCGTGAAGAAACAGTAAAAATACATGAAGAGGGGAGGCAAATGCAATTTAATGAAGTTTCTGTAATGGCACTTTAACCCCCAGATGAAAAATGGCCAAACACTTAGTGAAAATTTGGTGGCCATATGTGAGAGCAACTCACTGGAAGTGTAGGATCACAAAAGGTGATCCTACAATCACAATATCACCCGCAAGACCACAATGTGATCCTATGATCACAAAAGGTGATCACAAGATCACAATACTTAAAAAAAATAAAAGAACGGGGACTCTTTTATGAGAGGGACGCACAGAAGAAAATAAGAAAAAGGACGCACGCAAGAAGGAAGAGGCTAGGGTTCAAGAGGAGGGCTCCTCCATTGAAGATCTATGTTTTTCTTCTTCTTCTTCTTCTTCTTCTTCTTCTTCTTCTTCTTTTGCCTCTCTCAATCTTGTTATGGAGAAACTCTTGTATCTTGTTTGGTTGATTACTCTTAGCCTAACTCCATTGCTAGGCTTCTCTAGGGAGCCTAGGGTTTATGCAGACGAATGATTTCCCGGGTTTAGACTTTGTATCATGCGTTTATGCCTTGATCTATTGAATGAATATTTAGTTTATTGAACGTGTTATTGAATCTCGCCTATTGACACGGCGTGATCATGATTTAATCTTCATGAAAACGAGGGTTTGTTCATAGTTCATAGTTTTGCTTAATGTTAATGTTTATTTTAGTTACATGTTCTTGTTCTATGCTCAATCCTTAGTGTGAAAGGAGTAATCAACCGGCCACGCTAGCTAATTAGATGAGTGCACGACAGTGACTTAGCGTAATTGTGATGAGAACTTGAACATAATCCCGAATCACCGAGACCGAAAAGGAGAAGTGTTAGGATTGGCCTTAGTGTGGGTAGATTCGGTAGGATTATTTAGCTATTCCGTGAAATGATGGACCGACATGACCTGCTAGAACGGACCGGTAGACAACATGAGACCGAGAGGAGATTGTAGTTATCGGAGACGTAAATTGACATGAGACTGACAGGATATTGTTATTGCCTATTACCCGACTGAACTAACATAAGATTGACGTGTTACATTGGTGAACCGGAATTCGTCTACAACCCTAGGTGATCTAGAGATCACCTAGTTTCTCCATATTTGTTCTTTAAAAATAAAAAATACAAAAAAAAATTAGCTTAGTTGTTTATTTAATTTTAGCCACTCGTTTGAGGGTGACAACTATTCAAATCACAATTCTTCCTCATGTTACCGTACTCTAAATTACGTAACTAATTAAATAATTTCAAGTCTGTCCTCGTGGATCGATAACTCGGGGTTGAAATATCACCCCTATATTACTTGACCGTACACTTGCGCATACGCGTTAAGAAATCGCGTCATCGGGCCTCCAGGTCTGGTGCGACAGTGGCCTTTGGCCGCCGTTGTTGCTTCTTTCTCTCTCTCTTTCTCTCTCTCTCTCCCTGTTGCTGGTTCAGACGAACAGAAAGGGGAAGAGAACCGAGGGGTGGAGAGACCGAAGGGAGGGAGAGAGATCGGATTGTGGCGGTGTCGTCCGTTGGGTTCGGGTCACGGCAGTGGTGGCCTTTGACCACTACTATTGTCGCCTCGGTTTTTCGCCGGAGAGAACAGATAGGAGAGGGAGGTCGCGAGAGGGAGTGATAGGGGTAGATTCAGAGAGACACGAAGGTGGAGATTGTGGCGTTGATTGTGGTGTTGGCGCCGGTGTTGGTGGTGGTGGTGATTGTTGTTGGCAGTGGTGTCGATGGGGGTTGTAGTGGTTGTTGTAGTCGGTGTTGTTGCTGGTATTACCCAAGGAGGGTGAGAAATTTAGAGGGAGGCAGAGTAGAGATGGCGGTGAGGGATGAAGGTGATGGTGGTGGTGGTTGTGGGGGTTCGGGTAACACACAGTGGGAGGATGGATGTTTTGTTGTTCTGCTGGAGGAAAGGTGAGGAGGAAGGAGGTGATAAATAGAGAGGATAACGGGTCGGGTTAGGGAGAAGGAAAGGAAAAAAATTACCCAACTGGGTTCTGGGTTGGGTTGGACCAAAATGTGGGTTATATTATATCGAGTTATTGGGTCGGGTTGAATAAAATACGGGTCGATATAATTATACTGGGTCATACTATTACACGGGTCGGGTTAGATAAAATACGATTTTCTGACAAGTATTCTATACGTATATACAGGATTATTTCTCTAAACTACACCTACCTCCCTATTTACTCATACAATTCATATAATTTTTTTTAGCTTTTTCGAATTTCAATCACCTCCCCGTTCTTTAAATCAACTAGTTTATATCTTGTGAGAACTACAATTACAATCCCCAAATAATTTTAGATATTCAAAATCAATTCTCAAACTTTACTAAAATTACTAAATTGTCCTCTTGTCTCGAATCGGGGTATTACATCCTTCCCCCCTTAAACCGAGCTTCGTCCTCGAAGCTTAAACCAAATACTCAACCAATGACTCTCCAAACGTTTAGTGTCGTTTTGTATAACCCCCATATTAGGTATGATGTAAAATGATATGCATCTAATATGGTATGCTACCGCATTAATTCTTTACGGGATGTAATGTGTGAACGCTTAATGTGATGGTATATCGAGTTATGGTATGAAAATTTTAAGGGTTACATCCTTTACCCCTTAGGAGAGTGACGTCCCCGTAACTCAATTTATCTCATTCTTGATCTCGAGTATATCGCGACTTATTTGTCTAGGAACTTATAAAATTATGTCTATCTTCCTAACTAAGTTGAGCCAAGAATCAAGGTATCCTCCAAGATCCTATAGGAATAGTATAACATTTAGGAACAGCTGATCAGTAAAGGAGCATCCCAAAGTCCGATAAACTACTGAAGCCACCTTAAAAGCCTGTTTGTTATTATCGGTATTCCATAACATAACCTAATAAAGGAACGGGGACATACTCTTAAGATAAAGAACACACAATCCTGCGGTTTTTCTGACTCCGAAGGTAAATTCACAAATTATGCCCCTCTAGTAATAATTACATAACAAAATTTCAAACAATAAGCCCCAAGCAACTATCTCCGAGTAATAGTTAAGTAACAAATTCCCATAGCAATTATTTTATTTCTTAGCCATACAATGTAGTTTATTCATTTCAACTAAGGATCAAAGAAGGTAGCAATACCTCATGATAATACGATTCTTCTTACTCTTTGGGACCTACCAATTGACTCAAAATATGCGATGTCGCCCCAGGATCCTAGAAGTATGCGGTGAATTACTAGAGAGGACACGATACCGAAGAGCAAACTCCAAACTCTTCATTAAGATCTCAATAACTTTAGTCAACCATTACTTGAATTAAACCTTAGTAGAAAACTCAATACCATGTCATTAATAACAAGACTTCAACTAAAACTTGTGTAAATATTATATATCACAAGGATAGAAAACTTAAACTACCCAGACATATCATCATGTTATATATCTCCAAGTAATTTTGTAAACACTTACTAGTCCATATTATATTGCGATATTTCGATCATATCAATAACCATATTCATCCACGATTTTTGTTGTCGCCTTTCTTTCGTTATAGGAATCTATTCCTTAGCTCATGATTTTGAACCCGTAAGATTATCTTGTGGTAAGTTGACTCTGCTTTGGGCTATCCCCTGTCTCGTATTACTAGAAATTTTGACGGAATTTGCGTTTTCATTATTGTTAAGGATGTTTGATTTATGACTCTTCCTAATGTTGTAAAAGTGTGCTCTATCGGCTTTGCTTCTTACAATATGAACTAGTGCATCCCTTCTTAGTATATCCTTGATACAGGTAAAATATGACATAACATATAAGATGCAGATAAGGATATAGCACGTTGCTAAAGTACTGTGAGCTAATTATGAAATTTTCACGCAAGTTATTCTGCTAAACCTCTTTCCTCTTCTTTGAAAATTAACGTTGGCCCAATCGGGCAACCAGACTGATTCTACCATGGTGTCATGCTATAATCTCAAATTAATTTCTTCAAGCAAGCCTCGACAACTATCACAGTATCATGATCTCAACAATATATCAACATGCTGCACATCATGCCTTTGCCTTTTACTAAACATTCATACTAACATTTGCCTTGTCACATATTACCAATTCATATAAATATGCAATTATCTCCTGAAAGATATTCACATTAATAGAGGCCTTAACTCTAGAGTTTGTCATGAGTGCAAATATGCTACCAAACTGCATACTCCGAAAGTTTCTAACTATGTCTTACGATCGTATTTGGAGCTGGATTTCTCATAGTAAGTTATGCTATAAGGCTGCTACTTGGGAGTATCTGGGATAATATTTTGATAACCAACTGTTGAACATATTGAAAACTAAAGACTTTTTATTTCATCCACACGATCATTACCCATACGCTTCCACCTAGTGTTCTAATGTAAACCCAAACAGCGAATTAATCTCATAACTTCTCACATTCTAAATTTGTTACTCGCCTCATTAACGTAGGTTCATAATAATTCAATAAAATAACTTGAAAAACGAATTTGACCTCATGTATGTGACAAGTCTCCAAACATAAAGCTATAATAGGTCTCCAGTTCCTAACACGGACTCCAAAGGTTCTTAACATTTTTTTTCCGTCAAAGATATCATCGTCTCTGTTAAGTTCATACCACAAATCATAAGCTAAACACCGCGAAGTTGATGACTGTATAACACTTTCCCTATTCCCAACAAAACGTTAGAACCTTAGGGTGACATACGCGAAACATATTACTTTTAAAGACAATACATTTCCGAAAACATCCCGACCGTAGGCAATGATATTGTAATAACATCCTAATTATGTATTAGTATCGGAGATAGTTATTTAAGATAATAAATGTTCAAATTCTCCCCATAGTAGAAAACACCTCCCAAGTAGATGCCATGAAATATATTCCAAATATGAACTTCCAATATCTAAGTTAAAACTTTCAAATAATTCCCACGACAAAACTTTAACGTTAAGATGATACCAAATGCGCAGCTTCATAAACCTCACTTGATATGTCATACGCTGTACTCAAGTCTCGTAGACGATCATCGGTGATCCAGTAGTATTTACTCTACAGTTAAACATCAGTATTCCTAAACGAGTCATATACTCCATAATCGAATAGACATCCGATCCTCAAACAGGTCTAGTATTGTTCCCCCCCCCCCCCGAGTAGAGAAGTAGAACCCAAATATCAAAATCCTCCAATAACTAAAGTGGTAAGTGAATTGAAACTTAACGGGTAAGCTTGTAGTTGCTTGTCTCAGGAGAGGTTGGGTGGGAACTTCCTCGACCTTTTCTAAGATTAACTCTCTTTGATCACCATAAATAGCTCATTCTTGACCCCTTACTCCAAATTATCACCCCAACCTGTACCCCTAGTATGTCATCAAAGTCTTCATAAATCGAGTTAACGAAAATGTGGTTTACTATTCAAATATCTTAACATTCCCGTACGTCTCTTAATCCAAAGTTTACAATGGTCAAAATCTGATACTCTACCTTAGTGTTCTTATAAGAGTGTTGTACCTTAGCAACATTACTATCGAATAAAGGATCACTCAATTATTGATCTGATCCGTTTGTTCATGTCGAATCTTTCTAGCCTAGAACCGTAGTAGTCACATTCCTATGCCATCACCTATTTTACTATTGTTTACCCTGCCTCGATTTCGGGGATTCGAGTAAATCATCACATGAAATGCGCAATTATTAGTCTTATATGTCACAAGTATCCAATATAAAGTATCATATATCACATAAATATCGGAACCTACAAAACTTAATTATTCTCAGTGATACACATGTAGCTCCTCTTTTCAAATTAATTCAGCATATCTGTAATCCAGAATCTAGTCTCCACATTTCATAATTTTTATTTCCATCTTGGGAGTAACACTTGTCACTGATACTCATATAATTCATCACCTCTTGTAGAACATGATTTATAATCAAGAATATAATTCGGATAATCTATACTTCTCATTGTCTATCATAGGGATAACAATTGTCAGTTAATCCATAAACAATGAATTCCTCAAATCAAACTAAATAACAATATCAAAGGATGACGGTGGTGGGACAATAAGTCTGATACTTAGGCTACCCGTAACCCCGTCGGCTTTTCCAGTTTTAGATTTTATTACCCTAAATTCATTTTATATAACCCTACAGGTTGTAATTCCCTTTTTGGATTGCCTGCTCTGATACCACCTGTAAAACCCCTTGTTCCCCAAGCGTTCCGTTCCGGACCGGAATGCCCAGGAGGGTGCTACTCGTAATGAAGTGGCGGAACTCAAGAACAAAAAATCACATTATATTACAAACTGGATAGCTGTTTCATATTACATACCCCGAAGTGACATGAAACTAAGTGTTCTGCTGCATAAAGAAACTAATTTAAACTAGTAGAGTGTCGCGATCCCATCTACGTAGAGCTCCCTTCTCCTAGATCTGCAGGAAAAAGTAAAAAAAGACCGCAGTTTTTCTAAAGTCAGCAAGAAATGCTGAGTAAGCAAACACACAAACGTGTAAATAGATGAAGAAGCATATTTTCTTTTATAACAATCAGGAATAAACAAGAATAAGACAGAATCGTAATTAAAGTGCTATTCTCGAAGAAATAAGTATGAATTCTTGTAACATATAAAATTCTTCAACTTTATGTCTTGTGTCTCAAACTTCTTCTTATAACTCAAAAGGGGAGTATTACTCCCAAACTATTCCTTCTTGTCTTCCAAAAATATCTTTTCCTCAGAAAACTTCACTATTATCTTGTTGATACGGGGAAGCTTCTACTACTAGTGCTACCATGACCATAAGTGTCGACACCCCCCTAAGACATCACGCGGTCAGAGAGGTAAGTAAATGGAGTGACCCGGCAGGTTGCGACCGGATCACAAACATATAAGTAACTAAATACAATTCACCCGCACAACTCTTTCCACTTTTCGTTATTATGCATTATTACTTTCAGGTTGGAGTTTCCAAGAAAACATTAATCGACAAGAAAAGAAAGCTTTCAAGTAAGATACATGAAACACGCATTCATTTTGAGACAAGATAAAATAGAATCACAATTTCGACACGAAAGAAGCTTGGGCTCTAGTCTTGGCATGTTTACTCACCTCAAATAGTAACCGTAAATAGCACGGAATGACTTCTAGAAGTAAATGTAGCCCTGGTCTAGTAACCGTAAATAATAATTTCTAATCAATTCAAGTCCCAACTTGCACGTTAAATGAAATTACGCAATGAAAGTTTAAATCCTTAAGTGAACTATTTATTTTAAATTTCAAGACAACCCAAATCCCTCCTTCCATCAATTTAGGATAAAACTCAAGCCAATTATAAGAAGTGTGTATTTATTTTCCTATAAATAAAGTGAATATATATATATATATATATGTATATATATATAATATCTAGATGAATGTTTGCTAAATACTTCTACGTTGAAAAGCTCATATTCAAATATGTACACAATTGGCCATAAACTCTCAAATTGTTGGAACTTGTATAATAATATTTCATAAAACAATATAATTTATCTAATAAATAGCATAAGTATCTAAAAATTATTGTATTTTACTTATTTTACTAGTGTAGTTGTACATATTCATTTAAACCAACAATTTTATATCTAAAAATCTCTTTTGCTAAATATTTACACATATTTAATTCATAAGTTTGTTGATAAAAAGATTAAATAATAGCATAGCCAAAACATTATATTCTCTTGTTAAGTTGTAAAATAACGCGTTTTTACGTATATGTGTATATATATATATTACAAGTAATTACAAATACTAATTTTAATTGATTTATACAAATATTAAACTTATTTATAGAATCAGATTGTGTTAATTACAACAAGATCCCCAATGCATTACAAATTATCACTTAAATAGTTTAGGAACTGACACTTCATAACATGAAGTTTTTGTTTCATACACAAGTCACCCCCAACTTTCAATTTAGTACAAAAATCACCCCCGGCCATACACCCAACAAATTTCGACTCCATAATCTCCTTCTATAGTTATACCCATATGATATTGATGTTATAGAACTCTAATTTAATTTAAAACAAGTATATTGAGACCAAGAATCACTGAAATTGGTTAACGGATGGTAAAGAAATCGATCTCCGAGGTTTCGGGTCGGAGCTCGCCGGAATCAATGGTGTTCCGGATGTTGGGTGGCCGGAAATTGAACTCCCTGGGCTCGTTCGGCCCTCTAGGGGTGTGGGGGAGGTTGCAAAAAAGGAAGAGAGGAGCAGGGAAGGCCGGCGGCTGGCTCGCCGTCGGGTCGGGCCTCCGGGTCTCGTGCGACGGTGGCCTTTGGCCGCCGTTGCTGCTTATTTCTCTCTCTCTCTCTCTCTTTCTCTCTCTCTCTCTCTGTTGCTGGTTCAGACAAACAGAAAGGGGAAGAGAACAGAGGGGAGGAGAGTATGAATGGAGGGAGAGAGATCGGACTGTGGCGGTGTCGTCCGTCGGGTTCGGGTCACGGCAGTGGTGGCCTTCGACCACTACTATTGTCACATCTATTTTTCACCGGAGAGAACAGATAGGAGAGGGAGGTCGCGAGAGGGATAGATAGGGGTAGATTCAGAGAGAGACAAAGGTGGAGATGGTGACGTTGATGGTGGTGTTGGCGCCGGTGTTGGTGGTGGTGGTGATTATTGTTGGCAGTGGTGTCGATGGGGGTTGTAGTGGTTGTAGTAGTCAGTGTTGTTGCTGGTATTAGCCAAGGAGGGTGAGAAATTGAGAGGGAGGCAGAGTAGAGATGGTGGTGAGGGATGAAGGTGATGGTGGTGGTGGCTGTGGGGGTTCGGGTAACACACAATGGGTGGGATGGATGTTTTGTTGTTCTGCTGGAGGAAAGGTGAGGAGGAAGGAGGTGATAAATAGAGAGGATAACGGTTCGAGTTAGGGAGAAGGAAAGGAAAAACATTACCCAACTGGGTTCCGGGTTGGGTTGGAACAAAATGTGGGTTATATTATACCGAGTTATTGGGTCGGGTTGAATAAGTTACGAGTCGATATAATTATACTGGGTTATACTATTACACAGGTCGGGTTAGATAAAATACGAATTTTTGACAAGTATTCTATAAATATATACTGTTAAGTGTGATGACTGTTTTGTAACCCAGTCTAAACTAGAGGGGCTTACAAGCAATTCATGTATTTCTATCTCTACATAAATTAACCTAGCTCTAGGGTTAGGGTAACACATCACATCACATCACACAGAGAGAGGCTGAGAGATCTGATTGTATTTTTCATTCGTTCATCATAGTGAAGTGGGTGTGGACCGTGGATGTAGCCAATTTGGTGAACCACGTAAATCGTCGTGTTCTTGATCGTGCTTTTTATTTCGTTTTGCTTTTCGTTGTTTCGTTGAATCGCTCCGAGTCGATCCTAACAACTGGTATCAGAGCCACGTCGAAAAGGTGCAAGAGATTGATTTATTTCCATACTTGTTCGAGGGGGACTGCAGCAAGTTGATTTGAAGAAAAAAACATAGTCGCAACTGGGGTAAATCCGGATCGGACAACAAGGCGAGGTAACCCATCTCAAAGTTTTGATTTTAATAAATGTTATTAATTCATTAATTGTTGGTTGGGTTCTTGTTCTTTTCCGTCAAGTTGTGAGAGGAAAGGGATTACGTGGGTGTGCTAGCTGGTGAAAAGAAAGAGGTCACAAGCTGCTGCACAGGAGAAGCAATCAAGTGCTTCTCGCCCGCGCTGCCTCAGTTTCAGATTGTGCGTGTTTGGTTCAAATTGGTTTGGAAGTATCTCGACATCTAGGAATCCAATTGACTTGAAACAAGAGTCAAATTTGGGGTTTTTGGATGTTGCAGATCTGTTGGTAAGGTCTACTTGTTGAGATTCTGCACGGTTTGAGTTGGAGTGATGGCGGACGACGGTAGATTCAAGATTGAGAAATTCGACGGGACGAATTTCAACCTATGGAAGACTATTTGTATCAGAAGGACTTGTACTTCCGTTGGACGGAGTTGAGAAGAAACCAAGCGAAATTAAAGACGAGAAGTGGAAGATTTTGGACAAAAACTTAAGTGTTTGAGATCTGACAATGGTGGCGAGTATTGCAGCAATGAGTTTGAGGAGTTCTGCGCTGAGAACGGCATCGAGAGACAAAAGACAATTCAAAACAAGCCTAGACAGAATGGAGTTGCAGAGCGCATGAATAGAACACTCACAGAGCGTGCAAGGTGCATGAGGATACACGCTGGATTGCCTAAGTCATTTTGGGTTGAGGCAGTGAACACAGCTGCATACTTAATCAACAGAGGTCCATCGACAGCACTATATTTTGGATTGCCTGAGGAAGCTTGGACATAAAAACATGTATGTTTGTCGCATTTGAGAACATCTGGATGTAGCGTTTATGTTCATGTTGATGCAGATCAGAGGTCCAAGTTAGATCCTAAATCGAAGAAGTGTGCGTTTATCGGATATGGCATTAACAGTTTTGGCTATCGATTTTGGGATTTCGATAAGCACAAAGTTTTTAGAAGTATGGATGTGGTATTTAACGAGTCAGTTATGTACAAGGATTGGAAACAGGGACATGTTTCAGAAGACAAGAAATAGTAGAGCTTGAGATTGGAGACGTCCAGACACAAGTTGAGGCCCCTGCTCCAGTACAAAGTTCAGTAGTTGAAGCGGTCGCTCCAACACGAAGAGTTTCAGGAAGGTCGACTAAAGGTCAGACTCCAGCTCGTTATTTATCATCATTGTCATATCTTTTGCTCACAGATAGTGGTGAACCCGAGAGTTTCGAGGAAGAAGTTCAGAGTGAAGCCAGAGTCAAGTTGGAGCATGCAATGAATGATGAGATGCTGTCTCTCTACTCTAATAAGACATGGGATCTTGTGGAGTTGCCCCGAGGGAAGAAGGCTTTGCACAACAAGTGGGTTTACAGACTTAAGGAGGAGCATGATGGATCAAAGAGGTACAAGGCTAGACTGGTGGTGAAAGGATTTTAGCAGAAAGCAGGCGTATACTTCACCGAAATCTTCTCTCCAATTGTGAAGATTTCCACCATCCGCACGGTACTGAGCATTGTGGCAGTTGAAGATTTGCACCTTGAGCAGTTAGATGTCAAGACAGCCTTTCTACATGGGGATTTAGAAGAAGACATCTATATGGTACAACCACAAGGGTACAAAGAAGCGGGTAAAGAGAATATGGTGTGCAAACTAAGGAAGAGTTTGTATGGCTTGAAGCAGGCACCAAGGCAGTGGTACAAGAATTTTGATAACTTCATGTCTATGCAAGGATACAAGAAGTGTCACGGGGATCACTGTTGCTACTTCAAGAGGTTCAAGAATTCTTACATTATTCTCTTGTTATATGTGGTTGATATGCTTGTTGCAGGATCAAGCATGGGAGAGATTCAGAAGCTGAAAGAAAGCTTATCTAAGGAATTCTCAATGGAGGATTTTGGACCTGCAAAGCAAATCCTTGGCATGAGAATCAACAGGGATAGAATTGCCAAGAAGCTAGTTTTGTCACAAGCTGATTATGTTAAGAAAGTATTGAAGATGTTTAACATGCATGATGCTAAACCAGTGAGTACTCCGTTGGCGAGTCGCTTCAAACTTTCGAAAGACCAGATTCCAGCTACAGATGAGGAGAAGGACAACATGGCTAAAGTTCCTTATGCATCTGTTGTGGGAATCCTGATTTATGCTATGGTGTGCACACATCCAGATATTGCCCAAGCAGTGGGAGTTGTTAGCAGATTCATGAGAAATTCCGGTAAGGAGCATTGGAGAGTTGTGAAGTGGATTTTCAGGTATCTGAGAGGGACACAGGATGTAGCTTTGAGCTATGGAGGGTCAGAGATCAGTTTGAAAGGGTATGCTGATTCATACATGGCTGGTGATGTGGACAGAAGAAAGAGCACTACATGCTATGTGTTTACACTTGGCAGTGGAGCAGTTAGTTGGGTTTTGAGGTTGCAGAAAATTGTTGCCCTATCTACTACTGAAGCCGAATATGTAGCAGCTACGGAAGCGTGCAAAGAGATGGTTTGGCTACAGAGTTTCTTGAGGGAACTTGGGAAGAAGCTAAAAAGTTGCAAGCTGTACAGTGATAGTCAGAGTGCAATTCATCTGGCGAAGAATTCCACTTTTCATGCAAGGACGAAACACATTGACATCAGGTATCACTTCATTCGTTCACTGTTGGAGAAGGATGTGATAAAGTTGAAGAAGATCCACACGAGCCAGAATCCCGCAGATATGTTCACCAAGGTTGTGACCTTGGAGAAGCTGAGAACCTGCTCGTCTTCGGTTGGCCTAGTTACATGATGAGAGGCCAAGTCCACACTCATGGAGGATGTTGGATTGAAGCTGGGAGAAGTACACTCAGAGTTAATCAGTCTTCAAGTGGGAGATTGTTAAGTGTGAAGACTGTTTTGTAACCCAGTCTAAACTAGAGGGGCTTAAAAGCGATTCATGTATTACTATCTCTATATAATTTAACCTAGCTCTAGGGTTAGGGTAACACATTACATCACATCACACAGAAAGAGGCTGAGAGATCTGATTGTATTTTTCATTCGTTCATCATAGTGAAGTGGGTGTGGACCGTGGATGTAGCCAATTTGGTGAAACACGTAAGTCGTCTTGTTCTTGTTCGTGATTGTTATTTCGTGTTGCTTTTCGTTGCGTAGTTGAATCGCTCCGAGTCGATCCTAACATATACATGATTATTTCTCTAAACTACACCTACCTCCCCATTTAATCATACAATTCATTTTTTTTAACTTTTTCGAACTTCAATCACCTCCCCATTCTTTAAATCAACTACTTTATATCTTGTGAAAACTACAATTACAATCCCCAAATAATTTTAGATATTCAAAATCAATTCTCAAACTTTACTAGAATTATTAAATTGTCCTCTTGTCTCGAATCGGGGTATTACAGCTGAGGTAAGTAAGCAGTTGAGCTTAAGAGATCATTTAATCATAAGTGTTTGGAAGCGTTAGATTATTAGTAATTTTTTTTTTGTTGAATTCACATTTTCTTCACAATCTGGAATTTCCTCCCAAAAAATCCGGAATTCCGCCGGAAATCTGGAAAACCGGAATTCCAATTTTTTTTTCGGAATTCCAGATATTTTGGGTTCGGAGAGGTTTGACAAAGTTCTTGGCTTTTTGACATTCGTCTACGTATGTAACTTAATCTCATCCAAACTAGCCCACTTTGGAAGTATACATTGTTCAGTTTGTTTGCTTTAGTGAGCATAATAGAATTACATGAAAGCAAACAAACTGAATGATGTAACGTAAAGTACCCGGGATAGAAGCATGTTGTGTTTGTGTATGTAGGAATTGATACTAATTGTCTAGTTCCTAGATCACACAATTCAAGACGCCCGATACATATTTAAGGGGGTAGCCAAACATAAAGATGCAATTAGAAAGAACAAAAAATTCCCAATATGCTGATGCATCCTCCTTACCAAGTTTCTTCGTCTATGCATCTGTCTTCGCCTGTGTTTCTACACTCATCGCTGCCGACTCGTGGTTATTGTTTGTGTTGAGTTTGTGCCTTGAATTGGTCAAAGGCGGCCAAACTCTTTCTTTCCAACTTTGATTAGGAAACATTGAAAGTCAAAGGCGGTGGAGGATTAGTTAGGAAACAAGTTTGTTTCCAAATCGGATTTGGGAACTTTAGGGATTTTCTAGCACTATATAAAGAACCTAGTAGTCACATTATTAGGTATGCAAAAACATTCCTGTAGTCCTGTTCCTCTTATGTGAATAAAGGGTGATTTTCCGCAGTGGAGGCAGTTAGCAAATATTTTGCTAGCGAACCACGTAAAATACTAGTGTTCTTCTTTATTCGTTCTTCATTCATGAGGTGGTTTGTCATAACAAACTGGTATCAGAGATTGACGGTGTTCCAAGATCAAGATCAAGGCGGAGCAAAACTATGGTTTCACAACTTGGTGAAATCAAAGCTAGGGTTTTGAAATCTAGGTGGAGCACGCGACTAGGGTTCAAGATCCACCAAGAACGATGTCCGGATCGATGTTAAAGATCAACAGGTTCACAAGAGGGAACAACTTCAGTCTGTGGAAGATAAAGCTGGAGGCTTTGGTCAAATCGCAAGGCTTGTAGGCACCTTTGACCGCAGACAAGGGAGGCATGAATGTTGCATCAGCGGAGTTCAAGGCAATGGATGAAAAGGCACATTCAAACATTATGATGTGCTTATCGGATGACGTGATCATCGAGGTCGCAGATCAGAAGGAAGCAGCGAAGCTCTGGCTCAAGTTGGAGAGTCTCTACATGACGAAGAGTCTCACTAGAAAGTTGATGCTAAAGCAAAGGCTCTTCACTTTGCGGATGCTCGAAGGTACGACTCTCAAAGACCATCTTGATTAATTGAACTCAATTCTTCTTGATTTGCGTAATATTGGCGAGAAGGTGGGTGATGAGGATGCCGCACTATTGTTGTTGATCTCATTACCTCCATCGTGTGAGAACTTCGTGCAGTCATTCATTGTGAACAAGGATGACTTATCTCTAGAGGAGGTCAGATCAGCACTCCATTCTAGAGAGTTGCGCCATAAGGGTGCAGGCACAGGTATAGAGGACCATGCTTCCGGACTGATGGCGACGGGGGTATGCAAGAAGGGTAAGAAGAACAAGAAAAATTAGTTTTCTGGTTCTAAGTTGCCCAAGGATGTCAGTGCTTGGTGCAAGGAAAAAAGGCATTGGAAGAGAGATTGCCCGAAACGAGGACAACAGGGGCAGAACGGATCCGCATCCGTAGCAGAACAAGGTAACTCGTCCGAGGATGATTACGTTCTAATGGCGGATGTTGTCACGTACTCTCAGGATGCGTGGTTCCTTGATTCCGGAGCTTCCTATCATATTTTCTCTAACAAGGAGATATTCTCGACGTACAACCAAACAGATGGAGGGTCTGTCTACATGGAAAACGGAGTCGTCTGTAAGGTGATTGGAAGCGGCTCAGTTAGATTGAAGACGAATGAAGGGAAGTTATGTACTTTAGATAAAGTCAGCCATGTACCACTTATTAAGAAGAATATGTTCTCCTTGAGTCTACTCGACAGCAAGGGATACAGTTTCAAAGGTGAAGGTGGAGATCTACAAGTCTGCAAGGGTTCTAAGGTGATTCTCAGGGGAGTCGAGAATGGGACTTTGTACATGTTGCAAGGTTCGACGATCACAGGCTCTGCAGGAGTTGTCTCAGCCGAGATTAAGGAAGCTGATCTAACTAAGCTGTGGCATATGAGGCTCGGTCATATGAGTGAACGTGGAATGCAGGAACTTCACAAGAAGGATATGTCACCGGGCATGCTCCCAAGAGCCTAGGGTTTTGTGAGCAATGCGTGTATGGGAAGCTACAACATAGCAAGTTCCCTAAAGCGGTTCATAGAACGAAAGGTACTCTTGATTATATCCATTCGGATTGCTGGGGTCCATCTCGAGTCGAGGCGATTGGCGGGTATATGTATTTTCTGAGCATCATAGCCGATTACTCCAGGATGGCTTGGATATTCGTGATGAAGCACAAGAGTGAAGCCTTCGCAAGATTCAAGGAGTGGAAGACGCTAGTAGAGAATTAGGTGGGAAAGAATGTGAAGAGGTTGCGCACGGACAGTGGCTTAGAGTTTTGTTCATCAGAGTTTGATGTATTCTGCAAGGATCAGGGAATAGCACGCGGTGTAGCCGAGAGAATGAATCAGACACTTTTGGCGAAAGCAAGGTGCATGCTTTCATATGCAGGTCTTTCTAGAGGTTTATGGGGAGAGGAAATTTCCATGGCATGCTATCTCATAAATCGGAGCCCGCACACAGGTATAGGATGCAAGATTCCTGTGGAAGTCTGGTCCGGTAGAGCAGTGGATTACTCAGATTTGAAAGTTTTTGGTTGCGTTGCCTATTATCACGTTGATGATGTTAAACTAGAACCAAGAGCTAAGAAGGGAGTATTCATGGGATTCAGAACAGCTGTGAAGGGATACAAGATATGGGCATACAACAAGATTATACTTAGCAGGAATGTAGTCTTTGATGAGACTCATATGTTGAAGAAATCCGTGGAGGTGGAGCTTGGGGATGCAGAGAAGAAGGTGGAGGGAGAGTCGGATCCTACTGATCCTAAGGATTCTGAAATCCCTACACCGCCGCCAGAAGCAGAAGAGGAAGAAGCAGAAGAGTCTGATAGTGAGGATGCGTCTACACCAGAGGAACCGGTTCATCAAAGTATTGCTGAAGGAAGACCAAGGAGAGTCATAAAGCCTCCGGCGAGATATAGAGATGATGGTATGGTGGGATATGCATTACAGGTAGCGGAAGAGGTAGAGGACGAGCCATCCTCCTACAAGGCCGCTATATCTAGTTCTTAGTCAGCACAATGGATTACCGCAATGGGAGAAGAGATGGAGTCTCTTAGCAAGAACTCGACTTGGGAGCTTGTTAAATTGCTAGCGGGAAGGAAGATAGTCAGTTGCAAGTGGGTTTTCAGAAGAAAGGAAGGAACTGCATCTGGAGAGGGCATCAAGTATAAGGTAAGGCTAGTTGTAAGAGGGTTCAGTCAGAAAGAGGGAGTTGACTACAACGAGATCTTCTCACCGGTGGTCAGAGATACTTCTATCCGGGTGCTACTAGAAATGGTGGCACACCACGACGAAGAAGAAGAAGAAGAAGAAGAAGAAGAAGAAGAAGAAGAAGAAGAAGAAGAAGAAGAAGAAGAAGAAGCTTTTCTTGTCACAAGGGATACATCAAGAAGGTCTTGGCAAGATTCGGGATGTTATCAGCTAAAGCTATAGATACTCCTATGGCAACTAACAGCAAGCTAGGATCGTACACCGTTCAGAACGAGGAGGAGAAGGAGTACATGCCAAGGTTCCATATGCTAGCGCAGTTGGAAGTCTCATGTATGCTATGGTCTGCACTCGACCGGACATAGCATTCGCTGTTAGTGTGGTTAGTCGTCTTATGTCTCATCCAAGTAGGGACCATTGGCAGGTGGTGAAGCGGATATTCAGGTACCTTAAGGGTACGTCAGACATTGGCCTATGTTATGGGGCTAGTGAAAATATCTTGGTAGTTGGGTTCTCGGATGCGGACTATGCAGGGGATATTGATAGTAGAAGATCAATTACGGGCTATGTATTTGCTCTGGGAGCATCTGTTGTGCGTTGGAAGGCGACGCTACAGCCGACGGTGACTTTGTCCACCACAGAGGCGGAGTATATGGCTCTAACGGAAGCAGCAAAGGAGGCAATATGGCTTAAGGGCATGGTCAATGATCTAGGGCTACATCAAGATCAGGCGATAGTCTACTGGGATAGCTTGAGTGCGATTTGCTTGACTAAGGACCAGGTTCATCATGAAAGGACCAAGCATATTGACGTCAGGTATCATTTTCTGAGAAACGAGAGCAGGATCAAGGTGAAGAAGGTGGGACAGATGACAACCGCAGATATGTTCACAAAGCCAGTTCCGGAGTGGAAGTTCCAGCATTGTCTGGAATTTCTCAACATCTAGAGCTAGTGAGCCCTTAGGGGCATGTCGGACCCGGTGGGAGTCCAATGAGTCTATGTGACGAGAGACATAGAGTGCGGAGAAGACGTAGTTTTATTTACGAGAAGAGAAGCAGCTGCTGTTGACGAGACAATTCAAGTCAATGTGGCCTTGAATTGGTCAAAGGCGGCCAAACTCTCTGTTTCCAACTTTGATTAGGAAACATTGAAAGTCAAAGGCGGCGGATGATTAGTTAGGAAACAAGTTTGTTTCCAAATCGGATTTGGGAACTTTAGGGATTTCCTAGCACTATATAAAGAACCTAGTCACATTATTAGGTATGCAAAAACATTCTTGTAGTCTTGTTCCTCTTAAGTGAATTAAGGGTGCTTTTCCGCCGTGGAGGTAGTTAGCAAATATTTTGCCAGTGAACCACGTAAAATACTAGTGTTCTTCTTTATTCGTTCTTCGTTCGTGAGGTGGTTTGTCTGCAAATTTATTCTAACCCCAGCTTTGGCAGTGTCGCTCTAATTGCTACTATGTTCTACGTCCTCTGTAAGCGAAATAAATGATTGGAATTTGGGCCATTTCTGTTTTAGCCCCTTGACACCGGGCCGGTAGAGGTTACCGTGTGGGCGTGATCAAGGAGCAGAATCAAAGGGAAGGAGGGTGAAAAAACACGAGTAAAAGCTCTGTAAACATCAATAATTCATTCTCTCAATAATCTACCAAAATTAGTCTATAAGCCGAACTTAAATAGTCAAGTACTTGAATTTTGCCGAATATAGTAAAATGCCAAAACAATGTTCCTAGTAAACGTTCTAATTAAGGAACACACTCAGAAAAAAATTATCCAAACTGGGTTCAAAACGAAGACCTAATTAATAAAGTCAATATTACTGAAATGATAAAAATTGATGATTTCAAACTTTGAACGTATCATATAGTGTCAGCCAGTCTGAATATGAGTGATGTGTCCTTTCAGCATCATCTTAAAACGTATGACAAAGACAATTTCCATAGGAGTAACAAAAACAATGCAATGGCATTCAATAGATAGATACAAATACACCCCCATGAATTTTACTGGAATCATGATGCGAGAAGATTAAGATTAAAATAGAAATCAGATAACATTTAATACGCAATTAGATGCTGATGCGTTCTCCTTACCAAGTGTGTCTGTGAATTAAGCCATGCCCTCTGTTGAGTGGTGCCTTAAATTGGTCAAAGGCGGCTAACTCATTGTTTCCAACTTTGATTAGGAAACATTGTAAGTCAAAGGCGGTAGAGGATTAGTTAGGAAACAAGTTGTTTCCAAATCGGATTTGGAAACTTTAGGGATTTCCTAGCACTATATAAAGAAGCTAGTAGTCTCTCTACTTGGTATGCAAAAACATTGTAATTGTTCCTCTTGTGAATAAAGAGTGCTTTTCCGCCGTGGAGGTAGTTATCAAATATTTTGCTAGTGAACCACGTAAAATATTCGTGTTCTTCTTTTATTCGTTCTTCGTTCGTGAGGTGTATTGTCATAACAAACTGGTATCAGAGCTCTGAAACAGGAGTTCTGTTACAACAAACTGGTATCAGAGCTCGAGTTTGGCGGTGTTTCAAGATCAAGATCAAGGCGGAGCAAAGCTAGGGTTTCACAACTTGGTGAAAAGCTTGGGTTTTGCGATCTAGGTGGAGCACGCGACTAGAGTTCAAGATCCACCAAGAACGATGTCCGGATCGATGTTGAAGATCGACAGGTTCACTAGAGGGAACAACTTCAGTCTGTGGAAGATAAAGATGGAGGCTTTGCTCAAATCGCAAGGCTTGTGGGCACCTTTGACCGCGGACAAGGGAGGCATGAATGTTGCATCAGCGGAGTTCAAGGCAATGGAGGAGAAGGCACACGCAACGATTATGTTGTGCTTATTGGATGACGTGATCATTGAGATCACAGATCAGAAGGAAGCAGCGAAGCTCTGGCTCAAGTTGGAGAGTCTCTACATGACGAAGAGTCTCACTAGCAAGTTGATGCTAAAGCAAAGGCTCTTCACCCTGCGGATGCTCGAAGGTACGGATCTCAAGGACCATCTTGATCAATTGAACACAATTCTGTTAGATTTGCGTAATATTGGCGAGAAGGTGGAGGATGAGGATGTTGCACTTTTGTTATTGATCTCGTTACCTCCATCATATGAGAACTTCGTGCAGTCGTTCATTGTGAACAAGGACGACTTATCCCTAGAGGAGGTGAGATCGGCACTCCATGCTAGGGAACTGTGCCATAAGGGTGCAGGCACAGGTATAGAGGACCATGCTTCCGGACTGATGGCAACGGGGGGAAGCAAGAAGGGTAAGAAGAACAAGAAGAAGCAGTTCTCAGGTTCTGAGTTACCCAAGGATATATGTGCCTTTTGCAAGGAAAAGGGGCACTGGAAGAGAGATTGCCCGAAACGAGGTCAACAGGGGCAGAATGGATCCGCAGCCGTAGCAGAACAAGGTAACTCGTCTGAGAATGATTACGTTCTAATGGCAGATGTTGTCACGCACTCTCAGGATGCGTGGGTTCTTGATTCCGGAGCTTCCTATCATATTTGCTCTAACAGGGAGCTATTCTCGACGTACAACCAAACAGATGGAGGGTCTGTCTACATGGCAAACGGAGCCGTCTGTAAGGTGATTGGGAGCGGCTAAGTTAGATTGAAGACGAATGAAGGGAAGTTATGTACTTTAGAGAAAGTCTGGCATGTACCACTTATTAAGAAGAATCTGATCTCCTTGAGTCTACTCGACAGCAAGGGATATAGTTTCAAAGGTGAAGGTGGAGATCTACAAGTCTGCAAGGGTTCTAAGGTGATTCTCAGGGAAGTCAAGAGTGGGACTTTGTACATGTTGCAAGGTTCGACGATCACAGGTTCTGCTGGAGTTGTCTCATCCGAGATTAAGGAAGCTGATCTAACTAAGTTGTGGCATATGAGGCTAGGTCATATGAGTGAACGTGGAATGCAGGAACTTCACAAGAAAGTCTATCTCACCGGGCATGCGCCCAAGAGCCTAGGGTTTTGTGAGCACTGCGTGTATGGGAAGCTACATCGTAGCAAGTTCCCTAAGGCGTTTCATAGAACGAAAGGTACTCTTGATTATGTCCATTCGGATTGCTGGGGTCCATCTCGAGTCAAGGAGATTGGAGGATACAAGTATTTCCTAAGCATCATAGACGACTACTCTAGGATGGCTTGGATATTCGTGATGAAGCACAAGAGTGAAGCCTTCGCAAGATTCAAGGAGTGGAAGACACTAGTAGAGAATTAGGTGGGAAAGAAGGTGAAGAGGCTGCGCACGGACAACGGCTTAGAGTCCTGTTCATCAAAGTTTGATGAATTCTGCAAGGATCAGGGAATAGCACGCCATCGCACCGTTCGGCACACACCGCAGCAGAACGGTGTAGCCGAGAGAATGAATCAGACACTTTTGTCGAAAGCAAGGTGCATGCTTTCGAATGCAGGTCTTTCTAGAGGTTTCTGGGGAGAGGCAGTTTCCATGGCATGCTATCTCATAAATCGGAGCCCGCACATAGGTATAGGATGCAAGATTCCTATGGAAGTCTGGACCGGTAATGCAGTGGATTACTCGGATTTGAGAGTTTTTGGTTGTGTTGCCTATTATCACGTTGATGATGGCAAACTAGAACCAAGAGCTAAGAAGGGAGTATTCATGGGTTTCGGAACAGGTGTGAAGGGATACAAGATATGGGCAGACAACAAGATTATACTTAGCAGAAGTGTAGTCTTTGATGAGTCTCATATGTTGAAAAACTCCATGGAGGTGGAGCTTGGTGATTCAAAGAAGAAGGTGGAGGGAGAGTCGGATCCTATTGATCCTAAGGATTCCGAAATCCTTACACCGCCGCCGGAAGCCGAAGAGGAAGAAGCAGAATAGTCTGATAGTGAGGATGCGTCTACACCAGAGGAACCGGTTCATCAAAGTATTGCTGAAGGAAGACCAAGGAGAGTCATAAAGCCTCCGTCGAGATACAGAGATGATGGTATGGTGGGATATGCATTACAGGTAGCGGAAGAGGTAGAGGACGAGCCATCCTCCTACAAGGCCGCTATATCTAGTTCTGAGTCAGCACAGTGGATTGCCGCGATGGGAGAAGAGATGGAGTCTCTTAGCAAGAACTCGACTTGGGAGCTTGTTAAATTGCCAGCGGGAAGGAAGATAGTCAGCTGCAAGTGGGTTTTCAGAAGAAAGGAAGGAACTACATCTGGAGAGGGCGTCAAGTATAAGGCAATGCTAGTTGCAAGAGGGTTCAGTCAGAAAGAGGGAGTTGACTACAACGAGACCTTCTCACCGGTGGTCAGACGTACTTCTATCCGGGTGTTACTAGCTTTAGTGGCACACCACAACCTAGAGCTTGAGCAATTGGATGTCAAGACAGCTTTCCTGCACGGAGAGTTAGAGGAGGAAATATAAATGAGCCAACCGGAGGGGTTCCAAGTGAACCACGTGTGCAAGCTGAAGAGATCTCTCTACGGATCGCCGAGGCAATGGTACAAGAGGTTTGACAGCTTCATGTTGAAGATTGGTTACCACAAGTGCGAGTATGATTGTTGCATGTATCACAAAGAGTTGCATAGTGGATCACGTATTTACCTAGTTCTATATGTGGATGATATTTTGATTGCAACTTGAAATATCAAGGACATTAGAGAACTGAAGAGGTCCCTTAGTGCGGAATTTGAGATGAAGGATCTTGGAGCTGCCCGGAAGATATTGGGAGTTGAAATCTATAGACATAGGAAGAAGAAGAAGAAGCTTTTCCTATCACAGCAGGGATACATCAAGAGGATCTTGGCAAGATTCGGGATGTTATCAGCTAAAGCTATAGATACTCATATGGCAACTAACAGCAAGCTAGGAATGTACACCGTTCAGACTGAGGAGGAGAAGGAGTACATGTCCAAGGTTCCATATGCTAGCGCAGTTGGAAGTCTCATGTATGCTATGGTCTGCACTCGACCGGACATAGCATTCGCTGTTAGTGTGGTTAGTCGTTTTATGGCTCATTCGAGTAGGGACCATTGGCAGGCGGTGAAGTGCATATTCAGGTACCTTAAGGGTACGTCAGACATTGTCCTATGCTATGGGTCACGTGAAAACATCTTGGTAGCTGGTTTCTCGGATGCAGACTATGCAGGGAATATTGACAGTAGAAGATCAATGACATGCTACGTATTTGCTCTGGGAGCATCTGTTGTGAGTTGGAAGGCGACGCTACAGCCGACGGTGACTTTGTCCACCACGGAGGCGGAGTATATGGCTCTAACGGAAGCAGCAAAGGAGGCAATTTGGCTTAAGGGAATGGTCAATGATCTAGGGCTACTTCAAGATTTGCGATAGTCTACTGTGATAGCTTGAGCGCGATTTGCTTGACTAAGGACCAGGTTCATCATGAAAGGACCAAGCATATCGACGTCAGGTATCATTTTCTGAGAAGTGAGAGCAGGATCAAGGTGAAGAAGTTGGGGACAGCTGACAACCCCGCGAATATGTTCACAAAGCCAGTTCCGGAGAGCAAGTTCCAGCATTGTCTGGAATTGCTCAACATCTTGAGCCAGCGAGGCCCTTAGGGGCATGTCGGACCTGGTGGGGGTCCAGTGAGTCTCTGTGACGAGAGACATTGGGTGCGGAGAAGACGTAGCTTTGTTTACGAGAAGAGGAGCAACTGCTGTTGACGAGACAATTCAAGTCAAGGTGGAGATTTGTTGAGTGGTGCCTTGAATTGGTCAAAGGCGGCTAACTCATTGTTTCCAACTTTGATTAGGAAACATTGTAAGTCAAAGGCGGTGGAGGATTAGTTAGGAAACAAGTTGTTTCCAAATCGGATTTGGAAACTTTAGGGATTTCCTAGCACTATATAAAGAAGCTAGTAGTCTCTCTACTAGGTATGCAAAAACATTGTAATTGTTCCTCTTGTGAATAAAGAGTGCTTTTCCGCCGTGGAGGTAGTTTGCAAATATTTTGCTAGCGAACCACGTAAAGTATTCGTGTTCTTCTTTTATTCGTTCTTCGTTCGTGAGGTGGTTTTTCATAACAAACTGGTATCAGAGCTCTGAAACAGGAGTTCTGTTACAACACCCTCTATAGTCCTGAAACTAGCAAGCATATCAAGGAGTTCCCCTTGCTCTTTAGACCACCTGTCCTTATTTGTAGCATGCTCTAGGCATTAAAGGTGAATCATCGCGTTATAACCATAAAAGAAGAAGAATAAGGAGTAGCGACACCTAGAGGTCTCTTGTTGATAGCACAAAGAGCACTCTTCCAAGGGATGGGCCTTAGTTGTAGGAACCAGATGACCCTCAGTAAAATAATCCTCATAATACATGAATGGCCCGGACTTGATATGATATTTCTAAATGCATCTCGGATGTATGGAATGATCGCACTCCGTACAGTGATAGAACCACATTGTGGTTATATCTCCCTCACAAAGTTCACAGTCATACTCCACAACATCTTCAATGGAATAAAATGTCAATTTGAAGAGATGCTTCTTGTCATATCTGTGCGTAATGGATCTAGGCAACAGAGCACAATACGTGTCGATGGTGAAGTCGCAAACGTTACATCTGAAGGCATATCCTTGAACATCACACTCGCATGCACTACACCAAGTTGTTTCGGTTATAAAGGTGGTTAAGAGAACATGACGATTGTTGGGTTGTTAGACTTGCAATCAAAATAAGCAAGGAAATCACACAAGGAAACATTTGTTTCCAAGTTGAATTGGGAGAAAGGTTAGTCAAACTATGCTACCACCGTTCCTAATTAAGGGCGGTGGGTGCATGGCAATATATATGTGCATGTGAGTGATTTTGTTTAGTAGTAACACAGAGAGGCGAGAATTGAGCACAAGTGTAGCATCTGTTCTTGTGTGTGTGCGGGTGGGTGTTTCGGGTGGCCGCCGTGGCCGTTGTGGCAACGACATGCATTTTAATCGGGTTCTCTTCTCAATAAAATATCGGGTTTTGGCCATGGAGGTAGCTAGCGAGTTCGTTAGTGAACCACGTTAAATATCTGTCTCGTCCTTGTTTTGTTTTTGTTACATCGTTCTTGCTCGAATACCCACAGGTTATAACAAACTAGTAACAGAGCTCTGAAACAGGAGTTATGTTACAACAAACTGGTATTAGAGCCAAGGTTCCAAGATCCGGATGGAGCCAAGAGCTTGGGTTTCACGTTTTGGTGGAAATCAAAGCTAGGGTTTCACGATTCAGGTGGAGCAGGCTATCGTGAGGTGGGTTTCAAGATTCCCCCAAGAACAATGTCTGGTTTGGTGATTGTAGATAGTGCTTTCTGGACAAGAAGATCTTAGCCACGTGGCAATCATCCAGCACACCATATTGTGCTCCACACACACTGGATCACCAGCCGCGCTGATCCATGTGGGGGCTGCGAGACAGGGCCCTCGCATACCACCGCACGGGACTTGTAGGGACTTAGTGGTCTGGAGGCTAGAGTAAGTCCTGTCGCGTGCGAGCCAAGCTCGCGCGCGACCTTTAGTAACTGCTTTTGAGAGATTTATGGCACGAGCTTCATAAACCCGGTTAATCCGGTCAAACCCGGTCAACCCCATAACGGTTCTGGTATACGCGGATAACGTGCTGTAACGGTCCCAGTATACGCGGACGAACGTGCCGTTGTGGTTAAGCTAATTAAGCCGCCATTGATGGGCGCATTAACCACACTACAACGGTCACATTCTCTGTTATATATATAGGACGTTAACCCTTCCATACAAGGGGGGAACGACCCGAGATACGCGAAAGCTCTGCCAGAAGCCTGTCTCTCTCTCACACAGTACTACTGCCTTACTCTCTCCCTACTCACAACCAAACATTTCCTGTGCCATTTTCTATTCTCTGCCCTTGGTGTACACAGAGTTCTCTCTTCTGGATTCTCTTGTACACATTTTGGTGAACCCGACGTGAACTTACCATTGCAAGCAACCATGTCTCATGAGGATGATGTCAGTAACAGATCGCCTTCCACGGAAACCACCTCGGGAGAGGAGGCTCGCCGTACTCCTACAGCCACCGGTGAAGCTCCGACGCTAGAAGCCTTGGACGCCACCATCCAGAATCAGGCGAAGGCTCTCAAAGCTCAATCCGCGCAGCTAGAACGGATAATGGCTGTCCTGGGGACTCTCGCTCCAAACCCCACACCAGCCACCACCGTCTCTCAGGGAGGAGGAGCCTCCACCACTCAAGGATTGGGAGTGTCAACCACACCACCCAATCCTAACCTGCAAACTCCACCGGCAACTACACATTTACCCTCAATTCAGGGATCAACAGCTCAAATGTTGCCTCTTGCTACTCATACTCCTCAACCTCCAACTTTGGTACCTAATCCGGCCTCACAGTATACCTTGCCTCCTCCAACGGCAATGTGGGGGTAACGTAAATTCACAATATGTTCCTAGGCCTCCTGCGACGTATGTGTCGCCTCCACCTGCGGCAACGCCTCCTCCTGCAGCCGAAGGAAGTGCTCCGGAGTGTATGACGTCGCTGCAACAGCGCATAGACACCATTCTGGCTCACCAATCGTTCGCGGATACCATCATCCCGAAGCTTGACAACAATCCGCCTATTCCACGAGAGATCTACCTCATGCCTAATCCTGCTAGGTACAAGGCTCCTAAATGGGACAAGTTCGAAGATGTCAATGGGAACGCCCACGAGCATGTCATGCGCTTCATTGATGTAATGGGGCCGTATGGGGATGATTCCAAGCTGCTGATGCGCGAGTTCCCGAAATCCTTGGGGAACGTGGCCTACAAGTGGTACAGGACGTTGGAAGCCGGATCCGTGAAGACTTGGGACGACATGGTCCAGAAGTTTTACACTAAGTTCTTCCAGATGGAAGAAAAGGTGACAATGATTCATCTCTCGCGGATGTACCAGAAGCGCGAGGAGGATGGAATAACATTCATCAAGAAGTTCAGGGCCAAGTCCTTGGAGTGCAAAGATGTGATACTCGAAAGCAGACTCGTGGAGATATGCCTGCAATGCATGCGAGACGAGTACAAAGGTATGCTTATCAACCTGCAAACACCTACATTTTTTAAGCTAATTGAATGCACGAAGAATATCGAGCCTATAGTGGAGAGGCAGAAAAAGAGGAATGCCCCTGAGAGATCCTCGGGAGGGACCACTTTCAAAATTGGGAGATTCAGCTACAAGAGAGGACGCGAGGCCGAAGTGAATACAATCTCGCCCCAAAAGGAGCCGAAGGTAGTGAACTTCGATGCGCCACCACTGCCATGTTCGGTAGTTGAGGCGAGCGACCTGTGCCGACAATGGCGTAAGGACGGTGTCTTGCCGCAGCTCGAAAAAGCACCTTCCAGGGAAATGGTGAGAGACCCGAAGTGGTGTGAATGCCACGGAAAGGTCATGCACCCCACAACTGATTGCAAGAAGCTCAGAATCATGGTAAGCCAAAAGATAAAAAATGGTGAACTGGTCGTCAGCGATCAAAGGCAGGATGTGCGAAACAATCCACTCCCTACCCATGCGGAGCAAGAGCCGACGGGCAAAGAGGTCGCCATGATCTCGATTGTAGACCTTGAAGAGGTTGCGGAGGATGGTCAACCCATCATTGCCGAGATTTACAACGACGAGGATTACAGTATAGACACCGAGGACGAACGTGCAGACCGGATGAAGGGGTCGCACGGGTTCAGCAGGTTCTTTGATGAGATGAATTTCTCAGAGAAATGCCGGATGGAGATGACAAAGGCGATTCGGAGGATAGCAGAAGATTACGAGGAGGATCTCGTAGTCTCCAATGGAAAAGTTTTCAGGGCATCTCGCTCCACAGAAAAAGTCATAACCTTCTCCGCAAGCGATAAGAAGACAGATGCGAGCCACCAGAAGCCTCTGTATGTAATAGCAATCATCAACGGTGTGGAGTTCAAAAGAGCATTTGTAGACGGAGGAGCACCATTTAACGTTGTTTCGCTCCATACTCTGAAGTTAGCAGGAATTCCAGAGCACAAGATCGTCAAGCGACCATCCCCGCTGATGGGATTCGGAAGCGACTCCAGAATGACAATAGGCTGGATCCGCCTGGGTTCCAGATCGGCAAAATTAAGTGTTCAGCAAAATTCTATGTCATAGATGCGAACACCACATATCACATGATTATAGGCCGGGCCTGGATTCATCGCTTTGATGCTGTCCCTTCAACATCTCACCAAGTGATGAAAGCTATCTGGAATGATAGAATTGTGGAGATACTAGCTTCGATAAATCCTTTTAACATGGATGAAGCGCATCTCAGTGAGGCGGTATGGTTCACTGAGATGGCAGATGAGCAGACACCTGGGCCGTTCAACCCCACTCCTTTGCCTCGTTGGGAGGACATCAAATATCAGTCACCCGCAGGAGTGATGGTAACAAGAGAGGAAGCCAAGGAAAAGCTGCCTACGCGAGAAGAGGTGCCGCGGATTGCCTACCAGCGAAAGAATGCGTATACTCTGAAGAGCATAGAAAAACATGATCCCGAAGGCAAGGAAATAGAGAGTTTCTACGCCAACGGAAAGAAATGCTATCGCATATGAAGGTGCGCGGGGGTGTCCTCACGCGAGCATGGGGATATCCCTGAGCAAATCAATCAGATTAAGCAGGTTTTGGAACCAGACAAACCAATGCCAAGCGTTCTAGAGGAGAAACTCAAAGATGCGCCTGAATGCAAGGAGGATAAACCCAGGCCGCAAAAGCAGGAGCTAAAGGAGGTATTCCTGAGCCCGAGCGAAGTAAAGAAGAGGCCGGTCTTTCTAAGTGCAGACCTCGCAGGTGAGGAGGAGGAAAGATTGCTGCAACTCCTGACTGAGTACAAAGACGTGTTCGCATGGGAGTACGATGAGATGCCCGGCCTGGACATGAGCATCACTATGCATCGGTTGGATGTAATCCCAGGATCCAAACCGGTAAAGCAGAGCACGAGAAGCTTTAGACCGGAGCTTAACGTTAAGATCAAGCAGGAAGTTGTCAAACTTCTGAATGCCAAATTCATAGAGCCAAATCACCATCCCACATGGTTGGCCAATATTGTGCCAGTGGTAAAGAAGAATGGGCAAATTCGCATTTGTGTAGACTTCCGAGATCTCAATCGTTTCTGCCCTAAGGATGATTTTCCCCTCCCCAACATCGACTTACTTATCGATTCGACCGCGGGTCATCGCATGTTCAGCTTCATGGACGGCTTCAGTGGGTACAATCAGATCAAGATGGACCCCGAAGATGCACGGAAAACCGCATTCACCACTCCGGTGGGAGTCTTCAATTACACGGTTATGCCCTTTGGCCTCAAGAACGCAGGTGCGACTTATCAGCGAGCCATGATGGCCCTGTTTCACGACATGATGCACAAGGAAGTAGAATTCTACGTGGATGACTTAGTTGTCAAATCCAAGGAAGAGGCAGACCACCTGGGGGATTTGCGGAAAGTGTTCAACAGATGCAGAAGCTTTCAATTAAAGATGAACCCAATGAAGTGCGCATTCAGGGTAACATCGGGGAAGTTCTTGGGATGTGTGGTACATCGTCAAGGAATAGAACCTGATCCTGCGAAAGTATCGGCGATCACTAGCATGACTGCGCTGCACAACCAAAGTACCTTGAAGACCTTCTTGGGGAAGCTATCCTATCTGCGAAGGTTCATCCCAGCGATCGCCGAAATTACCTTCTGTTTCCGCGATCTTCTCAAGAAAGATGCTGCATACAACTGGACTACAGAGCACGAGGCTGCGTTCGGAAAGCTAAAGGACCTGTTGACATCGTCAAAGGTAATGATCGCACCTCAGCTCGGGTCACCGCTCTTGTTGTACTTAACGTCAACAAAGAGGTCCATAGGGGCACTCCTAGCTCAGGAGTATGAGGGTCAAGAAAGGCCCATCTAATACATCTCTCGTATAGTGCAGCCAGCAGAATCAAGGTACACGGATATCGAACGTCATTGCCTTGCTTTATTCTTTGTAATAGAGAAGTTGAGGCACTATTTTGCTTCGCACAAAGTAGTAGTGGTCACAAAGAGTGATCCTATACGGTATCTTCTGACTCATACTGCTTCTGGGGGAAGATTGGAAAAATGGTATATGACCATTTCTCAATATGACATCACATGTGCTCGACCCCGGGCAATCAAATCACAAGCGGTGGCGGAGTTGCTAGCGCAGTTCCCTGATGACAGTCATGAGCCTGTGATTGAAGAAGAATTGGAGGGACCTGAAATCTACGCAGTTGAGTTGCCCTATTGGACGCTCCATTTCGATGGCTCATCAACAAGGAAAGGTGGAGGCGTTGGGATAGTCTTGACCAAACCAAATGGAGAGGTCATACAGATGTCAGCGAAGCTTGACTTCACAGTCACTAACAATGAAGCAGAGTATGAGGCTCTCATCGCAGGTCTTCGCGCAGCAAAGGCACTAGAGGTAAGCAACTTGACGGTTATGGGAGACTCCAAGATAATCGTCAAACAAGCCTCGGGCGAGTATGGTTTGAAGGAGATCAACTTGTTGCCCTACCGGACCTTGGTACAGAAGCTGGTGCAGCAGTTCTGCGACGTAAAGTACGAGCACAAAACCAGAGCGGACAATAGACATGCTGATGCTTTAGCTACCTTGGGATCCAAGGTTAGTACGGATAAATGTCCCGCGAGAATCTCGATTGAGGTGCGAACATCCTCGGCGTTGTCGGAGGACGCGTGCGACGACGAATGCGTAAACGATACAGACTGGAGAAAGTCAATCATGTGTGCTATGGCAGAAGGCACGAGCAACGAAAATTGGGCATACATGACAACACCCTCTACTACAAAGGCCCTGGTGGAATACTCATGCGATGCGTCTCGGAACAGGAGGGACAAGCGCTGTTAGAAAAGATTCACCAACATGCTTGCGGAGAAAGTGAGGTGTCAATCTATCGGAAAGCCCAGAGGTATGGGATTCACTGGCCGGACATGTCAACGGCCGCAGCATTGATTCAAGGAAATTGCGAGAGTTGCGCACTGATCAAAGACTCTTTATCAATTTCTCTGACCAACGATGATGCGGATTGGAGGAAGCCACTTTTTGACTTTCTCACGCAGGGTATTGTGCCTGAGTCGAGAAAAGAGGCTGAGAAACTAAAGAGAAAAGCAGCACGATATGTGGTGCAAGAAAATATGCTCTGGCGCAGGGGCCATGAGGGTAACTTGCTGCGATGTCTAGACAGTAAAGAGGCGCAAGAGGTGATGGACCTCTCTCATCAAGTGGAACACCAGGGAGGTGCGTAGTTATGCAGACAGCTCCTCTCGATCGGTTACTTCTGGCCCACCATGGAAGCAGATTGCCGCACTAAAGTAAGACGGTGCCAGGAGTGCCAATTCAAAGAAATCTAGTGCACGCTCCTGCTGTGGATTTACATGCGTTGGGAACGCCGTGGCCGTTCCATACATGGGCTTTGGATTTTGTTGGTCCCATTCGACCAACCTCGCACGGGAATCATTTCATTCTCACCGCGACCGAGTTATTCACCAAGTGGGTAGAAGCAATACCACTAAAGACAGCAAATGCGCTAGCCGTGGTTCATTTCATCCAAGAGAGCATCATATGCAGGTTCGGAATTCCAAACACTATTCTCTCGGATAATGGCACCCCCTTTGTCAATCGCCAGGTGGCTGCAAAACTAGCAGAGTACAACATAAGGCAGATATGCTCCACCCCATACTACCCGAAGGGGAATGGGCAAGCAGAAGCAACCAACAAGACATTATTGAGGATCTTGAGCAAGATGGTGGCGGATGACCACAAGAGATGGGGTGATTCTTTGAACATAGCATTGTGGGCCTATCGGACTTCTCCAAGGAAGCCCACAGGAGTCTCACCATTTCCTTTATGCTATGGAGCTGAAGCCGTGGTACCTGCAGAAGTGAGGATAAACTCTGCAAGGTTGGTTTTTCATGCATTATACGACAATCAACGCGACCATGACCTGGTCCTGTTAGAAGAGAAGCGGGAGCAAGCTAAAAGGACTAACAAACGATACCAAGAAAGGGTCGCCCGTGCGTACAAAAAAACAGTCCAACTTCGAGATTTCGCAGTTGGAGATTTGGTCTTGCGCGCGTCGGACCACTGCATGCGAGAAGCAGCTCATCCAAAATTCGCAGCCAACTGGGAAGGACCCTTCGAAGTCACATAAGTCTTTGATAGTGGCTACTGCAATATACAAAGGCTACATGGGACGGCCTCAACCCCAAGCTCAGCCAACATGCGCTAGATTAAGAAGTATTATCCTTAAATCCTCTCACTATATGCGTTAGATTACAAAGTCTGCTTTATGCCTTGTGTTGCTAAAACTCGTGCATCTTCTCTCCCATATGAGGGAATTGTAATCTCATCTCTCCCATATGAGAGTATTTTTATAATAAAAAGACTTCTCCCAAATGGGAAGAACTTTATAATTTCAGCTCTTTATTACTTTGTTTATTTCATTATTTCTCAGTAGCGAAAGCCTATCCTCCGTGATAGCAGCCTATGCGAATACGATCTTGGATCTTTTAAGCCTATCTGCCACGATAGCAGCCTATGCGAATATGATCTTAAGTGATCTTCAAGCCTATCTGCCACCATAGCAGCCTATGCGAATGCGATCTTAAGTGATCTTTTAAGCCTATCTGCCACGATAGCAGCCTATGCGAATATGATCTTAACTGATCTTCAAGCCTATCCGCCGTGATAGCAGCCTATGCGAATACGATCTTAAGTGATCTTTTAAGCCTATCTGCCACGATAGCAGCCTATGCGAATATGATTTTAAGTGATCTTCAAGCCTATTCGCCGTGATAGCAGCCTAGGCGAATATGATCTTAAGTGATCTTTTAAGCCTGTCTGCTATGGTAGCAGCACTATGAAAGTATGATCTTAAATGATCTCCAAAGCCTATCTGCGAAGATAGCAGCCGCACTAGAATCCCATCTTAAGCGATTCTCAAGCTTATCTGCCAAAATAGCAAAGCCATGCGAATGCGCTCTCAAATGATCTGAAATACATCTGCGAATCTATCTGATGGATAGCGAATCATGTCAACAATGCAAAGTGTGAGTATGAAACTCTAAAAGGTGAAATCTGCCAATATGCATGCGAAAATTGCAACAAGAATAGCAAATCAAACAAAGCGATTTATTATTATGAGTCGAAATGACTTACAAATTATCTGTCTAGATAACAACTTACAAGTAGGAAAGCTCAAGACAGAGCTAGTTACATAGCAAACATGGCTTACAATGCATCTAAATAGCAGCCTACAAGCGGAAGTTACACATCGGGGGAATCCTCACTAAAACAGGGTCGACCTACTGGTTCTAACAGAACCATGCGAGGCAATGATCTGCGACCAAAGATCTGTAGCAAGTAGGTTTTTCTTATAAAAAGAACAGCCCGCCATTCTACAAGACCTATGCGACGCTATGTTCAAGATCCCAGGATCTGACAAGGCCTCTGTCTGATCAAGATATGTGCCTGAGGAACCACCTGCTCCAGCGAAGGACAGGCAAGCAGCAACTCCTAGGGCAAGAGGCTCCTTGTCCACGGAGACGAGCACAATGGCTCGCCACCCCGAGTTCAAGAACGTGGTGGCGAATGATCAACCTCCGGGAAAGCTAGAGGAGAAATCCGCCGTTCATTACGAATTGGTAATAAGGTCAGTACGGCGCTGCACCTCGCCGGGAGGCGGCCGGAAACATGACCTGCAAGCATAATAGACGAAGAAAATTCTTCGAGCAAGCATGAGGTATTATCTGCATCTTCTTTATGATAGTTATAAAGATCAATAAGCCTTGTAAAGCAGATCTTGGAAGCTATTTCTATGGCACAAAGCACAAACTCAGGTTTCACAACTTGAAGCTGCCATGAATCAACGACAGATAAGCGTTGAAGCCAGCAGTCGTTGGGACTCACGGCAAGCCACATTGTGGGATGAAGAACCCAAGCAGCAGAAAGAAGGGTTTATATAGACCCTGTTGAGACTCTTCAGTTGCTTAGATGAGTCAGCAAAACTTGGAAAAGGGGTAAGAATCAATCGCTTACGCCTTGGAAAGAGGTAACAATCAATTACCCTACTAAAGGCTATGACGATTCGGTAGCGTATCCTAATTAATGACGGATGGTCATGATACGGATGGACTTCCCAAGGAAAGCGTGCTTATCTAATGAGGAATTAGCACGAAAATCAAGGCGGAAAATTAATAGCTGACGTCATAATTGATATGCACAGAGATATTCGAGCAAATCCCGGGAAGGGCAAAACAGGCATTCAAATTCTTTTTGAAAAAAGATGGGGAGAAACCCTAGCAACATTACAGTAATGTTTTAGCATTTTTGTTCGATACAAATTTGTTATTGTTCAAAACAAGCCTTTGACCAGGGAGTCATCAGGAGTAAACTGAGCAGACGAGTTTGCCACTTGCTCCACTTCTTGCTTCAATCGCTCGTAGTTGGCGTTCATTTCATGGAAAAGTTTCACAGCCTCTTCAGCCTTCTGCTTTTGCTGCTCCACCTTCTGTTCCTCAGCTGCGAGGTTATGGAAGCCGCGCTTCAAATTCACAGCCGCGCGAATCTGGGTGACTCTTTTGATAAGATACCCAAAACCCATCTTGCCTTGAGCTTTGGCGTGAAGGTTTTGACACATGCCGAAAAGCAGCTCCGCGCTCTGAGGAGAGATGGTCGCAGGTGTGGCCGCAGATAGCTGCTCCAAAATCCAGATGGCTTCGGTCAAAAATAGCCTTCTGTCGAAGGGTCCTATCTCTAGAGACCTCACAAATGATTCAGGATAGGAGAGACACATCCGCACCAGCCAGTCCACATCAGCTTGCTTCAACCCTAAGCAATGTTAAACCAAGTTAGATTATCGAACTTGTAAATGAAGAATGCGAGATGCGAACAACAATCGCAACATACCAGTTCCTTCAAGGATCTCGCGCAAAGAAGGAATGCGCATTGCTGGGGCGGCTGAAGATTCTCTCTGCTCCATTGCCCTCCTGTCAGCTGCGAGCTCTAACTCCTCATAGTTGGTAGGAAGAGCATAAGCTGCACTGGGTGCGATTGCAGTCCCGACCTGCAAACTCCAAAAGTTCCACGCAGGAAGAGTCACTGCAGGCTCAGTCATCATCGAAGGCATAGCAGCGGTAGAAGTTGCAGCTTGATCAGGGATGCCTTCAGGTGCGATAGCATCAACAGCATCTGCTTCTGTTTCCTCAGCAACAGCACGGGCATCTTCTTCCATCAACACGGTGTCAGCTTCGGTATCGTCAGAAACCTCAATGATGTCCTCGAAGGGGTCTCCCGCATACTCAGCAGCTGCGACGGGCTTCTCAGTGTGAGAACTTGGCACCGGGACATAGGATGCAGGAGGTTGACTCCTTTGTTCCAACATGGCTTCATCAGCATTGCCTGCGATACAAGATACGATGATGTGAGGTAACTTGTATTGCACAATATTTTATTATCGTATCAATAAGCCAAGAGTTGGCACTTCCACGCGAGGGTGGGATTGCAGCATCTGCATCGTAGGCTAAAGACGCGGAACCATGGCCTATTAATGTATCTTCATTAAGTATATCTTTAAGCTGAGCATGACCTGGGGCGCGAAGAAACTAGTCATGATTATGTTTGGGTTACTAAGCCTAGTTCACAAGTGTTGTTCAAATAATTACATGAAGGTTCACCGCATTTGCTTACTAGCCAGCGGCGAATGTCAGCTTTCGACAAGCCGTGCCTTAACGCACCAATAATCACATCTCGGTAAGTTACTGCGAGACTAAAAATCTCACCTTCGTTACCACTTGCAATTTCTTCAAAGTCTGCTTGGACTTGCTCTAGAGCTGCCGCATCTTCTTCTGGAGCCGCATCTTCCTCGTCAATTTCAGGAGCTTCCTCTTCTGGAACCGCACTTCCCTCACGGGTTGGACGCGCTAAGTTGTCGACGTGTTGCTCTTCTAGGCTCCTTTGCTTTACGCGTTCAAGCTCCTCTTCCTCTCGCTTTCTTCTTCTTTCAGCAGCCTCCGCAGCTGTTCTCCTGGACTCGGCAAGGATGTCCTCGCTTATGGTTTCGTTGGAAACACCAGAATGAGAACCCCTCTTCTGCCTCCTGGCCAGAAGGCCACTGATGGTTTCATCATCATCATCTGCAAAGAAACAATTTGTTCAATCAAGATTGCGAAAAGTTAAGATAATGAGGAGAGTAGTACGATTGAGATACCTCCTGACGCTTCCTCTTGTATCTCATCTCTCTCTCTGTCTCTGACATCTTCGATTCTTTCCTCTTCTTCATGTCCTCTCGCCTCCCTTCTTTCCTCCTCCTCTTCCTCCTGGTCAAACGGAACAAAGGTCTCCACTGCGAGCTCTTTATGCTCTTTGCTTGGTATGCGACCTTTACCTTTATCCTTGGAAGTAAGGGATCTCGCAGGAGGAGAAGTTGGAGCGCTTCTAGGGGAAGAGATTGTAATTCCTCTTTGTCTGGGCCTCTTCGCTCTTGGGTCAGCAGCTGCTGGGGGAGACGGATCGTCCCTGGGTGGAGACAAGGCAGGAGTGTTCTCTATCAGCGAATCAGCGAAAGCATCCATGATCTCGCGAATCTTGGTCTCAACTGCGGGATCCATTTTCAGTGCTAGCTGAACTGGTTCTCCCCGTCTTCTTGCAGTAACAATGGTGGTAACCAGCGATTTGGAACGTTCACCAGATGCGAACCTCCTCACATAGCACTGCGACAGAAAATGAAGCGTAAAGTTTCAACGTATCGGAATAAGGAAACTTAGCACATGCAAAAGGGATTGTTTACCTTGGCGAAAGTTTCGCTATATCTGATGACATGCGAATCACCTTTCTTAACTGCGGCTATCTTCTCGTCAAGAATGGTGGAGGGACACATGTGATTCTCGCGATCCAGCAACGAATAGCAGCCATATTTAGACTCGTCCAGGCTACAATTGGGACGGAAAGGGAAAGAATTCCTTTTGATCACAGGAGCTCTGTTTGGCCGAGGGGACGATTGCGTCTCAAACCTTGTAGCAGCCTCTTATGATGGACTGCGGCCAAATTGATGGTGCCACTGCATCAAAGCCAAACTGAGGAGAAACGCGAGTGGGGTCAACATCCACGGTGATCCTCTCGTACCTAGGGGTGAGCTCACGCACATACTCCACAAGAGCAGGAAGAGAGCCCCTTAGACACCAGCAGAAGAATTCGCTGTTGGAATAGATGCCCTAGAGGCAATCGTAGATTTAGTATGAACAATGTTTTGGCTAGAATATTCATTTATTATTTATGGCGATATTTAATATAATGAAGTCCTTAGATAAAATGTGTTATTTATCTTAAATATCCCTAGTCCATTATATTGATTAATAGGACAATCAAATATAGACTAGTATGTGGATAGATTGATATGGAGATATCAAGTCTAACACATGGGTATGCATTAGGAGTAATGGCATACTGGATTGACCCACGATGAAAAGGATACATTAGATTATGTGAAGTCACAATCGCTTTTCGTAGTGCTAATATTATTGCAATCCTTGGACTTGAAGTCACTAGATACTCTAGTTGTGAAATATTGCGCTTTGATGTTATCAAACGTTACACCGTAACTGGGTAATCATAAAGGTGGCTATCGGGCGTGATAGGAAGCAAGCTTAGAGATCGTAGTGATGTAGATAGGATTTGTCCCTCCCACATAATGGGGGTAAATATCCACGGCCACTCGAGGGATGAGGCTTATTGAATGTCTGGCCAGACTCAGATAAATTAATATAGAGATATTAATGTTATCTGCAAGTATAAGCATATTCCCAGGATCGAGGAACTATGGAGTGGATATACGAGTGTGACTATTTATGTCTCGTGTCCAATCCGGATATGGAGACAAAGGGATAATGCAATATGACATATTGGGCACAAAGGTTTGTCGGGATCACTGACTATTTCTATGGGTTGGGTGGCATGGATGTGTTGCTAGAAACCGCTCCATGTTAGTAATAGTTACTACCAACTATATAGAAACCTATGGGGTCACACGTAAAATAGAGTAGAGCTAGATTTGGGATTAATTAATATAGATAATTAATAGAAGGATCATTGTGCAACACCTTGCAAACTTAGTAGGACTAAAATGCAAGGAAGGGAATAGTTCTAGTCCTACTAGAACAAGAAAACTCTAATATGGAAACAACAAGGAGTTGTTGGAGTATATATATAAGAGGCTCTAGCTTCCTTCCCACATATAATTGTTATTAGACATAACATAAGGAGTGGGAGAGAGCAAAAGAGAGAGAGCAAGACAAGAGCTAGGCCGAGACCTAGCCCCCGTCCGCCCCTCTACCCGACGGCACAAGGAGGGCCGAGCCTCCTTGGTTCCTTTTGTTGCTTTGATCTTCTTCCCTCTTCCTCCGGGTTCAAGCTAGCACTTGTTTGAAGGAAGAATCTAGATCTCACCTCTAGACGTGGATCAACCGTAGAGACGAGGACATCATTCTTCGTGTGATCTCACAAATCAAAAGGTACACATCTTCTATGACCCTAATCATGTTATGATATCTCTTCCTGTGATCCTTGGTCGGCTTTGAGTAGGATTAATTTTTGTTATTCCGCTGCGTTACCTACGTCAAAACCCAACAGTGGTATCAGAGCCACAGGTCGTAGAACATAACATGATCTTATGTGTTTACGATTTCAGTTCATACACCGTATTATTGTTTATTACGCGTAAACTGAAAAGTTCGCATAGTAGATGCAATATTGAATTTGATTCAATCAAACAAGACCCAATTTTAACATTGGATATTAGAATTGGTGAGTTTAATCACATAGGATGTGAATAATTGGGTTCTTGAAAAATTAGGGTTCATGGGCACATGATTGAAAAGGGGTTTTCAATTCTGGAAAAAAGTTATGGAAATAAATCCATAAGGAAACAACCTTGCTCGGGCAACAAGGAAGAGGGAAGGAGACTAGGTCCGAAACCCTAGCCGCCCGCCCCTCCCTTGCGCGCCAAGCAAGGCCGCGGGCCTCTAGGCGTGCGGCGGTCCTAGGGTTCGGGCCACTTGTTGGCTTGGGCCCTTTGGACCGTTGTAAAACCCTAGTTACCCAATTTCATTAAAATTAAACAAGCGCGTTAAAATTGGTTTTAACTGTATTATGTGCTCTATTGCATGGTGGATGGATATGGCCTAGGATTGTGGATGTTTATTGTTTTGTGGTTTGGTTTACGGCCTGCGAGCTGACCAAATTAATGTAATAATTAATTAAGTTTTACGGCCTGCAAGTCGTCTTTTTCTCCTCGACATGTGAGGCTTTTGTTATTTATTTATTCTAGATGTTAGGCTAGAATTAGAAATATTTAGATAATAGCCAAGAACGTGGAGAAGAAGACCGGAGAACCAAAGGAGCCAAAAGACATCCCTAGACGCGCAGCCATGGTGGAGCACATGGAGATGAGCTCGGCACTTTAGGGCAATTAGATATTATCATTGGCTTGATAATATCATTAGTCTAGGGGCCATATCCATGCCACGTTATTTTGTTTTGTGGATGTTTATTATTCATGCCTTGTTATTTATTTTGTGTGTATGACGCTACTAGCAAAACGATAACAAGATAATAATAAACAAGGTTGGTCTTTTATTGTGGATGGCCCAATCCAAATAAGTAGACCATGTTGATAAGATCAACCAAACAACTTAAAAGAAATCCCTCAAATAAATATTGCGTTTTGCCTTCTCTTGCCAAAACACCCTTCATGATCATGGCCTATTAAAATTCGGGCTTGCCAAAGCAAGGTGTAGATAGTGCTTTCTGAGCTGACAGATCTTGGCCACGTGGCAACCATCCAGCACACCATATTGTGCTCCACACACACTGGATCACCAGCCGCGCTGATCCATGTGGGGGCTGCGAGACAGAGCCCTCGCATACCACTGCACGGGACTTGTAGGGACTTAGTGGTTTGGAGGCTAGAGTAAGCCTTGTCGCGTGCGAGCCAAGCCCGCGCGCGACCTTTAGTAACTGATTTGAGAGATTTATGGCACGAGCTCCATAAACCCGGTCAATCCGGTCAAACCCGGTCAACCTCGTAACGGTTCCGGTATTCGCGCACAACGTGCTGTAACGGTCCCTATATACTCGGACGAACGTGCCGTTATGGTTAAGCTAATTAAGTCGCCATTGATGGGCGCATTAACCACACTACAACGGTCACGTTCTCTGCTATATATTGGACGTTAACCTTTCCATACAAAGGAGAACACACTAGCCATACGCGGAAGCTCTGCAGAACCTCTGTCTCTCTCTCAGACATTACTACTGCCTTACTCTCTCCCTACACACAACCCAACTCTTCCTGTGCGATCTCTGATCCTCTACATACGGTGTACACGGAGGTCTCCCTGCCGGAATCTCTTGCACACATTTTGGTGAACCCGACGTGAACTTAGCAACAAAAGCAACCATGTCTCAGGAGGATGATATCAGCAACAGATCGCCTTCCACCTAAGCCGCCTCGGGAGAGGAGACCCGCCGTACTCCTACGACCCCCGGCGAGGCACCGACGATAGAATCCTTGGACGCTACCGCCCAAAGTCAGGAGAAAGCTCTCAAAGCTCAGTCTGCGCAGCTAGAACGGATCTTGGCCGTTCTGGGCACCCTTGCGCCAAATCCCTCATCAGCCACCGCCGTCTCTCAAGGAGGAGGAACCCCTACGGCTCCAGGATTGGGAGTGTCCGCCACACCTCCCAACCCTAATCTGCAGACTCCACCCGCGACTACGCAGCTGCCTTCAATTCAGGGGTCAACAGCTCAGATGTTTCCTCTCGCCACTCATACTTCTCAGCCTCCGGCTTTGGTACTTAATTCGGCGTCGCAGTATCCCTTGCCTCCGTCAACGGCGATCTGGGGCAACGCAAGCAGCCAATATGTTCCCAATCCTCCGGCGGCATATGTGTCGCCTCCGCCTGCAGCAACCCCTCCTTCTGCTACTGAGGGAAGCATCCCAGAGTGCATGACGTCTCTGCAGAAGCGCATGGACACTATTCTGGCTCACCAATCATTCGCGGATACCATTATCCCGAAGCTAGACAACGATCCACCCATCCCGCGGGAGATCTATCTCATGCCTAACCCAGTGGGGTATAAGGCTCCTAAATGGGACAAGTTCGAGGATGTCAACGGGAACGCTCATGAACATGTCATGCGTTTCATTGATGTCATGGGGCCATACGGAGCTGATCCCAAACTGCTGATGCGAGAGTTCCCAAAATCTTTGGGGAACGTAGCGTACAAGTGGTACCGAACGTTGGAAGCCGGATCCGTGAAGACTTGGGACGACATGGTCCAGAAGTTCTACACCAAGTTCTTCCAGATGGAAGAAAAGGTAACAATGATCCATCTCTCGCGGATGTATCAGAAGCGCGAGGAGGACGGGATCACTTTCATCAAGAAATTCAGGGCGAAGTCCTTGGAATGCAAAGATCCAATGCTCGAAAGCCGGCTCGTAGAGATATGCCTGCAGTGCATGCGAGACGAATACAAAGGTATGCTCATCAATTTGCAAACACCTACGTTTTCAAAGCTAATTGAATGCACAAAGAACATCGAGCCTATAGTCGAGAGGCAGAAAGAGAAGAACGCCCCGGAGCGATCTTCGAGCGGCACTACCTACAAAATCGGGAGGTTCAGTTACAAGAGGGGACGCGAAGCTGAGGTTAATACAGTTTCACCCCAGAAACAAGAGAAGGTTGTGAACTTCGACGTACCACCTCTGCCATGCTCGGTGGAGGAGGCAAGCGACCTCTGCAGGCAGTGGCGCAAGGACGGCGTCCTACCGCCGCTCGAGAAGATACCCTCCAAGGAGATGGTGAGGGACCCCAAGTGGTGCGAGTACCACGGCAAGGTCATGCACCCCACAGCGGAATGTAAGAAGCTCAGGTTTACATTCGACCAGAAGATGAAGAACGGCGAGCTGATCGTCAGTGATCACAGGAAGGATGTACGCAACAATCCACTTCCTGCCCATGCGGAGCAAGACCCAAAAGGCAAAGAGGTTGCCATGATCTCGATTGTGGACTTGGAAGAAGTCGCAGAGGATGGTCTACCCATCATTGCTGAAGTCCATGATGACGAGGACTACAGTATGGACACAGAAGATGAACGTGCCGATCGGATGAAGGGGTCGCACGGCTTTAGCAGATTCTTCGACGAGATGAACTTCTCCGAGAAGTGCCGGACAGATATGACGAGAGCAATCTTGAGGATAGCGGAGGACTACGAGGAGGATCTTGTAGTTTCCAATGGGAAATTCATCAGGGCGTCTCGCTCAACAGAAAAGATCATGACCTTTTCGGCCAGCGACAAAAAGACAGATGCGAGCCATCAGAGGCCTCTGTACGTGACGGCCATCATCAATGGCGTTGAATTCAAACGAGCATTCGTAGACGGAGGAGCAGCGGTCAACGTCGTTTCGCTCCACACACTGAAGCTAGCAGGGATCCCCGAGCACAAGATTGTCAGGCGTCCATCTCCGCTGATGGGATTCGGAAGCGACTCTAGGATGACGATCGGATGGATCCGCCTGGGCGTTCAGATTGGCAAAATCAAGTGCTCAGCGAAGTTCTATGTCATAGATGCGAACACTACATACCACATGATCATAGGTCGAGCCTGGATTCACCGCTTCGACGCGGTTCCTTCAACGGCTCACCAAGTCATGAAAGTTATCTGGAACGACAGAATAGTCGAGATACCGGCTTCAACGAATCCATTCAACTTAGATGAAGCCCATCTTAGCGAGGCAGTGTGGTTCACCGAGATGGCGGATGAGCAAACACCGGGACCATTCAACCCTACTCCTTTGCCTCTCTGGGAAGACATCAAGGACCAGTCACCTGCGGGAGTAATAGTGACAAGGGAAGATGCCAAAGAAAAGCCGCCTACATGCGAAGAGGCGCCGCGTATCGCATACCATCGAAAGAACGTGTACACTCTGAAGAGAATTGCAAAGCATGACCCCGAAGGCAAGGAGATAGAGAGCTTCTACGCCAATGGGAAGAAGTGCTATCGCATATGAAGGTGCGCCGGGATGTCCTCACACGGGCATGGGGATATCCCTGGGCAAATCAACCAAATCGAGCAAATTGCGCTAACGGAAAAGCCAATGCAGGGCACTCCGGATGAGAAGCTCAAAGAAGCACCTGAATGCATGGAAGATAGGCCCAGGCCACAAAAGCAAGAGCTAAAGGAAGTGTTCCTCAGCCCGAACGAGGAAAAGAAAATGCCAGTCTTTCTAAGTGCGGACCTCACAAGCGGAGAAGAGCAAGGACTGCTACAGCTCCTAACTGAATACAAGGATGTGTTCGCATGGGAGTATGATGAGATGCCAGGACTTGATACAAGCATCACTATGCATCGTTTAGACATCGTCCCAGGTTCTAAACCGATAAAGCAGAGCACAAGAAGCTTCAGGCCGGATCTTAATGTGAAGATCAAACAGGAGATCGTCAAACTCCTGGATGCCAAGTTCATAGAACCAAATCATCATCCCACATGGCTGGCCAATATTGTGCCAGTGGTAAAGAAGAACGGACAGCTTCGCATCTGCGTGGACTTCCGAGATCTCAATCGTTTCTGCCCAAAGGACGATTTTCCATTACCCAACATTGATTTGCTTATCGATTCAACAGCGGGCCATCGCATGTTCAGTTACATGGACGGCTTCAGCGGGTACAACCAGATCAAGATGGACCCCGAAGACGCGCGGACAACTGCATTCATCACTCCGGTGGGGGTGTTCAACAATACAGTGATGCCGTTTGGTCTCAAAAACGCGGGTGCAACCTATCAGGGGGCCATGATGGCCCTGCTCCACGACATGATGCATAAAGAAGTGGAGTTCTATGTGGATGACCTGGTGGTTAAATCCAAGCACGAAGCAGATCACCTCGCGGATTTACGGAAAGTGTTCAATGGATGTAGACGCTTTCAACTGAAAATGAATCCCATGAAGTGCGCATTTGGGGTAACATCAGGGAAATTCTTGGGATGCGTAGTTCATCGCCAAGGAATCGAGCCTGACCCTGCGAAAGTATCAGCCATAACTGGCATGACGCCGCCTCATAACCAAAGTGCCTTGAAGACATTTTTGGGAAAGCTATCATATCTGCGGAGGTTCATCCCAGCGATTGCCGAAATTACCTGCTGTTTTAGTACCCTTCTCAAGAAAGATGCCGTATACAGTTGGACTCCGGAACACGAAGCTGCGTTCGGAAAGCTGAAGGATCTGCTGACGTCCTCAAAAATAATGATCGCACCTCAACTGGGATCACCGCTTCTGCTATATCTGACGTCAACAAGGAGGTCCATAGGAGCACTCTTGGCTCAGGAGTACGAAGTCCAGGAAAGGCCTATCTACTACATCTCTCGCATTGTGCAACCTGCCGAATCAAGGTACACAGACATCGAACGTCATTGCCTTGCTTTGTTCTTCGTGATAGAGAAATTGAAACACTACTTTGCGTCGCATAAAGTAGTAGTGGTCACCAAAAGTGATCCCATACGATATCTGCTAACCCACACTACTCCTGGAGGAAGATTGGCGAAATGGTACATGACCATCTCGCAATACGATATCACATACGTACGACAGCGAGCGATCAAGTCGTAGGCGGTAGCGGATCTGTTGGCACAGTTCCCCGACAACAGCCACGAGCCCGTGATCGAAGAAGAACTCGAGGCGCCTGAAATCTATGCAATCGATGTACCCTATTGGACGCTCCATTTCGACGGTTCGTCAACAAGAAAATGCGGAGGCATTGGGATAGTCTTGACCAAGCCGGATGGAGAGGTCATACAGATGTCTGCCAAACTCGACTTCGCAGTCACTAACAATTAAGCTGAATATGAGGCTCTTATCGCGGGACTCCGGGCAGCAAAAGCTTTAGAAGTAAGCAATCTGACGGTCATGGGAGACTCCAAGTTGATCGTCAAGCAAGCCTCGGGCGAGTACGGTTTGAAGGAGATTAACCTTCTGTCTTACCGGACTCTAGTACAAAAGCTAGTACAACAATTCTGCGATGTGAGGTACGAGCACAAGCCCCGAGCAGACAACAGGCATGCAGACGCTTTGGCAACCTTGGGATCTAAGGTCAGTACAGACAAATGTCCCGCAAGGATCTCCATCGAAGTGCGAACGTCGTCGGCATTGACAGAAGATGCGTGCGACGACGAACACATGGATGACACGGACTGGAGAAAAGCAATCCTACGAGCTATTGAAGAAGGCACAAGCAGTGAAAGCTGGGCACTCACCAAGGGGTACTGCATACATGATAACACCCTCTACTACAAGGGTCCTGGCAGAATACTCATGCGATGCGTCTCCGAGCAAGAGGGACAGCTGTTGCTAGAAAAGATTCACCAACATGCTTGCGGAGAAAGCGAGGTGTCAATCTATCGGAAGGCTCAGAGATATGGCATTCATTGGCCAGACATGTCAACAGCCGCGGCCCTGATACAGGGGAAGTGCGAGCGTTGCGCACTAATCAAATATTCTCTGCTCATCGCTCTAACCGATGATGACACGGATTGGAGGAAGCCACTCTTTGATTTTCTCACCCAGGGCACCATGCCCGAATCAAGAAAAGAAGCTGAGAAATTGAAGAGGAAAGCGTCTCGATATGTAGTACAAGAAAGCCTGCTTTGGCGAAGAGGTCATGAGGGCAACTTGCTGCGATGCCTAGACGGAAGAGAAGCACAAGAAGTCATGGACCTTTCTCATCAGACGGAACACCAAGGAGGTGCGAAATTATGCAGGCAGCTCCTCTCAATTGGATATTTCTGGCCCACGATGGAGGCTGATTGCCGCACCAAAGTACGACGCTGCCAGGAGTGCCAATTCAAAGGAAACCTAGTGCACGCTCCCGCTGTGGATCTACATGCATTGGGAACGCCATGGCCATTTCACACATGGGCGCTGGACTTCATTGGTCCCATTCGACCAACTTCGCACGGGAATCATTTTATTCTCACCGCAACTGAGCTATTTACCAAATGGGTGGAAGCAATACCACTGAAGACGGCAAATGCACTAGCCGTGGTTAACTTCATCCAGGAAAGCATCATATGCAGGTTCGGAATCCCAAACACCATTCTTTCAGATAACGGTACTCCCTTTGTTAATCGCCAGGTAGCTGCGAAGTTAGCGGAGTACAATATCAGGCAAATATGTTCCACCCCCTACTACCCGAAGGGGAACGGGCAAGCCGAAGCAACCAACAAAACGCTGTTGAGGATTTTGAGCAAAATGGTCGTAGATGACCACAAGAAGTGGGCTGACTCTCTAAGCATAGCTCTGTGGGCCTACCGAACTTCTCCAAGGACACCCACGGGGGCCTCACCGTTCCTACTATGCTATGGGGCCGAGGCCGTGGTACCTGCGGAGGTGAGAGTCAATTCGGCAAGATTGTCCTTCCACGCACTCTACGAAAATCAACGTGATCATGACTTAGTCTTGCTGGAGGTAAAGCGAGAACAAGCCAAAAGGACCAAAAAGCGGTATCAAGAAAGGATCGTTCGCGCTTACAATAAGACAGTCCAGCGAAGAGATTTCGCAGTTGGAGATTTGGTCCTGCGCGCGTCTGACCACTGCATGCGAGAAGCGGCTCACCCAAAGTTCGCAGCCAATTGGGAAGGACCCTTCGAAGTCACAGAAGTCTTTGACAGTGGCTACTGCAGCATACGAAGGTTGCACGGAACAACCTCAACCCCGAGTTCAGTCAACATGCGCTGGATTAAGAAGTACTATCCTTGACTTCTCTCATTTCATGCGTTTTATTATAACTTTGCTGCATGTCTTGTATGGCTATGATTTACACAATCTCCTCTCCCATATGAGAGAATTGTAATCTTATCTCTCCCACATGAGAGCATTGTAATAAAAGGGTTCTCCCAAATGAGAACTTCATATTCCTAGCTGTTTATGTTGCTTTATTCAGTTTGTTATTACTGTTAACAATCGGCTATCCGCCACGATAGCAGCCTATGCAAATGCGATCTTAATTGATCATCTAAGCCTATCTGTCACGATAGCAGCCCATGCGAAATGCGATCTTAATTGATCATCTAAGCCTATCTGTTACGATAGCAGCCCATGCAAAATGCGATCTTAATTGATCATCTAAGCCTATCTGTTACGATAGCAGCCTATGAAAATGCGATCTTAATTGATCTTCTTAAGCCTATCTGTTACGATAGCAGCCTATGCAAATGCGATCTTAATTGATCATCTAAGCCTATCTGTCACGATAGCAGCCCATGCGAAATGCGATCTTAATTGATCATCTAAGCCTATCTGTTACGATAGCAGCCCATGCGAAATACGATCTTAATTGATCATCTAAGCCTATCTGTTACGATAGCAGCCTATGAAAATGCGATCTTAATTGATCATCTAAGCCTATCTGTCACGATAGCAGCCCATGCGAAATGCGATCTTAATTGATCATCTAAGCCTATCTGTTACGATAGCAGCCCATGCGAAATGCGATCTTAATTGATCATCTAAGCCTATCTGTTACGATAGCAGCCTATGCAAATGCGATCTTAATTGATCTTCTTAAGCCTATCTGTTACGATAGCAGCCTATGCAAATGTGATCTTCATTGATCATTTAAGCCTATCTGTCACGATAGCAGCTCATGCGAAATACGATCTTAATCGATCTTCTAAGCCTATCTGTTACGATAGCAGCCTATGCAAATGCGATCTTAATCGATCTTCTAAGCCTATCCACCGCGATAGCAGCCGCGATCTTAATTGATCTTTTAAAGCCTATCTGTCACGATAGCAGCCTACACAAAATGATTTTAATTGATCTTCTAAAGCCTATCTGCTACGATAGCAACTCGTGCGAAAAACGATCTTAATTGGTCTTCCAAGCCTATCTGCGGTGATAGCAGCATCATGCAAATGCGATAGCAATATTGTGCAAAATAATCTTAAGTGATCTACAAAGGTATATCTGATGAGATAACACCCGCACTTACATCTGAAAGCAAATCACAAGTCCATCTGCCAAGATGGCACAACTACGTAAATACGATCTCGAACGATCTAATGAAACATCTGCGAATTTATACGGCAGATAGCAAAGGCGAAATATGTATATAGCATTATACAAGGCGGAATATGCCGACACGCATGCGAAATTGTATTTTAATGAAACGACACAGCAAATAATACAAAAGCTATTTATCATTATGAGTCGAAAAGACTTACGATTTATCTGTCTAGATAGCAGCTTACAAGCGAAACAGCTCAAATCTAACTACGCAGCCAACATGGCTTACAATACATTCAAAAAGTAGCTGACAAGCCAGCAGAGACACACCACGGGAATCCTGACTAAAAAGGATGAACCCAACGGTCCTAATACCAGCTGTGCGATGCACAGATCTGCGGCCAAAAATCTGTAGCAAGTAGGATGCTTCTGCGAAGAGATCATCTCGCCATTAGCTGCATCCATGGCGGCAATGGTCTGGGAGGTCCTATGTCCAAGATCTCAGGATCTGACAAGACCCCTGTCTGATCAAGATATGTACCGGAGGAAGCTCCTGTTCCGGCGCACACAGTCGCCCAAAACAGGGGAAGCAGTCATTCCTCTGGTACTGGGTTCCTTGTCATGATTGACAAGGGCATTGACAAGCCCCCTGAGTTCAAGAACGAAGAGGCAAGAAATCCTCCTCTAGGGATGCTGGAGGAGAATTCCGCCGTTCATTACGAGACGGTAGCACGGTCACTACGGCGCTGCACCTCACCGGGAGGCGGCCGGAAACATGACCTGCATACATAATACACGAAGAAAATTCTTCGAACATACATGAGATATCAACTCCATCTTCTCTATGATGGTTATAAAGAGCAATAAGCCTCATAAAGCGGATCTTGGAAACTATTTCTACAGCACAAAGCGCAAACTCAGGATTCACAACTTGGAGTTGCCATGAATCAACGAAAAACAAGCGTTGAAGCCAGCAGTCGTAAGGACTAACGGCAAAGCACATTTTTGGGATGAAGAACCCAAATGGCAAAGACAGGGTTTATATAGACCTTGTGGAGACTCTGCAGTTGCTAAGATGAGTCAGCAGAATTTGAAAAGAGGGTAAGGCCAATCACTTACGCCTTGAAAAACGGTAACGATCAATTACCCTACTAAAGGCTACGACGATTCAATTGCGTATCCTAATAAATGACGGATGGTCATGATTCGGATGGACTTCCCAAGGAAAGCGTGCTTATCTTCCGAGGAATTAGCGCGAAAATCAAGCAGAATATCAATTGCTGATGTCATAATTAGATATGCACAGAGATATTCCATCAAATCCCGGAAAAGGGCAAAACGGGCATGCCGATCTTTTTGTTAAAAAAAAGGGGGGGGGGGGAGAAACCCTAGCAACATTACATTAATGTTTCAACATTACATTAATGTTCCAGCTATTTCCTTTCTACTTTTCAAATTCAAAAAGTCAAAGCAAATTCTTGATCAAGGAGTCATGGGGCGCGAACTGATGGCTCAGCTTCTCTACCTGCTCCACTTCTTGCTTCAATTGCTCGCACTTAGCATTCATCTCATGATAGAGCTTCATAGCTTCTTCAGCCTTTTGCTTCTGCTGCTCCACCTTCTGCTTTTCAGCTGCGAGGTTATGGTGGCCGAGTTTCAAAGTTACGGCCGCGCGAATCAGGGTGACTCTTTTCATAAGAAATCTGAAACCCAGTCTGCCTTGAACTTTGGTAAGAAGATTTTGGCACATGCCAAAAAGCAATTCGGCACTCTGGAAAGAAATGGTCGCAGGCGTGGCCGCAGACAGCTGCTCCAAAATCCAAATGGCTTCGGTAAGAAACAGCCTCCTGTTGAAGGGCCCTATCTCCAGAGATCTCGCAAATGATCGGGAGTAGGTGAGGCGCATCCGAACCACCCAGTCCACATCAGTTTGCTTCAAACCTAAAGCAATGTCAAAGCTAAGTTATGCTATTACACTCGCAAACGAATAATGCGAGATGCAAACAACGAATCACTACTTACCGGTTCCTTCAAGAATCTCCCGAAGAGAAGGAATGCGCATTGCTGGAGTAGTCGAAGACTGCCCTCGCTCCATAGCTCTCCTATCAGCTGCGAGCTCTAATCCCTCATAGTTAGGAGGAAGAGCATAAGCCGCACCAGCTGCGACTGCATTCCCAACCTGCGAGCCCCAAAAGCTCCACGGAGGAAGAGGTGCCGCCGACTCAGTCATCGCCGGAGGCGAAGTGACAGCCGAAGATGCTTGGCGGGGGACGCTCTTAGATACGGAAGCATCAGCAGCACTTGTTCTTACTTCCTCAGCGCCAGTATGGGCATCTTCCTCCATTAGCACAGCGTAAGCGTCAGCATCATCGGAAAGTTCGATGATGTCCTCAAGAGGCTCTCCTGCGTATTCAGCAGCTGCGACGGGCTTCTCGGTATGGGAACTCGGAATCGGAACATAGGACGCAGAAGGCTGACTTCTTTGATCCAGCACAGGTTCCTCAACATTGCCTGCGACACAAAATGCGATAGCATAAGGTAACTCGCATTTTATGTTATTTTACTATCTTTACTAAAGCTAAGAGCAAGCACCTCCACGCGAAGGTGGGATTGATGCATCTTCGTCATACACTAAAGACGTGGAACCATGCCCTATTAGTGTGTCCTCATTAAGCAGGTCCTTAAAATGAGCGTGACCTGGGACGCGAAGAAACCAGTCATGTTTCTGTTTCAAGATTGCTAAGGTCTAGTACATGCATATCGCTCAAATGATTACCTGAAGGTTCTCCGCACTTGCCTACTAGCCAACGGCGAATGTCAGCCTTTGACACACCATGCTTTAACGCACCCACAATAACATCTCTATAAGTTACTGCGAGATTGAAGATCTCACCTTTATCGCCGCCTGCGATTTCTTCAAAGTCTGCTTGGGCTTGCTCCAAAGCTGCTGCATCCTCTTCTGGAGCTACATCCTCCTCTTCAGTCTGAGGAGCTACCTCTCCGGGAAGCATATCTTCCTCGTCAGTGGGACGCACTAAGTCGTCAACATGTTGCTCTTCGAGGCTCCGCTGTCTCACACGCTCGAGCTCCTCCTCTTCGCGCTGCCTTCTTCTTTCAGCAGCTTCCGCGGCTGTCTTCCTGGACTCGGCAAGAACGTCCTCACTTATGGGTTCGTCTGGAATGCTAGAATGAGCATTCTTCTTTTGCCTCTTGGCCAAAAGGCCACCGATGGTCTCATCATCATCATCATCATCTGCGAAGAAACGATTGGTTTAAGAAAGAGTTGCGAAAGAATTACGATAATGAGGGAAACGCGATGGAGGTACCTCCTGATTCTTCCTCATGTATCACAATTGTTCTTTCTTCTTCTTCTTCATCACATTCTCTGGGCTCCTGCCTCTCTTCTTCTTCCTCCTGGTTGAATGGAACGAAGGTCTCAACTGCGAGCTCCCTCCGCGCTTTACTGGGCATGCGACCTTTGCCTTTATCCTTAACAGAAAGGGACCTCGCCGGAGGATAAGTTGGAGCACTTCTAGGGGAAGAAATTGTAATTCCCTTCTGCCTGGGTCTCTTCGCTCTCGGCGCCGCAGTCGCTGGAGGGGATGGATCATCTCTGGTTGGAGACGAGGCTGGAGCATTGTCTATCAGCGAGTCAGCCAAAGCATTCATGACTGCGCGAATCCTGGTTTCGACCTCAGGGTCCATCCTCCATGCTAGCAGGAACAACTGTTTTTGTCTTCTGGTGGCAACAATGGTGTTAACCAACGACTTGGAACGATCACCAGATGCGATTCTCCGCACATGACACTACAGCAAACAATACAGAATAAAGGCATCAACATGGGGAAATCAAGAAGCTTAACGCACGCGAAAAATTGCTTACCTTAGCAAATGCCTCGCTATATCTGATGACCTGCATGTCACCCTTCTTAACTGCGGAGATCTTTTCCTTCAGAATGACGTCAGGGCACAAATGGTTCTCATGATCCAACAATGAGAAGCAACCATATTCAGACTCGCTCAGACTGCAATTGGGGCGAAACGGAAAAGAGTTTCTCTTGATTAAGGGAGCTCTAATCGGCTGAGCAGCCGACTGTGTCTCGATCCTCGTTTGCTGGGCAACCCAGTATGCGAGCCAGTTCTGGGAACAACCGCCCTCGCGGGTACCTACAGGCTGCTCAAAGGGAAGATTGTTCATGAAGACTGTCTTGCACTCCTTTGTAAGCAAACGCTTATAGCAACCTCTGATAATGGACTGGGGCCAGATTGAGGGTGCCACTGCATCAAAGCCGAACTGGGGAGAAACTCGAGTGGGGTCAACATCCACGGTAATCCTCTCATACCTTGGCGCGAGCTCACGAATATGCTCTGCGAGGGCACGAAGAGAACCTCGCATACACCAGCAAAAGAACTCGCGATAGCGCTCATGGAAATGCGATCCCTCTTCGAAGAGAAGCTCTTCTGAGAAGACAACACCCTTAGAGGGGTACAGCTTTGGAGACCATCGCACGTTCTCAATGCGCGTGGCATAGGGCCTGGCAGTAAACTCTTTCCGCTTGTCGCATATCAGGCTCCAAACGCACTTGGTATTGTTCGCTCCGAACCACCTCGCAGCCCTGCCACTGTTACGCTCCTCCGTCTCGCCTGGGGGACACCACTTGTCGGGTTTAAGAGCAGTTGGAGCATAGGACGGCCATCGCTCGAAGACCCACATCGTCAAGAAGGAAATGTTGACGAAAGTCAGTATATCAAGGCGGCCACGCGACTCCTTCATGGCCGCAACCAGCTGATCAAGCCTATAGTACAGCGTGCCCAAGACCAAGGGTCCGAGTGCGACCTCTGGACAAGGGCGAGCCTCACAGCAAGCGGCAGAACGTGGTAGAAGACCCCATCATGTGGGTGACCGTCAATTAAGTACCTCGACAACCATGCACAGAGGAAAGCACAAAGGGTCAAGTGATAGCCTTTACCCTCCACGTAATTCTTGGCCTCTCGGTTCTCACTCAGAAGCTTCTTAGTGATGCTGCTGTTCGCATAGTCACGAAAGAAGTACTGCAACCATTTGTTCCAGGTGTTCTATGCAGACGTATCAACCAATTGCCAGTTTGGAAGGGCTTTGGTAGTGGTCCACCGGGTGGAGATTTTCTTCACCTCTGATAGGCATTCCTCCATCTGCGTGTACAAAGCGATCTCCGCAGCCGTCCTCAAAGGACTCAAAGGGTCCACTTCACCCATGGGAGAAAGATCGTACAACATATGCACATCCTCGAGTGTGGGGGCAGCCTCGAACTCAGCAAAGTGGAATGTGTGAGTCGCAGGCGAGTAGCGGGAAAGAAGGTTTAGAAGCATGGACTGGTCCAGCTTCACGGCAGCACCCTTCATAGCACGAACAGCGAAGTATACGCCGGCTTCATCAAGGGTCGCAGCATGATTGGTCAACACGTGGTCAATCCACTCATCCATGTAGTCCAGTTTCTGAACAAAAGCTTGGGTAGAAATCGCAGCGTAGGGGAAGTACCCATTTTCGATTCCCAATCGAACCACATTCTCGGAGCCAATTAACTCGAGCAAGGCTGAGTTAACCGGGGGAGTCAGTGTTAGCAATCCCTCATTAGGGACAGGAGCAGGCATCTTCTTCGCCTTAACCCTCGCGTGGTAGAAATCTTTGCCACCTAGATAGGGGGCTTTTTGCCACAAAGCCTGCGGAAGATCGGGTATCTCTTCGTCCTCCTTGGTGGGTTTGGTTCCTTTTGTCTTGGCCATTCCTGCGGAAGAGCAAGAAAAAAAGGGGGAGAAATATGCTACACTTCAGTTTGAATTTCGAGATTCAAGGTCTATGGGAAAGAAAGATGAACAGTGTCTGGTATCAATTTCAGAAATTAGAGGGTTGCATTATCAGTGATTTCAAAACCCCACATCCGAAGTCCTTATTATTGAAGGATTAAAGCAAAAGTGGGTTCGAAGATCAAAGCTTCTTCACAAGTTTCATGAGTTTGCAGATCCAACACAGTTCAGAGCCTACACTGCTATTCTAAATAGAAATTGAACAAGGCTAACCTTGTTTTCGCGAAGCCTGCTTGGATATGCACAGTTGGAGAAGACGATTTGCAGTTCTGAACTGGTGATTGATTATCTGAATCTGCTCTCGAAGACCTCCGGGTACCATTCACTTTAAGAGAAAGAAGTGATGCTTTGCAACAATGAGGGATACAAAGTATTTATCCAAAAACAATGAAGGGTTGCGTCCTTTCAGTAGTCGAATCGCGCAATCACAGGACAAGCTGACGTCACGCCTAAAACCCTAAAGGCCAGACGGCACGACTCTAGGGGTTTTAGGTCATAATGGCACGCACGGGGGCTGAACTTATCCATATTTGAATTGGTGCGTGGCGGCGACGCGTATGTTGGTTTCCGCGCATCGAAGTCTATACAGCTATGAGTCTTCACGCGCAGAAAGGGGGCTAATGTAGATAGTGCTTTCTGAGCTGACAGATCTTGGCCACGTGGCAACCATCCAGCACACCATATTGTGCTCCACACACACTGGATCACCAGCCGCGCTGATCCATGTGGGGGCTGCGAGACAGAGCCCTCGCATACCACTGCACGGGACTTGTAGGGACTTAGTGGTTTGGAGGCTAGAGTAAGCCCTGTCGCGTGCGAGCCAAGCCCGCGCGCGACCTTTAGTAACTGCTTTGAGAGATTTATGGCACGAGCTCCATAAACCCGGTCAATCCGGTCAAACCCGGTCAACCTCGTAACGGTTCCGGTATTCGCGCACAACGTGCTGTAACGGTCCCTATATACTCGGACGAACGTGCCGTTATGGTTAAGCTAATTAAGCCGCCATTGATGGGCGCATTAACCACACTACAACGGTCACGTTCTCTGCTATATATAGGACGTTAACCTTTCCATAAAAAGGAGAACACACTAGCCATACGCGGAAGCTCTGCCGAACCTCTGTCTCTCTCTCAGACATTACTACTGCCTTACTCTCTCCCTACACACAACCCAACTCTTCCTGTGCGATCTCTGATCCTCTACATACGGTGTACACGGAGGTCTCCCCGCCGGAATCTCTTGCACACACAAGGCGATTTTAATTTTTCATGATGTGTTGCGGACGACGCAAGCTAGTAATGCGTGTATGTTGAAAACAAGAGGTTGGACGAAACTAGGCAAGAGTCAATTAGATTGATGAGCTTAGAGGCATGACAATTAGGAGTTATCCATTGGATAAAGAATAAAAGGAATTTATTCACCTAATTGGACCAAGAGTTGCATGGGATGCAATTGGAATGATTCCTACCTAAATAACCAATTCTTGGGTGACTTGCCAAAGCAAGCTCAAGAAGAAGTGAAAAAGGGATCTTGGACCCACTAGAAAGTATGAAGATATTTTCCGCTTAATAGTGAGGGCTATTAATCCGAAAAAATAGTGGGAGCTATATTAAATGATCTAGCCATTGTTAAATATAGTCAAATTGTTCAAAATACTACATTGCATATTTCTCGTTTTGTAGAATTCCAAATGGCAAACAACAACGCATCGAGTTCATCCCTACGATCTGTCCTTGAGAAGGATAAATTGTCTGGAACAAATTTCCTTGACTGGTACATGATGCGCAAACTAACGTGATGTTGCAAGTGTACGAATCTTGTAATACCGGGTGCAATTAGACTCGGGTGATCGTTCCCACGAGGACTGTTTCGGGTTTACTTACGTTGTCAGTTTCGGTTAACCGAGTGTAGTAACAAGGAGGAGTAGGTTGTGATTATAGTGACTAAACTAAAAACAGAAATTAAAAACGTAAACGCAAATATTTTTTGTGACGTTTTCTGAAATAAGCTGAATCGGGTGTAACGATAATAGATGAAAACTAGGCTCCAGGATCCCCTAGGGTTTCTACAGATTTCAGTTTTACGTTCGATGATGAAAACACTCAGCAGTTTTGATATCTGTGCAACGTACCAGTTGTGCAGTGACTTTTCAGATTCCACACGTAATCCCGATCCTGCAGACTTTCGGATTCTTGTTAAGCTGCCTAAATCTGCAGTCTCGGTCTAATCCTTTTAGGGTTTCTAACCTGTCCGAATGGCCCGGGTCAAATTCTCTAACAGTTTGTCTCACGTTTTTCGATGCTAGCCCTATCTCCCTTTCTCTGGTCGGTCTATCAGGGTAAGGTACTAAATCCTGGTTTTTCTTCCTAACCCTAACTTGACGTTTTCACCTACAAGCTCGGGTCTATAGCAATTCTGGGTGATCAATCCTATCATGCATAAACGATAACATTCGGAACTAGAATAACATATATAACTTGCTGAATTAAGATAATCATCATGAATCCATAAACGAAGTAGTCATAAATCTGAGTACGAAACCCTAGGTTCACCTAGAACCTAGGTGAGAAGTTTAGCTACGACTAGACATAATACAAAACACAGTTTCTGAATATAAAGAGAGAGAACGAAATCAAACTAAGTCTTCGAATCTTGAATCGCGCACTCCGTGAATGCTCTGACTTGCCCTTCGGTTGTGCTAAGAATTGTGTTGTGTCTCCGTGTCTTCAAAACGAGTCTGGACGAGTCTTTAAATAGTGTTGTTTTCCCAAAACGCTTGTGCCCGAAATTACGGAATCTGCCATCGGTCCACCGTCTTTGACCAAAAAGTCAAAACTGGTTGCGTATATACGCAGGGTTGCGTATATACGCAACCGGGGCCCATCAACCACCCCCCATCTCCCTCCCTGCTTGGTCCTTTGGTGGGCCAGGTTGGCTCCCCTGGGTCCCACTCTGCTGCCTGACGCTCCCGGTTTGCCTCCCTTGGTGTTCTCCTGCTTTTCCGTGTTCCCGTCTTGACCCGGTCTTGTGCACGTTTCCCGAGACGGTCCTGGCTTGGTCCCGGCACGCTTCCCGATGCACCTCCCGAACCTGTTCCTGAAAAGGCAACACGAACGAAAACCCGCGATCATATCCAAATATAGCAATAAATAAGCAGAAATCCAGGAAGTACAAATAAACGTCTCGTTCTAGATTCCCGAGGCATTCTATGGCATTTTCCGGCAAAAACCACTATTTCCGACACAAATAATCGTGAAATCAGGCTAAAAGATAACCCCTAATTGGGAGTTATCAAATACCCCCGCACTAAACATTGCTCGTCCCGATCAATCCTGCCAACTCTAGCCTGCATTTCTGTCCTTGTTCCTGACTCTGTACATACCCCACCGTTGCATACGCTTTCGACCCGAACCTTTCAACCGGACGACTCGATAGAAAAACTGACTCAGATAGAATATACACAGACTCAAACGACTCAAAACAGACTAGTTACAAAAATATTTTTGGTGAGATTGGGCAACCTCAAAAACATAAACAGTGTGTCCTCGTGATCTCATCCTTTTCAGAACGTACTTCCCTGCAAGCGATTGGTAAGTCTGAACAGATTTATATGGTGGAATTAAGCACTGGACCGAAGTACTATTACTTTGGTTATCAAACTGAGCAAATCCCTAACTAACTTACCATCCGAGCTGTTTCCAACATGATCTATGTCTAATCAGGTAGGATAAGTATGTATCAAGGTACGGCATAATCCTACTTGTTATGACATTCTCACAATTTACCAAACTCACACCCCTCACCGAGATCCCGAAAAACTGCCCGAAACACCTAAGTTCCTGCTTCCCAATTCTCCTGTCCCCCGGTGTGTCTTCGCCGTGCTCGCGGCCACAAATGTGAAGCGGTGCAAAACGTCTCGAAAATTGTGCCACTCACTCAGCTTTTTATTTAAATAACAAAAACATAAACAAAATAAAAACTAGATCATGAATTTTCTTCTTTTTCTTTTTCTTTTCCATTTTTTTTCTTTTTCTTCTTTTTCTATTTTTTTTTTTTATAATATCTTTTTTTTTTATACAACTATATATACAAACGTACACAAATATCAACAATACTAAACTGACTAAAGCTGAGTGAATGAAAATAAATCTCTGTCGTGGGGTACGTAAAATGTCCTTATGTGAAGTACCCCTACACTAATCCTGAAGCGCTGATCCTGTAGTCCGAGATAAAACTGTGCAGTCCCACCGAACCTCCTCATCACCAAAGATGTAGAAAAACGGCACAACCACCAATTAACCCTACAACTCCCCGGAACCCCGTTTCGTGCGAAAAGATGCTCGCACGCGACTAACTCCTCCCGTGGTCACTATGTAGTGAAGTGATCCACCTCCGCAAATTAATGCACTGTCGCCACTAACTCACCCTGTCCTTCCCTCCAAAAACGTGTCAATATCGAAACTGTCCAAAACTGATAACTCATGAAGCTCCCCCATCTAAAACCCGCCCCTACTCACTCCCTCCGTCATAACTAGAATAGCCACTATCGACTGATGAGGTCTCAAAGAAGGCTGCCTAGGCTAAAGTGGTTACGAAGAAAGAGGGTAAATGGCTTCAAACGGGTTGACTAATTGGACCTAGGGGTAAGAAACAGGACGTGAGGTCCCTTGATAGCCAGCCACTTCACCGAAAAATGCGATGACCGTGACGGCGCCCGTGGGCGGGTTGTCGACTACCTATGTGACGGTGGTGTAGCAACTAGTCGGATTTTTCGCTCAGTTGATAATTACTTGCGGATTCCAAAGGTCACTGGCTCTCACCTATCTACTATACCTCGACGCAAGTTTTCTGCTCTTTCAAAGGATTCAAACTCAATTTCTTCACTATTTTTCGTTATCTCGATTGCCCTTTCTCAAAGTTTTCCGATTTTAAACTTTTTTTTTTTGAAAAATAATTTATACTTGCTGTTTGCGTATATACGCAGGTCTGCGTATATACCTAACCAGCAGCATAAAAAAAAATTTAATTTTTCATTTTTTTTTAAGAAAAAATTATATACAATGCATGGCCAGAATGTTTGTGGTGGGTTGACTCAAATAAAGAAAATATGCTGACTCAAAAAAATAAAAATAAAAACTGCAAATAAATATGAAAAAACGTGCAGACCGGGTTAATGCAGACACGTCTACCACCCCCACACTAAGAGGTGGCATGCCCTCATGGCACTCACTCGTCCGGAAAAAATGTCGGGTCAGACCCAGTCTCGGACGTACCGGAAATGCTACCCGGCGAGCTGCTACCTGAATCAGACCTAAAGACGACCGGCGGACGCACACGTGTACGGGGCCGGTAATCAGAGGACTGCGACTCGGATCCAGTCCAACTGCTAGGCGGCTGGGATCGCAAAGTCGTCCTGCCACTCGAAGGCTGCTGGGTACAAGACCCAGTCTGACGGCCCGTAGGCTGCCGGGATCGTGTCCCAGGCTGCCGTCTCTCCTGTCGGGCAGGTGGCGGTGATGGCTGAGTCAGAGGAGGTGGCTGGGTTGGAGGTGGCAGAGCGGATGTACACTCGCTAGAGTCCCCGTCATCCGACCAACCCTCGGTAAAGCTGCTGGAGTAGGTGGGTGGAAAATACAGCGGAAGTGGCGGTTCTCGGCCTGCGTGCCGAGCCGCATCCCGCTGCTCCTCTCGAATACTAGCTAGGGCAGCCTGGGTGTCCTTCGTGACCTTCCGCTGAGTCCGGCGGTTATGCGTCAACGCTCTCCAAAGCTTGCCCACGCTCTCATACACCTTCTCTCCTATGGACTTGCGTCCACCCTGACACCCCTCAAATCTCTCGTCCATTCGGGGCAGTCTACGTGGCGGGGCTGGTCTAGCTCGTGGGGTCGGGTTGGCCCGTGGGGCCGGCTCACCTCGCTGTCGGGCTGGCTGTGGCTGGGCATTCCTCTCAGTCCCCTGTCGACTCGACTCGGGACGCTCACTCTCTCTACTAGTACGGCACCGCCGAAGTCCGGCCGATGCCTGGCGACTGACTGGTCGCTCCTGAGTCGAACGCCTCCTAGGGGCAGGGGCAGGTGCAGGTGCAGGAGCCGGGTCCTCCTCCATAATATCGTCATCCTCATCGAGGTCAACGACCGGCTGTGGTGGGCCGGGGTGACGGGCTATGAGCTTCCTATAAGGCCGTGGCCTAGGAGGCTGTAGATCACCCTCTATATCATACATCGGAACCTCAAACTCCCGTGCCAGTTTGGCGATGAGGTTGGCATACCCCAATCCCTTGTGGCTACCGGAGCAGTTCCGTTCCTGCATGTACACCCAAATGCGACGAGGAATGTCGACCTCTCGTCGAAGAACAAGGCAATAGACTAAGAGTACGTACTCAAAGTCAAGGTAGGTAAAATGCTTAATACCCACTACCCTGACTACCCACTCGGCCCACCAACGTGGCGGGCCGGTAATAAAACGAGAATGCAATTTCTTGCCTATCTCGCCTGGCCCCTCTCTCTCGAAATGGGCCCCCGGGTACCCCCAGTCACAACCCGCAAAAGCTCAGAATCGCTAGGCGGGTAATCTGCACACTCAGCATATGCGCACGAGAAATGGCGCATCGGATTCTGGTACGCCTGGCGGATGGTATCCGCTGTGATCAACAGAAACGTACGCCGCAAATACACCCAGCGGACATCCCCGTTGGCCTCACCCTCCCCCTTGTGCATGAGGTTCGCGTAAAACTCACGCACCAAGTCAGAACTAGAAACCTCTGGTAATCCCGCTAGGGTCTTTCCGAAAATTTCCGGTCAACTCGCATACTCTGCCATCTCTGGCGGCATGTTCATATGGTCGACCTGAAACTGGTAGTCTACGGGAAGGCTATGACCCATTTTGGTTCCGGTCATAAAATAAAACTGAGCGTTATGGTTGACGAACCTAAAACTGTCAAACCTCCTAGAGGTAATCTCGTCCGCCTCATAGTCAGTAGGGAGGTCGTCACACTCTGGGTCTAGGATGGGTACATTAAACTCCATAACAGACAAAACCTCGTAAAACGTGCCGACTCAGGAAAATTAAGCAAACACGTGAAACGTGCACAAAAATAGTGTGTCTCAATAGATAGTCCACCTAAGAGCTACCAGAGGTCCACACGGCAAGTGCCGCTCCAAAAACAAAAATACCGAAAATAACGGGCCCGGCTCCGGGCCGTGCCAAAACGGAAAATAAAGCGAGGGATGAGATTTTCGACCTTCCCTAAACAGGGGTGAAGACCGGAGATTCTGCCCGGAAAGTCGCCGGAAAAGTCGCTGGCGGTCGCCGGAAAACGAAACTGCCCGGAATTGAAATCCGAACCCACCAAATCGAAGCCCTCGATCTCCTCGTTCACGTTCCCTTGTACGGTTTTTGCTAGTTCTTTCTCTAACACCTTCGAATCTGCACTTTTCCTCAAGAACACCTCACTTTTTGATGGAAATTGCCCGCTCAATTTTCGATTGTTTCTGGATTTTGATGGATGAAACTTGCTCCTTGCGACGAGGGGATTCCAGAAATGTGCCCAGATTTTGATTCTGAAGTCCGATGCAAAATCTGTGTTCTTCAAGTGGGAGAAAATGGAGGAAGAGAGAGAGAGGGGAGGGCAACAATGGTGCTAGCCGCGGCCTCCCCCCCTTCATAAACCCTAAAAAGTCAAAACGACCAAAATGCCCTTGGGGTTTTGAAAAAATTACAATTTTTTTTTCTTTCTGTTTGCGTATATACGCAATACTGCGTATATACCCGATCAAAAATCAAAAAGAAAAAACAAAAAATAAAAAATTTTGCCCACGGGTTGCGTATATACGCAGGGCTGCGTTTATACGCAGCCCGAGGCAATTTTTTTTATTTTTTTTTTTCAAATCATCTCTCTTCCTCTGTTTTCCCGGTTCTCGCTGTTTTGGATGTTTTTGTGTCTGCACATTCTCAAATTCAAAGTCAAAAACCCGCTCATCTCGCCTCTCTCGAAAATTCAGAACTGAACATAATAACGTAATAACTAATAAAAATAAATAAATAAACGATTAATTTTGGGTTGCCTCCCAAACAGCGCCTTGTGATTTACGGTCGACGGCCCGACCTTGTTACCTCTTACGGATCATCAAAATAGACCGGGTCTATTTTGACGACTTCGGCGGTCTCGAGATACGGCTTGATCCGGTTCCCGTTCACCCTGAAACTGGACTTGTCTTTTGGATTTTTCAGCTCGAATGCCCCCCAGGCAAAAATCTGCTTGATGATGACCATTCCCGACCAACGAGACCTCAACTTCCCCGGAAAGAACCGCATCCGGGTATTGTAGAGAAGCACTTTGTCGCCTTCGTTAAACTGCTTTGGCGTGATACGGTTATCATGCCACTTCTTTGTCTTCTCTTTGTAAATTTTGGCGCTCTCGAAAGCCGTTCTGCGGAATTCCTCTAATTCCAGCAGCGCCATCTTCCTCTTATCTCCTGCTAGATTCTGGTCCAAGTTGAGCAGTTTGATGGCCCAATACGCCTTGTGCTCCAATTCCACCGGTAAGTGGCACGCTTTTCCAAAAACGAGCTGATATGGTGACATTCCCAGCGGTGTTTTGAAAGCAGTCTTGTAGGCCCAAAGCGCATCGTCCAGTCTAACGGACCAATCCTTTCGGCCGAGATTCACTGTTTTCTCGAGTATGCTCTTGATCTCTCGATTTGACACCTCGGCTTGCCCGTTTGTCTGCGGATGGTAGGGTAGCGAGACTTTATGAACTGACACGTCGTACTGTTTCAGAACTTTCGCAAAAACCCGATTGATGAAGTGAGAGCCCTCGTCGCTAATCATTGCCCTGGGAGTCCCGAAACGAGTGAAAACGTTGCGTTTCAGAAAACGCTCAACGGTAGCTGCATCGTTTTTCTGACACGCGATTGCTTCGATCCACTTTGTCACATAATCTACTGCCAGCAGAATGTAAAGATTTTCCATCGAAGACGGGAACGGACCCATGAAGTCAATCCCCCATACATCAAATGGCTCTACCTCCTGCCACACGGTCATCGGCATCTCGTCCCGGTGTGACGTGTTTCCTGTCCTCTGGCACCTATCACATTCCTGCACATAGTCGTGACAGTCTTTGAAGATTTTCAGCCAGAAAAAACCGGACTGCAGTATTTTATGAGTTGTTCGCGTTCCCCCAAAATGACCCCCACACTGTGATGAGTGGCAGTGTCGGATCACGTTCCAGGCCTCGTGGGTCGGGATACACCTTCTCAGGATGTTATCGGCCCCCTGTTTGAATAAGTACGGGTCGTCCCAGAAATACTGTCGACTTTCGGCAATGAACTTTTTCCGCTGCGATGGGGTGATATCCTCTGGAAGCGTGCCAGTTACCAAGTAATTGGCTATGGCATAGTACCACGGTCTCCCGATTTTTACTGCCATGATGTGCTCGTCCGGGAAGTTTTCCTTGATCGGCACCGGGTCCACCTTCACGTTCTCAAGTCTGGATAGGTGATCCGCTACCACGTTCTCGACTCCCTTCTTGTCCCGGATTTCCACATCGAATTCCTGCATCAGTAGTACCCACCTCAACAGTCTCGGTTTCGCGTCCTTCTTGTCCAGCAGGTATTTCAGGGCACTATGTTCGGTAAAAACGATAACTTTCGACCCGACCAAATAGGGCCTGAATTTGTCCAGGGCATACACCACGGCCAACAGTTCTTTTTCTGTCGTGCCATAGTTGAGCTGGGCATCGTTGAGTACCCGGCTTGCATAATAAATGACGTGGCATACCTTATCCTTTCGCTGTCCCAAAACTGCCCCGACTGCATAGTCGCTGGCGTCACACATCAGCTCAAACGGGAGTGACCAATCTGGCGTGGTTATAACCGGGGCTGTGGTCAGCTTCTCCTTCAAATGGTCAAAAGCCTGCCGACATGCTGCATCGAAATCAAATGGTACGTCTTTTCCGAGTAAAGCGCAGAGTGGCTTTGTGATCTTGGAAAAGTCTTTAATGAACCTTCGGTAAAATCCTGCATGTCCCAGAAAACTCTTGATCGCCCTTACGTTTGTCGGGTATGGAAGCTGCTTTATCACCTCGATCTTAGCCCTGTCCACCTCGAGTCCCTTGCTGGAAATTCTGTGACCCAGCACGATCCCCTCGGTGACCATAAAGTGACACTTTTCCCAATTGAGCACCAAATTCGCCTTCTTGCATCGGATCAGAACCTGGCCCAAATGGAACAGGCAGTCATCGAAACTGTCCCCGAAGAGTGAAAAGTCGTCCATGAAGACCTCCAGATTTTTCTCGATCATGTCAGAAAAAATCGCCATCATACATCTCTGGAACGTGGCAGGAGCATTACACAACCCGAACGGCATGCGCCGAAACGCGAACGTACCATACGGGCAGGTGAACGTCGTCTTTTCCTGATCTTCCGAGGCTATGCAAATCTGGTTGTACCCGGAGTACCCGTCCAGAAAACAGTAATAGGCGTGGTGTGCGAGCCGGTCCAGCATCTGGTCCATGAATGGTAGCGGGAAGTGGTCTTTCAGTGTTGCGTCGTTTAGCCTTCGATAGTCCATGCAGATCCGCTAGCCTGTAACGGTACGCTGCGCAATCTGCTCCTGGTCGTTATTTTGCACCACCGTAATCCCCCCCTTTTTGGGCACGCACTGGACTGGGCTGATCCACGTGCTGTTCGATATGGGGTATATGATTCCCGCTTCCAGCCACTTCATGACCTCTTTTCGCACAACGTCCTTCATGTTCGAATTCAGTCTCCGCTGGGGCTGAATCACCGGTTTCTTGCCTTCTTCAATTCGGATCTTGTGCATTCAGTAGGAGGGGCTGATCCCCTTGATATCTGCAATCGTCCAGGCGATTGCTTCCTTATGCTCTCGCAATACATCCAGCAGTTTCTGCTCCTGTTCCTGAGATAAACGAGACGAAACAATTACGGGCAAAGTACTATTTTCACCAATATACGCATACCTGAGATGGCTCGGGAGCGGTTTCAGCTCCAGTGCGGGTGGCTCCTTGAGTGACGGGACCAGAATCATCTTTTGCCCGCCGTCTTCGTATCGGTGCAAGGTGGTCCAGTCCTCGGCTCTCATGGCGTGCTCGCACCGAGTCTTCTCCTTTTCTTCCCCGTACATGCTGTCAATCTCTTCCCACAATTGGTCCATCTCCTCGTTTTCCCATCCTTCGTCCACCACATCTATAGCAAAGATGTCCTCGTGGTCGTAGTAATTTGGCAGTTGCATATTTTTGAAAACATTGAATTTCACCTTTTCCTCGTTAATCTGCATGGTCAGTTCCCCGCTCTTGCAGTTTATCATTGCTTCGCCCGTGGCCAAAAACGGCCTGCCAAGTATGAGCGGTACCTCCCCTGCCTCCATGTCCAGGATGACGAAATCTGTTGGAAAAATCAACTCGCCGACCATGACCAGAATATCCTCGATAACCCCGTAAGCCTGTTTTCCGGACCTGTCTGCCATCTGCAGCATGATTCTGGTGGGTCGGGGTTCACCGACTTTCAAACTTTTGAAAATCGTCAACGGCATCAGGTTGATGCTGGCCCCTAGGTCACACAGAGCCTTTCCTGTGTAAGCGTTACCTAGGGTGACCGGTATAACGAAACTGCCAGGATCCTTTCTCTTCCTCGGTAGCCCATTCTTCACACAATTGCTCACTTCTGCCGTCAGGTTTATGGTCTCGAAATCGCTCATCCGCCTCCTCCCATAAAAGATGTCCTTGAGAAATTTGGCGTAAGTGGGAATCTTAGCCAACGCCTCAGCAAAAGGTATGTTAATCTGCAGCTGCTTGAACATCTCGAGAAACCTGGCGTAGTCCTTGCTGTCATCCCTCTTTCGTGTTAGCAAGGGGTACGGGACCTCCTTGGAGACGGGTACAGTTTATGCACCTGTCTCGTTCTGCACTGCATCCTGCTCAACCGAGCCCTTCGGCTGGGGGCGGTCGACTGTGCTGTTATCCTGGCCCGACAAGTTGCGTTCTACTTCTTTCGAATTTTCTGCACGTGCGTGGCTGGGATACGGTGGATCCTGCAGTGCCAATCCACTTCGAGTGGAGATAGCATTGATCTGAGCCCGTGGATTGTTTATTGTATTCGAGGGTAGGTTTCCTGGCTGTCTCTCTGTTAGCTGCTGAGCTAACTGCCCCACTTGTACTTCCAAAGCGCGCAGTGACGTTTTGGTTGTTTGCATATCTGCTGTCAGGGTATCCATGTGCTTGAACCGGGACTCCATGGTCTGGAACATGGACTTGATCTCTTTCATCTGAGCATCGTACTGCTGTGCGGATGGGACTGACTGAGCCTGCGGGGCCGGGGCAGCCTGCTGAGCTGGTGGCCTGTGCTGGAATCCCGGTGCATAATTTGCTGCGTTCGGGTTTTCGTACCGAAACGCGGGATGGTCTCTCGTACCCGGTCGGTACCGGCTCGGGTCCCACTGCTGCTGTACGTAATTGGTGTCTTCGGTCCTTAGCTCCTCAATGGCTGTGTCCAGATCAGGTTCTTCGACTGCTGCAACAGTCTTCTTATCCGAGTAGACTTTCTTGACCAAGTCGTGAACGATTTTGGCCTGGTTGTCCATACGGTCATCCTCTGCAGGTTCGGCTCTAGCCGCCATCCTGCGATCGTCAAACAGTCGGGTGTCCTGCTTGGCCAACTGCTTCATCAGGTCATACGCACCTTCTTTGTCTACGTGATACAGGAAGTTTCCCCCGGCCTCTCTGTCAATCCTGTCGGCGTTCTCCCTGTCTAGGGCATGGTAGAAAACCTGCAGGATTTTCGCGTCTCCGAAACCGTGGTTCGGGCACCGTTTGACCAATCTCATGAGCCTGTCCCATGCGTCCACCACCGTCTCCCCCATCTTCTGTCTGAATGACAGGATCTCGCTCTGTAACTGTATGACTCGGGAGGCGGGATAGAACTTTGCCAGGAAATCTGCGACACACTCCTCCCATGTGGTGATGGATCGGGGTGGTCGGGATTCGAGCTTGTCTTTGGCTAATCCGTAAAGACAGTATGGAAATAAGATCAGCATGAGTGCCTCTGCTTCTACCCCCTTGTATCTGACCTTGTTGCAGTAATCTTCGAATTTCCCGATAAAGTCGTTCGGGTCTTCGTCGGCCCTGCCATGAAACGGGCAGAGAGTTTGTACCGTCTGGATGGTGGATGGTTTGATGTCAAAGTGCTCGGCGGTGATCTCGGGCACCACAATAGCTCGCTCATGCCCCCCGGTGGGGACTTCAAAATTTTCCACCAACGCCTTCCCAGATCGGTTATATGTTCTCTGGTTGCTTCGGGCAGCAAGTCCCGCTGTGACAAGCTCCTCAATGTACCGAGCCATCTGGGCTGGGGTACGTGTCTCTCGTTCTTGACCACCGGCTTCGGTGTTCTCGGGCGTATCTCTCTGGTTGGTTGCCATCCTGCTTTCTCGGTTTCTGCGGTTCTGTTCGGTATACAGTTTTTCCGGGTTGTCGAGTGGTGACACCAAATCGCGAGGCAATCTGGGCATCAACTAAACAGTCCTGAAAACGCAGATTCAAAAACGCAGTGAGATAAAAAGAAAAATAACAAAACTGAAAATAAAAAAAAAAAACTCAGAAAACTAATCCTGACTACTAAATAGACCCTAAAAAGTCCCCGGCAACGGCGCCAAAAACTTGATGCGCAAACTAACGTGTTGTCGCAAGTGTACGAATCTTGTAATACCGGGTGCAATTAGACTCGGGTGATCGTTCCACGAGGACTGTTTCGGGTTTACTTACGTTGTCAGTTTCGGTTAACCGAGTGTAGTAACAAGGAGGAGTAGGTTGTGATTATAGTGACTAAACTAAAAACAAAAATTAAAAACGTAAACGCAAATATTTTTTGTGACGTTTTCTGAAATAAGCTGAATCGGGTGTAACGATAATAGATGAAAACTAGGATCCAGGATCCCCTAGGGTTTCTACAGATTTCAGTTTTACGTTCGATTATGAAAACACTCAGCAGTTTTGATATCTGTGCAACGTACCAGTTGTGCAGTGACTTTTCAGATTCCACACGTAATCCCGATCCTGCAGACTTTCGGATTCTTGTTAAGCTGCCTAAATCTGCAGTCTCGGTCTAATCCTGTTAGGGTTTCTAACCTGTCCGAATGGCCCGGGTCAAATTCTCTAACAGCTGGTCTCACGTTTTTCGATGCTAGCCCTATCTCCCTTTCTCTGGTCGGTCTATCAGGGTAAGGTACTAAATCCTGGTTTTTCTTCCTAACCCTAACTTGACGTTTTCACCTACAAGCTCGGGTCTATAGCACTTCTGGGTGATCAATCCTATCAGGCATAAACGATAACAGTCGAAACCAGAATAACAGATATAACTTGCTGAATTAAGATAATCATCATGAATCCATAAACGAAGTACTCATAAAATCTGAGTACGAAACCCTAGGTTCACCGAGAACCTAGGTGAGAAGTTTAGCTACGACTAGACATAATACAAAACGCAGTTTCTGAATATAAAGAGAGAGAACGAAATCAAACTAAGTCTTCGAATCTTGAATCGCGCTCTCCGTGAATGCTCTGACTTGCCCTTCGGTTGTGCTGAGAATTGTGTTGTGTCTCCGTGTCTTCAAAACAAGTCTGGACGAGTCTTTAAATAGTGCTGTTTTCCCAAAACGCTTGTGCCCGAAATTACGGAATCTGCCATCGGTCCACCGTCTTTGACCAAAAAGTCAAAACTGGCTGCGTATATACGCAAGGTTGCGTATATACGCAACCAGGGCCCATCAACCACCCCCCATCTCCCTCCCTGCCTGCGTATATACGCAGGCCTGCGTATATACGCAGGCAGGGGGTGGAGATGTGGGCCCTGCTTGGTCCTTTTGTGGGCTAGGTTGGGTCCCCTGGGTCCCACTCTGCTGCCTGACGCTCCCGGTTTGCCTCCCTTGGTGTTCTCCTGCTTTTCCGTGTTCCCGTCTTGACCCGGTCTTGTGCACGTTTCCCGAGACGGTCCCGGCTTGGTCCCGGCATGCTTCCCGATGCACCTCCCGAACCTGTTCCTGAAAAGGCAACACGAACGAAAACCCGCGATCATATCCAAATATAGCAATAAATAAGCAGAAATCCAGGAAGTACAAATAAACGTCTCGTTCTAGATTCCCGAGGCATTCTATGGCATTTTCCGGCAAAAACCACTATTTTCGACACAAATAATCGTGAAATCAGGCTAAAAGATAACCCCTAATTGGGCGTTATCAGTACAGAAACTTGAGGATTGTCCTCAAGCAAGAAAAGAAGTTGTACGTCTTGGACACTCAGATTCCAGACCCACCACAAGATGAGTCTCTACTAGCGGAAGTAAGGGCACGTCAGAAACATATTGATGATTCTAATGACGTGACTTGCCTCATGCTTTGCACCATGACTGGTGAGCTTCAGAAGCAACACGAGAACATGGAAGCCTATGATATGATCAGACACTTGAAACAATTGTTTCAGGAACAGGCAAGGCATGAGCGCTATGAGGTGTCTAAAGCATTGTTCAAAAGCAGTTTTGCAGAGGGGAATCCAGTAGGGCCTCATGTACTCCGAATGATCGGGTACATAGAGAACCTTGAGAGACTAGGGTTCCCACTCGGGCAGGACTTGGCGACTGATCTCGTCTTGCAATCGTTGCCTGACAATTATAATCAGTTCATTATGAACTATAATATGAATGAGATCAACAAGTCTTTGCCAGACCTATTGAACATGCTAAAGACAGCTGAGAAGAGCATCAATAAAGGCAAGGGCAAAGCCATAATGATGGTACATAAGAAGAAGGGCAAGTCAGTTGCATCTACTTCAAAAGGAAAACGCAAGAAAGTTGCGAAATCCAAGGAAGCCCTAAAGCCTAGTGGAGGCGTGGCTAAAGGTGAATGTCACTACTGCAGCCAGCCGGGTCACTGGAGGAGGAACTGCCCTAAATATCTGGAGGATAAGAAGCTTGGAATAGTGATTCCACCACCACCAGGTATTTATGTTATAGACGTCAATCTCTCTATTTCATCATCCTGGGTATTGGATACCGGATGTGGTTCTCACATTTGTCGTCATGTGCATGATTTGAAAAGAAGTAGAAGATTGCGAAAAGGGGAGATAGACTTGCGCGTCGGGAATGGAGCAAAGGTTGCTGCATTAGCTGTAGGCGTTTATGAGCTATCTTTGCCTTCTGGACTTATTTTAGAATTAGACAATTGCTTTTATGTGCCTGCTATGAGCAGAAACATTATTTTCGTTTCTTGTTTGGACGAGAAAGGTTTTTCTATTTCAATAAAGGACAAGTGTTGCTCCATTTATTTTGATAGTATGCACTATTGTAGTGCGCATTTGTCTAATGGATTATATATCCTTGATCTAAATAATCCAATCTATAACATAAACACTAAAAGGATTAAAACTAATGATTTAAATCCTACATATCTATGGCACTATCGTTTAGGCCATATAAATGAGAAATGCATATCTAGACTCCATAAGGATGAACTTATAGACTCATTTGATTTGGAATCATATGAGACATGTGAATCTTGTTTATTAGGAAAAATGACAAAGTCCCCTTTCAATAAGAAAGGTGAACGGACTAGTGAGTTATTGGCACTCATACATACTGATGTATGCGGACCATTCCCCACGCCTGCCAGAGGTGGTTATACCTACTTCATCACATTTACTGATGATTTCAGTAGATATGGATTTGTATACCTTATGAAGGCCAAATCTGAATCCTTTGAATTGTTCAAGGAATTCAAGAATGAAGTAGAGAAGCAACTTGGCAAGAGTATTAAAGCCCTACGATCGGATCGTGGAGGAGAATACTTAAGCCAAGAGTTTGATGAGTATCTTAGAGAGTGTGGGATAGTATCCCAGCTCACTCCACCCGGAACACCACAATGGAATGGTGTATCTGAGAGGAGGAATCGCACTCTATTAGATATGGTGCGATCTATGATGTCTCAAACAGATCTTCCGATATCCTTTTGGGGACATGCTCTAATGACGGCAGCTTTTACCGTTAACCGTGTTCCATCCAAATCAGTCATGAAGACGCAATATGAGATATGGACTGGGAAGCGTCCCATAGTGTCGTTTATGAAGATTTGGGGCTGCGACGTCTATGTAAAGCGTTTACAAACAGACAAACTCGGTCCTAAAGCGGATAAGTGTAAGTTTGTGGGATATCCTAAAGAGACTAAAGTATATTACTTCTATAACCCTACCGAGAACAAAGTGTTCGTTGCTCGGACCGGCGTGTTTCTAGAAAGAGAATTAGTCTCTAAAGAAGCAAGTGGGAGGGTTCTAGAACTTGAAAGAAATTCGTGGACCACAAACCACTGAACCAATAATGGAACATGAACTGGAACTACAAGAAGTTGTGGAAGAACCTGTTCAGGTAACACAGGAACTCCGTAGATCAGGAAGAGTGCGTCATGAGCCAGAGAGGTATGGACTTCTCGTGACTGAGCCCGATGACGTACCACTCATGGAAGATGAGCCTACAACCTATGGAGAAGCCATGAGTGGCCCAGACTCTAAGAAGTGGCTAGAAGCCATGAGATCCGAAATGGATTCCATGTACACCAACAAAGTATGGAATTTGGAGGAACCACCCGAAGGGGCTCGGCCCATAGGGTGCAAGTGGGTCTTCAAGAAAAGACCAACATGGATGGCAAAGTGGTTGCCTATAAGGGCCAATTGGTGGCCAAAGGTTATATAAAAATTCATGGTATTGACTATGATGAGACCTTTTCATCGGTCGCCATGACTAAATCCATTCGAATCTTACTTGCTATTGCAGCATACTACGACTATGAAATTTGGCAAATGGATGTCAAAACAGCGTTCCTTTATGGGAACCTCCTTGAGGATGTGTACATGACACAACCAGAGGGTTTTGAGGATCCAGAGAATGCCAATAAATTCTGTAAGCTGCAAAGGTCCATTTATGGATTAAAGCAGGCTTCTAGGAGCTGGAATCGACGTTTTGATGACGCGGTCAAAGAGTTTGGCTTCATCAAGAACGAAGATGAGCCTTGTGTTTACAAGAAGGTTAGTGGGAGCTCTATAGTATTTCTGGTCTTGTATGTGGATGACATACTAATCATTGGAAATGATATTCCTACTCTGCAATCTGTTAAAGATTGGCTAAGAAAGTGCTTTGCGATGAAAGACTTAGGAGATGCAGCCTATATACTTGGTATAAAGATCTATAGAGATAGATCTAAAGGGTTGCTTGGCCTAAGTCAGAGTACATATATTGACAAGGTGTTGAAGAGGTTCAACATGCAAGATGCCAAGAAGGGATTCTTGCCCATGTCACATGGAGTCACTCTTTCCAAGAATGACTGTCCCTCCAATGAGATGGAGAAGGACCGCATGAGCAAGATACCCTATGCTTCGGCCATAGGATTCATCATGTACGCCATGCTATGTACTAGACCAGACGTATCATACGCATTGAGTATGGTGAGCAGATACCAGTCCAATCCGGGTGAGAGTCACTGGATTGCTGTCAAGAACATCCTAAAGTACTTGAGAAGAACTAAGGATGTATTCTTGATATTTGGAGGTATGGAAGAGCTAAGTGTAAATGGTTACACTGACGCGAGCTTCCAAACCGACAAGGATGATTACAGATCGCAGTCTGGATACGTGTTTTGCCTGAATGGAGGAGCTGTAAGCTGGAAGAGTTCCAAGCAAGGAACATTTGCTGATTCTACAACAGAAGCTGAGTACATTGCTGCTGCGGAAGCAGCAAAAGAGGCAGTATGGATAAAGAAGTTTATCGCTGAGCTCGGTGTGGTCCCTAGCATAGTGGATCCCATAGAGTTGTACTGTGACAACTCTGGGGCAATCGCACAGGAGAAGGAACCAAGATCACACCAAAAGTCAAAGCATGTACTTAGGAGATTCCATCTTATTCGTGATATGATCGATCGAGGAGATGTGAAGATGTGCAAGATTCCGACGGATGACAACGTGTCAGATCCGCTCACGAAACCTCTTGCGCAGCGAAAGCATGAAGGGCACGCCAGATCTATGGGCATACGAGATGCGCCAGATTGGCTCTAGTGCAAGTGGGAGACTGTTGGAATAGATGCCCTAGAGGCAATCGTAGATTTAGTATGAACAATGTTTTGGCTAGAATATTCATTTATTATTTATGGCGATATTTAATATAATGAAGTCCTTAGATAAAATGTGTTATTTATCTTAAATATCCCTAGTCCATTATATTGATTAATAGGACAATCAAATATAGACTAGTATGTGGATAGATTGATATGGAGATATCAAGTCTAACACATGGGTATGCATTAGGAGTAATGGCATACTGGATCGACCCACGACGAAAAGGATACATTAGATTATGTGAAGTCACAATCGCTTTTCGTAGTGCTAATATTATTGCAATCCTTGGACTTGAAGTCACTAGATACTCTAGTTGTGAAATATTCCGCTTTGATGTTATCAAACGTTACACCGTAACTGGGTAATCATAAAGGTGGCTATCGGGCGTGATAGGAAGCAAGCTTAGAGATCGTAGTGATGTAGATAGGATTTGTCCCTCCCACATAATGGGGGTAAATATCAACGGCCACTCGAGGGATGAGGCTTATTGAATGTCTGGCCAGACTCAGATAAATTAATATAGAGATATTAATGTTATCTGCAAGTATAAGCATATTCCCAGGATCGAGGAACTATGGATTGGATATACGAGTGTGACTATTTATGTCTCGTGTCCAATCCGGATATGGAGACAAAGGGATAATGCAATATGACATATTGGGCACAAAGGTTTGTCGGGATCACTGACTATTTCTATGGGTTGGGTGGCATGGATGTGTTGCTAGACACCGCTCCATGTTAGTAATAGTTACTCCCAACTATATAGAAACCTATGGGGTCACACGTCAAATAGAGTAGAGCTAGATTTGGGATTAATTAATATAGATTAATTAATAGAAGGATCATTGTGCAACACCTTGCAAACTTAGGAGGACTAATTTGCAAGGAAGGGAATAGTTCTAGTCCTACTAGAACAAGAAAACTCTAATATGGAAACAACAAGGAGTTGTTGGAGTATATATATAAGAGGCTCTAGCTTCCTTCCCACATATAATTGTTATTAGACATAACATAAGGAGTGGGAGAGAGCAAAAGAGAGAGAGCAAGACAAGAGCTAGGCCGATACCTAGCCCCCGTCCGCCCCTCTACCCGACGGCACAAGGAGGGCCGAGCCTCCTTGGTTCCTTTTGTTGCTTTGATCTTCTTCCCTCTTCCTCCGGGTTCAAGCTAGCACTTGTTTGAAGGAAGAATCTAGATATCACCTCTAGACGTGGATCAACCGTAGAGACGAGGACATCATTCTTCGTGTGATCTCACAAATCAAAAGGTACACATCTTCTATGACCCTAATCATGTTATGATATCTCTTCCTGTGATCCTTGGTGGGCTTTGAGTAGGATTAATTTTTGTTATTCCGCTGCGTTACCTACGTCAAAACCCAACATTCGCGATAGCGCTCGTGGAAATGATCCCCGCCCTCGAAAAGGAGCTCTTCTGAGAAAGCAACAGCCTTGGAGGGATACAGTTTTGGGAACCATCGCACATTCTCAATGCGCGTGGCGTAAGGTCTGGCTATGAACTCTTCTCGATTGTCGCATACCAGGCTCCAAACGCACTTGGGAAAGTTTGTTCAAAACTACCTCGCAGCCCTGCCGCTATTGCGCTCTTCCTCCGCACCTGGGGGACACCATTTACTGGGCCTAGAGGGATTGGGGGCATAAGAAGACCACCGCTCGAAGACCCACATAGTCAGGAAGGCAATGTTGATGTAAGTCAGCACGTCGAGACGACCACGCGATTCCTTCATTGCTACGACCAGCTGATCTAACCTGTGATATAGCGTGCCCAAAACTAAGGGCCCAAGTGCGAATTTCTGACAAAGGGCCAGTTTCACAGCAAGAGGAAGAACATGATAGAAGACCCCATCATGCGGATGGCCATCGATCAGATAAATCGACAACCAGGCGCAGAGGAAGGCGCATAGGGTCAATTGATAACCCTTGCCATTCACATAGTTTTTAGCCTTCGGGTTCCGGCTCAAAAGCTTCTTGGTGATACTACTGTTCGCATAATCGTGAAAGAAGTATTGCACCCACTTGTTCCAGGTGTTCTTCACAGATGTGTCAACCAACTGCCAGTCGGGAAGAAGTTATGTGGGAGTCCACCGGGTGGAAATTTTCTTCACCTCTGACAAGCACTCCTCCATCTGCTTGTACAAGGCAATCTCTGCATCAGTTCTCAAGGGACTCAAAGGATCCACCTCACCCACAGGGGACAGATCGTACAGCATGTGCACGTCTTCAAGAGTGGGGTCAGCCTCGAACTCATCAAAGTGAAATGTGTGAGTCGCAGGCGAGTAACGCGAAAGAAGGTTTAGAAGCATGGACTGGTCCAGCTTCACGGCAGCACCCTTCATAGCACGGACTGCGAAATATATTCCAGCATCATTTAAAGTAATGGCATGATTGGTCAGTACACGGTCAATCCACTCATCCATGAAGTCCAATTTCTGAACAAACGCTTGAGTGGAAATCGCAGTGTACGGGAAAAAACCCATTTTCGACCCCCAATCGAACCACGTCCTTGGAATCAATCTATTCGAGCATAGCCGCATTAACTGGAGGGGTCAGCGTTTGCAAATCCTCAGAAGAGACTGGAATCGGCAGGTTCTTCACCTTAACCCTAGCATGGTAAAAGTCTTTGTCACCCAGATAGGGGGCTTTTCGCCATAAGGTCTGGGGGAGATCAGGTATTTCTTCTACTTCCTTAATGGGTTTGGTGCCTTTTGTCTTTGCCATTCCTGCAGAAGAGCAAGAAAAAAGGGGGGAGAAATACATATACTTTAGTTTGAATTTCAAGATTCAGTTCAAGGCATACAAAGATTTATTGGGAGAAAGAGGAACAGTTCAGTGCCAATTTTGGGGTTTGAAGTTCAGAATCGTTTGCATTATTGGGAATTTCAGAAACACTACATTCAAAACCCTCACAATCCGAGGATTAAATCAAAGCTGGATTTAAAGAGCAAGGTCTCCTTCACAGTGGATAATATGTTTCAGAGAATCGTGGGTTTACAGATCCAACACAGTTCAAAGCATACATCGGTATATTAAAAAAAATTGAACAAGGCCAACCTTGTTTTGGTAAAGCTTGCTTGGATGCGCACAGTTGAAGAAGACGATTGACAAGAGAGAACTGGTGATTGATTATCTGAATCTGCTCTTGAAGGCTTCCGGGTATCATTCACTTTAAGAGTAAGAAGTGATGCTTTGCAACAATGGAGAGTACAGAGTATTTGTCCAAAAACAATGAAGGGTTGCGTCCTTTCAGTAGTCGAATCGCAACCGTCACCGTCGAATCGCGCAATCACAGGACAAGCTGACGTCACGCCTAAAACCCTAAAAGACCAGACGGCACGACTCTAGGGGTTTAGGTCATAATGGCATGCACGGGGGCTGAACTTGCGTGTATTTGAATTGGTGCGTGGCGGCGACGCGTACGTTGGTTCCTGCTCATGGAAGCCTATCCGGCTATAAGTCTTCACGCGCAGAAAGGGGTTATTGTAGATAGTGCTTTCTGGACAAGAAGATCTTAGCCACGTGGCAATCATCCAGCACACCATATTGTGCTCCACACACACTGGATCACCAGCCGCGCTGATCCATGTGGGGGCTGCGAGACAGGGCCCTCGCATACCACCGCACGGGACTTGTAGGGACTTAGTGGTCTGGAGGCTAGAGTAAGTCCTGTCGCGTGCGAGCCAAGCTCGCGCGCGACCTTTAGTAACTGCTTTTGAGAGATTTATGGCACGAGCTCCATAAACCCGGTCAATCCGGTCAAACCCGGTCAACCCCATAACGGTTCCGGTATACGCGGATAACGTGCTGTAACGGTCCCTATATACGCGGACGAATGTGCCGTTGTGGTTAAGCTAATTAAGCCGCCATTGATGGGCACATTAACCACACTACAACGGTCACATTCTCTGTTATATATATAGGACGTTAACCCTTCCATACAAGGGGAGAACGACCCGAGATACATGAAAGCTCTGCCAGAAGCCTGTCTCTCTCTCACACAGTAATACTGCCTTACTCTCTCCCTACTCACAACCCAACATTTCCTTTGCCATTTTCTATTCTCTGCCCTTGGTGTACACAGAGTTCTCTCTGCCGGATTCTCTTGTACACAGCGATCAAGATCGATGTGTTCGAGAGAGAGAAGCAGGTACACCCACCATCTGAAGCCCCATGGAGGGGGCTATCCGGGCTCCTTTCAGAGCAATCTGGCACGCATCTAATTAGTCTTGCAAGGGATCTGGCAAATCCAGCACGCATTCGGTACTGGCACGAATCTAGCGGTCCACACGCGTCTGGCGTTCTGACGACTGACGTTCAGGCGCAATCCGGCTCCTGGCGTGGAGCATCTGGCGTGTGAATTGAGTCTGGTTCTGGCTCATGCGTTGCAGGAACTCGTTGGAGTTGGAGCAATAGCATGGAGCATCTGGCGCGTGAGATTTCTGGCACTCGCATCTGATCGTGGTTCTGGCGTGCATTATGCACGAGTTTGTTCTGGCGTGCATCTGCTCTGTTTTTGAGCGTGTACCATGACACGCATTGATCTCGCATTTGGCGCGATCTGTTTCTGGCGAGCATCTGGCGCATCTAAGGCATACGGGGCGCATCGGGCATGACAACTATCGAGGGCACACATCGCTAAGTGCATCAGGTATGGTAGCGATATATGTGCATTATGTCATGGTGCATCTGTCTGGCGCAATTGGGCGCATCTGGAATACATTCAGTCCTGCTTTCTCAGTGAATGTATTCGAGTCTGGTTCTGGGTGGAGCACTTGTTTCTGTTTCTGGGAGTGCGCTCACATCGGGCGCATTCGTTGCAGGAATGCATGGTAGTTGGAGAAACGATTTGGCGATTCGAGTTTTGCATACAGCTGCAGAACATCTGTCTGGGGACGCGTGCTCGTTTCTGTTGAGTTTTGACGTAGGTAACGCAGCGGAATAACAAAATTAATCCTACTCAAGGCCCACCAAGGATCACAGGAAGAGACATCATAACATGATAAAGGACATAGTATTGTGTACCTTGTGATTTGGGAGATCACACGAAGAATAGTGTCCTCGTGAAATACCCCGTTTTGTGACTACGGGTATTTTGTGATATTATTATAAGTGTTGGGAAGTTAATTTAATTATAGAGAGTTAATTATAATGGTTATGAGAGTTTGGGGGGAACTTTGTTACTTTAATCAAATGTTTTAGTGTCTTTTACTTGAGTTTGGGGGAGGTATTTGTCTTTTGAAAAAACTAAGGGGGAATAAGCGTCTTTTGACCTAACTTTTCTTCCTACGTAAAAGCTTCCTAATTCGAGAGGGTTTCCTACTTATGAAGTTGCTTTTATTTCTAACTCTCATAAAACCCTCGCTCTCCCTATTTTCTCTAGCTCTCTCTCTCACGTCTCCCTCACTCTCTACCTGTCCCTCTCTCACTCTCTCTCTTCTCTCTAACCGACGGCAGCCACCCCACCGCCGCCGCCGTCTCTCTCTTTTCCGTTGAGGTAATTTCTCTCTCTCTCTCTCTCTCTCTCTCTCTCTCTCTCTCTCTCTCTTTTCCTCTTTTCTTTCTTTCTCTTTTCTTTCTCTCTTTCTTTATCTCTCTCCCCGTCCGCCTCTCTCTCCGTCCGGCCTCCATGGCGGCGGGTTTGAGGTAGTTTTGTTTCTTCTTTTCTTTTCTCTTGTTGATCTCTTATTCTTGTGATCACTTGTTCATGATTCATGTATGTTGCATGTAATCTTTAATTTTCAGTTTGTTATTGTTAGGATCATTGTTCATGAATTCGTAGGATTGATAATCAAGTTTTAGGGTTATCAAGTTCTTGGGTGTTGGCAAGAAACCCTAGTTTGGAGGAGAAGTTTGATTGAACGATTTGGGTGTTTGAATGATCATAGTAGGTGGATTACAATCTGATTTGAATGTGGGAATCATGTTATATTAGGTTTAGTATGAATATAGGATGAATTAGATGCTTGGGGGAAAAGTTTCATGAAGATTGACAATTCCCGTATGGATATTTTGAGTGAAATTGGAAACTTGAAACTAGTGTAACTTCTGATTCAGGAATCAAAATTAAGATCCGTTTGAGGCTAAACTTATTATTTCGAACGTTTTGAATCCAAAAGAACTGTTTTTAGACCATGATCTGTTCGGAAAACTGGAGTAATAGATTGGTGGAGTTATGATAGATTATGCATGCTTTAGGTTAGAAGATTTTAAAGCAAAGGTTTGGATTTTGTTTTGAAGGATGAATTAAGTGGGATGTTAGGTTGGTGTTAGAACCCTGAACCATTGACTAACATATGAATGTAATTAGTATAGCAAGTATATTACTAGAATATTTGTTTGATTAGAATATTGTTACGTGTAGGTAACGAGATTGTCGACGACGAGTACGTAGAGTACGTTGATTGAGTTGCTATAGTTGGAATTTGCTTTGAGGTAAGTAAATATGCCAAGCCTAGTGTGCTTATCTCTTTCGTTTCAAACGAATACTTTGATTTGTTACGTCTCAAAATGTGTTTATGTGCTACATGACTTGGAATACATGATTTTTACTTGTTAAATGTTTTTGCTGAAAAACATCACCATGATATTTATGAACTATAACGTAAAGTGGAAGAATTTGTGCCGGGACATTATTATTATTCTCTTTGGGCGGTGTTAGCTGCGGTCCCGTCTCTTTTGATCCGGTTGCAAGTCCCCGGATAGCGGCATGCACTCACTCCTCTGACCGGCGTAGTCTTAGGGGGGTGTCGACACTTAAGGTCATGGAAGTTGTGGTTTATTTGATTTTCCCCCATCACAACGAAGTAATAATGGATTTTTGGTTTTGTCAACGGAAAGGAGTTAACGATGGATTTTGGATTTTTCCTAATGATTATGGAATTGGTTTGGAAATATTATGGAATTGGGAACTCTTATGTTTTATTACAAGAGTCAACTTTATTACCGCTGTGTTTGCGAAAAACTCTTAATTATAAATCAGAAGTTGTTTTATAACTATCCTATCATCGTTTTACATGTTTGGATGTTTATTTACCAGTATTTCATGCTGATTTTGTACTGTGGTGTTTCTTTTTGATTCCGCACCACAGGTTTAGAGGATGGTTATCTGGCATAGAAGGGGACGCGTATCATCACATGGAACATTAGTAGTAGTATCTCAATTGAACTTGAACTCTTTATTAGTTTAAAAACTTTAGTTTGTTTATGCCCGGTTTGTGGCTAGGACGTTGGATTGTAATAATGAATTATTTCAATTGGTTTTAATTATTATTGTGATGTTTTGCTTGAGAACCATGTTATAAAATCTCCTTGTATCCGGGCTCCTCTCGGGTACGGAGTGACATCCCCGGGTCTCCGACTTGGGCCATTTGGGGGTGTTACACCTCGTCTCTACGGTTGATCCACGTCTAGAGGTGAGATCTAGATTCTTCCTTCAAACAAATGCTAGCTTGAACCCGTAGGAAGAGGGAAGAAGATCAAAGCAACAAGGACAAGAGGAGGTTTCGGCCTCCGCTTTGTGCCGTCGGGAAGGGGGGCGGACGGGCGTAGGCCGTCGGCCTTAGGCTTGTCTTGCTCTCTCTCTTTTGTTCTCTCCCACTCTCTTTGTTATTTCTAATAAAACATTAACATCAAGTGGGAAGGAATCTAGAGCCTCCTTTATATACTCCAACAACTCCTTGTTGTTTCCATAAAGGTGTTTCCTAATTCTACATGAACTAGAATTATTCCCTTCCTTGCAAATTAGTCCTACTAAGTTTGAAGGCTGTTGCATAATGATCCTTATTAATTAATCAATATTAACTAATCCCAAATCTAGCTCTACTTTATTTGACGTGTGACCCTATAGGTTTCTATCTAGCTGGTAGTAACTTTTACCAACATGGAGCGGTGTCTAGCAACACATCCATGCCACCCAACTAATAGAAATAGTCAGTGATCCTGACAAATCTTTTGTTCCCAATATCTCATATTGCACTTATCCCTTTGTCTCCATATCCGGATTGGACACGAGACATAAATGGTCACACTCGTATATCCAATCCATAGTTCCTCGATCCTGGGAATATGCTTATACTAGCAGATAACATCAATATCTCCATATTGATTTATCTGAGTCTGGCCAGACATTCAATAAGCCTCATCCCTCGAGTGGTCATGGATATTTTCTCCCATTATGTGGGAGGGACAAATCATATCTACATCACTACGATCTCTAAGCTTGCTTCCTATCATGCCCGATAGCTACCTTTATAGTCACCCAGTTACGGTGTAACGTTTGATAACATCAAAGCACAATATTTCACAACTAGAGTATCTAGTGACTTCAAGTCTAAGGATTGCAATATTATTAGCACTACGAGAAGCGATTGTGACTTCAACATAATCTAATGTATCCTTCTCATCGTGGGTCATCAAGTATGCCATTACTCCTAATGCATACCCATGTGTTGGATCGTGATATCTCCATATCAATCCAACCCAATACTAGTCTATAGATGATTGTCCCATTAATCATTATAATTGACTAGGGATATTTAAGAATATAACACTTATATTCTAAGGACTTCATTCATGTTAACATATCTTCATATCGATAACATAATGAATCGTAAATCCACATATTCGTCACAATTAATTGATTGCCTCTAGGGCACAATTCCAGCAGTCTCCCACTTGAACTAGAGTCAATCTCCTGCATCATATGCCTATTGATCTAGCGTGGTCCTCCACGTCTACACTACATAGGGGACATGGTAGGCGAGACACGTGCTGGTACTTTGCAAATATTCAAATCTCCTCTATAAAAAATTGATTGAGATTGAATATTCTGAGTAAGTGCATCTCATGCTATAATTTACTCAGTCCTCTATGTTAGAATCAATGACTGAATCTTGCCTGGAACCTTTCCAGCTCACAGTCACTCCCACCAGTGCAAAACATAAAACTTGACTATAATCTGAAATTTTCTTTGAAGTTCGCATCACTGTAACTCTTTACAGTAAACTCTTCTTATTCTCTATTTATCAAGAACTCATCCTTTATTCCTTCTCAAGTACTTAAGGATAATCTTGATAGTTATCAAGTGACACCTCACTTGGATTTGATTGGTATCTTTCTGTCATACCATATGACACATCTGGCCCAATACATAACATGGCGTATCTCATGAATCTTATTCATACGGTCCCTTTTCAATCTAATTGAAAAGACAATTAGTCTTCCAAAGACTAATTCCATGTGACATGGGTAAGAATCCATATTCTTACATGTTGAACCATTTCAAATCCTTGTCAATATATGTACCATGACTCAGGCTGAACAATTACTTTGATCTATCTCCATAGATTTTATAGATTGTCTCGACTAAGTCTATTATTGGAATTCAATTTCTCTAGCCAATCTTTAACAGATTGCAGAGTAGAGACATTATTCCCAGTGATTAGTATGTCTCCACATACAAGACCACAAACGTAGCTGTGCTCCCACTAAACTTCTTGTAAACACAAGTCTCATCTTCAATTTTGATGGAACCAAACTCCTTTGCGTGCATCATAAATTCGAAGAATCCAATCTCCAAGAAGCTTGACTCAATGTATAAATAGATTGCTACAAGCAAGATGCGAATGGATTTAAGCATCACAACTGGTGAAAGATTTCGTCATAGTCTATAATATGAACTCTCATGAAACCCTTTCAAACCAGGTGTCCCTTAAAAATAAATATATTACCATCCATGTTGGTTTCCTCATAACCCACTTGCACCGTATGGGTCCTACCTTTTCAGGTGGTTCCAGCAAAGTCCATACTTTGTTGGTATACATGGATTCCATATCGTATCTTATGGCTCCAAGCCATTTCTAAGATTATGGCCCACACATGGCCATCTCGTAGGTTGTAGGCTCATCTCGATGGGTTATGAGAAATTCTTATTTCCCTAGTCCCTTGACATATCCTACCTAACCTACAAGGTTCTTGTGTTTTCTGAGTAGTTTGCTCCACAACACCTTGTGATCCTGCTCATGTTCCATCAAACGGATCAATGTTCTGTTTTGGTTCTTGAACTCCTTCAAGTTCTAAAATGCTCCCACTGTTTCTCTTAGAGACAATCTCTATCTAGAAACACAGCGATTCGAGCAACAAATCATTTGTTCTCGATTGGAGTGTGGAGATAATATCCTTTGTTTCCTCAGGATATCCCACAAAACATTTATCCGATTTGAGTCCTAGTTTATCTGTAAACGCCTTTACATAAACTACATAACCCAAATCATTATGAACGACCTACTAGGACACTTCCTAGTTCATATCTCATATGGTGGTTCTCATAATTTATTTGGATGGAACAAGGTTAAGGGCGGAATTTGTTGTAATTAGAACATAGACCCTAAAAGTAAACTGGAAGTTCTGTTTGACTCATCATGGACCGAACCGTGTCCAACAAGGTCCGAACTCTCCTTTTAGACACGCCAAACCCATGTGGCGTGCTAGGTGGAGCGAGTTTGGATCATATCCAACACTCCCATAGATGCTTGTCAAACTCTTGGCTTAAGTATTCTCCTCTACAATCCAATCGTGGAGCCTTAATACTTTTGCCAAGCTATTTCTCTACTTCATTCTTGAATTCCTTGAACTCTTCAAAGGATTCTGATTTGTTTCTTCATAAGATATATAAATCCATATTTCTCTGATCCCATCAGTAAATATGATGAAGCATTGAAAACCATCTTCAGTACCTGCGCTTAGTGGCCTACATACATCAATATGTATGATTCCCAAAAGATCATATCGTTTCCTAATAAATAAGTCTTACATATCTCATATGATTCAATAATAAAATGGGTTCTATACTTCCATCTGTATGGAATTCTAGATATGTATCTCTTATTCATGTAGCCTAAACGATAATGCTAAAGATGAGTGAAGTTCATATCATTATATGCAAACTTCTTGGTATTATAGATGAAATTATCATGATCAAGGATATACAATCCATTTAGACAAAATTGCAATACAATAATGTATATCAGAATAAATGGAACAACATTTGTCATTTATTATGATAAAGAGCTTTCTTGTCCAAACAAGAAACTGTGATAATGATCCTACTCATAGGAGGGTCATAATCACTTTTGTCTAATTCATGAATAATTTCATAAATGTATAAATAATTTCCTACGGCTAATTCAGCAACCCTTTGCTTCATTGCCACACGTGTAGGTTTATTTCTTCCTTATTCAATTTTCTACTTCTCTTGAGATCCACCACATTTGTATATAGATGTGAGATCCTCATCTAGTATCATATACTCATGATGATGAGATAGACATATTGACTTCTATAACAAAATTACCTAATTTGGAATTCATAATTCCTTTATTATTTCCTTCCAGGTACTTTAGGCAGTTTGTCTTCCTCCATGCCACCTATGGGATCTTTAGGGCAACTTGGTTTTAGCAACAAGCTTGCTTTATACCCATGAGGTCCACGCAAACCTTTTTGCTTTTACCCATACTGTCAACCATTAACATGTTTTGCCTTTATCCCTTTATGAGTGCTTTATATAGCGATTCTCAATCATATTGATTAAATCACTTTTGAACAAACACTATAATTGCATCCAATGCAATTCTTGGTCCATTTGGGAGAATAACTACCTATTCTTTATCTATCTTATAGATAACTCCCAGTCTCTAAGCGTTCAATCCTATTGAGATATCTTAGTTTGCGCTTCACCTCTTGCTTCAGCAATCACACATTACTAGCTTGTGTCGTCGCGTCATATCTCGATGAACTAAGTCGCCTTCCTTTGGCAAGCCCAAACTTATTCCATCTTGACCATGACGAGTGCTAAGCAAGAGACTGCAAAGTGGAGCAACACTTCAAGCCATTCATGACAAGCTCGTATGATCATATCACACGCCTCCATATTTCTCATCTTGCTTACAAAGCTCAGAGTCCATGGGAGCTTGATATGAGACAAGTTACATCCAAAGAACCATTCTTTGATGTTCCTTCCATAAGGCTTTAGTGTGTTTTGGTAGTTGGTGGGAAGAGAACTTTATGCTCTACAAAGTACAACATTTTTTCCTTTACAATTCTCAATTTTATACCAATCTAGAAAATAGATTCCAGACATCTTGTCCATCTCATGGACATAAAGTCGCGTTTTGTTTGTTTAATGCGATGGGTATTCAACACTTATAGGATTATGCAAAGCATTGTGACGTATAACTATATTCAACAAGGATTTGAATTATTAAATATAGCTCCACTATTTTTCTCGGATTAATAACCCTCCATATTAATGCGGAAAATATCATTATATTTTCTAGTGGGTCCAAGATCCCTTTTTCACTTCTTCTTGAGCTTGCTTTGGCAAGTCACCCAAGAATTGGTTATTTAGGTAGGAACCATTTCAATTGCATCCCATGCAACTCTTGGTCCAATTAGGTGAATAACTCTTTATTCTTTATCATTTAGATAACGCCTAATTGTCATGCCTCTAGGTTCATCAATCCAATTGAGTCTTACCCAGTTGTGTCCAACCTCTTGCTTCAACATACACACATTACTTGCTTGTGTCGTCCGCAACACATCATGGTGAATTAAAATCGCCTTGCTTTGGCAAGCCCGAATTTTAATAGACTCTGATCATGAAGGGTGTTTAGGCAAGAGATGGCAAAACGCAATATTTTATTTGAGGGATTTAATAGTCATTATTCGTTTGGTTGATCACATCAACATGATCTACTTATTTGGATTGGGCTATCCACAATAAAATACCAACCTTGTTTATTATTATCTTGTTAACGTTTTGCTAGTATCGCCATACACACAAAATAAATAACAAGACATAAATAATAAACATCCACAAAAGAAAAATTAACGTGGCATGGATATGGACCCTAGACTAAGATATTACCAAGCCAATGATAATATCTATATGCCCTAAAGTGACAAGCTCATCTCCATGTGCTCCACGATAGCTACGCGCCTAGGGATTTGTCTTCTTTGTCTTTTGGCTCCTTTGGTCCTCCGGTCTTCTTCTCCATGCTCTTGGCTATCATCTAAATATTTCTAATTCTAGCCTAACATCTAGAATAAATAAATAATAAAAGCCTCACATGTCGAGGAGAAAAGACGACTCGCAGGCCGTAAAACCTAATTAATTATTACATTAATTTGATCAGCTCGCAGGCCGTAAACCAAACCACAAAGCAATAAACATCCACAATCCTAGGCCATATCCATCCATCATGCAACAAAGCACATAATACAGTTAAAACCAATTTTTAACGTGCTTGTTCAATTTTAGTTGTTTTTGGACATACTAGGGTTAAAACGGTCCAAGAGATTTACCAAGAGAATGGCCAAAATCAACCAAGGAACCGCCACACTAGGCCCGGGTTGGCCGGCCCCTAGCCCACACGGCTAGGCCGTGTGCTAGGGTGCGCCGGCCCCCTTTGGGGCCGTGTGTTACTTGGGCGGCAAGGAGAGAGAGGGGCGGTCCCTACATGGGCCACACCTCCTCATGGAATTGTTTCCGTAAACAATATATGGAATTGTTTCCATAAACAATTCCTTCCTTGTTGGGTTGTTTCCAAAACACCCTTATGGTATTGTTTCCAAAATAATTCCTTCCTTGGTTTCCAAGTTTAGTTATTTCCATAAACAACTTCTTACTTGTTGCCCAAATTTAGTTGTTTCCAAAACAACTTCTTTCTTGTTGCCCAATTTTAGTTATTTCCATACTTGGAAAACCCCTTTTCCAAGCATGTGCTCAAACCCTAGTTCTTGATCCAAAATTATTCACATCATATGTGATAAAACTCCATAATTCTTACATCCCATGTAAAATTAGATCTTGTTTGTTGCATCTACTATGTCAATTATTTTCAGTTTTCGCGTAATAACAATAATACGATGTATAAACTGAAATCGTAACACATAAAATCATGTTATGATCTACGACATGTGGCTCTGATACCACTGTTGGGTTTTGACGTAGGTAACGCAGCAGAATAACAAAATTAATCATACTCAAAGCCCACCAAGGATCACAGGAAGAGACATCATAACATGATAAAGGACATAGTATTGTGTACCTTGTGATTTGGGAGATCACACGATGAATAGTGTCCTCGCCTCTACGGTTGATCCACGTCTAGAGGTGAGATCTAGATTCTTTCTTCAAACAAGTGCTAGCTTGAACCCGTAGGAAGAGGGAAGAGGAGGTTTCGGCCTCCTCTTTGTGCCGTCGGGAAGGGGGGCGGACGGGCGTAGGGCGTCGGCCTTAGGCTTGTCTTGCTCTCTCTCTTTTGTTCTCTCACACTCTCTTTTTTATGTCTAATAACATTAATATCAAGTGGGAAGGAAGCTAGAGCCTCCTTTATATACTCCAACAACTCCTTTTTGTTTCCATAAAGGTGTTTCTTAATTCTACATGAACTAGAATTATTTCCTTCCTTGCAAATTAGTCCTACTAAGTTTGCAAGCTGTTGCATAATGATCCTTATTAATTAATCAATATTAATTAATCCCAAATCTAGCTCTACTTTATTTGACGTGTGACCCCATAGGTTTCTATCTAGTTGGTAGTAACTTTTACCAACATGGAGCGGTGTTTAGCAACACATCATGCCACCCAACTTATAGAAATAGTCAGTGATCCCGACAAACCTTTTGTGCCCAATATCTCATATTGCACTTATCCCTTTGTCTCCATATCCGGATTGGACACGAGACATAAATAGTCACACTCGTATATCCAATCCATAGTTCCTCGATCGTGGGAATATGCTTATACTAGCAGATAACATCAATATCTCCATATTGATTTATCTGAGTCTGGCCAGACATTCAATAAGCCTCACCCCTCGAGTGGCCGTGGATATTTTCTCCCATTATGTGGGAGGGACAAATCCTATCTACATCACTACGATCTCTAAGCTTGCTTCCTATCATGCCCGATAGCTACCTTCATAGTCACCCAGTTACGGTGTAACGTTTGATAACATCAAAGCACAATATTTCACAACTAGAGTATCTAGTGACTTCAAGTCTAAGGATTGCAATATTATTAGCACTACGAGAAGCGATTGTGACTTCAACATAATCTAATGTATCCTTCTCATCGTGGGTCATCAAGTATGCCATTACTCCTAATGCATACCCATGTGTTGGATCGTGATATCTCCATATCAATCCAACCCCATACTAGTCTATAGATGATTGTTCCATTAATCATTATAATTGACTAGGGATATTTAAGAATATAACACTCATATTCTAAGGACTTCATCCATGTTAACATATCTCCATATCGATAACATAATGAATCGTAAATCCACATATTCGTCACAATTAATTGATTGCCTCCAGGGCACAATTCCAACAGTTTCTGTTTCTGAGAGACGCATCCGTTTCTTGTTTGAGGAGAGTGTTGGAATAGATGCCCTAGAGGCAATCTAGTTTAGTATGAATTTGTATATGGCTAGAAAATTCATTTATTATTTATTGGATATTTAATATAATGAAGTCCTTAGATTTACAATTGTGTTGTTTATCTTAAATATCCTTAGTCAAGTATAATGATTAATGGGACAATAATCTATAGACTAGTATGGGGTTGGATTGATATGGAGATATCATGATCCAACACATAGGTGTGCATTACGGAATGTTGCACTGGATTGACCCATCACCGAGAAGGCTACATACATGTTATGTTGAGTCACAAGTGCTTCTCGCGGTGCAATGGTATTGTCATCCTTAGACTTGAAGTCACTAGATATTCTAGTTGTGGATCATTGTGATCTTGGTAGCGTTAAACGCTACACCGTAACTGGGTAGTTATAAAGGCGTGTACTGGATACAATGAGAAGCAAGCTTAGAGATCGTAGTGGACGTAGAGAGGATTTGCCCCTCCCACATAACGGAAGCAAATATCCTAGGCCACTCGAGGGATAGTGCTTATAGAATGTCTGGCCAGACTCAAATAAATCAATATAGGATATTGATGTTATTTGCACGAATAAGGCTATTCCCATAGATCGAGAAACTATGGATTGGATATACGAGTGTGACTTGTATGTCTCGTGTCCAATCCGGATATGGAGGCAAAGGGATGAGACAATTACTTGTACAAAGGTTGTCTAGATGACTATTCTATTAGTTGGCTAGAATGGATGTTTTGCTAGAAACCGCTCCATATTAGCAAATAGTTGCTACCAACTAGATAGAACCTATGGGGTCACACGCTATATAGAGTTGAACTAGATTTGGGAATTAATTAATTGGATTAATTAATTAGAAGGATCACTTTGCAAAACCTTGCAAACTTAGTAGGGACTAATTTGCAAGGAAGGGACTAAATTGAATTCTAGTTGGACTAGAATAAGTCCTTTAGGTAGTTAACAAGGAGTTGTTGGACTATATAAAGGACCCTCCTTCCTTCCTTCCCATAACTTATGCTCATTAGTGAACATAACAAGAGTGGGAGAGAACAAAAGGAGAGAGAGCAAGCAACAAGGAGGCCGACCCGACCCCCTTGCCGCCGCCCTCACCCCGTCGGCCAAAAAGAGGGCCGAAGCCCCTCTTTTGTCTCGTTTTGCGTGATTCCTTCATCCTCTTCCTATTCCGGGCAAGCACCAAGGAGTTTGGGAGATCTAGGATCAACTCTAGGCGTGGATCAACTATAGAGAACGTGACATTATTCGCGTTTGAAGTCATCAAGGAGAACCCAAAGGTGTGTTTATGATTTCTTACCTTCACTAACGTTATGCATCTAGACTTGTGATCCTTGGAGGGTTTTGCATGGTTATTTGTTTGATTATGCTTCCGTTGCGCGATGCATGAATCAAAACCCTACAGTGGTATCAGAGCCACAGGTCATAGAGCATAAACGTAGTTTATGTGTTACATTCTTGTTGTTTTACACCTTAATTTGATTGTTTATCGCGTAAAACAAGACAAATCAAGCATGGGATGCAATTTGTCAATAATTACTCATAACAAGATCCAATTTTTGCATTGGATGCATGAATTGGTGAGTTTGAGAAATTTTAGGATCTTAGATCTAGGGTTTGGGCATCCTTGGGGAAGAAGGAGTTCTCCCAAAACAAGGAAACAACCAAACTTGGGCTCCAAGCAAGGGAGTTGTTTTGGAAACAACCCCCAAGAGGAGGTTCGGCCCCCCTAGGGACCGCTCCCTTGCTTGCCGCCCAAGCTTAGCCTCCCTAAGGGGCCGGGCGGCCCTAACCCGCGGGCCTAGCTTGCGGGTTTTGGGCCGGGCCGGCCCTAGGGCCTTGTGGTTCACTTTAATGGGCCCGGGCAATTGGATTGTTGGGCCCATGGACCGTTTTAACCCTGAAATCCTAAAATCAATTAAAATTGACCAAGCGCGTTAAAATTGGATTTTAACTGTTTATGTGCAAATCGCATGGTGATTGGATATGGCCTTAGGATGTGGTTTGATGTGGATGTTTAATTTTGTGGTTTGGTTTTACGGCCTGCGAGCTGATCAATTAATTGTAATAATTAATAAGGGTTTTATGGCCTGCGTGCCATTTTTTTTTTCTCAACTTGTGAGATTTATTTTATTTAGTATAGATATTAGCTAGTGCTAGATAAAGTAGATTGTTAGCCAAGATTGGAGAAAATAAGCCCAAAGCCAAAGAAGCCACAAAAAGATGGAGCATGGAGCATGGAGCATGGAGCATGACTATGAAGGATGGACCAAAAGATCAAGACGCATGGAGATGTGTTTGCTTAGGGTTCATAGATAATTCCATTGGCTTGGAATTATCTTAGTCTAGAAAAGGCCATATCCACATCACGTTTAATTTCTGTTATGTGGTTGTTTATTTATTGTCTTATTATTTGTGTGGTTGGTGTATGGATGATGCATGCAATTAGGATAATAAGATAATTAGACAACCCGGATCTATTATTTGGAGTTGTGCCCAAACTCAAATAGATAGATTAGTTGATATTGATCAACAAAACAATTAAAATTGAATTTAAAATCCCTCAAATTTTAGATATTGTGTTCTTGCCTTCTCGTTATTCAAAACACTCATTATCATCATTATTTATCAAGTTCGTGCGTGCCAAAGCATGGCGACTTGGTTCATAATGATGGAATGCGATGGCACGTAACAATGTGCAATTGTTTAGATAAGAGGTTGAACACAACTAGGCTATTAATTTGATTAAGAAACCTAGAGGCAATCAATTGGGATTATCCATATGGATGGATAAATAAGGAGTTATTTGCCCGATTGAACCAAGAGTTGCATATGGGATGCAATTGGAATTGTTCCTACCTAAAGTAGTCAAATTATGGGTGACTTGCCAAAGCAAGCTCAGAAGGAGATGAAAGATGGATCTTGGCCCACTAGAAAATATAAGGATATTTTCCGCATTAATATCTTGAGGGTTATTAATCCGTAGAAAAATAGTGGGAGCTATATTTAATAAACTAGCCATTATTAAATATAGTCAAAAATTCACAAATACTAAAACTTGCGTATTTTCCTTTTTGTAGAATTCCAAATGGCAAACAACTCATCGAGTTCACAACATTCCCTAAGATCTGTCCTTGAGAAGGACAAGCTCTCTGGAACCAACTTTCTTGATTGGTACAGAAACTTGAGAATTGTTCTCAAGCAAGAGAAGAAACTGTACGCAATAGAGGAGCATGTTCCAGAAGGTCCAGAGAACCAGACACCTGCTGCCTTAAAGGCGTATCAAAAGCGTGTTGATGACGCTAATGATGCGGCCTGCCTAATGCTTTGCACCATGACTTCTGAGCTTCAGAAGCAACACGAAAACATGAATGCTGTCGATATGATCGAACATCTAAAGCAGCTCTTCCAAGAGCAGGCGAGGGTAGAGAGGTATGAGGCCTCAAAGGCACTGTTCAAATGTCATCTGGCAGAAGGGAACCTGGTGGGACCCCATGTACTCCGAATGATCGGGTACTTGGAGAATCTCGCCCGACTTGGGTTCCCGGTCGGCCAAGAGTTGGCAACCGATCTCGTGTTGCAATCGTTGCCTGAGAGTTATGGACAGTTCATTATGAACTATAACATGAACGAGATCGTTAAACCACTGCCAGATTTGCTCAACATGTTGAGGACGGCTGAACAGAGCATCAACAAGGGTAAGGGCAAGGCCATAATGATGGTGCAGAAAGGAAAGGGCAAAACGTTTGCTTCTTCCTCCAAGGGCAAAGGCAAGTCAGTTGCCAAGTCCAAGGAACAAGCCCTTAAGCCTGTTGGTGGCATTGCCAAGGTCGTGACTAAGGGTGAGTGTCACTACTGCAGTCAGCCTGGACACTGGAGGAGGAACTGCCCAAAATATCTGGAGGACAAGAGGCTTGGAATAGTGATTCCACCACCACCAGGTATTTTTGTTGTAGATGTCAATTTAACTATCTCTACATCATGGGTATTAGATACTGGATGTGGATCTCATATTTGTCCAAATATGCAGGATCTAAAGAGAAGTAAAAGATTGGCTAAAGGGGAGGTAGATCTGCGCGTTGCGAATGGAGCAAAGGTTGCTGCGTTGGCCACAGGCGTGTGCGAGCTATCTCTGCCTTCAGGATTAGTTTTAGAATTAAATAATTGCTATTTTGTGCCTGCTATGAGCAGAAACATTATTTCTATTTCTTGTTTGGACAAGGAAGGTTTTATTATTTCAATAAAGAACAATTGTTGTTCCTTTTATTTGAATAATATTCACTATTTTAGTGCGCAATTATTTAATGGACTTTATGTCCTTGATCTAAGCAATCCTGTCTACAACATTAATACCAAGCGGAATAAAATAAATGATTTAAATCCTGCTTATTTATGGCATTGTCGTTTAGGCCACATAAATGAGAAACGTGTATCTAGACTCCATAAGGATGGATTACTAGACTCATTTGATTTTGAATCATATGAGACATGTGAGGCTTGTTTATTGGGAAAAATGACAAAGTCCCCTTTCAATAAGAAAGGTGAGAGGACTAGTGAGCAATTGGCGCTCATACATACCGATGTGTGTGGGCCATTTGCCACGCCTGCCATGGTGGTTATGTCTACTTCATTACATTTACTGATGATTACAGTAGATATGGATTTGTGTACCTTATGAGGGCAAAATCCGAATCCTTTGAAGTGTTCAAAGAATTCAAGAATGAAGTAGAGAAGCAACTTGGCAAAATTATCAAGGCTCTACGATCGGATCGTGGAGGAGAATACTTGAGCCAAGAATTTGACGACTATCTTAGAGAGTGTGGGATCGTGTCCCAACTCACTCCACCCGGAACGCCACAATGAATGGCTTGTCCGAGAGGAGGAATCGAACCCTATTGGATATGGTTCGGTCTATGATGTGTCAAACCGATCTTCCATTGTCATTTTGGGGCTACGCTCTATTAAGTGCAGCTTTCACCATTAACCGTGTTCCATCTAAATCAGTCATGAAGACACCATATGAGATGTGGAGTGGGAGGCGTCCCACACTGTCGTTCATGAGGATTTGGGGCTGCGATGTCTATGTAAAACGTTTACAATCAGACAAGCTAGGGCCTAAATCGGATAAGTGTAAATTTGTGGGGTACCCTAAGGAAACTAAGGGATACTATTTCTACAATCCAACCGAGAACAAAGTGTTTGTTGCTCGGACCGGCGTGTTTCTAGAAAGAGAGTTTGTCTCTAAAGAAGCAAGTGGGAGGAATGTAGAACTTGAAGAAGTTCAAGAACCACAAATCACTGAACCGATTATGGAACAAGAACAGGAATCACAAGCAGTTGTGGAGCCACCTGTTCAGGTAACACAAGAGCTTCGTAGATCTAGTAGAGTGCGCAGGAACCCGAGAGGTATGGACTTCTCGTAACTGATTCCGGTGACACGATGCTCATAGATGATGAGCCTACTACCTATGAGGAGGCCATGAGTGGCCCAGACTCTCAGAAGTGGCTGGAAGCCATGAGATCCGAGATGGAATCCATGTATACCAACAAAGTATGGACTTTGGTGGAACCACCCGATGGGGCGCGGCCCATAGGGTGCAAGTGGGTCTTCAAGAAGAAGATCGACATGGATGGTAATGTGATTACCTATAAGGGCCGATTGGTGGCTAAAGGATTCAGACATATTCATGGTATTGACTATGATGAAACCTTTTCACCAGTCGCTATGACCAAATCCATCCGAATCCTACTTGCAATTGCAGCATACTACATGAGATTTGGCAGATGGATGTCAAAACAGCATTCCTTTATGGGAATCTCCTCGAGGACGTGTATATGATACAGCCGGAGGGTTTTGAGGATCCAAAGCAAGCCAACAAAGTCTGTAAGCTGCAACGATCCATTTATGGATTGAAGCAAGCTTCTAGGAGTTGGAATCGACGTTTTGATGAAGTGGTCAAAGAGTTTGGCTTCATCAGAAACGAAGATGAGTCTTGTGTCTACAAGAAGGTTAGTGGGAGCTCTGTAGCTTTTCTGGTCTTGTATGTGGATGACATACTTCTCATTGGAAACGACATTCCTATGCTGCAATCTGTGAAAGATTGGCTAGGAAAGTGTTTCTCAATGAAGGACTTAGGGGAAGCAGCCTATATACTCGGTATAAAGATCTATAGAGATAGATCTAAGAGGTTGCTAGGCCTAAGTCAAAGTACATATATTGACAAGGTGTTGAAACGGTTCAACATGCAAGATTCCAAGAAGGGATTCTTGCCCATGTCACATGGAATCATTCTTTCGAAGAGTGGTTGTCCTTCCAATGAGATTGAGAAGGAACGCATGAGTAGGATTCCCTATTCCTCGGCCGTAGGATCTATCATGTACGCCATGTTATGTACTAGACCAGATGTGTCATATGCCTTGAGTATGACAAGCAGATACCAATCCAATCCGGGTGAGAGTCACTGGATTGCTGTCAAGAACACCCTAAAGTACTTGAGAAGAACTAAGGATGCTTTCTTGATATTTGGCGGTGAGGAAGAGTTGCGTGTAAGGGGTTACACTGATGCAAGCTTCCAAACTGACAGAGATGACTTTAGATCACAATCGGGATATGTGTTTTGCCTGAATGGAGCGGCGGTGAGCTGGAAGAGTTCCAAGCAAGAGACGGTAGCTGATTCTACAACAGAGGCTGAGTACATTGCTGCAAATGGCGCAGCAAAGGAGGCTGTTTGGATCAGAAAATTTGTTTCTGAACTTGGTGTGGTCCCTAGCATTGCGGATCCAGTGGAGTTGTTATGTGACAACACTGGGGCGATCGCGCAATCAAAGGAACCAAGATCGCACCAGAAGTCCAAGCACGTGCTCAGGAAGTTTCATCTGATTCGAGATATTATCGATAGAGGAGACGTTCGGATATGCAAGATTCCTACAGATGATAATCTGTCAGACCCGCTTACAAAGCCTCTCACGCAGTGGAAGCATGAAGGGCACACTAGGAGTATGGGCATACGAGATGCGCCAGATTGGCTCTAGTGCAAGTGGGAGACTGTTGGAATAGATGCCCTAGAGGCAATCTAGTTTAGTATGAATTTGTATATGGCTAGAAAATTCATTTATTATTTATTGGATATTTAATATAATGAAGTCCTTAGATTTACAATTGTGTTGTTTATCTTAAATATCCCTAGTCAAGTATAATGATTAATGGGACAATCATCTATAGACTAGTATGGGGTTGGATTGATATGGAGATATCATGATCCAACACATAGGTGTGCATTACGGAATGTTGCACTGGATTGACCCATCACCGAGAAGGCTACATACATGTTATGTTGAGTCACAAGTGCTTCTCGCGGTGCAATGGTATTGACATCCTTAGACTTGAAGTCACTAGATATTCTAGTTGTGGATCATTGTGATCTTGGTAGCGTTAAACGCTACACCGTAACTGGGTAGTTATAAAGGCGTGTACTGGATACAATGAGAAGCAAGCTAAGAGATCGTAGTGGACGTAGAGAGGATTTGCCCCTCCCACATAACGGAAGCAAATATCCTAGGCCACTCGAGGGATAGTGCTTATAGAATGTCTGGCCAGACTCAAATAAATCAATATAGGATATTGATGTTATTTGCACGAATAAGGCTATTCCCATAGATCGAGAAACTATGGATTGGATATACGAGTGTGACTTGTATGTCTCGTGTCCAATCCGGATATGGAGGCAAAGGGATGAGACAATTACTTGTACAAAGGTTGTCTAGATGACTATTCTATTAGTTGGCTAGAATGGATGTTTTGCTAGAAACCGCTCCATATTAGCAAATAGTTGCTACCAACTAGATAGAACCTATGGGGTCACACGCTATATAGAGTTGAACTAGATTTGGGAATTAATTAATTGGATTAATTAATTAGAAGGATCACTTTGCAAACCCTTGCAAACTTAGTAGGGACTAATTTGCAAGGAAGGGACTAAATTGAATTCTAGTTGGACTAGAATAAGTCCTTTAGGTAGTTAACAAGGAGTTGTTGGACTATATAAAGGACCCTCCTTCCTTCCTTCCCATAACTTATGCTCATTAGTGAACATAACAAGAGTGGGATAGAACAAAAGGAGAGAGAGCAAGCAACAAGGAGGCCGACCCGACCCCCTTGCCGCCGCCCTCACCCCGTCGGCTAAAAAGAGGGCCGAAGCCCCTCTTTTGTCTCGTTTTGCGTGATTCCTTCATCCTCTTCCTATTCCGGGCTAGCACCAAGGAGTTTGGGAGATCTAGGATCAACTCTAGGCGTGGATCAACTATAGAGAACGTGACATTATTCTCGTTTGAAGTCATCAAGGAGAACCCAAAGGTGTGTTTATGATTTCTTACCTTCACTATCGTTATGCATCTAGACTTGTGATCCTTGGAGGGTTTTGCATGGTTATTTGTTTGATTATGCTTCCGTTGCGCGATCCATGAATCAAAACCCTACAGAGAGAACATCACGTTCCGGTTTCAGGTTGTTGAGATGATTCAAGTCAAGGTGGAGATTTGTTGGGTTGTTTGACTTGCAATCAAAATAAGCAAGGAAATCACACTAGGAAACATTTGTTTCCAAGTTGAATTGGGAGAAAGGTTAGTCAAACTATGCTACCACCGTTCCTAATTAAGGGTGGTGGGTGCGGCAATATATATGTTCATGTGAGTGATTTTTTTAGTAGTAACACACAGAGGCGAGAATTGAGCACAAGTGTAGCATTCGTTCTTCTGTGTGTGCGGGTGGGTGTTTCGGGTGGCCGCCGTGGCCGTTGTGGCCACGGCGTGCATTGTAATCGGGTTCTCTTCTCAATAAAATATCGGGTTCTGGCCGTGGAGGTAGCTAGCGAGTTTGTTACGAATTCGTTAGTGAACCACGTTAAATATCTGTCTCGTTCTTGTTTTGTTTTCGTTACATCATTCTTGCTCGAATACCCACATGTATAACAAACTGGTAACAGAGCTCTGAAACAGGAGTTCTGTTACAACAACGATGACCCTCCTCATGCTTAACATAGCGTGGAAGTACGGAGCTGCTGATCTTCATTATTAATCCATCCTTATGAAAACCCATACCAAATCCATTACGGTTATCCCCCGTTGCACTATCATTTAGCATTGAATATCCGCGCACGGGGTCATCGAATTCTGCAGGAGACTTTGGAAGAAAGTACTTACATAAAGCACAGTTGTTACATGGGACAGCAAGGAGTTCGGCACAAGTAGGGCATGTTTCATTCAGGTCAAGTAATAAAGTCTTCCTAGATTTTGTTCCACTCGCGTCTAGTTCTTTGTCCTCTTCCTGGCGTGTCTCTCTAAAAAAGAGTGTTGCCAAGATAACGGATTCGTCGACAGGTAAATGGACAGCAGCGGCTACAGCTGCCTTAAAATCAAACTCTCCAATCTCCCTGCACGAAAAGGAACTTTCATTAGATGTTCTACATTTACGATATGGGTAAGAAATATCATAACAAGAGTTGGCAGCAACCAAGAAAATGTTGGACCTGATCCATTGGGGGCTGTGAGCAATCATGAACATGGGTGTAGTAGTATTTGCATCCAGCACACTTATAAGCCCAATTATGGGGGTTATAAGTGGTGTTAACCATTTTGTGTTTTCAGTACTTTCAGAGCTTATTTCAAAAACTGGTGTTAACCATTCAAAGTGATGTTAGAAAAAAGTACATTAATTATTTGGTCTCGATGCCTTTTCTGCAAATGTTGCTCCTCAATAAAAATAAAAATCATGTCCTTGTATCCTTCAGCAAAATGGGTTCTGCTGACTCTGTGCAAAGACAAATAGAAAATATTCTTACTCTGTGTCTTTCAGCTCCATACTTCTGTAGCTAGGATATATATATATATATATATATATATATTTTTTTTTTTATATATATATATATATATATATATATATATATATATTTTTTTTTTTTTTTTTTACAAATCCACAAGTTATAGAGGTAAATCTACTACTCTCCTTAACCACTTCCACAAGTTACAACTCAAATTCTGGCTTCACATACTTGTTAACGGACGTTTAGGTTCACCCCAAGTTACTGTAGAATCAGAATCCACACTTAAGAGTCACGACTACCCAATTATTGCATCGATTTGTTTGTTTCCAGATATAAAGAGAAGTAAGGAGCATGGTAATTTTTAACAATTTTGTAAGTTTCAGAATCAAAATCAGAACAAATTGTTGGCGTTTTCTTGGTATCAACTATCAAGGGACTGCTCATTTGAGATGGGGAATGTGTCCATCTAATTAAAAGTAAACACTGATAATTATGCTGACTAGAGCTGGCATGGCAAGGTTACTTACAATCTGTATATTTACCTATAGGATTTGATAGAGCCAGCCTGCTTTCCAGATCCTAAGCATCAAAAGAAGAATAGACAGCTGCCTGATTTCTAGCAAGTCATGTCTATAGTCACTCTTCTCGGGAATGATGTTCGGTTCGCTGGTGGTATTATACTTGATTGCAAATTTCCATATCCTCAAGAGTTCATCTACACCAAGTAAAGATATTTTATACGTGAACTGGGAGCACGCTAGAGTTGGGGCATACACGGGTAGGGCTGGTTTTATTTTCCTTGAGTTATTAGATTTAGGCATCAAGTACAGTGGTTAACAAAAATAAGATTCAGGATTGTGCGTGTGTGTGTGAATTTCCTACCCCAGATCCAAGCAATAAAGATATTATTTTCAGCTTATCAGACATGTCAATGCAAGGCTCAGGACGCGGGAAGATTAAAGAAGAAATCGATAAGATCAAATAATTAATGAACATAAAACAATGATGACTTCTTAACAAACAAACTGAATGTACTAATGTACACCCCAAAATAGAAGTATGGTTACTTGTTTGTGTAGGACTGAATGCGAAAAAGTCTTGTTCTGATGCATCCTTAGAAACTGTCTGGGGATTTAGATTCTTCCTCTTTACTCAACAAAACAAGTACATTGACTAGATCTTCTCGCTCGTCAGGCCACCTCTCAGCCTCGGAACCACCTCCACATTCAAGGTGAGTCATACTTTTGTAACCACTATCAACCATCTTAACAACGGAGTAGCGACACCAAGTATTGTCTCTCTGATCACACACTAAACACTCGACGGGATGGATCTTAAACAACTCAGTTGTTGGAACCAGAACTTTCTCACTGAGTTTCTCGTCGATTGATGGCCCAAAGTGGATAAAATATCTCCAAATGCATCTTGGGTGTATGGATTGATCGCACTCCACACAGTGACAGAACCACATTGTCGTTATGTCTTCTTCACAGAGTTCACAAACATACTCTTCCACACCTTCAATGGAATAATAAGTTAGTTTGAAGGGATGCTTCTTGTCGTATCCGTGCCTGATGGATCCAGGCAACGTAGCGCAATATGTATCGATGGTGAAGTTGCATAGATTGCATCTGAAGGCATATCCTTGAACATCACCCTCACATGCACTACACCAGGTCGTTATGGGTACAAAGGTGGTTATTAGAACATGGCGGTGACCCTCATGCTTAATGTAGCGGGGAAGGACGGAGCTGCTGATCTTTATTAGTAGTACCCCATCCTCACGAATATTCAAGCCAAACCCATTACAGTTTGTCTTGTTTGGACTAGCTTTCAGCATTGAGTAATATCCACGAATTAAGGAAATGAGATCATCGAATTCGGCAGGAGACTTTGGAAGAAAGTACTTACATAAAGCACAGTTGTCACATGGGGGAGCAAGGAGATGTGCGCACCTGTGGCATGTTTCATCCGGGTCAAGAAACAGTGTCGACTTCCCAACTTTTATTCCATCCGTGTCTTGATTTAATTCTCTGTCCATGAAAAACAGTGTTGACAAGCTGATAGACTCGTTGTCAACTGGAGGAAGATGGACGGAAGCGGCTAGAGCCGCCTCATAATCAAATTCTTCAATCTCCCTGTTGTTGCAGAAGGAGAATAAAATTTTCATTTATTTAGCTCTTTATACGTATGTACACAATGGGGATAAGAAGTAATACCACAAATGAATAGCGTGAAGAGAAAGATAAGGATGTTGGACCTGTTCCAGTGAGGGTCATAGCAATCATGGACATGGGCGTAGTATCTGCATCCAGAACAATGGTAAGCCCAATCATGGGGTTGCATTTCTTCTCTGCAGACTTGACAATAAAACATCCTGTCCTCCTCTTGGGATGAGTCTTGGATCGAGTGGGTAAGTTTGAGTACGTGAGGGTGCATGTCATGTTTCCTAGACATTGGTGCTGAACCACATTGATGATGTACCCAGAAACGACAAGTCGTGCATATGTAACTTGGGCCATCACTATCTTTGTTGCAAGCACGGCAAGCAAATAGTCCTTTTCCATGTGAAGCGATCAAAGGGTGTTTGTGAAACTTGTGCAGCAAAGGAACATTCTTCAATGCACAGATTATATCTATACTGAAGTAGCAAGATCCACGACGACAGCTGTAGCTGAAGCCTTTCCAAGGTGCATCACAGGCGCCACAAGTATGTCTAAAGTACCCCAAGGTAAGATCATGCCCAGGATGCAGATGATGTTGCACACTCTCTGGTAGTTCTGCACAAAATTTGTGCAGAACATTAACGTTAAACTTGTTACTAAGATAGTACGGGACTGAAATCTTCAGCTGGCAACCACGACAATCCAAGGATCCATTCGAATCAGACTTTGCACCAGCTCTCTCCTCTTCTACCAGAAGCAGTGGAAAATAGTCGCTAGGATGTTGGAAAGTTCTGAAACAAAAAATAATGTCTAGTCAAAACAGTTTTTCTCCCAAATCTCCTTTTAACAGAAAAATATCAAATCACAAAAAATTAAAGCTTCTTTTGAAAACTCAATTTCTAATTATTACAATGGGCAGTACCTATACCACATGATTACTACTATACATAAGTAAATTGAAGGAGATATAGATAACCTGCATTTGTAGATGTGGAAGTAGTATCGGCATCTTGCACAATGGTAAGCAAGAAGAAGACCTTGTCCTCCTTTCATGTCTTGTCTGCAGATTTGACAGTAGATAGGCTCTCCAAAGAGAGTATCAGGGAGAGAATAAACGAGCCTAACGTCGTGACGATGTGAAGGTAGTCTAATGATGTGCGGCGAAACACAATATTGATGTACACGGAATGACAGGCAGGTGGTGCATTCGTATGAGATCTGGGAGGAGTCATTAACATAGCAAGCATCACAGTGGAATTCTTCCATTTTATGAATAGGAATCAATGGATGGTGATGGCATTTGAGATTGATGGGGAATAACTTGAGGGCACATTTTATGCCCAAGACAAACTCCTCACAGTCAGAACACTTGTAATAAACATACCATATTGATTCTTCATCATTGCTCTTGTAACGGAAATACCAAATTGGTTCTTCTTCATCGTTGCAGGAGTTGCAAAATAGAGCAGAGCTATCATCTCTTCTTGTTTTGCGAAGAGTGTGACCGGGGTGCAGTAGTTGATGTTCCATCTCCATGGGTAGATCACCACATACTTTGTGCCCAATTGGTTTTAATTGATTGTCGTTGTCGTCTTTTCTTTTAGCTGCGTAGTATGGAACAGATATAGGTTGTGCACAAAGCCTGCAACGAAGTGATGATGGAAGGCCAGTCGTCTGAATTTCTTCTACCAAGGTCCAATCTGTTTCCCCGGGGAACAAATCTTTCATTTTCTCCCGAATGGTTTCGGATAAGGAAAGAACACTCATCTTTTCCTCTATGCTAACCTTGTCCGAGGAGGAGGATTTTGCTAACTCTTCATTCTCCATCTCTGTGTGTGCCTGATTAATTTAGAATCTCGATACTATAAGAAGGTTGTATTTCTAGCCTGAATAGCTCAAGTCAACTATAAAAATATAACATTACAGCTAGCTAGCTGTTGGAACATTAGATTGTTATTATTGTTCCGGAGCTGCTAATGCCAGCACGTTCATCAACATCATACTACCACCTTCGACATGGTCATCTCTGTCTTACTGTCAAGAAATATAATACTATGGGAGTATAAACTATATATACACTAGAATTACTAAACAAAATAAACATGTTCACGACTACCGGAAATTAAGGACTATAGGCTGGTTCGCCCAATAGATCCTCCAAGTTTCAAATCTGATTTACAATTATTTTGGACTACACTAGATGGTTAACCCCAACTTTTGATAACTCAACTATCAAAAGCAACCTAGCTATTTGACAAATTAAGACGTACTTACAACTCATTTAATAACAACAAAAACTAATCATTTGTTACACACAAAAAAAGATTATCATTTGTAAAGCACTCAATCACAAGAAATTAATAGTTTTCTTCTTAATATTATATTCAATAAATATATTATATATATATATACATATATACATAATGCTTATGAAATTATACGTTTTCCCACTCCCGCTTCGCTCCCCCTCCAGCTCCCCCTTCAGGTGACTAAGGATGGGACACATTACACTCGTAAAGGCAAGGAAATTCATACAGTTTTTCAAACTAGCGTATCACCCGTGTTGTAAGGGCACTATCCAACTTCCACAATTTCAAGTCAATAAATTGACATAAAACCATCAAAATAATCCTGTCAGAACATTCCAAAATTTATATATATGCGTACAGTTGAAAGTTAAAACCTCCAATATCTAATTACACGAAAACAATTTACCAAAATGTTCATATTTGTTTATAATTTTATAGGAGAGGAAACAATTATGATCACTTTAGGGGATGATTGTATTTCCTGAATAGCTCAAGTCAACTAAAATTACAGCTAACTGTTGGAACATTACTATTGTAGGATTTGTGCCTTGACTAGGTGAAGAAATCACCTTAGAGCAATAACAAGGACCAAAGGAGGGCAAAGGAGGCTAAGGAAAATAAGGTTGCGAGCTTTAGGATTCAATGAGATCGCACAACCTCTGAACCAGGTCGCACGACCTGTGTCAGGATTCAGGAGGTCGCATGACCTCTGCTGTGGACCGGTCCGGACCTAGAAGCCAGAACTATGGGACAAGTCTGTGTGGACCGGACCTCTATGTGTGGGCCAGTCCTAACCTGTGGGGTTTTTCTTATTTTTTGATGTTTCTAATATTTTTATATGTATGTATAAATTCAATCTAAATGTGTGTGTGCAAATATAGCGAGAGGGCGGTTCTATCCCGAGCTTGCGATGTGTCAATCTGGGACGGTCTATGTAGGGCCGGAGCCAACCCTCGTCATGGGTGGGCATGTGCCCTACCCATGTTAAGAAAAGATACACTTTTACTCCTCTTTTGCATAAACTTATCCACAAGTGCCCTTGCCAACCCTGGGCATGGGTGGGCTGATTAAAGATGCCTGGGTGGTTATATCCACTTTTCTCAGATAAAGCAACTTTGTAAGAAGACATCACTCAAGAGATCCATTGAAGAGGTTTTTGATAGAGTCTAGAGTGTGCTCGGAAAAAAAAAATGGGGAACAGGAAGCAAAAGAGTTGGAAATCCGTCGCGGTAGGACATCTGCTAGAAGAAACTTGCTAGTATTGGTCAAATACTGTCTTGTTTTTTGCAAAATTGTCAAATATTGTTGATGATGCTTAATCTCCCGTATATATGGTTTTAGTGTGATCATTTTGCCTGCATGATTACATGAATGGAAGTATATCTCCAGCTTCAGTCGGGCAGTTTGGATCAGCTGAGGTAAGTAAGAGGTTGAGCTTAAGAGATCATTTAAGCAGAAGTGTTTGGATACAGTAGATTATTGGTAATTTTTTTTGTTGAATTCACATTTTCTTCACAATCTGGAATTTCCTCCCAAAAGATCCAGAATTCCGCCGGAAATCTGGAAAACCGGAATTTCAATTTTTTTTTTTCGGAATTCCAGATTTTTTGGGTTCGGAGAGGTTTGACAAAGTTCTTGGATTTTTGACATGCCTCTACGTCTCAACTTAATCTCATCCAAACTAGCCCACTTTGGAAGTATACATCGTTGAGTTTGTTTGCTTTAATGAGCATAATAGAATTACATGAAAGCAAACAAACTGAATGATGTAAGGTAAAGTACCCGGGATAGAAGCATGCTGTGTTTGTGTATGTAGGAATTGATACTAATTGTCTAGTTCCTCGATTACACAATTCAAGACGCCCGATACATATATAAGGAGGTAGCCAAACATAAAGATGCAATTAGAAAGAACAAACATTCCCCAATATGCTGATGCATCCTCCTTACCAAGTGTCTTCGTCTATGCGTCTGTCTTTGTCTGTGTTTCTACACTCGTCGCTGCCGACTCGCGGCAGTGTCGCTCGAATTGCTACTATGTTCTATGTCCTCTGTAAGCGAAACAAAGGATTGGAATTTGGGCCATTTCTATTTTCGCCCCTTGACACCGGGCCGGTAGAGGTTACCGTGTGGGTGTGATCAAGGAGCAGAATCAGAGGGAAGGAGGGTGAAAAAACACGAGTGAAAGCTCTCTAAACATCAATAATCCATGCTCTCAATAATCTACCAAAATTAGTCTGTAAGCTGAACTTAAATAGTCAAGTACTTGAATTTTGCCAAGTTTAGTAAAATCCCAAAATAGTGTTCCAAGTAAAGGTTCTAATTAAGAAACACACTCAGAGGGTTCAAAACAAAGACCTAATTAACAAAGTCAATATTACTGAAATGAGAAAAATTGACGATTTCAAACTTTGAACGTATCATATATTGTCAGCCAGTCTATATATGAGTGATATGTCCTTTCAGCATCATCTTAAAACGTATGACAAAGACATTTCCATATTAGTAACAAAAACAATGCAATGCCATACAATAGATAGATACAGATACAACCCCATGAATTTTACTGGAATCATGATGCGAGAAGATTAAGATCAAAAATAGAAATCCACAAGATCAGATAACATTTAACGAGCATAATAGAATTACATGAAATTAAACATAAATACGCAATTAGATGCTGTGCATTATCCTTACCAAGTGTGCCTGTGAATTAAGCCATGTCCTCTATACTCTTGAAACTAGCAAGCATATCAAGGAGTTCCCCTTGCTCTTTAGACCACCTGTCCTTATTTGTAGCATGGTCTAGGCATTGAAGGTGAATCATCGCGTTATAACCATAAAAGAAGAAGAAGGAGTAGCGACACCTAGAGGTCTCTTGTTGATAACACCAAGAGCACTCTTCCAAGGGATGGGCCTTAGTTTGTAGGAACCAGATGCCCCTCAGCAAAATAATCCTCATAATACATGAATGGCCCGAACTTGATATGATATTTCCAAATGCATCTCGGATGTATGGAATGATCGCACTCCGTACAGTGATAGAACCACATTGTGGTTATATCTCCTTCACAAAGTTCACAGACATACTCCTCAACATCTTCAATGGAATAAAATGTCAATTTGATGGGATGCTTCTTGTCATATCTGTGCGTAATGGATCTAGGCAACAAAGCACAATACGTGTAGATGGTGAAGTCGCAAACGTTACATCTGAAGGCATATCCTTGAACATCACACTCGCATGCACTACACCAAGTTGTTTCGGCTATAAAGGTGGTTAAGAGAACATGACGATGACCCTCATGCTTAACATAGCGTGGAAGTACAGAGCTGCTGATCTTCATTATTAATCCATCCTTATGAAAACTCATACCAAACCCATTCCAGTTATTCCTCCTTGCACTATCATTTAGCATTGAATATCCGCGCAATAGAGACACGGGGTCATCGAATTCTGCAGGAGACTTTGGAAGAAAGTACTTGTATAAAGCACAGTTGTTACATGGGACAGCAAGGAGTTCGGCACAAGTAGGGCATGTTTCATTCAGGTCAAGTAATAAAGTCTTTTTAGATTTTGTTCCATTCACGTCTAGTTCTCTGTCCTCTTCCTCGCGTGTCTCTGTGAAAAAGAGTGTTGCCAAGATAACGGACTCGCCGACAGGTAAATGGACAGCAGCGGCTAAAGCTGCCTTAAAGTCAAACTCTCCAATCTCCCTGCACCAAAAGGAATTTTCATTAGATGTTCTACATACACGATATGGGTAAGAAATATCATAACAAGAGTTGGCAGCAACCAAGAAAATGTTGGACCTGATCCATGGGGGCTGTGAGCAATCATGAACATGGGTGTAGTAGTATTTGTATCCAGCACACTTATAAGCCCAATTATGGGGGTTATAAGTGGTGTTAACCATTTTGTGTTTTCAGTACTTTCAGAGCTTATTTCAAAAACTGGTGTTAACCATTCACAGTGACGTTAGAAAAAAGTACATTAATTATTTGGTCTCGATGCCTTTTCTGCAAATGTTGCTCCTCAATAAAAATAAAAATCATGTCCTTGTATCCTTCAGCAAAATGGGTTCTGCTGACTCTGTGCAAAGACAAATAGAAAATATTCTTACTCTGTGTCTTTCAGCTCCATACTTCTGTAGCTAGAATTTTTTTTTTTTTTTTTTTTTTTTTTTTTTACAAATCCACAAGTTTTAGAGGTAAATCTACTACTCTCCTTAACCACTTCCACAAGTTACAACTCAAATTCTGGCTTCACATACTTGTTAACGGACGTTTAGGTTCACCCCAAGTTACTGTAGAATCAGAATCCACACTTAAGAGTCACGACTACCCAATTATTGCATCGGTTTGTTCGTTTCCAGATTTAAAGAGAAGTAAGGAGCATGGTAATTTTTAACAATTTTGTAAGTTTCAGAATCAAACTCAGAACAAATTGTTGGCGTTTTCTTGGTATCAACTATCAAGGGACTGCTCATTTGAGATGGGGATTGTGTCCATCTAATTAAAAGTAAACACTGGCATGGCAAGGTTACTTACAATCTGTATATTTACCTATAGGATTTGATAGAGCCAGCCTGCTTTCCAGATCCTAAGCATCAAAAGAAGAATAGACAGCTGCCTGACTTCTAGCTAGTCGTGTCTATAGTCACTCTTCTCAGGAAACATGTTCGGTTCGCCGGTGGTATTATACTTGATTGCAAATTTCCATATCCTCAAGAGTTCATCTACACCAAGTAAAGATATTCTATACGTGAACTGGGAGCACGCTAGAGTTGAAGCATACGCGGGTAGGGCTGGTTTTCTTTGCCTTGAGATATTAGATTCATGCATCAAGTACAGTGGTCAACAAAAATAAGTTTCAGGATTGTGCGTGTGTGTGTGAATTTCCTACCCCAGATTCAAGCAATAAAAATATTGTTTTCAGCTTATCAGACGTGTCAATGCGAGGCTCAGGACGCGGGAAGATTAAAGAAGAAATCGATAAGATCAAATAATTCATGAACATAAAACAATAATGACTTTAAACAAACAAACTGAATGTACTTGGGTACACCCAAAAATAGAAGTATGGTTACTTGATTGCTTGTGTAGGACTGGATGCTAAATAGTCTTGTTCAACAATTTTTTTTTTTTTTTTTTTTTTTTTTTTTTTTTTTTTTTTTTTTTTTTGCATCCTTAGCAACTGTCTGAGGATTTAGATTCTTCCTCTTCCTCTTCCTCTTCCTCTTCCTCTTCCTCTTCTTCTTCTTCTTCTTCTTCTTCTTCTTCTTCTTCACTCCTCAACAAAGCTAGCTCTTTCTGCTCGTCAGGCCACCTCTGATTCTCCGCACCACCATGGCATTCAAGGTGATGCACAATATCATAACTATAACCAAAAGACACAACGGAGTAGCGACACCTAATGATCTCTCCCCGTTGACAGTTAAGGCACTTCTCAGGATAAATCAGACTTGTTGGAACCAGAAGTCTATTAAAGTCGCCGAAAACCCCAAAACTGATTGATGGCCCGAAGGAGGTAAAATATCTCCAAATGCATCTTGGATGTATGGAATAATCGCACTGCGCACAGTGGTAGAACCACATCGTGGTTATGTCTCGCTCACAAAGTTCACAAACATACTCTTCAACACCTTCAATGGAATAATATGTTAGTTTGAAGGGATGCTTCTTGTCGTATCTGTGCCTGATGGATCCAGGCAACGTAGCGCAATATGTATGGATGGTGAAGTTGCATAGATTGCATCTGAAGGCATATCCTTGAACATCACCCTCACATGCACTACACCAGGTCGTTACGCATACAAAGGTGGTTAAGAGAACATGGCGGTGACCCTCATGCTTAACGTAGCGTGGAAGGACGGAGCTGCTGATCTTTATATGTAGTGCGCCTTTCTCACGAAAACTCATGCCAAACCCATTACAGTTTGTCTCATTTGGACTAGCTGTGAGCATTGAGTCATAATATCCACGAATTAAGGAATTGCGATCATTGAGCTCTGCAGCAGACTTTGGAAGGAAGTACTTACATAGAGCACAGTTGTTACATGGGGCAGCAAGGAGTGCTGCACACACAGTGCACGTCTCATTCGGGTCAAGAAATAATGTCTGCCCAGCTTTTATTCCATCCACGTCTTTGCGAGTGTCTTGCTTTAAATCACTGTCCTCTTCCTTGCTTGTGTCCATGAAAAACAGTGTTGCCAAGGTAACAGACTCGCTATCAACTGGAGGTAGATGAACAGCAGCGGCTAGAGCCGCCTCATGATCAAATTCTTCAATCTCCCTGTAGTTGCAGAAAGAAGAATAATTTTCCTTTAGCGCTCTGCATACGTACGTACGTAAACAATGATACTACCCACACGCGCGCGCACACACACACACACACACACACATATAGGAAGGATATTGGACCTGCTCCAGGGGGGTTCGTAGCAATCATGAACATGGATGTAGTATTTGCATCCTGCACAGTGGTAAGCCCAATCATGGGGTTCCATATCTTTTCTACAGACATGGCAGTGGAACCTGGTCTGCCTATCCTTCTGGGTTGAGTCTTGGATCGAGTAGGTAAGTTTGAGCTCGTGAGGGTGCATATCATGTTTCTTAGACAATGGTGCTGAACCACAGTGATGATGTACCCAGAAACGACAAGTCGTGCACTTGTAACTTGGGCCATCATTATTTTTGTGGCAAGCACTGCAATCAAATAGTCCTTTTGTATGTGAAGCGATCAAAGGGTGTCGGTGAAACTTGTGCTGCGAATGAACATTCTTCAAGGCACAAATTATATCTATACTAAACCAGCAAAATCTACGAGAACAGCCGTAGCTGAAGCCATCCCAAAGTTCATCGCACGGATCACATATCTCTCTATTGTACCGCAAGGTAAGATCATGCCCGGGGTGCAGATGATGTTGCACACTCTCTGGTAGTTCGGCACAAAATTTGTGCAACACATTACGGTGTGAGCTGGTACCGATATAGTATGGGACTGAAACCTTCAGCTGACAACCTTTGCAATTGAAATATCCATTAGAGTCGGATTCGGCACCAGCTCCCTCCTCTTCTACAAGAAGCATTGGAAATTTGTCGCTAGGATGCGGGAAAGTTCTGAAACACAAAATAATAATGCCTGGTCAAAACACTTTTTCCCCAAATCTCCTTTTAACATGAAAAATATCAAGTTACAAAGTTGAAACCTTCTTTTCAAAACTCAGTTTCTTATTACAATGGTCAGCACCTATACCAATACCATGACATGGTTACTATATATAATAAATTGAAGGAGATCGAGAGACCGAGAAGGATGAGGGATCAATACCTGCAATTATAGACATGAAAGTAGAATCTGCATCTTGCACAATGGTAAGCAAGAGTTTGTCCTTTCAAGTCTTGTCTACAAACGTGACAGTAGATAGGCTCTCCAAAGTGATTCTCGGGGAGAGAATAGACGGGCCTAACAGCGTGACGGTGTGAAGGTAGTTTAACAGTCCTCGGTGAAACACAATATTGATGTACACGGAAAGAGGGGCAGGTGGTGCATTCATAGGAGATTCCGGCGTGACTCTTACAGCAAGCATTGCAGAGGAATTCTTCTTCACTATTATGATTAGGAATCACTGGATGCTGATGATATTCGATGTTGATCGGGTATAGCTTGAGGGCGCATATTATGCCTAAGACATACTCGTCGCAGTCAGAGCACTTGTAATAGATAGTCTTCCAAAATCTTCTTTCACCACCACAGGAGTAACAAAATGTAGGATATCCTCCTCCTCCTCCTGATTCTGTTTTGCGAAGAGTGTGTCCAGGATGCAGTAGCTGGTGTTCCATCTCCATGGGTAGATCAGCACATACTTTGTGTCCAATTGGTTCTTCTTCATCTTCTTCTTTAGTTGCGTAGTATGGAACTGATACAGGTTCTGCACAAAACATGCAATATTTAGATGGCACGCCAGCCTCCGGAATTTCTTCTACCAAGATCCAATCTTTGTCCCAGGGGAACAGATGATTCATTTTTTCCCGGATGGTTTCAGATAAGGAGAGAACACTCATCTTCTCCTCCTGAATGCTATCCTTGTCCCGTTTACTATGGATCAAGGATTTCAGATTGGAGACGAGAAATTGAAGCCCAGACGGGAGCGAATCAGAAGAGGATGTAGACGCCATCGGAGATTAAAAAAAAACACAGACTACGACGAAGACGGAGATGAATTATAGCAGAAACCGCCAGCGATTACGCATAGAGGCTCTGATACCATGAAGAGAAACTTCAACTAAACTGAAAGAGAAAAAGATGAAGTTGTATTGAAGAAGACTTTAGTGAAGAATTAGGAAAGCCATCTTTCACATCAGAAACATTATACGCACAAGTGGTAGAGTGTTGGAAGCCACTGCAAGAGGTATCGGACAAAAACTATTTCTCAAAAAAAAAAAAAAAAAAAAAAAAAAAAAAAAAAAAAACTCCTAACAACCCGCTGACTCAGCATCTAACAGAAGTAGACTAACTAATTACCTCCTGGACCCCTAACTACTTGAGAATTACAGTCTAGCTCCTACAATCTGTGATAGTCTTCAACACTTCTCCTCCTACATGTATGCTAACCTTGTCCAATAACAACAACTCTTGATCCTCCTCCATTTCTCGTCGGCTGGTTAATTTGGGCCAACAACACTTCATCCGACATCGCTTGATCTCTCCTTCTCTCTATGTGCCTGATATTGAAACTCGATATTTTGTATTTCTTTTCTTCATGAATAGAACAAGTCAACTAACATTGCAACAGTTGTTGGAAAAGTTATTATTATTGTTCCACAGTTAATATATGCCAGCAAATTAATCACCTTCATGGCTTCATTCAATATCATAATACCACCTTCTACATGGCCGGCCGGCCGTCTGTCTCACCCACACAAAAATATAATACAAAATTTGTCACCTAGCCGTCGTATAGGCATCTTTTGTTTTTGTTATTTCTGCTACGCTAGGATGCCTAAAACCAAAAAATAATTATAATACAAATTTTGTCTGCATCTGATGAGTAATTCCTTCTTTTTGCTTAAGGACAGACAGAATTTAGGTTGAAAGAAACAACAAGTTGTTCAGTAGATGTGGGTTCAATTTTCATTTCCCATGTTTCTTTAAGTTGCGCTTTGATGTGGTTCTGGAACTTTGACAGAGTCAGTCAACCTGCTCGTAATATTCTTCAACAAACCAATGTACTAATAATCTTGTTTTTTTTTATCTCATTTCATTTCTTCTTCCATCAGTGTGTGAAGTTGTACACTGTTGAGAATATAAAAAGATGAGTTTAGTTGAGTTTAAAAGATCTATATTCGCCGTATTGATCCAGATCCAAATTGAGTTTTATCTATGATTTTTATGGAGCACCGAGTAGTTCATGTCAATTTTGACTTTCACTTGTCCAGTTTGAGTTTTAGTAGTTTATCTTCGATAATTTTATTTTATTTAACAGCAAACTAAATTCCATTAAAGTTTTGTTTGTCAATTATTTTGAGAGTCTCTTTTGAGAGAAACTTCCCATAGGAGTTTTATAGGGTTTTCTTGAAGGGGGACCTTGCGTATGGCGGAGAAGGAGAAGGATAAGGCAAAGTTGCTGCCAAGGTGGGAGGATGATGAGATGTTTGAGATTGGTGATTGCCGGGTAAAGCGGGTGGGGGAGGAGTTCAGCTTTTGTCTTGTGGGAAAGTTTCTCACTAAGAAATCTTTGAATGAGCTAGCAATGAATGATGTTCTACAGAAGAAAATCTGGAAGATGTACAAGGATGTTTTGATCTCCAAGGTAATGGTCTGTTCTCCTTCGGATTCAGTTGCAAGAGCACCATGACACTTACTGCTCCACACCATTCATTAATTGACACACGTCACTATTAGGGTTAACCACTATCCCTATAAGTTATAAAAAAACAGATTCTTGGCTATCTCTCTCCCACTCACCCCTCTTCTAATTTATATATCAAAATGTGGAGTAATTTTTAAGTGCTCATAGAGCAAATCACATGCGGTGCTCTATTTCACTCATATTGACATATAAAATGAAAGTGGAGGAAGTGGGAGAGAGAAAATGTTACAGATATCTCCACGCCAGTCAAGGAGGTGGTCAACACGGATACACAGGCGACTCGTACGATCGAGAGAGCTAGGCGTAGTGTGGTTCCGCCATCTTACTTGAAGGATTATGTGAAACCGAAGACGAGGCGTTAGTAGTACTTAGTTTGTTTTTTATTGCGTTTAGACTATCATTATTTGTCTTTGCTATTTTGTGATTTGGAATTGTTTTGGGGTCTTAGTTTAATTAGCTATATCCGGGATTTTCTATACGGTTCTTTTGTCTGGATTAGGACTAAGTCAGAACCGTCAGGGTTAGATATAAAAGAGGGTGTAAATTTTCTAAACAGTTAATGAAGAAAATTTATCCTCAACCCTAACTTTTGTTTTCTCTCTCTCGTTCTCTCACCTCTTCCCCGTCCCTCCTCTCTTTTTCCTCCTTGTTCTGATCTTCGTTACCCCCCTGTGGTAACAGAAAATAACCAAGGAAGATTCTGATTTTTTTTTACTATAACCTATAGGTGTAGTGGTGAACTTTATCGAGGATAGGTGTCAATATTGAATGGTGTAGAGCATTGCGTGTCATGCTGATGTGGGCATTTGGAGCAACTAAAAATTTCTCCAAAATGTGAGTATAATAGAGCACAATGTGTGGTTTGCTGTACGAGCGCCTAAGAATTGCTCGATGTTAAGGGTTTTAAATGGAGGACCCTGATGTTACACCAAATTTTCATTGTCAAGACTATAATGCCCTCATATATTATTTCACTTAATTTTTTTGCAGTCATCAATCTTTTTAAGTTTTAAAATTTATATTTCCTGGATTTCCTACCAATTATTTCCGTAACTTTTGGTATTCCTCTCCGGAGACCAATTTCCTTACTTTTTTATTCATTCCACTAGATCCTAATTATTTCAGTCGACTATTATATTAATTGTAATGATCCTATTTTTTCACGAAATGGGTGCTAGCTCAGTGGTAGGGCGTTTGAAGTCCCTGCATGAGGTCCCGGGTTCGAACCCGAATACATGATGTAATTCACACAAAAAAACAAAAAAACAAAAAAAAACAAAACAAAAAAAAAATAACATGTCACTGGACTTCAAAGTTCAAATGTTACTAATTTAGCTACCAATTATCAACTCCAAAAACACAAAGGGATGGAGGAAAAACATAATTGTTGACTTTCTAAAAGAACGAGTAAAAGGAAACCTCAAGCACTTTCAATTTCATAATAAAAAAAAAAAAAAAAACCCTTGTTGTTTGCATTTCGAGACAAATAACCTCTAATTGTGAACAAGGTTAGATTAAATAAATAAAATTTACGGTAATACCCATCACGTGAGCTGTACTACCCATGGCCTAGCAGCAGGAGAAGAAACTAAAACCATGACCTAGCAGAAGCATGTAAACTTTAAGATACAATCATTTTAGGAACTTGATTTAGGGTGAGTTTGGGACTGCTTCTGCTGCCAGCACAGCTGCTTTCCGACAGCAGAAGCAATTTTAGTGTGTTTGATAAAAATAAAATTCCTGCTTTTTCGGACAGATTCTGCTTTCCCACAACAGTTTTCAGGAAGCAAGGGGGGAGATGCTTTCCCAGAAAGTGCTTTTGATCAATTTTTCTACAACCGATTTTGACCTTCCAATTTTTTAAAATATTAATAGTTATCTTTCCAGACTTGACACGTGTCATATATTTTTGTCATTTTACCCTCTCACAGCAACTTCACAGTTGATTTTACCAAACACAAAATTTCTATATCAATATTTCACAGCAGCTTCTATGTAATATTTACCAAACAACATTTTATCAAGAATTCACAGCAGCTTTCTACAGTGTTTTCACACAACATCTTTCTACCACCGCCACAGCAATCCCAAACTAGCCCTTAGTCATTCCAGCGTGTTCGGTTTACATATGTAGGCTCACTAATCAAAAACACAACAATTCGCAGTAACAAGATTTTAATCAAAAATACTAGGGTAAAAGACATTTGCACCCTCGTTAAATGGGTTATACACAAAAACAGCCCTGTTGTTCGGGGATATACAAAAACCACCCCTGTCAGAGTTAGTAACTAACAGCACACTAACGGAAGGGTAAAAAAACATATTTACCCTCACTTTGAAAAATAAAATGCCACACTATAAATACTTTTATCCTTCTTCTTCCTCTCACTCTCTAACCCTAGCTGCCTCCTTACCCACCTCTCTCTCTCTCTCCCCTTCATCTTCTCCTTCCAAAACAAATTTACAGTATAGAATAAGAAGAAGAAGAAGCACCGCCGCTGCCGCCAAAGGCGCAGAAGAAGAACAAACTCTGACCATTGACTCCTAACTCCTTCTCAGAGGCCGCCGGAGTAGAAATTCCGAGGTCATCCCCGAACAACGCGGTTCGCAATAGAGCCTAGTATGCACCGGAAGCGTCATCACGGCCCTCAGACAGCGAATCGGAGATGTCAAAGGGATCGAATTTGGAGCCGGATCGGGAGGCGATGAACCCATCGCTGTAGATAGTGCGTGAAGGCAAAGGCGCCGCCAGCGGAGACAGGGCGGCGTCGAGTGAATCGAGAAGATCCAGAGCAACGTGAGAAGCCGCGTCCTTGGGGTCGAGGGTGATGGCAAAATCGGCTTCGGCGGCGGCTGTCATGAATTCTCTGGTTGGACCTTTCTGCAATCATGTCAAAACTGATGACATGAAATGAGGGATAGCAGTAGCCGTAGGATTAGATCTAGCGATCTAATCTGAGCCATTCATTATTTTCTACCGTTTAGTTCAAATGCAGTAGTGGAACGCTGCCGTTCCACTAAATGAGCCAGTTAGCTAACTCACGTGGCACGGAGGAGCTCTGTGATTGGTTCTGGGCGTCACAGATATGCTGAGCTGGCCAAACCGTTAGGAAGTTATGTTATTTTCATTTTCGCCCCTATTGTAAGTTTGGTTATTTCCATTTCTTACCTAGACTATAAATAGCTGATATTGTAATTGAGACCGGATTACGTATGAAAATATCATTTCTCTCTCAAAACTCATTTCCCTCCTTTCTCATCTTCTTCTCTGATCTCCTTTCTGCTCAATTCTTCTTCAATTCTTAGTTCTCAGGTGAGATCCGTGCTCGAGGACCTCACAAGTTGTATCAGAGCCAGGTTCCGAACCGATTGAGGGAACGATGGCCGCTAGAAAGAAAGCTCAACAGTTGAATCTCGCCGATCCAGAAGCTAGGGTTTCACTCATGGAAGAGCGATTAACGGACATTGAAGGCACCATGGATGATCTGAGAGTGCAATTCGTCAACATCGCTGAAGGTATGAGTTCCAGATTCATAGAAATTTCATCTGAATTGCGTAAAGGGTTAAAAACTGGTATTGAAAGGCTTGAAATGAGGTTTGAAGATCAGTTTAAGAAATTATATGCAAATTTGAGGTCACCTGGAAGTTATAAACAGAAAGAGAAAATGGAAGGAAGTTTTGAGGTAGATAATGGAGGAATTGAACCTCAGGGAGATGGAATATTCAGGAGGCAAGACCATGCCACAACTTCTGTTAACAGAAGTACACTGAGAGAAGATAATAATGTGTATGTGAAGAATTATGCTAGTGGAACAATGCCATTACCTAAACTTGAGTGTCCAAAGTTTAATGGTGATGATTCTGTAGGTTGGCTACAAAAAACAGAAATGTATTTCCAAATATACAACATGAATGATCATTAGAGACTTATACTAGTATCTCTACACTTAGAAGGTGAAGCTGAGAGCTGGTTTAGGTCAGAGATGAACAATTTAGAGAATGTTACCTGGACACAGTTTGCTGAATTGGTGTGCACAGAATTTGCTGAGCCAGGGCATGAAAATTTGCTGGGAGAATTCAGTAAATTGGTTCAAACTTCCTCTGTGTTCGAATACCAAGGAAGGTTTGAGGCTCTAAGACCTAGGTTGAAAGCCATGTTTCCTTGGATGGATGAGAAGTACTTCATCAAAATTTACCTCAGTGGCTTAAAAATTGACATCAAAAGTGATGTTCAGTTCCAATTTCCTCAAACACTCTCTCAACCCAAAGCAATGGCTAGATTACAAGAGGTGCACATTAGTTCTTTGGAACAGACTATTAAAGAAGATATGAAAGATTGGATGAGGGGACAATACAATAAAACAAATTGAAGAAAAACAAAGACAAGCAGCAATTGGAATTCCGAGTTTGAACCTACACTCACAGTGGCTGAGGTTTTGCCAGGAAGAAACACTCATACTCCTTATAAGAAGTTGACTGCTGCTGAAATAAAAGAAAAAAGAGACAAGAAGTTGTGTTTCTATTGTGATGAGAGCTACACTCCAGGTCATAAATGCAAACAGAAACAATTATATTTGATAATTGGAATGGATGAAAGTGATTCAGAAGAAGGGTACAGCACTCCCACCATTGAAACTTGCAGAAATGAACCAGAAGAGGTGAATCACATTGAGGACACTGCTCTTGGCATCTCAGTACATGCCATGTCTGGCAATATTGGTGCGGACACTATAAGGATTTTGGGAAGTATAAATGGAAAGGAGGTCCATATTCTCATAGATACTGGCTCCACCCACAACTTCATAGATGTTAATACTGCTCAGAGAGTAGGGTGCACTCCCCAAAATGACAAAACCATGCAGGTGGCAGTAGCTGATGGATCTGTAATTGCTAGCACTGGCATTTGCAGTAAAGTACACATACAGATGCAGAAATGTCAAATCAACACTGAGCTAAGAGTGTTGCCTCTAGGAGGATGTGATGTGGTATTAGGAGCTCAGTGGTTGAAACAGGTCAGTCCTATTTCCATAGATTTCAACAAAAAATCATTTGGATTCCAGCATCTAGGACAAGAAATAGTACTTCAGGCCAACAAAATGCCATTGGAAGTTAAAGAAGCAAACCTCAATGCAATTCACAGATATTGTGAAAGAAATGCAGCATCAATTACTGCACACCTCTATACCATCAATGCAGCTGAGGATCACACTCCAATTCCACCCCCAATTCAGCCATTACTGCAAACTTACTCTGACATCTTTGAAGAACCCAAGCAGCTACCTCTCAAAAGAGCACAAGACCACCAAATACCCCTCAAAGAAGGTGCCACTCCTATTTGTTTGAGACCATATAGATACCCATTCATCCAGAAGAATGAGATAGAGAAAATGGTTATGGAGATGTTGGAAAATGGAATTATTCAGCCTAGCACTAGCCCAGCTCCTGTGTTGTTAGTCAAGAAGAAGGATGGGACATGGAGATTATGTGTAGACTATAGGGGATTGAATGAAGTGACCATCAAGAACAAATTTCCAATTCCACTCATAGATGAATTGTTGGATGAGCTAAAAGGGGCTGCAGTTTTTACTAAATTGGATCTAAGAGCTGTGTACCACCAAGTGAGAATGGCAGAAGCTTACATGTACACGACTGCTTTCAGAACACATGAGGCATTATATGATTTCAGGGTGATGCCATTTGGGCTAACAAATGCTCCTGCTACATTTCAATGCTTGATGAATCAGGTATTCAAAACTCACTTAAGAAAAATGGTATTGGTGTTTTTTGATGACATATTGGTATACAGTAGCAGTATGGAGGAACATGTGGGACACTTGATCACTGTATTTGAAGTGATGAGAAGCAATCAATTATATGCCAAAATGAGTAAATGCTCATTTGGAATTGATTCAGTTGAGTATTTAGGCCACATCATCAGCAATGAGGGGGTAAAAACAGACCCTAGGAAGTTACAGGCAATGCAAGACTGGCCCTTACCTAATAATCTGAAGTCATTGAGAGGATTTCTAGGTCTCGCTGGGTACTACAGGAGGTTCATCAGGGGTTATGGAGTGATTGCTAGACCTCTCACACAAATGCTTAAGAAAGGGTGCTTCATTTGGGATGAATCAGCCAGGCAGGCATTCTATCACCTCAAAGAAGCCATGATCAGTTCTCCAGTGCTTACTTTACCCAACTTTAAAGAGCCATTTTTCATAGAAGCAGATGCTTATTATGAAGGAATTGGTGCAGTTTTAATGCAGAACCATCAACCCTTGGCTTATTTTAGCAAGGCCTTAAGTGCCAAGCATCTGGGTTTATCCACATATGAGAAGGATTTATTGGCAATTGTACATGCAGTAGCCAAGTGGAGACCTTATTTGGAGGGTACCAGATTCATTATTAAGACTGATCATCACAGTCTTAAGTATCTTCTAGAACAGAAATTGGCTACTGTGCTGCAACAAAAGTGGATCTCAAAGTTGCTGGGATTGCAATATGAGATACAATATAAGAAAGGACAAGAAAATGTAGTGGCCGATTCTTTATCAAGAAGAGACCAGAACATGAATTTTGAGGAAGGAGAGTGCAAGGTTGTGTCTACAGTGACACCTAAATGGATGAAGGAGCTCATAGCTAGTTATGCCAGTGACAATTGGGCTCTGAACATTATTAGTATGTTGGCCATTGATCCTACTTCTTAGCTGAATTACAAGTTGCAAGATGGTGTTATCAGACAAGGGAACTTGATTTATGTGGGTGACACTACTGATTTAAGGGATAAGATCATCAAAGAATTGCATGACACTGGAGTGGGAGGCCATTCAGGCATCTTAGGGACTTATAAGAGAGTTAAACTACTGTTTTTTTGGCCAAAATTGAAGCAACAGATCAAGAAGTGGGTGCTAGCTTGTGATACATGCCAAAGGATGAAATCAGAATACCTCCCCTACTATGGCCTCTTACAGCCCCTTCCAATTCCTAATCAACCATGGGAGCATATTGACATGGACTTCATAGAATGACTTCCCAAGTCTGAAGGCAAGACTACCATTTTAGTGGTGATAGACAGGTTCTCCAAATATGGTCACTTTATTGCCCTTACTCATCCTTATACAGCTGAAACTGTAGCTGAAGTCTTCTTCCAAAAAATTTGCAAACTACATCCAAGTTCTATAGTAAGTGACAGAGACACTGTTTTCTTAAGTTCATTCTGGCACACTCTTTTCAAGGCTGCAGGGACACAGGTGAAATAAACAACTGCATATCATCCCCAGACAGATGGACAAAGTGAGAGGTTAAATCAGTGTCTGGAGGTGTATTTGAGATGTTTGAGTGCTGATAGACCTTATAAATGGGTCAAGTGGCTGGGTTTAGATGAGTGGTGGTACAATACTAACCACCATACAGCTTTGCAATTGACCCCATTTGAAGCCCTATATAGGTACAAACCCCAACACTATAACTTCCACCAACTCAACAAAACTGGACATGCAGAGGTTAACCACTTCATTACTAACAGGGCTAAGCTTTTACAAATTCTGAAGGACAATTTGTTGAAGGCTCAGGAGAGAATGGTGCATTATACAAATAAGCATAGGACAGAGAGGGAGTTTGCTGAGGGAGATTGGGTGTTTCTGAAGCTCCAGCCTTATAGGCAAAGCACAGTGCAGCTGAGGACCAATTACAAACTTTCACCCAGGTTTTATGGACCATTTCAGGTACGTATGAAAATTGGTAAGGTGGCTTACAAATTGCAACTACCCCAACAATCAAATATCCACCCTTTTTTTCATGTCTCCCAACTGAAGAAAGCCATTGGCAACTACCCAGTTACTTATCAATTACCTTCCTATAGGTCCTGAGGGTCAATTTCTGGTTGAACCTATTGCTATTCTGGACAGAAAATTGGTCAAAAAGGGGAAGTCTTCTACTGTCATGGTTTTGGTACAATGGTTGAATCTTTCACCAGCAGAAGCCACCTGGGAGGATTTCTATGATCTTAAGGCTCAGTTTCCTTCCTTTGATTCATGAGGGCATGAATCATTTTAGAGGGGGGCATTGTCATGAATTCTCTGGTTGGACCTTTCTGCAATCATGTCCAAACTGATGACATGAAATGAGGGATAGCAGTAGCCGTAGGATTAGATCTAGCGGTCTAATCTGAGCCATTCATTATTTTCTACCGTTTAGTTCAAATGCAGTAGTGGAACGCTGCCGTTCCAATAAATGAGCCAGTCAGCTAACTCACGTGGCAGGGAGGAGCTCTCTGATTGGTTCTGGCCGTCACAGATATGCTGAGTTGGCCAAACCGTTAGGAAGTTATGTTATTTTCATTTTCGCCCCTATTGTAAGTTTGGTTATTTCCATTTCTTACCCAGGCTATAAATAGCTGAAATTGTAATTAAGACCGGATTATGAATGAAAATATCATTTCTCTCTCAAAACTCATTTCCTTCCTTTCTCATCTTCTTCTCCGATCTCCTTTCTGCTCAATTCTTCTTCAATTCTTAGTTCTCAGGTGAGATCCGTGCTCGAGGACCTCGCATCGGCGGATTTGACGAGGGCGGCGGCTTCGAAGGCGATGGAGGTGGTGGATTGGGCTCTGGTGAGGAACTGTGTTCTTGTTGTGTCGAGGAAGAAGGCCTGACACCACCTAGTGGTAGTGAAGGCAGTGGAAGAAGATGACGGCCATCGGCGGTGTTATGGTGGGTTTTCAATCGGCTTCTGGGTAGAGGAGGAGAGAGAGAGAGAGAGGAGCAGATCTACATCCCTCCGGTCGGCATCTGGTACTGCTCCATCGTCAACATCGTCAAGCTCTGGTCCCTCGTCCCCCAGGAGGTCAAGGACAAAGCCTTCCCTGGAAACGCCTCCTTCTCTGCACAACTCCCACCGAACCCAGGAGATCAAGCACAGTATCCCCTTTCTTTGAAGATTGATTCCATTACGATTTGAATCTCCCATTAGAAATCTAAGTGAGAGTCTGCAAATACTGTGTTATGTCAGTAATTAGGGGATATTGGTTACTATGAGTTGATTTGTAATACCCTTGTTCAGTATTTCTTCTTCTTTATCTCTTTCAACTCAGTTCCTCGATCTGTTTCTCTATGTTGCCAGTTACACAATCGATCTCCCGGGTATGAGGAAAGAGGAGATAAGAGTTGAAGTTGAGGACTCAATTTCAGTGTATGAATTTGGTGTTCTTATGATTCAAAAAAAAGATCCGTTTTCTTTTTGCAGTGGTGGTGGCGGAGGTGGTGGCCAAGAACACCAAGAACAAAATTAACACAAATACAGAAAAGGACAAAATGGTCATAAAAAGGTCAGATTGCACCCCGTCTCAATTAGCATTAACAGAAGGGTGGTATTTGTCCAACGTCCGTCACTTACAGGGGTTTTTTTTGTGTGAGACAGGGTGGTTTTTGTATATCCCCGAACAGCGGGGGGGGGGGGGGGGAAGGGGGGGGGGTTGTATATAACCCATTTAACGAGGGTGAAAAATGTATTTTAACCAAAATACTATTACCCAATATAGTCAGTTGTGTTGGAATAGATGCCCTAGAGGCAATCTAGTTTAGTATGAATTTATTTTGGCTAGAACATTCATTGTATTATTTATTGGATATTTAATATAATGAAGTCCTTAGATTTACAATTGTGTTGTTTATCTTAAATATCCCTAGTCCAGTATAATGATTAATAGGACAATCATCTATAGACTAGTATGGAGTTGGATTGATATAGAGATATCATGATCCAACACATGGGTGTGCATTAAGGGTAATGGCGCACCGGATTGACCCATCTCCGAGAAGGCTACATACTCGTTATGTTAAGTCACAAGCGCTTCTCGTGGGGCAATGATATTGTCATCCTTAGACTTGAAGTCGCTAGATATTCTAGTTGTGGATTATTGTGATTTTGGTAGCGTCAAACGCTAAACCTTAACTGGGTAGTTATAAAGGCGTGTACCGGATACAATAAGAAGCAATCTTAGAGATCGTAGTGGAAGTAGATAGAATTTGTCCCTCCCACATAACGGGAGCAAATATCCTAGGCCACTCGAGGGATAGTGCTTATAGAATGTCTGGCCAGACTCAAATAAATCAATATAGGATATTGATGTTATTTGCACGAATAAGGCTGTTCCCATGGATCGAGAAACTATGGATTGGATATACGAGTGTGACTTGTATGTCTCGTGTCCAATCCGGATATAGAGACAAAGGGATGAGACAATTACTTGTACAAGGTTTGTCGGATGACTATTTTATTAGTTGGCTAGAAGGGATGTTTTTCTAGAAACCGCTCCATATTAGCATATAGTTGCTACCAACTAGATAGAACCAATGGGGTCACACGCTATATAGAGTTGAACTAGATTTGGGAGTTAATTAATATTATTAATTAATTATAAGGATCATTTTGCAACACCTTGCAAACTTAGTAGGACTAATTTGCAAGGAAGGGACTAAACCGAATTCCAGTAGGACTCAAATAGGTCCTTTAGGTAGTTGGCAAGGATTTTTTGGACTATATAAAGGATGCTCCTTCCTTCCTTCCCACACTTATGAGCCTTTAGTTCATAACTTAAGTGGGAGAGAACAAAAGGAGAGAGAGAAAGCAAGCAAGAGAGGCCGAACGCCCCCCTTGCCGCTGCCCCCTTCCCGTCGGCCCAACAAAGAGGACGCCACCTCCTGTTCATAACTTGTTGCCTCGTGTTGCGTGATTTCTTCTTCCTCTTCCTCCGTTCCGGGCTAGCACAAAAGAGAAGGAAGATCTAGATCTCAACTCTAGGCGTGGATCAACTATAGAGAACGTGACACAATTCACGTTACAAGTCATCACAGGAGAAACCCTAAGGTGTGTAACTTGATTTCTTCCCTTACCATTGTTATGTCTCTTGTCATGTGATCCTTGGAGGGTATTGCATGGATAAATATGTTTTTCCGCTGCGTATCCATGATCAAAAAGCGTGTTGATGACGCAAATGATGCGCCTGCCTTATGCTATGCACCATGAATTCTGAGCTTCAGAAGCAACACGAAAACATGAGTGTTGTCGATATGATCGAGCATCTGAAGCAGCTCTTCCAAGAGCAGGCAGGGGTTGAGAGGTATGAGGTCTCTAAGGCATTGTTCAAGTGTCATCTAGCAGAAGGGAACCCTGTGGGTAGGACTGCAACTCGGTCGGTCTGGACGGGCAGACAGTCCTATCCTTGCCCAAGCCCGAATTACACTTTAGTTGCCTAGGCCCGTCCGGACCCGAGTTGTTAACTAGCCTAGCCCGGACAAGCCCGGACCGGATGTGTAGATGGAGAATTCGGGCTCTACCCAGCCCGACCCGATTTATTAAAACTAAGATATTTTCAATTTAAAAATTTAATACAATACCTGTTAATAACTAAATTGAACACAAATTACTAAAATATCATGAATTACATGGTTCACTACAGTGGAAAAGTATTTTCTATTTCTATGTACTAGTACTAATCTGATAATTATATATTATACATCTTCCTAAATTGCAACCTGGTGAAAAAAAAAGAGAACAATATATTTAATTTTTTTATGTACAATTACAAAGAACTGATTACAAAATCTTTTAAAAAAAATCTGATTACAAAGAGCTTGATTTATTATTCATTCGGTTTGTCGCGGGCTTCAGAATTCACATAGCAATTCATTTGTTGGAGTCCAGTGTGATACACAGCTTGATTTAGCAACAAGGAAGGAGATGGATTTTTACCCATGCAAAGATAACACGATCTGAAAAAAATGTAAATTTGTTACTTCACTTCACGATACTTGGATTTTTACCCAGTACATAGATAACACGAAGTAGAAAAATTAAGTGATTAACTAACGTTGCAGAGATAAAAAATATGAAAGCTATTACTGGAGATTCGACGAGGTGGTACGGGGGTGCTGCAATTGGGTATTGAGTACTGGACTGTTGGCAAGTGTTCTTCAATGTGAGAATGAAAGAGACGAGGGAGGAAAAGAGGAGTACCGAGTGTATATAAATAATTCAACCCATCCATATAAACATTCCACCATACTTTGTGTGATTGATAGTCTGCATAGCCATGAGAATCCTTAATTGGATCAAATCAGCGATTTACATCTTCAGTTTCATTCTTGGATTTGGGAAAGATTATTGTGACCGAATCACTAATTGATAAAATTTCCCAATAATTGATAAGGTTTACTATTTAGTATATTACTATATATAAAAGTATATATAATTAAATTATGATTGATAATCTGGGCAATTCGGGCTGGGCCCGAAAACTAACACAATCTACCAAGCCCGAGCCCGATTTTAATCCGGGCTGAGAAATATTTCCCAGGCCCGTCCGAATTAGTAAATTAGGCTGTCCAAGCCCGAATTCAACTCGGTTCGGGATCGGGTTGCCCGAATTCGACCCGACCGAGTTGCAGCCCTACCTGTGGGACCCCATGTACTCCGTATGATCGGGTACTTGGAGAATCTCGCCCGACTGGGGTTCCCGGTCGGCCAAGAGTTGGCAACCGATCTCGTGTTGCAATCGTTGCCCGATGGTTATGGACAGTTCATCATGAACTATAACATGAACGAGATCGTGAAACCACTGCCAGATTTGCTCAATATGTTGAGGACAGCTGAATAAAGCATCAACAAGGGTAAGGGCAAGGCCATTATGATGGTGCAGAAAGGAAAGGGCAAAAGGTTTGCCTCATCCTCCAAGGGCAAAGGCAAGTCAGTTGCCAAGTCCAAGGAACCTGCCCTTAAGCCTGTTGGTGGCATTGCCAAAGTTGTTACTAAAGGTGAGTGTCACTACTGCAGTCAGCCTGGACACTGGAGGAGGAACTCCCCAAAATATCTGGAGGACAAGAGGCTTGGAATAGTGATTCCACCACCACCAGGTATTTTTGTTGTAGATGTCAACTTAACTGTCTCTACATCATGGGTATTAGATACTGGATGTGGATCTCACATTTGTCGAAATGTGCAGGATCTAAAGATAAGTAGACGATTGGCTAAAGCGGAGATAGATCTGCGCGTTGGGAATGGAGCAAAAGTTGTTGCATTGGCCGTAGGCGTGTGCGAGCTATCTCTGCCTTCAAGATTAGTTTTAGAATTAAATAATTGATATTTTGTGCCTGCTATGAGCAGAAACATTATTTCTATTTCTTGTTTGGACAAGGAAGGTTTTATTATTTCAATAAAGAACAATTGTTGTTCCTTTTATTTTAATAATATTCACTATTTTAGTGCGCAATTATTTAATGGACTGTATGTCCTTGATCTAAGCAATCATGTCTACAACATTAATACCAAGAGGATTAAAATACATGATTTAAGTTCTGCTTACTTATGGCACTGTCGTTTAGGCCACATAAACGAGAAGCGTGTATCTAGACTCCATAAGGATGGAATACTAGACTCATTTGATTTTGAATCATATGAGACATGTGAGGCTTGTTTATTGGGAAAAATGACAAAGTCCCCTTTCAATAAGAAAGGAGAGAGGACTAGTGAGCAATTGGCACTCATACATACTGATGTGTGTGGGTCATTTGCCACGCCTGCCAGGGGTGGTTACGTCTACTTCATTACATTTACTGATGATTACAGTAGATATGGATTTGTGTACCTTATGAGGGCCAAATTCGAATCCTTTGAAATGTTCAAAGAATTCAAAAAGTGAAGTAGAGAAGCAACTTGGAAAAAGTATTAAGGCTCTGCAATCGGATCGTGGAGGAGAATACTTGAGCCAAGAGTTTGAGAACTATCTTAGAGAGTGTGGGATCGTGTCCCAACTCACTCCACTCGGAACGCCACAATGGAATTGCGTGTCCGAGAGGAGGAATCAAACCCTATTAGATATGGTTCGATCTATGATGTGTCAAACCGATCTTCCATTATCATTTTGGGGCTATGCTCTATTAAGTGCAGCTTTCACCATTAACCGTGTTCCATCTAAATTAGTCATGAAGACACACATGAGATGTGGAGTGGGAGGCGTCCCACACTTTCGTTCATGAAGATTTGGGGATGCGATGTCTATGTAAAACGTTTACAATGAGACAAGCTAGGGCCAAAGTCGGATAAGTGTAAATTTGTGGGGTACCCTAAGGAAACTAAGGGTTACTACTTCTACAATCCAACCGAGAACAAAGTGTTTGTTGCTCGGACCGGCGCGTTTCTAGAAAGAGAGTTTGTCTCTAAAGAAGCAAGTGGGAGGACTGTAGAACTTGAAGAGATTCAAGAACCACAAATCACTTGAACCAATTATGGAACATGAACAGGAACCACAAGCAGTTGTGGAACAGCCTGTTCAGGTAACACAAGAGCTTCGTAGATCTAGTAGCGTGCGCCAGGAACCCGAGAGGTATGGACTTCTCCTGACTGATTCTGGTGACACAATGCTCATAGGCGATGAGCCTACTACCTATGAAGAGGCCATGAAAGGGCCAGACTCTAAGACGTGGCTAGAAGCCATGAGATCCGAGATGGAATCCATGTATACCAACAAAGTATGGACTTTGGTGGAACCACCCGAAGGGGCGCGGCCCATAGGGTGTAAGTGTGTCTTCAAGAAGAAGATCAACATGGATGGTAATGTGATTACCTATAAGGGCCGATTGGTGGCTAAAGGATTCAGACAGATTCATGGTATTGACTATGATGAAACCTTTTCACCAGTCGCTATGACCAAATCCATCCGAATCCTACTTGCAATTGCAGCATACCACGACTATGAGATTTGGCAGATGGATGTCAAAACAGCATTCCTTTATGGGAATATCCTCGAGGACGTGTATATGATACAGCCAGAGGGTTTTGAAGATCCAAAGCAAGCCAAAAAAGTCTGTCAGCTGCAACGATCGATCTATGGATTGAAGCAAGCTTCTAGGAGTTGGAATCGACGTTTTGATGAAGTAGTCAAAGAGTTTGGCTTCATCAGAAATGAAGATGAGTCTTGTGTCTACAAGAAGGTTAGTGGGAGCTCTGTAGATTTTCTGGTCTTGTATGTGGATGACATACTACTCATTGGAAACGACGTTCCCATGCAGCAATCTGTTAAAGACTGTCTAGGGAAGTGTTTCTCAATGAAGGACTTAGGGGAAGCAACCTATATACTCGGTATAAAGATCTATAGAGATAGATCTAAAAGACTGCTAGGCCTAAGTCAGAGTACATATATTGACAAGGTGTTGAAGCGGTTCAACATGCAAGATTCCAAGAAGGGATTCTTGCCCATGTCACATGGAATCACTCTTTCAAAGACTGGTTGTCCTTCCAATGAGATTGAGAAGGAACACATGAGTAGAATTCCCTATGCCTCGGCCATAGGATCTATCATGTACGCCATGTTATGTACTAGACCATATGTGTCATATGCCTTGAGTATGACAAGCAGATACCAATCCAATCCGGGTGAGAGTCACTGGATTGCAGTCAAGAACATCCTAAAGTACTTGAGAAGAACTGAGGATGCTTATTTGATATTTGGTGGTGAGGAGGAACTGCGTGGAAGGGGTTACACGGATGCAAGCTTCCAAACTGATAGAGATGACTTTAGATCACAATCGGGATATGTGTTTTGCCTGTATGGAGCAGCGGTGAGCTAAAAGAGTTCCAAGCAAGAGACGGTAGTTGATTCTACAACAGAGGCTGAGTACATTGCTGCGAATGGCGCAGCAAAGGAAGCTGTTTGGATCAGAAAGTTTGTTTCTGAACTTGGTGTGGTTCCTAGTATTGCGGATCCAATTGAGTTGTACTGTGACAACACTGGGCGATCGCGCAATCAAAGGAGCCCATGTCACACCAGAAATCCAAGCACGTGCTCAGGAAGTTCCATCTGATTCGAGATATTATCGATAGAGGAGACGTTCGGATATGCAAGATTCCTACAGATGAGAATCTGTCAGATCCACTTACAAAACCGCTTGTGCAGTGGAAGCGTGAAGGGCACACTATGAGCATGGGCATACGAGATGCGTCAGATTGGCTCTAGTGCAAGTGGGAGATTGTTGGAATAGATGCCCTAGAGGCAATCTAGTTTAGTATGAATTTATTTTGGCTGGAACATTCATTGTATTAATTATTGGATATTTAATATAATGAAGTCCTTAGATTTACAATTGTGTTGTTTATCTTAAATATCCCTAGTCCAGTATAATGATTAATAGGACAATCATCTATAGACTAGTATGGGGTTGGATTGATATAGAGATATCATGATCCAACACATAGGTGTGCATTAAGGGTAATGGCGCACCGGATTGACCCATCTCCGAGAAGGCTACATACACGTTATGTTAAGTCACAAGCGCTTCTCGTGGTGCAATGGTATTGTCATCCTTAGACTTGAAGTCGCTAGATATTCTAGTTGTGGATTATTGCGATTTTGGTAGCGTCAAACGCTACATCGTAACTAGGTAGTTATAAAGGCGTGTACCGGATACAATAAGAAGCAATCTTAGAGATCGTAGTGGACGTAGATAGAATTTGTCCCTCCCACATAACGGGAGCAAATATCCTAGGCCACTCGAGGGATAGTGCTTATAGAATGTCTGGCCAGACTAAAATAAATCAATATAGGATATTGATGTTATTTGCACGAATAAGGCTGTTCCCATGGATCGAGAAACTATGGATTGGATATACGAGTGTGACTTGTATGTCTCGTGTCCAATCCGGATATAGAGACAAAGGGATGAGATAATTACTTGTACAAGGTTTGTCGGATGCTATTCTATTAGTTGGCTAGAATGGATGTTTTGCTAGAAACCGCTCCATATTAGCAAATTGTTGCTACCAACTAGACACAACCTATGGGGTCACACGCTATATAGAGTTGAACTAGATTTGGGAATTAATTAATATGATTAATTCATTAGAAGGATCATTTTGCAACACCTTACAAACTTAGTATGACTAATTTGCAAGGAATGGACTAAACCGAATTCTAGTAGGACTAGAATAGGTCCTTTAGGTAGTTGGCAAGGATTTTTTGGACTATATAAAGGATGCTCCTTCCTTCCTTCCCACACTTATGAGCCTTTAGTTCATAACTTAAGTGGGAGAGAACAAAAGGAGAGAGAGCAAGCAAGCACGAGAGGCCGAACGCCCCCCTTGCCGCCGTCCACTTCCCGTCAGCCCAACAAGGACGCCACCTCCTTGTTGCCTCGTGTTGCGTGATTTCTTCTTCCTCTTCCTCCGTTCCGGGCTAGCACAAAGGAGAAGGAAGATCTAGATCTCAACTCTAGGCGTGGATCAACTATAGAGAACGTGACACAATTCACGTTACAAGTCATCACAGGAGAAACCCTAAGGTGTGTAACTTGATTTCTTCCCTTACCATCGTTATGTCTCTTGTCCTGTGATCCTTGGAGGGTATTGCATGCATAAAATATGTTTTTCCGCTGCGTATCCATGATCAAAACCCTACAAGTTCGAGTAAAAAGAAACTACCTAACTAAAGTACATCACTGAAGAAAGTCATGGCAAAAACTCTTTGATAGATTCATTTTGGAACTCGGTTTAGTCATTCCCAGCTTATGACACAATCAACTCTATGATAACCAGCGACATATATTCACACTGCTTCCCTCCCCAATGATCATGTATGAACTCTGGCATATTTTGAGATTGATTACCACTTCGTCCGAGGGAGGTGCTAGAAAAAGGTGGTTGCACAGCTCATGTTCGTCATGGGCTATTCAACAACCACAGCCATTCAGAGTGATAACCAGAGGTTTGGTCAAAGACTTCCACAGCCATTCACACTCAGTTGGAGATTGGATGACGAAAGAAGTCCAAAAGGCTATATGTTGTATGTTTGGTTTACTAATAGACCTCCCCACCATAGAAATAAAATTAAAAAAAATAGCATATACGACAAGAAAAAATAGATATGATCATTCTGAACAAAATGTCCTGGAGGTGCAGATTATAGGATTTGAAGGATACTGATGGGGGAATCTGAGAGTGCCAAACAACCACAGCCACAGATAACTGAGATGAATGATCTCTAGTTTCATTTAGTATCTTAAGAGAACATGGCGGTGACCCTCATGCTTAACGTAGCGGGGGAGGACGGAGCTGCTGATCTTTATTCGTAGCCCCTCCTTGCGAAAACTCATGCCAAACCCATTGCAGTTTGTCTCGTTTGGACTAGCTTTCAGCATTGAATAATATCCACGAATTAAGGAATCGTGATCATTGTGCTCTGCAGGAGACTTTGGAAGAAAGTAGTTACATAGAGCACAGTTCTTACATGGGGCAGCAAGGAGTGGTGCACACATAGAGAACGTGTCATTTGGGTCAAGAATTAACGTCTGCCCAGCTTTTATTCCATCCTTGCTTGTGTCCATGAAAAACAGTGTTGCCAAGCTAACAGACTCGCTATCAACTGGAGGTAGGCGAACAGAAGCGGCTAGAGCCGCCTCATAATCAAATCCTTCAATCTCCCTGTTGTTGCACAAAGAAGAATATTTTTTGTTTAATTAGCTAGCACTCTACATGTATACATACACAGTGGGGCTAATAAATGCTACTCATAGGAAGAGTTGGGTAAGAATGTTGGACCTGCTCCAGGGCGGAACGTAGCAATCATGAACATGGGTGTAGAATCTGCATGGTAAGCCCAATCTTCGGGTTCCATTCTTTCTCTGCAGACATGACAGTGGAACTTCCTGTCATCCTCTTGGGATGGGTCTTGGATCCAGTAGATAAGTTTGAGAAGGTGAGGGTGCATATCATGTTTCTTAGACAGTGGTGCTGAACCACAGTGATGATGTACCCGAAATTTACAAGTCGTGCACTGGTAACTTGGGCCATCACTGTCTTTGTGGCAAGCACGGCAAGAAAATAGTCCTTTTGTATGTGAAATGATCAAAGGGTGTCGGTGAAACTTGTGCTGGGAATGAACATTCTTCAAGGCACAAATTATATCTATACTAAAGCGGCAAGATCCACGATGACAGGTGTAGCCGAAGCCACTCCAATATTCATCGCACGGATCACAAAACTTTCTACTATACCACAAGGTAAGATTGAAAACTCCTTGCAAGCAACAAAGTGGAATTCTTCATCACTCTTATGAATAGGAATGAGGGCACATCTTGTGTCTAAGGAAAACTCTCCACAGTCAGAGCATTTGTAATGGAAATCTATATATACCTTTTGAGAATGAGTTTCTTTAAGAGATTGCCACGTGTCACTGCTATTTAAATATTACTGAATTTAATATGACATTGAAATTAGAAATTAAAGTTGAAATTTAAAAATAGCGCCGAAGTTAAAAATTCAAAAACTGACGAAGTTCAAATTTTAAAATAGGGCCGAATTAAATTTTTAAAAATAAGGTTGAGGTGAATTGAATGTTTCTGAATTGGAAATATCCAAATCAATGGTTTTGTACCTATTTCGTAATTGTACCCAACCCAATGTTTTGGTTCTATCAATCAAAAATGATTGATTGCGTCCAATTCTTACCATTTTTAGTTCCCCTTCATACTACATTTTTGAGCAACCTATTCATACTATATTTTGATTTGCGTCATTTGTACTAAACCTTTAATTAATAAATTCATCCAACATTTCAAAGAGTCTCTCGGACAAATTGGGTTCCTTCCATATCATCAATTTGTTTTTCTCCATTAAATCTCATTTTCTACTCCTCTCCAGTAGCGATGGACAAAATGCACTAACGGAAAGACTGCTCTAGGCTAGCTCGCGGATCCGGTGAGTTTTCATCATGATGAGTTGATTCTACGCTACAAAAATGTGCATCCTCGTCGCTAAAGTTGGAGAATGTTTTTTTTTATTTGGTCATACTTTTTAGTTGTCTGTGATTTTTTTCCAACTATTCCCTTAATATTTTCTGCAACTTTCCGTGTCAAATCTTCTTCAACTTCATTTATATGTTTGTGTAATACTAAGGACAGTGGTCGAAGGAATTCACATACGCGCAGGAGTCACTGTTGAATCCTTGACGCACCGTCCCGTATAGGTACAATTGTAACTTCATTTATATAGTTTTAAATGTTCCGTCATGTATTACTTTGATTTATATACACGTGAGTTTCGATACAGAACACAGGGTCGTTGCCGCGGAGCAAGTCGTAGTTCCAGCTATAGGAGTCAAACACAAGGTCAGATTAGTTTCTTTTTCGGTTTTTTATTTTTGGGTAAAAGACATTTTACACCCTTGTGGTTTGGATTATATACAAAAACAACCCTGCTGTTTGTGGATATACAAAAACCACCTCTGACAGCTGACGGTGACTAACAGCAACTAACGGAACACACTAAATACCTATTTTACCCTCAAATGAAAAAAAATGCCCTACTATATAAGTTTTTCTTCTCCTTATCCCCTCACTTTTATCCTACATTTTTTTTCTCCTCTTCTCTCTCTTTCTCCCACTCCTCTGAAAATCAAGTCAAAATAAACCAGAGAACCCACCTGCCCCTCCGTCTATCTCTCTCTTGTCTCCCTCTCTCACTCTCCCTCCTCCACTGCCGAGCAAACCCTTGCCAAATCACCTCGGATCCACCTCATTTTCTCAGACCTCCACTCAATTCGAACCCACCCTTATGTATTCATAGCCTTATCCCTTCGAAAGAAGACATCCGCCGCCACCATCAACACCATTCCGCCTCTCTCTCTCCTTTTAGGTGAAGAGTGACCCACTAACCCATGAGCGTCTGATGAATCGAACAAGCGTTGCACGGATCTTTGAGCGACTGATAGATCTGGAAAATTCCCAAAAGTGGTGGCGGCATCACCGACGGGAGAATCGAAGCCCCAACTCGCCATCTCCTCCAGTTCGCCGTCCCTCCCTCAATTGGGTCTCTGTTCTCTTCTGGGTCGTCGGAAATTTTTGTCTCTCTCACTCTGATTGGTTTCTGGTACTGGTCTTCGTTCGCCGACTAGGGTTTGAAATGGAATTCACCGGTCCAATTCGTTCTGGGTTTCTTTCTGTTCGGCGAATTTGAACTGGGTTCCTCCCTATTCGTCGAATCAAAGCTCTGGGTTTCTCGCTATTCTGTTTGATTGTTTCTGGGTCTCTCCCTGTTCGTCGATTGGGTTCCCTTCCCTTCTATGGATTCTAGGACCGGAGCTCGTTTTGGGGGGAGTTCAAGAGCTGCCGCCGCAAATTCTGTAATTGTTCGCTTCTCTACCAAAAGATCATGGGAGGTAATATTGAATCCAGGCTTCATAAAAGATCTTTTCTTTGATTTGTCAAATTGTGACATCCCAGTAAGGTTGGAGGAGGTTTTAGTACAAAATCCAGGCTTCATCAAAGATCTGAGGTTTCTAGTTTGAGCATGAATGTGTTGTTGCGGTTTACAGTGGGTTTGATTGGTGTATCATCCACAAGTTTGGGTCAGATCTGTTTTTATTTGTTACTCGTGAAATTAATAGAAATTCATGGGATTTTTGTGTGTTTTTTTTTTGTGAGTGGTGGTGGTGGTGTGAATTCTTCGTGTGAAAATATTGCTGGTGGGGTGGTGGTGGTTGTGGTGGTGGTGCTGGTGGGGTGGTGGTGGTATTGCTGGTGGTGTTGAAGAACACCAAGAACACCAAGCAAGAACACAAAGAACACAAAGAATAATGTGGTATAGACATTTATGTAAATTAACTGTTAATAGATAGTAGTTGTAAGAGCATTTAAGTAATTGGCATGGTAGAGGGGTATAATAGTCACAAAAATCTCAATTTCAACCGGACATTAACAGAAGGGGTTTTTTGTCTAACGTCCATCCAATCTCAGGGTGGTTTTTGTATATCCCCAAACAAAAGGGTTGTTTTTGTATATAATCCAAACTACAAGGGTGCAAAATGTCTTTTACCCTTTATTTTTTCTAAATTTTCCGATTTAGTCCCTACTGCCACTAATTCCTGGATGTGTTTACAGGTATTTGTTTTTAGGTAATTTGCAATATTGATTGGACCATTATGCAGTTGAGGTAGTGGAGGGTGTATGCAATGTGTATATGAATCGCAATTTATTTTCAGTTATAAAAGATTAAATAACAAGTGTTGAAATTATTTCTCAAAAAAACAAGTGTTGAAATTAATATTAATTCTCAATTTTAGTGGATGAAATGGTCAACAAGGGATAACAAAAGAGCTGAAAAAATAATTGGGGCCGATATTAATATATATTTTTTTGTTAAGATTGAGATCCAATTTAAATGGATGAAATGTCAAGAACAAGAAACGAGTGGGCTAGAAAATTGATCGGTGGGTTGATATTTAAACTCATTAACAATTTTAACGGGATTAAAGTCTCCAAAATGGGAAACGAATTTAATGTGATCAAGATGAGGAATAAAATTTCAATAAATAATTAGAAAAAAAATGAATAGTAAAAACTAATTAAGTCAGTAAAAGAAATTATAAGATTAAATTGATTATTCTTTCTGATATTACCAATGATAAAAAAATTGTAATTTTTGATGGTTCTGTTTACAACGTCAAATTAAAATGGACTAAAATTTGAAAGAAATTATTAAAAGTATAAAAATAATTTAATTGAATAACAGTATAAAAAAGATTGGGATTGATTGAATTTTCCGAATTAGAAATATCCAAATCAGTGGCTCGAAATTGGAGCCATGGAAAATTTTATGGTAAAAACAAGTCCCTAAATGAGTTTAAGAAGATTTGAAAATAGATGAAATCACTGACTTTCGCTGATTAGAAAATGCATTTCGCCATGTACCCATTCCGTCATTGTACACAACTCACCAGTATCAAAATCAATATTACAACAAGATTTTAAATAATCTTTGGTACGAAGCATATAATCATTATAGCAACAATATTTTGTTTCGGATTTGAAATTTCACCGTGCATCACACGGGTTAAATGCTAGGACCCCACTAATTCATAACTACTGGAGTTGCAAAATTGAGCAGAGTCATAAACTCCTCCTCCTGCTAATGTTTTGCGAAGATTGTGTCCCGGGTGCAGCAATTGGTGTTCCATCTCCATGGGTAGATCAACTCAAACTTTATGCGCAAAAAATTTTTCTTCGTCCTTGTCTTCTTCAATTACATAGTATGGAACTGATATAGCTTCTCCACAAAGGTTGCAACAGAAAGATCGGAGTCCAGTTGTCGGAATTTCTTCTACCAAGATCCAACCTGCTTTGTTGGATAGGAGATCATCCATCTTTTTTTTTTTTTGGTAAAACCAAGAGTGTTACACACTAAGAAGCCATCCTAACAGTCCCAGGACCATCACAGTCAAACTGCAAAAGATCAAGGCACTCTGTAGGAGGAGCAAACAAAAAACACTTATCAAAGTGAACAAAATTAAAACTAGCAGCTACAAAATCAGCAACCAGGTTCCTCTCCCTCCAAATGTGGCTCAAAGAACTAGTAGACAACTCCAGCAAGTCTCTGATTCTGCAAATCAAACTCCAGTGAGGGTGTTGAGCAGAGGCAGATTTGATCAAATCAACAGCAGACAAAGAGTCACTTTCCACCAAACAATTAGAAATATCAAACTCATTAATAGTAAGCAACCCTTCAAGCAGAGCTAACAACTCTCCTTGCAGCACAGAACCAGCAATAACCCTTCTCTGCAAACCCCAAACCCAGGCACCAGCAGAATCCCTACAGATAGCACTGACACAAATAAACTTGCCTTCTTGTCTGAAAGAACAATCAACATTAACTTTGAGAACACCAGGAGGGGGGGCAATCCAGTGCACCAAAACAGGTCTAGGCAAAATAGCAGAGGGGGAGAAGGTCAAATCATGAGAAACTCTTCTGCATTGACTTAAAATGAAGCCAACCATATCAGTAGGAGGGTTGAAATCCTCTTTATGGATCCTGAAATTATGCCAAAGCCACACAAAACTGATAGTAGTGGTGAAAATCAAAGGCCACTCAATATGATCAAAAAATCCCCAGGAAGAAGAAAGGTTTTTGTCAACCCAATCAGTCACACTCAAATCAAAGAAATAACCCCAGAAAGTAGGATGAACCAGCTTCATCCAGAGGTCATGCACCCAGCTCCAATCTCTAATGGCATGAATAGTGGTTTCAATAGAATGAGTACAGAAAAGACAAGTGCCAGAAAGAATGATACCTCTCTTCCTCTTTAAGTCTTGAGTTGTCAATCTATCATGCCTAACCAACCATAACAGAAACTTCCATCTTTGAAATTCTTTGCATTTCCAAATTCTTTTCCAACCAGGGTCATTGAAGGGATTGAAATTGTCATCACTAATGACTTTATAAGCAGAAGCCACAGAGAAATGCCCAGAATCAGAGCCAAACCAGGTCACTTGATCCTTGACATTTTCACTGCAACTCAAAGTGACAGTATTTATAAGATCCAAAATAAATGGAGGAAGCATATGAGAAAGGCCCTCCATCAACCAACCAGCATCCTTGTCCCAATAATCAGACACAGTGAGTAATAGATCATCCTCAGAGGGGGCAATAAAAGATAAATCTACCAATTTGAACTGACCAAGCCATTGATCAACCCAAAATAAAGTAGAAGAGCCATTTTTCACACTTTTACCAAAACTATTTTTAATAGCTTTGATACTTTTAACAATATGTTTCCACACCCTTGAGTGAGAGGACTTAACTGCATTCACATCAAGAGGAGAGCCATACTTCTCAGTAATAGCTTTAGCCCAAACAGAGTCCACATTGGAGATTAATCTCCAACCAGCTTTAGCAACAAGAGCCTGGTTGAAATTAACTAAATTTCTGAACCCTAAACCCCCTCTCTCCTTAGGGATGGAAACAGTATTCCAACCAACAAGAGGAAGTTTGTGCTGGGAAGCAGAACCACCCCAAAGGAATTGTTTACAAATCTTATCAACTTCATTAATAGTAGATTTAGGCAGCAATGTAGCTTGCATCACATAAGCTGGGATAGCTTGAAGAACAGAAGAGATAATAGTTGCCCTTCCAGCAAGAGAGAGCTGAGGAGGTTTCTACCCAGCCAACTTGAGTCTCACCTTATCCACCAAAAATTGAAATTTATTTTTCCCCCAAGACTTGTGGATAAGAGGAACACCCAAATTGAAACCCAAATCAGCAGTTAAATCAATACCAATCTGCTCACTAAGACCTCTAGCCACAGCTCTATTAATGTGGGGGGCAACAAAGTGCTTGGACTTATCATAACTAATGGATTGCCCAATTTCCAAATAGAACTCAGAGAGAACAGCTTTCATAACCTCAATCTGGGAAGAGGAAGCTTCACCAAAGAGCAAAAGATCATCAGCAAAGAAGAGGTGTGTTATAGCCACACCTCTCCTACCAATCTTAACTCCTTTCCACAAACCTCTTTCAGCAGCTTCATGTATTTTCTGAGCCAAACACTCCATAACCAAAAGAAATAGATAGGGAGAGATAGGATCCCCTTGCCTCACACCTCTTTGAGGGAAAAAAGGAGCTTGTTGCTCCCCATTCCAGATAACCCTATATGAAGTGGTAGTAACATAGTCCATAATAAGAGAAGTCCAATTTGCAGGTAAACCAATTTTATGTAAAATCACCTCCAAGGTGGACCATTTCACCTTATCATAGGCTTTGGCCAAATCAATTTTAATGGCCAGAGTGCCTTTCTTCCCTTTTCTGCTATGCATACAATGCAGAACCTCTTGGGCCAACATAATATTCTCAGAAGCAGCTCTGCCAGGAAGAAAGCTGAATTGAAAGGGATGAATGAGTTTCTACAGAATAGGTCTGAGTCTATGTGTGAGAAGTTTAGTAATAATCTTCAAAGCCACATTACAGAGGCTTATAGGCCTGAGCTGAGAAAAAGAAATTGGACAGTCAATCTTAGGAATCAGAGCCAGCGAAGTGTCATTGATCCCAGTTGGGAGTTTACCAGACCTCATAGCCTCACACACCATAGAGCACACAGAAGATTGGACTAAAGACCAATGGTGCTGATAGAAGATGGGAGGAAGACCATCAGGACCTGGGCTTTTATATGGTCCCATGGCAAAAACAGCTCTCTTGATCTCCTCAGAAGAGATAGGAGTAGTCAAAAGAGCAAGATCAGTACAAGACAACACACCACCTCTCCAAACAAAATGATCACTTGGACCAGGATCCAGATCAGTAAAAAGAGCAGCAAAATGAGAAGTAACTTCACTTTTCAATTGCTGGACATCTTCACACCAAATACCAGAGTCCAACTTTATAGAAGCAATCTTGTTCTTCCTTCTTCTAGCCAAAGTGGTAAGATGGAAGAACCTAGTGTTCTTATCTCCAAGCAATAGCTTACTGAGTCTAGCTTTTTGAAACCAAAACAACTCCTCTTGGAGAAGGACACTATTCAATTGATCCTGTAAATTGATCTCAAGTTGAGATAAGAAAGGGTTCTCCCCAGTGGCTATGGCTCTTTGGATACCCAAAAGCCTAGCTCTAAGCTTCTTCTTTTTCTCAAAAATATTACCAAAAACATCATTATTCCACTTAAGAGCAGCTGTAGTAAAGCACTAAACCATATTGGCAAAATCAGTATTAGGAAGCCAAAAACTACTCACCAGCTCTTTGAAACTAGGATCCAAGAACCAAGCCACTTCCAATCTGAAAGGCTTGAGATGAGAAACAGGAGGGGGAATACCCAGAAGATCCACAAGAAGGGGGTGGTGGTCAGAATTGACCCTCACCACATGTTTAACCAGCCCTTCTGCATACAACAATCTCCAGGTGTTATTGCAAAAAGCTCTATCAAGCCTCTGCCTAATTGTTCTACCCTCTTGGGAGTTAGACCAAGTAAAGGCAGGGCCAGAGAAACCCATGTCATGAAGACTGCAATGAGATAAACAATCCCACATGACTGAACACTTTCTCTGATTTATCATCCTACCACCTCTCTTCTCATTACCATAGAGAACTTGATTAAAATCTCCCACTAATAACCAGGGAAGATTGTGATTATCACTAATCCCCTGAAGATGCAGCCATAACTCCTCCCTTTTAACAGCAAGGGGGCTGGCATAAACAGCAGTAAATAACCAAAGAGGACCACTCTGCACTTGAATTGTGCTAGTAATAGCTTGACTAGTAGCAGACACAACATTCAAATCCACAATGCTACTATCCCACATAAGCCAAATGCCACCTGAGAAACCCCTGGCTTCTACAAAGTAGCTGATATCCAGATGAGTACGCCTCTGAATTTTAATAGCATGACTACTATCAACCCTAGGTTCCATAATAACCAACACCGAATTGTTATAATAAACACAAAGATCAATAAGAGATCTCACCGTGGCTTTGTTTCCAATACCGCGGCAATTCCAGGAAAGGATCTTCATCTAGACACAGCAGAATTATGCCGATCAGTCGGTGATAACTGCTTATTAGGGATTAACCCCTGCTTAGTCAAAATGGACTTCGGAGCTTGATTCTTCAGCCAACTATGACCAGAGAGCGAAGAGGATCCAAAATGGAACACAGAATTCACCGATGAGCGATTATCACCAGTCAATCGATTCCCATCAATGTTACCCAGAGGAGGACGAGAATTAGGGTTCAAGCGTCGATCCTCTTTCTGATTTGGCGGTTGCCCGCGTAAAGGAAAACCCGAAGGTTTCTTACCCGATCCACCACGTGGCGGTTTAGTATTGGTTTGCGAACGGTTGGGTTTCACCACCTCCTTAGCACCCGGATTAAACGGAGTATTGAGAACAGATTGACCCGGTCCACCCGACCCGCTAGCATCCCCAATATCAGCTAGAGAATTGAAGGGATTATTATCCTGTGCAGCAGCAGCATTAATCTTGTCCTTCTGCAAGCCACGTGTAGCGCTTTGATTCTTCCTAGGCCTGCGTGGAGCAATCATCCAAGGGCCAAAACTGCCCTCCGTCACCTTCTCCGATGCCGGCGGCTCCTCTGATAACACCGGCGCCGCCTCCATCTCCAATGCGTCCTCCATCTCCTGCGCCGGAGGAACAGCTTGCTCCTCCCTGCGATGCTGAGCACACGACTCCCTCCGGTGGCCATACACACCACATTCGAAGAAAATTACCCCTAATCCTTCATACTCAACCGGAATTTTCTTCTCGTTGACCCAGATTGAAGGAACTAGACTCTTCCGGAGATCAACCTCTACACAGATGCGAGCGTACTTGCCTCTTGACGCCGCAATCGTGATCCAATCAACCTTGACAGAAGTGCCAAAATTAGCTCCCATCTCCATCAGAGTGTCCTCCTCGAAATACTCGACCGGAAGCCCTTTCAGACGAATCCAGATCGGCGTCGTTCTCTCCGCCGGAGCAAATGGATCAAAATGGGGCGTCCACCGTTGGACCGTGAGATAGCTGCCTTGGATCATCCAAGGTCCACCTAAGAGGACTCGTTCAAAGTCATCTTTGCAGTAGAAACGGACACAATAACAGCCGTTTGCCAGATCTGTGAGTTCAAACCCTAATTGAAGCTTCCACTGAGCAGTGAGCCGATTGTGAAGGAGTCCGAAGTGTGGTTCCTTTCCCAGAACTCGGATAATCAGAGCTCGGCTCCATGGATGGTGCAGCTTACGCAAAGAAGCACCAGTGATACGAACGCAGATACGGCCGTCCGATTTGATCTCTGAGATCACACCAGTGCGATCCAGATCTGAATCCTCTATCGGAAATGGATCTTCCTCCACATAGATCTTCCTCGAAGGTTTCGAGAGAGCTTCGCTAAATGATCTGTTACCAGTGACCGATTCATCTTCATCGTTGTCGATCGAGCCAGCAACGGAACGCCATTTGAAGTTTGCTTGAGTGCGAGTGAAGTTCGCCGGAGATTCAACTGAATTCTCCGGCGAGAGAGTAGGAAACGTGAAAGACGGTTTTTCGCTCATAGAGAAAGAAAAATTTTAACGCGGGCTTACTTTTAGAGTTGTTGATCTTTCATACTCTAGATCATCCATCTTTGCATGTATTGTAATGTTCTAGGGTAACACTTCATCATCCATCTCTTCCTGTACTGTGTGATCGAATGAGAAAGCATCATCCATTTCTCTCTCCCTCTTCCTGATTTTGAATCTGGAAAAATATTTTCAGTCCTCCCCCTAGGTATGAGAAGGTTGTTGCGCTTCCTGGAAAATTAGACCAACCCAAATAAATTAAAGTGTACCCAAATATTACTCAGACTTGCTTAGACTTTATCCTCTAAAAATATGTAACAATCATTACATCACAGTTGTTGGAATATAATATCTCCAACATGACTGTCATGACTACCAAGAAATATAATACTATGGGAGTTATAGCAAGAAACATAATACAGTGATAGCAAATCAGGCCGTTCCCCTATATTCAAGAAGACTGAAAACAAGAGTTTTACCATTGACTAATTTACAAGAGGAAAGTGGGAGTGACTCCAGGATCCAACAGAAGAAAAAAAAAAATTGGGAAAAAAGGTTTCTTCCCTTAGACACATGATGATGAGTCCCTTTTGTGGGGAAACAGCTTATGCCATTGGGCTATGCTGCACGGGTGCTTCTGATTGGTCGTGCACCCGCACCGGGTGCTTCTGGGTGCTTCGTGGTTGCTTGGGTGCTTCGTGTGTGCTTTGCGGGTGCTTTGTGGATAAGGCAGGGTCATTTTTGAAAGTTTTAGTTGAGAGGTCTTCCAAATACAACTAGAATTTAGCAAAGAAACGTCCATCTATGTGAGCATTTTTAACCTTAGATTACTCATCTCTCCACAGCTAAGAACAGCGACATGGAGAGATTATACTATTGATATAGTAACCTTGAATCTTCGAATGTGTGTATCAATTTCTGTTCGATTATAATATGATCCCTAATCCCTATTATTGTCGTTATTATATTAGTAAAATGGCATCACTAATAATATCAGATAAAAATATAAATAATGTGGCAGCACCCCCGCCGCACTCGCAACCGCACCCTTGATTTTTGGGAATTTGCCGCACCCGCACCCGGTTCCTGAACCAGCACCCGCACTCGTGCTACATAGCTATTGGGCTTCTGCTTTTTGGGAAGACTTAGAGTTGTACCACTAGAAAAAAAACTACAGTTAATGATAATGCTTGAAGGTAAACATTGACTAAATATCTACCAGTGAAGTTCTTCCTTCTTTTGGATCGCACATCTCGAATCGTTGCAAGGTGCTCACTCGGTATTAGAGGTGCTTGAAAAGATGTTTGCACAGCTCATATTCGTTATGGTCACTAGCAATTTATGTGAAAACCTAAAACTGATATTGGCCTGTACTATCAGCTCACTCGTGAATCTAAACACAACAATTCACAGTGATAACCAGAGGTTTTGATCAATGCTGTTATTGAAGATAGTCAGTCCCAACAGGCTATATGCTGTATGTTTAGTTTACTGATAGACCTCCCAACCATAGACAAGAAAAAAAAAATAGCATATAAGACATATATATAACATATATGTATATGATCATTTTGAACAAATATGCTGGAGGTGCAGATACTAGGATTTGAAGGATACTGAACATGTTTCAGTGCAAAGCTAACTGATGGGGGAATCTCAGAGTGCCAATCAACAACCACATTTGGCCAAGGAAAACTGAAGTATAGGATTAAACAGCATGGAGGAGCAAGGAAAATTGCTCAGTTTTACACTATTATGACCCAATCAGACTACGGCGACACCGTAATGGCTGCAACAGGGAGAGATGAGCCCCCCCCCCCCCCCCACCGGGTTGCCACGCCAATAAACGAATCGAATCCTAGCCTGAATTACAAACAATAGAGGTTACAGAGAGGCTCAGTTCTATCTAGAGTGATCCCGCCGAGAACAACTCCGATGTGGCTGCAACCAGTGTTACCACAATTCACTCGTACCCCCGCGAATTGGGAATTGGATCAAGCGTTCCGAAACGTGGAACACCAGCGATCCAAATCGCTTAATTTGACGATCCCTATTTTTTCACTATTTTCACCTAAGCATCTATGTAAAAGGGGGAATTTTGCTAAGTTACATTCATTTTTAGAGTATTGACTTTTAGATATTTCATATATTGAGCAGTTTTACTCTTTATTATTTGCGATAAATGGTAAAACAACCATAAAGGTATCCAAAGAAGCCTACCCCTGGCGTACCGAATTCCACAGGGTATGGCGTTCCGCGATCCCGTTCCCGTTCCACGAATCGGAACGATCCGCGTTCCAGGTAACTTAGGCTGCAACAATAGAGGCCAAAAACCTCGCAGTCGGCCCACCAACTTGGGGATCCAATCTCCATGCCTGTATCATCTGCTCTAGAAAATTAATCATCACATCCTCGCATATGGCTAATATCTCAACAAACTGGTTTCACTGGTATTTTTCTCTCGTTTCACTCCCTACCATCCTCTCTATAGTATGCTAGTGGACTGGTCACGGGAAAGATCTTAACTTCGGATCCTACTGCTCTTTCCTATATCAACAATCCCATCCCATCCGAGCTACACTATAGATTCAATCCTTCAGAGCTAGGTCAAAGTGATGTCTGAGCAACTCATACCCAGAAGTCTTTGGCAGGGTTTCGTTACCATGTTTCAAGTATTGAAAACATTACAGCAGATAATCTCTGTGTGCAATGAGACGGATTTACGATTAGTTTTCAGTACTTTCAGAGCTTATTTCAAAAACTGGTGTTAACTATTCAGTGACGCTAGAAAAAAGTACATTAATTCTTTGGTCTCGATGCCTTTTTCTGCAAATGTTGCTCCACAATAAAAACAAAAATCATGTCCTTGTATCCTTCAGCAAAATGGGTTCTGCTGACTCTGTGCAAAGACAAATAGAAAATATTCTTACTCGTGTCTTTCAGCTCCATACTTCTGTAGCTAGAATATTTTTTTTTACAAATCCACAAGTTATAGAGGTAAATCTAATACTCTCCTTGACCACTTCCACAAGTTACAACTCAAATTCTGGGTTCTCTCTTGACATACTTGTTAACGGACGTTTAGGTTCACCCCGAGTTACTGTAGAATTAGAATCCACGCCTAAGAGTCACGACACCTAAGAGCTGGCATGGCTGTGTCTAGAGTATCCAATAAGGGTTGTATCCAGATCCTAATCATTCAAAAATTAGCCAACCAGTATTTGAAGTCTCTATTCTCAGGAACCATGTCGGTCAGGTGTGTTAAACCCATAATTTTTCACACTATGATGATTTTGGTTAACATATAAAATTCAGGCTTCTGTCTGCGCTGTGTGTCTGTGCAAGATATTGTTTTGAGCCTATCAGATATATGTACTGCTTCGATGGTTTTAACACAGCAACTTCTCGTACCATCACAGCATTCCCAAACTGGCCCTTAATCTTAATACAGCTATCCCTTTTTCTCAACCAAAAAAACAAGGAAGAAGAAAACTCTTGTGAAACCAAAGCTCACAGTGCACCGGTATATAATGCTGGTCAGGTTGACCCCCCATAAGGTGAAATGCACAGCCCAAAACAGATAAGTACATCAATTGAACAGATAAGTACTTCAATTCAAGGCTTATGGTGCGTCAAGATTAAAGAAGAAATCCATAAGATCAGACATGATTTTAATGAATATAGTACAACAATTACTACTCGAATAGGAGAAACAAATGGAATGCACAGCCCAAAACATATTACGATCACATCTCAAAACATCTGACATAATAGAAGAAACCAACATAAAAATGCACATCAAATGCAAACAAACCCGGAACGTAGATGCATCCTTAGCAAAGTTCCGGGGACTTAGATTAATCGGCTTGAATCCTCAATGAAGCAAGTATACCGAGGAATTCTTGCTCTGTAGGCAACCCGAAAGGGGTATAGGTTATACAGTATATTGTGATGCTTCACACGACGGCTTAGGTTGTGTTTTGATGCAATTGGGTAAGGTTGTTGCTTATGCTTCACGTCAATTAAAGACGCATGAGCGAAACTACCCTACTCATGATTTGGAACTTGCAGCAGTTATCTTTGCTTTGAAGATTTGGAGGCATTACTTATATGGTGAGAAGTTTGATGTGTTTTCTGACCACAAGAGCTTAAAATATTTGTTCTCGCAGAAAGATCTCAACCAGCGACAGACACGATGGATGGAATACATGGAGAACTATGACTTTGACTTGCAGTACCACCCGGGCAAGGCTAATGTGGTGGCAGATGCACTAAGTAGAAAATCATTGCATAGCATAGTGGGAAAGGCAGTTAATGAGTGGAAGATGCTTGAAGATGTCAGTGAGTTCGACTTGCATCTCAATGAAGTAGCTGAGGGATCTGCATTGTTCTCCATAGTGGCGCAACCCTCAATTGTAACACGGGCAATTGAAGCGCAACAACATGATGAAGAAGTGGAGTCAATTCGTAGACGTATTTTAGATGGGGAAGAAGTAACAGGTTTAACGGTTAAACCGGATCAGAGTGTGCGGTATATGGGTAAGCTAGTTGTTCCCGAGTTGTTTCGAGAAGAAGTACTTCGTGAATTCCATCACTCTCGGCTTGCAGTACACCCAGGAGGTACCAAAATGTATCACGACTTACGTCGCCAGTTTTGGTGGAAGGGTATGAAGAAAGATGTGGCCAATTTTGTTGCAAGATGCTTGACTTGCCAACAGGTGAAGGCTGAACACCAGAGACCTGCCGGACTACTCCAGCCATTACCTGTTTCAGAATGGAAAAAGGAACATGTGACTATGGATTTTGTGTCGGGACTTCCAAGGTCACCAAAGAAGCATGATGCTATATGGGTCCTCGTTGACCGTTTAACAAAATCTGCACATTTTCTTCCAATGCGTATGACTGATTCGGTTGAGACACTTAGTAAGCTTTATGTTATGGAGATCGTCAAACTGCATGATGTGCCAGTTTCTATTGTTTCGGACAGAGATCCTCGTTTTACATCTCATTTTTGGCAAAGTCTCCAGAAATCTTTAGGAACTCATTTACATCTGAGCACAGCTTATCACTCTCAGACGGATGGACAATCCGAGCGTACGATCCAGATCTTAGAGGATATGCTAAGGGCTTGTGTGCTTGATTTTGGGGGCTCTTGGGAAGATCACTTGCCATTAGTTGAGTTTGCATACAACAATAGTTACCAATCTAGCATTGGGATGGCACCTTTTGAAGCATTGTATGGGAGACCATGTCGTTCGCCAGTTTGTTGGACTGAGGTTGGTGACTCCTCCATTATAGGGCCTGACTTGGTTCGGGAAACTACAGAGAAAATTTCGATGATAAGACAACGCTTAATCACCGCGCAGAGTCGTCAAAAGAGCTATGCAGATAGGAGGAGACGGCCATTGATGTTTGAGAGTGGGGAACATGTATTTCTGAAAGTTAGTCCGAAAAGGGGCTTAATGAGATTTAGCCGCAGTGGGAAATTAGCACCCAGGTTCATTGGTCCTTTTGAGATATTGGAACGAGTTGGAGAGGTGGCTTATCGTCTTGCCTTGCCACCTCAGTTGTCAGGAGTCCATAACGTGTTCCATGTTTCTATGTTGCGCAAGTATGAACCTGATCCTTCACATATTCTTGATTGGGCTGATTTGAGCATAGAGGAGGATGTCACTTATGAGGAGAGGCCAATCAAAATACTAGATTCTCGAGAACAAGTCTTACGAGGAAAAACTATTCCCCTAGTCAAAGTGTTGTGGCAGCATCACGGCACCGAGGAGGCCACATGGGAACGCGATGATGAAGTGCGCCACAAATATCCAGAGTTATTTAATGGATAAGGTATGTGCCGAATTTCGAGGACGAAATTCCTCTAAGGAGGGTAAGTTGTAGTGACCGGAAACTTTTTTTTATAAATTATATAGTTTTATTCATAGTTATTATCATCATTAAATAGTTAAATTTGATGTCTATGTGTTATATGATGATTTGAATGAATGTTTTGCTTGTATATGAATATGATTTTAGGTAAAATGAATTGAGTAGTTTAAAATTATAAAGAAGCAAGGTTTTAGAGCACAATATGAAGATTTTGGGGTCAAAACTGCAAGAATTACATAACTTTATATGTAGGGGGGCCTAGGTGTATTTTAGACATAGTTAGGGGGCTGAAAGTGACTTTAACACAAAGTTTTATACCTGGTACATCTGAAAAACGGGATCAGTATTGTTTTTCACGACTTTTCTTCATTCTCCCATCCCCTTTCTCACACACACGATGCTTTGAAGGAGAATACTAAACCCTAGCATTCAAGCTCTCAATCGGAAGTCAAGAAGAGGATTTTGGGTGCGGTGAAGGGGAAGAAACGGATCTTTACTCCAAGAGGCAGCCACTTCTTAGGGATTGTAATCTTGGAGGTTCTTAATTGAAACCCTTTTCGTGAGGTAGGAGTTTTAGTTTTGATTGTTAATTTACTTGTTATGAAGTATGATGCACTACGTGTGTTCTATGTGATCAATAAACATGTTAATTGATTTTCTTGTGTCTCATCATATGACTTTATAAATCTGAGTTTTGTTCATCATATTGGTTGTATATGAATTGGACATCAATATGTGAATTACATGTGATGCGGTAGTACTTGTGGTCATGAATTGATTAAAGTTGCTGTAATATGTCATAAACTTTATATGCGAGGGAGAGGTTGTTGTTGGTGATACCGGTTGGGTACGGCTGATAATTAAGTTGGGCTTGAACAGCTCCACGGTGAAAGACCGGAAACCTGCGCAGGAGGTAACTCATTCCATCGGGTAGTACCCGTAAAGAGGGCAGAGCCTATGGGGCTATTACGTGATATGGTCACGGCAGAGCCAAGTGTTGGCTAAGTTGAACAGGACGCGCTGTGTGCGGTCGCTGGCAGAGTCATGTGTTGACTAGTACGTACACCACCGGTGGCGATTTGAGTGTCACGGTTTGAGTTAATAAGAAAACGTAAGGTGTTATATATGTGAATTGTGTCTACGCTTGTAGTGTAAACTAGTGTGTGTGACTCTTTGATTTCGTGGAATACTTTCGGTGACTCGCATTTCATGACATGTCAAATTAATTATCTCAAACTATTATTTCTACTGGGCGTTGGTTTGCTCACTCCTTCATTTTTCAGGTGCTAGATTGGAGCCGAGAGTCTAGATATGAGCTTCATGCAAGGAGAAGATTTTAGTTGCATTTAGTTAATAAAGTCGTCTACATGATGCACACTTGAACTTGTTGAGATGTTGCTTTCGATTTGAGATTGTATTTGAGGCTAGAGGCTATTCCATGTTTTAGATAGATTGGATTTGATGTTTGAACTCGAATAGGATTTGGAGACATCTATTTGTCACCTTGCTCATCCTGAATTTTACGGACAGCAGTGCACGTTTTCCTCAATAAGTGTAGCTTGGTTTATTAATTTGTAAAACTGTTTTAGATGGGTATTCTACACTTATATACCAACCTTGTGTTCAAATTTCATGATATTTCACCGTACGGTTTAAGAGTTATTAATTTTTAAAGTTGTGATGCTGTCTTGGGTAGTTTTCTCCGGTCAGCCCCACGTTTGTGTCAATAAGTCAAACACCCCTTTTTATTTTTCAAAACTGTTTTAATGGGGTATTATAAACCTTTATATCAATGTTGTGTCAAAATTTCATAACATTTCGACTTACCGTTTAGGAGATATCGAATTACGAAGTTGTAGTCATAGTTCTGAATTTTGTAGCGACCAGCCACACGGTTTGGCCTATATCTCCCACACCTCTTGACTTTTGTAAAAACTGTTTTAGTGGGTTGTAATACACCCTTATAGGATCCTCCCTACCAAATTTCACAATGTTTTAATGAACGGTTTGAGAGAAATCAATTTTTGAATCCAGACTACCATTTCTGTCCAGTTTCAGTGTGTTGTTTGTAACTTTACTCACGTGCTCGGGTTATGGAAAACCGGGGCGTGACAACTTGGTATCAGAGCTCTAGGTACGAATACCCAGGGGCAGTGGGTGATGTATTATGTGAATATTCGGTGCATACATGAGTTTATGTGATACATGCTGACGTGTGTGATGAGTTGTGTGCCTTGTTGATATGCATGGTTGTGATGTATTCTAGGCGCGTTCACTTGTTTTATTTGTGTTCTACTTGTTTCAATTCATCATTAATATGCCAATGAGTTCTTGAATTGATTTTGGATAATTTCACGACTAATTATTGTTTAAGCTTTCATATAGAGTGATGGCCCCGAAAAAGAGTAGAAGTACTAAGACTAAGAAAAAGACTACAGTTGCAGCTTCAACTACTGAGGCTCAATATGTTGGTGATACTGGGGTGGGGAATACGACTCAAGCTAGAAATACTAGTGCACCGCAAGTGCAGGCTATTCCACAGGAATTCCTTAGCGAGGTTGTCAACACATTGCGAGAGATGACTAGTGCGATCGGGAAAGGAACTCCAGCCCAAACCCAAACTGGAGATGATCATAATTCAGCTCCTATAGCCTTGAGGGAGTTTCTACGTATGAAGACACCTGAGTTTCATGGTGAACCAGACCCGCTAGCTGCAGAGGAGTGGTTGGAGCAGGTTAGCCGCAATTTAGATACTCTGAGCATCAAGGATGAGGCTATGAAAGTGGACTTTGCAGTGAATCAGTTGAAGGGAGATGCATATCACTGGTGGAAGCGTGTGAGCTCCACAATCACTAAGAATTTTGAGGCTTTCTCCAAGATTTTCTTGGGCAAGTATTTTCCAGAAACGGCTAAGGATGCTCTCCGAGAACAGTTTATTGCTTTGATTCAGGGTGGAGCTATGACAGTGGCACAATATGAGGTCAAGTTTACCGCCCTAGGACGTCATGCTAATGAGATGATTGCGACTGAGGAGTTGAGGTGCAAGAAATTTGAGCGCGGTTTGAGGCCTGCTATCAGGGAGAGAGTTGCAGCTTTGCGGATTCGTAACTATTCTGAGCTTGTGGAGGCAGCAACAACTGTGGAGGAAACTTTGCAGGATACCAAGAGGATTAGAGAGCTTAAGCCACATCATGGAGGTGTTAGTACCCAATCTGAGAGTCGTTTCTCGAAACGTCCTAAGACCTCTGACACGACATCGTACCCTCAGGGGCAGCAGCGATCATCTAGATCTGTTCCTCTTGCTCCAACATATGGTACTGGACAGACGTATCAGAGAAATGATTTGTGCCACCACTGCAACCAGCCGGGACATCATCGTTTTGAGTGCCCTCAGAGAGCACTACTGGGAGGGCGTTCCCAAGGATTTCAGCAAGGATATTCACAGGACTCGACAAAGAATGGGGAGCCTCGGACATGCTATCAGTGTGGGCAGGTCGGACACATTAGTCGTTATTGTACCCAGGGTCAAGGAACACAAAGGGTGACTCGAGCACATCAGTCTCATTCTACACAGTCAGTACCATCACGATCAGAGAATGGAGCACCACAACAGTCGTTTGGGAATCAGGGTCAGAGAACTCTCCAAGGGTCTAACTCAGCATTATCTAATCAGCAAGCTAGAACTCAAGGAGGTGGTCAGAAAGGACAGGGAGCACAAGGCCGTGTTTACTCAGTCACAGGTTCAGTTCCACCGGGAATGCAGGCACCAGTTGAGGAGTCGACAGATCAATCGGTAATTCAAGGTACATTGTTAGTGTTCCATTCTTGGGCATCCGTTCTTTTTGATACTGGAGCATCACATTCATTTATATCATTGTCGTTTGCATCATCCTTGGGCCTAGAGATGGACTTGTTAGAGACCCCATTGACCATAAACACCCCGGTCAGCGATGAAGTCACTTTGAATAGGGTTTGCAGGTCATGTGAGCTTGGAGTTGCTGATTATTGCACATTGTTTGACTTAATTGTCTTAGACATGACTACTTTTGATGTTATCCTTGGGATGGATTGGTTGACTGCCTATCGTGCCAACATTGATTGTCATAAGAGGAGAGTGTCTGTTACTACGAGTGAAGGAGTTCGTTTCAATTTTCTTGGTGACCGCAATGATTGTGCGACACCATCTAAGTTGGACTCATGGGCTCGGGGAAACCTAAATTTTCTTTTCTCCATAAGTAAGGATGACGAGGGTATTGCTGCATATGAAGAGTTTCCATCAGTCGTGTGTGATTTTCGAGATGTCTTTCCAGATGATTTACATGAATTGCCACCACGTCGTGAAGTGGAATTTTCTATTGATCTTGTTCCTGGTACCGCACCTATTTCAATGAGCCCATACCGATTTGCTCCTGCTGAGTTGCGTGAGCTGAAAGTGCAACTTCAAGAATTGCTGGATAAAAAGTTTATTCGTCCTAGTACGTCACCTTGGGGAGCTCCGGCCTTGTTTGTGAAGAAGAAAGATGGGTCGCTCCGCATGTGTATTGACTATAGGAAGCTCAACAGAGTGACGATTAAGAACAAGTACCCCTTACCGAGGATTGACGACTTGTTTGATCAACTAAAGGGTTCGATGTGCTTTTCCAAAATCGATTTGCGATCAGGTTATCATCAGTTGCGAGTTAAGGAAGAAGATATTCCTAAGACGGCTTTTCGTACTAGATACGGGCATTATGAGTTCCTTGTTATGCCCTTTGGGTTAACAAATGCGCCAGCTGCTTTTATGGATTTGATGAACCGTATCTTTCGGCCTTACCTCGATCAATTTGTTGTGGTATTTGTAGATGATATTCTCATTTATTCGCCATCTAAGGAAGCACATGAAGAACATTTGAGAACTGTCTTGCAGCTCTTACGAGATCACCACTTGTATGCAAAATATGAGAAGTGTGAGTTCTGGCTATCTGAGGTAAAATTTCTTGGCCATGTTGTATCAAGTGGGGGTGTTTCTGTTGACCCTTCAAAGGTAGATGCAGTTATGAATTGGAAGCCACCGAAAAATGTTTTTGAGATCCGCAGCTTTCTCGGTCTTGCAGGCTATTATCGTAGATTTGTGGAGGATTTCTCAAAACTTGCGTCACCACTGACACGATTGACACGCAAGGGGGTAAAATTTGTCTGGGATGGTAAATGTAATTTGGCCTTTCAGGAGTTAAAGAAGAGGTTGACATCTGCTCCAATCCTGGTGATACCCGAAAGGGGTATAGGTTATACAGTATATTGTGATGCTTCACACGACGGCTTAGGTTGTGTTTTGATGCAATTGGGTAAGGTTGTTGCTTATGCTTCACGTCAATTAAAGACGCATGAGCGAAACTACCCTACTCATGATTTGGAACTTGCAGCAGTTATCTTTGCTTTGAAGATTTGGAGGCATTACTTATATGGTGAGAAGTTTGATGTGTTTTCTGACCACAAGAGCTTAAAATATTTGTTCTCGCAGAAAGATCTCAACCAGCGACAGACACGATGGATGGAATACATGGAGAACTATGACTTTGACTTGCAGTACCACCCGGGCAAGGCTAATGTGGTGGCAGATGCACTAAGTAGAAAATCATTGCATAGCATAGTGGGAAAGGCAGTTAATGAGTGGAAGATGCTTGAAGATGTCAGTGAGTTCGACTTGCATCTCAATGAAGTAGCTGAGGGATCTGCATTGTTCTCCATAGTGGCGCAACCCTCAATTGTAACACGGGCAATTGAAGCGCAACAACATGATGAAGAAGTGGAGTCAATTCGTAGACGTATTTTAGATGGGGAAGAAGTAACAGGTTTAACGGTTAAACCGGATCAGAGTGTGCGGTATATGGGTAAGCTAGTTGTTCCCGAGTTGTTTCGAGAAGAAGTACTTCGTGAATTCCATCACTCTCGGCTTGCAGTACACCCAGGAGGTACCAAAATGTATCACGACTTACGTCGCCAGTTTTGGTGGAAGGGTATGAAGAAAGATGTGGCCAATTTTGTTGCAAGATGCTTGACTTGCCAACAGGTGAAGGCTGAACACCAGAGACCTGCCGGACTACTCCAGCCATTACCTGTTTCAGAATGGAAAAAGGAACATGTGACTATGGATTTTGTGTCGGGACTTCCAAGGTCACCAAAGAAGCATGATGCTATATGGGTCCTCGTTGACCGTTTAACAAAATCTGCACATTTTCTTCCAATGCGTATGACTGATTCGGTTGAGACACTTAGTAAGCTTTATGTTATGGAGATCGTCAAACTGCATGATGTGCCAGTTTCTATTGTTTCGGACAGAGATCCTCGTTTTACATCTCATTTTTGGCAAAGTCTCCAGAAATCTTTAGGAACTCATTTACATCTGAGCACAGCTTATCACTCTCAGACGGATGGACAATCCGAGCGTACGATCCAGATCTTAGAGGATATGCTAAGGGCTTGTGTGCTTGATTTTGGGGGCTCTTGTGAAGATCACTTGCCATTAGTTGAGTTTGCATACAACAATAGTTACCAATCTAGCATTGGGATGGCACCTTTTGAAGCATTGTATGGGAGACCATGTCGTTCGCCAGTTTGTTGGACTGAGGTTGGTGACTCCTCCATTATAGGGCCTGACTTGGTTCGGGAAACTACAGAGAAAATTTCGATGATAAGACAACGCTTAATCACCGCGCAGAGTCGTCAAAAGAGCTATGCAGATAGGAGGAGACGGCCATTGATGTTTGAGAGTGGGGAACATGTATTTCTGAAAGTTAGTCCGAAAAGGGGCTTAATGAGATTTAGCCGCAGTGGGAAATTAGCACCCAGGTTCATTGGTCCTTTTGAGATATTGGAACGAGTTGGAGAGGTGGCTTATCGTCTTGCCTTGCCACCTCAGTTGTCAGGAGTCCATAACGTGTTCCATGTTTCTATGTTGCGCAAGTATGAACCTGATCCTTCACATATTCTTGATTGGGCTGATTTGAGCATAGAGGAGGATGTCACTTATGAGGAGAGGCCAATCAAAATACTAGATTCTCGAGAACAAGTCTTACGAGGAAAAACTATTCCCCTAGTCAAAGTGTTGTGGCAGCATCACGGCACCGAGGAGGCCACATGGGAACGCGATGATGAAGTGCGCCACAAATATCCAGAGTTATTTAATGGATAAGGTATGTGCCGAATTTCGAGGACGAAATTCCTCTAAGGAGGGTAAGTTGTAGTGACCGGAAACTTTTTTTTATAAATTATATAGTTTTATTCATAGTTATTATCATCATTAAATAGTTAAATTTGATGCCTATGTGTTATATGATGATTTGAATGAATGTTTTGCTTGTATATGAATATGATTTTAGGTAAAATGAATTGAGTAGTTTAAAATTATAAAGAAGCAAGGTTTTAGAGCACAATATGAAGATTTTGGGGTCAAAACTGCAAGAATTACATAACTTTATATGTAGGGGGGGCCTAGGTGTATTTTAGACATAGTTAGGGGGCTGAAAGTGACTTTAACACAAAGTTTTATACCTGGTACATCTGAAAAACGGGATCAGTATTGTTTTTCACGACTTTTCTTCATTCTCCCATCCCCTTTCTCACACACACGATGCTTTGAAGGAGAATACTAAACCCTAGCATTCAAGCTCTCAATCGGAAGTCAAGAAGAGGATTTTGGGTGCGGTGAAGGGGAAGAAACGGATCTTTACTCCAAGAGGCAGCCACTTCTTAGGGATTGTAATCTTGGAGGTTCTTAATTGAAACCCTTTTCGTGAGGTAGGAGTTTTAGTTTTGATTGTTAATTTACTTGTTATGAAGTATGATGCACTACGTGTGTTCTATGTGATCAATAAACATGTTAATTGATTTTCTTGTGTCTCATCATATGACTTTATAAATCTGAGTTTTGTTCATCATATTGGTTGTATATGAATTGGACATCAATATGTGAATTACATGTGATGCGGTAGTACTTGTGGTCATGAATTGATTAAAGTTGCTGTAATATGTCATAAACTTTATATGCGAGGGAGAGGTTGTTGTTGGTGATACCGGTTGGGTACGGCTGATAATTAAGTTGGGCTTGAACAGCTCCACGGTGAAAGACCGGAAACCTGCGCAGGAGGTAACTCATTCCATCGGGTAGTACCCGTAAAGAGGGCAGAGCCTATGGGGCTATTACGTGATATGGTCACGGCAGAGCCAAGTGTTGGCTAAGTTGAACAGGACGCGCTGTGTGCGGTCGCTGGCAGAGTCATGTGTTGACTAGTACGTACACCACCGGTGGCGATTTGAGTGTCACGGTTTGAGTTAATAAGAAAACGTAAGGTGTTATATATGTGAATTGTGTCTACGCTTGTAGTGTAAACTAGTGTGTGTGACTCTTTGATTTCGTGGAATACTTTCGGTGACTCGCATTTCATGACATGTCAAATTAATTATCTCAAACTATTATTTCTACTGGGCGTTGGTTTGCTCACTCCTTCATTTTTCAGGTGCTAGATTGGAGCCGAGAGTCTAGATATGAGCTTCATGCAAGGAGAAGATTTTAGTTGCATTTAGTTAATAAAGTCGTCTACATGATGCACACTTGAACTTGTTGAGATGTTGCTTTCGATTTGAGATTGTATTTGAGGCTAGAGGCTATTCCATGTTTTAGATAGATTGGATTTGATGTTTGAACTCGAATAGGATTTGGAGACATCTATTTGTCACCTTGCTCATCCTGAATTTTACGGACAGCAGTGCACGTTTTCCTCAATAAGTGTAGCTTGGTTTATTAATTTGTAAAACTGTTTTAGATGGGTATTCTACACTTATATACCAACCTTGTGTTCAAATTTCATGATATTTCACCGTACGGTTTAAGAGTTATTAATTTTTAAAGTTGTGATGCTGTCTTGGGTAGTTTTCTCCGGTCAGCCCCACGTTTGTGTCAATAAGTCAAACACCCCTTTTTATTTTTCAAAACTGTTTTATTGGGGTATTATAAACCTTTATATCAATGTTGTGTCAAAATTTCATAACATTTCGACTTACCGTTTAGGAGATATCGAATTACGAAGTTGTAGTCATAGTTCTGAATTTTGTAGCGACCAGCCACACGGTTTGGCCTATATCTCCCACACCTCTTGACTTTTGTAAAAACTGTTTTAGTGGGTTGTAATACACCCTTATAGGATCCTCCCTACCAAATTTCACAATGTTTTAATGAACGGTTTGAGAGAAATCAATTTTTGAATCCAGACTACCATTTCTGTCCAGTTTCAGTGTGTTGTTTGTAACTTTACTCACGTGCTCGGGTTATGGAAAACCGGGGCGTGACACGTTACATGGGGGAGCAAGGAATTCCGCACACCTACGGCATGTTTCATACGGGTCAAGATATAACATCTTCCTGGATTTTATTGAATTTGCGTCTTGGGTGCCTGGTTTTGATTCTCTACCCTCTTCCTGGTTTGGCTTCATAAAAAATAGTGTTGCAAAGCTAGTAGACTCGTTAGGTAGATGGACGGCAGCAGCTAGAGCCTCCTCGTAATCAAATTCTTCAATCTCCCTGTAGCAGAAAAAATACTACAATTTTTAATTTAGCGTTCAACATAGGTACACAAAGGGAATAAAACGAAATACCACCATGGCAAGAGTTGGCAGAGCTAATGATAAGGATGTTGGACCTGTTCCACGGGGGTTCTGAGCAATCATGAGCATGTATGTAGTATCTGCATCCGGCACAGTGGTACGCCCAATCATGGGGTTCCATTTCTTCTCTGCAGACATGACAATGGAACTTCCTGCTTCCATCATCTAAGGCTGAGTCTTGGACCGAGTAAGTAAGTTTGAGCAGGTGAGGATGCATGTAATGTTCCTTAGACATTGGTGCTGAACCGCATTGTTGATGTACCCAGAAACGACAAGTCGTGCACTGGTAACTTGGGCCGTCACTATCTATGTTGCAGGCACGACAAGCAAGTGGTGCTTTTATTTGTGAAGTGATCAAAGGGTGTTTGTGAAATTTGTGCTGGGAATAGACATTCTTGAAGGCACAAATTATGTCTATGCTAAAGCGGCAAGAGGCACGAGGACAAGAGTAGCTTAAGCCTTCCCAAGGCGCATCACACGCATCACAAATCTGTTTATAGTTCCCCAAGGTAAGTTCATGTCCAGGGTGCAGATGATTTTCTGCACTCTCTGGTAGTTGGGCACAGACTTTGTGCAGGAATTGTTTTTCCCTGGACACACGATGGGAAGTGATATAGTATGGGACTGAAATCTTCAGTCTGCAACCATGACAAATTGCGGATGCAGACTCAGCATGAGCTCCTTCTTCTTCTACGAGAACCATGGGATAACCCTCGATGAAATGTTCTGAAGTTCTGAAAGAAAAAAAAAATGCCAGATAAAAAAAACTTGTCCAAATAAAGAAAGAATGAGGCTACCTACAATGAGAAAGTAAAAAAATGAAAACAAGATTAAAAAAAAAAATGATGCAGGAGGGAGAGAGCTAGCGAATTACTTGCATTCCTTTACGTGGAAGTAGTATCTGCATCTCGCACAATGGTAAGACACACACATCTCTTCTGCTTTCAGTTCTTGTCTACATGCCTGACAGTGGACAGGGTCTCCAAAAGAGTGACGATTTTCAGGGAGAGGAGAATAGACGAGCTCAAGGTCGTGACGGTGAATAGCTAATTTCTGGGTCCTTGAAGCACAATATTGTTGTATACGGAATGAGGGGCAGGTCATGCACTCAAATGAGGTACCATAATGATCCAAATTGCAACAAACACAATGGAAAAACTCCTTTTTATGATTAGGAATTACTGGATGCTGGTGACATTTGTGTTTGATTGGGAATAACTTGAGGGCACATTTTATGTCTAAGACAAAGTCTTCACATTCAGAGCACTTGTAATAAACATACCCCAATAATTCATCATCATTGCAGGAGTTGCAAAACTGAGCAGTGCCGTGATCTCGTCTTCTAACTGTTTTGCGAAGAGTGTGTCCAGGGTGTAGTAGTTGGTGCTCCATCTCCATGGGTAGATCGCCACATGCTTTGTGCACGAAAATTTCCGTGCGGTTGTAGTATCCGTATCCGTGTTTATAGTATGGAACTATTATAGCTTCTGCACAGAGCCTGCACTCATGTACTGCAACTCCATCTTCCGAAAACCTTTCCACCAAGATCCAATCTGTTTTGTTGGATAACAATTGATCCTCCTCCGCTTCTGGCGTGCTGGTTTCGGATAACACTTCATCCTCCCCCGTTTCTGATGTGCTGGTTTCGGATAACTCTTCATCCTCCTCCGTTTCCTGTGTGCTGGTTTCGGATAACACTTCATCCTCCTCCGTCTCTGGTCTGCTGGTTTCGAAAAACACTTCATCCTCCTCCGTCTCCGGTCTGCTGGTTTCGAAAAACACTTCATTTTCCATCTCTCTCTCTCTCTCTTTGAGGTTTTGAATGTTGAAAATCTATTTTCACTTCTCTTCCTATTTATGAGAAGGGCTTCAGTGTTTTCTTGGGGACTCCATCCCTCAATAGATCAAGTAACTAGCATTACAGCTGTTGGAACATCATTATTATTATTATTACTATTCTTAAAAGGCTTGTCTGAAAGACAAGAATATATATATCATGATGCATTTCACCCTCCTGATGTTTGTTTGTATATGTGCGGATGGGTGACTTTCCAACAACTACGATGCAGAAAAGCACTAAACTGCCAACAAGATAAAGTTGAAGATGATGGTGAATGTTCAAGGAGAAGACAACCCGAGAAAAGATTATTATTATTATAAAAAGAATCCACCACTACCACCTACACTAAACCCATATTTTGACTCCACCAATCCACAATTAACCATGCAACCACCACCACCGCTGCTCTAATAGCCCACCATTTCACTTTGAATTCGAACATAACCTGTACCAACTACCAACCGAGAACCATACCAAAACCTATAACTTTGCTGGCCAGCCACCACGAATCAAACATTGAGATGTTTTAGAAACAAAACCCTTATAATAACCACAAAGTTTAAGATCAGCAAGTTACAATTCAGATTCTAGGTTCTCACTTTTTTGTCAACACAAATTTAAGGTATGCCAAAGCAAAACCTGTGCTTATGTTACATTGTTATTGGATGAATTTGCTTGTCAGAACTAATAGAACATACATAAGATCTAAAGCCAAGGAGATTCTTCCATAAATAAAATCCTTTCTAACATAAGCTTCACTGATAGCTAGGGAAAAGAAGGTTACTTGCATTTGACCAGAGGAAAGTGGAAGGGTTCTTTCCACTCTTCCTTCCGAACTACTAATGCCCTTGAGGTGCTGTTATCTGCAACCAAGGGGTCGAGGAAAGTTGCTGATCATATCAAAGAAGAGATCAACAGAGCACAGCGAAAAAATTAACATAAACACCAAGGGATCAATAACTAACTTCTAAACCCGGCTAAACCCATTATCAGTGGGTCTAAGAGCATGTCCAACAACTGAATTGTCCCTGGACTATATTTGTACCTACCCTAAATTTTACACCAATACTTTTGAGTTTCTGCTCCAGTTGTTGGTAATATAGACCATCAACATTATTTTATTATTTTATAGTTCTCATTATTAAACTATTATGTTACTACATCTAAGAAATATGAACATTGAAGCGAGTTGAAGGTAATTTTTATAATTTTTTTGTGTGCTTTTCACTTTGATTGTTGTTAAGTATTTATAAATTTTCTAAATTTACCGTTGCTACGGTGAATATGAACACTGGAGTATCAATAGAGGATCAGAGGAGGAACATAGCAATAAATCAGAGTTTTTTTTTTTTACACCAGCTTCAATTGTCCTTTGTTTAGGCCGGAATTTGTCCAATTATAGGTCTGGCGCAAATTTAGGCCAGATTTTGCACCAGCTGCTGCTGGAGCTGGTTTTTGGGCAAAATTGGCCTAAATTTGTGAAATTCGAATGTGAAGAGACTTTTCAAGGAACAGATTATATCTACGCTAAAGCAACAAGAGGAGTGAGGACAAGAGTAGCTGTAGCCTTTCCAAGGTGTGTCGCATGCATCACAAATCTGTTTAGATTTCCCCAAGGTAAGTTCATGCCCAGGGTGCAGATGATGTTCCACATGCTCTGGTAATTCGGCACACAATTTGTGCAAAAAAACGCACTTCCAGTCACTAGAGTAAATATAGTATGGGACTGAAATCTGTAGTCTACAACCATGACAATTTGCGGATGCAGACTCAGTATTAGCTCCTTCTTCTTCTACCAGAACCAGTGGAGTATACTTGGTGAAATGTTCTATAGATCTGGAATAAAAAATAAATAATAATTAAAATCCTGATCAAAACACTTCTTTGTGTTTTTTTTTTTTCCAAAATCTAATTTCCTGGAAATGAACAAATTAATACTTAAAAGAACAAGTTACAGTAGATAAGGGAATGAACCTGCAACCATAAATGTGGAAGACATAGTTGCAGCTAGCACAATGGAAAGCACAACTCTGTCCTTTCATGTTTTCTCTACATATATGACAGCAGATAGGCTCTCCAAAGTGGTGATAATTCTCAGGGAGAGGAGAATAGACAAGCTCAAGGTCGTGACGGTGATAAGGTAGTTTCACGATCCGTGGTGAAACACAATCTTGATGTACACGGAATGAAGGGCATATGGTGCATTCATATGAGACTCCATAGTGAACCTTCTTACAGGCAATGCAGTGGACGTATTCAGTTTCGTGAATAGGAATCATTGGATGCTGATGACATTTGTGTTTGATTGGGAATAACTTGAGGGCACATTTTATGTCTAAGACAAACTCTTCACAGTCACCGACACCAAGTAAATTTCCATGTCCTCAAGAGTTCACCGACACCAAGTAAAAATATTTTATACATGAACTGCGAGTTGAGGCATACAAGGGTAGTAGAGCAGGTTTTCCTTCAGATATTATATTTATGCATCCAAGTGTGGGTGGTTAACAAGAAAAAATATTCAGCATTGTGTGTACGTGCTTGTGTGTGAATTCCTACTCCCGATTCAAGCAATAAATTAAGATACAGTTTTGAACAAATTGGACACGTCAATGCAAGGCTAATGGACGAGGAAATAATAAAGAAGAAATTTGACAAGATGAAATAATTTATCATGAACATAAAGCAACAACCAGGACTTGAGAACAAACTAAGTAGATGCACTAATGTACACCCTGAAATAGAAGCATGTTTGTTTGCTTCTGTGTAGGAGTGGATGTGTATTAGGTCACTCACTCAACCAAAAACAAAAACAAAAATCCCTTCTCATTCTTCTTCACATGTAGTCATCATCAAAGCAAGCATACTGGCTAGCTCTTCTCGCTCTGCAGGCCACCTCTCAATCTTTGAATCACCTCCGCATTCAAGGTGAGTCTTCATGTAAATACCATTACTTAACTGAAAAGCAGAGTAGCAACACCCAGACGTCTTGTTCTTACCACACCCACAGCACACAATGGGATGGGTCTTAGTTGTTGGAACCAAAAATGTCTCGAGGACATCATCCTCATCAGAGACGGAGTCCCCAAAGCAGATAAAATATCTCCAAATGCATTTTGGATGTATGGATTGATCGCACTCCACACAGTGATAGAACCACATTGTGGTTATGTCTTCTTCACAAAGTTCACAAACATACTCTTCCACACCTTCAATGGAATAATATGTTAGTTTGAAGGGATGCATCTTGTCGTATCCGTGCCTAATGGATCCAGGCAGCGAAGCACAGTACGTATCGAGGGTGAAGTTGCAAAGATTGCATTTGAAGGCATATCCTTGAAAATCATTCTCACATGCACTACACCAAGTTTTTTCGGGTATAAAGGTGGTCAATAGAACATGACGGTGACCCTCATGCTTAACATAGCGTGGAAGGACGGAGCTGCTCACCTTCATAGTTAATCCATCCTTAGAAAACCTCATGCCAAACCCATTACAGTTTGTATCGTTTGTACTATCTTTCATGAGCATTGATGAGTAATATCCACGCAATAGAGAAACAGGGTCATGGAACTCTGCAAGAAACTTTGGAAGAAAGTACTTACATAGAGCACAGTTGTTACATGGGTCAGCAATTAGTTCTTCACACCTATGGCATGTTTCGTTCAGGTCATGAAACAGCAGTGTCTGCCCTATTTTTCTTCCATCATCTTCCTTGCTTGTGTCCATGAAAATCAGTGTTGCCAAGCTAACAGACTCGCTATCAACTGCAGGTAGACGGACTGCGGCAGCTAGAGCCGCCTCATGATCAAATTCTTCAAGCTCCCTATAGCAAAAAGAAAAAGTAATTTTCATTCAGTGTTCTACTACGTATACGTACAAAAACATGGACAACAAAATACTAGCACATGAATAGCGTGTATGTGATATATAAGGATGTTGGACCTGCTCCAGGGAGGGTCATAGCAGTCATGAGCATGGATGTAGTATTTGCATCCAGCACAGTGGTAAGCCCAATCATGGGGTTGCATTTCTTCTCTGCAGACGTGACAATGGAACTTCCTGTCGTTATCTTCCTCTGGGGTTGACTCTCGGATCGAGTATGTAAGCGTGAGCTGGTGAGGGTGCATATCATGTTCCCTGGACATTGGTGCTGAACCGCATTGATGATGTACCCAAAAGCGACAAGTCGTACACTTGTAACTTGGGCCATCACTGGTTGCCTGGCAAGCATGACAAGCAAATAGTCCTTTTGTATGTGAAGCGATCAAAGGGTGTTCGTGAAACTTGTGCTGCGAATGAACATTCTTCGAGGCACAAATTATATCAATACTAAAGCTGCAAGAAGCACGAGGACAAAAGTAGCTGAACCCTTCCCAAGGTCCATGGCATGCATCACACATCTGTTCAGATTTCCCCAAGGTGAGAACATGCCCAGGGTGCCGATGATGTTCCAAAGTATCTGGTAGTTCGGCACAAAATTTGTGCAAACCGTTACAGGGCAAGTCGGTACTACTGGTACTGAGATAGTATGGGACTGAAATCTTCAGCTGACAACCACCACAGTCGAAGGATCCATCAAATCCAGAATCCGGATCCGCACCAGCTCCTTCCTCTTCTATGAGAAGCAGTGGAAAATCGTCGTCGGAACGTCGAAATGTTCTGAAACACAAAAAAAATGCCTACTCAAAACACATTTCCCCAAAATCTCCTTTTTTGTCTAAAATTTTGTTACAACGATTAATTTGAGATTAGTAACCAGTGGCATAGGGGTTGTGTTTCAGAAAGGTTTCAAATTAGTAAATCGAATCTCAAGACTACCCGAAACTGCAAATTGAAACTCTAGTAGAGCTAGAAACCAAAACTGTAAGTACCTTACCAGAATACCATAATAAATCAAAATTGAAACCCTACTACGAACCCATAAACTAAAACCGCCCGAAAATCAAGGGTAGATGAGAGAGTGAATTACCTGCAGCTATAGACGTGAAAGAAGTATCTGCATCTTGCACAATGGTAAGCAAGAGTTTGTCCTCTCAAGTCTTGTCTACAAATGTGACAGTAGATAGGCTCCCCAAAGTGAGTTTGAGGGAGATAATAGAAGGGCCTAAGGTCATGACGATGTGTAGCTAGTTTCACGATCCGCGGGGAAATACAATATTGATGTACACGGAAAGGCGGAGTACAGGTGTTGCATTCAAATGAGATACCATAATGACCATCCATATTGCAAAAAAAGCAATGGAATTGTTCAATAGCTTTATGATTAGGAATCAATGGATGCTGATGACGTTCGTGATTGATGGGGAATAATCTGAGGGCACATTTTATGCCCAAGACAAAGTCTTCACAGTCAGAGCACTTGTAATAGACTTTCCATGTACATTCAGCCTCATTGCAGGAGTTGCAAAATCGATCATTTCCCTCAAACATTGCTCTTGCTGTTTTGTGAAGAGTGTGCAGATCAGGAGTGTGTTGGTGTTCCATCTCCATGGGTAGATCAACGCAAACTTTGTGCCCAAATGGTGTTGGCGATGATGATGATGATGATGACGGTGATGATAGTGATGATGATGATGATGGTGATGATGATTCTCCTCCTCCTTCTCCGCCGTTGTCCTCGTCGTCTTTTTTAGTCGCGTAGTATGGAACTGATATAAATTCTCCACAAAGCCTGCAACTATATAATGGAAGGCCGGTCGTTTGAATTTCTTCTACCAAGATCCAATCGCTTTTGCTGGGTAATATATCTGTCATTCTCTCCTGAATGGTTTCGGACATGGAGAGAACACTAATGTTCTCGGAGGAGGAGGAGGATAGCTCTTCTTCATCCTGCATTTCCCGTCCGCTGGATTTGGCTAACTCTTCATTCTCTTCCATCTCTCTCTGTGCCTGATTTTGGAATCTCAATATGAGAACGGTTGGTTGTATTTCCTGCCTAAATAGCTCAAGTAACATTACCACAGCTGTTGATACATTCAGATTATTATTATTATTATTATTATTATTATTATTATTATTATTATTATTATTATTATTATTACAGATCTAGCTAATGCCAGTAAAGTAAAGCACGTTCATCCAATATCATACTATTACCCTTCCACTGGCCCTGTCTGTCTCACCGACGAGAAGTATATTCTACTAAACAAAATAAACAATCACTAAACAAAAAAAGTAGGTTGACTTCGTGAGATTATACCATTACTCAAAAAAAATTATGGGGACTATACCCAGAGTTTTTCACAAAGCTGTGCTTGTTGGACCCGAGTAAAACGGAAGAAACTCTGACTGGGAAACAAATACGGATCTAGACCTGTTTAGAAACCGACGGTACAAGTGTCGGTTCTTGAGGGAAAAACCGACACTAACATCCTCGGTTCTTGCCTTTTCCTAGCCCAAGAACCGAGTAAGCAACTGTCGTTTATCGAGTTTGAAACCGACTGTGTTACTATCGGCTTCGTACTTGTTCTCACCTCACGTTCCTACTCTGTGTACGGCAAATAACGAAGCATGAACGAAGGACCAAGGACGGCAACCAAGGCGGCCGAGCACTGCCCCACGAATTCGGGCGACAGAACAAGGGTGGAGGAGATGATTTTGATGCAAAATCTGAGATGTGTTTGAGCCAGAACAAGTGTGGAGATTCAATTGATGAATCAATCAGTGATTTAGACGAAAGCCAGACACTTCTTCCACCTGTGGTTACAGAACCGACCATATGAATATCTGTTTTAGTTCATTAGAACTGACAGTGGGAATCTCGGTTTTTAAGGCCGATAGTCCTACACTCGGTTATGGTTTGGACCTAGAAAATCTTAAAACCGACAGTATTAGTGTCAGTTTTGGCCTCAAGAACCGACACTAGTACTGTCGGTTTCTAAACGAGTCTAGATTCGTATTTGTTCCCTAGTGGGGGTTTCTTCCGTTTTTCTCGGTCCTAACAAGCACAGTTTTGTGAAAAACTCCTATACCCATACCCAATAACTAACCCTGCTCTAAGGTGGCACAATTCACATGCATGCAGGGCCGGCCCTAGTGCTTCAAGTGTTAGGATTCCAATACGTGAGAGGCAAGAGAAAACAAGGAAAAACAAGAGTACGATCAAGAACACAAGAATTTACGTGGTTCACTAGTTTTGAGACTAGCTACATCCACGGCCAAACCAACCAATTTATTGATGAGAAGCCGACGCCAATTACAAGCACACACCAAGTCATGACCCTAGCATCTACTTATATACTAGTACAAGACTTGGAGCCCAAGTAATGTCCAAAACTAATCCGAGACAAACTAGCAAATAATTCATCCTAAATTGTTTCCTTACCCAATAAGGACACTACCAAATATATTAGTCAAAGTAGACCCCTACAAGGAATCAAAGAGATTCCTTGCTGCGAAAGTAATGTAATTACTTCCAAAACTATTAGCCTCCTTTGACCATCCCATGCTAGGATTTTGAATCAACCAAAAAACCCAACAAACCTCCACCTTGATTCAAACTCCATAGCTACCGAACCAATTCTTCTCATCAATCCAATGAACCCAATCCGAGTGTATTCCCAGTTTGCGGAATTTTGAACACACTCCCAATACGCCCCAACAAGTGCGTCTATGCGTCTTCAACAAACACAGACAATGCGTCCCAATAAACGCTTTACTAATGCACCATGACACAATGCATACCCCAACGTTGACCCGTTTGGGCCCAAGCCGTAGCGATCACGAACATGTCTCCGGGGGTTCGGGGGCAGCGCCCCCGAAAAAAATATTTTGACCCGTTTTGACCCGTTTGGGCTTGGATCCGGCCCGGTTTGATAGGTTGTCTATTTATAGATTTCTTAGGGTTCGTAGCATGTTATGTTGAGCGTTCTGATTTCGCTTGTAATTCTCTCTGAGACGATTCGTCTGTTTTAGTGAAATCTCTGCAACTCCGTGGAGTAGGCTGTTTTGCCGAACCACGTAAATCTGTGTGTTTCGATTCTTTCTTTCTGCATATTTTTCGTTTTTCACAACAACTGGTATCAGAGCCTGGTTCGCTAGGGTTTGGGAAAAACGATGGCAGATGAGATGAAAGGTTCTGGAATTGAAAAGTTCGACGGCACAGATTATGCGTACTGGAAGATGCAGATAGAGGACTATCTGTATGGGAAGAAACTGCACGCTCCACTGGAGGGGGTAAAGCCTGAAGCCATGAAGGAGGAAGACTGGAAGGTTATGGATCGACAGGTTCTGGGCATTATTCGGTTGACGCTGTCAAGGTCGGTTGCGCACAACGTTATTAAGGAGACTACTACAGCTTCGCTGATAAAGGCGTTGTCAGGAATGTACGAGACTCCGTCTGCTAATAACAAGGTGTACTTGAAGAAGCGTCTGTTCAATCTGAAGATGACAGAAGGTATGTTGGTTGCTCAACATCTTACTGATTTCAATACAATTACGAATCAATTGTCTGCTGTTGAAATTAACTTTGATGATGAGGTTAGGGCTTTGATACTATTAGCGTCATTACCTAATAGTTGGGAATCTATGCGAACTGCTGTTAGTAATTCTGCTGGAAAAGAAAAGTTGAAGTATGATAACATACGTGATTTAATTCTGGCTGAGGAAGTGCGTCGTAAAGATTCTGGTGAACCTTCGGGTTCAGCCTATAATGTTGATAATCGTGGCAGAAGCAACGAAAGGAATGATAATAATAATCGGGGAAGATCAAAATCTAAGCATGGAGGTACCAGTCGTGGAAAATCGCAGACAAGGGATGGAAGCACGGTTAATTGCTGGAACTGTGGTAAATCAGGTCACTTTAAGAGTGATTGTAAGGCACCGAAGAAAAACAGAGGAAAGTCTGGGAATTCGGTGAATGCAGTCAGTGATGAAATTCAAGATGCTTTACTTCTTGCTGTGTATAGTCCCGTTGATGATTGGATATTAGATTCGGGTGCTTCTTTCCATACTACCTCGCACCGTGAAATTATGCAGAACTATACTGCTGGGGATTTCGGAAAGGTGTACTTGGCAGATGGGGAGCCGCTGAATATTGTTGGTCAGGGTGATATTGATGTCAAGCTTGCAAGTGGTTCTGTATGGACTTTGCGGAAGGTGAGACATGTTCCTGAACTGAAGAAGAATTTGATATCAGTGGGACAGCTTGATGATGATGGTAACTCTGTGGTCTTCTCACGTGGTGCATGGAAGGTTTTGAAAGGTTCCATGATACTTGCTCGTGGTAAGAAAACAGGAACTTTGTACATGACTTCGGGACCGAGTGATACAGTAGCAGTTGCTGAAGCTGAGCAAGACGCTGATTTGTGGCATCGCAGACTTGGTCATATGAGTCATAGAGGTATGAAGATATTGCAGTCCCAAGGTAAGCTCTCAAAGCTGAAGTCTGTTGATCTGGGTATTTGTGAGAGCTGTATTATGGGAAAGCAAAAGAGAGTCAGTTTCTTGAAAGGCGGTCGTGCCTTGAGATCAAGCAAGCTGGATCTCGTGCACACAGATGTGTGGGGTCCTTCACCAGTAGCATCGCTAGGAGGATCTCAATACTATGTCACTTTCATTGATGATTTCAGTAGGAAAGTATGGGTTTATTTTATGAAAAATAAATCTGATGTGTTTGAAACTTTTAAGAAGTGGAAAGCCATGGTTGAGACTGAAACGGGTTTGAAATTGAAGTGTTTGAGATCTGATAATGGTGGAGAATACATTGATGGTGGACTTAAGGATTATTGTGCTGCGCATGGAGTTAGACTCGAAAATACTCTTCCCGGGACACCACAACAGAATGGTGTGGCTGAGCGCATGAATAGGACCATCAATGAGAGAGCTAGAAGCATGAGACTTTGTTCTGGATTACCGAAGACTTTCTGGGCAGATGCAGTTAGCACAGCGGTTTATTGCATAAACCGTGGACCTTCAGTTCCGTTGGAATTCAGATTGCCTGAAGAAGTATGGAGCGGAAAAGAGGTTAGTTTTGATCATTTGAAAGTTTTTGGTTGTGTTTCTTATGTTCATATTGATGCTGCCAGACGTAGTAAGCTAGATGCGAAATCCAAGATTTGTTTCTTTATTGGCTATGGAGATGCACAATTTGGTTACAGATTCTGGGATGCTGAGAACAGGAAAATTATAAGAAGCAGAGATGTGATCTTCAATGAGAAGATGATGTATAAGGATAGGGCGAGTGTTGCTATTGATACAAAGGATAAAGTCCCAGCTACTCCTTCGTATGTTTGTCCTGATATTCTTGAGGATGTCACTCCCAGTGATGATGTTCCGCAGGATCAGTCTAGTGTGCCTGACACTACTGAGTCACAGCCAGTTGCAAAGGACAAGAACACTCCTCTGAAGACCTATGTTAGAACTCGGGTGGGGACTAGGAACAGAAAGGTCCCAGAGCGTTACTCCCCTAGTCTTAATTATATATTGTTGACTGATGCTGGTGAGCCTGAGACTTATGCAGAGACTTTGCAGGATGTTCACTCTAGCAAGTGGGAGTCAGCAATGAATGATGAGATGGATTCTTTACTTCGGAATCAGACATGGGAGTTAACTGAACTTCCAACATGGAAGAGGGCACTTCATAACAGGTGGGTATATCGTGTGAAGAATGAATCTGATGGAAGTAAACGATATAAGGCAAGGCTTGTTGTGAAGGGGTACCAACAAAAGCAGGGAATTGATTATTCTGAGATATTTTCACCTGTTGTGAAGCTTACAACTATCAGGTTGGTGCTGAGTATGGTTGCTCAAGAAGACTTGCATCTTGAGCAGTTAGATGTAAAGACTGCATTCCTTCATGGTGACTTGGAGGAAGAATTGTATATGCATCAGCCAGAGGGTTTCGAGGTACAGGGAAATGAGAATCTTGTGTGCAGGTTGAAGAGGAGCTTGTATGGTCTGAAACAAGCTCCTCGGCAGTGGAACAAGAAATTTGATAGTTTTATGTGCAGCTTAAAGTACACGAGATGTCATGCAGACCATTGTTGCTATGTTAGACAGTTTGATGGCTCCTACATTATCTTGTTGTTATACGTTGATGATATGCTGATCGCAGGATCTAGTTTGGATGAGATTAACAACTTGAAGAAGAAATTGTCTACACAGTTTGCCATGAAGGACTTGGGCCCTGCAAGTCAGATTCTTGGTATGAGGATAGTCAGAGATAGAGCCAGAGGTACTCTGTATTTGTCCCAGACAGAGTATGTGAAGAAGGTACTGAGCAGATTCAGCATGGATCAGGCTAAGCCTGTGAACACTCCGTTGGGGGGTCATTTTAGATTGAGTAAAGATGATTCACCAAAGACAGTTGAAGAACGGGAACACATGAGTAAGACTCCATATGCCTCGGCTATTGGTTCGTTGATGTATGCTATGGTTTGTACTAGGCCAGATATTTCCCATGCAGTGGGAGTTGTGAGCAGGTACATGAGTAATCCAGGAAAGCAACATTGGGAGGCAGTTAAATGGATCTTAAGGTACTTGAGAGGTTCTTCAGACACGTGCTTATGTTTCGGTGGAGGTGCTTTGAAACTTAAGGGTTTTGTTGATGCTGATCTTGCTGGTGATCTGGATAAGAGGAAGAGTACTACAGGGTATGTGTTCACCTTGGGTGGTACGGCAGTGTCGTGGGGTTCTAACTTACAGAAGGTTGTTGCTCTTTCAACGACGGAAGCTGAGTATATTGCTATCACGGAAGCTGCAAAGGAGATGGTATGGTTGCAGAGGTTCTTAGGAGAGTTGGGGAAGATACAGGAGAATGGCACGCTTCACAGTGACAGTCAGAGTGCTATTTTTCTTGCTAAAAATCCAGCGTTCCATTCTAAGACCAAGCATATTGAGACAAAGTATCATTTCATCCGTGAGTTACTTGATGATGGTCAGGTTCAGCTTGAGAAGATTTGTGGAAGTGAGAATCCAGCAGACATGTTCACAAAGGTTGTTACTGTTGAGAAACTGAAGCTGTGCGCAATTCAGTGGGTCTTCTTTCTTGAAGAAGATGAGTTGAGTTGCAGGGATGGAGCTTGATTATGTTAGGGGATGTGGTTCTGGTACATGATGTTGAACCAGTCTCCAAGTGGGAGAATTGTTGGGGTGGAGCCCTGGTTCATGGGCGACCCGTTTTATGAATCGACCCGGTTCATGTTTTGCTACGACCCGAAAAGGGAGACATGATTCGTGGAGCGAAGGCTTGGGCCCGTAGCGATCACGAACATGTCTCCGGGGGTTCGGGGGCAGCGCCCCCGAAAAAAATATTTTGACCCGTTTTGACCCGTTTGGGCTTGGATCCGGCCCGGTTTGATAGGTTGTCTATTTATAGAGTTCTTAGGGTTCGTAGCATGTTATGTTGAGCGTTCTGATTTCGCTTGTAATTCTCTCTGAGACGATTCGTCTGTTTTAGTGAAATCTCTGCAACTCCGTGGAGTAGGCTGTTTTGCCGAACCACGTAAATCTGTGTGTTTCGATTCTTTCTTTCTGCATATTTTTCGTTTTTCACAACACCCAAACCGCCCTCAAGGGGCCTAGAGATCATCACCAACCTTGAGCGTCTCTCCTCCTCCACCTGAAGCGAGATCTACAGGTGAACGACTTTTAGGACACTTCCTCTTCCAATGACGTTTCTCCCTCAGTTTGCTAGTTGATTCGAGTCGCCTCCACCTAGACTTGAATCCTCCTAGTTGCCAAATGCAGATATAGATCCAGATCACTTGCCGGGTTGAGCACGCCATATCGATTGACGCATGCCGGAACCGAAAGCGTGCCGAATGTACTAGAACTAGATCCACAATTCCGATGCTCCACAATAAGAGCCTGATAGATCCCCCAACAAGGAACCCGATAGCCTCCCAACAAAGGCTAGGTGTGCTTGCACCCCCTGTTTCAGAGGCCAACCAGCGGAAACTCAATCTTCCCATCAAACCTGACAGATCTTGATCACGAACTCGCCATTGCTTCTCTTGAGACTCAACGAACCTGGCTCTGATACCACTTGTTAGGATTCCAATACGTGAGAGGCAAGAGAAAACAAGGAAAAACAAGAGTAGGATCAAGAACACAAGAATTTACGTGGTTCACTAGTTTTGAGACTAGCTACATCCACGGCCAAACCAACCAATTTATTGATGAGAAGCCAACACCAATTACAAGCACACACCAAGTCATGACCCTAGCATCTACTTATATACTATTACAAGACTTGGAGCCCAAGTAATGTCCAAAACTAATCCGAGACAAACTAGCAAATAATTCATCCTAAATTGTTTCCTTACCCAATAAGGACACTACCAAATATATTAGTCAAAGTAGACCCCTACAAGGAATCAAAGAGATTCCTTGCTGCCAAAGTAATGTAATTACTTCCAAAACTATTAGCCTCCTTTGACCATCCCATGCTAGGATTTTGAATCAACCAAAAAACCCAACATCAAGGGCCCGGAACAATTTTCAACATTGAGCCCCAATAAAACATAGTTCTCAAAACATAAAACATTTATCGGAAATTCACAATCTTCCCATTCAAGTTGAAGTAATCAGAAAACAGCATGGACATTTTAATCAAGAAGGGTAGTCTAAAAAAAAAAAACTGAAGATTTAATTCACTAGAGAAAAGGGGGAGGCCATCACAGCCAATACAATGAGGCTAAGCAAGCCAAAAGGAACGACAATAGACAAGCTCAAAAACTGCATTTGCACATAGATGATTAGATGAGCTGACAGATTAAAAGATCTGGGAACAAAATGAAAAGAGCAAGAAAACGAAAGAGAAGAAACATGTCCTACAGGGAAATATTCGAATTCAGGTGTCCCTGCTTCGTCAACTCAGGTACTACTTTTTGTTTGAGCTAATTAACTTGTAGTAATGCTTTGAATCTGTGTTTTTCTAGTATAACAATGGTTATACTAGAACAGCAACAATCTCCGGACAGTGAAAGAGCAAACTATAGTACTAGCGAGGGACTAGATCAGTGACGAAAAGAGTGAAAATTAGCTAGCCTGAGAAGTGAAGCAATGGCGGAGTCATTAGTGAGGTGTCTTGTTTTTCATATGTTAACCTTTATCATTACAAATTCATTTCTTTGGATTTTTTAATGTTTATGAACTCACGACTATGAAATTAGCTTATGATGAAGCAGTAATTTTAACAACAATTTTGAACATTTGAGATTTTTTTGATATGTCAGTGCTTTTGTATGAACTTCTTTTACTGACAGGAAGAATGAATCTATTTCGTGTGGCCAAATGATAATGGTAAACATGTATATTCCTTAAAACTTTCCCATCTTGAAAGCAAAATTTTTCGACGACTCTGTTTATGTAAATCTACATTTATCATGTTGTTAACAGCCACAAAGAACTCATATACTCCAAGACTGCGCATGATATTCACCAAAGATACCCAAGAACTAGCTCTTGTGAATTTCAGCTATATTGTACTCTAGATTTCAAGTGATCAGGCAGGCATATTAGACTCTTTCTTTCGTTCAGTCGTAAAACTGCAACACTAGGAGCACTACTGTTAGAGGAATAGTTCCATTCAATTAGAACATATAATTTAATTTGTCAAAAAAGCACATTTGATTTAAGGACTTCGTTTGTTTTTCCGAAATCAATGATATGGTGCATGTGAGAGCATGCCGGTTGCTAGACTTTGAGTAGTTCCAACTGCAGTTCAGGTATAGAAGGGTATTTTTCGTATTTTCAACAGTTAAAAGCTTTAATTAACAGAATTCATCCATTATGACTAACGACAAAGGGTCTAAGTGACTATAACGGGTAACAATTGGACCTATTTGCCTAATTTCCAAATGTGAGGGGTGTAAGTGAAATTACTCAAAAATAATAATCTATTACAAGGGTTAACACCTATACCACACATGAAATTAATCATGTTCTACTTCTCAAAAAAAAAATCATGTTCCTAAAAAAAATGAAATTAATGAGAGATAGAGAAGGATGAGTGAAGTACCTGCAATTATAGATGTGGAAGTAGTATCTGCAACTTGCACAACGGTAAGTAAGAAGACTTTGTCCTTTCAAGGATAAATTTTTGTTTGCTCTAAGAGCAAATACATGAGCTGCTCTAATCAATACAGCGCATGACACGTCAGGAAGAAAGAGAATGAGTGGCAGACAAAAGAAAGTGGATTCCTACATGTTCCTGACGTGTCCTGTGATGTATTGATAAGAGCACCACGTCATATTTGCTCTTGGAGCAAGCAATAATTACTCCCTTTCAAGTCTTGTCTACAAATGCGACAGCAGATAGGCTCTCCAAATTGAGTTTCTGGGAAAGAATAGACGGGGCTAAGGCCGTGACGGTGTGAAGGTATTTTAACGATCAGTGGTGAAACACAATAAACGGAATGATGGGCAGGTGGTGCATTCATATGAGATTCCGTCTTCGTGAACCATAGAGCAAGCATCGCAGTCAGCGCACTTGTTACCATCACTACCTCTTGTTGTTTTGCGAAGAACACTGGTTCCCCTGCCAATATATAGCTCTCGCCTGCTGTAAGGTAGCATAATTCATATGCATGCTCAGACAGCTCTGGATCCCCTTTTCACTACATGGTGTGCCTGCGAATGAATAAAGAATCCACTAAAGTAAGAGCACTACCCGTGAAAAATAGTTAATATAGTGGTAGTTATGGAACATGCTCGAATCCGGACCGGGAGCGATTGAGGGTGAATATTCGTGTATTCAACTTGCATTTGGAACAATACATAATCGCTATATATAGCTTACACATTTTATTGGAAAGATAAATCAAATCTCTATACAAGGAAGGTCGACTTTATAATATCAAGAAGCATATCATAGCAGCTAGGGGTGAGCACGGACCGGTTTGGGCGGGTATTGTCGAAAAATTTGCCCCGACCCAATAGGTACGGGTTGGAGAACGTTCAACCCAAACCCAATCAATTGTTCTCGATACCCAAACCAAACTTAACTTATCGACCCGGCCCGGTTCGGACCGGGTTGAACGGGTTGTTAAATCTAGATAACTTATTTAGAAAATGAATAAATTTAGTTCAAAAAAAATAATGATGCATAAGATTCGTGTTTGGAATTGAAATTTTTATCATAGTTTGTTAAAAAAGATGAGTTATTTGAGGAAAATTAACTAAAACTATTATTCGGGCATATAAGTTTAGTTATCGAACGGTGTTGTCTAACTAGAATATGTAATTTTTTCATGTAAAAACTTAATCGGACCGGACCGGTTTTAAACGGTTATACTAAGTCTAAAACCATGATCAATCAAAGTTGTTCGGGTTTGCGATTTTATAATCGTACCCAATCAAGTAGCATGAACGGGTGTTAAATTCGGACCGGTTTGGTGCGGGCCGGTTTGGGGCGGCCGGTTTGGGTGATTTTTGCTCACCCCTAATAGCAGCCACCCTCAAACTGAAGCGGTAGTGATATATATGAAAAAATGTCTTGCCTATGTAAAAGAATATCACAAAATTATGTTTTTGTAACTTTGACAACCAAATATTCGCTACTTAAAGATCACAATAAAAGAAGTCTAAATATTGTTATAATCAGTTTCTTCATTATTATCAACAGTGTCTTGCCTCTTATCCTGTCCCCAACAAGTTTTCAACAGTAACACCAAAGTACATGAACAGTGTCTTACCCAACGGGTCAACATCCTCTTACTTCTCTCAGTTACACAAGTCTCTAAAGAATTCAATAGAGCTGTATTCAGATCCTAATTAAGAATTTTGGTTACATAGGCACGCTTTGACAGCACAAAAGCAGCAGAAGAAACTAAACCCATTACCTAGCAGAAGCATGTAAACTTTAAGATACATTCATTTTAGGAACTTGATTTAGTCATTCCCAGCATACTCATTATGAAGTACATGTAGTCATTTGAGATTGGCCTGTAATTTAGGCTCACTCATGAATCTAAAACACAACAATTCGCAGTGATAAGATTTTAATCAAAACTATTACTGAAGATGGTCAGTTGGTTTAAAAAGAAACTACCTCACTATAGTACATCACTGAAGAAACACCATGGCGAAAACTCTTTGATAGACTCATTTTGGGACTTGCTTTAGTCATTCCCAGCTTAATTTGCCACAGCTCTATGATAACCAGCGACAGATATTGACACTGCTTCCCTCCCCAATAATCATGTATGAACTCTGGCATTTTGAGATTGATTTACCACTTTGTATGAGGGAGGTGCTGGAAAAAGGTAGTTGCACTGCTCATGTCGTCGTGGGCCTATGCGATTATGTAGTCCTCATACGAAGTAACTGTGGTCGGTCACTAGCAATTATGTGAAAAACACCTAAAAGTGAGATTGGCCTGTACCATCAGTTCACTCATGAATATAACACAACCAATCACAGTGATAACCAGAGGTTTTGATCAAACCTATTATTGAAGATAGTCAGTTGGAGTCGGAAGAAACTACTAACAGAAACATGACTTTGGAAATATCCTCCAAGAACTGCATTGGAGATTGGATGATGAAAGAAGTCCAAAAAAGTTATGTGCTGTATGTTTAGTTTACTAATAGGCCTCCCAACTTAGACAAGAAAAAATATTAGAATATAAGATATATATAGATATCCACATTTATACATACGTATATGTATATGTATATGTATATGTATATGTATATGTATATGTATATGTATATGTATATGTATATGTATATGTATATGTATATGTATATGTATATGTATATGTATAAGTATATGTATATGTATATGTATATGTATAAACAAGAAAAAATAGATATGATCATTGTGAACTAAATATCCTGGAGGTGCAGATTTTAGGATTTGAAGGATACTGAACATGTTTCGGTGCAAAGCTAACTGATGGGGGAATCTGAGAGTGCCAAACAACCACAGCCACAGATAACTGAGATGAATGATCTCTAGTTTCATTTAGTATCTTAAAACATATGACAGACACATTCATCTTAGTAACATACAAAGTCCATAAATTGTACTAAAAAATCATGATGCAGGAAGATTAACAAGATCAGATGCTTAATGAGCATGATACAGTCACTTGAAAACATACTAACATAATGCACTAACGTACAGTACCCGGAATAGAAACATGATGTCTTTGCTTATGTAGGAATGGATACTTGTTGTCCCGATCCTAAACAGCACAATTCAAGATGTCCGCGGATTGAGCCCTATCCTCTAGAGCCTAGACTCCTGAAATTAGCAAGCTTATCAAGGAGTTCAGCTCGCTCTGTAGGCCACCTCTCCATCTTATCAAGTTCGCATTGAAGGTGAATAATCATGTTATCACCATCAGAAAACAAAAACAGGCAGTAGCGACACCCAGAGGTCTCTTCCTGACGACACACAGTGCACTCCAAGGGATGAGTCTTAGTTATCGGAACCAGAAGCACCTCAGCATAATAAGACTTCAAATCCATGAATGGCCCGAACATGATATGATATTTCCAAATGCATCTCGCATGTATGGAATGGTCACACTCCGCACAGTGATAGAACCACATTGTGGTTATATCTTTTTCACAAAGTTCACAAACATATTCTTCGACATCTTCAACAGAGTAATACGTTAGCTTGAAGGGGTGCTTCTTGTCGTAACTGTGCGTAATGGATCCAGGCAACAAAGCACAATACGTATCGATGGTGAATTCGCAGATGTTACATCTGAAGGCATAGCCTTGAACATCACCCTCACATGCACTACACCAAGTTGGCTCGGTTATAAAGGTGGTTAAGAGAACATGGCGGTGACCCTCATGCTTAACATAGCGTGGAAGGACAGAGCTGCTGATCTTCATTGTCAATATATCCTCAAGTAAACGCATGCCGATCCCACTACAACTATTCTCCTTTGTATCTTTGATTCTAGAGTAATATCCACACAATAGAGAAACGGGGTCAACGAATTCTGCAGGAGACTTTGGAAGAAAGTAGTTACATAAAGAACAGTTGTTACATGGGGCAGCAAGGAGCTCGGCACATCTAGAGCATGTTTCATCCGGGTCAAGAAATAACGTCTCTCTGATTATTGTTCTGTTTGCATCTTGAGGTTCTCGGTCAAATTCTTCGTCCTCTTTCTGGTTTGTCTCCATAAAAAATAGCGATTCCAAGCTAACAGACTCGTTGACAGGTAAATGGACAGAAGTGGCTAAAGCCACCTTAAAATCGTACTCTTCAATCTCCCTGCACCAGAAAGAAATTTAGAGATGACGTTCTACATACACAATAGGGATAAGAAATATCATAACAAGAGTTGGCAGCGGCCAAGAAATTAAAATGTTGGACCTGCTCCATGGGGGCTCTGAGCAATCATGAACATGGGTGTAGTAGTATTTGCATCCAGCACACTTATAAGCCCAATTATGGGGTTGGATTTCTTCTCTACAGACGTGACAATGGAACTGCCTGCGATTCCCAGGGATTGAGTCTTGAATGGAGTATATAAGTTTGAGCATGTGAGGATGCATATCATGTTTCCTAGACATTGGAGCCGAAGCGCACTGTTGATGTACCCAGAAACGACAAACGGTGCACTTGTAACTTGGGCCATCACTCTCTCTTTCGCAAGCACGGCATGCTAAAGATCCTTTCGTATGTGAAGAGATCAAAGGGTGTTTGTGAAATTCGAATGTGAAGAGATTTTTCAAGGCACATATTATATCTATGCTAAAGCAACAAGAGGAGTGTGGACAAGAGTAGCTGTAGCCTTTCCAAGGTGCGTCGCATGCATCACAAATCTGTTTAGATTTCCCCAAGGTAAGTTCATGCCCAGGGTGCAGATGATGTTCCACATGCTCTGGTAATTCGGCACACAATTTATGCAAAAAAACGCACTTCCAGTCACTAGAGTAAATATAGTATGGGACTGAAATCTGTAGTCTACAACCATGACAATTTGCGGATGCAGACTCGGTATTAGCTCCTTCTTCTTCTACCAGAACCAGTGGAGTATGCTTGGTGAAATGATCTATAGATCTGTAATAAAAAATAAATAAAAAATAAAAATCCTGATCAAAACACTTGTTTGTTTGTTTTTTCCAAAATATCATAACCCCGAAAAAGAACAAATGAATACTTAAAAGAATAAGTTACAGTAGATGAGGGAATGAACCTGCAACCATAAATGTGGAAGACATAGTTGCAGCTAGCACAATGGAAAGCACAACTCTGTCCTTTCATGTCTTCTCTACATATGTGACAGTAGATAGGCTCTCCAAAGTGGTGATAATTCTCAGGGAGAGGAGAATAGACAAGCTCAAGGTCGTGACGGTGATAAGGTAGTTTCACGATCCGTGGTGAAACACAATCTTGATGTACACGGAATGAAGGGCATATGGTGCATTCATATGAGACTCCATAGTGAACCTTCTTACAGGCAATGCAATGCAGTGGACGTATTCAGTTTCGTGAATAGGAATCATTGGATGCTGATGACATTTGTGTTTGATTGGGAATAACTTGAGGGCACATTTTATGTCTAAGACAAACTCTTCGCAGTCAGCGCACTTGTAATAGTCATACCCCAATAATTCATCATTGCAGGAATTGCAAAATTGAGCAGAGTCATGATCTCCTTCTCCTCCTGCAGCTGTTTTGCAAAGGGAAACAAGAGTGTGTCCAGGGTGCAGTTGGTGTTCTATCTCCTTGGGTAGATCGACGCATACTTTGTGCACAAAAATTTGTTTCGAATCTTCATCGTTGTCGTATTCTTTAGTTGTATAGTATGGAACTGATATATCTTCAACACACAGCTTGCAAGAATGTCGTGGAAGGAGTTGATTTCTCGGAATTTCTTCTACCAAGATCCAATCTGTTTTGCTGGAGAAGAGATCATCCATCTTCTCCTGTATTCTAATAATCTTGGATAGCACTTCATCGTCGATCTCTCTCCGGAGGGTTTCGAAATATAAATCATTATCAGTCTCTCCAGAGGATAACAGTTCATCCCCCGATTCTCTCTGGCTGGCCCTGGATGATAACGATGCATCATCTTCATCCATATCTCTCTGCCTGATTCTGAATTTGCAGTCCTCCTAGAAATGAGGAGGAGGAGGTTGTGTTTCCTGGCAAACTCCACAACCCAAATAATAGAAGTCAGTCAACTTTTCAGCTTTATTATTATTATTATTATTATTATTATTATTATTATTATTATTATTATTATTATTATTATTATTTAAAGAGCTGTTTAGATGAGAATATGCTAGCTGTTGGCATTTAAGAGATCATGGCAATCTCCCTACCAGGAAAGCATGTGTCTCCAATATAATACTACCTCTGACAAAGTGTCCGAGCCGACAGAAAATGTAGTACTATGGTCCTAAATTAACAAAACTAAGCTTTGGAAAATTAAAAACCATACACTGGTTTCGTTTACAAGTTTTAAGGGAGGTAGCGAGAAGCAAAAGGTAAACGAAGATGGGTATAAGGATATCTTATACTCCCCTGTCGTTAACTCAGTATTCTTTTCAAAGTTTGATGTCCCAAGAAGATTGTCCTCCCTCTTACCAAAAAAGTTACTCCATACTTTTCAATTTACTTCCCTCTATACCCTTTTCAAATTTCTACTTTTTCACTTTCCAAGAAAAAGCATGCACGTGGCAAACTCACAAAAGTCATTTTTGTAACTCTACCAAGGTAAAAGCATTCATAAAACTCCGAGTAAAGTCAAACCAAGACGATGTTTTTAGAACTGAATGGCCTCATATACCGCGTTCGGGTAAGACAAGTTTATCCTACATTATCCCAATCCCCCTTTTTTCCCCAAGAAGTGGAACTGAATCTCATGCTCTAGGACTCAACTAAAGAAATTGGGAAAGAAGGTTTATGCCTGCAGTTACATCATGCTCGGCGAACCAACTTTTTGGGAAGACTTAGAGTTGCATCACTAGGAAGAACGACACGGAAGGATGAAAATGAAAGGCGTTGGCCAGTATCTGCTCGTCAACTCCTTGGTAGACTGCAGTCGATGCTCTCTAACCGCACAACCTTAAGCGGTCAACCAGGTATTAAAGACAGGTAATGATCTCGACAAGATCAATGCAGTACGGTACTATGTCTGACATTTGTTCTACGAGGTTGACTATGTTTCAGACTCACTTCTAAAAATCAGATGAAATATTTGCTAATTGGACTTATGACGGGTCTAATTTTATTTCCGTTTTGTTTATCTCCAGAACCACATAAAGGATGTGACTGATTGTCTAAGGCTCACTAACAATGGTTTGGAAATCTGTCTCATCTCTATGGCGTACCAACTACATGTCACTGCTCCCGAGACACCAACGGGAATAGTGGAATACCCACGAGTTCCACAGCGCGTAAAGCAACACTCGGTAACAATGCTTTGAAAATATGTGTTTACAGATGGCATGTTTTATACTTATTGACTAGTGGCAACGGTATCTGCTGCGCAGTAACAGTAAACACGCCTCAAAGGCTCAAAAATATTTATTAAAATGCAGCTAATCGGAAGGCGTTGCATATTTAATTCAACTCCTGGCAGGTTTCAGCACCAAATGTTACTAAAATACTACTAATAAATAAGTACGAGAATCTTGGTACGCAACTTCTAGGCCATGACCATGATCAACACATAAACACAACGTTTCCAGACACGACAAAAGACCATGCCCGAACCACATTTTCAGATATCGTGTGGATCAAATTTTTTTTTTTTTTTTTCACTGCTCAAGAGACAAGAGGATATATGCAGTCCAATACCAATGAGCTTCTTCCAAGAAAACCTTCCTACAATAGCTTCTCTTCTACAGAAGTAAGTTTAAGAACTGAATAGAGAACCTTAAGCTGAGAAAGCCAAATAACTAATTTACAAGAGGAAATAGGGACTTAATCTCATGCTCCGGGATCCAACAGAAGAAGATGGGAAAGCGGGCTTCTTCCCTAAGACATTTGATGGTGACTTTTCTGTGCATTTTCATATTCTCAAGGGTTTACCGACACCAAGTATAAAGAACATGCCGCACGGATTTGGCAGGTTTTCCATGAGATGTGAGATTTACATTCAGGTGAGTGTGACTCTATTAGGAGGTAAGAACTAAGAACCAGAGACAGCATTATTCCAGTCCAGGGTGGGGATTAAGTATATAGCTATTACATAAACCACTCAAGGAACTTGATTTACTCACCCACCGCGATTGACATTACTCTGTGATAACCAGCAACAAACGTTTACAACTTCACAATGCTTCAAACCCAGATTTTCTTGGATGCATGCATGGATAGATATGTAACACACACACACACACAAACAATCATTACAAAAACAGATATGGTTAATACCATATTTAAGCCTACTTTTCATTGGTTTCATAAATAGGATGTAAATGTCCAAATATATAGAAACCCAACAAGGTAGATGTTCTTGATGTCATCCTAGAGGAATCATAAGAAAAATGCTATAACAACCATTCGCCTCCAAAACTGGGCTGTGCAGTGGGGGAAGGCAAAAACTGTTCCAGAAAGTTGAAGAAGAAAGAGAGCGATCTCCTATGTAGTGCCCCCCAATCTAAATATTGTAACAAAAACAGCACAATGCAATACAACAGAAGTGAAAAAACAAATTATGAGAATCCACAAGATCAGATATTTTATGAATTTATGAACATAATGCAATTTGTCATTCTTGAACTCATTTTGAGACTCAAAACGACAACGAAATGAAACACAATAGAAGTGAAGAAAAAAAAATGACAAAATCATGATGCGGAATGTTGAAGTAGGAATCCACATATTTTGTCACTTTTGAAAACATTTTTAGCCTACCCAGAGCCACAACGGGTGAACATGCTTCCTCCTATAGAGTAACATAAGGAATTTCTAGTGTTGTTAATTTTGGGCGACAATGTGGGCATTAAGTCATTCTTGAACTAATTTTGGGACTCACATTTCTCAGCTGTATGGGTATGAAGAATCAAGCTTGAAATGAGCTTCATTTGCACCCATATCAACATCATCAACATAAGTTGAAGATTCAATAAATACACCGGTTGTAGATGAAACTGGAATACGTTTTTTCAATCAGTAAAAGGAAATAAGAAGGAGAAGCAAACCTAAATGGGATCGGCTTGCATTTTCGGTTCATTGATAACTAGTAGGATACCTAGAGGGGATATTTACTCGGACCGTGAAGGCTACACCTACGCTGCAGGGGCGGAGGCACATGGTGGTACTACTACACCCCCTATTTTCTGTGTATTTTCAATTTTCCCCTTCATTAAATGGCATAAGTGCACCCCAAAAATATTAATTTGGCACAAGTGCACCCCAATAATTCTGGCATGCACTTTTGTGCCACCCCACTCGTGAAATCCTGGCTCCGCCACTGCTGGCTACGCTGCCAAGTGCCAAGCGAGCCGGAATGAGCTCCACTGAGACACATTCGCTCAACCAAGGTATTCCAAAGCTTCCCACCAAACCGCAAAGTGACAAGAAGCAGCAAGAGCTGATTAAAATTTTGATCTGCAAAGTGGCTGTCATTTATCCATAAATACAGTGGCGGATCCAGGAATTTGTTGTAGTGGGGGACAAAGTGAAAATTTTAGACAATACAAGTTGAATGCACGTGCATGAATTGTGTATTATATCATTAACTTAGGCTCCGCTACGTTTAACTTTTTAGGCGATTTGGCGATTAAAAAAAAAAAAAAAAAAAACACACACACACACATCTGTAGGCACCTCTTACTTAATAGTAAAACAATGCCTCAACGGTAAAGGTTGCTAAAAAAAATTGAAACCTGCTCTCTCCCCAGAGCCTCTCCCACTGCTCACTGAGCCACAATCATCAAAATAGAGTTCTAATTCAACCCTTCGTCTTCTAGAATTTTGCTCTAATTTTACACTAGCTAATTGGCAGCATCTCCCAATCAAATTCACCCCGGCTCATCTCTTTCCCTTCTCTCCTCTCTCCCTCTTCCCCACTACTCTTCTCGTTTGATGCACCTCCATACCCCTAAGGCCTATACAGTCATCATTTCATGCATTGTAACTCACGGCTAGTTTCATTGTTGCACTCTTCCGAGATTTCGAAATATTTTCTTGTACATGCATTGGTTCCTTTTGATGCTATATTATTTACCTATTATTTGTTGCTAATCAAATCTTCTCATATCTTTTCCTGCAGGTTTTCATCTCTTTGTTTATATTTAGTGTTCTTGGATTGCTTGTATTGATCTAGTTCAAATTATAGCTTGTTTCTCTCTTCATCCTCGTTTCTTCCTTAACATTTCCTATGTCTAACCCCTTTCAGTTTGACGTTAGTAGTCCATCTTCCAATGACTCCATGGAGGAAAGACTTGATGAGAGGGGGTCAGTGATTTCACTGAATCCTACCAGAGCCTTCACCTTTCGGGAAATCATGAAACACACACTGGTAGCCAAATTCATAGGTAAAACATCTCTGTCCCCTCTTGTCATGCAGCAAGTGATCTGCAAAGCATGGAAAACGTTTGGGTCAGTTTGGATTGAGAAGAAGGTAGATGTATATCTTTTCCATTTTCAAAACCCTAAAGACAAAGATTTTTTTCTCAATGAGTCTCTTATCTCCATGCATGGCCTATCTCTGATTTTCAAGGAAAGGAAGAATAACCAAGCTCTTTCTGAAATTGATTTTTCTAAGGCTGATATTTGGTTTCAAGTTCCAAACATTTCCCTTGAAGGATTTGACCGTGATACGGCTGAAAAGTTGGGAAACTTAGCAGGAGATCTAATAGTTATTGACTGGTCTTTTGATAGAGTTAGAGCATTGCATGGTTTGAGAATTAAATCTAGAGTCTCTTTGGATCAAGCCTTAACTCTGGGGGCTTATGTGAATGTACCAGGGGAAGAGGAGAAGAAATGGGTTTTTTCAGTTATGAAAGAATTTTCAAAGTTTGTTACAGGTGTGGATGCATTGGTCATGACAATAAACGATGCAGTACTAACCTGGTGGAAGTCCTGGAAAAATTGGAAGCCAGATACATGCAATCCCACCATCTTTCCTCCTACCCTTTCTATGTAAACCCCCAAAGGAAAATGTTTACCCACCTCCTCAAACTCCACTCTAAACATGGCCCATTCCGAACAATGAAATTTGATACCAGTGTTCCTCCTGTTTATGAATTTCTCGACGTCCCAACCCTTCAAGATCCCAACCAAGGACCCCCAGTTCCACCCAACAATCAACTCTCGGAACACTCTACATCTTCAACTGATTCTGCAAATTTTTTTACCTCCCCTCAATGATTGTTCCAAAAAACCCAGAATTGAGAGTGGCCCTTCTTATATAGGTGGAAATTCCATGTTGGAAGACCATCAGTTTGGACCTTTTCAAGCACCTCAGTTACAATCTCAGTCCGTTCCACTAGCCTCACAAATGCATGCATGTTTCCCAAGCGGTGCTTTGAATGTCTCTGCTTTCCAACAGACGCAACCGGTCAGTTTCCACGCCGATTGGTTTACCGAGCAGGCATTAAATAGGCGCATGCATTTGGGGTTCCAAAGAGGTGACTCTTTGTTGCAAGAGCTCTGTAACCTTCCTCCTATTCGTACTATAAATGCCACATCTCTGTCACAAGATCTGGTTTCGCAGAACCCTACAACTCAATCTCTCCCCTGTTCCATTCCCTCTCATTCTCTGCCAAGATCCAATATGGTGAGACAACTCCCAACCACCTTCAAAAAGTTAAACCAGGCAAGCTTTGCTATAAAAGCCCCTGAGTTTTCCCCCACTGTGACCACTGAACCCGACTCAGAGACTACGCAGAGAAGGCAGGATCTCGTAGATATTGACAAGATGCTAAAAGAGAGTGGTCCATCAGTGCCAAAGAAATCCAGGGGGACGAGGAGTATAGGGAAGAAAGAGCAAGAAGTGGAGAAGAAACTGATCAGCAAGAAAATGACGGGGAAAGCCAAAGGGAAGCCTCAATCCAAACCAAAAACGTTGCAAATTCCGGCTCTAAAAAAGATGGCAAAGCAAAAAGACGCATGTGGGCAACAATCCTCTGATCTCAAAGGGAAGGGTAAGAGACAGAAGACTTCTTCCAAGCCATAGGTTGTCAAAGGTACTTCTAATTTTTATGATTTATTTGCACAAATTAATTTCAACCCCTTCTCTGATCACTTTTTCAATTTCAAATTTAAAAAAAGATGTAGAGTTTTGAATGAACCTTTCATGGATCACTCTTTTTTCTGCAAAAAACCTAAATAAGGCTTTGGGGTGGTTGTGCCAGAACAACCCCCAAGAGAGCCATGAATCTTCTCAGTTGGAATTGCAGAGGTTTGGGTCAGGACTCTGCAATTCGTGAGATCTTCCCGCTGACTCGTAGGTTTAAGCCTGAAATCATCTTCCTTTCTGAAACTAAACAGCCTGCTTCTTTCATTAAACATAAATTTAGGAAATTAGGTTTTGATAACCAATGCTTTGTTGACCCTATTGGCTCTAGTGGAGGATTATGATGTGCATGGCATTCTCATGTCTTCACCATCATCCCCAAATGGTCCTCTAGTAATCTTATCCTGCTTGAATTGAACTTTCACAACTCTCCCTCACCACCCTGCTTTATTGGCCTGGTTTATGGTCATCCTAACTTTGAGAAAAGAGATGAAGTTTGGAAACAGTTTGATGATATCTTTCCCTTTAATTGCCCACTACTTATTATTGGTGACTTTAACCAAGTTTTGTTTTCTCATGATAAGTCTGGATCTTGTGCTTCTATTATTAGGGGTGCTAATCAATTGTTGAATTATCTACACCATTGGGGTCTGTTTGAGGTCAAAAATATAGGCCCCTGGTTTACTTGGTCAAACTGTAGATTTGATACTACCCCTACCTTTGAGAGGCTGGATAGAGCATGGTGTAATTTTGAGTTCCTTTCTCTATTTCCTTGCCTAGCTTTACACAATTTGGGTATTGGTGTCTCTGATCATTCTCCCCTTGTTCTCAAACTTAACAACTCCTCCTCATCCCGCACCAATCCGCCTAGGAGATTTGAAATGTGGTGGCTCAAGTGTCCAGAAACTAAGGATCTTCTTCATTATATTTGGAGGCTTCCTATTAGAGGCTCTCCTTGTTTTAGAGTGGTAAAGCTTCTCTCAATCACTTTGAAAGCTTTTAGAACCTGGGCCACATCCAGACCCTCCTTAGCCAACCAAATCTCTCAGACCAAGAATAATATTGCTCACTACCAAGCCCTATTGCCTGACCCCATTGCTGCATCTAATTTTGTTGCTTGTCACAAGCAATTGCATGATCTTCTAGCTTCTGAGGAAATCTTCTAGGCCCACAGAGCACGCTGCAAATGGCTCCAAGAAGGCAGCAAAAACACGAAGTTTTTCCATGCATACACTAAAGTTAGGAAAAATTTCAACTCAGTTTGGAATATCAAACTTAAGGATGGATCTTTTATCTCGGATTTGCCTTCTATTATGCAGAAATTTCTTGATCATTATACACAAATTTATTCTCAACCCTCTCCTACTACTTCTGAGTTTTTACAACAAAATGATAACCTTTTCTCCTTCTCCCTCCTTTTTAATATCACAAAAACTCTTAGCCCAGATCAGCAAAATTTTCTCTCTAGACCGTTTTCTGCATCTGAAATTTATAATGCAACCTTTGGAATGTCCCCCTTAAAAGCTCCTGGGCCAGATGGCTTTCAACCAGCTTTTTTCCAACAAAATTGGTCCCTGTTATCCACGTCTATCACAACTGCTGTGCTCTCTTTTCTTAACTCTGGTCATTTACTTAAAGAGATAAATAAAACTCATATTGTATTAATCCCTAAAATTAACAATCCCCAAACTGTAGGAGACTTTAGACCCATAAGTCTTTGTAATGTTTTGTACCGTATCATTGCTAAAGTGCTGGCTAATAGGCTTAAACATGTACTCCCTTCTCTAATTTCTGTAAACCAAAATGGTTTCATCCCACAGAGACTCATTCAAGACAACATTCTTGTTGGTCAAGACTTAGTTCATACCATTCATAAAGCCAAAACTGACCAGCAGCCAAAACTTGGGGCTCTTAAACTTGATATCTCCAAAGCCTTTGATAGAGTAAGATGGGACTTCCTTGAACAAGTTATGTTCCAAATGCACTTCCCTACTCATTTTACTAGACTCGTCATGCAATGTGTCACCACAGTCTCCTATTCATTAATCATCAATGGATCTCAATCACACAGTTTCACTCCTCATAGTGGTCTAAGGCAAGGAGATTCATTATCCCCCTTTCTATTTGCACTTTGTGCTGAGGTCCTCTCTAGCTCTCTTCAAATGGCCGAATCTGATAATTTAATTCAAGGAATTCCCTACTCTAGAAATAAAACAATTTCTCACCTTCAATTTGTTGATGACACTCTATTGTTTTTCAAGATTCAACCCAACACTAGTGGAAATATCAAGAGCCTTCTTGATACTTATGCCTCTGAATCTGGCAGGCCATAAATCTTGACAAGTCCTCTCTAGTTTTTAATCCTAACTGCTCAGATTCTGACAAATTGCAGTTCTCTACCATTTTAGGTTTAACACCCCATGAATCAATAGGCAAATATTTAGGTGTTTTCCTAGATAAACAGGGCTCTAACAAAGAGCTAATCAAATCTACTATCCATAAAATCAATGACAAATGTGCAGGTTGGCAAAGCCTCCTCCTTAATTCTTTTGGAAGAGCCACTCTTATTAAATCTGTTCTCAATAGCTACCTAGTTTACCCAATGTCTGTTTGTATCTTCCCTAAGAAAGATTGTGAGACCATCCAATCCATTCTTTCAAGGTTCTTCTGGGCTGGTTCAGCCTCTAAAAGATGCATTCATTGGCTCTCTTGGGACACTCTGTGCAACAAAACTCAAAATGGGGGGTTGGCTTTTAAAAATTTACAATGCTTTAATAATGCTCTAATCGCCAAAAACTGTTGGAAACTTGTTAATGACCCTACTAGCTTATTCAGTTCCTATTTCATTTCTAAGTACTGTAGAAGGCAAAAGTTCCTTTCTATTAAAACTACCTCCATAGCCTCATGTGCTTGGAAAAACATCTGCAAAGGAAGAAATACTCTCTCCCTTGGGCTGCAGTGGAAAGTTGCCAATGGACAATCTCTTATGGTGAGAAGTGATGGATGGATTCCAGATGTTCCTGGAGACTCTATAAGTGAATGTTTAAGGCATACTGACCCGGACAGCAGAATCAAGAAGGTGGCACAGCTAATCTCACTGAATACTCAGGGATGGAACGTCAATCTTTTGGATAATCTTTTCCCCCACTGGCTCAGTAATAGAATAAATCAAATTCCTTTAGGACTTAGTGAAAATCAAGACATCCCTTTCTGGAAGTCTACCTCCAATGGACTCTACTCTGTAAAATCAGCTTACTTTCTGCAAAATTACAACAACTGCTCACCTAATCTCTCTGCCAAACGCATCCAGTTCCATTCCAACTCTTATGAGTTCAATTGGAAAAGACTTTGGAAATCTGGCCTCCCTGCTAACTTACTCCATCTTCTTTGGCGTATCTGCTCTAATTCTTTGCCTTGCTTAGCTAACATCCACTACAGAATTCACTCAATTAACCCCAACTGTAACCACTGCAATAATCTTATTGAAACCCCTGAACACATCTTCATTTCTTGTCCTGTGGCTCGGCAACTTTGGGAGAGAGCCCCTATTCCCTCTACTTATAAACCTAACCTTAATATTGTTAATATCCAGCAATGGATCCTTTGTTGGTTAAAGAAAAGGAAGGCTCGATGCTCCATTCAAAATTGGCATTGGATCCCAGCAATCATTTGGATTCTATGGATTACCAGAAACAAAAGATTATTTGAACACCAACATCCTACTGTAGATCAAGTTTATTACCAAACTGAAGCTTTTACTAAATTTATTTCGATTTGCTAATTTCATAGTTTATGTTCAGCTGCTAATCAATGGGTTGAAGTGGAAATAAAGAAAGGGGATTTCTCCTGGATGCCTGGGCAGATTCAGTTTGATCCACAGTTTACTCCTATTGCGCCTCAAGCCTTAGTGGAAGTTTCTGATGCTTTTCCTCTTGCTATGTTGCCTCCATCAACTTTGGTTCATGCAAAAGCTTCAGCTTTCATGGAGGAGAGCTCAGCTTTTGTTTCTTCCTCAGCTCATGATTCGTCTGGTGATCAAGTGGTTGCTTCAGGAGATGCTGTTGGAGCTAATGCCAATCAAGAGGCTGCTGGTGAAGGACTTCCTCCACTCCCGGATGATGAGCTAATGTCGGCTGTGATCCCATTTATTGATGCGTAGGTGGCTTTCGGATATGTCCTAAGTTATTTTGGTGTCATCTCTTGCTATCTAATGTAAGCTCTGTACTCTCTGGTTTCGCTAGACTTTGTTGGGGATTGCTTGTTGGTGGGGATAAGTCCCATGTGTCCCCTCTCTTTTGGGTTATCTTTGGGTTAAGTTTTAAGTTTTATCTTTGCTAGTATCAAGTCTTGATGTAGTATGTGTCGAAGTTTAATGGTAGTTGGTGTCCTGTTTCGTTTTCTCTTATGTATCAACTTGGTTTTATCAATGAAGTTCTTTTGGTACCGCAAAAAAAAACGGTAAAGGTTGCTCAGTTACATACTCTTGTTTTGCTTTATTCAATTTCCTCTTTTGGATTGAGCCAAGACTCCGTGACAATCAAAAATGAGTGATTTCTTGTAATCACGGAAACGCTGAGATAGCCTTTGATATGTCCTGGGGTAGAGACAATTCAGATGTCGACAATTTCAAGATTCAACTCCTTATGCTTTTCCTTATCATTAATAATTATGAATTATGGTTTGTATCATTCAAAGACCGTATAATTGCGTCATTCCAGCAAGTACAATATGAAAGCAAGCACAGATAAAAGACATTCTACTCATCTAGCAATACAGAAAATACATTTAAGTTAACGTGATCTCTTCTACAGACAAATACAAAAGGTAAACCTTAACATATGGGCTGTTTATATGACGAAATGTCTTATACTCCTACTAAGCAACAAGTAAATATATTGTAATTCGTTAGAATACATATGGGCTGTTGGCATTTCAGAGATCATGACAATCTCCCTACCATGACAGTCCTCCTAGAAATGAGAACCTTAAGCTTCCTACAATAGCTTCTTCCAAGAAAACCTTCCTACAATAGCTTCTCTGCTACAGAAGAAGTCTAAGAACTGAACAGAGAACCTTAAGCTGAGAAAGCCAAATAACTAATTTACAAGAGGAAATAGGGACTTAGTCTCATGCTACGGGATCCAACAGAAGAAGATGGGAAAGCGGGCTTCTGCCCTGAGACATTTGATTGTGACTTTTCTGTGCATTTTCATATTCTCAAGCGTTTACCGACACCAAGTATAAAGAACATGCCGCACGGATTTGGCAGGTTTTCCATGAGATATGAGATTTACATTCAGGTAAGCGTGACTCTCTTAGGAGGTAAGAGCTAAGAACCAGAGACAGCATTATGCCAGTCCAGGGTGGGGTTTAAGTATATAGCTATTACATAAACCACTCAAGGAACTTGATTTACTCACCTACCGCGATGACATTACTCTGTGATAACCAGCACCAACGTTCACAACTTCACAATACTTCAAACCCAGATTTTCTTGGATGCATGCATGGATAGATATGTAACACACACACACAATCATTACCAAAACAGATATGGTTAATACCATATTTAAGCCTGATTTTCACTAGTTTCATCTTTCATGAATAGGATGTAAATCCAAATATATAGAAACCCAACAAGGTAGATGTTCTTGATGTCATCCTTGAGGAATCATAAGAAAAATGCTATAACAGCCATTCGCCTTCAAAACTGGGCTGTGCGGTGGGGGAAGGCAAAAACTGTTCCAGAAAGTTGAAGAAGAAAGAGATTGATCTCCTATATAGTGTCCGCCAATCTAAATATTGTAGCAAAAACAACACAATGCAATACAACAGAAGTGAAAACAAAAGTTATGGGAATCCACAAGATCAGAAATTTTATGAATTTATGAACATAATGCAATTGGTCATTCTTGAACTCATTTTGAGACTCAAAACAACAACGAAATGCAATACAATAGAAGTGAAGAAGAAAAAAATGCCAAAATCATGATGCGGGAATGTTGAAGTAGGAATCCACATATTTTATCATTTTTAAAAACATGTTAGCCTCCCCAAAGCCACAACGGGTGAACATGCTTCCTCCTATACAGTAACATAAGGAATTTCTAGTGTTGTTAATATTGGGAGTAAATGTGGGCATTGGGTCATTCTTGAACTAATTTTTGTACTCACATTTCTCAGATGTATGGGTATGGAGAATCAAGCTTGAAATGGGCTTCATTTGCACCCAGATCAACATAATCAACATAAGTTGAAGATTCAATAAACACACCAGTTGTAGATGAAACTGAAATCCATTTTTTCAATCAGTAAAAGGAAATAAGAAGGAGAAGCAAACCTAAATGGGATCGGCTTGCATTTTCGGTTCATTGATAACTAGTAGAATACCTAGAGGGGATATTTACTCGGACCGTGACCTGAAATCAGCTCCACTGAGACACATTCGCTCGAGCAAGGTATCCCAGAGCCTCCCACGGGACCGGAGAGTGAGAACAAGCAGCAAGAGATGATTAAAATTTTGATCTGCAAAGTGGCTGTCATTGATCCATACATACAGGGGCGGATCCAAGAATTTGTTGTAGTGGGGGACAAAGTGAAAATTTTAGACAATACAAGTTGAATGCACGTGCATGAATTGTGTATTATAATCTCCGCTACGTTTAACTTTTTAGGCGATTTGGCGATTTATAAAAAAAAAAAAAAACAAACAAAAAAACAAAAACAAAAAAAAAAAACAAAAAAAAAAACATCTGTAGGCACCTCTTACTTAATAGTAAAACAATGCCTCACCGGTAAAGGTTGCTCAGTTACATACTCTTGTTTGCTTTATTCAATTTCCTCTTTCGAATTGAGCCAAGACTCCGTGACAATCAAAATTGAGTGATGTCTTATAATCATGTGCGACACGGAAACACTGAGATAGCCTTTGATATCTCCTGGGGTGTCGACAATTTCAAGATACAATTCCTGATGCTTTTCCATATCATTGGAAATTATAAATTATGGTGTGTTTCATTCAAAGCTCATATCATTGCGTCATTCCAGCAAGTACAATATTAAAGCAAGCACAGATAAAAGACATTCTACTCATCTAGCAATACAGAATATACATGAAAGTTAACGTGATCTCTTCTATATACAAATACAAAAGGTAGACCTTAACGTGTGGATTGTTTATATGACGAAATGTGTTATACTCCTACTAAGAAACAAGTAAAAATATTGCAATTCGGTAGAATACATATCAACCCTGTACCCAAGGTACAAACAAACATTTATTGGAAATTAAATTTGACTATCATTTAATTGCAAAAAAAAAATGTTAACATGGGGACACACCTCCTGTCTTTCTTTTTCGGAACAAGTATGGAAAAAAAAAAGTGTGTTGTGAATTGAAGATAGAAGAACCTTAAAACGGAATTCGGGGTGAACTTTGGAGTTAAGGGCAAAATGGACAATCGGCAGCTGTTCGTGAGGGAAGAAGAGGAAACACAGGGCGAGACGCGGCCTAACAAACTCTCAAAAGCGTTCCAACTTCCAACGAACAGGGACGCGGCAAGCAATGATTGGAGGAGATCTTCCCCAACCCAGTAACCATATAAATAACCCGAGAGAGTAGTATTCGGTCAATTATAAATCATTCTGTTATCCTTTTCCTCAATTCTCTTCTCTCTCGTTCTCCCTCGTTGTAGTTCGGCGGATCTGTAATTGATGGGAATTGCTCTCAGTTCAAGTAATTCAAGTTGTTCATTTTGATTAGGGTTTCCATTGTGCTAAATCCTAATATAGTGTAGTTCCTTAGTTTTATCATCATCAGCAGGCACAGTTGGAGGTTAAGGTGATGTTTCTAACTTACCATATTAAGTTTGAACATCAAGCCAATAATAGTCCCGGAGAAAGCAGAAGATTCTAAAAAAATTTTGAGTAAATTACCGAAAATTTAATCAGATTCATATGGAGTGGAGTATTCTATCTAAAATGAGGGTTTCACTCACGTACCTTTTTTTGTCAGATTTGTTATTGACCGCCTGCTAATTGAGCCATCTTCCTCTCCAATCTCCATCCAAAGGGTTTGTACCAATCTCTCTACTCCGAATCAATCGATCAATTCAGTGGATGGTTTCTAAGTGTTGTTAGAACGCGTACTGGATTTGACTTCTTGCGCTATTTTGGGTCGTCGTAGTTGTTATCATGGTGGGTTCAACACATCGTCGGACACCAAACAACTGGAGAGAGAAAGATATGGAGTACAGAGCATCATCGTCTTCTCATCAGACTCGCTCCGTGAGCACACCAGTGGCGTCAGCCAATAAATCAAGTCAGCCCGGGCTAGAACTAATAGAGAGAGACAGAACTGACAGTTATTTATTTCTTTTTTTGACCAAGACAAGTTATTTATTTCAGATGGGCTAAATAGTATATTTTATAAAGGTTATTCATTAAAAATCTAAAAACTTAAAGGTGTTAGTGGAAATTTACAAAATTCAGAGGAGGCAAGTGTCACCTCTTGCTCCCACATGGCTCGGCCCCTCGCGTCATTACGCTTAGAACCATATGGCTTCAGCGTTTTGTTTTTAGGGCTTTCAAGCGAGATATCAGTGGCTACATTTTTAGAGGAGAAAGTTTTTCCTGCTTCTTGCTCGATTTCTTGGGTTTCTTAGATTTCAGATTTTTTCTATTGTGTTGCACGAACCAATAAGTGTAGTCTTGCGCTATATATTTGGATTACAAGATTCGGTGAGAAAAGAAAAAATAATTGGTGAGAAAATATTCTCATTCCCGTGTGAATAAGTTTTTAATTTAGAGTCTAAAAATTCGTGAGAAAGTATGACAAAAGAAATCTCACATAATCCAAAAAAAATATTTCATCAAAAGTGATGAGATTTATTGAGAAAAGAAACAAGAAGAAAGCCAATATTTTGGGTGTCACTGAACTATCCTGATACGGGTCAACCGTATCATAGAAGTCATCATTATTATTATTATTATTAGTAGTGTTTATTTAATTGTTTATTTAGAGTTAGTTTGCTATTTACGTTAATTATTTAGTTAAATAATGATCGGGTCTTGCCAAGCCCGTCAGATTCTAGGGTTAGAGTTCGCTTTATCTATTTAAACAAGTTGTAATCCTCAGTTATTTTTATCAAATGAATTGAAAAGATTATTTCTTCGTTTGATCAACTCTTAGATTGTTAGGAAAAGTGCCGTAGGCTCAGCTACGTGGTTAGTTTTTGACGATTTTCACAAAATCGTTACAACCCGATACCTTTACAGTATCATATCCACTGAAAAATAAAACATTACCTTATTTTAACTTAGTAACGGTTATTTTAGCAAAAACTTTCAAAATATTTTCTTACTTACAATTGATATGTTAAACCAAATATGAGAGACTAGACAGTATATCCTTTTCTTATCATCCCTCAATAAAGTAATCCAAACAAACACGCGAGATGACTTAACCGTTTCCCATCATTTCTTTTCTCACGTGAGTAAAAAGGTTCATAGTATTTTTTTATCATCTCTCAATGAAGTAATCCAAACATGTGAGTAAACTTAATGTTTCACATCATTTCTTTTCTCAGATGAATTAAGTTTTCTTATAATTTATTTTATCACTTGATTCCCAAACATAGTGTAAGGCTCTGGCAAATTGTCTTATGTTCGAACATCGGGGTCATTCAAGGGCTTCCTATTGGCCTTTTCAACTATGAATTGTCAGCCTGGTTTTCTCATACTAGTTTACCTCTGGAGTGCTGTTTGCAGGCTATTACACTAGAGCTAAGTCTTACCCAGAGCGCACCCCAAATATAGTAGCTACAAATTCCCACGTCTTAGAAAAAAATAACCAATGTGTATTTTGGGAGAGATGCGCGGTATAATATATTATGTTAACGGAGTTATAGTTGGGTGCTAGAAGGTGAATAAACAGAAATACCAGGTGGGTGATTGAAAACATTTTATTAGACCTTCGTGGGAGTACTTGGATCTAATTGCGCCCGACGACGACAGCAACACCGACTCAGACCGAGCCTCCGAATTCACCCACCCATCATTTGTCATTCTCTGAATTGCTTTGGTAAGTAAGGGACAGACCCTTTTTCAACAGAAGAAGAAGAGGATGATGATGAAATCGCCATGGAAGCATCAGCAACAGCAGCAACAGGGCTCGGGGGAGAACAACCGGGGGATCAGCCACCACATGCTCACCCTCCACCAACGCCTCTACCATTCCCTCCGCCTCGGGTAACGAATAAGACCCCAAACATCTTTTTCCCTAAAAAAATTTCTTTCTTCCTCACCAATAATTGTTAGTGATGTATGATTAAAAATTGGGTCCGGCTTGAATTAGGCGCTTCTGGGTTTTAACAATTGAGTTATTATAAGCTTAAACTTAGATGGGTTTTGAATTTCCTCATCGTCTTTCTTCATCACCAAAAGCAGTTGTTAGGTCTCATACTGTGCTTATGTGCTCTGTGATTGGTTCCATCCTTGAATACAAGTCACAAATTGGGTTCCAAATTTAAGTTCAATTGCTTTGCCTTTCAATCACAAATGACGAAAACCCCACCTGGAATTTCACAGACTGTTGATTGTTCTAGAATGCTAAATTGGTCAAACAGAGTAAAATTTTATGTCAAACTTACCGACCAATCATGCGTTGTTTTTTACCAGAGAATAACTTAAGAGAGTCGGCGAGAAATCGCCGTCCTTCCTAGGTTTCGTGATTTAGTTGGAGCTCTAAGATTGCTAATCACCACCAAAGCATGTATTGAGAATCACTTTTATCCGCTGTAAAATTCCATAGAGGGAATGTATAACTGAATTGTAGCTGCTCAAAAGTTTGGTTTCCTGTTACCAGACACAATTCAGTAGAAGTATATTTGTTATTTCTACATATGACCTTTTTTGCAAGATCTGTGCCCGGCCAGTCTAAGCGATTTTGATTTTTTTAGGTTAGCTAATGATTTTGAGATTTTGTAGTTTTCTGGTTGCTAGTAAAACACTTGTTTCATTCCATATTTGCTCATGGAAAAAGTTTCAAGTTTCTGGCACATGTTTTATGCCTCTGACCTCCTCTAATTTACCTGCGTGCATCTGCAGATCCTATGGCGACAAGGGAAAGAAGCTGCACTTTGCAGACATTGAGTTACAAAGACTTGTAATTCGGTGTATTGATGCATTTCTGGATTGCGTTACTCCAGACACATCACATCATCCTCTTGTAAAGGTAGATCAAGTTTTAATTCTAGAAATTTGAACAAATAGATACATCGTACTGCGTATCATTAAAAAAGAGCTACATTTGATGGTTTAGTCTCTTGTTTTGTAATGAACTTGGTTGTTCAAATCACTAGGAAATATTTATGATCTTTAACCCTCAGCTTCCTCTCCTTCCACCAGCTGTTTTGAGTTGAAGGGCGGGCTATTTGTTAACTTAACAAAAAGAAAAAAGAAATCCACAGATGATTGATTTCCCACCGCCCCTACCTTCTATGCAATAGGCCTTTGGAATCTACTTTCGAACTTGTGAATCCATTACTACCGAGCCCTTGAATGGCCTTCCCCTCAGTACAGCACCCTTGCAATTCAAAAGTATCTAAAGCCCCTGTTTGGCTTACTTCCTATTCGGCTTCGAGCATCAATGATTGATAGAGAGAAATAGGACCATCCTTCAAGGGCAAGGTACCCACGAAAACTGTGCAGAATTTGGTGTTCTTTAACCAGAAATAATTAACCTGCATTTCAAAAAAATGGAATACACTTCTACCGATGGAAGGCATGGGACAACTCTGGATGCAAGCAAGAGTAAGAACCTTTTGATCAGGGAGACCGTGTTCACCATTCGATAGTGATCGAAAGATCGAGCGGGCTGAAGACCATTCGATAGAACTCTCAGAGACATTTTATTCCTTATTGAAAATACAGGAATGAAACAATCAACCTCACAAGGTTTGTGAATGTTATGATCCCTGATCAAAATTGTAGGAATGCATCCAGGATCCAGAAAATCTACTGAAATTAAAAATTTGAAGAGTATTCCATACAGAAGAACATGCCCACTTTGAGTTTAGTTTGAAGAGTATTATTATTATGAAGAGTATTCCAACTGGTGACCATAGCAGTTCTTATTTCCATTCTATGCAAATATGGAATGGTAGACTGCAGAGTCATGAATTTAGTTTCCTAGTGATCTTACTGTCAGGATGGATCAGAGTCGTACCAAAGATCATGATCGAACCTGAACTTTCTTGAAAAGGACCACATGGATAGGAAGGAACAGAGAAATTTATTTATTAAAATCCATGATTTCGAGAGCCTGGTGACCATAGCAGTTCTTATTTACCTGGCTGACACTGCCATAAGCTGCTTATACCAGTTGATATCTCTAAAAAATAGAACACAAATCGAAACAAGTGAGCTAGTTAAGAATTGCCAAATTTGGTACCAATCTGAAAGTCCTAATAGTTTAAAGTTGAACCCGTAATCCAAATGACTAGGAATCCAATAGACTAGGAATGAAAACATTGTTCGCTTGTAAACCCATGGAAAAACATATGAACACTGTTCTGGTCTTTTTTAAATTTGAAGAGTATTCCAACTGGTGACCATAGCAGTTCTTATTTCCATTCTATGCAAATATGGAATGGTAGACTGCAGAGTCATGAATTTAGTTGAAGAAACATGCCCACTTACTTGAAGAAAGAAAACACTGATACAATTAGAGATCATTTATGGTAAGAATGTGTCATGTGTGTGCTCTTCATCCACTTACCTTGAATGTTTGTAAAAGAGATGTAGTAGAAATTGTGTGTATGTGTGTGTTGGAGGGGAGTGATTTGTGAGTTCAAAGTCAATAACATATTAGTATGTTATTCAGAAGAACATGCCCACTTACTTGAAGAAAGAAAACACTGATACAATTAGAGATCATTTATGGTAAGAATGTGTCATGTGTGTGCTCTTCATCCACTTACCTTGAATGTTTGTAAAAGAGATGTAGTAGAAATTGTGTGTATGTGTGTGTTGGAGGGGAGTGATTTGTGAGTTCAAAGTCAATAACATATTAGTATGTTATTCCTTTCCTGTTTTAATGACCATTGGCATGAACACCATACAAGCTAAGTTCTATTTTCAATCTATGCTAATTTAATCCAACCTAAATCAGTATATTTTCTCTCTTTAAAGGTAACTGAATTTCATAAGTAAAAAGTGATGGTTGCTAATAGCCAAAGGAGGCCGATGATCTTAATAAAGAAAATTGCTGCTTGTAAAACTACAATACTCCCAACAACTAAACATTCTTAGATTATGAAATCGGAATGGTAGTCAAAATTACCCAAAGGGAAGAGTCCCCCTCACCGACAAGTTAATCATAACTACTTTAATGTAATAGGTTGATTACACTGTACCCTTGACAATCCGATGAGTTATTTCTGAAAGCACAACATCTTCCATCAAGCAACCAAAATATTATTATTCTGTATGGAAATGGTAGACTGCAGAGTCATGAATTTTTGAAGAGTATTATTATTATTCGTTTCTCAAAAAAAAAATATAATTATTCACCGCAAATATGGAATGGTAGACTGCAGAGTCATGAATTTTTGAAGAGTATTATTATTATTCGTTTCTCAAAAAAAAAAATATAATTATTCACCGCAAATATGGAATGGTAGACTGCAGAGTCATGAATTTAGTTTCCTAGTGATCTTACTGTCAGGATGGATCAGAGTCGTACCAAAGATCATGATCGAACCTGAACTTTCTTGAAAAGGACCACATGGATAGGAAGGAACAGAGAAATTTATTTATTAAAATCCATGATTTCGAGAGCCTGGTGACCATAGCAGTTCTTATTTACCTGGCTGACACTGCCATAAGCTGCTTATACCAGTTGATATCTCTAAAAAATAGAACACAAATCGAAACAAGTGAGCTAGTTAAGAATTGCCAAATTTGGTACCAATCTGAAAGTCCTAATAGTTTAAAGTTGAACCCGTAATCCAAATGACTAGGAATCCAATAGACTAGGAATGAAAACATTGTTCGCTTGTAAACCCATGGAAAAACATATGAACACTGTTCTGGTCTTTTTTAAATTATAGGAAACTGATGAACGAGGCTGATAAGTGATAACTGATTACGACGAGGTTGGGCGAGTGAATCGAATACATTTATTTTTAAGTGAATTTTTTTAAAAAGAATAAAAAAAATTGTTTATTCCCACTGAACACGGGCTTCTGGAAACTTAGTAATAAGCTCTTTACCCATAAATTATTGTTTGTCCATAAAGCGATTGGAGTTGGAGCTTGAAGGTTGATGTGGCAATGTGTTTTATGTATCCCTCGGTCCCTCTAGATTTTTGTCAAGCTATGCTAAGAAGTAGATTTGCATAAAGATTGCTATTTTCTTTTTCTTTTTAAACAACTGGAAAATGAAAATTTTAGTGACTTTTGAGAATTTTGTCGTTTTCCATTAGAAGCGGGTTTCTGGAAATTTCTTCAACAGCAGTTCTTTACCTTAAAATTCTCGATGGTCCTTTGGTTTCTAAACCTCTTTGAGTTTTCAATCTTGAAAGTTGATGTGGCAATGTGTTTTCATGTGTCCCTCTAGATTTTATTTAGTAATGCTAAGAATCATATTTGGCTAATTATACTAATTCAAAATCAGCATTTCATGTCATCTAACGCACAGTCCCATCTGTTGATTACGCTGTCTCCAGAATATCATAAAACATGTATGATTCTATAGTTTCACAGACCTAGAACTTCTTTATTTTTTCTTCAATTTATGAGAAAGACTTGAAATTAGAACATTGTGCAACTCTTTGCGTTCTATATAGCTACCAGCTAATTTCTTCTGATTGTGCGATGTTATCGCCTTATTCTCCAGGATTCAGTAGCTGATATAGTCAAGGCACTGGAATGCATTCTTCAATCACGGAACGAAGCTATATTGAGTCTAGCATCAAATGTAGCTGTAAAGATGGTCAACGTTTTACCCAATATAGTTCTACAACCTCATCTGCTGGACATCATCCGTCCTTTGACATCATTGTTACCCTCGCATCAAAAGCAAGTTGCTATTTTTTGTGCTACTGCTTTGAACTCTATCCTTTCTGAAAGCATCAAAAAGGATGGAGAAGTGTGGGATATCTTGAAGGAGGCAAATGCTGTTAATCATATTGTCAATAACATACAAAGTTTTTCTTCTGAAGCTGCGCCGACCGAATATTTTCAGGAAATGGTTTCTCTTTTGAGTAAAATTTTGTGGCGTTGGCCACCCTCTAGGTTTTGTGTGTGGAATAACGCTAAGCTAATGGAAACTGTGAGATCCATCCTTGTCGAGCCTAATTTCTCAGTCAGAATTGCAATTTTGCAATTGTATTCGGCTCTAGGTACTAGATTCTTATGCCTAATTCTGTAATTCTATGAACTATTCATATGCATGGGCGGATTTATGTTGAGGCTGGTGGGGCTATAGCCCCAACTCAATTTCAAAATTTGTAATTTTACCCCTAGTTTTCACATAAATAATGATTTAGCCTCCACAAACATTTTAGAATAATATTTCTACAATTTATAGTTTAGCCCCCACTCATTCATCTATATTTGTCTAATTTCAACTTAGCCCCCACTTCAACATATTCCTGGATCCGCCCCTGTTCATATGCATTTTGAATTTTCTTGCTAAACTCACCTGATTGTTAATTCCAGCATTGTGTGGAAATGGAGCCCAGAAGCTGTTAGAGGAAGAGGAAACACTTGTGTCTGTTGTAAAATATTGTATGACCAGTTCAACCATTGTGCCTGTTCAGGTGGAAGGATTAAAATTGATCCAGTGTTTGGTGGTAAGAAGATTAGACCTTGTGCATCCCTCTTCTACTTTTTGTTTTCTTTCCTGTTTCGTAATTAATTATTTATTATCTGATTTCCTAGATGAATGAACAAGGATGCACGAAAGTAATGAACATTGGCGGTGAGCTAATTGCTAAAGCTATAATTGATGGAATAAGAACTTGGAGATGCAATTCAGGAAAGGTTCCAAAGGACCAGTTTTCATTATTTGTGGAAGCATGTCGTTTGGCCCTAGTGACTCGTTGGGCAGGGGTTCATCACACTTATTTATGGAAGTTTGGGATTGACAAAGTTCTCCTTCATCTCATCTTGGATGATTTTCACGAAAAGGACCCATCTGAAGAGTCTTTATCATTAGAAGATCAGATAGCCATAGCGCGAAAGGGCTTGAGTGGGGATTTTCCTCACACTTTGAGATCATTCGTCTGGGATATTTTTGGAGGGCTTGCAATGCACTGTGCGGAAGATTTTAAGCCAAAACTGAAGAGCCAAGAACTTGCCATTCACCTCCTTATAACATGTGTGTGGTAATACATAACTCCATTGGTAACTTATCCTTTTGTATCAAATATGAGATATTATATGGGGGAGTTTGGTATGACTTATAAGCCGCTTATAAGTCAGCTTTGGATTATAAGGTGAAACCAACTTATAATTAGTGTTTCGTATGAACTTATAAGCTGAAATGTTAGATTTCGACTTATAAGTTCATAGTGTTAAAATTGAATCTAGAAAAAAGTTGTGGGGGGTTTTGAAGCTTTTTTTTTTGAACTTTTGGACTTGCACACAGATCTTTCACCAAACAAACCTAACTTTTTTGTTCATCTTTTCGTCGTGGACTTTTTTTGACATAAACTTATAAGTCAACTTAAGCTGCAATTAAGTCATACCAAACTCACCCTTTATATATGAGAGCTTGATTGTTTATAGGTATTTCGAGGGGATGCTGATTATACTAATAATAGTGTTTGTTAATGATTTTGTTGGCAGCTTGGTTTTCAAGGACTCCTTTCAATTTTATCAAAGCGATCCATCCGATATAGTTAGGCACGAGGCTGCAGCTCGGTCGGTTATTATGATGATCTACTCACCCTGCAAGTACATTGCTTCTCAAGCCCAATCCATATTATCCGAAATCTTGAGGGAAGGGGGTAGGGAATACCTAAAGCATCTGCTGCAAAATCTCAGTAATTCAAGAAACAAGTTCGAGATGGTGGATAATCTTCAAATGGTTGTAAACTTGATGAGGTTGGCTTGCTATTCAGGTCTAACTCATTACCGGAAGAATGTTCTAGAAGGGGAAGGCATAACGATACTGGTATCCTGCATGAGGTTGTGCTTGAGCAACGATGTCCGCGTAAAGCGATCAATTCTTTCTCCTCATTTGCGCAGTATTTCGATCAAGAGATCTTGCTGTTGGGTTAATACAGAAGATTGGGATGGTGAAGACCTTCCTCTACTCTTTTGTCTATGGGGTCTTGCTGAGTTGATGCATCATCGCCGGTCCTTGAAATATTATAAGAACTTATTTGCTGGTCAGTTGGACCACAGTGAAGCTCATTTAATCAGTGAACTGAATAGTATTTGTTGTGACATTTCTTCTCCTGGACCAAGATGGTATGCTGCATACGTTCTGAGCTACTTTGGATATTACGGATTTCCAAGTAAACTGGGGAAAAGATTGGAGAAATCACTTCAGGAGACTGACTTCTCAGATGTGGAACTCATTCTTAGGAACGGGGAAGCTTTGAATGTTCATGGTGTCCTTCTGATGGTCCGGTGTCCGTCACTGATTCCACCTAATGAGATTCCTTCTAAGAAGATCATGGGGGAGTTTGGAACGTTCCGGAAAGTTCCTTTGTCAGCTCAAGTAGACCGTGGGGCCCTGACGACGCTTTTGGAATATGTTTACTTGGGATATTCACAAGTTAAAGATGAAGACGTGAAAAAGTTAAAAAGTTTGGCAAAATCTTGTAATTTGCAATGCTTAATACAGATGCTCTCCAAAAAGAGGCCAAGATGGGGGACCCCTTTTCCGATGTCTGATCTCGCCTTTGCTCTTGGGCCAGATGGACATTGCTTCTCGTATGGAATCATCCTTTTCGAAAATTTGCCATTTCCATTTGTTGGACTTTAATTAGAGCATCTCAACCCCATTGGGGAGGGGGAGGGGGTACTGGGGGGGGGGTGTGATTTGAGGCATTGGTGGGGGTGGTTAGAGGGGAGTTCCCCATGGACATCTCCCTCCATGGGGTGGCTAATTAATCCAATTTTTGGGTGTATTAATTACACTTAATAATATTTTATAATGATAATCTGTATTTTTAATTATGATCAATATTTTTTCTATTATCTATAAAAATAAAGAATATTCTTTCGACAATTAAAAAATATATATAAGAAAAAAAATATCTTTATTTTATTTTGATTTTAGAAACTTTACTTTATTTTGTTTTAAATTTGATACATCTAATTTTTGTGACAATTAGTAATTATGATTATTTGATATATATATATATTAATAATATTTCGTATTTATATTTTACTAATATTAATAATTTATTATTAAATCATTAAATATATTTTAAAAATATGTAGGGAGGGGATGGGTTGTAATGATGAATAGTTTGGGGAAAGGGGAGGGGGGAAATGGTGGGCCCGTGGGGGGAGGAGGTGGGGAGGGGGAGGTGGGGGTGGGTTGGAGATGCTCTTACCTACTGATTGGTATACGCTATGCTTGCTTACACCTTAGGTTTTACTTGAATTCCGACAATTATCACAATAAAGTATTTTATTTTGAAGCTCCTTTATTATCTTATTGTAATTCAAAAAGATCAAAATGTCTAATATGTTTTTTCTTTGGTTTCAGAGACATCATCTTGGAAGCAAAAGGATCTGATCAAAACCATTGGACATGCAGCAGTTGCTCTGTATCGATGCCACATCTGCATGTCCACAAAGTTATGTTGTGGTCAAGCTGTGATTATTTCCAGGCCCTGCTACGTTCAGGGATGCAAGAAAGGTACCACCAGAACACATACTTAAATAACTTAAGTTATTGTGACCTTTGTGCATATAGCTGTATGAGTTTACAGAAGTTGACATTTAAGAATGAGACACATTGCTTATGGTCTCTTGAACATGAGTAAGAGACCAGAAGCAATGTGATTGTGTGTGGGAACATAGGTCTAAGAATGGAAGTCGGCCCTTTAAAAAAGGGGATTTCAACCAAAGTGTTACTAAGTAGTGTCAGATTGGTGCATGCATGTTTTATGTCACAATTAAACATTACTTGTGTTTTTATTCAGTTGTTAGAATATATTTTTTGTTTACGACGTATTACGAATAACCAATTTCTCAGTTGAATATGAGATTGAGAACTTGGTTGGCACTTCTTGTAGATGTTAGAGTCTCAAACTCAAAACTGCATTTTTTTCTCACGGCAACGAAAGAAATCTATATAATAAGATAGAGCAGTGTGGGTCCCACACATTTTGACAGAGACATTTTGTATTTATTTCTTGTTTATGACCCAGAAACTTCATCGGATTACATTACGACCCATTGTTTATATACAAATTTATATTATGACCCACACATTTTTAGATAGTGCCACCCCTTAGATGTCATGTTACGTGGAGTTACAGGTAGTGGAGGAGGTAGTGTGCGACCATCGTGCCACCCCTGAGATCTTGAAATTTCCACGAATACCCCAAATTTTGGATTCATTTAGCAGAAGTGCCCTTTAGTTAATTATGTAGGTCTCCTGGTTGTGCCAAAGGTCTTACACTAGTGCCCCTTCAAAAATATACAAAACTCGCTATAAATTGGAAATGGACCTCTTAGTACTGCAAAATGAGCCCAGCTATGTTGCACGGACACTCCATCAGTGGTGCCAATTGTGTTTAGGAAACTCAAAAACGTCTGGGAAACTCCAGGATGTGTTTTGATGATAAAAGAAATATCACCTGAAAGACGCGTCTCTCTTCAGGGAAACTTTTGAGAGATTCCATCAAGGAAGAAATGTAAAAACAAACTGTCTCATTTCCACTAACCATAGCTGCACAGCTTTACCTTCTGGAATGACTTTGGAGCTAGTACAATATAAAACCAATGGTCAATTCTCGGTGATGGTGTTGTATGTATTTATCTGCCATGGTCAACAACTTGGCATCGATTTCTAACGAAACCATGGTCAACAACTTGGCATCGATCGGCCGACAGACTCCGTTGTATAGGTTTTGAGGGCTTCTTTCACTTCTTCCTACACGTGTCTTTCTCGTCCCTCCACATCAGTAACCCGTATTGTCTTTTTATCTAATCTCACTGCAAGGTTCTGCGATTTTCCTAGTAGATTCTATAAAATTGATGGTAGAAGATTATGCATTTTTTGTCCCTTATAATTAGCCGTCAACCGGTTAACAGTAACCGGCCCGGTTGACCGTTTACCGCCAGTTACGGTCTGGTTCGGTTATGTTACACCCGAGACGGTTACGGTTGATAATTCCCAAAACCCCTAACCTACCAGGCCCGGCCATGGGACCGGACCTCTTAACACGGTCCGGTTCAAGAACCTTTTATATTTTCTTTGTCCCCTTATAATGTTGATTGTTGAGTGAGGGAGGTGGTGGTATATCTAGAGGAATAGTAAGGGAGGAGGTGGGAGTGTAGTAATTGAAAAAAAAAAAGTGCCATTGGTTTGGCAGGGAAAGGGAGGGGTTTAAGTGACAGTTCAATGATGGTGGGGGTAATGTTGGCAGTCGCCGCGGTTAAGTGCGGTTACGGTTATTACACCGACTGGTTCCATTGTCCATAATATCTGTAACTGGCCTGAACCAGTACTAACTCAGTCGCGGTTCAGATTTTCGCTCCAACGGTTTTGGTAGGTTTATTTACCCGGTTAACGATGGTCAAACTTAACCGTTGACAGCTCTACTTATAAATGATCCTGTGTTTGATTTGAGTTGCTAAACTAAGGTTTATGATTTAGGACTTGGTAATTTGCATGTTATAATTGACTTTACTTGCGTAATCTGTGATGTCTAGACAAGGAATACGGTTTCTATGAACTGAAGTTGAGAAATTAATAGTTCTGTAGCATATGTATTCCATAAACTGGGTTTCTGGATCTGAAAAATTGCTTTTTAATTGAAGAATGGGGGAATCTGTTAGTTGAAGCATCATTTTGACAGGTAAAGGATTTTGGTTCTGACATTAAAACCAGAAAATGAATAATTAGTGTTTCTTAAAGCATCTCCAATGGTAATAGTTATAAGTTATTTATAATTTAATGAAAATCACATTTCTTTGTTTTAACCATACATAATTTAAAGATAAACACTATTTAGATGACCTCCTGGAGATGCTCTTACAGGCTCACTTTTAGCTACTGACTTTACTCAGATTCCTGGCCCGGCAGTTTTCAAATCCTAATCCTGGCTCTGCCACTGGTTACGGGTTGAAGTTACTTGACAGTGTGAGTTAGTCCTATTGATTGGGATCCACTCTGAGCTCCGAGTGCTTGATCTTTAGCCTTTCTGGGCATGATTCTGTGTTTTTGACCGATTGGAAGACATAGATGAAAACCTATATATTGCTGGAATATAATGTTATAGATTTTAGGGGATGCGTGTCAGGCCCTGTTTGTTATTTCCTTTTTCAGTTTTGAACCAAATGCTGTTTATTTTGGATCTTCGTCGTTTTCTTACTGATTGGGATTGGAAAGCTCATTTCCCCAGCAGACAATCTTTGGCCACCTGTGTTTCAGCTTTCCCACAGTCATCACTTTAGAAAAAGAAATCATCGAGCTTAAACACTTCCTGCCTAGCCACCTACGCTCCCACCTTAAATTAGGTATGAGAGAGCGAGAGCGAGAGATAGGGAGAGAGAGAGTTTTGACATTCATGTTAGGAAAAGAAATCATCGAGCTCAGTCCCAATTACCATAAGCTTGGAAAGAGATTGATTGCTGAAATTATTTATTTCAAAAACTGGCAGCTCTTTGTTAAGTAAGTACTAATGATATAACCTAATCTTGACAGAATGGGTTTCCTTAGGTGGCGGCAGTTACCAGAATTCACTATAACCTAATGTCAGTTGAAAAACTAGTGTGCCAGATTCTCTTTAGTTTTAAAACAAAGCTGTTCCGATAGGCTTATTTATCTGGATTATATACCTGCAAGATCGTATTAAACTCACTGACTTCATCGACGTATTCTTTTCACTTCCTCAATTATACAATACAGCTGCTAAATGTAATTTTTTTTCCTTCTGATTGGCAGCCGTTCAGAGACCATAAAAGTTCCCGTCAGCTTTGAGGCGCTGCTGAAATTAGTCAACTGGATTTATTCCGACGAACTTCCCCAACCCGTTTCCGGATGCTTATGGGACAACATGGACACGGACAAGAAGCTATACGAGCTTCACCCTTACGTCGAGCTCTGCTGGCTCGCTGAGTTTTGGCTTATAGAAATCATCCACGAACATTGCACACAAGTCGTCATATCTAGCTTGGATTCGGCCAGAGAATTGTCCATCAAAATAATCCAAATCGCAGCGAACCTGTCTCAGTGGAGAGTAGCCGAGGCAGCGGCTAAGTTTATGGCCCCTTCTTATCATAAGTTACGGAACTCTGGGGAGCTTGATGAACTTGACGAAGGGCTCGTCGACATGGTACGTGCAGCTTCTGTTAGGCTTTCTCAAGGCGGGTTGTAACGTTGTTTTTTAGATCTTTTTAGGGGAGAGGCAACAATAGTAAGTACATATATAGTAGTACCTTAGACAGAGATATATAGAGGGTGGGTGTGCTTGATGAGCTCAGAGCTGAGTTTATGTGATTACATGGAGTGCTGCCAAATGGTAGTGAACACTGAATAATGATGTATTCTTTCTTTCTTTAATCTGGTATCGCCGGTTGTGTAATTGTAGCGATGGATGCTTTGAGTGAATGAATGTATGGCGCGTGTACTCGAATCTTCTTAGCGATAGCTGTCGTTATTCTTGTGGAGCGAAACTGAGTATATTGAGAGACTTCTTACTATAGTCATTATAGTATGATGAGGTACAATAATGTGTATTCACGGTCGCCAAACAATCGACATGAAAACCATTCTTGTGAACCTCAGTAATTGAAAAAGAAAAGCCATTGTTTCTCTTCCAAATATGAGTTGCAAAAGATGGAATGCACTTGGGGTTTCTAGGTAGAGCTGTCAAATGGGCAGAGTAACCAATAAACCGGCCCATTTTAAATAGATTATGTAGTAACCGAGCCCGAAAGGACTGTACCGGGACCGAAATTGATTTTTAGTGGGTTAGGGCCTGTTAGACCTTCTGTTGAACCGTGAACCGGCCCGAAACTGGCGCGGCATTAACCGATCGGGACCGGTTACCAAACCTGGCCCGCAACCTAACCGAGCCCTCCGGTTAACCGACCCCAACGGCTGGACTTCCCACCATATTGAGTTGTTACCATCGGTTTTAACCGAACCCAACCCGAAACCGAACTGAACCCACCGATGCCCGGTTACGGTTATACAGTCTGGGCCGGTTAGGTATTTTAAAAATCTCGGGCCAGTTAATCGTAACAGAACAACCGAATAAATACATGGCTTCAGCTGTGAAGATTTAAACTGCTCAATTTCTAACTGGTTAGTTGAAAATTGTTATAGACTTGAAAAGTCCAATGACGCCAATTTTAGCAAACTGACTTTTAAATCAACATAACTCTTTATTATCAACTACATTTTATTTGAAAGCAACGTTTATTAAAATTACATTATGTATAGAATGTACAGAATGTACAGAAAGTGTACTCTGTACATTCTATACAACAGAATGTATAGAATGTACATTATATATTATGAAACTTCCTCAATGTCATGTAGTTTCAGGTGACACCAGGAGGGGACATTACAATTTCTGAAGTTGCCTACAATAGTTATATTATGAAATTGAAGATTAGCCAAGTAAACAAAGGCCATATAAATAGCTCACAAATGAATAAGCCCACATTTGCAACCAAAAAAACACAGCTCAGGTCAAATATCCTGCGACCCCACCCAAAATGCATGAAGCTACCCCGTGCGCGTAAAACCTGGTAAAAGTTTAATAGAGAATAAAACATAACTACAATAAATTTAATACGCGGTTTCAAATATTGCAACACCCCAAAGTATTCTGCGGCTAAAAAGGAGAACCACGGGTCAAATGGTTTCAAACAACAGTCTCAAGCGCATCTCATCATCAAACTCTTCATCTTTGGGTCCGAGCACATCGGGTTTTGTGTAAACAGTGTCTAGCTTTTTCAGGCTAATCATCAGATCCTCGATTCTTTCTAAAACTAGAGTATTTTCCTTCACGGACCTGGCATGCTCGTCCTTGTATACAAGAGCCATGGCATGCCTAGACATTGAGAAGAAGTCTTTGCATTTATCAGTACATTTCGTAAGTTCATCGACTTCCTTATATAACTCGGGTACCTGCACAAAAACAAAGCACCCACAATCAGATCCAAACCAACCAGGGATGGAAAGAAAATGCAACAGAAGAAAAACATGGACAAAACTATGCTTCACTACAACGAACGCACCTGACCCCATGCTGCAGAGGCACACATGTAATCATCACAAAAGAACCTGTCTTTCATTATTTGAAGCTGCAAGCAAAATCAAAATCAAATTATAACCTCCTCCTACTACAATTGAAAAATTGCATTATAATCAAACGGCTGCAGTTAAACAACATAGAGCAAGCAAGATGAACTGCACGCGGGAAAAAGAGGAAATGTACAAAATCTCAAGAGATATACCTCTTCATATGCCGCATCCCGCCAATTAGGCAAGCCAATCTCGTCCTGGTTCTGACAACTGGAAAAATCAGCAGCTGCAAGAAAGACAAAACAACGAAGTATATTATTATTAAACCTCAACTCAACCTCCTTGGTAGAGAAAGGAAACCCACAAAAGGTCTAAACCAACTTACAATCACGAAGAACCGAATACATCCTTGGAATGTTAACATTACTGCCATCTTGTACAAAACATTCAATACCCTCCAAACGCTTGCAGCATTTTTCCTCCGAGATCAAGACAATGTCAGCTCTCGAATTTGCTAGGAAGTCCACAGATTTTTCGAGAAATTTAAGACATTTACGTTTGTAAAAGGTCAGCATTTCGCTCTGCAAGACAACAAACACCAATCACACTACATACTTAGAGAAATTGCAATTAGGATATGCAGCAGCAGAATATGGATGTGTGTGTGTGTGTGACGACCTACCTCACTGTGCCCTTCGTGGACATACTTGTAAGCACCATCAAACTTTCGCGAGTACATCTTCCTAAGTGAATGAATCTGCCAAAAAAAAAAAGAAAAATAGTTATTAACAAAACAAGCAACACCCTCACATCCCAATGTTACTAGTATACCCTTGCTATTTTGTTCCCCCTGATGATAGCATAGTTGACCATGATAACAAAAATAATTAATTACCCGTTCATACGTATGATCACGCCAACTTTGCAGCTGAGCCTGACCACCACCCTTTATTGCATCATGAGAGGCCACAAGACTTCTAATATCCGCAATGTAATTAGAGCACTCTTCCATGGAGAGGGCGCCCATATCATCTCTCGACTTTCCCAGGAAATTCACAAGTTTCTTGAGACGGTTTCTGTGTTCTCCGTGAGCCTTGTCGTCTACAAAACAACAAGGTATATATATTGCGATAAGAGGCATGCAACAAGCACTCAATGCATTGGCAAGGAAAAGATACAGATATACTTATGGCAACCAGGAAATATTTTCCAGCGCTGTCTGCGTATACTTTGTCGAGCAGAGATGAATGCTTATTCCTAATAATCCGAAGCTGCAAAACAATAATAAGGCTGTCAATAACAATGGACTACTTAGTTCCACAAATTCCATAAAACACAAAGCTGCAGGACATATAAGAAAGCGAGGAGAAAGAACAGGGCGACTCGGCAATTGAAACATTGCAATAGTGAGCAATCAATGCCTACAACAGTAGAGCATATTCAAATCAAATTTAGAAACTCCAAAGCTTCAGCTCTTCCTCATTACAGTCTCAAAAGTGTTTTTCACAGCAAATTATATACGGAGTTTACCAAACACTTTTTGTGTAGATTTCAACAGCAGCTTTCTCACAGTGCTTCCTACACAGCAACTTTCTAAACTGGCCCTTACTGTAAGGGTTTCATCAGCTATTGCAGTAAAAAGGGACAAACCAGGATTTAGCTAGACTCTGGTATGGTTTTACGTTTAGGGCCAACCGAGAAGGTGCATGACACAGAATAGTAGTTCTCTTCATAGCCTAAATTCTTTACCCTAGAGTTTATTGTAATCAACTTGGAGTTACAATATGAACAACACAAGGTAGAAAAGTTGTCTAGTATCATTAACTTGGGAGCTCAATTCAATTATTGTAACATCCCAAAACATTAAACTCTAGGGTAAAGAATAGGCTATGAAGAAATCACTGCAGCAGTCACTGAATTTAGGCTATAAAGAGTTATTGTGACATTAAACACTATGAAATCACTGAAGTTGGCGCGAGAAGGAGAAAAGCAAGCAAAATCCAAAGTTAAACCCTAAATCACAAACTACCCTAAACTAAAGACCAGTTTAGCACTACTACATCTCCCATTCTCCAGATTTGAGACCCCAGTTGGGCTCAAACTGGCTTTCTAAGCCAGAACATTAGAGGACATCATAAAAAAGTCCATCAAAAGGAGCATCATGGAAGTATGATAAACTCTTTTTTATGCAAAATTCGGTTATTAACAAAAACTGGGTTGTGGGTTCAATTAGCATGCTTTGTTGTTATACACATTACATATAATAAAATTTCCAGAAAAAAAAAAAAAAAAAAAAAAAAAAAAAAGGTAGGTGGAGGAAGTCCATTATTATTACCCAATCACAAATTACAAATTACCTTCCTCAAAAAAAAAAAAAAATTACAAATTACAGGAGGAAAGAAAACCATACAAGCAAGGGTGGATGCACACTTGGAGCTGTGGGGGCTATACCCCTCACTCAACTTTAAAAAATACGATTATACCTCATACAATGACTAATAAAATGCAATTAAGTTCCCCACTGAAATTAAATTATACTTGTATTTTTCATTAATATTTATTTTTTTTAAATTTAGCTTCTATTGAGAAAAAATCATAGATCCGCCCTTGCATAAAGGAATTACAAGTGGGGATAAAGGTATGTACTTACGTGACAATAGCCACCGTTCAAATTGAATGAACGAAGGTGACAGTCGACTATAGTACCAGTCTGTTGAACAACACCTACGGTAGTGGTGATGAGCAAAACCTAGCTACTAATACTAAACTAGCATATGAGGTATTTATAGAGATGAGTGAGAAAGAATTCACGTAACCCTTAAATCCTAGTAACAGTTAGGATCACATTACGCTTAGGTCTATCGATAATTTATTCATGTCGATCCATTCTTTTTGTATACCATGTTTAGGTCTAGTTTGAGAATTATGAGAGGGTACTTAAAGTTGATGTGTGAGAATCACTGTTGAAAAGTTATTGTAAATTTTAGATAAATGTTGCTTGGTAAAATATATATTATTTATTTAATTAAACTAACGTAAAAATAAGATGCTTTCTAGAAAGGACCTCACCGGCACCATAAGTCGTGTACACGTCCTTGAAGGAGTTGATTACGCTGGTTGGAAGAACTAGATGGAGGATTTTATAACATGTGTCGGGGTCGGATCTTGTTGGTGTTGTTTCTCAGAATATGATCGTCCAACTATTCAAGTGGATGGATAGACGATATTCAAGGCACTTCGTGAACTCACACAGGACCAAAAAAAATGATGAATTCCAATATCGATGCCCTGTTCCTCATCAACAGTGCTTTTGGAGAAGCTGAGTACAATTTGGTGAGAGCTTGCACAGAAGTAAAAGACACTTAGGATATTCTCGAAGCCGCCTAGTCAAGGAGAACATGAGAGCAACCCTGATGACTCGTTGAGAAAAAGTGCGCCAGGCAGAGGGTGAATCTTTTCGTGTGCTCTACAAGAGGATTCAAGCTCTTTGCAATGAAGGCATCGAGCTATATATGTGATTCAAGGCATGCGCAATTTTAAAGAAGATTATGCAGTCTCTCAATTCTCATAAGCACTGCAAGGTAGCATGCTCAAGGAGGTTCTAGGTAAGAAGATTAACTAGTATACTATCAGAAAATTAGCAATCAACGAGGATGAGAATATGTTGTCTGACAAGACAATCGTTTGACTCAGAATAATCTTTCTCTACAAACTACCAAGCTTAGTGGTGGCATAATGGCGGTGATGGCGGCGGATTGGTATGGCGGCATTGATGGTAGTGTGGTTGCAAGGTGATGGTGGAAATTTTGTTGATGATGTGCCATGTTGTTTAGGTTTTTGGCAGACGGGTTAAATGAGCAGGTTCGGTTTTGTACTTACATATACCCACCCAATTAAAAGATTAATGTAATACTGGCAGAGCGTGTTGGGCGTAGTTGAACTCATTTGTAAACAGGCCAAGATCTTTCTATTCTCCCTTCCAGGCGATCGGAAATTCTTGCTCCTATTGGACCATTTGTAATTATACCATCTATTGATGTATCGAATTTATGGTTTACAATGGTGCTTGATCAATTATGAGAATATGATTGAAAGTGCTTGCAACCCTCTGTTTAATACTATTCCGTCTTAGTCTGCTATTTAAGTACCTTTGAGATATGGTTGACCTTGAGACTTAGAACCCAAATGAGACTATGACCACCTAATTAGATAGGCGTGACTACGAGCTTATCTGACGTTACGTGTTGCATTGCGTATATCGTAAAATGATTACTTGCTATTATTTGTTATGTGAAATTACTTGCCATCCATGTGATATTAATTCGGTTAGATATTTACTTGTAAGATGATTTGAATTTTATGATTAGTCGTTTGATTTTGCTTCGAGGACGAAGTTGTGCTTAAGGGGGGAAGGATGTAAAACCCCGTTTATCTAGCAGGGGTAAAACAGTCATTTTAGAAGCATAATAATAATTTATTAGCAAAATAATATTTGAATAAAACTTTGAGTTTAATTTATAAAAAGTTTTAGAATAGTATTCGAGTAATAGTCAAGAATTAATTCGTAGTCGTTTCACAAATTTTAGCTAGTTTAAAGTTATAGCGCGTGTCCAACCACCGCGATAATTGCTAGGCTTGCCACACCCAATCACCCAACCACATAGTACTCCACCCACACCCAATTATTACCAACAAATATTATTTAAATTGAAAAGTTTTGTTTCCAGCAACCTACCTCATCTTCTTCCTCCATACGTTTCATCACCGCCATCACCACCACCTTCGGGAAGCCACCATCACCGCCCCTGTCACATCACTCGTGCTTGGGCTCCAAGTAAACCCATCTATATAAGCTACTCCCTGCCTCCCTCCTCTCGCCAGCAGCCACCCTCACAACAACCACCACCTCCACCATCGTCATCTTCAACACCACCACACCCTCGGCAAAGCAAGAGCAGACCCACCATCTCTCTCAACCCAGTTCTCTCTCCCTGCCTCCCTCTGTTCTCAGTAACCACCAGAAGCAGCAGAGTAGTGGTGGCAGCAGCCAACCACCACCACCGTTGCCATAGCTACCGGCGGCAAAACCTGAGAAAGAGCAACCCCCTGCCACCACCAGCAGTCTCTCTCGCTCGCTCTCCTTCTATCCCTCCCTCTCTGTTCTCAGATCTCATCACAAACAGAGTAGAAGCAGTAGTAGCGATCACCACAGCCGCCATTGCCGCCGTCGGACAAACACCGAAGAAAACCCAGTTCACTCTCTCTCATCCCCGTTGCCTTACCCGAGCTCTCTGACCGATTTTGGCTCATCCCCCACCTGAAGCAGATCCCAAGGAAGCAGCCCTAGCAGCAGCAGAAGCCACAACCACCGGCGACCTCCATTGTTGCCGGCCAAAGCTTCGGCCGAACACCACCCAAGCACCGCAGCAGCACCCAGCCTCTCTCTCTTCTTCCAGTAGAGTCCTAGGAGGCCGACCAACTTACTAGGAGCCTCAAACCAGGCTGGGAAAGCCATTAGAGCCGACCACCAAGGGCCAACTCCGGCGACTCCGACGTCGAGCTTCGACCCGACCCATTTCTTAGCGATTTCCGGCCATTTTTGGCCTAGGTACGTCCTACACCTTCTGACTAGTTGTTATATGTTGGTAAAATTGAAGTTTGATAGCTTGAATCATAGTTGGATTGAAGAATTTGAAGTTATTGTCGTAGGGGGGTAAAAGTGTAGTTTATATAAACTATTAAAGAATGGTTTAGGGGTGCTGTTTGTATTTTCAGAAACTGTAGGGGCTGATAGTATACTATATTAATCTTGTTTTGGTGGCTAGTTGAGGTATTTATAGACTTTCAATATAAATAGGGGTTTATGTGTCTTTTACTTAAACTTGTCACTTTTCGCTAAAAATAAAAATAATAATTTCGGAAATATAAATAATTTCTAAAAAATACTAGTTTTCATCCTCGTTTTAGAAAAGTAAATTGGGTATTGAAATAACATGCGGTTTGTTCGTTAAAAATAAAACAATAGATATTTTAGTTAAAGCTTTAAATAAATATTATTAAATCACTTAGTTAATAACTTGGATGTTTAATACTTGAAAATTAGATATTTTGCTAGGTTTTTAATATTGTTTTGTTGTGATTAGTATTTAGGGAAAATTTCTCTTTAAATTAAATAGTTTTAAATATTGTTTAAATGATTATAGAAATAATAATATGTCTTTTTCATAAAAATAAACTAGTTTTGTTTTCACTACTATATCAAGTATTTTTTAAAATAATTTTTCTAATTAGTTAGCCACTAATAATAATAATAATAATAATAATAATAATAATAATAATAATAATAGTTGTTTAAATATAAACACGTGGTTTTATAGAAGATTATAACGAAATAAAACGTTAGGAAGTTAGCTAGTGGGGTTGGGTAGAAATAAAAGAGAATATTTAGGACGTTTAGTATTTTTGTTGGATTATTTAATTGACTTAAGAGCTACGGGTTGTAGGTGACAGTTTGTAGGCCGACCGGCTCTTAGACGTGCTAGTGCTACGGAAGTAAGGTAAGTAACATGCCAAGCGTTGAGCCTAGCTTCCTTCATGTCTTAATATGACTTTTATTTCTTGTCTCAAAATGTATTTTTATTTGGTTATTCATTTACTTGTTTTATTTGAAGTTTCCTTTTATTTCAAAGAAGTTATTTATTTGAAGTTGTCACATGATTAATAATAATTCGTAATTAACGTAAAGTGGAAAGAGTTGTGCGGGAGAAGCTTATTATTATTGTCGTGTTGACTTCGGTCACTCGACAGAGATCAGATTTTATTTTAACCCGGTCGCAACCTGCCGGGTCGCTCCATGTACTCACCTCTCTGGCCGCAAGAAGTCTTAGGGGGTTGCCGACAGTTAAGGTCATGGTTGCTAGTGATAGAATAGTAGTTCCTTCCCCGTATCAACAAAGCTAATAATACACTTCTGGTTTGAGCATTTGAAAGGAAAGAAGAAGAGATTGAGGAATATAATCCCCGTTGGAAGAAATAATAAGATAAGAAGAATTTTTATAAGAGAGTTCCTACTTTACTTATGGAGTTCTTCCTTTCCAAGTTTTATTCCTCCTGTTTATTTATTGCAAAAACTAAATTCAAGCTTCATCTTCTGTTTTACATGTTTGGGTGTTACTTACTCAGTATTTCGTACTGACTTTGAAACTGCGGTTCCTGTTTCCTTCCCACCGCAGGCTTAGATGCATGAGGCTATGGCGAAGCTGGGTACGGGACTCACGTGTAGTGCTTAGTTAGCAAAGCAGGATGATGTATAGCTTTTGGAATCACTTGTGTAATGTTTAGTGACTCTCAAGACGTTTAATGTTGTATAATAAATAAATATTTTTGGAATGTTATGCTTGATTCCCGCCATTACTTTTAGCAGCGCCCTCCTGGGCTTTCCGGTCCGGAACGGGAGGCTTGGGAACCCACGGGCTGTTGCAGTGCTCATCAGCCAAAATGAACTCACGCCTCCATCGTCTCCTCCAAATTCCTTTCTCCTCAGTCCACAGAGACAAATTGTACAGAGAGAGTGTGTGACACCCCCTGATTCCGAGCCTTCCGTTCCGGACCAGAGAGCTCGAGAGGGTGCCATTCAAATAAATGAATCGGCGGAAATCGTGAACAAAACATCCATACTTAATATCTTACATAAACATGATTGTCTCAACACGATACATGACATACTATTAAACATGATGATCATTGTCTAGGTGGATCATTTATTTAACAATAACATAACTAAGTGAGTCCGCGTTTCCCTTAATCTGAGCTTCATGCACCTAGACCTGCGGGGGAAAGAAACAAGACTGCAGTTTTTCCAAAGTCAGCACAAAATGCTGAGCAAGTAAATACCCAAACGTGTAAACAGGAAAGAGACATATTTTCACTTTTAAAGGAATAATATGGAAGTAAACCATCATGTTATTGCGAAAGCGTAGATATGAATATTCCAACTCTTTACTTAGCATTCTCAAATCATTCCACCATTTCAAAGCAACAGTTGCTTTTGTTTCTCATATGAAAAATTCATATTTATTATTTTAGTTGTAGCGGGGAACGAACCAATCCAATAATATAGAACAAACCATCTCGCATGCATCCAAGACCTTAAGTGCCGGCACCCCCCTAAGACTCTTGCGGCCAGAGAGGTGAGTACAGGGAGCAGCCCGGGGCAAATCGCAACCGAGCAAAATATCATAATAGGTCGGGTGGCTGTGCCATCCCAATAATCATAACCACAATGTATATAAGGTTCCACCGCACAACTGTTTCCACTTTACGTTATTACGTGTTATTAATTTCAAGTGATAATTTCCAAATAATCATTTAGGCAAGTATTTGAAATCTCAAATCGAGCACGTATATCACAAATCACATTTTGAGACATAAAATCATGAAAAATATTTAGACACGAATGGAGGACGGGCACATTAGGTAAGGCATATTTACTCATCTCGAGTAGCAAGACAATTAGCACATCAAAGCCTCTACGGGTAAACGAAGCCCTCGTCTACGAACTCGTCACCAACAATTTATAATTCCTAAATTAATTACAAGTCCAAAGTGTGCAAGTATGCTATGCAAAATCTCTCTAAGTCTTATTTGAAATTACTCCCCATTATCCCCATTAATTATTAGCTTGTAATATTTATATAATAAACCGACGACGTAGACAAATTGTACTTTTCTCATAAAAATCACTATTTATATAAATACTAACTCTTAAAATTTATTAACTAATAAATCGCATATTAAATTTATACACTCTAATATTTAGAAAAATAAAATAATAATCTATTTACAACACATTTTTTTGTAAGTGACTACAAAATTTAATTCAACTAATTTAATTATTGCTCATTATTTATTATAAAATATATATACTATTAAAGAATTAAACTCATAAATAAAACTCACAAAAATGTTTATTCAAATAAAACAAGTGTTTAGTCTCACATAATTATAACTTAATTTTGGAGAAATCAATATCTAATATATATATATATATATATAATAATCAGGCTTTAACTATTTATGAATAGAGGAGTTCCTTTAAAAGTAATTTTCCTATTTAACTTTCTAACTTATTTTATTTTATCAATTTTGAACAAATAACATATTTACTCAAAACACTAATTTATAAGTACTTAAAATGTTTATTTAATCGCACTAAATTTATATGATTAAAGAACTATATATTTTATCTTGCTTATGTTTCAATAAAACAACAATACCCAATATTAAATAATACATATATATAATTTTGAATAGCAAAAAGTATCTTAATATAATTAAAACAATAATTAGAAATATTATAAATTAATTCTAATACAAAATTGCATTTTTTATTTTGCATTTTACTTGCAGTTTATGTAAATACTAAATAGATCCCCAACTTTTTATTAATGACATCTAGTCACCCTCCCAACTACAAAACAGTTTTATTATGCTACACAAGTCACCCTTAACTTTTCTGAAAATACAAAAACAACCCCCAACATGAACAAGTATAAATCCAACAACCCGATTCGATATAGAGCTAATAAAATCATGTTTCGATGATCACAAATGAATGAGAAGGTGTTTTAGGAGTTACCCAAGCGAAAAATCGCGAGAAACGGTCAAGATTTGGGTCCGGTTGGGTTCGCCGTCGATGGTGGCCGGCGGTGATGGTTGAATCCGACGATTAAGGCGTTGTTGGCTCCGATTGTTGACACAAATGAGTTACTCGGACCTCTCGGAGCGATTTGGGATTGATTTTAGGGAGTGGGTATCGCCAGAGGGTTCGGGCGAGCTTCTCGCCGGCGTCAATGGCGCCCAGCGCCCGGCGGCGGTCTCTGGGTCGTCTCTGCAGCGTATTGCTGCTCTTGTTGCTTCTTCTTGGCTCGGAAAAGGGAGGGGAGGATGAATACGGGGTTAAAACAGAGGGTTGGGGATAGATGCAGGTGGTGGTGGCGACGGTTTTGCCGTCGGGGTCTTCGCCGGAGGCGGCAGCGGCTTGAGCCGCTGCTGTTTCTGCTGGTTTTTCGCCGGAGACAGGGGGAGAAGGGAAGGAGAGAGAGAGAGTGAGACAGAGGGAGGCTCGTTGGTGGAGGAGGAAGAGGGGAGAAATGATGGTGGTGCAGGTGGTGGTGGTGCCGGTGATGGAGGTGGTGATGTACGGTGGTGGTGGTGTGAAGCAAGTGAAGAAGAAGGAGTATAAGAAGAGAAAAAGAGTCTGCAGATGAGTTTCCCCAAAACAAATTTGCAGATCGATGTTTCCTAAACAATTTTAATATTATAAAATGTTATTTTATTTAATTGGTGTTAGTTATGCTATGGTGTGTCTGGAGTACAATTAGTTAGAGAATTCTAGTGTGTCGGGCACACCACTATGCTAGTATAAAATAATATATTGCTAAAAACAATTGCTCAATAACGATATCGTTGTCTAGGAATATAAATTAAGCGTCTCGACTATAATTTGAACCCGAAAATCCAAAATTCGTAATTCGCAAATAAAATCAAATGCCCCGCAAAAATTACCTATTTACCCTTCGTCTTAAAACGGGGTATTACATCCTTCCCCCCTTAAAGAGAGCTTCGTCCTCGAAGCTAAAGCTACTCAAAGAGCAAATAGTTTCTATACGATGCAAGGTACATCTATATGATGATGCATAAAATATATTATGAAACTAATCAGAGATAACAGGAAAGGTCAAGATTTATTTTAGGATCGTAAGGGTACTAAATACTAAAGCGAAAGGTTACAGGGTGTTACATATTTTCACCCGAAACTCGGAATATACAGAGAAAATTAAATGAACATAACAGAAAAACACATAACCAACCGGAGACCACCGACTTGCAGGAAGGGAGCCATCACGACAAAACCAATTCAAAAAGTTTGGCAATCCCAAACAATAGGGTAAAAGCTGGGGAGCGCGAGAAAGAGAGAAAGATCATATAACAAATTATCCGGGATTGGGTTATAAGACGTTCGCTCAAGTCAGGGAGTTTAATACCCTGATTCGGAGAGGCCGGTAAATCCAAAATACCGTGAGGCACCGAAGCGTGTCAATGCTTCGGTAGAGGTGGAAGTCCCATCGCCAAAACTGAAATCAGTCATTCAATTGGACGACCAAAAATAAATGGAAGTTGAAAACACCCAGCGAACCACCCTTGAGACAACCTTACTATGAAGAACATGGTGAGAGGCGAAAGAACGCCTGCTAGAAAAGTCCCAACAGGCGATCAACCTTTTTTAACAGAATAACAAGAGAAATAACATAACTGAAAAAGAGGGGACAAGGAAATGGCTGAAAGAGCTGCGCAAGATTGTCCTTTGTCATGCCAATTTCAGCGAGGAACCATTATGTGGAATTTGGAGATTAATCCATCGCGGTCAACAGGATCTCTTGACCTAGTCAGCGACGAGAGGCTGAAGGGGTCGCCAAATAGGGGGAGGTGGGGGGAGAAGCACCTGAGAGAAGGGTCGACGATATGGATGATGTCATCCATGCGATGGACAAGGATTGACAAGAGGGTTGATGTTGGGTGTAATTGTGAGAGGCTAGGGGGAGATAATTGTGAAGTGGGAGATGTCGAGAGGAGGGAGAGGTGATTGAATTTAGGGTTCACTGTAGGTGAATTCGGTAAAAATTACCAAAGGAGTACCCTAAAAGGCAAACGGCGCAAATCGGATCAAGGGGGCCAAAATCAAATTTCGCCGCAGCGAAAAACAAACACCGACTGGAGGAGAAAGGGGCCTTAAGGCGCAGACCAAACAGAGCAAAGTGGGTGTTCGCCACAACTTTCGGCCTCGACGACTCCGTCAAGCGGAGAAGGGTGAAGCAGCGCCGCCAGAGGGTTCGATGGGAACGAGGGGGTAAAGAGGAAATGGCCGGAGGGGTATCGGCCTCAAAGAAATCGGCTCTCACAGTGGTGGCTGCGACCAAAGAACGCCGCAGCAAAGCCTCCGGCAGGGGAGGGTTGAGTCGACCCCATCGGAAGACCCGACCGAGACAAACACTGGGTCTTCTGACAATTGGTCAGCGCACTGGGAAAACATTGATGAGGTAGGAAGAAACGGATGAGAAGATGGGAAAGATCAAAGAAAAAAGAGAAAAAAAAATGCGAGGACAGAGAACAGAGAGGGTGAGGAAGACTGAGTGAGAGAGATGACATGAGAAAGGAGAGAGGCAGAGCATAGCTGCAGAGCAAAGAAACTTGAAGGTACACATCATCATCATTTGCTCTCAAACTGGTAATATATCTGTTTCATATGCAGTCTTCAGATTTGGTGAATAGTTTTGGAGGACATTCACTTCAGAAAGAGCCATACCACAAGATTTCAGGGAGACTCTTGATTCAGAATTCTCTAGGCATTAGACGTGCTGGGTAGATGATTCAGCCCCCTGCCTCGGGTGAATAGCATTTAGCTGTTGCCTGAGCTACAACGCTCAGTTCACACCAAAAGAACAGTATGAACAAAAGTAAACCCACATGCATCCAATTTATAGGCATTTCAATATTTCAGCTGGGAGAAAAAACAATAGAACAGCATACACCAAATTGCACCTGGCGTGCGCAGAACAACCCAGAGAATCCAAAATCCTCCATCTGATCAACTAACAGAGAAACATAAACTCTGAAAGAACAAGGAACAATGTAAGAAAATAACTAATTTCAGAGTTCATAATTTCTCAAACCTTATTTCAGCAACAAAAGAAGAAGCCATAAATTGTGGCAAAAGGATTTGAAAACCTAAAATAACATCACAGTTTTCCAACTCCTGCAAGTTCAATACCAACAAGAAAGACAAGAGAACCCTATTAAGTTGACGACCCTGTACATGCTAACCCCCTATTTTCCTCGCCACCCTTGAATGAATCCACAAACAGAGCATTAAAAGTAGCTCCTCGCCTACTAAAAGGGAAAAGTAAATAGCAAAGTTGCAGCACCAAAAAGGATGTTTCGTAATGCATGCTTTCAAGGTCCCCCAAAAGCAGCAAGGTTTAAACTACAGGTCTCCCGGAACCAAGAAAATCAACCAACCGCCTTGAATAAGTCGTGCACTGCCACTATTCCCTCGTGCTTCAGTTCCATGTTTGCTTGACAAATTTATTAAAACAAAATCAGCAACTGGTACCTCCTATGACATTGGCCAAGCACGCCGCATTTCACAATCTTCAGGGGAAAAGATGAGAGTGAGATATCAACAAGAACACAAATCGTAAGTAACTCAGTGTGCGCCACTCCCTCCATTAGCACCCAATACAGGCATAGAACGTTGAGCGAAATCAGCAAGGAGCTTTCTCTGGCGATCATCTGTGTGAGGAAGACTAGCACGTAGAAGCTGAACAGGCATCTCTCCACCGATAGCTCTTGCTGCTTCTTCTCCAGAGGCAGCCATCTCAGGTGAGGCCATGCGCAAAGATTGCATAGTAGTATCATACTTGTTGAAACAATACTTGATCAGAAGATTAAAGAAAGCATCAAAAGCACCCTGCCATAAAGCACGATTAGGCATGGTACAGTTGGCACCAGCCCGTGGATCTGTTAGAATTAGGGTTGCCCTCTCCAGAACAGATTTCAGCACAACAGAAGCCCCATCACCAGCAGCGCTCCCAATGGGGCGAAGCGGAGGATGCTCTGAAGAACAAACAACTGATGCTAGACACTCAGCCAAAGCTTTCAGCTCCATGCCACCAACGACGGTTGAAACAACCCTAGTGAGTTCAATGATGGCTTCAGCAGTTCCAGGTGCAGGTGAGACACCACCAAACAAGAACCTCAAATGACGGAAAATGGCTAACATCACCAGTCGCATGAGGTTATCATTGGGGACAAGAAGCTGAAGGTACCTGGAGAGAAGCTTCCGACCTTTTGGTAGAGAGATAATGCGTAAGAAGACGAGGTCGTCCTTGGATACCAAATCAACAGAGGTTCCAGTTTTGACAAAGGGATCAACCAAGTGAAAGGAAGATGCCAGTTCCTCCAGATGAGCCTGCCGTCTCCTTTTTAGCTGGGTCCCACCATCAGGGAACTGGTTGAATTGTAACGACCGGTCGATATCATCCACATCAAGGATAAGAGAGAAGCCATCCTCAATAATTACTCTAGCTGCAAGCATGGGCTCCTCATCCAGGGGTCTTTCTGGTGCATTTTGTTCATTGCTACCCGCTGTGGATTTTTTTGGAGGCTCAACATCAAGAAGCGGCCGCGGCCTGTGGATAGAAGGGAAAGCAACTCTTCCAAGAGCATCAACTTGGAGGTAAGCATGCGGCTCAGAATTAGGCCGAGCTCGAGGAGAAAGATCCCTCAGATGAGTAGGGCAAAAATGGTGTCTCAACTTCCCACCAGCAGACTTCTTTGCTAAACAAGCTTGGTGGTAGTAGTCATCTATATATGGATCATTACCGTGCGTTGCTGCAAGCTGCACCCTCAGAATATTTTCAATTTCATCAGTTGACATATATTTAGATCTGAACTGTGGCCACCCGTTGTCATTCCTCAGGCCGCTCATATCAAATCCCTGAATTGGATAACGAAAATTCGGTCTTCCCCTTTGAATCATTTTGGGTCTTTGATCTCTCCAATCAAATCCAAGCCCAGGATCATGCTTGTTCATCATTGGTGGGGCTGAAGGTAGATGGGTACTTAGTAATTGGGATTGCAACCCGGTTAAAGGACCATATGACTGCTGAAATGGATTGTTCAGTCGACTCTGTTGTTGCTGATGTTGTTGCTGAAGCTGTTGCTGTTGTTGCTGCGGCATTAATTGGGGAGGCACTAAACCATTCTGGTGAGCTAAAGGATGCTGTGACATGAGGTTGGACCGATCAACAGGAAAAGCACCGTTCTGCTGGACCCACTGATTTTGTGGTCGACCACTAACTGAGAGACCCATAGAATTATTATATTGGGAAATATTGCCACCAAATTGTGAACCTTGGGGCGAAGCATTCAACTGCACCTGAGTGGCCAAGGGAGAAGGATTAGATGGAGATGAAAGCCTCTGAGGCCCCCCAGGATAATATGGCACATTTGAGTTGTGTGAATGGTAATTTGGTGGTGCCTGTTGAGCTCCGAGACCAGGAGGATATGAAGTCAATGAAGAAGTCCTAGATAAATAATTTGGTTCACTGGGGAAGTGTTGATTTTTTATCTGGTGCTGAAGCTGCTGCTGTTGCTGCTCAGGGTATGAAGATGTTCTGTACAAAGCCTTTTCAGCAGCATGGACAGAAGAATATGGATGGGACGACCATCTTTTCTCATCCTGATTGCTGCCATCAGCAGTTAATATAGGCTGATCAAACAATGGGAAATCTGTCTCCTGCGCCCACTCAGCCATAGATGAACCTAGTAAAGGGAAAACATGATGTTAGAGAATGTGTCTGAAGATTGATCCATTGCAAGAGACAACTTCTCAGCTTACAAATGAGCTACGAAAAAAGAAAAGCAATACAAATGAGTTTAAGAACATGGTACTCCACAGTAACAGCTACGAGCTAAAAACAACAGGGAAAGAAACAAAATCTTTTCTCAATGTTTCTCAAGAAACGAAGAAACATTGGACATGAACTTACTGAACCATACTACTCAACGGACTATGTTTGCCTGTACAATTTTCCTTACTTCCAACATAAAGCAAAATCACAGAGTGTATTTCCAAAGCTCACTCACAACAGTTCAAAATTTACACAAAACCACTCAATGGGCTTAGAACCACAAAGGTCGAAGTCAGGGGTTATCCAAAGATGGTTCCTCCTATGCTTAAGCAAGATTAAAAGAACATCAAGAGCTGTCCTATGATTAAAAAAAAATGGTTTGGGCACCCACCTAGGCACCTATACTACTAATCCAAATATCAAAGTCTACCCATTGCCTCATCCACGATTCTTACCATCTAACACATTCTCTAAGGAAAATATCATTGAAGAGGAAAGTAATGCAGCATTATATGCTATCCGCAAAGAAAGTAATCGCTAATGATAAAATTATATTATTTCAAAACGGAAGGAGTACTAAACTGAAGTGGGGGGATATTTCATACTCACAAGACTTAAGGAAGGCAAAATGAGGACTACATTACATGAGATTATCACTTGCTGATACTCTGGGAAAGCAAAACGGATTTTGCTACAAACAAAAAAATTGAAGATAAAATGTGAAGGGTAGAGAGTATAACATTTCAAAGTGATTTGAGTGTTCTTTTATACAAGTTAGCCTATGTCAAGAGACCCAAAAATAGCTATCTTATAGCAGATAAGTAATGATAAAATTTCCAACAGACTTTCCTGTAAACCGTCTGGATCAATGTCCGCGACTTAACTTGGAGTGGGAGCGCAGAAGCATTTGGTTTCAGAACTTTGCAAAAGGGCCTTTATATAATATTTTTTTATGACAATTATATGAAATTTTACGTAATTAAAAACTTAAGACTATACAAACAATTTATACTGTTGTAGTAGGTGAAAAATTGCTACTCTTTCATTGTGTTTCCCTTTTCTAGATTGAGAAGCAATATATTATCTATATATTTTACCAATTAGTGTCTTCCAATCTGAAGTACTTCATAACGCTCTTTCTTTAAAGGTTCTGCTAGTTAAGTTTAACGAAATGACACGTATATTAATGGTTTGGAATACACATTATGCCTGAATTGTGAACATTTTGTTGTGTTCGATGAGAATGATAATTGTGTAAGAACTCGGAGACCGACGAAAAATGATATGTTAAGATGTTTTCTCAAAAGCAGTAGAAGAGACCTCAGAGTTCAGACTAAATCACTGTGGTAAGAATTTTATATATGAGCTACTGAGCTGAGACAATAAAGAACTTTATCTAATAACAAAGTACAAGAATCGCAAGGAGTAAAGTAACTACACAGTAGTATAAATTTCTGCCCACAGGAAAACAAATAAAACTATGTCCATTCTAAGGAAATCCAAGTTACAGAAATATCATATGCAAAAATCATAAAGACTCTAAGGACCAAGAATCTTTATATGATTAAGAAAAATTAAAATGCTCTGAGAATGATAATTCACAATTGCAGCTAAAACAATGAATCTAGAATGAGAAAACACATTCAAGGACTCCACTGCTCCCACTGTAACCCCATTATAACCAATGAAACCCAAACTGTGTTTCCCCTTAACAAACGTAATCCAACCAAGTAACCTAGCATATAAGAAAGCAAACACCAGTTTAGCCAAACCCCTAAGCACAACAATCACCTTCAATGTCAAACTCCTCCAGGTATGCAAATATTAAGACATGTGATAATAGATGAAAACGATATTGCTTCACATTTACACATGCAACACCAATCAACCTTAACTATGAGGTACAAATACCGCCAAAACAGTGACCTTCATAATATACTTGTACCAGATACTAGTAGTACTCAACATTGATCAATTCAGTAAAACAGCTATAATGGCAGGTCTGATTGGAGGAAAACGGGGGATCATGCTCCACATGATAACCAGTAGAATGTGCTTCAAGGTGACAATAGGTGAATCAGATATAGTATTGGATGTTGAAAGAATACAGGAAACTAATGGGTCTAGGACACTGCCTGACCTGTAAGGTTTACCAAGTACAAGATAAAGTGGATGAATGTGTAAGAGCTGTAGAGCAGAAAGCAAATTTTGGATAGTTATATCCACAACTAACAAGACACCTTGATACCGTCTGTTCTTGGAGTGAAATACTACACAGTACACACACAATATCTATTCTCTAACATCCATGAAAATTCTTCCTTAAGCCTCCCTCACACCCAATTGAAAAATAGAAAGTAGAAAGCAATGCGCCCTAGATTCTTTAGCCAAGCTGAACGGAGATTCAACATCGATTTCTGGATTACCAACTCCAATAACTTTTAACAAACTATGCCCAGCTATAATCGCCTGCTACCACCAACAGGGAGTGGGGTCAACCGAAAGGCTGTCCTCGAGAAACCACCAACATAGCATATCCCCTCATCAAGCACATGCTGCACAGCACCTAATATTATGATCACATGACTATGTCTGGACCCTCCTCGCAATTCTTCAATACCAGAAATATTTGGGGCTTCTTGCACTAAGTTTAATGATTGAATGTGGAGAAAAAACTATTTATCTGCAAAGAAAGCGTAATAAGAGCTGTCCATTTCAGTAATGCCAGGCTCCCTAGACTATGTACATCCAGTATTTTCTCCATCAAAAAGAATATGTACAATTAGTATTTTCAGGAGTACTCATTTTAACCACAGCATTAGGATATAAACCCTCAATAAGAACATAGTACTAAAGCTGTCAAAATCAGCACAGCCCACGGGCATGTACCCTTTAACGGACTGAAGCCCACTTCTTAACTTCATTGATTGAACATTGCTCGCCCATCTAAACCCATTTAGAAATGGGTGGGTGTGGGCAGGTCTACAAGCCCCATTGAACCCGAGCTCAAACAATATATATTTTTTTAATTCATTCTTTTTAACATTTACATCACTAGAAAATTCCAATTATACCGTCGTGCAATTACCAAGAAAATGCTCCCATAGTCCTATCAAATTAAATTATCTAAAAGAAAGGAAAAGAACATCTGAAAATGCTATAATTGTCATATTAAATTTATTGCGGACTGGGAATATTTAGAGACATTCTTGGCGAAAAGATAAGGTTCCGATTCAATATGTCACAGCCGTCTACAGTGAATCCCAGATAGAGGTAGCGGACCTCGAACCAGGAGGCGGCGGATATCAGCTGTTTGACAATGGTGTTCCCTTAGTTTTAGCTGAAATTGATGCAGAAGTATTGGAGGCAAAAGACAACGCGAAGAGTGAATTAGATTAAGAGATCTGGGAAATTCATAAAGTAGGAGTTGCAGACCAGATGATTGGATCCTCTTTCAGCAGCAGCAGAAGGGTGGAGGACGTTGGTGTCGTCTGTGTCGAATTTGAGATTGAGGATGGAAGGGATGAGCGTCTTCATTTTGTGGAGGATGGACATATTGACGGCTTATTTAGTGGGGAGTCCGATACGGCTTATTTAGTGGGGAGTTCCGAGAGGATCGAGTCTGGCAAACTGCTGATTATAGCTAGGCCATCACCGTTGTCTCCCTCGGTGGAAGAACTGGGCGGTTCCATCTGAGTTTCCAGTCCCTCTTAATCTTATTAGCTATGTGGGAGTCATATTCTCATTAGTTTGCTTGCTCGAATTGAGCAGTCGTAGTGTTTATCATGTGCCGGAAACAATGGTGGTGGAAACTATGTTGGTGGCTAAACAGGCTACACGGGCATGTTTGAATTTATATTGACCCATTTATAACCTACTCATTTAAAGGATGTGTGTTTAATGGGTTGGGTGGGTTGAGCCCATTTATGCTTGAGCCCATTTATAAATGGGCTCAACACGCAATCTGTGACAGCTCTACATAGTACCATTCCGACAACCTATCCTAACAAGAATCTTGTCTTTAAAAATCTTTCTTCTACAACTGAATTCAATGATACGCATATTTAGGTAAATAAAGGGAATACATCATGCAAAGACCAATTTTTAGGGTAGCCAGGCTTAAATAGGTTGGGCATAAATTTCTGCCCTTCAAATTCAACAAATGAACTGAAACAGGCAGTGTGCATTGAACTCCTATGCAACCCTATCAATCACCGATAACATAAACTGTCACACATGGAAAAATGTTTTGACTCTTCCATTACGAAAGAGCGCTATAAGCATTTAGATTAATACTATGGTGAGGCGAGGTCTCAAAATTATAACATAATTCAGCAACAAATTGAATTTACATTCAAATTTAACTCGTCAGTTTTTTCTAACAAAAAGTAACTGTAAGAGAAAATTGGTATTCTGATCACAGAGAAGTGTGTGCTACATTTAGTAAAAATTTCAAAATTTGTAGAACATAGTCGGAGGTGCTAGAGACTCAGAGCCCTCATATTTCATTACTGATATTTACTAGCACGATTTGTGATGGCAACTCAAAATAGTAAATACCTAATTACCTATCATAATATTCTAACTTACAATAGTACTAGTTATCAAAAAGATGCTAGGCACAAAATAATCGCATGACAGTAGCAACTCTGATAGATATACTCACTTTCTCTCGAGCCATTACTGCCGATAACTCCAGCATGTCTTTGTCCAACAAATGTGTTCAGCTGTGAAGAGAAGCAACATTAGATCAAATGGTAACAATTATACAGAGCACGGAAACCGAATATAAGCAACAAGATACCATACATCCATAACCATAGTTATTAATATGGAGTCAAATTCTGTTAGCCGTTAAGCCGAGAGAACGTTCCAGTATCATTGTTCTGGTGTTTTATTCAGGTATGGGGCAAACTTCCAATGCTTTCTAAATGTTACGAATATACTAGATATTCCTCATGCCTAAAGGCACTGCTCAAAAAGATGACTACGGTGAAAATTTGGCAAGATACTCCACCATATTCTAATATTAAGAAACATGATTCAATGTTTCTAACATAAAATCTTTCTTCTGTATAGGAGACATGATGATGTCCCCAGCAAAAAGAACTGATTTCTTTTGTACAGAATCCATAAAACATGAGATAGTATCCTGGTCAGACTAAGGAAAAATATATTAATCCCTCTTGTCCCATAAGTTTAGTCCATCTTTCCTTTTAGGGATGTCCCAAATAATTAATCCCTTTCCTCTTTTGTGGCTTACAATACCGTGATTTCTCTAATTATCCCTCAAAAAGTAAAGATGTCATAACTGGAAAGTGAAGAAGTGGGGGCCTTCGAGTAAATGACTAGGCTAAAAGTTAGCTGGATTGTGATAATTCCATGCCCCCCTTAAATAGTTGACGTCCCCAAACAGGACTAGATGGGACAGAGAGAGTAGAGTGATAGGAATGTGGTAGATACGCCGTAAACAAAATTGTGGCCCCAGCACAATATAAAAAAGGGTGTGTCCTACATTTATCTTATTACATAGATAAACAGTATAAAAGCACATCCACAAGTCAATATCTCTTTGAGACAAGCTTTTTTTTCTATGGGTATTCTATGGGAACATAAAACCCAGCTTCGTGCAAAGTCGACTGTCACTTCAAAATATTCCTCGTAACAGCATGAAATGATGTCTTTCTGGTCCACTGTTAACTAAACTGTTTGAGACTGTTACCCTATACATCAAAAAGTACCACCGTATTCTTAAAGCGTGCGTTCTCAGTTCATTCTAAAAGGCTAAACGAACCCAGTAGCATGAGAGCTGTTAATAGCACTAAACTATGATCAAGTTACTAACATCTCCATATTTCAGCCCAAAATAACAAAAAAAAAATTACCAGATTCTTCTGGATGGATAGAAAAAGTGTGTGGTGGCTCAGACTTTGGTAGTGTAATTTAAACTCGTATTTTCAACCAATCGCTGAAACTGAATTGTGTGGTCCATGCTGTCTGGATGGAAATGCATTCTATGGCTGATAGAAAAAACCCAGCTCACCATATCACTTGTACAATCAGAAAAAAATGTTTCTTCTTGTTTACGATTTGGTTAGAAATATAAGGTATGTCTGGATTTTTTTGTGTTTATACACTATTACTGTACTATGCTAAGACAACAAGAGTATAATGAGATTCAGAGAACTTATTTCTTTGAGGTTAATCGCAATTAGAATACCAACAAACTACGTCGACAAATTAATTTCAAGACACCATCTTTAGGACAGTAATATCATGTGTCAACGTGCTTAATGACTGGAATGGACTGACGCAACCATAAGCTACCCAACGTGTAGTCGTGTAGGTAATATGTTTCCCTCTCCCCCTGTATCTTCTCACTTTTAGTTCTTTCTCCCTCATCATATATGATAAATTGTGGCATCTCTCTCCTCCCACATTGCCTTGCCTCCAATTTAATTGTTTTCTACCATGGACACTTGACTATGCAGCATACATGGTATTATACATGATTTTCCCTTTCATTAAATACAAAAAGACATCATGAATACTAAAGAAATAAATCATAATATTATATGCACCAACAGAGAACTTAGTCCAGACACCGGAAGGCGAGGATGGCAGATAAACGGTGGATGCTGCCTCTTCTCTGATTTAGCCACCGTATTTAACTAGAAACACCAATTTCAAACAAGGTAAAAGCTTCTTCAACTCTAACCCTTCTCAGAAAATTAGAACATGAAAACCTCCCGGCCTCGTTCACATACAACAAGCAAAAAGGTATACCAAAAAGCTCTTGAGAATTAACTTGGTGTACCATATGTCAGCAGAGAACATACATATTCGCAGTTTGTCGACTATGTTGGTGAATGGAAATGGCGAAACAGGTCTTAACGATGATACCTTTGCTCAATGTCTAATCAGGTTTGAGAATAATTAGAACTAAGTAAAGATAAGCCGATAGCACAAGGCAACGCACCACTTTACTTATATCACCAAGATACTTGTACACCCAAAAACTTTTAAATCAGCCTTGGGTATTGCAACAATTGTACTACTGAATGGCATCTATGTGGCAATAAGAGCCACAGTAAGTGTACTACTAAATTGCATTCAACAGCAACTTTCTGCGTGGCAAGACGAGCCACAAATGCTTATCTTAATCATGGAGTTTCACATTTTACATAAAGAGCAATATACTTTCACCCCCACCCAAAACCTTTAAATAAAGATGCTAGTACACCCACAACCTTTAAATCAGCCTTGCGTGATGCAATAATTGTACTACTGAATTTCATTTATGTCCCAATAAGAGCCTTGGATGTTACAATAATTGTACTAATAAATTGCATTCAATAATTACATTTTGTGTAGCAACAAGAGCCTTAATTGCTTGCCTTAATTATCGAGTTTCACATTTCACCTAACGAGCACTATAATTTCAACCCCACCCGTACAACTAATACAAAGAGACACGTGCACCCCTGAACTTATCTCAGCCAAAATTAAAGATCATTGTTAATAGGTCACCAATTAGAGAGTCTCATCTCTCTAAAAGCCAGGTTTGAGCCAAGGATTCAAATATCGCCCGTACCGGTACCGTATCGCCCGGTTCGTAACGGTACCGGAGGGCACCGAATCCGATACGGCCGTTACGGTATGGGTGGATCGGATTCACGGCGATATCTGCCGATACGGACCGGGACGGTCGAATACCGGGCGATACGCACCGGTTTGGAACAAAAAACGGATTTTCAGAGAAAAAAGAAGAAGAAGACAGAGGCGAATCTCAGGCAAGAGATCCAGAAATTGAAGTCGTTTGAGAGTTAGATTCTTGGTCGGACTGTTGAGAAACAGAGGAAGAGAGACGCCGCGTGCTTCTTCGTATCAGCAGATTGTTGTTCGCTTCGTAATCGTCGTTCGTCGTTTTACATCCTAACCGTCATCCCTTGCTCTTGGACGGTCGTGTGTTTTACTGATTGCTTTGCGGCTAGGGTTGAAGTGGTTTTAAGATGATAAACAATTCACTTTATTTCACATACACCCCTTTGTTTTTTTAAATTTCAAAAAGACCCTAACAGTTTGTGTTTTATTTAGTTTTATCTTCTGTATGTTAACTTTCAGGTTATCTTAAGATGAAATTGAATTTATTTAGTTATAAATTTAATATTTACTTTAAAACAATACAAATTTCTAATATATAATTATATATATATACAATTATACAAACACACTGCGTGTCGGGTCTTATAATTTTCTACAAATAAGCAATAAAGGCCATGAATATGTTTTAACATTGTTTTAAAAGTAACGTTAGCATCTGTTGACAATTTTTTTCACATTCACGCGTTCGGTCCCCGGTTCCCGTTACGGTTTGTCCGTTACAGGTCAAAACCGGTTTCCGCGACCGTTACCGATACGCCGACCCATACCGCTATTTGAATCCTTGGTTTGAGCTGGAAAGGAAGCACTTTAATGGAAGTTGATAGCAAAAATTAACGTCTCAACAACTTACAAAGGTATACTGCACAAAAGGAAGACCTACAAAATTACAAATTTCAAGACTGTTCGTAAAGAAATGCTCAAGGCCAAGGAGAAGATCGAATATTTTTTTTAAGAATAGTAGTTAACTCTGTATAACCTTGGCCACAGACAAGATTGTGTTCTAGAGAACTATTTGTAAAAAAAAAAAAAAAAAAAAAAAAAAAAAATTATGGTTGCAATTTGTTTACAGATCACTGTCAGTAAATCACATATAAAGTAACCATACTGTCAGTATCGATTGATTGCAGCACCTTAAACAGAACTTACAATAATAAAGTTCTTAAAAAAATTCTTCCACCAAAGACCCTAGTAAGTTCATTTGTCATTATTAAATTCACATGTAAATCATTATCCAGTTACACTTCAAAAAAATTAATAAATGCAACACAAATCCAAAAAAATTACAAACCTTTATGAAAGTGCCAGTGAGATCGTCAACTTCGGATAAAGATGATAGAGCGCCACCCTGCAAAAAGGAGAGAGAACAGTTGGTTGCAAGTTCTAGGCAATATATTTGCTCATGATAACATTCACTTACAGACAATAACTAAAACTAAATAGTGTGCTAGATAAGAATATCATGCAATTGGCATTGATGACAAAATTAATAATCAACTAATACATCTCCAAAGCCTTCATCACACCCTAAGTTAATCAATGGGATACGTACTTGCAGACAAACAAATTCCCGGAAATGGAATCTATAACTAGCATGTAGAAAGGCTCGCTAAGGAAATTTTCTACTGAAGTTACATATTGAGAGGGGAAATGAATGTTAACTATGATCCTCCATTAAAAGTGACATCAAATACCAATAAATGTACTAATCAATTTGCTTGATACATGAAGTACCAAAAAAGAATGTATGTAGTCGCCAAACGTCTATGTAGCTGTCAAACGTCATTGCTCCATAATATCCTCACATAAATAAACCTTAAATGGTACTTACTAGTTAATAATTGCTTTGTATGCAAATATTGGCAGCGAGCTCTGATTTGCTACAAGAAGCAATGAGTCACTTGAATGACAGTGCATTTACAAATAAAGAATTGTTTAGAGGTCATTTCTTCTATGCATATCAGTCTCTTTCCAGGGTTATGCTCAAGATTATCAATCATTGGTTGAACATAATCGACCAATGAAATTGTTCACATATCATTCTAGAATTGATTGAGTAACTTGCCAGCCTCCAGGCAAATGGGAAATCCAGCGTATTTAATGTATACATCAGAAGTAGAAATCTACATAAATCTTAAGTTAACATTTAAACACATGAAAATAGAATCAAAAATATCTCTCCGTAACGCTAACAGTGATCCTAGCCATTCAAAATGTACAGGACATGTTATCATGGTGAAAATGTATTGAACAGTCACGGCATATTGAGAAGAAAACAGAGAGAAGGAAACTAAAAGAAAGATGGTCAGGCGTGCCAAAAGGATCATGTAACATGTACAAAACATGGAAAGACCAAAAAGCAAGAGCAATAAAGTAACCTCTTCTTGATCCAACTGGTAATCATCGCCATTCAACCCAGCTGATGGGATATCGTCTTCTCCGTCATCGAGTCCCCCCAACTCAACTTCTTCCAGGACATCATTGCCAAAGAACGCGTACTGTGACGCATCAAATACTGCATCCACATATACCAAAAAACAATTTAGAAACAATAAGATACCTTATAAAGTAGCCAACCCTCAATTAGACCAAATAATTGCAATGCTCCCAATCGATAATCACAATATCAGACAACCAATTTCATCAAAGTCACTAATCTGATACCGTAAAAACCCATAAGCAAGGATTCCCACCAACACACAAGCAATTCGAAAGGATGTCATATAATTGTATAGTGCATAAAGTCATTGATGACAATAAAGTCAAGTATCAATTTCATCAATTAAACTGTGATTCTGTACACTTCTATAGTATCTAAAGTCCAACTTCAGAAAGAGCAGCTGAAGGGCTATTATCTCAAAACCACAATTCAAAGAGGCATGAAGTTCAAACAAAGTGAATAAAATTAACAGATCTGGGTACGTTTCAAACAGCATAAAACTTCGATTTCCATAGCAAAAAAGATGTAGAGAAGAAGACCAACCTGCTGAATTGGAACTGGATTGTTGATTAAGATCTTTAGGGTTTGGAGGAGCCATTTGAAACCCACCACTTCCACCTTCAAACCCATCCATAATAGCTATATAAAACCCTTTCCGCTACCAATCAAACAAATAAACAAAAACCCTAAAGCGCGATACGAATCTAGAACCGAGAGAGAGAGACAAACAAACAAACAAATTCTTCACGAGAAACCCTCGATTTTTCTAGGGTTTTCGCGAGTGTGTAGAAGGAGACGAGAGGATCTGAAAGGCGAATTGACAAGGGAGAAACATGATTTTCCAGAGATATAGAGATATGATGAGCCCTCAAACCCTCGTCTCTCCTTCTACTGCCTTCTGGGTATGTATGTATTTATTCAAAGGAGGATAACTATCAAATTGTTGTGTTGGACAGAGAGAGAGAGAGGGGACTAAATTGGCTTTTTTCTTTGTTTTTGTGCTTCACAAGAGAGGAGAGACGAGGCTTGGACGGAAAGGTAATGGCACCATGAAAAATAATTGGTTTGACCCCCAAAAATAAAAAAGAAAAGAAAAAACATGTAGTAATTATTACTACTATTTATTTATTTTTTACTAAAATTCAGTTTCCTTGTTTGTGGAATTTATAGTTGTGGGATTTTCTGTTTTTGGGTTGTTTGGAATTTGTCTCTTTCATTTTGCTATAGAGTTTGACTCGGTATGTTTGGGAAGCGAGGTTCGGGAAAATCCCAATTTAAAAAAGACCTTCATTGAAACTCGCAGTTGGCATCAGCTTTGTCAATGCTAGACTTTTATAGATTCGGTGTCTTGTCGACAAATTAGTTCTATGTTACTGTTTTATGTTTGTTTTCTTTTTTCCTTTTCCTCTCTGAAAGAAAATGCAAAAAATATGGGGTCAAACAGGTACGTCTCCATGCGGATCTTAGGCCGATCTCGCTGTGTTCTACTATTTACAAGATTTTTAGTATTCTCTTGCTAATAGACTGGAGTCAAAATGTCTTTGCGCCCAATCGACTTATTAGTGATAGTGTTTTGACGGCCTTTGAACTGATCCACTCAATGAAAACAAGTAAGAAAGGGAAAGTAGGACATGTTGCTCTGAAACTATATACATGTAAGGCGCATGACAGTGTGGAGTGGGATTTCTTGTGTGCTGTGATGAAACAGGTGTGTACCAACAAATCAAACGATCGATACGAGAGTTTTGGTGGGAGTGATACGGTGGGACAAGAAACATTTGCATTGGTTGAGATGGGACAAGCTAGAAAATGACAAAGATAGAGGTGGTATTGGCTTTCAGAAATATCCATGACTTCAACATAGGTTTGATTGAGAAACAATCTTGGAGGTTTATCACTCATCCGAATAGCCTAGTACATCGAACTTTTAAAGCTCAGTACTTCCAACATTAAACTATTTTAGATGTTGACACAGGTCAATCAAACTCGTACGCTTTTTGAAGCATATTTTCGAGCTGCGATTTGCTGAAAAAAAGGTTTACAATGAAAAATTGGGAACGGCAATTCAGTAAAAGTTTTTCACGACAAATGGATCGCCATGGCAGGGAGTTTAAGATCATTTCCTCAATATATGTCCACGACGATTCCACCGCAGCATAATTTATCACATATGGAATCTGGAATCCAAGCAAGCTGAAAGAACATCTTATACCGGCATATTGGGAATTTTTTTGGAGATTAACTTACCGATTTCAAACACGGTAGACTCTTGGTACTGGTTCTACAACCCTTCGTGTGTTTATAGTTTAAGCATCGGCTACAAACTCCAATTCAAAGATGATGATGATTTGGCAAGCCCGTCGAGGGGACTAACAAAACCTTGGATTAAACACATGTGGAAAACTAAGCTCCCAAATAAAATTATATTTCATATATGGAGAACATGGACAAAATCACATCAGTTGCGGTTAATATTGGATATAGAGGCGTGTACATACCAGTGCTATGTGAATGGTGCCAAGAGGAGAGCAAGACTACAGATCATCTCTTTCTTTATTGTTTGAAGACTAAGGAAATATGGAAACACAATTGCAATGACAAGTTCATGTACAGTTCACGGATCATTATGAAATATCGAATCGCATAAGTATTTACTACAAAATAGCAAAACTTCCAAACTCGTTGGTCGTCACCTTCTGGAGTATTTGGACAGCTAGAAAACGGGATACATTTCAAGGAAATGAGAGCTCAATTAAGTCAACCGGGTGAAAATAGATTGGTACTTAGCTGAGTTTTCGGAGCTTCAAGATATAATTGGGATTGGCTGTAGATGGTGACTGAAACCGCCTGAAAATTTCGCATAAGCTAACTATGATGTTGTTGTTTCACCATATCAACAACCACCGGGCGTGGGGTGCTAATACGCAATCCTGGAGCTGTCTAACAGACGGGTTGGGCGGGTTGAACCCGTTTACAAACGGACTCAATCATAAATGGGCACAACTCGTCCAACCCGTTTAATAGACATAAGTTTGATGGGCGGGTTATAATGGGTTCATTCAAACACGAACCCGCCTGTCTAGCCTGTCTGGTACTAATTTTCTCTAATCAACAAAACCATCACCCTAGCCATTTCACCGCCACCACCCCCAGATCACTACAATCAATAGGAACTAATCCAGCATATTATATTAATTTAGAGAGGAAACATATAAAACATTGAGATATGATCCGTACCAACTCCAATTCCGACGATTCTCGGCGTATCGTCTTCGGGATCGGGACCTCCCAAACGAACGCCACTGTATTTTGTCAGAGCCCCTTCAAAAGTTTTTCTCCTCAGGCGACGGCGGCGGCGACGACCAATGGTGGTGGGTAAAAGGGAATGAAACAAATAGGGAGAAGCGGCGGTGTGTGTGTGAGAGAGAGAGAGGGTGGAGGCGGTGGCTCTACTAGTTGTGACGACCGATGGTGGTGAATGAAAGAGACGGAAACAGAGAGAGAAGAGTGGCGTCGTGATGGTCGTGAGTGAAAGAGAGTGAAACAGAGGGCGGAGCAGCAACGGTGACCCGCTTCCTGTTTTGGGTAAAACAATTTGTGTTTCAATCATGAGAAGTGAGGTGAGGGTATACTTGTTTATTGTCTTTTTGATTTTTGCTAGAAAGCTTGTTTTTTTGTTATATTTTGACATTGAGAGTATATTTATTATCATAAAATAAATGTGAATTGAAAAAATAGAACTAAAAATAAAAAACAATAAATGATTTACTTAAGCTTCGGGTTTAACTGGGATTTATATGCGGGTTAAAACGGTCAGGGCGCTATCAACCTGTTTTTTAAAACGGGCGAGTTTAAGCCCATTTAAATGCTACGGGCACGGGCCGGCAAATGGGGTGGGTGTGTTTTGACAGCTTTACGTGATTCTAATGGGGTTTTTGTCGCCGGGGAAAAATTGTCGATCCAATTCCGTTTCGAAATAGTTCTGTGGGAGCTTCAACAAATCCATTGTGGTTAGGTCATGGCGAAGGATGGATGTGGTTCAAACCTTTTCTTGGAAACTGATTCGACTAAATCCGTTCGGTTCTTAGATCTGGTCCTCTCAAAGGGTATTGTTGATATTGTATAACCAAATTTGAGGCAATGCTTGGAGAAGTGTATTACAATTTCTGTCATTTTCACATAAGTGAGGTGGCAGCACGTGAGGAGATAGGGTAACATGGTGACACATGAATTTGCTAGTAGATGCTTGCAGATTGGAGATTGTCTTTTTACTCATCAGCCCGAATGGGCTTTATTAGTGTTGGATTTTGGTATGAGCGCTTTTCAGGCCCTTGATAGAATTACTCGTCTTGCTAAAGAAAAAGATAAAAGAAATATAATTTCACAGAGAAACATCCATAGTAGAGTAGTATTTCTTAAGAAGGCATACACTTCAAATTAACATTCCTTCCCGTTCTTCGCACCCAAATAACTATATGATGTTTTCTTAAACTTCGTTGTTCATCATTTTTGTTATAACTTCAGCATAATTGTAACATCCTCCTCCCGCCGACCCCTAATAGCGATTAATAAAACTTTGCATTAACGGGAGGAGGGCGCGACATGCCGGTGCGGCCTTGACTCGTTGAGAGGCTAAATAAACAATTTATACAAAAATGGGATAAAAATTATTTTCGAAAAACTTTGCGGAAGCGTAAATTGACCAATTCACTTGGGGTCGTCATGAAAAAAGAAATTAACTTGAAAAATAAAATATATTGGAAAGAAAAGAAAGTTATAACTTTGAAATTATTTACATTTAGCCATCTCGACCCATAATGTGGACAGAGCGTAACATAGGAAATGTTCTAGGTATCATACAATTGCTCATACAAAGTCTTATATACATAATTACACAACTCTTACACGATTAAACAATTTACGAACATGTATTACACAAAATCTCTAAGTCATCTAGCATATGATCAACATCTAAGCACCCAAGCATCATCAAGCATGACATGACATATCAAATTAACGCCTTGCTACTATTTCTTGCTTCCTACGTGTTCTTAAAAGCTGAAAAAAAAGGTAACGTGAAAGGGTGAGCTCAACTAGCTCCGTGAGTTACATCTACGTCCCTACGTAGGTTTGGAAAACGAAAAATGGGCTAACATACACATGGAGCGTCATAAACATAAGACATAGTCATACATACATATACTTGTGGAACTTGAAAGATCATTACATTCATGAAACATAAATTCTATCATAATGAAAGTATAACGTAAAGCATAACTTGTATCATGTGAAATCGTATTGTTCCAAGTAGGAACCTTGCTTTGTCTCACGTAGAGACCTTATCATACTTAAACATGCTTTCTTAGTTTCTTGTCTTATGGCCCGTGTAACCTTCGTGACTTGACTTAACATAACATAGGGACATGTCCATCGCGACGGCTCGTGAGGCGACGCGTTGCTTGTTGATATAGCCCCAAAAAAAAGGGCCGTAGCCTGCCTATACCCCACAGGGGGTTTCACTCCGGTAACCGTGACCTTTCTGAAAACGTGTTTTATCTTATAAAATATTCATTTATTTTCTTTGTTAGCATTCACGGGGCATAAACATTTACTTGAGTAGAAATCATATGTACATAATGATAGGGACAACAAGAACATAAATTGTAATACCCCTATATTTAGTAAGGTATTTACTTGGTTATTATTCTTAAATTGGGGTAATTGTTAGTATTGGGGGTGTGTATTTGTAGTTTAATGAACTTAGTCGTGGGGGTTAAAGTGTCTTTTCCCAGACTTGGAGGACCTGCACCACCCTCACTCATTCTCTCTCTCTACCGATCGGATCGATCGGAAACAACACCCAGAGGCCTCTTCCCGCTTCTCCCTCAACCGTCCTCCACAACTCCACCACGATTTCACCCACGTCTCCCTCAATTCTACTCCTGTCATCCTTAAATCAACACTCCCTCTTCTCCCTCGTCACTTCCATCTCCAAACGCAAACCAGTGCTCTGTTTTCAGAAATAAAACCCACTGCCTCCCCTGTTCGACAAATCACCGCCAACACCACCACCTTCTCTGCAATTCCGGCGAATTAACCACCAACACCAGGTCGCCTCTTCCCCCTCTGCCTTCCGGCGAACCAGCACGAAGAACAGAGCCACCATCGGCTCTGTTTCATCGCCGACCCGGTTCCGACCCGAGAACCGCCGGCGCCGAACCCGAAGCCTCCAGCTTCTCTGCTCTGTCCGTCGCTCTCTCTCTCTCTCGCCTCCTCTCTGTCCGGCGACCACCGCCAGCAGCAGCAATTGCAGCGGCGACCCACCGATTGCCGCCGTCGTCTCCATCGTCGCCGCCGTCGTTTTCTTCACTCTACTCTTCTTCAATCGGTAACCACACCAACCTTCTTGTTAATTTCAGTTCTAATCAATACTCCCTGTTACACACTTAGTTCATGAATCGCTAGTTGTTTTGGGTTGGCAAGAATGTGTTGTTCCAGTGGTTGATTTGGAGAAGAGAGTGTAATTGAAGGAGATAATTGAAATTGGGGGTTAATGTGTACTTTGGCAAATCTGTTGGGGGTGGTTTGTATGATTCAGAAACTTTGGGAAGGTTAAGATATTATTTGTAAATGTAATTGATTTCTTTTAGGTTATTATTTATAGATATGTTATATATATATATATGTATATATTATTAATGATTTTGTTATTTGATATGAAATCTCATTGAAATAGTTTCTTTAATCATGAATTTTAATATAAGTTTTTATAGTATAGTTTTTGTAAAAAGGAGTTTTATTAATATAAACAAATATTTATTAATAATTAAAAGTGTATTTTCTTAAGATATTACATAGCTTTACATTGCGTTTATTTCAAGATTATATATTGTTTACAATTAGATATTTACTCTTGTAATAATAAAAATAACTTTCTTGAAAACTAGTATACTTTCTAAATATTATACACTTTTCTAAATAACTAGTTATAAATGGATTTTTAAGAATATAGTTAATGAGTTTAAAGTTTATTTATATTATTTTAGTTTTATTATTATTATTATTATTATTATTATTATTATTATTACTATTACTATCATAACTTTGTAAACTATTATTCTTTTCTAATATTAGCGTGACGTAAATTAAATTGGGAACTTGTCGGGGAAATATTCTTTGCATTTGCATATAGAGCATAATTTCATTTGTTGTATGAGTTTGATCACGTGTTAATATTAGGATTATTTGAATATTGTAGATTCCTAGTTCGTAGACGATCAGTTCTTTGACAGTCCGTACTACGAGTACTAGTTCCGTGTTTGCTTGTGTGTGTGGAGCTTTCTTCAGTCCAAGTAAGTATATGCACAACATCTTTAAATTATCAAAATGTGTTGTTTCGTGTGCGTTATCTCAAACTCTAAATTCGTTTTCCCGCTTTACAATACTTTGAGCCTTTCTAGTGATTTATCATGAACAGTTGTGAAAAGCATGTGGTTACTATCCAAATTGTGATCTTTTACTCTCGTGAAATATGAACAATAAATGTACGATAATAGAAATGGGAACGGTGTACAGAGGATGCGTGTGAAGGCTACGGCCGGGGACACATGTGCGTTGATTCCCCTAGGGTTTATACCCTCTTATTTATTGTGAAAACTAGGAGTACTACCTATGCTAGTGTGGGTCACAACAGTATAGGGGTGTCGACACTTAAGGTCTCACTAGTTATTTTAGGGAGAATCGGGATGGACTGTGACATCCCGTAGAAGCACCCTACTTTATTATTATTCCATCGTGACCCCTCTGTCCACATCGAACCTGTTGGGGCTCGTGTTATGCCTCAACCAAATAAAATGATAAAGTTGTGGTTGTTGCTTATCTTCCTGCTTATACTTTCGTGTTAGCCAAAAACTCCGTTTTTACGTGTTGTGGTATATCTTACTTAGTTTTTACTAATTAAAATTTTCCTGCGGTCGGCTTTGTCTATTGTAAAACCCGCAGGTTGGCATTGAGGTGGGGGAAACGCGCACATGTTGAAGCTTAGGTGTTTAGCAGCAATAAAGTTTAGTTCCATTTCGTCACTTAGATGTTTCAGACGTTTAGTTTTTGTTTATTTCCCTTCTTTCCAAACTTTGTTGGAGGGTTTCTCCTTTTTATATATAAATAATGTACTTGGAATTTCGGTTGAATTGTACTAGCTGTGAACCGTGGTCCTTCGGGCTGTTTCAGATGGTATCAGAGCGGACGGTTCTAAGCTAGTGCGACTCTCCATTTTTCTTTAATAAAGATAAATTAAATACTAAAGTCATTTTTGAAAGAAATTTAAAATTCACATAGGATAACCAAAAACGGTAATAATAAAATGGAACAAGCCGGGGTTGAGGATAGTTTGTAACATTTTGTTGTCTTTCATGGTTACTTGAGAATGCTTCATTGATTATAGATGTTTACTATGTGGCATATGTGTATTACTTCATGTCTAGTCATGTGGATACTACTGTTTTGGTTAATTAAAATTGTGGAAATTACTGCTTAGTTCTTTAGATTGTTTAAAATTAAATTCCGTTGAGATATTAAGTGATGTGTGGGTTTAGAACCTTTCTGAGACTGTTTCTTCTCATTTCTCAGATGGCTGCCCAACCCGCACCTGCCCTACCAGCACTACAGCCTGAGGATTCTCCGCTGTTCATGACCTACTTAGGACCTCATGAGGAAATGATCGATTACTACATTCGTGTGCACGAACGCTGCAATGATTGGAGCTTCTCTGCGTTTGGTGATGACCGCTTTCGAAACCGATTAGTAGTGGGTCATTGTATCCTCAATGGACTTCCCAACGTGCGACCATGGCTGGCAATAAAGGACGACTTCGAAGAGTTGGTGCATGAGGACGAAGATGGAAACTTGGTGCCTAACGATGGACTTTGGAAGCATAACGACGTTTACATGTTTCGACTCCACGACCTATATGATAGGTTACAAGAAGCGGCCGATCGAATCATACAGGAGGAGAATGAAGAACCGGAAGAGGAAGAGTCTGATGAGGAACCCGAGTCAGATCCGGAGGAACCGGTGGAACAGGAAGCGCAAGAGGAACAGATTCCCGAGGAGGAGGAAGTGCCCGATCAGGTTCTAGGGGAATATGGAGCAGGTAGACAGCCCATCCCTGCTTCTGATGACCTCACCGAGGCACACCGAACAGAACATGTGATGTACCAGCCCGGTCAGGAAACCATTGCACAGTACTGTACCTATGTGACAGATATATGCGTTGCATGGGGACACTTCGATGACCGTCATAGCCATCCGTTAACCATATGCTACTACATACTCCGAGGATTGCCTGATGTACACCCTTGGAGTAGCCTGAGGCATCAATACCGTGACCTACTCGTTTGGAACGCGTGGGGCGAGGTTGTACCTAACGAATCTAGGTACAAACATCGCGAGCAGGACGTCTACGAGATCGACCCACTTAAGATTCAAGGACGGCTAGAGGACTTAGATCAGAATGGGGACCAAGAGAACATGGATGTGGACCAGGATAACATGGATGTGGGCCAGGATGACATGGATGAAGACCAGGAAGAAGAGTATGAAGAGCACGATGAGTTCATAGATGACGAAGAGGAAATAGGTGAAGACGAGATCGACCTTCCAGAGACTGGCTCTGAGTGCCTGACTGACGTTGAGGAGCCTTAACACACCCTACCAGTCACCCCGTAGTTGCATTTTCTATTCTTCATTGCATTTTTTTTCAAGTGAGAACGATTAGGATTAGAATTTTGATTCAGTATGTATTTTGTTGGATTAATTGGATTTCTTTGTGGATTATGTGGTATTTGAATCAATGAATGCATGGTTATCCTATATTTTTCTCATGTGTATGGTTGGATTAGAATTTTATTAAGTAAGGTTATATTTAAGAAGGTACAATGCAATATTATACCAGGAGACGTGCAAGAGAAGTAGGAACGATGAGTCAGGGAACCCAAGGAAACCAACCGGCTCCATTCCCAGAACAATATGACCCAATTCGGTTCCTGAACATGGAACAAGCGACCCTAGCCCTAACCCAACTCCTGCACAACCAACAGGCGGGGGGAGGTGACGTGATGAGTAAGCTTGCAGAACTCCGCCCTGATTTCTTTTATGGGACGGACGACCCGACCATCCTAGAGAATTGGATTCGCGACTTCCACAAGGCACTGATTTCCGTGCGTTGCCCCGAGGACCGACGCATAGAAGTGGCGGTCTATTACTTTAAGAAAGAAGCTGATAACTGGTGGACTTCCGTCTCAGCCGACTTACTCGCCCAGGAAGGCTTTGGATGGGAGCAGCTAAAGGAGGCTATGCGTGAACGGTTTTACCCCGACCATGTGAAGTCGAAGAAGTTTGAGGAGTTTTTGCACCTGAAGCAAGATGGAGCGACCTTGACTGCTTACTATGAGAAATTTATGGAACTCATGAGGTTCGGACGGGAAATTGTACCCACAGAAGTGCGAAGGATCCGCAAATTTGTCGAAGGTCTGGACTTCGAAGTCCGAAGGGCAATGGGACCCACACGATTTAACTCGCTAATGGAGGCTTATGGAGCGGCTCACGACATGCAGCGCATGCTGGATAGTAATACCGAAGCCAACAAGAAAAGGAAGACCGAAACACCAGCTGCAACCGGGTTCCAGAATCACGGTACGGGAAACAACGCCGAAGATAAGAGGGTCCGTCCCAACCCATCCCCCACCAACCAGTTTGGAAACCCAGGACAAGGTGGACAAGGTCAAGTAAGAGTTTTCAACTGCATGAGGTGCGGCAGAAACCACCCAGGAGTGGATTGCCGAGGAAGGAAGGTTAATTGTCTCAACTGTGGCAGGCTGGGCCATCGTAGGTATGAGTGCCGATCCAGGCCCAACAACAACAATGGTGGAGGTTATGGAGGCAACAATGTTAACCGCCAAGGAGGAAATGGTGAGTACAACCGTGGAGGTAACTACTACAACGGTGGTAATCAATATGGCGAGAACCAGCAAAGCGATCAACAAGGTGGAGGTTACCGCAATGGCAACAATGGAGGATACAACCAGGGCAGGAACAACAACAACAACAGTGGAGGTGGCTACAACAGGGGAAACAATTGGCAAGGTGGGAATGGTCAAAACAACCGAACCCAAGGAGGCAATGCCGCATCAGCAACAACAGTAGCTGCTCTTACTGCACCAACAACTACAGCACCACCAAGCACAACCAATAGCGCCACGGGAACTATCAATGTCATGAACCCGACTCAAGCGGAACATGTCAATGCAGCAACTGGTACATCCCTAACCATCTCACCCTAGTTTTATTCTACCTGATTCAGAAGCATTACTCCTCTTTATCTCGTCAATTCCTGTTAATGGCCTAGGATTACTTACTCTTATCTCGCCTACCTGTCTCGATCTCGAATTTCATTGTTTTGTGACACCATGTACCCTTGACTAGCTAACCTATCTAAAAGACCACCATCATACCTGGTTTAGTGACTTCGGAAACCCATTTCGAGTGTAACTTGAGTGACGGGGACGTCACTCTCTTTTAAGGGGAATGTGATGAAACACCCCATTTGCTGTTCGTTTGGTTTATATGATCTTTTTCGCTTTGTTGTGCAATAGAAATTTGCATCATTGCATCGTGCATATAGGTATAATGTTCTCGCTGGGAGTTGCTGTTTTACGCTTCGAGGACGAAGCGTTGTTTTAAGGGGAAGGTGATGTAATACCCCTATATTTAGTAGGGTATTTACTTGGTTATTATTCTTAAATTGGGGTAATTGTTAGTATTGGGGGTGTGTATTTGTAGTTTAATGAACTTAGTCGTGGGGGTTAAAGTGTCTTTTCCCAGACTTGGAGGACCTGCACCACCCTCACTCATTCTCTCTCTCTACCGATCGGATCGATCGGAAACAACACCCAGAGGCCTCTTCCCGCTTCTCCCTCAACCGTCCTCCACAACTCCACCACGATTTCACCCACGTCTCCCTCAATTCTACTCCTGTCATCCTTAAATCAACACTCCCTCTTCTCCCTCGTCACTTCCATCTCCAAGCGCAAACCAGTGCTCTGTTTTCAGAAATAAAACCCACTGCCTCCCCTGTTCGACAAATCACCGCCAACACCACCACCTTCTCTGCAATTCCGGCGAATTAACCACCAACACCAGGTCGCCTCTTCCCCCTCTGCCTTCCGGCGAACCAGCACGAAGAACAGAGCCACCATCGGCTCTGTTTCATCGCCGACCCGGTTCCGACCCGAGAACCGCCGGCGCCGAACCCGAAGCCTCCAGCTTCTCTGCTCTGTCCGTCGCTCTCTCTCTCTCTCGCCTCCTCTCTGTCCGGCGACCACCGCCAGCAGCAGCAATTGCAGCGGCGACCCACCGATTGCCGCCGTCGTCTCCATCGTCGCCGCCGTCGTTTTCTTCACTCTACTCTTCTTCAATCGGTAACCACACCAACCTTCTTGTTAATTTCAGTTCTAATCAATACTCCCTGTTACACACTTAGTTCATGAATCGCTAGTTGTTTTGGGTTGGCAAGAATGTGTTGTTCCAGTGGTTGATTTGGAGAAGAGAGTGTAATTGAAGGAGATAATTGAAATTGGGGGTTAATGTGTACTTTGGCAAATCTGTTGGGGGTGGTTTGTATGATTCAGAAACTTTGGGAAGGTTAAGATATTATTTGTAAATGTAATTGATTTCTTTTAGGTTATTATTTATAGATATGTTATATATATATATATGTATATATTATTAATGATTTTGTTATTTGATATGAAATCTCATTGAAATAGTTTCTTTAATCATGAATTTTAATATAAGTTTTTATAGTATAGTTTTTGTAAAAAGGAGTTTTATTAATATAAACAAATATTTATTAATAATTAAAAGTGTATTTTCTTAAGATATTACATAGCTTTACATTGCGTTTATTTCAAGATTATATATTGTTTACAATTAGATATTTACTCTTGTAATAATAAAAATAACTTTCTTGAAAACTAGTATACTTTCCAAATATTATACACTTTTCTAAATAACTAGTTATAAATGGATTTTTAAGAATATAGTTAATGAGTTTAAAGTTTATTTATATTATTTTAGTTTTATTATTATTATTATTATTATTATTATTATTATTATTATTATTATTATTATTATTACTATTACTATCATAACTTTGTAAACTATTATTCTTTTCTAATATTAGCGTGACGTAAATTAAATTGGGAACTTGTCGGGGAAATATTCTTTGCATTTGCATATAGAGCATAATTTCATTTGTTGTATGAGTTTGATCACGTGTTAATATTAGGATTATTTGAATATTGTAGATTCCTAGTTCGTAGACGATCAGTTCTTTGACAGTCCGTACTACGAGTACTAGTTCCGTGTTTGCTTGTGTGTGTGGAGCTTTCTTCAGTCCAAGTAAGTATATGCACAACATCTTTAAATTATCAAAATGTGTTGTTTCGTGTGCGTTATCTCAAACTCTAAATTCGTTTTCCCGCTTTACAATACTTTGAGCCTTTCTAGTGATTTATCATGAACAGTTGTGAAAAGCATGTGGTTACTATCCAAATTGTGATCTTTTACTCTCGTGAAATATGAACAATAAATGTACGATAATAGAAATGGGAACGGTGTACAGAGGATGCGTGTGAAGGCTACGGCCGGGGACACATGTGCGTTGATTCCCCTAGGGTTTATACCCTCTTATTTATTGTGAAAACTAGGAGTACTACCTATGCTAGTGTGGGTCACAACAGTATAGGGGTGTCGACACTTAAGGTCTCACTAGTTATTTTAGGGAGAATCGGGATGGACTGTGACATCCCGTAGAAGCACCCTACTTTATTATTATTCCATCGTGACCCCTCTGTCCACATCGAACCTGTTGGGGCTCGTGTTATGCCTCAACCAAATAAAATGATAAAGTTGTGGTTGTTGCTTATCTTCCTGCTTATACTTTCGTGTTAGCCAAAAACTCCGTTTTTACGTGTTGTGGTATATCTTACTTAGTTTTTACTAATTAAAATTTTCCTGCGGTCGGCTTTGTCTATTGTAAAACCCGCAGGTTGGCATTGAGGTGGGGGAAACGCGCACATGTTGAAGCTTAGGTGTTTAGCAGCAATAAAGTTTAGTTCCATTTCGTCACTTAGATGTTTCAGACGTTTAGTTTTTGTTTATTTCCCTTCTTTCCAAACTTTGTTGGAGGGTTTCTCCTTTTTATATATAAATAATGTACTTGGAATTTCGGTTGAATTGTACTAGCTGTGAACCGTGGTCCTTCGGGCTGTTTCATAAATAATCTTGTATGAAACTTGAGGTTCGGTACAAACTTTGGGAGGTAGGGTAACTCACCTTGCGAGCTTAATCCATTAACTTAACATTCCTTAGTCCAAATTCAAACAACTTAGGCGCGTGAGCATTAACTCCAACTTCATATAGATCGCAAAGAGTGCTTCAAATAACACATAAAATCACATAGTACGAATTCATTCCAAACATAACACATGGCTAAATCACTTAGCATGTCAATCAAAGCATAGCACATCCCCACATCTCTTAGCTAAATGACACTAATCCTATTCATGCAAAAGAACGAACTTTTTTCATGTTCACATTTAGAATCTTATACTTCTTATTAGAAGCATATGACATGTCTAATGCAACACATAAATTCAAGATTACATATTATGAACTAAAAGGTAACTTGCATAAACTAGCTTTAATAACTTGATAAACTTCTAAATCATGCTTATGAGAAAAGTGTAACTATCACTAGTAACAAAATTCATAGGTGACTGAAAGTAATTATTTTTTACATAAAATTTTGACACAACATATATGAATATCTAACCCTTAACATATAACAATATCAACATTTATGAAAACTTCTAAGTATTTTTATATCTTAAAATTTTGGAGTTGTTTAGGTGTAAACAAAGGCTGAAAAGCGGTCTTGGGAGTAAATTCATAAAATATTCTTAGGAATTTCAAAGATTATGGAATTTTAACTGGAAATAAATAACACCCCTGGGAACAACATATACAAATTTGGTAACCGTCGGAGTATAATAAGTACATGAAATGTGTGAAAAACCTCACTGGTCTGGGGTTGAGCAGAGTGTTAAAACATTCCCTGTTTTTGGCCGATTGAAAATTGAATACAATCCCAAATTCTCTAAAAATTTTACTCTAGAAATATCATGTGAAAATTCACAGACCATGAATTTTTCGTAATTTTCTGAAATACTTAGGTGTTTTTCTCAATTTTGTGAAAATCAGCTCAAAACATGAGTTTGATGGTTTTCTGTAGTTCAAAACTTGTTGCATGCAAGAAATTAGTCTACAAAAATATGAAATGACACAAAGAAATGCTCTAAACCGATAATACACTCATCTATCTCACATTGTAATCCTTCATGGAGAAACTTCGTTTACAGTGGTTGATGTATTATCAAGCAAAACCATAAAGGCTGATTTCGTTTGTTAATTGGAGGCCCATGTGTACTGACATATCTTTTCAAATAGTCGGAGATCTTTAGGAATGGACTGGATTTCCAAATCGAACATAAAAAAATGAATGTTACCTCTTTCATGTTATCAGCATTCTCGTTAACAGAGAATCAAGTTCTATTTATGTTAATTTTGTAGTTTTTCTAGAAAAAATTGTAGCTTGCACATCCGGTTGTTTTCATCTATCCACTTTAATGACCACTGAGCATATTTATTTTTTTGAAGTCCTTTAGCACTGTGTCAACTGGTCAACCAATTTTCATTATTTTAAATACTAATTTTGTTCCTATTGTATGAGATGGTATAAATCAAAGTACATAATACGACTCTCTTATGCCTAAAATAATTTTAAGTGAGTAAATTTTTGGTAAGGAAAATAGCACATTTAGATCCATGAGTAATTTACGATAAAGTTTAGTAAAATAATATATTATATGTACGAATAACTTAATATGAACTTTATGTTTTCAAATCACTAAACCTTTTATATTTTATACAATAGTTGATTATGTCACTATGAGTAGTCGTGTTAGACATAAATGTTAAAGTTCAAATATTCAATTTAAGTATTGAGAGATTCTAAACATACCAGTTAGATTACTAATATGTAACAAAAAGGGGAAAGCATAACATAACATGCAACACCCCCAAATCACATGGGATGCCTCCGCACGAGGTGATGGGCCTCATTGGGAACGGATAAAGATCGTTGGTTCACAGCTAGTACAACCATCGATGAATTGAAACTTTTCTTATTACAAATTCAAGATAAACAATTATAGCGTTTCAAAAACTAGAGGTACAATATTTTGTGAAATGTAATGAAATACTATGTGATTGATGTTCTAAGCATCAAGTCTCCCATCCAGCTGTGTCGTGAACGTTCCCCACCTAGATTGATAACCTGAGGTTTTAAAATGGCAAAAGCCGACGCAATTTTACTGAAAATTATCAGCAAACAACTGAGTAAGGTAACACCAATAGCACGTAAACAGATTATGAGGCATGTGACAGGAATAATGAGTTCGCTAATAAATAATAAATACCAGATATATGTGGGAATAACATTACCGTTTTTTGCTTAGACAAATTCTGTAACGATTTCAAGATTCATATTTCCAGTCCAAAGATGTGGACCATCTTGGGGAGTCACACAAAAAGTACTTTGTAATATTTTCACAACTCATTACTATATATCTCAAGATGGGAGTATTCACTTTTATCAATGATAATATAATCGAGTCCAGAAATACATTTTACCAACTAGTTGATACGGGGCGTGACCATATCCAATCCACAACCACTATATCATAATGTGGAAAGCACAGCCATAACCATAACTTAATCACAGGAGGTTCGCATCATAGCGCCTCATAACCATATAATAACCAATCACAATCTGTCTGAAAAGTATCATACCAGGGATATGACACAAACTCACGCACAACAACTTCCACTTTACGTCATTACAACTTTTGCTTCGTAAAATCTTATAAGATGTAAATTGGGAGCTCCAAGTAAAGCCAGTGTGGCACATTTTCTTAACATTTGATATAAGATTAACGTTTGTATTTGACCAACATGTTAGCGGTACTGTACTTTTGAGAATCGTGGCCCATGAACAAGGTAATCAGGGCCTAATATGGTAGTCGTGTTTGATTGGTACTTCATTTCGGAATAAATTCTAGATGTTCTTCTTTCGAATTCTTACTTTGGATTTGGATTATCATTTTTCATACAATACTTCAAAGTAATTTTTTTTCCGAAAGCAAGTAAAATAATTCAAATAAAACAAATATGATAGTAGTTCACATATAACACACGCGATACACGAAATAATGAAAGGCGCGCAACGCTACGCACATTAACTTACCTCAAATCCAAACGTCAAATAGCTCGATGCAGTCCTCGTTTATGAACTCGTCGCCTACAAGTTCACACCCTAAACTAATTTATTTGCTCTAATAATGAAAACAAACTATTCTAATATATTATAGCTCCTTATATTTTTTTCTCAAAATATTTAGTGTAACGTATTTCAAAATTTCTGAAAATATCTTCTTCTACAATTTTGAACACGGTATTTTAGCCTAAAAAATATAGTTATTAATTATGAATAAAAAATTAGATAAAACTAAGTTTATTAATGAAATCAAATATGTAAACTGCAACTAGTACCCCATAAGTTTAGGAAAAGACAATTGCACCCTTAAATTTATGAAACGACAAAATAACCCCCCAAAACTTTCTGAAAAAAATTATAATTTAACCCCCAACCAAGAACACAGAAACTAACCGATCAAAACATGGATTCAAGGCCTTAAGACACGATTTTGATTACAGAAAACAACTAAGGAGGAGATTTTGAGCATACACAGTCCAAAAATCACGAAAAACGGTCAAAAACGAGACGGGTGGAACTTGCCGTCGGTGGCGCTCGGCGGTGATGGCCGACGGGGCTTCTCCGGCTGTTCTTGGTCTCGGTTGAGGCCTCCTCAAGCTCGGTTGGACCTCCAAGAGGATATTCAGAGGAAGAACGGGGATGGGTACCTTGGGTTTGGCCGGGTTCAAACCCCGCCAGCGTTAATGGAGGTCACTGGCAGCGTTGGCGGCTGTTTCTGCTTCTGTCGTTGTTGTTTCTGTCTTCGTGGATTAGCAGAGAGAGAGAGAAAGCCCAGAGACGTCGAGGGACAGAGGGAATAGAGAATCAGGTGGTGGTCGTGGTGGGTTCTCCATTGGTGGGTCTCTTGTCAACTTACCGTCTGCAGTGGCGGTGGTGGTGGCCTTTTGCCTCTGCCACCAGCTGCTGCTGCTTGGTGACCGAGAGACAGAGAGATAGAGAGTGGGAAAAGAGGGAGAGGGAGGTTGTGAGAGAGGTGGTTGTGGTGGTGTCGGGTGTGGTGCCTAAGGAGGAGAGGAAGAGAAAAAATAGAAGAAAGAGGAAGAGAGAGAGAGAGAGAGAGAGAGAGAGAGGAGAGGGAGAGAAAAAAGAACGGGGAGAGAGAGAGAATAAAAAAGAAAAATTTTTGTTGGGGATGGAAAGAAACGCAGATGTTGGAAAATTGTGAAAAAAAATTTCTTTTTGGTTTATTTTATTAACTAATTTCTATTTAGCTATTAGTCTTTATAGTTTTTTCTAACTACACTATCACCCCTAGCTATTAACTAGCTAATAACATCTAGAATTACAAAAACCTCCCAACACAATAAGTAATTCGAATATAACTATTTATATTCACAAAAAACTAACTAATTATATACTAAAAAGACGGGGTATTACATAAGATTTGTTGAGCTGTCGTCTACAAGTTTTTGGGTTTGCCTTATTGCTTTCGTTTAGACCAAGTGGAGAACACGCCATTAGGAGCCTTAGGATGAAAATCCGTATTTTTTTTTTCAGTTTAGGGGTAAAATATTTATATATGGAAGCATTCGTATGTCTTTGCATATGATCAACTTCTACCAAACACAATTTTCGTATTTTTATGTTTTCGGAGCATCTATATTTTTATGGGTTAAATATTTTTCCATACTCTCTAGTTTATTCTTTGTGAAAGCTTTTAGAGGTAACTACTCTTTTGGTGATCCATGATTTTTCAATAACAAAATTACCCCTCATTGAATATTTCTAGTTCATGAAAGAAGATTATTGGAGAAAAAAAAATTCAATAAGAGATTTTGAGTAAATCAAATATTTATTTTTTCTTTACTTCCTACCTTCTGGTACGATTTTTTTTACTAGACCGAGTATGTTTAAGACAACAATTGTCAAAAAGTAGTAACTTTTTTATAATTTGAAGCATTTTCATCAATTAAGAAATAATTTTCTCTATTGATGGTTTCGGACTCCATAGTTGTGTTAGTCCGTTTTTAACTTTTTGAGGTGGGATATGTTAAATATTTTTGTATACTTTTTATTCCATAAGACTCATATCCTTACCAAAAGCCAAAATTGGTGTCCTAGTGGAGTTAGTACAAATTATGTGATATAGTGTTTTAGAAATTATTTCCAACCTAGAAGTTATAGTTTTTGGTAGGATTGAGACTCCCATAAGTCCTTCGGAACATATTTAAACACCTAGGAGTGTAGGATTTTCAACAACCAAAATTTTAGACTAACCCAACACCCCTAGCAGAACCCGTGAGCCCCTAGGAGTGTGTTTTTCCTTCTCGACAGCAAGAAGTCCATGCCAATTTCCTTGGTGTTCTTTAGAGTTTGACCTTATTATTTGCTCTCCTTGTTTCCATCATCTTTCACTACCATGGCCCTTACCCCTTTGACAGAGTTTGGACTTTGAAAGATTATCTCATGCCCATAAATTGGAGGTTGTGATTGTGATCCTCCGTCTGAAGATAAGAAATATAGTGTTTAAGGTAAAGAATCAGGTAAGATGTTTGTTTATCTGAAGTCATGATTCTTTGAGAGCTTGGAGATAGTTCATTGTTCTATGCCTCGTGTTATCTTTGTGGTGAAGTTTATTCTGTTTCAACCTAAGGACTTTTATGTTCTCCCTCCTCATTATCATGACTTAGGAAATGATATTCAAAGTTGTGTGCTTGAGTCTTCAAAACCAAGCTTCGTGAAGCATGTCAAGGTCATAGGTTCCTTTCCTCCAACACTAGCTACTGGTGATTATTGTTACAAAATGCCTTGTGAAAACACTAGTTTATTTGGAGATCACTCTGAGACCATATCATATAATGACAGTATATTTTTTGGAATTCAAGGTACCACAAAAGATGCATAGATGTTCTGATGATTTACCATAATTACGTTTAATCTAGTTGAATGTTAGCTCGTTGTTTAGTTTTGTTCAATTAAATAAATGTCCAAGTTGCCAAATTCGTGTGACAAATACGGGGAGTAGTTTTGAATTAGATTCGTGGAGCATTGTGTAAATTTATGATAATGGAACAAAAGATTATGTTTTGTTCGTGAGAGTTATTTCTTTGATTATTGGTTTACAATATCTCTCATGTGTTTTTCAATTGATTACGAGCTATGCGGAATATATTAACAACGATGAATCAATTGATGTTAGTATGATTTATTTCATATGTTCCAAACTATCCCAACTATGATGAATCAATTGATTTGACATATATTCACAGTGTGATATCTAAATAATTTCTCGTTCACATCTCGAATCATTACATTCCATATGAATATGAGAAAGAAACAAGTACATTGATCATGAATTAAATTGGTATCCGAATTTTTATTTTGTTTTATTTGATTATTTTTTCCTAGCTGCACTTTGCACTTGATCTTTGGTATGGAGTGTTTGATTTACAGGATTATCATAACAATTTTGAGTGCGTTAAAATTTTGAAGACAAAGATAACTTATCCGAGACGTTTAACAAAATTGAAGATAATATATAATTTACACAAGACATCAAAGTTTGGAGCATTCATGAAAGCGGGAAGATGATGCATAATGATGAAAACAAGTTCAAAAAGAGGTTTTGTCTCCAAATTGACAAAAGGAAGATAAAACAGGGTGAGTCCTAATGTGTTCAATCTAGGATCCCACGCTGTTTCTTTGTGATTATCAATTCGCGCACAACCATCACAAATTTTGTACTGCATTTTATATGAACAAAACATCTCAGTTCATGTTATGAAAGGCAGAGTTTTGCAGACAATTTATTATTTTTTTGCGACATTTATTTGTTTTGTTTGCGAAATTTATGTGTGGAGGTGTTGTTGGTGTGACGGCTATGATGATGTTGCTGGGAATATGGTGGTAATAGGGAGATGGTAGGCAGTGTTGGACTGATTGTAGCTGTGTTAAGAAGATGTTTGGCTAAATGGACTATCTGAGCGGGCACAGGTTTATGTAGACCCATCACAGTCCACCCGTTTGACGGATGCACGTTAAATGGGCAGGACGGGCATGACTCATTTACTACTGAACCCTTGTGTAAATGGGCGGTTCATTGCAGTTTTGTTCCCGATTTATCCTTCATTTTCACATTCTTCTACTAAGAAACTATCAATTCCGGTCTTGTTCCTAATTCCTCAAAGTTTTAGGTTACATTTCTTTCATTCCAGCAATGAGCAAGATTTAGAAAAAAAAGTAGAACCATCTCTTGTGGGCAATGAAGCTGAGTCTCTGTCTCTCTAATACATTCCGTAATTTCAAGTGTATTGTGTATACATTTTTCTTCTTCTTATCGCGGATGTGAACACAACAGCTGGTGCTGGAAATGAAGTTGGTTTCGGAGATGCGTCTAAAGTACATGCAAATGTTTATAATGTTGTTGACCTAGAGTTTTGTACTCAGCTTTTTGTTTTTTTTTGTTTTTGTTTTTTTTTTTGTATGCAACTATTACCTATTTTGTATGTGACTTTTTCTGGTGGTGGTTCTGGTGGGGTGGCATCGATGATGGTGTTGATCTTGGTATGGTGGTAGATAGTGATGGACCTATTGTCGCTAAGTTAAGAAGCTATTTTTCTAAAGGGGCTAAAAGGGTGAGCACATGTTTGTATAGACAGGACAGACCCAGAAATTTTGTGTAGGGGGAGCCAAGGTAAAAGAAAGAAGAATCTAAAATTATATTGCATATGTTAAAAAATGAGTGTCATCCTATTTTTAATCATTTTGAGAAGACGATTTGACGAGCAAAAGGATATTAAAACTTGTAATTCTTATAAAAATAACGGGACATTCATTTAGGATGGAGAGTGTCGTAATGTTTTTCATTCGAGATGTTTTTGTAAAATCTAATAATTTCTAACAATTATAATTTCAAAAAATAGGTATAGTTTGACTATAGTGCCAATCTTAATATCTAACTTCAAAATTATACTACACTTAACAACTTTATAAGTTTGCAGACACACAATCGAAAAACTACTTCAGATCATTCTGGCCCCCAAAACCTTATTTTCCAATTCTGCTTCCAAATCGTGCGAATTACTTTAACTCTTGCGCGCTGCTGTTTCAATTTCTGCGAATTACAATCCGATTCGTGCGAATTACAGTTCAATTCCAACGAATTACAATCCACACAAAGCTGCATTCTGCAATTCCTTTCCAATTCTCACGAATTACAATCCAATTCCCACGAATTGCTTCTGACTTGCATATGTGCATCTGCATCTTCTCCCAGTTCGGGAGTTACAGTCCAATTCATGGGAATTGGACACAACCTCTCTTTTCTCAACTTCGCATGCAACTTCTTCTCCTATCTCTTTCCTTGTCCATTTCACCATGCTCCTCCATTTCCGAAGCTCGTTTCCGGTCTCCGATCTTCTCCCGAGCCTCTGGTACCTAGCACTCACAACACGAGCACACAACGACATCATATATGACGATAAAATAGCTCAAAATAGTAAAAAAAATGCCTGGATTTACAAATATGTGCCCATGAGCTTAAGTTCTTAAATTGCTCACAAATGCGGCCAAACTCTCAATAAAATGTCTCGGCGTACACGCAAAACGATAAGAAATCAACTGAATTATAACTCCTAATGTGGATTTATCAAGTCCCTATGGAGAAGAAACAACCCCGATTCCATTTCAAGAAGTATGTGGCGCGGTCATGAAGATTGTAAAACATTCATCAAGCACTGCTGGACGGAGATGCATGGTTCGGATCTTGAGAGGAAGCTTGATTCCACAGGAAAACGTTTGAAACATTGGGATTGTTCAGTCTCCGGTAATGTGAAAAGAAAGATTTCCTACATTTAGAACAATATTCAGCAGCTACATGGGAGAGACGATATAGACAGCGTGGCCAACGATATTGATCTATGGAAAAGAGAGCTGAATAGATTGCTTTCCAACAAAGAATTTATGTGGTTGCAACGCTCCACAATGTAGTGGTTGAAGGTGGGGGATCACAATACTAGTTTCTTCCACCGCATAGCGTCCATCCGCAATGCTCGGAATCATCGGAGGTCCTAAATACGATCAGGGGGGTATCGGACACATCTCCTCGTGATATGGGAGGTATTCTTCAATCTCATTTTCAGTCACTCTTTAGCTCTCAGTCCCATTCGGCTGAAACGATTGATGATATGCTTTCCTTTGTTCAACCGTCAATTTCACTAGCTCAGAGAGTTGATTGGGATATTGCTTTCACCCGGGAGAAAATCGAAAATACCCTCTCACAAATGGGTCCTACTCGATTTCCGGGCCCAGACGACTTTCCTGCTTTTTTTGCCAAGAGAATTGGGACCTTATCGGTATGGATGTAACTAAAACCTGTCTTAGAGTTCTTAATGATGGTGCTTCCCTTGCAGGATTTAACAGCGTAGTTATTGCACTCATTCCTATGGTAAAACAGGTAAGAACTCCAAGCGACTTGCGTCCGATTAGTTTATGCTCTGTGATCTACTAACTGATTGCAAAGACTTTGGCCAATCGATTGAAGGGAGTCCTCGAAGATTGTATTTCAGAGTTTCAGAGTGCGTTCATCCCTAGACTACTCATCACTGATAATTTCCTAATTGCTTTCGAGGTCCTCCACTCGATGAGAACTACGAAGAAAGGAAGAACTGGGTACATGGTAGTTAAACTGGATATGGCAAAGGCTAAAGACAGAGTGGAGTGTGATTTTCTTGAAGACACTATGGCCAAGATGGGATTCAACCCTTGTGTTAATCTTACATAATAATGTATCTCTACTACCTCATTCTCCTTTGCGGTTAACGGGGAAATCAGAGGTAGAGTGATCCCGGAATGTTGACTTAGACAGGGGTGTCCTATTTCCCCCTATCTATTTATTTTTGTGTGTGAATCACTTTCCAGAGCTCTGAATCGGTTGGTCCAGGACATGCAGATTTCAGGCACTACATCTTCACATGGGGGCCCGAATATCTCGCATTTATTTTTTCGCTGATGATAGCATGATATTTTTCAAATTTGTTCCTGAGGATTTTTTTTTCGTGATCTTCTGCAATGTTATGAGGTGGCGTCGGGTCAGAAGGTAAATTTGGGTAAATATGCAGTTCTTTATTCTTCTAATGTCTTAGCTCATGACAAGATAGACTTCAGTTCTCTTCTCGGAATTCAAGACACTACTAGTCATGAAAAATACTTGGGACTACCGACATCTTTCTGAAAATGAAGCATCACCAGCTTTTCCAATCTGGAGGGCAAAGTGGATTCTAAATTGAAAGGTTGGACTCTCGTCGATGGCATTATACTCCTAATGGAGAATTAACTGTTGTTTATGGATATACTATGCTACGGTAGCAAAAAGCCTTGGCCAACCTTGTCGACTCTTCTTCTGGTACGTCGTCTAGCTGGCTTAATCTACATTGGAAGACGAAGGTGCAACTGAGAGTCATTTATACTGTGTGGAGAGCTGCCTTGGGATCTTTAGCAACGAGAACCAAGATAAGTAAATTAAATGGCAATATTTTTGTCCTTTGCCCATTCTGTAAAAGTCAACCGGAGAGTGCCTCACACATTTTTATAGAATGTCGTCATATTGTCGAAGTGTGGCGCATGTTCATGGGGGACGATGTGTTAAGCCACCGATAGGACTCAATTACTATGTGGATTCCGATTGTGTTTCAGTCCCTTCTTCCGAGAATAGAGCTGTATTTTGCATCTTTATTTGGAGTATTTGGTGGCTTTGGAACGAGCTAGTGTTCCAAGGAGTAGACTTACCTGATCAGACCTGGTGGCAGGCCATTGCTGGCCATATTTCAGCTCTTTAACTGATGGAGCACGGAACCACAGATGGTGGCACAGTTAAAACAACAAAAAATGGTCACTGGCAACCTTTCACCCCGTCCTCGGAGAAGGCAGCAGGTGGTGCAGTCTTGCGTGACCATCGGGGTGGATTTGTTGCAACACTGGCCCTCCCCCTCCAGACAACGTCCTCGATTCTAGAGGCGGAATCTCTCGCCATCGAGGAAGGTATTCTCTTGGCACTAGATTGTGATAAATGGAAGGTTATAATGGAGTCTGATGCTAAGTTGGTGATCAACGCCATCAATGCAAGAAAAGAATTTCAGCGAGATAAATCTTAAAATGGTGATGTGCTTCGCGAAATTTCCCTTCTCTCGAAAAGGTTTGAGTTTATCTCGTTTACCTACAACCATCATTCAACGAACACGGTCGGACACGAGTTTGCAAATTTTGGATTGTCTATTCCAACCAAATATGTATGGCTATGTTCTAACCCATCTTGGGCCCTCGAGTTTCTTCGATGTAATGGGGTTATCTCCCCCTCTTATTTAACATCTACAAGTTGCATTTCTTCTATAAAAAAGGGTATTTCGGCGTTTCACGAATAGTGTACTTATCTATACAATAAAACCAGACGGTCAACTTTAAAATAGTTATTCGTCCATTAGATCGAATTGATCGCAGCCATTGAATTAGTACCTATTAAGAAAAGTTATTCAAATTATTGAAAGTACCATTGGGATGCCACATTTAGAACATTGGGACCACAAAGATCTTCCAAATCATTTAAAAAACATTAAATTTTAGAGCACATTAAATTTAAAGGGACCACAATTAGTATTGGTCTTTGGTGAGAGTTGTGGGAGTTAAGGCATGTGATTTAATTTTAAAGGACCACATTTAGTATAAGGGGGAGTTTTGGGAGTTAAGGCATGAGATTACAATTTTGAAGTGTTCCCTCAAATTTTGTACCCCACAAACTGGAGAATTGTGAATTTAGTTAAATTGAAAAAAAAAATATTAAGAATTTTTTTATCACAATAGAAGCTCACAATTTTTATAACACAAGCAAATTTGTAATTTTTTTCCTTCCAAATGTAACACCCCGTGTAATACCCCGTTTTAAATACAAGGGTAAATGATAATTTGTGCGAGGAATTTAATTTTATTTGCGAATTACGCAAATGGGGTAATTTTTGGATTCAAATTGTAGTCGAGACGGTTAATTTATATTCCTAGAAAACGATATCGTTATTGAGAAATTATTTATAGCAATTTGTTATTTTATATTAAGTAATGATTGTCTAGCCTATTGTGTACCCAACCCGCTAGATTAGTCTACCAATTGGTGCACCCAACACACCCTAACATTACCAATACAAAAAAAAAGAGAGAAACAAAACTGAAATGATAAAATAATTTTTTATTCCCCATTTTTGGTGAATTCTTCCCACTCCCCAACGTCCCCTCTCTCTCTCTCCTGTTGATTTTTCTCCTCAAATACCACACCTTCTCCTTCTCTTCACAGACCACAACCACCACCACCATACGCTGCCACCACCTCCATCACCGGCAGCCTACCACCTGCACCACCATCACCTCTCCTCCCCTTTCCTCTCCACCTCTCAACCTCCCCCTCTGCCTCACCCTCTCTCCCTGCCTCTGTCTCTCCCGACGAAAACAGAGCAGCGGCTCGGTGCCGCTGCCTGCCCCGACGGCAACCAAGCCGCCACCGTAACCACAGCTCTCTCTCTCCCTCAGTTTGGACCAGCTGTCTCACTCTCTCTCTGCCTCTCTGTTCTCCCCGACGAAAACCAGCAGAAACAGAGTAACGACTCAAGCCGCTGCCGCCTCCGGCAAAGACCCCGACGGCAAAACCGTCGCCACCACCACCTGCAACTCTCCCCAACCCTCTGCTTTAACCCCATAATCACCTCCCCTCTCTGTCTCGACCTGTAAGGAGGCAGCAGAAGCAGCAAGTTGCAGCAGAACCCACCCGAAGCCACCACAACCACCGGCGGCGCCATTAACGCCGGCGAAAGCTCGGCCCGAGCTATTTGACGCAACCCAATCCTTCAAATCCATCCCAAACGACTCCCTGAGTCCCGAGGAGACTATAGCCGGCGCCAATCGAAGCAGAGGACGGCAGAATCGTCGGATTCAACCATCACCGCCGGCCACCATCGACGGCGAACCCAATCGGACCCAAATCTTGACCGTTTCTCGCGATTTTTCGCTTGGGTAACCCCTAAATCACCCTCTGATTCATTTTTTATCATCAAAACATGATTTTAATAGCCTAGATCGAATCGGGTTATTGGATTTACACTTGTTCATGTTGGGGGGTTGTTCTTGTACTTTCTGAAAAGTTATGGGTGGCTAGTGAAGCATAATAAAACTGTTTTTGGTTATTGGGAGGTTATTTCATGTCATTAATGAAAAGTTGGAGGATCTATTTAGTATTTACATAAACTGCAAATATAATATAAAATTTAAAATACAATTTTGTAGTAGAATTAATTTATAATCTTTCTAGTAATTGTTTTAATTAAATAAAAGATGTTTTTGCTATTTAAAGTTATGTATATGTATTATTTAATATGAAATATTGTTAGTATTTTGAAAAATAAGCAAGATTAAATATATAGTAGATATAATCATATAATTTAGTGTGCTTAAATAAATATTGCAAGTACTTATAAATTAGTGTTTTAAGAAAATATGTTATTTGCTTAATATTGCCAAATAAAATAAATTGGAAATTTAAATAGGAAAATAATCCCTCTATTTATAAATAGATAAAACTTGAATATTATTTATATTAGAAATTGTTTCTCCAAAATTAAGTTATAAATAATGTGAGACTAAACACTTATTTTATTTGAATAAACATTTTTGTAAGTTTATTTATGAGTTTAATTCTTTAATAGTATATGTATTTTATAGTAAATAATTAGCAATAGTTGAATTAGTTGGTATTAAATTTTTGTGGTCACTTACAAATAAATGTGTTATTATTTTATTTTCTAAATATTAGAGTGTATAAATTTAATATGCGATTTATTACTTAATAAATTTTAAGAGTTAGTATTTATATAAAAAGTAGTTTTTATGGGAAAAATACAATTTGTCTACGTCGTCGGTTTATTATATAAATATTATATGCTAATAATAAATGAGGATAATGGGGAGTAGTTTCAAAATAAGACTTAGAGAAATTTTGCATAGCATACTTGCACACTTTGGTTTGTAATTAATTTAGGAAATTATAAATTGTAGGTGACGAGTTCGTAGACGAGGGCTTCGTTTATCCGTAGAAGCTTTGTTGTGCTAATTGTCGAGGTGAGTAAATATGCCTTACCTAATGTGCCCGTCCTCCATTCGTGTCTAAATGTTTTTTATGATTTTTACGTCTCAAAATGTGATTTGTGATGTACGTGCTCGAGTTGAGATTTCAAATACTTGTTGAAATGATTATTTGGAAACTATCACGTGAAATTAATAACACGTAATAATGTAAAGTGGAAACAGTTGTGCGGCGGAACCTTATATACATTGTGGTTATGATTATTGGGATGGCACGGCCACCCGGCTTATTATGATATTTTTGCTCGGTTGCGATTTGTCCCGGGCTGCTCCCTGTACTCACCTCTCTGGCCGCTAGAGTCTTAGAGGGGTGCCGGCACTTAAGGTCTTGGATGCATGCGAGATGGTTGGTTCTATATTATTGGATTGGTTCGTTCCCCGCTACAACTAAAATAATAAACGTGGATTTTTCATATGAGAAATAAAAGCAACTGTTGCTTTGAAATGGTGGAATGATTTGAGAATGCTAAGTGAAGAGTTGGAATATTCATATCTACGCTTTCGCAATAACAAGATGGTTTACTACCATATTATTCCTCTTTATTTAAAAATGAAAACGTGTCTCTTTCCTGTTTACACGTTTGGGTGTTTACTTACTCAGCATTTTGTACTGACTTTGGAAAAACTGCGGTCTTGTTTCTTTCCCCCGCAGGTCTAGGTGAAGGAAGCTCGGATTAAGGGAAACGCGGACTCACCTAGTTATGTTAGTAATAAATAAATAATTCGCCTAGACGATGCTCATCTTGTTTAATAGTATGTCATGTTTTATGTTGAGACAATCACGTTTATGTAATATATTAAGTATGGATGTTTTTGTTTCACGATTTCCGCCGATTCATTCATTTGAACGACGCCCTCCCGAGCTCTCCGGTCCGGAACGGAAGGCTCGGAATCAGGGGTTGTCACACCCCGTCTTTTTCTAAGTACAATATACGTCTTTTCCGTAAAGTTTAAGTGTTTGTCTTCGAAATATTTGGCTAGTGGGGAGACAATTGTATTTTTAGAAGATATTAGCTAGTTAATAATTGGGGTGGTAGTTGTACTTGATAAAAATTACAAAGCCTAATAGGTAAATAGTTATTAGTAAATAAAATAAAATAAATGCTTTGTTTTTTCTTCCCATTCTCCAACGGGGGCTGAGCATTGTGTGTTCCCCAACACATTTCTCTCTCCCTCTCTCTCTCTCCTCCCCTTCTCCTTATATTCTTCTCCTCCTTCTCTTCTTCGGCAAAACACAACCCACCACCATCGGCACCATCACCACCTCCCTCTCCACTCTCTGCTCTTCTCCCCCTCTATCTCTCTCTTTCTCTCTGCCAAGCCACCACCGCCGCTGCCACCGGCGAGAAACCCACCGCCGGAAAAATCACCGCCACCACCTCTGCGATCCATCTCTCTCTCTCTCCCTCTTTCCCTTGGTCTCTCTTTCTCTTCCCCTCTCTGCCTTGCTCGACAGAGCCACCAAAAGACGAAACAGCAGCAGCAGAGCCACCATGCCGTTGCCGTTCCACCATGGATTCCGGCGAGCTTCGAGCCCATCGCAACTGGAGGCACCCAACCCCGTTTCTTCCTCCCAACAACATCCTGAAGGTTCGATCAAGCTAGAGGAGGCCTCAACCGAGGCCAAGAACAGCCGGAGAAAGCCCCGTCGAGCTCCACCTCCGGCGACATCGACGTCGACCTTGACCCACTCCGTTTCTCCACCATTTCTCGCGATTTTTAGACCGGGTATGCTCAAATCTACTCCTTAGTCGTTTTATGTAATCAAAATCGTGTCTTTAGGCCTTGAATCCATGTTTTGATCGGTTAGTTTGAATGTTCTTGCTTGGGGGGGGGGGGTAAAATACAATTTTCATAAAATATTTTTGGTAATTATTTTGCAGTTTCAGAAACTTAGGGGGAGGCAATTGTCTTTTCAAAAACGTTTTGGGTACTAAGTGTAGTTTTAAATGTTGGTTTCATTAATAAACCTGGTTTTCTCTAATTTGATATTTATAATTAGCAACTATATTTTGGGGGTAAATATTATAGAGAAAATGTATTTTTGGGTTTAAATAATTTAAAATTAATTATTTTCTTGAGAAAAATAAAAGGACCTAGGAAATATATTAGAATAGTTTGTTTTCATAAATTGGTTGAGAGTATATTAAGTTAGAAGCTCCGATTTGTAGGTGACGGTTTCGTAGACGAGAACTACATCTAGGACACGCTTTTCGATTTCGGTAAGTTAATATGCCTAGCCTTATGTGTCATTCATTCTTTCGTATATCTCGTGTGTTATTTGTGAACTATTACTATACATGCTTTATGAGAAAGCGGTTGTGGATTGGATATGGCCACGCCCCGTATCAACTAGTTACTAAAATGAATTTCTGGACAAGATTCCTATCGATGAGAATGCTATCTCTTGAGATCTAAAGTTATGAGTTGCGGAATATTGAAAAGTACTATTAACAGTGATTTCCCAAGATGATCCACGTCTTTGGGTCGGTACGAGATTTGAAATCGTTACGAAGTATGACACATCAAATCAACGAGAACGCTATCCCCACAAATATCTGATCCTCATTTATAAATGGTTTGGTTTGCCTATATACTGCTCGGTTTCGGTTCGAACCGCGGTTAAGCTAATAACATTATCTATAATTGAAATTTAATCCTGAAAACTTCAAAAACTCACAAATTTAACTGAAAATATCACAACGAAGAAAGTCAATCCAACGAAATGTAAGCAAGAACGTCACAATATCTGAATTTAGACTGGGTAGTATGAACTCATCAAGTTAAGGAAAATATATTGTGTTAGTAAAAAGAGAACTAAGTATAAATAATTACATATAATTATCATTTATTAATATAAACTGTTTAGCCGGTTTGTAAAATACTAGAACGTAAACCAAACAATTTAATTTCGGTTTCAAAATTTTACGAACGTAAACCGAACCTTTTAATTTCGGTTTGAAATTTTACGAACGTAAACCGAACCAATTAGCACAGTCCGGTCCGTTTTACGGTTTGGAACGTGGTTTAACTTGCAGCCCCACTGTAGATGCTGCAGTTGAAACTATGAGTATCAAAAAAGTTCACCACGAATGCAATTTAGCCCAAGAAGTACCATGTGAGTTGCTAAAAACCCTCAGAATTTTGATTTCCAAGGATAATCACTCTCCTCCATCGTGAGCTCCATCTCTTCTCACTCACTATCTCTTCTTCAATGGCGAGAATGGCCTGCCATAGCCTCATCCCCGCCGTGGCTCTTCCTCTAAAGTCATCCTTCCTCTCTTCTTCTTCTCTCCGTTCAGGCGGCGCGTGTAATCTGATAGGTTTGCAGAGGCGTTTCTTGTCTTCGTCTTCCCCAAAGATAAGCATGAGCTTGAAAGCCGGAATCGTTGGCCTTCCTAATGTTGGCAAGTCCACTCTCTTCAACGCCGTGGTCAGTCTCTCTAATCTCTCTCTCTCAATTTGTCTTACATTTGGAGATTGGGTATGTGGGTTAGTGTTTGTTTATGAGACTCGAATTAGTTTTATTAGCAAAAGGTGCTTTTACATATACTAAATATGCGTTTTATTGATGTTTTTGCTCTCCGTACATATATGTAGTAAATATAGGGTTCTATTGTCTTACATTTGGGGATTGGGTAGGTGGTTTAGTGTTTGTTATGAGACTTGAATTATTTTTTTAGCAAAAAAATGCTTTTAAATATACTAAATATGTGCTTTATTGATGAGTTTGCTCGCAGTTTATATATGTAGTAAATATAGGGTTCTACGAGTGATGAACCAGATCACAAAATTATATTTGAAGTCAAGAAATTGATGAAATGGCTGGCTAGTATGAATTGGACCCGACCCTTGTTTTTGCTCCTATCCATTACTCATTTGCACTGCTCGTGTGTTAGAAACTTTCGTATGTACTCTATTCCTACAATGTGAACAGTAATTTGAAGCATCTGGTTATATAAATAAGCAAGCTGTACTGGATGAGCCTAAGCTATGGATTCTGTAGGTATTAAAACGAAAAAAAAGAGGTCAACCGGTGGTGAGATGAAAAGCTAAATAACCGGTGGAACTTGGTGACTGTGGCTAAAAAATATGTGACCAACTGGTTCCGTTCTTTAGCATGAATCAACTGGGCTAATCCCCTGAAATTCCATTCACCATCAACATGTTCGTCCTCCAATACCAACCTGGAGAAGTAATTTTTCACTTACCACATTTGTTCATACCCCAATAGCCGCCCACACTTCACATAAAAGCAGACACTTAAGGGTATACTCGTAATCATGTCAATTTAAGCGCAGTCGGCAAGCAACAATGAACCATTCAATGACATCATGGCTTTATTCTTGCGTACCTCAACTCCAAAATTATCGAAGGACCAACAAAGATGTGGCTTCTGTAAGGGCTTCATAGCCTTGGAATCCAGTGTTGAGACCAAAAATGCAACCTGGTCTTCTTTGGAGCTTCGTAATACCTGAATAGACTTCGGCATATGCTCACAACCTGCATTTTATCCAACTTTGTTGCTGCAAATCTCACCAGAAAATCAACAATGCCCCCTTTGTTTGCGCCCTCCTCCATCCACTAGTCACCCGTAATTTAAGGAGGTGGTAATGGTTGTGCAATGTAACCAATATTGTGTAGGTCTGTCTTGACATGCTTCTGCTTCACATGATCTAAGTCTGGCCATGGGCTGAGTTCACGCCAATATAAGGGCTCTTCCTTGACCAGGCGACATTGTTTATGTCCGCGTTTAATTCGGAGAGCCGGATTTGATTTTGTGCTGATTTGGGTGGTTGAACTCCACATCTTAAATTCAGTTCACATTGCTCAAGTTCATCAAAACAAAATATAGACCCAATGTTGAAACCAATAATATTAAACTTACTTGAGCCTTTCATCGAACATTTATGAGGCATCATTGCATTGTTTTGATTGAGTTTGATCTTCCTTGACCTGCGAGGTATGAGAAGTGACATCTCATTCTTGTCCATTGCAAAAGATGATTTTGAGATCATCCCCTCGATGTGCCTTGATGATCCAGGCCTATGGTTATATGTACGGATGCTTCCGAATGTCTCACTTGGCAGGGTATCAGTACCCCAAGAGAGATGATTCCGTTCCTCTGAACGTTCCACTGTCTCCGTACTTGGACAAACACGAGCAGGACTGGAACTAATGAGTTATGACTCCATGGGCTGTAGGTGGATGGAAATTTTTTGTCAAACTATTTGTTCAATAGGTGGAGCGTGTAATGCGTCAAGTAGATTCCCCTACCAATTTTGATGACGAACTAATATCGCAGGGTCTATCACAAGGAGTTCCACTGCCGCTTGAAACTCTGACTCGGGGTTGTATCAGGGTTTTAAAAAACGGTTTTGGCCGATGTATCGTCGCAGTCTCGTGTGATGAAACCACCCCATATCGGAGAGACTGTAAAAGGTATCAGGAATTGAGTGCGTGAATCTTAAAGGGGTGCATGGGCCTTTTTCTCCCAAAATCGGTGTATATAGGCCATTCTTTGGGCGAAAGCGGTGCATATAGACAGGTTTTGGCCGATAACTCTGCTTGAAGAGCATTTTTCTTGTCGAAAATTGTGCAAATCGAGCGTTTAAGATGCGAGTCTGATTCACGTACAAGTTTCGGGAGAATTGGACTCGGGCACCTTCGATTCCGTGACGTATCGCCTGCTCCGCAGTGCTTCAGACCGTTTTTTGATTCCCTGGGTTGTATTGGTTAACATTTTAAATATGTAGGCACAACCCAAGTGTCCTCACCAAGCCAAGATAATGCAGCGTGTAATTGACAGAAACTTGCCTTTCAACCATGTGCGCCTTGCACTTGATTCTTCAACTGAGTCCCATCCTCCTTTATGTAACGCATGTCGCCAGAGAGTTTCTTCATTATCCATCTGCCTATCCTGCATACCTCAGATCAAATCCTCTGATACCACTGTTTGGTGGTCTTGGGCATTCTCCAACCCCAAAAGCTAAATCAAAATTACGATTGCGACCCCAATTCGGAAAGCTTTCGAAGAGACGCACAGGGGCCTGATTGTCGGAGACCCATCGGCGTTCGTCCGAGACGCCAAATTCTGCTGTTTGACCAGTCAAACGAGCATTTTAATTTATTTTTTACTATTTCTGGTAATATTTCAATTGTTGATTAGGACTTTAAACCTGTTTTGGGTCAAACTTTCGCATGCATGTTTCTTTCAATAAGGTTCATATTTTGGGCCAATTTCGTGATTTTATCATAATTTGGCAAAATTAGGTTTTTCGGCTTTAACTGTCCGGCTTGTAGACATGATTTGACAGTTGATTGTTTATTGAACTATTCTTCGAACCCTAGAGACGTTTTCTCTCGGTTTATGCCTTTATGTTCGTCTTTTCCGCTGCATCGATTCATCGGCTTGATTAGATTCGGCGTCACTCTTCCACAGCTCATGCGGGATAAACCCCAACATTCTCCCATGGCCCTCGTTCAGATAACCATGGACCGGTCTCAACTGAAGATGTTTTGGTTAACATTGGTTCTGATACCATTGATGGAGACCTCATATTATTCAGGTCAATTCACTAAACAAAATCACTCAATTACAGAGATTGAAGAAGCAGAGGAAGAGAAGAAGAGATTAATCCGAAATACCCTGCATACCAAGGCGGCCCTCTCGAAACCCTAATCCAAACTCCAGCATGCGTTTCTCTCTGTTTGCCCTCCTTTAATATATTATGGCACGGCTAATAGCAAGATGTATCCCTGCAATTTCATTAATTTCACTGAACTCCCCATGAAAGGAGCCTCTTTTGCACTTTGACGCCAGGTTCCTATCAATACTAAACACCAAAACAGTTAGATCAAAGTCCTGACACTCTAGTGCTGGTGAAGCCAGACGAACCAGGGAACACGTGTGTGTTTATCTATTACACATCCCTTGATAACCACATTATAAGTTTCTTAAGTAACCCATGACGAGGTCAGAAAAGGCCTTTTGTTTCTTCCAAAGGTATATTGACACACAGTGCCCTGTAAATGGGTTTATGTCACCTCAGTATGTTTCATTTGCATGCTCCGTAATGATTTATTGCGAGAGAAAAGAAAATATCTATCTACGTGTGACAACTGACAAGTGTTGGAACTTTTACTTTCATGCCTGAGTCAGTATAGTGGCTCACATCTAAGATTGTTTCAGACATAATAAGAGGTGGAGCATATCTGATTATGATTTTTTTTTTTCTGGTTCAACCTTGATTGTTGCTTCATGCTTAAATTCCTTTCTTAACTAGAAGAAAACAGTATGGAAATCAGCCTGATACATTTTCTAATTTGATTGTATTCAGGATTTTATGTGTGCCGGTGAGTGAATTTAAAGATCAAACTAGGGATGGATACAGTCACACCAGTCCCAGTAGTTAGGCTGTTCATGGTCCAAAACTTACCATCTAATGCATGCTTGTCATTTTATAGTTGGACTGAATACATTCAAATTAGAAAATGTAATATAATTATTTCTCTCGGTCTAACAAGTTTGACATTGAGATTCTTGAAGAGGAACTAGAGGGCATATTTTCATGCATGACATTGACATGCCACCCCGCGTGTTAAATGTGTGTGCGTGTGTCAGATTTCATGCTTTTCGGTGACTAATAAAATAAGCGCACCACACTTTCAAAGTAAGAGAGACATCCACACAGAAAATTGTGATACTTGGAAGTTTGCTTACTGTACAACTTATGAGAAACCAGTCTATGTCATACACACTGAACAATATAATCTATATTAGCATTACTTGTTGCCAACTAACAAATTTTCTGTGCGAGTGTATTCATGTGTATCTTCACTGTGGGCGTGATTAAGAGATCCAGCTTCATTAGGATTGGTTCTATGATTGTTATGTTTCTTATTTACCGCATTTCATATTTTTTGGCTTTCTCTAGTAAAAATATCTAAGGTAATTTTTCCCATAGGTTGAAAATGGGAAAGCTCAGGCTGCCAACTTTCCTTTTTGTACCATAGAGCCGAACGTAGGAATTGTTGCTGTTCCAGATCCCCGACTCGACGTTCTTTCTAATCTCAGTAAATCACAACGAGCTGTCCCAGCATCAATAGAATTTGTTGATATTGCTGGTTTAGTGAAAGGAGCAAGCCAAGGGGAGGTGAGGACCTCTTTAAATATATGCTGGTACTTCTGCAATATCGATCTAGTACCTCTTTCGTATTGTATTCTACATCTTATTTTATTTTTGGGTCTCCAGTTGTAATGGGTTTCATGTCTACACTGGATTGATTGCAGGGTTTGGGTAATAAGTTCTTGTCACATATTCGTGAAGTTGACTCCATTCTTCAGGTTTGTCTATTTCACGTATCTTCTTCTTGCTATACAATAAACACCTCTATCTCAGGGAAGCGTGGCGAGAAGCATGTTAGCATGCAGTACTGCCTGCTTTAGATATATATTAACACCTTGGTTCCTGAATCCAATTGAGTAGATAAAGAAGCTTTGTTTTTAAGGAATGCATTATTTTGTTGTTCTGCATCTCTTTCCTTCTTTGCTGTTCTCTACTCCGCATGTGCTGGGGAGGAAGCTCAAAATTTACATAACATGAGTTTTACCATAGACAAATATGAAATACCTATACTTCAATATTCGTTGTTATATAAACCATTTATTTTATTAACCTTGTATATTCCAGGGCCTCCAGGCCAGCTTGTGCACATTGCAACTAATTTCATGGGGCCGTCAGGGTGAGACCCAAGTAATCCCTGCGGTGACCCATATTTGGGTTTAGTGGCATTTGAATTGTGGACCTTGGGTGCACCCCTCATACCAATATTAGTGGCCCTGTTCGGACAACCTCATTACCACTAGGCTGCCTCCATGAATAGTCAATTTTTGTGAACATTGCTCATGTCAATCTCTAGTTCCATTTCAAGAAGACACCTATTATGCAAGTCTCATATGCTTAAAATGCTAATGACAATCTGCTCTTATATTACTGTGCAGTAATACTACTGCAATATTACCACTGTAGATATGTTTGATTCAATATTTAGTTTCGGTTTCAGGTTGTGCGGTGTTTTGAGGATAATGACATAGTTCACGTGAATGGGAAAATTGATCCGAAGTCTGATATTGAGGTCATAAACTTAGAGCTTGTCTTTTCAGACTTGGATCAGGTACACTGTTACTAGTTACTACACATTTTTATTTTTCTTATGCAATGTTGTCATGGTCAATCTAGAAAAAGAATAGCAATGCTAAACTGATTTTAGCTGATAGGACTGAGTTTTATCTTTCCAAGAAATGCAGATAGAGAAAAGAATAGAGAAACTCAAAAAAGGGAAATCAAAGGATTCACAGTCAAAAGTGAAGGTAAGAGCTTGATTGGGGTTTTACTTATGCACCTTTCTTGGTTTTGTATCTATGGACTGAATATTTAATTTGTATTCCCGTCCGTTGGTCTGTGATATCCCATATTTTATCAGGAGGAAGCAGAGAAGTCTGCCTTGGAAAGAATCCAGCAAGCACTTTTGGATGGAAAACCTGCACGATCAGTGTCTTTATCAGATTTTGAGAAAGAGTCGATAAAACACCTTTGCTTGCTGACGATGAAACCCATTGTATATGTGGCAAATGTGGCAGAGTCTGATCTAGCCGAACCTGAAAGTAATCCTCATGTCAAAGAAGTGATGAGCCTTTCAGCAGAGCTAAAATCTGGACTCGTAGCTGTGTCTGCACAGGTTTGCCAGTACTTTCCATTCAAGCTTTCTTAATATGTGAGTGTAAATATTCTTTTCGAACTTAGTAAAAGGCTTTACTCCATACTCTTCCAGAGGAGAGGGCTAATACATGAAGATTGGAATAAGATAAAGCACAAAAATGACTTTGATGTCTTCTTCTACTGATTTTTTTAGCATTTGATAATAAGACTGACAGTTTATGATTGATTCCCACGAACTGTTGGTGAATGTAGTGTCATAGCCTATCATCTTCAGCAGGCCACTAAATGTGCAGTTTGTTGTCACAGGTTGAGTCGGAACTTACCGAGCTTCCATCAGATGAGAGAACAGAATTTTTGAAGTCTCTCGGCGTTGATGAAAGTGGGCTGGGAAATCTCATCAGAACAACATATGCTCTTTTAGGGCTTCGAACATACTTCACATCTGGAGAGAAGGTGAATTGATACTTCCATTATTGAAGCAAAAACCAAAAGGTGTTACAGCTTAATTAGATAAGAGAGATTGACCAATGTCACCTCTAACCTAGTGAAAGCTGAAAAAAAAAAAAACGATATAATCGGACTGCTTCACTACCTTGGCGATATTTTTGTTAGTGCCTCCTGCATGCGAAAACCACTGCTACTGGCCCAAAAAGCATTTCCTTTTTTCCGAAAAAAATACACAAAACTTAACATTTATTATATTAAGTAAGTCTCCCATAGCGCCCTCTCCGAAGTTGTACCTAACGGTTATCAAACAGATGGCTAGCTTTTCAACTAGGTGTTTTGAGGAAAAAAAATTGCGAACCATAAGTTCTTGCTTGTTTTCTGATGGCTGTTGTCGACCAAGGCTTCTTAATTTTTCTTGGGTTGCAAGCAGTCAATAAAAAGTGATTTGGCATCGGAGAATATAGTTTGTTTTCGTCAATAGTTTCACAACAAAATAAACTACAGTGTAAAGTCTGGCAAAAGCTGACGCTCCAAAAGTAGCCATAGTTTGGTGTGCTTCTGATGTTAAATGATTAGAATTAGACAATCTTTGGGGCATTAGCATTCCCTTGTTAACTGGTGTTTCTTATGCTATAAACTACAAAGAATGGGAAAGGTTGACCATCTCCTTAATGGGTGGGAGCCTTACTCCTTGCTGATTCATTTTGGTTTCTTTATCATGCCGCGACTTTTTTGCATTGAAAGATTTTAATCTTTGTTTCAAAGGTGGCACCATTTTGACGTAGTAATAATTACTAACAGTTTGTTGAAGACATTCCTAGGTCTGCAGTTAACGAACTCAATTTGCAAGTCCGTAGTCTATATGTATGTATATGTAGTTATGTACAACATAATGGCATACTTGTAAATAAATAAACACTGACTCAATCTAATTATTTCCTATAAGGGGACGGGGTAAGGAAGTGTCCATAAAGGAGAAGCACATGTCTTTCGTAAGTGCTAGCTGACATGTATGTCGGAGAAACAATTGAATCTGGGCTTGGTGCTGGGTAGTGTTCCTGAGGAGCACCAGGTATCCTTTCTTCTGTGTACAACCCTTCCCAACACTCCAACTAAGAGTTCTCCTGTTGTAGATCCATGACCCTGTCAAACCACACTAGCAGAACTAGCCCGATTCTGCAAATATTTGTCTGTCCGGTTGTGTGTAAACTCTAAACTGGGTCATATGAAGAGCTGTGTAGCCTTATCATTGGCGGGCATAAAGCAACTTCCGAACAGCGGCGTGGAAGTCCAGATGTCATGTCTTACACCATTGACAACTTTTTCTTTTTCTTTGTGACTATCCCTTTGCCATCAAGGTCAATCAGTAAGGTTTCTTGTACACATTTAAGGCCTTCAAACCCGTTTAAGTTCATTCTTATATATACCAAGAGACTACCATTTGGAGTCCATTAATACGAGGAGTTGCTTCCGTCTTCTCACTGAATGATCCCTGGTTGCAAAATAGCTCAAGGAAAAAAAGAACTTTGCGTCTTTGATAGGTGAGACCGTACTACTAGATTGCAAAAGTTGACCATGTCTTTGGGGAGCCAGTTTGCTCTTACAGCTTGCAAGGTTGGGTTGTATATTTGGAGTTTCTTCAAAACGTTTTATCATAATAGGATCTCTCTCTGATCATCGATCAGTTCTCATTTCCATTCAGGTAAGTAATTCTGTCCCACGAGTTTCGTCCCTCTTCTAACCAGACTGAAGGTCGTCTTGTGAAGAGTTTAGGAGCCATTGTATCTGTCAAGTATGGTAGCCAAGAATTTCAGCCTCTGTCTAAATGATGCGTCTCTTTAACCAGACCGAAGTTTATCTTGTGAATTTGAAAGAATATCAATTCTGTATTTTAGGGTAAGTTGGTTGATAATTCAACATCTGAAAGTTGAACAGTGCCACATTTTTAATGTCCAACTGGTGCTCAAATTATATAAAGTAACTTAATCTATGAAATCCTTGCACGAATGAACCTAGACTTGTTGCATGGTGGGCATTGTTTTCTAAAATGTGGCTCTTCGTAAAGAAAGTCAACTTCTAGTATTCTCCACAAACCACCTAGCTTGACAATTTTGGGAACAACTAAAGCTCTTTGAGGATAAAGTCAGCTCAGCCCTACGCTCGGAGATTGATCGCCCTCTTTGTCAAGTCCCACAAACCTTTCTCAAGAATTGGGCTTAACAGAATTCTCGTAAGTCAATGTTAAGCATAGTGGGGAAGTTAATGAAGTAAAACAGAGAGTTAGTCTGGGTGTGATAAAATTAGTCTTGGATTTATATTGTGTGGGTTCGCATGAAAGATTGGACAAAGGCCATTCAATGATCAGGCAGGGGAAGTCTTCGGCTGCAATGTTTAGTTTGAGGTAGAGTTGTGATCAATTTCGGCAAAATAATCTGGTGTACAGGATGTAAGGACTAGGGTTTGATTTGTTACATTCCTGCAGAGAGGGTTTATACTGTTCCTGTGCACATGTTCATGGGAACAATGGAGGGTTTCTTGTCATGAGTAAAAATGTTATTTAAGATACAGAGAACCAATAGTTTTTTTGATAGGTTAACAAGTGTTACTAAAGGTCCTAAAGGGGGTACAACCTTGATTACATTGGTTTGTAAGGAAATCAACTGAGTCTTTGTAAAGAGTTCTACTAAAACATTTTAGAAACTCAACATAAGAAGGATGCATGAAGAAAAAACAAACAAACAAAACATTAAGCGGCACCAATTGGTTCCAATCTGCTCGAGAATCATATTTTGACTTACATTCCACGTTCTTGAAAGCTCTTGTCTCTCTTCCTCCAAACTAGCCTTATGTTTGACTCCGGAGGAACAATTATTTTCTTCTTCTTTTGATCACTTCTCAATTCGAAGATTCACCAAGGCACCAAGCATGTAAAACCAGTGGGCAAGAAAATAGCCATGTGCATCCAATAATGGGTGAACCATATTTTTGGAGTGCACAAGCAAAACTATAATGTAGGGACAAGTAGTCATTTCTTGCACAAAAACAGTGTTCAGAAGGTAATGATCTCATAATTTAATGATCGTCAGTGGTTAGACTTTCCCATGCATGGCAGACCACAGGAAATATGTAAGTTTTGTTAGACCCTGATTTTCCAAATTAACTTTTATAGAAGGGTAAAATGCACTTTCACCCCCTCAAATTTGATGCAAAGACAATTTCACCCCTTCCAGATTGGGAAATGACACTTCCACCCCATCAATGTGCCAAATATCAGTACACCTACACTTGAGAACTATGATGCCGTTTGTCTGGGGTGGGGGTCTGTCACTGACAGTAGTTTTTGGGGAAAATTTGCCATCTTAAGTGTATGGAATGACACAATTAGGGGGTGCCAAATGTCCTGAAGTTTGACACACTGAAGGGGTGAAAATGTCCTTTCCCACTAGAACGGGTGAAGTGTCTTTGTGTCAAACTTGAGGTGGTGAAAGTGTCTTTTATCCTTCATAGAAATGTTTAACTTAAAACCCAAGGAACCATAGAGTAGCCAACAGAACAATTTGACCTAAGAAAGAACCATTTTCCCTTGCAAAGTCATGATGCTTGGCCCTCCTTATGAATTGCAATTACCATTACATCTACGCCCTGGGCTTTTCTGATAAGCAGCAAAAGCACGTACATTAGATCCTAAAATGAACAAATGAGGCATACAGTCCTTGCCTGTGTTGATTGAAAGCAAGGATTGCCATAATGAGAGGGCAGTGATGTTGGTGAAGAACAAAGTTCATTCGGGTGAGGCAGTGATGTTGGTGAAGAACAAAGTTCATTCGGGTGACTGCGATTCTATATTGTCGGGCTGCATGAGACTGATACCCAATTGGATGTTGTTGAGTGTATTCCTCTAGCTACTGTGCCTCCTTTGAGTGCTAAGGATAAGTTGGCTTTTGGGAATTATTTAGGACTTTCTTATCATCGCCGAGCGCAGGAAGCTATGGGGCTATTTCACAGTCTATTGAAGATGAGAGAAACTTCGTAATGGTGCCGCTAAGGTTTCTCTGTCAAAATTTGACAGATAATTAAAGAGTTTAGAATCTTCTGTGAATAACCATGCAAGTAGTTCTTCTCTATTTGTTCTACCTCTTTGCGAGTTTTTATTTTTAACAAAATTTTAATTACCTATCAAATAAACAAAAACAAAAGAAATGAGGCATGCGATAAACTTGTCTCTCAAACCAATGGAAACATCCAACCTTCCGCTAGCTGGTGTCGTATTTTCACAGTCTATCTGTGTAGCCTTGTAACCTTTTGTACCTGCTCAATTATTGATTCATTTATCCTGGATGCAAAGTTCTAAAAACCTGCTAATGCTCAAATCAAACTCAGGGATCTATCATGCCGACTGAATCAGCTCTCTCATTCTTTTGTTAAGAGCCAAAAGGTGGACGGGTTGGTGGTGTTTCACTGTAGGAGCTGTGAGGGGGTAACATGGGGTGTTTGTTTAAGGAGTTCCAATTCACCATCACAACTCATTCTCACTCCAAGGTAGAATTGTAAACCATCTAGTGCGTGGGATTCACTTCTCCAGGATAGAAAGCATTCATTAACACCGGGTGCTTCTGGGTGCTTCGTGGGTGCTTGGGTGCTTCGAGGGTGCTTTGCGGGTGCTTTGTGGATAAGGCAGGGTCATTTTTGAAAGTTTTAGTTGAGAGGTCTTCCAAATACAACTAGAATTTAACAAAGAAATGTGCATCTATGTGAACATTTTTAACCCTTAGATTACTCATCTCTCCACAACTAAGAACAACAACATGAAGAGATTACATTATTGATATTGTAACCTTGTATCTTCGAATGTGTGTATGAATTTCTGTTCAATTATAATATGATCCCTATAATTGTCGTTATTATATTAGTATAATGTTATCACTAATAATATCATATAAAATATAAATAATGTGGCCGCACCCCCGTCGCACCCGCACCCTTGATTTTCGGAAATTTGCCGCACCCGCACACAGTTCCCGCACCAGCACCCGCACCACACCCGCACTCGTGCTACATAGGTAACCATACTCTGAATTATTGGTAATACCTATGCCCCCAAGGGTAAGGCCATTATTGTCTTCTATAACCAAATCATACCTTGTCTTTATACACTAAAAATGCGTCACTGCCCTATTCTGTCAATTTATGCAGTCATATATATAAAAAAAAATACCCCGTTTGTAGATGTTACCTCTTCTTCTTATGTGAGTCACTTGTTTTGCTATCTTATAACTTCTTAAGTTACTTACACGGTTGCTTTGCTTTCTCTACAGGAAACTAAAGCCTGGACTATACACGCAGGTCTGCATTGACATCTTTCTTTATAAAATAATTTTAGTCTAAGAACCTGTATAATGTATCTAGACTGATTTGTAGACTTAACGGATATTCTTTTTCTAATCAGGAATGACCGCCCCTCAAGCTGCTGGTGTAATTCATTCAGACTTTGAGAAGGGTTTTATCCGTGCAGAGACGGTGAGCATGACAAGTATTAGCATCTTTAGTTTGATATAACATTCAGATAGGGTCTGTTGAGCACGACAAATGTGGAAAGACTCTCTTTGTAACATACACAAAATAAAATTCAACTGCCGATACAATTCCCCTTCCGGATCCACTTTTATGTGGTCCGTTCTAATATAAGTATCTTCAGAGAATAAGAATTGTAGGGATCTCTCTAACTGGAAGTAAAATGATCCTCTAGATTTTGGTTTGTATGCAATATGCATGTTGCTTTTTAACATTGTTGGCACTAATATATCTGTTTTTAAGGTTGCTTATGACGACTTTGTTGCTGCTGGTTCACTTGGAGCTGCAAGGGAGAAAGGACTTGTGAGTTCATTCATATTCATTTTGTGCCCTTTAAGTCTGAGAGTTATTCGGATGGCATTTTGAAGTTTTACTTTTCCAAGTCCATCTATAACGCCGCTTTCATTTTTTGTTCACATTAGTAGTTCTCAAATCTTTAGTAGTTCACCCGAAAACAAGGGATCAGAGTCCAACCCCACAACTGTTATCAGTTGAGGGAGTTGCTTTGTTGGCTTGAGTTTTACCCAAGTTCTTTGTCAGAATGACATTCATCTTCTAGCATGTGTTATATTTGATAGGATTTCTATTTTGGAACAAATAAAAATATAGAATAAATCATGTGATTATTCGATATATTCTTATGTGATTTCCATGGTGCCATTTACTTGTGTTTTAAGCCTTCACATGCACTTCATCGAGTGGCTCAACAACAATAAGTTAACTCTTGTTTTGCCGTATGCAGTTGAGATCAGAAGGAAAAGAGTATATTGTACAAGAAGGGGACGTGATGCTGTTTCGATTCAATGTTTGACTACACACACTCCAGTCATCTGAAACAACAAGCTGATTCTTTTAACCAAGCATGTGAGTTCATGTGTTCCTTGAACAGTTTCTTATGCAAAAGCGTGGAGTTTTTGGGAAAGTGGAGACCTCTTAGATCTGATAGCTAGTGTTTCCTCCATCGCCGGGACATCATATTCTTCAATTGCTTACTGTGAGTCGCAGGTTATACTCAGAGAGAACACAAGTTGTTTGTTATATCATATATACTATACGTAAGATTTTTATCAGAAGCATGGAGGATCACTTCATGGGATTTTGGTCTTACCTCATTGTTGCAGCATTTTTGTTTAGTTTTAATTGTTGATTTCACGAGAGATCTATGTAGCTCAAGTCTTTCTTGCACTTTGTTCTCATAGTTTTCTTTCTTTCGCCCAATTTTCGCTTGTTTTTATCTATTCATTCTCTGTTTGGATGAGCTTTATTAAGATTATAAGTTGTTGAAATGAGTGGTTGAGGTTAGAACAGTACAATCTCTCTCTCCTTAGCTCAACCACTCATCCCTGGTTGTTGAATTTTGGTGAAGATACATATACTTTTGTGTTCCTTTGTTTATATTCGGATTACAGTTAAAGAACTCATTCTCTAGCCTATTGCAAAGCGGATGTTCGAGTTCAAGACCTCAATGAACTGCTCATGAGCCCTTTCCATTGGGTTAAATGTCTAGTTCATGGTTTCTTCGTTGTTGCGATTATGTGTTCTTCTATGAGATTGAGTTTTCTGCAATCACGGGCGTCGTTATATTTATAATTATGGAATTACAAAGTAGGACCTGTGGATGGAAATCAAGTGGAAGTGCAACTTGGAGGTGAAGTGTCTCTATTTAACTAACTAACAGGGTTCAGATGTTGATTGAGCTCATGGCTTGATTCCGATAGCTGACCCAATTTGCTTTTGAAGTGTTTCTTTTGTGCTTATTACACTTGCAAGCTAAGCTGCGAAACAAGTTGTGATTATTTCTAGAATATCTGGTGCTGGTGTATTTATTAGTTAGTACCATCATAACTCATAAGTAAAACTAAACGACGCAACTTGTAGTGGAGTATTCGATATCATCATGGCGTGATTAAGTGACCGACTTGTGAGAACCTAAAATTGTACGGGAAATAGCTCGAACTCTGAACACTTGACCCAAATACCACGAGTTGGGTACCGAATAAATTACTACTACTGAACCTGATGTGATTAGTCAAGGGTCAGTGCGACCACCGATGGGTCATGGTTTCAATTACTTCTTGGCACCAGTTTCTGGGACCATGTTCATCTGTGGCTGTGGATGCCCTCGCTAATCGATAGATGGAGAGGGATCAAAATTGGGTCTAAGTTGCTAGTGTGTGAAAGGGACATTTTTCTTGGTATGAGGACGAATCAAAAGTACCAACATGATTTAGCGTAAGGGGCAGGTGACTATGTTCCCGCAACACGAAATCTTTGAATATTTTTAATGATTAGTCTCTGATTCTTGGCACGACACGAGTGAAAACATAAATGAGAGAAAATAAATTACTCTACCTACTAATTTTACTCCAATGTACTACTTCTCAAATAATGGAGTAGCAATTTCATTTTAATTGAAAAAAAATGCTAAATCTAAATAAATGAAGTCATTTTCCCTCGAAACTAAAATAAAATAAATGAAGTCACTAGATGGCACCGATTTATGAGAATTGTTTATTGACTAATACCTCCGTAGCTCCTCTTGTACCTAGTTATGGGTTGTAAAAGTCAGCGAGAATCGTTTATTTACTTCTACCTCCGCAGCCCCTCTTGTACTTAGTATCGACGGTAAAAATCAAAACAGGAAGAACGAGGAGCTACAGAGGAAGTATATCTTAAGTAGCAAGAATCGTTGGTCATAAGCGGTAGATGGAGAAGTTCCTGGGATTTTGGGAACTAATGCAGGGACTTGGTGACTTGCATATGATAAAAGGACAATGTATGGCAAGTGAATAAAGAGAAGAGATAGTAAGTTGCTTAATAAAGTCACACTTTTTTTCGATTAATTCCTACTAAATTCACACCATTGTTGTAGTTTTTCTCTAATAATACTAGTACTATACTAGTGTATAGTGTAAGAGACACTTTCACCCCCTCTAGTTTAATTGAAGGACACTTCCACCCCTGCCAGTTTGGGAAATGATACTTCACCCATTCAGTTTGCCTGACTTTAGAAAATATACACCCCCCCCCCCCCTCCTCCCTTATTGTGACACCTTTAGTTTGGAGTTGTTGTCTGTCACTAAAAATAATTTTGGGACAAACTTGTCCATGTTATGCAAAATAAGGGGCTAACCAAGTGCATAATACACTTTCTACATGGGGGGGGGGGGGGGGGGAGGAATTTGTCCCTAAAGTAATTTCCAATGACGGACCTAACATCGTGACTAAAGGAGTCACAATCAGGTAGTGCAAGTTACTTGAAATTTGGCACACTGAAGTGGTGGAAGTTTCCTTCAGTCAAATTACAGGGGATGAAAGTGTCTTTTACCGTATTATACACTGTTTTTGAAAGGCCGGTTATCCAAAAGTTCGAACTCAAAACATCTAGATAAAATGTCCAAGCTAAAAGAATGTAAGCCCGGCCAACTCAACTCGGAAGAGTTTTATTGGAAAGAGAAGAGAAGATGCTAAAACTAGATAAAAGAGGACACAACATGGCACATGATTTGTTGGTAGAAGAAGAAGAATCATATGAAGTCACTGACTGTTTGTTGTACTACGCAGACAGAGAGACTGTTCCATTTGTGTGGCAACCCTTTTTTCCCGGGCATCACTCCAAATATCAGTTGGTGACATTACTACTACTGCATGGAGCCATGGACCATCACAAACACACACACAAAGACAATAAAGACAAGTTTAAGCACAGAGACTGATCGATCATAAGTATAAGAATGGGGCTTCCATGTTGTTTCACTCATGACAACAAGTTATTGTTATTCGGCTGAGCTAAACTAGGTTGGGGATGACCTATAGTTTCTCTGGTTGTTAGGAGCTTTTATATATACCACGGCGACGAGTCTAGAAGATACCTTCATTAACTAGCATGGAGCTCTATCCGAAATCTTCTTCTCTCATGAACTTAGCCGGATACCATTTGAGGGAAATATTTCATGCAGAAAAATACTTATAATAAGTCTCACAACTCTCCTAAAGTAACTGAACGCACATACATGAAAATGAAACAGTTATTTTGTTCATTTTTTTAGTTTACTTTTACAAATGAGTGCAGGCTAAAATAGGCTAACGGTAGAGGGCGCTGGAGATTTGTGGAAATGGCTACTCAAATAAACTTGTAAGGCCATCTCTAATAGTTTTAAAACATACGATTATGTACTTTTGTTCGGTTAAACTATGTAAAGCATTACTCATTCCAATAGTGTAACAAAATTTTACGATTTCGTAGTTATAGAATAATTACTTAAATTCATTAAATGCAAAAAGATCGGAGAGACACACATAAAATTTGCATGGCTACATTCTTGCTTGTCATTAGCCTAAAGAAAATAATAGTTCCAATATTGTTCCATGTTTTTTCAAAACATCCAACTTAAGCCGTCAACCTTTTCGGTACCTCAAATTTTCAGTTCATGCACCAAACGCGCTTCTAGATATGTATTCTAGTCAAAATTTAAAACAATACATGATTGCAATTTGTTTGGGATCGGTGTATTGGAGGCAAATCATGCAGCATGTCTCTAATCCACATGTTTTTTCCATTTTGGTATGCCACATGACCTTGTTGAATCTATGTTGATAACAATTTGCAAAGTTTTATTTCAAATTGCATGCATGTTGATAGCTTTTTTCTAGTCTCTAAGAAATGAGGCTGTCTATGGTTCGACTAAATTATTTTGTGATAAAAAAGGCTCTACTACTAGTTAGTGAAGTAGTATTATATAAAGCACCCCATGTGCACACAATATTGGTAAAAGCTATGTGACAAAAAATGTACCGACGTGCAAAGTTCTTATCACCTTTTTTTCGACCCCCATTCTTCTGTAGGACACCCCACCCCACCCCACACACACGCACAAATAATAAAACCTAGTTAGGTTTCTTCTCTACGACTCTACCTCCTTTCATATTTTATCTTTTTGGTATATATGTATATGTTGCTTGTTTGTTATATACATGGTGTGTTTCATTTAGTCATTGAATTTGTGCTGACATTTGAAGCTGTTGTGAGAACCTAGTACATGCAACCTAACCCAATGTTGAAAATCACATGTCCATGAGACCTAAGGTGACACTAGAGTTACCTAGCTATTTGTACACCTTAAGATATGCGCAATCAGTGGCGGAGACAGAAAATCAAACCAGTCAGAAAAATCGCAGTGCACACCAAGTTTTATTCATCATTCAAAGTTCAAACCATGGCATCCTAATAAGCTACTTATTGAGTGAGGGGACTCTATCAAAGTGGCTAAAGACTTGAGATGTCACAACATGGCATCCAAACCATTTACCATTCTACTTATAGAGTCTAAAGAGTTGTATAGATGAAGAAGAAGATGCACGAATCATTGTTCTTCATCTTAAACCTCAGACGTAGGACACGTGGATCCTTTTTGTCAGTGGCGGTGAGCAAACGATTTATTGAATCATTCACGTATCTAAATCTGTCTCTATTGCATGTAAGAGTTTCACCATAAAATTAATTAGCAATAAGAGGAGTAACTCAAGACACTTATTAATTCTTCTTCTTTCTAATTTATGACTTCTAGAAATCTGAAAAATTACAATTGAGGTTTCAGGTTCCATTTGTGGGAAACTGGAAAAAAGCAGTACTTGCACGTAGTTATCAGGCTACTAGTATATTTCATGGAATGTCATTGTTAAACTTATTCCAAACATGAAATCATCTAGAATTCTTGATAGAGTAGGGAGATGACAAGTATATTTCATAACATGTAACACCATCAAGTGGATTGTGAAAAGAAAAATGGGTGAAGACACTTTCACCCCTCTCAAGTTTAATGTAAAGACACTTTCACCCCTTTTAGTTTGAGAAATATCACTTTCACCCCTTATACCAGTCAAATTGGAGAATATTTGTACTCGCCAGTTGTGACATCGTTAGTCTGGCGGCAATTGTCCGTCAGTATAGTATCTTCGGGGACAAAATCCTCTCTCCTCGAGTATGATATGATACAGCCAGGGGTGTTAGTGTCCTGAATTTTGGACCTCAAAAGGGGTGAAAGAGTCATTTCACGAACAAGAAGGGGAGGGGGTGAAAGTGTCTTTTGCCCAAGAAAAATCTCCTAATTAATCCCCCAACCACCAGAAAGAAACAATGACTCCTAACCAACCATTTCATCACCCTCCCCCATTCACTTTGCAAATTGCAACTACTACTTATACTTCCACCATATGAGTGTTTTTCAAGACATCTCTCTCTCTCTCTCTCTCTCTCTCTCTAGTTCATAGGATGAAGAAGATCAATTTGCTGCTAAGAAAGTGCAAGACATTGTCAAAACAGCTGGGAAGGACTTCATCATACAGTAGCCTGAGGTCCAAGTCTACAAGAGAAGATCACTTATGGGGTGTCAATGACCATGATCATGATCATTTGATGAAAACGGACGGTCACGATCACCGCGAGACGATTCTAGTTGGGAGTTCAAGGAGGAGATACGTGATCAGTTCCAAGTACTTGAACCATCCGCTGATGAACGCGTTAATCGAGAAATCGAAGCGATTGCCCGGTGAAGAAGAAGACATTGTTGTGGTGAAATGTGAGGTTGTGCTGTTTGATCATCTCTTGTGGATGATGGAAAATGCCGATGGTTCGGATGATTCTTTGGAGGAACTTGCTGATCTCTACGTGTTATAAGTTTATTGATTTTGTTAACATTTCATTCTATTCTGACTACATTGTAAAATGATACCTCGTTATGTCTCAAATATGAGGTACGAGGTCATTTCCTAGGATCAATATTTTGGCATAAAAGTCCATCTATTGAGTCCTTTGAATTGTTCTAATTGTGTGACTGCAAAAGATATGTAAAGCTTTGGCCCCTCAAGCATAAATAAAGCTTCTTATGTGGGTCTATTTCTTAGAAAGACTTGAGCAATAAAAATCATTTCATTATGTATCTTCTATACTCTATAGTACTCCTTCGATCTCAAATTGTTAACTCTTATTTGATTTTTCAGCATCACTTTGATTAGATGATTTAATTAGCAAAATAATGCAACTTTTTATTGATAGTATTACCATATAATTGTAGAATTGTCTCCCCTCTAAAATAGCATGAAAAGATTAACAAATTTCCTTACATTTTGAAATTCACCTCATAGTCAAAGTGGTGTTCGAAATCCAAATTGGACTAATAGTAGAAGACATAGAGAGTAACTAAAAAAAAAAGTTGTGCTGAGTTCTTTCATTCTTAGTTTGCGAATGTTGGGCCATTTTACAAAACTGTTGTGCATGAAGTGTTGTGAGAAATTTGTTATAGATTTTTTTCTAAAAATGTTTGATAAACTTCATATATAACATGACGTGAAAAGACACTTTTTGAATTTTGTGTTTAGTAATTATTGTTTTATACTTGCCGTAAGCGTTGAGATGATAATATCAGACATGTTAGAGTTTTAATACAATTAAATGGACAAACTCTTAATTTATTGTTATGGCATGTACAAAAATGTATATTAATAAAATTATCAAAAAAGGTCCGCAAAAGCAACTACTCAGAAAGCAGTTTATGTTAAGAAAAAAAGATAGTAAATAATAATTTACTAAACACATTAAATACTATTTTTGACATCAGAAAGTAGAAAGCAAAAACGTAACCATACAGGCTCTAAAAGAATGTTCATTGAAAATTATGCATTTTAGTTTCCCTAATCTTTGATCTTTATAAAGGAATTTGTTAGGTTGAATTTGCCTATACATAATTGTATGTTTTAGTGGTATTGGGTTGAAGTTGAACTATTAACATCGTAACCACGACACTGCAATTCATTATTTTTCTCACTCGTAGTACGGACTATTATGAAAACGATGCAATCATGTTACGTTGTGACTAAATTAACGTGGGACAAGGGTTGGTAAACCTGATAATATTTGTTGGTGGCGAGATTACAGTAAAGAGAAAATAATATAGGTATTTGTTTTTATAAAACTATATACTGATTGGTTAAGAAACTGAATGGTTCTTGATTAGTCTTTGTCTACCAAAAATGTTGGCAGAGATACCCCCTTGACAGAAGCATTCAGAGAACAAAAATTAAACAATTTCACAAAGTTAGTTCCTAAGATATTCAACTACTTAATTATCTTTTTAAAAGCTAACATTGAAACAAATGTCAATTGTAGATATCCATAATTAAAACTAGTTAAACTGCTAGTAGTTGACAATGCAAGCTTGTTTGTCCAAATGTTTGTTGGCTATCATTTTATAATCTGTATAATTAAGTAGTTAAATATTTGTCATTAAAAAGTATGAGAGACATTCTAACCAATTTAGTTCTTTCAATCTGGATTACAAAATGTCTTACTATTTTGTTTTTCAAATTCAGTGACGAGTTTTCTTCAAAAAGAAACATTAATGAGGACCCCTGATAATTTATCTGATTGTTTTCGTACTATTGATTTGAATGCGGAAGTAAGAGTTTGACATTTCAAGCAAAGAACCCTATACTCCGTATGTAACAGGCTTGAGCTCTCTGCATCTCCTTAAAGAAAGCTACGTTCTCAAAGCTTAGTATAAGAGGTGCAAAACGAACACAATATGTTGCCTAGACACGTTATAAGACACACCAGTAAAATAAGGTTGAGATGTGAATGAGATGCAATGGTGCTATACAAGTGCAATGCTAACTTAATAAAGGCACGTAAATACATATGATGACACTCTGTTGTTATCTTCTCTCTCTTTTTTTTTTTTTTTTTTTGCTTCAACAGAAAAATTATCTTCTCTCTATCTCGTCTATACGAAGTGTAGTAAATGGAATAGTTTGGGTTGGACAGGGTTAAAGGGTGATAGTTTGGTACAAGTACTACATCCGTTTCGCCAGCTTCTTCCTAGTTTGACTTTTACCACTACTCACCGTGTCACTTTGACTTGGTGGTTTGATTGACAAAATGATGCAAATATTTAGTAATCCTTTTATGGGTTTGTAGAGTAACACCATGAAAAGATTGCTAAAAAATTGCATCATTTCGATATCCAAAATACCAGGTCAAAGTGACACAGTTACAAGTGGAAAAGTTAAACTAGGATGAAGCTGACGAAACAGACGTAGTAGATGATGATAAGGGCAACGGAACATATATATTTTCTGGGTTCATTGTAAAGAGGCCCAAGTCCATTACTACGAAATGGGCCTGGTCGTTTGATTGAGCCCAATTATAATAAAACCTCTCTCTGATAGCGATAAGATATTTTCTCATCACTCTCTCTCTCTCCCTCAGTCCCTCCTCAGTTAGGGTTTAGTAAAAGGGAGGGTTTCGTCACCAGTCCTCTTCAACAACAATGGCGAAACCAGTCCGTGGTCGCCGAGCCTCTTCGTCCTCACCTTCAGGCTCCTCTCGCTCCAGGTCTCGTTCCCGTTCGTCGTCTCGGTCAAGTGCCTCCGGCGGCTCTCGCAGCTCTCGGTCTCGATCGCCGGCTCGTTCCAGATCTCCGTCTTCGTCTTCCTCCGTCTCTCGTAGCGTCAGTTCTCGCAGCCGTAGCCGCTCACCGCCTCCCAGGAAGAGAAGGTTAGTCATAGCCTTTAGCGTTTTTATCGCAACGTTTTTGTTCTAACGATTGTGTTTAATCGAGGTTTGAGAGAATGAACAATTAATCGGGTTTATTAGCTCAATCAATGTGCTTAGAACTGTGGTGAGTAAAGCAAAGAGACTAAAATCATAACATAATCTATATAGCAATTGGTTAGTACTAAAAATGATGTATGTGCATCAAGTGACTCCGAGGAAGACAAGGTTAGTCCTGGCCTTTAGCGTTTCAACATGCGCTTTTATCGCAATTTTTTGTTCTAACGATTGTGTTTAATCGAGGTTTGCGAGAATGAACAATTTGTCGGGCAATGTGCGTAGAACTGTGGTGAGCAAACCAAAGAGACTAAAATCGTAGCTTAATCTAGTAATTGCTTGGTACTAAAAACAGTGTATGTACATCGAGTGACTATAACCAAGAAGTAGTGTTTTGAATGGACCAAAGTAAGTAATGTGGGCTGTTGCGTAATTTCTATTTGGGGGGGGGGGGGTGTGGTTGAAGTAAATGGGAAAAATTCAATACACATCCCCGTGCAAGAGATTCTACCAACTAGGTCTGCCCTTGTGCAAGAGATTCCAACTTGTGCAATAGATTCCAACTTGCAATCGATGAGGCACTATTTTATATACAGCCATTCACTTATCTCTTACAAAAATATATTATATTTCCCGCGCTCGTTCTTTTGGCGCTGAATCTCACTCCGGGACTCTCACAAACCGTTGAGCTTCCGAGTCTATTAGCTCAATCAATGCGCGTAGAACTGTGGTGAGCAAACCAAGAGACTAAATTGTAACATAATCTAGCAATTGTTTAGTACTAAAAGCAATGTATGTAGATGAAGTTACTATATCCTAATTTCTTTTGCAACATGTTTCAAGAGCGGGAACCTATACCATTTAGTGACATAGAATACCACACGAAACAGATAAGTAGTGTTTCTAGTGGACAAAGTAAGTAATGGGGGCTGTTGCGTAATTTCTTTGGGGGCTAGATTGAACTAAATGGGCAAATTTCAAGATACATCCCTGTGCAAGAGATTCCAACTTGTGTACACCGAATTACCAATCATTCACAATCTCGTTATCTGAAGCATTTCTTGTGTATTGGTTGTTGACCCCAGGGCCGGAGCCCGATGTGCCAGGGCACAATCCTATTAGTACTTGTTAATAAAGGAAAGACACGAACAATTAACATACAAGTCTATGCTCTTGGGGGGTTAGAATGAACTATAGGGGCAAAATTCAAGATACATCCCTGTGCAAGAGCTTCCACTACCTAGGTCTGCCCCTGTGAAAGAGATTCCAATTTGGGAACACCGAATTACCAGTCACACAGTCCTATTATATGAAGCATTTCTGGCGTAGTGGTTGCTGACCTAGAAGTAGTGTTTCCACAAGAAACCTGGAAGGCTGTTGCGTAATTTCTTTGGGGGATGGAATGGATTAAAGGGGCAAAATTCAAGATACTTCCCTGTCCAAGAGATTCCACTAACTAGGTCTGCCCTTGTGCAAGAGATTCCAACTTGTGTAAACCGAAATACTGATCATACACACTCAGCATTTCTTGTGTATTGATTTTTGACCTAGAAGTAGTGTTTCCACACGAAACCCAGAAGCTAAGAAGCACATATACGTATACGGTACGATGCGGGGATGCGTGATTTTTAAAAATTGGCGATACGACACGGATGGGATACGTGAGCAATATATACACACAGACATGAAGCCTTCAATTATATCATGTATATTATATCTGCTTTTGTCTAATTACATATTAAAGCATTTAAAGTTAAAACATTTTTTAAAACAATCCGCATGAAATTCTAACAATCCTAACAGGTGACTGGCGTCTCTCATCAATTGTCCATGACGCGTCCCCCAAGTGACCAATCTAATAAACTTATCTAATATACCTGGACGCGCCAGCTATAGTATCCGACACATATTTGGAGTGTAGTACAAGTGTCCGAGTGTCCTAAGTGTCCGACACGGATACGCCCCCTATTTTGGAATGTCCATACTTACTAGCCCCGAAGTAATGTTTTTGAATGGACCAAAGTAATGTGGGCTGTTGCGTAATTTCAAGATACATCCCTGTGGAAGAGATCCACTAGCTAGGTCTGCCCTTGTGCAAGAGATTCCAACTTGTGTAAACGAGATCGGAATTTTATTATATGAAGCATGTGTGGTGTATTGGTTGCTGACCCCAGGGACGGAGCCTGAAGCACCAGGGCACAATCCTATTAAGTGCTTGCAATAAGGAAACGACATGGACAATAAACGAAAAGAAAAAGAAAATAAAAATGGAAGTAGATACTTAGTAAGACCATTCGATATGGAAATCCCCAACTTCCCATTCAACCTCACAATCTCTAATTAGATCATAATTACCTAGCAAGTTTTTTGATATAGAATTAGCCAATTTTCAATTCATAAGTCACGCAACGATAATAATTCCCAATTCTAAGTCACAAACGCGTCTTATTTTCACAAAATTTATATGGAATTCCAACACCACAAATCGTAAATCAAACAAAACTTAAACTTTTAGGATAGAGATTAGGTCAGAGGGCTTTAACCAGAACAATAAATCAGATAAATGCGGACCTAATTGAAGCTACAAACTGCAAGAGAGCTTTCTAGACTCTGGTAGACTTTGCTGTCAAGAGACCGCAGTAGCGTTCTCGGACACTGTGATGGTGGCTAACTTAACTTAAATGCTATCTGAATCTTCATAATTATCCTTCAAGACTCCTATGAATAAATGAGCCAAGATGCTTAGTGTAGCTACTTTTGTGGGCCTATGGCTCTCGTTGTATTCTATAAATGATTTAAGGTTTTAGGCGCAAGGTTCACGATAAGGGGGTTCTTCCTGCTAGTTCTCTCCAACCCCACGACTCTTACTTAGGAGTATTAATTATGGCATTTGTATTCTGTTGTGTGTGCGTGGGGGGGGGGGGGGGGGGGTAGCTAGCTGAACATGAATGTTGAAAATTTACCTTATGTAATTATGTTCCCCCTCTTATCTTCTTGCATTTTTAATCTATTACGTGAGCCTTACTGAGAGCTCAAAAGAGAATTCTAGAATTTATGACATCTTTTTTTGCTTACAGTCCTGCTGAAGGAGCTAAACGAGGACGCTCACCGCTACCACAATCTAAGAAGCCTTCTCCTCCTCCAAGGTATCTTACTGAATCAATGATCTGGCCCGGAGTTTAATCTTCGGATTTTTTTAACCTCCTTTTTGTCTTGATAACAGTGATCTGTGTAAACCGTAAAAACCATTATATTTGGTTACTTCTGTGATAATGGTTTATTAACTTGTATTAATACCAATGGGAAGGAGGGTTCTAGCGTGTGATACAATCATTCAACAATAAAGATACCACAAGTAAAAGGTGCCTTTCGCCTGAAAAATACAAAAACTCTGTTTTGAAGATTTGATGCCTTAAATTTAAGAGAAATGTATTCTGTAGGGACAACTGATGTTCCTCATTTACGAGATAATTCCTTTCCCTCCATAAGTTCTGACATTGTTACACGAATAAATTCGCATAGTCGGCTCCCGATTGAACTGTCAGCCTATTCCTGTAATTTTTGCAAGGCACCTCTGTCATTTGTCCATGCTCTTTTACTTATTGAAAGGAAAAACTCGATCTATTTAAGGTCTCATATAGTATCAGTTTGTTTTACTTGATGTCGAAGCTGATAAATGGGATGCTGCGTGAAGAGCTGATGTTGGTAAAAAGTTCTTTGTGGAAACCAGCTTATAAGAGATCTCTAGTTCAGCTATATCTTTGTGGCTATAATGGAGACGATCATGTCTTTTCAAATCTAGCAATCCTCTCTAAGCAATTGGATCTAGTCTGGATGGTAGCTGAAAGTGAAACCACGAGACTACTTGATCCTCTCTGAATTTGAGACCTCACTAGGGGAGATTCCCACCTGCATCCTCAAGTGAATAGAGATTAATGTCCCAGCTGTTTCTGGAGAAGGGCTCTTCACAAACATTTGGGGACTTTGTGGAGGTAATTTTGAGATTGTATTAAGAAGACTGTAGATGATCTGATGTGAGCTTTAGCTTTATATTTTTGCAACAAGGTCCTGCAGAATGTTAAACTAGGAACTGTCTTTGGTTCACTTCAATTATTGTCGACCAACTCACTTACCCCATCACCTCACCTTTCCTAAATCTCACTTCAGTAGTATAAGCCATTAGAGCTTCGATCTGTTGTGTTGGTGAGGCCAACTCTTCTCATTCCTACCGAGCAGGATGATATTTAATTATTTTGCATGAACCTGTCAACAATCGTAGCGGAAGTTATGGTTGATACTTCATTGACATAGTGCCTGTAGATGGCCTACCTTGCCTAGTATCTAAATGATCAAAGGAATGCCCAATCCCTTGGACTTGTCTTCCTAAAGGCTTCAGAGAAAGATTTTCACATGTTCCTCTGTGCATGCATTTGCCTTTATACCTGGAAAAAATACACTGATGTTGTCGAGTGACTCGAGTCATTAATTTCCACGCTCATTCTAGCATTTGACTCTGTGTTCAGGAAAGATCCTTCTCTTACCGAGTCGCGCATTCTTCATGTGGACAAGCTCAGCAGGAATGTTAATGAAGGCCATCTAAAGGAGATTTTTGGTATGTCCATTTAACTGTTCTTCCACTTACTAAGATGGGTATGTAGTACCAGTACAAGTGGCAACAAAATTATTGTTTCTTGCACTTAAAATCCTTGATGGAAGTTGAAGAAATCTCCCTTTTCTTTATAGCTGTAATTGCTTTACTGACTACTTAATTTGTGAACTTGATACAATATAAGCACTTGATTTTGCACAATCGTCACATGTTTCTGTTTTCTGCTTTGAAGTAAAATAGTTAGTTTCTATAAACTTATAGTTAACTTTTCGGTTACGTTTCCTTAATCTAAAAGAGACGCAGGCAAAAAGTTCATTTAAAGTAGGAAGTAATTTTAGCTACTTAAGTAGTTAACCTACACAGTTATGCAATTTGTTCTGTAGTTCTGTAGTCATCAACATTCCTTGTGCGATCTGATTGTGAATACTTAATGCAGCGAGTTTTATTATGCATATATCCATAGTTTTAAAAACCGGACCGGACTGGCCAGTTCGACCGGTTCGACCGGTGAACCGGTGGTTAACCGGTCCGGTTTGAGTAATAGACCGCCGACGCAGAGAACCGCTCAAAACGGTAAAAAACCGGCGGTTTTCACCGAACCGGTGTTCTGACCGGTTTTGCCGGATTTTGCACAAATGGTTGAAAACCCAGATACACATAAGGAAACCCACAAAAACAGTCGATCTTCCACCACCAGCGCCGCCACCGTCGATCTATCGCTGCTGCCAACGAAACCAACACCACCAAAAGTGGGTAGATCTTACAATTACGAAGGAGAAGAAGAGGAAGAAGAAGAGGAAGAAGAAGAGAAGCCGCTGTGGCGGGGTCGCAGAAAGAAGCCGTCTCTGTCATCTCCCTCGTCCTCGCCATCTCATTCGTCTCCTCTCTGTCCGGCCACCTCTCTCCCTCCCTCACACCGTTCTCTCTCTTTCTCTCTCTCCCGTCTCTCTCTCTCTCTCTCTCTCTCTCTCTCGTCTGCGTGCGTGTGTGTGGAAAACAAAAAGAACTCACACTATTTGACTTTTAGTACAACAACTACTCGTATTTAAACTTATCCAATTCATATGAATGTTTAGCTAAAAACTATATATATATATTTATATAGCTATTACTAAAAAAAATATTACAACACTAACAAAAAAAATGGAGAAAATATTACAACAGTAAATGAGTTTCAAAAAAATTGAAACATTCTAGTATTTTTAGCTATTTTTCATTATGTTTATTATTTTTTATATAAAATAAAACATATTTATTATTAAATAAACGTGCGATTGAACCGGTCCGACCATGAACCGGTGCCTCACCGGTTCGATAGCCGGTCCGGTTTTTAAAGTTTGCATATATCTATATGATCATATTTTTTATAAGATATTGAAATGTTTTATCATAATGTATACAACTAACTACATGATTGCTAATAATTACACAGAGACTAGTAGACTACTAAAGGGTAATAGACCTGATAAAAAATCATAATCAGCGGTCTTTCGTAATTTGAAAATGGTAAATGAAGGTGGCTGTAAACAAAATCAAATTCTGTGCGATATGATTGTGAATACTAATGCACGAACTGTTCCTAGCGGCAGCCACACAATAGACGACTGAAGGGAGACTACAAGAAGACGAAGGAGCCTCCCCAGGCGTGTTTCCGGGAAGTGGCACTGTGATTAATGAGGGGAAATGAAGGTGGAGTTTGGGAGTGTTTTATGACTTACTTACAAGGCTCTTTACATACCCATGTGGTACAAATGTATGAATGAGATCTTTAGGATGGGGGAAGACTGATGGCTATGGGACCCGTGTTGTGTCTTCTGAGGGAGTTCCTGTTAATAAATATTCTTTTTTTCAGCCATATTGATTTAATGAAAATAGGACATTATACTGTAGGGTTTAACTTTTCCCTGTTTAGGAAATGAATATGGTACATTTAAGATCTACTGTAAGACTGAAAAATCCCCACATTCGTGGTGATCGCTCAAGGTTTTGAGCTAGTAATTCATACCTGTGCTTCAGGGGTTTGTCTTTATACTTATTTACTGTCTGCAGGTAATTTCGGAGAAGTTCTGAGTGCACGACTAGTAATGGATAATAGAGTTAACCTCTCCAAAGGGTTCGCGTATGTTGAATTCCAAACAAGAGCTGATGCTGAAAAGGCCCAATTATACATGGACGGTGTACGTTTTGATTAAGATGTGTTTTTTGATGTTTAAGAGTGCTTATCATGTATTTTGCTTATGTTCTTTCTATTATGCAGGCCCAAATTGATGGGATGGTTGTTGAAGCCAGGTTCACATTAGCTGAGCGCAAGAAAGTTTCCCCGCCCCCTAAAGCTGTAGTTCCTGCAGCAAGAAGAGATGATCCAAAAATTGAGAATGATGTTCCAGATTCGGAAAAGGATGGACCGAAACGACTTAGAGAACGTATGCTTCTCTTTAGCTATTTTTCATGCAGATTCAATCAGGATATGTAATGTGTTGAAACTAAAGTTTTTTTTTATTGCGACTGTACTAGCTTCTCCTCGCCGCAAGCCTCAGTCTCCTTTGCGAAGGCGGTCCCCTGTAACTCGAAGAGGTGGATCTCCTAGGCGGTTGCCAGATGGTTCTCCTCGTCGACGCGTAGGCTCTCCTGTTCGACGTCGAGGGGACTCACCTCCCAGGAGGAGGCCTGCATCTCCAGGGAAAGGTCGGTCTATTTCGCCACCACCAAGAAGGAACAGATCACCTGCAAGGTGAGCCAAGTGTATATGATTCTTTATCTTCCTCTTTTCTCTTCGGGTGGCATCTTCTGGTTCTCTGATTCGAATAATTATCTTAAACAGGGCCTCTCCCAGGAGGACTCGTGGCAGTCCTGTCCGTAGACGCTCTCCCCTTCCACCAAGGCGCCGGTAACTTTTAGAACTAATCGATTTGAATTGGTTACTATTGTTCTGGTTCTTTACACTTGGAGCGATACACTTTTCTCTTTAGAGATTAACAAGATATGGAAATTATTAACATGGTCCTGGAAATAGTCTTTCTATGAATTGGTGCTTGAGTAATGTACAGTACTAGTATTGTGAAACATGTAGAGAATATCTCGAGTGGTATTGCTTACTTAGGAAAGTATTTCTCTGGACAAGATATGTAGGATGAATTTTTGATGTACTTCTTTACATGCAGTTCTCCTCCTCCTAGAAGGCTTAGATCTCCTCCAAGAAGATCTCCTATTAATCGTAGGCGTAGCCGCTCTCCTATCAGAAGGCCTCTGCGGTCACGTTCAAGATCAATCTCTCCAAGGAGGTAATATATATGATAATGCAAATTATTGAGTGATGGAAAACAGTTTTCCATGTTTCTGCACTGATCTTCTGGTTCCTTTCCTTGTTCTGCTGTTCAAGTGCAAAGTGAGAACTTTTTTCCACTTGTCAATAAAAGGGAGTGACCGGACCATCAGCATTTAATGTGCATTGTTTTTTTTTATTGGTTCCGACATTTACGAGTCCCAATAGTTTTCGTGATATTTGTCCATAAAATTAAGGGTAAAAGACAGTTACCACCCCTGACTTTTGGACAAAATACAACCAGCTACCCTGACTTTTGAACAAAGACACGTTGCACCCTTGAAACGGAATATTCCGTGGACACTTAGCACCCTTCTGTCTTATTCCGTTAGAAAAGTAAGAAATATACTTTTTTCGGACCATATTGTCCCTGTGTACTTTTTTTTGGACTTTATTGCTCATTGTTTATCACCGAGAACATCAAGAACACCAAGAACACAATCTGATTCACCCATTCATCCTTTGATTTACAATCTTTTTCTTTTTTCTGATATATATAACAATGAATGAAAATTAAAAACAATGAATGGTAGATATCTAACAAGATTAAAATATCCATTTTCAGAGCAAATAATTTTCCATAAACCCCTAGCTACTGAGCAATGCCGGAAGAGGTGCACACTGTTTCCTCATCATACACATCACACACCTATTTGCCAACCAGAATCCCCTCTTTTTTAGATTACCAGTGGTAAAAATGGAGTTTCAAACACCTGTTCAAGCAAAAGAAACTAGCCTTTAAGGAAGCTGTACACTTCCAGAAGGAAGTTACTATGAAAAGCATTGTTAATATTAGTAGGCCTGAGATAGTCTGTTACTTCACTTCAGTTAGCATTCTAAGTTGTTCTAAGTTGTTGGTAGCATATCCCATTTTCCCATCACGCAACAACTGAGCCTCACCAGAGATTAACACTATTTCTTTTTCTTTTTTTAGATATTGATGTTCTTAGCGCTCTTGGGTGTTCATGGTTCAAGAAGACGAAGAACACGATGCTAATAATTTCATTACACCAAAAATCACCCCCCAAATCGCCGTCTTCAACAACCTAATTGAACAAATGAATCATATGAATACACTAAACACACAGATTTGTTCTATTTCAATCAAATCCACAAACCCTATTTGTACTGAAATTAAATCCAAAAAAAATAAAAAATAAAATCAGCAACCTTGTTGAAGATGAACCAACAATGCTGTTGAAGATGAACCAGCAGTCAAAAAGAACCCAGAATACGAGGTTCAACTAGACAGCCAAAGGGCCAGAACGATCAATTTCCTCTGGTTCCATCTTCCACCTCAGTCGATGATGAGGCTCAAAACAATAAAATAGAAACTGCACCTTCTCGATCTCTTTTCGCCCATCCTCTTCTGGCCCACCAACGAACACCACCTGCTCCACCTCTGTTCACCATAACCTAGAACCCCTCTTTCAATCTCAGATCTAACAACTCACCGTCGATCCGAGAAGAAAACGTCGATTCCCATCCCTGCCTGCCTGTCGGGTGGCGGTGGCTCTTGACTTCTGATTGTTCTCTGCGGCGGCCACGGCCAAGGAGAAGAAGAAGAAGCCACAGACGGTAAGGTTCTCGTAGTTCATCGAGTTGACTCCGGTGATGCAGCCTGAGAGATTGACGACCGGTGAGGAAGAAACAGAGGGGTGGGTGAGATAGAGGGAGTGGTGGTGGTTGTGATGTTGGCGGCGGTTGTGGTTGAGTGTGGAAGAAGAGGGGAAGAAAGAGGAGGAGTAGGTTAAGAAGTGAGCTGATTGAATTGAAGGAACAATATATAGGGTGGAATTTTATTACATTCAAGGGGTAAAAAAGTATTTCCAAACAAACTATTAATCCACCGTTAGCTCCATCCAAAAAAATGGTGCAAAATGTCTTTGTTCAAAAGTCAGGGTAGCTGGTTGTATTTTGTCCAAAAGTCAGGGGTGGTAACTGTCTTTTACCCTAAAATTAATCCCAGGGCTGATGTGATTGAACAAATGTCATGCTGCAATATGAAAATGAAAAGGAGAAAACAAATATTACCACCTGACATGTTAGGTCTTAACAATTTTTACCTCGGTAGGGTCATTATTGGCTGCTGCGACATTTCAATTTGTTAGATTCTGTAAATATGTTAGAGGTGTGCGATCTTTAGCAAACATTTCATGCCTTTTGCAAGTAATGTTATTTTCATTGTCTGCATATATAATTTTTTTTCAAATTTGATAAAGATGGAGACAGGAAACAGGAATTCTCACTTTATATTATTTTTCTTGACTGAGTTGAATTATTGATATTTACATTAATATAAGTATAAATTTGGCTGAAACAGCCAAAGAAGTACAGGAAAAGGAACAGAAGGGTCGTTCATCATCGCATCTCATGCTGCATAATTTCTTGTCCTATGATCCTGGAAAACGATACAATTTAATTTGGCTTATTGTGACGTTTATCATCAACTAATTCTGACCTTGGTTATCTATTGTATTTCTTTTACATCAGAGGCCGAGCTCCACTTCCAAGGCGTGGAAGGTCTTCATCTTATTCGGGGTCACGTAGTCCTCCTCGCAGGGTCTGTATCTGTAAGCTGTCCTTGAAAATATTCACCCAAATAAATATCTAAGTATCTAACGTAGCTTTCTTTTTTGCAATTTCAGCAGTTACCCCGCAAAATATCCAGGAGCCGCAGTCCTAAAAGGTATTTTCTGATCTCTTATATTATATTCCTGCAAACTAAAAAAGATCATTAGCTTGCAATACATGTGTAAAGTATAAAAGGTGGGTTTGGAAGAGCTCTGAAATGATAGGGAAAATGAAGTGACCGTTGTTGATTAAGTCAAACTCTCCCGAAATGGTTAACGTCGTTGATAATATACGTTTCTCGTAGAACTTGAAGGTGATGGCGAGTTACTTGGTTTAGCATTCACAATCAACTGAAGCATTAATTACAATCTTCCACTCAACTTGATTCTTTCCAACCGGCCTTCACATGGAAGTTATGTTATTTTCGACCCCCCCCCCCCCCCCCCCCCCCCCCCCCCCCTACTCAACTAGATTCCATGTTTCATCTTTCTGCATGATTCCAAGGTAAGATGATATCACATGTCATAAGCTTCCTGGATATCAATTTGTGAATAAAGGAAGTCGTGAACCACTGACAATTTTGTGCTCTCTGACCACTAAAGCTGCCTAAGGAGCAGGATGATATTATTTTAATTATGGTAGTTTGGTTTCAAACTAAAGAAAAGCAATTTTCAATAATTGAAGCCCTAGCATTGGAAATACCGAAATAGCATGCTCTGTAGATCTGGTCCTAGCATGGTAGGATAATATTATTCCCTATTCTTCCGTTACTGTAGCCGTCAGGGGAGCAGGATGCCAGGCTTTGGAACTAACTTATTATGGGTGATTTGGTTTCTAAGTTCAGAAATAATTACTATGCAGCCACTATCTGATCTGCCTCTCTGAAGCGAAATGCCCATCCAGAGTCCTGGTAATCTCATGGTTACTTATCACATCGAAGACTTGTCCGTACTCGTCCATAATCTGTCTGCAGACAGCATATATGCGATGAAACAATTCGTTGACTAGATGACCTGTACTGTCACTTCTTAGAGCTTCATTATCTTTTATTGAATCTTTATTTCCCAAAACATATTCATAGTAGTATCCAATGGCTAAAATAATTCAGATTTGTTCAATTCGAGATGTTTAAGTTAGATGTTGGTTGCAAACATGCTGCTTGAATCAGAATTCTTATGGTGGTTGAATTTTGAACTAAATTTAGGCATGATTTGGCTCTTGATGCCACCTTCTTACAAGTATATCACCCGTTGTTGATATGCATGTGTTTTTCTGGATTGTGCTGTTGTGCTAGTGTAACTTGATCTCAGTTTTGATGTTTTATGATGACGAAAAGTCAAGTTTATGATGACGAAAAGTCAAGTAAATGTTTGCTTATGTTCTTCCTGGGCAGGCCTGCTAGAGGAAGAAGCAGCAGCGGCAGCAGTGGCAGCAGCGGTTCTCCACCTCCGTCCCGTAAACCATAAGGAGGTCGTAATGGCAGTGAGGAAGTTGGGCATGAATATGTCTAATGATGTCATACATCGTGGTAATGTGTACTAGTCATGAAGGGAATGAATGATGATGGTGGGGTTTGTCTGATGTAGCTAGAGCTAGTAGTGCTTTGAAGTGTGTTGTGTAGAAGTATCTTATCATGCTCTTCTGCACCTGTATTTATTTATTATCAGAGAGTCGTCGGATTAGCATTTTCGGGATTGTTTCTCTAAGCTGGATGTTGCGAAATCACTGGAAATGTCTGAAAGATTTGCTATTCAACTCGACCCGTTTGGTATGGGGACGGCTGCTCTCTCAAGAATAACTATTACTTTATTACTCCGTATTCCAAAATTAGAAAACTTTGTTTTGTGAATGCACAGTGAGAGTGGTTTCATTGGGTTGTTTTCGTATCTGTTTGGTTGGAATTTAAATGAGCCAAGGAAGACCGACCGTGTTGCGTGTTTTGGGTGATGAGATTAAGTGTGAATAAGCGTGAGGAAATACCTTAGAGCAGTAACATGAAAAAGAGGATTCCGAGGACTCATCTGCCTTCGCCCTTTGGGCCGGGGCCTCTCGACTGAAAGGAGAGTGGTAGCTCGTTCTTACCCCTTGGCTTATAAATTGGCATTGTTAAGATGTTGGTTATGCCTTCCGAATAACCTACAGTAGAATTGAGCACCAATTTGTTCCTTCTCATCGTCTCCAATTTGACTATTCAGTGGGTCAGTTTGACCCGGTCATTTGGATAGCAATTTGATGCAATTTTTTGATAATTATTTCATGGTGTTGCAGAGTAAAAGGTTGCTCTATTATACGGTGATAAAATCATCAAAAAATCGTTATGTTTTGCAATCCAAATCGTCCGGTCAAAGTGGCACATATGCGAGTCAAAAAGTAAAATTGTGGAAAATCATATCGAAAGATTGGTGAACTGTTTTTTCACTTATGCCTCTCACAATTTTACTAAATACTATACCTCTATCCTCTCTGAATCTTCACAATTTGACTTTTTGTTCTGTATCTGGGTCACTTTGACCCGGTGACTTGGATAGTAAAACGGGGAAATTTTTGATAATTTTTTCGTGGTGTAACGTCAAGTTTAGTTTACAACATCATGCAAAGATCATCAAAGTCTTGCATCGTTTTACTAATTATATAACGAAACAAAGTGATTTAGTGAATAGCGGTAAAATAAAAAAGGTGAAAATTCAGAGAGAGCAGAGGAAGTAGTTGGCATTATCAGTAATAAGAAAAGTTCCAGCAAAATGGAATGAAAATCCAGGGATTTAGGTGCAATAAACGGAAAGAGAGCACTGAAACGATTGCTACTACTATTACTAGCAAATCGTCCGTCTGAATAGAAGAAGAAGAAGCACTGAAACGATTAACGATTACTCTTTCCGATTCACTCTCTTCACCGGAACTATTATACCGCAATTCGAATCATCTAATCATAGATCCTTCGCAATTCGCTTCCTTTTCAGGGTCGATTCGAAACCCTAGCAGGAAACCAAGGGTATAAAGGTCAGTTTCTGTCTCTCTCTCTCTGTGCGTTGCGTAGATGTCTGTGTTTTACAGTTTCATTGATACTTCACATCTAGCTCTCTATTCCGGGATGAAGATAATTAGGAATATACAGAATTGCTGAACAGCTGCTGCATTATTTTTATTTTTATTTATTACTATGAATTTGTGTAATTTGCAAAATGGCCTGTTCCTTTAATCTGGCAGAAAATTTGCAATTTTCTCACATAACAATTTGACCGAAATGGGTAAAAGTTTCATTGTGATTATTGTTTTGTAACCAAGTTTCTTCCCACATGAGGCCAAGGCTAGTCAGATGATAGGTTCTAAACCATGTTTCAATAATAGGCACTTTCAGGCTTCCATAATTAATCCCAGTGCTGTCTTGGTAATAGCCTTATAAGCAATTCGTTACTTTTGTACAAGGAATAATAGACGTGTTAGAGCCCGTTTGGTAATGAGTTTGCTTAATCCAACGCTGCTTTTTGATGTCAAAAGCAGTTATTGATGTGTTTGGTAAATCGTTATTTATCTGCTTTCTAGACAGCAAACGGCTTTCCCATGGCAACTTTTGAGAATCACGGGAACAGTTGGTTCTTCGGGACCATCTTTTTTACTCCCTCCGTCCCATTTTGTTTGTCTTGTTTAATTTTTCACACATATTAAGGTCTTGAAAAAGATGTCAAAAATTCTTGCACTACCAAAATTACCCTTACATATTTAATGATGATAGTACATGTGGATGAGTGGATCCATATAGAAAGACTACAGTCATGTAATTAATGATGGGTATTAGTGGAAATATAGTGGTAAAAAGTGGTTATGATTTCAAAGAAGACAAACATTTTGGGACAAGGCAAGATGGCAAACAGGACAAACAAAATGGTACGGGGGAGTATAACAGTATTAACAGCGATCTTTAACCATGTTATAACAGTAAATTCAAAAAAAAAAACTATCTAATTGCAATAAAACTCTACCATACTGTAATTTCGACACTAACAACAATCTAAAGCAATGATTACCAAACACAAAATGCAAAAAGTAGTTCTCCTCAGCAGGTTAGATATGAAATTTACCAAACACTTTTTAATTGAAATTTTACAGCAGCTTTCTCACAGCACTTCCGGTACAGCTGCTTTCTAAAACGTCACAGCATTCCCAAACTGGCCCTTAATATCATAGGAGTGTGGAGCGGAAATCCCCGCTCAGCCCCACTATTCAAATTCTTTGAAACCTTTTCATTTATTTCCATTACGCAAGATCCTGGGAAAGAGGCTTTATGAGGCTTTTTGCCACTCTTCTAGTCTCCCCCAAGGGGAAATATTTTCCCAACCCCAACCCTCCATTTAGTATTAGAAGCAACACAGGTCTTTGTCGTTAGAATACCATTTTCAGATTGTAGAAGAGTTCCTTTTTATCACTGCTATAATAAAGTTCAGAATTTCCGGAGTATTTACTCTTCCACACATTAGTACATAAATTACCATTTAAAAAACCAGCTCCCAACTGAGGTTTGAGAGCAGAGCTAAGTTCTGATTCTTAGCTCCACACCCCCCACAAATCTTACTTATGCAAGCAAACATTTTCCCAATCTATCGAGTCCGCTTACCAAATTTTCTCATTCTTCTTTAAGGTTTGAAACCTTGACTTCCTTTGCTGACCCACTTAATCAAATCTTGAACTTTACGGGTTTATGTTATCACACGATTATAGCTTTTATTAGAGCGTTTCAAATCACATGTAAGCACTAATTGGTCCGAGTGGGTGCTCTTGGCTAGGCCAATTGAATAGCTATCTGTTACAGTTTTCTTGTGACTAATGCCATCATTGGAGACAAGGCTAATACCATCTTTGCACTCTATTTATGCAGCAAGGAGAGTAGCTTCCATTGGTTTTGTTTGGTGCTGTCTTTTTGGACATTTTGAAAGGCTTCCATGGCAGGCAATGGCCTGCCCTCCTTGGGTCGGGTAAAGCTCAGTGATCTGGTTCCTTGCGAAGGCGTCCCATCCGAATCATACAACAAATCAGTTTCAACTTTATCGAACTCACTCGCTCAATATTCTGCTGCCATTATTGAACTACAAGCCACAGATGCAGCTCTTTTGAGGTCCTGTCTTGAATCTGCGCGTCTCTATTTCAACCAAAGACCGTCTTACCCATCTGCAGATATGATTCATACAAGTGATTCTCAAGAGTGGTGCAAGACCTCTGGCTATTATGCTGATCCTCAATTGTGGCAAGAAACCTACGATTTCAGACCAGGATTGACTCCAACTGAGCCTAACAATGAAATGGGATTTCCTCCTGCTGGTTTGACAGACATATTTCCACTACTTGGAAGAGCTACCCGGGACATACTTGATGCCATAAGCTTCTATTTAAATTTGCGGAGTTCTCCATTTACGGAGATTCTTGATAATGTTCCCTTGAGAAATCGGGAAATATCTTCTTCAGTTTTGTCCATCTGCTGTCATGCTAGACCAACATTTCAGGGTGCTCAACATCATAATTTGACCACCCAGGAGGACGGTCAGTTGGTCATGTTCTCTGAGCATGACCATCAGGTTGATAAAAGTCTGATATCTCTTTTTAAGCCTGATAACGCAGGTTTACATATAAGAGACTGCCATGGAAGATGGGTCCTCGTGGATGGTGATCTTGGTCCCCAAGAAGCTATTGTTTACCCTGGTCTTGCTCTTTACCAGGCAACTGCTGGATATGTGAGCCCTGCACTGCACAGAACAGAAATTGGTAGTCTTCAGGCTGACATGTTTGGGCGGTGTTCACTTGCCTTCAAACTCATGCCGAAATCAATGACGAATCTGAACTGTTCGGAAATGAGAGCAGCTGGTCATGGTGTTGAAGCTCAATTTCAGCTCCCTGTACCAGTGGATGACTTCATGCAGAGATCGCACCCTACGGATCAAATTTTCAACAGACATAATTTCCAAAGTTTCAGTTATCCTGCAGTCCAAGATGGTATGTTGAATTCTATTATTTCATCTGTTCGAATGCCTTTGTGCAATACCTTAAGTTTTCAGAAAATGGTTCGTACTATTACGTGGGTAATCCAAAGGAGGGACATTGATGTAAAGGATTTATATGAAAAGAGGCTAATTATTATTGATTCTGAGGTTATATCCTCTTACATACAAATTCTTTGTCACAATTTTTTCGCATTTAGCTTGCTAATGTTGTCTCCAATAAGATAATAGCATGATGAATGAGTTTTTTCATAGGTGCTAAATAGTTATGAGATAAAGATGGCATTAATTATCATCATCGTTGAAATAACTATCATCTTTGCTAGCTAAAAAATATCGGAAGCTCATTATTCGAGAACCGAGATTACTTTTAGTTCATATAAAAGTTTCTTCTGCTGATTATACTGAAGACATTTTTGAGGCCTTACTTGGCAAGGCTCGGCGATGGAATAGGAGTTATATTTCGTATATATCTGTATTATTTTTCATTTGCCGACATCAAATCTCCCCCACACTAAATATCATAATGCTTTATCAATGAATCATGATGTTTTTTTTTTTGCTGCTCTTTTCCTGTATGTGAGTAGCTCTTAGTAAGATGATGTAATAACAGGTCATTGGATCGATGAAATGCTCGTACAGGGTCTATAAAACCAGTATTGAGGAGGAAGAATACTTCACGGTGCAAGCCTCTGCCACCTTCAAAGAGACTTAGGCTTGAAGCACAGAGAGTTCTGAAGGAGAGGGTTCAGGACATTGCTGATAAGAAGGGAATCAAGCTGAGGTTCTGCAACCTGAAGGAGTGTGAGAGTCACATTCACTCACTTGATAGCCCGTGTGCAAATATAAGAATGGAAATCGGGTGGCCATCTTCAGTGCCGTTTGTTCATCCCCATGATCTCCCCAACAAAGCAAAGATTGGATTTCTTGAAACATACGAACCTGGTTGGACAGCGACTCATGACATGGAGTTAAGTCTACTTGATACTGGACAGTAAATAACCCCTCTGTTAACTGTTACTTTTTTTCTTATTTGCACACCTTTGGGCTTGATTACTACACCTTTTTTTATGTGCCTTCTTCTGTTATTTTCCTCTCATATTCACATGTTCCTAATGCTGCTTAAATTCCAAATATCCAACTAAAATCAATGTTTTTTTTTTATCCAGAAACAATAATGATCACATACTGTCACATAAATGATGTCACGATATGTAAATCTCACTTTCCATACGGCTTACAACTAATCCAGACACGTCTGTACAACATGGAAATATAATTTTACACATTTCTTGAAGGAGCAAACTTGATTCTGAAACATCCAGAGATTTGCTGCTCGCTACTGTGAGCATCCTAATGTTACCGAGATATTTGAAGTCGCTTTCTAATATTTAACATTTTTTTTTAAATGGTAAATATTGAGATATTCGAGTCAGTTTCTCTTGTTATGTGTGCAAACAACTAAAACTGAAAAGAAGGAACTATATAATTGTTAGTTTTGGCGCTTGGGCTTCAATCTTGGATATTGGTAGACATATGTGATACATCAGATGGTCAAATGAGCCTGTTCAAGGATTATGAATATGATTAACTTTTTTTTTCTCTCGCAATGGAGCAAGTAAAATGGTGTATGCCACCTTTCCTTAATGCTGAGGCTGTTCGGAGATGGGTTGCCTGATGATTACAAGAAAAATGTCCCTATAATGTTGGCAAACTCTGTATCATTAGGAGTGCAAATTGGTATTGTGTTTAATGCTAATCCCCCAAAAAAGACTGGCTCCTAAGCAGATGGTCAAGTATTATTAAATGAGTGGGTATCGATTAACCCTGGGCCCCTCTGTGCTATGATGCTATATTGAATTCCTGACTGCCAATTCTCCTTAAACCTCAAGCTGTTGGAGAGAACCGAATATCTCTTGTTTGGGTTTGACTCGTTTAACTCGGTTGCTAGTCGAACACGAACTCGATTGGAACAAAAAGATCTTGTTTGAGTTCGGCTCGTTTAGGGCCCGAATTGTTCGTTGTTTGGCTGGTGGCTCGTTTAACTAGCTCGTGTACAGGCTCGAATTCGGCTCGACGAGCTTTATTTTTCTTGGATAAATTAAATAATCTGTAATTCTTGAATTAAAATATCACGTTGCTATTACCTCCGATAAAATGTGTAAAGAAAACAAATAGCATAAAATGTATTGATATAGAAACATGTACTATTTGTGACAACGATAGATTCTAAGCATCCATTTTGATTCTTACATAGTACAATTACAAAATGTTAAGTAAATAATTGTAGTATCATAAATGATAGAACTATCTCTTTCAATCCCAAGTAAGAGGTGACACTACTATTAGAAAAAGATTCTACACTAATTATTCTTGAATTTGAGAAATTTTTCATAAAGAGGACAAATAATTTAATATTTTTCTAACTATATAAACATATATATACTACTAAAACTTGTTCGCGAACACTAACGAACGAGCCTCTTGTTCGGCTCGTGTTCGGCCTGTTTAGCAAACGAACACATTTTCATGTTTGAGTTTGTTTGATTAATTAGTCGAATCAAACATGAACGAGCTTTTACCGAATCGAACGCGGACTGTTCGTGAACGGCTTGGTTCATTTACAGCCCTAGAAAGAAGAAACTACGTTCCTCCCCTCCACGTGTAATACCTATTTCTGAAGTGATCATCTGTTATGATGAATACAATTTTCGTTGAAAATATGTCTTATGTTTACATTTTTCACTAACAGTTGTGGCATAATATGATTACGGGTCATTAGTAAAGAAAAATTATCAAACTGACTCGTTAAGTTCTGTATTATCTTGAACAGGAAGTCTTTTAAGTTTTCATATAAAACAGCTACATTGTAAATCAACTACTGTATTCTGTATCTTTGCCACTGTGGATTAACTAATTATACCTGTACTTTATACAACACGTGCAGATGCTTAGGTTGAATTCTATAGTTTATTTGAACTGAATTGTGGATTTACTTGCATCCTCCAAATTTGCTGGTTCTTAGGTAGAATCCTGTATTCTTTGAAGTAGATGTAGAGTTTGGGTTTGCTTGCATTCTGTAAAACATAACAGCCATATCTTCTTCCGTAAATCACAGATTATACCATGCCTGCAATCTTTCTTAATTTAGTTTTAGAGGTTCGTACTTTTCAAATGCATGTATGTAAATTTGTTCCAGAAGATGTGGCCATAGATAGGATCCAATTTCGCTAGCTCTAGTGATGGTCTGACTTTTGTAGGCTGAGTGAGTATAGTCAGTCCGACTTCAAAAACATGATTACGCTAATCATACATGCAAGAATCTTGTGTGCATCACATTAATTTCACGGTTCGCACAAAAAGGTCCTCAGTAGAAGCTTACTTTAATAGAAAAAAAGGTATACTCTTTTCACGCTACTTGTTTCCCAACAGGGTTACCAAGTTAATGATATGACGTCGATACATATCACATGCATCGGCACGCAATCTGCTGCTACTGTGCTGTTACATCTTTTTCTGGGTTAGCAGGTAGCAGTATGCTTTATTATTTTTCTTGAACTAATATTAGATGCACCGGCTGGCTTGTGTTTGCAGGAATGAATTTCCGTAGTCTCAATATGGCTTATGTTTTCATCTTCTTCCACGAGATTGTGTTGGAGCTCAATGTTTCTCTCATCGTGAAGTGAAGTTAACTTCTTGTAACTTGACCCAGCTTTAACAGGAATGACTAGTGCTACCCGAGTTCTTCTCAGCTCTTCTCATAATGAGGTTGTAGATTATTGTGCATTAATATCGTATGCAAGAGGAGCAAGAGAATTCATCTTGGCTGATACGACTGTGAAAAGACGATGCTGAATACTGGAATTGAGGAGAGACTGGGAGTCCTTACTCTCTTCAAAGTCAGCTAGCTCATTTTGTAGATAGGAGTAGCTCATATTGCAGCTGCATTAAGATATTTTCTTTACCGCAAAAGATGGATATTGGCTACTGAGTTGGTCGAATATACTTTTTTTTTTCCCTCTTGGATTTGCTCCTGTAGCTTGGTGCTTGATTCTGGTGGGTTTTTTTGACTTCGTTTCCCAGTAGTCGCCTTTCACCAAGTCAGATGAAATTACGTGATGGTTCTTCTACTCATAGCCTTCTCAGGGTTGATTGCTACAGACCAAATGGAAAGGAAGGTTGATATATAGGGAAGGGTATACTCAAGTTGATGCCTGCGAAATCTTCAGATGTGCTTTGCTCCGTGTTTCACTTTTTGTTTTGCGCTGTTTGGCTGCCACTTGTTTGTTCATGCTGCTACTGAAACTTGTATCCAAGCAAAATCTGATGTTTTTAGCCATAGACTTGAGTTTTTGTTGTACTCCTAATAGGCTACGGTGGCTGGGTTTCTTATTTTGCATTTAGATTTTGTTTTTGTTACTTGAATTGCAGTCATCGAATTCTTATCAAGTACTGATGTTGTGATTTCCATTCCACTATCTCTTGTTTCTGGTTCAAAAGACGGCAAGCATTTAACTGAATAAGGAGTTGTTTCTCTTGGGTCTTTTTAAAAACAAATAAGAATGCAGAAAACAGCGAATTGAGTGATAGAATCGACGTATGCTGCAGATTAAAAATATGCTGCAGAAAACCTTAAATTATCTGACTTGGATTGATTGATCGACAACAATAATTTATTGACTCATCATAAAATAATTATCTGTAGATAGTGCAGAATCAATCAACCTAGAGCTCCTATAAACTAAGAGTGTAGCTTGTACAAACTAAGAGTGTTCTTCATGGGTACAGTGCAAGTAGTTGTTTTGCTACAACAACATTAAAATTTAGCTCAAGCCGTTCTCATGCCAGGCCGCTGATTGATCACTTTCTCTCTTTCTGTAGTTGTGACAGCGTCGACATCTGTTAAACCATAGCTGCCATATACATGTGGCTGTTTCTCTCTTTTACTAACCACAAAGTCAGCAGCCAGTAGTGACGTTTCCTTCAAACCTTTTGCGGAACATGCATATTACTATCAGTTGCGAAATGGTTGTTGGTTTTCAGAAGGCAACTCGATTTGGGTTGCGTTGGCATAGAACTCTTCCAAGTTATAGAACTCCCGCTGTGGAGGAAGGAAAAGGTGGACAACTACATCACCTGGATGAACAAACCAAGATCAATGAAGAAACTAAAATGTTGTGACATTGACGACCAAATTAAGGAATAAATACACACAAAAATCAAGAGACTATGTTACATGGTACAAGGAAACGGGCACTTAGGACCAAGGAACCACCCTGTCTCTGTGGTGCCCGCTATAGAATGATTAAACCAAGAAATACTGGAATGAAGTGCAACTTTGTGGTGGAACCAGTCAGAACAGCAGGTGGTTCTGCAGTCTATGCGAAAAACTATTTAGACGAGGTTACTTTTGACAGCTACTGTTTGGCCGTTAAATATTTTGATGAAGCAATTTAACGTGAGATTGTCATAATTGTGTGTGTGTGTGTGTGTGTGTGTGTGTGGGGGGGGGGGGGGGGGGGGGCAGAAAAATGTGGGGGATGCAAAAAGAGAATCGGCAACTAAGTGGTTTTAGAGCTTTTATCAATCGATGTAAGGCTTTGGATTTAGGGTTTCAAGGCTAACGTTTACCAAATGTGGAGGAATGTTCATGAGGTAGCCTTCATTGAACAAAGATTAGACGGGGCTTTGTTTCAACAAGCTAGAGACTTACCTTTGAAATGGAGAATGCTACCACCTGCCAATTATAGCGTCAGCTCATTCTTCTATAATGGTGGAGGACAAGCCAAGGAGGGAAAATAATACTTTTTCAGGTTTGACAATTGGTGGAAAGAGTCAGCAAGGAAGCGCGGAAGCTATTGGAAAAGCTTGGAATTTGGGAAGAAAGATCTAGACAGTTCACTCATGCTAGAAAGATTCGAGTAAGTGTGGGCAAGCTTTAATGAGGTGGGTTCCTTGAACCATGCCAATTCAAACAAAAAGATTGAAAAGCTGAAGACGGTTAAAAATGGGTTCAAATTAGAGTAACAGACTGAAAGTTAGAAAAGGTGTGGAACTGATATTTTTCACTATAATACCATGTCAGTGGGCAAGAACTGTGAGGTTCCTATCTCCCTCTCTTCCAACATAATCATAACTGAAAACCAAAGAATTCTGGACTGGTGGCAGTGGGAATCATCCCTTCAAGAGATGAAAGAAAGGGCTTCCCTTGTAATAATGGCAGGCATGATATTATGGAGATAGTACAATCCGGGGTTATATACACTGCTCGGAGCTTGCTAGACTTAGTTTCCTACCAAATGTGGACTTCAAATGACAGCTTTTTCCATATCCATTAGGCCTTTGGCCAAAGAAAACAACGAGATCAGGGTGAGGACAACTAGAATCAAAATCTTTCGCTATATGCTACTTACCAAAGTCTAGCAAGGTCCATGAGTTTGGTTTTGAGTCCCCTGATGATACTCTTCCATACTCTGCCTCAGCCATAGCTTTTATCCTGAACCTACAATTGCAAATACGACCAGACTTATTGACAACTAACATAAAAGCAACAAAACCAGCCGAAAACTCAATACTCAATGCATATTATGATTTTGCAAGAGAGGCAACTCATACCGAATCGCATCAATCTGAGGGCGAGAAAAGGCAGTGGCAATGATAAAGAACCGTGTCCAATATACCAACGGTTTGACAAAGAGGACCTTGATATCTCCAGCTTTCACGTCACTTGCAACCTTAGCCACCGCAACGGCAACTGAACAGATTAAAACCAAAATGTTAAGAATTTGACAACAGACAATCATTTTAGTTACTCATACATGAAAAAAAATTCAGGACTCATCTCAAGGATTGTAACCGAAAGATAATTCTTTTTCTTCTGGTTGTATAGAAGGTTGACAATAATGTTAGTTATGTTACATTGGATGCTAACTGTGTGAAAGTCTAGCGGCAGGGAGCTTGAAGAGATGTGAGATCTTTTTCAACGACGTGTCAGTTATTAAAGCATGCCAGTTGATATAAACAAATAAAGTACATAAATAGCAAAGAGCATTACATATCCTGAAAATCTTGTTTCCACGGTGAACTGAAGAGAGTCTGATGGAACTCCAGGGGTCAAAAAGGATTACAAGATACTTGATGGGAAGTTAAGGGCAACTAGAGATAAATCTGGGGGTCTGTCTTGCTTTTACACTTGTATTGTCAATAAAAGTAGAGGAGTAGAAGAGAATAGCAGGCTGATTTTGGGAGGGGCACCTCGGTACGCAAATCAAGTATGTCATGTCTTCTTTTCTTCTTCTTTCCCAGTTAGCTGTTTCTTTGTCGGAATCTCTTTAATATAGTAGTGGTGATTGAATTGACTACCATTAGTATCAGAGCAACTGATATTGGCATGGAACAACTAAAAGTTGGGAGAAAATCTGGCGGTTCTTTTACCAATTCGCAGTCAGCGTAGCAACTCAATGTTGAAATTAACTCCATCAATGATGATCTAATCAGGTTGGACATTCAAAGTATTAAATCAAGCATCTTGGAGCTGTGGAATTCACTTTCTACAGGCTAGACGACCTAGGGTCTCCGTTGAACTGATTTTTCCTCCATGCCACACCATGCACAACAACACTATCACCAAATGGATATTTTTCGATTTGCACACCATTACCGCCCTCCTTCTCACAAACCTCTACAGTAGTCCGTCAGCACTAAAACCTAAAGACTCGTGGTGCTACAATATTACAGGATTTGAACCAATTGCCGCAACAATTACATGTAGCCTTGGAATTAGCTGAAGTGAGTGAACCTCAAACTGTGAAGAAGAATATAATTTCTAGCTGAAAATGCCAATGTACATAGTGATCTCATTTCGGGTATGGGATTGGCAGCTATTCATGGGTGCTGAATTGTAAGCAATAGCCACTAGTGGGCATGAAATTTTGCACCAACTTGTGGGGTAGAGGTTCCTAACAATCAGGGTCTCGTCCGCAAGCTATTTGTTGAAATTCGGTCCGACTCCCAAGCTCCTTGGAGAAAGTATAATGAACCGAATTCGAAGGAATTTACAGCGGCAATTCTGGGAGGTTTAATATAAATGCTGAGTTGAGTGGTTTCCTGGAAGAAGCCTTGAAAGTCATGAATTCTTGCAAAGGAGAATACTTTTCGATCCGATTTGCTTGTACTTCTATTGTGTTCTATGCCTGGTAGGAGAAGCAATCTAATTGGTTCAGAACAGGTGGTCGATTGGTATGTTCAACAATGGTAGCGAATAAGTACTAGTTTAGGATTCTCTTCCAACATTCTTTTAGAGCCGTTTGGTAATGCTTTTGCTTTCTAGAACGCTGCTTTTCGAATCTAAAGCAGTATTAATGTGTTTGGTAAATTTAATTTTTCTGCTTTCTAGAAAGCAATTGCTTCACCACAGCAGATTTTGAAAAGCATGGGAGGGGTTGCTTTCCAGGACCTGCTTTTCGATATATGTATTATTTGACATTCTTATCCATTAATAAAGTATCAATAATTATTTATTGTAATAACACAACTATATAATGTCTGACATTGTCATTTCGACAGTAACAGCAACTGTAAAACACCAATTACCAAACACAAAATGTCAAAAGTGCTTTCCAGCAACAGCTTAAATACGAAATTTACCAAACACTTTTCGGGTAGATTTCCACAGCAGCTTTCTCACAGTACTTCCTACACAGCTGCTTTCTAAAACGCCACAGCATTACCAAACTAACTCTTAGTTACAATGTCTGATGAAGTGATAATAAACAGAAGGCTTTTTTCTTTTTTAGCTCTGATAAATTTGTAAAATATCTACTAATATCAATGAAGAGAATCTTTGCAGACTGCTCTTTACAATGTCCTCATGGCTTTCCTTTTACACTTTAGTATCCCGAATTAGTACAGCTGAATAGCACAAGGACACCTGGTTATATGGCTTTAGCTCTGATAATTCACGATTGTTTGCAATTGAACTGTAGGGTTGCAAGTGCAAACTTGTGAGACATCAACGGGACCAAACCAGGCTCACTGGTTCTGTTCAGATCGTTTTTTCGACCATGGTTAGACATAGGCTGGGAAAATGTCAAACCGTGAATAGTTACATAGTTATATACAGCTACATAGCACGGGAGCGGGTGCGGCAAATTCCCAAAAATCGAGGGTGTGGGTCCGGCGGGGTTGCAGCAACTTCATTTTATATTATTTGTGATACCATTTTACTACTACTAATAAAAAAACAATAATAGTAATCCAAATTATAATCAAACAAATATTCATACACAGATTCACGGATAAATAGTTAATGTATCCACAATATTATCTCTTCCTGTTTCATTTTATATTACTTGTGATACCATTATGCTACTATATAAAGACAATTATAGTCATCCAAATTATAATTAAACAAAAATTCATACACATATTCACAGATACATAGTTAATATATCCATAATAGTATCTCTTCTTATCGTTCGTAACTGTGGAGAGACGAGTTATCAAGAGGTTTGAAATGTTCACATAGATGCACGTTCTTTTGGTTAAAATGTAGTTGTAATTTAGAGGATCTCTCAACTAAAACGTTCAAAATGACCCTGCCTTATCCACAAAGCTCACGGTGCAGGTGCGTGACCTTCCAGAAGCACCCGTGCTTCCTAGATGTACAGTATCATACGTACTTTCTGTTGTCCACGACTCTTTTTTTGATGAATGGATCTTTTTATTACCTGTTAAAATGCAACTTCTACTTTGAACCGATTCCATATTTGCATGTTGATTCAATTCACGCACAAGTATTCATGAGTACACGGTTGCTCATTAGTTTCCCCCGTAAGTATGGTTTGTTGATGCACTTATCTGATTCATGTACTGTGATATTCAGATTCATTCTGACTCGACGCAATTAATTCCGGATTTTCAGATTCATGTACCGTTAGATACGGGAAAATTTCACAAATGAAAATTTCAAATTATTTAACGATAATTAATGGGGGGGGGTGTTGTTTGATTCAATCCACTGAAAGGATAGTATAAAGTGATGTAAATTTGTTCTCCCTCAATCAGTCTCCCTCCTTAGAGTTCTAAAATGTCGGACTATCTACCCATAGACGTGGTCACAGAAATCCTCTTAAGGTTGCCAGTAAAATGCCTGGTTCGTGCCACATCTGTGTCAACACTGTGGAAGTCTTTAATCACCAGCCCTGATTTCATCAATGCCCACCTCAAAATATTCCCATCATCAACCAGACACTTGCTTCCACTCAAGCACTGGTGCACTAAAAAAAATCCCCGCATAGAAGAGTACAAGTTTGATGGCGATGATGGAACCCCTAAGGAGTGCGCTAAATATAGTAGCCCATTCAAGCCCTACTCCTGTATCTGGTTTGTGGGTGCCTGTGATGGCTTGATCTGTCTACTTGATGAATACTACCTTTTTTATCAAGCTGTGTTTCTTTGGAACCCATCGATTCGGAGGTTTTTGGCCCTTCCCTTACTCCCATGCCCTGATAATATTTTGAATTCTGTTACTGGTTTTGGTTTTGATTTGAAAAGTAAAGACTATAAGGTTGTTAGAATTGCCTTTTTCCTGGAATCGAGATGCCATCTTCCCGAGGAATCGAATTATCCTTGTATGGTCGAGGTTTATACACTGAGGACAGGTTGCTGGAAATCCGTTCCTGCTGCTCTTCCTAGTGATATGACCGAGAGAATGTGGTCACATGTTCACCTTAACGGTTTTTGTCACTGGATTGGGTCTCGGCACTTGAATGAGTGCAATGTGCTGGTATCATTTGATTTGGGAGATCACGTGTTTCGTGCGATAGACTTTCCTGAAGAGTTGGCTGAAGCTGTTTCTCTTCCGTCGCCTCTTCATCTTTGTTTGTTACACAATATGATGTCAGTCATTTGCGAGAATTTTCGAACAATGACAATAACCGTATGGACAATGACAGAATATGGTGTGGCAGAGTCCTGGACCAAGCACCGTAACATCTCCGTTAATGGCCGAGGAGACTTAATAAAAGCGAGGATAGGGAAAGTATTACACCGGTTTCAGTGGAATGGCCGTGGTGAATTGAAAAACCCCAAACCTATAAGTTTTACTGGCTTCAACGTGGAGAGCCTTTTGTTGCTTGGTAATGATGGATCAACAGGGGACTCGGAATTGCGGGAGAATTCTCTTGGTGTGACCACCATCAAAGATCTCGCTTTGTTGGAAAGGAGTTTACAGTCACTTTTCTACACAACTGGTAACCTGTTGGAGCTCTTGGTTACAGGCTAGGGTCAGCCCAGTTCTAAGGTTCTTGCGGCAGAACTGAGCTCGTATTCACAAAAATAAGTTTCCTTCAAATCTGAGACTAGATATGATATGATTGCCGGCTGAGAGTTAAAACCTTCAGCCTAGTTCAGACATTTTTCTTTTTCTTTTCCCGTTTTCCTTCCTCCTGTTTTGTGCGTCTTGTTATTCATTTAGTGCTGTTTCAAGTTTTAGCAGAAGTACTTGGCATGTTGAGCCTTCTGCTGAGGTGCAGGCTGATGTAGTAGAGTGGAAACTTCAATTTGATTGGCAATTAACTGATGTTCATCTGTATCCACCTTCATCTATTGCTTTTTGCTGAGCAAGGTTTTAAAAACCGGACCGGACATTGAACCGGCGAGGCACTGGTTCAAGGTCAGACCGGTGGTTCAATGGTTTAAACGCACGTTTTTTAATAACATATAATAAGATTTTTTTTATTAATATATATTAAAAGTGTAATTAAAAATGAAATGAATACTAATTCTCAAAAAAATGAAATGAATACTTAAGTATGATATAAATATCGGTCAAATGCATATTTATAACTTAATCTAAACTCAATTGAACAATAACATAATCTAAGTTCAAGAAATAACATTAACATCATTACAAGTATGTGATCTAATAGTTATTTTAATTTAATATATGATTGAATTTTTTTAGTTAAAAATAATATATTTACCCTAAAAAATGAAATATAGGTCTTACTTTTTTAAGATATGATGGTTGGAATCTTAAATTTGTTTCATATTACGATGTCATTACAATTTCACAAAACTATAATCAAAGAGTTGTTATATATTTTTTATTTGCGCTGTCTAAACAAAACTTGCGTTGGCCAAGTGGTTAAGTACCCACTGAATCATGCATGTGGTCGGGGGTTCAATTCCCCTCAACAACAATTATTTTTCAAAATCATTGAACCGACGGGTCGAACCGGTCAAACCGGTTCACTGGTTCAAGAACGAACCGGCCGGTTTTGACTGGTTCTTGACCGGCTCGTGCATGGGCGGTACAACTACCTAACTGGACTGGTCATGGTCCAGTTCACCGGTTCAACCGGTTGAACTGGCCCGTCCGGTCCGGTTTTTAAAACTAAGCTGCTGAGATGCGGTTGATGTAGTAGAAACTTCAATTGGAATGGCAATTGAGTGACAGATGTTCATCTGTGTTCACCTTCATCCATTGCTTTCTGCTGAGATGCTTTTTTTTTGTTGTTGAACTGAGCTGGGCAGCATTGTGGTCAGAAACTGAACCAAATCTTTGGATTTGGAAACAGTAATAGTCTGGTCTAGGTTTAGGTTTCTGACCAGCTTTAGTTAGCAGTTCAGTTTGTAATTTAGCCACCGAACAGTTTACACCCTTAATTATATACGATTAGGAATCAGAAAATATTCCTATTTGTTGACCTGACGAGGCACTGCTAGTATAAATTCTGATGAATTGTTAGACACGACTAAAGCCTAATGTATGTTCCCTTGAAGGGGAAAGAATACGGTTTTTGAGTGTAAATTTTTTCTGGTCCAAAGTTGTGGTCTCCAAATGCAGATGATTTATGCAGAAGTTAGGCTTTGCACAAAGTGAATCTGGAGGACGTGAGTTCTACAAAGTCATGAATTCTTGAGAATACTTTTTCGATCCGATTTTCTTGTACTTCTATTGGATCTTCTGTAAGGTGGACATGGTGGTGGAAAAGAGGTTGGCTACCCGCCTCCATGTTTTCTTGGTAAATTCCGTAGCTTAATTCTTGAAGACATGAACTGGTTTCCTACACGCCCATTCCCTGACATTATTAAATTACTATACAATATTAGGGATCCAAACTATGTTCATATTACACAGTTTACGAAAGTCTACCCAGCCTTGGCACCGGCAGATTGATTCGGGAGTTATTAAGTTGGTTGATTCAAGCTCATTATTTGTTGCTTACCTGTGAACTAGAACTGACGTACGGATGTTTTACTGATCATGTAAAAGACAAACTGAACGTCACCTATACAGGAGAGCTAAAGAAAACACCGAATGCAGGTGACGCACTTCAGTTTTGGGAATGCTACGAGGTTGCGTGTGGGAGCACAAAATGTTGTGTTCAATGCCTGGTAAGAGAGGCAATCTAGTTGGTTCAGAACAGGTGGTCCATCGGTATGTTGAACAAAAACGTTTCAATGATCCACCCAGTATGTTGGTTGAATGGAGTTATAGTGTTGAGATCACTGTAAGAAATTTGAGTATTATTTGTATAAGTGATGTCTTCCATGACACCAATTCGAGTTGTTACTTCAGAACATGCTTGTGAATATACAGATAAGAAATCCAGGTGAGTGGCATCTTGCACTTTGTAATATTGGTCAGAAGGAATGATTGAATCAAGATTGGATCTCTACATAAGATAAAGGCTTCTCTTGAGAAAAGTACAATTTCCTAGCAAAGAAATAATATAACTGAACTCAATTCTGAGTCTCATTGCCTGGATGACTTTGACCCTGAGTTAAGCTGCATTAGAGTTCAGATTCATTTAGTTACTTGATTCTCTACAACTCTATCCATCCGACAAAGATATCCCACCTTTCAATACCAGCACGTCCCTAATTATGCGTGAGCTTACTCTTTAGAAGGCTCACAATAACTTCTCTAAAATGAGCCATATTACTCGAATAGACTTTAAAAGAGGAAGTAGGGATCAGGATGGTTCTGAAAGAAAAAAATGGGATCCTAATGCTTTGAGACTAGTGCATGCCCGTGCATTAACTTTTCAGGCTTTCAAGGCGGCATATATTCCTAATTCATATTCTTAAAAAGATATGTGAGGTTATTTAGGTTCCTCCAAGCCAACTCATTCCTTTTAACTTAGTACTTAATTGAATTATATCTGTACATTATTTCCTGCATTTTCATTACACTATAAAGAAATGTAAAATGTGTCAAACTTTTACTATCTTCACCTTTTTAGCAAACTAAGTTCCTTGGAAATGCTAGACAAGTGGCACCAATAGCAAGTCCAAAAGGAAGTAATAAATACTTCATGAAAGAGACCAGATATATATCAGATAAAGGATCTGTAATGTGTGATCACATAATATAGCATGATTTTTTCAGGACATTTTTAGGTTGAGCATAGACTAGCCTTAAACGTACTGTTCCACTAAATCAACACTGCTTAATCTTGCACAGAATATCTTTAGTAGCACGAAGACAACAGTATTCCAATTTCTTTGCGGTGTACCTTTTCTTTGACACTCTTCGCGGAAAACCTGTATAGCAGTTTAGTCTGACAATGGTCTTGCCAATTTCTAGATGATGATCTAAATGCAGATGTCCGAACTTCAGACTTGGGTCTTGTTTTATTCTATGTTGCTGACTGCTCTTTGAGCTTGAAACATGAAATAGATCCTCCCAGTATAAATTTGAATTATAGGTTCTATAGCCTGGCTTATTCCTAAAAGAATTCAGCTTTCTGGTTTTAACTTAACGCTGCGGTTATTCTGAGTACATGGGCGACGAGTAGGAACGTGTTAAGAAAACAAAGTACTTAGTTGATAGGTCTAGTGAGTGATGGTATGATTCTGAGCCTTTTAATTTGAGCGCCAATGAGGAAATGTGGCATTTGACAAGGTAGATTATGAAACTTGAAAGCATGGAATTGAGATGCAAGAGAAAACATAGCACTAGTCCATTGTGGGAAAGAATATTGTGTAATTTTCAGGATCTCATCCACTTGAGTTAAAAAGGCTTACAGGACAGGCTTTCAGCGTCATCATCAAGCTCTGCAGTGGGAGATTTTCGGTCGTTACTTGTAAACACTACCTTTCCATATTTTTTGAACAAGTCATCATACATTTCATCGGTATCTTCATTTACGTTCTGCAAAAAGATGAAGTACTGTGTCAAGAGACCTAGCATATAACAACAATACCTGATAATTAATGCAGTGAAACTCACTAACTATTCCATACAATGACAAGGAAATAGATAATTAACCCAGATCGAGAATTTTGGACAGCATACAGAACCATTGACAGGAATGCTACAAAGAAAAGTAAGTTCCACGTCAACATAAATATGCTCAACAGAAAAATCAGCCACGCTGACATAGCTCGATCACTTTACTTTTCTCTATATACCACCTAAGCAACTTTGTTTCATACAGGAAAATTTAGGGCTACAACCAAGCAGAGCCACTCTAGAAACTCCATTCCTTAATGAGTCTAACTTAAAGTTCGACTTAAATATGAGGCAAATCCTACGATTCAGTTGCGATTCAGACCGATTCTACGATTCACCTTCGATTCATCTGAATGTCTAATTGAGTTGCAGCATCAGTCTAAGAAATAGTACTTCCAACATTACTTTTTACATTTTTGTCTGTTTTGCGACATGCGTTTTTGTTAATTAATAGTGCATTTTACTCAAGTCCAAGGCTAATCATTTCCTATTATTTTCAATCTCATTGGCTTCTTCTAGTTCCTTGCTCCACACGCCTATCTATATCTAGATTATTCTTTATCTTTTAGATGTGTGAAACTCCTAATCACAAACTATGGATGCGAGTTTCCAATAATTGGAACTTTCTTTTTTCTAAAAATAGTTCAATAATGTTATACCTTTATGAAATAATTTATTATATCTACATAAATATATTGCAAGCTGAATCTCTACGATTCACGATTCCATTTACGATTCACCATCTGAATCCCGATTTGACAACTATGGTTAAAATGCTTTGATCAAACATGTATAATCTTCCCTTCCAAGTCAAATCTCAGACAGGTAGCTCATTCAAGCTTAATAGTTAATAGTATAAGAAGCTCAACCCATGGTTATGATTATTGATATAATTCAATTGTTTCTAGCCAAGTAATTATCTCAAACAGTCATCTCTAAGTACTAATGTAATGGGTATTTTGTTTTTAGTCAAGTTTCATTGACAAAATGGAGATAAATAGCCATCACCAAGAGAGACCCAGTAGCTGAAATTCCCACATCTAATGAAATCAAAAGGGTATGATGAAAACAGCATTGAAACACGCAACTAAGGTAGAAATGGGCAAAATATGCAAGTGGGTTTTGTAGATTTCAAGTTGTAGAGTTCATACCGAGTCAAGAGCCATTTGTGAAGACACGGAATTGCCACTGAAACGACGTGAGACTTTGCGGTGTCCGACTGAGAGCTTGAATTCTCTGGGTCCCGGAACCCGGAGGAGACGGTTGCCGGCGGCGTGGATACCGGCGGATGGAACACAGATGAGGGAGCGAGAGACGAGTGCAGAAGAAGAGACTTCCATTGAAATTTTGGGATTAGTGTAGCATTTACGCAAACCAGAGAGGGATGAGATGATGATATGTGAAGGAGGAAGATAGAGTTCTGCGTATGAATTTGTTCCATGGGCCGGGTGAAAGAATGATGTGGTATTGACCCGATTGTGTTTCTCATGGGCTCAAGCCCAATTGAGCCCAATTCCCTCCGGAATGAAACAAAGCCGGCTCAAGCCCGATTGACCCGGCTTTTCTTTCGTGGAACGGGTGAAAGAGTAGTGTGGTATTGATAGGACTTGAGCCAAGTTTGTTTTGTGGGCCACGTGGGCTCGTTATACTGGGGTAGTTTGGCAAAGTTTAATTTTTGGATTGATTAATTATCAATAATCTGGAGGGGTGGGCAGATTTTTGAGCGAACGTACCCGAACCCGAGTGAAACAACCGGTATTGGGTAAGTCCCCAACTGGGACCTAGTGGTGGTGAAGCCGGGACCGGTTTGAAGTCAACTGCTACCGTCCCAAGAAAGTGGCCTTTTTTAGCGCGTTGAATGGCCATGTGTTGCTTCCTTACTGGCCATTTGACTGCCTCGTTGTCACGGAGATTCTTCACCCCATTTTTCGTGCCTGACTTTGCCACTACCGAAGTGGTTTTGTCCTCCACTCTTTTGTGTTTAAATGCTTTGCCAATTCCTCCGAGAAGAATACCAAACCTACTGTCAACTCCTCCCAACTCCCTACAAATACCCACTACCTCCTCCATCAATACCCAAACTCATTTCCTAACTTATTCTTCTTCTCAACCTACTCCATCAATACCAACTTCGAAATGGCGTCTCCGCGAAATTTCGACAACCTACCTCTTGCGATCTACCTCGCCCACATAACAATCTTCCTCTGACTCTCATCTACAACATTTGAAATGTATACTGGATACGCAAGTCAAAAGTTGAGGTACAATGAGCTAACGTTGAGAACAGTTTACTCTGTTCAGGGTATCGACTTAGAAGAGCGGTATGACGAGTTTCTCATGTCTTACTTGGACGACATAGGTTGGCAATTAATGGTTGATCTCAACAAAAAAGTGTACATCATGCTTGTTCGAATAATATTCGCAGACATGGAAGTTGTGCATGTTTCGGCTTCTGAGTAATATCAGTTATCCCGCTACGTAGTTGAAGGGCACATACATGCATTTAATTGAAGATGCATTGGTTGCGGCGTTAAACATATAGAATTCGGGAGAGAAGATTCATTTTACCAAACTGGACATTGAAAGATATGTTGCAGTGCCCATGGAGGACTACTATGACTCCTTTTGCGTGCACCGGCACCCCATTCTGACGGCGTTGAAAACGGCGGACATCCAGCCCAAGTACCATTTGCTGAAACATTTCTTGACGAAAACTATTTTACCACGAACAGGTAAAGGAGACGAGGTAGACAAGTTTTTGGGTTTCGTCATTCATTGTTGTGTTGTTGAACGCCATTTGTCTCTACCGTACATTATGCAGAGTGTAATGTTTAGGTGTTTGGATAGTGGTAATAAGAATCAACGCATCCCATATGGTGCGAGATGGATGATAATAATGTCGTACTACCATCTCGAACCGTCTTTTGACGATGTTGTTGAAGCCACTGAGAAACCCATTGATCGCACTGCTGTAATTCAGCTACGAGGAATCTTGGCATGTGTGCGTACGACCGGTTCGATCGGCCACTTCGCTTTCAATTTGTTTAAATGTCTCATAGTGCAGATCTCTATGTATCAGCCCCTTGTTTTTTAACTTCATTGATTCGGGCTCTTGGTGTAAGTAAATATGACACACTAGACTTACCATTGTTTAACAAACTAGAACAACAATAGAGAAAATTTACCACAACCAGGTTCGACTACACTTGATCCGACATGGTAAAAGTATATTTGTCCTCGTCCCACCCCAACCAAGTCTCTTTTGGCTGTGATCCGGACCCATAACTTGAAGTTCATCTTAAGCAAGTTGTAGATGGTGTTTTCCAGACAGACAGATCACAGCCACGTGGTAGCCATCCAGCACACTCATCTGTACTCCACACACACCGGACAACTACCTATGCTTGTCCACGCGGGGGCTGCGAGACAGGGCCCTCGCGTACCAACACGGGACTTGTAGGGACTTAGTGGTTTGGAGGCTAGGGTAAGGCCCATCGCGCACGGGAGCTTGAATTCTCTGGTTCCCGGAAGCCGGAGGCGGTTTTCGGCGAGGCGGCTACCGGCGGATGGGACACAGATGAGGGAGCAAGAGACGAGTGCAGAAGAAACTTCCATTGAAACAGAGATTGATTACTGTAGCATTTGCCCAACCAGAGGGGTGAGATGATGATATATGAAGGAGGAACATAGAATATGCGTATGAATCTGTGTCATGGGTCGGGTGAAAGAATAATGTGGTATTGACCCGATTTTGTTTCATGGGCTCAAGCCCAATTAAGCCCAATTGACCCGATTCCCTCCGGAATGAAACAAAGCCGGATCAAGCCAAATTGACCTGGCTTTGTTTCATGAGGGGGGGGGGGTGAAAGAATAATGTGGTATTGATAGGACTGGAGTCGAGTTTGTTTTATGGGCCGCGTGGATTCGCTATACTAGATTATTTTAGAATTGTGGTACAGATTGGACTCAAGTTCAATTTGTATTACATTATTCTTTATTACTTATTCAATAGCACACTTGGGCGAATTGTGCACAGCTCAGTTAGACGTAAGACGATTGTGACTGATAATTGCCTCAAGCGTACGTTGGAGAAAAAGACCGTTGTATGCGTTTAATTGTCAAAACGTACTTGGAAACATAAGCGATGAGTTGACAACCAAAGCATGTTGCTCTTGGCTTCAACTTGTTTTATCTTTTTTTTTTAGAAACAACTTGTCTTATCTTCTTTTAGTGTATTATAATTTTTTTTAGGAGAAAAATATATTCTTATTAAACTGAAATAACAGGAGTGAGAACCTCCTTTACATCATTAAGAAGAAGATCACTGACCCATACAGGGTTAACACCAAGCCATGCATGCTTGTTAGGACAATCAGAATAAATTTCGCCAGCACGTGAGCTACTGTATTTGAGTTCTGCTTTGTGTAACTAAAGGTGACCTTCTAAAATCGGTAGTGAGTGACCAGATTTCGCAATAAATGTCTCCAAGCTCTGAGCGAAAATTTGCAACACTACTCGGTTTGTTGAGTGACACGTCCAAACCACAAGTGTATGGCTATCAGTGCAGTAATAATCGGAAAAGTCCGGATTGTCGAATCCCAAGAGACTTCTCTGTAAATTAGCTATTATTTCTTAACCTTGTGTGGGCAAAGCGCAGTGGTTTTTTTCTACTAATTCTACAGAAAGTAAAAGACAAAACTCTCAATTAATCAGGTGAAAGGCTTCACGATTAACGAAGAATGTTTTTAAGAGTTACTTAACAAGTGGACAAGTTCAGGATATCTCTACGGGTTCACTAGGGAATTCACACCACTTAGGATTTACGTTCATGCAACACGGATGTTTTCTACTTAGCCAAACGAGCAATTTCACTTTGAAGATTCCTCAACCAAAGTCTATATTTAAACTCTTGTACCTGATTCCTCTAGCCTACTTAAGTTTAAATACGCATTATTATCTTGATATCAACTCTTTGTTCTGGTTAACTAGCAAGATTCCTCAACCCTAGATACGACTAGTGCAAGATTCAAGTTCAAGCAAAAACTATTGATTCCTCTAATAATTATCACCTAGATCAATCTTATTGTGACGTCAAACAATAAGAAAGATAGAATTACGCGTATGAATCAAGCATAACTAAGCATAAACATCCAATTAAGCTAATAAACATGAACCATAATCCATAAATCACCAAAATACGGTGTTCAGAACCCTAGTTCCCTACGAGATATCCCGAATAGAGGGTTTAGCTACTAAAACATGTGATCAAAGTACAAAGTTTCAATGATCATAAACAAAAACTAAAGAGGGGAAGAATATAGAGAATCAAACGATGGTTGTTACCGAAAAGGTAACGGGGGTTGACGATTTTGTGAAAATCGACAAAACTGACCGCGTAGCTGAGCCTACGGCACTTTTCCTAACAATCTAAGAGTTGATCAAACGAAGAAATTCTGTTCTATTCATCTGATAAAAATAATAGAGGACTACATCTTTTTTAAATAGAAATACTAAACCCTAACCCTATACTTTTACGGGCTTGACAAGGCCCGATCATTATTTAACTAAATAATTAACTTAAATAACTAATTAACTCTAAATAAACAATTAATAAACACTACTAATAACCATAATAATAATGATGACTTCTACGATAGGGTTGACCCGTATCAACTCCCCCGCGGTTGAAAGTCGCCTTGTCCTCAAGGCGGATCGCGGCGTTTGATCGACTGCGATAAGTGTTGCGGGGCCTGTAACGTGGCGGGTCAGGAGGCTGAAAGCGAGCTTCTTCATACGGTAACTAGTAGTCGTCGTAGTAGCTGTTGTAGCGTGTTTTGCGACCTGGTGCCCCAAAATAATCTGAATCCACTGCTGAGCCTTCTTCCCAACTGGGTTTGTGATGCCCTAGCCGCAGCTATTGTTGAACCCTTGGGAGAAATTGAAAACCCTTGGTGGCCATGGTTGCCGTTGCAGGTTACTGGTGACGCCGGAGGAGGCTGGTACGGCGTCGGAGGAAGAGGACGAAGAGACCCAGGTGGATCTGGGGGTTTGGGTGGGCGCTGCTCGGCGGTTGGGAACGCCTGGGTTCGAGTTTCAATGTTTCATGAATTCTCTAGTTGGACCTTTTTGCAATCATGTCCAAATTGATGACATGAAGTGAGGGATAGCAGTAGTCGTAGGATCAGATCTGGAAGTCTAATCTGATCCGTTCCTTGTTTTCTACCGTTGGGTTCAAATGTGATAGTGGAACGTTGTCGTTCCACTAAATGGTCCAGTCAGCTACACAGGTGGCAGGGAGGAGCTCTCTGATTGGTCCGGGGCGTCACAGCTAAGCTGAGCTGGCCAAACCGTTAGGAAGTTATGTTAATTTCATTTTCGCTCCTATTGTAAGTTTTGGTTATTTCTATTTCTTACCCAAACTATAAATAGATGATATTGTAATTGAGACCACATCATTGAATGAAATATCATTTATCTCTCAAAGTCCTTTTCCCTCCTTTCTCATCTTCTTCTCCGATCTCTTTATGCTCAATTCTTCTCCAATTCTCAGTTCTCAAGTGAGATCCGCGCTCGAGGACCTCATAAAGTGGTATCAGAGCCTGGTTTCAAACCGATTAAGGGCACGATGGCCGCTAGAAATAAGGCTCAGCAGTTGAATCTCGCCGATCCAGAATCTAAGGTTTCACTTATGGAAGAGCGATTAACGGACATCGAAGGCACCACAGATGATTTAAGAGTGAAATTCGTCTACCTCGGTGAAGTTACGAGCTCTAGATTCGTAGAAATTTCATCTGAATTACGTAAAGGTCTAGAAACTGGGATTGAAATGCTGGAAATGAGGTTTGAAGATCAGTTTAAGAAATTAACTACAAATTTGAGGTCGCCTGGAAATTACAAACAAAAAGAGAGAATGGAAAGTAGTTTTGAGGTAGATAATGGAGGAATTGAACCTCAGGGAGATGGAATATTCAGAAGACCAGACCATGCCACAACTTTTGTTAACAAAAGTACAATAAGAGAAGATAATAATGTGTATGTGAAGAATTATGACAGTGGAACAATGCCAATACCTAAACTTGAGTGTCCAAAGTTCAATGGTGATGATCGTGTAGGTTGGCTACAAAAAGCAGAAAGGTATTCCCAAATATACAATATGAATGATCATCAGAGACTTATACTAGTATCTCTACACTTAGAAGGTGAAGCTGAGAGCTGGTTTAGGTCGGAAATGAACAATTTAGAGAATGTTACCTGGACACAGTTTGCTGAATTGGTGTGCACGGAGTTTGCTGAGCCAGGGCATGAAAATTTGCTGGGGGAATTCTGTAAATTGGTTCAAACCTCCACTGTGTTGGAATACCAAGGAAGGTTTGAGGCTCTAAGGCCTAGAGTAAAAGCCATGTTTCCCTGGATGGATGAGAAGTACTTCATCAAAATCTACCTCGGTGGCTTAAAAATTGACATCAAAAGTGTTGTTCAGTTTCAATTTCCTCAAACACTCTCTCAAGCCAAGGCAATGGCTAGATTACAAGAGGTGCACATTAGTTCTGTGTAACAGACTATTAAGGAGGATATGAAAGATTGGATGAGGGGACAATACAGTAAAACAAATTGGGGAAAACCAAAGACAAGCCCCAGTTGGACTTCAAAGTTTGAACCTACACTCACAGTGGTTGAGGGTCTGCAAGGTAGGAACACTCACACTCCCTATAAGAAGTTGACTGCTGCTGAAATGAAGGAGAAAATAGATAAGAAGATATGTTTCTATTGTGATGAAAATTACACTCCTGGTCATAGATGCAAACATAAACAGTTGTATTTGATAATTGGGATGGATGAAAGTGATGATTCAGAGGAAGGGTACATCACTCCCACCATTGAAACTTGCAGCAATGAACCAGAAGAGGTGAATAACATTGAGGACACTGCTTTTGGCATCTCAGTACATGCCATGTCTGGCAATACTGGGGTGGACACTATAAGAATTTTGGGAAGCATAAATGGAAAGGAGATCCATATTCTCATAGATATTGGCTCCACCCACAACTTCATAGATGTCAATACTGCCAAGAGAGTAGGATGCACTCCCCAAAATGACAAAATTATGCAAGTAGCAGTAGCTGATGGATTTGTAATTGGTAGCACTGGCATTTGTAGTAAGGTACACATACAGATGCAGAAATGTCAGATCAACACTGAGCTAAGAGTGTTACCAGTGAGCTAACACTGATGTGGTATTAGGAGCCCAGTGGTTGAAAGAGGTCAGTCCTATTTCCATAGATTTCAACAAAAAAGCCTTTGGATTCCAGCATCTAGGACAAGAAGTGGTACTTCAGGCCAACAAATGCCACTAGAAGTTAAAGAAGCACACCTCAATGCAATTCACAGATATTGTGACAGAAATGCAGCATCAATTACTGCACACCTCTATACCATCAATGCAGCTGAAGATCACACTCCAATTCCACCTCTAATTCAGCCATTACTGCAAACCTACTCTGACATCTTTGAAGAACCCAAGAAGATGCCTCCTAAGAGAGTACAAGACCACCAAATACCCCTCAAAGAAGGTTCCACTACTATCTGTCTGAGACCTTATAGATACCCATTCATCTAGTAATGAAATAGAGAAAATGGTTATGGAAATGTTGGAAAATGGAATTATTCAGCCTAGCACTAACCCATTTGCAGCTCCTGTGTTGTTAGTCAAGAAGAAGGATGGGACACGGAGGTTCTGTGTAGACTACAGGGGATTGAATGAAGTGACCATCAAGAACAAATTTTCAATTCCAGTAATTGATGAATTGTTAGATGAGCTAAAGGGAGCTGCAGTTTTTACTAATTGGATCTAAGAGCTGGGTACCACCAAGTGAGAATGGCAGAAGCTGACATGTACAAGACTGTTTTCAGAACACATGAGGGATTATATGAGTTCAGGGTGATGCCATTTGGGCTAACCAATGCTCTCCTTCGTCCATTCTCTCATGGATTCCTTGAGTTTCTTTCTTTCCGAAGTTCGCTTTCCGCTCCAAAATCCGCACTCCAAGCTTCCAGTCCATGAAATCCACAACACGAACAAATATCGGAAGATGAAATGCGACAAATAAAGCCTAAAACATGCATAAAACGCCCGAATTACACAATGAAGTCTAAATACTCAAGCATGCTCAAAACATATAAGAATTGGTCAATCTCTCATGTAAATCTCTCTAAACACACGCAAAACGATGGTGAATCCTATAAGAATATAATTCCTAATGTGGAGTTATCAGTGAATCTCGTCTATTGACACGACGGGATTATGATTTAATATTCATGAAAACTAGGGTTTGTTCATAGTTCATCGTCTTGCTTAATGTTAATAATTTTTTAGTTACATGTTCTTGTTCTATGCTTAACCTTTAGTATGAATGGAGTAGCTACCCGGACGTACTAGCTAATTAGATGAGTGCACGACAGTGACTTAGCCTTATTGTGATGAGAACTTGAACAAAATCCCGAATCATTGAGACCGAAAAGGAGAAGTGTTAGGATTGGCCTAGTGTGGGTAGATTCGGTAGGATTATTCAGTTGTTCCGTGAAACGGTGGACCGACATGACCCGTTATCGTACCAGTAATGACCTGCTAGAATGGACAGGTAGACAACATGAGACCGAGAGGATATTGTAGTTAACCGAGACGTAAAATGACATGAGACCGACATGATACTGTCATAGCCTATTACCCGGCTGAACTAGAATATGGTTGACGTGTTACATAGCTTAACTGGAAATCGTCTACAACCCTAGGTGCCAGAGATTGCCTAGTTTCTCCATATATTTGTTTCTTAAAAATATGAAAATATAAAAACATTAGCTTAGTTGTTATTTTAATTCTTAAATCAATCAAATCTTTCCTCTTGCACCGTACTCTAAATTAAATAACTAACTAAATAATCTCAAGCCTGTCCTCGTGGGATCGATAACTCGGGGTTGAAATACCACCCCTATATTACTTGACCGTGCACTTGCGCATACGCGTTAGTAAATCGCGTCAAGTTTTTGGCAACGTTGTCGGGGACAGTGGTAGATTATTTAGTTAGGAGTTAGTTTAGAGTACTTTTATTATAGTTTTAGTTTTAATCTTTCTATTCTATATCTCTGTGCTTCACGGGTTTCTTGTGAGTCTGTTTTTAAGGAACGCATGAAGCAAGGGACAATATAAGCATGTGGAGTGAAGACTGTTATTCGGGTCCCCCCTATTATTTCCAAAGCGGGGGTAACCATGAAGAAGAGGAAGCATGCATAACTTGGTGCTATGTATGCGGCATTTGGCACGATCGTAGAAACTCATGTCGAGTACATGCACCCCGGCTTCATCAGCACTAGGAAGACTCTTCAGCGATTATGGCAGAACGGCGTAGTATTATGGAGGACATCGAAGTGTGCGCCGAATTTTTGTCCATAGTTGCACAATTACCAAGAAAGGATTCAGCCACATATAGGGAATATGTGAGGGAGATAATGGAGAGGATAAAGAAACGAGTAGAAAAACTGTCAACACCAGGGTATCTAGTATTCAAGAACCACAAGAGGAGCTGAAATACCCCGTTTTATGACTACGGGTATTTTGTGATATTATTATAAGTGTTGGAAGTTAATGTAATTATAGAGAGTTAATTATAATGTTTGAGAGTTTGGGGGGAACCTTGTGACTTTAATCAAAGGTTTTAGTGTCTTTTACTTGAGTTTGGGGGAGGTGTTTGTCTTTTGGCAAAACTAAGGGGAAATAAGTGTCTTTTGACATAAATTTTCTTCCTACATAAAAGTTTCCTAATCCAAGAGGGTTTCCTACTTATGAGGTTGATTTTATTTCCAACTCTCATAAAAACCCTCACTCTCCCTATTTTTTCTAATCTCTCCCTCACATCCCTCACTCTACCCGTCCCTCACTCTCTCTCGTCTCTCTCTTGTGACCGACGGCAGCCACCCACCGCCGCCGCCGCTCTCTCTCTTTTCCGGCAAGGTAATATTTCTCTCTCTCTTTTTCTTTTTTCTTTCTTTCTCTTTTTCTTTCTCTCTTTCTTTTTCTCTCTCTCTACGTCCGTCTCTCTCTCCGTCCGCTGATAACGCCCAATTAGGGGTTATCTTTTAGCCTGATTTCACGAGTATTTGTGTCGGAATTAGCGGTTTTTGTCGGAAAATGCCTTAGAATGCCCCGGGAATCTAGAACGAGACGTTTATTTGTACTTGCTGGATTTATGCTTATTTCTGCTTATTTCTTCCTATATTTGGATATGATCGCGGGTTTTCGTTCGTGTTGCCTTTTCAGGGACCAAGCCGGGACCGTCTCGGGAAACGTGCACAAGACCGGGACACGACGGAAACACGGAAAAGCAGAAGTACATCGAAGAGGCAAACCGGGAGCATCAGGCAGAAGAGTGGGACCCAGGGGACCAGACCTGGCCCACCAGAGGACCAAGTGGGCCCCACCTAGCCCACGGCCTGCGTATATACGCAGGCCCTGCGTATATACGCAGCACCTGCGTATATACGCAGGCAGTGGGGTGGTGGGGGGGATCTTGGTTGGGCCCTGGTTGCGTATATACGCAACCCCTGCGTATATACGCAGCCAGTTTTGACTTTTGGTCAAAGACGGTGGACCGATGGCATATTCCGTAATTTCGAGCACAAGCGTTTTCGGGAAACAGCACTATTTAAAGACTCGTCCAGACTCGTTTTGAGGGATAACGAAGACACAGCACAATTCTTAGCACAACCGAAGGACAAGTCGGAGCATTCACGGAGAGCACGAAAGCGCAATTCGAGATTCGACGACTTAGTTTGATTTCGTTCTCTCTCTTTATATTCAGAAACTGCGTTTTGTACTATGTCTAGTCGTAGCTAAACTTTTCACCTAGGTTCTCGGTGAACCTAGGGTTTCGTACTCAGATTTTATGATTACTACGTTTATGGATTCATGATGATTGTCTTAATTCAGCAAGTTGTATCTGTTATTCTGGTTTGATTATTATCGTATATGCATGATAGGATTGATCACCCAGGATTGCTATAGACCCGAGCTTGTAGGTGAAAACGTCAAGTTAGGGTTAGGAAGAAAAACCGGGATTTAGTACCTTACCCTGATAGACCGACCAGAGAAAGGGAGATAGGGCTAGCATAGAAAAACGTGAGACCAACTGTTAGAGAATTTGACCCGGGCCATTCGGACAGGTTAGAAACCCTAACAGGATTAGACCGAGACTCCAGACTTAGGCAGCTTAACAAGAATCCGAAAGTCTGCAGGATCGGGATTACGTGTGGAAGCTGAAAAGTCACTGTACAACTGGTACGTTGCACAGATATCGAAACTGCTGAGTGTTTTCATAATCGAACGTAAAACTGAAATCTGTAGAAACCCTAGGGGATCCTGGAGCCTAGTCTTCATCTATTATCGTTATAACCAAATCAGCTTATTTCAGAAAACGTCACAAAAATATTTACGTTTTTAATTTCTGTTTTTAGTTTAGTCATTATAATCACAACCTACTCCTCCTGGTTACTACTCTTGGAAAACCGAAACTGACAACGTGAGTAAACCCATAATAGTCCTCGTGGGAACGATAATCCGAGTCTAATTGCACCCGGTACTACAAGATTCGTACACTTGCGATAGCACGTTAGTTTGCGCATCAAGTTTTTGGCGCCGTTGCCGGGGACTTTTAGGGTCTATTTAGTAGTCAGAATTAGTTTTCTGAGTTTTTATTTATTTTCAGTTTCGTTATTTTTCTTTTTATCTCACTGCGTTTTCGAATCTGCGTTTTCAGGACTGTTTAGTTGATGCCCAGATTGCCTCGCGATTTGGTGACACCACTCGACAACCCGGAAAAGCTGTATACCGAACAGAACCGCAGAAACCGAGAAAGCAGGATGGCAACCAACGAGAGAGATCCACCCACGAACACCGAAGCCGGTGTACAGGAACGAGAGACACGTACCCCAGCCCAGATGGCTCGGTACATTGAGGAGCTTGTCACAGCGGGACTTGCTGCCCGAAGCAACCAGAGAACATATAACCGATCTGGGAAGGCGTTGGTGGAAAATTTCGAAGTCCCCACCGGGGGGCATGAGCGAGCCATTGTGGTGCCCGAGATCACCGCAGAGCACTTTGACATCAAACCATCCACCATCCAGACGGTACAAACTCTCTGCCCGTTTCATGGCAGGGCCGACGAAGACCCGAACGATTTCATCGGGAAATTCGAAGATTACTGCAACAAGGTCAGATACAAGGGGGTAGAAGCAGAGGCACTCATGTTGATCTTATTCCCATACTGTCTTTATGGAGTAGCCAAGGACTGGCTCGAATCCCGACCACCCCGATCCATCACCACATGGGAGGAGTGTGTCACGGACTTTTTGGCAAAGTTCTATCCCGCCTCCCGAGTCATACAGTTACAGAGCGAGATCCTGTCATTCAGACAGAAGATGGGGGAGACGGTAGTGGACGCATGGGACAGGCTAATGAGATTGGTCAAACGGTGCCCGAACCACGGTTTTGGAGACGCAAAAATCCTGCAGGTTTTCTACCATGCCCTAGACAGGGAGAACGCCGACAGGATTGACAGAGAGGCCGGGGGAAACTTCTTGTATCACGTAGACAAAGAAGGTGTGTATGACCTGATGAAGCAGTTGGCCAAGCAGGACACCCGACTGTTTGACGATCGCAGGATGGCGGCCAGAGCCGAACCTGCAGAAGATGACCGGATAGACAATCTGGCCAGGATCGTTCATGACTTGGTCACGAAAGTCTATTCGGATAAGAAGACTGTTGCAGCAGTCGAGGAACCGGATCTGGACACGGCCATTGAGGAGATAAGGACTGAAGACACCAACTACGTACAGCAGCAGTGGGACCCGAGCCGGTACCGACCGGGCACGAGAGACCATCCCGGGTTTCGGTACGGAAACCCGAACGCAGCAGTTTATGCACCGGGATTCCAGCACAGGCCACCAGCTCAGCAGGCTCAGTCAGTCCCGTCAGCACAGCAGTACGACGCTCAGATGAAAGAAATCAAGTCCATGTTCCAGACCATGGAGTCCCGGTTCAAGCACATGGATACTTTGACGGCAGATATGCAGACAACCAAAACGTCACTGCGCGCTTTGGAAGTGCAGGTGGGGCAGTTAGCACAGCAGCTAACGGAGAGACAGCCAGGAAACCTACCCTCGAACACAGTAAATAATCCACGGGCTCAGATCAATGCTATCTCCACTCGGAGTGGATTGGCACTGCAGGATCCACCGTATCCCAGCCACGCACGTGCAGAAAATTCGAAAGAAGTGGAAAGCAACTTGTCAGGCCAGGATAACAGCACAGTCGATCGCCCCCAGCCGAAGGGCTCGGTTGAGCAGGATGCAGTGCAGAACGAGACAGGTGCAGAAACTGTACCCGTCTCCAAGGAGGTCCCGTACCCCTTACGAACACGAAAGAGGGATGACAGCAAGGACTACGCCAGGTTTCTCGAGATGTTCAAGCAGCTGCAGATTAACATACCTTTTGCTGAGGCTTTGGCTAAGATGCCCACTTACGCCAAATTCCTCAAGGACATCTTGTATGGGAGGAGGCGAATGAGCGATTTCGAGACCATAAACCTGACGGCAGAAGTGAGCAATTGTGTGAAGAATGGGCTACCGAGGAAGAGAAAGGATCCTGGCAGTTTCGTGATACCAGTCACCCTAGGTAACGCTTACACAGGAAAGGCTCTGTGTGACCTAGGGGCCAGCATCAACCTGATGCCATTAACGATTTTCAAGAGTTTGAAAGTCGGTGAACCCCGACCCACCAGAATCATGCTGCAGATGGCAGACAGGTCCGTAAAACAGGCCTACGGGGTTATCGAGGACATTCTGGTCAAGGTCGGCGAGCTTATTTTTCCGGCAGATTTCGTCATCCTGGACATGGAGGCAGGGGAGGTACCGCTCATACTTGGCAGGCCGTTTTTGGCCACAGGCGAAGCAATGATAAACTGTAAGAGCGGGGAGCTGACCATGCAGATTAACGAGGAAAAAGTAAAATTCAACGTTTTCAAAAATCTGCAACTGCCAAACTACTACGACCACGAGGACATCTTTGCTATCGATGTGGTGGACGAAGGCTGGGAAAACGAGGAGATGGACCAATTGTGGGAAGAGATTGACAGCATGTACGGGGAAGAAAAGGAGAAGACTCGGTGCGAGCACGCCATGAGAGCCGAGGACTGGACCACTTTGCACCGGGACGAAGACGGCGGGCAAAAGATGATTCTGGTCCCGTCACTCAAGGAACCACCCGCACTGGAGCTGAAACCGCTCCCGAGCCATCTCAGGTATGCGTATATTGGTGAAAATAGTACTCTGCCCGTAATTGTTTCGTCTCGTTTATCTCAGGAACAGGAGCAGAAACTGCTGGAAGTATTGCGAGAGCATAAGGAAGCAATCGCCTGGACGATTGCAGATATCAAAGGGATCAGCCCCTCCTACTGCATGCACAAGATCCGAATGGAAGAAGGCAAGAAACCGGTGATTCATCCCCAGCGGAGACTGAACCCGAACATGAAGGACGTTGTGCGAAAAGAGGTCATGAAGTGGCTGGAAGCGGGAATCATCTACCCCATATCGGACAGCACGTGGATCAGCCCGGTCCAGTGCGTGCCCAAGAAGGGGGGTATTACGGTGGTGCAGAATAACGATCAGGAGCAGATTGCGCAGCGCACCGTTACGGGCTGGCGGATCTGCATGGACTATCGGAGGCTAAACGATGCAACACTGAAGGACCACTTCCCGCTGCCATTCATGGACCAAATGCTGGACCGGCTCGCCCATCATGCCTACTACTGTTTTCTGGACAGGTACTCCGGGTACAACCAGATTTGCATAGCCCCGGAGGATCAGGAAAAAACGACGTTTACCTGCCCGTACGGTACGTTCGCGTTTCGACGCATGCCGTTCGGGTTGTGTAATGCTCCCGCCACATTCCAGAGATGTATGATGGCGATTTTTTCCGACATGATCGAGAAAAATCTGGAGGTCTTCATGGACGACTTTTCACTCTTCGGGGACAGTTTCGATGACTGCCTGTTCCATTTGGGCCAGGTTCTGATCCGATGCAAGAAGGCGAATTTGGTGCTCAATTGGGAAAAGTGTCACTTTATGGTCACCGAGGGGATCGTGATGGGTCACAGAATTTCCAGCAAGGGACTCGAGGTGGACAGGGCTAAGATCGAGGTGATAAAGCAGCTTCCATACCCGACGAACGTAAAGGCGATCAAAAGTTTTCTGGGACATGCAGGATTTTACCGAAGGTTCATCAAGGACTTTTCCAAGATCACAAAGCCACTTTGCGCGTTACTCGGAAAAGACGTACCCTTTGATTTCGACGCAGCATGTCGGCAAGCTTTTGACCACTTGAAAGAGAAGCTGACCACAGCCCCGGTTATAACCACGCCAGATTGGTCACTCCCGTTTGAGCTGATGTGTGACGCCAGCGACTACGCAGTCGGGGCAGTTTTGGGACAGCGGAAGGATAAGGTATGCCACGTCATTTATTATGCAAGCCGGGTACTCAACGATGCCCAGCTCAACTATGGAACGACAGAGAAGGAACTGCTGGTTGTGGTGTATGCACTGGACAAATTCAGGCCCTATTTGGTCGGGTCAAAAGTTATCGTTTTTACCGACCATAGTGCTCTGAAATACCTGCTGGACAAGAAGGACGCAAAACCGAGACTGTTGAGGTGGGTACTACTGATGCAGGAATTCGATGTGGAAATTCGGGACAAGAAGGGAGTTGAGAACGTGGTAGCGGATCACCTATCCAGACTTGAGAACGTGAAGGTGGACCCGGTGCCGATCAAGGAAAACTTCCCGGACGAGCACATCATGGCAGTCAAGATCGGGAGACCGTGGTACTATGCCATAGCCAATTACTTGGTGACTGGCACGCTTCCCGAGGATCTCACCCCGTCGCAGCGGAAAAAGTTCATTGCCGAAAGTCGACAGTATTTCTGGGACGACCCGTACTTGTTCAAACAGGGGGCCGACAACATCCTGAGAAGGTGTATCCCGACCCACGAGGCCTGGAACGTGATTCGACACTGCCATTTATCACAGTGTGGGGGTCATTTTGGGGGAACGCGAACAGCGCATAAAATACTGCAGTCCGGGTTTTTCTGGCCGACAATCTTCAAAGACTGTCACGACTATGTGCAGGGATGCGACAGGTGCCAGAGGACAGGAAACACGTCACACCGGGACGAGATGCCGATGACAGTATGGCAGGAGGTAGAGCCATTTGATGTATGGGGGATTGACTTCATGGGTCCGTTCCCGTCTTCGATGGGGAATCTTTACATTCTGCTGGCAGTAGATTATGTGACAAAGTGGATCGAGGCGATCGCGTGTCAGAAAAACGATGCAGCTACCGTTGAGCGTTTTCTGAAACGCAACGTTTTCACTCGTTTCGGGACTCCCAGGGCAATGATCAGTGACGAGGGCTCTCACTTCATCAATCGGGTTTTTGCGAAAGTTCTGAAACAGTACGGCGTGTCAGTTCATAAAGTCTCGTTACCTTATCATCCGCAGACAAACGGGCAAGCCGAGGTGTCAAATCGAGAGATTAAGAGCATACTCGAGAAAACAGTGAATCTCGGCCGAAAGGATTGGTCCGTCAGACTAGACGATGCGCTTTGGGCCTACAGGACAGCTTTCAAAACACCGCTGGGAATGTCACCGTACCAGCTCGTTTTTGGGAAAGCGTGCCACTTACCGGTGGAACTGGAGCACAAGGCGTATTGGGCCATCAAACTGCTGAACTTGGACCAGAATCTAGCAGGGCATAAGAGGAAGATGGCACTGCTGGAATTGGAGGAATTCCGCAGAACGGCTTTCGAGAGCGCCAAAATCTACAAAGAGAAGACAAAGAAGTGGCATGATCACCGTATCACGCCAACGCAGTTTAACGAAGGCCACAAAGTGCTTCTCTACAATACCCGGATGCGGTTCTATCCGGGGAAGCTGAGGTCTCGTTGGTCGGGACCGTTCATCATCATGCAGATTTTTGCCTGGGGGGCATTCGAGCTGGAAAATCCAAAAGACAACTCCAGTTTCAGGGTGAACGGGAACCGGATCAAGCCGTATCTCGAGACCGCCGAAGTCGTCAAAATAGACCCGGTCTATTTTGATGACCCGTGAAGAGGTAACAAGGTCGGGCCGTCGACCGTAAATCACAAGGCGCTATTTGGGAGGCAACCCAAAATTTATCGTTTATTTATTTAGTTTTATTAGTTATTACGTTATTATAACAGTTCTGAATTTTCGAGAGAGGCGAGATGAGCGGGTTTTTAACGTTGAATTTGAAAGTGTGCAGAAACAGAATCATCCAAAACAGCCAAGACCGGGAAAGCAGGGGAAGAAAGAATTTTTGAAAAAAAAAAAATCCATTTTTGCCCTCGGACTGCGTATATACGCAGCCCCTGCGTATATACGCAACCCGTGGGGCAAAAAGGGAATTTTTTTTCTTTTTTTTGGTTGTTTTCTGGTTGGGTATATACGCGGTACTGCGTATATACGTAAACAGGAAAGAAAAAAAAAATTGAAATTTTTTCAAAACCCCGGGGGTATTTTGGTCATTTTGACCAAATTAGGGTTTATATGGGAAGAGGGGGCCGGCCACACCATTGTTGGCACCTCTCTTTCTCTCTCTACCTCCATTTGCTCTCACTTGAAGAACAAAAATTTTGACTCGGACCTCCAATTCAAAATCCGGGCACATTTCTGGAATCCCCTCGTCGCAAGGAGCAAGATTCATCCATCAAAATCCGGAAACAAGCGAAAATCGAGAGGGCAAGTTCCATCAAAAAGTGAGGTGTTCTTGAGGAAAAGTGCAGATTCGAAGGTGTTAGAGCAAGAACCAGCAAAATCCGTAGAAGGAAACGTGAACGAGGAGATCGAGGGCTTCGATTTGGTGGGCTCGGAATTCAATTCCGGGCAGTTGAATTTTCCGTCGACTTTTCCGGCGACCACCGGCGGTTTTCCGGCAACTTTCCGGGCAGAATCTCCGGTCTTCACCCCTGTTTAGGGAAGGTCGAAAATCTCATCCCTCGCTTTATTTTCCGTTTTGGCACGGCCCGTAGCCGGGCCCGTTATTTTCGGTAATTTTGCATTTGGAGCGGCACTTGCCGTGTGGACCTCTGGTAGATCTTAGGTGGACTATCTATTGCGACACACTATTTTTGTGCACGTTTCACGTTTTTGCTTCGTTTCCCGAGTCGGCACGTTTTTCGAGATTTTAGGCTGTTATGGAGTTTCATGTGCCCGTCTTAGACCATAACCGAGATGACATCCCTACGCACTATGAGGCGTCTGAGCTTACCCCTTTGATGTTTGACAGCTTTAGGTTCGTCAATCACTATGCCCAACATTACTTTATGACCGGGACCAAAATGGAGCATAGCATTCCCATAGACTACCAGTTTGAGGTCGACCATACTTACATGCCGCCAGAGATGGCCGCTTATGCGAGTCGACCGGACATTTTCGGGACGTCCCTAGCAGGGTTCCCGGACTTGTCCGATACTGACTTGGTGCGTGAGTTCTACGCGAACCTCATGCACAAGGGGGAGGGGGAAGCCAATGGGGATGTCCGTTGGGTCTATATGAGACGTACACTTATATTGCTCACGGCGGATACCATCCGCCAAGCGTATCAGATTCCGATGCGCCATATCTCGTGCGCATATGCTGAATGCGCTGATTACCCGCCTAATGATGCTGAGCTTTTGCGGGTTGTGACAGGGGGGCACCCGGGTGCCCATTTCACGAGAGAGGGGCCAGGCGAGATCGGCAAGAAATTGCATTCTCGTTTTGTTACCGGCCCGCCACGGTGGTGGGCCGAGTGGGTAGTTAACAGGGTTGTAGGTATTAAACACTTCACCTACCTTGACTTCGAGTACGTACTCTTAGTCTATTGCCTTGTTCTGGGACGAGATGTTGACATTCCTCGTCGGATTTGGGTGTATATGATGGAGCGGAACTGCTCCGGTAGCCATAAGGGATTGGGGTACGCCAACCTCATTGCCAAACTGGCTCGGGATTATGAGGTTCCGATGGATGATCTACAGGGTGACCTAGAGCCTCCTTTGCTACGGCCTTATAGGAAGCTTATTACTCGTCACCCGGGCCCGCCTCCGCCAGTCGTTGACCTCGATGAGGATGACGACTTTATGGAGGAGGACCCAGCTCCTGCACCTGCCCCTGCCCCTGCCCCTAGGAGGCGTTCGACTCAGGAGCGACCAGTCAGTCGCCAGGCACAGGCCGGACTTCGGCGATGCCGTACTACTAGAGAGAGCGAGCGCCCCGAGTCGAGTAGGCAGGGGACTGAGAGGAATGCCCAGCCTCAGCCTGCCCATCAGAGAGAGCAGCCGGCCCCACGGGCCAACCCGGCCCCACGAGCTAGACCGGCCCCGCCCCGTAGACTACCCCGAGTGGATGAGAGATTTGAGGACTGTCGGGGTGGACGCAAGTCCATAGGAGAGAAGGTGTTAGAGGGAGCGGGCAAGATCTGGAGAGCGTTGACGCATATCTGCCGGACTCAGCGGAAGGTCACCAAGGACACCCAGGCTGCCCTAGCTAGTATTCCAGAGGAGCAGCGGGATGCGGCTCGGCACGCAGGCCGAGACCCGCCACTCCCGCTGTATTTCCCACCCACCTACTCCAGTAGCTTTACTGAGGGATGGTCGGATGACGGGGACTCTAGCGAGTGCACGTCTGCTCCGCCACCCCCGACCCAGCCACCACCACCGACTCAGCCAGCACCGCCACCTGCCAGACAGGAGAGACGGCAGCCTGGGACACGATCCCGGCAGCCTACGGGTCGTCAGACTGGGACCCGTACCCAGCAGACTGGGGCCCGTACTCACCAGCATTCGAGTGGCAGGACGACTTTGCGGTCCCAGCCACCTAGCAGTTGGACTGGGTCCGAGTCGCAGTCCTCGGATTACCGGCCCCGTACACGGGCACGCCAGCCGGTGTTTAGGACTGATTCAGAGAGCAGCTCGCCGGGTAGCATTTCCGGTACGTCCGAGACCGGGTCCGACCCGACATTTTTTCCGGACGAGTGAGTGCCATGAGGGCATGCCACCTCTTAGTGGGGGGGTGGTAGTCGTGTCTGCATTAACCCGGTCTGCACGTTTTTTCGTATTTATTTTTATTTTTATTTTTATTTTTGAGTCTGCATATTTTCTTTATTTGAGTCAACCCACCATAATTATTCTAGCCATGCATTGTATATAATTTAAATAAAAAAATTGAAAAATTGAAAAATTAAAATTTTTTTATGCTGCTGGTTGGGTATATACGCAGGACCTGCGTATATACGCAAACAGCAAGTATAAATTATTTTTCAAAAAAAAAGAAAAAAGTTTAAAATCAGAAAATTTTGAGAAAGGGCAATCAAGATAACGAAAACAGTGAAGAAATTGAGTTTGAATCCTTTGAAAGAAACGAAAACTTGCACCGAGGTATAGTAGATAGGTGAGAGCCAGTGACCTTTGGAATCCGCAAGTAGTTATCAACTGAGCGAAAAATCCGACTAGTTACTACACCACCGTCACATAGGTAGTCGACAACCCGCCCACGGGCGCCGTCACGGTCATCGCATTTTTCGGTGGAGTGACTGGCTATCAAGGGACCTCACGTCCTGTTTCTTACCCCTAGGTCCAATTAGTCAACCCGTTTGAAGCCAATTACCCTCTTTCTTCGTAGCCACTTTAGCCTAGGCAGCCTTCTTTGAGACCTCATCAGTCGATAGTTGGCTATTCTACGTGTTATGACGGAGGGAGTGAGTAGGGGCAGGTTTTAGATCGGGGAGCTTCATGAGTTATCAGTTTTGGACAGTTTCGATTTTGCCACGTTTTTCGAGGGAAGGACAGGGTGAGTGAGAGGCGACAGTGCATTAATTTGCGGAGGTGGATCACTTCACTACATAGTGACCACAGGAGGAGTTAGTCGCGTGCGAGCATCTTTTCGCACAAACCGGGGTTCCGGGGGGTTGTAGGGTCAATTGGTGGTTGTGCCGTTTTTCTACATCTTTGGTGATGAGGAGGTTCGGTGGGACTGCACTGTATTATCTCGACTACAGGATCAGCGCTTCAGGATTAGTGTGGGGGTACTTCACATAAGGACATTTTACGTACCCCACGACAGAGATTTATTTTCACTCACTCAGCTTTAGTCAGTTTGGTATTGTTGATAGTCGTGTGAGTTTGTATATAGTTGTGTTAAAAAAAAATATATATATATATAAAGAAAAAAAAAAGAAAAATATATAAAGAAAAAAAAAAGAAAAAGAAAAAAAAAAAGAGAAAAAAAATATTATGATCTAGTTTTTAGTTTGTTTTGTGTTCTTGTTATTTAAATAAAAAGCTGAGTGAGTGGCACAATTTTCGAGACATTTTGCACCGCTTCACATTTGTGGCCGCGAGCACGGCAAGGACACACCGGGGGACAGGAGAATTGGGAAAGCAGGAACTTAGGTGTTTCGGGCAGTTTTTCGGGATCTCGGTGAGGGGTGTGAGTTTGGTAAATTGTGAGAATGTCATAACATGTAGGATTATGCCGTACCTTGATACATATATCTATCCTACCTGATTAGACATAGATCCTTTCGGAAACAGCTCGGATGGTAAGTTAGCTAGGGATTTGCTCAGTTTGATAACCAAAGTAATAGTACTTCGGTCCAGTGCTTAAATCCACCATATAAATCTGTTCAGACTTACCGATCGCTTGCAGGGAAGTAAATTCTGAAAAGGATGAGATCACGAGGACACACTGTTTATGTTTTTGAGGTTGCCCGATCTCGCCAAAAATATTTTTGTCACTAGTCTGTTTTGAGTCGTTTGAGTCTGTGTATATTCTATCTGAGTCATTTTTTCTATCGAGTCGTCCGGTTGAAAGGTTCGGGTCGAAAGAGTATGCAACGGTAGGGTATGTACAGAGTCAGTCACGAGGACAGAAATGCAGGCTAGAGTTGGCAGGATTGCTCGGGACGAGCAATGTTTAGTGCGGGGGTATTTGATAACGCCCAATTAGGGGTTATCTTTTAGCCTGATTTCACGAGTATTTGTGTCGGAATTAGCGGTTTTTGTCGGAAAATGCCTTAGAATGCCCCGGGAATCTAGAACGAGACGTTTATTTGTACTTGCTGGATTTATGCTTATTTCTGCTTATTTCTTGCTATATTTGGATATGATCGCGGGTTTTCGTTCGTGTTGCCTTTTCAGGGACCAAGCCGGGACCGTCTCGGGAAACGTGCACAAGACCGGGACACGACGGAAACACGGAAAAGCAGAAGTACATCGAAGAGGCAAACCGGGAGCATCAGGCAGAAGAGTGGGACCCAGGGGACCAGACCTGGCCCACCAGAGGACCAAGTGGGCCCCACCTAGCCCACGGCCTGCGTATATACGCAGGCCCTGCGTATATACGCAGCACCTGCGTATATACGCAGGCAGTGGGGTGGTGGGGGGGATCTTGGTTGGGCCCTGGTTGCGTATATACGCAACCCCTGCGTATATACGCAGCCAGTTTTGACTTTTGGTCAAAGACGGTGGACCGATGGCATATTCCGTAATTTCGAGCACAAGCGTTTTCGGGAAACAGCACTATTTAAAGACTCGTCCAGACTCGTTTTGAGGGATAACGAAGACACAGCACAATTCTTAGCACAACCGAAGGACAAGTCGGAGCATTCACGGAGAGCACGAAAGCGCAATTCGAGATTCGACGACTTAGTTTGATTTCGTTCTCTCTCTTTATATTCAGAAACTGCGTTTTGTACTATGTCTAGTCGTAGCTAAACTTTTCACCTAGGTTCTCGGTGAACCTAGGGTTTCGTACTCAGATTTTATGATTACTACGTTTATGGATTCATGATGATTGTCTTAATTCAGCAAGTTGTATCTGTTATTCTGGTTTGATTATTATCGTATATGCATGATAGGATTGATCACCCAGGATTGCTATAGACCCGAGCTTGTAGGTGAAAACGTCAAGTTAGGGTTAGGAAGAAAAACCGGGATTTAGTACCTTACCCTGATAGACCGACCAGAGAAAGGGAGATAGGGCTAGCATAGAAAAACGTGAGACCAACTGTTAGAGAATTTGACCCGGGCCATTCGGACAGGTTAGAAACCCTAACAGGATTAGACCGAGACTGCAGACTTAGGCAGCTTAACAAGAATCCGAAAGTCTGCAGGATCGGGATTACGTGTGGAAGCTGAAAAGTCACTGCACAACTGGTACGTTGCACAGATATCGAAACTGCTGAGTGTTTTCATAATCGAACGTAAAACTGAAATCTGTAGAAACCCTAGGGGATCCTGGAGCCTAGTCTTCATCTATTATCGTTATAACCAAATCAGCTTATTTCAGAAAACGTCACAAAAATATTTACGTTTTTAATTTCTGTTTTTAGTTTAGTCATTATAATCACAACCTACTCCTCCTGGTTACTACTCTTGGAAAACCGAAACTGACAACGTGAGTAAACCCATAATAGTCCTCGTGGGAACGATAATCCGAGTCTAATTGCACCCGGTACTACAAGATTCGTACACTTGCGATAGCACGTTAGTTTGCGCATCATCCGCCTCCATGGGCGGCGGGTTTGAGAAGTTTTGTTTCTTCTTCTCTTTTCTTTTGTTGATCTCTTGATCTTGTGATCACTTGTTCATGATTCATGTATGTTGCATGCAATCTTTAAATTTCAGTTTGTTATTTTTAGGATCATTGTTCATGGATTCGTAAGATTGATTATCAAGTTTTAGGATTTATCATGTTCTTGGGTGTTGGGAAGAAACCCTAGTTTGAAAGAGAAGTTTGATTGAATGATTTGGGAGTTTGAATGATCATAATAGGTGGATAAAAATCTGATTTGAATGTGGGAATCATGTTATATTTGGATTAGTATGATTATAGGATGAACTAGATGCTTGGGGGAAAAGTTTCATGAAGATTGACAATTCCCGTATTGATATTTTGAATGAAGTTGGAAACTTGAAACTAGTGTAACTTTTGATTCAGGAATCGAAATTAAGATCCGTTTGAGGCTAAACTTATTATTTCAAACGTTTTGAATCCACTGGAACTGTTTTTAGACCATGATCTGTTTGGGAAACTGGAGTAATAGATTTGGTGGAGTTATGATAGATTATGTATGCTTTAGGTTAGGGGATTTTGAAGTAAAGCTTTGGGTCTTATTTTGGAGCATGAATTGAATGAGATGTTGGGGAAGTGTTAGAACCCTAAACCATTGACTATCATATGCATGTAATTAGTATAGCAAGTATATTGCTAGAATATTGGTTTGATTAGCATATTGTTATGTGTAGGTAACGAGTTCGTCGACGACGAGTACGTAGAGTACGTTGATTGATTGCTATATTTGGAATTTGCTTTGAGGTAAGTAAATGTTCCAAGCCTAGTGTGCTTATCTCTTTCGTGTCAAACGAATATTTGATTTGTTACGTCTCAAAATGTGTTTACATGATACATGACTTGGAATATGCGATTTCTACTTGTTAAATGTTTTTGATGAAAACATCACCATGATAATGAATGAACTATAACGTAAAGTGGAAGATGTTGTGCGGGACTCTATTATTCTCTTTGGGCGGTGTTGGCTGCGGTCCCGTCTCTTTTTGATCCGGTTGCAAGTCCCCGGATAGCGGCATGTACTCACTCCTCTGGCCGGCGTAGTCTTAGGGGGGTGTCGACACTTAAGGTCATGGAAGCTGTGGTTTATTTGGTTTTCCCCCGTCACAACAACGTAATAATGGATTTGTTTGGTTTTGTTAACGGAATGAAGTTAACTCTGGATTTGGATTTTTCCTAATGATTATGGAAATTGGTTTGGAAATATATTATGGAATTGGGAACTCTTATGTTTTAATACAAGAGTCAGCTTTATTACCGATGTGTTTGCGAAAAACTCTTACTTACAAATGAGTCATTGTTTTATAACTATCCATCATCGTTTTACATGTTTGGATGTTTGCTTACCAGTATTTCAATGCTGATTTTGTACTGTGGTGTTTCTTTTTGATTCCGCACCACAGGTTTAGAAGAAGGTTATCTGGCATAGAAGGGGACGCGCATCACATGGATTATTAGTAGTAGTATGTCATTTGAAATGGAACTCTTTAGTAGTTTAAACACTTTAGTTGTTTATGCCGGTTTGTGGCTAGGACGAAGGTTTATCGTAATACATTGTTTTTATTTGGATTTAATTATTATTGTGGATGTTTTGTGCTTGCGAACCATGTTATAAAATCTCCTTGTATCCGGGCTCCTCTCGGGTACGGAGTGACATCCCCGGGTCTCCGGCTTGGGCCATTTGGGGGTGTTACAGGAGCCCTTTCCACATGTCAGTGAGCCTCATATTGAACCTTCATCATCTCCACTTTAAAGTGGAAGAAGAGATACATGAGCCAAGCGAAGACTGCAGTGTCCAGGAACCATTGGCCGACTCTGCCATTTATGAGGATTCAGACTCCGATTCAGACTAGGTTGGACCTGTGTGCCCAAGATAGGAAGATCTGTCATATTGCGAGCCAAGACCGCAGGCGCTCTCACATCCTTGGCATGAATGGGAAGAAACCGACATTGGAAGCCTGTGTTGTACCGACGATGAAGCTGGTGAAATACTTGTGCTCAGTGATATTGAGGTAAAAGCCCCAACTCTGATTAATGATGAATTTTCCATATCCTATGTCACGCAAGTCTGCGACGAGCTGAAACAATTACTGTATGGGGATTCTTATGGGGAAGAATGTGATGAGAAACTTCCAATCTCTTGTTCTGTGGGCGATTGTATTGATCATACATATGCCATAGTAAAGGAGTTGGAAGTCAGCAAGTGTGGGGGTGTGGTTGAATTCCATGGGTCATTTGAAGAGCAGCTAGCACCAGGGAGGTACTATTGCGATGAATTTATGGAGAGGAATGCATGTGATCCCAGTGGTACTTTGTGGAAGTTGACCAAGAAGATAAATTGCAAGATGAAAAAAGTCAACTTCTACAACTCTCTACCATCTACACAGCACATGGGTGCACGTGAGGTTTTGGAAAAGAGATGGTGGAAGAAGAGAAGTGGAGGGATAAAGCAGTCTCCACTTTCCTTTTCGGTTGAGGTAACCAGGTCGGGCAGTCGACCTTAAATTACTAGCGCTGCTTGGGAGGCAACCCAATGTAGAGTAGGATGCAATTTGTTTCAGTTTTTGCTTTTAGTTCTCCATATTTTTATTTTGAGGGGTGAGAGAGAGAGAGAGAGAGTTGATTTAATTCTTCCAATAAGTGTGCAGGGACACAGGTACAGAAGACGCTTCTGGTTCCCCTTCTTGATGCGCGCGATAGAGAATGTTGAGTAGGCGCATCTGAATCCGGGCGCGAGGTGAGACTTTTCCAGAAACTGTCAACGGTCCACAAGACCCCTTCTTGTTGCAGTCTCGCGGCAAAGGTGCCCATGTAGGTCCGGGCACCACAGGTATCTCTAACTCTCTATGTTCTACGTTTTGAGCGATAATTGTGTAGATCCACCGCCAACACATTTAAGCGAGGACACCTCCTACTTGATCTCTGAATTCGTTGAGGACAACGAAACACTTAAGTGTCGGAGGTTTGTGTATATTTTGCTAGCCATGTCAGTTATGCATCGCCAGTTACATGTAGTTGTGTCGTATTGTGTTGGTGCGGTTAGTGTAGAGTGTTTCAATATGTTGTCGTACTGTGTTAGTTTAAACTTTTTGCATTATTTGCACGTTTACGTTATTTAGTCCCCTACCCAATCGTTGTGGTTAATCGAGTTGGCCAAAAGTATATAGAGTCTAGGAAAATATGAGAAAATAAAAACATTAGAACATCAGAAAATCAAGAAAAAAATATTATTTTTTTAGTTGGGCAATTGATGAAGATTGAAACCAAAGAGAGTTATGTGAAAGAGTCTCTGAGAATAGGAAGCACCGTAGTAGGAAATCCTTATTAGTATTTTGCGCACTAGATTCAGGAAAGGAAGTCCCGGATATTCAGGGAAAAGTGGAAAGTAGACGAGGGCATACCTTAGTTCCTTTATTGTGCTAGGAGGATTTAGTCCTAAGGAGTTGAATAGTCTGTTTTCGAGTGGAAACTTGTGGCCTCTTGTAAATCTGGGGTGGACCTTCGTGTAGAGTCGGTTCTATGTGGTACATTGCTCTAGCCTAAGTGAAGTTAGGGAGTGTACACCACCATCCCTTAAGGCGGTTTCAAGAGCTAACCGAAAAAGCCCACACTTAGTTGCTCTAAATGCACGGTTGAAAAATTAGAGGAGAATGAAAAATAAATGAATCAAAATCTTCTCTTGGATTAGATATGGTGAACAACCTAATGTGCTTCCATTCGCGTGGGGAATTTGGATTCAATCCAATTAGAGCGTCTAAGGAAAATTAAAGTCAAGCCGTATTACACGGAGTTGTGTCTCCCGTCACTGGGACAATTTGCATTCAATGCAATAACGGCTAAGAGGGTCTGAAAATCTCATATGACTTGGCGACGAAAGACTACAATAGGACTAAGGATGCCTAGACCCTCTGAGCTAAAGGACGTGCCCGGATCTTGGATTGAGTTTGGTGGATGTTTGGGGACCCCTTAGTGAGCTTGTGCGTAGGGTCGTTGAATTTTCAATTCCTTGTTGCGGTTGAGTGAATTGCAAAAGAGTCTTGTGAGAGCTTGATGATTTTGGTTAGTGATAACGAGATGGCCATCTCATATGAAAAAGAAAAAAATTATGTTGTTTAACTCTTGCATTGTTCTATAATCAAGTTGCATTGTATATACATGTAGTGTGCATTGCGTGTGTGTGTTGTTTGTGTCACATGACTAGTGGAGATTGTACTATGTCCCCTTGACTAAGCTTGGCCTGAACATCTGCTAATTTTTTTACTATCTTCTTGACTTGTGTTGTTGGGTTCTAGGTAGTCAAGTTGTGCCATCGAACCAAATGTTTCATGACAAGGTCTTGTTTGCGCATGATTTGAAAAATGGGAGAGCCAAGAATTGGAATTGTCATAACCTTTTTAGTAATATGTTGTGCAGCTGAGTGATTAAGCCAATGAAGTTCCATTCTCTTTGGCCTAGATTTCCCTAGTTTGATGCCGTTTAGATCAACAATAATTGAGCTATTGTCCGATCGTTGAATGGGGAGGGTAGTGACCAGTGAGTTGGAGAAGTTGGATAGCCAATCATGAGTGGCGAACACTTTATCAATTATTTCGTAGGTGCGGTGCTTGCCTTGCCGGTTGTTTGTGCAAGTAAAGAAAACACCATGATTTTCCAATTCAAATAAAGAATTGGAAAGGATGAAGTTTTCAAAGGTTGCCATACCCTGACTTTTCCGATTGTTGTTGCTTAACTTTTCTGCTGCATTAGAGATTTAATTGAAGTCTCCCAAAATCACTTTGAGATGATTGCCCATGTTTAACTGAAGTTGGATCTGTTGTAGAATTTCATCACGGGAAGAAGCATTAAGGTGACTGTAGAATAGGAAGAGAGACCAAGTGAACCCATTTGATCCCGTCAAGTTGAGATGAAGAAACCACGGGGAAGCAAAAATAGGCAAAAGAGGAACATTATCATTCCAAGCAGCTAGAAGACCGCCTTTAGAACCATTAGCATTGGAACCGAAACAAGAGTTGAAACCAAGAGAGTTACATAATCCTGACATTTCAGTGACATTTTTTTTGTTTCTACCAAAAGCAAGAGATCAATATTATTAGTGGAACAAAGATCTCTTAGGGCTTGAATTGTCAAGGGGTTTCCAAGACCTCGACAATTCCAACAGAGGAGTTTCGTTTTGATGGCGGAGATTGTTCAACAATCTCCACCTTTCTCAGTTCGTTATCCACCATCATTTGACAATGATAAAATACAACCTGCATCTCATAGTCTGTTTAAAAAAAAAGTCCATTGTTGTTGTTTTTCCTCAAAGATGTCCGTGAGTGCTGCAATAAGACATTCGTTTGCTTCTGTTTTGTTGAAGTTGAGAACTGTCAGTCGTTTCTTCAGCGGGAGGTCACTGTCTGTCCAGGAAGTTGAAGATTCGGATCTCTTTCCGAGAACCGGGGAACTCACGGTGGTGTTGGAAGGGTCCAAATGGCTTGATTGATCTGAGCTTGGATGGCCCAGACATTGCTGTCTCTTGCTTGATCCAACCTCTCTAGCATATTGTTGATGAATTAAAATTGCATGTTTTAGTATGTTAACGAACTCCTCTTAACTTGCTAATATGTGTAATTTATCTATTTTATCTCTCTTTCTAGACTTATGCTTGTTTTCGTAGTGTTGGTTGTTTTTCCGTAATTTTGTAGGTGAAGACATGCTTTAAAACGCAAGAGGCGAGCTAGGGGGAAGCTTAAACGATGAATTTGAAGAGGATTTGCGGCTCAAGAGCATGAAGAAGGGACTTGGAGGACCTAATTTGAAGAATAGTTGAAGATTTAAGGGCCTATTTGAGAAGACAAGAGAAGAATCGGGGTCATTATTGAAGATCTAGAAGTCAAAAATGAAGGTCAAGGGCCAAAAAGATAAGTTTTTAACGGAAGTGGGGCTTAAGTGCAAGTTTCTTAACCTTTTAATGGCTATTTTGAAGGATTTTCAATGGACTTGGGGTGTTTCTACAATTTTCCAAAATGTTTAAAGATGAACGGGGGCCTTTTAAAACATATCATCAAACAGTGGGGGGCCAAGATGCAATTTCGGCCAAAATTTCTTCAGCACAGACGACCTTCTTCTTCCCTTCGCGACGCTACAACAGGGAGGCCATGGAAGCTCTCCGAAGCTTCGACCAAGTCCCCAACTGGCCCCAAATCAAGTCCAAATCGCCTCCAACCAGACCCAAATCGCTCCCAAGACAACTATCTACCTTCCTCCTCCTTCAATTCGGCCCAAGAAGCAAACGAAGACAAAGCCCCAAATTCGACCTAGTTCTTGAGGCGGCTGAAAATCAACGATGGGGAGACTCTCAATTCAATTGGACGGTGGATACGAGTTCTTGAAGGCCAAGAAACCCAGCTGTTACGTCTATATAAAGGAAGAGTGAAGAAATTTTGAGGTCTTCTCTTCTCCAGACCCGACGGTACCACAGGGACGCCTCTGTTCGTCCTCCTCTCTCTCTCTCCGATTTCAACCCAATTCTGGGTTTGTTCTTGAGCCAAGAACAGTGAAAGAGGAAGAGAGAGAGAGAGGAGTGTGGGTTTGATTCATTCAAGGGCTGATGTATTTTGTTTCGGATTGATTTTGAGATGTCACAGTGCACTGTTATGCTCTGTTCTTGAGCATTTCTGGGTTGTTAGATGGACTGCTGGGTTGCTGCTGCTGAATTCTTGCTGTAGCAGCAGCAGCAGCAGAGATTGAGCTGGATAATTGTTTCATAGCTTAGTTTGTGTTTTGGCTATTTTTGTTCTTAGTTATTTGTAGTTGAATCAAGTGTTTGGGATTGAATTAGTGAAAAAGTGTATTGGTGCTATCAAGTATGAATTCAAGTTTTGATTATTGAAAGTTAAATTTCTCTCAATCTCTCTTGAATTTTCTATTATGTCTAGCTAATTCAATTTGCTTGGGTGATTTGGGACTATCTAGTGTCTAAATCTCTCTATTGATTCAAGTTGAACTTCAAGGATGAATGGGTTGAATTGGGTTCACTTGAGTGCTTAGTGCAATGTTTGGATTTCTCTTGTTGAAGTATTTGATGCATTGAATAGGTAGATGTGCGAATACTTTTGACGTGTTTGATTTGAAGTTGCATTTGAGTGAGAGGAACTCGTCAATCCTAACTTTGAGAAATCGAGTTCTAGTTAGGTGATTTGAGTGAGAATTTACAAATCTCATTTGTTGCTTGATCTTTCATGTGGAAACATCTATGTGTGTTTACATATGGTTGATGCTTGAAACACTTGAAATTTGGAGAATCTCATTTGAATAGCCTCTTTAGTGCTTGATTAGCGTGTTGGATTTACACACTTCTCTTGTCGCAAGTTGGATTGTATGAGCAATCACTTCTTGAGATACTTGTCTTGTGGATTGACACATGCGAATTTGAGAACCGGGCTTGAATGTAAAAGGAGGATTGGTCACTAGAGAAACCGATGATCCCTAGCCCCTCATTACTTGTCGTTTCACTTAGTTTCTTGAATCGTAGCTCTAGTAGTCGTTTACTTTGTTCTTAAAATCAAACCTCAAACTTGCTCCATCAATTGATTTTGGTGGATTTGAATAGCTTGGCAAGCTTTAAAGCCATTGAGAGTTTGTGTTTCTTGCTTTAGTTTGTCGTTTTCTAGTTTTGCAAGTCATTGTCTAAACCTCCTCTCCTTGTGGAAATCGACCCCGTTCTTACTCGGGTACTACTTAGAACGATATTCCTATACTTGGGAATTATCCTCAACACATATCTCCATGGGCGGCTACGACTGCGCTTGGAATGGGTCATGGGGAATCGGTCTTCGTCGTCACTACTGTCCTCCTCACTATTCTCTTCGAGTAAAAGAGGCATTTTTCCTTTGCCTTTGCCTGTGGTTGGTTCTCGCGCCTTTGGTTTGACCTGCTGAGGTTGTGGTTCTGCAATACGGATATGAGGGAGAGTTGTTCGGTGATTTGGGAGCTGTGGATCTGGTGGTTTCGCCGGGACAAGATTTGGGGCACTAAGGGCTTCAGCAAGTTCATCAAACTCCGCAGATAGGGCCGCAAAATGGTCTAGATCTTCTTGAACAAGAGGAGGGGCTTTGAAGCCCAAATGTTTTCAGAAAGTCGGCCCACATACGGTTTTTGGCATCAAGTTCCTCGGTAGATGGGACATAGACTACACTAGGTGTTTAAAAAATCATGTCCAAAGTGTGTGATGTTAGGAGTGTGTATAAACACATGACCGAAGATTTAAGTAAGACTTTGCTTAAGTAAAGAGGAGAGGCTAATGCTGATTGCAGTGATTGATGAGAGAAGATTCAAGACGAGCAGATAGAAAAGGAAAAGAGGGGAGAGGGGGGAGGGGGGGGGATACCAAGGATTTGGCTGCTTATGCAGTGATTGACAATACTCTGTAATGTAGGGGAAACAATGACATTTTGCTAGATGTTTGGTTGAGATGGAGGCATTTGATAGACTAAATGAAGTTTGTGACATTGCTAATGATATAGCGAATGTAAGCTTATATAGGAGACTTGATGTTATCGACCCACCGTTGAGCATGATGCCAAGACTGTGCAGCGACAGTATCCGACATGTCACAATACTATTTATTTCAAAACCGAAAACTTGATCTTCAACATTTACAAACCATCAATATTTGCAACAATTACAAACCCTTTTGAATCCTAAAAACGATCAACCAATCAATATTCTTCATTTTTTTCGAGACTTACTTTGTCGTCTACTGGATTTGAACTCAAGATCTCATGTATGGGGGACTTTTAAATATTCTGCCACTTGAATTAGCACCCTTTTGCTTATAACTTTACGATTTTCTATCTTTACGTATCATTTTCACGGTGACCACACATATAAACTATGCGTGCAAGTCCAAACCGGAAAAACCGCAAACCGAATTGAACCGAGCTAAACTGGACCGAAATAAACAGAACCGAGCACAAACCGTTCAAAAGACAAACCGAGCCGGACCGAACCGGTTAAACCGTAACAAACCGTTTAAACCGTATTGCATATAAATCATGTACCCAAAACATAATATTATTATTTTCTCATGTAAAATATTGAAGCTTCGTTCATATTCATGTGATTCTTGTTGAGTTTTTTTGTAAACATTCTTAGAATATTAAGTAAACAATTTTAGATTTGTATACTTTACTCCCTAATATTTGAAAAAAAGTTTCATAATTTTTACATTTTTTAGCTTAAATATCTAATTTTAAGGTTCATTGTGTACTAATATGCAAACCGACGGTTTTAATCGAACCGAGCCGCCTAAAACCGGGACCGAGGCGAAACCAAACCGTCGAGGTTTGTATTTTTTCTCCTTAAACTGGACCGAACCGAACTGTTTGCACCCCTAATATAAACTACATGGAATTATAATGAAAAAAAACAACTTAACGTGAAAATGATGTTTTTTTTTTTTTTTTTTTTTTTTTTTCATTTTGTTTGGTTTTGAGAAGGTTTAATTTTGGTTTTGAAAAAGAAGAAAGAAACAAAAAAGAAAAAAACACAGCGTCTAAAACCCTATTTCGCAATCAACGGCCAGGATGCATCAATCTCGGTACAACAAACAACCCACCCCCGGCCCAAACAGAGAGCCACAAAAGCCCTAAAAACCTCCCACTATAAGACCATTCCCATCTCCAAACCCTAGCCTCCCCCCACCCATTGCAGTCGCCGTACCAGAGCTTCAATCAGCAGAAATGGTGAAGTTCCTGAAGCCAAACAAGGCCGTCATCGTCCTCCAAGGCCGCTACGCCGGCCGCAAAGCCGTGATCATAAAATCCTTCGACGACGGCAGCCGCGACCGCCACTACGGCCACTGTCTCGTCGCCGGAATCTCCAAGTACCCGAAGAAGGTCATCCGCAAGGACTCTGCGAAGAAGACGGCCAAAAAGTCTCGCGTGAAGGCGTTCATCAAGCTGGTGAATTACAACCACATCATGCCCACTCGCTACACTCTGGACGTGGATCTCAAGGAGGTGGTCACTCCCGATGTGCTCCAGTCGCGTGACAGGAAGGTGACTGCGGCGAAAGAGGTGAAGGCGAGGTTCGAGGAGAGGTTCAAGACTGGCAAGAACAGGTGGTTCTTTTCCAAGCTCAGGTTCTAGGGTTCTATTATAGTCTGGTACTTTGGTTGATTACTATTATCTTTTTTTGGGAGCTGTAATGAGAAGAAGAAGAACAAGTTGTTTTATTTTATTTCAATCATGCTTACTAGAGATTTTGTCCAGATATTTGTTTGGGTTAAATGCATTTTGAAATTTTGGCTTCTGGGTTGATTGATGCCTATCTCAATGCAATTCAAAGTGATTGTTCATGTTCATGATGTTCTATATTTGAGTTATTCTAGTGATTTCAGTTCATCATCACACACTGAAATAAATAATCCCCCGTTTCTGAATTAGGTTCAGGACTAATGTTTGAATTTATTACTGTACTTCAGTATTGAGGTTTAGGTGCTTTTGTCTTCTGGGTTGATTGATGCCTATTACAATGCATTTCAAAGTGATTGTTCATGTTTAGGATGTTCTATATTTGAGTTATTCTAGTGATTTCAGTTCAGCATCACACACTGAAATTAATATACAGGATTTGATCTGAATTAGGTACAGGGCTAGTGTTTCAATTAATCACTTAGACTTCAGTATTGGGGTTTATGTGCTTCTGTGCTTGGTTATTGACCTAAATGGTATTGGGGAGTGCAGTTCAGGATCATATATGTGTGGAATTTGTTCTTTGATCTTCATTGGTATATGCCTAAGCTGTTTAAGTGATTGCAGTGAAGCGTTACACATGTGAAGTGTATAGGATTTGATCCTCATTAACCCCTTTGAAAATTGGGTTTGTTATGTTCTATGATCTTCATGGGATTAAATGCATTTCGATATTTTTGCCTTTAGGGTTGATGTCTATCTCAATGCATTTCAAATCTCAGGTCTCGTATGATAATTCAGCATTCTAGTGATTTCAGTTTAAGCTATTCTAGTGATTTCAGTTCAGCATCACACGCTGAAATAAATATACATGATTTAATCTGAATTATGTACAGGACTAGTGTTTGAATTTACGACTTGCGCATCAGTATTGGGCTTTAGGTGCTTTTGTGCTTGGTAATAGACGTAAATGGTATTGGGGATTACAGATCAGGATCATATATATGTGGAATTTGTTCTATGATCTTCATTGGTATATGCATAAGCTGTTTAAGTGATTGAAGTTAAGCATCACACATGTGAAATGTATAGGATTTGAGCTGCATTAACCCCTTTGAGAATTAGGTTTGAGTTTTTACTTGTATATCAGTATTGGGCTCCTTTTTTTTGTAGTATAAATGGGGATTACAGTCAGAATCACCATTGCAGAGTATATGGTCATTAACCCCTTTGAGAATTAGGTTTGAGTTTTTACTTGTATATCAGTAATTCAGTATTGGGCTCTTTTTGTGTTGTAGTAGACCTAAATGGGGATTATAGTCAGGATCACATTTGCAGAGTATATGGTCTTTGATCCTCGTTGAAGCAAGACATTTTTGAGAGTATTGTTGAGTTGTTGGATGCAATGGTGCAGAAGTTGATCGGTTATAAGAAACTCACATTCTTTGAAATATATAGTGAGTTTCTTATATCCAATAATTCATGAAGATTTGAAATGTTAGTCGTAGGTAGGATTTGTGACTGTATTTCAAATGCGACTAAGATTTGCAATGCATGAAGATATAACAAACTCACATTTTACAATTTTGTTCCAGAACACACTTTGTTCTGGTGTGGCTGGTCCTAGAGAACGGTTGGGTTAAATGTATTTCTAAATTTTGCCTTCAGGGTTGATCTATCTTCACGCATTTCAAATCTTAGTCGCATTCGATTCTTCGTGTTTATGATGCTGGTCTATACTCGGCTATTCTAGTGATTTCAGTTCAGCATCACACACTGAAATGCAAACACAGGATTTGATATGGACTGGGCTTTAGGTGCTTCTGTGCTTGGTAATAGATATTGGTATTGCTGATTGCAGTTCAGGATCATATATGGTCAATATGTTGTATGATCTTCATTGGTATATGCATAAGGTGTTTAAGTGAATTCAGTTCAGCATCACATGTGAAAGGTATAGTATTTAATCCTCATTAACCCCTTTGAGAATTAGGTTTGGGTTTCTACTTGTATAGCAGAATTGGGCTTTTGGTAATAGGCCTAAATAGTGACTACAGTTCAGGATCACATTTGCAGAGTATGTGGTCTTTGATCCTCATTGGTGCAAGACATTTTTGAGAGTATCGTTGATTTGTTGGATGCAAAGTTGCAGAAGTTGAACAGTTATGGTTGAGTTGTTGGATGCAATGTTGCAGAAGTGAACAGTTATGGTTCTGTTGTGAACTAAAATGGGATACCATTGCACTGGAGGGTAAATTTCAACAATTTGTTTTACTGAGGCCTTCAAATGAATGTTCTTAGTAGAGATTGAATGTTCTTGGAATCTAACATATTTGAGGCTGCTGGGGTATTCTTATCTAGGATAATTTTGCATCTGTTTTAAGTTTATCCTCTTTGTAAAAGCATTGCTTTTGTAACTCCTTTATTTTAAAATGGTAACAGACCTAAATGGTATTGGGGATTGCAGTTCAGGATCATACATGTTGAATATGTATGATCTTCATTGGCATATGCATAAACTGTTTAAGGGATTGCAGTTAATCATTACACATCTGAAATGTATAGGATTTGATCCGCATTAACCCTTCGAGAATTAGGTTTGAGTTTTTTACTTGTATATCAGTATTTAGCTTTAGGTGTTTCTATCTTTGGTAATAAACCTCTAAATGGGGATTACAGTTCAGAAGCACATTTGCAGAGTATATGGTCTTTGATCGTCATCGGCCTCTTGGTGTTTATGTTGATTTTGTGCAAGACTGTTTTGAGAGTATCTGTGAGTTGTTGAACGGTTATCGAGCTCTTGTGTGAGCCTTGATGTGAGCTAAATTGATATCATTGCCCATGAGTGTAAATTTAGACAATTTGTTTTGACCAAGGCCTTCAAATGAATGTTCTTAGTAGGGATTGAATGTTCTTGGAATCTGATAGTTTTGAGGCTGCTGGGGTATTATCTAGGTACTTTATCTGTTTCAAAGTTGTTCCTCTTCGTAACAGCCTTGCTTTTGTCACTCCTTTATTTTAGAATATGCAAAGGACATTGTGCAAGTCAGTTTGATGTTGTTTCTCTATGTAAAGAGTTGTGCTTCTTGTCGGTTTTATATTAGAATATGACAAGTATAATCGGGGAGCTTAGGTTATTTGGTGATCCATAGTTACTACTTGTCACGCCTCGGTTTCCATAACCCGAGCACGCGAGTAAAGTTACAAACAACACACTGAAACTGGACATAAATGGAAGTCGGGATTCAAAAATTGATTTCTCTCAAACCGTTCATTAAAACATTGTGAAATTTGGTAGGGAGGATCCTATAAGTGTGTATTAGAACCCACTAAAACAGTTTTTACAAAGGTCAAGAGGTGTGGGAGATATAGGCCAAACCGTGTGGCTGGTCGCTACGAAATTTAGAACACTATGACTACAACTTCGTAATTCGATATCTCCTAAACGGTAAGTCGAAATGTTATGAAATTTTGAAACAACATTGATATACAAATGTATAATACCCCATTAAAACAGTTTTGAAAAATAAAAAGGGGTGTTTGACTTATTGACACAAACGTGGGGCTGACCGGTGAAAACTACCCAAGACAGCAACACAAACTTTAAAAATTAATAACTCTTAAACTGTACGGTGAAATGTTATGAAATTTGAACACAAGGTTGGTATATAAGTGTAGAAAACCCATCTAAAATAATTTTTCAAAATAATTATTCAATCTACACTTATTGAGAAAAACGTGCACTGCTGCCCGTAAAATTCAGGATGAGCAAAGTGGCAAATAGATGTCTCCAAATCCTATTCGGGTTCAATCATCAAATCCAATATCTAAAACATGAAATGGCCTCTGGCCTCAATCTGAAATCGAAAGCAACATCTCAACAAGTTCAAGCGTGCATCATGTAGACGACTTTATTAATTAAATGCAACTAAAATCTTCTCCTTGCATGAGGCTCATATCTAGACTCTCGGCTCCAATCTAGCACCTGAAAAATGAAGGAGTGAGCAAACCAACGCCCAGTAGAAGTAATAGTTTGAGATAATTAATTTGACATGTCATGAAATGCGATTCACCGAAAGTATTCCACGAAATCAAAGAGTCACATTTACACTATAAACGTAGACACAATTCACATATATGACACCTTACGTTTTCTTATTAACTCAAACCGTGTAACACTCAAATCGCCACCGGTGGTGTACGTACTAGCCAACACATGACTCTGCCGGCGACCGCACACAGCGCGTCCCGTTCAACTTAGCCAACACATGGCTCTGCCGTGACCATATCACGTAATAGCCCCATAGGCTCTGCCCTATTTACGGGTACTACCCGATGGAATGAGTTACCTCCTGCGCAGGTTTCCGGTCTTTCACCGTGGAGCTGTTCAAGCCCAACTTAATTATCAGCCGTACCCAACCGGTATCACCAACAACAACCCATTACAGTAATTCGATTCATCCATGACCACAAGTACCACCGCATTCACATGTAATTCATATATTCAAATCCAATTCAAACACAACCAATATAATGAAATATTCAGATTTATAAATTCATATGATAAGAGCACAAGAAGATCAATTAACACGTACATTGATCACATAGAACACACGTAGTGCATCATACTTCATAACAAGTAAGTTAACAATCAAAACTAAAACTCCTACCTCACGGAAAGGGTTTCAATTAAGAACCTCCAAGATTAGAAACCCTAAGTAATGAATGTCTCTTGGAGTAAGGATCCGTTCATTCCCCTTCACCGCGCCCAAAATCCTCTTCTTGACTTCCGATTGAGAGCTTGAATGCTAGGGTTTAATAATCTCCTTCAATGCATCGTGTGTGTGAGGAAGGCGGCGAGAGAATGAAGAAAAGTCGTGAAAAACAATAATGATCCGGTTTTTCTGATGTACCAGGTATAAAACTGTGTTAAAGTCACTTTCAGCCCCCTAACTATGTCTAAAATACACCTAGGGCCCCCCTACATATAAAGTTATGTAATTCTTGCAGTTTTGACCCCAAAATCTTCATATTGTGCTCTAAAACCCTTGCTACTTTATAATTTTAAACTACTCAATTCATCTTACCTAAAATCATATTCATACACAAGCAAAACATTCATTCAAATCATCATATAACACATAGGCATCAAATTTAACTATTTAATGATGATAATAACTATAATAAAAATAAATTATTTCAGGAAAAAAAATTTCCGGTCGCTACACTACTAGTGGGGCTTGGGTTTCGTTTACCTGTATATCCGTATTGGCCTTTAGGTCTTCCTATGTTTTGTAATATACCTGATTGGGGATTACAATTCAGGGTCAAATTTGCGTTAGTATATTACGTTCATCCTCATTGTGTGTAGTTTTTTGCCGAAGAATTGTGAGAGTTATTAATAGGAATGTATTGGGCTTTAGGTGTTTCTATGTTTGGAAATAGACCTTAATGATGTTGGGGATTACAGTTCGGGATCACAGATGTGGAATATGTTCTTTGATCCTCATTGGTATACACCTAAGCTGTTCTGGTGATTTGAGTTCTTCATCTCACATGTATAAATGGTTTGATGATCCTCTTTACACAGTCTCTTGCGGAAAAAATGTGGAGATTACCCATCCTATGCTGGTATGAATAATGGGCTGTTCTGTGTCTCCCTGTTTATGTCTGCCACCGTTATGTCACTTTGACCTGTTGGATTGATCAGCAAAATAATGCATTTTTTTGTTTATCTATGCAATTTCCTCGCTCCGCAACTGAATAGGTGGGAGTGTTTTGGCGTAAGTAGGAATACTTCCTTCACCCTTTTATTTTGATGACGTGGGAAATGTGTTGCGCACTGGACAAACTCCCAGTTTAGTGTAGTAGCCTGCAAAGCACACTAGATAAATAAACCAACTTGAGAAAACTTGCCCACAAACTTGCAGTTAAGAAGACCAATATGTAGCAATTGGAGTTCCCCCTAAACCTTGAACTCAAGACATCAAGGCAAATGTCCCAGGAGTTATAGTGCAGCAATGTTAGCCCTTGCTTGTGTCACCCTCTTTATCGAGATAGAGGGCAGAGTCTGGAGGATGGATACTTGGCTGATAGTCATGCTGATTATGGGCCAAAATCGGGAGTATTCATTCAAATCGCAAACCAGCCCAATTTCCATCCGATATAAGATTATTTTTAGCGGTTAATTCCGTGTTGCAGTTTGATTCATGGTTTTACTCGCAAATTAACCAAAACTCAATCCATGGATCAGTAATTGTAAATGGCATATCCACATACACAACGTTAAATACACACACACAAATATTTGCTATATACTTAATCAGAACATATTTATAATAGATTTAGATCTCCAAACCCTAGCCTCCTTCACCCATTGCAGGTGCCGAAGGGAGAGAGTTGCAGTGTAGAGAGCATCATCAGCATCATAGATGGTTATTACTACTATGATTGTTACTATCGTTTTAGGTGTCTTATCTTTTGAATTGCGTTATTATTACTATGATTGTTACGCTCGCCCTTAAGAAGGGATACTTCTTGTCACTTGGGCTTCCACATAGAGAATGATAACACTCGTCAGTTAATGTCTGAGAATCGTTGTTTGTTCAACATGGGGGACTCTGTATGTTTTGTTTCTTCCCAGTAAGTAAGATTAGTGGGCTATTCCACTCATTGCCAGTTAGTTTTGAGGTGGAATCCTACGTGTTCTTAATCAAGGCCAACGACAAAACAATGAGCACTAGTAACATCTCGAATCAGGTTTTTTCGGAGTTTTCAGATGTGGTTCAATTCTTTCCTTTATTGGCTTTTAGGTCGTTGGATGTGGTTGAATATGCCCTGGGTTGTGCTGTTGGAAGTGGTGATTGCACTAGATGTGGGCTTTTGTAACCTGGAGATGCATATCAAGTGAAGTGGCAATTTGAGTTGTGAAGACTCATTTATAAAAAATAGAAAAACAGAGCGAAGATTTTAAGACTGAACCAATCAACCCTCTTCATTTATTTATTTAACCTCCTTTCCAATTGTAGAAGTACTGGTGTCTTAGTCTAAATGAGTTTTTAAACTTTTGGAAAGAAATGTGCAAGTGGTCGTGCCGGAGTGGTTATCGGGCATGACTAGAAATCATGTGGGCTTTGCCCGCGGAGGTTCGAATCCTGCCGACCACGAAATTTTAGTATTTTTGCTCTGTATATTATTCTTCTTTTAATAGTAACTTCTGGTGAACCCCAAACAATGACTAAAGATTGCCTATCCTATCGTGGGGTGTTTTCCCATATGGAAATGGAAGCAACCAAGTTCAATCTTCAAAAAAATGTTTTTCTGTACAAGTCAGAAGATTCTAACTTTCCCATCCAACTTCTTGACTGTGTTCAGATTTCAGTTCAATTTTACAAACAATACACTCTAGTCAACTTCACAAAATTAATTTTTTTACACAGTTTGTTTAACTTTTCAAATTTAGCCCTCACTCTAGCTAATTCCTGGATCCGTATCCGTCCCTGATGTGGTGCATGGGCTATCAATTGTGTCGGACACAAGATTTCTTTTAATAGTTTGTGCGTAGGGTGATTTTAGTACAGATTCAATTCGCATTAACTCCGTTGGACAAGAAATGAGATTGGACAAAAAATAAGCGACACTATCAACTGTCGAAAAATTTGGTCGTATGAACGCAATGTGCCATCGATGGGCCAATGCACCTAAATGCAAGTTAGCCTGTGATAAAGGTAGCTACTGAGATTGCGGAACAAAACATGACAGTTAAAGCTAAATTGCACGAGTAGAATATGCACAATATAATTCATCAAAACAACATTTATAGTAATCAATACAACATAAGTCATGCTTGAGAACTGTATCATTTCCGTTTAAAGGCGGGCAAGTAAAGGTCCGGAGGGAAAACACTCTGACATTATCGTGGTATTCACATGAAGAAAAACAAAAAAAATCAGTGTTTCCTATTATTGGATTTTAACCATTAGTTAGCTTGCTATATAACCTTTCTATTGTATTCTTCGTGTATAGATTTGAGAAGCTACAATCTCGAGCCTGCGATTCGAGAAGCAGGCAAAACTCCAAACTAGGATTTATGAACGAAAAATAAACAAAATAAACAATCGATTCAATTCTTATATGATAAATTATCTGACCCTAACACATATAAATACTAAATAACTATGGTAAATACTCCTAATATTCTTAAATAATTGAGAAAACACGATACTCTCCCTAATAATAAACTAACATAAATAATGTTTAACTAACAGCTACGTTGGCACATAGTCGGTCAAATACTTTGGCGATTCCGATCCTCACGTCGCAGGATCGTCTCCGTAGCCGTGTCCTGTGTTGGATACGTACTCATATCATATTCACTGAGTTAATTTAATGGAATGTGATGAATTCTCGTATTATTTCTCTCCTTCTTATCTTTATGTAGAATTCAACTCGTATAGAGCCTTCATGGTTTGGCGCTGCATAATTTTTCGATCCGGTGGTAGCTTATCTTCTCCAATGTCGTTCGATGATATGTTCGTTGAATTAGTTCATCTCTCGAGTTTGTATTTCGTTCGGACATCTCATTTCTAACTCTTCAAGATTCTGGATCTTATCTATTGCGCTTAGAGTTGTTCTACCGAGTTTTGCCGAGTTACTGAGTTTCTAGTGTGTTTATGCGTCCATGGCGACCACTGCAGCTCTTTCACCATGTCTTACATTCTTCATCTCAAATCTCAAGTATCTAGTTCAACTTAAGTTGGATAACAACTATTACATGTTGTGGAGAGAGAGAGCACAAAAACATGAAGAACAGGTGTGCACAAGAGATTCCGGCGGGGAGACCTCCGTGTACACCGTACGTAGTGGATCAGGGATCGCACAGGAAGAGTAGGGGAGTGTGTAGGGAGAGAGTAAGTCAGTAGCAATGTCTGAGAGAGAGACAGAAGTTTGGCAGAGCTTCCGCGTATGGCAGTGTGTTCTTCTCTGTATGGAAAGGTTAACGATATATATATACTGGAGAACATGACCGTTGTAGTGTGGTTAATGCGCCCATTAATGGCGGCTTAATTAGCTTAACCATAACGGCACGTTCGTCCGAGTATATAGGAACCGTTAGAGCACGTGGTGCGCGAGTACCGGAACCGTTACGAGGTTGACCGGGTTTGACCGGATTGACCGGGTCTAGGGAGCTCGTGCCATAGATCTCTCAAAACAGTTACTAAAGGTCGCGTGCGGGCTTGGCTCGCACGCGACAGGGCTTACTCTAGCCTCCAAACCACTAAGTCCCTACAAGTCCCGTGCAGTGGTATGCGAGGGCTCTGTCTCGCAGCCCCCACATGGATCAGCTCGGCTGGTGATCCTGTGTGTGTGGAGCACAATATGGTGTGCTGGATGGTTGCCACGTGGCCAAGATCTGCCATGTCAGAAAGCAGTATCTACATTAGCCCCCTTTCTGCGCGTGAAGGCTCATAGCTGTATAGGCTTCCATGCGCGGAAACCAACATGCGCGTCGTCGCCACGCACCAATTCAAATACGGGTAAGTTCAGCCCCCGTGCGTGTCATTATGAGCTAAAACCCCTAGAGTCGTGCCGTCTGACCTTTAGGGTTTTAGGCGTGACGTCAGCCCGTCCTGTGATTGCGCGATACGACAGTGACGGTTGCGATTCGACTACTGAAGGGGCGCAACCCTTCATTCTTTTGGATAAATACCTTGTATCCCCATTATTGCAAAACATCACTTCTTTCTCTTAAGGTGAATGGTACCCGGAGATCTTCGAGAGCAGATCCAGATAATCAATCACCAGTTCAGAACTGCAAATCGTATTCTTCAATTGTGCATATCCAAGCAAGCTTCAAGGAAACAAGGTTGGCCTCGTTTACTTTTGATTTAAAATACCAGTGTTTGCCTTGAACTGCGTTGAATCTGTAAACCCATGAAATTTGTGAAGAGGCTTTGATCTTTGAACCCGCTTCGTTTTAATCTTTCAATAATATTGGATCTTGCAACTCCCCAATTTCTGAAATCGGCACCGGAACTGTTTGCTTTCCTTTGCATAGATCTCGAATTCCAAAATTCAAACTGAAGTGTGGTATTTCTCCCCCCTTTTTCTTGCCCTTTCGCAGGAATGGCCAAGACAAGAGTAACCAGACCCGTCAAGGAAGATGAAGAGATGCCTGAGCTTCCGCAGGCTCTGTGGCGAAAAGCCCCCTTTCTGGGTGGGAAAGATTTTTATCATGCGAGGGTGAAGGCGAAGAGGATGCCTGATCCTGTTCCAGTTGAGCGATTGTTGACACTGACTCGCCCAGTTAACTCAGCCTTGCTCGAGTTGGTTGGTTCCGAGGATGTGGTTCGATTGGGGATCGAGAATGGGCACTTCCCATACACTGCGATTTCTACTCAGGCGTTCGTCCAGAAATTGGACTATATGGATGAGTGGATTGACCACGTGTTGGATCATCACGCCGAGACTCTCAATGAAGCCGGCGTTTTCTTTGCTATCCGTGCTATGAAGGGTGCTGCCGTGAAGTTGGATCAGTCCATGCTTCTAGACCTTCTGTCCCGTTACTCGCCTGCGACTCACACGTTTCATTTTGCTGAGTTCGAGGCTGCCCCCACGCTCGAGGACGTTCAAATGCTGTATGAGCTTTCCCCCATGGGCGAGGTGGACCCCTTGAGTCACTTGAGGACATCTGCGGAAATGGCCTTGTACGCGCAGATGGAGGAGTGCCTAGCAGAGGTAAAGAAAATCTCCACTCGGTGGACCACTACAAAGCCTCTTCCGAACTGGCAGCTGGTTGATACGTCTGCGAAGAATACCTGGAACAAGTGGTTGCAGTACTTCTTCCAAGACTATGCGAACAGCAGCATTACTAAGAAGCTTTTGAGCGAGAACCCGGAGGCCGAGAATTACGTAGAGGGCAAGGGTTATCATTTAACCCTCTGTGCCTTTCTCTGTGCTTGGCTATCGAGGTATCTGATTGATGATCACCCCCATGACGGGGTCTTCTACCATGTGCTGCCACTTGCCGTGAGGCTCGCTCTTGGCCAGAGAGTCGCACTCGGACCCCTGGTCTTGGGCACGCTATATTATAGGCTGGATCAGCTGGTTCTGGCGATGAGGGAATCGCGTGGCCGCCTCGATGTTCTGACCTTTGTCAATATCAGCTTTTTGACAATGTGGGTTTTCGAGCGCTGGCCACAGTTGAACAGTTATGGTTGAGTTGTTGGATGCAATGTTGCAGAAGTTGAACAGTTATGGTTCTGTTGTGAACTAAAATGGGATACCATTGCACTGGAGGGTAAATTTAAACAATTTGTTTTTACTGAGGCCTTCAAATGAATGTTCTTAGTAGAGATTGAATGTTCTTGGAATCTAACATATTTGAGGCTGCCGGGGTATTCTTATCTAGGATAATTTTGCATCTGTTTTAAAGGTTATCATCTTTGTAAAAGCATTGCTTTTGTAACTCCTTTATTTTAAAATGGTAACATACAAATGGTATTGGGGATTGCAGTTCAGGATCATACATGTTGAATATGTATGATCTTCATTGGCATATGCATAAACTGCTTAAGGGATTGCAGTTAATCATTACACATCTGAAATGTATAGGATTTGATCCGCATTAACCCTTCGAGAATTAGGTTTGAGTTTTTTTACTTGTATATCAGTATTTAGCTTTAGATGTTTCTATTTTTGGTAATAAACCTCTAAATGGGGATTACAGTTCAGAAGCACATTTGCAGAGTATATGGTCTTTGATCGTCATCGGCCTCTTGGTGTTTATGTTGATTTTGTGCAAGACTGTTTTGAGAGTATCTGTGAGTTGTTGAACGGTTATTGTTCTCTTGTGTGAGCCTTGATGTGAACTAAATTGATATCATTGCCCATGAGTGTAAATTTGGACAATTTGTTTTGACCAAGGCCTTCAAATGAACGTTCTTAGTAGGGATTGAATGTTCTTGGAATCTGATAGTTTTGAGGCTGCTGGGGTATTATCTAGGATACTTTATCTGTTTCAAAGTTGTTCCTCTTCGTAACAGCCTTGCTTTTGTCACTCCTTTATTTTAGAATATGCAAAGGATATTGTGCAAGTCAGTTTGATGTTGTTTCTCTATGTAAAGAGTTGTGCTTCTTGTCGGTTTTATATTAGAATATGACAAGTATAATCGGGGAGCTTAGGTTATTTGGTGATCCATAGTTACTACTTGTCACGTCTCGGTTTCCATAACCCGAGCACGTGAGTAAAGTTACAAACAACACACTGAAACTGGACAGAAATGGAAGTCGGGATTCAAAAATTGATTTCTCTTAAACCGTTCATTAAAACATTGTGAAATTTGGTAGGGAGGATCCTATAAGTGTGTATTACAACCCACTAAAACAGTTTTTACAAAGGTCAAGAGGTGTGGGAGATATAGGCCAAACCGTGTGGCTGGTCGCTACGAAATTCAGAACACTATGACTACAACTTCGTAATTCGATATCTCCTAAACGGTAAGTCGAAATGTTATGAAATTTTGAAACAACATTGATATACAAGTGTTTAATACCCCATTAAAACAGTTTTGAAAAATAAAAAGGGGTGTTTGACTTATTGACACAAACGTGAGGCTGACCGGTGAAAACTACCCAAGACAGCAACACAAACTTTAAAAATTAATAACTCTTAAACTGTACGGTGAAATATTATGAAATTTGAACACAAGGTTGGTATATAAGTGTAGAAAACCCATCTAAAACAGTTTTGCAAAATAATTATCCAATCTACACTTATTGAGGAAAACGTGCATTGCTGCCCGTAAAATTCAGGATGAGCAAAGTGACAAATAGATGTCTCCAAATCCGATTCGGGTTCAATCATCAAATCCAATATCTAAAACATGAAATGGCCTCTGACCTCAAATACAATCTGAAATCGAAAACATCTCAACAAGTTCAAGCGTGCATCATGTAGACGACTTTATTAATTAAATGCAACTAAAATCTTCTCCTTGAATGAGGCTCATATCTAGACTCTCGGCTCCAATCTAGCACCTGAAAAATGAAGGAGTGAGCAAACCAACGCCCAGTAGAAGTAATAGTTTGAGATAATTAATTTGACATGTCATGAAATGTGATTCACCGAAAGTATTCCACGAAATCAAAGAGTCACACATACTAATTTACACTACAAGCGTAGACACAATTCACATATATGACATCTTACGTTTTCTTATTAACTCAAACCGTGTAACACTCAAATCGCCACCGGTGGTGTACGTACTAGCCAACACATGACTCTGCCGGCGACCGCACACAGCGCGTCCCGTTCAACTTAGCCAACACATGGCTCTGCCGTGACCATATCACGTAATAGCCCCATAGGCTCTGCCCTCTTTACGGGTACTACCCGATGGAATGAGTTACCTCCTGCGCAGGTTTTACGGTCTTTCACCGTGGAGCTGTTCAAGCCCAACTTAATTATCAGCCGTACCCAACCGGTATCACCAACAACAACCTCTCACTCACTAATTCTATGATTTATAACCCATTACAGTAATTCGATTCATCCATGACCACAAGTACCACAGCATTCACATGTAATTCATATATTCAAGTCCAATTCAAACGCAACCAATATAATGAAATATTCATATTTATAAATTCATATGATAAGAGCACAAGACGATCAATTAACACGTACATTGATCACATAGAACACACGTAGTGCATCATACTTCATAACAAGTAAGTTAACAATCAAAACTAAAACTCCTACGTCACAGAAATGGTTTCAATTAAGAACCTCCAAGATTAGAAACCCTAAGTAATGGATGTCTCTTGGAGTAAGGATCCGTTCATTCCCCTTCACCGTGCCCAAAATCCTCTTCTTGACTTCCGATTGAGAGCTTGAATGCTAGGGTTTAATAATCTCCTTCAATGCATCGTGTGTGTGAGGAAGGCGGCGGGAGAATGAAGAAAAGTCGTGAAAAACAATACTGATCCCGTTTTTCTGATGTACCAGGTATAAAACTGTGTTAAAGTCACTTTCAGCCCCCTAACTATGTCTAAAAGGGCCCCCCTACATATAAAGTTATGTAATTCTTGCAGTTTTGACCCCAAAATCTTCATATTGTGCTCTAAAACCCTTGCTACTTTATAAATTTAAACTACTCAATTCATCTTACCTAAAATCATATTCATATACAAGCAAAACATTGATTCAAATCATCATATAACACATAGGCATCAAATTTAACTATTTAATGATGATAATAACTATGAATAAAAATAAATTATTTCTGGAAAAAAAATTTCCGGTCGCTACACTACTAGTGGGGCTTGGGTTTCGTTTACCTGTATATTCGTATTGGCCTTTAGGTCTTCCTATGTTTTGTAATATACCTGATTGGGGATTACAATTCAGGGTCAAATTTGCGTTAGTATATTACGTTCATCCTCATTGTGTGTAGTCTTTTGCCGAAGAATTGTGGGAGTTCTTAATAGGAATGTATTGGGCTTTAGGTGTTTCTATGTTTGGAAATAGACCTTAATGATGTTGGGGATTACAGTTCGGTATCACAGATGTGGAATATGTTCTTTGATCCTCATTGGTATACACCTAAGCTGTTCTGGTGATTTGAGTTCTTCATCTCACATGTATAAATGGTTTGATGATCCTCTTTACACCGTCTCTTGCGGGAAAAAAATGTGGAAATTATCCATCCTATGCTGGTATGAATAATGGGCTGTTCTGTGTCTCCCTGTTTATGTCTGCCACCGTTATGTCACTTTGACCTGTAGGATTGATCAGCAAAATAATGCAATTTTTTTTTTGTAACAATGCATTTTTTTGTTTATCTATGCAATTTTCCGGCTCCGCCACTGAATAGATGGGAGTGTTTTGGCGTAAGTAGGAATACTTCCTTCACCCTTTTATTTTGATGACGTGGGAAATGTGTTGCGCACTGGGCAAACTCTCAGTTTAGTGTAGTAGCCTGCAAACCACACTAGATAAATAAACCAACTTGAGAAAACTTGCCCACAAACTTGCAGTTGAGAAGACCAATATGTAGCAATTGAATTTCCCCCTAAACCTTGAACTCAAGATGAAACAACCCGGGAACCTACGGTTCCTCGCTAGTACAACTTAACGAAATCCAAAGTGCTTTATTGAAATAAAAGTAAAGGAGAAACCCTCCTTACATTATTAAACACAAAGGTAAACATGTCTTAAACAAGACGGAACAACTACTACTTATTTGCTAGCGTGTCACTACTCCTTAGCTCGTGTGCGTTTCCATCCCAGCTAGCTTATTCTTGACCTGCGGGTTTTGAAATAGCGAAAGCCGACCGCAGAAAAATTTTAATTAGTAAAAACTAAGTAAGCACATACTACAATGAGTAAGACAAGAGTTTTTGGCTAGAACAAACATGATAATAAGAACCTTTGAAATAGCGCGAGTGTGAAAAACATGCTTTAGAGAACTTTGGAATTTAAACCGAATATAAAAAGAGTACCACTTTCATTTATTAGTTTGGCTGAGGCATGAAAACCCAGCGGGTAACGTATGTCCACAGAGAGGTCACAATGCAATATATATAAAAAGGTACCTCTTGGGACATCGCCCGTCCCAATTCACCAAGAGCGTTAGAAGGTAGCCCTACGCATACCCCGCTCGAACCATACTATAGGACCTTAAGTGTCGACACCCCTATACCGCAGTGACCTACGTCAGTATAGGTAGTACTCTATAGTTTCCACGCCTTATAAAACCCATATAGGGTAGGGTATGAAAACCCAATGAAGGATCGCATATAAGCGTCCTTGGCCATATTGGCCTTCACGCACATCCTCTGTACATCGCCCCATATCCATTATCGTTCATTAAATCCAAGTTTTCAATTCGTTTCCCAGATAAACAATCTTTCCGAAATTTTCTTGACAGAAATATAACTTGGAAGTAACTTTTGAAGAATAACGCACGATATGACAAAAATCGTTGTAACTCACACCAAAGCACATTTTGATAGTTGAAGACATTGTACATATGCACTTACTTGGAAAGTGGAGAGAGAGATTTCAACACAAGCAGCACGGCAATTTAGAAGTAGGGGTCCTCGACGAACTCTCCTCCTACGAACTCGGAATCTACAATATCACATAATCCTATATCAACATATATTCATCCATACAACAATTTCGCAATTAAAAGTCCTATATGAAATGCAAGTGACATTCCCCACATAATCCCCCAAACAAGTTATATTTCACTAGCTACTAGTTGCACGATTATTGTACATATCTATTAAGAAGATAGTGGTGTTTAAATATAAAATAATAGTTGAGGTAAAGAAAACTTTATTTAATATATTATAACATTTAGTAGCTAATATTTATAAATAAAGGTAGCTATTTCAAAAAAAAAAAAAAATAAGCTTGATGTCTACTATAAATAACATAATAATTATAATACTAAGAAAACGTTATTATGTGACAAGAGTTTATTTTCCGATATTTACAAAACAAGGCTAAATAGTTGGTTAGGAAAAGGTAGATATTATACTTGCAAAATCCCAAATCCACGTAACAAGACTATAGGTTTATTTTCATAAAAATGATTTCTAAAGTTATATTTAATAGTGTGTATAAATATATGAAAATGCTAGTTTATGTTATGTTAAGAATAAAATTGGATTACACTTTGATAATATATAAGAAAAACAGTTTGTTAAAGGTTGCACCATACCCACAACTTTACTAACCTACAAAACAGGCCCCAACAAGTTCGTGAAAAGACACTTTTATACCCCCTGGTTCACATTTACAGTCCACACATCTTCTTCCCCAATTTAGTTCACTGTATTCATTTCATCTTCTTCTCAAATGGAGTCCCAGCGACTTCATCACGTTCACTCCCCAACAGGTATTGAAAATCAAACATCGAAGCAAAGATTCAGGGTTTTACCGATCGGGGACGGTGATGAACAAGGCGGCGACAATGAAGGCGGAGGCGGGGCGATGGTGGCTTTTGCCGCCGCTGGTTTCGCCGGAGCAGAGGGAAGGACGGAGGAGAGGGAGACGGACGGACGAAGGTGCAGAGGACGGCGACGCAGAGGGGCGGCGTCGGGCGTCTCGGCGGCGGTCCTGGGTTCGGCCTGGTTCCGTCGCCTGGGTTCGCCGGCGGCTTTCGACGAGAGCAGAGAGAGAGAGATGGAGAGTGCGAGAGGGGGAGACAGAGGGGAGTGAGAGCTGGTGGGTGCGAGAGAGAGAGAGAGGCAGAGAGAGTGATTGGGTTTGAAAACCCGACTGAAATTGTCAATCACTCGGAGGATTTTTCGGGTTCGAATTGGAATGTCGAATTGGCGAAATTGATGATCAAGATTGAGGCTTTGACTTGATAGGGATGAATCATGACGAAAATGTGGAGAAACAGAGGCCGAGTTGTTGAATTTCCGTGAGGGTGGTCGCCGGCAAATCAGGAGCAGTGAACTCTGCTCCAAAAATGGAAGGGATGAAGATGGTTGGAGGTATTTTACGGTGTGACGGGTGCACCAGTTATCGCGGTGATTCGCTACACATTATTAATTAAACTACACTTTAGACACGCTAAAAACGTCACACGACCCGTTACACTTCACCCACTAATTTACACACATTAACTATATAAAAAGTTGTCGTCTTAAAAAAATACTTTTTGATAAAAAAAAATGTTGACAATAATAATAATAATAATAATAATAATAATAGTTATAGTAATGATAATAATAATATAGTAGTAATAATAATAATAATAATAATAGTAAACTATTAGATAAAAAGGAAGAGAAAAAAAACTTTTATAATTTCACATAATGACCCCAAAATTTTGCCAAACTCCCAAAAATGCCCCATAAAATACCGGGGTATTACATCACATCTCCCTTAAAACAAAGCTTCGTCCCCGAAGCTTAAAGTAGATCGAATCTCCCAATGCAAGTATGCAGTATGCAGTTCTAATGTGCACATAATAACAAGACAAGACGGTAACTAAAATGCATGGTTGTTAAATCACATCTCCCTTAAAAGGAGTGACGTCCCTGTCACTCGACTCGTACCTGGTCGAAAAGGTGTGGGTAACGTTTCCTCATGTCCTCCTCGGCTTCCCAAGTTTCTTCTTCCGTTTGGTGGTTCGACCATAGAACCTTGACCAGCGTGGTGGACTTGGTACGGGTGTTTCTGGTTTTTGTATCAAGGATTTTGATCGGTTGTTGTTCATAGGTAAGAGAGGGATCAAGCTCGACAGGCTCGGGGTCAATGATATGACTCGGATCGGGTATATAGGCTTTGAGTTGGGACACATGGAAAACGTTATGGACTCTACCTAGGCTGTTAGGAAGATTCAGGCGATAGGCAACCTCTCCTATACGATCCAGTACTTCGTAGGGTCCAATGAACTTGGGACTTAGCTTTCCTTTCTGATTGAAACGCATGACCCCCTTTGTAGGTGAAACCCTTAGGAACACTTTGTCGCCAACCTTGAATTCCAAAGGCCTTCTCTTCAAATCCGCGTAAGACTTTTGTCGATCCTGGGCCGCTTTCATCCTTTGCTGGATCATTCGAATCTGTTTTGTCGAGTCCTCGATCATTTGTGGTCCAAGAATGATCGTCTCGCTGATGTCACTCCAACACAGCGGTGTCCTGCACTTCCTCCCATACAGTGCTTCGTAGGGTGCCATCCCTATGCTAGCATGGTAGCTGTTGTTATACGAGAACTCGATAAGTGGTAACTTATCCACCCATGAACCTCCAAAGTCTAGAATGCAAGCCCTCAGCATGTCCTCCAGTGTTTGAATCGTTCTCTCAGTCTGGCCATCCGTAGCTGGGTGAAATGCTGTGCTGAACCTTAGCTCAGTGCCCATGGCCTTTTGTAACTCCTTCCAGAAATGAGATAAGAAGTTTGGATCTCTATCCGAAACAATGGAGCTAGGGACTCCATGTAATCTTACCACATTCTTGATGTAAGCGTCCGCCCTCTTTTCCATGTCCCATGTGTCCTTCATGGGAATGAATCTTGCCGTCTTGGTGAGTCGATCGACTACCACCCAAATTTGATTCAAGCCATTCGTCGAAACAGGTAAAGCCGTGACAAAGTCCATTGAGATGGAATCCCATTTCCAAACAGGTATCTCCAATGGCTGCAACATTCCACCTGGTCTTTTGTGCTCGAACTTGACCTTTTGGCACGTCAAACATCTAGATACGAAATCAGCTACTTCCTTCTTCATACCTTTCCACCAGAAATTCTTCTTCAAGTCCTTGTACAACTTGTCTCCTCCTGGATGTACCGAATATGGTGTGTTATGAGCTTCCTTCATAAGCCTTTCTTTTACTTCCGCACATGTCATTGGTACACACCATCTTCCCTTGAACTTCACGCTTCCATCTTCTTCCACTTTGAAATCGAGTGCTTCGCCTTTGTTGATCTTCTCCTTAATCTTTTGTAGGAAAGCGTCTTCTTTCTGTGCTTCTTTTATTTCTTCGAAGATGTCCGGTACTATCGTCATATTACACAACATGTTGTTCGTTGTTCCCCTCGTGCAGACTTCAATTTCCAGTCTTCGAAACTCTTCGCAAAGTTTAGGCGGTAAAACCCACATTGCATTTACCGTATGCTCCGTCTTTCGGCTCAATGCATCCGCTACTACGTTGGCTTTCCCTTCATGGTATTGGATCTTGATATCATAGTCTTTCACCAATTCTAGCCACCTCCTTTGTCGCATATTCAGCTCCTTTTGAGTGAATATGTACTTTAGGCTCTTGTGATCGGTAAAGATCTTGCACGTCGTACCGTAAAGGTAATGCCTCCATATCTTTAGCGCAAACACGATGGCTGCCAACTCTAAGTCGTGAGTAGGGTAGTTCTCCTCATAAGACTTTAGTTGCCTAGAAGCATAAGCAATCACTTTGCCGTCTTGCATTAAAACACATCCTAACCCGTGCTTTGAAGCATCACTGTAAACCTCAAATTCTCCCCCTTCAGTAGGTAACGTTAACACAGGTGCCGACGTCAACCTATCCTTTAGGGTTTGGAATGCTTCCTCACAATTCTTGTCCCATACGTACTTGCTTGTCTTCTTCATTAACGTTGTCATTGGTTTCGCGATTTTGGAGAAATCTTTCACGAATCGTCGATAGTAACCCGCCAATCCTAGGAAGCTTCTTATCTCCGTTACGCTCTTTGGTGTGGGCCAGTCTCTTACTGCGGATATCTTCCCTGGGTCCACTGACACACCTTCCTTCGATATAATGTGCCCTAGAAAAGGCACTCTATCCAACCAAAACTCGCACTTGGACAATTTTCCATACAACTTCTCTTCCCTTAGGGTTTCCAACACCTCCCTCAAATGCTGTTCATGTTCTTCCTTCCCCTTTGAGTAGATTAGAATGTCATCGATGAAAACGACAACAAACTTATCAAGGTACTTCTGAAGAACGCGGTTCATTAATTCCATGAATGCTGCTGGAGCATTAGTGAGTCCAAATGGCATTACTGTAAACTCGTAGTGGCCATAGCGAGTTCGAAATGCCGTTTTAGGAATATCCTGTTCAGCTATCCTAAGCTGATGATATCCAGACCTTAAATCGATCTTCGAAAAGGTATCGGCTCCTTGTAGTTGGTCGAACAAGTCGTCGATCCTGGGAATTGGGTACTTATTCTTAACGGTTACCCCATTCAACTCACGGTAGTCAATGCAAAGTCTTAGGCTACCATCCTTCTTCTTTACAAACAAAACTGGTGCTCCCCATGGTGAGACACTAGGTCTAATGAAACCCTTGTCTAATAACTCCTTGAGTTGTTCCTGAAGTTCCTTTAACTCGGCTGGTGCCATCCTATATGGTGCTTTCGAGATTGGTCCAGTTCCTGGTACTAAGTCTATCGCAAAGTCCACGGCTCTCTTAGGTGGCATTCCTGGAAGCTCTTCGGGAAAGACATCGGAAAATTCATTCACAACTGGAATATCCTCTAATTTCTCCCCTTCTTTCTCCTGATCATGGATCGTACAGAGGTATGCTCTATGCCCTTTCTTCACATCGGTGAGGATGGTTAAGGCTGACACAATTTGGATCTTGGGTCCAGTGGTTATACCCCTATAGGATAGACGTTCACCTTTCGGCCCACGAAACCTAACCTTTTGGGTGGCACACTCTATGGTTGCTTTGTATTTGCTAAGCCAATCCATACCTAAGATGACATCTAGGTTTCCGAGATCGAAAAGGATTAGATCAGAAGGTAGCTTGGCTCCTAAGATTTCTAGGTTGACTCCGGGGTACATGGTATTGCAGGGTGTGACTTCTCCAGTAGGGGTAGAGATTGAGATAGATATTGGGGTAGGATTTGGTAAGTCTAACTTCTTAGCAAAAGTAGATGATATGAAAGAAAATGTGGCTCCAGAATCAAATAACACAAAAGCAGGGGTAGAATGGATTAGGAATGTACCAGTCACCACGTTGGCCTGTGCTGCCTGAGTCTGGTTCATCACATTAATAGTTCCAGCTGCGCTGCGTGCTGTGGCTGCGGGTGCAGGTGCGCCTGCTACAGTGGTTGCTGAAGTAGCATTGTTGTTTCCCTGGGGTCGGTTGTTGTAACCATTTCCTCCCTGCCAGTTGTTACCCCGGTTATAGCCACCTCCATTATTGTTCCTGTTGCCAGCATTGTTGTTGTTCCCATAGCCTCCTCCTTGTTGGTAGTTGCGCTGGTTCCCTCCGTAGTTGTTACCACGATTGTTATTGGCTCCTTGGTTGTAACCGCTGTTATTTCCACCATAGCTGTTACTTCCACGGTTGTAACCACCATTTCCTCCTTGGCGGTTCACATTGTTCCCTCCATAGTTGTTACCATTGAAGTTCCCATTGTTGTTGGAATTGTTGTACATTTGCGGTTTCACCAAGCACTCGTACTTCCGGTGACCTTTCTTTCCACAGTTAAGGCAAGTCACCTTCTCACCTCGGCAGTCCACTCCTGGGTGGTTGTTTCCACATTTCTTGCAATGGTAGGATCGAACCATGCCTTGGCCTCCATTATTCCCAGACTGATAGGTGAGGTTGGGATTAGGGCGAAACCTTTTGTCTCCGGCGTTGTTGCCGCGATTTTGAAACCCGGTTGCAGCTGGTGCCTCGGTCTTCCTTTTTCTGTTGGCTTCGGCATTACTATCCAGCATGCGCTGCATATCTTGAGCCGCTCCATAAGCCTCGAACAATGAGTTAAAACGAGTAGGCCCCATTGCCTTTCGGACTTCAAAGTCCAGTCCTTCGACAAATTTGCGGATCCTTCTTATTTCTGTGGGTGCGATCTCCCGCCCGAACCTCATGAGTTCCATGAATTTGTCATAGTAGTCAGTTAAGGTAGCTCCATCTTGCTTTAGGTGCAAGAATTCATCAAATTTCGCCGACTTCACATGGTCGGGGTAAAACCGTTCGCGCATAGCTTCCTTTAGCTGTTCCCATCCAAAGCCTTCTTGGGCGAGCAATTCAGCTGATACGGAGCTCCACCATTTATCAGCTTCTTTCTTGAAGTAGTAGATCGCCACTTCTATGCGTCGATCCTCTGGGCAACGCACCGAAGTCAGTGCCTTGTGAAAGTCGCGGATCCAATCCTCTAAGATAGTCGGGTCTTCCGTCCCATAAAAGAAGTCGGGTCGGAGCTCAGCAATCTTACTCATTATGTCATTTCCCCCAGCCTGTTGATTGTGCAAGAGTTGGGTTAAGGCTAGGGTCGCTTGTTCCAGATTCTGGAACCGAATAGGGTCATACTGCTGAGGGACCGGAATTTGCTGGTTTCCTTGGGTTCCCTGGTTCATGGTTCCTACTTCTCTTGCACGTCTCCTGGTATAATATTGCATCGTACCTTTAAATATAGCTATACTTAATATAGGTCGAAAAGAATTCTACTTGTAGTTCACACATGCAATACATAGATTTCAAATAATTCAGCATTTATTAATCCACCCATCAAATAATCCACATAAACACTTAAATGATAAAAGAAACAACTCAATCCAAAAAGAAATAGCAGCTCCTAAAATAAGGTAAACGTTCACTCTCGTGATAAAAGAAAAGCAATAAATGGAAATCCTAAGGGTGGGATGGGTGTGGTTCTACTCTTCATCATCAGTTAGAAACATGAGCTCGATATCGGTAGGATCAATCGCAATCACTTCCGCTTCGTCGATCTCTTCATGCTCAATTTCTTCAATCTCGTCTACGTCATCATTCCAATCTATAAACTCCTCCTGTGCCTCCTCGTCTTGGTTTGCGCCTTGGTCTTGCTCATTTTCTTGGTTCTCATCCAATTCCATGTTTCCTTGCTCCTCCTCCAATTCTTCTTCGACCTCTTCTTCCTCTTCTTCTTGGTGCTCGGCGTCCTGTGCTGCTCCTTGTTGTACTGCTGGGTCTAGCAACTCATCCATCTTGAACCAAAGCGTGAGCGAGTTCAAATAGTAGTAATTATAATCGCGGTGCTTGTACTTGGTGACATTAGGTACATTTTGGCCCCATATGTTCGTGACGAACAAATCATCATAGTTCCCCTTGAGGTTGTTCCATAGAGGCTCATCTGGGAGGCCGTTGAGGATGTAGTAGCTTATCTTCAACGGGTGAGCGTGAGTCTCGTTGCCATGTGGACTTTGGCTCCAAGCAATGCATAGGCTTCGAACGTACCTGCAGTACTCTTCTGGCGTCTCTTGTCCCTCAAGGAATGTGACATGGATCGGCGCGTGAGCAGGTGTGAGGTCAGCAGGGGCTGGGATGGGTGGTCTAGCAGCAGGTAGGGCAGCCATCTGAAAGAAGAAAGAAAAGTCTCAGAATTGTTCTAAGCCACGTATACGCTCATTACTTGACGAAATAATTTAAGAAAATTAAAGAATGCATGTAACATGAATAAACTAACAATTAACAAGTTACAGTCATATAGCAAATTCTCTTCACAATAATAAAGATTACAATTAACCACACAACACACTTATGAATTTAGAAAGGAAACACGGCTACGCAATCCCACATCCCCGGCTTGTCCAGTTTTATTTCCAGTTTTAGTTATCCTATGTCCATTTTAATTTTGAAAACTTTTCAATTATTATTTATCTTTATTAATGGAAATCGAGAAGTCGCACTAGCGTTGGGACCGTCGGCTCTGATACCAACTGAAACAACCCGGGAACCTACGGTTCCTCGCTAGTACAACTTAACGAAATCCAAAGTGCTTTATTGAAATAAAAGTAAAGGAGAAACCCTCCTTACATTATTAAACACAAAGGTAAACATGTCTTAAACAAGACGGAACAACTACTACTTATTTGCTAGCGTGTCACTACTCCTTAGCTCGTGTGCGTTTCCATCCCAGCTAGCTTATTCTTGACCTGCGGGTTTTGAAATAGCGAAAGCCGACCGCAGAAAAATTTTAATTAGTAAAAACTAAGTAAGCACATACTACAATGAGTAAGACAAGAGTTTTTGGCTAGAACAAACATGATAATAAGAACCTTTGAAATAGCGCGAGTGTGAAAAACATGCTTTAGAGAACTTTGGAATTTAAACCGAATATAAAAAGAGTACCACTTTCATTTATTAGTTTGGCTGAGGCATGAAAACCCAGCGGGTAACGTATGTCCACAGAGAGGTCACGATGCAATATATATAAAAAGGTACCTCTTGGGACATCGCCCGTCCCAATTCACCAAGAGCGTTAGAAGGTAGCCCTACGCATACCCCGCTCGAACCATACTATAGGACCTTAAGTGTCGACACCCCTATACCGCAGTGACCTACGTCAGTATAGGTAGTACTCTATAGTTTCCACGCCTTATAAAACCCATATAGGGTAGGGTATGAAAACCCAATGAAGGATCGCATATAAGCGTCCTTGGCCATATTGGCCTTCACGCACATCCTCTGTACATCGCCCCATATCCATTATCGTTCATTAAATCCAAGTTTTCAATTCGTTTCCCAGATAAACAATCTTTCCGAAATTTTCTTGACAGAAATATAACTTGGAAGTAACTTTTGAAGAATAACGCACGATATGACAAAAATCGTTGTAACTCACACCAAAGCACATTTTGATAGTTGAAGACATTGTACATATGCACTTACTTGGAAAGTGGAGAGAGAGATTTCAACACAAGCAGCACGGCAATTTAGAAGTAGGGGTCCTCGACGAACTCTCCTCCTACGAACTCGGAATCTACAATATCACATAATCCTATATCAACATATATTCATCCATACAACAATTTCGCAATTAAAAGTCCTATATGAAATGCAAGTGACATTCCCCACATAATCCCCCAAACAAGTTATATTTCACTAGCTACTAGTTGCACGATTATTGTACATATCTATTAAGAAGATAGTGGTGTTTAAATATAAAATAATAGTTGAGGTAAAGAAAACTTTATTTAATATATTATAACATTTAGTAGCTAATATTTATAAATAAAGGTAGCTATTTCAAAAAAAAAAAAAAATAAGCTTGATGTCTACTATAAATAACATAATAATTATAATACTAAGAAAACGTTATTATGTGACAAGAGTTTATTTTCCGATATTTACAAAACAAGGCTAAATAGTTGGTTAGGAAAAGGTAGATATTATACTTGCAAAATCCCAAATCCACGTAACAAGACTATAGGTTTATTTTCATAAAAATGATTTCTAAAGTTATATTTAATAGTGTGTATAAATATATGAAAATGCTAGTTTATGTTATGTTAAGAATAAAATTGGATTACACTTTGATAATATATAAGAAAAACAGTTTGTTAAAGGTTGCACCATACCCACAACTTTACTAACCTACAAAACAGGCCCCAACAAGTTCGTGAAAAGACACTTTTATACCCCCTGGTTCACATTTACAGTCCACACATCTTCTTCCCCAATTTAGTTCACTGTATTCATTTCATCTTCTTCTCAAATGGAGTCCCAGCGACTTCATCACGTTCACTCCCCAACAGGTATTGAAAATCAAACATCGAAGCAAAGATTCAGGGTTTTACCGATCGGGGACGGTGATGAACAAGGCGGCGACAATGAAGGCGGAGGCGGGGCGATGGTGGCTTTTGCCGCCGCTGGTTTCGCCGGAGCAGAGGGAAGGACGGAGGAGAGGGAGACGGACGGACGAAGGTGCAGAGGACGGCGACGCAGAGGGGCGGCGTCGGGCGTCTCGGCGGCGGTCCTGGGTTCGGCCTGGTTCCGTCGCCTGGGTTCGCCGGCGGCTTTCGACGAGAGCAGAGAGAGAGAGATGGAGAGTGCGAGAGGGGGAGACAGAGGGGAGTGAGAGCTGGTGGGTGCGAGAGAGAGAGAGAGGCAGAGAGAGTGATTGGGTTTGAAAACCCGACTGAAATTGTCAATCACTCGGAGGATTTTTCGGGTTCGAATTGGAATGTCGAATTGGCGAAATTGATGATCAAGATTGAGGCTTTGACTTGATAGGGATGAATCAGGACGAAAATGTGGAGAAACAGAGGCCGAGTTGTTGAATTTCCGTGAGGGTGGTCGCCGGCAAATCAGGAGCAGTGAACTCTGCTCCAAAAATGGAAGGGATGAAGATGGTTGGAGGTATTTTACGGTGTGACGGGTGCACCAGTTATCGCGGTGATTCGCTACACATTATTAATTAAACTACACTTTAGACACGCTAAAAACGTCACACGACCCGTTACACTTCACCCACTAATTTACACACATTAACTATATAAAAAGTTGTCGTCTTAAAAAAATACTTTTTGATAAAAAAAAATGTTGACAATAATAATAATAATAATAATAATAATAATAATAGTTATAGTAATGATAATAATAATATAGTAGTAATAATAATAATAATAATAATAGTAAACTATTAGATAAAAAGGAAGAGAAAAAAAACTTTTATAATTTCACATAATGACCCCAAAATTTTGCCAAACTCCCAAAAATGCCCCATAAAATACCGGGGTATTACACAAGACATCAAGGCAAATGTCCCAGGAGTTATAGTGCATAAATGTTAGCTCTTGCTTGTGTCACCCTCTTTATCGAGATAGAGGGTAGAGTCTGGAGGATGGATACTTGGCTGATAGTCATGCTAATTATGGGCCAAAATCGGGAGTATTCATTCAAATCGCAAACCAGCCCAATTTCCATCCGATATAAGATTATTTTTAGTGGTTAATTCCGTGTTGCAGTTTGATTCATGGTTTTACTCGCAAATTAACCAAAACTCAATCCATGGGTCAGTAATTGTAAATGGCATATTACTAGAAAAATAGCCTATCACGGCGGTTTACATACGGCGGTTTACATCATCCGCCTTTATAAGTATCGCTTTACGGCGGTTTTTATAAAAAGGCCGTGCATTCCACGGCGGAATACAAAAACGTCGTTTATAAAACGGCGGTTCCTTTAAACCGCCCTAAGATGGACCACTTCACGGCGGTTTCCAGAAAACCACCCTATACTTAGATCACAATTATGGCGGTTGTTTTAATTTCGCTCTTTAAGTAAATAAAATATTTAAATATATCATTTAATGAAATTATAAAATTTATTAATAAATTTAGGATTTTGGCAGTTTATGTGATCCGCCTTAAGACAAAACTATGCTAGATCTCATTTCAAAAAAATAAAATAAAAAATGCTAGATCTAATCCTAGCCGTCGGTTACAAACCCTATCCTTATAAACTTCAAGTCTCTCTCAGCCTCTTGTTATTCGGCTGTACTCGTCTTCAAAGCCTTCATGGAAGCTCTCTCACATTTGTTTCTTCCGTTGGGTCTTCTTCTTCCTGCTGTGGGCGATTTCAATCGAAGTTAGGCAGATCCGTAAGTTCATCTCACTCACTCTATCTCCCTCGACTTTCAGCCTCTCTCCTTCTCTCTTTCTCTCTTCTTCTTCTTCCATCTTCTTCCTCACTTCCCCCTCCCCGTCGCTCGCTGCCCGTCGCGCCATCTCTCCGTCTCCCCTCTCACTTCTCTCTCTCTCTCTCTCTCGATCTTCATCACTCTCTCTCCGGTCGATGTTCTTCTATGGTCGATCCTCTTTTCTCTTCATGTCTCCGTCGATTGATTAGTGAATTGAAACCTGGGCATCTTTTCATCATCGTCCACATTTGCAGATCTGCAGATCTTGCATCTGGGTTCACATATTGCAAAAATAAAGAAGACAAAACGAAAATAGTAACTGGTCACGTATTTCTGGGTTTGGATGTTGAACAATTTCTGGATTCAAAAATCAAAATCATAGTTAAAAATAAAATAATAGAAATGTATAAAAAGATAAACTCGATTTTTTTTTTTTAAATATTTAATTTCCTAAACGGTGGTTATCATGAAAGCGACGTAAATATAAGATCAGACCTTAAAAAGAAGTTTCTTTAACCGCCCTACATTTAGTATACGGCGCAAAAATCCGCCGTTTCCTAATTAACGACGCCCTTGCTCACGGCTAAAAGTAATCCGCCGCATAAACCGCCGTAAGTAATATTTACGACGGTTTTGGTTAGTTTAAGGGCGGTTTTGAATCGCCGTAACAAACTATTTTTCTAGTAGTACCCACATACACAACGTTAAATACACACACACAAATATTTGCTATATACTTAATCAGAACATATTTATAATAGATTTAGATCTCCAAACCCTAGCCTCCTTCACCCATTGCAGGTTCGAAGGGAGAGAGTTGCAGTGTAGAGAGCTTCATCAGCATCATAGATGGTTATTACTACTATGATTGTTACTATCCTTTTAGGTGTCTTATCTTTTGAATTGCGTTATTATTACTATGATTGTTAGAGCATGTCCAACCATGACCGGGGGGGGGGGGGGGGGGGGGGGAAGAATTTAGGCATGGGTGGGGGATGGTTAGGGTGCATTTCCCCACTAACATCCACTTCCCTCTCCCCCACCATTATGGCTAATTAATCCAATTTAGGGATGTGTTAATAACACTTACTATTATTTTATTATTATAATATGCATTTTAATTATGATTAATATATTTTAATTATTATTTGTATTATAAAAATATAAATGTATTTTTTCCGATAATTAACAAAATATTTACAAAAAATTATCGTCATTTTATTTTGTTGTCAATTTGAAATATCTTATTATTTTTTTTATAATTATCAATTATATTTATTATTTTTTTAAAAACATGGTTAAAAATATGCCAAATTTATTATTGTTATTGTTATTATTTTATTATTGCTATCATTATTATTTTATAATTTTTGTGAGTATATATTTATATTAATATTATTTCATATTTATTTTTATCAACTAATCTATTTTAAATCATTAAATATATTTTAAAAATAAACCTAATTAGGTGGGGGGAGGAGAATGGTTGAAGAAGAGTACTAGTTTGGGGGAGGGGGAGGGGGAGATTGGTGGGCCCGTGGGGGGAGGGGGAGGGGGATGTGGGGGAGGGGGAAATGCGACATGGTTGGAGATGCTCTTACGCTCCCCGTTAAGAAGGGATACCTCTTGTCACTTGGGCTTCACATAGAGAATGATAACACTCGTCAGTTAATGTCTGAGAATCGTTGTTTGTTCAACATGTTTGTTCAACATGGGGGACTCTGTATGTTTTGTTTCTTCCCAGTAAGTAAGATTAGTGGGCTATTCCACTCATTGCCAGTTAGTTTTGAGGTGGAATCCTACGTGTTCTTAATCAAGGCCAACGACAAAACAATGAGCACTAGTAACATCTCGAATCAGGTTTTTTCGGAGTTTTCAGATGTGGTTCAATTCTTTCCTTTATTGGCTTTTAGGTCGTTGGATGTGGTTGAATATGCCCTGGGTTGTGCTGTTGGAAGTGGTGATTGCACTAGATGTGGGCTTTTGTAACCTGGAGATGCATATCAAGTGAAGTGGCAATTTGAGTTGTGAAGACTCATTTATAAAAAATAGAAAAACAGAGCGAAGATTTTAAGACTGAACCAATCAACCCTCTTCATTTATTTATTTAACCTCCTTTCCAATTGTAGAAGTACTGGTGTCTTAGTCTGCATGAGTTTCTAAACTTTTGGAAAGAGATGTGCAAGTGGTCGTGCCGGAGTGGTTATCGGGCATGACTAGAAATCATGTGGGCTTTGCCCGCGCAGGTTCGAATCCTGCCGACCACGAGGCTCAATTTATCTTTTCGTCCGTCTTCTTTCCCCTGCATTATTCTTCTGCAAATTGTATCGATATTTTGAAAGCCGTTATAAGTTAGTAATACCTCCGTTTCTTCTCTACCACACCGATTTGACTTTTTGATTCGTATTTGAGTCATTTTGACCGGGTGATTTGGATAGCAAAACGATGCGATTTTTTGATATTGTTTTCACCGTGTTATAGAGCAACTTTTACTCTACAACACCATGAAAGAATTATCAAAAAATTGCATCGTTTTGCTACACATATCACCTGGTCAAAATGACACAGTAAATAGTGACAAAAGTCAAACCGGTGTGATAGAGAAAAAACGGAAATAGCATAACATTTGGTAAACCACAGAAAATAACGAGAGACTGAACCATTTGAAGCATGGGGAACATGTTGTCTATCCTATCAGTCTTTGGGAGCACAAATGACAAACCCGAGACCCTAAGTAGGGGGAATAAATGATTTTCTCCCGTGAGCTAGCACCCATTTGTCACAAATAACAATGTTAAACGTTTTCGGATCTATTTTTCTAAACTCAGTCTTCTGTTTTCTAATCCATACTTGTCATAGAGCATCTCCAACAGATCATGCAAATCAACATTTTATGCAAAATATAAAGGATTTTGTAAAAAACAGGACTCTAAGAGGCAAAACGCAAAACATGCAAAACTCTCCCCAAAATTGGCTAGGATAATTGATTCTGCATAATATTTTGAACATGTTTCCTATTTTTTCTCAACCTATGTTCCTACAATTACTACATAATGATATGATGTGTTCTTACAATTTAGTTTTCTCTCTCATTCACAATTCATCATTTGCACGTGTGGTGAGTGAAGATTAAATAAAAAAAACATAATTTGTATAACTTTTACAAATCATTGTTGGAGTAGGACACATTTTACAAAATGCAAAACAACATTATTATGTATAATTTGCATTAGAAATACATATTACTGCTGGAGATGCAAAACAACATTATCTACTATTTTTGTTCTTCTCTTTCAGTCTCTTCACTTTTTGTCACTGTTCACTGGGTCACTTTGACCGGGTGATTTGATTAGCAAAACGATACAAGAATTTGGTAATCTTTACATGGTCTTGTAGAGTAAACTTTACTCTATAATAAAATGAAAGAAAATTCAAAAAATTATATTGTTTTGCTATCTAAATCACCGAGTCAATGTGACTCAACTACGTGTAAAAAAGTCAAAGTAAGACAAATTAGAAGAAACGGAGGTAGCATATACTAAAATAGGTATGACTTTTACTATTCTTATAAGTAATGTTTGGCTAAGTGTTTGCTCTTAGATTGGAGATAGATCAAGCTCAAATATGTTTGCTCTCGAAGAAAAACTTTCAGTAAGATTTTCAGTAAACTCCATGTCCTACTTTGAATTTTCAAATTGTAACTAGGTTACTTTGGCTCGGTGATTTTGTATAGCAAAGCGATATATTTCTTAGAAAATTTTCAATTATGTTGTAGAGTAAAATTTACTCTAAAAGACCATGCAAAGATTATCGAATTCTTGTACCGTTTTACTAATCAAATCACCGGGTCAAAGTGACCAACTGAATAGAAAAAAAAAAGTAGGCTGAAAGAGAAGAACCAGAGGTACTCATTTTTTTATTTTTGCAATTGAGATTTTTTTCAACACCGACTGAAACCGTGTTTAGTTGCCATAAGAAAAGCTGATTTTGGAAAATTATCCAACCATTTAACAGAGTGAATACATACTAGCATAGAGCCTGTCCCGTTGGGACTACTACCACTATTTTTTTCCTTTTGATTAGCCTCCAATCGAAGCGTTACTAAATTATTATTATAATATTTAGTTTTATTAATGACTACTAAAATGCTAATAAATGCTAGCCAGTGATAAACATTAGGAATCCCTGCATAATGTCCAGTGTTTGAACTCGGATAGAAGTAATATATAGTACTATCTCCGTTTCTTCTCTTTCAACTTAGGTTGACCTTACCGTATGTGGGTCACTTTGACTTCGTAATTTGGATAGTAAAACAATATAATTTGAACAATGTTTTCATAGTATTGTAGAGTAAAGTTTTTCTATAAGATCATGCAAAGATTACCAAATTCTTGTATCGTTTTGCTAACCAGATCACCTGGTCAAAGTGACCCAACGAATAGTGTCAAAAAAGTGAAAGCTGAAAGAGAAGAAACAAAGGTAGTATGATGTACTCCTTCCGTCCCGGCCGGTTCTTGAATTTTTTTTAAAGTTGCTTTTATTAAAAAAGGTATCAAAAGTCCAGAATATCCCCTGTAAGAGAGGCTAAGATGGTATTTTACTGCAAAATATTATTTTTTAGAGGATAAGATGGTATTTTTTTCTTGTAAAAAGTTGACAGAAAGGAAAAGTTTAAAAAATTAGCTGAGACGTCCATAAAAAGAAATTTTAAAGAATTGATTGGACGGCACGTGGTTCTTTTTTGGAGCACTGAAAACTTGCTCCTTGACAAGCCTGTTCAAAAGATTCTCACATGAGGTGTTGGTTGGCGTGGACCATCCATTTGTCCTTTAAATGAATTTCAGCACTGTGTAATCCATTTGTTCTCATTTCTCACATATAACTATAAGTATGACTTTCTTTAAGAATTGTGTTTTTTTTTTTCTTAAGAATTGTTGGCACTGTGTAAATGAATTTTAGTAAGTATTTTTTAGAATTACTGCCTCCGTCTACAACCAATAAAAATGCAACACTTAAATACACTGGAAGTGATTGTCAAACACTCATTGGCTGTAGAGCACCACGTGGTGCTTTTTTGGAACGTTAAAAAATTTCTCCTTGTCAAGGGGATTTGGGTGAGTAATTTAGTTTCAATCCAAACCGTCTATTTTGATATCAATCCGAAGGCACAAAATGATATAACACTACTTCTTTGAACAGTGAAACCCCCTTCTCCCTTAGCATATACAAGTAGATTTGTTTGGTGATCACAAGGGACGTAAGTGAAAGTATTTCAAATTACGTACCACCGTGTTTCTTCTTTATCACGCCATTTTCTCTTTTATCACTATTCACTGGATCACTTTGACCCGGTGATTTGTGTAACAAAACGATACAATTTTTTAATATTTTCTTTTGGTGTTGTAAAGTAAAAATTGTTTTTGACACGGTACAAAAATTATCAAAAAATCGCTTGGTTTTGCTATCCAAATCACCCGTGAAAGTGATATAGATATGAGGCTAAAAGTCAAAGTGACAGAGAAGAAACGGAGATAGTACAAGAAATGTAAGTGAGAGTTTTTCAAATTCCACGCACTTTCGTCTTCAACAAAACTTCTCGCTCACCGTCGCAGAACTGCCATCGCCATCGCCGGTTGTAGAGAATCCACACGGTATTTTCCCTCTTTCTACAATCAAACGAGTAGTGATCTCCTTCCATGAGCGCATCAAAACTGGGTATTCACTTTCTGTCCGTCACGTGATGGTGCACACCACCTGTTCGATACTTGGTCTCTGAGACAAAACACACTCTCTTTTTATACAACAACAACATGTTTAGGCGGTCGACTGACTTGTTTACGAAATCATCTCCAATGAGAATCACGGTGAGGCATAAAGTCTCCAAACCCAAGAAGAAAACATACCACAGAGTCCATGAACTCGATCGAGCCATTGATCTTGACAAGAAGCCAGCCATGATTCTCCACCTCAAATCCATCATCCAATCCCACAAATCCCACTCTCTCCTCCTCAGAGACCTTGAGAAACAAGTTGGGTTTGTTAACAAATGGAACTTCATTGCTGTTATGGAGAAGTATCCCACCATCTTCCATGTCTGTGGAAGGCCTCCATTTGTTATGCTTACTGAAAAAGCCCAAAAAGTTGCTTCCCAAGAAGTTGAAACCAGGGAGCAAATGGAACCCATTCTGGTTAACAACCTCAGGAAGCTCTTAATGTTGTCTGTTGATTGTAGGGTCCCACTTGAAGCTGTTGATAACATCAAAGCTGAAATGGGCTTGCCTAGTGACTTCAACAAGTCTCTTATTGCCAAGTACCCAGAATACTTTTCGCTGAAGAAATCTCTTAACGGCAAGGAACATCTTCAGCTGGAGAATTGGGATTCGGGTTTAGCCGTATCCGCCCGGGAGGAAAAACTGGCACGTGAAGGGATCGTAGACTGCGTCGGTCATTCAAAGAAGAAGATTAGAATCTCGAAAGATGGTAACTACTTGGGTCCTCATGCATTTCGCTTGAATTATCCTATTGGATTTAGACCAAACAAGGATTACCTCGAAGAAGTAGAGCGGTGGCAGAAGATGGAATTCCCTTCTCCTTACTTGAATGCTAGGAGATTTGACCCTGAAGACCCTAAAGCTCGAAAGAGAACGTTGGCGGTGCTTCATGAGCTTCTCAGTCTAACCATGAGGAAGCGACTGACGGTCCCACAGATGGATGCTTTTCAGTCGGAGCTTCGGTTTCCGGATAAGTTGCTGCTTTGCTTGATAAGGCATCAGGGCATGTTTTATCTCACAAACAAAGGGGCAAAGAGTACTGTGTTTCTTAAAGAAGCTTATGATGGGTCACAATTGGTTGACAAATGCCCCTTGCTGGTTTTCTGGGATACATTTGTTGCACTTACTGGTAGAAGAGATATTGAGTCGGGTGTTCAGATACCTCCATCTTAGACATCTGCTTGCTTGTAATAATCAGGTATCTATGTTCTTCTACTTTCTGGTCCCCTTATTCAGTTTATTTATCAATGACTATACATAATGCTATGTTTCATCTAACCTATCTGAGTATCATTTTGAAAATAATATTGCATCTTGAGAAATACCTTAAATCTTGGATACTCACTGGATAAGTTTCGGCGAAACCATATGGCATGTGGACTTGGCAAGGTTGTAGACAATCATTTTTTAAGTTGTTGGATGGGGAAAGCTCTTAGTTCTGTGCATTCTACTTAAATAACTTAAAAAAGAGCTTGGTGTCCTACAATGTTTACCTCCGTTGGGCTCAACTGCTCTTGAACCTTACTCCATAAGATCATTTTAGATAATGATGGGTAATGCTCAATGTGGTGAAGGATCCTTGTCGGTGGAGTCTAGTGGTCGCTCCTAGAACATTGAAATTATGCATTGCTCTTGCCCCTGCATCTACTATGGTCCCAAACCCCCAATTCTTGGCATGTTATGAAGTTAGTCAACTACCCACGAAAGATACCGTGGACTATGTTCATTGGAGTTGTTTGACTTTCATGCCTAGGGACCTGCAAGTTTGACCACCTTCATATAGAATGGAATACATGGTAAACAATAGCTACTATATCCTTAAATTAGACAGGGTATCTATTATGGCTCTACACATCAAGGACAGGGGAACCCGACCTTTCACCTGTTACCAATGAGATGATCCCTAAACTTTCTCCAACCCCAAATTGTCGAGGATTAGAAGAGGCTTCCTAGAATGCATTAATATCCTGTTGCTCCTTCCTTGCTCAACCTTAACACTAGGGTGTGATGAACTAGCTCGAAAACTTCTTCAGCATCAGCTAAGAATATAATTTACTTACCGTAGTTTCTCAAGATTCACTACTAGCTGTTTCTTTCTCCACTGACTTGTATTTTAAGATGTGGACACTTGGTTCCTGGATCACCACGTGGGCTCTACAACAACCAATGGGTCGGTGACACGTGATACTCTCAGGGTCCGGGGCTCTACAACAACCAATGGGTCTACTTTCTGGTCCTCTGATTCAGTTTATTTGTCAATGGACTATACATTATGAAATGTTTCATCTATGAGTTTACCTATCTGAGTATTATTTTGAAAATCATAACGCATCTTGAGAAATACCTTAAATCTTGGATACTATACCTAGACATTCTTGCTTGGATGGTTCTGGTGGTAACAGAAGTAATATTGGCTTGTTATGGCGAACCCATATGGCATGTGGATAAGGTTGTAGAGAGTCATTTTTAAGTGCTTTTAAGGGCTTACTTTTGTGCATTCTAATTTCTACCTATATAACTAAAAATGGAGCTTGGTGTCTTTACCTCTCTGCTGAATTCATGAACCTTACTCCACAAGATCATTTTAGATGGATAACGCTCAAAAAAGTTAATGATCGATAATGTTTTATGGGGTGAAGGATCCTTGTCGGTGGAGTGTAGTGATCGCTCCTAGAATCTTGAAAATATGCATTGCTCTATGGCCCCAAACCCCCAATTCTTGACAATTTATGAAGTTAGTCAACTACCCACGAAAGATAGCGTGGACTATGTTCGTTGGAGTTGTTTGAATTTCATGCCTAGGGACCTGCAAGTTCGACCACCTTCATATAGAATGGGATTAGATGGTAAAAAGTAGCTACATATATCCGTTAATTGGACAGGTTATCTATTATGGCTCTAAAGATCAAGGACAGGGGAACCCAACCTTTCACCTGTTACCTATGAGATGATCCTCATGCGTCCAGCTCCAGACTTTCTCCAACCGCCAAATTGGCAAGGATTAGAGGAATCTTCTAGAATGCATTAATATCCTGTTGCTGCTCCCTTGCTCAGCCTTAACACTAGGGTGTGATGAGCTAGTTCGAAAACTTCTTCAGCATCAGCTAAGCACATGTTTTACTTACTGGAGTTTTTCAAGATTCGCTACTAGCTGTTTCTTTCTCCACTGATGTGTATTTTAAGATGTGGATGCTTGATTCCTGGATCGCCACGTGGGCTCTACAACAACCAATGGGTCGGTGACACGTTATACTCTGAGGGTCCGGGGGTCATGTTGTTATAGAGCCCAATGCAAGGTGTCTTTTGCCTATATAATGAGCCATTCATCCAGCTGGGAATCGCTTACTTCCATACAAGTTATCAGAGCTGTCTCTACCTCTCTTGTGTGGTTAAGCTTACCTCCTCCTTTAGCTCTAAGCTCACCTCAATCCTTTTGTTTGAATACTATTATCCACACTTCACCCACTCAACCGGTCCTTGTTGGATTAACACACATATGACTCAATTATTTTCTTTAGCCGTCAAAATTAAGACTATCCATCTTCATTAGTCTTTGGTCTTCCCCTCCTTTTCATCTTCACCTAACCTTCCCCAGTACTTTTATACTCTTCGGTGTCTTCCTTGAATATTTTCCCCTACGCATTAGTTTACATCACAAGTCTTGCCAATCAAAGTTTTCTAACTCGAAGGTTATCTTAGCATGTTGAGGGCTACATACACACAGATTGTTTAGGGGTCAATCAACAAGTAGCTCCAATAACTTGGTTAGCAGTGACAGCATAGCTCGATAATGCACTATGGAGCCTAAGTTGTCCTGTAGCTCGAAAGGGGATTCTCTTTCTTGAATCCGAGAAGATACAATGTTTCCTCTTATACCTCTTTAAGTGGTTTAGGACTCATGGAATAAGGCTAAGAAGAGAAGTCTTTGCTGAAGCAAGACAAGCACTTGCCAATTCCTAAAATAACATTTTGCGGAGAAGTTACTTTTGTGAATGGGTTGCTTGCCTCAGCACAATCTTGCTATAAAAAAAGACGGAAATGCATTTAGATACCACCATGCTCATGTATTGAACTAACACACCCCTAAATACAAACAAACCACCTTCTTGGAGTCCTACCTTCTTTTCCTCAGAGCTTGATTCCCTGAAGTGTTGTTTGGCTTATCTTACAGGACTATGTATGTGGCTCTTCCTTGCACCTAAAATAAGCCGGTCATGAACTCTTTTCATCATATACAAGTGGAAGGAAAATTCAAGTTAACCAAAAATAACTTGTTTTTCTGATACATCGGGAATTTGAGAACTGAAGATGCAATAGAATGATGAATGGACCTCCATACTCCGTGTGCACCAACTAACATGTTTGAGAAATTTTAGGACTTTCTCCGTACATCTCACTATACCAAGTGTTGATTAGTACTTTAAGGCCACGTTTGATGCAGGGATCGAACGTCGGGGGTACAAGGGGCCCTACAGTATTATAGGGTGTATTGATATTAAGGGAATATTAATTATATAGGTAGGATTATGTAACATGTTTGTTTGCACCATTACAAGAACGAGTATTAAGACTATTAGTATTCAGTCCCACCTACATAGTGGGATTAGATTTTAGGCATAGAAGGGGTATAAACAAGAAGGGGGGATTGAAAAACGCCAGTTATTACCCCCCTGCTGGTATTATTATTACTGTACCCCTTTTTATCCCTGCATCAAATGTGCCCTAAATGAAATCTTATATCTCAAATTCAATGTGGTGAATCCACGAGTAGAAAGCACCCCTCAAAACCCTGATATCTCACCTTATATCTCAAATTCAATGTGGTGAACCACACGCTAAGCACATACTTAGCCGATGTAGGACTAGCCCACACCTCCAGAATCATGACATTCAATCAACTTGTTAATGTGAGGCGACCAAGTAGCGGATTCCTTGTCCAAGATATACTTAATTTAGTTCCCTTATTCTCTAGCTGTACAGAGTTTGATTAGGAATCAATTCTGTCCCTGATTGTCTAGCTTAAGGCAATTTAATGAGTCCCCTGATTATCATATCATGCCAGAACCTGGTTCTTGTCCAATTTGAATTCTAGGTTAACTGCCTCATGCTAACAGACCTGGTTTTTGGTCTTCAATCCAAATGAAGTCTGAATCTCCCATTTGGGCAAGCTCGAGGGATCTCGTTCCCACGGCCAAGTGTCAGCTCATCTGCTGAGCAATCTTGAGCGAGTCCTTTTACTTTCTGAACTTCATCTCCATCGATGATCTTGTTTGGATGTTCTTTCCTGCATACGTGGCATACCACCTGTTATTCCCTTTAAGTGGGACGATGCTGCTGCAAATTTTTGCTCTTGAGGTGCACGTTATATCTCCAGGGGACCATATCTACAACGACATACTTTCTTCCAAAGGAACTGGATACTTGCATTCTTTTTGCAAGCTTTGACTCCTTAGAAGTCACCACCATCACACTGCCTTATGAAGCTTGAAGGTCTCTTCATGATTCCTAAGGAAAAACAGTACCAACGTTCATCCAAATTTGGATACGGGTACCTCAGAAATCTAAACTTCTATTCCGTTTTAATGGTCTAAATCAAAATCATTCTTGGATCCCCGCAATATTTGATATGGGCGAAGTATACATAAGGGCATAATGCATAAGCATACAACTTTCAACAAGTGATTTAGGTAATCAGCCACAGATACGGGGCTGGTTTTGAATTCTAGAAAAAATTCTAGTCATAGTCCTCCACGGTTTTAATAAAATAGAAGGTCCACATCTGACCAGTTGCTTTCAGAGAGTGTTAATTGGAAATAATAAGGTGCTTGGAGATCACTGGTCACATTGGTATAGATGGCTGCATTTGCAGACTTTAGCCAATCGCTCAATTCTCAACAAATAAATCATTAAATGAAAGTTCAACGAACCAAGGCCTTGTAGGAAGCTTGTATTCCTTTCTATTATTATCATGTCAAAAATATTTCTACATCAAAGCTAGTCAATTTTTTGTTTTTTAAAAATTAAGAATTAGAGATACTATAAAGGTTATTAACAACGTGGAATCTCAACTTCCTCCTATAAAATAATCGTGTGATCCAGGTACTCTAGAATTAGACATCTCATTGAACACCTTAGAACATAATCCTCTCAAAGAGGTCGATTGTAATTTATAATCGCTGATGTTTCTAAGCTAAAGGTAGGATGTTTGTTTAGCAGAAGCTACTTATATTCTAACAAAGCTGTCTGTGAGCTCTCTGAAATGCCAACACAGGCTGGGTGAAGATTTGATACAGAACGCACCCAAAATAAAATTGTAGGACAGAATCACTCTCAGGTCTCTCTCTCAAATTCTCTCAAAAGTTTGACTATATCCAATACCTCAATAGCAACAACCTGATAAACAATGTGTAAACCCTATATATTATAGAGGATACAATAAATTGTATGCAGGGAAAGAAAATTATGCAAGTCTTACCAAAATCTCAAAAAGTAGTAAATCATATAAATTCTCAAAATAACTGGAAACCAGTTTTGTGCATATGAATTTCTAGATTTGTTTCGTCCGTCTTCTGTTACTTACGAAGATGAAAGACACCACAGCAAACTCTAAGCAGCTGAGCCTCCAGATCCATCAACTTTCTCCTCCACTGCCTGGGGCACCTCCTCAGCACAAGACTTTGAAACTGGCTTGCCTGCCTCTCCTCCATCATCATGTACACAAGAGCTTCCACCATCCTTTCCAAGATGATGTTAGCATCAAAAAGAGTAACCGAGAAGCTGTGGTATGCCAAACACAACCCCCCGTCCTCAGCTTTCCAATAAATGCGCTTGGCTTTGCCCCTTCCATTCCGCCAGACAAAAATATTAACTTTCCTCTCACTGCAATATGTTCCCTTCAAGTTTAGAGCCCCTGGAGGGGTGCTTCTAGGGCCCTGAGTGATACAATGATCCTTGATGGACAAATTTTCAATGAGATAAGTAACCATGACTTTAGCTTGAATGACGGGGGAGGTATGCCCCTCCTCCTCATCTCCAGCTCTGCCGGTTGATTTAAAACACAAGGAGTTCCTATACCTCCACAAGGTCCACATGATGGCACCTAACCAGCAAACAGTTTTGAAATAATCTCCCATGCATGCCTGATAAAAAACACTGAGGATGAATGGATTCAACTCTTTGTGGTTCATATGAGGAAGGGGTGTAATGGACCATAAAACCCTAGCCACCTTACATGCAAGGAACAAATGATCGACAGACTCCTCATCACCATGACACAAAACACAAATGCTAGACTGGACCAAATTGAATCGTTTAAGTCTATTCCTAGTGGGAAGTCTATTAATAATAGCCTGCCAGATGAGAAGCAAGATTTTGTGAGGTAATTTGGCCCTCCAAAAATCCTTCCAGGGGAAGTTAACAAGAAAGCCACTACCCCTTGTTTCCTAGGCCTGAAAAGACTAGTACTGATCTTCTCCTTCAAAAGCTCCCTATAAGCTGTGCTAACTGTGAAACTCCCAGAAGGTGAGTGATTCCAAATCATGCAATCAGACAGATGCTCCCTGGGCAAAGGAATGGTCAGAATCTGGTTTTGAACCCCTTTGGGGAGATGAGCCATCTTATCAAGGTCCCAAACACGCATCCCATTCCCTGCCAACTTAATTAAGTCACTGACCTTCCTTCCTTCCAATCCATAAGAACCTTGATGAATAAGAGGAGGAACACCAGGGATCCATCTATCATCCACCGCTGAAACATCCCTGCCACAACCAATATCCCACCTAACTCCTTCCTTGACTAACCCCCTGACAGAGCAGAACCCCTTCCAGACCTTAGAGACTCTGACATTAGTAACCCTATGAAGGAAGCCCTTTCTCTTACAGTACCTAGAATTGAAATACTTAGAAAGCAATGAATCCTTGTCTGAAACTATCTTCCAAGCCTGTTTTGCAAGGAGAGATTTGTTAAGAAGAGATGGCCATTTCAGATTAAGACCCCCTAAGGTTTTAGGCCAACACATATGATCCCAGGAAACCAGATGAAGACCTTTTCTATTCCCCCAACCCTTCCAAATAAAAGAAGAAAAAAGGCTGCACAACTTGTCATGGTAAGTCTTAGGAAAACTGAAGGTGGAAAAGGGGTAGATAAGAAGACTATTAAGGGTGGACTGGACCAAACACACTCTACCTGCCTTATTCAACAGGCAAGACTTCCACCCTGCACATCTGCCCTCAACCTTTTCAAGGGTCTTGGAGAAGATCCCTTCATCACCCTCGAAAGTCTCCACGTTTAACCCTAGATACCTTCCCAGTGAATCAGCTACTGGGATACCAAGTTGGCTGGCAAGGATCATTTTCAGGTGGTATGAGCAATTGGGGCTCACCAACAAGGACTTATCCAGGTTAATCAGCTGGCCTGATTGGGTACAATAGTCATTAAGAGGTGTTTAATAACCTGACCACAACTATTGCTTATTTGGAAGAAGAAAACCGAATCGTCTGCAAATTGCAAATGTGTAATGGACGGCCCATTAGCACTATGGCAAATGCCAATGAGATCCTTGTTCTCTTCAGCTCTCGCAATAGCCCAGGACAAAGTCTCAGCAGTGAGGACAAAGAGGAAGGGGGATAAAGGGTCCCCCTGACGCAAACCACACTTGGGATAGAAAAAGTCAGAGAGGAAACCATTGACATTAATTGCTAAGGAAGCAGTTGTGACACAGCTCATAATCAGCCTGATGAAACCAGAGGGAAAACCAAACTTAACAAGAGTAGCTCTAAGAAAACTCCACTTAACCCTATCAAAGGCCTTACTCATGTCCGTCTTAATGCAACCATAGGCTTTGCCATTGGGAGCATTGAAGGACCTGATGAAATGCATTATGTCATTGGCAATGGCCATGTTATCCCCAATAGCCCTCCCTTGAAGGAAACCGGACTGATTAAACCTAACAATGGAGGGCAGGACCTCCTTCAGCCTATTTGCAAGGACTTTTGAGATAATGCGATACAACACATTAGTCAGGCTTATAGGCCTATAGTCCTTTATACTAGCAGGATTATTCTTTTTAGGAATAAGGGTAATGATGGTCCTTTTAGTTTCCCTAAGCATGTACCCTGAATTGAGAAATGAAAGAACAGCCGTGATAGTATCTGTGGCAATAATGGGCCAAAATTTATGAAAGAAGACCGGGGAAATACCATCAGGGCCGGGGGTCTTAAGAGGATGCATGCCAAACACTGCTGCATGCACCTCAGAAGCCGTGAAAGGCCTACCTAAGAAGTCAATTTGAAGCTGAGACAGAGAGCAACCTATGTGATCTAAGATAGGAAAATCACTGTTGTTAACATCATCCTCATTTTGGTTAAATGAATTAGTGAAGAAAGCCACAACGTATCTCCTAATGTCCTCCTCTTCAGAGTACACTACCCCTTCCTCTGTTGTAAGCTGCCAAATGTGATTCTTGCTTCTTCTAATCTTAGTATGGGCATGAAAGAATCGGGTATTCCTATCCCCAAGCCTAAGGCAATTGGAGTGAGATCTTTGAGCCCAGTAGAGCTCATTCTCCTCCAGAAGCTGATCCAGGTGTTTCTTAGCAGCCACAAACTCAGCAAGAGCAATGGGGTGTGGGAGTCTAGCCTGAATGGAGGAGGCCTTTCTCCTAGCTAGCTCAACTCTGTTCCTAATGGATCCTAAATGTTTTGCCCAAAAACTAAGAGATTTGACTGCAATTTTAAGCGATTGTTGCATCCTAAAGAGAGGGGATCCAGGTATTCCAAGAGACCACACAAATTTAACCAGATCATGGGCTTGGGGGTAATTAGCCCACCAAGCCTCAAACTTAAACATCCTCCTTGGGATCTTAGATCTGTTCGTAAGCCTAACGAGAATTGGACAGTGATCTGAAGAGTAGAACCCTACATTCTCTTTGAGTGGAAGAGGGAAGGAGATTCAGCCATGCTGGGTTAAACCAAGCTCTGTCAAGCCTTTCTAAGGTAGGACATCCATCAGTCCTATTGTTCGTTCATGTGAACCAAGGACCAATGTGAGGAAGCTCCACCAAACCCCATCCCTGAAGATTGTTGGAATAGATGCCCTAGAGGCAATCTAGTTTAGTATGAATTATTTGTGGCTAGAAATTCATTTATTATTTATTGGATATTTAATATAATGAAGTCCTTAGATTTACAATTGTGTTGTTTATCTTAAATATTCCTAGTCCAGTATAATGATTAATGGGACAATCATCTATAGACTAGTATGGGGTTGGATTGATATGGAGATATCACGATCCAACACGTAGGTGTGCATTAGGGGTAATGTTGCACTGGATTGACCCATCTCCGAGAAGGCTACATACACGTTATGTTGAGTCACAAGCGCTTCTCGCGGTGCAATGGTATTGTCATCCTTAGACTTGAAGTCACTAGATATTCTAGTTGTGGATTATTGTGATTTTGGTAGCGTTAAACGCTACACCGTAACTGGTAGTTATAAAGGCGTGTGCTGGATACAATAAGAAGCAAGCTTAGAGATCGTAGTGGACGTAGATAAAATTTGTCCCTCGCACATAACGGGAGCAAATATCCTAGGCCACTCGAGGGATAGTGCTTATAGAATGTCTGGCCAGACTCAAATAAATCAATATGGGATATTGATGTTATTTGCACGAATAAGGCTATTCCCATGGATCGAGAAACTATGGATTGGATATACGAGTGTGACTTGTATGTCTCGTGTCCAATCCGGATATAGAGACAAAGGGATGAGACAATTACTTGTACAAAGGTTGTCAAGATGACTATTCTATTAGTTGGCTAGAATGGATGTTTTGCTAGAAACCGCTCCATATTAGTAAATAGTTGCTACCAACTAGATAGAACCTATGGGGTCACACGCTATATAGAGTTGAACTAGATTTGGGAATTAATTAATTGGATTAATTAATTAGAAGGATCGCTTTGCAAAACCTTGCAAACTTAGTAGGGACTAATTTGCAAGGAAGGGACTAAATTGAATTCTAGTAGGACTAGAATAAGTCCTTTAGGTAGTTGGCAAGGAGTTGTTGGACTATATAAAGGACCTTCCTTCCTTCCTTCCCACAACTTATGCTCATTATTGAACATAACAAGAGTGGGAGAGAACAAAAGGAGAGAGAGGAAGCAAACAAGAGGAGCCAGACCGCCCCTCTTGCCGCCGCCCGTCCCGTCGGCCACAAGGAGGCCGAGAGCCCCCTTTTTGGTCTCGTTTTGCGTGATTTTTCTTCCTCTTCCTCTTCCGGGCTAGCACCAAGGACTTGGGAGATCTAGGATCAACTCTAGGCGTGGATCAACCATAGAGAACGTGACACAATTCGCATTTGAAGTCATCAAAGGAGAACCCTAAGGTGTGTTATTGATTTCTTCCTTTACCATCGTTATGTCTCTTGACTTGTGATCCTTGGAGGGTTTTGCATGGTTTATTTTGTTTCCGTTGCGCATCCATGAATCAAAACCCTACAAAGATAACCCTTAAACTCATCGACACTAGCGTCCAACACCCCGGAGGGACCGCTCTTATCCCTGACATCATTCACCTGATTGAAATCTCCCAGAAGAAGGAAAGGCAAATTGGGGTTTGGTATGAGCTGATCAATCTGTTCCCAAACCTGACTTCTACAAGCCAAGCTCGGATGACCATACAAACACCCAAGGAAGACCTCATCAAGGCCCAGGTTGACCTTGACAAGGATGAAATTGGACGTGGAGTCAAGGATAGTTACACTAATCTGAGGCTTCCAACCAATCCAAAGCCCCCCGACTTGTTCACAGAGTCAACCCCAAAAGACGAGAGTCCTAATCTCCTAAACCTAGAATCAACAAAACTAACAGGGTGTTTAGTCTCCGACAAGAAGAAAAAAATTGGATCAAACTGTTTGGCCAAAGAGAAGACATCTGAAACTGCCGATCTTCGGCCTACTCCTCTGCAGTTCCATGCAAGAAGATTCATGGCGAATGGGGAGGTTGTTCTGGGACAACCTGCCTAAACCCATAATCAGGAAAACCCCAAAAACCATCTCACACCCACTCCCCTACCCCATGCCTATCATCGAGATTAACACTCGTAAAGAGAGGATAAAAAGAAAAAGAAGAAAAAGAAGAAGAAGGGGAAGAGACACCCGGAGGATTAACACAATGCAGAGCCTCAAAAGTCCGATGTTTCTTACCCGGGTTCTGAGCATCATCCATGTCCCTGCTCTTCCTCTTCTTGGGAGGAGTATCATCTCCATCTCCCTAAATCTGGGCAGCCTTCTCCTGTGCCAATTGCTCCGTCGACCCTTCTTCCTCCTCATCATCACTTATCACAATAATCTCCCTCTCCTGCTCCACCTCCTCATCAGTGCATGGCACAATTGGAATAAGAGATTCAAGTAAGTCTAGCTTGCGTTCCATTTTTTCTTCCTTGTCCGCCCATGTCAATTCCCAGTCAGAGTCCCCTTCTTCCATGGAATCATCAAAATCAGGCGCCTCAACATGGAAAGCCGGACTCCTACCCAACAGTTCCTCTTCCACAACCGGAATAATTGCTCTACAGTGATTCTCTCCATTGCAGCTTTCATTCATTTGAGGCTCCTTGCCGGCCCCTTCCATTTCTCCTTCCGAGTTCTTGGCTCTCTTCTTAGCACTCTCCACATCTGGTAAAACACTAGAATTCTCACCCTCCTCTTTTGCAAGATCCGAAACCCCTTCCACAACCACCTCCTTTCCTTTAATATTACCCTTTTGATCAATCGTGACCGTTGGATCCCTTCCGTCAATTGTCGCTTCCACACCCCCTTTCCTTGAGATTCCCACCAACGGATGAACATGCACCTCGGGAAGTGAAATCATATTCATTCCCCCTTCCCCTTTATCTGTTACCATTGAACCTGCCAAGTCAACAACCTTGCCCTCTTCAACTACCCTTTCCGCCGGAATCTCACCAGTCGCAATGAGTCCTTTCAGCTTCGCCACCGCCTGTTGCAGAACCCCAACGGTGTCATCTTGAGCAAATAAAGGCACATTTATGTTTTGAGGGGGGGAACTAGGGGTCGGGGGGAAGTGGAGGAAGACAAGGAGACAAGTGGAGAGAGAACCGACTGGGGGGAGTTGAAGGATTCATCCAGGGGACTGGAAACACCCCCTGAAACTGAGTGGCCACTAGCATTAAAAGCTAGGTTTTGGTCTTGGTGTATAAAAGGGGGGGACCAAGGTAAAATTGGCTCATTCAGGTCCTGAACCAAAACAGAGGTTGTACAGTTGGGACCGTACAACCTAAACGCCCGCAGCCTAGGTGTGAAAAGAGGAAACTGGTTCTGAACCATATAAGGAACAATATCCCCAAAGCCTGCCTCTTGAAAGCGACCATGCAAGTTCTCCATAATCATCCACTCCTCCCAATCACAACTGCCAGCCTTATGTCCAATTCTCCCACATCTCAAACAAACCTTAAAAATCCTCTCATACCTAAAGAAAAGCCATCTAGGAGGCTCATCAAGCAAATGCAAGAAAACCCCTGGAATCAGTGTTTGACTTGGATCAATTCTAAGCCTAATACGAAAGTAGTCCATATTGACCACCCTAGAATCACTCCAGTCGATCTCCACAACCTCCCCTGCCACCTTCCCAAGATCCTCCGCCAGCTGATAAACAAAGTACTCCATAGGCACGCCATGAACCTGCATCCAAACCTCCACCGTAGGAAACACCACCTCAGATAGCACCGTATTTGGTGATCTGTTCTTAACCATCAGAGCCTTCCCTCTAACCGAGAAGAGACTCTCCTTCACCAAAGCCTCCCTATCCTGATCATTTAAGCAGTGGAACAAATAAACATCCTGCTTCTTTTCAACCACCACCATATTCAGTGTCCCCCAATGACTATTAACTTCCTCTTGAACCACAGAAACAGGGAGCGGACTAACATCTGCAAACTTCCCCACAAAGGTAGAGGACCACAGATTCCTAAGAGCCGTGACACTAACAGGGTTAGCAAACATGATAGGAGCCTGTCTAGGTAGCGGAACAAAGTTTGGGTCGAAAACTTGATAGTCCGGACTTGAATCTGGTGACTGATTCATACCAGAAGAGGGAGAGAAGGCAAGAAGGAGAAAAACAAGAGGGTGAAAGACACTCAACCGTGGAAGAAAACCACCAGTTAAACACAACCCTAACCCTAGCAGACCAAACCCTATAACCCTAAAATTGACTACCAATGCATGCATGCAAGACCTATCCTAACCCTAGAAGCTGGTGCCATCATGTGCCTAAACCAGGATTAAACCCCTCAACCACGGTCAGGTTAAGCCATGCAACCCTCCCTAAGCCACCAACTGTCCCTTCACTGAAGATCCGTTTCAAGGAATGATTACAGCCTCCCACACCACACCGCACCACCAATCCCTCTGCAGAAGACGAATCGATAGATTGACAAACCCAAAAGGCGATAGAAACGAGAGAGGACACTCCTCCTCTCACAATAAAACAAAGACGAGGAAACCGAAATCCAAGAAATAGTGCAATCTGAAGAATGCAATCGGAAGAAGAAGAAGAAAACTGTCACATTGAAGAAGAGAAAGACAGAGAGTACGAAATAAGTTAGGAGAAAAGTGAAAGAAGGTGAAAAGTTGACAGGGAAATTGATGAAAAAGAGAAGAAGATTGAAGCTCTGAAGAGAGCAAAACTTAGAGAGAGAAACTTTTTTGGGTTGTCGTTATTTCGTGCGTTATTGTGTATCCTATTCGTAATTATACTCCTCGTCCACCTTAGCATTCTCATCCTTGCATTGCATTTTCTGATTATATTTCTTCTTCTTGCCTAATACTCAGTCTCATACATCAAAGTGGGTCATACAACAGTTCTGTAAGACTGATAACAAAGTGTTGTGAAAAACGAAAAAATATGCAGAAAGAAAGAATCGAAACACACAGATTTACGTGGTTCGGCAAAACAGCCTACTCCACGGAGTTGCAGAGATTTCACTAAAACAGACGAATCGTCTCAGAGAGAATTACAAGCGAAATCAGAACGCTCAACATAACATGCTACGAACCCTAAGAACTCTATAAATAGACAACCTATCAAACCGGGCCGGATCCAAGCCCAAACGGGTCAAAACGGGTCAAAATATTTTTTTTCGGGGGCGCTGCCCCCGAACCCCCGGAGACATGTTCGTGATCGCTACGGCTTGGGCCTACCGGCCCAAGCCTTCGCTCCACGAATCATGTCTCCCTTTTCGGGTCGTAGCAAAACATGAACCGGGTCGATTCATAAAACGGGTCGCCCATGAACCAGGGCTCCACCCCAACAATTCTCCCACTTGGAGACTGGTTCAACATCATGTACCAGAACCACATCCCCTAACATAATCAAGCTCCATCCCTGCAACTCAACTCATCTTCTTCAAGAAAGAAGACCCACTGAAGCTGCGCACAGCTTCAGTTTCTCAACAGTAACAACCTTTGTGAACATGTCTGCTGGATTCTCACTTCCACAAATCTTCTCAAGCTGAACCTGACCATCATCAAGTAACTCACGGATGAAATGATACTTTGTCTCAATATGCTTGGTCTTAGAATGGAACGCTGGATTTTTAGCAAGAAAAATAGCACTCTGACTGTCACTGTGAAGCGTGCCATTCTCCTGTATCTTCCCCAACTCTCCTAAGAACCTCTGCAACCATACCATCTCCTTTGCAGCTTCCGTGATAGCAATATACTCAGCTTCCGTTGTTGAAAGAGCAACAACCTTCTGTAAGTTAGAACCCCACGACACTGCCGTACCACCCAAGGTGAACACATACCCTGTAGTACTCTTCCTCTTATCCAGATCACCAGCAAGATCAGCATCAACAAAACCCTTAAGTTTCAAAGCACCTCCACCGAAACATAAGCACGTGTCTGAAGAACCTCTCAAGTACCTTAAGATCCATTTAACTGCCTCCCAATGTTGCTTTCCTGGATTACTCATGTACCTGCTCACAACTCCCACTGCATGGGAAATATCTGGCCTAGTACAAACCATAGCATACATCAACGAACCAATAGCCGAGGCATATGGAGTCTTACCCATGTGTTCCCGTTCTTCAACTGTCTTTGGTGAATCATCTTTACTCAATCTAAAATGACCCCCCAACGGAGTGTTCACAGGCTTAGCCTGATCCATGCTGAATCTGCTTAGTACCTTCTTCACATACTCTGCCTGGGACAAATACAGAGTACCTCTGGCTCTATCTCTGACTATCCTCATACCAAGAATCTGACTTGCAGGGCCCAAGTCCTTCATGGCAAACTGTGTAGACAATTTCTTCTTCAAGTTGTTAATCTCATCCAAACTAGATCCTGCGATCAGCATATCATCAACGTATAACAACAAGATAATGTAGGAGCCATCAAACTGTCTAACATAGCAACAATGGTCTGCATGACATCTCGTGTACTTTAAGCTGCACATAAAACTATCAAATTTCTTGTTCCACTGCCGAGGAGCTTGTTTCAGACCATACAAGCTCTTCTTCAACCTGCACACAAGATTCTCACTTCCCTGTACCTCGAAACCCTCTGGCTGATGCATATACAATTCTTCCTCCAAGTCACCATGAAGGAATGCAGTCTTTACATCTAACTGCTCAAGATGTAAGTCTTCTTGAGCAACCATACTCAGCACCAACCTGATAGTTGTAAGCTTCACCACAGGTGAAAATATCTCAGAATAATCAATTCCCTGCTTCTGCTGGTACCCCTTCACAACAAGTCTTGCCTTATACCGTTTACTTCCATCAGATTCATTCTTCACACGGTATACCCACCTGTTATGAAGTGCCCTCTTCCCTGTTGGAAGTTCAGTTAACTCCCATGTCTGATTCCCAAGCAAAGAATCCATCTCATCATTCATTGCTGACTCCCACTTGCTAGAGTTAACATCCTGCAAAGTCTCTGCATAAGTCTCAGGCTCACCAGCATCAGTCAACAATATATAATTAAGACTAGGGGAGTAACGCTCTGGGACCTTTCTGTTCCTAGTCCCCACCCGAGTTCTAACATAGGTCTTCAGAGGAGTGTTCTTGTCCTTTGCAACTGGATGTGACTCAGTAGTGTCAGGCACACTAGACTGATCCTGCGGAACATCATCACTGGGAGTGACATCCTCAAGAATATCAGGACAAACATACGAAGGAGTAGCTGGGACTTTATCCTTTGTATCAACAGCAACACTCGCCCTATCCTTATACATCATCTTCTCATTGAAGATCACATCTCTGCTTCTTATAATTTTCCTGTTCTCAGCATCCCAGAATCTGTAACCAAATTGTGCATCTCCATAGCCAATAAAGAAACAAATCTTGGATTTCGCATCTAGCTTACTACGTCTGGCAGCATCAATATGAACATAAGAAACACAACCGAAAACTTTCAAATGATCAAAACTAACCTCTTTTCCGCTCCATACTTCTTCAGGCAATCTGAATTCCAACGGAACTGAAGGTCCACGGTTTATGCAATAAACCGCTGTGCTAACTGCATCTGCCCAGAAAGTCTTCGGTAATCCAGAACAAAGTCTCATGCTTCTAGCTCTCTCATTGATGGTCCTATTCATGCGCTCAGCCACACCATTCTGTTGTGGTGTCCCGGGAAGAGTATTTTCGAGTCTAACTCCATGCGCAGCACAATAATCCTTAAGTCCACCATCAATGTATTCTCCACCATTATCAGATCTCAAACACTTCAATTTCAAACCCGTTTCAGTCTCAACCATGGCTTTCCACTTCTTAAAAGTTTCAAACACATCAGATTTATTTTTCATAAAATAAACCCATACTTTCCTACTGAAATCATCAATGAAAGTGACATAGTATTGAGATCCTCCTAGCGATGCTACTGGTGAAGGACCCCACACATCTGTGTGCACGAGATCCAGCTTGCTTGATCTCAAGGCACGACCGCCTTTCAAGAAACTGACTCTCTTTTGCTTTCCCATAATACAGCTCTCACAAATACCCAGATCAACAGACTTCAGCTTTGAGAGCTTACCTTGGGACTGCAATATCTTCATACCTCTATGACTCATATGACCAAGTCTGCGATGCCACAAATCAGCGTCTTGCTCAGCTTCAGCAACTGCTACTGTATCACTCGGTCCCGAAGTCATGTACAAAGTTCCTGTTTTCTTACCACGAGCAAGTATCATGGAACCTTTCAAGACCTTCCATGCACCACTTGAGAAGACCACAGAGTTACCATCATCATCAAGCTGTCCCACTGATATCAAATTCTTCTTCAGTTCAGGAACATGTCTCACCTTCCGCAAAGTCCATACAGAACCACTTGCAAGCTTGACATCAATATCACCCTGACCAACAATATTCAGCGGCTCCCCATCTGCCAAGTACACCTTTCCGAAATCCCCAACAGTATAGTTCTGCATAATTTCACGGTGCGAGGTAGTATGGAAAGAAGCACCCGAATCTAATATCCAATCATCAACGGGACTATACACAGCAAGAAGTAAAGCATCTTGAATTTCATCACTGACTGCATTCACCGAATTCCCAGACTTTCCTCTGTTTTTCTTCGGTGCCTTACAATCACTCTTAAAGTGACCTGATTTACCACAGTTCCAGCAATTAACAGTGCTTCCATCCCTTGTCTGCGATTTTCCACGACTGGTACCTCCATGCTTAGATTTTGATCTTCCCCGATTATTATTATCATTCCTTTCGTTGCTTCTGCCACGATTATCAACATTATAGGCTGAACCCGAAGGTTCACCAGAATCTTTACGACGCACTTCCTCAGCCAGAATTAAATCACGTATGTTATCATACTTCAACTTTTCTTTTCCAGCAGAATTACTAACAGCAGTTCGCATAGATTCCCAACTATTAGGTAATGACGCTAATAGTATCAAAGCCCTAACCTCATCATCAAAGTTAATTTCAACAGCAGACAATTGATTCGTAATTGTATTGAAATCAGTAAGATGTTGAGCAACCAACATACCTTCTGTCATCTTCAGATTGAACAGACGCTTCATCAAGTACACCTTGTTATTAGCAGATGGAGTCTCGTACATTCCTGACAATGCCTTTATCAGCGAAGCTGTAGTAGTCTCCTTAATAACGTTGTGCGCAACCGACCTTGACAACGTCAACCGAATAATGCCCAGAACCTGTCGATCCATAACCTTCCAGTCTTCCTCCTTCATGGCTTCAGGCTTTACCCCCTCCAGTGGAGCGTGCAGTTTCTTCCCATACAGATAGTCCTCTATCTGCATCTTCCAGTACGCATAATCTGTGCCGTCGAACTTTTCAATTCCAGAACCTTTCATCTCATCTGCCATCGTTTTTCCCAAACCCTAGTGAACCTGGCTCTGATACCAGTTGTTGTGAAAAACGAAAAAATATGCAGAAAGAAAGAATCGAAACACACAGATTTACGTGGTTCGGCAAAACAGCCTACTCCACGGAGTTGCAGAGATTTCACTAAAACAGACGAATCGTCTCAGAGAGAATTACAAGCGAAATCAGAACGCTCAACATAACATGCTACGAACCCTAAGAACTCTATAAATAGACAACCTATCAAACCGGGCCGGATCCAAGCCCAAACGGGTCAAAACGGGTCAAAATATTTTTTTTCGGGGGCGCTGCCCCCGAACCCCCGGAGACATGTTCGTGATCGCTACGGCTTGGGCCTACCGGCCCAAGCCTTCGCTCCACGAATCATGTCTCCCTTTTCGGGTCGTAGCAAAACATGAACCGGGTCGATTCATAAAACGGGTCGCCCATGAACCAGGGCTCCACCCCAACACAAAGTTGGGACCCTAGGGTCACACACTATTCCACTTAACCTTGCTCTCATCCTATGGGCTATGGTTGGCATCCTCGTCTATCTCTCAAACACTCTGAACAATTTGAACTTATATATATAACGGTGGTGTCCGGGCCAGCTTTTACGCACCTCGACTAATCCACGGGGCCCTGAAGTTAACAGCCGGGTAAGCCTCCAGCATCCCAAGGGGTATTGACATTTGTGGAGTTTGGACTTTAGACCTCAAGGGGAGCAACTTTTGGACCCCAAGCCTCCACCACCAGGCCAACCCCTTGGGGCATTGACTTTTGTGGGGTTTGAACTTTAGACCTCAAGGGGAGCAACCCTTAGACCCCAAGCCTCCACCATCAGGGCCACCCCCGAGGTTTTGACCCTATTATAATAATAATAGGTGGGCAAGAGGTTATGAAGATGGTTCATATTAGATATCTAGGGTCCAGCTTAATCTTTCAAGAGAGAATATGATTCCGCTGTAGCACAATCATATTCTCTCTTGAAAGATTAAGCTGGACCCTAGATATCTAAAATGAACCATCTTCATAACCTCTTGACCACCTATTATTATTATTATTATTATTATTATTATTATTATTATTATTATTATTATTATTATTATTATTATTATTATTATTATTATTATTATTATTATTATTATTATTATTATTATTATTATTATTATTATTATCTTCTCTCTTAATAAACCTACACGTGAATTACTATGGTTTATTGTTATAATCCTAAACCAATATATATATATATATATATATATATTCTAAGTTTTTCCTCCATTGCTCTAGCTTACCAGACCCACTTCTAAGTATGTCATCACATAAGGTGGTAGGGCCAAGCGGTAAGCGGCTTGTGACCCCATAGTAGGTTGTGTGAACGACTCCTGCTAGAGCCATCTCCTTGAGGATAGCTTCTTGCGTGATTCGATCCGTAACTGCGTGAATAATGTCTTTATGTAACAAAAAAAGTTTTATTATCTGAAAATAACATGCAACATTGGAGTCTCATCTTAATTACTCCATGTAGGTCGTCTTATTACGGATAATGTGTTGATGGCCTATGAACTGCTTCATACCATGAGATAAGGAAAGGGGGTAAAAATGTGTTATATGGCAGTTAAGTTAGACATGGAAAAGGCCTACGAGCGTGTTTAATGGAGCTTCCTCGAGGCAAATATGTATAAAGTTGGCTGATGCTCCCGACTGCAGTAGGAATAAGTAAATGGGTTAGCGTTGCAAATATTTCAAAAAAAAATCGCAAACAAGTTAAAGCAATGGAAGCAATCATCACTATCTATGTCGGACACAGAAGTTTTGTTCAAAGCGATCGCTCAAGCTGTTCCTGTATACACTATGAACTGCTTCGCGCTCCCAACTTCATTGTGCGACAAGCTTGAATCCATGTTCAGTGCTTTTTGGTGGGGTAAAAAGGAGGGCCAAAGAGGTGGCAGGTGGATTGATTAGGAGAAGTTGAAACAAGAGAAAACACAATGTGGGCTAGGCTTAAAGGATTTAGAAAATTTCGACAAAGCTCTTCTTGATAAGCACCTATGGAGAATCCTCCAAACTGACTGCCTCTTGAATCGGGTCTTTAAAAGAAAATATTCCCCCCAACAAGATATTAGGGAGGCTCAAGCGAGTTCTAATTCGTCATTTGTCTTGAGGAGTATTTGAGTAGCATGAAGATCACAATATGGGATGCGGTAGCAAGTGAGAGAATGGATATAATATCAATGCTAACTGGGATCCGTGAATATATAGACCTCACTCGTTCAAGGTGGTTGTTCCTAATGTACATGAGCCTAATATTCGAGTTTTTGATGATAGGCCAAGACAACAGTTGGGATATGGAGAAGATCTCAACCACTTTGAACTGATTTTTCAGTGCTTTTCAAGCTATTGACATATTTCAGACTAAATCTTCTGAGGAAGATGAAACGTTTGGGAATGGGAATCGCTACCTCGCAAATTCTCTGATCCGGCCTTCATTATGGAAACATTCCAAATAATATGTGTGCCCTCTGCCTGTAGTGATGAACTACATTGGGAACGGAGCAGGATCCCTTGTTCACAGCTAGTACGATCCAACAGATAATTCAATAGATAATTTAATAAAATTTAAAAGAGAGACATCAATATTGTTTGAAAGGAAAAAAGTACATTATTCAACCAATTGAATACTAGTGTAAATTATTAAAAGCTTCACAGCTGAAAATCCTAGGCAGCAGATTCTCGTGAGCTTCGCCCGCCTTATTGATGGCCTGTGGGTTTTGAAATAACAATAGCCGACCGCAGAAAATTGAAGTCAGTAAAAAATGAGTAAGCTCATGCCGCAACATGTAAAACGAGTTTTGGCTTGTATGCATGTAATGGAGAGATAATTGAAGGAAAATTCATTTGAATAGTTTCCAATAACGAATCCACAATTTAAATTTTAGTTTAGTTGAGGAGTATAAGAGCCCAACGAGTAACGAATGCCCACAAAGACGTCACGATTCAATAATATCACAAATAAGGGTGGCTCTTGAGATATCACAAATCTCATGTCACCCAGAGCGTTTGTAGGCAGCCCATTGTTACCCCGCTCAACATAGCTAAAAGACCTTAAGTGTCGACACCTGTATACAGTTGTGACCACCATGTAGTACTCTATAGTTTTCACAATTTAAAATCCCGCTACAGAAGCACCTCGGTGCATATTGGCCACCACGGGGGCCGGTATGTAATCACTATAGGATTAACACCCGATGACGGTCGACTCACGTGTGCCTCCGGTCTTAGCCTCCACACACATCATCTATACATCCCCCCCCCCCCCCCACTCAATTCATTTGTAGTTCTTTATTCATCCATAATCTCACAAGAGTAACATTCGATTCACATGATCGAGTAATAGAACATGTTTTCCACATCACGATTCAAATTAAATCCACCTATAAAATATTTCGAGTATCTGCAAGATATAGCAAGTTCACAGTTTTGGAAGTAACTTACACAAATTCATATTTTGATAGTACTGCGTATCTAAACTTACCGGAAAAGAGAGTAGAGTGGCACACGCAAACAGTGACGTTCTAGTACTCCTAGTACGGGTCTTTCACAAACTCGCCGCCTACAAACTCGGATTCTACAAATACAAGTTATCCTAATTAACACGCATCCAATACGTCCAATCCATGTAATAGTGTCCCATATGAGATGCAAATGCACGCTTCTAAATAATTTATCCTGCCTCGGTTTATGAGGAAATAATTACTGATTAAAGCCAATTTGAAATATACATTTGATAAGCTATAGTAATTTTAAGCAATAAATTAAGGATAAAATACTTAAAACAATATTTAATATATAATAAATTCTTATTAAAAATCATTTCCTAACAAGAATCGGATTTATAACATATTATAGTACATTACTGATTGAATAGATTTAAGTATTCGATTCAAACAAGGACAAGAAGACTATTTATAATTAAAAAAAAAACAATTTTGGATAAGGAAGACTATTTATAATCTCCAAAAAACATGCTCAACTAAATACCTTTTTAATAACAAGTGATATTTGAAGAAAATAATATAGTATTATTCTTAACTTTTGAATCTTAATATTATTTATTGTTGTGTATACGATAATAGTTGACAACGTGGTGTAGTTACAAAAAACCTTTTGAATTAACAATAAATAGTATATACGTAGTCATAAATATTCAATAGATACGTACATGTATATATATATATAAAAATAAAAAATTTAAGTAAATAATTAATTATAATAAATAATAACATAATTACAAATAATTTCAAACATAAACTGCAAATCAGCCAATTAACTTATAGTAAAGGGCGCGAACCTCCTTGACATTTCTAGAAACTACAATAAGCACCCCCACATGTTATTTAAGAAAAATGTAGAAGATCCACTAACACCCTTTTGTAAATATATCTAGATCCCCCATAGTTTCGGAACATGCAAAAAAGAACCCCATAGTAAATCAAATCTTTTCTTAAAACATGTTCTTTTCCAAATCACTTCTTCCTAACACATGGAGATTTATTACTACCTATCAACACCCACGTGTTTATACCCATACATACATCCATAAACAAGTATAAAGTCGCCAATTCAAACAAGAAAACGAGTATACAAAAGAGAATTTACGAATTACCGAAACGGAGACGTCGATGAAGGTTGAGATGGCGACGAGGGGTTGTCCCCTAATACCTCATCAGCTATTACCAAAGTAAACTTGTAGGGACGTAACATTGACCCTTGATGTAGACCTACTGTAATAGGGGACTTTCATATTCAGGGTCGGCCCTAGACATCCGGGGGCGTAAAGTGAGTAATAAATTTGGGGACCTGAACTAAAGAAAATTTTATACAATGGGAGCTTTTTTTTTTTTTTTTATATTGTAATTTCACATTTCACTGGTTTTTAACTATAAAAGCTATGTACAAAAGAAGTCATTAATTGTTAATAACGTTTACTAGAAAAGTATGATTGATTACTGCAAGAATGAGAGAGAGTGATGCATGATATTAAGTCCCCAGTCCCAAGAGGGGAGTAGTGCTGTAAAAAATCAAGTCCTAAAATGGGCATCACAGAGATTTGAACCAGGGTCTTGTTTGTGCTTCCTTAGTAATGACCACCAGTTTAAGATGAGCTTATGTAGTGCTTTACGTTGAAGGCGTTTGGAATAGTAGTGGTTTGCTAGAGTGGAGATAGGAGGAAGTGAGGTTCCTGAAGGCCCAAGTTCATGGTCAACCTCGCTAGGCAAACCCCCTTACTTGCTGCAGCATTAACGTCATTTGACATTTTACCCATTAAGAGCTCCATATTAATATGCATTTTTTCTCCTTAGTAGCAAGCAATATATGCTTAAACTAGCTTTTCAGTTAGCCTTTGACACCCAATAATAAGCTAGTCTTTTCTCTTTCAAACCAAAAGTCATCAGGCAAACCAGACGGCTGGTTTGGCATGCCCTTACCATTTCACTTGACTCGATGCATTAGAAAAAAGGTTGAATTGCAGGCGAAGTAGCTTGATGGTGCACCTCCATAATAGGCGCCACCTGGATATAGTAACTGATAAACACAGAAAACTGTGTTAAGTAAAGTCATCTCTTCTGCCAAAGTTTGTTTCCCTTCTGTTAAACATGAACATGTATCAAAACTTAGATAGGGGGCTCGAGTGTCAATGTACCTGCTATAGTTTTTCATATGTCCTCTCTTTTCCAGAGATCGCAGACCGCTACTTATTATTATGATTACTAATATTATGTAACCCACTGTGAGGTTCAGCCCCTCCAGGGAAAGCCACAGAGTTGACTGCACAATCATGTAAATCCACTGCGAGTTCCCCGAAGTGCACATACACTACCAAAGAAATGGACGGATGCCACTTTTTTACTTGTGCTCATCGAAAACTCTGGATTCTCCCAAAAAAATTCTCTACTCTTGCGTTTCATGGCAAAAATCATTTTAGGTCAAGAGAATCAAAAGTAGACTGTTTGGTAATGTTACCATTACACTGATGAAGTAGCAATTTCAAGTTGTTAATGTATAGCATAATTTACTATCTTATTGAATATTACTCCAGTAAACTTGACATTGTTTTGAAGTAAAAACAAAATGTTGCATTTTTGTTTCCTTCTCTTTGTCAGCAGAAGTCAGGTTTCTTCATAGCGAAGTACTAATTTATCAATCAAATGCTTGACAGTTTTTACTTGACTACACAACTTAACAGTAGGGACATGATAAATCGTAGCCACCGGTGCCACCTGTAAGTTAAAATTATAGTCCGTTACTGGAACACATGCCTTGAGTTGTTTTACCAGTTTTTCATGACTGGAAAAACAGTCTCTATTATCTCTGTTATGTTTACCCTCCCATTCTCTTTGATAAATACCAGATTGCTACTACTACGATAAATGCATTTCTGATGCACTAAACTGTTGAAGTTGTCTAACTTTTCTTTCTCTGGTTTTTGGTAGGTAAAAGTTGCTAAAGTCTGCTGATATATCACTCTGCGTCCACTGAAGCTTCATCACCTTATCCTCTGAATTGCACATACGAATCCACTCTCCACTTGCAACAGGACCACGAAAAGCTACCAAGGTTAGTCCTTCCTTCCATCAAGTAATGACTTTGCTTGTTCATGCCTCTTTATTTTTGATGGGACCAGAATATATATCTCTTATTCAATTCTCCTCTACTTTAGCGTTATAGTAAAGAATGCCTTTTCTTCTTATAAATGTGGGCTGTCCTATTAAATTAGATTTCATACTCAACCAGATTGTTAGATAGCAGAGTTGGTTTTTTTGTCAATAGGCCCCATATGGGCTGGCACGAAAAGTGGCATCGTACTTGTATAATTTTATTATATGCCATCATAAAACACTTCTCTTTTAGCTTAGGTGGCTAAATATATTTTTACTTTCCGGAACTTTTTGATAAATGTGAATAAAACATGTTGCGACACGCAACCACAATATCTTTAATAAAAAAATAGAAATCCTAAATCCTAAACTCACACAATCCAATAGCTCCAGTTCCTATGAAATTTATGAAATCTTGGAGGAGAAAGCTACACACACCTTGTTTCAGGCACCAACTAGCATAATTAAAGCAAAGGCTAATCTTGAGTTGTGCTCTTTTAGGTATAGTAGATTATTTAAAATTGGCCAAATGTACTTGAGCCATTATGTAGTCTTGGATAATAAATGCTAACCACTAACCCTGCTTACTGATTCAACTAGGCATATAACTAGTGTTTGAAGGTTTGGCATTATGGTATGGGCATTTATTTGGGCTGGTGTACCATATTTAAGTAAGAGCTGCAAAACTACAAAACGGACACAGACAATTCCTCTAAGTTTGACCATTAAGTTGGACAAGTATCGAAACAGCATGATGCAAAATATCAGTGAACTTTGTGTACCTTTGTTATTTGTTTACTTCCCTGTCCTGTTTTCTTTGAGGAGGGGTATCAAACTTGTGACCTCCTAGGTGAGGTTGCACTCTATGGACATTAGGTTTCGTAGATTGTAATGAATGCACATTTTACAGACTACATAATTGGTATTAGTACTTTTCACTAAAGAATTTTGAGTCCTAACGACGATACTATTAAATGAAACTGTTGACCAATGGTGTTAGTCCTTTTCCCAAATCCTATGAGAAGTGGTTCTTTTTTTTGCCTTTTTTTAAAATTAAACTGGAAAACAAAGGAAACAAATATTTTCATCCGGCATTTTTTTTAATCTAGTAGACTCGAATGGTTATTTTATCAGTGGGATTATCTTTAGATACTCCTGCAAAAGTATATGTACAAGGCTTGTAGATGGGCCTCCCATTATTAGATCATAAATTAGTGGGACATGCCTATTGTTTCCACGCTTAAAATAGAAACACAGGAAGATATGGATAGTTGGATTTGTGTAATCAATCTTGTGCTAAACTGATTCCATGATTTGACCCCATTATCTGCCTAGTGGCAATAGCTCATTTGTGCTGTTATCATCAATAATGGCATTTTTTGAACTGACTAGCTGTGGTATTGACTGAACATTATAAGCACAATTGACCATTATAGCATTTTATTCCCAACTGTAGAAAGACCCTGGCTACCATCCTACCAAGTTTGGTCACTTTCGACTCTCCATTTCAGTTCATTTTCACTTGGGAATAAAGAAGCAGCAACCAACAGTGCTATTATTGCCTTAAGTGATGCCAAAATGGGACACTATGATGGTCACAGGATTGAATTAGCGGGTTGTGGTGGACATGTTAAACACTGTTTTCTTTGTTAATTTTTTATTTTGTAAGATACGTCTACTTGAACTTGTATATGTTTATGGACAGGTAATCGTAATACACACGCTGTTTATACCACAGATCCATATGGGGTAGACCTGAAGAAAATGAAATATACCCAATTCATAAAATCCATAAGAGGACCGCCTAAAGTCATAATCATCCAACATGCAATTGAATGCCTAAAAAAAACTCCCAATGGTCCATTAAAGATGGACCCCTGTAAGGCATAAATCTTGGTCTCTAGTGATGGCTGATTCTTTGAAATGTCACCCTCATCTCTTTAGTCCCTGTCTAGGTTACTGTCCTAATATGCAACTTCAAGGAAAGAAAATGTGAAAACATAGGGTGGGTTTGGTGTGGGATTTTTTGTGGATTTTAATCCAAAATCCACTTTTTGGCTTTTCTGACTTTTTCCAAAGGTTTGGTATGGGATTTTTTGAGCAGATTTTGGATTCTGGATTTTGGATTTATAGTGTAAAGTGGGTGGAAGAAAAAAGTTGGGGTTGAGGAGATTTTTTGTGTCTTTTTTTTGCTGAAATCACTAAAATGACAATTTTATCCTCTACCGTCAATTATAATTACACCCTCTTGTTAGTTACACTTTTTACCGTTCTATACGTTTTTTAACACTACCAACTACGACAACTACCCACCTATGAGTGAACAATATGGATGCAATCCGTTTGGAAATTACAAGTGCTCTAAATCGTAGCACAAATAGGGGATCAAGGGCGCCATACGTTTAATGTTTATCATCTAATTTGTAATGGCATGTGCACGTAGTTATTCTTAATGTAATCCGACACTTTTATGTAACTAGAGTATTACCCGTGCCCGAGGGCACTATTCCTATTTATTTTTTTTGGGTCCAAAACTATCCCTAAATTGGATAGTTTTTTTTAATTTAGAAGTGTTCTTTTTAAATGAATTTAGAGGTGTTATCCAAAAATTATATTTACAAATGTGGTGAAAAAATAATAATAAAAAAAATAAAATAAAAAAATAGAACAACTTCAAAGTTATGGCTGTAATGGAAAAAAACATCTCTCCTATTATTTATGGATGATTGACAAAAAAAATATTAGTTATGGATGTCCAAGGAGAGTGGGTAGTTAGGGATGTCCAAAGAGAGTGGTTAGTTAGAGATGTAATAAGTAGGTGAGATCTAATGGTGGGGATGAGATTGATTTAATCTAACGGCTGAAAATTCAAAAGTTTGTTAAACCATGCTCTTTTATATAATAGATGAACGCTGTAATGTTTCTTTAAATATGTCAATTTGTGTACGTTTGTTTTTATGACATTCATATAATTATTTATTCGTATTTTCACCTTACTATATTAGATATTAGAAAATAGTACACGTTCGTAAAAAAATAAGCATTACTAAACTATAATTTAGTAGTGTTGGTTTGTTTGTAAAAGTTATTAAATAAGTACTTTAAAAAAAAGTTATTAAATAAGTCAATAAAGAGACACAATAGGGTATAGTTGTATTTTCACTAAACAACAAAACTGTCACATCACTGACTTTTTAACAGGACTAACTTTTTTTGCCAAACCCATACATTTTTTTTCTTGAACTTTTGTGTCACGGACTTTTTCCACACCATCTTAAAAGCTAGCTAAAAATCCAAAAAGTCCACACCAAACCCACCCATAGTACACCCAACTTATGCCTCCTCAAGTCTTGTTGTGGATTTATTGCAATTGAGAATCATTTGTCATTACCCTTCAACTTTTTGTGGAGAAAAGTACAAATATCTGGACATCTCTCATCTCCTCTGCTACATGTGTCCCCCCCTTCTTCCCTGACCCCACCTCAACCAAAAACACCATCACTTATTCCAGTGGTTAGCTTTTTCTTTCCCAGTGCTGCTGTTGCCTGTTGTAGACAATAACATGGATCAGCAGAAACTATGACAATTTTTAGCAAAGTTCCTTCCCCCCACTGATCACAGGACACACACAAACATAATCATGTACTGTACTTCTGCTACTACTGTACTGGCCAAGATAGGTGATTTTGGGAGATATGTGAGTCTGCAGGACCTCCCATTAGTGTTGATGATTGATCCTCTGATCACATGGGTGGGTTATTCTGCAGCTGCTGACACTAAAAAAATTAGTTTATGATACTTCCAAAAATATATATTCTTTTCAGTGCTGCATCCATCAATTGTGGGTGTTTTATTGGATTCAATTATACAAAAAAATATAGGGTGTTATGCTTCCTCCTCCTGTCTTTAAACTTACTCCATCACTTGGAAAATCCTTCATACATGAGGTATAAAGTGTACAGTCAAAGGAAATTCCCAATTCTCATCTTTATGAATGGTGGTAGTTTTTGTGCTCTCTCCTAATCTTTATTGGACTGAGGAGTTGTGGGTTCCTCCTATCTTCCCTCTTGACCCACCATTACATCCCTGAAAACAGACAGTCACACACTTGCCTACATGAAACAGACTGCAAGCAACAAAATAAAAAAAGAACACCTGTTGGCATGTGCTCTCTCCAATTGAAACCCTTAGAGGTTTCTTCAATGGGTCACCTCGCTGTGTACTTATAACTTTGGGTTTTAGACAGCTGTCGAAATTTGGTTTTTGTTTGTTTCCCGTTTTTGTCGTGTGGCCTGAAGTATTTGTCAATCCAATAGTTCTTTTCTGTTTGTTTGTAATTACTTTGCTTAGGACCAGGACCAGCTCCGATTGATAATAGAGTGCTCATTGATGCTTATCTGAAGTGATTTATGAATTTACTTTTCTTGTTGAAAATTATACTCCTAGAGGGGAATTTCAGAAGAAGATTACATGTTCAATTATACTTTTGATTGTTCCAAAACCAAACTCCATAAGTTTGTCATTGTGACATGCTGGTTAGTGTGGACAGAAATGACAATGTGAAATAAAATAGACATAAAACTACCGAATTAAATAGAAATAAAATAATTACGCAGAGTCGTCTCTAGTATTTCTGAAGGCTGACGCTAGTAAAAATAATTATGCTTTAAGAAAATGTAACGAACTTATGTGAAATAAAATAGACATAAAACTACCGAATTAAATAGAAATAAAAATTACAAAGTGGTCCCTGAAAATTTTAGTTGCTAGCTTAGAGCCCCTTCCTGTCATGGAGTTATAAGCAAACTCCTTAACGACAGATGCTTATAGCCCTAAGGCCTAATGTGACTGGCGAAAGCCATCTAATGCGTGTTCTTTTTTTTTTTTTTTTTTTTTTTTTTTTTTTTTTCCTTTATGAGAGAAGAAAGGAAGAAACAAAAATCGATACTTGGATTGATGGATTGGAACATGAGCGTGTCCCCTTTCACAAGGAGCGGAAAGTAGGGAGTGCCCATCATGGACCCCTTCCCTCTTTTTCTTTCTTCGTTTCAGTTAATAAATCCATGTTCCATGCTTTGTACTGTCCATTTCCCCCCTCAACTGCAAAATTGGGAACAAAGTTTTGATTTTTAATTCATCAATCATCATCATAGTCATATAGTAGACCAAAACTTGTAGTCCATGACACACACATATTTCAATATCTTTACACACCCCCTATCTTTATTAACACAAAAAAGATAACATAACAATAATGGGTCTAGACACTCGAGGCTTTCCCTCTTTTCATGCCATCCGTTTTGGTCAATTCTTTTCTTTGTTTATCATCGACGTGTCACGTGTGCGTGCTTTGTATGAGGCCAGGTGTTCTAGTCATACCCTCATCTTCTTTATGTTATCTGCATTTCTTTTTTACGTTCCTATATTTGACAGAGAAAGAGTGAGGAGAGAGGCACATGAAATTGATGTGTGATTCTATGGCAAAGATGGGTGGGGGGGGGGGGGGGGGGGGGGGGACCAAAGGCAAAGAAGGTTGTGGGTTAGTTCTAGCGGTAGTTTAATCACAAATCTCTTTCTTTGTATTCAATCAAAGGATGGAAACATTGGGGGGAAGGTTTTGATAGTGGTGTTGGTTGGCCTTTCTTTGGCATTTCTCTTCTTTAATGGTGGTGTGTGTCAATGGAGTGATGATAAGGGTAAAGTGACATCTGTAAATGAATAAAACCAAACTGAACCAAGACAAAGATGGAGGATTCCAATTTGCATTGCATCGCTCAACCAAAACTCTTGCTATTATAGCGGATACAATAAATTAGATGGGGAAAGAAAAATACCAGTCTACCAGACTTTAGCAGTTCAAAGTGAATGAATTTCTCCGATTCTTGTCTAAAGCATCCGCTCACTATTCAAGGTTCTTCTTTGCCTCCCTCTCCCTCGTCTACCACCACTTATTCGGACCATAGCACTCATCTACATTGCGTGTAAATGGGTACATATTCATTACAGCAGAGATACATACATCGACATGGTACACAACTACACACAAAATATCTTAATTGGTTGATTATATCTTATCAATGGTGATGATTATTAAGTATAATAACTCGTTCCTGGTACCACATCAACATATCTCCGTAGTAACAAATATTCGGCAACATATATTCTCTAGTCACCAGTATGATTTTTGATGAAATAAATAAATAAATACTCGCATATATAGTTTTTAGATTCAGAACAACTCTGTTTTTGGGTAAGCTTATCCATAATATTCCCCTTTTTGTGTTGACACGAGTTAACCCATAAATAAATAAACTAGAATATTAAAAGAAAGTGATAAATATGATACACATGAACAAACCACCACGTCCGCTTATCTCTCATTTTATCTTTTGTAACATTTAAGTATTTCCTAACCTGTCAATGTGTAACCCTTTGCAACCTAACGACTCCCAGTCCCTTCAATACAAATCCCATTCAAGTTTCATGCGGAATAACAGCCGAATCCTGTCCATAGCTCTGGAGTATAGCCTAGAATAATTACGTTGAAGTTTGATTATTTGACTTCGCCAAGAATTTTCTTGGTGTCTTTTTTCAGCAGAAAGGAAGGATTTGTATTGGGCTTTTGAATCTTGATTGTCTGGAATTGTTTAGTTAAAAGGATTGGACCATTAAGAGATTAAGTTGTGTATTTGGGCTGGCAATACTGTTTAAATATGTGCAGTCCATTTTAGGCTACTTTGCTTGGATCCATGATTTTGCCCAACCCCAGAGCATGTATCCATGGTCGGTACACCTAAACCTTTTCTGAAGGTCCATTTGTGGAACTTTCAGAAATAACAGCAAAACAAGATGCCGTAGACTACAAAATTTTCTGATATTCTATAAGATATATGATCTGCTTGATCAGCAAGAATGAAGCATACAAGGGCCTATTTAGTATTGGCTATGTATATTTTAGAGTGAATAGTCGGACCATCTTGATTTTGAAGTAAAAAATATCTATCGTACTCGTACAGCCATAGAGTTGACTGCACAGCCACTGTGAGTTCCCAGAAGTGCACATACGCCACTAAAGGAATGGACGGACGATACCATTTCACTTATGCTCATTGAATCTCTGGAAGTACCCATTCAAGAAAACACATCGCTATTTCAATCGGGTTAAATTATAGTAAAAAACTAGCAATTTCTTAGCTTCAGAGTTGCATCTATATATAATATCCTACTGAAAAAAATTACTCGTGTAAACTTATCATGTTTTGAAAAAAAAAAAAAACAGAAAACAAAATGCTGTAGTTTTAATCCCTTCTCTTTGCCAACAGAATGCAGGTTTCATCGGAGCGAAGTACTAACATTTCTTTGAAATCCCTGATAAAGTACTTAAATTCCGCTAGGATTTTACTTGACTACAGAACTTAACAATAGGGTTGAGATAAATCTTGGCCACCGGTGCCTCCTGTAAATTTAAACTATACTTGTTCACTACTGGAACATAGGCCTTGAGTTGTTTTACCAGTTTCCTGACTGAAAAAAACAGTCCACATTCTCTCTGTTATGTTTACCTTACCATTGTCTTTGATATTACTCTCGTAAATGTATTTCTGATGCGCTATACTGTTGAAAGTCTTCTAACTTTTTATTTATTTATTTATTTATTTATTTTTGGTAGGTAAGAGTTGCTGAAGTCTGCCGATAAGAATCCACTGAAGTTTCATCCCCTTATCCTCTGAATTGCAAATCAGAATCCACTCTCCACTTGCAACTGGACCACCAGAAAGCTACCAAGGTTATTGTTAGTCCTTCCTTGCTTCCATCATGTAATGACTTTGCTTGCTCATTCCTCTTCATTTGTATTTGTAATGGGACCAGAATATATATATCTTCTTCAATGCTCCTCTACTTTAGCATCATTGTAAATAATACCTTTTCTTCTTATAAAAAGTGGGCCGTCGTATTAAACAAATTAGATTTCGTAGTCAACCACATCGTTAGATAGCAGGGTTGGCTTTTTGTCCTCGGGTCCCCATATGGGTTGGCACGAAAAGTTGCATCGTACTAGTATAATTTTATACTATGCCATCATAAAACACTTGTAGCTGAGGTGGCTAAATCTATTTTTACTTTTCGGAACTTTTTTGATGTATGTGAATAAAACATGTTGCGACACTCAAGCACAATAACTTTAATATAAAATCGAAATCCTAAACTCACACAATCCAATAGCTACAGTCCATATCGTATAATTTATGAAAGCTTGAAGGAGGAGAAAGCTACAAACACCTTGTTTCAGGCACCATCTAGCATAATTAAAGCGAGGGCTAATCTTGAGTTGTGCTCTTTTAGGTATAGTAGATTATTTAAAGTTTGCCCAAATGTTTCCACTAGCTAGTAGTATCTTTTTAGTCATATGTAGTTGAACCATTATTTAGTCGTGGATAATAAATGCAGACCACTAACCCTGCTTACTGATAAAACAAGGCATATAATAATTAGTGTTTGTAGGTTTTGACATTATTGTCCTGGGAATACTGACATGTATGTGTACTAGACACATTATGGTGTGGGAATTCATTTCGGAAATTGGCCCATATTTAAGTAAGAGCTGCAAACCTACAAAACAGACACCGACACTTCCTGTAATTTTTTTTCATTAATATGGACAAGTATTGGTGAAACCGCATGATGCATATATCAGTGAACTTTGTCTACTTTTGTTACGTTTCCTGCCCTGTTTTCTGTGTAGAGGGGAATCAAACATGTGACCTTCTAGGTGAAGTTGCATTGTAGGGAGATTAGGTTTCGTAGATTGCGAGGATTGCACATTTTATTTACTACATTCTAGGTATTAGTACTTTTCACTACAGAATTTTGATTCGTAACGTAAATACTGTTCAATGAATTTGGTTTAGTGAAGAAACCGTTGGCCAATGGCGTCGGTCCTTTTTCCCAAAGCCAATGAGAAGTGTGTTCATTTCTTGCTTTTTTCAAACTAAAAACTTGAAAACAAAGGGAACATATCTTTTCATTCGACATCTCTTCAATTTATTAGACTCATATGGTTACTTTATATCTAGGAGTATGCAAAAGTATACGTAGAAGGCTTGTAGATGGGCCTCCCATTATTAGATCATGAATGAGTGGGACATGCTTATTGTTTCCACTTTGAAGCTTAAAATAGGAACAGAGGAAGATATAGATAATTGGATCTGTGTATTAAATCTTGTGCTAATTCATGATTGACCCCATTATCTGCCTAGTGGCAATTAGCTCATTTGTGCTGTTAGTATCGATAATGGCATTTTTTGGAACTGAGTGGTTGTGGTATTGACTGGCCATTATGAGCACAATTGACCGTTATAGCAATACAGAAAGGGTAAAAGAGACTATCACCCCTAAAGTTTGATGCATAGACACTTTCAATGCCATTTGTGTATGGGCTCGGGTCAGTCAGTGATAGTTTCTGCAATAAATTTGCTCTCTTAAGAGTATAATGACACACTCAGGAGGTGTAAGTGTCCTGATGTTTTGACAGATTAAAGGGGTGAAAGTGTTATTTACGAACTGGAAGGGGTGAAAGTGTCTTTTACTAGCATAAATAACCCAACTGTAATAAGAGAAAGACCCTGGCTATTATCCTACCAAGATTGGTCAATTTCGACTCTCCATTTCAGCTCATATATTCACTTGGAAATAAAGAAGCCGTAACCAACATTTCTAATATTGCGTTAAGTAATCCCAAAATGGGACACTTTGAATTTATATTATTGTCATCCTGTACATGGGGGGTGGTCAGCGGATTGAATCTGCAGGGTTGTAGTCGACATGTTAAACACTGCTATTATTATTATTATTATTATTATTATTATTATTATTATTATTATTATTATTATTATTATTATTATTATTATTATTATTATTATTATTATTATTATTATTATTATTATACAAGACCAACTATTTGAACTTGTATAGTACATACGCGGTACACTTGCTTAATGCGTGCTCACTCATTCCTGGCCCCTTTCTGTAGGAATTTACTGGTCAGAGTATGCAAAGCACAGAGTTCAGGTCAAGTTCTATCTGGAAGGTAAGATTTGTTAAGAGTATCAGTTCTATCTTTCAGATTTTGACCAACTTATAGGTATATTATGGCATTTGCATTAATTCTTATTCGAACGTGAATCTATTCGTATGCTGCTTACAAAATCAGTCAGACGTTTAATGTGAAAATGGTCTTGTTTGAAATTTCAAATGACTAGCACAGATCCGTATGGGGTAGACCTGAAGAAAACGAAATATACCCAACTCATAATAAAATCCATGAAGAGGACCATTTCACGGTCAGAATCATCCAACTTGGAATTGAATTCCAAAGAAAAATCCCATTTAAAGAAGGACCCCCCTAAAGTCATATCGAACTTGTGCGTTGGAATCGTCGACAACACACAGAGACTATGTTCATCTATCCTTGCTGTGATTTTACGTGGTCTCGGGTGATGGCTGATACCTTGAAATGTCACCTTCATCTCTTTAGTCCCTGTCTAGGTTACTGTCTACATATGCAACTCCAAGGAAGGAAAATGAAGGGAGGAAGATGTGAAGACATGGTACACCCAATTCTTGTTGTGGATTTATTGCTGCATTTGAGCATCATTTGTCAATACACCCTTCTTTTTAACTTTTCTCTGGAGAACAAATCCAAATATCTGGAAATCATCTCCCACCTACCTATCAGAAAAGCCATCCTCTGTTACATAAGTATCATGTTTTGTGTCCCTTCCCTGACCCCACCTCAACCAAAAAACAGAATCACTTATTTCAGTGGTTTGCTTTTACTTTCCCAGTGCTTGCTGCTGTTGCCTGTTGTAGACAACAACATGGATTAGCAGCAGCTATGACAATCTTTTTAGCAAACTTCACACACACACACACTGATCTCACAGAGAAAGAGGACAAACACAATCATGTACTGTACTGCTGTACTGGCCAAGATATGTGATTTTGGTTAGAAACCACCCCACCACACCACAGTTGAGGGTCTGCAGGACCTCCCTCCCATTAGTGTTGATCATTGATCCTCTGATCACATGGGTGGGTTATTTATTGTACAGCTACTGGCAGGAGCTGATGCTAGGAAAAAAATAGAAAAAGAAAAACACTATTTATAATATTTTCAAGAATATATTCTATCAAGTGCTCCCCTCTATCAATTGTGGTGTTTTATTGGTTTCAAATTTGTAAAAAAAAAATGTAGGGTGTGATGCTTCCTCCTCCTACAGGAACCTTTAACATATTTTTTTTAACCCCCACTCTAGTGAAACAGCCTGCAAACCAGAGCAGAGAGTTAAATCAGCCTGAGAAAATACGGGTTGACAGGCTCGCAGTTGAGAAGGCAAATAGGCAGCCTTTGATTGCTCCAAAGTTCGAACTAAAGACCTCCAGACATATGCGCCCAAAGTCTTAAGAATGCACGTCCGATCAATTCAACTACACGCAGAAGTATCAGGAGTCTTTAACCTTACTCCATCACTTGGAATCCTCCATACATGATGTATAAAGTGTAGAGTCATTGAAAAATCCCAATTCTCACCACCATATATTTCTGAAATGGTGGTAGTTTTTTTATGGGAGATCTCTCCTCATCTTTTTTGGACTGAGGACTTGTGGATTCCTTCCTCCTATTGACCCACCATTACCTCCCTCAAAAAATACAAGCACAGACTTGCATACATGATACAGACTGCAAGCAACAACAAGATACTGCAAGTAAAAAAAACAAAACACCTGTTGTCATGTGCAACCCCTTGGAGCAAGGACTCTTCAATGGTCCACTCCTCGATTTGTAGTAGTACAACTTTGGGTTTAGACAGATATCAAACTTTGGTTTTTGTTTGTTTCCCATTGTTGTCGCCGCGTGGCCTGAAATAATAATTATTTTTTCACTCCAACGGCTCGTTTCTGTTTGTTTGTTAGGACCAGCTTTGATAATAATTTAGATTGCTCATTGATGCTTATCTGAAGTGGTTTACGAATTTGCTTTTCTTGTTGTTGAAAATTACACTCCTAATAGGGTAACTTTAGATGAAGATTACGTGTTCAATTGCGCTTTTGATTGTTCCTAACACACCAAACTCTTCATGCTTGTCGTCGTGACATGTTGGTCAGTGTGGATAGATTATCCTCTCCCTTGTAATCAAATGTATCTGACTTATGCCGAATAAATTAGACAGCCAACTACAAAATAAGATCAAAATGACCCTGGGTTGTCTCTGAATTACTTTGAGCAAACTCCTCAATATCATAATGGTAGAGTTAGACATGATGATAACCCTAATGCCAGCGACCAGAGCCATCTCTACGAACTTGCAGCCACCACCTTTCGGGTACGCATTGGGTAATTCCCGGCTCTAGTGGAATAGGCTACAAATTACACTAAAATAGAGATAACCAGTATGACAGACTTGTAATACAAGTCAATAGAGAGTCCTTAAATTACCTCGAGATTTGAACTCAAGATCTCTTAATATAGATATAGAGGCGACCAATTCAACCACAGTCTGAAAGGTAAGAGAGCCACATCTCTCATGTGTGTTATTTTTCTTTCTTTTGTGTGTGGGGTCAATTTACAAAGAAAGATTTTGTTAGGATGTTCTATGGAGAACAAAGGAAGAAACAAAATCAATACTTGGATTGATGGATTGGAACATGAGTGTGCCCCCTTTCACAAGGAGAGGAAAGTAGGATGTGCCCATCATGGACCCCTTCCATCTTTTTCTTTCTTCCTTTCAATTACTAGATTCATGTTCCATGTTTTGTACTGTCCATTTCCTCCCTCAACTGCAAAATTAAGAACAAAGTTTGATTTTTTATTCATCAACCATCATCATCATCATATAGTAGACCAAAACTTGTAGTAGTACATGACACACACACATTTCAATATCTTTACACCACCCCTATCTTTATTAACACAAAAGGATAACATAACAAGCATGGGCCTAGACACTCAGAGGCTTCCCCTCTTTTCATGCCCTCTCCATCCCCCCAACCCCCTCCCCAAAAAGATTTTAAAAAAAATGCCATTGGTTTGTGGATCGCTTTCTTTCTTTCTTCTTCGTTGGCACGTCGTTGGCCGTGTGCGTGCTTTGTACGTGGCGATGTATTCGAATCACACCCCTCGCCTTCTTTATCTCCTCCCTTCTATTTATTTATCTAAATTTTTTATATGTGACAGAGAAAGAGAGAGGAGAGAAGGACATGAAATTGATGTGTGATTCTACGGCAAAGATGAGGGGGACCAAAGGCAGAGAAGGTTGTGGGTTTAGCTCTAGTAGTAGTTTAATCACACATCTCTTTCTTTGTATTCAATCAAAAAGGATGGAGACATTAGGGAAGGTTGTGGTAGTGGTGTTGGTTGGCTTTTCTTTGGCATTTTTCTCTTCTTTAATGGTGGTGTGTGTGTCTATGGAGTGATGATAGGGGTAAAGTGACATTTGTAAAATAAATAAGAGCCAAACTGAGCAAAGACAAAGATGGAGGATTCCAATGTGCATTGCACCACTCAACCCCTAAACAACAAAGAAACCCCACATCATGATGTGTGCCATTTTGACATTTTAAGTGATTTGCATGATTCCTCCTTTTGACAATCCCAATTAACACTTAAAGATACCATTTTAAAACAAATCTTTGCTAAATTAAGGTGCAACTTCAAAAAACTTTAAAGTAATCATCAACATCGCCATCGAATAAATTTGAGAGTCGTACGTCTTGGCCCCACCGTTGCAAGTGTGTACTTATTGCCAACAATGATGATTCTCATTTCGGTGTTTGATTAATTGAGATCGGATCACTTGAAATAAAATATGCCTTCTTTTATTCAGAATTATTATTATGTATATAGTGACATTATTAAAAGGACTACTAGGTCATCAATACCATAATCCCCTTTTGTTTTCTCATATGTATCACCTCATTAGGTGACATATCTGACTATAATTGAAGTTATTATTATTATTATTATCGAAATTAATAAATATTAAAACATCCCACCTTGCTTCAACTTAAAGCCCAATTAAGAACACATGGAACCAGCTAAGTTAGGAATTTAGTCAATTTAATTGTCTATGCTTTAATCAGCACTTCTTGGAACCTCTAAAACTCAGATTTCTCTTATTGCCCTCCATGATGAATGAAAAATTAGCACTTGTGCCCGATCGATCATGTGTTATTTGCTTGACATATTCAGTCCATTTCTTTCTAGAAGCGAAAGAGGGTATAGGTGAGACCTTGGCCTAATAGTAAAGCAGATTAAATAATCTTAACCAACCATAATAGCATTTAACTGCTACTTAACTAGTATACGGTGGATGCTCTCAACACTTGACTAGGGTCGATTATGAGCATAGTTTAATGGGAACTGTTAATGATGTTGCTACTTACTATTTCTTGTTATCTTATATTGACAGAGGGCAAAGAGGAGTCATTTGCGAATTCTTAAAATGGAGTGAGGCAAAGAGTAGGAGTCATTTGCGAATTCTTAAAGATGGAGGCAAAGAGGTGGAGTCATTATCAAATAAATCCTTGTTATTATTCTATCGACTAGTGTTCATATTTCATTTACATTGATGAAGTTGGTTTGAGTTTGGTCATTGACGTAATGAGACTGCGACTTGATAACTTTAATTTATCGGTTTTCGTGTAATCCATTCATTTTTTTAGTCATTACCTAACATTATAACCATCAATCTAATCTGAAAATTATAAGAATCTTTTAAATGAGTAGAAGACTATCTGGGGCTGGCAAATTGATTTAGATAATTCAAATTTGGCGAGGATTAGATATTTCAGATTGATCAATTGGTCAATTTTTTTCGTGCGTCACACGCCCGCCAACATATAAACAATTTCTCCATCAAACTGAAAGTCGCAAGTCCAATTGCAAATATTCTCTCATCCCAGGTTATGAATTGAACATGATTATAATTTGAACTAGTATTTTCATATACTACTACTACTATCTGATTACGCGTGTTGGATTTGTATAATAATAAATTTTATCTGCAAATGGGTGAGACCAGAGAAGACGTTCTTTGGCAGGTGTCTCGTCAACTTGATCGCGACGTTTCTGATGGTTGCTTATGAGTTGTAGGTAAAAGAGATCAAATGCATATTTGGAAGTTAATTCAACTCTAAGGAATCGTTCATCAATCCATGAAGTAAATAGTATTTGGTCTGTTAGGCAGAAAGTTCACAGTTCACTTTTACCGACTAGTTTTGTTAACTATATGATACGAGGTTTGTAAAAATATTCAAAATGCTTATATTACGTTCGGTACGTCCACAAGTTTAAATTGTGACTAAGAATTTCAAACATAGTATTATTGTAGAAGATACTTGATTCTTTTCAAATTTTAGCTATTTAGTAGATGTTTATGGTTGAACACTACTCTTCTGCAACCACAGTCACAGAAAGATCGTGGTATTCACAAAGGAAAATAACGAAAGACTATTCTAACTAACCCTTACAAAATGTAGGCCGACTTGTTACATCAGTTGCCACATTTCAGGGGAAATTGACGACCAACCTTCCAAAAAACACTACATAATTGTCATGTAGTAGTGATTTTTCGTCAAACAAAACAACCCTTTCAATACTTCTCATTAACACAATAAGAGAGGAAACAGAAAGAAAGTTTCACAAGTTTAAACGGTAGTCTCGCCTACAATTTGCTAACTAAGCATGTTTCTGTATTACGATAATTATAGGTATAGTAGTCTACCCTATCTTTCTTGCTTGCCGAGCTCTTGCGTCCCTTTCTCTACCTAAATAATTTAACTCAATGGTCCTTTCTCTACCTAAGTAACTTAACTCAATACCATATCTAATGCATGTTCTCTTATACACGACAAACAATATATATGGACCATACATGGAGGATAAAGTTAGCAAAATGGATAATTCAATAATTTATTATAAAAACTGATTACACGTTGCCGTAATATGTACCGGGTCTCACAATAACCTAAAATACATTACAAGAACGATTAATTCTAATATTTCAATGGTGGTGTCAGCCGTAATATATACCGGGTCTCACAATAACCTAAGATACACTACAAGAACGATTAATTCTAATATTTGAATGGTGGTGTCAGGTGGTGACCGCTGCACTGCAGTCCGGGCGATGCGCTCAAGGCCCAGAGGGGTCACTTGCCCACCTCAAATTCTCAAAAACTTCACTTATACTCTTAATTATGAGTTTTGGTAGTGATGTCTTTTTATTACCTATACAGATGCACCGGTTTGTTCTGAAAACTTACATTAGCGCCTCTAGCAATGACTTTACATAAAATTTTGGTTAGACTATTTGTAATTCTTGCAAAATAAGTTGTCAACTCAATGCACTCGTGACCTTCAAGAGAGGTGTTTGATTGTTTTTCTTTTGAGGCTTTGAAGTTTGTCGTCTACTGGGTTTGAATTCAGGGATTTCATTGTAGGAATTTTTTAAACGTTCTACCACTTGAGCTAGCACCTCCATTTGCAGAGATTAAAAATGTCAAGATATTAGTTACTCGAGCTATCGATCGGTGTATCTATATTTCCATAAATAAAAAAATGAGAGAAATTTCTAGAAAAATCTAACAAATTTTCTAACAAAAAAAATGAAAATTCAAGAAGAACAGGACATGTTCACGTGTACACTAGCGTTCTTGAGGGTTTTGCAAACGGGGCAAACATGAACCGACGACCCGCAAACCGTACACAAGCACAGATGCCTGCAAGGCAACACCAACACGCACGCTTCCTCCTTCCCACACTCCCTGCACCCTCTCCCACCACCACCACTAGTTTCGGCGGCCCCACCATTATAATCTACACGGTCGACGTCGATATTGCTGCCACAGCAGGACTCGGCGTCGTCGGCTAAATCAGCCGCAGCCGCTTCCAATGTGTTGTTATGAATATTGCGGTCGTCCCTGACCTGTGCGATGACTTGTTCGAGATTGCTTCTGAGAGCATTGGCAGTGGCTTGGTTCGTTTGAGCTAATTCTCTCCAGATCTGGTTTTCGACAACGAGAGATCTCACTCGCTCTTCAAGCGCCCAATTCAGTTTCCCCATCCTCTCCATCTCTTCTTCCTTCACTCTCAATCTCTTCATCACGTTCTCCTCCACCGCCGCCATTATCCGCCTCGAATATCTCCTCCGTCGCTCTTCCACTTCTCTCCTCACCTTCTCCGTCTGCCATAAAAATCCAACGAATCAAATCAGAAACCGAATCGATTAATGAAATTTAATTTCAATTCAAGAGATCGATTCAATACGTACGTGTTGAGCAATGAGGTGATCGATTTTCATCTGTTGCTGCTGAATCTGATACGAAATGTCTTCTCCGAGAAACGTATGGCTGTTCATCATCAACTGATTATGATGATTTTGAATCTGAATGTGGCCGTTGTTGAGGTAAGGTACGAATTGATTCAACGAATCGACTCTCGGCCGTTTCCTCGACGGTAGTGCGTAGGAGAGGCCGCTCTCCGCCTCGGCTTTAACCGCGGTTTTTGGCGGTTCCACCATGACGGAGCTGTACATGGGGAGGAGATTCTCCGTCGTCGTCCCGGACAACGGCGGCAGTGCTCCTCCGCCGTACTGATCAAACTGAGAGGTATTACTAGTGTAGAAATTTACATTGTTCATCATCGTCATCATTTCTCTGCATAAATTACAACTTCAAAACGTCAATCTCACACACACAAAAACAGAGAAAGCAGGAAACGAATCAACAAAATGTGAGAAATATGTCTCTTCTTAACATGAAAGAATTTAGTAATCTTTTCACAATTTCGTAGAATAGATTTTGTTCTACAACACTATAAAGAAAATTATGAAATTTTTGCATTGTTTTGCTAATCAAATTACCGTGTCAAAATGACATGACGTAGGAAGCAAAAGAAGAAACAGATAAAGTAGTAGTAATTAAGAACAGACCTATTGTTGTGGTGGTGGTTGTTTCCTCCTCCTCCGGCAATGAGTTGAGAAGGGAATAGACTGAGACGAGCTTCAACGGCCATGCTCTTGTTTGGTTTGGTCACAGAAGTTGTGTGATTGCTCTTGTTTGTCTTGCTTCTGAGATGATGAGAGAAAGATGGTGGCTAGATAGAGAGAGGGAGGTGAATAGAAAAGAGAGAGCATGCAATAGAGGTGGATATAAGAGGAGGGGGGGTTTATTTAGGGTTTGGTATTTCAACTCTTTTTAAAAAGAAAGAGGGAGAGGAAAATGAGGAGAAAGAGAGGGAGAGATTTATTAGGAGTGGTAATGGGAGTGGTAATGGGTGCTTTTGTGCTATTTTCAAGATTCAGTTACCAGAGAAAGACTCTCTCCTCCTGTTTGACTCTTTATCCATCTCTCTCTGTGTTTGCGTTTCCGTGACCAACAAAACAGTGATCAAAGTGATTGGGTCTGGTCAATTCCGTAATTTTCGGTGACTGGGTGTTTTCTTTACTTTCTTGGGGCTATCCGTGCTTTTCTTCTTCTTCTTCTTTGTTTTTTTAACCCACTCTTCACGGTTTCTTTGTGATTGGGGGGACTACGTACCTTTTTCTTAGTGAACACGTTAATTTTACTTTTTTACTTTTCTAGTAAAAGTGATTTTGCCACGCTGGCAGAACAGTCAATATCCACGTTGTCGAACCAATGAAATCTTTTTGTTCACTTAGCGTGGGGGACCCACATCTTCACTTCACACGGTTGTAGTACTACTTTTACCGAGGCGTGTCCGGGAGAATCGGGGACCTGTTTGCGTTAAGTGCTTTTTTCTTCATTAGGCTGACCTGTCAAAATGACCCGGCCCGACCCAACCAATAACCCGGCCCTTGCACGGCCCAAGCCCTAGTCCGCCCCAGCTCGCCTAACCCCCTACCCGATCCCTAACCCGCCCCGGGTCTAGTTTGGCACACCCACCACCACGACCCGGCCTACCGGGCTGGTTCGGCCCTCTAAAAAACAGCGTATTTTCTTTTTTATTACTCCCTCCGTCTCACAAAGATAGTCCATTTTTTAAATTACAATTTTTTTGAAATTACCGAGCCATTCATGACAAGTTGACAACCATAAAGTTGAAATTTACAATTATGGAAAGGATACAAATGTTATAGATCGCCTAACTGCCTACATAAGTTCAAGATTGACCAAGGTAGTGTGAATTTGATGGTGAGGACTCTTATAAGGAAATTGCAAAGAAAAATTAACTTAGATGTGAATAAACATGGCAATAGAATTCATGCTAATATTTGACTTGCATTTGGAGGTCATGTTTTCATTTCTCTTTATGGTGGTCAAGAGTTGTCTTAATAACTGACATCTGATTTTGGCAAGTGATTTGATTCTTCAAAATTATTGTATAAATTTGACGAAAACGTGCCATATCTATTTAGTATACTCAAATTGGTACTTTGAATTGGTTTCACTACCTACTAAAAGAAGGTATATATATTGAATATAGGGTAAAAGACATTTTGCACCCTCCAATTATGGGAAAAAGACATTTTACCCCCTGATTTATGGAAAAATACATTTTGCACCCTTGTTAACGGATGTAGGGTGGACAGATACCACCCTTCTGTTACAATCCGTTAATGGAGGGGTGCAAACTGACTTTTCGTGACCATTCTACCCTTATTGATTGTGGACAAATACCACCTTTTTTTGTTTATTATAGTGTTATTGATGTTCTTGGTGTTTTTGAGCACCACCTCCACTTCCACCAAATCTCCACCACCACCACCACCAACACCACCACCACCAACACCACCACCAACCACAACAACAATCACATATTTTTTTACGGAAGAACCACTTTCATTATTAAGCATTTGCCAAATCCTTGCACAAAGTTAATAAAAAATCAGCATCTAACAAAACTTCACTACAATCCGATGAACTAGATTTTTTTTTTTTTTTTTTTTTTTTTTTGCTAATAAATCTGCAACTTCACTACCAACCAAACTCCACCTACAGACCCAGCCACCATTAGCAACCTGCTTCCATCACCATTAACCATCAACACCATCTTTGACCCCCAACACCCATAACATTTCTCCTGCACCTGCACCATCCCCAAATCAGACCAATTTACCCACCAACAAACCAACCCACAACTGGACAGAGATCGAATTGAGAACCACACTCTGCCTCTCGATTTGTAAGAAGAAGCTTGTGTAATCTTTTTTTATCAGAAAGAAGCTTGCATTAAAAGAGAAGGCTAGACAGCCAGTACAAGAGGCCATCACGGCCAAGCAGAGAAAACAAATCAGTCATCCCACACTGATCTAGCACAAAAGTGGGCTGAAAGATTATCAGTCCTGGGAATAAAACAAAAAATACACTCAGAAAAATTATGAGCCAAGCTTCTGCAATCCTCCATAATAGGTGCAATACTTATGAGCTTCCCTTGCCATGGCTAGAATTCAAAGCATCCACAGAGATTTTAGAATCAGATAAAACTTGAATTTTGTTCAAACCTTTAGACAAAGCAAGAAGCAAGGCCTGCCTGATGCCCATAGCTTCCAGTACTAGTGGATTGGTGATGTTGATGAAAACTTTCGACCACTGATCCACACACGTGTTCTGAAGAAATCTGAAGTTCAGATCGGAAAAGAGAGTAGTGCATCTCTTCCGATTTCAATCCCACACCGCCACTTCTCTCCCTCCTTCATGTCACCACAAACCCACCACCAATCAACACCAACAACCACCATATCGACGCCAACAACAACCATCGCAACCCTGGTTCCGCATTTGAAGAATCCCCCCCCCAATTCGAAACCATGGTCTCGGCTTACCTCCATCGATTTGAAAATCGGTCGTCTCTCTCTGCTCCGATTACAGCATCTACGAACTCATCCACAATCGGCCATCTTCCTTCCAACAACAAATCGAACGAGGTGGAGGTCACGATGGTGATGGCGGCTCCGGCGAGGGAAGGAGAGAAGAAGAAGAAGGAGATGGAGATGGAGACACCCACCTCTACCTCGTGCTTTTGCCGAGGTGTATTCAGCAGAAGAGGTATGCGGTCGTTTCCGCAATCGCTGCTTGTGCTTGTCCCGTTTCTCATGATTTCTCGTGGTCACAGGTGTGGTGGAGAGAGGAGGCAACAGAGGAGGTTTGGTCCGTGAGATATTTGGGTAAGAGAAAAAGATGAGCGGCTAGGGTTAGGAATGGGTGAAGAGAGGGAATAATGGGTATTTATATATGTGTAAATTTCTTTGTTCTTGAGGGCAATTTTGTCTGTTCGCCGCTCTGTTAGTCCCACGTTAATTTTTAACTCAGACAGGGGTGCAAAATGTCTTTTTCCATAAATCAGGTGGCGAAATGTCTTTTCTCCATAATTGGAGGGTGCAAAATGTCTTTTACCCTTGAATATATTGACAAAATTACCTTGTCGAAGTGGGTAAAAGTCATAGCATAAATATGTTAGGTAAATATGTCTTATGATTAAACTCCATCTTGTTCAATGTGTATTCTCATATACTGTATTTGCATATGATATTTGATTCATTTCATATATTCAGGATTGCACTTCTTACTATAATTTCGTAAGAAACGAGTAGTGAACTTCATTTGTCAAACTTACACGGTCCTATACTTGGAATAACTTCATGTAGAAGTTAAAGGAGTCTCAAATTGCCTAAATTTTTTGTGCCTAGCACTACTACTATACATAAGTCTTCGTCCATAAGACTTTGATGTTTCTCCACAAAATCACAGATGCATTCTTTTATTCTGTAAGTAATAATCGTATATAGTATTATACTAGTAGTTAATTATAGGGGCGGAGCCATGTAGTAGTATTATACTACTAAGTATACTACATAGTAGTATAATACTACTAGTAGTTAATTATAAAAGCGGAGCCATATAGTATTATACACGATTGTAAGTAACAATCGGTGTATGGTTATATACTACCACTCTGTCTCTGCTCTTTCTACTCAATTTGATTTTTGCCACTATTCACTTAGGCACTTTGACCCGTTGATTTAAACAGCAAACGATGCAATTTTTTGATAATTTTTTCATGGTGTTGTAGAGTAAAAGTTGCTCTATAATATTGTGAAAAAATTATCAAAAAATCTTAGTATTTTCCTATCCAAATCACCCTGTCAAAGCGACCCGGATACGAGTTAAAAAGTCAATTTGAGTAGGAACAGAGACGGAGTGGTAGTAGTTAACAAAAAGATCATGGTATTTATTACACCAACTTATTTTTTTATTCATTGAAAATCTATACTCTCTCGTCACCAAAAAAAAAAACCGTGCACCCCTCCACCCCCCCCCCCCCCCCCCCCCCCCCCAAATCCTAGCTCCGCCACTGTTTATCAGTCGATCCTTTGAGACTATTCATCCACATTAGCTCTCCCCCGTTTGATTTATCACATCTATTGACTGTAATTTTACTACCAAATCCCTGTATAGTATTATACCAACTAGTTAATTATCCAATCATTTGAGACTATTCATCCACATGAGCTCTCCGCCGTTTGATTTATCACAGATCTATTAACGGTGATGACTGTAATTTTGCTACCAAATCCCAAATGAACAGTAGAAGGAATAGAAGGTAATTAGCATCTCTAACAATGCAATGTTATCGCCATATTGTTCTTGTCTTGTACTTAAGAATCATCTCATTGAGCTGGTTTTCCTCCCACGCAACTAACTATACATTTAGGTACGTTAGTTTAAAATGTTGTATATGGCTCTTCCTTCTTTAGAATTGTTGGCTTAATTTTTTTTCTGTACATGTATATATAGAGGTATACATCGTATTTTGATTAAGAGTTTCGAATACAATTCGAGGATAAGTATTTAATTGAGATCTTATTTGTTCTGATTGGTATGATAAGACGGCTATGTTTTCTCGTGCTTGCCGATTTTACTTGTAAAAATGCAAAATTGGAAATAGTACTATGCATACTTAAATACTACAATGCATTTTACTAGCAATGTTTGACATAAATGGTAGATGATTGGATCCCTTAAACTTAGGGCACATGGTTAAAATCATGGTACAAAAAAAAATACAAAAATTAAAATTGAGACTCGGGAGGATTAGTCTGTAAGCTATCGGCTGGAGGTATATTCGTATGGAAATAGAAAATGAGCTTCGACAGGATTAGCTAACGCGTGGAAATAGAAAATGAGTTTTGGCAGTCTGTAGCTAAACACAAACGTATAGAAATAGAAATTGATATTCGGGATGATTAGTCTATAGTTATCGGCTGAAGGACCGCTTGGTTCACGTAAAGAAAAATATGATGCATTTTTTACAACAATTGAGAAACTTTATTAATGAAATATGAAAAAGTGTTGATACAAATCCATATGTTGCATTTTGTTAAAAAAAAACAAAAATAAGATTAAAAAAACTACTTATTACATGAGACATGCTACCAGATTTGTATATATAAACGAAATCTTAGAACTTAACTTCCGCTAAAATAAAGATTAGAAAATCAAGCTACACGAGATATTTAGACACTGGTTAAGCTGAGAAAAGTCCAAAACTTAAGAATTACATGCATTTAATGAAAGTTTGTTTGTTCGTTTTGGAGAGAAATCTTTCATATCTTTCGAAATGCAACGTAAGATATGGGGTTAAAGGCCTAAATAAAAACACTCTGATTCCATGAAAGTTGTATGTACGACTTGAGGGAACTCTTCTAAGTTCTGCCTTAGAGGCCCAGATTTTGGAAAAATAAAAGAAACGGCCATTGGACTGAGAGCCTCATGTAGCCCCTGTAGTAGCCCAAACATTTTATTTGAAGTACTACTCCTATGTATTAATGGGTTAGCTGCTGCTAAGCACTACTATGTATTGATTAACTGTGGTTGTAACCAAAATCGAAGTGCATACCAAGAAACTCGAATTGAGCGAAAAATGTGCCGTTCGGTTTGGATCTTTGCCAACCTGCATACTACGTGTCAGTGTCAGTTTCAGTTTCAGTTTCAGTTTGGATATTCATTTAAGAAAGTTAACATGAATAAGTATGGTTTAGGCCCAAGTTTTATCAAGTTAATTAATTTTCTTTGGTTCAGCTTGAGCCCAATGAAGTTCAGTTCGGGCACTCTGAGCTGAGCATATATTTTATGGGTTTGCTTCGTACCCTTAGGTTTGGGCCATATTCGAACTGTACACACATTTAACTTCAATATGATTTCAGGTGTTGAAGTGCGGGAGATTTTGTGAAGAACTCATTATGCACTTTTGTGGTGCATACTAACCATGTGTTCAAAAAGTTGTTGGGAAGTTCCCACCAACTAATAATCATAAGTTAAGGTTGGTTTGTTATGACTAGTGGGTCATATTTTTTATTTCTTTAATGTTTCTCAATGGGTAGTGGGTCTCATTTTGATTTTTAGGGTTTTCCATTGTGGCAAGAGGGGTCCTACCAACACTTTTGTGGGCTGATTTTTTCTCCAATTCTTCATGCATGCACGGGTTTGTTTATGCTTTCTCTCTATTCATTCAATAACAACAACATCTTCCTCACCCTAGAAAATTGAATTCACTCAACAACCTTGTTCAAATGATAAATACATTCAAACAACCTAAGATGTCAAACCTTAAAACGAACCTCAGTTCATTCATTTTCACACCCAAAATTATTGTTTCTCTCTCTAGTCTCTCCCAAAACCTCCATTGTTGAGTGTCAAAACAAAAAAACAAAATTTCGTTCGTTTCAAACTTCGAATCCGTCTGAAACAAGAGTAAGTTTATCAACCTTAGTATCATTTTGTTGTATCTTTACATTTCAAAAGTCGTACCTTCAAAAAAATCGTATGTTCACGTTAACGTGTTTCGGAGAAAATGATCTCAAAATAGTATGAGGTTCACTTTGAGGAGATTGCAAAGGTCTTTGGAAGACCCTACTACATGCCCCAAGACAATATAAGTACCATTTTAAGGTTGGACATACAGAGAACGTCCCAAACCCCTCACGGGCGTATATAACCCCTCGTGGGCGCCCATGTGTATGCCCAAAGCTCAAACATGAGACATTCAACCTTGGGCATCCATGGGCGCCTCGACATGGGCGTCCATAGCTAAATGTCTCATTTTGAGCTTTGGGCATACAAAGGGCGCCAAGAACCCCTCTTGGGCGTCCACAACCCTTCACGAGTGCCCTAGTGTATGCCCATAGCTCAAAATGGGACAACCAGCAATGGGCACCCACAGGCGCCCATATTTAGGCGCCCATGTTTGAGTTCTGGGCGCCCGTTATACCATTCATATGCGCCCCAGTACATTTAGCATTGGGCACCCATGGGCGCCCATGGATGCTCAATGTAAATATTTCACTTTCAGCTTCGGGCATATACATGGGCGCCCACGAGGGGTTATATACGCCCGTGAGGGTTTGGGACGCCCTCTGTATGCCCAGGCTTAAAATGGAATAACTCTTGAATCCAATCTTTTGGTTAAGCGCTGACTTTTGAATTACCCGTCGACTTTATAGTTACTAGACGTTGTGGGAACCTTGGACTTTGTAGTTGACTTAGAGTTGACCGTGGACTTTGTACTTGACTTTTAGAGTTGACCTTGGACTTTATAGTTGACTTTCAAGTTGATCGTTTACTTTTTAACTATGAACGTTGAAGTTTGACTTCCGAGTTAAGTTTTGCTTTGCCGTTGAAATTTGAGTTGACCGTTGACTTCATTTGACATAGTTGGAGACTTTTAGGGTTGACATTTGACTTCTTAGTTGACCGTTGACTTTATTTGAATTTTCGGTTATTTGCAAGAATGGGAAAAATTAGTGTGCAGCTCATGTGGAATGGAGTGTGGGAGTCCGCCAATGGACAATTTGTATACACCCCATGAGAGAACTACAAATCGAAGACGATGTTATTGAAGCAGGAGGAGATTCCCACAATCCAGAGTCTGAAGGAACGAGTTGCTTCGAGAATGGGATTGGACATGCATAAGGCTACGTTCATAAAGTTATGTCACATGCGACAAGGTATGGAGAAGTATGCGCCTTCAGATATTACCGACGACGATGATGTGTTATTACTATTTGATACATTTGATCCCAAGGAGATTGTTTCCATGTTTGCCAAGTACGACAATGATGGCTCAGAGACAGTCGGGGGACTGTAATTGCAGAAGATAGTTCCTCGCAGGGGAAATTCGGAGCTTCATGCGGTACTTACTGATGATAGTCAGGAACATGAAGGTCCAACCTAGGAGGCCGGTTTTAACGAGACCATGTTCATGGTGGGGAACAACACATCTCATGATGCAGCGTTGGACGAACCATTGGACACGGACTACGGGGGTCCTTGTTACGACGGTGGAAGCTTTCCGGAGGATCCCCATATGAATGAAGATCCGAACGCAGACCTGCATGGGCCATCAAGTGGAGATGACACAACGGACGACGATGAACCGGATAACCGTGAACCGGATAACAGTGAACCGGTTAACAGGGTTCCTTGGGCACAGGTTTACAACATCATCTGACACTTGAAATTGAAGCCGGGGCAGTTGCCAGTAACAGTAGGCCTGATGGATCTACGTTAAATCTTGATGATTTGTTTGAATTGGCCTAGGAGATCAAGAATATCCTACGGGGTCCTGCAACTCAACAAGGTTGGCAATGGGGTAGTGCGAATACGGAGAGCACAAGGGTCGTTCTCAAATGTCGCGATCCTCATTGGGATTGGTATGTGACTGCTTATAAAGCGAAACATGAGACATTTTACACGCTTAATCGATACAGAAACATCCACACTTGTTCCACGATCACCACAAATTTCAAGCATGCAAACCTGAGGGTCGATGACATTGCCCATGGAATGATTGATCGATATCAAAACGGGCAGCCTCGCCCTAGCACTCACGACATCAAGGCGTATGTGATACTTGCCTTCAAGTCCAAGGTTAGTAGATGGACATGCTACCAATCTAGGCATAGGGCGTTCGAGATCATTCACGGTAGCTGAGCAGAACAGTACTACCAACTCCATGCATTCTTCTACATGTTGGAGTCTCTGAACCTTGGGTCCTACACGAATATAGAGTCGGACGAATAAAGAATATTCAAGTACTGTTTCATGGGTATATAAGCTCGGCTAGATGGAATCGAATTCATGCGACCACTAGTCGTCATCAACGCCGGTCACATGAAGAACGAGTCGTTGCAGGTGGTAGTTGCAACAATAGTCGATGGACAGAGACAGTGTTATTCAGTTGCATGGGGAATAATTGAAGTCGAGAACAATGAGGCCTGGGGGTGGTTCCTTTAGCAGCTGAGCCTTTTTTCCCGAACCACAAGTTTATCACATTTCTTTCCGACAGGCATGAGGCCATTAAGCATGCAGTTGCGACAGAGTACCCCAATGCACAACACGTGCACTGCTGGTGGCACATCAAGCATAACTTGATATTGTTATATGGCCCGGGAAAGTGGGTGAATCTCTTCTTGAAAGTTGCGGAGTCCGGCACTGCAGATGAATGCCGCAGTATTCTTCACATATTGGCAGTGAAGCACCCTGCTAAACTGTTGGAATAGGTGCCCTAGAGGCAATCTATATTTAGTATGAACAATGTTATGGCTAGAATATTCATTTATTAATTATAATGAAGTCCTTAGATACAATGTGTTGTTTATCTTAAATATACATAGTCCATTATATTGATTAATAGGACGATCAGATATAGACTAGTATGTGTGTAGATTGATATGGAGATATCAAGTCTAACACATGGGTATGCATTAGGAGTAATGACATATTGGATTGACCCACAACGAGAAGGATACATTAGATTATGTTAAAGTCACAATCGCTTCTCGTAATGCTAATATAATTTCAATCCTTAGACTTGAAGTCACTAGATACTCTAGTTGTGGAATATCATGCTTTGATGTTATCCAATGTTGCGTCTTAACCGGGAAACTATAAAGATAGTTATTGGGCATGATAGGAAGCAAGCTTAGAGATCGTAGTGATGTAGAGAGGATTTTTCCCTCCCACATAATGGTAGCAAATATCCATGGCCACTCGAGAGATGGTGCTTATTGAATGTCTGGCCAGACTCAGATAAATCAATATGGAGATATTAATGTTATATGCTTGCATAAGCATATTCCTAGGATCGAGGAACTATGGATTGGATATACGAGTGTGACTATTTATTTCTCGTGTCCAATCCGGATATGGAGACAAAGGGATAGTGCAATATGTGATATTGGGCACAAAGGTTTGTCGGGATCACTGACTATTTCTATTAGTTGGGTTGCATGGATGTGTTTCTAGACACCGCTCCATGTTAGTAATTAGTTACTACCAACTAAGTAGAAACCTATGGGGTCACACGTCTAATAGAGTTGAAATATATTTGGGATTAATAATATGATAAATTAATGAGAAGGATCACTTTGCAACACCCTGCAAAAATAGTAGGACTAATATGCAAGGAAGGGACTAATCCAAGTTGATGTAGAACCAGGAAGGGCCTTTATGTAGTTAACAAGGAGTTGTTGGACTATATAAAGGATGCTCTAGATTCCTTCCCACAACTAATGCTCATAACACAAGTGAGTGGGAGAGAAAGCAAAGGAGATAGCAAGACAAGCTAGAGGCCGAAGCCTCTAGCCGTCCGCCCATAGCCGTCCGCCACAAAGAGAGGACCGATCCTCTCTTTGTTCCTCGTTGCTTGATTCGTTCTTCCCTCTTCATCCGGTCCAAGCTAGAACTAGGAGAAGGAAGATCTAGATCTCACCTCTAGACGTGAATCAACCGTAGAGACGAGGACATTATTCTTCATGTGATCTCCCGAACCAAAAGGTGCACATCTTCTATGTCCTTCATCATGTGTTGAATGTCTCTTCCTGTGATCCTTGGTGGGCTTTGAGTAGGTATTAAATTTTGTTATTTTGTTGTGTTACCTACGTCAAAACCCAACAGTGGTATCATAGCCACATGTCGTAGTGCATAACATGATTTTATGTGTTACAATTTCAGTTTATACACCGTTATATTCATATTACGCAAAAACTGAAATTAATTGGCATAGTAGATGCAAATTGAATTTGATTCAACATAAACAAGATCTAATTTAACATTGGATGTGTAAATTGGTGAGAATCACATAGGATGTGAATAATTGGGTTCTTGAAAATGAGGGTTCATGGGCACATAATTGGAAATGGGGGGTTTTTCAATTATGGAAACAATTATATGGAAACAACCATGCTTGGGCAACAACAAAGGAAGCGGAAGGAGACTAGGGACGAAACCCTGGCCGTCCGCCCCTCCTCTTCCTTGCGCGCCAAGAAAGTCCGCGGGTCACAAGGGGCAGTCGGCCTAGGGCCGGACTATGTGGCGGATGGCGGTCCCTTGGGGTTCGGCCTAGGCTTAGGTTGGACCCCTTGGACCGTTGTAACCTAATTACCCAATTCAACTAAAATTGAACAAGCGCGTTAAAAATTAGTTTTAACTGTATTATGTGCTTTATTGCATGGTAAGTGGATATGGCCTAGATTGTGGATGTTTTGTGTTTGTTGTGGTTTGGTTTACGGCCTGCGAGCTGATCAAATTAATGTAATAATTAATTAGGTTTTACGGCATGCGAGTCATTTTTTTCTCCTCAACATGTGAGGCTTTATTTATTTATTTATTTATTCTAGATGTTAGGCTCGAATTAAAAATATTTAGATGATAGCCAAGAGCATGGAGAAGAAGACCGGAGAACCAAAAAGCCAAAAGACGATGAAGACACCCTACCCTAGGCGCGCGACTATGGTGGAGCACATGGAGATGAGCTTGTCACTTTAGGGCAAACAAATATTATCATTGGCTTGATAATATCTTAGTCTAGGGGTTATATCCATGCCACGTTATTTTTATTTTGTGGATGTTTATTATTTATGTCTTGTTATTTATTTTTTGTGTAGGGCGATACTAGCAAAAACGTTAACAAGATAATAATAAACAAAGATGGTCTTTTATTGTAAATTGTCCAATCCAAATAAGTAGATCATGTTGATTAGATCAACCAAACGAATAAAGAATGATTAAATACCTCAAATAGAATATTGAGTTTGCCTTCTCTTGCCTAAACATCCTTCATGATCAGGGTCTATTAAAATCCGGGCTTGCCAAAGCAAGGAGATTTTAATTCACCGTGATGTGTTGCGGACGACACAAGCTAGTAATGTGTGTATGGTGAAGCAAGGAGATTTTAATTCACCGTGATGTGTAGTGGACGACACAAGCTAGTAATGTGTGTATGTTGAAGCAAGAGGTTGGACGCAACTAGGTAAGAGTCAACTGGATTGATGAACCTAGAGGCATGGCAATTAAGAGTTATCTAAAAGATAAAGAATAAAGAGTTATTCACCTAATTGGACCAAGAGTTGCATGGGATGCAATTGGAATGGTTCCTACCTAAATAACCAATTCTTGGATGACTTGCCAAAGCAAGCTCAAGAAGATGTGAAATATGGATCTTAGACCTGCTAGAAAATATATGTGATATTTTCCGCATTAATGGTGAGGGCTATTAATCCTAGAAAAATAGTGGGAGCTATATTTAATGATCTAGCCATTATTTAATATAGTTAAATTGTTCAAAATACTAAAATTGCACATTTCTCGTTTTTGTAGAATTCCAAATGACAAACAATAACGCATCGACTTCATCCCTGCGATCTGTCCTTGAAAAGGACAAACTTTCTGGAACAAATTTCCTTGACTGGAATAGGAACTTGAGGATTGTCCTTAAGCAAGAAAAGAAGTTGTACGTCTTGGACACTCCAATTCCAGCCCCACCCCAGGATGAGTCTGTTCTAGCAGATATAAGGGCATGTCAGAAACATATTGATTATTTTTAATGACGTGACTTGCCTCATGCTCTGCACCATGACTGCTGAGATTCAGAAGCAGCACGAGAACATGGAGGCCTATGATATGATCATACACTTGAAACAATGTTTCAGGAACAGGTAAGGAATGAGCGATATGAGGCGTCCAAAGCATTGTTCAAGAGTAGTCTTGCAGAAGGGAATCCAGTTGGGCCTCATGTAATCCGAATGATCGGGTACATTGAGAACCTCGAGAGACTGGGGTTCCCACTTAGCCAAGATTTGACTACTGATCTTGTCTTGGAATCGTTGTCAGACAGTTGTAACCAGTTCATCATGAACTATAACATGAACGAGATCAGTAAGACTCTTCCAGACTTGTTGAACATGCTAAAGACAGCTGAACATATCATCAACAAAGGCAAGGGCAAAGACATAATGATGGTGCATAAAAGGAAGAGCAAAGGAGTTGCCTCTACTTCCAAAGGAAAGCGCAAGAAAGTTGCAAAATCCAAGGAAACCCTAAAGCCTAGTGGGGGCGTGGCTAAAGGTGAATGTCACTACTGTAGCCAGCCGGGTCACTTGAGGAGGAATTGCCCTAAATATCTGGAGGATAAGAAGCTTGGAATAGTGATTCCACCACCACCAGGTATTTATGTTATAGACGCCAATCTTTCTATTTCTTCATCTTGGGTATTGGATACTGGATGTGGTTCTCACATTTGTCGAAATGTGCAGGAGTTGAAAAGAAGTAGAAGATTGGCTAAAGGGGAGATAGATCTGCGCGTCGGGAATGGAGCAAGAGTTGCTGCATTAGTTGTAGGCGTTTTTGAGCTATCTTTGCCTTCTGGACTTATTTTAGAATTAGACAATTGCTTTTATGTGGCTGCTATGAGCAGAAACATTATTTCCATTTCTTTTTTGGACGAGAAGGGTTTTTCTATTTCAATAAAGGACAAGTGTTGCTCCATTTATTTTGATAGTATGCACTATTGTAGTGCGCATTTGTCTAATGGATTGTATATCCTTGATCTAAATAATCCAATCTATAACATAAATATTAAAAGGATTAAGACTAATGATTTAAATCCTACATATCTATGACACTGTCGTTTAGGCCATATAAATGAGAAACGCATATCTAGACTCCATAAGGATGGATTCTAGACTCATTTTATTTGGAATCATATGAGACATGCGAATATTGTTTATTAGGAAAAATGACAAAGTCCCCATTCAATAAGAAATGTGATTGGACTAGTGAGTTACTAACACTCATACATACCGATGCATGTGGGCCGTTTCCCACGCCGGCCAGAGGTGGTTACACCTACTTCATTACGTTTACTAATGATTTCAGTAGATATTGATTTGAATACCTTATGAAGGCCAAATTCGAATCCTTTGAATTGTTCAAGGAATTCAAGAATGAAGTAGAGAAGCAACTTGGTAAAAGTATTAAGGCTCTACGATCGGATCGTGGAGGAGAATACTTAAGCCAAGAGTTTGAAGAGTATCTTAGAGAGTGTGGGATAGTATCCCATCTCACTCCACCCGGAACGCCACGATGGAATGGCGTGTCCGAGAGGAGGAATCGCACACTATTGGATATCGTGCGATCTATGATGTCTCAGACGGATTGTTGACTCAAAGACCCTTGAGTGTGTTTTGAGAAGTAATTGTTTTGAGTGATGAAAGACAAAGACAAAGGAAAAGCATTTCTGATACTCCAAGGCCTTCAGATACTGACAGAGCTTCAAAGCCTTGAGAGTAGTTTTTATTGTGCTGAATGTTCTAACAATCTTGTAATGCAGATTGGCTATCTGATTATATAGATCAGAGATTTGCTACAAATACTCATGTTTTATATTCTCTCTATATCTAACACAATTGCAGATGTCCTGATCAGGGATTTGGTCTTAATTTTGAAACTGAGAAGCATGTTCAGGGCTTCAAGGCCTTGAGATGTGCCTTGAGCTGCTGACAGTTTTACAGAACTAATTTGATTCTTTCTTGCAGGGTTTGGTCTTTATTATTGTGCTTGTTTAATGACTTCTAAGAGTCTTAAACTAGTTTATCATGAGTTATATGTGTCAGAAGTTAATCAGATTATTGTTTTATTATTTCACCCAGTTTTTTATCAGAAACTGGAAAACCAAACAGACTTAGTACTGCTATATTTCTGGATTTTGTTGTTGCTATGTTTTAATGTTGTTGCAGGTTTGTTAAATGTGCAAATTCAATCTCAAAAAACTCCAATGGATATCTACTCAGAGCTGTTTGAATTGCAGTTGAAAACAGAAAGAAGGTTTGTAGGAACTGAGATCCTAAAATCTCTCATTCAGTTGCAGTGAGTAAATAAAAGACTGGTTTGAATTTTGAAAGAGGAGAGGCTTGCAGAGAACTGAGAGAAGTGTGAAATATTCGTGGGAGATCATTTATTCAAACACACATACATTCAAGCTTCAATTCCAGATTTCAGAAGATCAATCATTCCAGTTTCCAGAAGAACACATCCAGGCCTTCACAAGCTTATTCTTCTACTGTGTTCTTCATCTGTTTTGTAATCTGCTTATCTTTTGTATATCTAAAACCTGACTAAACCTAGTGGTTGGTTGTTCAAGTGAACAACAAGAGGTTCTTGTTAGCTCAACAATTAGTAGCTGATTCTAGATAGGTTTGGAACCACAAGTTGTATAGGCGTAAGGGAAATCACTTAGGCTTGAAGGTCTGGGGTTGTTTCTGTGTGAGTAATAAGAAGTGTTTGCCCAATACTGGTGGGATTAGATCTCTCAGGCAGAGATTAGGTCCATTGGGACTGAACTCTGTAAATTGCATTGTGTTCTTTACTTTACAGTTTTGTTATTTTTTGTTTCATACAACTCAAATCAAACTAGGGTTTATAAGCTGTTTAGAACTGATAATAGTTCAAGGCCTTGAAACTTCCTATTTTTCCTTTGAAAGTTTCTGACTGTCTTCTAAAATCTCAAGGCCTTGAGATTTAAGTTTCTCACTTAAGCTAATCTGTTAAAAAATGTGTTTTGGAAAAAAGTTTTCATACTCTATTCAACCCCCCCCCCCTTCTAGAGTATTTAGGTCCTGTATTTAGGCTACATTACACACTTTTCAATTGGTATCAGAGCTTGGGTAACTGATATAGATCTAACGACCTTGTGACTATGAGTAATGTAGGAGATGGTGGATTCTCACAAGGAAAGGCAGCCAACAGACCTCCATTGTTTGTGGTGATAACTTCATGCACTGGAAGGCATTGATGAAGATGTTCATCATAGATCAAGACATGGAACTGTGGTCAATAGTTCAGAATGGTCCTCATGAGTATTACACTACCATTGATGGAGTCAGATGTATCAAATCTGAGGAAGATCTCTCAGTTACTGAACTGGAAAAGGTATCAAAAAATTACAAGGCTATGAATCTGTTATACTGTGCTCTTAATGCAGATGAGTTCAACAGAGTGTCCAATTGCAAAAGTGCCAAAGAAGTATGGGACAAACTGGTTGTGACATATGAAGGAACAAGCCAGGTTAAGCAGACCAAAATCAACATACTTCTGAGGCAATATGAGTTGTTCAAGATGAACTCAGATGAGACCATTAAGGAGATGTTCAAAAGATTCACTGATGTGGTGAATAATCTGGATTCATTGGGAAAGAAGTTTTCAAATGAAGAAAAGGTCAGGAAAATTCTGAGAAGCTTGCCAAAAGCCAAGTGGGAGCCAAAGACAACAGCCATTGAGGAAGCTCAGGATTTAAGTCTTCTTCAGCTAGATGATCTACAAGGAAAGCTCCTCACTCATGAAATGTCAATGAAGGACGTAGAAGGTGATTTGAGTGAAAACATCAAGAACTTAGCACTCAAGGCTAAAGACAATGAAAAATCTCAAAGCCTTGAGACTGAAGATGAGCATGATGATGAAGAGGCTTTAGCATTGATCTCCAAGGCCTTTGCCAGGATTCTCAAGAAGAAAAGAAACTCTGGTAACAGGGACTACAACAGAGAGAGATCAAGACCTTCAAGCAGCAAGGACTACAAAGGTAAAACTTCATCACAGTTACATAAAACTAAAGTAATGAATTGTTTTGAGTGTGGTGATGCATATCATTTAGTAAGAGACTGTCCACAAAAGAAGAAGAACGGGAACTTTCAGAAGAAAGATAGTGACAACAGAAGGAAGAAAGCCATGATGGCTTCCTGGAGTGATTCTGATTCATCAAGTGACTCAGACACAGAAGAAGATCAAACAAACTTGTGCTTCATGGCCAAACATGATGAAGAAAAGTCATCAGACAGACATATTGAAGAAATGGTAAAAAAATCTTCTTGCTAGTCCTTCTGATGTACTTCCTGAAATTCTCAAGAGTATGTTTTTAAATGAGGAAAGTTATAGAAATGAGATCTCTTCTTTAAAGATGAGCAGGTAAAAGAAAATATGGATCTTGTTTTTACCAACAAAACTGTTGAAGTTTCTAAGACAAAGTTGAAAAGGACTTCAAGGCCTTGGACAGCAGGTTCAAAGCCTTGACGGCACTGATAAAAGAGATTGTTGATCAAAACACTCTTTTGACTGAAATATATACTGATCTAAAGACTCATTCTGAGGATTTAGAACAACAAATTTGTTCTTTGACTGAGAAACTTCAAGAGTCTAAAAAGGTCCTAGCTAGTTTCACAAGCTCAGAACATAATCTAAATCTCATTCTTGGAGGAAGTCTGAAATCAATGCATAAAAGTGGGATTGGCTATCATCCAAATTTTCCAAAGAAAAGCCAAACTACTTTTGTCAAATCTCGTATCAGACATTCTCCAAAGTGTCATTATTGTGGAAAAATTGGTCATGTCAGATTAACTTGTCCCTTCAGAAGATCAGAACCTCACATTATGAGGAATACTTATCCTTATCAGCTTAAGGGACAGGTTAGGCAGATTTGGGTTCCAAAAGGAATTAGACCACCAAACATGGCTGATTCTGAGTATGACTCAAAGTTCTGCACTTGGTCTTACAGCCTGTTGAGGCAATGATTTATTTTTTGCAGGATGTCACCAAGGCCTTGAAAGATCAGAAATGGATATTAGATAGTGGATGTTCCAGACATATGAGTGGAAAGAAATCTCTCTTTACAGAGCTTACAGAAAAATCTGGAGGAACAATCACACTTGGTGACAAAGAAAAATGCAATATTATTGGTATTGGTAGTATTGGTAATGGTTCTACCAACTCTATCTCTGATGTTTATTTGCTGGATGGACTTAAGTATAATATGCTTAGTATCTCTCAGTTATGTGATAAAGGTTATAAAGCTATATTTGACAAGGATAAATGTGTGGTGCTAGATGAGAAATCTGGTGACTGCATACTCACTGTTCCTAGATCATATAATCTATATGCTATGAGTACTAACAGTGTTGCAAGTGAGAAGTTAAAATGCCTCAAGGCCTTGAAGGAAGATTCAAAGCTTTGGCACAGAAAGCTGGGGCATATTAGCATACACACCTTGAATAAACTCATCTCAAAGGATTTGGTAAGAGGTTTACCATCCCAGAAATTTTCAGATGATGAGGTTTGCAAGGCATGTGTACAAGGTAAGCAAACCAGAAGCTCAGTTGAAATACCCCGTTTTGTGACTATGGGTATTTTGTGATATTATTATAAGTGTTGGGAAGTTAATTTAATTGTAGAGAGTTAATTATAATGCTTTGAGAGTTTGGGGGGAACTTTGTGACTTTAATTAAAGGTTTTAGTGTCTTTTACTTGAGTTTGGGGGAGGTGTTTGTCTTTTGGCAAAACTAAGGGGAAATAAGTGTCTTTTGACCTAAATTTTCTTCCTACGTAAAAGTTTCTTAATCCAAGAGGGTTTCCTACTTATGAAGTTGATTTTATTTCCAACTCTCATAAAACCCTCACTCTCCCTATTTTTTCTATCTCTCTCTCACGTCCCTCACTCTCACCCGACCCTCTCTCTCTCGTCTCTCTCTTGTGGCCGACAGCAGCAACCTGCCACCGCCGCCGTCCCTCTCTTTTTCCGTCGAGGTAATTTATTCTCTCTCTCTCTCTCTCTCTCTCTCTCTCTCTTTTTCTCTTTTCTTTCTTTCTCTTTTTCTTTCTCTCTTTCTTTTCTTTCTCTCTCTCTCCGTCCGTCTCTCTCTCCGTCCGCCTCCATGGGCGGCGGGTTTGAGTTGTTTTGTTTCTTCTTCTCTTTTCTTTTGTTGATCTCTTATTCTTGTGATCACTTGTTCATGATTCATGTATGTTGCATGTAATCTTTAATTTTCAGTTTGTTATTGTTAGGATCATTGTTCATGGATTTGTAGGATTGATAATCAAGTTTTATGGTTTATCATGTTCTTGGGTGTTGGGAAGAAACCCTAGTTTGGAAGAGGAAGTTGATTGAAAAATTTGGGAGTTTGAATGATCATGGTAGGTGGATAACAATCTGATTTGAATGTGGGAATCATGTTATATTAGGTTTAGTATGAATATAGGATGAACTAGATGCTTGGGGGAAAAGTTTCATGAAGATTGACAATTCCCGTATGGATATTTTGAATGAAGTTGGAAACTTGAAACTAGTGTAACTTTTGATTCAGGAATCGAAATTAAGATCCGTTTGAGGCTAAACTTATTATTTCAAACGTTTTCAATCCAATGGAACTTTTTTTAGACCATGATCTGTTTGGGAAACTGGAGTAATAGATTTGGTAGTGTTATGATAGGTTATGTATGCTCTAGGTTAGGGGATTTTGAAGCAAAGTTTGGGTTTTGTTTTGAAGGATGATTTGAGTGAGATGTTAGGTTGGTGTTAAAGATCCTAAACCATTGAATATCATATGCATGTAATTAGTATAGCAAGTATATTGCTAGAATATATGTTTGATTAGCATATTGTTATGTGTAGGTAACGAGTTCGTCGACGACGAGTACGTATAGTACGTTGATTGATTGCTATAGTTGGAATTTACTTTGAGGTAAGTAAATATGCCAAGCCTAGTGTGCTTATCTCTTTCGTTTCAAACGAATAATTGATTTGTTACGTCTCAAAATGTGTTTACATTGATACATGACTTGGAATACATGATTTCTACTTGTTAAATGTTTTGATGAAAACATCACCATGATAATGAATGAACTATAACGTAAAGTGGAAGAAGTTGTGCGGGGACATTATTATTCTCTTTGGGCGGTGTTGGCTGCGGTCCCGTCTCTTTTTGATCCGGTTGCAAGTCCCCGGATAGCGGCATGTACTCACTCCTCTAGACGGCGTAGTCTTAGGGGGGTGTCGACACTTAAGGTCATGGAAGCCGTGGTTTATTTGGTTTTCCCTCGTCACAACGAATTAATAATGAGTATTTTGGTTTGTTAACGGAAAGAAGTTAACACTGGATTTGGATTTTTCCTAATGATTATGGAAATTGGTTGGAAATATATTATGGAATTGGGAACTCTTATGTTTTGATACAAGAGTCAACTTTATTACCGCTGTGTTTGCGAAAAACTCTTACTTACAAATGAGTCATTATTTTATAATTATCCCATCATCGTTTTACATGTTTGGATGTTTATTTACCAGTATTTCATGCTGATTTTGTACTGTGGTGTTTCTTTTTGATTCCGCATTACAGGTTTAGAAGAAGCTTATCTGGCGTAGAAGGGGACGCGCATCACATGGAATAATAGTAGTAGTATTTCCTTTGAATTTGAATTCTTTAGTAGTTTAAACACTCTAGTTGTTTATGCCAGTTTGTGGCTAGGACGTTGGATTATAATAATGCATTGTTTTAATTGGAATTAATTATTATTGTGGATGTTTTGTGCTTGCGAACCATGTTATAAAATCTCCTTGTATCCGGGCTCCTCTCGGGTACGGAGTGACATCCCCGGGTCTCCGGCTTGGGCCATTTGGGGGTGTTACAGATGGTATCAGAGCCAGGCATTCCAAAAAGGAAATCAAAACTTGTTAGGGTAATTAAAATGGATGTAGGAGAAATAGCTAAAAATTTGACGAGCCGTGGGAATTTGGGTAGTATGGATAGGATTATTATGTGTAAGTGTTTAGAAAATAGGATAGAAAGCAAGTACTTCCATCCACCCATTCCTAACTAAGGGTCTTAGTCTATCCAAGAAGCTAAGGGATCGAAGTTTTGAAGTGTTTCAATTGGATTCTAAGTTTGAACCTACTTTTAAGAGACTTTGTTGGGAAATTTCTTCAAGAGTCTTGTGGCTATCGATTTGGAGTCTTGGGAATGATTATTAGTTGCAATGAGTAGTTATTTCGGATTTCGATATATGCCTTGTGAGATTAGAGATTTATTAAGTCGTTTCCTCTTGTAGATGGTTAGAACTAAGCATACAACAAGGAAGCGTGTGTTGCCAGTTTAGAAGCACCCTGTCGTGACACGTTGGGTCGAAGGTGAAGATTTTCCATATTTTCGTGACCGCGTGGTTCAATGTTGTGAAGATAGATTCCAAGCCTTAGATTTTCCTCGGTATAGAAATCCAGCTTTTCAGGCTTACTGTATGGTGAAGGCATTACCTATGAAACCCATGTTTGGGGAAACTATTACAAAGTATAGCAACATCATGGGCTGGATGAATCGTCTGAATGATAGGGATTATCGTTGCCAAGGTGAATGGACGATAAGTGCAGATTTTATATGCAAACTATTGATGGAGACTTATCTTAAGTGGCAAAGTTATACAGATAGAGTCCAGTGATGAAGAAGACGTGATCTACATAAGCTCTAGTGATGAAAAAGAGGTGATTATTATAGACTCTAGTGACGATGAGGAAGTCGAAGAAGATCCAATGGAAGATGTCGATGAATACCCTGAGATTGAAGAAGATCCCATGGAGTATGAAGAAAGTGAAGAAGACCCGAGTGAAGATAAAGAGCACGAGTATGATTCCGATGAAGAGGAAGAGATGGATGAAAGCGATGAGGACGAAGATTAAGCTTGTTAGAGTTCTTTAGATTTCCTAGACTTGATGCTTTTAAGTTTTATTTATGTGTTTGAATAAGGCTATGGAGCCAAGCAACACTTTGAAGTTTTAGAACGATTTTTGAATAGTCACTTTTGGGCTAGAGTTGAATTCTTAGCGTTTTGCTTTGGGATGAAGAATGTTTATGTTTTGAGGAACCGATTTGGGGAGTTTAATAAATTTAGCTTTCTGAATTTTGGAGTATGAATCGATGAATTATGGTTGTGTTATGCTTTGTTATCATTGATTAAGCACGTAGATAGTGTTCATGGAGTTAGAACGCGAAAGCTTTGATTTTCGGTGTTGTTGAATCTGCGCAGAGTGAGTTTTTGTTGTAGCAGACGTATTTAATTTTGGATTTATTTTTCCCTGAATTTTTCCCAAAAAATAGACACACCCAGGTATCTCCCATAAAAATGTCAGCCCTATATGAGTGCTAGAGAATTAGTTACGAATTTTCAAAGTTGACGGTTCAGTAGCAGAATTGCAAAGTGGCTAGCTGTAGAATTTTTAATTTTTACCTATCTTCCAGATCTTTTTTTGACCTAAAATTTTTATTAAAACTATTAGACTCGTTTGGCTAACTCTGGGAGAAAGCCTAGCTCATTTTGAGAATTTTAAAGTCAGTTTAAGTCTTTTCAAAGTCAAAGTTTCTGTTCTGGTGGGCTGTGACAGCAGCTGTAGCATTTACTGTGTATCTTGAGTTCTACAATTGAATTTGAGTTGATTCTTCTTGATTATGAAAGTAGACTCAGAGAGGGTGTTGCACACCAAAATTCACAATTGTTGCCTGATCTATTGATCCTTTTTCCAATTTTTGGAAGTAGATGAAAAGCTGAGACGCGATCAGCCTATGTGGAAATACATGAGTAATTGATGTAAATGATGATCAATGTGTGACATTACTTGTTTAATTGTGCACTAAATGCCACATATGCGTGATTGTTTTTACTTCTTGGTACTTTATAAGTAATACAATAGGCTATAGTGTAGGGATTATGACTGATAAACCACACCAATACCACACCAGTAGGAATAGTCAAGTCCCTATGGCAACCAACAACAACAACAACATGGACCAATTCTTTGCCCAATTAGCTCAGATGGCTCAGAATATGAACAATGGAGAACAGAATGCAACTAGTTGTGCTAAGAAAGTGGCATACATGAAGCCAGGAAACTTTACATGCAATGAGGATCCTGTCGAGCTCGAAAATTGGATCGATGAGATGGATAAGGTCTTTGAGCTAGTTGAGTGCCCCGAAGACCGCAAGGTTGTTTGCGCGGCATTATACTTGAAGAACGAAGCTAATACATGGTGGAGGAGCACACGTCATAACTTTTTGGCGCAACCCAATTTCAATTGGGAAGCTCTTCAAACTGCATTACGCACTCGCTTTTATCCGGACCATGTACAGGATCAAAAGTACATAGACTTCGTGAATCTGACACAAGGGAACGGTTCCGTGACCGAGTACTTCAAGAAATTCATGGAGTTATCCCGATTCGCAGGTTAGCTGATGCCTGATGAAGCGACTAAAGTCAGGAAGTTCATGTCTGGTCTCGAACTTCATCTGCAGAAAGACTTGATGTGCAGGACGTACGATACTCTCCAGGAAGCTTATGATAGAGCTGCAGCCGTTTGGCGTATTCAAGAGGCACAAGATGAGAAGCGTGGGAAACGCAAGGTTGAGAACGTCGTGGGCTATGGAAACAATCAGGGTAGGACTAACCAAGGTAGCCAGGACAAGAGGTTTAAGCCTAACCACAGAGGGAGTAACCAAGGACAATATCGTGGTAATAAGCAGAACAATGGAGATGATCAATCTCGCCGTTATATCTGCAAGAAGTGTCAACAGAATCACCCAGGAAATGACTGTCAAGGAAACCTTGTCACTTGCTACCACTGTGGCAAGAAGGGTCATCGTTCGTTTGAGTGTCGATCGAAACCAAATGGAAATCAACAAGGGAACCAAGGAGGCAATTACCAAGGGAACCGACAGTTCAACAACAACAATCAGGGCGGAAATCGGAACTATGGGAACTACAACAACCAGAATAATGGAGGCAACAATTATGGTAGGCAGCAAGTGAACAACCAAGGCAATGGAAGGAACAATGGAGCTCAGAACGGGAATAGGAACAACAACGCTCCAGCTAACGCCAACAAAAATGGGATTGGTACGGCAGGAACTACCACACAGAATGGGAATGTTGCAAGGATGGCTGTCATGAGCAGGACTGAAGCTGAAGCAGCAAACGGAGTAGTCACTGGTACATTTCTTGTTCATGATCAACCAGCATTTACTCTATTTGATTCCGGAGCTTCGTATTCGTTTATTTCATCATCATTTGTGGAAAAATTGAGTCTCAATAAGCAGTCTAGAATATCCATCCCCGTAGCTACCCCAACCGGTCATGTAACAGTATGTGACGCCATTTTTGAAGGAGTAGAAGTTAAGATTTCGGCTAGTACCCTACCAGCAAATCTGATACAGTTTGATCTTGGAGGAATAGATGTTATATTGGGAATGGATTGGCTGGGTAAATATCGAGTAGTAATAGACTGTCACGATCAGAAGATAAGGCTTAAAGGTCCAAAAGGAGAAAAAGTTTCTTACCGTGGTATCACAAAAGAACCATGTATCCGACTAGTGTCAGCTTTGACCATAGTCAACCAAGTGAAGAAGGGGATGTAGGGTTTTGATTCATGGATTGCACAACGGAAGCATAAACAAACATAAAACCATGCAAAACCCTCCAAGGATCACAAGTCAAGAGACATAACGATGGTAAGGGTTAGAAATCATAAACACACCTTTGGGTTCTCCTTGATGACTTCAAACGCGAATAGTGTCACGTCTCTACGGTTGATCCACGCCTAGAGGTGAAATCTAGATCCTCCAAATCCATGTGCTAGCTAGGAAGAATGGAGGAGGAAGAAGGAATCGCCAACAATGGAGTGCCAAAGGTGGGGCGGCACCCTTTAGGCCAACGGGTAGGGGGCGGCGGTCCCATGGGGTTTCGGCCCTCTATGGGACTTGCTCTCTCCTTGCTTTATTCTCTCCTTTCTTCTATCAAATAGATGGGTGTGTGTAGAGAGAAAAATAAGCTAGGAGTGTTCTTTATATAGTCCAACAACTCCTTGTCCTACTACATAAAGAACCCCTCATAATCCTACTCAAGTTCGGATTAGTCCCTTTTGCAAAATAGTCCTTATCATGTCAATACATGGATTAGTTCTTATTTGCAAATTAATCCTAATCATGTCTCTACATGAATTAGGCCACCTTGGCAAATCCTAATCATGTCTATACATGGATTAGTCCATCTTGCATATTAGTCCTACTAATTTAGCAAGTTGTTGCGATTTGATCCTTCTAATTAATTAATCATATTAATTAATTATTTCCCATGTCTAGTTCATCCCTATATGGCGTGTGACCCCATAGGTTCTATTTAGTTGGTAGTAACTATTTACTAATATGGAGCGGCCTCTAGCAAGACATCCATTCTAGCCAACAAATAGAATAGTCATCATGACAAACCTTGTGCAAGTAATTGTCTCATCCCTTTGTCCCAATATCCGGATTGGACACGAGACATACAAGTCACACTCGTATATCCAATCCATAGTTTCTCGATCCTGGGAATAGCCTTATTCGTGCAAATAACATCAATATCCCATATTGATTTATTTGAGTCTGGCCAGACATTTTATAAGCACTATCCCTCGAGTGGCCTAGGATATTTGCTCCCGTTATGTGGGAGGGACAAATTCTATCTACGTCCACTACGATCTCTAAGCTTGCTTCTTATTGTATCCGGTACACGCCTTTATAACTACCCAGTTACGGTGTAGCGTTTAACGCTACCAAGATCACAATAATCCACAACTAGAATATCTAGTGACTTCAAGTCTAAGGATGACAATACCGTTTGCACCGCGAGAAGCGCTTGTGACTTAACATAACATGTATGTAGCCTTCTCGGAGATGGGTCAATCCAGTATGCCATTACTCCTAATGCATACGCATGTGTTGGATCATGATATCTCCATATCAATCCAACCCCATACTAGTCTATAGATGATTGTCCCATTTAATCATTATAATTGACTAGGGATATTTAAGAATATAACACTTATATTCTAAGGACTTCATTCATGTTAACATATCTCCATATCGATAACATAATGAATCGTAAATCCATAAATGTCACAATTATTTGATTGCCTCTAGGGCACAATTCCAACAGTCTCCCACTTGCACTAGAGTCAATCTCCTGCATCATATGCCTATTGATCTAGCGCGGCCCTCCACGCTTCCGCTGCGCAGGGGCGAGACCTATGCTGGCACTTTGCAAATATTCACATCTCCTCCATCAACAATTTGATTGAGATTGAATATTCTGAATAAATGCATCTTATGCATTAATTTACTCAGTCCTCTATGTTAGAATCAGTGACTGAATCTTGCCCGGAACCTTTCCAGCTCACAGTGGCTCCCACTAAGGAAAAACTCAAAACTTGACTTATAATCTGAAATCTTCTTTGTCAGATTTGAAGTTCGCATCACTGTAACCCCTTACAGCAAACTCTTCATATTATCTATTTATCAAAAATTCATCCTTAGTGCTTCTCAAGTACTAAAGGATAATATTGATAATTAATCCCGTGACTCTCACCCGGATTTGACTGGTATCTTTGTGTCATACCATATGACACGTCTGGCCTAGTACATCTCATGGCGTATCTCGTGAATCTAATTCATACGGTCCATTCCCAATCTAATTGGTAAGACAATTAGCCTTCCAAGACTAATTCCATGTGACATGGGTAAGAATCAATATTCTTTTCACGTTGAACCATTTCAACACCTTTGTCAATTTGTGTACTATGACCTAAGCTATACAACTATCTTGATCTACCTCAATAGATCTTCACAAGTTGCTTCGCTTAAGTCTACCATTAGAAAGTCAACTCCCTAGTCAATCTACGTAAGACTGCCAAGTAGGGGCAACATTCCCAATGATTAAGTATGTCTCCACATACAAGACCAGAAAAATAACTGTGCTCCCACTAACCTTCTTGTAAACACAAGTCTCATCTTCAATTTTGATGGAACCAAACTCCTTTGATTACATCATTCATTTGAAGAGTCCAACTCCTAGAAGCTTGATCCAATCTATAAATAGATTGCTACAAGCAAGATGCGAATGGATTTAAGCATCACAATTGGGGAAGATTTCGTCATAGTCTATACTATGAACTCACATGAAATCCCTTTCCTGCCAATTTTCCCTTAAAGGTAATCATATTATCATCCATGTTGGTTTCCTCATAACCCACTTGCACCCTATGGGTCCTACCCTTCAGGTGGTTCCACCAAAGTCTATACTTTGTTGGTATACATGGATTCCATATCGTATCTCATGGCTCCAAGCCATTTCTGAGAGCATGGCCACACGTGGCCATCTCATAGGTTGTAGGCTCATCTCGATGAGCAATATATCACTGGTTATGAGAAATCCTTATTTCTCCAGTCCCTTGATATATCCTACCTGACCTACGAGGTTCTTGTGTTATCTGAGTAGGTTACTCCACAACACCTTGTGATCCTGCTCATGTTCCATCAAACGGATCAATGTTCTATTGTGGTTCTTGAACTTTTCAAGTTCTACTGTCCTCCCACTGTTTCTCTTAGAGACAATCTCTACCTAGAAACACTGTAGTTCGAGCAACAAACAGTTTGTTCTCGATAGGGTTGTAGAAATAATATCCTTTTCAGGATATCCCACAAAACATTTATCCGACTTGGGTCCAAGTTTATTTGTAAACTCTTTTACATAAACTTCATAACCCTAAATCCTGTATGAATAACATACTAGGACACTTCCTAGTCCATATCTCATATGGTGTTTTCATAATTTGTTTTTGATGGAACAAGGTTAAGGGCGAAATTTGTTGTGATTAGAATCATAGCCCCAAAAGTAAACTGGAAGTTCTGTTTGACTCATCATGGACCGAACCGTGTCCTACACGGTTTAAACTCTCCTCTTATACACGCCAAACCCATGTGGCGTGCTAGGTGGAGCGAGTTTTGGATCATATCCAACACTCCCATAGATTCTTGTCAAACTCTTGGCTCAAGTACTTTCCTCTATGATCCAATCGTAGAGCCTAAATACTTTTGCCAAGCTGGTTCTCTACTTCATTCCTGAATTCTTTGAACAATTCAAAGGATTCTGATTTGTTTCTTCATAAGATACACAAATCCATATTTCTCTGATCCTATCAGTAAATATGATGAAGTACTGAAAACCATCTTTAGCATTTGTGCTTAGCGGCCTTCATACATCAATATGTATGATTCCCAAAAGATCATATATTTGCCTAATAAGTCTTACATGTCTCATATGATTCAATAATCAAATGAGTTCCAGAAATCCATCCTCATGGGGTTCTAGATATGTATCTCTTATTTATGGGGCCTAAACGATAATGCTAAAGATAAGTGAAGTTCATATCATTATATGCAAACATCTAGGTATTAATGTTATAGATGAAATTATCATGATCATGGATATAGAATCCACTTAGACAAAATTGCATTACAATAATGCATACCATAATAATTGGAACAACATTTGTCCTTTTATTATGATAAGGAGCTTTCTTGTCCAAACAAGAAACTATGACAATGGTCCTACTCATAGTAGGGACATTATCACTTTTGTCTAATTCATGAACAATTTCTTAAAGGTAGAAATAATTCCCTACGGCTTTTCAGCAACCCTTTGCTTCATAGCCCCACGTGTAGGATTATTTCTTCCTTATCCAATTGTCTTCGTCTCTTGAGATCCTCCACATTTCTATAAATGTGAGATCCTCATCTAGTATCATATACTCTTGATGATGAGATAGACACATTGAATTTTATAACAAAAATACCCAAATCGGAATTCATAATTCCTTTATTTATTTACTTCCATGTACTTTGGGTAGTCTCTCTTCCTCTACACCACCTATGGGACTTCGAGGCAACTTGGTTTTAGCAACAGGCTTGCTTTATACCCATGGGGTCGGCGCAAACCATTTGCCCTTACCCATGCTGTTAACCATTAACAGCTTTGCCCATGCCCATTATTAGTGTTTTGTTTAGTGATTTTTCAATCATATTGAGTAAATCAACTTTAAAACAAAACTATAATTGCATCCAATGCAATTCTTGGTCTACTTGGGTGAATAACCTTTTATTCTTTATCTATCTCATAGATAATGCATATTTACTAATGTTTCAATCATATTGAATTAGTATATTTGCATAACCCAAAGTAGAGCAACACTTCAAACCTTTCATGCCTAGATCCCTAGTTTGAAAGAGCTTCTTTCAATGTATAATCATATCATACTTCTCCATGTTACTCATCTTGCTTCCAAAGCTCAGAGTTCATGGCAGCTAACATGAGGCAAGTCACATCCAAAGAACCATTCTTTGATGTCACTTCCATTAGGTTTTAGTGTGATTTGGTAGTTGGTAGGAAGAGATCTTTATGTTCTATGATGTACAACAATTTTTCTTTTATTTGAGAACATTTCTCAATTTTATACCAGTCTAGGAAATAGATAGAGTCGCGTTTTTATTTGTTTAATGCCATGGGTATTCAACATAATAGGATTATGCAAAGTTTGTGACGTATAACTATATTCAACAAGGATTTAAATTGTCAAATATAGCTCCCACTATTTTACTACGGATTAATAACCCTCAAGATATTAATGCGGAAAATATCTTTATATTTTCTAGTGGGCCAAGATCCATGTTTCATCTCCTTATGAGCTTGCTTTGGCAAGTCACCCATAATTTGACTATTTTAGGTAGGAACAATTCCAATTGCATCCCATATACAACTCTTGGTTCAATTGGGCAAATAACTCCTTATTTATCCATCCATATGGATAATCCCAATTGATTGCCTCTAGGTTTCTTAATCATATTAATAGCCCAGTTGTGTTCAACCTCTTATTTAAACAATTGCACATTGTTACGTGCCATCGCATTCCATCATTATGAACCAAGTCGCCCTGCTTTGGCACGCACGAACTTGATAAATAATGATGATCATGAGTGTTTAAATAACGAGAAGGCAAGAACACAATATTTGAATTTGAGGGATTTTTAAATTCAATTTTAATTGTTTTGTTGATCAATATCAACTAATCTATCTATTTGAGTTTGGGCACAACTCCAAATAATAGATCCGGGTTGTCTAATTATCTTATTATCCTAATTGCATGCATCATCCATACACCAACCACACAATAATAAGACAATAAAGTAAACAACCACAAAACAAAATTAAACGTGATGTGGATATGGCCTTTTCTAGACTAAGATAATTCCAAGCCAATGGAATTATCTATGAACCCTAAAAGCAAACACATCTCCATGCGTCTTGATCTTTTGGTCCATCCTTCGTAGTCTTGTGGAATCCTCCATGCTCCATGCTCCATCTTTTGTGGCTCCTTTGGTTTTGGGCTTCTTATCTTCAATCTTGGCTAACAATCTACTTTATCTAGCACTAGCTAACTTCTATACTAAATAAAATAAATCTCACAAGTTGAGAAAAAAAATGGCACGCAGGCCATAAAACCCTAATTAATTATTACAATTAATTGATCAGCTCGCAGGCCGTAAAACCAAACCACAAAATTAAACATCCACATCAAACCACATCCTAAGGCCATATCCAATCACCATGCAAATTGCACATAAACAGTTAAAATCCAATTTTAACGCGCTTGGTCAATTTTAATTGATTTTAGGATATACTAGGGTTAAAACGGTCCATGGGCCCAACAATCCAATTGCCCGGGCCCAAAAGGGTGAACCGCAAGGCCCTAGGGCCGGCCGGCCCCTAGCCCACGCGGCTAGGCCGCGGGCTAGGGCTGCCCCGGCCCCTAGGGCGGCCTTGCTTGGGCGGCAAGCAAGGAGGGGCGGTTCCCTAGGGGGCCGAACCTCCTTTGGGAGTTGTTTCCAAAACAACTCCCTTGCTTGGTGCCCAAGTTTGGTTGTTTCCTTGTATGGAAAGAACTCCTTCTTCCAAAAGGATGCCCAAACCCTAGATCTAAGATCCTAAAATTTCTCAAACTCACCAATTCATGTATCCAATGCAAAAATTGGATCTTGTTATGATTAATTATTGACAAATTGCATCCCATGCTTGATTTGTCTTGTTTTACGCGATAAACAATCAATTTAAGGTGTAAAACAACTAAAACGTAACACATAAACCACGTTTATGCTCTACGACCTGTGGCTCTGATACCACTGTAGGGTTTTGATTCATGGATTGCACAACGGAAGCATAAACAAACATAAAACAATGCAAAACCCTCCAAGGATCACAAGTCAAGAGACATAACGATGGTAAGGGTTAGAAATCATAAACACACCTTTGGGTTCTCCTTGATGACTTCAAACGCGAATAGTGTCACGTCTCTACGGTTGATCCACGCCTAGAGGTGAAATCTAGATCCTCCAAATCCATGTGCTAGCTAGGAAGAATGGAGGAGGAAGAAGGAATCGCCAACAATGGAGTGCCAAAGGTGGGGCGGCACCCTTTAGGCCAACGGGTAGGGGGCGGCGGTCCCATGGGGTTTCGGCCCTCTATGGGACTTGCTCTCTCCTTGCTTTATTCTCTCCTTTCTTCTATCAAATAGATGGGTGTGTGTAGAGAGAAAAATAAGCTAGGAGTGATCTTTATATAGTCCAACAACTCCTTGTCCTACTACATAAAGAACCCCTCATAATCCTACTCAAGTTCGGATTAGTCCCTTTTGCAAAATAGTCCTTATCATGTCAATACATGGATTAGTTCTTATTTGAAAATTAATCCTAATCATGTCTCTACATGAATTAGGCCACATTGGCAAATCCTAATCATGTCTATACATGGATTAGTCCATCTTGCATATTAGTCCTACTAATTTAGCAAGTTGTTGCGATTTGATCCTTCTAATTAATTAATCATATTAATTAATTATTTCCCATGTCTAGTTCACCCCTATATGGCGTGTGACCCCATAGGTTCTATTTAGTTGGTAGTAACTATTTACTAATATGGAGCGGCCTCTAGCAAGACATCCATTCTAGCCAACAAATAGAATAGTCATCATGACAAACCTTGTGCAAGTAATTGTCTCATCCCTTTGTCCCAATATCCGGATTGGACACGAGACATACAAGTCACACTCGTATATCCAATCCATAGTTTCTCGATCCTGGGAATAGCCTTATTCGTGCAAATAACATCAATATCCCATATTGATTTATTTGAGTCTGGCCAGACATTTTATAAGCACTATCCCTCGAGTGGCCTAGGATATTTGCTCCCGTTATGTGGGAGGGACAAATTCTATCTACGTCCACTACGATCTCTAAGCTTGCTTCTTATTGTATCCAGTACACGCCTTTATAACTACCCAGTTACGGTGTAGCGTTTAACGCTACCAAGATCACAATAATCCACAACTAGAATATCTAGTGACTTCAAGTCTAAGGATGACAATACCGTTTTCACCGCGAGAAGCGCTTGTGACTTAACATAACATGTATGTAGCCTTCTCGGAGATGGGTCAATCCAGTATGCCATTACTCCTAATGCATACCCATGTGTTGGATCATGATATCTCCATATCAATCCAACCCCATACTAGTCTATAGATGATTGTCCCATTTAATCATTATAATTGACTAGGGATATTTAAGAATATAACACTTATATTCTAAGGACTTCATTCATGTTAACATATCTCCATATCGATAACATAATGAATCGTAAATCCATAAATGTCACAATTATTTGATTGCCTCTAGGGCACAATTCCAACAGGGGAATAGTGCTTATTTGTGTTATGTTCAAGACATGTCCAAGAAGGAGAATGTGCTAGAAGAGATACCAATAGTTAGAGATTTTCCCAATGTGTTCCCGGACGAAATTCCAGGAATGCCACCTAGAAGGGAGATTGAATTCACTATGGACTTAGCACCTGGAACAGCTCCAATTTCAAAGGCATCGTACAGAATGGCGCCAGTAGAGTTGAAAGAACTAAAGGATCAACTGCAAGAGTTACTTCAAAAGGGTTATCTAAGGCCGAGTGTTTCTCCTTGGGGAGCACCGGTATTGTTTGTGAAGAAGAAGGACGGAAGCTTGAGGTTGTGAATTGACTATAGGGAGTTGAATAGCGCAACAATCAAGAACAAATACCCTTTACCCCGAATTGACGACTTGTTTGATCAGTTGCAAGGGGCGAGCGTTTTCTCAAAAATAGACTTGAGATCAGGGTATCACCAGCTTCGAGTAGCCGAGAAGGACATACCGAAGACAACCTTTAGAACGAGGTATGGACACTACGAGTTTACTGTTATGCCTTTTGGTCTAACCAATGCACCTGCAGTATTTATGGATCTTATGAATCGTGTTATGAGGACGTTTCTAGATCGTATCATTGTCATCTTTATTGATGAAATCCTTGTTTATTCAAAGAGCGAGGAAGAACAAGAAGAACATCTCAAAGAAGTGTTAGAAACTTTGAGACATGAGAAGTTATATGCTAAACTCTCGAAGTGTGAGTTTTGGCTAAAACATGTTCCATTTTTGGGTCACATAATCTCCAAGGAGGGAATATCCGTGGATCCAGGAAAGATTTCAGCAGTGAAAGATTGGCCTACTCCGAAAAATGTTTCTGAAGTAAGAAGTTTTCTCTGATTAGCAGGATATTACAGGCGTTTCGTGAAAGATTTCTCGAAGATCGCTAGACCGCTTACTACGCTAACCAAGAAGACGGTAAGGTATAAGTGGAGCGAAGATTGTGAAAAAGCATTCCAGACATTGAAGGAAAAGTTGACGACAACACCTGTCTTAGCTTTACCTAATGATTCTGGCGAATTTGATGTTTACAGTGATGCATCGAAAAAGGGTTTAGGATGCGTGCTTATGAAAGAAAGAAGAGTTATTGCCTATGCTTCAAGACAACTGAAAACTCATGAAGAGAACTATGCTACGCATGACTTAGAGCTTGCAGCTATAGTTTTTGCACTGAAGATATGGAGACATCACTTGTATGGATACGTGTGTAGATTGTATACGGATCATAGCAGTCTAAAGTACATCTTCACGCAGAAAGAGCTAAATAACAGGCAAAGACGTTGGTTAGAAGTCATAAAGGATTATGATTTGCGTATCCAATACCATGAAGGGACGGCAAACGTAGTAGCTGATGCGTTAAGCCGAAAATCGAGCCATACTTTGGATACTATGCTAGTTTTACCAGATCGGCTATGCCGAGAGTTCCAAAAACTTGGAATTGAAGTTGTAGAACAAGGCGGAGTAAAGCATATCCTTGGGAATATGACAGTTGTGCCAGATGTCTTAAAAAAAATAAGGAGTAACCAGCCAGGAGATGTGAAGCTGGAAAGGATAAAGAAGAAGATTGCAGAAGGCCAAGCTAAAGATTTCAAAATCCATGAAGATGGAAGTATTCGTTACAAGGGAAGATGGCGTGTACCACATAAATGTATGGAAACTAAGGAGAAGTTGATGCGAGACGCGCACAACACACCCTATTCAGTACATCCAGGAGGTGAAAAACTTTATAAGGACATGAAGAAGATGTTTTGGTGGCCTAACATGAAGAAAGAAGTAGCAGAATTTGTGGCAAAATGCCTAACTTGTCAAAAGGTGAAGTTTGAACATAAAAGAATGGGAGGCTTAGTACAACCATTAGACGTCCCAGTTTGGAAGTGGGATTCTATTTCGATGGATTTCGTGACTGCGTTACCGACATCAAAGAATGGACTGAATCACATTTGGGTCGTAGTTGACAGATTGACCAAGACAGCAAGGTTTATTCCGATGAAAGACACATGGAATATGGAACAAAGAGCTGATGCGTACATGAAGAACATTGTGAGGTATCACGGAGTACCAAGCTCTATAGTTTCCGACAGAGATCCCAATTTTCTTTCTCACTTCTGGAAAGCACTCCAGGAGGCATTGGGAACTCAGCTGAAGTTTAGCACGGCATTTCACCCTGCTACAGATGGACAAACCGAAAGAACAATTCAAACGTTGGAAGATATGCTAAGATCGTGTGTTATGGATTTTTAAGGTTCATGGGTTGATAGATTACCTTTGATAGGATTCTCCTACAACAACAGTTATCATGCCAGTATTGGAACGGCACCACATGAGGCGTTGTATGGAATGAAGTGTAGAACACCATTGTGTTGGAACGATATAAGTGAGACGATCGTAATTGGTCCACAACTTATTGAAGATATGACAGATCAAGTGAGATTTATACAGCAACGAATGAAGGCAGCGCAAGATAGACATAAATCTTACGCTGATCAGAAAAGAAGACCATTGGAATTTCAAGTTGGAGAAAAAGCATTTCTTAAAGTATCGCCAACTAAGGGAGTCATGAGGTTCAATCAGAAAGGGAAGTTGAGCCCCAAATTCATTGGACCATATGATGTTATAGAAAAGATTGGAGAAGTGGCTTATCGATTGGATCTACCATCGAATTTGGGTCGTGTTCACAACGTATTTCACGTATCGCAACTGAAGAAGTATGTGCCTGATGCATCTCATGTATTAGATCCCGAACCAGTAGAACCGGACCCGTCTTTGAGTTATGAAGAACATCCTATCAAGATTTTAGACACCAAGACAAGAAACACCCGTAAGAAGAGTGTCAAGATTGTAAAAGTCTTATGGACAAACCACCTCACTGAAGAGGCAAATTGGGAAGCGGAGGATGATATGAGGAAGAAGTACCCTCACCTGTTTGACGAGGTACCTTGAGTTACGAGGACGTCACTCCTCTAAGGGGGAGAGGATGTAATCCTTCAATTTTTGATACAGTACTACTTATAGTATATTGCATATCATTCATGACCTTAGGTTTGCATTTAGTAGTTGTACCATTGAGGGGAAGTGTATACCTTATTGAGGTTAAAGTTTAGGTTAAACTCCAAGAACGATTTCTTTTAGGAGGGAGGTTTTTGTTTAAACTTCGAGGAAGAAGTTCTCTTTAAGGAGGGAAGGATGAAATACCCCGTTTTGTGACTATGGGTATTTTGTGATATTATTATAAGTGTTGGGAAGTTAATTTAATTGTAGAGAGTTAATTATAATGCTTTGAGAGTTTGGGGGGGAACTTTGTGACTTTAATTAAAGGTTTTAGTGTCTATTACTTGAGTTTGGGGGAGGTGTTTGTCTTTTGGCAAAACTAAGGGGAAATAAGTGTCTTTTGACCTAAATTTTCTTCCTACGTAAAAGTTTCCTAATCCAAGAGGGTTTCCTACTTATGAAGTTGATTTTATTTCCAACTCTCATAAAACCCTCACTCTCCCTATTTTCTCTATCTCTCTCTCACGTCCCTCACTCTCACCCGACCCTCTCTCTCTCGTCTCTCTCTTGTGGCCGACGGCAGCAACCCGCCACCGCCGCCGTCCCTCTCTTTTTCCGTCGAGGTAATTTCTTCTCTCTCTCTCTCTCTCTCTCTCTCTCTCTTTTTCTCTTTTCTTTCTTTCTCTTTTTCTTTCTCTCTTTCTTTTCTCTCTCTATCCGTCCGTCTCTCTCTCCGTCCGCCTCCATGGGCGGCGGGTTTGAGTTGTTTTGTTTCTTCTTCTATTTTTCTTTTGTTGATCTCTTATTCTTGTGATCACTTGTTCATGATTCATGTATGTTGCATGTAATCTTTAATTTTCAGTTTGTTATTGTTAGGATCATTGTTCATGGATTTGTAGGATTGATAATCAAGTTTTAGGGTTTATCATGTTCTTGGGTGTTGGGAATAAACCCCAGATTGGAAGTGGAAGTTGATTGAATAATTTGGGAGTTTGAATGATCATGGTAGGTAGATAACAATCTGATTTGAATGGGGGAATTATTTAATATTAGGTTTAGTATGAATATAGGATGAACTAGATGCTTGGGGAAAAAGTTTCATGAAGATTGACAATTCCCGTATGGATATTTTGAATGAAGTTGGAAACTTGAAACTAGTGTAACTTTTGATTCAGGAATCGAAATTAAGATCCGTTTGAGGCTAAACTTATTATTAGGGGATTTTGAAGCAAAGTTAGGGTTTTGTTTTGAAGGATGATTTGAGTGAGATGTTAGGTTGGTGTTAGAGACCCTAAACCATTGACTATCATATGCATGTAATTAGTATAGCAAGTATATTGCTAGAATATATGTTTGATTAGCATATTGTTATGTGTAGGTAACGAGTTCGTCGACGACGAGTACGTAGAGTACGTTGATTGATTGGTATAGTTGGAATTTGCTTTGAGGTAAGTAAATATGCCGGGCCTAGTGTGCTTATCTCTTTCGTGTCAAACGAATACTTGATTTGTTACGTCTCAAAATGTGTTTACATGATACATGACTTGGAATACATGATTTCTACTTGTTAAATGTTTTGATGAAAACATCACCATGATAATGAATGAACTATAACGTAAAGTGGAAGAAGTTGTGCGGGGACATTATTATTGTCTTTGGGCGGTGTTGGCTGCGGTCCCGTCTCTTTTTGATCCGGTTGCAAGTCCCCGGATAGCGGCATGTACTCACTCCTCTAGCCGGCGTAGTCTTAGGGGGGTGTCGACACTTAAGGTCATGGAAGTTGTGGTTTATTTGGTTTTCCCCCGTCACAACGAATTAATAATGAGTATTTTGGTTTTGTTAACGGAAAGAAGTTAACACTGGATTTGGATTTTTCCTAATGATTATGGAAATTGGTTGGAAATATATTATGGAATTGGGAACTCTTATGTTTTGATACAAGAGTCAACTTTATTACCGCTGTGTTTGCGAAAAACTCTTACTTACAAATGAGTAATTGTTTTATAATTATCCCATCATCGTTTTACATGTTTGGATGTTTATTTACCAGTATTTCATGCTGATTTTTTATTGTGGTGTTTCTTTTTGATTCCGCACCACAGGTTTAGAAGAAGGTTATCTGGCATAGAAGGGGACGCGCATCACATGGAATAATAGTAGTAGTATTTCCTTTTAATTTGAATTCTTTAGTAGTTTAAACACTTTAGTTGTTTATGCCGGTTTGTGGCTAGGGCGTTGGATTATAATAATGCATTGTTTTAATTGGATTTAATTATTATTGTGGATGTTTTGTGCTTGCGAACCATGTTATAAAATCTCCTTGTATCCGGGCTCCTCTCGGGTACGGAGTGACATCCTCGGGTCTCTGGCTTGGGCCATTTGGGGGTGTACATCAGTCAAGCCAAAGAAATTTGTAAGTACTTCTAGACCCCTAGAACTGTTGCATATGGACTTGTGTGGTCCTATGAGAGTTCAGACCCCAAAAGGTAAGAGGTATATGCTTGTTATAGTAGATGATTATTCTAGATTTACTTGGGTGATGTTTATTAGAGACAAACTGAAGCCTTATTGAATTTTCTAGATTGTGCAAAGAGCTTAAAACTTTAAAAAAATTACCTGTTGCATCCATTAGAAGTGATCATGGTAGGGAATTTGATCAACTTGATTTTAATTTGTTTTCTGCAAAGCATGGCATTTCACACAACTTTTCTGCACCTAGAACTCCACAGCAAAATGGAGTAGTTGAAAGGAAAAATAGGACACTTGAGGATATGTCTATAACCATGCTACTTGAAAGTAATTTTCCAAAGTTCTTGTGGGCTGAAGCTGTAAATACTGCCAATTGTGTGCTAAATAGATGCTTGATTAGACCTATTTTGAAAAAGACCCCTTATGAGCTGTTTAAAGGTAGGAAGCCTAGTGTTTCTTATTTCAAACATTTTGGTTGTATCTGTTTTGTGCATAATAATGGTAGAAACAATCTTGGTAAATTTGATGCTAGGAGTGATGAAGGCGTATTTCTTGAATATTCTCAAACTAGCAAAGCTTATAGAGTTTACAATAGAAAAACCAATATTGTGGAAGAGAGTATTCATGTGTTTTTTGATGAAAGTACTGAGGATTCTCTGAGTGAAAGTTTTGCAGATCTAAATTTGAACAAGCATGAGTCTGATGATGATGCTGTGAAAGAGGACAAAGGCAAAACTAATGTGCAGAATCAATCAACAGAATCTCAAGGCCTTGAACCTCCTACAGAACCAAAATCTCAAAGCCTTGAGACAGAAGCTGAAACTTTCTATGATGCTCCCTCTACTGTTTCAAGAACTCAAAGCCTTGAAGGATAATATTCATGGATACCAAGGAAGAAGTTTAAGTACCTTGCAGATCATCTAGCTGACAGTATCATATCTGATCCATCAACTGGAACTCAGACAAGAGGACAGTTGAAGAACTTGTGTGCTTTTAGTGCATTTGTATCTTTGATTGAGCCTAAAAATACCAAGGAAGCACTAGAAGATGCAGACTGAATCATTGCAATGCAGAGTGAGCTGAATGAATTTGAAAGAAACAAGGTATGGAATCTGGTTCCCAGACCTAAAGAGAAATCAGTTATAGGAACCAGATGAGTGTTCAGAATTAAGCTGGATGAGAATGCCAAAGTGGTAAGGAATAAATCCAGACTGGTGGCACAAGGATATAATCAGTAAGAAGTTATATATTATGAGAAGACTTTTGCTCCTGTTGCCAGGTTAGAAGCTATTAGAATACTTCTTGCATTTGCATCTCACAACCACATAAAGCTTTATCTAATGGATGTCAAATGTGCTTTTCTGAATGGTTATTTACAAGAAGATGTTTTTGTAGCACAACCTCCTGGTTTTGAAGATGAAAACTTTCCTGATCATGTTTACAAACTAGACAAAGCTCTTTATGGGTTAAAACAAGCTCCAAGGGCTTGGTATGATAGACTTTCAAAATTTTTACTTGACAACAATTTCAAGAGAGGTCTAGTTGATAAAACTCTTTTTATTAAACATCATGAAAGTGATTTGTTAGTAGTTCAGATCTATGTGTATGATATTCTATTTGGTGCTACTAATGATGCTCTTTCAAAAGAGTTCTCTAGTCTGATGTGCAGGGAGTTTGAGATGAGCTTAGTGGGAGAACTGAATTTATTTCTTGGACTTCATATCATACAAATGAATAAAGGAATTTTTGTACATCAAGGAAAGTATACCAAGGACTTATTGAACAAGTACAATATATCACAGTCCAAGGTGCTTAAAACTCCTATGAGTTCATCACTCTCATTAGACAAGGATTCAAATGGTAAGAGTGTGAATCAAAAGGAATAAAGAGGTATGATTGGATCACTTTTGTATTTAACTGCTAGCAGACCTGATATTATGTTCAGTGTCTGTATGTGTGCTAGATTTCAAGCATATCCTAAGGAAAGTCATTTAAATGCAGTCAAGAGAATTTTTAGATATTTGAATGGAACCAGAAACTTGGGGCTTTGGTATCCAAGGAGATCTAATTTTATGTTGAGTGGCTATTCAGATGCAGATTTTGCAGGATATAAAGTAGAAAGGAAGAGTACTTATGGATGTTGCCAGTTTCTTGGATCTTCACTGATCAGTTGGCACTCTAAAAAGCAAAATTATGTAGCATTATCAACTGCAGAAGCTGAATACATTGTAGCTGGAGGTTGTTGTTCACAAGTGTTATGGATTTCTTAGCAACTTATAGATCTTGGCTATAATTTCAGAAATGTACCTCTTCATTGTGACAATACAAGTGCTATCTCAATCTCTAAGAATCCAGTCCAGCACTCAAGGACCAAGCACATAGATGTGAGACATCACTTCCTTAGAGATCATGCAGAACAAGGTGATGTTGTTTTATCTTTTATTTCTACTTCAAAGCAGATTGCTGATATTTTCACTAAAACTTTGCCAGATGACAGGTTTTCATCCCTAAGGCTTGAATTGGGGATGTTAAACAAGGATGCATTGGTTTAGGGGGAGTATTGGTACTTACATGTGTTTATGTGTTGAAATCTCAAAGCCTGGAGATTATACTTTCCAAAGCCTTGAAAGTATAGCTCAAAGCTTTGAAGTTTCTCAAACTGCAGAAAATCTCAAGGCCTTGAGATTGTTCTCCAGGTCTTGAAACATCTGCATTTTTTTTAAAAAAAATGGATCATCAAATATTATATTTTATCTTTTTAGATAATTGTATAATATTTGAATTACTCAGAGAATTTTCTAAAATATCCAAAAATATTTCCCAAGATCCTTTTTGCATGTTGATTTCAGTAGAGTCCTTTTATGACTCATCCTTTTCAACCTACTTAAGCTGAAAGTTGGGGCTTATTCTTCTTCATTCTCTCTCAATTCTCTACGTCTCTCTACTCTCTCTCTATTTCTCTCAATCTCATTCCTTTCTCAAAACCCTAAACCCACAAAGGAGCGCAAATCAGTCAGGATTCAACAACAGGGGTAGCCTTCTGGAAGATCCAAGAAGAGGGCAAACAAGAAGGAGAAGATTGTGATCTCTGATTCGGATTCAGAGAATACTCAGAGTTTGCATGAGGACACTCCTCCTGCAAAGAAGATCAGAACAGAAAAGGGAGATGAGGGCTCAAGCATTGATCCACAGAAGGAGACAGAGACTCAGGGTGGCGATCAACCTATGTCAGACAAGAAGAAAGGGGGAGAGAAGAAAAAGTATGGAGAAGAAGAAAAGTGGAAATCTGCTCAAGAAAGCAAGAAGAAGCCAACTGAAGGAGAACAAGAGAAGAGCAAACCCTCTGAGAAGAAGATAAGGGTTAAGCAGGTTGCTGCTGCAACCAAAAAGGGTTATTAAGGTAAAAATGCACTTCCTTCAAATTGGTTTGTTAGTTCTGAAGTTAGGACTGTGTGGATGCAAGGATATGCTTCATCTAAGGTTGCTTTTTGTAGTATGGTTTCTGAAGAGTTATTGGATAAACTGGATATTGATTGTATGAGAAAGTTAAGAGAAACTGCAGTTTGGAAGGTGTTAAATCCTAGTTCAAAAGCTTATCCTAGGCTAACAAGATTATTTTATCTGAATCTGGTTCATTTAGGAGATGATAAGATGGTGTTAACTTCTAAGGTGGCTGGGATAAACTTGAGGCTAGATCATAGGACTTTTTGTCAAAGTCTTGGGCATTCCTAGGAAGTATAATGTTGGAGATTACCTTGATAGGAAGGAGTGTCTGGAAAAGTCAAAAGAAATTTTTTTCATTGATGGTGTACCCTCTGGTCCAAAGCAGTTGACACACTCTGTGCTCAACTGTGAAGCTAAGATTTTGTTTACAATTCTGATGAGGAGTGTTGTTCCTAGGGAGAACTCAAGGGAGTTGGTTACTGATAAAGTTCTCATTATGATGTATTTGATATGTCAAGGGTTTGAGATAGACTTGCCAACAGTTGTTATGGAGCATATGATCTATTGTGAAACTAGAACTAGAAACCATCATCTTCCCTATGCCAACCTTTTACCTCTTTTCTTTGAGCATTTTGATGTACCTGTGAAAGGGGAGGAAAAGATTTCTGGAGGTTTTGGGTTGATTGATGAAACTGCCTTACAAAGAGGATTGGAGTAGTTCAGACTGGGAAAGGTCATTGGAAATTTTATTCAGAGTTGTCAAAGGATGAGCTTGGGGAGAAGTAGTTTGTTAAACCAAAGGGGGCTACATCAGGGAAAGGACAAGCAAATGAGGATTATTCTTTTTTGGTTGAGAAATTTGAAGATCAGCATGTTGAGATTGAAGATCTTAGACAAAGGTTATTTAATCTGTCTTCTGAATTTAATCAGTTCAAGGGTTTGATGAATATGATGAATGGGAAACTGGATGTTGTCATCAAAGGCTTGAACTTGGAGAAGATACCTTCTGCTACTAGTCATGACACCAGTGTAGACTCAGATGAAAGGCTAGGTGATTTATTGAAGAAGAAAAAGAAGCCAATTCCAGTGGAGCTCACTTCAAAAGATCTGTATGAGAAAACTGATGAAGAAGATGCTGGTGAAGACACAGGTGTTGATGCAGCTACAGAGGGTGATTCAGTGCAGGTTAAGAACAAAAAGGTGGATGAGATCATTGAAGAAGTTATTGCAGAGGTGGAAGCTGAACAAGAAGGAAATCAGTCAGCTGATGATGCTGAAAGTGAGAAAGAAGTTGGAGAAGGCTCAGAGAAAATCTAGACATCAAAGAAGAAATGAAGATCAGAGAAGACCAAAGTCTTGAACATTTCCTTCTATCTATATCTTTTCTTCTTTTCTGTTCTCAAGGTCTTGACTTTCTAGGAATAAATTTTCTTTTTGTTTAAGTTTTTTTTAATACTCTGAGTAATGATCCAACATTTCGTCACCTTTATTTGATGAAAGTCAAAAAGGGGGAGAAATTATGTGATTTGTGGTTACTTTGGTTACTTTCAGTCACTTGAATAATAATAATCAGTTGTTTTTGTTAATTCAGTTGTGTTCTGATACTACTGTGATTATCTGTGAATTAATGATTATCTGTGTTAAGGTGGTTTGAATGGTATTATTGTCTATTATATCTTCAATATGTTGTTATATAATTCTTACAAGGTGTTGCAGGGATACCTACACAAGATTATGGGTTTTGTCTTTCACCAAGGGGGAGATTGTTGACTCTAAGACCCATGAGTGTGTTGTGAGAAGTAATTGTTTTGAGTGATGAAAGACAAATACAAAGGCAAAGCATTTCTGATACTCCAAGGCCTTGAGATACTGACATAGCTTCAAAGCCTTGAGAGTAGTTTTTATTGTGCTGAATGTTCTAACAATTTGTGTTGAAGATTGGCTATTTGATTATATAGATCAGAGATTTGCTGCAAATACTCATGTTTTATATTCTCTCTATATCTAACACAATTGCAGATGTCCTGATCAGGGTGAATCAAAGATTTCTGGTCTTAATTTTGAAAGACTGTGAAGCATGTTCAGAGTTTCAAGGCCTTGAGATGTGCCTTGAGTTGCTGACAGTGTTACAGAACTAATTTGATTCTTTCTTGCAGGGTTTGATCTTTATTATTGTGTTTGTTTAATGACTTCTAAGAGTCTTAAACTAGTTTATCATGAATTATATGTGTCAGAAGTTAATCAGATTATTGTTATAATATTTCACCCAGTTTTTATCAGAAACTGGAAAACCAAACAGACTTAGTACTGCTATATTTCTGGATTTTGTTGTTGCTATGTTTTAATGTTGTTGTAGGTTTGTTAAACGTGCAAATGCAATCTCAACAAACTCCAACGAATATCTACTCAGAGTTGTTTGAATTGCAGTTGAAAACAGAAAGAGGATTTGTAGGAACTGAGATCCTAAAATCTCTCATTCAGTTGCAGTGAGTAGATAAAAGACAGGTTTGAATTTTGAAAGAGGAGAGGCTTGCAAAGAACTGAGAGAAGTGTGAAATATTTGTGGGAGATCATTTATTCAAACACACAGACATTCAAGCTTCAATTCCAGATTTCAGAATATCAATCATTCTAGTTTCCAGAAGAACACAGCCAGGCCTTCACAAGCTTATTCTTCTGCTGTGTTCTTCATCTGTTTTGTAATTTGCTTATCTTTTGTATATCTAAAACCTTACTAAACCTATTGGTTGGTTGTTCAAGTGAACAACAAGAGGTTCTTTTTAGCTCAACAGTTAGTAGCTGATACTATATAGGTTTGGAACCATAAGCTGTATAGGTGTAAGGGAAATCACTTAGGCTTGAAGATCTGGCTGTTTCTGTGTGAGTAATAAGAAGTGGTTGCCCAATCCTGGTGGGATTAGATCCCTCAGGCAGAGATTAGGTCCATTGGGACTGAACTCTGTAAATTGCATTGTGTTCTTTACTTTACAGTTTTGATATTTTTTGTTGCATACAACTCAAATAAAACTAGGGTTTATAAGCTGTTTAGAACTGAAAATAGTTCAAGGCCTTGAAACTTTCTATTTTGCCATTGAAAGTTTCTGACTGTCTTCTAAAATCTCAAGACCTTGAGATTTGAGTTTCTCACTTAAGCTAATCTATTAAAAACTGTGTTTTGCAAAAAGTTTCCATACTCTATTCAACGCCCCCCTTCTAGAGTATTTAGGTCCTGTATTTAGGCTACATTACACACTTTTCACGGATCTTCCGGTATCGTTTTGGGGACATGCTCTAATGACGACAGCTTTTACCATTAACCGTGTTCCACCCAAATCGATCATGAAGACACCACATGAGATATGGACTGGGAGGCGTCCCATAGTGTCACTTATGAAGATTTGGGGCTGCGATGTCTATGCAAAGCGTTTACAAATGGACAAGCTCGGGCCCAAAGCGGATAAATGTAATTTGTGGGATATCCTAAGGAAACAAAAGGATATTATTTCGAAAATCCCACTGAGAACAAAGTGTGTGTAGCTCGGACCGGCGTGTTTCTAGAAAGAGAGTTTGTCTCTAAAGAAGCAAGTGGGAGGACTGTAGAAATTGAAGAAATTCAAGAACCACAAATCACCGAACTGTTGATGGAACTTGAACAGGAATCACAAGTTGTTGTGGAAGAGCATGTTCAAGTGACACAGGAACTCCGTAGGTCAGGAAGAGTGCGTCATGAGCCAAAGAGGTATGGACTTCAAGTGACTGAGCCCGATGACGTACCACTCATGGATGATGTGCCTGCAACCTATGGGGAAGCCAAGAAAGGCCCAGACTCCAAGAAGTGTCTAGAAGCCATGAGATCCGAAATGGATTCCATGTATACTAACAAAGTATGGACTTAGGCGGAACCACTTGAAGGAGCTCGGCCCATTGGGTGCAAATGGGTATTCAAGAAGAATACCGACATGGATGGCAAGGTAGTTGCCTATAAGGGGTGATTGGTGGCCAAAGGGTATAGACAGATTCATGGTATTGACTATGATGAGACATTTTCACCATTCGCCATGACTAAATCCATTCGAATCTTACTTGCCATTGCAGCATACTACGACTATGAGATTTGGCAAATGGATGTCAAAAGAGCTTTCCTTTACGGGAACCTCCTCGAGGATGTGTATATGACACAACCGGAGGATTTTGAGGATCCAGAGAATGCCAATAAAGTCTGTAAGCTGCAAAGATCCATTTATGGATTAAAGCAAGTTTCTAGAAGTTGGAATCGCGTTTTGATGATGCAGTCAAAGTGTTTGGCTTCATCAAGAACTAAAATGAGCCTTGTGTCTACAAGAAGGTTAGTGGGAGCTTTGTAGTGTTTTTAGTCTTGTATGTGGATGACATACTGATCATTGGAAACGATATTCCTACTTTGCAATCTGTTAAAGATTGGTCAGAAAGTGTTTCGCAATGAAGGACTTAGGAGATGAAGCTTATATACTAGGTATAAATATCTATAGGGATAGATCTAGAAAGCTGCTCGTCCTAAGTCAGAGTACATATATACCCAAGGTGTTGAAGAGGTTCAACATGCAAGATTCCAAGAAAGGATTCTTTCCCATGTCGCATGGAGTCACTCTTTCTAAGAATGACTGTCCTTCCAATGAGATTGAGAAGGACCGCATGAGTAGGATACCCTATACTTCGGCCATAGGATCCATCATGTACGCCATGTTGTGTACTAGACCAGACGTATCATACGCATTGGGTATGGTGAGCAGATATCAGTCCAATCCGAGGGAGAGTCACTGAATTGCTGTAAAGAACATCCTGAAGTACTTAAGAAGAACTAAGGATGCGTTCTTGATATTTGGAGGTAAGGAAGAGATAAGTCTAATTGGTACACTGATGCAAGCTTCCAAACCGACAAAGATGACTACAGATCGCAGTCTGGATACGTGTTTTGCCTGAATGGAGGAGCTGCGAGTTGGAAGAGTTCAAAGCAAAGGACATTTGCTGATTCTACAACAGAAGCTGAGTACATTGTTGCTGCAGAAGCAGCAAAAGAGGCAGTTTGGATAAAGAAGTTTATCTCTGAGCTCGGTGTGGTCCCTAGCAACGTGGATCCCATAGAGTTGTCCCGTGACAACTCTGTAGCGATCGCACAAGCCAAGGAATCAAGATCACACCAGAAATCAAAACATGTACTTAGGAGATTCCATCTTATTCGTGATATGATCGATCGAGGAGATGTGAAGATGTGCAAGATTCGTGATATGATCCGCTCACAAAACAACTTGCGCAGCGAAAGCATGAAGGGCATGCTAGATCTATAGGCATACGAGATGCACCAGATTGGCTCTAGTTCAAGTGGGAGACTGTTGGAATAGGTGCCCTAAAGGCAATCTATATTTAGTATGAACAATGTTATGGCTAGAATATTCATTTATCAATTATAATGAAGTCCTTAGATACAATGTGTTGTTTATCTTAAATTCCCCTAGTCCATTATATTGATTAATAGGACGATCAAATATAGACTATTATGTGTGTAGATTGATATGGAGATATCAAGTCTAACACATGGGTATGCATTAGGAGTAATGGCATACTGGATTGACCCACAACGAGAAGGATACATTAGATTATGTTAAAGTCACAATCGCTTCTCGTATTGCTAGTATAATTGCAATCCTTAGACTTGAAGTGACTAGATACTCTAGTTGTGGAATACCATGTTGTGATGTTATCCAACGTTGCGCCTTAACCAGGCAACTATAAAGATAGCTATCGGGCATGATAGAAAGCAAGCTTACAGATCGTAGTGATGTAGAGAGGATTTTTCCCTCCCACGTAATGGGAGAAAATATCCATGGCCACTCGAGGGATGGTGCTTATTGAATGTCTGGCCAGACTCAGATAAATCAATATGGAGATATTGATGTTATCTACTTGCATAAGCATATTTCCAGGATCGATGAACTATGGATTGGATATACGAGTGTGACTATTTATATCTCGTGTCCAATTCGGATATGGAGACAAATGGATAGTGCAATATGTGATATTGGGCACAAAGGTTTGTCGGGATAACAGACTATTTCTATTAGTTGGGTTGCATGGATGTGTTGCTAGACACCACTCCATGTTAGTAATTAGTTACTACCAACTAAGTAGAAACCTATGGGGTCACACGTCTAATAGAGTAGAACTAGATTTGAGATTAATTAATATGATTAATTAATGAGAATGATCACTTTGCAACACCTTGAAAACTTAGCAGGACTAATATGCAAGGAAGGGACTAATCCAAGTTCATGTAGAACTAGGAAGGTCATTTATGTAGTTAACAAGGAGTTGTTGGATTATATAAAGGATGCTCTAGCTTCCTTCCCACAACTAATGCTCATAACATAAGTGAGTGGGATAGAAAGCAAAGGATAGATCAAGACAAGCTAGAGGTCAAAGCCCATAGTCGTCCGCCCCTACCCGTCGGCCACAAAGAGAGGGCCGATCCTCTCTTTGTTCCTCGTTGCTTGATTCGTTCTTCCCTCTTCCTCCAGTCCAAGCTAGCACTAGGAGAAGGAAGATCTAGATCTCACATCTAGACGTGGATCAACTATAGAGACGAGGACATTATTCTTCGTGTGATCTCCTGAACCAAAAGGTACACATCTTCTATGTCCTTCATCATGTTATGAATGTCTCTTCCTGTGATCCTTGGTGGGATTTGAGTAGGAATTAAATTTTGTTATTCCAGTGCGTTACCTACGTTAAAACCCAACAGAAACGTGGTCCACGGAATGAGAAAGTGTTAATCGCAGAATACCTTATGGAAAAATGTCCCGCGGAGAAATGGAGTCGGGCGTTCGCGATCCACACTAGATTTGACCTTCCAATCACACAGAATCTAAGAACTCCATGTTAAAGGATGCCATATATCATTGCGTGCTCTCGTACTGTTCGTTTGTGGTTAGAAAAATCTCTGGCTGGTTTTACGGTAGGCGAACCGTATCTGGCACTTGGAACACAAAATTGACCCTTGAGCGCGAGGCAATCATGTAGAAGAATTATAACGAAAAAAATGCTACAAGTTACACAGCTGGCCGACCTTGAATTCCGCATAACGGGGAGGACCCATGGCACTGCCAAAGTGTACTTCTTGGAGGGGTTATGGGTTTGTTACTGTTGCAAGTTCCAGTTGGACTGAAAACCGTGTGTCCACGCTTGTGCGTGCGCTCCAATACTTAGAGAACAATATCCTCATTTGGGTATGGAAGAAGGGTTGCCTCCTTCAGACGGGCTTTTCATGTACAATTTCACGAGAAAAACCTATAATACGGACTCCTACAGGAGAGCTTACGTCGGGATCACCGAGGTTGTGCCTGATCGTTTAGACTGGGATACACGTCGGATCCCACCAGAGATAAGCAACCTTGTCACTCTTCCACCAATGAAGATAGTGAAACGTGGAGCACCACAGACAACCAGGATACCGTCTGAAGGATAAAAGCATAGGTGAGGTACTAAGATGCACCAGGTGCTCTCGATGTCATAAGGAAGGCCATAACGTGAAGACATGCCCCACGAGGGATGATGAACGACTAATTACATATGATTGAAACTTGTTGTTTATGGATTAATACTGTTTTATTAGTTGTGGATGTAATATTTATGTCTTTTGTAGTTGGTTTGGGTGGTTGAAATCTTATCCAGCTTAATGATCCCTTCAAAAAGTCTTATGTCAACCAAAAATTCAACGGTCAATGTGATGGTCAAACTATGGCTCATTCCACTTGTTTTAGCAATTTAAAGTCAAAATAGAACCAAAAAGTCAACCAAAATGAATAAAACTACCACCGAGGGCGTATAGTGTGAATGGGCACCCAAATTAGGGTATAGGGGCGCCCCAACTAGGGTATAGGGGCGCCCCTTTCAGACATTCATAATCTGACAGACATGGGCGCCTAGAAGTGGGTGCCCAGAACATACAAGTAGGATTTATGCACCTATGTTGGGCGCCCATGATTATAGAAGTAGGTTGCAACCTGTTGGGCACCCACGACCACAACATTGGCCCCCACGACCATAACTCAGGCGCCCAAGTCGTGCGCTGTTTGTTTCCCTCCATTTATGTCAATTTTGTCCCAATTTTCCCTCCAAAAACACCAACAACACCCCTCAATTCCCACCACTTTCCAGCCGACCTCTCTATAGTTCATACATCAAGTTCAACTACGTAAATCCGAGAAACAAGGTAAAATATATACGCCCGCTCATTTTTTATTTTCGCTTTTGCATATTGTTAAGTTTATGACGGTTTATTTCTTAAGAAACGATGTTACGTTCAAGAAAATCAGTTAAACGGGATTGCGAGTTCCCTCGATACGAGAATACTTTCTGTTCTTGCATGGGTCGTATTCCAGCTGAAATACGAATTACCAAAAACGATAAATACGACAACAAAGGCAGGCTTCACTTGGCTTGTAGGAATAATCAATGTGGTTTGTGGAATTGGTGCGACCCAATCGGGTACGGCGTATCAAGTGGAGTTCATAGCGATACAGAGTGGCTTACTAAGCAGCTGGACTTGGCGATGACAAAGATCGAAGCCCAAAACGACAGAATAAAACAATTTGAGGGAATGAAGGATGGTCGTGGCACTGCCAACATAAAAGAAATCCCAATTATAGTAATGGTCGTGGCAATTGTTTTGGCATTAGTGATTGTGTTATTGAAGTAAAGTTTTATTTTGTTAATTTATGCAGTGCTTGTAATGTTTCCGCTTTAATTTTTTTTTAAATATTTGTTTTAATATAACAATATGTTTTAAGAAATTACTAGTATAATTACAAAAAGAAAATCAAATATAATTACAAAATCATTTCATTGCTCACATCGATTACAAAATATGGAATAAAAAGAAGATGAAAACAGCTATACGTAAGGGTAGAAAATGGGTTCTCCTGGCGAGTCTATTCTTTTGCCATATGTGTCTACACTGACGAATTTAAAAGTAGTATTCCATATTACCACCACATATTCTTTCCTATAAGCCTCCTGGTCCCCTTCTTAACTGCAGAACTCTCCTCTAATTGTAGGATCCTCGATGACCTTCTCGATCATGCGCAACATTTAGAACGCACTGCAGCTTGGGAACGTACATTGGAATCTCAGCTCCTTCTTTTTCGGTAAGTTGAGTACATTAAGAACCTTCAGACTCGACTTGGCCCGCTTAGCAACTTCCTCTTATCCCCACTCCTGCAACAATTTTGGACAATTTGTGCGCAGTCGGTCCAAGTCCCAATTCTTACTTTTCGATCCCTTCATTGGATCGTACACCTTAGGCACACGCTTATCGGATCGAACACGTGTATAGAAACGAAAATCCAACGAGAAAATACTTTCATTGGCCGCTTAGTCCTCCAAGGCATGAACCACCTCTTCGCACACGATCCCTTGGAACCCCTCATAGGCTTGTTACCTCTAAAGTATTCAACAGTCTTACGCTTTAGGGTTTCAAAATTAGAATTTTCTTGAAAAGCTTTGTACCACTCCCCGTCCGTAATAATCGTGTCGGTCCTTGGAGCGCCCATCTTTTTCGAGTAATTACGCCTCTGAGTATATATGTATTCGTCTACATGTTCCCACATCAACGATTTTCCCTTGGCAACTAGATAACGGAAGAAATCCGATGTCTTGACCTTATACCACAACTCAAATATGGAAAATGTTCATATTTTTCATGAAACCAGATGTCAAAGCACGAATGAAGCTCTGGGTCTTGCTCACGCATGTGAGCCACGGAGAAGGCAGGCTTTATATGGTTCGCAAAGATAACGATAGACGGGTTATATATTTTGGCGTACGGCGCCTTTTCCCAAGGGATATTTGCTCGGTTTCGTATCAGATATTGACATCCGGTCCTTCGAGCAATTGCATGTAGTCATAGGCATACACGGGCGTGTCGCAGTTGTACGTATATAGAGGGGTCCAACACTCTTCTCTTTTCTTGTGCTCACCTACTTCAAAAAATGGAGACTGCCCGTCTGAAGAGAGAGGGTCAAGCACTCTAGTCTGTCCCTGCGAGACTGCTCTTCTACTTCATTTGGGTTCAACTCTTCATTCGAGCTCTCATATACTGCGTCCCCTCCGAAGTCGCCGCGTCGTTGTGAAACTCTATCTCCTTGTTTCCTGATCCATCCCGAAGAATTAAGCAAATTGTACAGTTGGAAATATGACATTGCGAAATTAGAGAAAGCAATGGTTCACTGTCAATAGTACATGTGAATTGGAGTGCACTATTTCCCTGATGCAGGGAACATCGTGATAAGTACTTAACAACTTATTCTGCGACTCAACACTTTTTTTGAACTCGTCTACTTCATTGGAAACGCCATCCAACCACACATTTAACTTGTGAGTCCTAATGAAGTGTGCGAGCCAGATTATGAGGTCCACCCGTTCACTGTGTATTTCACTGAGACGTTGGGAATGAGTGTTCGGAGGTGTTTCAGGTAGAAACATACGTAGAATCCACAATCATGCCTACAATAATAACAAAATTAATTCACAAATTAATAAGAAAATAATGTAAAATTAAGTGTAGTTCACAAGCCCATTTTCCTGGTGCGTAATTTCGGACCACATATAAACTGGTTTCCACATCCTTATGTTCTCCTTGTAAGCGCCTTCATAATGTTTCCTCAGACTATCGTGAATTAACTTCACTTTTTCCCCCACCGGCCTCTCCACAAAATTTTTGGCTGTGTCGAATACATAAACACCCTTGTGTTCTATGCTTACTACAGGCAGATAGAAGTGATGATTTGGGATGTTTATCGGGAGTGCTATCTGAAAAGCAATATAAAATATGAATTTATTAGTATATGACCACAATAAGCACTAAAATATGGCGAGATGATCACGGGTTACGATACCATGGAGAGCTCGGATATAGACTCAGGAAGATAATTGTTGTTTAGGTAAAATCCAAAATCTTGGTTTACAACCCCGAAAACATTTGTTGGCGGATAAAAAAAAATTCGATCATGTTCCTCCTCTTTAGTCGTCAGAATGGCCGTCATGAACATGATGGTCTGCAAGCATTTACAACTTAGAAAATTGTCGACGAATTAAATTCAAATGAAAGTTAAAACTTTTTCTACGAACTTACAGAGTCTGTCATCCACTCATCGCGTGAATACTCGTACGCGTGTAACAAATATATCTTCTCGCCACCAGGGATGTTAACCAATACCCTACTGGAAACAGAAATGAAGTTTAATCACACAAATGATACGATACGGGAACGCTAAATAAAAATAAAATTGATCTCTTACGCGCTGAAATGAGCAAGCGGTTTGGACTTATATTCATCGGGGGCGTCAGCGGGTCCCTCGAACTGGCATTTACTAATCCTTGTAGAGTAAGCATACCACCACCACTGGTCGATGGTTGGTTCATCAGAAAATTCAACAATGATCTGTTCAGGCGGCTGACTAACATGTTGTGCGATCGAGGCAACAGGTGGATTGAGTTCGGTATGACTGACAGGTTGTTCAATCACATCAGTGTTGGCGTCTTGCAATTATGTGCCTTCTTCGTCGGCAGTTGGGACCAACGGTGAAGGCTGATTTACAGGTTGTGCGATCGAGGCAACTGGTGGATTGAGCTCGGTATGGCTGACATGTTGTCCAATCACATTAGTGTTGGCATCTTGCAATTTTGTGCCCTCTTCGTCGACAGCTGGGACCAATGGTGAAGGCGGCGAATTGGTAGGTTCTGCCATTCCCATCGCTCCAGCAGCATTGTCGTTGTCTGTCAACCCATCTAGCCTCTGGTCAACAAATCCAGCCTCGCCGTCACCTCATACAGCTTCCTCATACACGCATCAATATTCACCTGATGCTCGTTCTTCAAACTCTGAATAGCCAAGCCAACTCCATGTTTGTCATTCGGGATTTCATCAAAGTCATACCCAAATTCATGTTTGTCATTTGGGACTTCATCGTAGTCAACATACTAATAATAAGATTCATCCCATATCCCATTTGCGTGCCCTGTGAATTTAGATCTCGCAATTGGGTTTCCTCAGTCTGAGTTCTCTTTCTTGGTTGTGCATCCTTAGTTTCCACGAACACTTCATCGGTCTCCCTTTCGCGCTCTTGACGCTTCTTTGACCTTTGCTCGGCACCAACCTCCCTATCGGATGGGGACACGGGTGCGTTAACCATTACATCCCAATGGGACCTAAGGCTCTCTTAGGACTCCACATCCTGTGGAGCTGCAGCTCGTGCGTTACTCGTTGTCGCCGACCTTGGCTGTGGTGGTACACTTGGTTGCTTACTCTTTTTCTGAGTTTGCCTTATTCCCTTGGTTGTCGCCGGCCTTGGCTGTGGCGGTTCACTTGGTTGCTTACACTTTTTTTGAGTTTACTTTTTGTCCTTGGTTGTCGCGGCCTAGGCACACCGGCCTCCTCATCCTGTGGCGGTGCACTTGTTTATTTATGAGACTGCTTCTTCAGCAAATTCCTCGTCGTCTTATTACCGAATATCTGAAACGGTTGCATTTGAATAGCTGGACCAGAGTAGAAAACGCATCGACCATTCAACTTATGCGTTAGGTCCTGATACAAGGGAAGATATGGATTAGCTTCCATATGAGCCAAGTAATGACCCCAGTACCAACTATGCTCCTCTACAGGAGTGGGGTGAAGTGTCGGGCGAACATATGTGATTTTCGGCACAAGTTTGATCACTGAATCATCATCATCCCTAACCCTAGAGGAAAGTACGCCGCCACTCTGGGAAGTACCCCTTCGTCCCTGCTAGCCAAGACGGGTACCATCTGTGGGATTGCTTCGTAGGCCCAAGCCTGCATGGAGAGACGGATGGCAGTAAACATATAACATTTATAGATATAATAATAAAAAATGCATAAATAACACAATTACCGTAGCAATTAATGGGAAGGCGGTGATCGAGTAAGTTTCTTTATCCTCGTACTCGTCAAATTTCATCCCAGTGATAAAACCTTCAAAGCATTCTGTACCCCAATCGTAGGCGTTAAATAACTCAAATTTGTTACACTTCGGTATCACTGCGGCGTGCATCGTATCATGCCCGAATGCGTTGTTCCATAAACTACTAATTATTGCAGCAACTAACAGCTTCACACTTTCCAACATAGCTGGGTCCATCTGCTTATTACGGTCGTCGGAGTACGGGTGAGCCTTATCGATGTCGTCCAGATGCTTCTCTAGTTTGGTGGCCTTCAATTTCGCGTACACATTCCTGAAACCGGCGCCGAAGACAGTCTCAATTAGGGCATAATCTGCCATCCGCTTTTCGAGCTGCTCATCGTTATATGACTTCAACACGTTCAGTTCACTACAGAGAACAAACTCTTGCAGGGAGAACCGCAGCGGGAAGCCCCCAAAGTTGAACCATAGTTCTCTGTCATGATGGTTGGAGTTAACCCGACGCTGAATAATTAAGTCGGTGTGCGTCTTCGTGAACACTTGCTCATAGCGATAGATTAAAAGCCATGCCAGGTTAGGTAGCCTCTCTCCCATTAAACGCCTAACGTCTTGGCATCTGGTAAGCCTTGAAAACAATACCCATGAGCTCTTGCGCAAGCGCAACGTGAACTTATACCTCGTTACATCGGCTCGATTACCGGAATCTGGGAAACGACCAAGTTGCTCCAAGGAAATGAAATGTTGTCAAATATACCAATAAGTTGTCAATTATAAATACAAAGTAACTCACACAACAAAAATTTAACCTCAGTACTTTGTAAATTAGTCAAAACTTTCTCAAGTTCCAAGGTAAGACGCATACTCAGTAATTCAGTCAAAATTTTCTCAAGTTACTCAGTTAATTAGTCAAAACCTTTATCAAGTTCCCAGCAAGGGCGCATACAAGCTGGTAACTTGAGAATATTTTTTAATGTTTAAGCCATGGGCGCATATAGTGGGCGCCTACTAAGTAGTAGATGCCCACTGTATGTGCCCATGGCTTTAACAATCAAAACTTTCTCCAGTTCCCAGCTACGGGCGCATACTCAGTCATCCAGTCAACACTTTCTCAATTTCCAAGCTAAGGTGCATACTCAGTAATTCAGTCAAGATTTTCTCAAGTTACTCACTAAATTAGACAAAACTTTCTCAAGTTACCGGAAAGGGGCATACAAGCTGGGAACTTGAGAAAACTTTGACTGTTTAAGCCATGGGCGCATACAGTGGGCATCTACCCACTGTATGCGCCCATGGCTTAAAAAGTCAAAATTTTCTCAAGTTCCCAGCTACGGGCGCATACTCAGTAAATCAGTCAACACTTTCCCAATTCCAGTCAAAATTTCCCAAGTTACTCAGTAAATTAGTCGAAACTTTCTCAAGTTCCCAGATAGGGCGCGTACAATTAATTCTGTATGCCCCAACACATACAGTATGTGCCCTAGGCGCCCTTGAATCTGTCAAATTTTTGGGTTTTCCATCACCGTAAGGCGCCCTAGATTATTTTTCAGTCCAAATTGATGGATATATAGTGCGTCCCGTGGTTCATCAACTTGATTTTTACATGACCTTGTACGTGAATTTTACAGAACAAACAAAATTTGCACCAAAATATCAACACAACATCAATTTTATCTAAACCTAGAACATGTTTTTGATGAAAAAACTTGAAGAGGTGAAAGAAACTCACCTCTTGGTGGATATTGGCCGGTGCATAGGAGGGAACCGGTGCCGAAGATGCCGTGGAGACAGCCATAGTCGCTGCAACAGTCGGAGCCGGAGAAGATGACGGCGACATGGTCAGTTGGTTCCCGGAGGTGAGATCTGAAAGAACGTTGCTCACAAATTCGGTAGGAGAGGGTTGGGAAGAGGGTTGGGAAGCCATGAGAGTGAGAGAGCGAGAAAAACAAGTGAGAGAGAGTTGGGACTGCCGGAGATGGAGGAGTAGCAAGGAAGAGAGAGTGAATGCCGTCGGTTGTGAGGAAGAAAAGAGAATTGTTGGGTTCTCTCTAGGGTATAATGCCAATGGAGGGGAGAGAGAAAGTTCTTTTTTGATTTTTTTTTAATATGATCTGTTTTTATTAGTTTAATTAGGTTATTATTTTTTGATTAGTTCCTCAAATAGAGGTCAAACTAAAAGCCAAAAAGTCCATGGTTAGTTTGCACTAAGAAAGTGAGCTATGTTTTTTTACCCCAATTTCTTATGTGGAATTTCGTCTTTCTCTTTATCTTTCAAGATTAATTTTCTAAACCTAACGCCCAATGTCATCGGCTACATGATAGGCGTAAAGGAGCTCGTGTTTGGACTAGATTGTTTGAGTCGTTGATTATTGTAAAACTGTCGTCTGTTTGACGTATTTTGATATTTAAATTATACTAATTTTTATAATTTGTAAACTGTATATTAATTTCATTTCCAATATCATTCATATTTTTCGAGAAACAAAAGTGCCATCCATCATTAACTTAGATTTAATGAACCAAAAATATCGCACCATACAATATGTAAATTAATTCGATCTAGATAACAGTATGATTAGAATTTTATCCGGTTTGATTTGAATTGAATAATTGATGATTCAGGGTGATATATCTAAACAAAATCAATCACCATCTCTTGGTGGAACATGTCTAATATTCGGTCAAGTAACTAATTTTATAAATCACACAAAAGAATGTTGTGTATGATGGTGAAAATCTTCAATGACTTCAGTGGTAACAATGCTAGATTGGGGTTGGAGTATCCAATTTTCACACTCTGCTTTGATGGAAGAAGGTTTAGCTTTTAGATTAGTACAATTGACATTCAGAGAACCTCAAATTAAGCAGAAGACCAGCTAGTGAAATTTCGTAAGAAAGATGAATAAAAAAGTGGCATGTTTATATGTGAACATGTTAACAAATATGTCAGGGGCCGAGTATTGACCTGCACAGAAGGTTAACCATGCTCGAACACGTGGAGCCCATGACTTGAACGCGTGATCCACACTCTTGGTTCATGGTCCATGAAGGGAAACATTGTACATTTCACTTGTACTATAGTAGAATGTTCTAGAATGTAGTAGAATGTAGTAGAATATAGCAGAAAGGGTATTTATGTATTGTGTGAGATGAGGAGCACTAGGCTCAAGTCCATGACCAAAGGCCTCTCAATCTCCATTGTTCGATTAGATAAATCTAGATTGTAGATGTGGACTAGAATATTGTATATATTAAGGGTGAGACAAATAGCCAAATCACTCGATCCTCTATTCATTCGAGTGATGGTGCAATACAAGTAATCTCTCAACCTTTGTTCTTATTGTTCTCGTGTTTTTTGTGTTCATGAAGGTTCGAAGGCTTAGTTAGAAGATTGATATGGATGATCGACGAAGTGCCGCGTGAGAGTGACTCATGGAAACACCTTGTCTGTGACATTCTGGTATCAGAGTCGGATTGAAGAATTGATGTCTGATGGTGAAAATCTGTTGAAAATCAACGAGAAGCGTTGTATAACATATCCACGGGGATAGGCACCGAAGCAGGGAAGAAAAAAAGTAACACCAAGGAGTTGATGACGGGTTTAGAAGAAAAGTTGCAGGTGAATGAAGAAAAGTGGGGTAGAGTTTTTCAGAGGGTCGAAGCCAAGGTGTTATAATGTGAGTTACGCAAGAACAATGAACACGAAAAATCAAGAACACGATACCAGATGTAAAATGGTTTGCAATCACGATTGCTTGCTACGTCCACAGCCAAAACCCTTGTTTAGTGAGATAAAATTGATAAGAATACAACCCACACATTATAGCCACGAACCTAGACATGTATATATAATAGGATTCATCGAGAGACTGATTAGTTATTATTATTTCAATTCAGTAGATGGATTAAATATGTACGTGTTGAGTAATGAAGTCATCGATGTCCATCTGTTGCTGTTGAATCTGAATCGAAATGTCTTCTCCAAGAAACGTATAACCACCGCCGAGAACACTATTGTTGTTCCTCATCATCATCTGATTTGGAATATGAATCTGGCCGTTGTTCATAAGGTACTAATTGATTCAACGAATCGAATCTCGGCCGCTTCCTCGATGGTAGGGCGTAGGAGAGACCGCTCTCCCCCTCCTCTTTAACCACGATTTTCGCTGGCGGCATAATAGACTCCGCCATGACGGAGCTGTACATCGTGAGCAGATTCTCCGTCTCCATCCCGGACAACGGCGTCAGTCCTCCTCCTCCGTACTCAAACTGCTGAGTGGTACTACTTTAGAAATTTACATTGTTCATCATCGTCATTATTTCTCTGCATCAACCACAACTTCAAAACGTCAATCTCACATTAAAACAGAGGAAGTAGTCTAGAATTGAATCAAAATATCAGTAATTAAGAACAGAATTATTGCTGTTGTGGTGGTTGTTGTTTCCTCCTCCTCCTGTCGCAATGATTTGTCAAGGGAATAGAGTGAGACGAGCTTCAACAGCCATATGCTCAGTTTCGTTTGGGCTGTTTCTGAGCTGAACATATAGGTTATAGGTTTGCTTCGTACCCTTAGGTTTGAGCCATATTCGGACTGTACACACCTTTAACTTCATTATGATTTCAGGTGTTGAAGTGCTCATTTTCTCCCATTTCTTATGTGCAATTTTGTCTTTCTCTTTATCTTTCAAGATTAATTTTCTAAACCTAACACCCAATATCGTCGGCTAAATGATAGGCGTAAATAAAGCTCGTGTTTGCACTAGCTTGTTTGAGTCATTGATTATTGTAAAACTGTCGTCTGTTTGACGTATTTTGATATTTAAATTATGTACTAATTTTTATAAATTGTAAAGTGTATATGAATTTCATTTCCAATGTCATTCATATTTTTCGAGAAACAAAATTCCCATCCATCATTACCTTAGATTTAATGAACCAAAAATATCGCACCATACAATATGTCAGTTAATTCGATCTATATTAATGTATTATTAGAATTTGATCTAGTTTGATTTGAATTGAATGATTCATGATTTAGGGTGATATAATCCAAACAAAATCCATCACTACCCCTTGGTGGAACATGTCTATATTCGGTCAAGTAACTAATTTTATAAATCACTCAAAAGAATATTGTGTATGATGGTGAAAATCTTCAATGACTTCAGTGGTTACACTGCTAAATTGGGGTTGGTGTATCCAATTTGCACACTCTGCATTGATGGAACAAGGTTTAGCTATTAGATTAGCACAATTGACATTCATAGAACCTCAAATTAAGCAGAAGACCAGCTAGTGAAATTCCATAAGAAATATGAATAAAAAGTGGCATGTCTAGATGTGAACTTGTTAACAATATGTCACGGTCCGAGTGTTGCTCTGCTCAGAAGGTTAACCATGATTGAATACGCGGAGTCCATGACGTGGAAGCGTGATCCACACTCTTAGTTCATGGTCCATGAAGGGAAACATTGTACATTTCACTTGTACTATAGTAGAATGTTCTAGAATATAGAAGAAAGGGTATTTATGTAATTGTGTGAGATGAGGAGCACTATGGTCAAGTCCATGACCAAAGGCCACTCAATCTCCACTGTTCGATTAGATAGATCTGGACTGTAGATGTGGACTTGAATCTTGTATATATTGAGGGTGAGGCAGTTAGCCAAATCACTCGGTCCTCTATTCATTCGAGTTATGGCGCAACACAAGTATTCACTCAACCTGTGTTCTTATTGTTCTCGTGTTTTTTGTGTTCATGAAGGTTCGAAGGCTTACTTAGAAGTAGGGGTGAGCACGGACCGGTTTGTACCGGTTTTGTCCAAAATTTCTACCCGACCCAATAGGTTCGGGTTGGAGAATGTTATACCAAAACCTACCCAATTGTTTGTGAAATCCAAATCGATCATGACTTATCGATTCGGACCGGTTCGGACCGGTTAAGCGAGTTGGAAAATCTTAAAATTTTATTGAAAGAATGTTTCAATTTTGTCAACTTTTTTTTTAATATGTGTATATATAAAATTTGGATGTGGATATATAACGTAATATTCTGTAAAAGATGAACAACTTGAGGAAAACAAATCATAATGATAGTGTGGAGTTAAAATTTAATTTATAAACCATGTGCTTCAATAAAATTTGTAACTTTTATGTGTACAACTTTTAGTCGGACCTGACCGGTTTTAAGCGGTTTCTCCAACCCTCAAACCATGATTGATCGACCTTTGTTCGGGTTGGCGAATTTTTAATCGTAACCAGTCAAAGAGCAACGGTTTATGCTAATTTCGGACCGGTTTGGTGCGGGGCGGTTCGGGTGGCGGGATGGGGCGGGTTTTGCTCACCCCTACTTAGAAGATTGAGATGGATAATCGACGAAGTGCCGCGTGAGAGTGACTCATGGAAACACCTTGTATGTGACATTATGGTATCAGATCCAGATCGAAGAATTGATGTCTGATGGTGAAAATCTGTTGAAATCCAACGAGAAGTGTTGTATAACACCAGCACGGGGATACGCGCCGAAGCAGGGAAGAAAAAAAGTAACACCAAGGAGTTGATGAGGGGTTTAGAAGAGATGCTGCAAGTGAATGACGAAAAGTGGGGTAGAGTTCTTCAAAGGGTCGAAGCCGAAGGTGTTAGAAAGTGAGTTACGCAAGAAAAATGAACACAAAAAATCAAGAACACGACACCAAACGTAACATGGTTTGCTATCACGATTGCTAGCTACGTCCAAAGCCAAAGCCCTTGTTTATTGATATGAACCTGATAATAATACATCTCACATATTATAGCCACGACCCTAGACATGTATATATACTAGGATGCGGACTTGTGCCCAAAGCAACATCAAAACAATGCCTAAACAGACTTAGAAACAAAACGAACCGAACCAAGCGAGTTCAATTCGCACGAATGGCACGACCATTCGAACGAACGATTCGTGCAAAATACCTCTTCCTTTCGTGCGAAAAGGCAGTGTGTTTTGCCTTCCTTCGTTGCATTCTTTTCTTGATGCTTCGTCTTCTAATTCCTCGCTTGAGCCTTGGCGAGTTCATTCATAACAAACCTCTACCTTGCCTTGAACCCTCTTGTCCACTCGAAATTGAATTAGCTGATTCTCTCCAATTCCACAAGCGGCTCCAACTTTGCCAAGTTCCTGCAACGAGTTGCCCCATTGATGCTCCCGATCCCGTCGAGTTCCTGCAATCGAAAACCCTATTGATGCTCCATATATGGCTGTGTTCCTGTGATCGAATCCTTGGTTTGTTGTTCCAACTCCCGCCGAGCTCCTACAAGAAAACCCACAATACGTTGATCAAATTCCCTCTGATTGTTTGCAACGTTTTGTGAAATTGCTCCAATTCCCAATGTATTCCTGCAATATTAACCCCTTTCACGCCTCTTACGTGGCGTGTCCCTCATCAAATACTCCCAATGCCGAATTTGCGTTCTTGTCAAGGGAACGGATTCCATGCCCCCAACAGGGCCTAGAGAACATTTGTCATAGAGGTTAGTCAGATCGCTGACATTCCTATTACTTGGGTAGCATCCATGTATTGCTAGATACCACTCAATGTTTGTAATTGTTACTGCCAACGTAATTAGGAACCTACAGGGTCACACACAAGAATAAATATAACTGGAATTAAATGCTCATTATTTGGATTAAAGAGAAATTGTGGTTTTCAGACTTGAATGTACACTAATCCTAACTGTAAGGGTTAGAGAGCAAGCTAAACTCTCTCATCCCTATAAATAACCTTCAGCGTGGCTAGGGTTAGATGATGCTTTTAGCAATATTCGTATGAGATACATAAATTAGGGTTTGAGAGCAGCTGTCCAAGTTCAACCGATTTTGTGAGACAAAATCGTCCGTCTTTCTCCAGCAGGCTAGCACTGGTGAAGAGGGAGTCCAGTGCAGATCCGTTCGTGTGGATACCGTAGAGGCGCCATTTCTTTTCTGCGCTAGTGATAGCCATCAGTCAGTGCATTTGAGATAAACCTCTAATCATCATATTATGCTCATTCACATGGGTTCTTGGTGGGTTATCGCAAATGTTTTGTTATATCCTGGCGTTTGATTGCCCGAAATCCAACATCTAGTTCATAAAATTCGTAAACGCATACATAACTACAATTTCTCCAGTAGGAACTTAGTAAATAAGTTTAGCTAGACATAACCATGTCAATAACCACAATTTTCATACAAGAGAGTTGAGAAAAGTGGAAGAAATAATAAAACGCATGAAAATCCGAACATTTCTCGTTGGATCTCCTAGCTCCCAAGCACGTCCAATTCTGAATGTGTGAGCATCTAAGTCGTTTTTATATGTTTAGGCACGAGTTTCTACGTAAAATTTGCGAAATATCACAATTGATCCAAAAATTAGCCACCGCCACCTTGAGGGTCCTAGCATGAGCTCTTGTGCTCTTCGCACGAGGACCTTCTGCTCGTGCATGGAGAAGAGGCCTTGTTTCTCCTCGCACGAGGAGACTTTTGTAAATTTGACTAAGTAAAAGTGCTCGTGGAGCACTTTCTCTCATCGCACAAGTAGTCTAGAGCTTAGCATCATTTTTCTTCATTTTTCTCATTCCTTCGACTATTTTGCGCTTCCTCATTTTCGAAGTTCGCTCCATGCTTTCAAAATAATTTGTCGGGCCTCCTTACCTGTTCAAAACAACACGAAAACACTTCGCCACAATAATATATGTCAAAACAATTCAAATTAAAGCATGAAATGACCATATTATGATCAAAACACAAGAAGCTTATTTCTCCCAAATAATCACACGGCTAGCCGGAATTTCTTCTAAAATCACATGCCTTATTCTTTTGGTTCTCTTCCCGAATTTTTCAATATATCATCGCTCTGCCGTAGTTATCGGTTTGTATATAACAACGCGACTCTTCATAAAATAAGGACCATTCGTCGGGCACTTTAGCTTGTGGTATTGCTATTCTTTGTATTTTTTCTACGTTGAGTGGTAGCAGATTCTACTGGAGCTTGCGTAGATTCCGTATTTTTGTTTCACTGTTATTGCATTCACTAACCCGTTTCTCAACTCCTGTAGGTTGCTAAGTTATGACTCGGAAAATACGAGTTCTTTCCAAGCAATGATCTCTGAGTCTCTGAACATGCTGGCCGTCTGGCCATCCCAAGGTTCTTCGACTGTCCCCTTTTTACTTTTTTTTTTTGATAAGTTCATGCATTGTCATTAAAAGGAGCTAAACACTCAAAACTGTTGGATGATCAATTCCAACTACAAGATCTACAGTAGAGGGTAAACTATGTGTTTCTATGTAACCAGAACTACAATTTAAAAAAGCCCATTTTGCTAATTCATGAGCTGCTCTATTTTTGTTTCTGGGGCAAAATTTAAATAAAATAAACCTGTTTTGTATCTTCAAAACTGCAGCCTCCAACCTTGTACTCCATTCCCATTTGGCAGCTTGCTTTGAATTGAAACTGTTAATCACAGTTTGGGAATCAGATTCAATGATAACATTATCCCACCTTTTACTCATAATACTATCTATTGCCATTTCTACAGCCACAAATTCAGCATCAATGGCATCCAAGCTCTCATTTTCTTTACTATAGTAGGTTCCTCCTCCTCTTACTGCACCATATTCATCTCTGAAAATATATGCAGCTGCTAATTCTCCATTTTTGTAACTAGCATCACAGTTACACTTAATCCACCCTGGCTGAGGTGCTTCCCACCTTGCTACTTCCTGCAACACCAGTTTACCCTCCTCCAGATCATTAACCTCTTCATATAAGATGCTTAGATGCTCCTTCCAAATAGCTGTAATTTCTTTACAAATTTTCTGGGTATTGAAAGCAACTTCCTTGAAGATATAAGCATTTCTATTCAGCCAAATTCTCTCCACAGTGATGCCAATGAGAGCTATATCAGTGCTATCCCTCTTTTTGCCTTCAAATTTCAACAAATAACTGAGAATTTCTTGCACATTCAAGGTTGACAGAGCATCCATTTTTATGTTTAACACCTGAAACCAAATTGCTCTTGCAGCTGGACATGTAAAAAAGATATGCTTACTAGATTGGATGTCACATTGACAGATACTGCACATGTCACAATTTGCACCTTCACTTCTTGGATTTCTTATGGGAAGGCTATCAGCTGCAAGTCTCCACAACATCAACTTAAGTCTGTTATGAATTTTGGCCTTCCATATGTTCATCCAGTCAAAGCTCTGCTGCTGAGCAACATTTCCCACATTTTGCAGATGGTATACAGCTTTAGTTGTGACCTTTCCTTTCTTCTCTTTGGTCCATACCCATTTGTCTCTAGTTGCTTGTATAGGAACACTAATCATTGTGATGTGTCTCTTTTCCTCTTGTGTCATCCACCTGTTTAGTAGTTCTTCCTTCCAGCTTCTAGATTGCCAATCAATGAGCTCATGTACTCTTTTAGGTGCTCTCTCAAGATCATCAGGTGGCTTAGGCTTACTGTTTTCCAGATTTGGGACCCAGGGGTCCTGCCATATATCAGTAGACAGTCCATCACCAATCACTTTCAAAGCTCCATCAGCTATCACATCTCTCACTCTTAGCATTCCTTTCCAGAAATAGGAGTCAGTACTCCTTGCATCAATTCTTTGAAATTCTATCATGTGACAGTACTTCTTAAGCAGTAGATTCACCCATAAACAGTCCTTATGAATCCACAAACCCCATGCTAGCTTTGCAAGTAGAGCTATATTGAAGAAAGCAGCTTTCCTAAATCCCAGACCCCCATCTTGTTTTGATTTACAAAGTGTCTTCCATGCAACTAAATGTCTTTTCTGTTTATTGTCAGAGCTTCCCCACCAAAAATTGGCATTCATGGAATCCATTTTTGACACTGTCTTCTTAGGGAGAATGAAGACTGACATAGGATGAGAAGGGATTGCACATAAAACACTATTTATCATAACTTTCTTACCTCCAAAAGATAGAAATTTGGCTTGCCAGCCCTCAAGCTTCTTCTGCATTTTGTCAATAGATCCTTGGAAGTCTGATGTCTTTGATCTGCTCAAGAACATAGGTAAACCCAGGTACATAGCATCTTTTTTCCCTTTTTGCAACCCCATAATTGCTCTGATTTTCCTCTTCAAATTAGCATCTGTATTTGGGCTAAAAAAGATAGCTGATTTGCTTTTGTTAACTCTTTGCCCTGAAGATTCTTCAAACAATTGCAAACACAGACCAAAATTTACAGCTTCTACTTCATTTGCTCTCCCCATTAGTACCAAATCATCAGCAAACATAAGGTGTTCAATTGCAGGACAATTCCTACTCAGTTTAATACCTTGTATTTTACCATCTTCTTGAGCAAAATTTAGAATTCTAGCCAAGACTTCATTGCAGAGAATAAAGAGACAAGGAGATAGTGGATCTCCTTGTCTAAGACCACATGAGCTTTGGAAGTATCCCTGAGGAGATCCATTTATGAGAACAGAGAATCTAGCTGTGCTGATGCATTCAAAAACCCAGTCCACTAATCTTTGTGGGAAGCCACACCATTTCAAAACATTTACCAAAAAACCCCACTCCATTTTGTCATAGGCCTTTTCCATGTCAATTTTCACTGTCATCAAACCTCCCTTTCCTGTTTTCTTCTTGAGAGTATGGATCACTTCATGTAGAATGATAACATTTTCTTGTATTGTCCTCCCTTGAACAAAAGCAGCTTGCTTTGGACTTATAATCTCATGTAGAACAGGAGTAATTCTATTTGAAATTATCTTAGAAATCACCTTGTATATGGTGTTGCAGAGGCTTATAGGCCTGAAGTGTTGTACCTTGAAGGAGTCATCAATTTTTGGTATTAAAGCAATGAAGGTAGCATTTATGCCTTTTCTGAGCTTTCCAGAAACAAAGAAATCCTTCACAACCCCACAGAAATCTTCCCCAACCACATCCCAATACTGCTTATAGAAGAGAACTGGCATTCCATCAGGACCAGGAGATTTGTAGCTTCCCATTTTGAAGAGGGTTTCTCTAATTTCCTCATTAGTTGGAATGCTGCAAATATTGTTTACCTGTACATTGTCCAGCTTTTTTGGGAAGAGCTCCTCCAACCATACATTTTCAGGTGGGTTTGAAGTTTGAAAGAGGTGCTGAAAGAAGTTACAAAACTCATCTCCAATCTCCTTCCTAGTTGTAGCTGTACTTCCATCTTCTCTTTGGATTCTTTTCAAAGTGTTTCTATGGCCTCTGATAACTGCTACTGTATGAAAGAACCTTGAATTTGAGTCCCCCTCTTTCAACCACTGCACTCTAGACTTCTGTCTCCACATCAATTCTTCTCTTTTGTAAAGCTCTTGTAACTCTTGTTTGATCTGTTTCTCTCTATACCCAGTACTGGTGGAGTTCTTTATACTCTGCTCATGCAATTCTTTGTTTAAATCTTTGATGGAGTTGGTGACATGACCAAAGTAGTCCTTATTCCATTTCTTGAGTGCAGCCTTTGTATTAGTCATCTGTTCTCCCCATCTGCTGCCAGCTTTGTGTCCTTTCATCATACCCCATGCATCTTTTACAATGTCCTTGCACCTCTTATCTCTTAACCACATGGCCTCAAACCTAAATGGTTTAGGACCAGTTGAAAGTGATGGATTCAAATCACAAATGAGAATACTGTGGTCAGAGAAACTAGATTCCTTATGCTTAATAGTTGCTCTAGGAAAAGCTATCCTCCAATCATAAGTGCAAAAACATCTATCAATTCTTTCCTTTATGATCTTTCCTTTTTGCCAACCATTACACCAAGTAAACTTGGCTCCCTCATAGCCATTGTCAATCCAGCCACCATCATTGATAAGGTTAATTAAACCCCCATAAGAAGACTGAGATACTGTTCTTCCTCCAATCTTATCTTCTTGCTTGTAAACCTCATTAAAATCACCAATAAAAACACAAGGTAGTAAGACTGCATTTTGAATATACAGCAAATGTTCCCAAAGCAGTTCTCTTCTCTTTCTATCACAAGGGGCATAAATACAGTTAAGCACCCAGTGAGGGTTCTCATTCCTTCCAAACATCAGAATTGAAATGACATTTTCACTTGCAAACAAAATTTCACACTCAATTGAGTTATCCCAGCAGAACACTAATCCTCCACTCTTACCATTTGCTTCTACTACTTCATGTTTAAAACCCAAAGCTGTAAAATTTTTTATAAATTTTTCTGAACTTACCTTAGTTTCTGATAAAAAGAACCAATTGGCCTCCTCATGCCTTATTTGGGACTTCACATGACGAACTGCAGTGGTTTGCCCCAACCCCCTGCAGTTCCAGACGAATCCGATCATTTGGGGGTGGGGGGCATGGTCAGGCCCGCCTCCTCAGCCATTGTCTCAGTCCTCTTCATTTTTAGGGCTTCATTCCTCTCCCTGCTTCTGAATATACCATCCTCGCCTCTCGTTATCATTTTCCTCGCCGGAAGAAGCTTGAGAGATTTTTCTTGTTTCCCTGTTTCCATGTCAATAAATGGTATTTCAATTACCTCCATTTCCTCTTCCTGTCGTCTACTCCCTCCTTGTCCAATGATCCTTGCCTTCTTGCTCGATTCTTTATCCTTTGATGGTCTGATTTTCTGGAATTCTCTCTTCAATTGAACTTTTGTACGAAAGTCTTCAGCAATAATCTTGTTGATCACCATTCTCTGAGTATCCAGCTTGAATGCATCCATATCCAGTACCTGTGTATGCGCTCCTCCTTGCAGCTTTTGGTGGATTGATTTCTCGATTCTGATTTCATCATCTTCAGATTGTTCTTCCCATTCTTCAACCCTAGCTTTTGGGTTTCCCGTCGTTCCCTTTTCTCCAAACGACACCGTCTCATTTAGTCCGATCTGTGCTTCTGTGTCCTTTCTTAATATTTGGGCCATAGCTTTCCCTAGTTTCAGAAATGGGCTTAGACTTTCATGTTGGGCCATTTCTTCCACCAAGCTTTTTGAGCCCATATTTAGAGAAATATTATAGTTCACATATTTCAGCCCACTGCTATCCTTTAGCCCATTATTTTGCCGTAGCCCATACCCTTCCTCATCTTCCTCCTGTGAAACCCTAGTACTGGTAGGAACGCCGTCCTCCAGCTCATCCTTCCGTACATACCTCGTACCATCACGTGCCCTTCTCGCATCAATGGCTGTGATGTGATCTTCTACGTCAATCCTCGTCGTTAATTCTCGCGTACTGCCTGTCACCAGCGTTGTTCTACCGTCCTGGTATTGCACGCGCTTTCCCATTCTCCAATCGCCTTCACGCGCCGCCATCTTCTCCGCCCCCTTTTCTTTTTCCGGCCTGATTTGTTTAGTTCCCAGTTCAAATCCAGAGTCACTCATCGCTTTCTTACTGCCAAAACCCCATTTCTTTCCATCTCGAGCTCTGAGATGCGGCCCAAAACCAGAGTTCAGGCCTTCTTCTTGCGATAGATGCTTACACTCCTCCTTCTCATGTCCGATTCTACCACACCGAAAGCAAAAGTTCAACAACTTCTCATACTGGAAGGGGATCCATTCACTGCTGCCATTCTTCATCTGTAAGAAGAAACCCCTCTCCAGTGGTTTATTGGTATCAACCCGAACCCTAACCCTGATTGGGTTCATCAACGATTCTTCATCGTTATCTTCATTCACAGCATCGATTCCTATGACTTCTCCTATCACTCCCCCTATTTTTTTTGCATTTTTTACAACTAATTTCTCCAGGGGTAGATTGTGTATCTGAACCCAGAAGTCACATTCATCAAAACAGAGATTCTCTGGTTTTGTTTCTTGCTTGAATCGTCTCATTATCATGAGATTATTCTGGACCGTCCATGGTGTACCATTCCACACCCTAGAACAGTCCTCCTCATCATCGAAATCAAAAACAAATAGGTTGTCACCTCGTGCTGTGATCTTAAACCCAGCCTTGATCTTCCACACCGCTTTGAAAATTGATTCCACAGTTTGGGATCTGATCTCACGTTTCACCAGTATTTTACCATACAAGCATTTTTTGTTAAGTGAGGATACAACACCCTCACCATCCTCTAGAGAAAAGGATAGTAGATCTGTTCTTTCTGCTGTTGTATTCGTCATTTTTGACTATGATGGTTTTCTATGGAAATGATATGAGCTAAATCAGTGAAGAGATGAGGGAAAAGAAGAGAAAAAGACTAAAACAGAGAGAAAAAACCAGTAATGATACTGGACTCACTGTCACTCACCGAGTGAACTCAGAGCAAGAAAGTAGAGAGAGAAAATTCTCTCAACCTCTGATTTTTTCATGACTGTCCCCTTTTTACAGCTTTCATTTCTTCTAGTAAACTTCTCCAAGCAAAAGAGGGTTCGTCAAAAATGTAAGAAAAATGAACAACCAATATCCACGTCACCCTCCTCCCAGCATGTAGGTTGCTGACATGGCACATCTTTTGATCCTACGTGGAGGATAAGTAATTAACCCATCAAAATGGTCTTCTCCTCAACGACTCCCTGAAACTCAAAGCCCCATCTCCATCTCCTTCCTTTTCTCTCTCTTTTCTCTCGAATGGCTTCACAGCTTCATCAACCTCTGTACCCGTCAAAACCCAGAATCACCACTAGCTTCACCAACGGCTCTGTCACTCCTCTCCGCTTCTCTCTGCCGTCCTCGCCGTCGACCACCCGCCGCAACAGACTCGTCGTCACCAGGTCTTCCGTCGCCGTCGAACAAGAGGCGCAGACGAAGGTCGCCCTCATCCGAATCGGCACCAGAGGAAGGTAATAGATCCAACCCATTTGCTCAATATTTCTGGGTTTCTGTTTTCTGATTTCAATTTTCGGTTTTTCAAGCAGATTTTGAAATTTTGGAGAATAATTTGTCCTTTAGTTGACTTCTTTTTTGGCTGAAAATTGTTATGATTAGTTGACTTATTTTTTGGGCTGAAAATGTAGCATTTGATTCAATCAGGAAGGCTCTATAAGTTGGTACAATCAACAATACACTCATAGTTCCCTCAAAAAAAAAAAAAAAAAAAAAAAAAAAAAAAAAAAAAAAAAAAAAAAAAAAAAAACAAACAACAATACATCTCATAGAGATCAATGGTAGGCTGTGCACAATAATGAGCTTCAATGTTATGAGATCTGAAAAAAACATACAACCACTGTAAGACAATCAATAACTGAATCATGAATAGAGCTGACACCATCCATGGCATCTGATAAATAGTGCACGTTTTGCTGAAGCCTATACAATAGGCCCTTATAAGTGTTTCTATAATAGCCATTGCTTCAAGAACAAACAGTTCATGTGCTAAACTTCAACTCCTTGGGAACACTGTGAGAGACATTTATTAGCATAGGACTTGGGTATCCGAATTTTGTGTATTTCTAAGTGGGTGTTTCCCAGATTTCGTAAGTATATGTTAGCTAAGGGCATCTCCAATAGTGTTTTTGTAAAATTTAGGCAAATTATAGATCAAAACATGTTTTTGCATTTTAGTAAATCAAAATTTAAGGCATGGACTCCAGTAGTGTTAGGCAAAAGATGAGGCTAAAGTTAGTGTCGGTTACAAAACTCAATTTTCTCTTGGTAATAGTTGTTGCCAGCAGATATTTTGGCCTAGAAATGTGGAAAATGCTTTACTCAAATAATAAAATAAATGAGAGTAGTGGTCCTTAAAAGGGGGAAATAGCCGTTGAACAATATGGCGAGAGGAAAATCCTCGCCAAGTTTGGCGAGGTGTTTACAGATTCTGCATTTTGCACAATAGGATACATGGTCTGTTGGATTAATTTTTTTCCCCAACTTCTCTATATTTTGCATGAAAAGGTCATTTGCCTCTCCTGTTGGAGATGCTCTAATTGGTGATCCTAATGCAAGGACATCAATTTTTCTCATCAATGTGGACGTGTAGCTGTCATCGCATGTCGATATTTTACCTTTTAGGTGGATTTTCTATTCTAGAAGACGAACAAGAGAAAACATACTCCAAGTGAAAAGGCAGTCTATGTTAGCGGATGAGTGATCCGAGTAGATAGACGTTTTTATATAGCGTTTACCTACAGCTTAATGCTTAGTCTGGGAAGTTGCTTATAGATATTTATAAGGGATGTTAAGCTATGAAATATGAAGTTGGACTTTTTCAAAATTGATGATATGACATGTTGGTGGAGATCATGTCATTTGTTTCACTCAAACTTGTTGTGACAATTGTGAGTTGTTAGTAAGCTCAAGGGGTAGAAGAAGGCAACAATGAGGATAGGGTGATACCTTATGAATATGGCTTAGGCAATCGTGTCTCAAAGAGTTAATCGTAGAATAAGAACCTTCGTTTATGTAGTTCCGGGAAAAGTTTCTTTCGTAGGGCTTCCTCTGGGTTAATTACCATGCTGTTATTGACCGGATTTGTTAATTTCCACAAAATGGGTTAACTGAAGATGGTAAATGTTAAGATTTTGATATGCTACCAACCCAACATGGTCGTTGTTTATGGGTCAATTACCATGGTCGTTGTTTAGCTATATGCATATAATCTATAGTGGAAGGGTACTGAGACATAATGGGCTTGTTTGGGAAACATTTTTTTGTGTTTGTTTTGATGAATGAGTGGTTGAGGTGGGGAGAGAGAATCTCTCTTCATTACAGCCGCTCAACGACCGGAAATAAAAAACTATCCCACACAAGGCCAATAGATCCAATTCCAACTCGTATTTGAGCTAGCCCCTGAAAGCAATCTACTAACAAAGTACATTTTTCTTCAAATGGTGGAAAGTCATGTTTCTTATATTGTAAGAGATTCTAGGATATTGTACAGTTTTGTCATATGTTTATGTTGATTGTGTAGGACAGTCCTCTGGCACTTGCTCAAGCTTATGAAACACGAGAGAAGCTCATGGCTTCACATCCAGAGTTGACTGAAGAAGGTGCCATCCAGATTGTGATAATTAAGACGACCGGTGATAAAATACTGAGTCAGCCACTTGCAGATATAGGTGGTAAGGGTTTGTTCACAAAAGAAATTGACGAGGCGCTGATAAATGGCGACATCGATATTGCTGTGCACTCAATGAAAGATGTCCCTACGTATTTGCCGGAACCAACAATTCTACCGTGCAATTTACCAAGGGAAGATGTTCGGGATGCATTCATCTCCCTTACTGCTGCATCACTAGCAGAACTTCCAGCTGGAAGCACCATCGGAACTGCTTCTCTAAGAAGGAAGTCACAAATTCTCCATAGATATCCATCACTCAATGTGAGTATCTTGTCTTCAATACAACCATATATTTTTTTTCTTTCTATAATCTGATTGCACGAACAATGTGTCAATATATTGAATTAGTTCTAGTAGTGACGGTGGTTTGGAGTCTGAAATAAGCAATTGCCTATGTCAGAAACTTGTACTCATATGAATATCTAGTAAGTGCTACTCTAAAGAGCAATGGACTAGATGTTATGTTATAACGTGCTAGTTCTCGAGCTAATCATTACCAAAGATGAGGATATTTGGTAGGCTAAAACCTGTTCTTAGACAGCAGAGTTGTGTAACAGTTTAAGCACGGCTTGTTGCTCTGAGGAATCATATTGCCTCCACCAAATGACAATTAATCCCTGTTTGAGAAATGTTTTACCGTGGTATTTCTGCTTGGTGTTGGCTAAGGTAATGGTACTTCTATTTGTCGTCGGTCACTGAACTCGTCTTCTTTGGTGCATGCTCAAAAAATGGTTTCTGAAGTCTTCCAAAAGGGTGTTGTCAAATGTAACTCATTCAGAGAGTTAAGCTAAGCTCTAAACAATGCCACCCTTGTTGAGAGTTTATGGCTGGTTTATAGGTGGCGTAATGTTTTAAAGCTGATATTGCTGCTTCTCGGAGCAGGTTTCTTTTGGGGAACTATTGTTAAATCTTTTTGCCTCTTGCATTCACTTGTATTTTGGTCACAACCCCTACATTTGTTTTTTTATTCTTTTGTTGTTTCTTTCTGACCCATCTTTTTCACATGTTTGGTGATTTGTCCATTAGGTGCTAGAGAACTTCCGTGGTAATGTCCAGACAAGATTAAAGAAACTGAATGAAGGAGTTGTCCAAGCAACATTATTGGCACTAGCAGGACTTAAACGCCTGAACATGACCGAAAATGTCGCAACTATTCTTTCGATTGATGACATGCTTCCTGCGGTTGCTCAAGGGGCAATTGGAATTGCATGTCGAAGGGACGATGATAAGATGGTACGTTTTTACGCCTGAACTGTATCGATTCTTCGAATGCTATTTCGTTGATAATCTGTTATAGGATCTTCTCCTGTGAAAGATGATGACCCCTACATATTATTGCTAAGGTGTCATTGCGAAATAAGAAACTCCTAAACTTTCATTTTCCTCTTTAGTTTCTTGTGGAAGGAAAACTTAGACATGTCTACTTACCAGTTATCAAGACCCTATAAACTTCCTTCTATATGTTGCTTGTTTTTTAGGAGCTATGTGTTTGACATCATTTTCTGCTATCACTAGTTTAACAAGAACTTCATAACCCATATGTTTTTACTCTAGGCTTGAATAACTCTACGCTAGTATCATCATATGAAATCATGTGAAGACAGACGTGCTTTTACAATTTGCATGCTTGTACTCCCTTTTTTATTAGTAGTGTGCCCCCAAGAAATCCCATTTACGTCCGAACTTTTGAAATATTTCTTTTGAAGGACCCTTACACATACATTCCATAAGACCCCTAACAATTCAAAGAACAGTGCCCCCCTCTTCTTACCGCCGCTGCTTGGTGCATGGAAAGGATGCGACTCGCGGTGGATACATGGGAAGGCATGCATGGGCCATGGCTTTAGAAGAGCTTTCCTTTCGTGTTGCTTTCACAGGCTTCTTGCCCTGTACTTCCTTAAAATAATCATGTTTGTGTGAACACTTCTATGAGAGTATTTTACATATTTCTTCTCATGTCTCCCAACAGTCATGTGGCCAAATGGTAACGTTAGAGTTGCTCATGTTCGAGAGAGAGGGCTTAGGTTCGACCCCTCTCCCTTCCCACTTGTAGGATTATTATATGACGTTCTTGTCCTTAATAAAGAAAACATCTCGCATATGAATTTGGTGGGCAAACCAGTAAGGTTCACTTTTGTTTCTAGAATTCAATTTAGAAGTGCTCTTATCGAACTTTGGACTCTTATAAATTATAGTATGTCTCGTGTCCAGCATTTTCTCTTTGAAGTAATAACCGTTTGTATGCGACTCGTCTTTATCCATTCCCAGTTTATATAAATGTGTGAGCCCTGTCCAATTTCTGGTGTTAATCAAACCTATGGTTATTAGGATTTTTTTGCAAACTTTGAAGTTGTTGAAGTAACTTTTGACTAAGTTTATACTTTGTTCTCTAGCTCTTTACCAGTTACCAGTAAGTAAGTTTAATCTTAGTTTGGATTGAACTGATCACTGTGAATCAGTCTCCATGCAAAAAATAAATAAAAAATAAATAAAAAATCGTATGTTCATAATAACATCATAGAGGAAGACCCCAGAGCACAAACGTTGCGCCTTGTCACTGACACAACTGGAGTATGCTTTAGTAATGTCTTGTTTGCCATAACCTTTTCGACTGCATTTATTGCATATCTTTTGCATTCTCTTTCTGATCTGGTCTCATCTGCAGGCAAACTACCTGGCTTCATTAAATCACGAGGAAACAAGATTAGCTGTTGCATGTGAGAGAGCTTTCCTCACGGCACTGGATGGGTCTTGTCGCACTCCAATCGCCGGATATGCCTCACGAGATCAGGATGGAAATTGCATTTTTAAAGGGTTGGTGGCTTCACCAGACGGAAAGCGAGGTAAAAACCCCTATTATGCTTTGTCTGATGAAGAAGAACCAAGGTTTCCCTGTCAGTGGCGTTGAGATTATTTTTTCTTGGAAAACACTATCACCCCTTTAGTGTGCCAAATTTCAGAACACTTACAGTCCATAACTGTGACACCTTTAGTCTGAGGTGGGGGTCCGTCACTGATAGCACTTTTTGAGACAAATTTGCCCTCTTAGAGTATGGATAACACAATCAAGGGGTGCAGATGTCTTGAATTTTGACACACTAAAGGGGTGAAATTAGGGTTGTCTGATGAAGAAGATCCAAGATTTGTCAGTCAGTTGTGTTAAGATTATATTTTCTTTATATGAACCTACTTGAGACCCAGTGAACTTGTATTTGGTGCTCTTACCATTTGCTCAAGGATTAGGATAAAAGTCACTTTCACCCCTTTAAGTTTGATGCAAAGCCACTTTCACCCCTTCCAGTTTGGAAAAAGACACTTTCACCCTCATTGTGCCAAATTTCAGGACACCTACACTCCATAATTGTGAAGCCGCTAGTCTGGGGGTGGGGGTCCGATACAGATAATACTTTTTTGGGACACATTTTCTCTCTTAGAGTATGGAATGACACAATCAAGGGGTGCAAGTGTCTTGAAGTTTGACACACTAAAGGGGTGAAATTGTCGTTGGATGGGGTGAAATTGTCGTTGGAAACCTGAGGCAGGGTGAAAGTGTATTTTACCCTTTTTCCTTTATATATACGAACCTACCCGAGACCTCATGAACTTGGTATTTGGTGCTCTTACCCTTCATAAGATTAGGAATCTTTGTTCTCAAGTTTCTAACAATCGCCTTTTTTCTTTTTTTTGGTCAGTAATTGAAACTTCAAGACAAGGCTCGTATGCTTATGAGGATATGGTTCTGCTGGGGAAGGATGCTGGCGAGGAGCTTCTGTCACGAGCAGGTGCTGGTTTTTTTGATAGTTAAAAGGATCATTTGATGCACGATGATCTCACCAGAGGAAGGTTAGAGTTGGAAGGTCTGCTCCACTAGTAGAGGAGTAGGACTGACCTCTAAGAGAGGCGAGGCTCATTTAATTCACTTGTTGTAGCGAGCGTAGGGGAAATAGGGCTGTTGATTGATTGTCGTTTCTTCATTAGAGTTTGTTATCAATTGAGCTGTTCAGATAATTAAAGAGGGAGATTGTTCTGTTCTCCTGTTCAGTGAACTATCCAAACCCAGTATGATTGTGGGTAGTTAAAGTTAGAAGAAGAAATGAAACACTATCCATTTTTCTTGGTTTAGAGGTGGTAAATAATGCAAATTATTACCCTCTATTACTGGTTGGTATTATTATTATTGTACCATTCTTTATCCGTGCACCTGACAATATTCTCTATATGTTCGTTGGTGTTTGATTCTATCAGAGTAATCTCTGTGCCACTAATTTTGGACCTCTCTCATCTAAAGTTCATTTGATTCGACGAGGGTATAAGCACAGCGTTGTACCGAAAGTATATAGAGGGTAAAATTCTAACCCACTATCTATCTTCTTGGGTGAGAGGTGAATAATGCACGTTTGGATAAAATCTTCTCGTCACGTCTGTGGCAAACATGTCAACACTCCTTTCCATGTCAATTGAAATGAAAAAATAAAAATCAATATCATCATGATTGGTGCTAGCTCAGTAGTAGAACATTTATAACTCTTGCATTAAGTTAAAGTTCGAACCCTACTAGACAGACCGGGCTGATAGGGACGAAACAAAGGTAGTATGACTCTACTTAGCACCCTGGTTGGTTCAGAGAAAAGAACATCATTTCTGTCCACACTAACCAAACTTGAAGAGTTTGGTGTTTTAGGAACATTCAAAAGCGTAACCGAACACATAATTTTCTTCTTATTGTGCCATTGCCAGATAAGTATTAGAGATCATGAGACCAAAGTATGTAGGCCAGTCACTCTTGTACTCTGTGCTCCAGGTCCCATTACTGTTATTGAGCTCTCTATCCAGTCCTTGAGATTGAGGTGACACAAGAGGTGCCACTTGGGAGGGTAGATGACCTTCTTCCATATACTTCTACCCCATTGGCAGTCTCTTAGGGCATGGAGAGTATCTTCATAGCTGGTTATGTTTCTGGTTTGCTTCAGTGCTGCAGTCAAAGTAGGAATTTGATTCTTTGGTAGCCCTGACACTGCCACAGTGCCACAGTTTCTTCCATGTTTGGATCTTGGTTGCTCATATCTTGGTTTTCCTCAGCAAGAAGTCTGTAGGCAGGGTGTGGGGATCCAAGTGTGTTGCTCATCACTGTCTTGAGCACTTTCTGGAACTTTGATCAAGGAAAGGAGTGATGATGCTCCAGTTCCAGCCTTCATTAGGAAACCATTAGTCTTTGACAGATTTCATGAGATCTTCATCATTAAGTTGGAGAGTTGTCTTGTCAATGAGTCTGCAATTGCCACACCATTTGTTAATCCAAAACAGGGTGTTAATTCCATTCCCCACACTGCTTCCAAGCCCCTGGCAAACTAGAGCACTAGTCTTGGTTATAGCCTTCCATGTAGCTGATTTAGAAGCTACATGTTTCGGTAATTCTTTAACTACAAGAAAAGCAAATTCATAAAACACTTCAGATAAGCATCAATGAGTACTCTAAATTATCAGAGCTCCTAACTTACAAACAAACAAAAACGAGCCGTTGGAGTGAAAAAGAAAAAAAAAAAATATTTCAGGCCACACAGCGACAACGGGAAACAAACAAAAACCAAAGTTTGATACGAATATCTTACAAACAAACAGAAACGACCCTCCGCAACAGACTCGTCGTCATCAGGTCTTCGGTCGCCGTCGAACAAGAGGCACAGATGAAGGTCTCCCTCATCCGAATCGGCACAAGAGGAAGGTAATAGATCTAACCCATTTACTCTATAGTTCTGGGTTTCTGTTTTCTGATTTCAATTTTCAGATAACTACTCTTGTTCTCGTCGTCATTGCTTTTTCATGTTTTACCATGAAGGTTTTCTCCTCTCGGATAACACAGTCCCAACCAGACAACTACCAAATTGTGCGAGCATGGGGAAACTCATACTGCGGCACGAACAGGTGCAAACCAGGAGCCATACCACAAAACTTCACGATGCATGGTTTATGGCCGGCATTGGTGAAGTTTATGGTCAATGCCGGCCATAAACCATGCATCGTGAAGTTTTGTGGTATGGCTCCTGGTTTGCACCTGTTCGTGCTGCAGTATGAGTTTCCCCATGTTCGCACAATTTGGTAGTTGTCTGGTTGGGACTGCGTTATCCGAGAGGAGAAAACCTTCATGGTAAAACATGAAAAAGCAATGACGACGAGAACAAGAGTATTCTAGAGGAAAAAGCCTTCATGGTGGTTTATTTTCTTTCTTTCTGGTCCGATGATGATGAACCAACAACTATTGAAGCCTCTCAATTTATAGTAGCCGAGGAGGAGGGCTAATTGAAATACCTACCAGTGCATCAGCGGAAAATCATCCTTTTGATTGAATACACAGAAAGAGATGTGTGATTAAACTACTACTAGAGCTAAACCCACAACCTTCTTTGCCTTTGATCCCCCCTCATCTTTGCCGTAGAATCACACATCAATTTCATGTCCTTCTCTCCTCTCTCTTTCTCTGTCACATATAAAAAGTTTAGATAAATAAATAAAAGGGAGGAGATAAAGAAGGCGAGGGGTGTGATTCGAATACATCGCCACGTACAAAGCACGCACTCGGCCAACGACGTGCCAACGAAGAAGAAAGAAAGAAAGAAAGCGATCCACAAACCAATGACATTTTTTTAAAAATCTTTTTCGGGAGGGGGTTGGGGGGATGGAGAGGGCATGAAAAGAGGGGAAGCCTCTGAGTGTCTAGGCCCATGCTTGTTATGTTATCCTTTTGTGTTAATAAAGATAGGGGTCGTGTAAAGATATTGAAATGTGTGTGTGTCATGTACTACTACAAGTTTTGGTCTACTATATGATGATGATGATGGTTGATGAAAAACAAATCAAACTTTGTTCTTAATTTTGCAGTTGAGGGAGGAAATGGACAGTACAAAGCATGGAACATGGATCTAGTAACTGAAAGGAAGAAAGAAAAAGATGGAAGGGGTCCATGATGGGCACCTCCTACTTTCCTCTCCTTGTGAAAGGGGGCACACTCATGTTCCAATCCATCAATCCAAGTATTGATTTTGTTTCTTCCTTTGTTCTCCATAAAACATCCTAACAAAATCTTTCTTTGTAAATTGACCCCACCACTCAAGAAAGAAAAATAACACACATGAGAGATGTGGCTCTCTTACCTTTCAGAGTGTGGTTAAATTGGTCGCCCTGTATCTTTATTTAGAGATCTTGATTTCAAATCTCGAGGTAATTTAAGGACTCTCTATTGACTTGTACTGCAAGTCTTGTCAGCTTGGATTTTCTCATAGTGGTTACCTCTATTTTAGTGTAATTTGTATCATATTACACTAGAGTCGGGAATTACCAAATGTGCATCCGAAAGGTGGTGGTTGCAGGTTCCTAGAGATGGCTCTGGTCGCTGGCATTAGGGTTATCATCATGTCTAACTCTACCATTCGGATATTGAGGAGTTTGCTCAAAGTAATTTAGAGACCACCCAGGGTCATTTTGATCTTATTTTGTAGTTGTCTGTCTATTTTATTCGACATAAGTCAGATACATTTGATTACAAGGGAGAGGATAATCTATCCACACTAACCAACATGTCACGACGACAAGCTTGAAGAGTTTGGTGTGTTAGGAACAATCAAAAGAGCAATTGAACACGTAATCTTCATCTAAAATTTCCCCTATTAGGAGTGTAATTTTCAACAACAAGAAAAGCAAATTCATAAACCACTTCAGATAAGCATCAATGAGCAATCTAAATTATTATCAAAGCTGGTCCTAACAAACAAACAGAAACGAGCCGTTGGAGTGAAAAAATAATAATTATTTCAGGCCACGCGGCGTCAACAACGGGAAACAAACAAAAACCAAAGTTTGATATCTGTCTAAACCCAAAGTTATACTACTACAAATCGAGGAGTGGACCATTGAAGAGTCCTGGCACCAAGGGGTTGCACATGACAACAGGTGTTTTGTTTTTTTTACTTTAAGTATCTTGTTGTTGCTTGCATTCTGTATCATGTATGCAAGTCTGTGCTTGTATTTTTTGAGGGAGGTAACGGTGGGTCAATAGGAGGAAGGAATCCACAAGTCCTCAGTCCAAAAAAGATGAGGAGAGATCTCCCATAAAAAACTACCACAACTTCATATGGTGGTGAGAATTGGGAATTTCAATGACTACACTTTATACATCATGTATGGAGGATTCCAAGTGATGGAGTAAGGTTAAAGACTCCTGATACTTCTGCGTGTAGTTGAATTGATCGGACGTGCATTCTTAAGACTTTGGGCGCATATGTCTGGAGGTCTTTAGTTCGAACTTTGGAGCAATCAAAGGCTGCCTATTTGCCTTCTCAACTGCAAGCCTGTCAACCCGTATTTTCTCAGGCTGATTTAACTCTCTGCTCTGGTTTGCAGACTGTTTCACTAGAGTGGGGGTTAAAAAAAAAATGTTAAAGGCTCCTGTACGAGGAGGAAGCATCACACCCTACATTTTTTTTTACAAATTTGAAACCAATAAAACACCACAATTGATAGAGGGGAGCACTTGATAGAATATATTCTTGAAAATATTATAAATAGTGTTTTTCTTTTTCTATTTTTTTCCTAGCATCAGCTCCTGCCAGTAGCTGTACAATAAATAACCCACCCATGTGATCAGAGGATCAATGATCAACACTAATGGGAGGGAGGTCCTGCAGACCCTCAACTGTGGTGTGGTGGGGTGGTTTCTAACCAAAATCACATATCTTGGCCAGTACAGCAGTACAGTACATGATTATGTTTGTCCTCTTTCTCTGTGAGACCAGTGTGTGTGTGTGTGTGTGTGTGTGTGTGAACTTTGCTAAAAAGATTGTCATAGCTGCTGCTAATCCATGTTGTTGTCTACAACAGGCAACAGCAGCAAGCACTGGGAAAGTAAAAGCAAACCACTGAAATAAGTGATTCTGTTTTTTGGTTGAGGTGGGGTCAGGGAAGGGACACAAAACATGATACTTATGTAACAGAGGATTTGTTCTCCAGAGAAGTTGTTCTCGAGATATTTGGATTTGTTCTCCAGAGAAAAGTTAAAAAGAAGGGTGTATTGACAAATGATGCTCAAATGCAGCAATAAATCCACAACAAGAATTGGGTGTACCATGTCTTCACATCTTCCTCCCTTCATTTTCCTTCCTTGGAGTTGCATATGTAGACAGTAACCTAGACAGGGACTAAAGAGATGAAGGTGACATTTCAAGGAATCAGCCATCACCCGAGACCACGTAAAATCACAGCAAGGACAGATGAACATAGTCTCTGTGTGTTGTCGACGATTCCAACGCACAAGTTCGATATGACTTTAGGGGGGTCCTTCTTTAAATGGGATTTTTCTTTGGAATTCAATTCCAAGTTGGATGATTCTGACCGCGAAATGGTCCTCGTCATGGATTTTATTATGAGTTGGGTATATTTCGTTTTCTTCAGGTCTACCCCATACGGATCTGTGCTAGTCATTTGAAATTTCAAACAAGACCATTTCCACATAAAACGTCTGACAAATTTTGTAATCAGCATAGGAATTGATTCACGACGAATAAGAATTAATGCAAATGCATAATATACCTATAATTTGGTCAAAATATGAAAGATAGAACTGATACTCTTAACACACTCTTACCTTCCAGATAGAACTTAACCTGAACTCTGTGCTTTGCAAACTCTGACCAGTAAATTCCTACAAAAAAGGGGCCAGGAATGTGTGAGCACGCATTAAGCAAGCGTACAGCGTATGTACTATAGTACTATAAAAGTTCAAATAGACGTGTCTTGTATAATAATAATAATAATAATAATAATAATAATAATAATAATAATAATAATAATAATAATAATAATAATAATAATAATAATAATAATAATATCAGTGTTTAACATGTCGACTACAACCCTGCAGATTCAATCCGCTGACCACCCCCCATCTACAGGATGACAGTAATATAAATTCAAAGTGTCCCATTCTGGGATTACTTAACGCAATATTAGAAATGTTCAATACGGCTTCTTTATTTCCAAGTGAATATATGAGCTGAAATGGAGAGTCGAAATTGATCAATCTTGGTAGGATGGTAGCCAGGGTTTTTCTCTTATTACAGTTGGGTTATTTATTCTAGTAAAAGACACTTTCACCACTTCCATTTCGTAAAATAACACTCTCACCCCTTTAATGTGTTAAAACATCAGGACATTTGCACCCCCTGACTGTGTCATTATACTCTTAAGAGAGAAAATTTATCCCAGAAACTACTATCACTGACTGACCCGACCCCATACACAAATGGCATTGAAAGTGTCTATGCATCAAACTTTAGGGGTGATAGTCTCTTTTACACTTTATGTATTCCTGTAACAGTCAATTGTGTTCATAATGGCCAGTCAATACCACAACCACTCAGTTCCAAAAAATGCCATTATCGATACTAACAGCACAAATGAGCTAATTGCCACTAGGCCGATAATGGGGTCAATCATGAATTAGCACAAGATTTAATACACAGATCCAATTATCTATATCTTCCTCTGTTCCTATTTTAAGCTTCAAAGTGGAAACACTAAGCATGTCCCACTCATTCATGATCTAATAATGGGAGGCCCATCTACAAGCCTTCTACGTATACTTTTGCATACTCCCAGATATAAAGTAACCATATGAGTCTAACAGATTAAAGAGATGTCGAGTGAAAAGATATGTTCCCTTTGTTTTCAAGTTTTTAGTTTGAAAAAAGCAAGAAATGAACACACTTCTCATTGGCTTTGGGAAAAAGGACCGACGCCATTGGCCAACGGTTTCTCACTAAACCAAATTCATTGAACAGTATTTACGTTACGAATCAAAATTCTGTAGTGAAAAGTACTAATACCTAGAATGTAGTAAATAAAATGTGCAATCATCGCAATCTACGAAACCTAATCTCCCTACAATGCAACTTCACCTAGAAGGTCACATGTTTGATTCCCCTCCACACAGAAAACAGGGCAGGAAACGTAACAAAAGTAGACAAAGCTCACTGATATATGCATCATGCGGTTTCACCAATACTTGTCCATATTAATGAAAAAATTCACAGGAAGTGTCGGTGTCTGTTTTGTAGGTTTGCAGCTCTTACTTAAATATGGGCCAATTTCCGAAATGAATTCCCACACCATAATGTGTCTAGTACACATACATGTCAGTATTCTCAGGACAATAATGTCAAAACCTATGAACACTAATAATTATATGCCTTGTTGTATCAGTAAGCAGGGTTAGTGGTCTGCATTTATTATCCAAGACTAAATAATGGTTCAACTACATATGACTAAAAAGATACTACTAGCTAGTGGAAACATTTGGCCAAACTTTAAATAATCTGCTATACCTAAAAGAGCACAACTCAAGATTAGCCCTTGCTTTAATTATGCTAGACGGTGCCTGAAACAAGGTGTGTGTAGCTTTCTCCTCCTTCAAGCTTTCATAAATTAAACTATAGGGACTTCAGCTATTGGATTGTGTGAGTTTAGGATTTCGCTTTTATATTAAAGATAGGCATGCCTTAAAGATATTGTGCTTGAGTGTCGCAGCATGTTTTATTCACATATAAGGAGTATCAAAAAGTTCCGGAAAGTAAAAATAGATTTAGCCACCTAAGATATATAAGAGAAGTGTTTTATGATGGCATAGAATAAAATTATACTAGTACGATGCAACTTTTCGTGCCAACCCATATGGGGACCTGAGGACAAAAAGCCAACCCTGCTACTATCTAACGATGTGGTTGACTACGAAATCTAATTTGTTTAATACGACAGCCCACTCTTTATAAGAAGAAAAGGTATTATTTACAATGATGCTAAAGTAGAGGAGCATTGAAGAAGATATATATATATTCTGGTCCCATCACAAATAAAGAGGCATGAGCAAGCAAAGTCATTACATGATGGAAGCAAGGAAGGACTAACAATAACCTTGGTAGCTTTCTGGTGGTCCTGTTGCAAGTGGAGAGTGGATTCTTATGTGCAATTCAGAGGATAAGGGGATGAAACTTCAGTGGATTCTTATCAGCAGACTTCAGCAACTCTTACCTACCAAAAATAAATAAATAAATAAAAAGTTAGAAGACTTTCAACAGTATAGCGCATCAGAAATACATTTACCAGAGTAATATCAAAGACAATGGGACGGTAAATATAACAGAGAGAATGTGGACTGTTAATTTCAGTCAGGAAACTGGTACCGGTGGCCAAGATTTATCTCAACCCTATTGTTAAGTTGTGTAGTCAAGTAAAATCCAAGTGGAATTTAATTAATTTATCAGGGATTTCAAAGAAATATTAGTACTTCGCTCCGAAGAAACCTGCATTCTGTTGGCAAAGAGAAGGGATTAAAACTACAGCATTTTGTTTTCTGTTTTTTTTTTTTCAAAACAGGACAAGTTTACATGAGTAATATTTTTCAATAGGATATTATATATAGATGCAACTTTGAAGTTAAGAAATTGCTAGTTTTTTTACTATTATTTAACCCCATTGAACTAGCGATGTGTTTTCGTGAATGGGTACTTCCAGAGATTCAATGAGCATAAGTGAAATGGTGTCGTCCGTCCATTCCTTTAGTGGTGTGTGTGCACTTCTGGGAACTCACAGAGGCTGTGCAGTCAACTCTATGGCTGTACGAGTACGATAGATGGTTTTTTACTTCAAAATCTAGATGGTCCGACTATTCACTCTAAAATATACTTAGCCAATACTAAATAGGCCCTTGTATGCTTCATTCTTGCTGATCAATCAGGTCATATATCTTACAGAATATCAGAAAATTTGTAGTCAACGGCATCTTGTTTTGCTGTTATTTCTGAAATTTTCCCAAATGGACCTTCGGAAAAGATTTAAGTGTGCCGCTTATGGATAACTTCTGCGGCTACATGCTCAGGGGTTGGGCGAAATCATGGATTCAAGCCAAATAGCCTAAAATGGACTACACATATTTAAACAGTATTGCCAGCCCAAATACACAACTTACTATCTTAATGGTCCAATCCTTTTAACTAAACCATTCAAGACAATCAAGATTCAAAAGCCCAATACAAATCCTTCCTTTCTGCTGAAAAAAGACACCAAGAAAATTCTTGGCGAAGTCAAATAATTAAACGTCAACATAATTCTTCTAGACACCAAGAAAGACACCACTTGAATGGGATTTGTATTGAAGTGTGGGAGTCGTTAGGTTGAAAAGGGGTTACACATTAACCGGTTAGGAAAAACTTAAATGTTATAAAAGGTAAAATGAGAGATAAGCGGACGTGGTGGTTTGTTCATGAGTATCATATTTTTCACTTTCTTTTATATTTCTAGTTTATTTATTTATTGTTTAACTCGTGTCAAAACAAAAAGGGGAATATCATGGATAAACTTACCCACAAAAAGTTGGTCTTAATCTAAAAACTATATACGCTAGTGTTTATTTAATTATTTCATCAAAAATCATACTTGTGACTAGAGAATATATGCTGCCAAATATTTGTTACTACAGGGATATGTTGATGTGGTACCGGGAACGAGTTATTATACTTATGTGGCATGATTAATATTCATCACCATTGATAAGATATAATCAACCAATTAAGATATTTCGTGTGTACCATGTCACTGTATGTATCTCTGTTGTAATGAATATCCATCCATTTCACGCAATGTAGATGAGTGCTATGGACCGAATAAGTGGTGGTAGACGGGGGAGAGGGAGGCAAAGAAGAACCTTGAATAGAGATAATTACACAAACACTTGCATCAAATTCAACCCAAGTGAGTGGATGCTTTAGACAGGAGTCGGAGAAATTCATTCACTTTGAACAGCTCTCCGGTTAAAGTCTGGTCGACTAGTATTTTTCTTTCCCCACCTAATTTATTGTATCCTCTATAATAGCAAGAGTTTTGGTTGAGTGGTCCATCTTCGTTCAATTTCATTTTATTTACAAATGTCACTCTGCGCATATCATCACACCATGGACACACCACCATTAAGGAAGAGAAATGCCAAAGAAAGGCCAACCAACACCACTACCAAAACCTTCCCCCACCAATGTCTCCATCCTTTGATTGAATACAAAGAAAGAGATGTGTGATTAAACTACTGCTAGAACTAACCCACAACCTTCTTTGTGTTTTGTCCCCCCATCTTTGCCATAGAATCACGCATCAATTTCATGTCCTTCTCTCCTCACTCTTTCTCTGTCAAAAAAAAAGAAACGTAAAAAAAGAAATGCAGAGGAGATAAAGAGGAGGGTATGACTTGGAACACATCTTCACATACAAAGCAGGCACACGGCCAATAACACGACCTCGAGTGACTAGTCCCACCGCCCACGCTTCTCATGTTATCTTTTTGTGTTAACAAAAATAGGGTGGTGTAAAGATATTGAAATACCAATGTGTGTCTGTGTCATGTACTACAAGTTTAGGTCCACTAAATGGTGATGATGATTGATGAATAAATCGAACTTTGTTCCCAAATTTGTAGTTGAGGGGGGAAATGGACAGTACAAAGCATGGAACATGGATCTAGTAATTGGAAGGAAGAAAGATAAAGATGGAAGGGGTCCATGATGGGCACCCCCTACTTTCCTCTCCCTGTGAAAAGGGGGCACACTCATGTTCCAATCCATCAATCTAAGTATTGATTTGGCTTCTTCCTTTCTTCTCTCATAAAGAAAGAAAAAATAAACACGCATGAGATGGCTTTCGCCAGTCACATTAGGGCTAGGGATGCAACTTGGACGGGCTGAACCCGACCAACCCGAGCACAGCCCGGACTAAAACATGGCTCGGGCACATGTTTTTAGTAATTTGGACGGGCTTGGACAAAAATTCCCGGCCCGAATTGTACTTAAGGTCAGGCTTGGGTACGAATATTAAATGATGGGCTAGCCTGAAGTGCTCCAGTTGTATAACCAATGCCTATAAATATTATATTTGGATAGAATTATATAACATATTTAGCACGAATATGCTACTATTGTTTTGATTATTAGCGATGTTTTGAATAACATATGTTCTTGAACTAGTTGATTTATTTTTTTCACCCAAGATTTGTTGTTCTCTGATAAATTAAAGATTAATTGATACTTCTAAATGGATTTTTTTTAATTCGATCTAGCGGTATACAGCCATCATTTTTAGCCTTGAATAAGAAACTCTGAAATGCGTACATTCAATGTATTCTTTTATATAAGTTATTAATTTAACTTTAAGGGGGCAATGTAAGTAGAGATGAAAGAGATAAATAAGTTAATTTATTAATTCTAATGGGCTAGCCCGGATACAGCCCGAGCCCGAATTATTTTGTGAATTTGGGCTTGGACGAGTTGGCGATGCTCGTAACTGGGGTTGGCCTAGGCTTGGGAGCCCTGACAGAACTTGGGCTTGAGCTAGGACAGGGGTGCCAACCCATCCAGGCCGCCCGAGTTGCATTCCTAATTAGGGCTATAATCATCTGAGTTAAGGAGTTTGCTTATAACTCCATGACAGCCACAGGAAGGGTTCTAGGCTAGTTTCTAAATTTTCGGGAAGCACTTCGTAATTTTTATCTTATTCTGTAGTTTTATGTCTATTTTATTTCACATAAGTTCATTAAATTTTCTCAAAGCATTCTTTTTCACTAGGCTCAGCCTTCAGAAATACTAGAGACGACTCTGTGTAACATGGACCGATGGACGGTTCTAAAACATCAATTCTGTCCACACTAACCAGCATGTCACGACGACAAACTGGTAGGAACATTGAACACGTAACCTTCTTCTGAAATTTTCCTCTTCGGAATATAATTTTCAACAAGAAAAGTAAATTCATAAATCACTTCAGATAAGCATCAATGAGCACTCTATTATCAATCGGAGCTGGTCCTGGTCCTGGTCCTGGTCCTAAGCAAAGTAATTACAAACAAACAGAAAAGAACTGTTGGAGTGACAAATAGTTCAGGCCACACGACAACAATGGGAAACAAACAAAAACCAAATTTCGACAGCTGTCTAAATCCCAAAGTTAGTAAGTATTACACAGTGAGGTGACCCATTGAAGAAACCTCTAAGGGTTGCAATTAAAGAGAGCACATGCCAACGGGTTTTCTCCTTTTTATTTTGTAGCTTGCAGTCTGTTTCATGTATGCAAGTGTGTGACTGTCTTTTTGAGGGATGTAATGGTGGGTCAAGAGAGAAGATAGGAGGAACCAACAACTCTTCAGTCCAGTTAAGATTAGGAGAGAGCATAAAAACTACCACCATTCATACAGATATGATGAAGAGAATTGGGAATTTCCTTGACTGTACACTTTAATTATGCCTCATGTATGAAGGATTTTCCAAGTGATGGAGTAAGTTTAAAGAAAGGAGGAGGAAGCATAATACCCTATATTTTTTTGTATAATTGAATCCAATAAAACACCCACAATTGATGGATGCAGCACCAAAAAGAATATATATTTTTGGAAGTATCATAATTTTATTTTATTTTTAGTGTCAGCAGCTGCACAATAACCCACCCATGTGATCAGAGGATCAATCATCAACACTAATGGGAGGTCCTGCAGACTCACATATCTACCAAAATCACCTATCTTGGCCAGTACAGTAGTAGCAGAAGTACAGTACATGATTATGTTTGTGTTTGTCCTGTGATCAGTGGGGGGAAGGAACTTTGCTAAAAATTGCCATAGTTTCTGCTGATCCATGTTATTGTCTACAACAGGCAACAGCAGCACTGGGAAAGAAAAAGCTAACCACTGGAATAAGAGCTTGTTTGGTATCCGTTTAAAAACAAGAAAAACAGTGGAAAAAAAACGTACCGAAAAAACACGTTTAAAAACAGAATCAAAAAACTGTTTGGTATCCGTTTAAAAACAGTGTTTAAAATCAAAAACACGTTTGGCAACATCACTAAATTTCAATGTTAATTTGCTTGAAAATCATTTTTACGTACAATACCGACATATATTTGATATTTGTTACATCTAATCATAGTTGAAAATCATTTTTACGTACAATACCGACATATATTTAGATCTCGTTTCTTGATTCGCGTAGGCGGCGTTGGTGGCGAGGCAGCGGAGGAAGAGAGGAAGAAGAAGGGTAAGACAAGAAGGAGATGGAAGATCTCGACGGCGGTAACACACCATCGTCGATCTCGACGGCGATCTGGCCGATCTCGATGTTGAGTCAGCGGGGTTGACTCGACAATGATCTCGACGGCATTTCGACGGTGTTGAGTCGACGGCGATCTCGACGGTGCTGCGAACGACGAGAACGGCGGACGACGGCAGCGCAGTGGACGAGTGTTTCTGTGCTTTCCGGCGAATTTATTTGTTCCTCTTTTTCCTCTTCTTCTTTTCCTCTTCATCTTCCTCTGATTTGTTTCTTGGATTTGTAAGTTTATTCTAAGATATGTTAGTTTATGTTGAAACTTATTAACATCGAATTGATACTAATTGTTGGATCTGCTACTTTATATTGTTGGTTGTTGACTGGTGGTGGTGGTGGTGGTTGTGGTTGTGGTAGAGGAGGTCTGGTGGCGGTGGTTGACTGGTGGGGGACTGCCTGTGTTGGTGGAGGACTGGTCTCTCGTAGAGAGAAGATGACACGAGAGGAAAATAGAAAAAGATTAGGGGCAAAATAGTAAATGACGTTATTTTCTTAATTGCCGTGCCCATCCAAAGCGGGCTAAAGAGAAGAAACGGACTGGTATGATGCTAAAGTAGAGGAGCATTGAAGAAGAGATATATATTCTGGTCCCATCACAAATAAAGAGGCATGAACAAGCAAAGTCATTACTTGATGGAAGGAAGGACTAACCTTGGTAGCTTTTCGTGGACCTGTTGCAAGTGGAGAGTGGATTCTTATGTGCAATTCAGAAGATAAGGTGATGAAGCTTCAGTGGATGCAGAGTGATGTAACAGCAGACTTCAGCAACTTTTACCTGCCAAAAAAAACCGAGAAAGAAAAGTTCGAAAACTTCTACAGTTTAGCGGCTTAGCGCTTAAGAAATACATTTTATCATAATAATGGCAATCTGGTATTTATGAAAGAAAATAGGAAGGTAAACATAAAAGACATAATATGGACTCTTTTTCCAGTCAGGAAACTGGTAAAACAACTCAAGGCCTATAATCCATTAGCGAACTATAATGCAAATTTACAGGAGGCACCGGTGGCCACGCTTTATCTCATTTCAATTGTTGAGTTGTTTAGTCAAGTAAAGACCAACCTGCAGTTGATTGCTTTATCAGGGATTTCAAGGAAATATTTTTATTTTATTTTATTTTTTGATCGGTAAAGAAAAATTTATTCACCAAATAAACAGGGCAAACTAAAACAATATCAACTTAGGTGTTGATCAAGTCTAGAAAGCCTAATAGTGCATAGGTAGAGTTGGAATAAATTCCGTCGAACCAAAATCGTAAAGTCCGAACGAACTGGGCCCTTAAGAGGTGAGCTGACATCTCTTGGCCACCGAAAATACGACGATTCCTCTCCCTCCAGACTTGTCAAATTACACACAACGGAGCAACTCGCCAAATCTTCCTTCTACTAGAACCTTTGCAACCTGCCGACCAGCATTGAAGTTGGGTCATTAAGTCAGCTGATTGTACCCACTGAATGCTGAACAAACCCCAAATAACTTCCCAAAGAGCCCTAGCAACTGAACAGTGTAGCAACAAGTAAAGACCAACCTGCCTTCTGCTGACAAAGAGAAGGAAACAAAAATGCAACATTCCGTTTTTACTTCAAAACAATGTCGAGTTTAGTGAGTAATTTTCAATAAGAGTGTAAATTATACTATACATTATAGATGCAACTTGAAATTGCTACTTCATTAGTGTAATGGTAACATTACAAAATATTCTACTTTCGATTCTGTTGACCTAAAACTGTTGTGAAAAAACGAAAAAAAATATGCAGAAAGAAAGAATCAAAACACACAGATTTACGTGGTTCGGCAAAACAGCCTACTCCACGGAGTTGCAGAGATTTCACTAAAACAGACGAATCGTCTCAGAGAGAATTACAAGCGAAATCAGAACGCTCAACATAACATGCTACGAACCCTAAGAACTCTATAAATAGACAACCTATCAAACCGGGCCGGATCCAAGCCCAAACGGGTCAAAACGGGTCAAAACATGAATCGGGCCGATTCATAAAACGGGTCGCCCATGAACCAGGGCTCCAACCCAACAACATGACCCGTCATCAGGGCACTGACTTTCAAATCCGAACGATCATGTTTGAAAAGCACACAGACAAAGACCACTCTTCCAATTTGATTCATCATTTCCTCTTCTAATTATTTCTCCATCACGCATAGGCAAAGAGCTTTCACACGATTGGCCCCTCTAACATCGTCAAACCCAAATGACCAGATCACTGTTTATTAGGAAAAAACAATTTATCCAGGGATTCAACCCAAGGCACCATCACTGTGACTAATCACCCAATATATGTGCAGCACAAAAATCATATTTGAATTTAACCAAGTACTCATAAACGACTTCCCTCGAACCCAGAAAAAATTCATCACTAACCTTCCCAAAATATTTCATGACTTGCGATAACCAAAGAGGATTATGAAAATGAGCTACCATCTTTGTTGATATTAATTTTGGCTCAAAAGGTTTTGGAATCAAATAAAAAAGTGAATGGAGGAGTCCTGTATTTAGTGAGGCAAAAATTCAGGTAGCAATAAGGGGTAAATTTGACATTCACTATCTTTAATCCGACTGTCCACATGTTTCGTCGGCAACTCACAGTGAAAAGGAGAGAGACAGTCACTACATTGGATGGACGGAGCTCAGATTGTGGGACGGAATATAAGAAAACTCTCAAATTAGAGAGAGCGGATGTCGATGATGCTAGTCACTGTATCAAACAAGGGGCGTAATCATAATTTCAAATCACTTCCACAGAACCCCGGTTGAAGTAACAGCTATAGCAGTAACATGCCACCTGAGCAACTATTAATTTAAAGCTCCTTATAGAGCCCATAGATTCTGAAAGACTAAGGTCAGTTTGAAACCGTGTTATTAAAGTGGTCAAAGAATTCGTTATCCAATTCAAATTCAGCAAGCCCTAAGCAAAAAGATCCTAACAGAAGAAACTGCGGAACCCAGACTTCACCCCTACATACAAATCGGTAAGTGCCAAAAATCTTACTGCTACTGTGCTGCATCCATGTCGTTTTCCAACATGAGTCCGCTTACAAACTTTAGAAGTGAAGGTTTTACTTGCCCAAGTACCCATGGCTTGGGCCTACCGGCCCAGGCCTTCGCTCCACGAATCATGTCTCCCTTTTCGGGTCGTAGCAAAACATGAATCGGGTCGATTCATAAACCGGGTCGCCCCATGAACCAGGGCTCCAACCCAACAAAAACGAATTTCACAATGAATGGCAAGAGTAAAGCAAATTCTTGGAACAATTCAATTCTCTTTAGGATTTGTTCTTGGGATGGGGAGAATCCAGAGTTTTCGACGAGCACAAGTAAAAGAGTGGCGTCCGTCCATTTCTTTGGTGGTATATGTTCACTTCTGGGAACTCACAGTGGGTTACATGATTGTGCAGTCAACTCTGTGGCTTTCCCTGGAGGGGCTGAACCTTAAAACAACAACAACAACAACAACAATAATATAAAAATAGCTGTTCACGGTCTCTGAAAAAGAGAGGAGATATAAGAAATTGTAGCAGGTCCATTAACACTTGAGCCACCTATCTAAGTTTTGATACATATTCATGTCTAACAGATGGGAAACAAACTGTGGTAGAAGAGATGGCTTTATTTAACACAGTTTTCTGTGTTTTTCAGTTACTATATCCAGGCGCAGCAGTTATTTTATCTCTCTCAGTGATACTGAAAATCTAGTTTAACCATATATTGGTACTAAGGATCAAAAATTGCATATTTATATGGAGCTCTTGACGGGTCAAAATGTCATATGATGTTAATGCTGCAGCAAGTAAGGGGGTTTGCCTAGTGAGGTTCACCATGAACTTGGACCTTCAGCATCCGCAGTTCCTCCTATCTCAACTCTAGCAAACCACTCAATTCCCCTCTCCACTGGCCAACTCAAATACCTGTAGAATAGATGTCCCTTTGAGCAGCTTGGAGCAAACTACCTTCCATGGAACTCAATCCAGATAGTTGGAGTTTTACACAAAATGATACTTAGCTGCCATTTGTCTCACAGAGGTGAAGGAAACTGAATCTTCTATTTTTGGTTTAGAGCACGATGCCCGTAGTGTTGATAGAGTAGAGGAGGAAAAAAAATCATTTTAGGGAAAATGGATGTAATATCTCTTAGGGAATATCAGAATGTTTTGAAGTCTACAGCATCTTCTTTTGCTAATATTTCCGAATCTTTACCCCCAATGGACCTTCAGCAAAGGTGTAACACATGCTATTCATGCTTAACTTTTGTTGCTATGTCCTCTGGGATTGGGCAAAATCATGGATCCAACCAAAAGAGCCTAGGATGAACTGCAAACATTTAAACAATATTGCAAGACCAAATACACAACTTATCCTTCCCTCACTTAACGGTCCAATCCATAGTAAGTAACCCACCCCAAAAATCAAAAGCCCAATCCTTCCTTTTTTTTCACAAAAACACCAATAATTCTTAGTGAAGTCAAATACTCAAACTTAAACATAATTCTAGGCTCCACAACGGAGTTATGACGAGGTTCGGTTGTTCTGCTGCATGACCATGGACTAAGTGCAACAGCGAGAACGTAATATGTGTTATTTTTTACATAAAATTACGACGTAAGCCATTGTAAACAATGAGAAAATGAAATCGGTGGTATGCGATACTGGAAAATGGACGATGAAGATTATGGGGAAAATTTTACTGACAGGGTGGGCGAAGTCCACAGTCCCCCGCCCCCCATAAATACTCTGACAACTGTTTCAATGCCACCCATGAGGACACCATGGGTGGATTAGAAAGTAATATGTATGATTGATGGTGGGTTTTACAAGGTTTCACTTCAACTAAGGTCCCTGAACATTTGGAACTACCTCTCACAACCAATAATCAATCTGGAGTCTCAGTAGACACCCCATCTTAGGGGTGTAGTTCAAACTGATCTTTGCTTCTTGCTAGGGTGGGAGGCAAATACTGATTTCCTGATTTCTGACCTTAGGGGTTTGGATCAAACTAGGAATGACTGGTTGACCATTTAGGTGGAATGCATTGTTTAATGGAAAACCGACCTGGTTACGAGAAGTGTTATGGTTCAGGTCGAGAGCGGTAGGCGAAAGAGAGGGGGACGAAAACAGACCTGGGTAGAGATAATAAGAAGAGTCTTTGTCAAATTAACCTAAGTGAGGAAATGAGTTTGGACAGAGCGATTTGGTGCCTTAATAAAATATATATACTTGTATATATATATATATATACACACATACACACACACATATATTATCGAGATATCAAATTCCCAGTTATACAATGAAGTCATAGGAACTCGTTGGTGAAAGGAGAACGAAAAATGAGATTTAGTACCAAAAAACAATTTGGTTTTGTGCCAGAAGATCGACTATCAACTATGGAGGCCATATTCTTACTTAAACGATTAATGGAGAAATACAGGAAAATTAGGTAAGACCTTCATACTCATAGATCTAAGAAGATGTGTAGTTCTTAGAGAGCTAATGTGGAAAGTGTTGGGTAAAATGGGAGTACCTATTCTTTACATTGAGGTTTATAAGGGCATGTATGTGGAGGCAGTTATTAGAGTGACGACAGTGGAAGTAGAAATAAGACCAGGGCCGCCCAAAGGGTAAGTAAGCGACTTAACCACTTTAGGCCCCAGGACCAGCAATGCCCCACTTTTTAGTAATAAAAATGAGAGTTTTGTTTTTTGAATGGTGCTGTTTGGATAGGAAAACATTGTTTAAATTATAAACCAGTTTTTCCAATATGCAGTGAGGATGAAGAGAGGGAAGCAATTTTCTTTCTTCCTCTATATCCTTACCACTCATTGAGAAAACTAGCTTATGACTTAAACCAGTTTTTTCTATCCAAACACCTTCACCGTAAAGCACTACATAAGCTAATCTTAAACTGGTGGTCATTACTAAAGAAGCACAAACAAGACCCTGGTTCAAGTCCCAGCGATACCCATTTTGGGACTCAATTTTTTACATCACTACTCCCCTCTTGGGGCTGGGGATTTAATATCAGGCATCACTCTCTCTAATTCTTGCAGTAATCAATTATATGTTACTAGTAAATGTTGTTAACAATTAATCACTTCTTTTGTACATAGCTTTTATAGTTAAAACCAGTGAAATGTGAAATATTACAATATGAAACATGCTCCCATTGTATAAAGTTTTCTTTAGTTTAGGGCCCCAAATTTATTACTCGCTTTAGGCCCCCGGATGACTAGGGCCGACCCTGATAGGAGAGTCCCCTATTACAGTAGGTCTGCTTGGCCCTACCACCTTAGGTGATGACATACTTTTATTGATGAAACAATAAGTAGGTCTCGTAGGCTAGAGCAATGGAGGAAAAACTTAGAATATATATATATATGTATATATATATGGTTTTGGATTTTTACAATAAACCATAGTAATTCAAATGTAAGTTTAATAAGAGAGAAGACAATAATAATAGGTGGTCAAGAGATTATGAAGATTGATCATTTTAGATCTAGGGTCAAAACCTCAGGGGTTGGCCTGGTGGTTGAGGCTTGGGGTCTAAGGGTTGCTCCCCTTGAGGTCTCCAGTTCAAACCCGACAAACGTCAATGCCCTCAGGTGTTGGCCTGGTGGTGGAGGCTTGGGGTCCAAGAGTTGCTCCCCTTGAGGTCTAAAGTCCAAACTCCACAAATGTCAATACCCCTTGGGGATGCTGGAGGCTTACCCGGCTGTTAACTTCAGGGCCTCGTAGATTAGTCGAGGTGCGTAAAAGCTGGCCCGGACACCACCGTTATATATATAAGGTCAATTGTTTGGAGTGTCAAAGAGATAGACGAGGATGCCAACCATGGCCCATAGGATGAGAGCAAGGTTAAGTGAAAGAGTGTGTGACCCTAGGATCACAAGACTCCTAACTATGTTATCAGTTTTACAGGACTGCTTTAAGACCCGCTTTGATGTATTAGACTGAGTATTGGGCATGAAGAAGAATATAATCGGAAAATGCAATGCAAGGGTGAGAATGCTAAGGTGGACGAATAGTATAATTAGGAATAAGATGCACAATAACACACGAAATGTTTAGACGTTGCACCTATTACCTATAAATGACAATGAGAGATAATTGCATGAGGTGGTTTGGACATCTGTTCATGTGTATCATAGACCCATTGACCCACCTATTCAGATAAATGATATGGTCCACATCCGTGGTGGTAGATGAGGGAGAGGGAGCCAAAGACGAACCTCTAAAAGAGACAGTTTTACAAAGACTTCATCTAATTGAACCCAAGTGAGTGGATAGCTTTAAACATATGGAACTGGATGAATTTGATCCATGTAGCACGTACGTGGTTAAACTGGGAAAAATATCTGTTGTGTTGAGTTGAGTTGATGCATTGAAAGGGTCATCCACAGCCCATTTATTCCTTTTCAATTCTACAGAGTAGAGTACTGTACTACTGTTTGCTGAGGAGAAAATATGGGAATAGAAAAGGAAATAAGTAATAGAACACAGAAGAAACAAATCTCGAAATTCATAGACTTACAACTGATTTCCAGTTATTTTGAGAATGTAAAAGATTTGCTACTTTTTGAGATTTTGGTAAGACTTGCATAATTTTCTTTCCCTATATAATTTATTGTATCCTCTAAAACAGCTAGGGTTTACATATTGTACATCAGTTTGTTGCTACTGAGAAATTAGATAAAGTTGAACTTTCGAGAGAATTTGAGAGAGAAACCTGAGAGTGATTCTGTGCTACAATTTTGTTTTGGGTGTGTTCCATATCACATCTTCCCCCAGCCTGTGTTGGCATTTCAGAAAGTTCCAGCTTTGTCAGCATATAAGTAGCTTTCGGTAAACAAACATCCTAATTTAGCTTAGAAACATCAGCGATTATAAATCACAGTCAACATCTTTGAGAGGATCATGTTCTAAGGTGTTTACTGAGATGTCTAATTTTAAAGTACCTGGATCACATAGTTATTTTATGGGAGGAAGTTGAGGTTCCGCATTGTTAATAACTCTATAGTATCTCTACTTCTTAATTTTAGAAAACAACTAAATGGACTAGCTTTGACGCAGAAATATTTTTGAAAGAATAATAATAGAAAGGAATACAAGCTTTCTATTAGGCATTCGTTCTTTGACCTTTCATCTAATAATTTGTTGGTTGAGAATTGAGCGATTGGCTAAGATCTGCATAGGCAGCTATCTATACCAATGTGACTAGTGATCCCCAATCACCTTATTATTAGTTCCATTAAACAATCTTTGAATGAAATTAGTCAGATATGGGCCTTCTATTTGATTAAAACCATGGGGGACAACGACAAGAAGTTTTCTAGAATTCAAAACCAACCCCGTATCTGTGCCTGATGACCTAAATCACTTATCTGTATACTTATTATGTGTTATGTCCTCATGTCTACTTATCCCATAACATTGAGGGAATCCAAGCATTGCTTAGATTTGGACCATTAAAAAGGAATAATAGTTTTTAGTTTGGAGGTACCCGTGTCCAAATTAGATAAGCATTAGTACTGTTTTGCCGTAGGAATCATGAAGAGACCTTCAAGCTTCATAAGGCAGTGCGATGGCGGTGAATTTCAAGGTGTCAACGCTTGCAAAAAGAATGTGACTATCCAATGCCTTTGTAAGGAAGTATGCCGTTGTAGATATGGTCCCTCGGAGATATAAAGTGCACCTCAAGAGCAATATTTGCAGCGACATCTTTCCACTTAAAGAGAATAACAGGTGGTATGCCACGTATGCGAAAAAGAACATCCAAACAAGATCGTCGCTCCAGATGAATAAAGGGACCCGCTCAAGATCGCCCAGACCCGCTCAAGAGTTCATGACCGGCTTATTATAGGTGCAAGGAAGAGCCAAATACATAGTCATGTAAGATAAGCCAAGCAATACTTCAGAGAATTAAGCTCTGAAAGAAGGTAGGACTTTAAGAAGGTGGCTTGTTTGCATTTTGGGGTGTGTTAGTTTCATTATGTACATCAATACATCAGCATGGTGATATCTAAATGCATTTCCATCGTTTTTATAGCATGATAGTGCTGAGGCAAGCAGTCCATTGAAAAAAGTAAATCCTCCAGTAAGTTGTCACTTGATTTCCTTCACTATCTTGAACAAGAAAGCTTCTCCGCACATGTTATTTTAGGAATTGGCAAGTATTTGTCTTGCTTCAGCGATAACTTCTCTTATTAGCATTATTCCATGATTCCTACACCACTTAAAGAGGTATACAAGCAAACATTGTATCTTCTCCGATTCAGGGATGAAAATCCCATAGTGCATTCCTACACCACTTAAAGAGGTATACAAGCAAACATTGTATCTTCTCCGATTCAGGGATGAAAATCCCATAGTGCATTATCGAGTTATGTTGACACTACTAATCAAGCTATTGGAGCTACTAGTTGACTGACCCCTAAATAATCAGGGTTGAGAATCCTTCAACATGCTAAGATAATGTTTGAGTTAGAGAACTTTGACTGGCAAGAATTGTGATGCAAACTAATGTGTAGGGTAAAACATTCCAAGGAAGGTCTAGGTGAAGATGAGGAGGGGAAGACCAAAGACTAATGAAGATGGATAGTCTTAATTTTGAGGGCTAAAGATAATAATTGAGTCTTGTGTGTGTGTTAATCCAACAAGGATCCGGTTGAGTGGGTGAAGTGTAGAGAATAGTATTCAAACAAAAGGATTGAGGTGAGCTTAGAGCCAAAGGAGGAGGTAAGCTTAACCACACAAGAGACGGAGAGACAGCTCTGGCAGCTTGTATGGACATAAACGATTCCGAGCTGGGTGAATAGCTCATTATATAGGCAAAAGACACCTGGCATTAGGCTCTATGACCACATGACCCCCGGACCCTCAAAGTATCACGTGTCACCAGCCCATTGGTTGTTGTAGAGCCCACGTATTGATCCAGGAACCAAGAGCCTGTTTGTTTTCCTCCTTAGAAATAGGATTGGACAAACAGTGATGTATAGTGGGCTTGTCCAGTGTTTGGTGCGGTAGAAATACAAAGGCTTGGTAAACCCAGTCCCACCATCAAGCCCTCATATGCAGGACTATCGAATACCTAGGGGGACCAGGTATTCCCAAGCCGAAGTAGCTAATGACCACACTGCCCACCTTTTCTTCACTCACTACCATACTGTTCTTAACCCTTCTCACCCACCCACCAACCCACAGACCAAAATTTTCCAGTGAATTGGAACGCCACCTTCATTTTGTGGTATGGGTTGCACCAAACTTTCTGAAGTAAATCTGTTAGTAATTGTTTAGGAGTGAATTTCATTTGGATTTCATGGTGGTGTGTGTGAGAGTCTGCCATGTTTATTCATGGTGGTGGTGATGTTGTGACGGTGTGGATGGTGTTGGTGTGAGAATGGTTGGGAAGATGGAGTTACTGATGTCCATCTTTGGTTTTGCCAAATTTGTCAATGGCATGATGGTCATTTTGGAGTTTAGTCTCACTCCAATACTTTAATCAACCAATCACCATCTTGTAACACATCCAGTACTATTTGTCCCATCACTATTAATACCAGTATTATCTGTCCCAGCACTATGAATCATGCATTCATAAGCCAAAAAACAAACAAGCCCCAAGTGTCCACATCATGAAATCCAAGTCAGTGGAGAAAGAGACAGCTAGTAGTGAATCTTGAGAAACTAAGGTAAGTAAATTATAGGTCCTTAGCTGATGCTGAAGAAGCTTTCGAGCTAGTTCATCACACCCTAGTGTTAAGGTTGAGCAAGGCAGAGCAACAAGATATTAATGCATTCTAGGAGCTTCTTCTAGTCCTGCCCATTTGGGGATTGGAGAAAGTTTATGGTCGTACTTGCAGGTCCCTAGGCATGGAAGTCGAACGAACATAGTCCACAGTATCTCTCTTGGATATTTGACTAACTGCATAAAATTTCACGAGTTGGGGGTTGAGGCATAGTAGATACAAAGGCAAGAGCAATGCATAATTCCAAGGCTCTAGGAGCAGTCACTAGATGTGAAATTATCTTAATATCAGATACATAAACTAATAGATGAAACATAGCATTATGTATAGTCATTGATAAATAAACTGAATAAGGGGACCAGAAAGTAGAAGAACATAGATACCTGATTATTACAAGCAAGCAGATGTCTAAGATGGAGGTATCTGAACACCCGACTCGATATCTCTTCTACCAGTTAGTGCAACAAATCTATCCCAGAAAACCAACAGAGGGCATTTGTCAACCAATTGTGATCCATCATAAGCTTCTTTAAGGAACACAGTACTCCTTGCCCCTTTGTTTGTGAGATAAAACATTCCCTGATGCCTTATCAAGCAAAGCACCAATTTATCTGGCAACCGAAGCTCCGACTGAAACGCATCCATCTGTGGGGCCGTCAGTCGCTTCCTCATGGTTAGACTGAGAAGCTCGTGAAGCACCGCCAACGTTCTCTTTCGAGCTTTAGGATCTTCAGGGTCAAATCTCCTAGCATTCAAGTAAGGAGAAGGGAATTCCATCTTCTGCCACCGCTCTACTTCTTCGAGGTAATTCTTGTTTGGTCTAAAGCCAATAGGATAATTCAAACGAAATGCGTGAGGACCCAAGTAGTTACCATCTTTCGAGATTCTAATCTTCTTCTTTAAAAGTCCTACGATCCCTTCACGTGCCAGCCTCTCCTCCCGGGCGGATACGGCTAAACCCGAATCCCAATACTCCAGCTGAAGATGTTCCTTCCCATTAAGAGATTTCTTCAGCGAAAAGTATTCCGGGTACTTGTCAATAAGAGACTTCTTGAAGTCACAGGGCAAACCCATATCAGCTTTGATGTTCTCAACAGCTTCAAGTGGAACTCTACAATCAACAGACAACATTAACAGCTTCCTGAGGTTGTTAACTAGAATGGGTTCCATTAGCTCCCTGGCATCAGCTTCTTGGGAAGCAACTTTTTGGGCTTTTTCAGTGAGCATAACAAATGGAGGCCTTCCAGAGACATGGAAGATGGTGGGATACTTCTCTATAACAGCAATGAAGTTCCATTTGTGAAGAAAGCCAACTTGTTTCTCAAGGTCCCTGAGGAGGAGAGAGTGGGATTTGTGGGATTGGATGATGGATTTGAGGTGGAGGATCATGGCTGGCTTCTTGTCAAGATCAATGGCCCGATCGAGTTCATGGACTCTATGGTATGTTTTCTTCTTGGGTTTGGAGACTTTATGCCTCACCGTGATCCTCATTGGAGATGATTTCGCGAAGAATTCATTCGATCGCCTAAACATATTGTTGTATAAAAAGAGAGTGTGTTTTGTCGCAGAGAAGTGTCGAACAGGTGGTGTGCACGATCAAATGCCGGACAAAAAGTACATACCCAGTTTTGATGCGCTCATGGAAGGTAATCACTACTCGTTTGATCGTAGAAAGAGGGAAAATACGATGTGGGTTCTCCGCAACCGGCGATGGCGATGGCGAAGACAGTTCGGCGACGATGAGCGAAGTGAAGTGATTTATGATAATGCCTGAGATTTTAACTAATTCCTCAAAAACCACCTTATAACTTCAGAAAATTAGCACTATACTCCTCCTACTTAAGTGTAGCAGCAAAAGAGGTTTTCAAAAAATAATGAGCTGGGCCGAATGTCGGTTAGGCTGGGCTCATCTCGATACACTATCGTTGATCCAAGAAAACTTGGACAATGTTCTTGCATCGGCTTATTTCGTTTCTGTAAATCACACAATTGAAGTTTAATCTGATAAATGTGAGTATGAGAAAGGGATGTATATCGCTGGGCTAAGATTGCCATGTCTAATGAGCAGTAGCTAAATGCACAAAGGTTGCATGTGAGGTGAAATTGAAGCAATCAAACAGGATTTCAAGTGTTAATCGGTGAACGTCATACTGTATACGCTAAATTTCTAACGAGATAATCAGAATCTCCATAAATTGCCGGGGGGATGGCGTAGAAATCAATTGCTCATAGAGGCTATCAGGTTGTAGAACAGCTTCAATTTGTGCTCTCCACGGCATGTAATTGCGGAATCCAACTTCAGCACATTGCATTCATACGACCAAATTGTTCAACAATTGATAGTGTTGTTCATTGTTTGACAAACAATTCTCATTTCTTGTCGAACACAGATAGTGTGAATGAATCTATAATAAAATCATTCCACGCACATAATAGTTAGAAAAAACATTGTGTCCGCCACGGTTGATAGCCATGCACCACATCTCAAGTTTAATCCCCCAAAGTAACATATGATTTAGAATTTCCGGACTTGAAAAGAAAAACATGTTTTTCAAGACTGAACTTGTTTGCTTCCATTTCCATATCGAAAAACAGTACGACAGGATAGAGAAGATGATTGATTAGGCTTTAGTTATTGTCTGGGTTTAACGAAAAGTTATTACAACTTTTTAAAAGGAAATAATTTATAGAGAAAAAAAATTTAAAAGTACGTGGTCGGCAGGATTCGAACCTGCGCGGGCAAAGCCCACATGATTTCTAGTCATGCCCGATAACCACTCCGGCACGACCACTTGCATGTACTATTTCAAAAAACAAGTTAAATATACATTTTTACTTGAAAGTTAGTTAAATGTACCTTGAGACACCAATGTTGTAGCTAATCATTTGAATTCAAAAGGACAGCAAATGAATAAAATGAATAGGGCTCAGTCTTACAATCTTCACTATTTTACTGGGCATTGTGTGAGACGTAATTTCTTTTATGATGTAAATTTATTTACACCTTCCTTTTTCCTTCGTGCAAGTGTAAATTTAAAAATATATTACCTTAAATCTTTATTTATAATAAATTCCAAGCATAACAAGTCAAAAACTATATTCGTTTCTTACAAGTGTTTCAAAAAACAATATTTATTTCAAATAACAATACTTTTACGGAAAACAAATTGAAGCGACCTGGGTTTGAACTCATGAAATTTCAACTTCATGAATAAACATCGAATACTCAAAGGAGAGTTTAAAAAAAAAGAGTGGTGCATTACAATGGAGTATCTCGATTTCTTCGCCTAAATACTCTCATTCATATTGGCAACTATACTCCAATTAGTGAAATGAAACCAGGTAAACCACCACAATTTACAGATTCGAGAAATGTATGTGCTAGTGATGGATGGTTAGGATTTATCATAGCATACAATTAGACGATATAATCCACAGTTTTATAAGCGACAAATCCACCCTTCAATTTGTCTGTCAATTAGCGCTCTGGTAACATTGTACACGACACCTAACGCTCGCACTAAAGTTCAAAGCGGTGATGGTGAGTGAGAATGAACAATCATCCGACATAACTGGATAGACTCCGAGGTAAAGGAAATGAATAATCATCTGGCATAACTGATAGACTCCAAGGTGAAGGAAGGGGAGGTGATGAAGTACGGTTGTGAAACCATACATTTATACGGCATTTCATAGTAGTACAAAGTAACTTGCATAGCAACCACTACTATTATTAAGAAAGAAAGTAATAGGGTTAAAAGGTGCTTCGACATGTATTTATTTGCAAGTGTTTTGTCGGTAAGATGAATGTGTTCTTCGTTGGACATCTTTCGTTGGACATCTTTCAACCTCCTGTCTACATATAGCAATGCCATCTCAGATCTTACTGCACCAATAGTAATGCCATCTTAGACCTACAAAATTTGCCACAGGAGCAGGAGTGCACGATTTTGTTTGCAATTCTGCATTTCTAGTGCAATCAAAAACTGAATACAACCTCAATCAGTAGGTTCAAATACTACAAATCACAACGAATATGCATTGGATTTCATGAACCACGGCAATGATAGTATATAGAAGAGCAGACGCTGTGATATGAAGATCTCATATAAATCCAAACAAATTTCACGACAACTAACAAATCATGCTTATTCATGCAATGAGGCAGTCCTGTATTCAGCACAAGCACCGGAACTCAAATACCAGGTTCAGACTTCTTTGCAGACAACCCCCACTACGACAATACCTGAGAGTAATTCAGACTTCATAGTTCAGACAATGAACCAGACAAAATTCACTGTGCTCATCCAACTCATAAACAGACACTTGAGACCACAATACTAGAACAATCTAAAGACTCGATAACAACAATAATGTATTTTTAGAAAATAGTTCCAAGTAACGTAAAATTGTTCGCAACCAGCACCATCTAACAAAATAGCACATAACATAGAAATGACCAGACAAACGGCCATTTAAAACTAAATGCTACCCAAGTCTTTGGCACAACAGAATAACAAAAGTTCAAAAACACAAAAACCAGCAAAATTATACTGCATCCAGATCACGGGTGTCTCTTCATCTCACCTGCAGTAGCTCTTCGTAGCAGAAGCTTGAAATTGTAAATTGATGAAGATAGAAGAAACAAACCTACAGCTTGTCCTCGAAGTCCGACAGCGGCGTCATCTGCTCCTTCAAACCCTTCCTCTTCCTGATTTCACACACTAGGCCTTGTGCCTGCGATCCGGCTTCCATTGGGTCAGACATCATCATCTCCCAGTGATCAAACACACATTGTGGGAAGGCCTGTCCTGAAGTCGCCGCCCTCAATGTGCTGGAGAAACCAAAAGACTCCACAACAGGAAGATAAGCCTTGATGTTGTACAGTGGTGTTCCAGGCCTCTGCATCTCCTCAAACACGTGACCACGCTTCTGGTTCAACACACTGTAGATACCACCAAGAGCACCCTCTGGAGCTTGGATCTCCACCAAGTAGACCGGCTCAAGGAGACGCGGCTTGGCGGTGAGCTGAGAAGCATAAATGACCCTTCTGGCGGTTGGAATGACCTGGCCACCACCTCTGTGGATGGCATCAGAGTGGAGAACCACGTCACAAACCTCAAAGCAGATACCCCTCATGTTCTCTTCTGCGAGTGCTCCTTCCTTAGAAGCCCACTGGAAACCAGCAACCACGGAGTCCTTGATTTCATTCAGGTACTGCACTCCCTTACACATATCAACCACCATGTTGGGTCCAGTGGTCTCAGGTCCGAAACACCAAATCTTCTTGGCGAGATCCTTGTCCCAGCCGAATTCCTCGGAAAGGATCTTGGATCGGACCTTGGGGTCATCTCTTGGGCCGATACGCCCATCGTCGATAGCCTCAGCGAGTCCATCTTCCAGAGGCCTAGCCTCCATGTAGAGACGGTTGTGCTTGTTAGGGGACTTGCTCATGACAGTGCGGGTAGACTTTTCGAGAACGGTTTCACGGAAGGACACAACGGGGTCAGATTTGATGATTTCGGCTCCACCCATGAAATCATCCTGCAAATCTTTCAGACAGATCTCGAGATGCAACTCACCAGCACCAGCAATGATGTGCTCTCCAGACTCCTCAATAGAACACACAACCATAGGGTCAGATTTGGCCAGACGCTTCAGTCCCTCAACCAGCTTGGGAAGGTCGGATGCCACCTTGCACTGAACAGCGACACGGACAACTGGGGAAACAGAGAACTTCATTGCCTTAATTGGGTGAGCATCTGTTTCCTTCTCGTTTGTCAAAGTGGCATTCTTGGTGATGTACTGATCCAAACCAACCAGAGCAACTGTGTTACCACATGGCACATCCTCAACAGTCTCCTGCCTCTTACCCATCCAAATGACAGTTCTCTGAACACTCTTGGTGTACAGATCCTTCTTCTCTCCAGGGACGTAGTTCGGACCCATGATCCTAACCTTCAAACCGGTTGAAACTTTACCGGCAAAAACACGACCAAAGGCAAAGAATCGACCCTTGTCGGATGCTGGAATCATCTTGGACACGTAGAGCATAAGAGGACCTTCGGGGTCACAGTTCCTGATGGCATTTGCATAGATATCATCAAGAGGGCCTTCGTAAAGGTTCTCAACACGATACCTCTGGGCTGTTGCAGGAGAGGGCAAGTGGAATATCATCATTTCAAGTAGGGCAGTGCTAGCTGGAAGCCATGCCTGCATGACACGCTTCATCAATGGCTTCCCCAACAAGTCCTTCTCTTCACCCTTCATGGTGACTCCAAGCTTTTTCAGCATAGGCCACAACTTGTCTTTCTGGTCGTTCATGCAGGTGGCAATGACTTGCTTGATGGGCTCGTAGCAAAACTGGACAAAACCACGCTTGCAGGAAGCAGAACCAGTGTTCTTGGTGGTCCACTTCTTTGTGGCAGGGTCAAAGAAGTTCTCACCCCAGAGTCGCTCCATCATTTTAGATTCATCAACTCCGAACTTAGAAGCATACATCTGAGCAAAGTTGGTGAGGGTAAAAGCCCAACCGTGGAGTCCAGCAGAGAAGGCAACAGTTCCCTTCTCAGGGTACACTTGGCAATCACCAAGAAGGGGGTCCTCGTATGTGGCCATGATGACATTTGCGTTCTCAATAACCCTGGAGAAATTCTGGTAAGCTTCCTCTCCATCAACCTGAAGCTCGAGGAAGCACCTGTCCATCTTGTTGACAGTCAAGACTGGCCTGATTCTCTCACCAAGAGCCTGTCGAAGGACTGTTTCAGTCTGGACACAGACACCCTCGATACAATCAACCACCACAAGAGCACCGTCAGTGATACGAAGAGCAGCTGTGACCTCAGATGAAAAGTCAACGTGTCCAGGAGAATCAATGAGATTGATGAGGTACTCGTCACCATCCCTTTTACCGGTGTACCTCTTGAGTGACTCCTGGGTCATCTCATAGTAAAGAGAGATACCGGTAGACTTGATAGTGATACCACGTTCAGCCTCATCTGCACGGGTATCTGTCATCCGAACATCACCAGCAACTTCTTGAGCAATGATACCGGCAGCAGCCACGAGGGAGTCAGTGAGGGTCGACTTTCCTGGAAAGAGAAGTTACAAATCAATGTCAGAATGACATCTCAAGAATTCGATGTACCAAAAAGAATTCAGAAAACATTAAAATTGCAACCCTATTTTGACTATTGACAAAAAGATTGCCTGGATGACTCCTAATAATATTCAATGGACACACAATATATAGAGATCTAAAACTTCTAAAAAAAAAAACTGTTAAGATTTGAAACATGACAATATGACATGGAGCCTATCAGGAAATTTTTGAACCACAGCAAAACAAGTACTTCTCTTAAATGGTTATTCACCCTAGATGCAAACAAACAGGCACTAATATTTTGCAGGATAAAGACAGTATAATATATCAATCTGGAGAAGCCCATCACATGTTTGAAAAGTTAAGCATTTTCATGTTGTATATCCGAGGAAGGGAATAACAAGAGTGCAATATAAAAGTCTGGAAAAATCAATATTTAGAAACTCAGTTTGTCATTTCAGTACAACATTTTCAGAAAAATAAACCACAGAAACATTTTCTACCAATATGGAAGTTCTTTAAAGACCAAACAGGATCATTATTTATGAACTGAATGATGAGTAAATTCTTTAATAAGCCAAAACCGAAGTTGATAGAAAAAAAAGAATTATCATTATCGAAGAACAGCCACAAGTATAGTTAAGTAGAAGCAGGATGAACATACCATGATCCACGTGGGCAATAACAGACATATTACGAATGTTATGCTTGTAGTCCATAATCCTACGGAGTTCATCAGCTGTGAACTTCACCTGCAGATACGATACAATTGACATTAACTCATGAACAGGCCAAAATCACAATAAAAATGTTGTAATTTCCATGTAGAATAAGATGAACTTACCATTTTGACTGATTTTAAATGCTACAACAAAGTACAAAATTATTCCCCAAGAAATCCTGCAGCCAACAAAACAGAATCAGCTATATGTAGTAAAACTATTCACAAGAATTTAGGTTATAGGTCACAATCAATATAGCTTTACTGAGCAAAATTATATGTATATTGCAATCATAATGACATGGATATGTTGAGGTAACACAGATAAGTTATAGCTTAAACACTACATGATCCATACCAACAAACCAAGTCAATATGAATTGAAATACGGATGTTTATTATACATGATCAGAACTATGCATCTCTGCACAGGTAAAAATTCCATGTAACAACCAATTCATTTTTCAAAAAGTCTGAAATGAAGTTTCTAATCTTTAACAAAGCTCAAGTTTTCAGTTCTTCAAAAAAAACACGAAGTCAACATGGATGGAAATACAATAATTCATCATACATGATCAGAACTCCGTGTAACAACAAATTCATCCTTCAAAAAGTCCGAAATGAAGTTTCTAATCTCTAACAAAGCTCAAGTTTTCAATTCTTCAAACAAAAAACACGAATATACAGAGTAGCAGCTCAAGAGTTCATTTCAACTTCACAGCAAGTCACCGCAAGCAAAAAATCAGGATTCAAACACTGAAAATAAGCTTATAACAGTAAAATTCACACACAAAGAATCCAGATCTGAAAGTTCATGAACGAAGCAGTACATATATATCAAGCAGATCTAGACTTCATTCCAGAAAATGAAAAAAACATGGAAACAGACACAACATCAGCTCGAAACACAGCTTAAGCACACCGATTCGTTATTCATAGCATAATCAAATTCAACAGCTCGGTGAAGTTCAATCAGATTCGATAACAGTGAATAACCACATAGATACGAATCAACAGAGACAGATCGGAAACATGAACGGCGATAAACAGCTACGAATTAAGCTCGATTACTACTTAAGCAGAGAAGCGATGGTCATCGGAGACGATTGAACAAGGAGACTTACCGGGGAGAGGAGGAGGAGGCGGCGAGGTTAGAGGTCTCAGTGGAGCTCCTCTTTTAGGTTGAAGAGAGAATGTGAGAGAGAGAGGCGGATATGGGACAACACAAACCCTAATATAATGCGCTCTCGATTAGGGTATACGCTCACACGCTTCACTTGGCACGCGTGGTGAATTCGTGGGCGCTACGTTTTGGCCATTCTTTCTTCATTGAGTAATGCTACACGTACCAACACTCACATCCCAATTATGTCCCAACTTGAACACATCAACAACATGACCCACCACTATGTAAAATGTTCTTTAATTGATTGGCGAATGTAGTTGATTTGGCAAGTAGGGACGTAGTTGGGATGTGAGTGTAGGGATACATAGCATTATTGGGCAGGCCAAGTGTAGCTGATTATTTCTAGGGGGAATCAACCAAAGGTATATTCTTACATGTAAGTGTTCGACTGCTTGGATGGACTTTGGGTAGTAATTACTAGGGGTGGGCAAAACTCGCCCAAACCGACCACCCCAAACCGGTCCGAATTCAATACTCGTTCATGCTACTTGATTGGGTATGGGTAGAGAATTGCAAACCCGAACTAACTTTGATTGATCATGGGTTTGAAGTTGGAAAAACCGATTAAGACCGGTCCGGTCCGATTAAAATTTTGTATGAAAAAATTACATATTTTTTTAGTTATATATACTGTCCGAGTTAAATTTTATAAGACCGAACAATTGTTTTAGCTGATTTTCTTCAACTTATGCATTAATATGATTTTCTCCATCGACTAGAATGTCAAATTCACCTTTGTTAGTATTAGTAAGATTTAAATTTGTTTCTTTTTTCCAATTTGAACTAAATATGTATTGCCAATAGACATAAGTTTGCTAACGGTTTGCAACATTTTGAACCCGTCTAAACTCGGCCGAACCAGTCCGAGTCGAAAGACTTGATCGGATTTGGGTTTGTCGACTACTTGATTGGGTTTGGGATCGATATGACCAACCCGGGATCATTGGGTTGGGTAGAAAACAAAGCCCTCACCCGCCCAACCCGGTCTGTGCTCTAACCTAATAGTTACTAATTACTAGTGGTGCTCACGGATCGGATCGTCCGGATTGTGGTTGAGTTAATCTGATCCGTCAGTTTACGGATCGGATCCAATCGGATTCACGATTTCGCTGATCGGATCGGATTAATTCGTGGATCGCAAATATTTTAAAATATTTTCAAATATGTCCAACTAACAAAGTACTCCTAATATACAATTATCATTTGGTATAATTTGTAGTTAACGTACGAAATACTTCCTCTTTATATCATCAAAAATCAAAATTATTCAACACAACATTGGTAAGTAATGACATTACTAAGTTAAAGTTAGTGTGACAACAATTCATATTTATGAAATTAGTAAAAATAGCACAGTAGTAAGTATCAACGGGTCAAACAGATTGACGGATGGGATCGGATTTATATTTCTTGATCCTAGTCCGATCTGTCACGTATCGGTCCGGACCCAATCCTTCATGGATCGGACGTATTTTCGGATCGGTGCGGATTGACGTATACTTGTGCACCCCTAGTAATTTCCAAAGTTGTGAAAACCCGATGGGCATCGAACCGGTGAAGTACTAGTTGGTGGTTCAACTCCTGGTGTCAAAAGGTTGGGCCGGTTCGGGCTAGCATGGGGGTCGGGCCAAGTTTTTGGGGGAGGAAGGTGATTCGGACTGGTTGGAAGCTAAAAGCACGTGGGTTAGGGGACGGGATGGCTAATGGAGGGTATTTGAGGGGGGGGGGGGGGGGGGGGGGGGACAGGATCGAAGGGGGTCGGTCAGCCCAGAGAGGGCCATCGAGGGGAGGGGGTCGGGCTTTTGGCGGAGGAATGCGACCCCGACCAGCTTCGAGGTCGCGCGGGTTCGTATGGGGTCGGTCTGGGGCCTATGATGGGTGGGGCCGGGTCATTGATGGGAGGCGGGCTGGGCAGTTTTTGGCCACGGGTCGGTCCTATTACAACCATGGGGTTCAACCAGTCGAGTTAGGAGTTCATTCGATTTAACCGCGTGTTCTTTTAATAATCTATAATTATATATTTTTTAAAAAGATATAATACCTTTATTTAAAATAATTTAAAATACAAATATAACACACAAATTGGTCAAATTACTCAAACGGTAGCACCATGTAAGTTTATAGGCTTAACACTAAAATTATCTAACACTAAATTTCACAAACATTACAATAACAACATCGCTCCAAAGTTATAAAATAACTATTTTTATCCAAGTGTGTTACATGTGATTTTCTTTCTAACTAATTTTATAATTTTTATCCCATGTTTATTTGTTTCCCTAAGCGAGTAAGGAATATTCAGAATTTAAGAATCATTTGTTTTTTTCATTCAATGTGTAGTACCCTAATAATGAAACGATGTCAAAGGTACTCTCTGGAGGTCCGTGGGTTTTTTACGGCCATCTCTTGTTTCTGGAACCTTGGGTTGTGAAAGCATCAGTCTCCGAGGAGGAGTTCGACGACATTGAGGTATGGGTTCAATTCCATCGCCTTCCGGTGTTCTTCCTTATAACAGATGTGGTAAAAAAGGATGCGGTAAAGCTTGGTACTGTTTTAGATGTGGATTCAATAATTCTTTCGGGGAACTTGGAGACTATGTGCGAGCAAGGGTTAGATTCAACGCCAAAAAAACCTTTGAAAATGGGTGGTTACATAAGTGTTCTTAAGGAAGAAGTGTGGATTGACTATAAGTACGAAAGGATCCCCCCCATATCTGACATTGGTGTGGTCGCCTTGGCCATTTTAGCAATCAATGTGAAAACGGTGCAGAAAATGTGATGAAAAGTAAAGATCCAGCATATGGTGACTGGATTTTGTTTCGACCCCCGCCACGAGTAAAGAGAACCACGACGACCTTCTTGGGCAAAGTTGTGAGCCCAAAAAGAAAAAAATCACCGCTACCAACACCTAGTAGTGTGGTCTGGCAACGATATGGAGACGGATGATGTTCTCAGCCCCCTCGGCAATACCTCAGCACATGGATCTCCACCGAGACAAAAAAAAATTATGGCAACCCCTTGGCGGAAAGTGAACCTGTAACTCCCTCGGGGCAGCAGCCTATCGCCAGCCAAAATGCTACTGTCGATCCCAAGCAGTTGACTAAAGGGAAGAGTATTGCAATAGTCTACAATGTCAAACCACTGGAGGGTCAATCGCATAAGAGGAAGGAAGCTCTAGCCAAGAGGAAACACCAACATTTGATCATCAGTCCTAATCTGAAAGAAAACAAACAGACCGTCGTCTCAGTACAGCAAAAATGAACTCACGGAAGCAAGGTTTAGGTATTGGAATTATATTAAAGAGAGTGAGGATGGGGTAGCCACAAAGAACCCAAATGCTCAAATTGCGGCAACTACAACTGGGCAGTCCCGCCAAGCATCATGAATGTGTTGAACTGGAACATAGGGGGGCTTGGGAACCTCCATAATATTATGGAGCTTCAGAATCTCATTAGAGGTAAGTTCCCCGACCTAGTTTTCCTTATGGAAACTAGGTTGAATCATGTAGAGATGGATTCGATTCGTCACAAGCTTGGGTACCCTCTCACTTTAGCGAAGATTGTGATGGCAGAACCGGCAGTTTAGCTATTCTTTGGAACGACAACATTGATGTGCAGGTTCGCTATAGCTCCCGGCATCATATTGATTGTTTCGTTAAGCATGGCAAAAAAGAAATGTGGTTTGGCAATTTACGGGATTTTATGGCGATCCAGTAAGTAGTAACAGGAAAGACTCTTAGGAAATTCTCTGAAGAATACGAGTCTCCCCCCCACAATGTCGTGGTGCATTATGGGGGGTTTTAATGCAATTCGCTCTGAAGGATAAAAAGACGGAGTCCATGAGATAGATTATCGTCTAGCGCATGAGTTTCGCCGTGCACTATCTGATAATGAACTCTTCGATTTGGGTTTTTCGGGTAATCCTTTCACTGGATTAGTAACCCAAGAAATGGAAGACGTACTCGCGAAAGAGTTGATAGCGTGGTGGCAAATTTTGAATGGATGACTCTCTTCAGCAAAGAATCAGTTCATCATCTGGTTAGCTCGTCTTCAGATCATTTCCCAATTCTTCTTTTATGTGAAGCGGCTCAGTACATCAAGCCTCGGTTCCACTACGAATCTATGTTGAATCAGCATGATGGTTTAATGAAGTCGTTCAAGTGGAAAGGAGTAAAATGCAGGGACAGGGAGAAATTAGATAACCTAGCTTTGAAGTTGAAAACATGGGATCATGAAGTATTTGGAAGTGTCAAATAGAAGATTAAGCTACTTTGTCGAAGAATTGAACAACTTGAAGGTGCCCCTTCGATCGATGAAGTATCTAAGCGAGTGTAAGTATGAACTTAACCGCATTCTCGTTTGGGAAGAAGAGGATTGATTACAACGGTCTACAACTCAATGGCTTAAAAACGTGATTCAAATACAAGGTATTTGACCTTACGATAAATAGGGTTATGTCTATGTTGGTTTCCAGGTGCAACATAGTTTTACAATAATATTTATGCATGGGAAGATACCAAACTTAAGGATATCTCAAATTATGATATTCCGTGCCCATTTGTGGGGAAAATAACTCTTGCACTGATATATTCTTTTTTTTTACTGCCCATAAGTGGCCCATGTCAATGCCTACTTTGGTTGTCGAGTCCAAGGATTTGTCTGACAAAAAGTCTAGTAACAAATACTGGATAGACATACAAATTTGCTAGGGTGATTATGACTCCCGTGATATCGAGCGCTACACCCGGGCAAATTTTACTGAATACACATGTGACAATATGTCTATCTATCCATCACATACTGGGGTTGTGATTGGTATTGATCTTGCATACAGTTTGTATTCTGCATATGTGAAGTGATTTCCTGGGTCAAAACATTTGCTAGCGCGGGCAATGAATACGATTGTGAAGTCAAATCTAACCCTCCATGTTTTGAGGGAGCGAATAAGAAAGGAGTTGAATTTGTATTCATTCGAGCTTACCGTCACAAACTTCATTATTTTTGTATCTAAATGGTCCAATATTATGGCCCATGACATGACCACATTATATATTTTAGTCCGCATTTTCTGCTTGTTTCCTAACACTATAATTCCACCACTTAGTTGTAGGAAGAAAGATCTACACAATTGTAAGTAGGAGGTGTGTAGGATCTTCCATAAAAATATCTACCTGTAACGAGGTGCTAACCTTCTAGGCTCTTAATCTCCACTGTAGGATCATAGATTATGTAGACCTTCCAAGGAGGAAGGCTAAATTATAAGTAAATAGGAGTTGGCTCATTTGCCACATTGAAATTTTATCCCACGTCGGTAGATGAGAGAATAAGAAGGGTTTGAATGGTAGTACTAATAACCAACCCTTATGCGGTTTAGTGTCAAGAGAAGACATCTTCGACATTAGAGCAGATGGAGGAGATACCGGATAATGACAACGAATTGGTGAAGGTCAACCATTTGTTAGTTGATGAAGTGTTGGCTAAACCTACCCGTTTGGTAGAATACCGATTCCCCAGAATATTGGGTTGGGGACGTGGTTGGGGACTCTTGTCATATGGCAGTACCTAATATTATATGGTTGGGGACTTTCTCGAGTGACATTACAAACTATGATATCAATGTGGAATTTATACAGAAGCTGTAACCACGTGACATTGCCAGAGCGAAATCTCTCTTGACTTAGGACTATACGAATGGATGGAAACCTGAAATCCAAAAAATAATCGAAAGCAAAATTAAGTGCGAGTTCGAGACGTTGAGCTTGATGGGTACTTCCTACATGAGAGATACTTACTTGTTGCGTAAGCTAAGGGAAATAGGAGAAAACTCGCAAAGCTAAAGGAAATATCAGTGTATGGATTTTTGGTGGACTTAAGTTTATAATCATATTTTGTATGTTGTACACATTGTTGAATTCGATTGTTTGAGTTTAGGCAATACTTCTTGAAGTATATTTGGATGTCAATTCTCTCAAGTTATTATTGGTCATTTCCATTTATTTTGTAACCGCCCTTAATTCGCTCATAGAAATAATTTTGATGCGTTGACTTCTTTATGAGAAAATAAAATGCTCACATATTACCAAGCGATTGTTGTGAATTAGCTTCCATACCTGCCATTAGAGATGTTATGCAGGTGGAATATTGAGCCTAATTATAAACGTGCGGATGCATGAATGAGTTTAAACGTTTAATATGATTTCTTATAATGAGCCGGCTAGGGTTCATACTACCATGAACCCACAACTTTAGCTTGTTCTTAGTTACAACTGGAAGAAAAGCCTACGCCACACTCACCACTAACTTTCTCTTATAACCAAATCAGGACTCTTTGATTAAAATTAATATACATATTAGAACTAAATTATAAAAAAATCGAAATTAGAAAACGGTACAAAAAACTGTACTTAAAGGAATGTAAATTTAAAATTTTGAAGTAGCCATTTTCATTAACATTGTTTTAATGGATACTCAAAGTAGTACCCTAAGATAACAGATGTTTTGAGTATGCTACCTCAAAAAATAATACGTAACTTGAAAGGTCCTAGGGTGTGCTTTTTGTATTGGTTGGTTCTTCATAGGATTGCTTTATTTTTTATTATTTGAATAAAATATAGGTAAAAACTCTACAATATTCCAATTTTTTGTGTTGCTTCAGGCATATTGTTTTTGATTTTGTAATGCACCTCATGTGACTAAACAATGTACTTCTTCATTTTATGCATGTACGATTTTATCTTTGATTGAGTAATCTTTCATATTGATTACTTGTGCATAAATGTTGTTAAATGGTTAAGTCCCACGTGCAACACACGTGTGCACCAACTAGTAAACTAAAGAATGGAAAGACCCTTATATTACCATAGTCGGGCTTGGTCAGTACTCAGTACCTAAATGGGGCCTATTTAGTTTAAAAAATAAATTTAATTTGAAAATAAAGACTTACTATATATTAAAGAAAATAGAAAGTTTCATGTCACATTTTTTCCAATTTGACACTTAACAGTTGTAGTTTGGACCAATTGGCAGAACCAGAAAAATAAAATCCCAAGTTCTTTCAAATATAAAGATTGTTATAGATTCTCAATCTTTGATAAAACTTTTAGATTGCGATGCTTCTCGCCGGCCCACAATCCCTGCGATTTAAGCAAGGCCTCCGTCTTTATCTTCCACAGACCGAAGCTGTTCCCTCCTGTGAACCTGTCGATCTTCAACATCGATCCGAACATCGTTCTTGGTGGAGTAATCTCGACCTAAGCTCTGATACCAGTTTCTTATACTTATCACGATCACTCACTGTAGTGACCCACATATTTATCTTACATGTTTAACTTTTAAGTTATGTTAGTATTATCTAATTGAGTGTTTAAGGAAAATATTTTGTTAGTTATCCTAGACTTTTTCTTAAGAAAATTTATAAAAGAAAGTAGAAATCAAGTTGTATGTTTATTCTATTTGGAAACTAAAATGTCCTTTAAGTAATGTTTAGGGTACTTTGTGCAATATTGTATGAAAATAAAATATAGTATTAGATTTTAGTTGGATGTTTTGGTTACATCAAATACTTGCATCAATATGAATATATGGTGTGCATCAAATGATTTGAACATACTAGTTTCCACTTATTTTGATGTAACAACCACACTCAATTATTTCAAGGATATATAAGCATGAGATGCATCTTTCATATCATTTTTCTCCTCTTTTTTCTCTCTCTATGAAGTTCCTGAAGCTCTCATTACTCTCTCCTTCATCTCATTCCCGGTTTTCTTCTTGACCCACAAAAAACATGGTCCAAACACTAGATTTTTGAGGTTCTAATTGTAGAAAACCCATCTTGGGTGTTAGTATATCAATTGGGGAACAAATTTTGAGCATCTTCTTCAAGTTCGAAGCCTCTAGGAGCCATTATTCTCCTCTTCTCCAAACCCACTTCAATTACGTCATGAAAGTGAGAGTAAGTTCTACATCTATGCATTTACATCATGATTTTGTTCATTCACTCCTCCTTATTGTGATTATATGGCAATCTTTAGTTGCATGTTAGTGAATCATCATTTTTATGACAAATTTTAGCATTGACCATCACATTTGTATGATAGCATAGTGGATTTGAGGTTGCATGTTCTTGATTCGTCATCATCAACTTGATCTAGACACATGCATGTGCAAAAATGAATTTGTTGGGTATATATGCTTTAGATATTTTGATAGTCTAATTTCAGATCTTGGTAGAGAATTTCTTGCATGCATCAAGTTTTTCAAGTAGAAAAAAACATAAAGTACATGTCAAAATTACGAAAATTCATGATTTGTGTATTTTCATATGATATTTCTACAGTAAAAATTTCAGAGATATTGGTTTGTATTTAATTTTTAATAGGCCAGAAACTGGGACTGTTTTAACACTCTGCTCAACCCCAGATCAGTGAGGTTTTTCATACATTTCATGTACTTATTCTGCTCAAATAGTTACCAAATATGGATATTTAGTTTGAAGGGGTGTTTTTTACTTCCAGTTAAAATTTTATAATTTTTAGAATTCTTAGAATATTTTATGAATTTACTCCGAAGACCTCTTTCAGCCTCTGTTTTTGCACCCAAACAGACCAAAAATTAAATTTTATAAATACTCAGAAGCTTTCATAATTTTTGATATTTTTATATGTTATGTGTAAGCTCTTTAACTATGTTATGTCAAAATTTGAAGTCCCAAATAATTATTTTGAGTCACCTATGAACTTTGTACTGGCGATTGTTACACTTATTTTATAAGCATGATTTAGAAGTTTATCAAGTAATTAAAGCTAGTTAATGCAAGTTACCTTTTAGTTTATTATATGTCATATTGTTCTTATGTGCTGCATTTTACATTGCATATGCATCTAATAATATGTTTAAGACTATACAAGCATATGGATGTGTGAGAAGTTTGTTTATCTTGCATTGATAAGACTAGTATCATTTTGCTAAGTGATTTAGGCATGTCTATTTTTGGAATGATTTCATGCTAAGTGATTATGTGCTATGTTTGGAATGACTTCATGCCAAGTGATTATATGCTATGTTTAAAATAATTCCGTGGTGAGTTCTTATATGTATGATTTGTAGCCTTCTTTGCTATTTACGTGACGTTGGAGTTGATGCTCATGTGCTTAAAGTTGATTGAATTTTGACTAAGGAATCTTAAGTAAATGGGTTAAGCTCGGAAGGTGAGTTACCCTACCTCCCAAAGTTTGTACCTACCCTCAAGTTTCTTACAAGTTTATGTATGTTCATGTCGTCCATAGTATTATGTATGAATGTTTTCTTTACTCAAGATAAATGTTTATGCCCCATGGATGCTAACAAATAAAATTAACATTTCACAAGGTAAAACGCGTTTTCAGAAAAGGCCACGGTTACCGGAGTGAAACCCACTGTCGGGTATAGGTAGGCTACGGCCCCTTTGTCGGGGCAATATAAGCAGGCAACGCGTGGCGTCATGAGCCGTCGCGGTGGACATGTCCCTACCTTATATTATGTTAAGTCACGAAGGTTACACGGGCCATAAGATAAGAAACTAAGCAAACATGTTCAAGTACGATAAGGTCTCTACGCGAGACAAATCATGGTTCCTATTTGGAACAATATGATTTCACAAGTCTCAAGTTATGCTTTACGTTACGCTTTCTTTACGATACAAGTTATATTTTATGAATGTCATGCTCTTTCAAGTTTCACATGTATATGTATGTATGATTATGCCTTATGTTCATGACGTTCCACGTGAAACTTAGCCCCCTTTAGTTTTCAAACCTACGGAGGGGTGATGTAACTCACTGAGCTAGTTGAGCTCACCCTTTAAAATTAACTTTCTTTTCAGGTTATAAGGACTCGTAAGAAGAAAGAAGTATCTTGACGTTAAGTTGATATGTGTTGGCTTGCTGGACCGATGATGCTTATGTGCTTATATGTTGCAAATGTGTTAGGCGACTTGGAGATATTGTACAATACATGTTCGTAAATTGTTGTAAGAATGTAAAACTCATGTAATTATGTATATAAGACATTTTATGAGCCATTGTTTGATACCTAGAACCATTCTCGAGATACGCTCTGTTTACGTTATGAGTCGAGAGGGCTAAATGTAAATAATTTCCAAGTTCTACTTCTTTATGTGAACATATTTCCATGTGTGTTACAAGTCAATTTGTTTTTCATGACGACCCCAAGTGAATTTTCAATTACGCTTCCGCAATTTTTTTGAAATGAAATTCTTATTACAATTTCTTTATAAATTAACTAATTTAGCCCTCGACGAGTCAGTGCTGCACCGACATGCCGCGCCCTCCTCCCGTTAACGCAAAGTTTTATCGTCGCTAATCGGGGTCGGCGGGAGGGGGTGTGACACTCACACCTCACGAACGATAAAGAAAGATGCAATCACACAAGATTTACGTGGTTCGCTAGCCCAAATCGAGCTAACTACGTTCACGGGGAAGAAATACTTTTATTCAATGAAGAGGAATGATCAAAGATGTTTAAATATGTTCATAGGACCCCAAAGGATCCTTTTATATCCCCCAAAACCGTCCCGATACAATAATGGAAACATTCTCATCCTTATTTGCCGCCTCCAAGATTTTCTTCGTGAGAAGACTCGAAGTCTTTGTGCGGAGAGTGTTTGTGCGAAGACATTCAGTCTTCGTGCGAATGCCTTCCTGGTTTGACACAAGGAGCTCTTCTGCGAAGACTCCAAGATTTTGGCTAACAGTTGTCTTCGTTCAAAGACTCTTTGTCTTCGTGCGAAGACAAAACGAAGATATTGGGCTTTCACTTCCTCGCGTTCCTTTGAGTTTCTTCCAAGTCTTCTAGGCACTTCCAACAGTATGGGTGTGTCTGTCTTTCTTTATGGAAAAGAGTATTGATTCGAGGTATGCCACGATCCCAAGAATCTTCCGAATCTTCAAGAGTACGTAAGTGGGCTACTTTGAGATTGAGCGTCTTGTCTTTTCAGGGCATACTAATCAATAAACTCACTCTCCCATGGTTGTGCACTATGCGATTATAAAGATCTATAATTAGCTGGTCCTCTTCGTGACTCATTCCACTTCTGAAATGTGACCCATTGAGAGCATGCCCAGCCCACCGATTTCCTTGGGACTATAAATAGATCACAAGAGGGAACCTGCTGGACATTTTTGAGTTCAAACCAATTTTGGTACGATTTTGAATATTGCTTTCACATTTAACCAACAAATCTAATGATAGCTTGTGTCTGCATAGTTGCTTCACTAAAGCAGGGCACGGGCCTGTCTATCAGGGCAGTATTCCACAGTAACTAGTACTAACTACGGTAACATTATTATGCTTTCTTCCAGTGTCCCTTACGAATGAACTGCGGGGGAACTACTACATTACTTCCCTATCCCACTTTCAAGGCTTAGTTTGGACATACTACTGGAGCTTCAAAGTGCCAAGATATGTAAATAATTACTAGTAGCGCCTACTTGCTGCGTGCAAACGGTACTACAAATTTATAATATAGCTAGATGCATAGTACGTATCTCAAACTTTTGCATTTATTCCAACCAGTGTCTAGAACATGCATTGGTGTCAAAGTATTATTTATGAATAGTATGCTGTGTAAGATCTGGTTGTGCAAGGGCTTGGAATAGTTTGGTTATTTCAAGGCCTTGAACCAGCTTTCAAAGCCTTGAATCAGTTCTCAGAGGCTTGAAAATAGTTTCAAGGCCTTGAAATTGGATTCAAAGCCTTGAAACTGCTTAACCTGTGTGAACATTCTCAGGGGGAGTTTTCCGCAAACTCTCTGAGTTGATTCCCTCTCTATCTTTCATATGTTTGATTTACTATTATTAGATGATGAAAGACAAATTATTCTAACAAGTTTGAACATAGTATATTATCTTTTTGACTTTGATATTGCGGGAAATTTTATTTCAAAGTTTTGCAGGATTGTTTCCTAAACTAAACTTATGCAGATTTGGAAACAGTTGGAAACTTTGATCCTGCGATCAATCAGTCTTGGATGACAACTTCTCAAGATGTTTAAACGAAAGATCACAACAAAATCTCTGAAGATTGTGATCATCCAACCATTGGCGAAGATGTCAAAGAAGTCAAAATCTGTTGCCTACAAAATAGGAAGTTTGTTGCTGAAAATCTGGGAGGATTTGCAGAGCTGTTTGAAGTTTAAATAGAGCTCAATTCTGAAGCAACGAGACACAATACTCAACAGGAAAAAAGAGAGAAAGAGTTATGGATTGACAACCATCAAATAAGTTCATCATTTTTACAATCCATTCACAGAAGTTCACTGCATACTTCACTGCAATTTCTACACTCTAAGTGTTCTTCTGTATTGTACTCCATTGGTAGATCATTTATGTATTATTTCTATATCCATTCTCAAGGATTTTTCAAAGTGAACAATAGAGAATTCATAGTCAATCAGTTAGCTAGAGCAGGTACTAGACAGGTTAGAGAAAACCACAAGCTGTAACAGAGTAAGGGAATTATCTGTGCTTGAGTTCTAGGGCTTAGCTTTTGATTAATAAGAATTGTGTTGAAAATCCTGGAGGGATCTAATCCCTGAGGTAGAGACGTAGGTCGAAGTGGACTGAACTGTTTAAATCACTTGTCTCTTGCATTTACAGTTTATTCTTTTTCATAGTTTTTTGCAGCACACAAAACTGTCTATTTTTCAAGGGTTTGAACTTGTTTTCAAGGCCTTGAAAAGGCTTACTTGCTTTATAGAAACTGCATTTCTTCCAAAGGCTTGAACTTGTTTTCAAGGCCTTGAACTTCACTAGTTTTCAAAGGATTTCATCTTCCTAGCAAGTTTTGCAAAAAGTTGCCATACTCTATTCACCCCCCCCCCCTCTAGAGTATCTTAGCTGCATTAACACATGCACACTCACATTTTCAATTGGTATCAGAGCTTGTATCACTGTATAGATTTAACCATCTGATGATCATGAGTACTGCAGGTGATGGTGGTTTCTCACAGGGAAGAGCTGCTAACATACCTCCTCTATTTTGTGGAGAAAATTTTGCTCACTGGAAAGATTTGATGAAAATGTTCATCATTGACCAAGACACGGAGATTTGGACCATTATACGGAATGGACCTCACACTTTCTACACAGAAAAAGATGGGATTAGAACTCCTTACTCTTCTCTTCTGATTTAGAGCAATTCTCTAAGAATTACAAAGCTATTAATATCTTGTATTGTGCTTTGAGTACAGATGAATTCAACAGGATTTCAGGCTGCACTACTGCCAAATAAATTTGGGATAAACTTGTGGTTACTTTTGAAGGAACCAGTCAAGTGAAGCAAACCAAGATCTACATCTATCTCAGGCAATATAGTTGTTTAAGATGAATGCATATGAGTCCATCAGAGATATGTTCAAGAGGTTCACAGACATTGTTAACAACCTTGATTCACTGGGAAAACATTTTTCCAACGAAGAAAAGGTGAGGAATATTCTAAGAAGTCTTCCAAAGGCAAAGTGGGAATCAAAGACCACAACAGTTTAAGAAGCTAAATATCACTCAACTCTACAACTCGATGACCTACAAGGGAAGCTTTCTATTAATGAAGCTGATGGAGAGTTACCATAAAGTGTCAAGAACTTAGCTATCAAAGCCAAGGAAAATGAGAGAACTCAAAGCCTTGAAACTGAGGATGGTTGTGATAAAGATCCAATTGCCCTGATTTCCAAAGCATTGACAATAATTCTCAAAATGAAGAAAAACTTTGTAAACAAAGACTTCAACAGAGAAAGGCATAGACCATCCATTAGCAAGGACTACAAAGGTAAGACCTCTACATAAATCAAAAGTTATGAACTGCTTTGAGTGTGGTGATGCAGGACATTTGATAAGAGATTGTCCACACAAGAAAAGCAAGAGCTTTCAAAATAAAAACCATGACATAAGCAAGAAAGCTATGATAGCTTCATGGAGTGATTCAGATAGCTCTAGTGAATCTGAATCTGAAGAAGAACATGCCAACCTATGCTTCATGGCCAAGCATGATGAAATTTCAGAGAAGAACATTGAGGTTGTCACCAACATCAAAGAATAGAAGAGGTTTATGGACAGTGGTTGCTCAAGACACATGAGTGGAAAGAGATATCTATTCTCAGAATTAAAAGAGCAATCTGAAGGTTCAATTATACTTGGTGACAAAGACAAATGCAGTATTCATGGTATTGATAAAGTTGGTACAAATTCTGAAAACTCTATTCCTGATGTGTATCTAGTTGAAGGTTTGAAATTTAACTTGCTTAGTGTATCTCAGATTTGTGACAATGGCAACAAAGTTATCTTTGATAAAGATAAGTGTGTGGTGCAAAATGAGAAATCAGGAGATTGGACTCTCACAGCCTCTAGATCAAACAATGTTTATACTTTTCAGACTAACAAAGTTGAAGGTGAAAGTTTGAAGTGTCTCAAGGCCTTGAAAGAGGATTCAAAGCTTTGGAAAATGAAGCTTGGTCTTATCAGTTTGCATACTTTGAACAAGTTTATATCCAAAGACTTGGTAAGAGGATTGCCATCCATTAAGTTCAAAGAAGATGAAATGTGCAAAGCTTGTGCTCAAGGCAAACAGACCAGAAGTTCCTTCAAACCAAAGAAATTTGTAAGTACAACTAGACCCATTGAACTACTTCATATGGATCTCTGTGGTCCTATGAGTACTCTTACTCCAAAAGGTAAAAGGTATATGCTAGTTGTTGTAGATGATTTTTCTAGATATACTTGGGTTATGTTTCTCCAAGAAAAATCAGAAGCCCTCTCTGAATTTTCAAAGCTTTGGAGAACTTCAAACTATGAAAAACCTACCTGTAGATTCAATTATAAGTGATCATGGTAGAGAATTTGATCAATTAGAATTTGATTTGTTCTGTGATAAGCATGGTATTACTCACAACTTTTTTGCTCCAAGAACTCCTCAACAGAATGTTGTTGTTGAAAGAAAGAACATGACTCTTGAAGATATGTCAAGGACAATTCTTCTTGAGAACAAGATGCCAAAACATTATTGGGCAGAAGCTGTGAATACAACAAACTATATACTAAACAGGTGCTTGATCAGACCTATTCTGAAGAAGACCCCCTATGAACTATTCAAAGGGAGGAAGCCAAACATTTCATACTCAGACCCTTTGGATGTACTTGTTTTATCCACAACAATGGAAAAGACAATCTTGGTAAGTTTGGTGGAAGAAGTGATGAAGGTATGTTTCTTGGTTACTCTATGAATAGAAAAGCTTATAGAGTTTACAATAAAAGAACCAAACTGGTTAAGAGAGCATTCATGTTATTTTTGATGAAAGCTATGATGATTCTTTGAGTGAAAGTTTTGTAGACTTGAATTTGAACAAGCACGAATTAGTGGAAGAGACTGAGAATCCACTGGAATTCAAGAAAAGTTCAGAAGAAAACAGAAGACATTTTTCAAGACCTTGAAAATGGTGCTCAAGGCCTTGAAAATAAGCCTCAAAGCCTTGAAAAAGATTATCAGAAGGATACAAGTGACAAAGCCACTACTTCAAGACCAGAGAAGATCAATGGAGAGCCTGAACCATGGTCTCCAAGAAAGAGATTAAAATATCTCTCATCTCATCCAGTTGACTATATAATTTCAGATCCAACCACTGGTACACAAACTAGATCACGGTTGAAGAACTTATGTGCTTTTAGTGCTTTTATCTCTCTTGTAGAACCAAAAACTGTGAAAGAAGCATTACAAGAAGCCGACTGGATCATTGCTATGCAAAGTGATTAGAAACAGAGCAAGGTTAGTTGCTCAAGGTTACAACCAAGAAGAAGGTATTGATTATGAAGAAACTTTTTCTCCAGTTGCCAGGTTAGAAGCAATTAGAATTCTGCTTGCATTTGCATCTCACAAGAACATGAAACTTTTTCAAATGGATGTGAAGTGTGCTTTATTCAATGGCTACTTAGAAGAAGAAGTTTATGTTGCACAACCATCTGGTTTTGAAAATGACAAGTTTCCATATCATGTTTATAAACTTGACAAAGCTCTTTATGGTTTAAAACAAGCCATAAGAGGTTGGTATGAAAGATTGTCAAAGTTTTTGCTTGAAAATGATTTCAAAAGAGGTTTAGTTGACAAGACTCTTTTTATAAAGACTGAGGAGAAAGATTTGCTTGTAGTTCAGATCTATGTTGATGATATCTTGATTGGAGCTACTAATGATCAATTGTGCAGAAAATTCTCAAGTCTTATGAGCAGGGAATTTGAAATGAGCAAGATGGGAGAACTGAACTCCTTCCTAGGACTTCAAATACATCAATTGAAGAAGCGCATCTTTCTACATCAAAGAAAGTACACAAGAGACTTTCTAAACAAATATAGCATGGCTCAATGTAAGGAAGCCAAGACTCCTATGAGTTATACATTGTCGTTAGACGAGGATGAATCTGGTAAGAATGTCAATGTGAAAGAGTATAGAGGTATGATTGGATCATTACTCTATCTCACAGCAAGCAGACCAGATATTATGTTTGGTGTATGTATGTGTGCTAGATTTCAAGCCGATCCAAAAGAATCACACTTGACTGCTGTGAAGAGAATATTCAGATATATCAATGGTACCAAAGACTTAGGGCTTTGGTATCCAGGACATTCTAACTTCTCATTGCTTGGATTTTCAGATGCTGACTTTGCAGGATAAAAAGTTGACAGAAAATGCACTTCAGGAACTTGCCAATTTATTGGATCATCCTTGATCAGTTGGCATTCCAAGAAACAGAATTCAGTTGCTCTATCAACAGCTGAAGCTGAATATATAGCTGCAGGATCATGTTGCTCACAAGTAGTATGGATTGCTCAACAGCTAAGAGACCTTGGATTTGATTTTAGGAGCATACCTATCAAGTGTGATAACACAAGTGTAATTTCAATTACAAAGAATCCAATTCAACATTCAAGAACCAAACACATTGATGTCAGCCACCATTTCATCAGAGATCATGCTGAGAAAGGTGATATTGCTCTTGAATTTGTTGCTACTAACATGAAAATTGCAGATATATTCACTAAACCATTAGCAGATTTCTCAGCTATGAGATTGGAACTGGAAATGATAAATAAAGATGCATTGGTTTAGGGGGAGCATCACGTAATAAAGGTAAGTTTTATGTGTTTTCAAAGGTTTGAACTGATTTACAAAGCCTTGAAAATCACTTCAAAGCTTTGATTTGTATATGTTACAATGTTACAGGTTTTCAAGACCTTGAAAACCTTTTCAAAGTCTTGAAAATAAGTCTGCTATACTAGTAGTTAATAAACATGGATCTTTCTATATTGAGTGATATCTCTGTAGATATTTGCTTAATATAGCCCATAAATTTTTCAAAAATTTGTTTTAGCCAAAAACATTATTAGAATATTTTATTTTCCAATGGCCTAAAAGATTTGAATTCTCTCTGATTATTGCAAATTTTTTGAGATCAGAGAGATATTCTAGTTTCCTTTTGAAGCTCAAACTCTCTCAGTATTTATCTTCTTCTCTTATCCTTTCTCTGTATCATTCCTACCTCTCTCTATTCTTCTCCCAAACCTTAATGAGCACAAGGAGAGTCTCAGACAGAATCAAGATGGCTGGAAGATCGAAACCTGCTTCAGAGAAGAAAAGAAAAGCAGCAGTGGATGAAGTTCAAGAAGTCATTGGAGACTCTAGCTCAAGAACTCCAAGTGCATAGGCAGTTCCAGATCTTCCTCCACCCAAGAAGAAAGTCAAGAAGGTTACAACCTCCTCCTCAGAAAAGAAGAAGAAGCAGAAAGGGAAAGCTGTTACAGAGAAGCAACCTGAAACAGAGTCCACTAGTTCAAAAAGCCTGAAGAAGAAAGCAACTCAAGCATAAAAAGGGAAAGGAAAGGTGACAGAAGAACAGCCAGAAGATCACTTGGAGAAGGCCTTGCATATCTATTCAAAGGCCTCAACAAGTAACACAACTCCTGATGAGACTTGGTTTGTCTCAAACATCTCCAAAGGTCAGTGGTTAGATGGTTTTGCTTCCAGATCTATTGGTTTATGTAGCATGATCAATATGCATATGTTAGAACATATGAAACTCAAGTGCATCTCTATGTTAAAGAAGAGCTCTCTGTGGTCTATGCTGAACCCAAAAGAATTATCCTTCCCTAGACTCACCAGACTCTTCTATCTGAATTTGACACAAGTTAAGAGATCTGCACACTTGTGATCAAATCTAGAGTTGCTGGGATAGAAATTGAGTTGGACCACTCTGAGTTTGCCAATTTACTAGGCTGTCCAAAGAGGTATGACACTAGCAATCATCCACAAAAGACAGAAACCCTGAAGCTAGCCAAAGATGAGTTCTTTCATCTCTTCCTCAGCCAAACAGTTAACACATTCTGTGTTAAATGTTGAAACCAAGGTCCTACACACCATTCTGGTTAGGTTTATTTTTCCAGAGAGCACTCTAGATAATTAGTAACTGAAAGGATGTTGCACAACATGTATCTGGTTATGCATGGCTATGAGATTGATCTTCCTAAACTAGTGATTGAACATATGCTCTTTAGCCTTACCAGTCAAAGAAAACACCATCTACCCTATGAAAATCTGCTCACTTTGTCCTTTGTACACTTTGAGATTCCAACTGGTGGAGAGGAATCAGTTACTTTTGGCTTTGGAATGCGTAATGAGAAAGCTTTTGAGAAGATTGGAGTGGTAAAGACTAAGGCAAAAACCTGGAAGTTATACTCAGACTTGACTGAAGAAGAACTGGGTGCGAAGAAGTTTCTTAAGCCCAAGACCTTGACTCCCACTTCAAGTCAGACTTCTCAGGATACAGACAATCGGAGACTTGATGGTATGGAATTGGATTTGGAGGACATCAAAGCAACTATATATGGACTTGAATCTGATATGGGGCAAGTCAAGTACATGGTGGAAAGCATCTTCAGAAGCATGACTTTGCTTGATGTTCCTGAGGATGATGAAGGTCCAAGGAAAGAAGACTCTGCCAAAGATCTGCCTAGTGAACATTCAAACCAGGAAGAAGTTGCTCCAGTCTCAGATAAAGGAAAGCAGGTGGCAGAACAAGCTTCACAGGAAGGAGATGAAGTCAATAGTCCTGACTCAGATGATATGCTGATTACCTTGAAGAAAAAGAATAAATCTCCAAAGGCTACCATAAAGGACAAGACTGAAGAAGTAATTATTGCTGGTGAGAATGAAGAGGAACAGGAAGTGCAGGACATGACTGATGCTGAAGACAGTGAGAAATAGGAAGGAGATAAAGATGGAGATGAAGATCAAACCCCTTAATCTTGCCTACTATTTCTTCCCCATTCTCTCCTCTTAAAATTTCTTTCGTTAAACTTTCCGTTAATTTTTTCAAAATTTTCTAGACACTTGATCCAACATCTTCTATCTTTTTGATGAAAGTCAAAAAGGGGGAGAAAATTCTAGGTTTTAGTTTATTTTTCTTCTTAAGTGTTATCTGCTATTTGCTGAACTATTTAATTTTTCTGGTAATATGAATAAGTTGGATCTTTTTAGAATTACTGTGTTATTATAAATTGTGAACTAACCAGTATGTTTTTTTGCAGAGACTAAGGATCAAACAGAATTTCGTTTTGTCTTTCATCAAGGGGGAGATTGTAAGATCAGGTTGTGCAAGGGCTTGGAATAGTTTGGCTATTTCAAGGCTTTTAACCAGATTTCAAAGCCTTGAATCAGTTCTCAGAGGCTTGAAAATAGTTTCAAGGCCTTGAAACTGGATTCAAAGCCTTGAAACTGGTTAACCTGTGTGAACATTCTCAGGGGGAGTTTTCAGCGAACTCTCTGAGTTGATTCCCTCTCTATCTTTCATATGTTTGATTTACTGTTATTAGATGATGAAAGACAAATTATTCTAACACGTTTGAACATAGTATATTATCTATTTGACTTTGATATTGCAGGAAATTTTATTCCAAGTTTTGCAGGATTGTTTCCTAAACTAAACTTATGCAGATTCGGAAACAGTTGGACACTTTGATCCTGTGATCAATCAGACTTGGATGAGAGATTCTCAAGATGTTTAAACGAAATATCACAACAAAATCTCTGGAGATTGTGATCATACAACCATTGGAGAAGATGTCAAAGAAGTCAAGATCTGGTGCCGACAAAATAGGAAGTTTGTTGCTGAAAATCTGGGAAGATTTGCAGAGCTGTTTGAAGTTTAAATAGAGCTCAATTCTGAAGCAACGAGACACAATACTTAACGGGCAAAAAGAGAGAAAGAGTTATGGATTGACAAGCATCAAAGAAGTTAATCATTCTTCCAATCCATTCACAGAAGTTCACCGCATACTTCACTGCAATTTCTAGACTCTAAGTGTTCTTCTGTATTGTACTCCATTGGTAGATCATTTATGTATTATTTCTATATCCATTCTCAAGGATTGTTCAAAGTGAACAATATATAATTCTTATTTAATCAGTTAGCTAGAGCAGGTACTAGACATGTTAGGGAAAACCACAAGCTGTAACAGAGTAAGGGAATTCTCTGTGCTTGAGTTCTAGGGATTATCTGCTTGCCCTTTCTGGTGACACTTCTGCCACATTTTCTAGTGATCTGGATGAACTAATTAATGTGGCATGCTCCTTCACTCCGTGTCTCTGGAGTAGATATGCTTGCATATTGAGATTTTGGATTCAATAGTGAAGATTGGTTCTCCTTCCTGTTTGTCGTGCGTGACACCTGTTCCTACGGACATAGATGATGAAGTGACGAATAATATTGCCGCTTATGGTGATGACTACTTCAAGATTAAGAAGTGTTATCAATCCTTGGACGCCATGCACTTCTGATACTTCATTGATGAATGTTGAGTCTTTTCTGCCTGGTTGTATCTGCAATTGTTGCTCACCTTCTCGAAGCAGATATTCAGAATGCTGACACATGTCGAATATTTGTAGAAAAGAAGGGTAATTGAAACGATTTTGCAGTTATTTTCTTTGCCACTTTCAGTGTCTCTTCTACTCTGCGGGCTTTCTTCTCAAATGTTTCTCATCTCCAAAACTGCCGTCGAACAGAATCTGGTTCACTGAATAATACTGTCTCAAAAAGCATTGGTATGGCATCGAATAAAGTGTTTCTTGAAGCTCTTTTATTTACTGGCTACTTAGGTGCCCACTGGTCTTTTACATCACTCTTTGCCAAATGTGTTGGAGATGACATGGCAACACTTACATTTGACAATAGGCAGAGCATTTGTTGTCATACAACAATGATAAATTTTCATGTCAATGGAACCTTTAAGGAGCTGCTTACTGTTGGTTATTTTAGTGTCATCAATCATTTTATGTAATTGGATTTACTTACTACAAAAATAGAAATTGGCGTATATGTTGTACACGTTAGGAGGTGTGTAGTACACGATTATACCAATGTCTTGGACAACGGACGATTGCAGGGGTCCGGGGGGCGGAGCCCCCGGTTGGGTCCAAGAGGAAACGTAACTCAGAGATTATCAGACTGAAATCTGACGGTTATAACTGTCACGATTGACCGCCTTGTCCCCTTCCTTTAAGCCAGTTTTGGTAGAATGAAGAAACACATAGAGAAAACTGAAAGTGATCCACAAGACTCAGAGATTATCCAGGTTATTGATTCCGATATACACACCCATTTTCCTACACTTACAACATTTGAAGCTACTACTAGTCAATTGTTATGGAGCCTTACTTGTTCTATATCAACGTCGTAGGTTGAGTGTGAGGTTACTGGTGATATGGAAGCAAATAATGCCACAGTTCATTAGCGTTATATATAAAATAAAATGATACACACATTCGCTACACATTATATATACTAAGACTTGCAATGACTTTTACTATATTTGTACCATATATAATAGTTTTTGTGCCGCTCGAAGAATATTAAAAATAGACCGATGAGTGTGTCGTTGTTGTTGAAGCATTGTAGCATTTGGTACAAAAAGTAGACCAAATAACAAGCAACTACAACTTTTTTAATCTTTGCACTAATCCAGAGTACATACTACTATTAATGCTCTATCAAGTTGTGCTGTTTAAATGGATGCCTTCATGCACATTTTGAGGAATCATATGTTACCATATGTATTCAATTTCATTGAGTTTTCAGTGCCGAAGTTCAAGTTCATTAGCTACCATGTTCTTTTGCCCTCCAAATATGAGCAATTACATGACCACCACCGACTGGACCAAGAAACTATTTGACAAACTAAGTGGCTTTATTGATTGTATAGGGTGGTGTTGTCTTTAGTGTTATGATCATGGTCTGGGGTTTTGTTTTGAGATAAATATGACTACAAGTGAGAGCAGTTTGGTGGTGATGGAAAGTAGAGATTATAGATTGCTGATGTTAATTCAAGTTCCACATCGTCTATTAAGGAAGCTTGCTCCCACATGGAGCGTCATATAAGAACTACTTTGTCCCACCCGCTCAGTAACGTCACATTGGGCCTCTGATTTTTGCTTTATTTAAAGTTATCGGAGCCGATTTTGTTGTCGTGCCCACCATCGGTGTTTGAATTCTTTTTTTGTTCAAACGTAAATTATATAAAAACCAACAGAGACCTACTACAGGAGCCGATTTTGTTGTCGTGCCCACCATCGGTGTTTGAATTCTTTTTTTGTTCAAACGTAAATTATATAAAAACCAACAGAGACCTACTACAAGCTAATCCTTGTCATCAGAGACCAAGAAACTAAAATTTTTAACATCAGAAGACAAAATTGCTTCAACCTCTGCTGGGAGACATACCACCCAGTTTGCTAAAGAAATTCCTCTCCTAAATGCTGCAGCCACCCAATGAGCACTCTATTAGCATTTCTATTCTTCCATTCAATCTTGATGTGCACTTGGTTTAGAATTGACCAGATATCGTTGCAGATGATCAGGGAATCCATATCTGGGGGCTTCTTTTTTTTTGTCACCATAAGAACAACATCTTGGCAATCACTTTCCGCACTTTGAATTCTGTGGTTAGCACCCAGATTCTCGGGGACCCTCCCCTACAGGTGCTAGAAGGTCGAGTTTTCTGGAGGAACCATCTAAAGGCTTGGAGCTATGCATTCTTCGCAGAAGGGGCCACAGTTCTAGCATATTGTAGGTCCACAAGCTGGCCTTTAGGATCCCTGGTAACAGCAGCAAGAATTGCACAGTTGGAGTCCTTACTCCAAGCTGCATCCACATTAGTTTTTAGCCAGCATTTCTTGGGACTAACCCAGAAAGTAAAAGTGTCATGGTTTTTGCCTTCTTCAACCTTATTTTTGTTTTGGACTTGGATGGACTTCAGAAAGATGATTCTCCAGACATTGATTTCAGAGATAGTAATTGTGGGATTGAGAATGACCCCTTCAAAAATATGGGAGTTTCTAGCTTTCCAAATGCCCCAACAATGAAAGATAATTCATTCTAAATAATCATGAGGAAGAACCGTCTCTTTAAATTTCTTATTCAGCTCCCAAAACCAACCTATCATGGAGGTGACGTTGCTAGTTTCTTCCTTGCTAAGAATGCCACTGGCAAACCACACAGGAGAGGTCCAATCACAGTGAAATAGGGAATGCTCAGTGGTTTCACTATGTTTAAGACAAAGGGCACACACAGGGTTTTTAGTACATTTTCTCTTGGCCAAGTTACCTCTTCTTGGCAAGGCATTTAGAAGTGTTCTCCGCCAAAAGTGCTTCATTTTGGGATGGATTTGCAAGCTCCAAATCAGACGTAAGTCTTCATTATCACCTGTGTAGGAAGAAGAGGCTTGAGGGTTGAGATTTGAAGCTTCTCTCTTCCGAGTCTTCAACCTGAGAGCAGTTTTGTAGCCAGACTTAACAGTATAAGCACCTGAGGATGTCCATTTCCAGATTCTGGAATCTTCTTGAATGAAGAGAGAGATGTTGGTTGCCAAAATAGCCCTTGAAGCTTCTCTATCAAACATGTTGATTATTAATTGAGTCTTCCAGCTTTTCAGATGCTCATTAATGAGGTCTGAAACCTTTAAGTCCTTATTTAATATGTCCAAGCTACAGTGTTGTCTGAGAGATATGTCAGATGCCAACCGATTGTCACCAAACACTTTGATGTTTTGAACATTACACACTATCCACCTGGAATCAATCAAGAGAATATTTTTCACCTTTTGTAAGCTCCTCCAACCTTGGATGCAACCTTTACTTGTGCTAGCTGACCAAAAATCAGAATTGGGGGTGATAGAAGGCTTTCAAAACCTGGGAGACTAAAAGATGGGTTTGGTTTGAAATTCTCCAGGCTTGTTTGGCTACAAGTGGATAGTTGAAGCTTCTGACATCTTTAACCCTAGACCACCCTTCTCTTTAGAACTAGTAGCCACATTCCATGCAACCCAACTAATTTTCCTTTCTCGAGGATCATCGCTCCACCAATAATTTCTGACAAGTGCAACGATAGATTTGTCCAGGTAGATAGGAAGAGTGATTACATACATCAAGTAACTAGGATGGCCTGGAAAATTGCTTTAATGTGTACTTCTTTACCACCTTGAGACAGAAGAAGATTAGACCAGCCTTGGAGTTGTTTTTTGTGATTCTTATTATAAGGTCTTGATAAACTCTGCTTCTATTCTTGCCCCAGAACAATGGAATGCCTAAATAAATGGCCTCATCTTTCACAGTAGGAATTTGAAGGATGTGTTCTAGTTGGGTTCTATTAGTATTAGGGGTACCTTTAGATAGCATAAAGCCCGACTTCTGCGCATTGAGTTTCAGTCCAGAAGATTCCCCGAAAGAGTGAAGAATAGCAAGGAAGGATTGGACTTCCTGAATATCTGCTTTTAAGAAGGCAATCACATCATCTGCAAAGCAGAGATGTGTAATGGTAGGACCATTGTTTGGGAGAGCATAGCCTTCTAAACAAGATCTTCTAGTAGCATCCTCCAACTTGTTTGAAAGAACTTCCATTGCAATGACAAAGAGGTAGGGGGAGAGGGGATACCCCTGCCTCACACCTCTAGAGGGCACAAATTGTGAAATTGTTTGCCCAGTTGGAGTTTATATGACACTGTGGAGATGCATTGGTCTATAAGCCTTTCCCAATCTTCACAATATCCCATTTTCCTCAGCACCTGTAGAAGGAAGTCCCAAGATATTATGTCATATGCTTTGTGAAGATCCATTTTGATGGCAAGGTGATTTTCTGTGGATCTCTTCTCCCCTTGGACGTGGTGGATTAGGGTACTTGCAATTTGGACATTGTCAATGATGCTCCTTCCTGACACAAAGGCTGTTTGACAAGGGGAGATAATATGATTGAGAAGAGGCTCCAATTCGTTGCCTAACACTTTATATATAATTTTTTATTTAAATTTACACAACCCTATTGGTCTTAAGTGAATGGGGAGCTCTGGGTGTTGCAATTTTGGGAGGACAGCAATGCTAGTATCATTGAAACTTTTAAGGAGAAAGCCATTGTGAAAGAAGCTAGTTACTGTCTTGAAAACATCCATACCTATGACGTCCCAGAAATGTTGGATGAAGCCTCCTTGGAAGCCATCTGGGTCAGGGGCTTTCCATTTCCCAAGCTGTGAGACTGCAACTTTGACTTCTTCTAAGGTAGGAGCTTTCATCAAATTAACATTCATCTCTGCAATGATGATAGGGGTAATTATGCTGAGGTAGTCACTTGACAATTGTGTGGGAGGAGCTTGATAAATGTTCTTGAAGTGCTGGGTGATCAATTCCTCAACTTCAGCCTCAATGGTAGTCCACTCCCTATCTCTTTTCCTCGATCTTCTAGTGTGGTTCCTGAACCTCATTTTTATTTTCGAAGAGCGAAAGAACTTGGAGTTCTTGTCCCCTAACTGTAGGTATTTGGTTCTAGCTCTTTGCCTCCAGTAGCTCTCCTCTCTAACCTAACATTCTTCTAGTTCGAAAAGAAGATTTCTCCTCTGATCTTCATTGTAATTCCTCTCCTCTTGTAGTTGAAGATATCTGAGTTGCTGTTAGATGTCATATCTTTCTTTGAGAGTTGACCAATTAAGCTTCTTCCATTCAAGAATTGCATTTTTAATAATGCAGAGCTTCCTACTCACCACAAAAATTCTTTAACCCTTCACTTGAGACTTCCAGTGTTTATTAACAGTTTCATTGCAACCTTGATGTTTCAGCCAAGCTTCATCATTTCTTAACTTGCTTCTTCTCTTCTTTCTTATAGATGCAATATTTAAAACTATTGGAGCATGGTCTGAACCAATTTCCACCTCATGGAGGAGAAAGGCATCAGTGTGAGACACTTTCCATGAAACATTCATCAACACTTTGTCAATTCTTTCCATTACCAGATTCTGAGTTATGTGATTACACCAAGTGTATCTTGGACCTTCAAATTGCATTTCTAGCAAGTCTAGCTCAAAGATTCTAGCATTGTATTTATTCATTCTCCACGCTTGAGCAACTCTACCCCTTGCTTATCATGGTGTATCCCCACATCATTGAAGTCCCCTAAAATGCACTAAGGGTCATGAATCTGTCTCAGAACTGCTATTTCTTTCCAAACTTCTTTCTTATTCTTTTCTTGTGGATGCATATACACAAAGGTCCATATTTCCTCCTTTTCTTCAACCACAATTTTAGTATGAATCACATTGGTTGATTTCCACATAATCTCAACATGGAGGTCCTCCACCCACCACAAAAGTGAACCACAAGATTTTCCTATTGCTTCAACATAGCTAGCATTAGGAAATCTCAAACTTCTTATAGCTCTTTCCAAATAGTTAGTTTTATTCTTAGTCTCCATGAGAAATAGGAGACCGGGACGATGGGTTCTACACAACCCTCGTAATTGCTGGACTGTCAGGAGTCCTCCAACCCCTGACAGTTCCAACTTAGAGTTAACATGGAGAGTGAGGCTGGTGACGGTCAGCCACCACCACCTGATCAAAGAGATGTAAATTACCAGATAGAGTCGGACTCAGATCAGCCATACCTTCCGATAATATCCTCCAACCCCTGACTTCATGCTCTACTTTTGTGCTTCTCCTCGCTGGACCTTTCCTTCTGAATTGCTTTGTCTTAGCTTTTTGAACTTCTGAGATGTAGGCTATGTTACTATGGATTTCCTCTTCTCTTTGAATTGTGCGTGCCATACTGCCTTGGGATTGAATTACCATCAAATCTTTCCCTACCTCAGAATTGTTGTTCTTGTAGGTTAGGTTTTCCTCTATGTTTTCTCCGTTCCTATTTCTCTTGAGGGAGAAGATGTGTTTGAACAACTTTGCCAATTCCACATCTCTAAAGGGATTGACGTGGCTAGGTGAGTTGTCTTTCTGAACGATGTCGTCTTCTATTCCTCTGTTCAGTACCGGTTCTAGACGATCATACCCGTTGACGATAAGGGGTTTAAATCGGCTGCATTGGGCCTCCGGGGGATCCATTGTGTTTGGGCTTTGTCTCTTCTGCTTACCTAGCATTGGGATATCCTCCGGTTCTTCGACAAAGTACTGGGCTGGCGTGACATATGGTTGCTTGGACCAAGTATTGTGTGGGATCTGGGTGGCCCGTGGAACCGGCGAATTAGGGTTTGGTGGAATAATTGATATTCTTTCATCCTCCTCTGTGTTGATAATGTTAAAATCATCAGTTAGACACGTGGCGTAAAATACCCCGTTATTTAGAAAATTGTGTGTATTTTATATAGTATTAAGTGCATTTTAGGTAATATTAAGTGTTAGTATGTTAACACGAGTATTTTATAATAATATTGGGTGTTAATATGATGTTAGTATAAGCTATGGGGATTAGTTTAATTATTTACAAGTTAAATTTTATTTTATTAAGATTTAGGGGGCTTTAGTGTATTTTTCATAACCTAAATAAAGCCTATAATCTAATTCAGGGGGTAATAATTGTCTTTTAACTAACTAAGGGGGGTGAAAGTGTCGTTCTGCCAAAACAGTCATCTTCTTCCTCTCCTGGTTGCAACAGGAGAGTTTTCTCTTCTCCCTCTCCGACCCGAACGTCACCAATACCAAATTCGCCGCCAAAATCTCCCAAATTCCGTCCCAATACACTCCCTATTCGACAAAGATCGAATATTTAGCACCAAGAAATCGATTTCGCCCAAAATAGTGAACCAATCCGAAATCAAAAATCAACCCGGAGGAATCCTCCTCTTCGCCGGATTCTTCGAATCAAAGCCTATAAATACCCCTATGAAATTAGAAACGAACTCACATCAAACCCACCACCAATCTCTCCCTCTCTCTCTCCCGTTCAAATCGCCAAACAAAAAGCCGGAGCCAAGTCCGACGAGCGAACCCGACCGCCGGCCGAAGCCTCCGACGCCGCCATCCTCCGGCGTCCTCCCCGGCGCTCCACCGTCGGCTTCCTCCTTCGCCACCACCGCGAGCCACCTCCGGTCTCCCCCATCGTCGTCGTCCTCCTCTGCTCTGTTCGGGTAAGAAGAGAGAAAACCATCTGTTAGTTCTTTCTTCTTTTCTTCTTTTGTTTGTTAGCATTAAATGAACTGGTAAGTCATGTTAATAATGTCTGGGTTGATTTAATAAGTTGGGTAGTGGCCCAGTGGTTAAAAGCTAATACTTAAAGCTTTGGTGAAGTTTGAGAAGAAGTTTGAGAAGAAGGTCATGGGTTCAAACCCCATAAAGGACAATTCTTTTTGCACAAGCTTAGAATGATCTTTTTGGTACTCATCTTTACTCAAAAATAAAAATATAATTTGAGGGTGATAAAATATATATTTCTAATTTATTTTTATAAGCTTATAACAAATTAGAATAAGCTATTATCTTCAAATAAATTTATTATTCTTTTAAATAAAAGTTAGTTAGTTTATAACTTATGCTCTCTACTAAGGCTTGTTTGGATTGAGAGAAACTACTAGTAGAGTTATAATTATTTTGGGGTAAAATAATATGCTTCTCTACCCTATATAATAAAAACACTAGTTTCGTTAATCTTATAAGTTATATTTATACAACTATAGCTATGTTTTTACAAATAATAAACGTTAGCTTTATAAGGCGTATTTTATTATAAAATAGGTTATTCACCTTAGCAAAGGTTGGGGAGAGTTCGTAAGGGATTTATTTCATTCACCTATAGGACTTTGTGTGCAATGTGTTGATTACGATACTATTAAATTTGTAGGCGACAATTTCGTTGACGAATGATACGTCGAGTATTACTAGGAAGTGATTTGCTTTGCTTGAGATTAAAGGTAAGTAAACATGCCAGGCCTAGCGCCCATTCCTCTATTCGTGTCAAACGTTTTCATTCCTACTTGTCTCAAAATGATTTTATGTGAAATGTGTGCTACATGAATACTTGTTTCAAATTGTCGCAATGTTTCTCTGAAAGTATCACTGTAATCTAATAATCGACGACAACGTAAAGTGGAAGAGTTGTGCGGGGACCTTTATTATTGGTTACTATTGGCATTGGGCGTGTTGACTTCGGTCTTCCGTTCAATTTATTTTATTTTAATCCGGTTGCAAGTCCCCGGATAGCTCCCTGTACTCACTCCTCTGACCGCAAGAGTCTTTGGAGGGTGTCGACACTTAATGTCTTGGATGTTTGCGAGATGGTTGGTTTTCCCCGTATCAACAAATTAACAAATTGGTTTTGGATTGGATGTTGTTAATGGAAAATGGAATAGTATGAGTTTTGGAATCCCATTACTTGGATAATGGATGTGATTTGAAAAATATAAGTGAAATTGAAATCTCTCATCTTATTTCTTTTATAAAAGGGGTCAAAAGCTTTTACTTTCACTTTGTTTTAGCAAAACTACTACAAACTGGTTTTCAAATTACTTCATGATCTGTTTACATGCTTGGGTGTTACTTACTCAGTATTTCCGCTGACTTTGGAACTGTGGTGTTCTCTTTTTGTTTTCTACACCACAGGTTAGATGGGAGCTTGGTCCGATGGGAAAACGCGACTCGTGAAATTAGTAACATTCACATTTAGTTTCATTTGAACATTAGATAGTAGTTTGAATTTGGATTTGTAATGATGTCCATATTTGTGGCAAGACGAGTTCTAAAGTTTTAAATAATTATTTTATGGATTTTGGGTTGGATATTCTGTTATAAAATCTCTTTGTATTCGGGTTTAATCTCGGGTACGGAGTGACATCCCTGGGCTTCCGGCTTGGTCGTTTTGGGGGTGTTACAAGGCGTCTTCCCGTACGCCTCCCCTACCAGCCGGAATGTCAGCGAGAGGACATCTATTATTCCTTTTCTCATAATCTGTCTTTCTGGACTTTAGCACGCGCTCATCTTCTCCATTTTGGTTGTCATCTACACGCGCCGCCGAGAAGCCTGCCATTTTCTTGGTCTAGTAATTAGTACCCTTGTTGCAGTCATGGCGACCTCGGATTCTGGCCTTCCTTCCATCCGACGATCGTGGCTCGGCTCTTAGATCCGGACTGTATTCAGTGGCGTTGCCTTCCTATTTGGACATGAACTTGCAGCTGTAGTCCGCATGAACCAGCCTTCCACACCGGTAGCAGAAACTTCCTAGCCTTTCATATTTGAAGCTCACCCACTGTTCTTTTGATGTTTTGCTTTCTAGAGTGAATCCCCTCGGCAGAGGATGCTCTGCATTTATTCCACCCTCAATCGAAAGAAGGGTCTGATACCCATATACCTGGTAGAACAACTTCCATATCCACCAGTTCCCTAATCGTTCCGTCAATCCGACAGGCGTTTAACTCCGATTTTACGGTGGAACACCTCTGACCTGAATCTAGAGTGGGCACTTTAGCAAGGATTTTGCTTCAAGTTTTTTTCCTAGTTCCCATTCTTTGAGATTAAGGAGGTTGTTGGCAAGGAGTCAATGAGATTTTTTTCTCATTATTTCGTAATCTTCATAGTCGTTGAATTTGAAGGCGAATATATTGGTTTCTGGAACCAATTCAGAGAAAGGAGTCTCTACTTCTACCGAACCCCGAAGGATTCCAACTCCCATAACTATCTTTCTCATTGTGTGTTTATTGATGTTTTTGTTGCAGAAATACTTGCCCAGGAGCACAAATTGGTGGAGTCTCTGGACTGTGTCTGGGTCATCATCAAGATCCAGTCTCAGATCCATTTTGGGAACGAAAGAGAGATGGGTCAAAGGGGAAAATGACGAGGATGGGAATCGAAAGAACAGAGGTGATAGAAGGGGGGAAGGAAGGGTGAGAAAGCCAGAAAGACATAAAGAAATTAAGATGACAGAGACTACTGAGCTCTCAAGAAGCGCCGATGGCGATATAGGGGTATTACACCTAGAGAGATCTCATTCTCTAAACCTAGAGAGAGAATAGTTTTAGCGAAGTCTGTAATAATTTCCTGATTTTTGTCCCTTTCAATGTGTCTCAGGTCTTCAGATTGAATAGGTTAATGAAGACCTGAACATATCGAAATGGACTGAAATGGGCACCCGCTAAAATGTGTAAAAAACCCATACATACAGATAGATAATGAAATCGGGCTCGGTTGATTGCTAAACTATTCGATTTGTGTCATCTGCCGATGGGGGACAAAAACATTTATTCTTCTCTCATCTCTGTCGATGCGGGAGAAAAACCTTTCTTATTCTAGGCGCATCTTCTTCATGGCTTCTGTCTTGGGCGAGCTTGTTCACGAGTCTTGTGCGAGTAATCGGGATCGTCATAGTAAAATAGAGACACCTGACAAAGAAGATCCATCACTACACTCTCATGTATCATTTTGAAACAAATGGGCACGAAATGTCTGAATTAGGGATATAGGTTGGTATCTTCCCATGCATAAATATATTCTTATCAAATCAAGCTGCACCTGGAAACCAACATAGACATTAGCCCAATGTATATCGTAGGTGACCCCCTCAATGTAAATCTATGGTTCGGGAATTAATTAAGCCCAAATCTCTATGAATTAGTTAACTTCTCGTACTTCATGGACTCCTCAAAACCCGAAGCCTTCTCCCAAAAGAGACCCTCCCATGTAGGGAAGTAGCTAGGTCCCCTTGAATAAGGCGTGCTCCAATATTCCTTTGACTCCACCAAGTGCTTGGATGACATCGGTGCAGTGGTAATTATTCAAGTTCTGTAAATTTTCTATCATGTCTGTTTAAGAACTCGATACTGCATAAACTCTTTTCGAACCCATCTGTTATGAATTCGGATATCAAGCAAGAACGATAACGACAACTAAAGAACGAGAGACAAGAAATTTAACGTGGATCGCTAGTTTAAATACTAGCTACTCCACAACCCGGACCCGATTTATTGAGAGAAACAAACCCGAACCCGATTACAATCACGAACAAACACAAACAGTAAAAAAGCTCACACTATTGCTACCCAAACTACCCGTGTGCTACTATGATTTTTCCTGACCCCTTATTACAAAACAAAGGCACATGACCTTTTATAGGCTACTGCCTAGTGCATTGCCGCCCCAAATATTGGGAGTACCAAGCTTTGACTTTTGACTAGATTGTTTCATTCCTAATTTGTTTTGACTTGGACCCCCACTTAATTACCAAGCTAATTCAAGTCACAAAAAACCCAACAAATATCCACCTTGAATTGAATCATCTCAGCAACGCTAAACCAAAACTGATGCTTCTCTCTAACCTGAAACAGATGCGTCTCCTTGAACCTGAAACAAGCACGCCTCCACCTGAACAGTTTCACTCCCAAGAATCAAACTGAGTGCTCCACCCAGAACCAGACTCGAATACATTCACTGAAAAAGGACCGAATGTATTCCCGATGCGCTCCAACAGCGCCACAACCAGTGCACCACGACAAGTGCCCAGATGTCATCCAGACCAGATGCACCGATGACGAGTGCCACAAATTGTCATGCCAGATGCGCCCCGTATGCCTCAGATGCGCCCGAAACTCTAGTGCGCGCCAGAAATCTTTTCGGGCCTAGAACTAGAACCCGATTTGCGTGCCCTAAATATCACGCGCCAAATGCTCTGTGCCAGGTGAAACAACCCGGATCCTACGGTTCCTGCTAGTTTGACTTAACGATGATCCAAAGAATACTTTATTGAAATAAAAGGAGGAAACCTACAACAATTTTTGTACATAAATGATAAAACAATGTTTGAATCCGAAAGAAACAATTACTAAAGGATGTTTGCTAGGCAATTCTACTCTTTAACTCGTGCGCGCGTTCCACCCCAGCTAGCTTAGTCAAACCTGCGGTTTTAAAATAGCAAAAGCCGACGCAGCAAAACATTTTATCAGTAAAAACTGAGTAAGAATATACCACAACACGTAAAAACAGAGTTTTTGGCTAACACGATAATATACACAGTAAAAATAAACAGTAACCACATTTTTATTCTTTTGTTTGGTTGAGGCATAACACGAGCCCCAACAGGTACGATGTGGACAGAGAGGTCACGATGGAATAATAATAAGAGGGTACTTCTACGGGATATCACAGTCCATCCCGATTCTCCCTAAAGAACTAGTGAGACCTTAAGTGTCGACACCCCTATACAGTCGTGACCTAAACTTGTATAGGTAGTACTCCTAGCTTTCACAATAAATAAGAGGGTACAAAGCCCTAGGGAAATCACACATAGGTGTTCCCGGCCGTTGGCCTTCACGCGCATCCTCTGTACACCGTTCCCAATTCTATTATCGTACATTTATTGTTCAAGATTCCACGGGAGTAATAAATCACAAATTTGAAATAGTGACCACATGCTTCTCAAATCGTTCGAAATAAAACGCTAGAAGAGTTCAAAGTATTGTAAAGTGGAAATTGAATTGAAGTTTGAGATAACGCACACGAAACAACACATTTTGATATTTAAAGATGTTGTGCATATAACTTACTTGGAAATGGAAAGAGAGATTTCAACACAAGCAGCACGGCAATTTAGAAGTAGGGGTCCTCGACGAACTCTCCTCCTACGAACTCGGAATCTACAATATCACATCGTTCTATATCAACACATATTCATCCATACAACAATTTCGCAATTAAAAGTCCTATATGAAATGCAAGTGAAATTCCCCACATAATCCCCCAAACAAGTTATATTTCACTAGCTACTAGTTACACGATTATTGTACATATTTATTAAGAACATAATGGTGTATAATTATAAAAGTAATAGTTGAGGTAAAGAAAACTTTATTTAATATATTATAACATTTAGTAGCTAATATTTATAGATAAAGATAGCTATTTAAAATAAGCTTGATGTCGACTATATATAACATAATAATTATAATACTAAAAAAAAAACGTTATTATGTGACAAGAGTTTATTTTCCGATATATACAAAACAAGGCTAAATAGTTGGTTAGGAAAAAGGTAGATATTATACTTGCAAAATTCCAAATCAACGTAATAAGATTATAGGTTTATTTTCAAAAATGATTTCTAAAGTTATATTTAATAGTGTGCCAAAATATATGAAAATGTTAGTTTATGTTATGTTAAGAATAAAAAGGATTACACTTTGATAATATATAAGAAAACAGTTTGTTAAAGGTTGCACCATACCCACAACTTTACTAACTTACAAAACAGGCCCCAACAAGTTCGTGAAAAGACACTTTTATACCCCCTGGTTCACATTTACAGTCCATACATCTTCTTCCCCAATTTAGTCCACTGTAACTCCACAACAACAAACACCTCTCATCCATTTCTCCCCTATGAACTCACCAACCCAGTTTTGCAATAACGATTGAACAACAGTTGGAATTATTGAAAGCTCGAAGTGAAGGTTCGGTATTTACCGATTGAATCGGAACAACGAGGCTACGACGACGGCGAGCGAAGGGGGCAGAGACGGGCGGCGGTGGCGAACGGGGTGGCTTCTGCCGCCGCTGGTTTCACCGGAGCAGCGGGAAGGACGGACGAAGGTGCAGAGGACGGCGACGCTGAGGGGCGGCGTCGGGGCGGCCTGGGTTCGGCCCGGGTCTTTGCTCGGCGTCGGGTCCTGCTTCGGCGGCCGACAGAGAGCAGAGAGGGAGCGGGAGAGAGGCGCGGAGAGTGCGAGAGAGGGATGGCGAGAGAGAGAGAGGACTGGTTTTTGGTGTGCTTGGGTGTAAACCCAAATCAGAAAATTTTGACTGAAGGTGGAGAAATTTGTGGTTGATTTTGGAATGTCAATTGGAGAAATTGATGATGGAGATTGGGGTTTCAATTCATAGCAAGATTGGGGCGGGATTTGGAAATGTTTGAGGTCAATTTCTGACCTTGCCATTGTTGGTGGCGGTGATTTTGGCGGAGAACCACTGTGAAACTCAAAATGTGATTTGGGGAGGATGATGGGAGAGACATTATGGTGTGGCGGGTGCACCACTAGGCGCGGTGATTCGCTACGCGTTATTAATTAAAACTACACTTTAGACATGCTAAAAACGTCACACGACCCGCTACACTTCACCCACTAATTTACACACAACTAACTATAATAAGTTGTCATCTTAAAAAAAATACTTTTTGATAAAAAAATTGATGACAATAACAATAATAATAATAATAGTAATAGTAATAATAATAATAATAATAATAATAGTAGTAGTAGTAACAACGACAACAACAACAACAACAACAACAACAACTACAATAATAATAATAATAATAATAATAATAATAATAATAATAATAATAATAATAATAATAATAACAATAATAATAATAATAATAATAATAATCATACTATGAAAACAAAAACTGTATAGTAAATAAAACTACTTTTATAATACCCACCAATGGCCCCGAAAATTCGTAAAACTCCCAAAAATACCCCCGAAAATATCGGGGTATTACACCAGGAGCCCAGAACCGCCCCCAAGGGGCTCAGAAAAATAGGTCGTCCTCCGAGGAGGTCCCTCCACCTACAGAGAAACCTAAAGATGCCTGATTCTTCTAGGGACACTCTCTTTTCCAGTGACCTCTCTCCGTACAGTAGGCACATACGTCTTGTGGTAAGCTGGATCCCGCAAACCTCTTGCATCCCTTACCTTTTCCTGCTCTGACCATTAAACCGGATGCATAATGGTCACCTGAACACTGACTTGCAGCCTTGTGCCTCAGATTCACGGTGTGAAGAGCCGATCTAACCTCTTCTAGGGTTATCGTATCTTTCCCACCAATGAAAGAATGCACGAAACCCTCATATGATGGAGAAACTGACACCAATAGAATTAAGGCCGCGTCCTCATCACTTATTTTCTCCTCACTCTTACGCAATTCAAGCATAATAGTGTTCAGAACATCTAAGTAATCACTAATTTGCGTACCTTCAGACATTCGCAACCCGAATAGCCATTGCTTGATCATCAACTTGTTTGCCACATATTTCTTCATGTAGAGATCTTCCAACTTGACCCACAAAGCAGTTGCCTTCTTCTGATCTGCGACACCGGTGATCACGTCGTCTGTCCGACACAACATGATCGTTGTGTGCGCCTTATCCTCCATCTTCAGATAGGCCGATGTGGTTGTGTCCATGTTGCCCTTTTTGGACGCCAGAGGCAGCCAAAGATCGTCGCGTTTCAACAACGCCTTCATCTTGATCTGCCACAGACTGAAACTGTTTCTCCCACTAACTTCTTGATTTTCATAGTTCCCGACATCGTTTCTTCTTGAAACCCTAACCTGACCCGATCTCTGATACCAGTTTGTTACGAATTCGGGTATCAAGCAAGAACGATAACGAGAACTAAACGAAAGACAAGAAATTTAACGTGGATCGCTAGTTTAAATACTAGCTACTCCACGACCCGAACCCGATTTATGAGAGAAACAAACCTGAACCCGATTACAATCACGAACAAACACACACAGTAAAAAAGCTCACACTATTGCTACCAAAACTACCCGTGTGCTACTGTGATTGTTCCTGACCCCTTATTACAAAACAAAGGCACGTGCCCTTTTATAGGCTACTGCCTAGTGCATTGCCGCCCCAAATATTGGGAGCACCAAGCTTTGACTTTTGACTAGATTATTTAATTCCTAACTTGTTTTGACTTGGAACCCAATTAATTACCAAACTAATTCAAGTCACAAAAGACCCAACACCACCATCCTTTTATCATATGCAAGGTGGGTGTCTGTCTTTCTGGAAAAGAGTATTGATTCGAGATATGCCAGGATACCAATAATCTTCCAAATCTTCAAGAGTATGTAATTAGTCCATTTTGAGATTGAGGTTCTTGCCTCTTTAGTGCATATTCTGCCCATACTCTGCTCGCCGAGAATCAATAAACTCACTCATTCTCCCATGGTTGTATATCATAACTATGATAAAGATATGGAATTAGCTGGTCCTCTTTCGTGACTAATTCCCCTTCTGAAATGTGTTATATAATACAAATATTCGCCTGTTGGCTATAACGCATCAGATCTCTTTGTGGGACCAGTCAGTATTTGACCCATTGGAAGCTTGCCCAGCCCACCGATTTCCTTGGGAGTATAAAGGAAACCTGCTGGGCATTTTTGAGTTCAACTAATCTTGATACGGTTTTGAATCTTGCTTTCACATTTAACCTGTAAAGTCTAATGATAGCTCTTGTGTGTGCACACTGCACAGTTGCTTCTCGGAAGAGTTGGAAAACTTTTAATTTTGGATAATTAAATATGTAGAGTTTAATTCAATATGTGATGTTAAATCTACAATTGAGAGTTGTCCAAAAATAAGTATGGGTGAAGGGAAATTGCTGTTAAATATGGTGTACAACTAGGTCCTTTGACGGACGCAATTTAACTGTGGGCGAGTTATTAATTAAATTCGCGAACTAGTAATTAGTATGGGTTATTTTGAGATTACTAATAAGTTTAGTTTTCCTAATCAAAAGTTAGTTATTGGTAGTTACTAACGTCCAAAGTTAGTTACTGAAATTTACACCATAAATGAATCGACACATCTATTCATTTGCATCCCTTTGAAGGGTCACCTACTCTATTATAAATAAAGGGCTTCTCCACCCATTTGGAGCATTCCAACATTTCCAGTATTCCTAAACTTTGTAGGACCTACAACTTTCAGAATTTCGGATTCCTATATTCTAATTCAATTCTTTCTAGAGAGATGTCGTGCCATTGCAGTTCGTAGGGTGTAAGCGGTGTACTGACTTCTTGCTCGGTGAGAGACGATTATCCCGGGAGGCGGTTTGTTCCGGATCAAGCAGTACCAAAGGGAGAAAATAAAGCCTTAAGTACATCGAGCCAATGCTCGAGATCGTTTCTAATTACTATCCATATTCGACGACATTTGTAAGTATTTCAATTCGTCTTTATTGAGGTACTTTCTATCATACGATTCTGTTTCTGCTTCTTCTCCATCTTCTTATTTTCGTTCCAGTTTCGATTGTTCTCCAACAATCTTAAGGCTTTATCGTCAAAATTGGTTTTTGCAGCTCCTTTGTTTTTAAGTCGGGTTTATCCAATTTTCTTGTAATGTGAGAGCTTCATAGCACTCACATATTGTTGTATTGAAGAGTCTTTATAGTACTCATTAATACAACGGATTGCAAAGAGTTTTTATAGTACTCATTGCTGGAAAATTATGGTTTACCGATTGGTGTCATTGGAGAGTGAATTTTTTTTCTACGCAAAAATTCAGCGTGCATAAGTTGGGGCAGAGTTGTATTTTATCGTTTCGGCATTGATAACAATCTCGGATCAATTTTCATAAAACATGGAAGTTGTAGATAACGAAAAAATGAAGCACTGAGTGAAAAGGGTTCATCAATCGGAGTTGTAAAACTCGAGATATCATTGGTCAAAGCTGCTGGTTCGTAACATAATTTTTTTACAAATTATGACTTCGATTTTTGAAGGATAACTAGAGCTATAGACCTCGGATCAAGGCGAGTCATATATGAAAATTGTGAATCTCGACGAGACCAATCCAATGGAGATGGTCTTGATGTGAGATACAAAATGGAACGCTTCCACAATTATGGTCAAAGTTTCTGAAAATAATATCATACCAAGCCGAATAGTCTATGCAATTAGATACGAAAAAGTAGTTACAAAAATGTATCCCATATTTTGAAACGTAAAAAAATGGTTTCTTAATATGCCACAGCTTAGAAAGAATCCAAACTTAGTCTTGAATCCAAAAAAGTTGTAGTCGTTACGCACGACATGTGTGTGGTCAATGGAACGTTCAAAATTAAGAAAATGAACGTGATACTCTATGGAATAGTGGTTCACGTCATGTTAATTTTGATTTTAATTCGCTAATTCATTGAGTGTGACTATTAAATGTTATGGGATATGTCAAAATAAAAGTTTCGTATGAGATGATTTGAAGCTAACCTATGTACGGTGGTGTCGTACGTTAGTTTAAAGCATGTTGATCTTGAATATTTACATATTCAAATATTTTCGTTGTAAAACGGAAGCATGTCGTACGCATTGTGGGGGTCTCTTTATCAATAGATCAATTATTGGAAGTACCAAGAGTTTCAAGCACTCATGGAAATCCAAGAGTTTCAAAGTACTCATGGGTTGACGATTTAGTTTCTAGCAAATCAAGAGTTTTTATAGTACTTATGATTTGCTATTAAACTAAATTACGTCGTCATTTGTTAGTGTGTGTGGGTGTGTGTGTGTGTGTGTGTGTGTGTGTGTGTGTGTGTGTGTGTGTGTGTGTGTGTATATCAAAAGTTTCAAAGTACTCATGGACATTGGTAAATAAATCAAGAGTTTTATAGCACTTATGATTTATTTAATCAATGCATATATGTACTTGAATAAGCCATACGAAATAATAAATTTTAGAATAACTTATATTTCGACATCCTTTCGACCAATTGAAAATAAAACTAGTTCGCCTCTTGAACTAATCCATACAGATATTTGTGATTTGGAGTTTCTTCAAACAAGAGGTGGAAAGAAGTGCTTCCTCACTTTTATAGATGATTTTACAAGATATTAATATGTCTATCTTCTACGAAGTAAAGACGAAGCAATGGAAATGTAAAAACACTATAAAAATAAAGTTTAAAATCAAAGGGGAAACAAAATTAAAATGGTGCGTAACGATCTTGGTGGAGAATACGAAGTACCACTTAAGGACATTTGTCTAGAAAGTAGAATTATCCACCAAACTACGACACCCTATTCGCCTGAACTAAATGGCGTAGCGGAGAGGAATAATTGTACTTTAAAAGATATACTAAATGCATTACTCCTAAGTTCGGGTATACCACATAACTTGTGGGGGGGGGGGGGGGGGAAGCCCTATAAACGGCCAACCACATCCGTAACAGGATACCTCGAAAAAACGTTGGCAAAACTCCATATGAATTATGGAAAGAAAAATATAAATCCCTCAAAATGTGGGGGTTTCTCGCAAAGGTGACAATACCGGTACTTAAAAAGGTGAAACTTAGACTGAAGCGGTAGATTGCGTCTTTATCGGGTATGCTCATAATAGTACTGTAGATTGATTTTTGGTTATCAAATCAGAAATCGAAGATATACACTAAAATACTATCTTTGAGATATGCAATGCTTCATTCTTCGAAGACGTATTTCCATGCAAAGCGAAGAATAAACAAAGCTTTAATAAAATAACCCGGGAATCCACACCCGAATAGTCCGAAAAGGAAAACGAACTTAGATGTAGCATGAGAGCAAAAGTTGCTACAACATTTGGCCCGAATTTTCTAACCTACTTGGTAGAAAATTACCCTCAAACCTACAAGGAAGCTTTGTCTAGTACCGAGGCGTGGCATTCGAAAGAGGCAGTGAATATGGAGATCGAATCCATACTTCAGAATGATACTTGGGAATTGGTGAGTGCTTCCACCAGGAAGTAAATCATAGGAAGCTTAAACCCGACGTTCAATTGACAAGTAGAAGGCTAGACTTGTCGCAAAAGGTTATAAACAAAGGGAAGGTATTGATTATTTCGATACATACTCACCAGAATGCATTCTTAACGTCCATTTAAGAATGCATACTCGAGTGCTAAAGTGTTTAAGACATACTGCAACATATGGACTTCACTATACTAGGTATCCCGCGGTACTGGAAGGGTATAGTGATGCCAACTGGATATCGGACACATTGGACTCTAAGTCCAAAAGTGGGTATGTTTTTACCCTTGGAGGTGCAGTCGTGTCATGGAAGTCTTCTAAACAAATTTGCGTCGCAAGATCCATAATGGAATCGGAATTCATTGATTTGGATAAAACCGGAGAGGAAGACGAATGACTTCGTCAATTTTTAGAAGAACTTCCGATGTGCCCAAAACCGGTGCCAGCTATCTGCATTCATTGCGATATTCAGTCGGCAATCGGAAAGGCCAAAGCACCATCTACAATGGTAAGTCTAGACATGAACGTCATAGACATAACACCATTGAACATTTTCTCTCAAACCTAATTATATCGATCGATCCTGTGAAAAGTAAGTAAAAGTTAGCGGATCCGCTGCCCACAGGGTTAACAAGAGAGAAATTGTTTACGTCGTCAAGGGGAATGGGATAAAAGCCTATCTCTCTGAGTTGCACGTAACTGAAAACCAAACCAAGATGAGTGGAGATCCCAAGAACTAGGTTCGAATGGACAATCAAACTACTGTGCAAATATAGTCACTGTCGGAAATTATTATTTCCTAACCCATTCCTAGGGCGACACCGAGTGACACTTGCATTGGTTCAGGATAAGCCTTTGGCTTTTAATGAGCTCATATATTGGGAATAAAATCAAGTGGGGTATGGAAAAATACTCTTTATTAGACTCACCTATATGAGTGGGAACTGGGGGTTGGTTCTAGGAGAATGACTAGGCTAAATTCTCTAAGACCACTCACAAAATCAGGATTAAGTGTTCCATGGCCAAAACGGATACGGCAATGAGAGCTTAATATGGAAGGATGATAACCGTGTGGGTACTATTGTCTAGGTACACACTACGGAAAGCAGTTCAAGGTGTTTCACCACTGACAATCCAGTATATCCGATAGTATTCCACTAGGAGAGGTTCAAGGTCTTTGACCACCTTTTCGATGCGATTATATTTCGTTTGGTATCTCTGTAAATCTCATGTCTGATTATTCCAGCGCTTATGCCAATTTGTCATTCATGTGGGGGATTGTTGGAAAACTTTGAATTTTGGATAATTAAATATGTAGAGTTTAATTCTCATTATGAGATGTTAAATCTACAATTGAGAGTTGTCCAAAATAAGTACGATTGAATGAAAATTGTTGTTAAATATGGTGTACAACTAGGTCCTTTAACGGACGCAATTAACTTTGGACGCGTTATTAATTAAAGTCGCGAATTAGTAATTAGTATGTGTTATTGTGAGATTACTAATAAGTTTAGTTTTCCTAACCAAAAGTTAGTTATTGGTAGTTATTAACGTCCAAAGTTAGTTACTGGAAGTTACACCATAAATGAATAGACACATCTATTCATTTGCATCCCTTTGAAGGGTCACCTACTCTATTATAAATAGAGGGCTTCTCCACCCATTTGGAGCATTCCAACATTTCTTCTACTCTCCTAATTCCCTACAAAGTCTTCCTAAACTTTGTAGGACCTACAACTTTCAGAATTTTGAATTCCTATATTCTAATTCAATTCCTTCAAGAGAGATGCCATGCCATTGCAGTTCGTAGGGTGTAAGCGGTGTACTGACTTCTTGCACGGTGAGAGACGATTATCCTGGGAGGCGGTTTGTTCCGGATCAAGCAGTACCAAAGGAAGCAAATAAAGTCTTAAGGACATCGAGCCAATACTCGAGATCGTTTCTAATTACTATCCATATACGACGACATTTGTAAGTATTTCAATTCGTCTTTATTTAGTTACTTCATATTATCCAACATCTTCATATCCACTCTTTCTGACTCAAGATAGTCCAGCAGTCCAATGTTTCTTGGTTGATTCGTGGGAAATCTTTGTTGGATAGACCTTCCAACAGTGAAGAGACTAAACCCATTAGTGAATCAATTCCTTGCGGTTTTCAGCCATGAATTCATCTTTGTCCTTGCTTTCACATGCATCCTTAAACTTCTTCTCCAAGCTTGTCTTCCGAGACTCTTTGCTCCGCACATCAATCGCTGCATTCGTCAAGCTTTCTATTTCATCTTTCATTACCTTGGAATAGTCCATCTCCTTCATGCCTAGTATTTGAACTCCATTCGCGGCCGAGAGATAGATAGAGAGATTCTCACTCTCCAAAGCCAGAGTCCTGGACCAGGATTGCAGGCTAATCAAGTCATCCAACAGAGTAGTTAGGTCCACTTCCTGCAGCTCAGACTTCGTCGGCGCCGCCGCCGCTATTGATGATTCACAAACTGAAACATATTTGTTCGTTCTTAGAATCCAAAAACTGAAAACGGAAACAAAAAAGAATGAAAAGAGAAAATTCTAATAATATCTATTCACACTACACACCCTGAAAATCCAACTAGCCAAACAAGGAAAGAACCAAACATTTCAGCTTCTTCAACACGGACCCTCCTCCCCTTGCAGCCCCCTCCTAACTGGCCCGGCCCGGCCCAGGGCCGTCTCTACCCATTCTATGGCCTTAGGCGAGTTTCTCATTTGAGGCTCCATTATTCAACACTCCTACATGTTATGCCATTCACCACGTTAGTGTGTGTGTGTCGTAATTTCTACACCACATTACATGCATGTTCTTTTTTAACTTCATTACAATTGTTTTTTTGAAAATTATTTTGTCCGCTTATATAAATTTAACTAACTATATGGGAAATTATGGGTTCTTAATAAGATTGTTAGCATATTTTTTTGAAAGATAATAAGGTTATTAACTTTTTCTTTTAGAATTACATTATAGCCGGGTTCGAACCCGAGACTTCATGCAAGAACTTAGAGTTCTTTAAAGTTTGCAAATATTATTTATATTTTTTGAAAGGAAAGTATGGAAATATCTTCAATATTTTGCTTATTTTCGTGTAATAATTATTCAAAAGATAACCCTAAATGTTTTAAAAAATATGACTATATGAGGCCCTTGCTAATTTGGGGCCCGAGCATCTCCAATGGTTATGTAAAAAATTAGTTTAGTTATAATTTACATAACTAGAAGAAATAATGAGCTCCAATGGACTAGTTAAACGACTCAATATTTTACATATTATGTATCTCACTCAATACAATTAGCTAGCTAGAATGTAGGTAGTTAAATTTTTTGTGTCTATCTCTCTCCTACTTTAATTTAATAAATATTTTATTTATAATTCAATACCCACAAACTTATGTAAAATACATACCACTATTGGAGCAAACAATAAGCAGTCATGTTAACTTGAGTTCATACTAGTTAAAATTTAGCTAATTTGTAATTTTATTGTTGGAGATGCTTAAGTAAAGGAAAATCCAGTCTTATGGAAGAGACGGCCATGGCCCGGCCCTTTCAGACCATGATCCACGTGTGGGGGTCAAGCCATCCTAATGTTTTTGAACTGTTTATTACAAAGAGGATCCAAAAAAGGCAAATAGAAAAACAAAACAAAATCACAAACGCCTAATGTCTATATCAAACAGTAGTATGTTCTTCTCTCCATTCATTAGCACAAGGCAAAATATTTGCACAACTGTGCCAAACAGTTTATGCTGTCAAAAATTACACAAGACAGAACTGTTCCAATAGTCAATGCAAATACGGTTTTTATGCAAAATATAAATAATTTGGGCAAAATTTGCAATCCAACAGGACGTGCATTCCGTTATGCAATATGCATGTTCTGCATTCTCCTCGCCAAACCTGGCGTGAATCAATCCCTCGTCATCTTATCTTTTTCCTATTTTGTAGGTTTTGTTAGGATATTATTAGATTTTATTTGATTTTTATTCCTACTTTAATTGGCCAGGAAGACTTTTTCTTCACATAGGATTCTTCTCAATGGATAATACAAACTAATTTTCCTATTCGATAGGTTTCTTGAGATACTCGTCGATTTTTGCTGGAGGTTTGTTCTGAATTTATCGACTTTGCTGGAGGCAATTTTTCTCTGAATGTATAACATTTTTTTCACTAAAAAAAATCCCAAAAGTATCTACAAATAGTCATTGTTGTTAGAAAATTATGCTACTTTTCTCAAAAAAAATATATGTATATGCAACTTAAAAGATATTTAAAGATATATTTCAAAAAAAAAAGATATTTAAAGATAAAGAAATAATATAAATACACTAATATAAATTGATTTACCAGACATTTGGATTACACTGCTGGAGCAGGACGTTCAAATGTTAGTTATGCAAAATGCAAAACAACATTTTTAGCTAAAATTTGCATTAACACTATTGGAGATGCCCTTAATATGCAGGGTTTCTCTCTTCCATAGATGGAGTGAATATTATATGTAGAAACTGATTGTCACAATTTTTTCCAAAAGGCAAAAAATAAGAATCCACAAAGGCAAAAAATAAGAATCCACGAAGGGAATGACTAACTCCCCATTTACTGAAACATGAGCCCAGATAGCAAACGCAATGAGAAAAGCCAACATTGCTAGCAGGCCAAGTAAGCACAACTTACAGCTATGTTTGAACATCAATTAGCTACTCAGATGCAATTATTTAAGTTGATTAACTCAGATACGGTAAGTGATAAGGGGCCTATGATACGGATCAGACGTATCTTCATCAACCGTATTATTTAATTATTTACTTAATTGTTAATTATTATTATTTATTAACTTTTTTATTTATTTAATTAGCTTATTTAATTATATGTAGATTGGGCCGAGCCCGTTAGGTCGAACTGTCTAGAATTATGTTTCGTTTTTACTATTTAAACAGTTGTAGAGTCTTTTTTATTTTTATCGAATGAATGAAAAAGATTATCTTTATTCGGTCTACCCAATAGTTTGTTAGAGATAACGCCGTAGGCTAAAAGCTACGTGGTCAGTTTTCTGACGATTTTGTGAAAATCGTCAACCCCAATACCCACTGGGGGTATCAGCCTAGTTACTAATACTAGCATTCGAACCATTTTTGTTCTCATCTGCCGATGTGGGATGAAATGTTTTATCTTTCATCTCACCTCTTTTGTTTTCTCCTCTCCCGGCTGTTTGTGAAGTTAAAACAGTGAATATAATTTTGTTTGTTCAAGAGTCCCAGTTGGCCATATACAGCCTCTCCAGCCAGCAACACAAACGCGGCCAAAAATCTAAACTTCCCCTCCTCACATTCACACCTCAGTCCTTCACTATTCATCAAACTTCACCCAACCATAAAAAGGAGATCCTTCACACAACCTACACTTTCTGGGAGGTGTTATAAGCACAACCTCAATGCAATTAGCTCTTGCAGCCAAACACCAACTGTCAAATTGCTCTTGGATCATTGACACAGGTGTTACATAACACATGTGTGCACACTTATAGTTACTTGCAAAAGCCACGGTAGTCAAAGACACTGGGGTATTATTACCCAGTGCCTTAAGAGTGTGTCAGTCACTCATAGTGGGAGAGTGAAGGTCAATGACATAATCACTCTTCACTAGGAGGTGTATATATTTTCTCTACTTCACCACCTCATATGGTGAATGCAGCTGAATTCTATGTGCCAACAACATATGGACCAACTGTTCTTGCTGCTGTCGCCTGCGAAATCTATCATCAGGTTTTAGTTAAGAAGAAGTTATTAATGTTTCCGTTTCCGGAAATTATGCCTTCAAAATGTCATCAAGTTATTAGGTCGGGATAATTACATATTAACATGAAGCTATGGAAAAAACCAAAAACTGAAAGGGGGTAGAGAAATGGTCATGAAAAACTCTGAAGGTGTCAGTGGTAGGTGCTAGAATTATAGTGTGACGCTACTGATGGATAAATAGGAAGGTATTGGTGGTTTTGACATAATTTATCTCTTATAATTGATATGGATAGTAGTTAGGGAATAAACACTTTTAAAAGTTCATTTCACGGAAAGTTCTTCAGAAACGGGAATTTGGACACAATTTCGGCAAGGGTTGACACTTCATATTTCAAAAAGAAGACTCATATAACTGGCCAAGTCCATTCATCAAATCCATGCCTACAGGTTGATGAATATTGGATCAATAGATTGCCAGAATCTTTATATGGATCCAAGAATGAACCCAAACCGTATAAACGAAGCAATGTCAATAGATTCATACGTAGAGATGTTGAGAAACTGAACCTGCCATGCCAAAGAGGTCCTAGTTTCCCAACTGGGCCGGCCCTAGACCTTTCGGGGCCTAAAGCGATGAAAAAAATAGGCCTCAATTTCGGGGCCTAATGTGTGGTAACTGGTAGAGAATACTAGAAGAAAAAATATTATGAATGAGTGTTCGTTTCAGTGGATGGTATTGGAGTTAATGAATTAAGATTACATGCATAATGAGTTGGCTAATGCTTTTAAAAATACATTTTAGTAAAAAAAAAAATCCTTAAAAAACCAACTCAGTAAAAATATTGCCACAGTACAACATTTTTTTATGTTGTAAGAATATAATTGTTTTACTCTATGTTGTTCGCTACTTTTATATAGAGAGATTTGTAACTCATTTGATCTTTCATTTTAGGAGTTAGATTTTTTAATTTAAATGGCTTACTGCAAGTTATTGGAGGGTTGTAGTATTAATTAATAGAGTCAATGTTATACTACCTCTGTTTCGCCTGTTTCAGTCCATTTCACTTTTTGTCACTATTCACTGGTTTACTTTCATCCGGTGATTTGATTAACAAAACGATACAAGAATTTGGTAATATTTGCATGGTGTTATAGAGGAAAGTTTATTCTAAAATACCATGAAAAATTGTAAAAAAATTACATCGTTTTTGTACCCAAATTAACAAGTCAAAGTGACTCAATTACGAATTAAAAAGTCAAACGCAGACGAAACGGAAGTAGTACTAGTTTGCCACGTGCCCAAGAGGGGGGAGTGGTAGGAATATGAGAGGCTTGTAGGGAGGTAGCTATTTTGAGTTGTAATCTTAATTAATTAGGGGAGTGGTAGGAATATGAGAGGCTTGTAGGGAGGTAGCTATTTTGAGTTGTAATCTTAATTAATTACGAAAACCCAACTTTGCTCCTAGTAATAACTGATCATGGGTTGGGGCCTTTTGGTTGGTGGGCCTAAAGCAGCAGCCTCAGCTGCTTTATGGCTGGGCCGGCTCTGTTTCCCAAGATCTATACGAATGAATCTACAAAGCCTTTGATACAAAAGCACAAGGGACTGGCTATTAATCTTACAATTCAAACCCTTTTTTTTCTTCATCTACCAATGTGGGACAAAAGTCCAAAGTGGTACAAAACCGGCAGTAGTGCGCTGCACTGAGTCGTGGTCGAGCATGTCCGGCGGTAATCGGGGACATTATGTGGGCCAGATGGGGGGGGGGGGGGGGAGAGAGCGAGAATGATTTGGCAGCAATGGTGAGTATTTTCACTTGAGGTACAATAATGTATTTCTGTAAGTTTTACTTCTTTTACTCTACACTGCAGAAGTTCTCTTTATCTAACCCAGTGTCACACTCTAAAATTTGGAAATGACTTCTAATTTTATTTTCTGCTGCTTCTTATTAAGGGAACTTTTCAAATTGTGTCTTGTGGATCTTCAGATCGGATATGGATCTTGTACTTTGAACCCGATTCGAATTTGATCCGAATCCGCTGAAGATCCGATTGGATCTGGATCGGATTTGAATCTACCCTACTTATTTGGATATGAACATGGATATAGGTAAATCCGATCCGTTGTCATCCCTACCCTTTATTGTGGGTTTTTACAAACAATAATCATATATTACCCTTTATTGTGGGTTTTTACAACAATAATCATATAATAGGCTAAAAATTGATGAATATGGGATCAACAGATTGTCAAAATCTATAGATATGGATCCAAGAATGAGATTCATTTTAAATGTGCCTATAACAGTGTTCAATTATCTGAAAAATAATTTCCTCTTCCATTCTGGGATCGAACTTGACCCAGTCCATTCTGGGATCAATTGTAATTGTATTAACCAAACAAAGATTCATACGTAGAGACCTTCAGAAATTCCTTCACCCGGGCACAGGACATGCCATAGGTGAAAGTATTTCTGAAAGATCTATATGAATGAACCTATTAAGTCTTGATACAAACAATACAAGGGACTGGTTATTAAGATTACCATTCAAACGCTTCTTATTCTTCGTCTACCTATGTGGGACAAAAGTCCGATGTGGGACAAAACCGGCAGTAGAGCACTGGGTCACTTTGACTGGCTATTAATACCCTCAGACTCGCTAGTTCTCTTCTTGATCTACATTCTCCTGTATTTCTATCATCAACTATTGCATGCTCTTTGTTCTCTTTGTTAATGTCGTTGAACTTTCCTCCAAATTACCAAGCAGATGAATTTTTCAGAATTTTCCTTATTTTTCTATTCTTTAAATTTCATCTTTTTTAAGGTTCCAAACGTATGTGTTTTCCCAGAATGGTTGTAATTGTTAAAAACTGGGGAAGTTTCATCTCTAGCCCAGGCGGTCGGGAAAAAGAATGTGGCCGGCTGTAGTTGTGCTCAGTAGCGTCTCAGTGTGAAAACCTTCTGATATTCACAGAGAACTGGGGACTTCAGCTGGAAGATACCAAACACAGTGGCAGCTATATACGAGGAGAAGCTAGCGTTCTACTGGCTGAAATTAGTGATGATGCAAACAAAGAGAAAAAGAAGAGTTAGTGCACTAACAATAACTCGAAAGAACGAATCCTCATAGATAATGAATCTGCGCTCTTCCCTCTCTGCTTGACAAAGCATCCAAGAGAAGAAGAATGTAGTAGTTCCTAAATATTACAACACACCAAAGCGGGGTTTACAAATCAATCAACATAGCTAAACCTACCTAGTATTATGCTACTTTCCCTTCTTTAACAGGTTGGATGTTTGGAACTCGGCATCATCTTTGATGAAACTCCACCAAAGGTATGTTAGCGGGATGGTACTCGCATGCCACAGAGCGTGTGCGTCTACAAAGCCTTGGTACGGTGGGAAGTCGTAGATCTCCAAGAGCATTGCGAGCCCGCCTCCCAAGACCACCACCCAACACTTCCATCTAGAAGGATGTCGCGAGACACCAGCCCAAATTGCCCAAATGAGAAGCTGGGCGACACCCATGACCACACACACTTGCATGTTCCACCCTATTAAATGGAGAACAAAAAAGAAAATCAAAATTTGTGCGACTAGATCAATACTTGTGATAACATATATGTAACTTGCAATAGATGGATAAGACGGAAATTACCATAGTCTAATTTGAAGTTGTTGAGGTATAGTATGTGGGTGGTGGTGAAAGCTAACAGTGGAGCAGCAACCATCACTCTGGCAGCCTCAAGCCTCACGTTGAAGCTTCTTAGAATGGCCAGAATGAGGGAGTATCCAAGTAATGCCACAGCAGATGAGTAATCTAGCTTTTCTGTCACGTCGACATCTCTGCAGTTTCAAATACGCCCACACAACAATTAGGTAGAGATACATACCAGTTTTGCAGACAATAAAATGTATTAGGAGGCTTCCATACTCCATTTAATTGCACTATTTGGTAAGATTACAAAAACTATGTAGCAAAACTTGCTTATGGCATGGGAAGAACACCTGCTTAAATAATACCATCGAGAAACTCAGTTACGTTCTGGGATTATTTTACACCGTACTCTGGGAACATAGACTGTGAAAGCCGAAATTGTATATTTCAACCCTGTATGAGTCAGTTTTTATCACATACTTTAAAGGGTTAAATACTAGTGCAGGCGTACTTTACTGCACTCTGCAGTGCACACGAGAACCAGTGCTGGTACTCAAATCAGATACTTTCTAGAATACCACCACATATTCAGAGAGTAAATTGATGGGAGGGCCACAAAATGAAGAAACTCGGAGAGGGATATAAGTATTTGAAGAAAGCATGCAACCCAATTTTTTTTTTTTTTTTGAAGTGATGGAACAACCTACAGATACACTTTCTTGTTTAAGGGGGAATCAATATGACATCAATGCACTACCTCTCCCATCAATCACAAACCTCCATCAATAACTGGTGCTCTCTATTTCGGAAGTCCAGTAACTCACCCCATCTAGTGAGTCAATAATGCTTTACAAGAAGAGCTCTAGGGGTCCGTGGCCAAAAAGGGATAAGACGGCGTCACCCAACGAGTGCCAGATTTGGATGTGTGGATGAAGCTGGAGTAGAGTTTCTTTTCTCTTTTGGGTCAGGTGCCATTTTCAGTTTACATCATACTTTTTTAGATACATCGGGAAAATAGTAGACTTCGCAGGAAGTGGTATCAGAAAGAAAGGTAAGGAAGGAAGACAGTCTTTCCTTCGATACAAGCAAGAAGAAAGCAAGATAGAATTCCTTTTCTATAGAATACAGGCTATTCGAATGAAGGAGGCTGAGGCAGTGGAGCAATTTACTTTCTTCTGGCTTGTCCAAGAAAGGTCGCTAGGAAAATGAGCTATAGAAACACAGCTCCTCTTCTTTTAAAATCAAAGGCCAGGCCTACGAATTATCGTCCCAACAGAGGCGACAAAAGAGACATTAGCCGACAAGTAAGAACGGCTACTTAATGCCCTAAGGCACAGCTATACTTAGCATATAGATCAAATTTCCCGTAAGACTCTCACTAATCCTTCTCAACACAGGGACAAAATTCCTAGTGCCTAGTATTGACATGTCTTCTATTTGTTTAGAGGAGATAGTTGACTAGCAGCAGTAAAGTCTTGGTTTTTAGAAGTGGGATTCACAAGCCAAACTGTGTCAATTCGTCGTTTGGTAGAGAAAATAGCCCCAAGTCTTGGCAATAATCGACGGAGACCGAATCGGCGAATCCTCCATTGGGGGGCTTAATTTCCCATCAGAAACTAGGTACACGCATATAAGGCATTCAATATGTAGGTTTTACTTACAGATCATGCACATTAAATGCTTTCCCTTAGATAGGGCCAGCAAGTTATACTTCTAGTCATATTTAAAGTACTACACACTCAAACAAGACCAGGATCTCAAAGCTAATTTCAACATTCAATTTAGATGCTTAGCAGTGGCAATGAACGACTTACCGACTGTGGAAAACGGCACTCCAGAACCATGAGTTCAGTGATAGAAGAGCATAGATGTACCATAAGCTGGTATAGTTATAAAATGTTTTCTTCTCCACCTTTAGGGGCAGCTTGTAGTTCACAAGGACAAAAAAAGACAGCCAGCCATAGAAATGCATTGCAAGATTGAGTGCAGAGAAAGCTACAGATGCGGGCTCCTGAGTAACAAGAAAAATACATTACTTCATTGGATCGAGTCTAAATGTGCAAACTTAAACACTGAAACATTAGAAAACGCTTATCAACAAGGTGTAACAATTGAATTAAAATATACTATTCACGAACCTGAATCCCATACACTCGCTTAAAGGGCCATTTACCATGATATTTAACTGGCCCATGACCGAGTGCTGCTCTCTGTTTTTCTCTGTCCTCCATGCAATGGTATCGACAATCACTTTGGCATCCCCACTGTTTCCATTTTAAGTAAAGAGGTTCTTGCATATACCAAGGACCTTCAACAGAGGCACCATCAGAAGGTAATTTGCATTGAGGAAAGCATGTCTCCCCAATACATGCAGTCTTTGCACATTGTTCTACGCAACCCCTGATACGCATGAAATTTCTCAGAATCAGAGTACTCAAGTTGAAAAAGAAATCGTACATTTAAATTGTAGTTTCCTTTATCACAAACAACAAAACATTATTTGTGAAAAGATAAGAAAAACTTGTACAACAGAAAATGTAAGAACGTATGAAAATAAGGTGTTGTACACAAATTCTAATAGGTTAACACGTTCAGACATGATATGACGATACAGTTTATCCTCCACATTAGAGAAACTGGTGCTAAAACCAATCTTCCTCAAACACGTCTCTCACATCTGAGCTATCATTTCCTAATGGTTCCTTTTCAACCCATACAAGTATTAGAGCTGTCAAACGGGCGGTTGGGCGGGTTGAGCCCATTTATAAACGGGTTCACGCATGAACTGGCCCAACCCGCCCAGCCCGTTTAACATACATCATTTAATTGGGCGGGTTGAAATGGGTCCATACAAACCCGAACCCGCCCGTTTAGCCCATTTAGCCAAAACCACCGCCTAATAATTTGACCAACTGAAAGATTAGAGAAACAGGTTTCATTTTCTTTGCCGAATATAAATTAAGTTTACGAAACCAAAAATATAAGAAAAAATTAGAAGAAAAATGTATGAATAAAGTAGAAAATATGGTGAATTGTCAGTCATTTCATTGATCACAGAGAAGGCAGAGCAAAAATCCACATCACATGTGAAAGATGAATGTTGCAGCCCCTCTTCCTCCTCGTTCTATGCGAGTTAGTTCCCTTCTCCATCCTATTTATTGGGATTGCTTGTAGGTGAATCCCGTGATTCGCCGGAGATGAATACAGAGGTAGGGGTCAGGGTTTGTTTGCTTGTCGAACTTGTCGCTATTAATGGAGTCTCGGTGATTGGACTGGGCTGTGACAATGGTCGCGCACAGACCGGGACTGAGAACGAGTCTGGTGGTGGAGGGATGAGAACGGGAGTGGTGGTGGAAATGGTGACTAGGTGGCGGCGGCGAGAGAGAAGAATAAGGAGAAGGAGAAGAGGAATAACAATTACTTTTTTTGATGGAATAATTTTTTTTGATCAAACTGAAAGAATAGAGATAGTTTTGTTTTGTTTATGTTTTCTGTAATTGATGTAAATATTAAAAACAAGGGGTAAAATGGACATTTCCATAGAACTTTAATAGAAATGGGAATGAATTTTAAATTAACAAAATTGAAGTACAAAAATAAAATATTCGTTTGGGATACAAGGGTTCGCTAGCCCGCCCATATCCGCCCATATAAGAACGGGTTCAAATGAGCAGGGGAATATTAACCCTTTTATTAGAACGGGCGGGTTTAAACCCATTTAAACGTCACGGGCACGGGCGCGCAAATGGGATGGGTTATTTCTGACAGCTCTACATACAACAGACATGCGCCTCAACAGACCTTCCCAAAATCCATCTCCAAATCTAAACTCTGATCTTTTATCCAAACTAAACATCACAACGAATGGCTTCATTCTGTTTCTCTCCTCAACTGCGACTGCAGCAGCTACCAGAAAGAATCATCACAACATCCCACCTACAAGTCACGCCTGCAGATGGAGAGTAACCATGTCCAAGAGAGCTCTATGCCTTTGCTAATCAATACGCGCACCGTATTATTAGTCTCTTCATGACTCGACCATGGTGGTCAAGGTGCATCCAGAAAAAAGAAATTAAATATTGCAAGGCTTTCAGATCAAAATGGATAGACAGCAATGGAGATGTCAGGATTAGAGACAGCAATGGAGCAGAACTATAGTTTGTTTATATGGAGATGTCAGGATTAGTGTCAAACTCAAAAGAGCAAGAAGTTAACAAATTACAATTTTTTCAGATAGGCTGTAAGTTTTGCATTTACAGTGAGCTTCCGGTGGTGTGGAACGTTCCATTATCTATATCTGAACCTCTACAGGTAGCTGAAAATAATGGTTTCTTACAGAAGAGTACATACGCCAGCTCATAGCAAGACTACTTAATAACTCAGAGTTGTGATGGTGTAATATCTTTTGCAAAAAGTTCATTTTCCGGTCGGAATGCATCATCAGAAAGACGAGCACTCAATTTGTCAGGACGCACAGCTAAATTTTGATATTTTAAGGAAGACGAGATTTTTTATATCAATAATGTAACATATCACTGGAAAATGTAACGCGGATGTCCCCGTGTTACTATAATGAGATGTATATTTCGTGATTTATATTTTTATACTCTAAACAGCATTTGGGGATTTAGTTTGTTCTCAACAGATATTTGGGTAATGCCATGGACGGTGGCTGACTTCTAATTTTCTTGCTGAACTATGCTGAGGAAGAAATGCAGAGTTTCTTTGCGAATGCTTAGCCTTTTAGTAAAAGGTAATTAACAACATTTGTTAGAGCTAGGGTTTAGATGGTTAAAGGTCTTTATAGTACTAGTAAATAAACTTTCGCAACTCTTGAATTAAGGATGAACTCAACAGCTGAGTTGAGTGTGTAAAACGGATTCCATTTTTGTAATGTTCTTATTAATCATCAAAAAATGAAATAACAATGGTATTAGAGAGTTCAAGAAATAGGTTCTCCTCATAAGCTCACATTGATCTTTAATATCCAAACAACTTGTAGAGATGCTTGAGGATTGGGTTTTGTGTCTAGCCTGCCAGTTGATGAGCCCATGAGAATAAATAAGATCACAGTTAACACAGTGATTTTCACTTTCATCAGGGGAGAATTAGATAAATATGTTGTAGGACAAAGAGATCCCCTATTGGGAAGCCACACCGGGGCTTCCACTCCTTTACATGAAACCAACAGACATCCCAAACACCAGTAAATGTTGTTATTTCCAAACCGTAGGCCAGCTTTCTTAGTTTAACACAATTTGAAGATCTTGATATGTTTTTCCCGAGAAGAAAATGCAGTTGAGTCAAAGTATTATAAATCTGGGATGTTTCAGTAGAAATCTTCAAGTTGCCCATTCAAACACCTCCAAGGCTAAACAAAGCCTGTTTATTTCAAACATTGATTTTTTGAGAGCGCTGGACTGGGAATGGAATGCATTACACTTCAACTACAAGCTTTAATACGACACCCAAAAACTATACAGAGGACGTATAACCCAGCGTTCTACAAATCATACCAATCAAGGCACGCCAGCTATACAAACAAAATAATAAAAACCTACAACTAGACTATTCGAGTAACAAACATTTTTTTCGAGTTCAAATTAGGTACTGATGCAGTATACTTTTATCAAGTGCATGTTTGGTATCGCCGATTAAAATCGTCCTCTTTTCAACAATATCGTCAATTATGTCTGCAGATTTTCATCTGATAATCTGCAGATTGAAATAATCTATATGCAATTATAAAATCTCCAAAAATTGGGGATTATGCAGCTGAAAATCATTAATAAAATAATTTTGATATATATTTTTTTTTTTACATTAGCATGATCAATTGATCATAGTTCAGTTATTAATAAGCGTATTTAATTACTTGACTTTAGAACTCTTTAACATTTTGTTAAATAGACCAAGTTAGTGACTATAATTTCAGCTCATACCAAACAGATTGTGATTCACAGTTAAGTTGGATTTGGAAATCTTTGCATGGTCTTGTAAAGTAAACTTTATTCTACAACACCATAAAAAAATTCCAAAACATTATATTGTTTTGCTATCTAAATCACCGAGTCAAAGCGACCCAACTACGGGTTGAAAAGTCAAAGTAGGACGATTGTAAAGAAACTAAGGTAGTACTAGTAGTATCTACTGGGTGGAGGGTTATGATACAATGAGACATTATTACTATGTTTAACAAATTGGGGAAGTAGTAACAAATCGTAGATCATGAAATGCAGATACTTTTAGAGAGAGTTGGTCAAATTGGGGAATCAATTTACCTGTAAAGTGGATCGGCATCACCAGCACTGGCGTCTAATTGCTTGGGAAGACATGATGAAAGAAGCAGCAGAAACGCCGCTATACGAAACCGGTGGTACAACATCATCTGATTCAAACGAAAACAACAAATCAGCGAAGAATTGGGCAGAAAACGAACACGAATTGAGCGTCTGTCAGCTCAGAATCCATAGATGCGTACCTGGAGAGGGAGGAAGAGGAGGGTTGATGAAGGGAGATTCGGAGCCGGATCTTGATGGGGTCAGGACAAAAAAGACTCCACTCCGGGGAGGTGTGTGAGACGGAGACAGCGTTTGGATTCGATTATTCTAATGCAAACTTATAAGGAGATATTATTCATGGGTGCAGCTAGGGTGGTATAGCTCAAGTTGGGATGACAACTAGGCAGTCAAATTCGGATAGGATAATGCTCTTCTCGATTCAGATCCGACCAGGAAAAATGGGGTCCAGATGCGATCGGATCATCACCGGATTCAGATCAGATAGGATAGAGTTTTTATTCAGCTGATTCAAATCCGATCCGTAGATCCATATAGTATGTGGTCGGATCGGATTCGATCCGTCTCGAGTTTGCAATAAAATAGAAAATATAACATTAAAGATAAACATTATTTCATACGCTAAGACATGTTCGTAAGTTATGAAGCGGAAAAAACAAAAGAAATAGCTTTCTAGGTTGAAGTTGCTATAGTATTCTTCTTGTAAGTGTAAGGGGAGAGGTAATAGAGGTATATTTGTAAATCACACATATACGTCGGATCGGTTCGGGTCATAACCCGGTGGATCTGCCCTCAGATCCCAATCAAGATCCAAATTCGTTCGGGTCTGGCTTTCCGGGTCCAAATCCGATCTATTTTTAATTGGATCGGATTCGGAGCTGATCCATTCGGCTCGGTTCGTTCAGGTCTCAGTTCGGATCGGACCATATTGCGATCCCTAAGCTCAAGTGGTAGAGCGTTAGAAGCCTTGATAAGAATCCCGGTTCGAAGCCGATTGACGACAAAAATAATTTCTCGGAAAAAAGAAGTATTCATTGTTCTAGTACAATCACCACGTGTGATATGATTCGGCCCACACAAATTTTGATTGACATGGTCCACTAGGTGTGGCACGACATATCACATGGCGAGGCGAGACGCTGTTGTTTTAGACGTTTTTCGGTACTACTACAACACAATTTAAGTAATTACTATGGTATTCTGACTAATCTTCCACTAATCCATTCTTCACACCATGCTTTATCTCTCTCTACCTCTTCTAACATGAGGCCGAAAACTAAATTCTATTTCAAATTAAAACCTAACTTTTTACTCTAAACTACTAATTATATACTCCAGCAACTTCGATAATAGTGCAAATGGGTGCTAGCTGAGTGGTAGACTACTTGAAGTCCATGAATGATGTCCAGGGTTCGAACCCGATTAGACGTACAATTAAAAAACAACTACCATAATAAAAAAAAAACATCTTTACAATGTAATAAATTTTACACCCACCTTAGTAACTATCCTGACATAAAGTTAATATGATGATTTAATGTGGTCAAATGGCAAATGTGTAAATAAAAAACAAGAAATCAATGGATAGAATGTCGGTTCTATCTTTAGGACAATTCTATATAGCATAATGCTAAAAAATTAGAATTACCACAACTTTTAACACCCCATGAGAGCACCACAATGCTATAATTATAGAATGTGAACAACTTTTAGCACTCCATTGGAGTTGCTCTTATTGATAGGTTCCAAGTTGTCTAGGGTCAACTTGCCCTTCTCAAATCCAGCAAAAAACACTCTCTTTTTTCCTTCTTTGGTACCTGTAACTCTACGAGTCCTACTTTTGACAACGACATGAGATTTCGGAGAGAAAACTTTGTTGGTGGCCAAAGGTTTTCTACTTTGAAAAAAACTTGGTTGGTCCTGTTTTGCAGGTGGTTTTAAGATTTGGTTTTGGGTGGTTTCCATGGCCATAACCTAGTTATTATGGTAAGGTGGTTTTGGATTTGGTGTCAAGGTTGGAGGGTCGGGGTTGAGGGTTAGTGATGTGGGTGGCTTTAGATCTCCCTTCAGAAGGGCAATCTGTTGCAAGATGGCTAACGAAATTGCCCAGAGACCATAAATTAGGGAGATTCTAGCCAAATTTGGTTCCCCACGTTTACAAAATAAATCTGTTGATCAGTAATACTAACCTGGATGCATAATCTTGCAAACTTTGGCATGAAAAATTTCTTAGTGTGTCCAGCTTGATCACTTTTTCAAGACCATTCCCAATTTTCCAGACGATCACATAATGAAAGTTATTAGGAGGGATGATGGGCAACCTAATCCAAGATACAAAGCTGGCAGTAGAAGTTTCAAAACCAAGTTCCCGTATCTAGATGCTGAGAAAGTGGGAACAAATAAACCAGTGGTATCCCAAGAAAGCAATTTCCCCAATCATGAGGTTGATCATATATTTGAACTGGTTTCCTAGGTCACTTCCTAGGATCCCCTCTTTTGGGTTGTAGAGATCTTTGATCTTTGTGAACGAAAATCTCGCCGAAGGTCCTTTTACACTGGTTTGATAATGAGGGTGGATTTAAGTTTGTCTCTGGCTCTAATCTTATCTTCCTTTGAGAGTGAAATGTAGAACATGTTGTTGTTGTCTTCAACTGGTTACTCTTGAGTTTGGTCCTCCTCAAAAGTGAACTGGTTCCAAACAACTGAAGGTGGCGGAGAAATTAATTTTTGAACAGGTGAAGGTCCATCTCCTGATAGTGAAGGGGAAGGGGTAGTCTGAAGATCAACTGGGTTAACTTGAGGTGGCTTGGGTGACTGTGATTACTGAAGCTTGGGAGAGGATTCCATACTTACAAAAAGGAGAAAAATCGAAGGGGAAGTAGGAGGAAGGAGGGGGAAGGAGTGAGGATTTTTCTCTCTCTAAAGAAGACCCAGTAGTGTTTGCACAACAAAAAAACCCGCTTACATTACGTCACTATGATGTAATATGGTTTTTTGTTGTGCCAACATTCCCAAGTCTTCTTTTGTGCGTGTGTGTGTGTTTCTTGTTATTTTCGTCAATTTAGTCCTGATCGTAAAGTCACTTATCCTTCTCCGACAAGGCCACATATTTCTGCCCCGTAAATATGATTACTAATAGGTTATGGACACAACTTATGCCTTATGCCTAACACTACAAATTGAACTTCACCTCTAATAATTTTCATTCATCCACTGAGACTCTACTTGAGCATCACACGCGTGACATGCCAACGTTCGTCAACCAAACCTATTTCCCAAAACAGGTTGTGAACTTGATTATCAGGCCTTAAAGTGGATCGAACACAAATTCTTCTGCTGGATATGGATACGACTATTCGGTATCTGAATTCAACTATGAGAGCTCTGAAAATTCTTCAGCCACTCGCTACTCCTTGGAAAGCACTAGTACTAGTGGTGATCTTGTCCCTGTTGATCACGAGGACAATGTAGCACGTGTCTTGAGAAAAAAACATTGGAGTTCACGGAATTAATTGTATCAAAAATTTATACAGACCTGCATTGAGAAAGTACACTGAAGTTTATGGAATGGCATATAGAGAGAGAGTAGGAGGAGGCCGAAATTCAGTTAAAGCAACTTTGGAATAGCCAGGTTTATTAGTTGACTAGCGCATTGATGCCACTGCTGAAACAAAAACTACGACAATTGAGAGAAAAGGGCGAGCTGGAGGTTTACCTTGGGAACTTAGAATCAATTCTTACTCATGCGAGGAAATTCTTGATGATTACAAAAAAGAATAGTAGTGACTTGTTTCGCAAGGATCCAGTGTTTGTGGTGGAAAAACTTCAATAAGGAAGAAATCAGCTACATCGAAGATGTGTTGTTGTGATTCTGTTTAATAAGCGAGGGCAATATAGTCTTTTATCGTTAATACTGTATTAGCCTGGGCACATGGCGACTACTCATAGGCTCTGGGTTTAGTTTGTTACAGATAACCAAATTGGTTATCTTCTTCGTGTTCTTCGTCCACTACTTGTACCCAGAATTGGGGGATTTCCAATTTATCCGATGAATTGTCAATTCCTATTACTATCCTTTTCTCTCCATCTTCCTCTTCTCATTTCAAAGTCAATTGTTCAATCTATCTCAAAGTATCGCTCGTAATTGTGATTACGCCATTTATAGGGCTAGGAAAGCTTTGCGATCCTAACATTTGGTATCACAAGCTCGCGATCCGATTGCGCACTGCGAATGGTTCAAACGAAATCCATGGTAGAAGCAAATCGCATCGTTCAACTCGAGAACGAGATCTACAGAGTCTCCCAATATCAAGAGAGCACTAATTGCTCTCTACAAGAAATGGATGAAAAAATTGAAGTCGTAGGTCTACAACTCGAGAATTTGTGCCAACAAAAGGATAACGTGGACAACGTCGAATCGCAACTCAAGGGGTTGATTCAAAACTTTCAAGCCTTTGAGGAGAAGATGTTCAGAAATCACCTTGTGCCAGACAACAATATCAAGAACTCAAAACCCATGGTAGAACCATTATTGAAGGAACTGTTGGGTTTTAATTCATGGATGCGCAACGAAAAAACAAAATAAACCATGCAAAACCCTCCAAGGACCACAAGTCAAGAGACATCACGAATGGTAAAGGAAGAAATCAATAACACACCTTAGGGTTCTCCTTTGATGACTTCAAACGCGAATTGTGTCACGTCTCTACGGTTGATCCACGCCTAGAGGTGAGATCTAGATCCTCCAAATCCATGTGCTAGCTAGGAAGAATGGAGGAGGAAGAAGAAATCAAGCAACAATGGAGTGCCAAGAGGTGGGGCGGCACTCTTCATGGCCGACGGGTAGGGGCGGCAATCCCCAATGGGGTTTGGCCCTTTTGGGGCTTGCTCTCTCTCTCCTTGATTTTTTTCTCTCCTTCTCTATCATATAGATGTGTATGTGTGTAGAGAGAAAAATAAGCTAGGAGTGTTCTTTATATAGTCCAACAACTCCTTGTCCTACTACATAAAGAACCCCTCTCCTAATCCTACTCAAGTTCGGATTAGTCCCCTTTTGCAAAAATAGTCCTTATCATGTCAATACATGGATTAATTCTATTTGCAAATTAATCCTAATCATGTCTCTACATGAATTAGGCCGCATTGGCATATCCTAATCATGTCTATACATGGATTAGTCCAACTTGCATATTAGTCCTACTAAGTTAGCAAGTTGTTGCGATTTGATCCTTTTAATTAATTAATCATATTAATTAATTAATTCCCATGTCTAGTTCACCCCTATATGGCGTGTGACCCCATAGGTTCTATTTAGTTGGTAGTAACAATTTACTAATATGGAGCGGCCTCTAGCAAGACATCCATTCTAGCCAACAAATAGAATAGTCATCATGACAAACCTTGTGCAAGTAATTGTCTCATCCCTTTGTCTCAATATCCGGATTGGACACGAGACATACAAGTCACACTCGTATATCCAATCCATAGTTTCTCAATCCTGGGAATAGCCTTATTCGTGCAAATAACATCAATATCCTATATTGATTTATTTGAGTCTGGCCAGACATTTTATAAGCACTATCCCTCGAGTGGCCTAGGATATTTGCTCCCGTTATGTGGGAGGGACAAATTCTATCTACGTCCACTACGATTTCTAAGCTTGCTTCTTATTGTATCCAGTACACGCCTTTATAACTACCCAGTTACGGTGTAGCGTTTGACGCTACCAAAATCACAATAATCCACAACTAGATAATCTAGTGACTTCAAGTCTAAGGATGACAATACCATTGCACCGCGAGAAGCGCTTGTGACTTAACATAACGTGTATGTAGCCTTCTCGGAGATGGGTCAATCCAGTATGCCATTACTCCTAATGCATACCCATGTGTTGGATCATGATATATCCATATCAATCCAACCCCATACTAGTCTATAGATGATTGTCCTATTAATCATTATAATCGACTAGGGATATTTAAGAATATAACACTTATATTCTAAGGACTTCATTCATGTTAACATATCTCCATATCGATAACATAATGAATCGTAAATCCATAAATGTCACAATTAATTGATTGCCTCTAGGGCGCAATTCCAACAGTCTCCCACTTGCACTAGAGTCAATCTCCTGCATCATATGCCTATTGATCTAGCGCGGCCCTCCACGCTTCCGTTGCGTAGGGGCGAGACATCTATTGGTACCTTGCAAATATTCACATATCCTCTATCAACAATTTGATTGAGATTGAATATTCTGAGTAAATGCATCTTATGTATTAATTTACTCAGTCCTCTATGTTAGAATCAGTGACTGAATCTTGCCTCGAACCTTTCCGGCTCACAGTCGCTCCCACTAGGGCTAAACTTAAAACTCGACTTATAATCTGTATCTTCTTTGTCAGATTTGAAGTTCGCATCACTGTAACCCCTTACAGTAAACTCTTCCTATCCCCCATTTATCAAAAAATTCATCCTTAGTGCTTCTCAAGTACTAAAGGATAATCTTGATATTTTATCCCGTGACTCTCACCCGGATTTGACTGGTATCTTTGTGTCATGCCTTATGACACGTCTGGCCTAGTACATAACATAGCGTATCTCGTGAATCTAATTCATACGGTCCATTCCCAATCTAATTGGTAAGACAATTAGCCTTTCAAAGACTAATTCCATGTGACATGGGTAAGAATCAATATTCTTTTCACGTTGAACCATTTCAACACCTTTGTCAATTTATGTACTATGACCTAAGCTATACAACCATCTTGATCTAACTCAATAGATCTTCACTAGTTGCTTCGCTTAAGTCTACCATCAGAAAGTCAACTCCCTAGTCAATCTACGTAAGACTGCCAAGTAGGGGCAACATTTCCAATGATTAAGTATGTCTCCACATACAAGACCAGGAAAAATAACTGTGCTCCCACTAACCTTCTTGTAAACACAAGTATCATCTTCAATTTTGATGGAACCAAACTCCTTTGATTGCATCATGAATTTGAAGAGTCCAACTCCTAGAAGCTTGATTCAATTTATAGACAGATTGCTACAAGCAAGATGCGAATGGATTTAAGCATCTCAACTGGGGAAAGATTTCGTCATAGTCTATACTATGATCTCACATGAAATCCCTTTCCAACCAATGTTCCCTTAAAATTAATCATATTACTATCCATGTTGGTTTCCTCATAACCCACTTGCACCTTTTAGGTGGTTCCATCAAATTCTATACTTTGTTGGTACACATGGATTCCATATCGTATCTCATGGCTCCAAGCCATTTCTGAGAGTATGGCCCACACGTGGCCATCTCATAGGTTGTAGGCTCATCTCGATGGGCAATATATCGTTGGTTATGAGAAATCCTTATTTCTCTAGTCCCTCGATATATCCTACCTAACCTACGAGGTTCTTGTGTTTTCTGAGTAGGTTACTCCACAACACCTTGTGATCCTGTTCATGTTCCATCAAGAGGATCAATGTTCTAGTGTGGTTCTTGAACTCCTTCAAGTTCTACTGTCCTCCCACTGTTTCTTTTAGAGACAATCTCTACCTAGAAACACTGTGGTTCGAGAAACAAACAGTTTGTTCTCGATTAGGTTGTAGAAATAATGTCCTTTTCAGGATATCCCACAAAACATTTATCCGACTTGGGTCCAAGTTTGTTTGTATACTCTTTTACATAAACTTCCTAACCCCAAATCTTTATGAATGACATACTAGGACACTTCCTAGTCCATATCTCATATGGTGTTATTGATATTCCGTTTTTGATGGAACAAGGTTAAGGGCGAAATTTGTTGTAATTAGAACATAGCCCCAAAAGTAAACTGGAAGTTCTGTTTGACTCATCATGGACCGAACCGTTTCCTACAAGGTTTGAACTCTCCTTTTAGACACGCCAAACCATGTGGCGTGCTAGGTGGAGCGAGTTTTAGATCATATCCAATACTCCCATAGATTCTTGTCTAACTCTTGGCTCAAGTACTTTCCTCTATGATCCAATCGTAGAGTCTAAATACTTTTGCCAAGTTGGTTCTCTACTTCATTCCTGAATACCTTGGCATATCCTAATCATGTCTATACATGGATTAGTCCAACTTGCATATTAGTCCTACTAAGTTAGCAAGTTGTTGCGATTTGATCCTTTTAATTAATTAATCATATTAATTAATTAATTCCCATGTCTAGTTCACCCCTATATGGCGTGTGACCCCATAGGTTCTATTTAGTTGGTAGTAACAATTTACTAATATGGAGCGGCCTCTAGCAAGACATCCATTCTAGCCAACAAATAGAATAGTCATCATGACAAACTTTGTGCAAGTAATTGCCTCATCCCTTTGTCTCAATATCCGGATTGGACACGAGACATACAAGTCACACTCGTATATCCAATCCATAGTTTCTCGATTCTGGGAATAGCCTTATTCGTGCAAATAACATCAATATCCTATATTGATTTATTTGAGTCTGACCAGACATTTTATAAGCACTATCCCTCGAGTGGCCTAGGATATTTGCTCCCGTTATGTGGGAGGGACAAATTCTATCTACGTCCACTACGATTTCTAAGCTTGCTTCTTATTGTATCCAGTACACGCCTTTATAACTACCCAGTTACGGTGTAGCGTTTGACGCTACCAAAATTACAATAATCCACAACTAGATAATCTAGTGACTTCAAGTCTAAGGATGACAATACCATTGCACCGCGAGAAGCGCTTGTGACTTAACATAACGTGTATGTAGCCTTCTCGGAGATGGGTCAATCCAGTATGCCATTACTCCTAATGCATACCCATGTGTTGGATCATGATATCTCCATATCAATCCAACCCCATACTAGTCTATAGATGATTGTCCTATTAATCATTATAATCGACTAGGGATATTTAAGAATATAACACTTATATTCTAAGGACTTCATTCATGTTAACATATCTCCATATCGATAACATAATGAATCGTAAATCCATAAATGTCACAATTAATTGATTGCCTCTAGGGCACAATTCCAACAGGAACTAGTTCTGGCGAATTTGGAGAATCTTGGAGTAGGAACTAGCTCCGCAGCAACCAAGAACCGAGGTATGTCCATGGAATTTAACCCTAGAACTGAGAATCACCACAACAGACAAGAGAGTTATCACCCAAGACCATTCATCCCTAAATTTAATTTTCCTAAGTTTGATGGGTTCAATTATATGGGGTGGATTAAGAATGCCAACATATATTTCTTGGTGGATCTAATGGAGGATTTACAGAAGATCATTGTATCTTCACTCCAATTTGATGGTGAAGCCAAACAATGGTTTAATGGTGATTGTGAGACTTTTCAAGGGTTATCTTGGTCTACATTCCTCATTTTGTTAGATGATAGATTCTCTGAGTGCGGTCATGAAGGAGTGATTATGGAATTCAACAAACTTACACAAACAGGGACAATGCAAGAATATCAAGCTAAGTTTGAAGAATTGAAGCCTAGGGTGCATGCCTTACACAAGGGAAGTGAGCTATACTATGTGCAAAGTTTCTTGAGTGGGCTTAAAGAAGAAATTAGAGGTGATGTTCAAATGCATTGCCCAAGAACAATGAAACATGTGAGGGCACTAGCAAGAATCAAAGAAAACTACTTGAAGATACAACGGAAAAATTCCAAATACCAATTATTCAACCACAAGAACACAAATAGCACTACATCCTACAAGAAGGATTATACAAACTACATGTTAAGGAGAGTTCTATAGAAAAAATGCAAGTTGGGAGAGCCACGGGTTTATGTTATGTTATTATTGTGATGAGAAATTCACTCCTGGGCATAAGTGCAAATCGAAACAGCTGTTCATGATTACTAGCACTTTCCAGGAAGAGGAAGAAGTTCTATATGGGGCAGAATGCACAGACACAGGACACAGAAGATATAGAAGCAGGGGCGGAGCCATGTAGGGGCACGGGGGGGGGGGGGGGGTGGCACGTGCCCCCCCAAAATTTTCCGAAAACACTAGATATCCCCTAGTTTGTCAAAAAAATTAACTGTTTCTCTATAAAAATACAAAAGTGCCCCCATCATCTCAAAAGCCTGCGCAGCGCAGTTGGTAAAATTTTCCACTAACAATCTTAAAGTTGAGGGTTCGACCCTCCCTAAGCGCGCTTTAAATTTTTTTTGCGCAAAAATGTAAACAAAAGATAGTAAAACGTGTCTAGGATTCGAACCCTGGTGGCCAAAGTCAATAAGGGAGCGTTCTACCAGCTGAGCTAGAAGCTTATATCATAATTGTCGATATTTAATGTTAGAACACCTTTAAATAAAAGTACAAATACTGGAATTGTGCCCCCCCCCTCGACGATATCCTGGCTCCGCCACTGTAAAGAAGCAGCTCTAGATCAAGACATGGAGATCTCTATGCATGCATTATCTGGTAACATCACTCATGACACTCTCAAGCTGTTAGGCAAGATCAAGAAGACCACAGGTAGTACTCATAACTTTTTAGACCCATAAACTGCCAAGAAAATACACCTACTTATGTCTCATACACCTGCCATGAGAGTAACAATTGCAGATGGTAGTGAAATTGTTAGTTATGGGGTTTAAAATAGCTGAAAATAAAGGTTGACAGACATTGCATAGTGATTGATGCCAAAATACTGTCACTAGGAGGTTGTGACATTGTGTTGGGTGTATAATGGTTCAAAAAAATCAGCCCCTTCTCCATGGATCTCAAGATGTTACAGCTTACTCTTAAGCAAGGTAAAGAGCCAGTATTGCTGCAAGGAGTAACCACCACACCCCCCCATCAATGCTATTAGTTTAGAAGCCTTTACCAACTACTGCAACATAAATGAGAGTGTAGTAGCAGGGCAATTGTTTAGCATTGGGGTAAAATGCAATGAGAAGAGAACATTCCCATCAAAATTCAACTACTAAAAAAAACACTGAGGTGTTCCAAGAACCTACAGATTTTCCTCCAGCAAGAAAATTAGACCACTCCATCACTCTCAAGGAAGGAAGCAACCCAGTTTGCCAAAGACCTTACAAATACCCATTTGTGCAGAAGAACGAAATAGAGAAATTAGTTCAGGAAATACTTCAAGCTGGCACCATTAGACCCAGCTCCATCCCTTTTTATTCTCATGTCTTATTGGTCAAGAAGAAATATGGATCATGGAGGTTTTGCATATATTACAGAGCACTCAATCACATCACTGTGAAAAATAAGTTTCCAATTCCAGTTATTGATGAGTTGTTGGATGAATTGCAAGGTGAATCAGTGTTTTCAAAATTGGATCTGAGAGCTGGCTATCACCAAGTGAGGATGCAAGAGAATGACATTGCCAAAACAGCTTTAGAACTCATGAAGGACACAATGAGTTCTTGGTAATGCCCTTTGGCTTAACCAATGCACCAGCCACCTTCCAAGCTCTCATGAACCACGTTTTTAACCTTTTCTCACAAAATTTATTTTGGTATTATTTGATGATATCTTAGTCTATATCAAGAACTTGGATGAGCATGTTCAACATTTAGCTCGGACATTGGAAATTATGCACACCAACACCTTGTTTGCTAAGAAATCTAAATGTGTTTTTGCTCAAGAATCTATTGAATACCGTGGTCATGTTATTAGTGGAAAAGGAGTGTCTGAAGACCCTACGAAGATTGAGGAAATGTCAACATGGCCTAGACCACAAAATGCGAAGGCACTCAGAGGCTTTCTAGGGTTAACTTGCTATTACAGAAGATTTTTCAAAAAATATTGTTCTATTTCTCAGCCATTGACTAATCTTTTAAAGAAGTGCGGGTTTACATGGAGTGATAAGGCTGAGCAGGCTTTTATAGCACTCAAACAAGCTATATGCAGCACACCTGTGCTAGCATTACGTGACTTTGACAAACCATTCATAGTAGAGATAGATGCTTCAAATGGAGGAATTGGAGTTGTGCTTATGCAGAACAATAGGCCTTTGGCTTACTACAACAAGAGCATAGCTGACAAATACCTCAAGCTTTCTACTTATGAGAATGAACTAATGGCAGTGGTGCAAGCACTGAATAGGTGGAAGCCTTACCTAGAGGGAAGAAAATTCATTATCAAGACAGATCATCCTAGAACAAAGAGTTCATACTCTTATGCAGCAAAAATGGTTATGCAAGCTCTTAATTTTTGATTATGAGATTCTGTAAAAAAAGGGGGGGGGGGCTATCCTGATTCTCAAAAGAAGCACTCAAGAGTCAAGACAGTTCAATTACAACTAAGGTAAATGATCGGTGTGCAACTACTACTATGTCTGGCATTATTCCAGAATGGATTAAGGAGATTCAAGAATCCTATCTGGATGATGAGTTTGCAAACTACATTATACAACAAGGTACTATCACCCCTGACCTTTGTGCTTACAAGATTCATAATGGGGTCATTTGGAAGGATAAACAAGCTTCTGTGGAAAGCAACCAAGAATTGAGGCAAAAAATATTGCAAGAGGTACGAAGGTCACTCTGGAGGCCTAGGTACTCACAAGATATCTTCTCAATATTTCTTTTGGCCTAAGATGAAATGTAACACCCCCAAATTGACCAAACCGGAAACCCGGGGATGTCACTCCGTACCCGAGAGGAGCCCGGATACAAGGAGATTTTATAACATGGTTCGCAAGCACGAAACATCCACAATAATAATTTAATCCAATTGAAAATATTGTATTATTAAAAATCCAACATCCTAGCCACAAACCGGCATAACAAACTAAAGTGTTTAAACTAATAAGGAATTCAAATTCAAATGAAATACTACTTCTATTATTCCATGTGATGCGCGTCCCCTTCTACGCCAAATAACCATCTTCTAAACCTGTGGTGCGGAATGAAAAAGAAACACCACAGTACAAAATCAGCATGAAATACTGGTAAATAAACATCCAAACATGTAAAACGATGATGAGGTGGTTATAAAACAATGACTCATTTGTAAGTAAGAGTTTTTCGCAAACACGGGGTAATAAAGTTGACTCTTGTATTAAAACATAAGAGTTCCGAATTCCATAATATTTCCAACCAATTTCCATAATCATTAGGAAAATCCAAAATCCATCGTTAACTTCTTTCCGTTAACAAAAACCAAAAAAATCCATTATTAATTCGTTGTGACGGGGGAAACCAACCAATCTCGCAAGCATCCAAGACCTTAAGTGTCGACACCCCCCAAAGAATCTAGCGTCCAGAGGAGTGAGTACAGGGAGCTATCCGGGGACTTGCAACCGGATTAAATAAAAATAAATTGAAACGGAAGACCGAGATCAAACCGTCCAATGCCAATGGTAACCATACCACAATAATCATAAATGTCCCCGCACAACTATTCCACTTTACGTATTAATGCATTATCATTAACATGGTGATATTTTCAAGAAAAACATTTATCAAGTAGAAATCACATATTGCATGTCACGTCACATAAACACATTTTGAGACGTAAAGAAATACAAGAATTCGTTTTGACACGAAAGAGATAAGCACACTAGGCTTGGCATATTTACTTACCTTTAATCTCAAGCAAAGCAAATCACTTCCTAGTAATACTCGACGTGTCCTTCGTCAACGAAATTGTCGCCTACAAATTTAAATAATATCCTAATCAACTCATTGCACACGAAGTCCTATATGTAAATGAAATAAATCCCGCACTAGCTCTCCCCAACCTTTACTAAGGCGAACAACCTCTTTTATAGAAAAATACATTTTATAGAGTTAACGTTTATTATTGTAAAACATAGCTATAGTTATAAAAATATAACTTATAAGATTAACTCATTATTTCCCTTATTATAGGGTAGGGAAGCATATTATTTTTCCCCAAAACAATAATAATTTTAATAGTAGTTCCTCCCAACCAAACAAGCCTTAGTAGAGAATATAAGTTATAAACTAACTAACTTATTTAAAAGAAATAATAAATTTATTTGAAGAAAATAGCTTATTCTAATTTGTTATAAACTTATAAAACTAAATAAGAAAAATATATTTTTATCATCCTTATTCTACATATTTATTTTGGAGTAAAAGTGAGTGCAAAAATATTTCTTTAAACTTTGTATAAAAAGAATTGCCTCTTGTGAGATTTGAACTTGAAACCTACCTCCCACACACCCAAAGCTCTTAAGTGTTTTCCTCTTACCACTGGGCCAAGCCCACATTGATGTCTTCTTCCCATTTAATAATAGTTAACCTACTTTTTGAATAATACTAATAATAAAAAAAAAATAAAACAAAAGAAAGAAAGTAAAGAGAAGAGAACACATACGGGTTTCAACCCGAAGAGAGAGAGACGACGGGATGACGCCGACGGTGGCGACGATTGGTGGTGGTGGCGGACAGAGGGCCGAGGGCGACGGCCGACGGCGGCGCCAACGGCAGCGCCGGCGGCGGCGACGGCAGCGGCGGCGGCCGGGAGAGAGAGAGAGAGAGAGAGATTGAAGGAGAGATTGAGAGCTTAGAGGGATTGGTGAGAGAGATTGAGTTTGGTAGTTTGAATGGGTGTGAGAAATTTCTGAGATTGATGGGTTTATATAGGTAGAGAGGTGAAGAATTCAACCTCCATGAGGAAACCCACATTGAAAATTTTGGTTTTGAATCGGGACCAAAAATTGGCGAAAATTGGGTTGCTTGATGCTAAATTATCGAGCCTTGATGAGTTTAAATCGAATAGGGAGTGATTTGGGACAAACATCAACGAATTTGGTGAAGATTCGGAGTGGTAATGGTGGTGTTTGGGTTGGAGATGGAGTTCTTCCTCCATGGGAGAGTTTGAGGAAGAAGATGACTATTTTTAGGGTTAAAGACACTTTCACCCCCACTGTTTTGGATAAAAGTCACAAGCACCCCCCTGAATTGAATAAAAGACTCTTTATAAAGTTGAGAAAAGACATAATAACCCCAAATAGTTACTAGTAATAAAAATGAACTTCCTACCAATAAGATTAGCTCCCAACACTTATACTAATGTCATATTGACACCAAATAATATCATAAAATATAATAGTAGCATATTAACACCCCAATACTTATAATAATATTATATTAACACCCAAAAGTTATAGTAATATCATAAATACCCATTTTCACAAAACGGGGTATTTCATCCTTCCCCCCTTAAAGAGAGCTTCGTCCTCGAAGCTTAAACCAACCTCTCAACAACCATAAGGTATGAACCAACCTCTCAACAACCACTAAGGTATGGGTCTCCACTTTAAAGTATAATAACTAAGCGCAAACCTAAGGCTTCAAAAATGATGTCTTAAAAACCAAAGGCTTCATAACCGAAGGATTACATCCTTCCCCCCTTAAAGGAGTGACGTCCTCGGAACTCAAACTATCTCGTCTAAAAGGTGAGGATACTTCTTCCTCATACCATCTCCTGCTTCACATGTTGCCTCCCTTGTGAGGTAATTTGTCCATAAGACCTTTAAAATTCAAACACTCTTGGTACACGTGCCCCTTGTCATGATATCTAAAATCTTAACATAGTCGAAACTTATGGTTTGGGGTCCAATACATGAAATGGTATGGAACACACTTCCTAAGTTGCTACACATGGGACAAGGTATTCCCCGATATTTTCACCTTTCTCTTCAAGACATAGTCGTCGTGATCATTTGATCAGGTGGTAAGGCTATGGGGTAGGGATCACAACTATCGCCTATTGATCATTTTCTATCTTATCATGCAGCACTACAAAGATGCAATAATATCACATGTATTATACAATTCAACTTGACAAGTCCGATCATCATTGGTCATTTATAACCAATCTTCCAAGGACAATGTTGCTCTTGGGCTTACATTCCCATCGTAGGTCTCACAAAGATACTAGTGTTCTCCATATAGGAGTAACATCGTAAATCAATCACAATAATCTGAGCCAGAGTATAAATTTATTCGTTCGAGTATTCCAAGTATATAACAACAATGTCAAAAGAAGGTTCACGTGCGGATTTGTCTCTTAGTTGTTGGATCTAACCTTTGAACACGGTCTTTTGTATCCTATATAATAGTCTTTATTATAATCCCCTTTCCAAATGATTACAAGCACACTCTTACAACCACTCAACAAGAGGTAGAACCTCTAGTAGCCCAATATAAACATACAACTTTTAGATTAGCTCCCCGTGGACATCCATCCCATGACTCGAACAATGATTCTGGTGACAAGACTTCAATAATACTCAACCTATGACGAAGTGCCTCAATTACATCAAAATTTAGATTATAACATGGTCAGTGAGATCACGTCCACAACTTAATCAGTGCCAAAGAAAATATTTTCATTGTTTCAATCATTTACCCCAGTAACCATTTCTATTGTCTCATAAGTTGTTCTTCACAGAGAGTAAGGTCCATAGAATCTCCCAAGTTTGAAAGCAAGTGCTCTTAGTGAACGTAAACATAACCCAATCAAAAAAATTCTAGATTATAATTTCCTAAACAATGAAAACACATTCAAACGAATTTGTATGGCTCTAAAGACGATTCATAAAGAAGGAAATATCACGTTCCCTTAACAATATTTAAGTGAACTCCAAAACTGATTCCCAAGGTCAAAACTATATCCGAATGGTACAAAATGTTTTATCTAACAAAATAGAGAATCGAAGAGATAGTGCACAAGACTCCAAAGCGACATGGTTCCTTCTATCCTTAGACACTTAACTATAGCCTGTGATATATGATGTTACCCGGTGGTTCCCTTTACCGTTGTTTTCCTACCGTCATTTGAAAATTCGCCTCGAGCTAACGAAATAAATAAAAATAAACCATGTGTACCCAAAATAATACGATACTGAGGCACATACTCGAAGCAACTTATTCATATTCAAATAGGTTCAACATTAACGAGACTCGCAAGCTAGTATCCGAAGTCGCATTTGGTGATAAATCCTTAAAAACATATTTCTGTTAACAAAGCTCCAAGTACATCGTCCGAGAAGATTACAACAACTAGGCGGACTCATTTATCCCGGTACACCATTGATTTATGTAACTCCAATGAATTCAATATAAGCATAAAACTCGACAAATCTTTTAGAGGTTAATAACCATTCCATTATCCCAAATAGTAGTTTAGTGACAATGCTCCAATCATATACGCCAAACAACGTTATAAGCCAACTACTCCAATGTGAGACCATACTAAAATAAGTTAGACTACACAAAAAAATTATCTCATTGCTAGCACCAAAGTATTTGAAAGCTTCCAAAATTTAAATCAATAACTCCAATGATAATCGTTACAACAATCATAAACTGCAAGGTCCGCAAATCAGCCACGGTTGAACATCGAAACTCTCAGTCAGATAGAAAATAAACAAATGGATGAACTATATTACGCTTATACAAGAATGATGACACCCAAGGGCAACCCATGAACAAAGAAACATTTCTCTCGAATAATAGCTAAGTTAGAAGGCTCCAAACATAAATACCCAATGCGAACGATAACATTCTAGTGACCCAGAATACTGCACTTGGTAACTCCAATGGTCTAAAAGATAACAAACAAATCTTAGCCTTTCATCCTTAACTCTAATTTACATGAGTGATTTCCTATTTTCCATATTCATTTACGGTCATATATAGACAATGATGGAGAGGAAGAAGTTAAATATAAGCTCTACTAAATATAGGCAAGACAAGATAAGAATAGGTACATGCACTAATACTACAATGCGATTCATCAAGACTAGGTAAAAATACTCCAACCAAAAGGGAAACTGCGATATTCTTTGATAGACATTTCAACTAGAATCCCAAGATTACATTTTCCTAACCACTTTAAAATAGGCTCTAAAATAAATTTGAATATTTGAAGAAATCGAAAGACATGGTTCTCAAAACCCTTTCTAGGCGAGGGTGGGTGGGAAACCTCTATAGCCCACGATAACTCTTTAGTCTATCATTTCTCATGGGTCCTCCATAGGTTCCTCCCAAGTCTTGTGAGCTAACAACAATACACACTTTATGAAGTGAGAATTTATCATTCATTGGCCTTGATGTAAATACTTTTAATTAGGAAGGTACCATCTTCCTTCATCAACCAAGTCACTACACTGTCTCTTGCTCGAAATCCAAGAATTCTTATCAATTAACGACTCCACAATCAATGCCTCTGAACCAGGACATTGCTGTATACCCATCTTCCAACAAAAGTGAAAAATCGATGCTCACACCTATCCAAGACTTCTCCGATAAATTCCCAATTTGACATACCCTCCAAGAAAGGTGTTCTTGTCGGGTGGCTTACCTGAAAATTCTCCGCTGTTGGATTCACTAGGTTGACGGTCATATCGACCCGAGTTAAAGGATACTCTTATTAGACATCAAACATAAATATTAATCTACCATAAGGGTATTCTAAGTCCGAATTCCAAACAATTACACGCTTAGCAACTTTCATCTAACAATTTACCCAAGAATTCTCAAAACTCAACGACATTTATAAGAGACAGCACAATGCTGGAGATCAGACTCTCAAGTAATGTATTAAGATCCCAAAACTTGTTCAAAAATGAAACCTTGAGGCCCAAGTCTATGCCAATCATAAATGATAAAAACGCTCAAAACTATACCCCGAAAAACAAGACTCTAATGAGATGGTCGTGAGAAACTGTCATCAATAAAAGAAAATTAAACTCCTCATGTACATTATCGATAAATAGAGCTCCAAGTATAGTGTCAACATTTTAGCATTTCCCAACACATTAAAACTCTCAAACATTCTCTATAACAATTTAATATACCGAAATCTCCAAAGTAGTCAACTCAACCGCAATATGGTTCCGTAAAACACCCAAGTCTAAACTTCTACAAACTGGCTAAGAAGTATCTAACCACAAATTTGAAATCAAGTCGCCAAACATCTCTCGTACACTTTCGTCTTGACATAATATAAATGCATCTTGTTCCTCCTACATTATTATAAAACTCGTAACCAACCTAATGCGTAGGTACTTCACAATTCCTCGATACGAGCTCAATTATCCTCTTTTCCCGCTCCTACAAACTTTGCTTGAATAGTATTTGCTTAACTACCAAAATTCCTCATTCATCGGGTTCGAAAATGTAAGAAATTTTAACCCTCTTTGTAACAACTATGTCTAGTGTTGTATGTGTGGTCTAATGTCCTACACTATAGCCTATTGTATCATTCATAAAGTATCATGGAGTTCAAGTAAACATAAGTACATGGCATCTAATATCAATTATGCATGAAATATAACACATTGATCATCATACTATCAATTACACATGCAATTTTCACATAGACTGGACACATCTTATTTCTCATGTTTCTTTGAGAATTAGAAAAGTGATCAAAATGGTAAGAAAAGTTTATGAAATTTGGTGTGAAACAACCTCTATGAGTCTAATTTCATAATCAAGAAGAATCAACTCAAAATAATTTATAGAATCCAAGTTACACAGAGAATAACATAGCTGCTGTTATAAGCCATCAGAACAGAAATTTCAACTTCACCAAGTCTTAAACTGACTTTTACTTTCTTAAAATGGGCTAGGATTTCACCTAGATATAGCCATATGTGTCTATTCATAGCCATAAAGATTTTGAGATTCATCCAAGATCTGTAAAGATATAAACTCAAAAATACTACATATGGCCATTATGAGATTCTGCTATTGAACAACAAACCTTGGAAATTCGTATCTAAGTCTCCAGAATTTATTTGGGATTGAAATTCTTATGGCATGTTCTCGAACATGTCTACTACTTGGAGAAAAAAAAAAATCCGAGAAAAATAATAAACCATTTAAACATGTCTGCTACACCAAATACCAACTGTGCCACAAATTCAAACGCCACAAATTCAACATTCTCGCGTTCTAACTTTATGAACGCTTTCTATGCACTAATCGAAAACTAGCCACCCTTAATCTCCAACTCATACTCCTAATCAATAATACAAAAACTTATTATATTCCAAAATGGATCCTCAAAACATAATTATTATCCCTCGTCATGAAAGCAACATTTAATCTACGCAAATCACCAATGATTATCTCTATCCCAAAAGTGGTTTATGCAAAAAAAAATATTCTAAGAAACCTTAAAGTATTGGTTGGCTTCATAGTTTTATTCCAAAGTAAAACTCCAAAAGTATTAGAAGTCTAAGAAATCGAAGAATCTCAATATATCTACTTCTCACAATTATTCACACTTGCTTCCGATTCCATGTCTTTCCTAGGGTTATCCTCGAACTCATCATTCTAACTAGAACCTTCCACAATATCATCATCTTCACTAGAATCTATTACGATCCTTTGCCATTGACCACGAGCCTTCGTCAACATTTACACATAAAGTCGGCATTCACCATCCATTCACTTTGGTAGAAATAGTCTTCATAGTTAGCCATAATATCTCTAAATATGGGCCCCATAGGTAGAGCATTCACCATGCAATAAAATTGGAAAGAGGGATTCCGATATCGAGTAAACTCCAACGCATTAAACTTATCCTCACAATACTAGCATAACACGCTTCCTTGCGGTTCTCTAAGTTCTAGCCATCTATAAAAAGAAAACGACTCCATATACTCTCTTACTCCACAATTTGTATCGTAAACAAAAAAATGTTTGCCCTTATGAAATATATACATACTCTCAAAACTTTAATTTTTGATCACACGAGACTTTCGAAAACAATTTCAACTTTTGATCACCCAAACAATAGATACTTAACCCAAACTCCAATGAAATACTTCAAACCCAAATACTTAGTTAATTGAGTAGGCCAAAATTCTTAGCTAGGAGAGGGTGGGTGGGGATACTCGCTTACTAAGTCTATTTTCTAAAGCTTAAGCACATAGTAGTCCTATCCAAAACTACCCAAAGTCCCAGCGGCTTGTCAAATTTTAAATTCTTTTCCTATGTCCATTTTAAATTCCCCTACAGGTTTTAATTTTTCTTTTTGGATAGCCTGGCTCTGATACCAACTGTAACACCCCCAAATTGACCAAACCGGAAACCCGGGGATGTCACTCCGTACCCGAGAGGAGCCCGGATACAAGGAGATTTTATAACATGGTTCGCAAGCACGAAACATCCACAATAATAATTTAATCCAATTGAAAATATTGTATTATTAAAAATCCAACATCCTAGCCACAAACCGGCATAACAAACTAAAGTGTTTAAACTAATAAGGAATTCAAATTCAAATGAAATACTACTTCTATTATTCCATGTGATGCGCGTCCCCTTCTACGCCAAATAACCATCTTCTAAACCTGTGGTGCGGAATGAAAAAGAAACACCACAGTACAAAATCAGCATGAAATACTGGTAAATAAACATCCAAACATGTAAAACGATGATGAGGTGGTTATAAAACAATGACTCATTTGTAAGTAAGAGTTTTTCGCAAACACGGGGTAATAAAGTTGACTCTTGTATTAAAACATAAGAGTTCCGAATTCCATAATATTTCCAACCAATTTCCATAATCATTAGGAAAATCCAAAATCCATCGTTAACTTCTTTCCGTTAACAAAAACCAAAAAAATCCATTATTAATTCGTTGTGACGGGGGAAACCAACCAATCTCGCAAGCATCCAAGACCTTAAGTGTCGACACCCCCCAAAGAATCTAGCGTCCAGAGGAGTGAGTACAGGGAGCTATCCGGGGACTTGCAACCGGATTAAATAAAAATAAATTGAAACGGAAGACCGAGATCAAACCGTCCAATGCCAATGGTAACCATACCACAATAATCATAAATGTCCCCGCACAACTATTCCACTTTACGTATTAATGCATTATCATTAACATGGTGATATTTTCAAGAAAAACATTTATCAAGTAGAAATCACATATTGCATGTCACGTCACATAAACACATTTTGAGACGTAAAGAAATACAAGAATTCGTTTTGACACGAAAGAGATAAGCACACTAGGCTTGGCATATTTACTTACCTTTAATCTCAAGCAAAGCAAATCACTTCCTAGTAATACTCGACGTGTCCTTCGTCAACGAAATTGTCGCCTACAAATTTAAATAATATCCTAATCAACTCATTGCACACGAAGTCCTATATGTAAATGAAATAAATCCCGCACTAGCTCTCCCCAACCTTTACTAAGGCGAACAACCTCTTTTATAGAAAAATACATTTTATAGAGTTAACGTTTATTATTGTAAAACATAGCTATAGTTATAAAAATATAACTTATAAGATTAACTCATTATTTCCCTTATTATAGGGTAGGGAAGCATATTATTTTTCCCCAAAACAATAATAATTTTAATAGTAGTTCCTCCCAACCAAACAAGCCTTAGTAGAGAATATAAGTTATAAACTAACTAACTTATTTAAAAGAAATAATAAATTTATTTGAAGAAAATAGCTTATTCTAATTTGTTATAAACTTATAAAACTAAATAAGAAAAATATATTTTTATCATCCTTATTCTACATATTTATTTTGGAGTAAAAGTGAGTGCAAAAATATTTCTTTAAACTTTGTATAAAAAGAATTGCCTCTTGTGAGATTTGAACTTGAAACCTACCTCCCACACACCCAAAGCTCTTAAGTGTTTTCCTCTTACCACTGGGCCAAGCCCACATTGATGTCTTCTTCCCATTTAATAATAGTTAACCTACTTTTTGAATAATACTAATAATAAAAAAAAAATAAAACAAAAGAAAGAAAGTAAAGAGAAGAGAACACATACGGGTTTCAACCCGAAGAGAGAGAGACGACGGGATGACGCCGACGGTGGCGACGATTGGTGGTGGTGGCGGACAGAGGGCCGAGGGCGACGGCCGACGGCGGCGCCAACGGCAGCGCCGGCGGCGGCGACGGCAGCGGCGGCGGCCGGGAGAGAGAGAGAGAGAGAGAGATTGAAGGAGAGATTGAGAGCTTAGAGGGATTGGTGAGAGAGATTGAGTTTGGTAGTTTGAATGGGTGTGAGAAATTTCTGAGATTGATGGGTTTATATAGGTAGAGAGGTGAAGAATTCAACCTCCATGAGGAAACCCACATTGAAAATTTTGGTTTTGAATCGGGACCAAAAATTGGCGAAAATTGGGTTGCTTGATGCTAAATTATCGAGCCTTGATGAGTTTAAATCGAATAGGGAGTGATTTGGGACAAACATCAACGAATTTGGTGAAGATTCGGAGTGGTAATGGTGGTGTTTGGGTTGGAGATGGAGTTCTTCCTCCATGGGAGAGTTTGAGGAAGAAGATGACTATTTTTAGGGTTAAAGACACTTTCACCCCCACTGTTTTGGATAAAAGTCACAAGCACCCCCCTGAATTGAATAAAAGACTCTTTATAAAGTTGAGAAAAGACATAATAACCCCAAATAGTTACTAGTAATAAAAATGAACTTCCTACCAATAAGATTAGCTCCCAACACTTATACTAATGTCATATTGACACCAAATAATATCATAAAATATAATAGTAGCATATTAACACCCCAATACTTATAATAATATTATATTAACACCCAAAAGTTATAGTAATATCATAAATACCCATTTTCACAAAACGGGGTATTTCATCCTTCCCCCCTTAAAGAGAGCTTCGTCCTCGAAGCTTAAACCAACCTCTCAACAACCATAAGGTATGAACCAACCTCTCAACAACCACTAAGGTATGGGTCTCCACTTTAAAGTATAATAACTAAGCGCAAACCTAAGGCTTCAAAAATGATGTCTTAAAAACCAAAGGCTTCATAACCGAAGGATTACATCCTTCCCCCCTTAAAGGAGTGACGTCCTCGGAACTCAAACTATCTCGTCTAAAAGGTGAGGATACTTCTTCCTCATACCATCTCCTGCTTCACATGTTGCCTCCCTTGTGAGGTAATTTGTCCATAAGACCTTTAAAATTCAAACACTCTTGGTACACGTGCCCCTTGTCATGATATCTAAAATCTTAACATAGTCGAAACTTATGGTTTGGGGTCCAATACATGAAATGGTATGGAACACACTTCCTAAGTTGCTACACATGGGACAAGGTATTCCCCGATATTTTCACCTTTCTCTTCAAGACATAGTCGTCGTGATCATTTGATCAGGTGGTAAGGCTATGGGGTAGGGATCACAACTATCGCCTATTGATCATTTTCTATCTTATCATGCAGCACTACAAAGATGCAATAATATCACATGTATTATACAATTCAACTTGACAAGTCCGATCATCATTGGTCATTTATAACCAATCTTCCAAGGACAATGTTGCTCTTGGGCTTACATTCCCATCGTAGGTCTCACAAAGATACTAGTGTTCTCCATATAGGAGTAACATCGTAAATCAATCACAATAATCTGAGCCAGAGTATAAATTTATTCGTTCGAGTATTCCAAGTATATAACAACAATGTCAAAAGAAGGTTCACGTGCGGATTTGTCTCTTAGTTGTTGGATCTAACCTTTGAACACGGTCTTTTGTATCCTATATAATAGTCTTTATTATAATCCCCTTTCCAAATGATTACAAGCACACTCTTACAACCACTCAACAAGAGGTAGAACCTCTAGTAGCCCAATATAAACATACAACTTTTAGATTAGCTCCCCGTGGACATCCATCCCATGACTCGAACAATGATTCTGGTGACAAGACTTCAATAATACTCAACCTATGACGAAGTGCCTCAATTACATCAAAATTTAGATTATAACATGGTCAGTGAGATCACGTCCACAACTTAATCAGTGCCAAAGAAAATATTTTCATTGTTTCAATCATTTACCCCAGTAACCATTTCTATTGTCTCATAAGTTGTTCTTCACAGAGAGTAAGGTCCATAGAATCTCCCAAGTTTGAAAGCAAGTGCTCTTAGTGAACGTAAACATAACCCAATCAAAAAAATTCTAGATTATAATTTCCTAAACAATGAAAACACATTCAAACGAATTTGTATGGCTCTAAAGACGATTCATAAAGAAGGAAATATCACGTTCCCTTAACAATATTTAAGTGAACTCCAAAACTGATTCCCAAGGTCAAAACTATATCCGAATGGTACAAAATGTTTTATCTAACAAAATAGAGAATCGAAGAGATAGTGCACAAGACTCCAAAGCGACATGGTTCCTTCTATCCTTAGACACTTAACTATAGCCTGTGATATATGATGTTACCCGGTGGTTCCCTTTACCGTTGTTTTCCTACCGTCATTTGAAAATTCGCCTCGAGCTAACGAAATAAATAAAAATAAACCATGTGTACCCAAAATAATACGATACTGAGGCACATACTCGAAGCAACTTATTCATATTCAAATAGGTTCAACATTAACGAGACTCGCAAGCTAGTATCCGAAGTCGCATTTGGTGATAAATCCTTAAAAACATATTTCTGTTAACAAAGCTCCAAGTACATCGTCCGAGAAGATTACAACAACTAGGCGGACTCATTTATCCCGGTACACCATTGATTTATGTAACTCCAATGAATTCAATATAAGCATAAAACTCGACAAATCTTTTAGAGGTTAATAACCATTCCATTATCCCAAATAGTAGTTTAGTGACAATGCTCCAATCATATACGCCAAACAACGTTATAAGCCAACTACTCCAATGTGAGACCATACTAAAATAAGTTAGACTACACAAAAAAATTATCTCATTGCTAGCACCAAAGTATTTGAAAGCTTCCAAAATTTAAATCAATAACTCCAATGATAATCGTTACAACAATCATAAACTGCAAGGTCCGCAAATCAGCCACGGTTGAACATCGAAACTCTCAGTCAGATAGAAAATAAACAAATGGATGAACTATATTACGCTTATACAAGAATGATGACACCCAAGGGCAACCCATGAACAAAGAAACATTTCTCTCGAATAATAGCTAAGTTAGAAGGCTCCAAACATAAATACCCAATGCGAACGATAACATTCTAGTGACCCAGAATACTGCACTTGGTAACTCCAATGGTCTAAAAGATAACAAACAAATCTTAGCCTTTCATCCTTAACTCTAATTTACATGAGTGATTTCCTATTTTCCATATTCATTTACGGTCATATATAGACAATGATGGAGAGGAAGAAGTTAAATATAAGCTCTACTAAATATAGGCAAGACAAGATAAGAATAGGTACATGCACTAATACTACAATGCGATTCATCAAGACTAGGTAAAAATACTCCAACCAAAAGGGAAACTGCGATATTCTTTGATAGACATTTCAACTAGAATCCCAAGATTACATTTTCCTAACCACTTTAAAATAGGCTCTAAAATAAATTTGAATATTTGAAGAAATCGAAAGACATGGTTCTCAAAACCCTTTCTAGGCGAGGGTGGGTGGGAAACCTCTATAGCCCACGATAACTCTTTAGTCTATCATTTCTCATGGGTCCTCCATAGGTTCCTCCCAAGTCTTGTGAGCTAACAACAATACACACTTTATGAAGTGAGAATTTATCATTCATTGGCCTTGATGTAAATACTTTTAATTAGGAAGGTACCATCTTCCTTCATCAACCAAGTCACTACACTGTCTCTTGCTCGAAATCCAAGAATTCTTATCAATTAACGACTCCACAATCAATGCCTCTGAACCAGGACATTGCTGTATACCCATCTTCCAACAAAAGTGAAAAATCGATGCTCACACCTATCCAAGACTTCTCCGATAAATTCCCAATTTGACATACCCTCCAAGAAAGGTGTTCTTGTCGGGTGGCTTACCTGAAAATTCTCCGCTGTTGGATTCACTAGGTTGACGGTCATATCGACCCGAGTTAAAGGATACTCTTATTAGACATCAAACATAAATATTAATCTACCATAAGGGTATTCTAAGTCCGAATTCCAAACAATTACACGCTTAGCAACTTTCATCTAACAATTTACCCAAGAATTCTCAAAACTCAACGACATTTATAAGAGACAGCACAATGCTGGAGATCAGACTCTCAAGTAATGTATTAAGATCCCAAAACTTGTTCAAAAATGAAACCTTGAGGCCCAAGTCTATGCCAATCATAAATGATAAAAACGCTCAAAACTATACCCCGAAAAACAAGACTCTAATGAGATGGTCGTGAGAAACTGTCATCAATAAAAGAAAATTAAACTCCTCATGTACATTATCGATAAATAGAGCTCCAAGTATAGTGTCAACATTTTAGCATTTCCCAACACATTAAAACTCTCAAACATTCTCTATAACAATTTAATATACCGAAATCTCCAAAGTAGTCAACTCAACCGCAATATGGTTCCGTAAAACACCCAAGTCTAAACTTCTACAAACTGGCTAAGAAGTATCTAACCACAAATTTGAAATCAAGTCGCCAAACATCTCTCGTACACTTTCGTCTTGACATAATATAAATGCATCTTGTTCCTCCTACATTATTATAAAACTCGTAACCAACCTAATGCGTAGGTACTTCACAATTCCTCGATACGAGCTCAATTATCCTCTTTTCCCGCTCCTACAAACTTTGCTTGAATAGTATTTGCTTAACTACCAAAATTCCTCATTCATCGGGTTCGAAAATGTAAGAAATTTTAACCCTCTTTGTAACAACTATGTCTAGTGTTGTATGTGTGGTCTAATGTCCTACACTATAGCCTATTGTATCATTCATAAAGTATCATGGAGTTCAAGTAAACATAAGTACATGGCATCTAATATCAATTATGCATGAAATATAACACATTGATCATCATACTATCAATTACACATGCAATTTTCACATAGACTGGACACATCTTATTTCTCATGTTTCTTTGAGAATTAGAAAAGTGATCAAAATGGTAAGAAAAGTTTATGAAATTTGGTGTGAAACAACCTCTATGAGTCTAATTTCATAATCAAGAAGAATCAACTCAAAATAATTTATAGAATCCAAGTTACACAGAGAATAACATAGCTGCTGTTATAAGCCATCAGAACAGAAATTTCAACTTCACCAAGTCTTAAACTGACTTTTACTTTCTTAAAATGGGCTAGGATTTCACCTAGATATAGCCATATGTGTCTATTCATAGCCATAAAGATTTTGAGATTCATCCAAGATCTGTAAAGATATAAACTCAAAAATACTACATATGGCCATTATGAGATTCTGCTATTGAACAACAAACCTTGGAAATTCGTATCTAAGTCTCCAGAATTTATTTGGGATTGAAATTCTTATGGCATGTTCTCGAACATGTCTACTACTTGGAGAAAAAAAAAAAATCCGAGAAAAATAATAAACCATTTAAACATGTCTGCTACACCAAATACCAACTGTGCCACAAATTCAAACGCCACAAATTCAACATTCTCGCGTTCTAACTTTATGAACGCTTTCTATGCACTAATCGAAAACTAGCCACCCTTAATCTCCAACTCATACTCCTAATCAATAATACAAAAACTTATTATATTCCAAAATGGATCCTCAAAACATAATTATTATCCCTCGTCATGAAAGCAACATTTAATCTACGCAAATCACCAATGATTATCTCTATCCCAAAAGTGGTTTATGCAAAAAAAAATATTCTAAGAAACCTTAAAGTATTGGTTGGCTTCATAGTTTTATTCCAAAGTAAAACTCCAAAAGTATTAGAAGTCTAAGAAATCGAAGAATCTCAATATATCTACTTCTCACAATTATTCACACTTGCTTCCGATTCCATGTCTTTCCTAGGGTTATCCTCGAACTCATCATTCTAACTAGAACCTTCCACAATATCATCATCTTCACTAGAATCTATTACGATCCTTTGCCATTGACCACGAGCCTTCGTCAACATTTACACATAAAGTCGGCATTCACCATCCATTCACTTTGGTAGAAATAGTCTTCATAGTTAGCCATAATATCTCTAAATATGGGCCCCATAGGTAGAGCATTCACCATGCAATAAAATTGGAAAGAGGGATTCCGATATCGAGTAAACTCCAACGCATTAAACTTATCCTCACAATACTAGCATAACACGCTTCCTTGCGGTTCTCTAAGTTCTAGCCATCTATAAAAAGAAAACGACTCCATATACTCTCTTACTCCACAATTTGTATCGTAAACAAAAAAATGTTTGCCCTTATGAAATATATACATACTCTCAAAACTTTAATTTTTGATCACACGAGACTTTCGAAAACAATTTCAACTTTTGATCACCCAAACAATAGATACTTAACCCAAACTCCAATGAAATACTTCAAACCCAAATACTTAGTTAATTGAGTAGGCCAAAATTCTTAGCTAGGAGAGGGTGGGTGGGGATACTCGCTTACTAAGTCTATTTTCTAAAGCTTAAGCACATAGTAGTCCTATCCAAAACTACCCAAAGTCCCAGCGGCTTGTCAAATTTTAAATTCTTTTCCTATGTCCATTTTAAATTCCCCTACAGGTTTTAATTTTTCTTTTTGGATAGCCTGGCTCTGATACCAACTGTAACACCCCCAAATTGACCAAACCGGAAACCCGGGGATGTCACTCCGTACCCGAGAGGAGCCCGGATACAAGGAGATTTTATAACATGGTTCGCAAGCACGAAACATCCACAATAATAATTTAATCCAATTGAAAATATTGTATTATTAAAAATCCAACATCCTAGCCACAAACCGGCATAACAAACTAAAGTGTTTAAACTAATAAGGAATTCAAATTCAAATGAAATACTACTTCTATTATTCCATGTGATGCGCGTCCCCTTCTACGCCAAATAACCATCTTCTAAACCTGTGGTGCGGAATGAAAAAGAAACACCACAGTACAAAATCAGCATGAAATACTGGTAAATAAACATCCAAACATGTAAAACGATGATGAGGTGGTTATAAAACAATGACTCATTTGTAAGTAAGAGTTTTTCGCAAACACGGGGTAATAAAGTTGACTCTTGTATTAAAACATAAGAGTTCCGAATTCCATAATATTTCCAACCAATTTCCATAATCATTAGGAAAATCCAAAATCCATCGTTAACTTCTTTCCGTTAACAAAAACCAAAAAAATCCATTATTAATTCGTTGTGACGGGGGAAACCAACCAATCTCGCAAGCATCCAAGACCTTAAGTGTCGACACCCCCCAAAGAATCTAGCGTCCAGAGGAGTGAGTACAGGGAGCTATCCGGGGACTTGCAACCGGATTAAATAAAAATAAATTGAAACGGAAGACCGAGATCAAACCGTCCAATGCCAATGGTAACCATACCACAATAATCATAAATGTCCCCGCACAACTATTCCACTTTACGTATTAATGCATTATCATTAACATGGTGATATTTTCAAGAAAAACATTTATCAAGTAGAAATCACATATTGCATGTCACGTCACATAAACACATTTTGAGACGTAAAGAAATACAAGAATTCGTTTTGACACGAAAGAGATAAGCACACTAGGCTTGGCATATTTACTTACCTTTAATCTCAAGCAAAGCAAATCACTTCCTAGTAATACTCGACGTGTCCTTCGTCAACGAAATTGTCGCCTACAAATTTAAATAATATCCTAATCAACTCATTGCACACGAAGTCCTATATGTAAATGAAATAAATCCCGCACTAGCTCTCCCCAACCTTTACTAAGGCGAACAACCTCTTTTATAGAAAAATACATTTTATAGAGTTAACGTTTATTATTGTAAAACATAGCTATAGTTATAAAAATATAACTTATAAGATTAACTCATTATTTCCCTTATTATAGGGTAGGGAAGCATATTATTTTTCCCCAAAACAATAATAATTTTAATAGTAGTTCCTCCCAACCAAACAAGCCTTAGTAGAGAATATAAGTTATAAACTAACTAACTTATTTAAAAGAAATAATAAATTTATTTGAAGAAAATAGCTTATTCTAATTTGTTATAAACTTATAAAACTAAATAAGAAAAATATATTTTTATCATCCTTATTCTACATATTTATTTTGGAGTAAAAGTGAGTGCAAAAATATTTCTTTAAACTTTGTATAAAAAGAATTGCCTCTTGTGAGATTTGAACTTGAAACCTACCTCCCACACACCCAAAGCTCTTAAGTGTTTTCCTCTTACCACTGGGCCAAGCCCACATTGATGTCTTCTTCCCATTTAATAATAGTTAACCTACTTTTTGAATAATACTAATAATAAAAAAAAAATAAAACAAAAGAAAGAAAGTAAAGAGAAGAGAACACATACGGGTTTCAACCCGAAGAGAGAGAGACGACGGGATGACGCCGACGGTGGCGACGATTGGTGGTGGTGGCGGACAGAGGGCCGAGGGCGACGGCCGACGGCGGCGCCAACGGCAGCGCCGGCGGCGGCGACGGCAGCGGCGGCGGCCGGGAGAGAGAGAGAGAGAGAGAGATTGAAGGAGAGATTGAGAGCTTAGAGGGATTGGTGAGAGAGATTGAGTTTGGTAGTTTGAATGGGTGTGAGAAATTTCTGAGATTGATGGGTTTATATAGGTAGAGAGGTGAAGAATTCAACCTCCATGAGGAAACCCACATTGAAAATTTTGGTTTTGAATCGGGACCAAAAATTGGCGAAAATTGGGTTGCTTGATGCTAAATTATCGAGCCTTGATGAGTTTAAATCGAATAGGGAGTGATTTGGGACAAACATCAACGAATTTGGTGAAGATTCGGAGTGGTAATGGTGGTGTTTGGGTTGGAGATGGAGTTCTTCCTCCATGGGAGAGTTTGAGGAAGAAGATGACTATTTTTAGGGTTAAAGACACTTTCACCCCCACTGTTTTGGATAAAAGTCACAAGCACCCCCCTGAATTGAATAAAAGACTCTTTATAAAGTTGAGAAAAGACATAATAACCCCAAATAGTTACTAGTAATAAAAATGAACTTCCTACCAATAAGATTAGCTCCCAACACTTATACTAATGTCATATTGACACCAAATAATATCATAAAATATAATAGTAGCATATTAACACCCCAATACTTATAATAATATTATATTAACACCCAAAAGTTATAGTAATATCATAAATACCCATTTTCACAAAACGGGGTATTTCATGAAATAAGAGTAAAAAACGTGGGTGCAACAGTGTGAGATTTGCCGAAGGATGAAAAGTGATCATATTCCATACTCTGGACTCTACAGCCCTTGTCAATACCCACTAAACCATGGGTGAGCATTTCAATGGATTTCATAGAGGGGTTACCAAGATCACAGGGGAAGGATTGTATTTTAGTGGTGGTAGACAGGTTAACTAAGTTCAGTCACTTTATTGGTCTCACTCACCCCTACACTGCTGAAGAAATAGCTCACAAGTTCCTCCATAATGTGTATAAGTTACATGGGGTGCCAGAGCAAATTGTCTCTGACAGAGATCCAATCTTCATCAGTAACTTATGGAATGAGGCGTTTCAATCACTAGGAACCAAATTATGTCATTATAGTGCTCATAACCCCTATAAGATGGCCAGGATGAGAGGGTGAATCAGTGCCTAGAAGTGTATTTGAGATGTATGGCAGCTGAGAAACCAAAGAATTGGCATAAGTGGCTAATAACTGAATACTGGTATAACTCCCATTACCATTCGACACTTCAAATGTCACAATTTGATGCTCTTTATGGATACAACCCACCCTTAATCAACTTCCAGCAAATTGACAAGGCCAATGACAGCTCAGTGCTGTAGTTTTTGCAAGACAGCTAAAATACATCAGTCACTTAAGCAGAATTTAATTACTGCTCATAATAGGATGAAGCAGCAAGCTGATAAGAAGAGGACTGACAAAAACTTCAAGAAGGGGAGTGGGTGTATTTGAAAATACAAACCCTACAGACAGATGACAGTGGAGCAGAGAGGCAATCAGAAGTTGGATCCATGGTTTTATGGACCCTTTTTGATCATTCAAAAGTTTGGAACAGTGGCCTACAAGCTACAATTACCAGCAACTTCAAGGATTCATTATGTATTCCATGTATCCCAACTCAAGAAGTGTCTGGGAGACCCCTCAAGAGTGGACACCAGTTTACCTGGAGTTGGTGCAGAATGACAATTGATGGGTGAACCCATGAAGGATTTGGATAGAAGGATAGCTAAAATGGAAAATGTTGTTTCTGTGCATTTGCTTATTCAGTGGAGTCATGCTTCAGCAGCAGATGCAAGGTGGGAGGATTATGATGAGCTCTTTGCTTCATTTCCTGGGTTTTATCCTTCAGATGCAGCTGTAAATGGATAATAATGAAGAAATGTTACTATTCATTCGGTCAAAATTTTACCAAATGAACAATAACCCAGAATACAACAGTGATAACACCTTTTAAGAGCTATATATTAATGCGAGTTTCCACATTATCATGAGATATTTGAGCTTAATTGTAGAGAATATGAGTCATTGTGTCACTTGTTGCTTCTTATGCGCTTTATTGTTAGTTCAGGCGTTTCTATGCATATTTCGTTGTTATTTGTCAAATATAATCGCTTGGTATGTTTGTTCATGTTGTCTTGGGAGGAACGCATGCTAATCGGTTGATAGGAAGCATGGAACAAACTTCAAAAACAACGGGAGCTCAAGTGGAATCAAGGAAAGCAAAGTTGGAGGATCTAGGATGATTAGTCTGCACTAACCTGATCATATCTTGAGTTATAAAATGAATATTAAAGTCATACTGGTTCCAAATGAAAGTAGACTCAAAGAGCTTTCCAACGATAGGTCACAGATCTTAATCGGAGTCTGGATGAGAGAGTAATGGCCCGCACAAGATCAGCTTACAATTCTGTCCGAGAATGACAAATTGGAGGGGCTGAAATGCAATTTCGGCCAAAGCACATTAAAACTCACCCCCAACTGGTAAAACCGGGATAGAAGACCTAGAGGGAGTCATTCACGCTCAGGAGAGGCAAGGAAAAAAGTGGAGAGGAAGACTTCACCATTGGAGAACCTTGGTTGATTCCTTCTTCTCTTTTCTTAATCAAATTCATGGAAAAACTCTTTACTATTGTTTAGCGTATGATGAGTATCTAAACTTTCATAGCTAGGCATATCATATGAGATCCTAGGGTTGATGTAAGCATATTTTTCCGGATTGAATCTAATTTCATGCCTTTATGATTTCTTCTATTGAATAAGTTGTAGTTTCTTGATTCCATTAGCAATCCTAGTCTATTGACACGAGTAGGAGATGAACTAATAATCATGAGCAAGGGTTTTGTTCATTAGATGATTCATGCTTAATTGTTAATGTGTTCTAAACTAATTGTTCATGTACTATGTAGTTAGTGAGTGAACGAAAGTGACTTTAACTAGCTAGGGTGATATGAACATCAGTCCTAACTATTGAGACCGAAAGGACAAATGTTAGGATTGGCCATGTGGGTAGACTCAGTAGGATCATTCAGTAGTTCTGTAAAACGGTGGACCGATAGGACCCGTTAGTATATTAGTAGAGAACCTGCTAGAACGGACCGGTAGACATAGGTGGACTGAAAGGACCCTAGGTGAACCGTGACGTAAAAAGACTGAGACCGAGATGAGATGGTCAGTGCTTGTTCCCGACTTAGTTAGACCGAATTAACGTGTTATTCAGATTATTCGGAAATTGTTTATAGCCCTAGGAGATCTACGAGATTGCCTAGTTTTTCCATTAATTGTTTAAGACTTCTTCTTAATTCACTTTTCTACTATTCCAGTCATTACGTACAACCACTTGTTTGGGGGTGGAAACCTCACAATTCTCAACACTTTTTACCGGTTACTTAGTAAACTCAATTAATTTGCTAATTATAGCTTGTTACGAGCTTGTCTTCGTGGGATTCGACAACCGGAGTATTAAATATACTCACACTTTATTACTCGACCGTGCACTTGCGTACACACGTAAGAATACGTGTCAAGCAGCTACCGCATATTACTTTGAAGGAACAAGCAGCAGTTGTTGGATATAATGCCGCTGAGATTTGAAAGATAAGTCTGACGGTGTCGTTCCTTAAGGGATTGGCCGTTTTTTTAAGGGGGGTAGAATGTTGTGATTCTGTTTAATAAGCGAGGGAAATTTAGTCTTTTAGCGTTAATGTTGTAACAGACTGCCCATTGGCTCTGGGTTCAGTTTGTTACATATAACCAAATTGGTTATCTTCTTCGTGTTCTTCGTCCACTACTTGTATCCAAAATTGGGGGATTTCCAGTTTATCGAATGAATTGTCAATTCCTCTTACTATCATTTTCTCTCTATCTTCCTCTTCTCATTTGTGAGTCAATTGTTCGATCTCTCTCAAAGTATCGCTCGTAATTGTGATTACGCCATTTCTGGGGTTCGGAAAGCTTTGCGATCCTAACACGTGTGTGGAGTGTGAGGGAACGAGTGATGAAGGTTTTGTTGAACAATCCAGTCGAGACGTTGAAGTGTGCATCGATACAGCTGATACTAGCACTCACGAAGCTGAACAAACACAAGCAGTCCAATGGGTTTACAAAACCCTAGTCCAATTTTAGTTTTTCTTTCTAGGGCAGTTTTGTATCTACCTGATTTAATCTCATTTTTTGATGTTACCAACTAATTGTAGTTGAAATTAGAGCTGATAATGGTTAGTGGATGGGGTGCATACAGCTAAAATAATTGTCCTTTTAACAAACAACTTAAAAAGAACAAGAAAACAGATACATGTTCTGATTAAAATTATTGTTTTCAACAACCTAGGTTGCCCAACAGGCACTTAATGCAAAAGCAGATTGTCAGATTCGATGATCATAAAATGTACAACACCAAATCTCCATGCTACACAAGTCTGAGAGTACGTACAGATTATTTCATATCGTACATTGATCTAGCTAAATAAGCCGTATGCAACAACAAAATTTACACGAAGGGCTCATACGCAAACTCCACAAGTGACCTGAGATCGTCCCAATCACCATACTTGATGAGTTCGTTCAATTCTGGACCAAAAGATGAGTTTGGGTACGATGAAGAAGTAGCAGATGCTGACGGTACATCCTGATGTACCTGACCTGTTGTTAAGGAGCTGATCACGCTCTGAGTAGTAGTATTCTTCTCACCACCATAACTAGTCATGGGAAAGTGTTTGTGTTGGGGATCATGGTATTGTCGAGTTATGTGCATGTGAGGAGTTCTGAAATCGATATAACCAGCTTCGTAATTAGCAGCTGTGTAGGGAGTAGATTCGGTGCTGCAAGTCTTGGAGCTGGCATCTGTTGCAGGCTTTCGCTGCTTGTTAGCATTGTTATTATTATGAGCAGCAGCAGCAGCAGTGAGTTCTTTCCAATCTGGTAAGCACTTTCTGTAAGAAGCACCCCTCTTGAGGATTCTGCATAATGTCCATACCTCCTGCAAATAAGCAACAACCATGGAAACAATGTAGCTGAAATCAATACATAGGTTCCACTCTAAGAAGATTTGAACTCAAAGTTATGCCCACTTGTGCACATCTGCCTCGTCTCATTAGTTAAAATTTATTAATGATTTGATGAAAATCGTACATCTTTATATTTAAAATATTGTAAAATTTTAACAAGTGCTCAAATAGTTTCAGGTATATTGATTAATTAAATAATACGTGACACATTCTCAATATTTTCTGCAAGAGAATTTTAAGGAATTCAGACATAACCGCTAGTAACACGGTTAAAGAATATATAAAGATCTCTATCGGGTTCTTTAATGTATAGAGCATGATAACTATCCGTCAGAATAAGAAGCGAAGTAAAGAGTCTGTTGGAAACAACATTTTTCTCATTTTGTTTGTATTTTTAGAGATAACTGACCTATATATTGGAGATGCTCCTTTCAATGATCAACTGAAAGTAGGAATAGTGATTGAGAAGAGTATTATTAATAACTCCTAGTAAAATTTCCCAGAACCCTAACTATGGTTAATCCAGGAACACATACATATAGTTTCATGTTAACTCTGAAAGGCAGAGTTGTAGGTACCAGATTTATGATTGAGCTTCAGGCCAAAAAATAAAAAAATAAAAAATTATGATTGAGCCACTTCTAATTTATCAAAAAAATTCGAATTACCATAATTTGATATTAACAGAAACATTAACATATTTGGCAAATTTTGAATTTTAGTTGTTCTTTATGCAAGCGAGGCGCACAGAAAATGTAGAGATGTAAAAGTGGTAGGAGCTTACAGCTTCTTGAGCGATGCTTTTAACATCAATGTGTTTGGTGCTCTTGTCGTCGTGGTCAGTAGGGAGGCGGAACTCGTGCATCATCCAATCAGTTTTAGTCCCCTTGCCTGCGCTGCCACGGTAGTAGACTAAAGATTTCTTCAACCCAATGCACTGACGGCCACCACAAGCACCGCCGCCACCAGTGGAATATATTGGCCTGTCAATGCCCGTTGCCTTCCAGAAACCTGACCCGGTGACTCTGTTAGGCCTTATGCTGTTTCTATATTTCCTCCCTCTCTTGCAGAAGAAGTACGATTCCTTGTCTCCCACGTTACTAGCTTCTGCATGCACAGATTCACCACCAAGTATACTATATTTAAATTTCTCGTGATTTGTTATCAAATAACAACGTAAATGCCAACATAATGAGTCAAATCTTTCAATCATAGCAAATGAGTGCTAGTTTAGTGGTAGAGCGTTCGAACTCAGGTTATAAAAAAATTTCTATCATATATAAAAGTATGCCAAGTTCGAAGTTGAAACCAAGAAAATAAATCTGTGCGACAAACTCCAACCAAGAAAATTAATACGAAAAACTATGAAAATAATAAAGTGTAATTTGTTCGGTTGCACTAATTTAATTACCATAACCATATCATGTTAATTAAGATGAAGAATTACATCAACTGATATTCACACAAGTTATATTACTAATTAGGTACTATCAATTTCCTACGCTTGAGACTAGAAATTTTGTATATCTATACAAGATCTCTGAAATATTAGAGGGATAGACTACCTTAAACACTCACACTCTTGTAATTGAAACCTCAAATTCAACCCCCAACGAGGTGATCTCGAACTTAACATGTATGTCCGGCATGTTAACTGAGATTTTTGTGTGTGCTAGAAGAAAAATAATTTTTTTTTCCGAGATCTATGTAACTTGTTATAATTCATGTTACATGTTCTTATTTCATCGAACAAACACAATTCAGTTAGTGATGCATATGAGTTACTATGTTTAGAAGTAAATTAACCTAATTCTCTAGTATTTTCTTTATTCTTGAAAATGGATATGTATTCAGATGCTTGTCAGTAACTTCATAACAATCATGAAAAAAAAATCAGCAGAAATAACAGCTTTAAGAAATCCTGAATTTATTTTAATATTTGTTTCTTACTTAATTAATTAAGAGCGAAAAAGTAGAAGAAAATAAAAAGTAGCTCATTTAGCTAGGGTTAGAACTGGAATGAATCAGAAAGAAGGAGGAGAAGGATGAGAACCACGTACTTGGAAGATCCCAGGGATCGTATTTGTAGATATCGACTTGTTTTATGAGCTCTATGCGAATCGTCTTCTTCTCAACCTTTCGACGGAGATAAAATCCAACTAGCTCTTCGTCTGTCGGATGAAACCTAAAACCAGGCAAGGGAACATCATCATCATCATCATCTTCTTCATCCTTCTGAGGGTTTATGTTATTACACATCCTCTCCACTTCTTCCATCTGCTTCTTAGGATTCATGTTATTACACATCATCTCCACTTCGTCCATCTCCTTCTCTGCTGTCAATTGAGCTACCTAGCTAGCTAGCATTGGTGGACTTATAAAGAGACATTTTTTTTTGTATAACATTACACATTCAAAGAAAAGAAATAGAAAATAGAAAAAGACATAAGACAAATAAATCAAAGTCAAGTCAAGCTTAGCTTGAGATTTGACTCTCCTTTGATGGGACCTCCGAAAATTTAGACCATTGATTTGGTCTCTCTATTATTTTGTTCAGCTCATAACCACATTCACCATACCTATTTTCTGATGAAGTACTATACAAGACATTGAAAATTTTACTTACAATGATCACTGATATTTATTCTATCTTTTATGTAACATCAACAACATATGATTCTCCAGTTGGTCAAAATAACGTGACATTTCTTTGAATGGTGTACAATTATATATGCATGTGAGGATGCTTAACTCTGTGTATTTTGTTGTGAAATTTATTTCAGGCACATATTAAAATATTTAAGGTTCTTATAGACTTCCATTGTCGACATACTTATTCTCTATGGAATATAATGTGACGTGAAAGATACAAAACATCACGTTAGGCATACACAAAGGAAAGACTGTCGATGAAGGGGTGACTATAGATCTTCTAAGAGCATGTTTGGTACCAGCTGAAAATCTCAATAATCAGCTGAAAAAAATCTGAGAAAAAAATCCAACTTAACTGAGTATCCCAATCTGTTTGGTATGAGCTGAAATTATAGATCACCAACTTGATCAGTTTAACAAAATTTAAAGAGCTTTAAAGTCAAATAATTGAATACACTTATTTATAACTGAATTGTGATCATGCTAATGTTAAAAAAATATCAAAAATAATTTTTCAGAGATTTTCAACTGCATAATCCCCAATTTTGAAGATTCTATAATTGCACAGAGATTATTTTAATCTGCAGATTATCAGATTAAAATCTGCATGCATAACAAATGAAATTGTTGAAAAGAAGCCGATTTTAATCCAATTGGATTAAAATCGGCGGTACCAAACATGCACTAAATTGAGGTGGAGTACGTCAAAATGAATTTATGGTGACTACCACTCCGTTTCTTGTGTTTAGCCCCCTTTGGGTTTGCACAAGAACTAAGAAAATTGGGTTATTGACCCTGCTACCCCTCCCCCCTCTCTCCTGTCCTGTCCCCTCACTCTCTAGTTGATAACCACAACAACAACAAAACCACCACCAACGCCACCACCAGTCGAACCACCACTACCAACAACAAATCCAACAACAATATATTTACAGAATGAAGAGTATAATTACAAATAAAAAAAAAATACAAATTTGAAAAAAAAAAAGTGATGGAAGAAGAAGAGAGGAGGAAGAAGCTGCTGTGGTCGTTGCAGAACAAGACCCGGCCGCCACCACCGGAGAGCACAGATCCGCCTCCTCCAAAGATGGTTCTGAAGAGGAGACACCAGAAAAAGAAGAATATCGTTGACCCCAACACAAATCTCAACCTCCATCTCTAGATCTGCAAATAAAAACACAGATCGGAGAAGAGTGGAGGAGATAAGAGTGTTCAACTGTCCCAAACTGTACGAGAAGGAGAAGGAACCTGATCTGTCTTGTGGGCTGGTGGAGAGCGACGGTGGTACCAGCGGCAGTGGCAGCGACGGCGCGGTGTTTGGTGTTGGGTGGCGGCGTCCTCCATCTCTGACGGCAGAGGCGTCTTCGTGGGTCACAGAGGAGATGGCGAGGGAGAGGGAGAGGAGGGTGATGGTGTTGATGAGTGGCGAGGGAGAAGAAGAAGGAGATAAGAGATGACTAAATCTGAGAGGTGGATATGAAGAGTGGTGAGAGATAAATGTGGTGAGAGAAAACAAAAATAATTTCATTGAAAATAATATAAACAAATCAAGTGGGGTACTATTTGGAGGGTAAAATTGTCTTTTTATAACAAAAAATTTGCCAAATGAGGAAAGGGGGAGCAAGAGATGAAACATCCCAAAATAGAAAGGAGGCTAAAGAGAAGAAACGGAGTGGTAGTAAACAAGTTAGTAAAGAACACAACAATCCAAAGTTTTATTAGACACGTGTAAGAGGCAGAATCATCTTATCATGGAATGATAAACAATGAACATGTCAAATACATTGACTTCTTTATGGGAAGTGGGAACTGGTACAAAGCATATTTATGCGGGTAAGCACTTTCAACCCCTCTATTCTGACTCAAGGACACTTTCAGCCCTTCCAATTTCAAAAAGGACACTTTTGCCTTTTTATTGTGCAAATCTTCAAGTAACTTACACCCCTGATTATGAACAAATTAGTCAAGATGTGATGTCCGCCAATATACCCAATATGAAACAAACCGTCTATTATACCCTTGATTAACCCCCTTATTTGCATTGTATGGGGGCAAATATGTCCCAAAATTTTGTTTTGCTGAAAAATCCAACTTCATACTAATTAGCATCACAATAAAGGGGTCTGAGATCACTGAAGTTCGGCAGACTGAAGACGTGGATGTGTCATTTTCCCAACTAGAAGGGGTGAAAGTGCCCTTCAGTCAAACTAGAGGGGTGGAAGTGTCTTTTACCCTACCTTATTTATGTCTATTCAAGAACAATTACCTCTTTCTTTTTAGTTACAGTATTAAATGAAAAGTTTAATAGTATAATTATAGGAAATACTAAACGTCACTATTTTTTTTCTTCACCCTTCATTTTCACCGCCTATGTGGATGCTTAGAATTGGTATTGTTGGGAATCAAGCGTGCCTTGAATGGACTTAGGCTTGGAAAGGACTTTGTGACGAAGCGGGGCAAAGAAACGGACCAAACGAAGGAGCAAAACAAAGATAGCAGACTGTTCGTGCGAAGTACATCATGCGAAGAAAATCTTGTCTTCGTGCGAACAGAATCCTGGAGGCGGCCAAAAGTTTTTTCCTTGTTCGTTTAGCTCGGTTTTGGCTTTTCTTTGGGCACAAGCTGTACAGTAGTCCTATGTAAAGGATACATGTCGTGCTCTAGATTGTGTGGGTTGTATTAGTATTGTTTCTCTCTAATAAACGGGGTTTCTCGGGTCGCGGAGGTACCTAGCTATCGCTAGTGAACCACGTTATATCGATGTGTTCTTGTTCATCATATTCATCGTTCTCTAAGCTCGTTCCAGGTCATAACAAACTGGCATCAGAGCATAGGTTCGTTGTTCCAAGATCAAGGTGGAGCTATAAAGAGCTAGGATTTCATGTGAAATTCATAGCCAGTGTTTCGCAATCAAGGCGGAGCACGTGTTCGTGGTTTACAGATCTGGAAAAGGAGCTACTGAGAAGATGATCGGAGGGATGACCAAGATCGACAAGTTCACGGGGAGAAACAACTTCAGCTTATGGCAGATCAAGGTACGTACTTTATTGAAGCAGCAAGGTTTGTGTTTCCCATTGGCGGAAGATAAAGAGCGGGCTTCTACAACCAACAGGGAGTTCAAGACGATGGTGGAAAGAGCGCACTCAACGATCTTGTTTTGCTTGGTGGACATCGTGATCAGGGAGGCTGCAGATCAAGAACGGCTGAGAAACTATGGAGAAAATTGGAGAGCCTCTACAAGAAGAAGTCGTTGATCAACAAGTTGATGTTCAAGCAAAACCTCTTTGGGCTATGCATGGGGGAAGATACGGATCTGAGAGATCACTTGCATCGTTTATGTACTATTTTGCTTGAGTTGCAAAACAGTAATGAAAAGATAAGTGATGAAGATGCCGAACTGATTTTGTTTATTTCTCTACCACCGTATTACGAGGGGTTCGTGCAGTCTGCTTGTGCTGCAAAATAGACTCTCACATTGGAAGAGGTAAGATCAGCTCTTCACACAAGGGAGATGTGGCAGAGAGCCACATATGATGGTTCAGGCGTTCTAGGTCCGGGCGTATTCATGGCTTCCAATGGGGGTTATGGTAGAAGGAGAAACAAGGGTTCTAAGTTACCAAACGACGTCTGTGAATTGTGTAAAGAGAAGGGTCACTGGAAGAGGGAGTGTCGGAAGGGAAAGGCATTTGCAGACATGGATGCAAGCGCGACGAATTACTTCGTTCTCTAGGCCCCGTGGGGGGTGGGGTGGGAGGGAGAATCCGTGATCCTCAAGGAGGATGCTGGAATAGGGGAGTCTCTGACGAGGGACACAGAACATGAAAGGGGACACATATAGGGGGTTTCTTGGAGGGACTCGGTGGGAGTCGGAACAACAAACAATTTTATTGTAGTAACTCAGTGGGAGTTGGAACAACAAACATGGGTTTCGATTTCAAGAACTCGGTCGTAGTTGGAGCATCGATAGGGTTTGATTGCAGGAACTTGACGGGAGTTGGAGCATCGCTGGGGGGCACACGTTGCAGGAACTTGGCGAAAACACCGGCGGACGAAGGATGAACTTAGGATCTGCAGATTTGGGCTGCAGGTGGAGAGTACTTCGGAGGATGGTCTAGCTCTCTAGGCCTCGTTGGGGTACAAGGGGGACTCCGTGCTCTCGACGAGGAGGCAGAAGGTGGAATAGGGGAGCCTCTGACGAGAGACACAAAACGTGAAATGTGACACGTGTTTGGGGGTTTTGTTGTAGGACTCGGTGGGAGTTGGAACAACAAGGATTTTGTTGAAGGAGCTCAGTGGGAGTTGGACCAACAAAACATGGGATTCTATTGCAGGAACTCGGCCGTAGTTGGAGCATCGATAGTGTTCAATTGCAGGAATTTGACCAGAGTCGGAGCATCGCGGGGGGCACTTATTGCTGGAACTTGGCGAAGTTGGAGCAACTTGTGGCATTGAATATTATTGGGGAGAACCGGCTGATTTAAGCGCAAGCGGCCGACGAGAGGATTCAAGACAACGTGGAGATTTGTTGGGAATTAAGGTGCCTTGAATGGACCTAGGCTTGGCGAGGAGTTGACGACAAAGCGGGGCAAAGAAACGAACCAAACGGAGGAGCAAGACAAAGACAACAAGCCGGGGTGGTATGCTTGTTTGTGCGAACACTAAGAGTGTTCGTACTAATACTTACTGGAATGCGGTAAAAAAATTGCTTCCTTGTTGTGTTTAGCTCAGTTTGATATTTCATTGGGCACAAGCCGTATTGTTGGCCTATATAAAGGCTATAGGTCGTTCCCTACAATGTGTGGTTGTATTCTTATCGTTTTTCTCAATAAAATATGGATTTTGGGGTCGTGGAGGTAGTTAAATAGGTCATCGCTAGTGAGCCACGTTACATCGCTGTGTTATTGTTCATCGTTTATCATCGTTCTCCTTGCTCGTTCCAGATCATAACACGCTCATAGGACGAGCCATATACTCAACCCCTAATATTTTATGTGAGAATGAGATGTAGCATAAATTAAGGCTATGATAGTGGGACTTAAGAGCCCACACATGCATACAATAGTTATGTGTCACTTTCTAGAACTTCTTGTTTTTAGAACTAGTAACCAGTAGAGTCAAATTAACTACTATTCAAAGAACTCACCACCTCCCACAAACTCCAAATATTTTCAGAAGAAAATGTCAACGAATTCGAGTCAACAAGTTTTACCTAAAGAGATCATCACATAGGTCCTTATGTGTAAAAATAAATGACTATTCTTTCATACTAATCTTCGAATATTTCAATTTTATGGACTTTTCATTACCTGCACAATAATTATATATATTATCAGCCGACATCATTCATTTAAAAAATAATTCAAACTTTCGTACTGTGAGACGTCTGTGGACCACTGGACCTCCTTGAGATGAATCACGCACATTTCTTCTAGTTACATTAGACAAAACCGTACAACGCGATTGGATCTTTTCATGCAAAGTCATCAACATGTTGAGTAAAGCACAACTCCTCATTATCACGAAAATCGGATGCAGATACCTTAAGCATTGAAATAGAGGAAACCGCATGTTATAGAAGACTCTTATAAATAGATTTGTTGAACATCCGTACCAAGCTCATGTTTTATAAACATGCACAAAAGTTAGCTATACAACAGACGAAGTGTACATGTTACAACCCAAGTTTTTCTTGTGAGCATGATCGTCTTTCGTAAGAGTTCCATAAATATCAAAACCTAGTATAGAATGTGACAATCAATCTTGGACCTAACTGTCAGTGGCGGGTGTGTGTGTGTGTGTGTGTGTGGGGGGGGGGGGGGGGGGTGGGGGGGGGGGGGTGGGTGGAGGAGATTTGCATACGATGATGGAAAGCTTATGTTTCAATTTTTCAGTTGCACAAACTGCAAAACAAAACAAAAATAAATTTGTTAGAATTATCAAAATAGAAAATAAAATAAAATGGACGCCGGACAGACAAAGATTACCGTACGACCCTGATCAAGTAGCGTAATGCAACCGGGACCTATCTTCAAGATAGTAATTTCCCTCATTAATCAGTGCAAAATGGGCTGTCTAGAAATACTATCTCCCGATACAATGTCTAACACGGTGGAGAAGCACATGATACAATTCTTATCTTCTCCTAAATAAGAAACCAACTCGTTCGACAATAAAAAAAAAAGTTATCAGCTAAACAGATAGAAAAATACTTTTGGTCTTGAGTGTTAGAATATTTCACTTCTAAAAAATTCACTTCTTTCTCTTCTATGAAATTTCCAAAACAATCACATCATACATTGATAATTGTGAAGATATCCTTTCCAAAATGTACAAGCTAAATAACTACAACTATTTAGATTTAATCCTTGGTTAAAAATATACTTAATAGTCACAATTATTTGAGTACTCAAAAAGGTACGAATTAAACCATCACAACTATTGAGGTTTTAGACTCATTGAAAATTAATTATTAAATTCTAATTCTATTTTTTAGAATTACATTATTGTAGGATTCGAACCCGGAACTTCATACATGGGCTTTCAATGCTCTACTACTGAGCTAGCACACATTTGCCTAACTTTAATTTCAATAGAAATTGTTCAAATTTTTCAATTTTTAATTTGTTAAAGGTAATAAAACTTACAAAATATCGACCTCCTATTTTGTAATTCGATTTCATTTTCTTTCGTCATTTCTCCCTTTCTTTGGCACTTTATCGCTTGCGAGGATGACTGTATAATTTTGGCATACTATTCCGTTATTTATTTATTTTTATTTTTTTGAGGATGCACTCCTTCGTTCTTAAATTTAGTGTTTGGTAAACTAGTTACGGAGATTAAAGATGTGCTTTGGGCTTGTTAAATTTATTAAAATGTCATTGGTTATGATATATTTTTTCTTAGATAAGCAAAAAAAAAGTGATTTGAAGGGGGATATGGAGGAAAACAAAGGGACACTCGTTTTGGTATTTCTACTTTGAAAAATGAAGACACTCAAATTGGGACACCCACCATTTTCTTTTTCTTTCTTTTTTTTTTTTTTTTTTTACAATGGTGCGCTCTTATTATTCACAGAAATGCCTCGACTGATTATCAAATCTTGTACTAGTGTTCTTGTTATTAACTTTACATTGAATAATGTTCCAACTGTTCTTAAATTCTGACTTCCCCGCTGGTTATAAGATTCAAAATGAATCGGTAACATGTAGTAAATTGAAAGACTGTACTTCCTCTCCCACTGGAGCCATGAATGATCAAGTATTAACATACATGACACGCTACACAAGCTTTGGAGTACGTACTAATGATCCCGTATCATACATCGGGTGTGTTTTGATGAGCTTAAATGAGAGGACAATGTATGATATTATTGGACTGTGTGGCTGATGTGTGGAGATCTCATTGGACTAAGTGGCAGAGGTGAGGAGTGCTCTCTCTCCTCTCCACAACCTCTCATTCCAATAATCTCATAAACTCTCATCTCACTTAAGTTCATCCAAACACCCATTAACATCTGGTTACTAGTCTAAGAAACTGTACATATTCACACAACGGGCTCGTACGCAAACTCCACAAGGGACCTGAGTTCGTCCCAATCACCCCACTTGACGAGTTCGTTCATTTCCGGACAAAAACATGAGTTCGGATACGATACAGAAGTAGTAGATGACCGTACATCCTGGTGAATCTGATGCGTTGTTAGCGAGCTGGTCACAGTTTGAGTAGTATTCTTGTCAACAACACCACCAACACAAATTCCACCGTAACTACTGATGGGAGACTGTTTGTGTTGCGAATGAGTTACTTGCTGCATAGCAGGAGCTTTGTGCACCGGATTGCAATTTTTATGAGTTACTTGCTGCAGAGGAGTTCTGAAGTCGATATAACCAGCTTCATAACTAGCAATATTAGTGTAGGGAGTAGATTTGAAGCTGCTAGTTTTGGTGATGGCGTCTTCTGCGAGCTTTCGCTTGTTAGCATTATTATTATTATTATGAGCAGCAGCAGCAGTGAGTTCTCTCCAATCTGGTAAGCACTTTTTGTAAGAAGCGCCTCTCTTCAGGATTCTACACAATGTCCATACTTCCTGCAAACAAACAACAACCATGGAACGAAAATAAATAACTACTAGCTGATGAAGAATTAACCTCAAAATTTCAAACCCCTTACCACGCACAGTACTGCCTTGTGACACACAAGACGAATTATAATTTAAAAATTACTTTACACGTGCTTAACATTTGAATTAAAATATAATTTCATTTCGCAACAATTGTACCTTATTCCATCAACGTTTGAAATGTTATTTGTTTGGACAAATTGACGATCTATAAAAAAAATAGTAAAAATGTTATTTCTTCCGAACTTAAAATTCTCCCCAATAAGAGATTATAGAATCTATAGATTATTAGTCAATTTTAAATTAAAATCTTGAACAAAAAATTTACGAAACAAACATAATTAAATTATTTGACTAAATTTTTATTTAATCCGACTTATCATCTCAAACCAAACAGGCACGTAATATTAAAATGATGGCTAGCCTAAAATGATTATCGTGGTTTACCTACTTGTAAATCAGGCAACAAACTTAGCCAGGCACTAGAAAATGCAGAGATAAGTTAAAGTGGTAGGAGCTTACAGCTTCTTGAGCAATGCTTTTGACATCAATGTGTTTGGTGCTCTTGTCGTCGTGGTCAGCAGGGAGGCGGAACTCGTGCATCATCCAATCAGTTTTAGTCCCCTTGCCTGCGCTGCCACGGTAGTAGACTAAAGATTTCTTCAACCCAATGCACTGACGGCCACCACCAGCACCGCCGCCAGTGGAATATATTGGCCTGTCAATGCCCGTAGCCTTCCAGAAACCGGACCCAGTGACTCTGTTAGGTCTTATGCTATTTCTGTATTTTCTTCCTCTCTTGCAGAAGAAGTACCATTCCTTGTCCCCCACGTTACTAGCCTCTGCATGCACAAATTCAACACCAAGTTAAACACCTAGTTAACACTACAGGTCTACAACTGACATTACAAGAGGCCTCACCAATATAGGGAATGGTATAATAAATGTGGCCTCATTAGTTTTCTAGGCTAGAGTTATCGGAAAATTACTTATAACGACCCAAGTAATAAATTTTTCTCAAACAACTTCTTGATTCCGTACAACCGGAAAATAATGTTCCGAAAATGTTAGTATGGGAAGTTACATTACTCATTTCTAAACCTATTTTATGAGAATGGCATGAGGAACATCGTTGTACTAGTGAGAAATTACTCAAAAAGTAGTCTTTCAGAAGTGCGAATATCGTAACTCTCCTTTAATCATTAGCATTCAGCGGGTCTTATCTTAGTCATATAGAGCGGAAGCAGGAACAGAAGTGAGAGTGAAATATGTCTAATTTCAGAAGAATTGTATTTGAGAGCATCATGTGAGCGAATTTATATAGTATTATTTAACATAACTTTCCGACGTAAACGGCTATTTCATAGTGTGAAATGCAAACTCATGTTGGACGTCATGTTACATAGAGTTAGAAAAGTATTTAACTTGCATTTACGTATGCTTAAAATAATTTTCATGGACCATTACAACTTGGAAAAGTAAGTCTATAATTCATCAAATGTGGTCGCGTCTTTCAGAAAGAATAGTGTTTAAATAAATAATAATCAAATTGATAAGTAAGAAGTTGGAGTTAGCCACCAATATTTTTAAAAATCGCCTTCAAAAATTAATTTATCTACGAAATCGTGATCTCTCTATTTCTCGGAGCATCTTCAGAGCACGATTTGGCTTTTAAAGCACTGGGGGCGAGTTTTGAGAGCTGGAACGACACCCCTTCAAGAGATTTTAGGTGACTAAGGTCTAGCCTCGCTATTGAGTTTCACATGACAACAATTTAAGAGCCAAAAACTTAATTGTGAAGGTAACCTAACTCTAATGTTCTCAATAGTCATCTCCCCTTGAGATTTATGTATAATTCTTGATTAAAAGCCAATACACTGGTTATAATTCTAAGTACTTATACTACTTAAAAATACACTAACCTATCTTTGATGCTCTTTCGCAAGTCATCACTTGCAATGAGATGAAGGCGGATTTTTTTGTTACACTAATCTATGTTTGTGTGCATTGTTTCTCGAAAATAATAACTTCTAGCTTGAAATCAATTATTTTCAGGAACTTCACTACAATGCATGAGTGAAGAGTTTAGACACTGAACTTCTTTTTCTGTTACTATTTCATAATACAAAAAAAAAAAAAAAAAAAAAAACATTTCATTTTGTTAGGGTTAAAGCTAAGAAGAAGAAGAAGAAGAAGAAGAAGAAGAAGAAGAACATACTTGGTAGATCCCAAGGATCGTATTTGTAGATATCAACTTGTTTGATGAGCTCTATGCTGATCGGCTTCTTTTCAACCTTTCGACGTAGGTAGAATCCAACTAGTTCTTCATCTGTTGGATGAAACCTAAAACCAGGCAAGGGAACGTCGTCTTCATCTTCTTCAACCTTCTTAGGGTTCATGTTATTACTCATCTTCTCCACTTCTTCCATCTCTCTCTCTCTCTCTAAATGTGGGGTTGAACTTTGAGCTACCTTTCTAGCTAGCAACGGTGGACTTATATAGAGACCCTTTTGTTTATATATTAGTATATGGTATATGAGTATACATACACATTCAAAGAAATAATAAGAGACAGAGGACAAATAAATCAAAGTCAAGTCAAGCTTGATATTTGACTCTTCTATGATGGGACATCCAAAAATCTTAGACCATTGATTTGGTCTCCAAATTGTTTTGCTCAGCACACCACCACCGTATTCACCATAAATATTTTCTGATGAAGTGCTATCCAAGCTTTGAAAATTTTCACTTACAGTAGTGATCACTGATATTTATACTAATCTTTTATGTAACACCAACCACATATGATCCTTCAGCTGGTCAAAATATCCTGACATTTCTTTGAATGATATACAAGTCTTTTGTGCACGTAAGGATTGTCTCAGTTGTAATTGGAGATGCTTAACTCTGTGTATTTTGATAAAAGATTTAACCACGCACATAAAATACATAAGGTATATAAAGACTTCTATTGGATTTTATAAAGAGGGCCAACATGTTTATTCTCTGCACTCTAACATAACATAATAACAATGATAAAAAACATTTCGTCATGCATACACAAAGATTTCTCAAAATTTTGGTCCTTATAAAGAGTAACGGGTATGTTAGAAAATTCTTATGAATTGGGTGATCAAAAATCTAGGATTGAAATAAAAACGGATATGTTAGAGAATTGTTATGAAAATGTAGGCGTATTGGTGATCATCTAGACAATATAAACACTATCATATGCAAAAATTGCGTAATAATGAGGGGATTGAGAGTGATGTTGATGTGGCCTTAAAATTGTTGTTGTCTCTGCCTCAATCTTATGACGCTTCCATTCATTCGTTTGTTGTTGGGAAAGAAGCGATAACTGTTGTAACAGAACTCCTGTTTCAGAGCTCTGGTACCAGTTTGTTATAACATGTGGGTATTCAAGCAAGAACGATGAGACGAAACAAGAATGAGACAGATATTTAACGTGGTTCACTAACGAATTCGTAACGAACCCGCTAGCTAATCCACGGTCAGTACCATATATTTTATTGAGAAGAGAACCCGATTACAATGCACGCCGTGGCCGCAACGGCCACGGCGGCGACCCGAAAAACACCACCCGACACACACACCCAAACAAATCTCAAAGCACCAAAGTAGCTCTCTCCGTGACCCTCTGTATGTGTGTGTAACAAACCAAAAGAAGACAAAACCATTAAATACACATTTGGTGAGTGTGGCGGTGAATTACCAAGACCACAACACACCAACCATCTGCCGACTTGAAGTTGTTTCCATATGATTGGCTTTGACTTTTCCTTGTACCAAATTCTTACCATATTGATTCTAAGTCAAAGTTTCCTAACAATAACTCTGGAGAAATTTCCATCGGCGTTGCACACCAAGAAATTGATGCACAAGGCGGGATAGCAGGAAAATCATTATGGTGGCGCATTCAGGGGCGGAGGCAGCACATGGCCGGGTAAGGCAAGTGTCCCACCCCTGTTGTAGATCTACACATATATACCTAGCATTTAGGAAAATATAGAATTTTTCCATAGGTAAAACTACAAAAAGGCCCTACCCTATTTGAAATGCCCCCTGGCCGCATTCATGGTCAAGTGAGGTAAAGGTAAGGGCGAAAATCGGAATAATGGTAGATCCGATTTACCAACGGACGTATATGCATCTTGTTGTGAGAATAGTCATTGGAAGCGGAATTGTCCTAAGAACAAAGAATCTTCATATACTACAGTTCAAGGTGGAGGGACGTTCGTGGACGACGTCGTTCTTTAGCTCCCGTGTAAACGGCTTGGGCTCCAGGCGTAGGAGCATGGACGTGTGTCTTGTTGGCACACAGTTAGTAGCACGTTACTGGGTACATATTAGGTCGTGTTACTGGGCATGTACTGGCTGTTGACACTTTATTGCAATGTATCATATTGCGTGTTAGTGCGATTCTTTGGTTGCATAATTGGCATGACACTGATTGATTGATAGATACTTTTAATCATTAAGTGCCATTAAAGTAATGCTGGGAGATCCATTGTGTCATGGTGCATTAGTGATGTGTTAATCGGGACACATCGGTCTCTGCGTTTTTTGAGACGCAAAGACGCGCTTTGGTGTTTCGCATAGGAAATGTATCCAACGCCGCAATTTTGAAAATACATTTGATTGATTGATTGGATTGATGGGAGCATTTGATTGATCGCTAAGGTGTTTGGATCAATGTGGAGATTTGTTATGAATTGGGTAACCCAAACCCTATAATTGGAATTGGCAGAGCAACAAACAAGAAGACAAGGAAAAGTTGCGGCATAACGGATTCAGGAAAGTAGGTCGTGCGACCTACAATACTAGGTGGTGCGACCTAGTTTATGTTTGGTAACTTTCTGGATTGTTTCCTTTTCGGGTTTAGTAACTTTTGAACATTATTTTGGGTACAAGTAAGTAGTTTAGGCCTATATGCGGGTGTACGTCGTGGCTATTAGCTAATTGTGTGGTTGATTGTAGTCGGAATATAAATTGATTTTGTTAAGTCGTGGATGTAGCTAGTCTTAAATCATTGTGTGGATTTCTTTGTGGTTGCATAAACTGCAAGAATTCTAGAGGGTCAATAACTCTTGCGATCATAAAGGAGCTTGCACGAGCAAGCAGCAATGCGTACGAGCAAGGGGGTACTGCATGAACAAGGCTATACTTGCACGAGCAGGAGCAGTAACTCGTGCGAGCAATTTCAGGCGTAACTGTAGTTTCGGTTGTTTTATTTGTTCATGTTCCGATAAACTCAATTATAACGTCTTTTATGTGAAACAAAAGGAGGTTTACATGTTACATTTCTGCTTCCTAATATTCGGTGCCTATACCAAATTTTCAAAAGATTATCTAGGACATTTTGAATATCCTTATGTTCTTGCAGTGACGCATCGCGAATAATGTAGCGAGGAGTACCATGCTAGAAGAAGTCAAATTGATAACATGTTGGGTTGCCATTTATGCCAAAGTAACCCATTTATGCTAAAGTAATAAGGTCATACAAGATCCCAGAAATGCTCACGATGGACATACATGATACCGAGGAGTACTATGCTATAATTTTTTTAGGTTCTAATTTCTCTAAACATTTGTAGACTCTGAAATTTGTGGAGAACTCCAAAAAAACATAGGATCGTGCACTAACTCCCCAAAATTCATTAAAATATACCCGGCATGCTATAACTCTCAAAATTCTTATAAATACCAACTATATAGTTTCTAGAAAATAATCATTAGAATGTACATTTTTAGCATTAAAAAATTTCTCCGACTTGTTTTTCAAAAACATTTCTACAAATGAATATCATCCGATTACTAAGATTCATTTGATCTTACGGTCTAAAAGCCATTTCAGAGTTTTGAAAATTGAACGGTCCTAATTCATTATATAAATAAACAAACAAACAAACCATCTGTAGTTCTAAACGTTCTAGATTGATTTATTCTTGGCAATCAGTGAAGGAACCAATTCAGGAAAAGATTATATATATGAATATACATATGGTTGGTTGACTTGGACCTTCCACAGTTTAAGTTCTGTGTGGCCGGCAAACAAATGCATATGCAATTATGCACAATGAAATTGTCAAATACATTGACCTCTTCTATGGGGGCTACTGCAATCAAGCATATCTAGGCCTATCTAATTAAATTCTTTCATTCTTTTCGGTTACAATGAATCCAAAATTTTATAGCACCCACGACTTGAATTGATCGAGTTTGATGACGCTCTTGTTGTTATGAAAAAAAAATGCATTTTACGTCAAACCTTTAAGTGTTTGGCAATATTGTGTTGTGTAGCTGGGGAAGCCAGTAATGAAGAATAGTCGGGCAAAAAAATGTCCATAACTGAGACACTAAAATCCAGAGCACCTGTGTAATACCACCTCCGTTCCCTCTCTTCCTATCCATTGTGACTTTTTGACTCGTATCTGGATCACTTTGACCAGGTGATTTGGATCGCAAAACGATGTAATTTTTTGATAATTTTTTCACCGTATTATAGAACAATTTTTACTCTACAACACCATGAAAAAATTATTATTTTTTTTTTGTCATATTGCTATCCAAATCACCAGGTCAAAGTGACCCGGTGAATAGTGACAAAAGTCATAATGGGTAGGAAGAGAGGGAACTGACTAGTAACTAATAAGGACACTGATTTCAATATATTCAAAATGGAGAGTATGGGTGGAGTTTTTAAAAACTCAGATGGCCAAGTGGCACCGTAGTACTAGGGTGGTGATACGGCTGCGTATCCTTGGCGATACGCCGCCAAGACGTGGAGACTGAAACCGGCAACCGCCTGCTTACCTCATGGATTACGTCAGGAAATAGTCGTATTTAATTTTTAATATTCGATATTTATTTTATTTGGCATCCGCAATTTATTTAATTGTAAGAGGAGGGTAGTGGTCTTTAGTTAAGGTGGGAGGAGGTAGATGTCTTTTACTTGAGTTTTGTTTATTAAAACAGTGATGTGATAGGTATTGTTTTCATCATCATGAATCGAAATTCTGATTTTGGTGAAGAACCCTACGTGTTAGTGTGTGTGGAGATTCGGAGCGTGTCAAATAAGCTCCAAACCGATACTTAACGTATCAACGGGTGCTTTTATTGAGAGCACCACAACAAAGTGGTGATATGATGACTACACCCAAGGAACTCACTGTCAATTATGTCCAAGAATTCATGGCAACGATAACTGAGGAATTGAAGAGCATGGACGCACGCTAGGAGACGAGATTTGCAAGCTTTGAGGCTCGTCACCTCAAGCGACATTGGGTCATCAACCCTCACTACGGGATCCTACTGCTACTGAAATACCCAGTTTTGTGACTACGGGTGTTTTTATGGCTTTAGTAGAAGTTTGAGAGTTAATTTCCTTATTAGTAAGCTTTTGGGGTCTTTGTGACTTTTAACTAAAGTTGTTAGTGTCTTTTACCTAAACTAAGGGTGTTAAAGTGTCTTTTCCCTAAATTAGGGGTGTGAAAATGTCTTTTTCAACAAATTGATATAAACTTGTACACCCAAAATATTCTGACGTAATTCTTCTCCAATTCAATCGGATTCCTCCTTCAGTATAAACCCAAATCACGTCCCAAAATTTGGAACAACTCCTCTGGTAATCGGATTGAATCCGCAGCTTCCTTTTTTAGTCGATCCTATCCCAAATCTCTCCTTCTCTCGATCAGTAAGTCATAATCATGTCTTCCTCTCTGTCTCCCGTGCGTTCCCAGCTCTTTCTCTCCCTCACGATCATTTTCTCTCTCTCTGCCGCTCCTCTGTTCGACTAGACAAACAACAGCAGCAGCGGCATCCAACCGCCGCCGCCACCCAGGTCAGTTCTCTTCTCACTCTCTTCTCCTTCATTCTTCTTCTCCTCCATCGTCCATGATCTGTTTTCTTTTCTCCTCCTTCTTCTTAATTTTTCTTCTGTGTTTCTTCTTCGCCTTCTTCAATGCTCTGTTTTTGCTTTCTTCTAACGGGTCATCTGACCCCATTGTTTCCGGCAGCCCTTCGACTGCCAAGCTCCACCACCACATCGCCGCCAACATCTCCGTCTCGCCTCTAAATCTCTCTTGTATTCATCTCCATCACTTGTAAGTTGTTATTGTTCGTCGATTTCAGGTTGTTCACTCTCAGTTTCAGTTTTAGCTAATGTAATCCTTGTATTGAATCAAGCATTATTCGTCTTCAATAGCTTGATTCATTGTTATTCATGTATTACCCTTAAACCCTAGTTTATGTATGGGGTAAAATCAATCCGAAACATTAGGATTAACTAGAAGCTATCACTTGTTTGATGTGTTGGGTTGGTGAGGCGAGTTATAATCGCCGGGTAATTGAATTAGAGTTGAAACCGAGACCTTAGATGCATATTTGGATGATCTAGAGTTGTTGAACAATCTGTCCAGTCGCTAAAGGGTTTGAATTCGTCGCTATAGGGCTGTTTTTAGTCGCCAAAAGTTGCTGAAATTGTCACTAATGCTGATGGGTTCAATTTGAAGTGTCTAGACGTTGAAATTAGTTGGATTATGGGAGTTTTAACACTTATTTTGTGGTCTTGACACTAAGTACCTATGTTTGAGATAATTTGTGAGTTGTGCCCAGAAAAATATAAGTCTAAGTTAGTTAGTAATCTCTTTGTTTAAAATTAAATAGCTTAGTGGATGTTAAACTTGGACTGACGAGTAGAACCATGTCACTAGCAAAGAACCACTCGTCCTAATCACTTGTGTATCTGGTTTACTTGGGATGTTGGGTTGGTATTAGAAGCTAAACCGTTGAGCATCATGTGCATGTAATATATTTTAGCACTTATATTATTAAAATATTATAATTAATTAGAATATTGTTAACTTGTAGGCGACGAGTTCTCGGACGACGGGTACGTTGAGTACTACGACTAAGTCGCTGTAGTTGCTTTCATTTGAGGTGAGTAAACATGCCAGGCCTAGTGTGTCTACCGCCTTTCGTGTCAAATGATTATTTCACTTCTTGTCTCAAAATGAACTTACGTGCTATGTGCATAATGTCACATTTAAACGTATGATTTTACTTGATAAATGTTTTCCTTGATAATATCACAAAAATATAATAATGGATGATAACGTAAAGTGGAAGAGTTGTGCAATGTTATTACTTGGTTACTTTTGGCTTGGGCGTGTTGACTTCGTTCACGCGTCCAATTATTTTTATTTAATTCGGTTGCAATGCCCTGATAGCTCCTTGTACTCACCCTTCTGCCCGCAAGAGTCTTTAGGGGGTGTCGAGACTTAAGGTCCTGGATGCTTGCAAGATGGTTGGTTCTTTTCCCGTCACACCAAATTAACAAGATGGTTTTGGATTTGATAATATTAATGGAAAATGAAATAATATGTGGTTTGGATTCCCATCTTGGATAATAAACTGGTTTTGGGAAAATACAATGGAATTGGAAACTCTCATGCTTTCTTACAAGTGTCAAACTTTATTTCTGCTGTGTTCAAAATAATTTACTACATGAAAAGTTGGGTACTGTTTTTTTTATAAATTGCCTCATAATCATTTTACATGTTTGGGTGTTTGCTTGCCAATATTTATTGCTGATTTTGCACTGTGGTGTTCCCTTTTTGTTTTCTGCTCCACATGTCTAGATGATGGGAATTTGGCTTAGCGGGGAACTCGAATCATCACCTAGAAGTTTAGTCATATCGTTTTAAATAAATTTTAACTCTTTTGATTATTTAATAATGTTTAGACTTGTTAAGCGCCCGTGTTTGAGGCACACTTTTGGATTGTACTGAAGTATTACTTTAAGACTTCTTGGTTGTGTATGCTTGGATCCACTTTTGAATGTCCTTGTATCCGTGTTTCATCTCGGTTACGGAGTGACACCCCCGGGCCTCCGGCTTGGTCATTTTGGGGGTGTTACACCGACGACCATCCCTCCACATATGGCAACTCGCCAAACCCTAGTTGGCGCAACCCACGATGGGGAGCGCTCTTCTGCCTTGTCTGAAGACCCAAACAACGTAAATCCTGGAACGGGCGGTATTCGACCGTACCCAGCCACCATGGAAGCCCGATTCTGGCCACAAGACCCTGTATTCGCGCCACCCGAAGAAATTGTCGCCATTCACCGCCAGAACCCTAATGGGTTTCGCCGCCCAGACCGCCGAGTTAACCAAGCTGCCAATTGAGATTACCCACAACCTGCTCGCCAACCTCAAGCATCTCTATAAGAAGGCTTCCAGCGCCGACTCCTTTTCCATGCCCTACCACCATCCGCGTAAAAGGCAATATCTGATGGCCCGATCCGCGACCTTGCCAAATATTGGGGTACGACGAACAGTGGGCACGGGCAAAATTCGGGCTCCCTCCCGTCGCAGTTGATTTTGGCAATAGGGGTTAACGTCGGGAAGCCTACGACGACGAGTACGGGGATGACGAAGACCCGTTCTATACCTACCTCGATGACTTCGACTATGGCCATTGCCACGGTGCTTGCGTCCCACCTGAACATGATCAACGAGGGAACAAGCTACATGCTGAACCGCCAAAGTTCTCAGGTATCGATCCTCACATCTGGGTCCTTAAAGTTCAATAATACTTCAATTATTATCAAATTTCGTCCGCGAAGTGAATGCTGCTTGTCGGGGTATTGTTGGATGGCGACGCGGCTGATTGGTTTTGGCATCGCGAAGCCAAAATCAGGTTTACGACTTGGGTTGCGTTCCTTGACGAGTCAACTGTTCATTTTGATTACAATTATTATACTAATTATTTCAGGAAACTGCCCAAATTACACCAATGAACTATAGTACTGGCATATTTGAACGAGTTTGAAAAGTTGTTGAACAAAATTGGCCCGACATCTGACGACCAGCTGATTTCGATGGTTGCCTCTAGTCTTAGGTCGCCTTTGGGGCGCGAGCTGGTGTTCCGTAGTCCAAAGACCATCACTGCCGCCTTTAACACAGCTCGTGAATTAGAGGCAACTCGGTCACTGGACATACTTACCAGTTCCACCACACGAATTTCGGCACAGACTACAATCGTGGCTCCATCCAAAGCTCCGACGCCAATTGCTCTACTTCGCCGATTAAGAGGCTCATTCTCGCCGAGAAAAAGGAACATCAATGGCCTTTGTTACTATTGCGATCAGAAGTGCTTTTAAGGTAACAAGTGTGAGGGCAAGTTCTTGCTTATGGGTTGCGATGACATGGATCAGACATAGTCTGAGGACTTTGCTATTACTGATGATGTTTCCCGTCTGTATTATTTGGTCAACAGTGATTAGTACTATTCTTTGCGGCTCCTGCGAATCATATCAGGTCAAGATGTGTCCTTCATGATTGACAATGGGTCCACTAACAATTTTATTCATCCGAAATTGGCCGGACAACCAGGTCGAGGTTAAAGTCGGCAATGGGGGATTCCTTCACTGTGACACTATGTGTTGTATGGTTGATATTTTTCTTCAAGGACATAAGTTCGAGGCTGAGCTATCCGTTTTGGAGTTTCAGGGATCACGTGTTGTTCTGGGAATGGTCTGGATCAACTAACTAGGGTGCGTGGACACCAACTACTCAAAGATGATGATGGAACTTCAACTGGACGGCTCTTGAGTGGTAGTGAGGGGTTTGACCAAAGAAGCATCGGGTTTTCACCGGTCCTTTTTATGCCTTGAGGACAAGGCGATTGTCAACGGAGGGGGAGTTGATACTGCTGCTCATCCTCTTGGCAATATGACGCCAAGACGTTGAGACCAAAATCGGCATCCTCCTTCTTACCTCAAGTTAGCAAGTAGTCGTATTTAATTTATTTTATATTCGATATTTATTTTATTTGGCATCCGTAGTTTATGTAATGTAAGGGGAGGGTAGTGATCTTGAGTTAAGGTGGGGGAGGTAGACGCCTTTCACTTAAGTTTTGTTTATTAAAACAATGATGTGCTAGGCATTTTTTTCCCATCATCGTGAATCAAAATTGTGATTTGGGGAAGAAGCCTATGTGTTAGTGTGTTTGGAGATCCGGAGCGTCTCAAATAGCTCCAAGCCGATACTTAACGTTTCAAGTGGCTCCGCAGCTGCTACAACATCAGAAAACATATGCTTCTTCTATTCCGCCAGAAGTATCAATTTTAACTTATACCATTATACTGGGTCACTCTAACTGGGTGATTTGATTCGCAAAACGAAGCAAGAATTTGATAATCTTTTCATGGATTTAAGGTAGAGAAGATCATTTTTGTATACATCAATTCCTTTCGTCAAGAAATGAAGTGAGCAAAGGATAAATTATACTTGTTTACTTGCATCCCTCAGATTTTGAAAGACTTCACTTACAAACATTATGACTATCAAATTTGTTGTCACTTACACCGTGTGTATATATATATATATATAAATATATATAGGGTGCTAAGGTAACTTCCTAAATTCACTTTTTGTTATAGCTACACTTACAGAGACTGCAAAGTCCAATTCACTAAAACCTACCTCAAGTTGGCCCAAACTTTTGCTTGTAGTAGATGCACCATGTTCATAAACGTATATGCTATATAATACAAACATTTGCACGTGTTAAGAGTACATGTTAAGGGTGGATTGACATTTGCAGCCTCTACAAAGATTAATTTTTTAGGAAAATGGATTTGGAAACCTACCCAATAAAGAGAGAAAATAGATAGTGTTTAAGTGACAACAAGTTTAGTAGTCATGTAAGGTTTATATCATTCCGCACTATGGGGGTGTAAGTGAATTTCATCCGACAGTGAAACCTCCGACTAGTTCCGTTCTTCCTATAAGATGGGGGAGTTGTAGAATATTCGTCTGCGGCAATTAGGCTGAAGTTAGAAAGATTTAATAGTGACCAACAATGACTATTTCCGAATGTTGACTCCTTCATATTTCCATTTTGGTCAAATCTTAAAACTCATTTGATCCGGGTCTTTCACTTTACTAATAGTCTCTCTCTCTGTGTATATTATTTTTAATAATTTTAACAAGATTCAAACGTGTACTTATAAGCATGACTTCTTTGTACATGAACAAACAAATGAAGTATATAATTTGCAAGATTAAAATGTGTACTTATGAGCATGGCTTCCTTGTACATTAACAGATGAAGTAACTTATGTAAACAAAGAAAATTATAACCATAACTTAATTTAATCATGTTGAGACTCTCAGTTGAAAATTGAATTGATATACTCAACGTGGTGAAATAAATATATAGGACTATGTTGGGAATCAAGGCGCCTTGAATGTACTTGGGCTTGGCGAGGAGTTGGCGACAAAGCGGGGCAAGAAACGGACCAAACAGAGGAGCAAGAGACGTAGAAGAACAAGCAGTGGCAGCATAGTGTTAGTGCGATCAGCACGGGCCTTCATGCGAAGGTCTTCGTGCGAAGAGGAATTCTCTTCGTACAAAGAGAACCCAGAAGGCGATCAAAATGTTTCCTTTTTCGTCTTCACTCGGTTTTTGGTATTTCTTGGGTACCAAATCGGTATCCTAGGCCTATATAGACCTAGGATCGTGGCTTACTAGGGTGGGTTGTATTAGTGGGTTTCTCTCAATAAAATTTGGGTTTTTTGGGTCGTGGAGGTAGCTAGCTCATCGCTAGTGAACCACATTATATCATGTGTGCTCTTATACTCTTGTTTCACCGTTTTCATCTTTCTCTAAGATTTGCACAGATAATAACAAACTGGTATCGGAGCTTAGGTTGCGGTGTTCCAAGATCAAGGTGGAGCTATAGGGCTAGGGTTTCACAATCCGTAAAATTTATAGCTATGGTTTCGCGATCAAGGTGGAGCATGCATTTGGGGGTTACAGATCTAGAAAAGGAGCTGTAGAGAAGATGACCGGGGGATAACCAAGATGGAAAAGTTCAAGGGGAGTAATAACTCCACATTAGGATGTATATTCTTATAGGATTCACCACCGTTTTGCGTGTGTTTAGAGTGATTTACGTGAGAAATTGATCAATGCTTGTACGTTTTAAGCATACTTGACTATTTGGACTTCATGGTGTAATCCGGGCGTTTTATGCATGTTTTATGCTTTATTTGTCGCATTTTATCTTCTGGTTTTTGTTCGTGTTGTGGATTTCAATACCCGGAAGCTTGGAGTGCGGATTTTGGAGCGGAATCGAACTTCGGAAAGAAAGAAACTCAAGGAATGCATGAGAGAACGGAATAAGAAGAGGAGAAGCTAAGAGGAGAAAAAGACTTAGCCGAAATTTCAAGAGGAGTGAAAAGAAGCAACTCGCTGGAAGTAGAGGATCATAAATTGTGATCACAAGATCAAGTGCAAGACCACATAGAAGATCAACGTGACGTTGAGACTACAAAAGGTGATCCTATGATCACAAAATGTGATCACAAGATCACAAAATGGGATCTACGTTTGAGAAAGGGGTAAAAAGTGTTATTTTCGCAAGCTTGAAATAAGAGGAACGGGTTTTAATAGAAGATAGCGACCTAGGGAATTGATATATATCAACTGGATGTCATTGGAGAGAATAAGAGCATCCTTGGGAGCTTGGAGACCATCGTTTGATATTCTATTCTCTTCTCTTCTCTAGTTTTTGTTGATGATCAATAAACTTTGTGCCTTGATCATGTGTTTTAGTAGCTAAACTCCTCTATTCGGGATATCTCGTAGGGAACTAGGGTTTTGAACACCGTGTTGGTGATTTATGGGTTTTGTTTCATGCTTTTAGCTTAATTTAGTGTTTTTTACTTAGTGATGCTTGCTTTATGAGCTTAAGCTATCTGTCGTATTGTTTGATATCGCAGTAGGATTGATCTAGGTAGTGAATGTTATAGGAATCAACATTGGTTGCCGGAACTTGAATCAAGCACTAGCTGTATATAGGGTTGAGGAATCTTGCTAGTTAGCTAGAACTAAGAGTAGACCACAAGAACATAAAGCTTATTTGAACTTAAGTAGACTAGAGGAATCAGGTACAAGAATTTGAATTTAGGCTTTGGTTGAGGAATCTTCAAAGCATAGGTGCTCGTTTGGCCAAAATAAAAGACGTTCGTGTTACATGAACGTAAATCATTAACGGTGTGAGATCCCTAGTGAACCCGAAGAGATATCCTGATACTTATCCCTCGTACTAATCTCAATTTCAATAATTAGCTTGTTATTTACTTTAGTCAAACAAACTAAATTACTTGCCCACATTAAATTTAATCATCCTTATTCGTTCACGAGAAGTCATTTGGGTTCGACACAGCCGAATTTATCGGATATTACTACACGCGACAGTCGTACAATTGCGGTTGGAACGTGTTAAGTTTTTGGTGCTGTTGTCGGGGACTTCGGTTGAATTATTTAGAATTATTAATTTTATGGAATTTTATATTTTTCTTTCTTTTTTTTGTTTATTTGTTGATCTCACCTGCTTCCTAGCGTATGATTGTGCAGGCATCTTGGTAATCATGTGGGGGCAGCATTTTTATGGGCAATTTTTGGGATATTCACCGTACTATCCCAATAGAGATATGTACATTCCTCCTCCGTGCAATCAAGAAGATGAGCGGATTAGATCAATTTATGTTAGCTAAATTTGACATAATCGAGGAAGGGGTGAATAAGAATGATGAAGCTCTCCAACAATTGGAAGGAATTTCTTGTGAAGTGGCAGTTGCATATACTGACAATGGGCCCATCAGCATCATTCCTGAATTAGTTGGGGAGTGCGAAGAGGAAGTTGAAGAACCCCAGAGGCCTATAATACTGTGTCTCGACAAGTAATAGATCCTTGGGCCGCTTCAGACTCAGATTCGGACTCGGATTAGGATGACGTTGTGAAGCCTATACCACTTGTGCCTCGCATAATTCTTGAATCATGGCATGAATGGGGGAGTGTTGACATCGCGAGCTTATGGCCTAAGGACATTGAAGAAGGTTTTAATGAAGAACAAGCTCATATGTGCATTGTTAATGAGTTTTCCCCAATCACTGAAGTTATTTGCTTTGAGGAAGCCCGCCATGAAGTTATGGAAAAAATGCGGAGATGTTCACATGGACATGTATCAAGAAAGTCCTCAGGCTCCATATCTCTTGGAGATCATAAAATTGGGTGAAGCACATGAGAAAGACCAATGACCCCAGTTTTATGCAATCCATGATTTAACACCCGTGATTCCAAGAGAAGAACGAAGAAAGGAATTGGGAAAGGAAGAACGCACGGTTTTAGCCGTTCCACTTGAGATGCTAGATTCAAAGGGCCAATCATCGACGATTGGAGTTTTGAAGAACTGGAAGAAGAAGAGGACAGGTAGAGTGAGGCATGTGGCGGCTAACAACTTTTCTTTCTTCTTTCCATTGACTTATGCACGCTTAATTTAGAAGAGACAAGAAGAGAAGCGATGGTGGAAGAAGAAAAAATGGAGAGAAAGACCTCCTTAACATATTTGAGGTAACTGGGTCGGGTCGTCGACCTTAAATTATCCGGCGCTTGTTGGGAGACAACCCAACCTATTTATTAGCATTAGATTAGGGAGTGAGATTTTAATACAGTTGTGCTTTGTGTTTTTCTTTATGTATGTGGAGAGATGAGAGAGAGAGGGACTAATGATGTTTCCTAGTGACATATATGAGCAGGTTATGGTAGAATCTACCCCGGTGTGCCATGACACACATGAACTTCACAGGGGCTTGCATTGGCGAGTTGGGAATTCTTCAGACATGGATTTTAGCAGAGGAGGCAGTCGACCCCGGTGTTACACACTGACCGTTGGGAGCATGGTGGCGCCACTACTGTGCTTGGGGACTGCTTTGTGCGATTTCGTCCCCACCCTTGAGGTGGTTGTGAGTATCTTTTTCTTTTGCTGGATTTTGTGTCACGTTTAGTGTATATGTCATGCTCCATCTCATCTACTGCCTTTCACATTAATTGCTGAATCTTCTTGAATAATCTCTAAATTCGTTGAGGACAACCAAGCATTCAGTGTGGGGGTGGTTTAACTGTTTACTAGCTGATGTGTGTCTTGCATAGCCAGTTACATGCAGGATGTGTCTAGTTTGTATTGTGTGTAGAGTCAATGGTTTATGTCATGTTTTTACATAGATTATTGTATTGTGTAGATTTATATATTGTATACACTTTTACATAATTGAGTCTACCCACCAAAGAGTTGAGTTGTGTAGTGTCAAATTTCTTTCGCGTCTGGCCTTACGAGTTAGGATAAATAAAATAAAAATACAAAAAAATTAAACATTAAAGAAAACAAAAAAAAATATTTTTTTTGAGAAAGAGCAATTAAAAGAAGCTCAAAAGTTGGTAGAATCAAGGAGTGTGAGAATTTTAGGCATAGGATGTGACTTGTGACCGAGAGGAAAAATAGAGTCCCCCCTAGTATGTATAGAGAGAATGTCTTTACGGGAGTGCCTACCTGTTTTACTACACTTGATTTTCAAATCTAAAGTGTGTGTCGTTTTTTCACAAGAGTTGAGCTAGGTGTGAGCTAAACGAGCCGAACGTTCATGTGTACGTCTTAGGTAGTCGCCAACACGCCTCGTAGTGGCACACAGAACAGCTATGAGAGGATGTGTATAAGACCACTCACTGCTTTTAGATCTCACCTTGTAGGACTACTAGAAAACCCAGTTTGGACCTTGGTTTATTTGATATCCTTTTGAACTAGGGTGACGATTCCTGGCTTTCATCACAGATCGTTTAGAATCACTATTTTAGTGCGTCACGAGCGAGTCATAGTTGAGGGGGTTTCGATGACGGAAAGCCTTATGACATATACTTGTGGATTCTACATGATCGCATGCACGTTAATTGATATTTTCGAGGGGATGCGAGGGTGAGTGAGTAGGCTTTCGCACTTCGGTGTAGCGGTGTTCCATGTCATTACACCGTGGACACAGTTGTGGAGAGCCCTCAGTGCGTGACATCTAATCCGCACGACATTGGGGTTGGTGGAACTTAATTGGTGGATCGTGCTAGGTATCGTTTCTTTTCATCATCATGGTGTAGGAGAATCGTTTGGATTAGGCACGAGAATTTCATATACTTGACTACTTGAGAGGGGGCATGATTATATTCTAGTGTGGGGGTGTCGACATTTGACTACAGACATGGAGATTGAACTTTTGACGACTCCACCCCCATACATGTGCTTTGATTGTTTGCATCTTAGTTTGGTGGCACCGTATATTTCATCGAGTTAGGGGGAGATGAATATTACTTGTGATACATATTCATCGGATTGTTTATTTTCCTCTCCCTTGCATTATTTGTTAGCTACTCTTGGAAGACCACGCGCATATTGGAAGACTTCTATTGATTTTTGAGAGATTATTGAAAAAGAAAAAAAAAAGGAAACTAAATGAAAAAAAAAGATAGAAAAAAGGAGATATGGAATAAAGAAGTAAAGTTGAGATTATTGGAAGACGAGTGGTGGAAGCTACTAGTTCATTGACGACGGTTTGCATTTCGTGCACGATTCACAACGGTGGCAACGAAGATCGTTATTGTACCGGGGTTTGAGGGAATCGAGGGCCGGAGATGGTGAGTTTTGGGTTGCTGTTTCTATCATCGTGGTGAGGGTGTGTGAGATGCGGGATTTAATGTCAGAGTGTGACTCTTTATGAATTGTTCTTCATGATTATCCTTTTGTCTCTAAGCGTCATCATTCTAAAACCGTTAATGGAATAGGAGCGCGGACCTTGAACGTGGGTTAGCCTAGCGTAGCCTCATATTTTAGTCAACACATGCGAAGAGGTAGGTATTTCTTTACATAGTAACGCTAGGCTCTCTATATTAACTAGGGGAAATTCTCGTTGTCGAATTTAGTTGCAATTCCCGCCTTGTCCCTAGATTGATCATCACTCCATGAGAACCGGTTTGAGTTTATAGAGATTGCCCAATCTCAACAAAAAAAATATAAATAATAAAGTTGTTTGTGTGCGTGTGTACATATGTGTCATGTAGGATCGAGTGGTAGCTTCCATTTGCATCATCTCGTTGCATTATTGGGTCGTGTTTTGTTATTGAGTCGGCTAGTTATGATTTGTATGCAACGGTGTTTCGAATAGTATGTAATTGTCTCGATTCGTATCATGTTGGTGGTGGAGGATGAAGTGAGAATGTGGTCGGATTTTGATTTGTTGCTCGGGACGCGCAATAGGCGAGAGTGGGGGAATTTGATAACTCCACATTAGGAGTTATATTCTTATGGGATTCCGCACCGTTTTGCGTGTGTTTAGAGCGATTAACGTGAGAAATTGACCAATTCTTGTACGTTTTAAGCATACTTGAGTTTTTAGACTTCATGGTGTAATTCGGGCGTTTTATGCATGTTTTATGCTTTATCTGTCGCATTTTATCTTCCGATATTTGTTCGTGTTGTGGATTTCAGGACTCGGAAGCTTGAAGTGCGGATTTTGGAGCGGAAGCGAACTTCGGAAAGAAAGAAACTCAAGGAATGCATGAGAGAATGGAAGAAGAAGAGGAGAAGCTAAGAGGAGAAAAAGACTTAGCCGAAATTTCAAAATGAGTGAAAAGAAGCAACTCACTGGAAGTAGAGGATCACAAATTGTGATCACAAGATCAAGTGCAAGACCACATAGAAGATCAACGTGACCGTGAGACTACAAAAGGTGATCCTATGATCACAAAATGTGATCACAATATCACAAAATGGGATCTACGTTTGAGAAAGGGTTAAAAAGTGTTATTTTTGCAAACTTGAAAATAAGAGGAACTTGATTCAAGCACTAGCTGTATCTAGGGTTGAGGAATCTTGCTAGTTAGCTATAACTAAGAGTAGACCACAAGAACATAATGCTTATTTGAACTTGAGTAGGCTAGAGGAATCAGGTACAAGAGTTTGAATATAGACTTTGGTTGAGGAATATTCAAAGCATAGGTGCTCGTTTGGCTAAGTAAAAGACGTTCGTGTTACATGAACATAAATCATTAACGGTGTGAGATCCCTGGTGAACCCGAAGAGATATCCTGATACTTATCCCTCGTATTAATCTCAATTTTAATAATTAGCTTGTTATTTAATTTAGTCAAACAAACTCAATTACTTGACCACATTATAGTTAATCATCATAATTCGTCCACGAGAAGTCCTTTGAGTTCGGCAAACCCGAATTTACCGGATATTACTACACGCAACATCTCTACACTTGCGGTTGGAACGTGTCAAGGAGAAACAACTTAAGTTTTTGGTAGATCAAGGTACGTGCTTTGTTGAAGCAGCAAGGTATGTGGTTGCCATTGGCGGAAGATAAAGAGGGAGATTCTACAACCACCAAGGAGTATGAGACGTTGGAGCAAAGAGAACACTCAACGATCATGTTGTGTTTTGTGGACGATGTGATCACGGAGGTTGCAAATCAAGAGACTGCTGAGAAACTATGAAGCAAGTTGGAGAGCCGCAACAAGAAGAAGTCTCTCACCAACAAGTTGATGTTGAAGCATCAACTCTTCGGTCTACGCATGGGGGAAGGTACGGATTTAAGATATCATTTGGATCATTTTAATACTATTTTTCTTGAGTTGCGAAACAGTAATGAGAAGATAAGTGATGAAGATGCCGCATTGATTTTGTTGGTGTCTCTACCACCGTCTTATGAGGGGTTCATGCAGAGTACTTGTGCTGGAAAGGAAACTCTCACGTTGGAGGGTAAGACCATCTCTACACACAAGGGAGATGCGGCAGAGGGCCGCATATGAGGGTACGAACGGTTTGGGGTCAGGTGCATTCATGGCATCCAATATGGGTTATAGAAAAATGAGGAACAAGGGTTCGAAGTTTCCAAACGACGTATGTGCATTGTGTAAAGATAAGGGTCACTGGAAGAGGGAGTGTCCGAAGGGGAAGGCGTTTGCAAACTTGGTTGCAGGCGCGGCGGATGACTTCGTGCTCTAAAGCCCGGTTGGGGTGCAAGGAGAATTCGTGCTCTTCACGAGGAGGCGGATGGTGGAATAGGGTAGTCTCTAACAAGATACATGGAACGTTAAGGGGACACGTGCTGGGGGGTTTGTTGTTGGGACTCAGTGGGAGTCGGAACAACAAACGATCTTGTTATAGGAACTCGGTTGGAGTTGGAACAAAAAGAAGGGGTTTCGACTAAAGAACTTGGCCGTAGTTGGAGTATTGATAAGGTTCTATTGAAGGAACCAGATGGGTTTGGAGCATCGTTGGGGGCACACGTTGGAGCAACTTGGAGAAGTTGGAGCAACTTGTGAATTTGGAGTTATTAGAGAGAACCGACTAATTCAAGCGCAGTCGGATGAGAGGATTCAAGGAAAGGTGGAGATTTGTTGGGATTCAAGGTGCCTTGAATGTACTTGGGCTTGGCAAGGAGTTGGCGACGAAGCGGGGCAAGAAACGGACGAAACGTAGGAGCACGAGACAAAGATACTAAAGCCTCGTTGGGGGGTCAAGGGGGAATACGTGCTCTTATCGAGGAGGCGGATGATAGGGTAGCCTATGAAAAGAGACATGGAACGTGAAGGGGACACGTCCCCGGGGGTTTGTTGTTGGGACTCCCAGGGAGTCAAAACAAAAAACGATCTTGTTATAGGATCTCGGTGGGGTTTGGAACAACAAGCAGGGGTTTCGATTGAAGGAACTCGGCCGTAGTTGGAGCATCGATAAGGTTCGATTGTAGGAACCAGATGGGGTTTAAAGCATCGCTGGGGGCACACGTTGCAGCAACTTGGCGAAGTTGGAGCAACTTGTGAATTTGGAGTTATTAGAGATAACCGGCTAATTCAAGTGTAATCGGACGAGAGGATTCAAGGCAAGGTGGAGATTTGTTGGGAGTCAAGCTGCCTTGAATGTACTTGGTCTTGAAGAGGAGTTGGCGATGAAGCGGGGCAAGAAATGTTAGAAGAAATGATAGAAAGAGGTGCCCAGATGCTGTTTCACCAGTCTTGGAGGGTCCTGGTGACATTACTCAAAGCTCCAGTGGTCTTCTGAAAAGTCTTCTATTTATTGTGGATGTCTTTGTAATAAACAAAACTAGTTTCAAATCAGTCCTAATAGTCTAAGGACCTTTTGGTCATTTCAATATTTAGCAATGGATGGATTTCCATCCGTTGATCTGCTCTGTATTTATCCTTTTGGCTTCTGTGAATTCATTAACCTAATCGATTCATTTTTCTTTCTTGATTCATTGAATTGTCGTCATCTTCTCTATATTACTGCATCGTTGAAACCCTTGATTGGGTTTGCTTTTATGGTATCAGATCCATGAGTCTCTCGACTATGGCTACGCCTTCTTCTTCCTGTAATCCCCTCTATATTCTTGCAAACATCAACAACCTCGTCCCCTTCAAACTCGATAATACCAATTTTGTGCTCTGGGAACATCAAGTTACATCAGTTCTTCTCACACAAAACCTATATGGCCACCTTGACGGATCTATTCTGCCGCCTCCGATGTTTCTCCTTGACGCCGCCGGCGCTCCGACTCAAAACCCTAATCCAGACTTCACTGCCTGGACGATTCAAGACCAAGCAATCTTGACTCTCATCAACGCCACTCTTACCCAAGAGGCGCTCACTCTCGTTATTGGTAAGGACTCTTCTCGTTCTGCGTGGTTAGCCCTTGAAGCAAGGTATGCCTCTCTCACCCGGTCCAATATTCTTCAGCTAAAACATGAACTCCAAACTATTAAGAAGCGGAATGATTCGATTGATGTGTATATGCATAAATTGAGAATGATTCGTGATAAACTTGCTATCTCAATGGTTCTTATTGATGATGAAGACATGCTTCTGTATGCATTAAATGGCTTATCTGTTGATTACAACTCCTTTCGCTCCTCTCTTCGTATTCATTATGCACCAATCTCCTTTGAAGAACTGCATGTTCTTCTTAGGGCAGAAGAACAAATGTTTGAGTCTCAGGGCTCTGTTGTGTCTGACCCCATTTATAGATCTACTGCCTTCACTGCATCATCCCAACACTTTCACAACCCTAGAGGCCAAAACCACTCTCGTGGTGGCCGTGGTCAATACCCTAATCAGAGAGGGGGATATAGGGGTGGAGGCCACTCTAATGGAGGTAGACCTATGTCTAGGGGTGGAGGAAGAGGTGACTCTTCCAGAGGAAGAGGTTCTTATACTTCAAACTACAACAATAACAAAATAGGAAGGGGAAATTGGGTAACTATAACAACACCTATAACAACAATTACAGATCTTCTTCTGATGTTGTTACATGTCAAATTTGTGGGAACAACTATCACACTGCACTTGAATGTTGGCATAGAATGGATTATTCTTACCAAGGCAAGATGCCTCCCTCTAAGTTGACTACTATGACTGCTGCTTCTGGCAACAACAACAATTCTACTCCCAATTCTGGTTACTGGCTCTCTGACTCTGGAGCCACAAACCACATGACTGCTGATTTGGGAAATTTGTCTCTGGCTGAGTCTTATTCTGTAAATGATCAAGTGTCTGTTGGAAATGGGTCATCCTTGCCTATTGCACACTCTGGTACTGCTTACATACACACTCCCTCATATTCCTTTTCCTTAAACGACACCTTACATGTACCTCAAACTAATACTAATCTCCTATATGGTTACCAATTATGCAAACAACTTGATTGTTTCTTTACATTTGATGCTAAATCTTTTTGCATACAGGACAAGGGTTCTGGGAAGGTCCTGTACCAAGGCTTGAGTGAAAATAGTTTATATCCCATCCACTCAACTGCCTCTCTGTTTAGTTCTTCTCCTACATCGCACTCTATGCCAAAGGGTCTTCTTGCTAGAACAATAATGAGTCCTCTCTGGCATGCTAGATTGGGCCACCCATCGGATGAAAATTTGAAACTTTGTTTTTCCAATTCTGAGAGTCATATGTTACATACTACTTCAAACAATTCTGCTCTTTGTGAGTTCTGTGTGAAAGGAAAAATGACAAGATTACCTTATGCTTCTTCTTCCACTACTATTACTGCTCCTTTTCATTTATTACATAGTGATGTCTGGGGACCTGCCTCAACAAAATCTTATGCTGGCTTCAGATATTATGTGCTATTTGTTGATGAATACTCAAAATTTACTTGGCTTTTTCCTTTACACCTTAAATCAGATGTTGTGCATGTTCTTCCTAAGTTTATTTTGCAAATTGAAACTTTATTAAACCACAAAATTAGAATCCTTAGAACAGATGGTGGTGGTGAATTTATGTTTGTTCTATTTCACAAAGTTTTAACTGACAATGGAGTTACTCATCAAAGATCTTGTCCACACACTCCACAACAAAATGGCACGGCTGAAAGGAAGCATAGACACATTATTGATACTGCATTGACTCTTATGTATCATGCATCTCTACCTAAATATTTCTGTTTACATGTTGTGGATGCTGCTTGTTTTCTCATTAACAGAATGCCTAGCAAAAATACACAAAATTTGTCTCCTTATCAACTCTTATTTGGTACCAAACCTGATTACAAATTTTTAAAGGTGTTTGGTTGTGCTTGTTACCCAAACTTGAGACCTTATAATAACTCAAAATTAGATGCTAGATCTCAACAACGTGTGTTTATTGGTTATGCTAAAGATGCAAAGGGATATTTATGATTCAATACAAAACCTCAAAGATTTTATCTCAGCAGGGATGTTTATTTGATGAGACTGTCTTTCCTTATCAAAAAGCACACATCTACTTGTCCTAATCCTGCTACTACACCTGTCAGTTCTCCACACTCATCTACTATTTTGTTCCCTGTTTCAGGTTCTCCCTTAGCCACTGATAACATCACTGCACAGGGACCAGGTGCTGGTATGGAGGCACACTCTGAATCTCCTCTAGTGCAGACCACTAGTGGTGAGGAAGCACCAATGATGCAACCCTCACTGGAACTAGAGGTGTCCTCTCCTAGTTCTGGCATGGCACCTGAAGTTCTTCAAGAGCAGCTACCCCCACCTGGTCACCCTATGCAGACAAGAAGCAAATATGGGATAAGAAAAAAGAAAGTTGGGTTCTCAGCTAATGGTAATCCTAATCTCTCTCCTTTTTCTGATCCCACATGCTTCTCTGAGGCTAAGAAACACTCTCAGTGGCAACATGCAATGGCTGAAGAGTTTCAAAGCCTCATACAACAAAATACATGGTCACTTGTTCCTGTCCCTAAGTCTGCTAATATTGTAGGAAACAAATGGGTATTTAGAACTAAATATAACCTTGATGGGACAATTTCTCAATTCAAGGCCAGACTTGTAGCTAAGGGGTTCCACCAAACCCCAGGCATAGACTATGATGAAACTTTCAGTCCAGTTGTAAAACACTGCACTGTTAGAAGTATCATATGCCTAGCAGCTTCTTATAACTGGCCTCTTCAGCAACTTGATGTTAAAAATGTCTTTCTTCATGGCAATTTAAAATAAGTTGTTTACATGAAGCAACCTCAGGGATTTGTTCACCCTAATTTTCCTACTCATGTTTGCAGACTGAACAAGGCCATATATGGTTTAAAACAGGCTCCTAGAGCCTGGTTTGAAAGATTTACAACATATATTTTGTCTCTTGGTTTTATTTCTTCAAATGCAGATACCTCCCTATGCATTAGACATTCAGCACAAGCTATTACTCTTCTGTTACACGATGTAGATGACATAATTGTCACTGGAAATGATACTAGTTGCATTACAACTCTGGTAAGAAACTTGAACTCTGAATTTTCAATGACCAATTTGGGTCCCCTTACATATTTTCTGGGCTTGCAAGTTCACAGAAACAAAAATGGTATCTTTCTGCATCAGTCTAAATACATTCATGATCTTCTCTCTAGATTAACATGCAAAATTGTAAACCATGTTCCACCCCTCTTGTTGCTAGTTCTAAATATCATGATAATGATGGATCTCCTCTCTCTGCTACCACTCCTTTTAGACAATTAATTGGTGCATTACAGTATGCTACATTTAATAGACCTAATATAGCTTTCAGTGTTAACCACTTGTGTCTGAATCAACCTACTACTGCACATTTAGTTGGAGCAAAAATAATTCTTAGATATTTTCAAAGAACCAAAAATCATGGTTTATTTTATCATCAAGGTCCTGTCAATTTAAATGCCTATTCTGATGCAGACTGGGCTGGCAATCTTACAGACAGAAGAAGCACCACTGGCTTCACTGTCTTTCTGGGAACCAACCCAGTTCAGTGGGGTGAAATGAAGCAACCCACCATTGCCAGAAGTTCCACAAAAGCTGAGTATAGGGCTTTAGCCTCTACTGCAGCAGAATTGGCATGGTTCAAAATTTTATTTAGAGATCTCAAAATTTGTATGCATCGAGCTCCTATTTTATTTTGTGACAACAAATCTGCCATTTCTCTTAGTTTAAATCCCATTCTTCACTCCAAAACCAAACACATTGAGATTGACTATCATTACATTAGAGAAAAGGTTTTGATGTATTATTTGTCAATAGTGCAGATCAAGTAGCTGACATATTTACAAAACCCCTGTTGCCTTACATGTTTCTAGATCTCAAGCAAAAACTCATGGTTGTTGCACCACCATGAGTTTGAGGGGGGGTGTTAGAAGAAATGATAGAAAGAGGTGCCCAGATGCTGTTTCACCAATCTTGGAGGGTCTTGGTGACATCACTCAAAGCTCCAGTGGTCTTCTGCAAAGTCTTCTATTTATTGTGGATGTCTTTGTAAAAAAAAGAAAAACAAGTTTCAAATTAGTCCTAATAGTCTAAGGACCTTTTGGTCATTTCAATCTTTAGCAACGGATGGATTTCCATCCGTTGATCTGCTCTGTATTTAGCCCTTTGGCTTCTGTGAATCCATTAACCTAATCGGTTCATTTTTCTCTCTTGATTCATTGCATTGTCTTCATCTTCTCTATATTACTGCATCGTTGAAACCCTTAATTGGGTTTGCTTTTAAGAAACAGACCACACGTAGGATCACGAGACGAAGAAGAACAAGCAGTGGCAGCAGGGTGTTCGTGCGAACAGCACGGGCCTTCGTGCGAAGAAGAATTCTCTTCGTATGAAGAGAATCCAGAAGGCGGTCAGAATGTTTCCTTTTCGGTCTTAGCTCGGTTTTTGGTATTTCTTGGGTACCAAGTCGGTATCTTGGGCCTACATAAGGAGCTAGGGTCTTGGCTTACTGGTACGGGTTGTATTCGTAGGTTTCTCTCAATAAAATTGAGATTTTTCGGGTCGTGGAAGTAGCTAGCTCATCGCTAGTTAACCACGTTATATCGTGTGTGCTCTTTTGTTCTTATTTCATTGTTTCATCATTCTCTAAGCTCTTCCCAGATCATAACAAACTCCTATAAATTTAGGGTTAAAAGACATTTCCACCCCTCAAGTTTGGATTAAATATTGGTCTCCCCCAACTGTTTGGATAAAGACCATTACTCCCTGTCAGAGTTAAGAGCTAACAGTACACTAACAGAAGGTATGAAAAGACAATCCCCCCCAATGTAATGAAATTTCCCCTATGTCCCTAACCCCCCCCCCCCCCCCCCGCCTCACTCTTCTAATCCTATCCATTAAAATCGGAATCTCCACACCTCTCTCTCTCTCTCTCTCTCGCCTAATGCTCCCTTCCCCTCATGACTCCTCCATTCTGTCACAACACCACCACTCTCCCTCGTCTCCTCCCCAGTCTGACGGATCGATAAGCAGCAATAGTGGCACAACCTTTGTCCCTCCTATGCCATTCATTCGTGACCTCAAACACCGCTGAACCAGAATGCCTTTGTCCCTCCCTTCTCAACGTGAATCTGTCATCGGTGAGTGAGTCAACGAGTGTGAGGCTGATGTCGATTGGGTCGATATGGCATATTTGGAGGTGGTCTGTGGAGTTTTGGAGGTTGGTCTTCGATCTGGTTCAATCTGGGTTTGGTCTGGTTTTGTGAGGTTGATGGTGGTGGATGAAGAGGGTGATCTACCATGAGAGCTTGTTTCTTGCTCTCTACTATTGTCTTGTTCCTAGTTTGGCCCACTTCTCTTGTCTTGTTCTTCAATTGGGTTTGTAATTAAGACACCTTCTCTGTTGTTCATCTCAATTCGATTAATAATGGGGTTGATTTAGTTGTTGGGAGGAATTTAGATGGAACAAACTGATTGTGAAAATTGATTTGTTTGTTGCTTGATTCCCCGCCGGCAGAGCAATTAGTTTTGCAGCAATGGTTGGTGCAATCTTATTTTCCTTTTTTACTTAAAGATCTGAGCGTCTTGTGAAGATGGTGTTTGTGTGTTTTGTTGTTGTTGTGTTGGTGGTGTCAGTGGTGGTGGTGCTAGTGGAGGTGGTGGTGAAGAATAACACCAAGAACACCAAGAATAAGGGGCAAGTAGTAGTATGGGCATTTATGTACACAGACCCTTCAACGGGTATAATTGTCAAAAAAATGTGTGGTTTAACATAATGGTGTTTTTTGTCCAACATCCATCCATTGACATGGGGTTTATGCATATGACAGGGGGTAATGGTCTTTATCGAAACAATAAGAGGGGATCGATATTTAAATATAGACTACACAAGAAGCATAGTTCTAGTAGATCTGTGACACTACATTTAGAAGATGAGACCTTATATTAAATATATTTACCCCCCCCCCCCGAAACCCTTTCATACCGAAGCTTGTATTGAGAGGAATTTAGATCACGAAAAGGCCATGGGGATGGGATTTTGTATGAATGTCTGTTGTTTGTTCCAGTGTGGGAATTGACTACGAATGATTAGTGTCTGTAGCGAGATGATGACGAATAGAGTGAAAACCAATCTCAATGTGTTTGCTTCGTGCATGAAACACATCGTTGTGAGCAATATAGATAGCACTACGATTATCAAAACGAACTATAGTAGTAGAAGGCTGAGGTGCTCGCATATCACCATATAAGCAGGGAAAGCAAGATCACTGAGGCATCGACTAGAGCACTATAAATCGCCTCTCTGTTGGAATGCGTAACAACAGTTACCTTCTTTGTGAACCATAAATAATTGAGTCTCCCAATAATACCCTATAGTAAAGTGTCTATGATAACTCCGAATAGGAGTTAATATTTTCCATTGTTTACTTCCGATTTGTGGACATATTGCTAGATTTAGGCGTCTTTCCGAGTGTTTTTTTGAGGTTTTTGTGAAGTTGAGCTTGTCGTGAGTAATTGATAATTCGGCGTTTTTCGCATTATTTACATTTATTTTGTCACTTTTGATCGCACGGGTTGTTTTCGTGTTGCGTTTGACTGGAAACAGAACTGATGGATCAAGAGGAAAAAGAAAACGAACTTCATAACATATGTGAAAGCTCGGGAGAGAAAGAAATCGCAAGAAGAGAGGACAAAGATGCAAAAGGGGGTTAAAGAGTCATTTTTAGAAGTTTGTGTAATGACACTTTAGCACCCCAATGAAGAAGAGACAAAAAGACTTAGAAAAAATAGACGGAAGAAAAGTGGGAAACTCACTGAAGTGTACGATCAGAGCTGGTGGTAGCAAGATCAGAAGTTGATCGCTGGACCAGGATATGTGGTCGCACGATCAGACAGAGAAGCAAAGATGCCAACTTTCCAGGAAATCGCGCGATCAGAACTTGTGGTTGTGCGATATGAAGTTACTACCAGTTCACTCACGACATTTAATAGGGGTATTAGGGTTATTAATTAATAGTCATTTTGGTGATTAATTAAGATACCCTAGACCCAAAAACAAAGGGGATACGGGAGAAAGAATAAGAAGCAAACAGGAGACGACGGAGCAATTGACGAAGGATCTTCAACATTTGAAGATTATTACGTTTGATTCATATTCTCACTCTCTTTTGTGAATGATTATGGATATTTTGACTATGCTAAACGTTTTGATGTCTAGCCAAACTCTCTAAGGTAGGCAATTTATGGAGAACTAGGTTTTGCTTAATATTTTCCAAATTTGAAAACCTGATTCACGTTTTGTGCTTAAATCTAGTTGATGCTCTAGTTATCTTACATATTCTTGTGCTTATTTCTTTAGTATGCTTGGCTTGATCTCCCATTGGTGTGCTATTTGTTGAGGAAGTTGCACAAAAGTGAACTTTCCGAAACGTGTTGAAGAATATTGTAGGTAATTTTGTATCTCTCTGAGACCGAGAGGAAAAGAGAACTTGGTTAATCGTGTGAGGGTTGTTTCGGTTGGTGTCAGTAGGAATTAGTGAAAACGGTGGGCCGTCAGGAACCGGTGAGCGAGCCTAACGAGCCAACTAGAATGTGACGGTAGGAAGAGGTGGACCATAAGGAGCCAAATTCAACCGAAACGCAAATTCACGTGAGATTGGTAGAAGAACGTGATGAATGTAACCCGGTGTAACTAAACATCACTAGAGCGTTTGAAGTGTAATTTGGAAATTGCTAAGAGCCCTAGGGGCCATTGACTGCCTAGTTCATCTCCATAAGCGTATTCACTACAATTACTTTCTTTTACATTGAAAATCATACAAAAATATATAGCTTAGTCTATTCTTTACTTTAAGTCACTTGTTTGGTGGGTGACGAACTTTCAAGATCAAACCACTTCTTTGCGGTTACTTAGGTATCGTATAATTAATTCTTGATTGACTAATAATCGTCTAATTCCCTTGGGTTCGACTATCCGGAGTCTCTAATACTCCACATTACTACTTGATCGTGCATTTGTGTTTAATTGTGTTAGTAACTCGCGTCAGTCTACCAGTCATATCACTAGCCGAACTGGTGTCTAAGAAGCCATGTAAGATAGATTGATCGAGCATAAAATGAAGACATGGAACAAGGTACCTTTGATGTACTGGAGAATCGCAAACATTGCAATAGAATAAGCTGAATGTTTAGCAGTTAGAAACTGACTCGCTTGATGAACAAATATACTATAATCAGACGAGTAACTTTGACATAAACTAGATTACTGATAATTTATCGTTAGCGGGGAAGAATAGAAAAATGTTCTACCTCTGGAGGAGTGAGCTTATGAATAGATCCCAACGGTGTTGAGGGAGTCTTTTGGTCTGTCACTTTTACACAAGAAATCATATCAGAGGCGTACTTAAGTCTGAGAAGTCGTGAACAATCAGCACTAGAGTAACCTCATGACCGAAGAAGAAACTGAGAGGCCCAAGATATTTCATACTACGAAAGGAATCCTTGAACTCAATGATACTGACAAGATCATCCATATTGATTATCATGTCATTAAGAAGCTCAAGATCTTTCAGCAAAAGAATTTTATCCCCTGTCATGTTCAACGGATGAAGAGAGCCGAGCTATATGAATTTTAAGAGAGAATCCAAGTTGGAGAAAGTAGCGATGAACTTAGAAAACCAAGCTTGAACGGCTTTCGCTTGCTTTAGACCATATAATGCACCACAAAGGCTAACTATTTGTGAAGCATAACCGTCTAGATCTGGCTGAGGTTGCATATCAACTTATCTATATTATAAAATAGCATTGTTTAACTAACTTATGATTTTTCAGCCGTTAGATTAAATCAACCTCATCCCCACCATTAGATCTCACATACTTATTACATTTCCAACTACCCACTCCCATTGGACATCCTTAACTACCCACTCTCTTTGGACATCCCTAACTAATAGGAGAGAGATTTTTCTCAATTACATCCCTAACTTGGATTTTTTTTTTCACCACATTTGTAAATGTAATTTTTAAATAACACCTCTAAATTAAAAAACTATCCAATTTAGGGATAGTGCCATCGGGCACGAGTAATACTCTAGTTTTTTATATGATTGCATATGTGTGGACAAAATGCGAGAGCTGAGCGAGAGACATTGGTTTGATCCCTCGCATTTCTTTAAAATAAGTTAAATTTCATTTCATTCCAATTTTAATAGTCACACCTATTCTGATATTACTAATAGCATGAACTCAATAGCCACAAACAATGGAGTTCTAAACAAAATAAAAATTACATTTTGTTTTGTTTTTCTTTTTAATTCTGATTTGAATAGTCACAACTCTTAAAGTTCAGGATAATTCAAGAATGTAACCAAATATTGAAAACTCCTACACTTTTAGAAAGTAATACGGATAAAACTAAATAGTGGTGTCACTACTGAACTTTTCTCAGAAGGGATGAGATTGGGCATAAATCAAGGCCAAGAAAGTGGTGGCTAATACATACTATTTGCACTCCTAGTCAGTCCTTAGTCACCTAAAACCTCTCGAAGGGGCATCGCTCCCGCTCCCAAACCTCGATGTGGCGCTTTCAAGACCAATCCTCGTTCTAAAGGCGCTCCAGAAAATAGAGAGCTCGTTTTCGTAGGCGAATTACTTTTTAAAGCCAATTTACCATTAGTTTAGACTATACTTCATAATTAATCTCAACTTATTATGTGGCAGTTTGGTAATTCAACTATTTAAACACTATTCTTCCTTATTGAAGTAACTTATTTGACAAATGAATACTGACAACCCCTTTAATAAAATATATTCTCATGTATTGTGTAAATATTAGTTTTCTTCATAAAATTATAATAAATAAATATTATATATAGACGTTCTCGTGACGCTCTCAAATGTGTTCCTTCTGAAATTAGACGTTTTCCCGCTCTCGCTCCAGTTCGCGCTCCCGCTTCGCTCTCGCTCTAGGTGACTTAGAGTCAGTCATGTGTTTTGTCAATTTATAGAACTAGTTTTAAGAACTAGTGAAGTCAAAAAAAAATAAATAAATAAATAAAGAACCCATCACCTCCCGCATAATCATAAATTCATCAGAAGAAAATGTCAAAGTCTTCAAGTCAACAAAGTTTTATCTGAAAAGATCCACATACCTGCTTTATTGTAAAAATGAATAATTATTTTGCATATAAGAAAATCTAAAGCTTTGAATATTACTTGTCTTCAAGAAGAATTATGTGATTGTTTCTTCTAGTTCCGTTTGACAAAACCGTACAATACAGTTGGATCTTCATGCACTGTCACCAACATGTTTGAAAAATTGGAGTAATAGTTTTCATTGTCACTGAAATCTCATCACTAGATACGTTTACGCAAAGAAATACACGAACTTCTTTCGTATTAGTCTACACCCGACAAATATATTTGACGCTAACTTCAACAGAAAGCGTGCATGATAACCAAACTTTAGTCTCTTGCTGGCGAGATCTCTATAAATTGACGCATCAACATCCGTACCTGGGGTCATGTCCTATAACAGGTGAAAAGTCGTACATTCTTACGTATATATGCTTTGCTTTCAAGAGTTCAATAAATATCAAAGCATAGAATTCAACTCGGGTACCAACCATTGTCTTTTCAGGAACAACACCGAGTTTAATGCTCTCTCTGGGTTTCTAGTATTGAGTTCCTATTGAAGAAGAGTATCACTAGCAAAAGAGCGACAATCCATAAGAGTTAACAAGAATGTCATGACGCTAAACTGCCAAAAAAAATGTAGTAAAAGATGATTTTACTATGAGGGAAGTTTTTCGGCGTTAGCGCTCAATAGTGTGAAACTGGTTTCTCAAAAAAAGTAGTGTGAAAGTACTGATGAAATCACTAATAGATGTCTTCAGTCTTCTTTAAGGGGGTTTATTTTCAATTAGAAAAGTTTGTCTTAGTATTTTTAGTGGAAGTTGTAATTTATAACAGAATCTGAGGCATTTACAAAAAAAATGCAATTTTTGTGATTTAAATCACGTATCAGTTTCTCAAAAAAATTATTGAAAAGTTATTTGCGGCCTTCTGTGCCATGCTGGTGAAATTCTGGATTTTAACTCATAATTCATTACACTTTTTATGAAGCGTTGCTCTTACTTTTGCAACTTGAGCCCCAAGACTGAGAATTTCCGTGAAAGCCTCATTTGTTCAAAGTGCAAAGTATCCTAACTTTTGGCCTCAGAATCGAAGTGATGACGATTGCATTACTAATTCAATACATGGAATGCCTCGACCCAGTATCTCTTTCTATTTTCGATGATGATGTAATGAAATTGTTGACTTTTCGAATTTAGATAGTGGTGTAAGGGGATGAGATCTAATTGTAGAAAGAATCAAAAGTAGCACATGGGTGAACTCTTCCCAACTTGGTAATGTATATTCATCTGAGAATAGTTTGTCGGTTTGGGTGTTATTCTGTCTATTTTTCATAGAATACTACTTCAACAATCACGTTTTCATGAACTGAACATTGGCATTTTGTTATTCACCATGTACGACAGTCGACAAGGATCCCCGCTACGCATTTTTACTTTACTTCAGGTAAAACCTGGACTTTGATCATTTACCATAGGGGTACGAACTGCACATAATAACGGACTTGTAAAATGGATATGTTTAATCATAAAGAGATTTGTCGGTCCCGAGGGGAAAAGTTGAGGATTTACACTGAACGGGCAACTACGTACTATCCAGAAATTGACGTGGAAAGAGTATCGACTATTGCTGTTACATTATTTCATTTGTGAACTATGTTTCTTCTATGGAGTAGCAGGTACTACATCTGTTTTTTTATGTTTCTTCCTCGATCACTTTTCGTCACTATTCATTGGGTCACTTTGTGGTGATCTGATTAGCAAAATTATGTAAGAATTCGGTAACTTTTGCATGCTTTTGTAGAGTAAACTTAACCCTACAACACCATGGAAAAATTGTCGAACCATTACATTGTTTTGCTATCCAAATCACCGAGTCAAAGTGACCCAATTACATGTTGAAAAACTCAAACAGGGAGAAACAGAAGAAACGGACGTAGTAGTATAGTACAAGTATTTACAAGATTCATACTGAAGTAGTAGTAACTAGCAGTAAATCCTAAGTCTGCTATTTGTCTGGAACTACTTCATCTCCCACCTGAAGCCAGCAAATGTCGGTGTCCTCTTGCCCTGTTTCATTACTGTTGTCTAATCTCAGCAGTACCCCAAAAAAGATCTGCCCCTGCATCCAACAAAACAACGAGTTCATCCCCGATTCGTTTAAACGGACAATGAAACATCAATAGAGGGGGAAATGCGTCAGACCTTCACTCTCCTGAAGGATGCTAAAGTAGCTAAAGGTTCTCTTGATCTTTGCAACTTCCCTTCTTGAAGATTCAAATTGATCATTTGACACCGGTTACATCCACCTAGTGACTACATATTTTTAAGGAACAAAGAAAGAACAAAATTAAATATAAGGAATAGCATTACTAAAAGAAAAGTCTCGAAATCTCAAAATGTGTCGCATACAAGACAGGGGATACAGAAGCAATGGATAAAACTAGGACTGCAGCTCTAGCGGGCTGGGCGGGTTGTGACCCTGTCCTAGCCCAAGCCTGAATTCTGTCGAGGCTGCCCAAGCCCAGCGCAGACCAGCCCAAGTTAGGAGCATCATCAGCCCATCCAATCCCAAATTCATACAATTCGATTCAGGCTAGCCCATTGAATTCAAAAAGATTATTTAGTTATCACTTTCAATTCAATGGAAGTTTGAAACTGTCCTGTTGAATTAACATAATAAATTAAACATAGAAGAAGACACTGAAAGATTCAGCATACATACTTGCCATATACAATATGCAGCAGACAAGCTGTCCTATGCCTATCTAAATTGATAATTAGTTCAACATAAATGTATCTTACCACAAATCTTTTATTTCCAATCTTAACACCTCGCCACCCATCTTCTGCGTACGGCGCTCCACCAGATACGACAAGGTTGGGGCGGAATCTCATTGGATTGACTTCAACTGGTGGTTCAGAATCCCCTTCCTGCACATCTGCATAGTATCATGCTATCAGCCTCCAAGCGCTAACTGAACAGACTATAATATAAAAGCTTCCGAGTGAAAGATCAGAATAATGTACAAAATTCTCACACACAGGATATAAAAACAAGTTGAAGCACTTCTTGATCGGGCTGTAAGCAAAAAGAGCCGCTGGATAGCAGCTCGTGGGCCGGCTCTGACAAAAATCATTCGATGTTTAGGCTAGTGTTGAAAAAGCTTTGAAACGGCTCGTTTAAGTAAATACAATGTAAATATTATTATATACTTAATTATAAAACAGTATATACAGTAAAAGAACGGGTAAACTTTAGAAAGCATAGGGGTCGAGTCCAAATGCATACATGCGGTATTGGTATATATTTCTATCCAATAAATTCTGTGAAATTTAGCATTTCAGCATTGTTTTAAATGCAAAAAGAGTATCTTAAATTAAAACATAATCAGGCATAAATTTAACTCCAAAATATTCTATTATTACAATTTACCCCTGAAATATCTCAACTCTTTCCATATGGCCATCTTCTTCTTCGGGCCAGTTTGGGAATGCTTCTACTGCCAGCACAGCTGCTTTCCGACAGCAGAAGCAGTTTTAGTGCGTTTTGTAAAAATAAAATTTCTGCTTTTCCGGACAGTTTTTGCTGTCCCACAATAGTTTTCAGGAAGCTAGGGGGGAGATGCTTTTCCAGAAAGTGCTTTTGATTAATTTGTCTACAACCGATTATAACCTTACAATTTCTAAAAATATCAATAGTTATCTTTACCGAAATGACATGTGTCGTATATTTTTGTCATTTTAGCCTCCCACAGCAAGTTGACAGTTAATTTTACCAAACACAAACTAACTATATCACAACAGCTTTTACGTAATATTCACCAAACAATATTGTATCTAGAATTGACAGCTGCATTCCCACAATGCTTTTCACACAGCAACTTTTAGCACCGAATTAGCCCTTCACCTACTCAAGCAAGTACAACCAAACAGCAGGAGAAGAACGAAACGACTCGCATGAACGGGAGTTTTCTAAAGGAAGCAATTGAGAAGTACTATAAGAAGGTCACACTATCTCAGCTACCATGGACTCCGGCCAAAGCTTCAGTAGTATCTCAGCCGAAACATAAACCAACCAAAAAGAACAAACACCCACTTCGCTCCTATTGGACCCAATTGAACACCACAACAGCCTTGTCTGCCATCAATTGGCAGCCGAAAGACCAAAATCCACCATCGTCCGCCATCAGTGCTGGTGAGTTTTGATCCAGCAACGAGAACCTACCATCCTTCTAGACCATCATAACCCATAGTTTATCTTTGCTTTCTCCACCTATTGTGAAGAGATAAACCTCATCACCATTAACAACCCACCAGACTTGAAGAACAGAGATCTCAGCCCCGAATTCGAGTAACCGCCGTCCCCGTCCCTATCTCTGTTAGATGGTACCCAAAAAACCCACCCTCTCTTCCTGTTGCACCCTCAAAGAACAGAAAATTCAGATTTTGAAGCCAATTTATCCACTAGCGCAACCGCTGCTATCGTTAAATTTAGAACTTTTTTGGATGGAAGCATACCCATACCACAGGTATACTTTTTGAACAAAAGTGAATCACAGGTATGCGTTGGATCTCACCTAAACCACAGGTATGATTTTTGAAGTTACCCTAAAAAGATTTATTTATTATGTTATATATTATGTTAGTGTAATATTTTGTAGCATAATTGAACATGGTATGTCTGATTTGAGGTAACACATAAACTAAAGAAATGGGTAGATCAAAGGGTTCTTAACATACTTGAACATAATCTGTTGTTGAGATTCGATACACTTTCTTCAGATATTAGCAGCAATTGAGCTTCATTGACAAAATTCAGTCTGGTATCAACATCTCTGCACATGCCTTCTCTCTTCCTGCCGTTCTGACAGATATAACTATTTGAGCTTGAACACCGTAATAAAATGCAGGGTCGACCAACCGCATTGCTAAACCAAATGTTAATGTCATCGTCATAATCCTGGACTTCATATCTGTTTAACAGGAAAAAAGTACAGAAATCTGAGCAAAGAGAAACACGAAAAAGGCTGTCATTTTAAGTGGCTAATTTCTACCCTTTTTTTTAGAAAGAATTTCTACCTATTGATTATGAACTCAGCATACATACGGATTTTCTATTCAGATTATATAGCAAAGCTCAAAACATGGCCTGCAAAAGTTTAAATTAGCTCGTTCCCCTTCTGTTAAACTATATTTTCCCGTATTGGTAATCAATCAGAATCATTTAATCACCAAGAGAAGTCTTTGGTCAGCCTATATGTGAACCTGCTATGGAAACAAACTGACCATAAGTCAAATAAATTCATATGGTAAGGACATTTTTTTAAAATGTTAAGGATAATTCATATGGTAAGGACATTTTTTAAAAAAAATGTTTTAAGGATAATAGTCACTTGTAAGAAAACTGCACAAAAAGCAAAACTGCACCTGCTTCTTAAAAGTTTCTCTTAGACAACACTTGTTGTCCAAGAAGCATGCAACTTATGTTTACAAACCACACTGAAAAAGGATTTGTATTTACTTAATGAAACATCAGCAAATACAAAGAAGCCACCTAAAAGCATGTCATGATGACAGAAAATTAAACGATTTTAAATTAGTTAACATCACCACCACTGTAGACACATATCTAATAATTTTACCCAAATGTTACACTAATCGGCAGCAATTAACTTTTTCAATTCAATTTATTTTATGAATCTTTTACAACTGAGTCTCTCTTTTCATTGGACCTACCTGTGCCTTTCCAATTAGTGCATTTCCCGCGAATATTGGCTCCTATTCCTTACCAGAAGGGCTCGGTATCAACAAAAAAAAATCCTTCCTAATTCCTAGACGAAATGGTATCAAAAGGCAGAAATCCTATTATGTACGAGCTGAACTGATAGACATAGGCCAAAACCTAAAACCATAACAAGGAGGATACTTCCAATCAAAGCAAGTCACTCTCGTGCTGGAGCTAACATCTCCATTAAAAAATGTTGAACTCTTTCTTTTATATTTGACTCTTCCGAGTTAATACATACTTTAGATTCGCTCCTGATTTAATTAATTTGTACCAGAAACTATCAACATTAGAGGGCATGGGGAACTTACAGCAACGGCAAGTTAATCACATACCTCTGAGCATAGAGATCCAGATCATGTTTTGCAGTGGACATATCTGCTTCCAGTTTAATCTGGAGTCTATCTTTGCAACGAGGTGACTCCACGAGCAAAATCCCCAAACTGAGATCAATGGATGTGCTGATAAAACACATTTCTGGAACCTGGAAAACGAAGGGAAACAGAAGATAGGTTTGTGTTACATGCCAAACTATGTTTCCACTCGCAAGATCATACAAACGCTAAAAGTGGGCAACACAAATGGAAGCACACACTGGATACGTAAAATCCGCAATAATTGTTAACTAGCGAGCGGCATGAGCATACTTCATTCTAAAAATATTAATTAGCAGATCAGTCCTCTGATGGAGCAACAAAAAAAGGATCGTTGAAATACGAATTGCATGTGCTGATTCGTATAACTAGTGTCGTCTAAATGTTAGCCAACTGAAATTCCAATCATCATAGAGATGCCGAACAACGTGCAGACTATCTTCAGGTATGATATTGATAACAAAACTAAAACCAGAAATAGTACGAGGTTTATGACTATCACATGATTCAACAGTCAAACTTTCAGTAATTCCGTAGAAGTAGAGCTAGAAATTCGATACAGAGATGGGTTTGGGCTAGAAAATCTCTCTAAGTACTTATAATATCCATGAATGCAATGAAAGATTTTGCCAAGACATTCAGTACTTTCAGGATTTATACGATTTTTATAGATAAGAAGACATGAAATCAAGTGTTCGCCATACAGATGAAGCAAGAACGTCATGACTAAGGAGGTTGCGATAACTATCTAATAGCCAATGTGCAAAATCAAAATGCTTGCCTTTTTCTGTGTAAGTATTTCACCACTGAGGCTCTTGAGAAGCCATTCTCGATCATGGAGCAAGCCTGCAAAGGATTTTGGAGTTAATACAAAAATTTATAGACATAAACTAGATATAATCAAACAACACACTGTGAGGTGTCTACTTCTGAAACGTAGAAGTCATACTGGAATGTAGCATGCTTGATATTTGGGCAGAGTTTGTTATGCCTTCAATAGCGAATGAGATTTGGAGCGCTGGAACATAAGAACAAAAGGTTGGCTTGTGGTGCCTCATTGTATCATGTGTTTGTTGTGGAAACAAAGAAACATATGTTTGAAGACAAAACTTGATCCTATCCAAGATGAAGGACCTTTTTGGAGTGTTGGAGGACACGGATTGTCAGTAATTCTAGTTGATATAATTGTTGCCATACAGGAACTGAGTAATTACTTGAGTAACTGTAATACATCAGATTGCAAATGATCTCCTAGTACACTAATATATACTTGCAAAACATATGTACATATAAAACTGGAAAACTGAATCAAGTGAAGTAAGATTTTTATCTTCCAGATGCCACCACAATTGCATTAAGGGGTCTTGTTGGGAAATATTAGGTGATATGATGTATGTTCAAAATCCTATATTTTATGAGCATATCAGTTGCTTTTTTAACGGGACAGCCGGACAGGCATAACATGCCATCAATTTTCATCTGTATCTGTATAACTGGCTGTCTCGAGTTCCCTTTGGATATAGTCTAAAGACTACTATTTAGAGTGTCAGTTCCCGTTCTTTAGTACAAGAATCTTGTTATGTGACGAGTTTTTTTCTAATAAAGTTCAGAAATTACAACGATTTAAGAGAATTGAGCTTATGGGTATAGTAAAATACTGATGTTCATTTGATGTCTTCGATTACTTTGGAATTCTTTCATGATCATGCCCACTGTACTCTCTGGTGTTCTACACCTCCCATTGAACCTTTTGGTTCTTTTACATTACGAGAAGAGAGATAATGAATGTAAAAGTTGACACCATTCTAAAGAATAAAAAAGGTGAATGAATCATAAGAAATAGCTTTTAAGGTACAAGAAATGCGTGCTCTACAAAAAATATATATGGCCATGTTAGTTATTACTATTCCGGGTAAGAGGTTCCTTTACAACTTCACGTCGGACAGAAATAGGGACAGACAGACAGACAATGCATGTTTACAGAGTGAAATAGTCTGATAGAGGAGTATAATTGGAGACATGTCAAAGGAATAGAGGCTGTCAGTTTAGACTACACGAGATATTATCACTTCCTGCTTCAGTAAGTGTCATAGTAGCAGTTGATTGAATTGTGTCATGCGACTTCTGACTTATACTACGAGACCTTACTTCAGAATGGTTGCTGTCTCAGGTGAGGACCCTAGAGTCAGAATCTGTTCACAAATTTTAGGATACTGGCAACTGGCTCAAAAGTGCAGTTATCGGAAACAAAAATATGGGGGCGTAGAAACCATTTCCATTATTTTTTTTTGTTTTCCCATTAGAGCTGGTATTATAGATGTGCACACCTTGGAAATTATATTTGGGCTACATTAACATGTTGCTTCGAAATATTCACTGGTTAAGCTAAACTACCTCTTCATAGTTTTTGTGAAGTTTACATTACTCCTGTTCCCTCATGTCTGCCCTGGCCATGGCACAACCGCTAAAGTCACTCTAGAACCATCAGCAACATAAAGGCTAAAGTACAAGCATTGGTATCTTTTGTCCCTTGTACATTGGGACTTCTATTCCATTTTTTAAGTTGCCTCGGAGATATAACATTGAGATAGATTGATGCGAAAACTAATTTAATGCGAGCTAGAAACTATTGATTACCAGTGCTGCATAGTGGCCAACTGTCTGCTCTGAACCCTCCACATGACTTTATTGGATAGATAGCAATTGCACGAAGATAATATCTACTGCTTATGCTTTTCAGGGCTGTAACTTCAAAGTGACAGCAATAAATTAGAAAACAAAAGTGATATCTGGAAATGCTTATGAGCATATTCTGTTATTATAGCAAATGTTATTAAAATCAAGATATACTATCAAAGACAAATATCAGGCAGAGAATATAACAGTGGCTAACATAAGAGATGCCGGCTTCAGATGCCATTGCCACTTAAGAAACCAAGGAGTATATACATAAATGAATCATTCAGATATCAAAGAAAATATCATATATCACAGAGAATCCTTTTGCAAGTATTCTTCCATTTCTGGACTTGCCTCTTGTATAACGAGCATGTCGCTTAGCTACGTATTAACTAAATTCCTGAAACTAGCAGTGAAATCGATTTGCAATGTTGTGATGTAGGATGTGAGAAGTACATCAAAAAAAAGTCCAAAAATGGATAATAGCACAAAGAGCTGTAAAACATCAGCGTAACATGTGACCAAGACACCTAGATGTTTCAAATCAAGCATCTTTTCAGCTGCAAAGACACGAAAACTTGGTATTCTCCGTTTGTGCATGTACAAAATACGCAGTTAGTAAAAGTTGAAAGAAGTCAAGACTTGTTGCTAAAATTTAAAGAAAAAATCAGAGATTGGGAGACAGCAAGATAACTTCGGTATATCTTCTACCATAGTTGTCAATATCACACGATACGCAGTACGTATCGACAATATGACACACTATATCGTCGATATGAATCATAAGTTGTATCTATCCTTATAGTTTCGTATCGTGTATCGACGGATACAGTTCAGATAAAATCCACGCAGGTCAAATTTGCGGATCCGAATGAGTAAAAACTAGCATAGTCTGGGATAAACTTCACGCAGGTCAAATTTGCGGATCCGTTCAGATAGTTTCGTATCGTGTATTGAAGTTCCAAAGCTTTTCAACTTTTTACACTAGGATTCTAAATGAAGAGTATCGTGCGGCTCTTCCTAACAAAAAAGGACCAAAATCTCTAAATAAATCGTGTCGCAGGATCGCGCTAACGAGGGAAAACAAAAAGTTCAGAAGGAAGAGTATGAGGAATTCGAACTTATAGATGGGGAAGAGGAGGAAGAAGAGTCTGAAGAAGCGATCATGGTGGGAAAAAAAGATGATGATGACGTAGACGACAAACATGGCAACCTTGATCTTGGAGAGAATACAGAAGAATGAAGATGGAAAGAGTCATTTACTTCATCACTTTTGTGTTTTGGCTTCTAGGTGCTAATTCTTTTTGGAGAGGTGACTGCCACATTAGAACTTCTTATCATTATTTTTTTGACTTGTTGGTTTTCCTTGATCACCTTAGGAAGAAAACATTTAATACCACTGTGATACGATGACATAGTACAAAGATTACCATAATGGCTAATCTGGGATAAACTTCATCCCAAGAAATTGAAGTTGACAAATCTCTCAATCATAAAACAACAGAATAAGGCAACCTTTGAGGGGAAGTTGCAGATTTTACAGGAGCAAACCAAACCCCAATCTGTTCGGGAAGAAGAAGGGGACAAAAAGAGCTAACCTTGTTATTATGCTCCTTCAATGCTAGTTGCCTAATAAAACTATGCAGAAATCTCTGACTCCATACTATAGGTCGGGGTTCGGAAGTCAATTATGGTTTAAGCTGTCTTATATTATTATAAGATCATCAATAATTATCACCCATGTATTAACTTCTAACCACAATGATTATCTGGAATGTGCCAAGAATATTACCCATGTACAACTTGCTGGAATTCACACGGTACCTATTTTTCACTACGCTAAGCGGCCCTACTTCGCCATCTACTAGCAATTATATTTAATAGATATAACTGTATGCTACCCGAAGTACTCGGTTTAACCACCAAGTTATTGTATCTCCAAAAAATCCCCTTCAATGACTCACAGCTCGGCTACAATAAGATATCCTCGTGGATAACATCTCAACATGAGCAACATTCTCCGTGAAACTGAGGCTATACCACGAGGATGGCAGAGTATAAGTCTCTCTAACTTACCACTCTGATTCTTCTCTTCCTATCATCTGACTTTTATGACTCGTATCTGGGACACTTTGACCGGGTGATTTGGGTCGCAAAACCATACGATTGTTTGATAATCTTCTCACCATGTTTATAGAACAACTTTTACTCTACAACACCGTGAAAAAATTATCAAAACGTTGCATCATTTAGTTCTCCAAATCACCAGGTCAAAGTGACCCAGTGAATAGTGTCAAAAGTCAAGATGATGGGGAAGAGAAGAATCAGAGTGGTAGCTGATAAGCTGTGAAACTGCAATATCCCTACCTCAAGCTAAAGTAAAACTTAAAACAGTTATGAATTTTAATTTTATGCAGTCGCAATTCAGAAGGTCAAGGCAAGCAAATAACTTAGCAGGAACCCCGTTGGTTATCTCTCAATTTTGATATCCCAGTTATGATGTCAACGGTACAGCAGAGTAGAATTTTTAAGTTGTTCTGTTCTATATGTCCTGTTTGACTAGACCGAACTGCCAGAATTTCAATATTAAAAACACACACACACACACACACACACACACACACACACACACACACACAAAAAAAAAAAAAAAAAAAAAAAAAAAAAAAAAAAAAACATGCATAAGTCTTCAGGGGAAGGTAGAGCATGGACTGATCCAACTTCTGTTATTTCTTTAAGCACTGTTTTCTTTTCTATAACCAAACTAAATCCCTCGTCTTGAACTTGAGCGAGAAGGTCGCATTCCAGACCCCATTCCAGGTACTGGAGTATTCCACATTTCAGGTAGCAAGGTGCCTAACCATGTCGTTTTTGCAATGATGGTTTTTATTTATGTTCCATTTTTTGGGTACAAATCTTGTTTGTACAATATGTGATATTCCACTGATTTCGCTCTGTTTATAAGAGGTTTTCTGACATTGAGTAATACCTTTATGTGTGTGTGTGTCCTAAGGGATATGTTTAACCAAAAAATATTAGTCAAAAGAGCAAAGGAAAAGAAGAAATAGATTGAATGGACGTGGAAAGGGCATTTTAGTGTTCAACCCACATCAAGGTCATGGCACTAAATAAACCTACTAGAGGCAAACTGATTAATGAAAATGGTACCACACAACTCGGTGAGGGATCTAGGAAAGTTTCAACAAAAGGACAATGGAGACAACAAGAACCACAGACAGAAATTATGTTGCATGGCAATACTAGGCAAACTAGCACATGCTTGAGACGTCAAACTAGGTCGTATAAAACATATCACCTTCATTCGGGAAGATATTTAACCTTGCTTCTTGAATACATTTGTTTCCAAACTGAGTGGGCTCGGATACAAAAGAACTCCGTATAAAGTTTATCAATCTCTGCACACAACATAAGAGTATAATGAAGATTCCAATCACCAATCACTAATTAAAATAGGGAAACAGTAGAATAAGAAAATGGCGGAAGATAAGAGCCATGAGCATACTTTAAATGGATCGATAAACAATGGCTATGAGAAAATCAATGGATCTATAAACCTTTACCTTAGTAGTCAGAAGAAGAATGCATACAAGAGCCATGAGCATAATTTTACTGGATATGATAAATTCCAAACGAAAAGAACTAAGGCTCTGCTTTCTTTGCCTAATTTTATGCGACTTTTTTACCTTTTTATAAGTCATACAAAAAAGTTATGTTCAGCCTTTTTTTCTCAAAACTTTTTTTAGATAACTATTTTATCTTTTTATAAAACTACAAAAAGTTAGTTTCTTCTAACTTCAATATTTTTATCTTTTTACGCCTTAAAACTACTTTATTTAGGAGATAAAATAGACCTCAAGTAAACAACCTTTTTACAAAAAATGTAACTAAAACTTTTTAGAAAACTTAATAGGCACAAAGTAAACAACTTTTTTATCTTTTTTTACTTTCTCTAAAAAATGATAAAAAGTCACCTAAATTTAGGTAAGGAATGTGGGGCCTTAAAGCTCAGCTAGTACAATAAATTGTCAACTGGCCATCCATTAAAAAGGCAAAAAGAGTATACATCATAAAATCAGTTTCTGCTTTGAAAATCATGGAATTTAAATTTCACGTTACTTTTACCTGGGCATCTTCAAATGTTGACATATAACCGAAGGACACTCTAACAGCTCCAGTAGGTTTTCCATGCAATATATCTTGATCATCCCAGCAAATATGCCCAGCCTAAAAGTAATTACGAGGATCAGTAAGCAGATAACAGATGTTGCTTCACAGATGACGAGTGGATGACAGCCAGAAGAAGACATAATAAATACCTCTATGTTGGAAAGAAGATCTGAGTGTGACAGGCCGAGATATTTTGCACAGGCTCCAGGATTGCAAAAGCATCCTGTCTACATAAAACAATAAATCTGTCATAAAATAGCAAGTGTCAAAGACAATAAAGAATAGCGATTGCTGAAAATCATTTTTTTCTCAATAGAGTGTCAGCTTCTGCACTGTAAGCTTACAAATATCTCCCAAATTTCGCAAATGGAAATTAATTCGAATTCTATAACTTCAATAAAATGCTATGACAAGACATATGGTGAGTGACAGTTCTTACACGATAAAGCTTTCCAGAGGAACAAAATGCAAAAGAGAAATAGTGTAACAGTAGCACAACTCGGTATGCATTAGAAGTAAGGAAAGTTAAGTGTTTTTATACCCAGATTTCTCAAACAACTTGATGAAGTGAATAAAATCCAGTTAATTGTCTAGGTTGATGATTGGACGGTGAGCGCATACACCTAACAGCTGGATTTGACACCGCTATCGAGCTTGCTGAATTAGCTTGCCAAAGAATTAACCACAAAAACTGAGAAATCACCTAGTTCACTTGCTAATTCATGTCCAATATACAGCCAACTCGGAAGGAACAACATGGAGAAATCAATTGTTAAATTCCACAAAGAGGATGCAGGAATGGAAACCCTGCTAATGGTGGACAAGTCTTTAATGTAATCGTACACATTTTTAAAAAGAAACAAAGAAACCATCCCGGAAAGATGATAAGGAAAGCACCCTAAACGAAAATCCATGGTGGAGGGGTGACATTCAGGAATAACAGTTGCAAAAAGTTAATGTTCTTTCTTTTTTGTTTTATTTTTCTTTCTCTTTCTTTCTTAATAACCAACAAACCAGGTACTGCATCTCTGCGCATAAAGGGTTAGAGTAAGGCTGAATTCTTGGAGTCATACCCGTAGCTGAATTCCAGAGAGAGAAGCCAGTTTCTCTACCTCACGGAAACCAAACCAAGAACGATCAGGTCTCTTCAAGTTAAACGAGACTATAGGTCCCATTTCATCATATAATAACTGCAGAAAAGGGAGAAAACTTTGTTTGAGGAACAACTGCTAATCTTAGAAGAATCATATATAAGCAGATTTACCTCATAAACATAGATCATACTATAATTCATCAAAAAAAAAGATCATACTATAACTTTTGACAGAGACTACATTCAGACTGTCACACATGTCTTAAGGGAATATCTGAATAAAAATAGCAAGGAGTTTCCTGACAAGCATTCAACTAACGTGTTAAGTCTCTTTTCTGATAAACAGATAAGAGTATTTCAGTATCGTTACAATTAAACGAACGAAATATATTTGAAAAGGACAGCATGCAAAATATACTTTAATAATTACAAAACGTAACAGAATAAGCTTCAGTACTTGACCAGAAAACTAACCTTCGACTTATGGTTTCCATATAATGAGCAGGCATGGTTGCCATTTTCATGTGTCATTGAGAGAAGTGTGGTCCTTACATAAGTGGCCAGAGTAGTAGAGTGCCTTGATATAGAGAAAATATGCTTCAGTTAGAACATAAGGGTTACATAAATTAAAATCTGCTGCAAAAAATCAATATAAAACACTCTCCTTAATAGTAAGTTATAATCAAGTGCAGATCATCATCAATTCTAAGAAAGCATTAATTAATTGACTTAACATTTGAGAGAGAAATCATCTGTACAGCTAATAATGCATACTGGTAATCCAAGTTGGTGGGAGCCTGGGTTGGGATGGGGGATCAATTGGGAGCAGGGGTCAGTTGTTCTGAAAAGTAGCAATGTTGTGACGTACCGGGATATAGCAGGCATAGTCAATGTTTTCAGTATCTTAAACCCATGGAGAATTGATGATATGCTTAAGAACGATATGGTGCCATCCTCAAAAGACTCTTCAACACCTTCTCTTCTTTTAACAAAGTCCACATCAGCAATTGAAGCAGCCACAGTCCCTGGAACACTTCAAAGTTGGAGGCACACTGACTTATTCACACCAAATAATAGCAGCTGGCAGATGTGAAGACATACCTCCACTGAAGTACTTTTTCTTCAGTAACTTGGCAGCTTCTGCAGAATTGCAACAAAGTATAAGTGAGAAAAAACAGAAGTATCACATAATTATATTATACTCTTTGGAGCCTACATAGGAGACTTCGGAGCCTGTTGTAGGAAGGAGAGTGGGGAAGATGCTGTGGGTAGGGATCACTAACAGGGGGAGGAGAAAGCCGCAGCAACCTGGGTCGGGATAGTAGTAGTGGTGCTAAGAGGAAGACTCAGATTGGAGAAAGCGCCGAGGAAAATATTTACGGGCTGGGGATAAACTTGGTTATGGTGTGAGGTCTCTCAAAATCAGCTCTAGAGTTGACAACAACGTTCTTGCGAGTCTGAGCTCTAATATAACCATCCCAGTCTTTCCCAATACAATACAAAAACTATACTGTAAGAGAAATCAACAGAACTCTCAAAAGACTTGTTCAAACTACGACTGCTTTAACAAAATCCATGTCAGGAATGAAGCAAGACAAAAGCAGCCTTCGGAACGAAAAGGTTGTGCATAATATAAGGAGCTGCTAAAGATTTATGAACTTCACAAATGACAGAATGAGTAAACAAGGATGGTACCAGAGAGGAACGCTTTCTATCATGATATGAGTGAACCAGGGCCACTCCGATATTAACTCTGACTCCACTGTACGAGTTCTTAAACAAACAAAGTCGCTGGCGCTCGAATACTACTATGGTCCTACAAATTTACTCTTTTGAAGTATCTTTCCTATAGATTAGGGAAAATTGACTCTGCCGATCAAGTGCGTTGACACTAACATCATAAGTAAGCTCCCGAGTTGACTGAGTCGAGTCTGGTTTGAAATTGTATAGCCATGGTGGGTGCAGTTTCCCCAACGCAGGTGGCATTGCATTTTCACGCTGTGCCCCTCGAGCCTGACACCAAGTACAAATATCAAGCATGCTCCTATAAACCCGAGTAACGCCCAACGACCTTCCAGATTCAGGCTGTATACATGCCGGTTATTGTACCATGAGCAAGAGAACAGGGGAACACTTCTTTTAAATGCCCAATATGGGCCCACCCTAAAGGTACGTATAGTAGCATGATAAGTAGCAGTAAATGATCAATAGAACATATCAAATCAACTTCTTACCAGTCCGAACAATGAGAGCCCCCAGACCACTAGGGTAGCCAAATAGCTACATAAAACAACATATAAAGTTAAAAGCCACATCCTGATAGAGAGTTACAGCTGTCACAGTAAAATGCATCGTTTTTTGGTACCTTATAGAATGAAACAACCACAAAATCTGCGTGATATTGTGACAAGTCTAGTGGTTCTGTTGTGCATCCTTTGGCAGCATCAACCAAAACCATCCAGGGTCTCCTGCATTGAAATATAAGTTGAAAAAAGTTATGGAAGCAGAATGTCACGACTCACGCATCTAGATAAGAACAAAGTGACTGGACGAAATGGCATACTATACTAATGCATACAAAAAAAATACTACGATGACCAAAATCATGCTTTGCTATAGAAGCACACACACGACATGCAACAGAAGTCTGAAAAGCCTCGTTCTTATAAGTCAGTAACATCTCAACTGTTGCATTCCTTAAACCTTCGATTACGCACATTTACAGTGCTTCGTAAAACAGTAACACTTCTGGTGCTAACTGATGAATTCATGAACAGTTGTGCCACAGAGAAAGTTTCATCCGCTGGTTTTAAGTGACGACTGTTAAGATACATTAAGGAATTTGGGTCTTCCACTAACATTGCGCCGGATACCCATGATTAGGATGGAATTCACATCCCTGTTGTTCGTTATTGTCCGATACACTCCACATACCAAGTGATATCTGTGAGTATCAGCCAATACGCCTCATAAATGCACATATAAAAACCTCATACGCTAGTGTATGATGTAGTTTTCATATTATATTCGTAAAAGCATATAAATTTTGAAAAGCCGCAAATTTAACTGCAAAATTTGTAAAAGAAAATCAACACTTGAGGTGTCGCTTAATATGGTCAAAAACATGCTTAAGATTGATATTTGAGCCTTTTCTAACGTTTGAAAAGAAGCACGCAATCAGTTGTCGGATTCCAGTACAGGATGTCAGATACTCTTAGTGTTTGTAGAATGCATCCAACAAGATGACTGAAACCACTTTTTGGAAACCAAGTTTCATCCTTGATGACAGTTAGATTATAACTGACCTCTGTAAATCTCTATGGTTTTAAATGGCTATTTAAGTAGAAAACGTCAAGGTTTAAATGGATAAGAGAGCTTTTTCAATGTGTAGGAACTCACATAACCAGTATCTACCATCGAACTGGGGTTATTGGACTTGTCAACATAGCCATTAATCTAGACATTGCAACACTAGAAATCTAAGTTATACACCATTTATACTAAGTTCTGGGTGCCAGTGCAGGGGACTGACACGATCATTTTAAATTTAAAAATAAATCAAAGATGTTTATCGAGTCATTAAAGAACCGATGTAAATACTTGCAATATGCAGAGCCTTCAAATACTCTGTCAGAACCATCCTTCATAATATTCACCAAGTTGGGGCTAAATCTCGAACCTGAGAAGTTGCACTCCGAGGGAAATGCAAATAAGTTATATCCACAACCTGCAATGAACAAGGGACAAAGAGGGATGGAAACTTGAAGTAAGCATCAAACAACAACAGTGGTCAGTGTTATGCAGACAGCGTCTTTTCTGTTAGCGAGAAAATGAAACAAAGATGAAAACGTGACTTCTTCAGTTTTGCACAAGTGTGATAAAGCTCGGTACATTGTAGAGTCCATCTCTGATCATTGTCGAGTCCGTCTCTGAACTATAAGAATTTAAAATGAGTAAAGCCAGATGCAGGATACATGCATCATGACTTCGGAAAAGAATGATAGAGCTGAGATTTGTTTAAATTATAATGAGCAAAAAATGCCGACACAGAATCCTTTGTCGTATCTTGGACCAGTTCTACATAAGTTGTTAGTCACAAAAGTTTGGCGAGGATACTTGGTGATACATCACTGGCATCTTGTGCATGCCACAACCTACAGTAGCATTAAAAATGCGATCGTGAAATAAGAATTTGGTTTCCTCTATTGTCGACATTTAAATAAATACATACAACTATCAATTTTCACGCAAACCGCAAATTGATTGTAGATTTATGTATGGTGGTGTTATAGGCACAATCAAGAAAGTTTAATCTCCATGAGAGTACTGATCATACAATGTGGAACTGTTAAGTATAAACATTATTAGTTTTTGTGGTTGTTTCCTAGCAACTTCAAAGCAAAGGAATAACGTTATTTTCCCAATGGCACAACCTAATCGATTCTCTCCAGGAATTATTAGATATCTAAGACAATTAATTGCACATTAGCACTCTCTAAAACTAGCAATGTTGTGTAGTGGAAATATCGTAGATCCTTCCCTTCAATTATTTTTCTCTTCTTTTGTTTCTAAACAATCCAACATCTTACTTCTCACTGTTTGGAACATTGCACCATGACAAAGGTAATTTGTTTAGAGATAAAGTTAAAAAGTTTGAAATATTTGGGGTTGGAGAAATGCGAAGAGTCCCTCCTCGTTTTCCATTAAGTTTATTAAATAACTATCTCAGGAAGTAACTCAAAACTAAAATTTTCACTGAAAATTAAACATCAAATGTGATTGATTGATCAGTCTATTGGATTGTGATAAAAATGGCTGATATAGATAGGTCGTACCACACTTGAAGCTCAAAAGATGGGCGTTCACCGGGGAATCAGATGTTAATGACAGTTCGTGACAACGGTATCCTATTTTGACATATATAAGCAGGATGATCTATTGGAGTGAACTGTTATTTTCTCGCATGTGTGTTGTACCTAATTAGATCACTCTTTCCTAAACAAGAAGTTAAACGAACTATTTCCCCTCAGCATAATTGTTATGCTTTTGCTTTATATATTAACAACACATATACCATCACCCCCCCCCCCCCCCCCGTCCCAAATTGAGTATCAGGTGAAGTTTTCACAGTGCGCTTTTGACTTAGTAGATTTACTAAAATTTCCTTTGCTTTATGCGGTACATTTTATTGGAAAGTGAAAAAGTAAAAGTTTGAGAAAGGGTATGGAGGGAAGTAAAGTGATAAAGTAACTCTTTTGATAGTATGACACTCAGTTTGGGATTTATATTTTAGTTAAGGACGAAAATTAGAACGGGACAGAGGGAGTACACATTTATGGGACTTATTTATTTTTTAATGTTGTCTTCACCATCATCAATATACATGTATACAAATAAAAACCAATTATGTCAATAGAAACCAATTATGCATCAATTTCCATAGTACATGTAGCGCACTGTAACCGGACCTATACGACCAAGGGGTTATATGGGTTTTACTAACATCATGTCTGAGCGGTTTTTCCCACATCGGGATGGTGGACATGATGTGCATAGTTAATATAGTATGATTTGGGCCCTAACTCATAAGGTTGACTTTTTGAGTAAGTGGGTGTCCCAGACCATACTATGGTGCTCCTCTCTCGCGGTGCTTAATCTCCCTACAAGTGGTATCAGAGCTGATGGTTCGTGGGCATTGTCGTGGTGGATCAAAATGGTGAGATGTGCCGTGTTCTCAAGGATGAATCTTCCATGACCCATGACTGGTGGACCAAGTGTTCTAGCGGACGGTCAAATTATGTGTTGCTCCAGTTGCTCCAAACCAGTGTTACCACAATTCACTCGTACCCCCGCGAATTGTGAATTGGATCACGCGTTCCGAAATGTGCAACACCAGCGATCCAGATCACTTAATTTGGCGATTCCTATTTTTTCACTATTTTCACCTAAAGCATCTATGTAAAGGGGGGAATTTTGCTAAGTTACATCAATTTTTAGAGTATTAACTTTTAAATATTTCATATATTGAGTAGTTTTACACTTTATGATTTGCGATAAATGGTAAAACAAGGTATCCAAAGAAGCCTACCCCTGGCGTACCGAATTCCATAGGGTATGGCGTTCCGCGATCCCATTCCCGTTCCACGAATCGGAACGATCCGCGTTCCAGGTAACTTAGCTCCAAACCACACCAGGTGGTGTTGGTGCACACTCACAAAGGTGATTTTCTAAGAAATTCGACGAATGCTTCCAGGCAAGGGGAAGCATGTTCAAGGGCTCACGCATGAAGGGGGAGATTGTTGGGTATCATGTGTGAGTGGTTTGTCCCGAATCGGGATGGTGAACATGTATCATGGTATAGTGTGATTTGGGCCCTAACTCATAAGGTTGAACTTTTAGGTGGGTGTCCTAGATCATGTTGGGTATCATGTGTGAGCAGTCTGTCCCACATCGGGATGGTGGACATGATGTCCATGGTTAATATAGTATGATTTAGGCCCTAACTCATAAGGTTGACCTTTTGGGTAGGTGGGTGTCCAAATCATACTATGGTGCTCCTCTCTTGCGGTGTTTAATATCCCTACAAGTGGTATCAGAGCCAGGTTCGTGCGTGCTGCCGTGGTGAATCAAGGGTGAGATGTGCGGTGTTCTCATGGATAGGTCTTCCATGAATGGTGGACCAGGTGTTCCTGGAGACGTTAAAATTCCTGTGTTGCTCCAGCAAGTGGTCTGGCAGATGGTGGTCCGGTACTCTCACAAAGGCGATTCCGAGAAATTAGGCAAATGCTTCCGGGCGAGGGGGAGCATGTTGAAGGGCTCACACATGAAGGGGGAGATTGTTGGGTATCATGTGTGAGCAGTTTGTCCCATATCGGGATGGTGGACATGATGTCCATGGTTAATATAGTATGATCTGGGCCCTAACTCATAAGGTTGACCTTTTGGGTAAGTGGGTGTCTAAATCATACTATGGTGCTCCTCTCTTGCGGTGTTTAATCTCCCTACAGATCATACTATGGTGCTCCTCTCTCGCTAGGCTGGGTTTAATCTCTCTACACGGAGGATCTACTTTTTTGTGTTTATAAAATGACTGGTTCCTGGTACGAGGAACCAAGTCACCATATTTATAAAATGATCGGGTCTGGTCACCGCTTTTGTTACTTTTATTGTATGAATGGCTGGGTCCCTGGTACGAGGAACCAGGTCCCCTTTTTTTCTTTGCTTGGTTTTAAAAACCCAACCAGGTCCAAATAAACTATCTAAATAGACTATCATCATACAAACACCATTTTTTTATTTTATAACATAACCAATAAATGGGGGTTCCCAATTGAGCTCAATAAGGTAATTAGGAAAAAGTGTACACAACATAATTAATAAAAGGCTTAATTTAGGAAGAGGTTTGATCCGAGTCCATTCGCATGCCTGTTTCATTTGTTCAAAGGAAATGCTTGTGGTTGGGAAATATCCAACTTAAGTGAATCTGGTTCTATTTTTATTAAACTGCAAACCTATGGTTGGTGAGGTAAATCCCATTAGTCTAAACCATTTGAGATTTTCAACTTTCTATTGACACAGTATTCACGGCTTAAAGTTTAACGCAAATGACAATAATCCTTAACAAACATAAGTATACAATTTGGTTAGATTGAAACCAAAGGTATGCAAGTTGGATGCACAACTACCACAAGTATGTTTGTTGATCAAAATGGAAACAACGGTTATGTATTCTGAAACCAAACCTTGATCTAAACTGTTGGGTATCATGTGCAAGCAGTTTGTCCCACATCGGAATGGTGGACATGAGGTTCATGGTTAATATAGTATGATTTGGGCCCTAACTCATAAGGTTGACCTTCTGGGTAAGTGGTGTCCCAAATCATACTATGGTGCTCCTCTCTCGCGGTGCTTAATCTCCCTACAAATAGTATCAGATGGTTCGTGCGCGCTGCCTTGGTGAATCAAGGGTGAGATGTGCGGTGTTCTCATGGATGGGTCTTCCATGAATGGTGGACCAGGTGTTCCTGCAGACGGTCAAATTCCTGTGTTGCTCCAGCAGGTGGTCTGGCAGATGGTGGTCCAGTGCACTCACACAAAGGCAATTCGGCGAATGCTTCCGGGCGAGGGGGAGCATGTTGAAGGGCTCACACATGAAGGGGGGGATTGTTGGGTATCATGTGCGAGCAGTTTGTCCCACATCGGGATGGTGGACATGAGGTTCATGGTTAATATAGTATAATTTGGGCCCTAACTCATAAGGTTGACCTTTTGGGTAAGTGGTGTCCCAAATCATACTATGGTGCTCCTCTCTCGCGGTGCTTAATTCATTTGTTCAAAGAGGATGCTTGTGGTTGGGAAATAATCCAACTTAAGTGAATCTGGTTCTATTTTAATCAAACTGCAAACCTATGGTTGGAGAGGTAAATCCCATTAGTCTAAACGATTTGAGTTTTCCAACTTTCTATTTACACAGTATTCACGGCTTAAAGTTTGGCGCAAGTGACAATAATCCTTAACAACCATAAGTATACAATTTGGTTAGATTGAAACCAAAGATATGCAAGTTGGATGCACAACTACCACGAGTATGCTTCTTGATCAAAAAGGAAACAACGGTTATGTGTTCTGAAACCAAAACTTGATCTAAACTTAACTCTGGATTTGGAAGAAAACCAGTAAATCTGCCATCGGAATTTAGATGATCACGTATAGTCAAATAGGTGACACGGGTTAGTCCTCTTCGTGTTGGATTCTGATAAATGTTTTTTTGTTCTAACAGAGGGTTTCTCTCCATTGCCTCTTGGCAAGGAGCAGGTATCACCAAGAAGAAAATGAAAATCCACAAAACTATGCATGGACGTGAAGTAAATGACAGTGCATGATGACTTTGAGTGATTGATAGCATCAACAGAACTAATCCCTCACCTGCGGGCTCTTCTTTCAGAAATCCTTCTGTATTTCTCCTTTGTATAGGGTGCTCTACTATCTTTATCTGAGTGCCTCCACCATCATGCTCAACTTCTTCAAGATCTATGGCGAGAGCTGTAGCTCCTTTATCAAGAGCATATCTTTCAAGTAGTTAAAGGTTGATCTAGATAAAAATGGTTGTTGCTATATGACAAATAGTGTGTTACGAATTCCACAAGAAGATCAATAGCTACAAGTTCACAAATCATATAGAAGAGAAGTGATAAGATAGCAACATTAAGCGGAAGCGTTTATCCGTATCAGCAAAGCACAAATAGGGAGATGTAAACATAATATTTTTACTTCTTCTTGGCAATTAATTGTTTCTTTGGGTCACATCAAAGTATTCAAGATAATTTATCCTCACCACAACCATTTGGACATATCTTTATCCTCACCACAAGCATGTCGACAACCATAACCCACTCGTTCGGAAGAGTCAGTAGTATGAATTTCAAAGAATTAACATGATCCTTTTTATGCATCAAACAAAGTATCCAGGGAATAAAAAATAATTAAATGAGACGTTCGTGCTGGTAGGAGGCACCTGAACCATCAGGCACTGGCTATTTCCATGATCAGCAAACTATTTCAAGAGTAAAACTACCACCTCAATAACATCCCGTCTTGAAGATAAGTCGTATCTTAATTGGATTCGTAGAAGTAAAGAAAGGTAACATATATGAGGCCCTCGGATAGACATAGAAGCCTATCCTCATTCCGCCTATGGCAAGAACCACACGACCAACCCTTTGAAAACGAATATAATCAAGATCTAACAGCTGTATGGTTGGCATTTCAACTCAAAATATATTGCAACACTAAATGAGGTACAAAAGAATCTTCAGTAGAGCCACAGTATTTTCCTATAGGTAATTAAATATATTATTAAACTGAAAAAGCACGAATACAAAGGGAACTGCTAGGTCATACCCAGTCGGAATCACCTCAGACTTACCTACATTTACCCTCAGACCGTAAATCACATTAGAAACTACTCCCCCCCCCCCACACACACACACACAAACACAACTTGGGGTCATTAAGACCCTTCACATTCCAAGAAAAGAGCCTAAGAACCATAAATCCTAAACCTCATGGACCATCTTTTGTTATGGACCTGCCTTTCAGACCTAGCCGAAGACTGTAACTGCTCACCCTTTTTTCGATCAATGATCTCCTGATGCCAATGAATAGCCATGAACTAGAAAGCCTTACAGGACACCCCTAAAAACTTACTCAGGCGCTTAATTTTACCTTACCAGTAAAATGAAACTTCATCAAGCAGATACAATATGATTTTAAGAAACTTATCACGGAAATGCTTATGATATCATCACATGCCATGAGCGAAAACAAGCAAGGTTTTATACACAAAGGATACTCTCGAATTCCAAGGACGCTGTTGTGATTCTCCATCGTGTACATGAAGGTGCTCTGATTATTCCAAGGAAAAGCCTCGCCAACAAGTTTAAAAGCAGCTGTGGCCCCAGAAGTGAATATGCACTTGTATTTTGTCGGGGATGCATTAAAGAAATCAAGGACCTGTTCCACAAGAACACAATACTTCGGTATTCATTTCTCTCGCACTACTTAAACTCCAATGAAAACACAGATAAACAATCAATGAGGTTTATAACTGTCTGCTACCGAATGCACAACCATAGCCCAAACATATCATCTACACATATGAACTATTAACATATGTTTCTTCTTAAACAAAAATAACATACCTCTTGACGAGCCTCCCTTACAATATCCGATGTGGTTGAGCTGGAGTCACTTAAGCTATCTAAATTTTTAAGATTAAAGATGACATTTTTAGTAACTCTATCAGGACTAAGTGACTTACCACCCCCCTTCAATTTCCATTTCCTAAAATTCCAAGAGTACCCATTACAAGAGCACAGAGCACAGGGTAAAAAAAAAATATTGTTATTTTTTTTACAGTGGTGTTGTGAGTTCCTAACCCTTTTTTCGCCCGCCCTTAGCCCTCTTTCTTTCGGGATCCCATCTCCCTCCGCGACTAGATAAAATTGTTTTGCCATAGTCATAATCAAACACTAGCACGACTAGGAAACAGTGTTGTTTTATCATATGCAGATGTCAAAAACCCAACTAGCTCTTCCTAGTTTCGTTTCATTAAGATCAACAGCCCTTGTGCTACAAACATACGTTTGGTTCTCTAGGACTAGCAGTATTACCTGGGATTGGACTAAATACAGTCTACGTATTAGCTAATACTGTGTTCGGTTGTTCTTGACTAATTTTAATAACACTACTAAATAGTGAAGAGACTGTGTTTAATACCCCAAATCAATGAGAATGTATTCATTGGGGCTAGCTCCACCACGTGGCGGGGTACGCCAATCAGTTTTTGACAAATATTCAAAAGTTGGTGGGTTCCATCTGACTAATGTACGTTTAGCCGCCACGTGGTGGGGCTATCCCCAATAAATACTTTCTCCAAATCAATCCCGTCTCACATGAGTGTTATTATGTGGATTGGACTATTTGTATCTTGATGCTCAATTAATACTGCACGAAACCAAACACATAATTAATTATAGTTCAGCTAAGCTAATCCAATCAAGTCCGGCTAGTCCGGAAAACCAAACGTGCCAAAAAAGGGAACAATCTTTTGCAAGCTGGAAAAAAAAAGGATACGAGGATTGCCATAGACACTGGTGGTGAGGTCCTTGAAGATTGCTTCCATCTGCAGTTCAGAATACAAAGATGCCCCAGCATGATCCAAGTAAACAAGCCCTAATTTGGTTCAAACAAAACCCAATTAGCATTTTTACAAAGCAATTGAAACTGGTATTGCAATAAAGCTACGATAAATTGGGAACTGAAGCTGACTGACCATTTAATCTCTTGAATTCGGTGGAGCGGATGTGGTCGACGTTGTTGGGAGCGTTGGGGTAGCCGTAATCGTCGCCGAACTGGTTCAGGAACTGCTCTTTCTCGGAATCGACGGTGGTGTTCATGTTCGAACTGCCGGAGAAAATTTAATTACAAAGATGAACGCTGAGAATTTTCTTGAGAGAGATATAGAAACCCAGAAATGTGGAGCTCGAAACAACAGAGCACATGGAGTAATCCCAAGGTTGAGTCGGTGGAAATTGCACAGGTGCGCCGGAGCCGAACCGACTCCGAAACTTACCACCGTGGGCTTCTGGGCATGGAGGAGACAGTAACATTCAGATGGGCCGGTTCCTAAAAACAAAAGAAAACATTCAGATGGGCCTCCTACCGATGGGCTGTGGCCCAGTGATTATATAATCCATATCGGAAATGTTAGGATTAGGAAACTCAGTCTTATCTCTCACTTGCTCCACTCAAATGACTAAAAGCAAAAATCAAGGGGGATTGGGATTTGGGATGACTTATAAACAGCTTAGAAGTCTGTTTTTGGATTATAAGTTCAAACTAACTTAAAAGTAGTGTTTGATATGGACTTATAAGTTGAAAAGGTGTCGTCCGACTTATAAGTCCATACTGTTAAATTTGAGTCTAGAAAAAGTTAAGTTTTTTAAGATTTTTTTGAACTTTTGGACTTAAACATCTTTTTCACCAAACACCCCCAACTTTTTTGTTAATCTTTTTTGTCGTAGACTTTTTGACATAAACTTATAAGTTAAGTTGCAAAAAAGTCCTACCAAACTCACCTCTAAGGTCTTCAATCTAGCTCTTGTAGCCAAACAAGCTTGGAGAGCTATTCAAAACCCAGATCTCCTAGTTTCAAAGGTGTGGAAGTCCTTTTATCATCCTAACAGTAGCTTCAGGGAGGCAGGAAAAGTCAGAAAGTGTAGCAGCAAGTGGACTAATTTGATGAGGGCAAAATATTTTATCAAAAAAGAAGCTAGATAGAATCTGGGAAATGGCAGCAGCATAATTTTTTTTAGAACAAGTGGCTTCTCAGTGATCTGGATCTGAAAACCTTAAAAAAAGTGGGGGTAACCAATCTGGATATGAGGGCATCTGAGTTCATCAATGTGCACCTAAAAGCTTGGAGAGTGCAAACTGTGGTTAACACTTTCAAAGCAGAGGCAGACAAGGAGATTATGAGCATTAACATCCCTCTGTGTGAGCAATCTGATAAGGTGGTGTGGCCATGGTCTAAAAGTGGTGACTACAATGTCAAGTATGGTTATAAAGCAATTCAAGTCCATCAAGAGAAAGAGCGAAGATCAAAGGAGAGACCTAGAGCCTCATCTTCTACAGCAGTAAGTATTGATCATTGGAAAATTTTAGGGTCTCTTAATGTCCATCCTAAACTTAAACACTTTTGGTGGAGGCTTATTACACAAAACCTCCCCCACAAAGTTTAATCTTGCTAAGAGAAGGTGTGGAACATACTCTAAATGCCCTATTTGTTTGAAAGATTTTGAAACCATTGAGCATACTCTCTTACATTGTCACTGGACAATACCAATCTGGTTTGCAGAGGGGTCTTTTTCAAGAGAAGAGTTAACTCAAATTTAATCCGTGGAGGGCTGGTTCATAGCTATGTGCCTCAGAAGGAAAGAAACGCAAGATAGATTAGATCTCCTAGAAAGTGTCATCTTTGTAGCTTGGCAACTTGGCAAATCTGAATTTCTAGAAACAACCATATCTTCAATGGGGAGAAGCTAGATCCTAGGGAGTCATACTTTCAAGCTAGAACATCCGGAACGGTCCATTTTGAAGGTAAACGGGACAGACCCATTGCAGATCCGTACCAATGAGAATCCATTCTGTTCCGGGGGTGATCCGGTAATTTCGTTCAAATCCCATAAATTCTGGTAAATTTCGTTCTGGCAGTACAAATGCAATTTTCCAAAATGTTAACCATATCAAAACACGGTTTTTGCATAGTCCTAACCAATAAACCTAGCGCAAGCCTGCAAGAGGCACAATGTCTCTCTTTATCTGCGACGAGGTTTGATTGTGCATATCAGACCCAAAAATTGGTTGAAACGATTAGGAAGCAAGCAATACACGTAGTTTTGGGTTTGATTGAGTCGGATTCGAGCTTCTTGATTCCTTCAGGCTTCACAATTTGGTTCAGTTTTGAAGTTTTGTTTGGCGCTTGGCGATTTGGCCATTTCAGGTACGGTGCTGCTTCTTCTTCATATTCTTCTTCATTGATTGTATGTTGTAGTTGAATACACCACATGGAACACAAAATTTCAATTTTTGGTTGAATACAGTGGAACTCAACTTTTTAAAGTGGCGTGCTTCCATTTCTGACTATGATCAGTTCTTCTTTCAGATTCAGATCATGTCTGATTGAAATATTTTGGAGAAATTTATATTTTGATGTTGTATGCGACATCACTAATATTGTGTATGTTATATATGTATATATATAATAGAAAAAAGTATAGAAATCCGAAACTGGCTGTCGTTCTGTCTGAACCCCGGATCGTTCCGTTTCACAAGAGCAAAACGGAATGGTGAATGGAACGAAATTACGACTATGGGCTCTAGAGAGAGCACCATTATTTACTCCTCCATAGTCTTTGTTCTTTAGAGTTGCACATTTTGGCCCCTAGGTAATTTTCATTGAGTACAATTGAGTTTGGGTAAATATGCAAATTCTACCCTTATTGTTTGCTAATTGACATGAGACGCTCTTGTTTTGGATGGAATGTATGATGGAATGGAGAATAAAAAATACATTTTTACCCTTCATACTTTATCCATTAATTTACTAGAAACTTGACCATCGATTCCATTATCCGGACACAGTCAGTCTTTGGCCGGTGGGTTCGAGAGAGAGCGATAGAGAGAAGCAAGGAATTGAACACAAGGGCGGGGCACAACAATGGTTGCGATGATGAAGAAGTGCAGCGACGATGAAACGCGGTGGCAGAAGCATTTTCCTCATTCGATGTATGGGAAGGTGAAGAGGAGCATGCATATACCCAAGTGCATTGGCACAACCGTGGTGCAGTCACCTTGGATCATCATCTTGGTCTCATAATCGGACACATTGTCGGTATTATTATAATTCATCATCCTATTTTGTTCCTTCTTGGCTTGTTTAGAATTTAATCAGGTTCAATCAAAGTATTATTCTCTCCCAACTAGGTCTAATATCGCACCCAAATCCTCAGTTTTGCAGTTGCGCATAGTTTTATTTGTCAATAGATGTCAAATCTAATATGATTATGGTATATTGTGGTTGATTTTAAGTTAAATGACGTGTTTGTGGGAATTAAAACTTAGGACTTGAAGTATTTTGAGCATGAGTTTGTTTCATTTGTAATTGATTGTTTTAGTTAATTAAGGGACGGACTTCTACGGCAAAATTTGGCTTTGCTATGGTTACTTGATCTCCTATTAATTATCCATGTGTTGATTTTTCTCTGGTTACTAGAGTACAAATTAGGAAATGAACAAAGAGATTTTGAATGACGACCATAAGAATTATGATTTTGGTTTTCATTTTCTTGTTATTAATTTTAAAATTGCAACTCCATCGGTGATCTTAGCCAGTCTTTTCTTTTTTCCAATCAGTGACTGGATGACTTGGATATATTGGTTAATTGAGTTCCAGATAAAGTCGAGCACCTGAATTAAGTGACTGGACGACTCCATCAATGACTCAGCTACAATCACAACACATGGACAACGCGTGTGGGGGTAAATGGTAACGTTTTGAGAGGGGGTAACGTTTTGTAGGAGAGGGTGTGTTATATAAGTATGCAAGGACGGCAAAAACGTCACAAATAAGTTGAAATGCACCATTCGTAATATATAAATTGATAAAAGGTTAAGATACGGTGGACATTTATTTGGTCTGGAGAGTAATCTGGGAATAAAATATGTACCCAAGGGTGTACTTTTCTGTCACCTCACGACACCTCACAACCACTTAACGGTGGTTAACAAAAGGGTGTTGTTTGTAGATATTAGACACAAAATAAGGGTATTTCCTGTCAATTGATAGATGTAAGGGTGAATATTATCTAATTACTAAAATCCCGGGGTTGTAAATATAAATTACCCTTTTTCCCTAGATGAACCATTTACTTTTTTTTATGCAACCACCACTTTTGGGTGCTCACTGGATAAACCCCCGCTCTAGTGCAATAGCATGCAAACCACACTAGAGAGGTAAATCAACATGAGAAAATCCGAGTTGACAAACTCGCAGTTGAGGAGGTTAATAGGAAGCACTTGAATTGCCCCACTGTTTGAACTCAAGACCTCAAAAAAAATTCCCTATTCTAATCCGGACAACTCAGTTACACCCGAAGGGTTGATGAACCATTTATGCTTCCACCTCTGACTAAATGTAATATTAATAAATGAATCTTCTAATTTGGGGAAAATACAAATTCACCATCTCTTCAAAATCAGCATAAAGAAGAGCAAAAGTCAGTTTGATTTGGGCGTGTTTGGTGTGATTTTTGGACTTTCAAGTATACTTTTATTAGTTGAGGAAACAATTGTAAAAAAGTAAATTAAAAACTATATGTGTTTGGGTTAGTGCTGTCTATTTTTTTTTTATCAGTGAAAATTACCAATTTGACCCTTTTTTATATTTACTAATGTTACGTTTGGTAGCTGTGATTTGAATTTGGATTTGGATTTGAAATTCAAAATTTGAAATTCTAAAATTTAAAATACCAGGGGATTTGAAATTTCCCGTTTGGATGCTTATCTTACTCTAGTTATGAATTTGAATTTGAATTTGGTGTTTGATTGTTTTTTTTTTTCGTCGAAATTTTGTTATTTGTTTGCTATGTAATTTAAAGAATAAACACATGTGTGGGCTTGTCCCAGTGGTAAGTTCCATACTCATAAGAGTCTTTCCCGTGTCTTACGCGCATGGATTTCAAATGACAGCATATTTGTTGGAATTTGAAATTATTAACCGTATGAAGGTATGAATTTGTTCCAAATCAAATTCAACCCCCTTATAAATATCCAATCATCGAATTTGATTCGAAATCCAAATCCAACCCCGAATCCATGGCTATCCAAACAGACCGTACATGTATTTAATTAAAAATGAAGCATTGTGTTAGTGCCACGTGAACTCATTAGCAGCCTACATGTATCCTCACAGTTGTGCACCAAAAGCACATGATCACGCTAGACAGGGTCCTCGCATCTCATCACCTCGCAAAGAGCTATGGGGTCTCGTGGTTTGGATGCTAGAATAAAGCCCGTCGCAGATGATATCTATCTCATATGCGACCCGTACGTGCTATGAAGTTGACTTGTTCTAGCGTTTTCTTTATACTTGTCTGCATAATTCTGAACAGTCTCCGTGAATTTAGGATACGCCACTTCGTAATGGGCCGTAGAACGTCCGTACGGACATGTGTCACCCATAATCCCCTCCATTTGTCTCTATCCGAAGGTGATACCACTCCGTTTCTTGTCTTTAGCCCCCTTTGGGTGGGCACGATAATTAAGGAAATTGGGTCAATTACTAGTTTGCCCATTTCTTCTTCTGGTATTCCTCTCCTATCATCTTTCTCTCTACTCTAACTACCACCACCCATCAGACTTCTACCACCACAAAACCACTGCCACCACCAGTCAAGCAACCAACAACAACAACAAAAATAACATATCCAACAATATATTTACACAACCAAGAGTATAACTGTAGAAAAATTTGCTTGTTTGATTCATATCAAAGAAACAAATTACAAGTCTAAGAAATAAATTCAAAGATGAAGAAGAAGAGAACATGAAAAGAAGAATAAAAGAAGAGGAAGAAGAAGAAGACAAGATCGGCACCACCACCGCCATGCCACCTCGCCGGAGAGCACAGCTGCCCTCCACCACTGCTGCCTCTAAGAAATAACAGATCTGCATCAAAATGGATGGATCTAAAGAGGAGATGCCAGAAAATTGACGGATCTGGTTGGTTCATCTTGTGGAAGAGGCCGTTTTTTGACGGATGCGTCGGCGGCAGCTGTGCGTTCACGGAGGAACGCGTCGAGGAATTCCCGGCGGACCATCCCGATGTTCTGGTTCGATTAAAAACATCTCGATTCCGCCTTTCTCTAGCGTCTCCATGGAAGCGCCGCCGGCGGGTCCGCCGCCGACGATGGCGACCCGGACCATCCCGATGTACTGCGTCTCTTTCCCCTTCTTCTTCCTCTCTCTCTTACCTTCTGGCTTTCTCTCTATCCTCTCAACTTTCAAAGGTGTGGTGAAAATAAAAGGCACGGAGCCTTAACATGGGTAGGGTTAGCTTTTGAGAGAAAAAAGTGGGTGGGGTTGGGTAGAAGGTGGGGTATTCATTGCAAGGCTAAATTCGTCATTTTAGATCATTAAATAGGCCAAATGAGGAAATGGGGAACAAGAGAGGAAACGTACTAAACTAGAAAAGGGGGCTAAAGAGAAGAAACGGATGTTGTGAAAAACGAAAAATATGCAGAAAGAAAGAATCGAAACACACAGATTTACGTGGTTCGGCAAAACAGCCTACTCCACGGAGTTGCAGAGATTTCACTAAAACAGACGAATCGTCTCAGAGAGAATTACAAGCGAAATCAGAACGCTCAACATAACATGCTACGAACCCTAAGAACTCTATAAATAGACAACCTATCAAACCGGGCCGGATCCAAGCCCAAACGGGTCAAAACGGGTCAAAATATGTTCGTGATCGCTACGGCTTGGGCCTACCGGCCCAAGCCTTCGCTCCACGAATCATGTCTCCCTTTTCGGGTCGTAGCAAAACATGAACCGGGTCGATTCATAAAACGGGTCGCCCATGAACCAGGGCTCCACCCCAACAATTCTCCCACTTGGAGACTGGTTCAACATCATGTACCAGAACCACATCCCCTAACATAATCAAGCTCCATCCCTGCAACTCAACTCATCTTCTTCAAGAAAGAAGACCCACTGAAGCTGCGCACAGCTTCAGTTTCTCAACAGTAACAACCTTTGTGAACATGTCTGCTGGATTCTCACTTCCACAAATCTTCTCAAGCTGAACCTGACCATCATCAAGTAACTCATGGATGAAATGATACTTTGTCTCAATATGCTTGGTCTTAGAATGGAACGCTGGATTTTTAGCAAGAAAAATAGCACTTTGACTGTCACTGTGAAGCGTGCCATTCTCCTGTATCTTCCCCAACTCTCCTAAGAACCTCTGCAACCATACCATCTCCTTTGCAGCTTCCGTGATAGCAATATACTCAGCTTCCGTTGTTGAAAGAGCAACAACCTTCTGTAAGTTAGAACCCCACGACACTGCCGTACTGTAGGGTTTTGATTCATGGATCGCGCAAACGGAAGCATAATCAAACAAATAACCATGCAAAACCCTCCAAGGATCACAAGTCTAGATGCATAACGATAGTGAAGGTAAGAAATCATAAACACACCTTTGGGTTCTCCTTGATGACTTCAAACGCGAATAGTGTCACGTTCTCTATAGTTGATCCACGCCTAGAGTAGTTCCTAGATCTCCAATCACCTTGGTGCTAGCCCGGATTGAAAGGAGGGTGAAGAAATCACGCAAAACGAGACACCAAAAGGGGTTCGGCACCCTTGTGGCGTCGGGGACAAGGGGCGGCGGCAAGGGGGCGGCGTCCCTCTTGTGGCTTGCTCTCTCTCTCCTTTGTTCTCTCCTACTCTTGTTATGTTCTCTCTAGAGCATAAGTGTGTAGGGAAGGAAGGAGGAGAGTCCTTTATATAGTCCAACAACTCCTTGTTAACTACCTAAAGGACTTATTCTAGTCCTACTAGAATTCAATTTAGTCCCTTCCTTGCAAATTAGTCCCTACTAAGTTTGCAAGGGTTTGCAAAGTGATCCTTCTAATTAATTAATCCAATTAATTAATTCCACAATCTAGTACAACTCTATATAGCGTGTGACCCCATAGGTTCTATCTAGTTGGTAGCAACTCTTTGCTAATATGGAGCGGTTTCTAGCAAAACATCCATTCTAGCCAACTAATAGAATAGTCATCTAGACAACCTTGTACAAGTAATTGTCTCATCCCTTTGCCTCCATATCCGGATTGGACACGAGACATACAAGTCACACTCGTATATCCAATCCCTAGTTTCTCGATCCATGGAATAGCCTTATTCGTGCAAATAACATCAATATCCCATATATTGATTTATTTGAGTCTGGCCAGACATTCTATAAGCACTATCCTCGAGTGGCCTTGGATATTTGCTCCCGTTATGTGGGAGGGGCAAATCCTCTCTACGTCCACTACGATCTCTAAGCTTGCTTCTCATTGTATCCAGTACACGCCTTTATAACTACCCAGTTACGGTGTAGCGTTTAACGCTACCAAGATCACAATGATCCACAACTAGAATATCTAGTGACTTCAAGTCTAAGGATGACAATACCATTGTACCCGAGAAGCACTTGTGACTCAACATAACGTGTATGTAGCCTTCTCGGTAATGGGTCAATCCAGTGCAACATTCCGTAATGCACACCTATGTGTTGGATCGTGATATCTCCATATCAATCCAACCCCATACTAGTCTATAGATGATCGTCCCATTTAATCATTATACTTGACTAGGGATATTTAAGATAAACAACACAATTGTAAATCTAAGGACTTCATTATATTAAATATCCAATAAATAATAAATGAATTTCTAGCCAATTACAAATTCATACTAAACTAGATTGCCTCTAGGGCATCTATTCCAACAGTCTCCCACTTGCACTAGAGCCAATCTGGCGCATCTCGTATGCCCATACTCCTAGTGTGCCCTTCATGCTTCCACTGCGTGAGAGGCTTCGTAAGCGGGTCTGACAGATTATCATCTGTAGGAATCTTGCATATCCGAACGTCTCCTCTATCGATAATATCTCGAATCAGATGGAACTTCCTGAGCACGTGCTTGGACTTTTGGTGTGACCTCGGTTCCTTTGATTGCGCGATCGCCCCAGTGTTGTCACAGAACAACTCCACTGGATCCGCAATGCTAGGGACCACACCAAGTTCAGAAACAAACTTTCTGATCCAAACAGCTTCCTTTGCTGCGCCATTTGCAGCAATGTACTCAGCCTCTGTTGTAGAATCAGCTACCGTCTCTTGCTTGGAACTCTTCCAGCTCACCGCTGCTCCATTCAGGCAAAACACATATCCCGACTGTGATCTAAAGTCATCTCTATCGGTTTGGAAGCTTGCATCAGTGTAACCCCTTACACGCAACTCTTCCTCACCGCCAAACATCAAGAAAGCATCCTTAGTTCTTCTCAAGTACTTTAGGATGTTCTTGACAGCAATCCAGTGACTCTCACCCGGATTGGATTGGTATCTGCTTGTCATACTCAAGGCATATGACACATCTGGTCTAGTACATAACATGGCGTACATGATGGATCCTATGGCCGAGGCATAGGGAATCCTACTCATGCGTTCCTTCTCAATCTCATTGGAAGGACAACCACTCTTCGAAAGAGTGATTCCATGTGACATGGGCAAGAATCCCTTCTTGGAATCTTGCATGTTGAACCGTTTCAACACCTTGTCAATATATGTACTTTGACTTAGGCCTAGCAACCTCTTAGATCTATCTCTATAGATCTTTATACCGAGTATATTGGCTGCTTCCCCTAAGTCTTTCATTGAGAAACACTTTCCTAGCCAATCTTTCACAGATTGCAGCATGGGAATGTTGTTTCCAATGAGTAGTATGTCATCCACATACAAGACCAGAAAAGCTACAGAGCTCCCACTAACCTTCTTGTAGACACAAGACTCATCTTCGTTTCTGATGAAGCCAAACTCTTTGACCACTTCATCAAAACGTCGATTCCAACTCCTAGAAGCTTGCTTCAACCCATAAATGGATCGTTGCAGCTTACAGACTTTGTTGGCTTGCTTTGGATCCTCAAAACCCTCCGGCTGTATCAAATACACGTCCTCGAGGAGATTCCCATAAAGGAATGCTGTTTTGACATCCATCTGCCAAATCTCATAGTCGTAGTATGCTGCAATTGCAAGTAGGATTCGGATGGATTTGGTCATAGCGACTGGTGAAAAGGTTTCATCATAGTCAATACCATGAATCTGTCTGAATCCTTTAGCCACCAATCGGCCCTTATAGGTAATCACATTACCATCCATGTCGATCTTCTTCTTGAAGACCCACTTGCACCCTATGGGTCGCGCCCCATCAGGTGGTTCCACCAAAGTCCATACTTTGTTGGTATACATGGATTCCATCTCGGATCTCATGGCCTCAAGCCACTTCTGCGAGTCTGGGCCATTGATGGCCTCCTCATAGGTAGTAGGCTCATCATCTATGAGCATCGTGTCACCGGAATCAGTTACGAGAAGTCCATACCTCTCGGGTTCCTGGCGCACTCTACTAGATCTACGAAGCTCTTGTGTTACCCGAACAGGTGGATCCACAACTGATTGTGATTCCTGTTCATGTTCCATAATCGGTTCAGTAATTTGTGGTTCTTGAACTTCTTCAAGTTCTACATTCCTCCCACTTGCTTCTTTAGAGACAAACTCTCTTTCTAGAAACACGCCGGTCCGAGCAACAAACACTTTGTTCTCGGTTGGATTGTAGAAGTAGTATCCCTTAGTTTCCTTAGGGTACCCCACAAATTTACACTTATCCGATTTAGGCCCTAGCTTGTCTGATTGTAAACGTTTTACATAGACATCGCAGCCCCAAATCCTCATGAACGACAGTGTGGGACGCCTCCCACTCCACATCTCATATGGTGTCTTCATGACTGATTTAGATGGAACACGGTTAATGGTAAAAGCTGCACTTAATAGAGCGTAGCCCCAAAACGATAATGGAAGATCGGTTTGACACATCATAGACCGAACCATATCCAATAGGGTTCGATTCCTCCTCTCGGACACGCCATTCCATTGTGGCGTTCCGGGTGGAGTGAGTTGGGACACGATCCCACACTCTCTAAGATAGTCGTCAAACTCTTGGCTCAAGTATTCTCCTCCACGATCCGATCGTAGAGCCTTGATACTTTTGCCAAGTTGCTTCTCTACTTCATTCTTGAATTCCTTGAACACTTCAAAGGATTCGGATTTTGCCCTCATAAGGTACACAAATCCATATCTACTGTAATCATCAGTAAACGTAATGAAATAGACATAACCACCCCTGGCAGGCGTGGCAAATGGCCCACACACATCAGTATGTATGAGCGCCAATTGCTCACTAGTCCTCTCACCTTTCTTATTGAAAGGGGACTTTGTCATTTTTCCCAATAAACAAGCCTCACATGTCTCATATGATTCAAAATCAAATGAGTCTAGCAATCCATCCTTATGGAGTCTAGATACACGTTTCTCATTTATGTGGCCTAAACGACAATGCCATAAATAAGCAGGATTTAAATCATTTATTTTAATCCGCTTTGTATTAATGTTGTAGACAGGATTACTTAGATCAAGGACATAAAGTCCATTAAATAATTGCGCACTAAAATAGTGAATATTATTCAAATAAAAGGAACAACAATTGTTCTTTATTGAAATAATAAAACCTTCCTTGTCCAAACAAGAAATAGAAATAATGTTTCTGCTCATAGCAGGCACAAAATAGCAATTATTTAATTCTAAAACTAATCCTGAGGGCAGAGATAGCTCGCAAACGCCTATGGCCAACGCAGCAACCTTTGCTCCATTCCCAACGCGCAGATCTACCTCCCCTTTAGCCAATCTTTTACTTCTCTTTAGATCCTGCATATTTCGACAAATATGAGATCCACATCCAGTATCTAATACCCATGATGTAGAGACAGTTAAATTGACATCTACAACAAAAATACCTGGTGGTGGTGGAATCACTATTCCAAGCCGCTTGTCCTCCAGATATTTTGGGCAGTTCCTCCTCCAGTGTCCAGGTTGACTACAGTAGTGACATTCACCCTTAGTCACGACCTTGGCAATCCCACCAACAGGCTTAAGGGCTTGTTCCTTGGACTTAGCAACTGACTTGCCTTTGCCCTTGGAGGAAGAGGCAAACTTTTTACCCTTTCCTTTATGCACCATCATAATGGCCTTGCCCTTACCCTTGTTGATGCTCTGTTCAGCCGTCCTCAACATGTTGAGCAAATCTGGCAGTGGTTTAACGATCTCGTTCATGTTATAGTTCATAATGAACTGTCCATAACTCTCGGGCAACGATTGCAACACGAGATCGGTTGCCAACTCTTGGCCGACCGGGAACCCAAGCCTAGCGAGATTCTCCAAGTACCCGATCATTCGGAGTACATGGGGTCCCACCGGGTTCCCTTCTGCCAGATGACATTTGAACAGTGCCTTTGAGACCTCATACCTCTCTACCCTCGCCTGCTCTTGGAAGAGCTGCTTTAGATGTTCGATCATATCGACAGCATTCATGTTCTCATGTTGCTTCTGAAGCTCAGAGGTCATGGTGCAAAGCATTAGGCAGGCCGCATCATTAGCGTCATCAACACGCTTTTGATACGCCTTTAAGGCAGCAGGTGTCTGATTCTCTGGTCCTTCTGGAACTTGCTCCTCTATTGCGTACAGCTTCTTTTCTTGCTTGAGAACAATTCTCAAGTTTCTGTACCAATCGAGAAAGTTGGTTCCTGAGAGCTTGTCCTTCTCAAGGACAGATCGTAGGGAATGTTGTGAACTCGATGAGTTGTTTGCCATTTGGAATTCTACAAAAAGGAAAATACGCAAGTTTTAGTATTTGTGAATTTTTGACTATATTTAATAATGGCTAGTTTATTAAATATAGCTCCCACTATTTTACTACGGATTAATAACCCTCAAGATATTAATGCGGAAAATATCCTTATATTTTCTAGTGGGCCAAGATCCATCTTTTTCATCTCCTTATGAGCTTGCTTTGGCAAGTCACCCATAATTCGATTACTTCTTAGGTAGGAACAATTCCAATTGCATCCCATATGCAACTCTTGGTTCAACCGGGCAAATAACTCCTTATTTATCCATCCATATGGATAATCCCAATTGATTGCCTCTAGGTTTCTTAATCAAATTAATAGCCTAGTTGTGTTCAACCTCTTATCTAAACAATTGCACATTGTTACGTGCCATCGCATTCCATCATTATGAACCAAGTCGCCATGCTTTGGCACGCACGAACTTGATAAATAATGATGATAATGAGTGTTTAAATAACGAGAAGGCAAGAACACAATATTTTAAAATTTGAGGGATTTTTCAATTCAATTTTTAATTGTTTTGTTGATCAATATCAACTAATCTATCTATTTGAGTTTGGGCACAACTCCAAATAATAGATCCGGGTTGTCTAATTATCTTATTATCCTAATTGCATGCATCATCCATACACCAACCACACAAATAATAAGACAATAAATAAACACCCACAAAACAGAAATTAAACGTGATGTGGATATGGCCTTTTCTAGACTAAGATAATTCCAAGCCAATGGAATTATCTATGAACCCTAAACAAACACACATCTCCATGCGTCTTGATCTTTTGGTCCATCCTTCATAGTCATGTGGTGTGCTCCATGCTCCATGCTCCATCTTTTGTGGCTCCTTTTGGCTTTTGGGCTTCTTTTCTCCAATCTTGGCTAACAATCTACTTTATCTAGCACTAGCTAATATCTATACTAAATAAAATAAATCTCACAAGTTGAGAAAAAAAATGGCACGCAGGCCATAAAACCCTAATTAATTATTACAATTAATTGATCGGCTCGCAGGCCGTAAAACCAAACCACAAAATTAAACATCCACATCAAACCACATCCTAAGGCCATATCCAATCACCATGCGATTTGCACATAAACAGTTAAAATCCAATTTTAACGCGCTTGGTCAATTTTAATTGATTTTAGGATTTCTAGGGTTAAAACGGTCCATGGGCCCAACAATCCAATTGCCCGGGCCCAAATAAGTGAACCATAAAGCCCTAGGGCCGGCCCGGCCCAAAACCCGCAAGCGAGGCCCGCGGGTTAGGGCCGCCCGGCCCCTTAGGGCGCCAAGCTTGGGCGGCAAGCAAGGGGGGGCGGCTCCCTAGGGGGCCGAACCTCCTTGTGGAGGTTGTTTCCAAAACAACCTCCTTGCTTGGAGCCCAAGTTTGGTTGTTTCCTTGTTGTGGGAGAACTCCTTCTTCCCCAAGGATGCCCAAACCCTAGATCTAAGATCCTAAAATTTCTCAAACTCACCAATTCATGCATCCAATGCAATAATTGGGTCTTGTTATGATTAATTCTTTGACAAATTGCATCCAATGCTTGATTTGTCTTGTTTTACGCGATAAACAACAAATTAAGGTGTAAAACAACAAGAATGTAACACATAAACTACGTTTATGCTCTATGACCTGTGGCTCTGATACCACTGTAGGGTTTTGATTCATGGATCGCGCAAACGGAAGCATAATCAAACAAATAACCATGCAAAACCCTCCAAGGATCACAAGTCTAGATGCATAACGATAGTGAAGGTAAGAAATCATAAACACACCTTTGGGTTCTCCTTGATGACTTCAAACGCGAATAGTGTCACGTTCTCTATAGTTGATCCACGCCTAGAGTAGTTCCTAGATCTCCAATCACCTTGGTGCTAGCCCGGATTGAAAGGAGGGTGAAGAAATCACGCAAAACGAGACACCAAAAGGGGTTCGGCACCCTTGTGGCGTCGGGGACAAGGGGCGGCGGCAAGGGGGCGGCGTCCCTCTTGTGGCTTGCTCTCTCTCTCCTTTGTTCTCTCCTACTCTTGTTATGTTCTCTCTAGAGCATAAGTGTGTAGGGAAGGAAGGAGGAGAGTCCTTTATATAGTCCAACAACTCCTTGTTAACTACCTAAAGGACTTATTCTAGTCCTACTAGAATTCAATTTAGTCCCTTCCTTGCAAATTAGTCCCTACTAAGTTTGCAAGGGTTTGCAAAGTGATCCTTCTAATTAATTAATCCAATTAATTAATTCCACAATCTAGTACAACTCTATATAGCGTGTGACCCCATAGGTTCTATCTAGTTGGTAGCAACTCTTTGCTAATATGGAGCGGTTTCTAGCAAAACATCCATTCTAGCCAACTAATAGAATAGTCATCTAGACAACCTTGTACAAGTAATTGTCTCATCCCTTTGCCTCCATATCCGGATTGGACACGAGACATACAAGTCACACTCGTATATCCAATCCCTAGTTTCTCGATCCATGGAATAGCCTTATTCGTGCAAATAACATCAATATCCCATATATTGATTTATTTGAGTCTGGCCAGACATTCTATAAGCACTATCCTCGAGTGGCCTTGGATATTTGCTCCCGTTATGTGGGAGGGGCAAATCCTCTCTACGTCCACTACGATCTCTAAGCTTGCTTCTCATTGTATCCAGTACACGCCTTTATAACTACCCAGTTACGGTGTAGCGTTTAACGCTACCAAGATCACAATGATCCACAACTAGAATATCTAGTGACTTCAAGTCTAAGGATGACAATACCATTGTACCCGAGAAGCACTTGTGACTCAACATAACGTGTATGTAGCCTTCTCGGTAATGGGTCAATCCAGTGCAACATTCCGTAATGCACACCTATGTGTTGGATCGTGATATCTCCATATCAATCCAACCCCATACTAGTCTATAGATGATCGTCCCATTTAATCATTATACTTGACTAGGGATATTTAAGATAAACAACACAATTGTAAATCTAAGGACTTCATTATATTAAATATCCAATAAATAATAAATGAATTTCTAGCCAATTACAAATTCATACTAAACTAGATTGCCTCTAGGGCATCTATTCCAACACGTACCACCCAAGGTGAACACATACCCTGTAGTACTCTTCCTCTTATCCAGATCACCAGCAAGATCAGCATCAACAAAACCCTTAAGTTTCAAAGCACCTCCACCGAAACATAAGCACGTGTCTGAAGAACCTCTCAAGTACCTTAAGATCCATTTAACTGCCTCCCAATGTTGCTTTCCTGGATTACTCATGTACCTGCTCACAACTCCCACTGCATGGGAAATATCTGGCCTAGTACAAACCATAGCATACATCAACGAACCAATAGCCGAGGCATATGGAGTCTTACCCATGTGTTCCCGTTCTTCAACTGTTTTTGGTGAATCATCTTTACTCAATCTAAAATGACCCCCCAACGGAGTGTTCACAGGCTTAGCCTGATCCATGCTGAATCTGCTTAGTACCTTCTTCACATACTCTGTCTGGGACAAATACAGAGTACCTCTGGCTCTATCTCTGACTATCCTCATACCAAGAATCTGACTTGCAGGGCCCAAGTCCTTCATGGCAAACTGTGTAGACAATTTCTTCTTCAAGTTGTTAATCTCATCCAAACTAGATCCTGCGATCAACATATCATCAACGTATAACAACAAGATAATGTAGGAGCCATCAAACTGTCTAACATAGCAACAATGGTCTGCATGACATCTCGTGTACTTTAAGCTGCACATAAAACTATCAAATTTCTTGTTCCACTGCCGAGGAGCTTGTTTCAGACCATACAAGCTCTTCTTCAACCTGCACACAAGATTCTCATTTCCCTGTACCTCGAAACCCTCTGGCTGATGCATATACAATTCTTCCTCCAAGTCACCATGAAGGAATGCAGTCTTTACATCTAACTGCTCAAGATGCAAGTCTTCTTGAGCAACCATACTCAGCACCAACCTGATAGTTGTAAGCTTCACAACAGGTGAAAATATCTCAGAATAATCAATTCCCTGCTTCTGCTGGTATCCCTTCACAACAAGCCTTGCCTTATATCGTTTACTTCCATCAGATTCATTCTTCACACGATATACCCACCTGTTATGAAGTGCCCTCTTCCCTGTTGGAAGTTCAGTTAACTCCCATGTCTGATTCCGAAGTAAAGAATCCATCTCATCATTCATTGCTGACTCCCACTTGCTAGAGTGAACATCCTGCAAAGTCTCTGCATAAGTCTCAGGCTCACCAGCATCAGTCAACAATATATAATTAAGACCAGGGGAGTAACGCTCTGGGACCTTTCTGTTCCTAGTCCCCACCCGAGCTCTAACATAGGTCTTCAGAGGAGTGTTCTTGTCCTTTGCAACTGGCTGTGACTCAGTAGTGTCAGGCACACTAGACTGATCCTGCGGAACATCATCACTGTGAGTGACATCCTCAAGAATATCAGGACAAACATACGAAGGAGTAGCTGGGACTTTATCCTTTGTATCAATAGCAACACTCGCCCTATCCTTATACATCATCTTCTCATTGAAGATCACATCTCTGCTTCTTATAATTTTCCTGTTCTCAGCATCCCAGAATCTGTAACCAAATTGTGCATCTCCATAGCCAATAAAGAAACAAATCTTGGATTTCGCATCTAGCTTACTACGTCTGGCAGCATCAATATGAACATAAGAAGCACAACCGAAAACTTTCAAATGATCAAAACTAACCTCTTTTCCGCTCCATACTTCTTCAGGCAATCTGAATTCCAACGGAACTGAAGGTCCACGGTTTATGCAATAAACCGCTGTGCTAACTGCATCTGCCCAGAAAGTCTTCGGTAATCCAGAACAAAGTCTCATGCTTCTAGCTCTCTCATTGATGGTCCTATTCATGCGCTCAGCCACACCATTCTGTTGTGGTGTCCCGGGAAGAGTATTTTCGAGTCTAACTCCATGCGCAGCACAATAATCCTTAAGTCCACCATCAATGTATTCTCTACCATTATCAGATCTCAAACACTTCAATTTCAAACCCGTTTCAGTCTCAACCATGGCTTTCCACTTCTTAAAAGTTTCAAACACATCAGATTTATTTTTCATAAAATAAACCCATACTTTCCTACTGAAATCATCAATGAAAGTGACATAGTATTGAGATCCTCCTAGCGATGCTACTGGTGAAGGACCCCACACATCTGTGTGCACGAGATCCAGCTTGCTTGATCTCAAGGCACGACCGCCTTTCAAGAAACTGACTCTCTTTTGCTTTCCCATAATACAGCTCTCACAAATACCCAGATCAACAGACTTCAGCTTTGAGAGCTTACCTTGGGACTGCAATATCTTCATACCTCTATGACTCATATGACCAAGTCTGCGATGCCACAAATCAGCGTCTTGCTCAGCTTCAGCAACTGCTACTGTATCACTCGGTCCCGAAGTCATGTACAAAGTTCCTGTTTTCTTACCACGAGCAAGTATCATGGAACCTTTCAAAACCTTCCATGCACCACTTGAGAAGACCACAGAGTTACCATCATCATCAAGCTGTCCCACCGATATCAAATTCTTCTTCAGTTCAGGAACATGTCTCACCTTCCGCAAAGTCCATACAGAACCACTTGCAAGCTTGACATCAATATCACCCTGACCAACAATATTCAGCGGCTCCCCATCTGCCAAGTACACCTTTCCGAAATCCCCAGCAGTTTAGTTCTGCATAATTTCACGGTGCGAGGTAGTATGGAAAGAAGCACCCGAATCTAATATCCAATCATCAACGGGACTATACACAACAAGAAGTAAAGCATCTTGAATTTCATCACTGACTGCATTCACCGAATTCCCAGACTTTCCTCTGTTTTTCTTCGGTGCCTTACAATCACTCTTAAAGTGACCTGATTTACCACAGTTCCAGCAATTAACCGTGCTTCCATCCCTTGTCTGCGATTTTCCACGACTGGTACCTCCATGCTTAGATTTTGATCTTCCCCGATTATTATTATCATTCCTTTAGTTGCTTCTGCCACGATTATCAACATTATAGGCTGAACCCGAAGGTTCACCAGAATCTTTACGACGCACTTCCTCAGCCAGAATTAAATCACGTATGTTATCATACTTCAACTTTTCTTTTCCAGCAGAATTACTAACAGCAGTTCGCATAGATTCCCAACTATTAGGTAATGACGCTAATAGTATCAAAGCCCTAACCTCATCATCAAAGTTAATTTCAACAGCAGACAATTGATTCGTAATTGTATTGAAATCAGTAAGATGTTGAGCAACCAACATACCTTCTGTCATCTTCAGATTGAACAGACGCTTCATCAAGTACACCTTGTTATTAGCAGACGGAGTCTCGTACATTCCTGACAACGCCTTTATCAGCGAAGCTGTAGTAGTCTCCTTAATAACGTTGTGCGCAACCGACCTTGACAGCGTCAACCGAATAATGCCCAGAACCTGTCGATCCATAACCTTCCAGTCTTCCTCCTTCATGGCTTCAGGCTTTACCCCCTCCAGTGGAGCGTGCAGTTTCTTCCCATACAGATAGTCCTCTATCTGCATCTTCCAGTACGCATAATCTGTGCCGTCGAACTTTTCAATTCCAGAACCTTTCATCTCATCTGCCATCGTTTTTTCCAAACCCTAGCGAACCTGGCTCTGATACCAGTTGTTGTGAAAAACGAAAAATATGCAGAAAGAAAGAATCGAAACACACAGATTTACGTGGTTCGGCAAAACAGCCTACTCCACGGAGTTGCAGAGATTTCACTAAAACAGACGAATCGTCTCAGAGAGAATTACAAGCGAAATCAGAACGCTCAACATAACATGCTACGAACCCTAAGAACTCTATAAATAGACAACCTATCAAACCGGGCCGGATCCAAGCCCAAACGGGTCAAAATATTTTTTCGGGGGCGCTGCCCCCGAACCCCCGGAGACATGTTCGTGATCGCTACGGCTTGGGCCTACCGGCCCAAGCCTTCGCTCCACGAATCATGTCTCCCTTTTCGGGTCGTAGCAAAACATGAACCGGGTCGATTCATAAAACGGGTCGCCCATGAACCAGGGGTCCGCCCCAACAATTCTGCCCCCGAACCCCCGGAGACATGTTCGTGATCGCTACGGCTTGGGCCTACCGGCCCAAGCCTTCGCTCCACGAATCATGTCTCCCTTTTCGGGTCGTAGCAAAACATGAACCGGGTCGATTCATAAAACGGGTCGCCCATGAACCAGGGCTCCACCCCAACAACGGAGTGGTAGTAATTTTTTTCAAGGGTAAAAGACAAAAACCACCCCTCGAGTATGGGGTATATACAAAAACACCCTTTGTGTTCGGGGATATACAAAAACCACCCCTGTCACTAACGGACGTTGGACAAATACCACCCTTCTGTTAATGTCATTTAAGAGAGGGGTGCAATCTGAATTTTTTATGACCATTTTGCCCTTATTTGTGTTTTTATATTTATTTTGTTTTTGTTCTTGGTGTTCTTGACCATGACCACCACCACCACCACCTCCACCACCACCCTACCAGCAACACCACCACCAGATCCCCACTACCACCAACACCAACACAACAACATCAACAAAAACAGCAACACCACCACCAGATCCCCACTACCACCAACACCAACACAACAACATCAACAAAACCAACACAATTGTGCCCATTCAATCTCATTTCCTCAAAATTGGGAAAACCCCAAATTCGAACCACCAACACCGCCAGAATTTCTCAAATGTTGTTCTGGAGAATTCTTGTTGTTCTGGAGAATCTTCAAATGCAGACAAAGTTTCACTAAACAGCACAAAACTCTTACACATCCATGGCTTCCACCACAAATCCTCTCCTTCTTACCCAGTCCACTCCTCCTCTCTCCCTCAACCCCCACAACCTCTCTCCCTCGAAAGAACTCCTTCTCACCTCCTCAGGCCACTAATTTCTGCAGCCTACAATCCAAGGCCAATGTGACTGCTCTCCTGTTCTCTTCAATCACCCCACAAGCCCTAGCCCTCGATTCATCCACCACACCACCCAATCCCCCACCCACAATCGTAGCCGAAACCCCGAAACCCAGTTCGAATTCATCACCCTTTTCGCAGAATCTCCTATTGACAGCCCCAAAACCCCAAACCCAGAACAATTCTGACCTCCCGGACCGAACCCAATGGCGTTAGAGCGAGTTTCTCAACGCCGTGAAGAAGGGAAAAGTCGAGAGGGTTCACTTCAGTAAAGACGACGCCGTTCTTAACCTCACCGCCGTCGACGGCCGTCGCGCGAGCGTCTCCAACGACCCAGATCTGATAGAGATCTTAGCGATGAATGGGGTCGATATATCGGTTTCGGAGGGCGAATCTGGAAATGGGTTGTTGAGTTTCATCGGGAACTTGATCTTTCCGGTGATATCACAAATCAGAGCATTCAATCCACCATCACCGCCTGAAGCCACCATCCCGTTGGAGTCCGGCGCCATCTCAACCGGAGAGAGCTCTCTGTCCCTCACTTCGACCAGCAGTCAGAATTATCGGATTCTCCATGAAGAAGAAAGAAAAAGAAAAGGAGGAAGAAGACGAAGAATCAGCCGCCGCCGCCGGCGACAGCGACGTTGTCCTCCCCTGTCCGTCCTCATCGTCCTTCCTCTTCCGACGAACAGGATGGCTGCGGTGGTGGCGTCTGGCTAGAGCTTCAGAGATAGAGAGGGAGAGAGAGGTGGGGAAGTAACATATATGATTACAACAAAGTGAGTAAGGAAGAAAGAAAAAAATCTATTTATACCGTGGCATTTTTTGCCAAAATGAGGGTAAATATGTCTTATTACCACTCCGTTAGTGCACTGTTAGTGACAGGGGTGGTTTCTGTATATCCCCGAACACGAAGGGTGTTTTTGTATATACCCCATACTCGAGGGGTGGTTTTTGTCTTTTACCCTTTTTTCAAATGTTGAAGGTGAGAGTCATGATTACCATCACAACCCACCGCCTGCTTGTTCCACTCACCATCCATCTTCCTCCCATTTATTAATCTCTTCCTTCCTTTCATCTCCCAAAAATCACTCTCACATCTCTCATCAGCCACTCTTCACCACCAATATGTCTCAGACTGAAACAAACACAACCTCCCCAATACCAACTATTCCCATCATACAAGTCTCACCGGATTACCCTTTCATTCCTCAAGATATGATACTTAATCCTTTGATTTTGTTGGTGCCATGCCCAAACTCTGAGCAACTGGTTCCAGTGTTGCAAATCCCTCTTCTCACCGACGACCTCCTTGATTGGGCCCTAACAATCACCAACAACGTTGTCTGGCCACCAGCCACATCATGGACCACGAGACCAAGATCTCGAATTTAGGATCAATGATGCAGGTATATATTATTGATCCAACACTAATGTTATCTTATTATTATCAGCAATTTATGCAGAACTACTTGTGGTCAGATCTCTCATTCATATGAGCATGCATGTTGATTTACCTTCATATGATGAGCATGCATGTTGATTTACCTTGGGTTTTATTTAGATATTTTCTTGCAATTAGATTTTAATGAGATTTTTTTTCTCTCTGAAATGAGATTATATTCGGAGATCAAATGATTTATTTTTTTCCTTTCTAAAATGAGATTTTAGTGAGATTATTACTCATAGTAATGAAAATCAGGGGGTCATCCTTTTCAACTTGAATACTTTATTATTATTATTGTTATTATTATTATTATTATTATTATTATTATTATTATTATTATTATTATTATTATTATTATTATTATTATTATTATTATTATTTTTTGGAGGAAATCAACTTGAATACTTCTGAACGAACAAAATTTTAGACGGAATTTTTAATTTTAGTGGTTTTGAATTTTGATTAGATAACAATGTTTTTTAAGAGTTTAACATTTCTATAGTATGTTTGGATTTACTATATTAGAAAATCATCTCTGCATGTATGTTTAACACTCTGTCCAAGTAACAAATATTCTTTGAACGTTGTACTCACTCTCCTCATAATAATTGTTCACTTTTCTATTTTAGAGTATCTTGACTTTCATTTCTTAGGTTTACAAGTTGACACATCTATTCTATAAAACAACATGGTTTGACTTTAAAATGTATTTTAGGCCATTAGACTGAACTGATCCCGGCCCTTAGATCTTGTCTACTTACGGTTAGAACTTCCAAAATTAGAAATAATGGAGAGGATAATGGGTAGTGGTTTATTCAACAATTAATAAAAATGAGCCGTCCTCTTGCTCATCTCTTTCTCATACTTTCTATCTCTATCTCTCTCTCTCTATCTCTGTAATCTTTATTTTTTGCTAAATTCAAATTATATATCATCTGAATTCAAGAATTATGCATTAATAAAAACCTTTTTGCCAAAACATTTCTCAAAATTCTATTTATTACTGTCAGCTATTCGTTCTTAGTGTTTTTTGGGGTTCTGCCTTCAGGCACGGACAATCCCCCTAATGCAAATATCTCCATTAGTGAACTCATTGACAATAATGCCACTAAAAAGTACTTCATCTATCTATTCTAAATCAGCCTACTTTCTCTTCTAAAAAAATCAGCCGACTTTCCACTTTCTTATTGTGATGTTCCATCTCTTTCAGGCTGCATCACTTATTTAGTAACTTTAAGTTATTTCCAATAATATTTACCCTCACATCTTTTGTGTGTTCACACTGTTTTTAGGAACAGAGTTCCGAATGACACGTATTGTTTAAAACCTCGTGTCATTTTTCGATTCAAAAGAAACAGATGTAGTAATTATCACTAACGATCCGCATTTGAACTATATGTTGATTTACTGCATTTGATGATGTGAGCAGTTTGCTGTGGAGGACGAGCCGGGTTGTTTTTTGAATTAGGACTGCAGAGGAGCTTACTTTTGGTGTTCTATATGAAGTTCCCGTGCCTTTTGGCGTAACGTAGTATTGTTCGCCGTTTTTCTAGCTTTTGATGTTCATAGTAGGGCTTGGTTGTGTTTGTTACGTCGTTACCATTGTAGTGCTTAGCTTTTGTTTAGAGTCTATGTTATTGTCGTTTTAGGTGGCTCGATCCTCTTTGGTCTTGCATGACAATGTTATATTCTCGTGAACTTCTATCTTTAAGAAAAAGAAAGAAAAAAAATGCATATAATTAGATCTGGTGAAACGCTACATCATCATAGTTGTGAATCAAAACTCACAACTCTTCTCGATCAAACATACACAGCTCCTGAGTTATTCTGATCCCAAGGCTGAAGAAAGGTAAACTTCACAAGTTTATTCTTTGACAAAAATGGACAACCACATATATTGATGATGATCAAACTTTGTTGACGGGTAATTGTGTATCCTTCTGGGCAAAATCAAGTGATTTCTTCCCTTCATGCACTTTCCCAAAGAAATTGGCCATGTAATCCTTGAACACGAGTTCCCTGTAACGAGCCACACCGTCTTTCTCAACCACTTCAGGTAACGGCCCGATCATCTCCGTTGGTCGGGGAGTCACAAAAATAGGGACCGAAACTCTCGATTTCGTGCTTGTGGTTCGGACTCTGTGCTCCGCGCTCTTGTACTTTCCATTACTCAGTATCTGATATCAAACAAAAGAGAGTTCGTTATTCGAGTTTCACCAGGGTTAATTACTACTACATTTGTATCTTCTGAAACTTCTCAGTTGACTTTTTTCACCCGTGGCCATATCACTTTGACCTGGTGATTTAAACAACAAAAAAAGTGATAATTTTTTCATAGTATTTATTTTGATACTCAAATCACCAGAAAATAACTAGATAAATAGTGTAGAAAAGTCAACTGAAAAGTAAAGTTTATGGCGAACCATGCCTAATATCAAATAAATGAAATAACAGTAAGTTCACTACGTCAAACCTGCAGTGTATCACCAACATTGATGACCAAAGCCCCCGGGACTGGAGGGATTTCCATCCACTCTGGCTGGTTCTCAGCATCACTGTCTTCATCATCTTCTTCAACTTTTACATATAAACCTCCGATACCATCTTGCAACAATATGGTAAGGGTTCCCATATCCGAGTGTCGTCCGACGCCCACGGTCAAGTCTGGGTTCGGACACGTCGGATAGAAGTTCATGTTAACCATTCTGAGACCGATAAGTTTGTCAATTATGGAGTTGTCCGGCGTCACGCCTAGGTTCTCTAGCAAAATCTCCAATAGCGTGTCAATCATCTTTGTCGACGTCTTGATGTATTCCAATGCCACTTTTCTATAGTTCAAAAGATGAAAATTGTTAGAATTTTGCAGTAGTTTGCCTTCTGGCCGACGGACGGAGTCTAAAGCTCCACTTCCTTTACTTAATACAATTGATTTTTTATATCGTTTTAGTAAAAGGTAAAAATATTGCTTACTTTATTTTAGTGAAAAGTAAGGATATATTAAAGCTAAGGACCAGCACCAGGCAGAATACAGCGTTTCGTACAATAGTACAAACTATCAACCTATTATACAAACTACACATCATAGAATGTTCTTAAAAGTTTCAGTTATCTTCTCAAAAAAAAATGTTACTTACATCTATCTATATAATAAAACAGCGTGGTTGACTTTAAAATGTTTTTTTACCATTAGATTAATTTCATGTCAACCATTGCATTGAAGCTGAAAAAAGAAAAATTATTTTGAAAAAATCATAAGGGAAATTCTATATACTCCAAGTAAACAACTACTAATTATTTTATTTTAGGAGCCACAAAATATATTTGCTTATTGAAATGTTTTTTGGAAAAAATGGAAAACTTTTAATAGCGATCATTAATTACTTTTTGAAGAAAGCTAATCAATATTTTTCTACAGATCTTATTTTATTGTTAGTAGAGAAACTTTTGGAAGTCAGAGCATATGACCACAATTTGTTAGTGTTCCCTAAATTTCAGACCACACAAAATATGGAGTACGATTAACAAAGTTTTAGTGTCAATGTAATTTATGTTTCAAAACCTCAAAAAAGTTCACCAATAAAATAAAATAGCAACTCTTGTAGTTTTTTTTGAATTTCTTTTGATGTTAGTTTAGTAGTGTCCTGAGGGCACGAGTAATCATCTCATTTCTTACATTTTAGCTTATAAAAAGTATAAAAAATTGAAGTCAGAAAAAGTCGAACCTTTTTTTAGTCTAAAAGGAGTAAAAACGTAACCTAAAATAAGTTTCACGAAAATGAACATATTAAAACTTTTTTTAAAAGGTGAAAATCACCTAAAATTAGGTAAAGAAAACGGAATGTAATGCAATTATATTTAAATAGTGGAATATGAAAAGAAATTAGTGATATACATACTTGCACTCGTTAGGCCATTGTTTGAGGGCTTCTTCATCAGTAGTGTACACCATACTAACATAGTCTTTCCATTCCAAAGCCCTTTCTTTCTCAGGCAAAAAACTTGTCCCATACTTCACTAATGGACTCGGGCTCTTCCCGCTACGATAAACCGCCTTTTTCTCTGCCGACTGACCGAAGAAATCGTGGGCTGCCACCTTAAGTGAGTCCAGCAACTCGAGGGGTACGCCGTGGTTGACCACTTGGAAGAACCCAAAAGTCTCTGCGGCCTTTGCGATCGCCGCCACTGTTTGGTCGTGGTAGGGACCGCCAAGGCCGGAGAGATCAATGGGTGGCTGGTTGTGGGAGAAGGAGTTGGATTTGTCGATTCGCTCCTTGGGTGGCTGCACGTATTGGTCCGGCACTTTTGAGATGCCGGAGTCGACCATTCCCTTGACGCCGTTGCCGTCTCGGACGACAAAGTTGAAGAGAGAGTTGCCGTTGATATCAAAACTTGGAGCCATTTTGAACTTTTGCTAGATGATGTGTTAGAATTGTTCTGTGTGATGACAAAGTTGGGTTAGTTTGTTGTGAGAATTAGAGAAACTTGGAGGTGTTTATATACATTGCAAGTGTACGCGTTGAATATTTTGGGGTCTTAAACTAATGTTTGCACTAATTTATTTGATATTTTTTTTCCTTCAACAAGGTAATGATGATTTTGATTTGGTCAATGTGAATGTGGTGAGAACCATGGCTTCTGGATTGGTAAAACTGGACTACTAGTAAGCAAAAAGTGAGACACTTATAGATACCGGCTTGTTCATTGACAAGGGGATTGGTGGATATATTGCATTGATCATTGGAGTAATAAACTTGTCAAATAATCTTATTTAAAAACATTACTAAATCGAATTTTTCGGAGAACATTTCAAAAATATAAACCTTTTTTAGTAGAAAAATTCGTTCATTTACTTATTTTTAGTTTCTTTTCTTTCTCTATAAGAATTTATAAGAAAATATATCAGGATTGTGATCACCCCATTTAGCATGCATACTAGCTCATGCAAGTCTCAGAATGCAATTAATATTTTAGGAATAATGAATTATTAAGAAGGTGGTCATGACGCGAAGGTGATGTCATTAAATTATCATTATTGTTACCATTATTATTAATTTAAAATTAAGAAAAAGAAGATATTAAGAAAGAGTCAATTAAGGGTTGTCTGAGGTCTTGTTGTGGCATGACTTGGAATATTTTAGCTGAGAAGAGGAACTGGAACTAACTTTTCTTCTTTTCTTTCTTTGGAGTCAGAAAAAGAGAAGGAAGATCTAGTGCAGTGATGGTTGCCGAGTTCACACGGTTTATTTCATGTTGTTTCTATATATTTTCTTTTGATTTCACTATGATCTAGCTTTATTTTCAGTTGACTTTAGAGGAAAATGAACTCCTTAGAGCCAATTTTTACAACACAGTTTTCAACTGATTATGTTGACTTGACGGGAAGGGTAACAAACACTACACAACTGCGTTAAAGTAGCACTAATTAAGCAGCAAAACAATTTTGACATTGTCTTCGTTTCTAAGTTTCGAGGCACCAACTCGGTCATTCTATACAATAGACCACTCGGGCTTTTGGACAGTAGAAGCAAGTAGTTTCTCGCTGTAGGGCCTTATGGGCAAATACATTTGCCACTGGATTGTGTTGAGTGCAAAGGGAAGATATGAGTAGTTATTAGAATGTTTGGGTTAGGAACGAAATGTAATTAATTGTTAAGTAGAGAACTAGATTGTAATTACGAAGGACTATATAACAGTCCATTACTGTTGTAACTAATTAACAAACATTCAACTTTCTTTTCCTCTCGTCATCTTCTTCATTTCCCCCTCTTAGAGATCTTCTCTAGGTCTCATTCCATCAGGGTTTGTGTCTCTACATGGTATCAAAGCCTCGTACTGCTCGTCGCAGTTGCCAATTTAGCTCCGCTGCTTCTCAATTTATCTGAAATCGTCATTTCTTCGGTCATCCATGGCGGAATACTTACCTGAGAGTTTGTAGTTTCTCATCACCAACTTGCAGTATCTTGCTCCGTTCAAACTCGATTGAGGTATTTACAGGAAAGCTTTCATGGTCACGATTTTTCATGCAATTCACCACTATTCTACCCGATTGATCCATCTACATTTCCTTCTTCATCGGTCTTCGATCCAGATTCTGGTAACCTAATTCCTAACCATGTATATCGTTCATGGTTCATTGATCAACACTTAAAGAGATGTCTATTTGCTTCTATTTCGGCCTCAGTTTTGCCTTATGTCTTACATCGGGCTCATGCTTATCTCATTTGAAATGCGCTAGATCAGGGATTTGCATAATTACCCAGATCAAATGCTAATCAGCTAAAACTGCGTTTATGTTCTATTACTAAAGGAAAAAGTTCTATTTGTACCTATCTTGAGATGTTAAGTCTCTCATTGATCAATTGACTCAAGTTAATGAATTCATTTCTGAAAAGACCTCATACTCTACATTTTGAAAGGATTACGTAGTGATTATGACTACTTCAAAGCTGGTATAGTTATAGGCACTCCCATTAATGTTGAAGAACTGAGTTATTTGCTTATTTTGAGGAATTTCATCTCTCCACAAGCTCTGCTTTCAAGAACCTTAGTGTTGGTACAGGTTCTGCAGGTTCTGGTGTGTCTATTTATTCTGTAGCCTTTTCTGACATAGTTACTGCATATCAAGCATACAAGAAGTTTTATCTGAAGTTTCCTAATACCAAGAACTACATGTTTCCAGCTTAAAGCCAGCAACATTATGCCTCTTATCTGTCATCTTCAGGAACCACAAGCATTCTTGGGAAAGATCCTGCTTCTTCAGCTGGTTCTTCTTCCGATTTCAGGCCATCCAACTATACATATATCACTTGCCAGATTTATGAAAGGTCTAAGCATCGTGCTCTTGATTGCTAGTATAAGTTCGATGCGACCAAATATGCTAGTACTAGACCTAAGAAAGCTTATATTGCAGCAACTGATAACACCTCACTAGGAGTTATAATTGAGCAGAATTGGAAGGTTGTCTGTGTCAAAATTGAAAGATTTAGCCTGAGTTTTGCCTTGCCTAGCCTCGAAAATTGTGATTAAGTGTTTTAAGACTCTTTGCGAAATACCGCTTTATTCCATGTATTTGCTGGATATGATCGCGGGGTGTGTTCGTGTTGTCTATGCAGGGACATAGCTCGTTAACTAATGGGAAACAAAGCAGGAAGGCATGAAGAGGCTGAGGAAGCAGAACATAAGTTGAGAAGCTGCTGTGTGCGTAGCTACGCACAAGGAGAAGCTAGCTACGCACACAGTGAAGAGAATGGAGAAATTTGACCAAAGTCCTGGACCAGTGAAGCTTCTGCGTGCGTAGCTACACACGATAGGGATTAACTACACACACATAAATGAAGCTCAGAGAAGAATGAAGCCCCTGTGTGCGACCTGTGTGCGTAGCTACGCACAACGATATTTAGCTACGCACACAGGGAGGACGAATGCTGAAGATTTGAAGACTAGAGTTGCTATGTACGTAGCTGTGTGCGTAGCTATGCACAGGGAATTTTATCTACGCACACAGAGGGGTTAAAAGCTGATTGGAAGACACTGTGTACGTAGCTACGCACAAGCTGTACATAGGTATGTACACAGAGCAGAATTCTAAGGCGGTTTCAGCAGTGGCATTCTGGTAATTTCGTTATGGAAACTCTCAGTAGTATGTAAAGACATGTCCAAAACTCGTTTTAGAAAAAGAACACACCCAAGAAGAATTCAGAATACCCCCGGTGAGCACGGAAGCACACAACCAGAATTCAAGACACCCGTTTGATCTCAAATTCTCTCTTTGTTTCAAGAACTTTGTTATTTAATTATGTCATACAGTAGCTAAACAGTTCACCTAGGTTCTTGGTGAACATAGGGTTTCGTTTTCAGTATCTAGATCGATTTGGTTTATGGATTCATGATCTTAGATCTTAATATCAGCAGTTTTATTCGTTATCCTGTCTTTGATTAATACTGTTCATGCATGCTCGGCTTGATCACCCAGAATTGCTATAGACTTGAACCGGTAGGTGAAAACGGCTGATTAGGGTTAGGAAGAGAAGACAGAATTTAGAACTTTTCACCGATGGATCCACCAGAAAGGGGAAATAGGACTAGCCTGAACGTTTGACCAACTGTTAATGGTCTTTTACCAAGGCCTTTAGGACAGGATAGAAACCCTAGCAGCCTTGGAACAAGACTGTATATTTAGATAGCTTAACAGGATCCGACAGTCTACTGAATTGTGAAAACGTATAGAATCTGAAAAGTTACTACGTAACTTGGTACGTGGCACAAGTAAGTTAACTGCTGCGTGTTTTCATAAACAAGAAAAGAACGAAAAAACTAAAGAAGACATAGGGAATTCTGGAATCTAGTATCTCAAACCCTAGATTTACAACCTCAAGAAATATTCAGAAACTCTCACAAAAAGATTCACATTTCTGTTATTTACTCAGAGTATTTAGTTCATAATCACAAAATCTCAAAATATTCCTCATTTTTACACTCTGTTCGTTGAAACTGATTACTAGAAAAACCTGCAAAAGTCCTCGTGGGATCGATAATCTGAGTTGAAATACTCTATATACTACTTGATTCGTATAGTTGCGACTAGCACGCTAAATTGCGCACAACTTGTCATCAAGATAGTTTTGCTGAACCTTGGTTGTGGATACTGGTGCTAACATTCATTGACTCAGAATATCTAGGCACTTTAAAAGAGCAATGCTTACAGTGGCTTAAACTCAGTGACTATAGGTAATGTCACATCCCCACCTATTATTTCCTTTGGTTCTGCTACTACATGTGCTTCTAAATCTCAATATCATCTTCCTAATGTTATATATTCTCCTCACATTTCAACTAACCTACTTTTTGTACACCAATTTACTTGTGACAATGATTGTTCTATTCTATTCAATGCTCATAATTTTTTCATTCAGGATAACAAGTCCGGAGCTATACTCCACACATGGTCAAGTGAAAATGGACTCTACACATTGCCTTCCACTCAAAATTATGTGTTGAAGCCTTCACACTTAGTTGCTTCTCAGCTGCAGTGACCTCACATGTGTCTTCTTCCACAACTTCTTTGTCGCATGCTAGATTGGGGCATCTCGGCATCTCCAATATTTCAAGCACTGTTGGCTTGTTTGAAGCATATACTTTTTAAATCTACATCTCTCTGTACCTCTTGTTCTGTGTCCAAAAGTCATGAACTTGTTTTCCTCTTTCTAAAATTAGAGATGTGTCTCTATTTGATCTTATACAGTCTGATGTGTGGGGAACTTCCCCTATGCCTTCTAAGAAACATTTTCTATGTGTTGTTCTTGAATGGTTTTAACAAATTTTGTTGGTTCTATCCACTAAAATCCAAATCATATGCTTATAATGGTTATGTCATGTTACTTTTCCTATCTCCACTCAATTCTTTCCCGAAGTCAAAGTGTTTAGATTTGCCAATGGGTCTGAGTATGTTAATCAAGATTTTGGTCTTTATTTTCAAAATCATTGGACCATCCATAAAACTACATATCCTCACACCCCTTGAACAAAATGGCAAGGTCAAATGAAAAGACGTACACTTGTTTGAAACAACTCTCTCATTACTTTATACTTCCCTGATGCTATCTTTGGCTAGATGGTATTATCACTGGCAACTACATCAATAATATGCTACCCGAACACTCTCTTAACTAAAAGTCTGATTTTCAAATGTTGTTTTATAATCAACCGTATTATCATTCTTTCAAAATCTTTAGTTTGTTGATGTTTTCCTTGGCTTAGGCCATACACTCGCCATAAAATGAACCAAAATCAACCAAGTATATTTTTGTTAGTTATAGTCCAACCACTAATAGATGTAGATGCTATGAATTGGGAACATAAAATGCGTATGTCTCAAGACATGTGGTATTTGATGAATCTCAGTTTCGATACTCTTCATTTTTTTCTCCCTCTTCTCTTAAAAAGTCATCCTATACTTCTGAGTGGGCTTTCATTCCTCCAATTCTCATTACAGGTCGACTATGATCACCATCTGCGTCTTCTATTCCATCATCTCATCCCATTACTAATAGTCCTCCACTACTAAACCTATTTAAACTCTTAATTATGCTTCCTCTTCTTCTCCTACACCTTCTTTCCTTCCTTCCAATGCCCCTTATCATACTATGAAATCTAGATCTAAGTATAGTATTCACAACCAAGCCCCAAGTATGCAAATCTAATCTGTTTTCGAGTCAATTTCCACTGAACCACAGTCATATAAGGAAGCAACACAATCTTATCAATAGATAGCTCCTTTGATAGATGAGTATATGCACTACTGCAGCTGGGTACCCCATCCTTGGTTCCAGTACCACCTAGCATGCATGCCATTGGTTTCAAACGGGTTTAGAGGATTAAAAGTAATGCATATCATTTCATTGATAGGTTCAAAGAAAGATTGGTGTCCAAGGGGTTCTTGCAGCAGTATGGGGCATATTATGATGAGAATTTTAGTCATGAATCATCATACTATTATTCTGGTTTTCTATTTGGCATTGCCTTGTGGTTGGGAATTTAGGAAACTTGATGTCTCAAATGCCTCTCTTCATGGTGTTCTTGATAAACATGTGTATATGATGTAGCCTCATGATTTTTTCCAACTCTTTTCCTCCTCATCTTGTTTGTAAGTTGCATAAATCCTTGTATGGTCTTAGACAGGATCCTAGGGATTGAATTAACATGTTGAGCACTTTTCTGGTCAACTATGGCTTCAAATCCCATCTTGCAGATACATCTACGTTTATTTTGCATCCTCATGACCTCATTTTGGTGACTCTGGTATATGTTGATGATATTCTTGTTACTGGTAGATCTACAATAGCTGTTCAAAATCTAATAGAGTCTAGGAGCTCTATTTTTCAATGAAGGATTTGGGAGAACTTATTAATTTTCTGGGTATTCAAGTAAGTAAAACAGCAACAGGTCTGCATCTTAATATGTCTAAGTGTGCCAATGATTTGCTTCTCAAAGTTAGCATGTAGTCATATAAACCTTGTTCCACCACTAGTGCCACTAAACTTGGAGTGCTACCCTTCAATTTTGATGACGATTTTGTTGATATTTAATGGTTTAGAAGAATTGTTGGGGGTTCTCAATATTTGTCGATAATCAGACCTGACATATGCTGCGAATAACATTTGTCAGTTTATGCATAAACCAAAACAAAGTCACGTTCATCAACTCAAGAGGATTCTTAGTTATCTTCGCGGTTCTCTTGGAATTCGTCTTCTAATTCAACCTAGGGCTTTCAGTCTCACTACCTATTCAGATGCAGACTAGGATGGTGATCATCTAACAATAAAATCTACTACAGGTTATTGTGCTTTCTTGGCACCAACCTCATCTCTTGGATTTCTAAGAGGCATCATACATTGGTCAGATCCTCAATTGAAGCAGAATACAGACCTTTATCTGCTACCTCTACTTAAATCAAATGGATTAAATTTTACTCAAAGATCTTGGTATTGTTCTCTCTGCACATGTATCTATTTTATGTGAAAATCTCTCTGCTATTTCTCTTGCAAGCAATCCTATACTTCATGCCAGAACAAAAATATATATAGGTTGACTTTCATTTTGTTAAAGAACACGTCTCTAACAAGGAGCTTTTGCTTCATCATGTTTCTAGCTCTCATCAAGTAGATGACGGTCTCACAAAACCTCTAAATGCACATTCCTTTACCACATTTTTACCAAATATTCAAATGTTTGCACCCTCCCATCTTTGAAGGGGAATGTTGAGTGTAAAGGTAGACATGTGTTAGATATTAGAATGTTTGGGTCAGGAACAAAATTTAATCACTCTCCCAGATCTTCTCTAGGTTTGATACCATCATGTTCTGTGTTTCTACATGTAAGTTCAAAGTTGTTTTCAAAGATTTGAAACTAGTTTCAAAGCCTTGCAAACTTCACAACATGAACTAAGGGGGATTTCGTACTCCTATTCATTCTCTAATCTCCTGAAATTGACCATGCTATATTATATGATGAAAAGACAAACTAATTCTGTGTTATAAAATGCTTTGATCTTATCATTTTCCTAAGTTATTTTGTAGGAGTGTTAGCTAAATCTGTGTTGCAGGTTTAGCTGAAGTTTCCTATTTGCAGGATTGTAGAACTGGCAATCAAGACCTCCAGATTGGTGCTACTCTTATGGAAAGTTGTCTAGACTTTCCTTAGGCTTGAGATTCAAGATCAGATCAAAATCAGTTGAGATAATCATGCAACTATCCGTTTGGAGAAAGCTGTTGAGAGTATAATATCTGCAAGAATATTTTTAGGGATTTCTGTTAAAGCTTCTTATTTGGTCCGCAATTCAAATTGACAGAAGAAGAAAAGGATTTAGAGAGATTGAGAAGTGCAGAGCTTTACAAAGAGATTCATACACTTTCACGGAAAGCATCATTGAAGGAGATCATTCATCCATTCAATCCATTCCAGATTCCTGAAGAACACTTGAAACTTCATCGCTTCACTGTCTTCACAGTGTTCTTCATTCGAACCTTAATTTGCATATCATTATGTTATATTACTTAATCATCTGTTAGAATTAAGTTGTCTCAAGAGGAACATATGGTATTCGTATTGTATTAGTTAGCTAGAGCTGTTACTAGATATGTTAGGAAGAACCACATGCTGAAAAAGGTAAGGAAATTCAATTGGCCTGAGATCTAGGGCTTAGCTTTTGATAAATAAGAAGTTGTTGAAATCCTAAAGGGATTAGATCCCTCAGGAAGAGAGTAGGTCACTTAAGACCGAACTTTGTAACAAATCACTGTGTTCATTGTCTTGCTTTACTGTTCTTTACTTGTCTTCAAAACTGCTTTAAAACAGGTTTGTGTTCAAAGCTTTTCAAAGCTTTGAAAATACTCAGTTTGTTTTAAACTGTCTGTTTTGGTTTCAATGCCTTGAAACTTTGTTCAAAGCTTTGAAATACTTCAAGTTCTTCTCATTTTATTTTCAAACCACACTTTTAGCAAAATTTGCCATACTCTATTCAATCCCCCCTTCTATAGTATTTGATCCTGTAACTGCATACCTGTAGGGTTTTGATTCATGGATGCGCAACGGAAACAATAATTAACCATGCAAAACCCTCCAAGGATCACAAGTCAAGAGACATAACAATGGTAAAGGAAGAAATCAATAACACACCTTAGGGTTTCTCCTTTGATGACTTCAAACGCGAATTGTGTCACGTCTCTACGGTTGATCCACGCCTAGTGGTGAGATCTAGATCTTCCAATCCTTGGTGCTAGCCCGGAAAGAGGAAGAGGAAGAAGACTCACGAAAAACGAGGCAAGCCAAGGTGGGCGGCACCTCCACGTAGGCCGACGGGTGGGGCGGCAATTCTAAGGGGTTTCGGCCCTTTGTGGGATTTGCTCTCTCTCCTTGCTTTGTTCTCTCCTTACTTATATCATATAGATGTGTGTTGTGTGTGTGTAGAGAGAAAAATAAGCTAGGAGTGTTCTTTATATAGTCCAACAACTCCTTGTCCTACTACATAAAGAATCCCTCTCCTAATCCTACTCAAGTTCGGATTAGTCCCTTTTGCAAAATAGTCCTTATCATGTCAATACATGGATTAGTTCTATTTGCAATTAATCCTAATCATGTCTCTACATGAATTAGGCGACCTTGGCAAATCCTTATCATGTCTATAAATGGATTAGTCCAACTTGCTTATTAGTCCTACTAAGTTAGCATGTTGTTGCGATTTGATAATTAATTAATCATATTAATTAATTATTTCCCATGTCTAGTTCACCCCAATATGGCGTGTGACCCCATAGGTTCTATTTAGTTGGTAGTAACCACTTACTAATATGGAGCGGCCTCTAGCAAGACATCCATTCTAGCCAACAAATAGAATAGTCATCATGACAAACCTTGTGCAAGTAATTGTCTCATCCCTTTGTCCCAATATCCGGATTGGACACGATACATACAAGTCACACTCGTATATCCAATCCATAGTTTCTCGATCCTGGGAATAGCCTTATTCGTGCAAATAACATCAATATCCTATATTGATTTATTTGAGTCTGGCCAGACATTTTATAAGCACTATCCCTTGAGTGGCCTAGGATATTTGCTCCCGTTATGTGGGAGGGACAAATTCTATATACGTCCACTACGATCTCTAAGCTTGCTTCTTATTGTATCCAGTACACGCCTTTATAGCTACCCAGTTACGGTGTAGCGTTTGACGCTACCAAAATCACAATAATCCACAACTAGAATATCTAGTGACTTCAAGTCTAAGGATGACAATACCGTTGCACCGCGAGAAGCGCTTGTGACTTAACATAACGTGTATGTAGCCTTCTCGGAGATGGGTCAATCCAGTATTCCATCACTCCTAATGCATACCCATGTGTTGGATCATGATATCTCCATATCAATCCAACCCCATACTAGTCTATAGATGATTGTCCTATTAATTATTATAATCGACTAGGGATATTTAAGAATATACTTATATTCTAAGGACTTCATCATGTTAACATATCTCCATATCGATAACATAATGAATCGTAAATCCATAAATGTCACAATTAATTGATTGCCTCTAGGGCACAATTCCAACAGTCTCCCACTTGCACTAGAGTCAATCTCCTGCATCATATGCCTATTGATCTAGCGTGGCCCTCCACGCTTCCGCTGCGTTGGGGCGAGACATCTGTTGGTACCTTGCAAATATTCACATCTCCTCTATCAACAATTTGATTGAGATTGAATATTCTGAGTAAATGCATCTTATGTATTAATTTACTCAGTCCTCTATGTTAGAATCAGTGACTGAATCTTGCCTGGAACCTTTCCAGCTCACAGTCGCTCCCACTAGGGCAAAACACAAAACTCGGCTTTATAATATGAAATCTTCTTTGTTAGATTTGAAGTTCGCATCACTGTAACCCCTTACAACAAACTCTTCATATTATCTAATTATCAAGAATTCATCCTTTAGTTATTTTCAAGCACTTAAGGATAATCTTGATAATTATCCAGTGACGCTCACCCGGATTTGACTGGTATCTTTGTGTCATGCCATATGACACGTCTGGCCTAGTACATTTCATGGCGTATCTCGTGAATCTAATTCATACGGTCCATTCCCAATTTAATTGGAAAGACAATTAGCCTTTCAAAGACTAATTCCATGTGACATGGGTAAGAATCAATATTCTTTTCACGTTGAACCATTTCAACACCTTTGTCAATTTATGTACTATGACCTAAGCTATACAACCATCTTGATCTACCTCAATAGATCTTCACAAGTTGCTTCGCTTAAGTCTACCATTAGAAAGTCAACTCCCTAGTCAATCTGCGTAAGACTGCCAAGTAGGGGCAACATTCCCAATGATTAAGTATGTCTCCACATATAAGACCAGAAACTTAACTGTGCTCCCACTAACCTTCTTGTACACACAAGTCTCATCTTCAATTTTGATAGAACCAAACTCCTTTGATTACATCATCAATTCGAAGAGTCCAACTCCTAGAAGCTTGATCCAATCTATAAATAGATTGCTACAAGCAAGATGCGAATGGATTTAAGCATCACAACTGGGAAAGATTTCGTCATAGTCTATACTATGAACTCACATGAAATCCTTACCCAACCAATTGTCCCTTAAAGGTAATCATATTACCATCCATGTTGCTTTCCTCATAACCCACTTGCACCTTTTAGGTGGTTCCACCAAAGTCCATACATTGTTGGTATACATGGATTCCATTTTGTATCCCATGGCTTCTAGCCATTTCTGAGAGTATGGCCCACATGTGGCCATCTCATAGGTTGTAGGCTCATCTTGATGAGCAATATATCAGAGGTTATGAGAAATCCTTATTTCTCTAAACTCTTGACATATCCTACCTGACCTACGAGGTTCTTGTGTTATTTGAGTAGGTTGCTCCACAACACTTTGTGATCCTGCTCATGTTCCATCAAACGGATCAATGTTCTATTGTGGTTCTTGAACTTTTCAAGTTCTACTGTCCTCCCACTATTTCTTTTAGAGACGATATCTTCTTAGAAATACTGTGGTCTGAGCAAAAAACAGTTTGTTCTCGATTGGGTTGTAGAAATAATATCTTTTCAGGATATCCCACAAAACATTTATCCGACTTGGGTCCAAGTTTATTTGTAAACTCTTTTACATAAACTTCATAACCCCAAATCTTTATGAATGACATACTAGGACACTTTCTAGTCCATATCTCATATGGCGTTATTCATATTCCGTTTTTGATGGAACAAGGTTAAGGGCGAAATTTGCTGTAATTAGAACATAGCCCCAAAAGTAAACTGGAAGTTCGATTTGACTCATCTTGGACCGAACTGTGTCCTACACGGTTTGAACTCTCCTCTTAGACACGTCTAACCCATGTGGCGTGCTAGGTGGAGCGAGTTTTGGATCATATCCAATACTCCCATAAATTTTTGTCAAACTCTTGGCTCAAGTACTTTCCTCTATGATCCAATCGTAGAGCCTTAATACTTTTGCCAACCAGGTTCTCTACTTCATTCCTGAATACTTTGAACAATTTAAAGGATTCTGATTTGTTTCTTCCTAAGATACACAAATCTATATTTCTCTGATCCCATCAGTAAATATGATGAAGTACTGAAAACCATCTTTAGCTTTTGTGCTTAGCGGCCTTCGTACATCAATATGTATGATTACCAAAAGATCATATATTTGCCCAATAAGTTTTACATGTCTCATATGATTCAATAATCAAATGAGTTCAAGAAATCCATCATCATGGAGTTCTAGATATGTATCTCTTATTCATGAGGCCTAAACGATAATGCTAAAGATAAGTGAAGTTCATATCATAATATGCAAACTTCTTGGTATTAATGTTATAGATGAAATTATCATGATCAAGGATATACAATCCTCTTAGACAAAATTGCATTACAATAATGCATATCACAATAAATGGAACAACATTTGTCCTTTATTATGATAAGTAGCTTTCTTGTCCAAACAAGAAACTATGATAATGTTCCTACTCATAGCAGGGACATGATTTTGTCTAATTCATGAACAATTTCTTAAAGGTAGAAATAATTCCCTACGGCTTATTCAGCAACCCTTTGCTTCATAGCCCCACGTGTAAGATTATTTCTTCCTTATCCAGTTGTCTTCTTCTCTTGAGATCCTGCACACTTCTATAAATGTGAGATCCTCATCTAGTATCATATACCCATGATGATGAGATAGACACATTGATTTCTATAACAAAAATACCCAAATCGGAATTCATAATTCCTTTATTATTTACTTCCAGGTACTTTGGGTAGCCTCTCTTCCTCTACACCACCTATGGGATTCCAAGGCAACTTGGTTTTAGCAACAGGCTTGCTTTATACCCATGGGGTCGGCGCAAACCATTTGCCCTTACCCATGCTGTTAACCATTAACAACTTTTCCCATGCCCGTTTTGTTTAGTGATTTTTAAATCATATTGAGTAAATCAACTTTTAAAACAAAACTATAATTGCATCCAATGCAATTCTTGGTCCACTTGGGTGAATAACCGTTTATTCTCAATCTATCTCATAGATAATGCATATTCACTAATGTTTCAATCTTATTGAATTAGTATATTTGCATAACCCAAAGTGGAGCAACACTTCAAACCTTTCATGTCTAGCTCACCCTTTTGAAAGAGCTTCTTTCAATGTATGATCATATCATACTTCTCCATGTCTCTCTTCTTGCTTCCAAAGCTCAGAGTTCATGGCAGCTAACATGGGGCAAGTCATAACCAAAGAACCATTCTTTGGTGTTCCTTTCATAGGTTTTAGTGTGTTTTGGTAGTTGGTAGGAAGAGAACTTTATGTTCTACGATGTACAACAATTTCCTTTTATTTGAGAACAATTCTCAATTTTATACCAGTCTAGAAAAAGATAAAGTCGTGTTTTGTTTGTTTAATGCCATGGGTATTCAACACAATAGGATTATGCAAAGTTTGTGACGTTTAACTATATTTAACAAGGATTTAAATTGTTAAACATAGCTCCCACTAATTTTCTACGGATTAATAACCCTCAAGATATTAATGAGGAAAATATCTTTATATTTTCTAGTGGGCCAACATCCATGTTTCATCTCCTTATGAGCTTGCTTTGGCAAGTCACCCATAATTTGACTACTTTAGTAGGAACAATTCCAATTGCATCCCTTATGCAACTCTTGGTTCAATTGGGCAAATAACTCCTTATTTATCCATCCTTATGGATAATCCCAATTGATTGTCTCTAGGTTTCTTCATCATATTAATAGCCCAGTTGTGTTCAACCTCTTATTTAAACAATTGCACATTGTTACGTGCCATCGCATTCCATCATTATGAATTAAGTCGCCATGCTTTGGCACGCACGAACTCGATAAATAATGGTGATAATGAGTGTTTAAATAACGAGAAGGCAAGAACACAATATTTGAATTTTGAGGGATTTTAAATTCAATTTTAATTGTTTTGTTGATCAAAATCAACTAATCTATCTATTTGAGCTTGGGAAAAACTCCAAATAATAGATCCGGATTGTCTAATTATCTTATTATCCTAATTGCATGCATCATCCATACACCAACCACAAAATAATAAGACAATAAAGTAAACAACCACAAAACAAAAATTAAACGTGATGTGGATATGACCTTTTCTAGACTAAGATAATTCCAAGCCAATGGAATTATCTATGAACCCTAAAAGCAAACACATCTCCATGCGTCTTGATCTTTTGGTCCATCCTTCATTGTCATGTGGAATGCTCCATGCTCCATCTTTTGTGGTTCTTTTTGGCTTTGGGCTTCTTTTCTTCAATCTTGGCTAACAATCTACTTTATCAAGCACTAGCTAACTTCTATACTAAATAAAATAAATCTCACAAGTTGAGAAAAAAAATGGCACGCAGGCCATAAAACCCTAATTAATTATTACAATTAATTGATCAGCTCGCAGGCCGTAAAACCAAACCACAAAAATTAAACATCCACATCAAACCACATCCTAAGGCCATATCCAATCACCATGCGATTTGCACATAAACAGTTAAAATCCAATTTTAACGCGCTTGGTCAATTTTAATTGATTTTAAGATTTTCTAGGGTTAAAATGGTCCATGGGCCCAACAATCCAATTTCCCGGACCTAAAAAGGTGAACTGCAAGGCCCTAGGGCCGGCCCGGCCCCTAACCCACGCGGCTAGGCCGCGGGCTATGGCCGCCCGGCCCCTAGGGCGGCCAAGACTTGGGCGGCAAGCAAGAGGGGCGGTCCCCTTAGGGGGCCGAACCTCCTATAGGGAGTTGTTTCCTCCCTTGCTTGGTGCCCAAGTTTGGTTGTTTCCTTGTTTTGGAAGAACTCCTTCTTCCCCAAGGATGCCCAAACCCTAGATCTAAGATCCTAAAATTTCTCAAACTCACCAATTCATGCATCCAATGCAAAAATTAGATCTTGTTATGATAGATTATTGACAAATTGCATCCCATGCTTGATTTGTCTTGTTTTACGCGATAAACAATCAATTTAAGGTGTAAAACAACTAAAACGTAACACATAAACCACGTTTATGCTCTACGACCTGTGGCTCTGATACCACTGTAGGGTTTTGATTCATGGATGCGTAACGGAAACAATAATTAACCATGCAAAACCCTCCAAGGATCATAAGTCAAGAGACATAACGATGGTAAAGGAAGAAATCAATAACACACCTTAGGGTTTCTCCTTTGATGACTTCAAACGCGAATTGTGTCACGTCTCTACGGTTGATCCACGCCTAGAGGTGAGATCTAGATCTTCCAATCCTTGGTGCTAGCCCGGAAATAGGAAGAGGAAGAAGAATCACGCAAAACGAGGCAAGCCAAGGTGGGCGGCACCTCCACGTAGGCCGACGGGTGGGGCGGCAATCCCAAGGGGTTTCGGCCCTTTGTGGGATTTGCTCTCTCTCCTTGCTTTGTTCTCTCCTTACTTCTATCATATAGATGTGTGTTGTGTGTGTGTAGAGAGAAAAATAAGCTAGGAGTGTTCTTTATATAGTCCAACAACTCCTTGTCCTACTACATAAAAAACCCCTCTCCTAATCCTACTCAAGTTCGGATTAGTCCCTTTTGCAAAATAGTCCTTATCATGTCAATACATGGATTAGTTCTATTTGCAATTAATCCTAATCATGTCTCTACATGAACTAGACCACCTTGGCAAATCCTTATCATGTCTATAAATGGATTAGTCCAACTTGCTTATTAGTCCTACTAAGTTAGCAAGTTGTTGCGATTTGATCCTTTTAATTAATTAATCATATTAATTAATTATTTCCCATGTCTAGTTCACCCCAATATGGCGTGTGACCCCATAGGTTCTATTTAGTTGGTAGTAACCACTTACTAATATGGAGCGGCCTCTAGCAAGACATCCATTCTAGCCAACAAATAGAATAGTCATCATGACAAACCTTGTGCAAGTAATTGTCTCATCCCTTTGTCCCAATATCCGGATTGGACACGATACATACAAGTCACACTCGTATATCCAATCCATAGTTTCTCGATCCTGGGAATAGCCTTATTCGTGCAAATAACATCAATATCCTATATTGATTTATTTGAGTCTGGCCAGACATTTTATAAGCACTATCCCTTGAGTGGCCTAGGATATTTGCTCCCGTTATGTGGGAGGGACAAATTCTATATACGTCCACTACGATCTCTAAGCTTGCTTCTTATTGTATCCAGTACACGCCTTTATAGCTACCCAGTTACGGTGTAGTGTTTGACGCTACCAAAATCACAATAATCCACAACTAGAATATCTAGTGACTTCAAGTCTAAGGATGACAATACCGTTGCACCGCGAGAAGCGCTTGTGACTTAACATAACGTGTATGTAGCCTTCTCGGAGATGGGTCAATCCAGTTGTAGATACTGCTTTATGACATGGCAGATCTAGGCCACGTGGCAACCATCCAGCACACCATATTGTGCTCCACACGCACAGGATCACCAGCCGAGCTGATCCATGTGGGGGCTGCGAGACAGAGCCCTCGCATACCACTGCACGGGACTTGTAGGGACTTTGTGGTCTGGAGGCTAGAGTAAGCCCTGTCGCGTGCGAGCCAAGCCCGCGCGCGACCTTTAGTAACTGTTTTGAGAGATTTATGGCACGAGCTCCATAAACCCGGTCAATCCGGTCAAACCCGGTCAACCTCGTAACGGTTCCGGTACTCGCGCACCACGTGCTGTAACGGTCCCTATATACTCGGACGAACGTGCCGTTATGGTTAAGCTAATTAAGCCGCCATCAATGGGCGCATTAACCACACTACAACGGTCACGTTCTCCAGTATATATACATCGTTAACCTTTCCATACAAAGGAGGACACACTGCCATACGCGGAAGCTCTGCCAAACCTCTGTCTCTCTCTCAGACATTGCTACTGACTTACTCTCTCCCTCCACACACCCCTATTCTTCCTGTGCGATCCCTGATCCACTACGTACGGTGTACACGGAGGTCGCCCCGCCGGAATCTCTTGTGCACATTTTGGTGAACCCGACGTGAAACTTACCAGCAAAAGCAACCATGTCTCAGGAGGACGATGTCAGCAACCGATCTCCTTCCACCGAAACTCCCTCGGGAGACGAGGCTCGCCGTACTCCGACGACTCCCGGTGAGGCGCCAACTTTAGAGTCTTTGGACGCCACTGTCCAAAGTCAGGCGAAAGCTCTCAAGTCTCAGTCCGCGCAGTTAGAACGGATCTTGGCCGTTCTGGGCACTCTTGCGCCAAATCCTCCACCTGCCACCGCTATCCCCCAGGGAGGAGGAACCCCTACCGCTCCAGGATTGGGAGTGTCGGCCACGCCTCCCAACCCTCATCTGCAAACTCCACCGTCGGCCGCGCAGCTGCCTTCGGTCCAAGGGTCGACGGCACAAATGCTGCCCCCTGCTGCTCACGCCTCTCAGCCCCCGGCTTTGGCGTCCAACCCAACTCTGCAGTACACTCTGCCTCCACCAGCGACAATCTGGGGAAACGCGGGTAGTCAATACACTCCCAATCCTCCGGCGGCATATGTGTCGCCACCGCCTACGGCAACCCCTCCGCCAACTACCGAGGGTAGCATTCCAGAATGCATGACGTCCTTGCAGAAGCGCGTGGACTCCATCTTGGCTCATCAGTCGTTCGCGGATACCATCATCCCGAAGCTAGACAACGATCCACCCATCCCACGAGAGATCTATCTCATGCCTAACCCGACGGGGTACAAGGCTCCCAAATGGGACAAGTTCGAGGACGTCAATGGAAACGCTCATGAGCATGTCATGCGTTTCATCGATGTCATGGGTCCATACGGAGCCGATCCCAAACTGCTGATGCGGGAATTCCCAAAAACTCTTGGGAATGTAGCATACAAATGGTACCGAACATTGGATGCCGGATCTGTGAAAACTTGGGACGACATGGTCCAGAAGTTCTATACCAAGTTCTTCCAGATGGAAGAAAAGGTGACGATGATCCATCTCTCACGGATGTATCAGAAGCGCGAGGAAGATGGAATCACTTTCATCAAGAAATTCAGAGCGAAATCCTTGGAGTGCAAGGATCCAATGCTCGAAAGCCGGCTCGTAGAGATATGCCTGCAGTGCATGCGAGACGAATACAAAAGCATGCTGATCAATTTGCAAACACCTACGTTTTCAAAGCTCATCGAATGCACGATGAACATCGAGCCCATTGTCGAGAGACAGAGAAAGAAGAGCGCTCCAGAACGACCTGCGAGCGGCACCACCTACAAGATCGGCAGATTTGGCTACAAGCGAGGACGCGAAGCTGAGGTCAATACAGTTTCGCCCCAGAAGCAAGCAAAGGCTGCAAACTTCGATGCACCACCTCTGCCATGCTCGGTGGAGGAAGCAAGCGATCTCTGCAGACAGTGGCGTAAGGACGGCGTCCTACCACCGCTCGAGAAAGCACCCTCCAAGGAGATGACGAGGGACCCTAAGTGGTGCGAATACCACGGCAAGGTCATGCACCCCACAGCCGAGTGCAAGAAGCTCAGATTCGCGTTCGATCAGAAGATGAAGAACGGCGAACTCATCGTCAGCGACCACCGGAAGGATGTGCGCAACAACCCGCTGCCTGCCCATACAGATTCGGGCTCAAAGGGCAAAGAGGTCGCCATGATCTCGATCGTGGACTTGGAAGAAGTCGCAGAAGATGGTCTGCCCATCATTGCTGAAGTCCATGAAGATGAAGACTACAGCATGGACACGGAAGATGAGCGTGCCGACCGCATGAAAGGGTCGCACGGCTTCGACAAATTCTTCAACGAGATGAACTTCTCCGAAAAATGTCGAGTGGACATGACAAAGGCAATCTTAAGGGTAGCAGAGGACTACGAGGAGGACCTCGTGGTCTCCAACGGGAAAGTCGTCAGGGCGTCCCGTTCCACAGAAAAGATTATGACCTTTTCCGCCAGCGACAAGAAGACAGATGCGAGCCACCAGAGGCCCCTGTACGTGACCGCCATCATCAACGGCGTCGAATTCAAGCGAGCATTCGTCGATGGAGGAGCAGCGGTCAATGTTGTTCCGCTCCACACACTGAAGCTAGCAGGGATCCCCGAGCACAAGGTAGTCAAGCGTCCATCCCCGCTGGTGGGATTCGGGAGCGATTCTAGAATGACGATCGGATGGATCCGCCTGGGCGTTCAGATCGGCAAAATCAAGTGCTCGGCGAAGTTCTATGTCATAGACGCGAACACCACATATCACATGATCATAGGTCGGGCCTGGATTCATCGCTTTGACGCAATCCCTTCGACGGCTCACCAGGTGATGAAAGCTATCTGGAACGACAGGATTGTCGAGATACCGGCCTCAACTAACCCGTTCAACTTGGACGAAGCGCATCTCAGCGAGGCGGTGTGGTTCACCGAGATGGCGGACGAGCAAACACCCGGACCATTCAACCCTACTCCTTTACCTCTCTGGGAGGACATCAAGGACCAGTCACCTGCAGGCGTGATGGTGACAAGGGGAGATGCCAAGGAAAAGCCGCCTACTCACGAAGAGGCGCCGCGCATCGCATATCATCGCAAGAATGTATACACTCTGAAGAGGATCGCAAAGCATGACCCCGAGGGCAAGGAGATAGAGAGCTTCTACGCCAACGGGAAGAAATGCTATCGCATATGAAGGTGCGCGGGGACGTCCTCACACGGGCATGGGGATGTCCCTGGGCAAATCAATCAAATTGAGCAAGTTGCGCTGACAGAAGAGCCAACACAGGGTACTCCAGAGGAGAAACTCAAAGAAGCGCCCGAATGCATGGAAGACAGGCCAAGACCACAAAAGCAAGAGCTAAAGGAAGTATTCCTCAGCCCGAACGAGGAAAAGAAAAGGCCAGTCTTCCTGAGTGCGGACCTCACAAGCGAAGAGGAACAAGGACTGCTGCAGCTCCTAACTGAATACAAGGACGTGTTCGCATGGGAATACGACGAGATGCCGGGTCTGGACACGAGCATCACCATGCACCGTTTAGACATCATCCCAGGGTCTAAACCGGTCAAACAAAGCACCAGAAGCTTCAGGCCAGAGCTCAACATGAAGATCAAGCAGGAGATTGTCAAACTCCTAGACGCCAAGTTCATAGAGCCAAATCACCATCCCACATGGTTGGCCAACATCGTGCCGGTGGTGAAGAAGAACGGACAGCTCCGCATCTGCGTGGACTTCCGAGATCTTAATCGCTTCTGTCCTAAGGACGATTTCCCACTACCTAACATCGATTTGCTCATTGATTCAACAGCAGGCCATCGCATGTTCAGTTTCATGGACGGCTTCAGCGGGTACAATCAAATCAAGATGGATCCCGAAGATGCAAGGAAAACTGCATTCATCACTCCCGTGGGAGTATTCAACTATACGGTAATGCCATTCGGTCTTAAGAACGCAGGCGCAACCTATCAACGGGCCATGATGGCTCTATTCCACGACATGATGCACAAAGAAGTGGAATTCTATGTGGATGACTTGGTAGTCAAATCCAAGCATGAAGCAGATCACCTTGCAGACCTGCGAAAGGTGTTCAACAGATGCAGGAGCTTTCAACTGAAAATGAACCCCATGAAATGCGCATTCGGCGTGACTTCGGGGAAGTTTTTGGGATGTGTAGTTCATCGCCAAGGGATCGAGCCTGACCCTGCGAAAGTGTCAGCCATCACCAGCATGACGCCACCTCACGACCAAAGTACCTTGAAAACATTCTTGGGAAAATTGTCATATCTGCGGAGATTCATCCCAGCAATCGCCGAAATCACATGCTGCTTCAGCACTCTTCTCAAGAAGAACGCCGCGTACAACTGGGCTCCTGATCACGAAGCCGCATTCGAAAAGCTAAAGGAGCTGCTCACATCCCCAAAGATAATGATCGCGCCTCAACTGGGATCGCCGCTTCTGCTATACCTTACATCGACAAGGAAATCTATAGGAGCACTCTTGGCTCAGATCTATGAGGGACAAGAGAGGCCTATCTATTACATCTCTCGCATTGTGCAGCCTGCTGAATCAAGGTACACGGACATCGAACGTCATTGCCTTGCTTTATTCTTCGTAATAGAGAAGTTGAGACACTATTTTGCATCGCACAAAGTAGTGGTGGTCACCAAAAGCGACCCCATAAGATACCTGCTAACTCACACTACTCCGGGCGGAAGATTGGCGAAATGGTACATGACCATCTCTCAATACGATATCACATGCGTGAAACCAAGAGCGATCAAATCGCAGGCGGTAGCAGATCTGTTGGCACAGTTTCCCGACAACAGTCACGAACCTGTGATCGAGGAAGAGCTCGAAGGCCCTGAAATCTACGCGATCGACGTGCCCTATTGGACCCTCCACTTCGACGGTTCGTCAACCAGAAAAGGCGGAGGCATTGGGATAGTCTTGACAAAGCCGGACGGGGAAGTCATACAGATGTCCGCAAAACTCAACTTCGCAGTCACGAACAACGAGGCGGAATACGAGGCTCTGATCGCGGGACTCCGTGCGGCGAAAGCTTTGGAAGTGAGCAACTTAACAGTCATGGGAGATTCCAAGCTGATTGTTAAGCAGGCCTCGGGCGAATATGGTTTAAAGGAGATCAACCTCCTGCCATACCGCACCTTAGTGCAAAAGCTGATGCAGCAATTCTGCGACGTGAAATACGAGCACAAGCCCCGAGCGGACAACAGGCATGCAGACGCTTTAGCAACTCTGGGATCTAAGGTCAGCATAGACAAATGCCCCGCAAGGATTTCCGTCGAAGTGCGAACATCGTCAGCATTAATAGAAGATGCGTGCGACGATGAACACATGGATGACGCAGACTGGCGAAAAGCAATCCTGCAAGCTATTGCGAAAGGCACCAGTAGCGAAAGCTGGGTACTCACGAAAGGATACTGCATCCACGAAAATACCCTTTACTACAAGGGTCCTGGAGGAATACTCATGCGATGTGTCTCCGAGCAAGAGGGACAACAGCTGTTAGAAAAGATTCACCAACACGCTTGCGGAGAAAGCGAGGTGTCAATCTACAGGAAAGCTCAGAGATATGGCATTCATTGGCCAGGCATGTCAACAGCTGCAGCCCTGATACAAGGGAAGTGCGAAAGTTGCGCACTAATCAAAGATTCTCTACTCGTCGCTCTAACCGATGACGACACAGACTGGAGGAAGCCATTGTTTGAATTCCTCACCCAGGGCACCGTACCCGAATCGAGAAAAGAAGCCGACAAATTGAAGAGGAAAGCCTCTCGATACCTGGTTCAGGAAAACCTGCTTTGGCGAAAAGGTCACGAAGGTAACTTGCTGCGATGCCTAGACAGCAGGGAAGCACAAGAAGTCATGGACCTTTCTCATCAGGTGGAACACCAGGGAGGTGCGAAATTATGCAGACAACTCCTCTCAATCGGATACTTCTGGCCCACGATGGAAGTCGATTGCCGTACCAAGGTGCGACGCTGCCAAGAATGCCAATTCAAAGGGAACCTAGTGCACGCTCCTGCCGTGGATCTACATGCATTAGGGACGCCATGGCCATTTCATACATGGGCTCTGGACTTCATCGGCCCCATCCGACCAACGTCACATGGGAACCACTTCATTCTCACTGCAACCGAGCTGTTCACCAAGTGGGTGGAAGCAATACCACTAAAGACGGCAAACGCGCTGGCTGTGGTTAACTTCATCCAGGAAAACATCGTATGCAGGTTTGGAATCCCAAACACTATTCTTTCAGATAACGGTACTCCTTTTGTTAATCGTCAGGTAGCTACGAAACTCGCGGAGTACAACATCAGGCAGATATGCTCTACCCCCTATTATCCAAAGGGAAACGGACAAGCCGAAGCGACTAACAAAACGCTGTTGAGAATTCTGAGCAAGATGGTCGCAGATGACCACAAGAAGTGGGCCGACTCCCTTAACATAGCTTTGTGGGCCTACAGAACTTCTCCAAGGACACCTACAGGGGTCTCGCCATTTCTACTATGTTATGGGGCCGAAGCTGTAGTACCTGCGGAGGTCAGAGTCAATTCGGCAAGGCTGGCCTTCCATGCACTCTATGAAAATCAACGCGATCATGATTTAGTCTTGCTGGAAGAGAAGCGAGAACAAGCCAAAAGGACTAACAAGCGGTACCAAGAGAGAATCGCTCGCGCCTATAACAAGACAGTCCAGCGACGGGATTTCGCAGTTGGAGACCTGGTCTTGCGCGCATCTGATCACTGCATGCGAGAAGCAACTCACCCAAAGTTTGCAGCTAATTGGGAAGGACCCTTCGAAGTCACAGAAGTCTTCGATAGCGGCTACTGCAGCATACGAAGGTTGCACGGCACAACCTCAACTCCAAGCTCAGTCAACATGCGCTGGATCAAGAAGTACTATCCTTGACTTCTCTTATTTCATACGTTTTATGATAACGTTGCTTAATGTCTCATGTGGCTATGATTAACGCAATCTCCTCTCCCATATGAGAGGATTGTAATCCTATATCTCACATATGAGAATGTCATAATAAAAGAATTCTCCCAAATGAGAAGTTCATATTTCTAGCTGTTTATATCGCTCTATTTAATTTGTTGTTACTGTTAACAATGATTTATTTGCTGCAATAGCAGTAAATACAAACGCGATCTTAATTGATCATCAAAGCCTATCTCATACGATAGCAAACGCGATCTCAATCGATCATCTAAAGCCTATCTCTTACGATAGCAGCAAACACAAACGCGATCTTAATTGATCATCAAAGCCTATCTCATACGATAGCAAACGCGATCTCAATCGATTATCTAAAGCCTATCTTTTACGATAGCAGCCAAATGCAAACACGATCTTAATTGATCATCAAAGCCTATCTCTTACGATAGCAAACGCGATCTTAATTGATCATCTAAAGCCCATCCCTTACGATGGCAGCCAATGCAAATGCGATCTTAAGTGATCGTCCAAAGCCTATCTCTTACGATAGCAGTCAACATAAACGTGATCTTAATTGATCATCTAAAAGCCCATCTCTTACGATGGCAACCAACGCAAATGCGATCTTAAATGATCATCCAAAGCCTATCTCTCACGACAGCAGTCAACATAAACGCGATCTTAATTGATCATCTAAAGCCCATCCCTTATGATGGCAGCCGATGCAAATGCGATCTTAAGTGATCATCCAAAGCCTATCTCCTACGATAGCAGCAAAAATGCAAAAACGATCTCAATCGATTATCAAAATCCTATCTCTCACGATAGCGGTTTACTCAAGTGCGATCTTGTATGATCTTTTTAAGCCAATCTCAATCGATCATCAAAATCCTATCTCTCACGATAGCGGATTACACAAATGCGATCCTATATGATCTTCTCAAGCCTATCTGTTACGGTAGCAATTTATACGCAAAGTGATTTTAGTTGATCACCCAAGTCCGTATGTTACGATGGTAACGTAACTGCAGAACCATCTTGCTAGACCTTCTAAAGGTCTATCTGCTGCGATAGCAATTCATGCGAGAAATTATCTCAAGCAATCTTCTAATAAAGCCTATCTTCTATGATAGCAATTCGCACCGCTCAATGATCTCAATTGATCTGTTAAAAAAAAAACTATCTGTTATGATAGCAAAGTTGTGAACGTGATCTCATACGATTTACAACGACCACCTGCAAGCCCATCCGTCAAGATGGCACAAATGCGATCTCGAATGATCTAGCGAAACATCTGCGCAATAATGTCGCATGTGCGAAATAATTACATGGCATTATGCAAGGCAAAATAAGCCGAAACGCATGCGAAATTGTATTTTGTTGCAAAGAGAGCAAATAGTACAAAAGCTATATATCATTATGAGTCAAATGACTTACAATTTATCTATCTAGATAGCAGCTTACAAGCGAAAAGCTCGAATCTAACTACACAGCCAACATGGCTAACAATACATTCGAAAAATGGCTGGTAAGCCAGAGATGCGCCAAGGGAACTCTCGACTAAGAAAAGAGAGAATCCACCGGTCCTGATACCGGCAGCACAGTACGCAGATCTGCGGCCAAAGATCTGTAGCAAAAGGGATGCTGCCGCGAAGAGATCAACTCGCCATTCGCTACATCCCTAGCAGCAAGATCTAGGTGAATCCACGTCCAAAGATCTTAGGATCTGACGAGACCCCTGTCTGATCAAGATATGTACCAGAGGAACCACCTGTTCCGGCATATGCAGTCGTGCAAAACAGGGGAAGCCGTCATTCCTCTGGTACTGGGTTCCTTGTCCTGATAGACAAGGGCATTGGCGAGCCTCCTGAGTTCAAGAACGAAGAGGCAAGAAACTCTCCTCCAGGGATGCTGGAGGAGAATTCCGCCGTTCATTACGAGACGGTAGCACGGTCACTTCGGCGCTGCACCTCGCCACAAGGCGGCCGGAAACATGACCTGCACACATAATACACGAAGAAATTTCTTCGAATGCACATGAGGTATTATCTGCATCCTCTTTATGATGGTTATAAACAGCCATAAGCCTCATAAAGTGGATCTTGGAAACTATTTCTATAGCACAAAGCGCAAACTCAGGATTCAAAACTTGAAGTTGCCATGAATCAACGAAAAACAAGCGTTGAAGCCAGCAGTCGTAAGGACTCACGGCAAAGTACATGTTTGGGATGAAGAACCCAAATGGCAAAGACAGGGTTTATATAGACCCTGTGGAGACTCTTCGGTTGCCTAAGATGAGTCAGCAAAATTCAAAAAGAGGGTAAGTTCAATCACTTACCCCTTGAAAAGCGGTAACAATCAATTACCCTACTAAAGGCTACGACGATTCAGTTGCGTATCCTAATAAATGACGGATAGTCATGATTCGGATGGACTTCCCAACGGAAGCGTGCTTATCTGCCGAGAAATTAGCGCGAAAATCAAGCAGAAAATCAATTGCTGATGTCATAATTGGATATGCACAGAAATGTCCAATCAAATCCCGAAAAGGGCAAAACGGGCAAACTCATTGTTTGTTGTTAAAAAAAAAAAGGGGGAGAAACCCTAGCAATATTACATTAATGTTTCAAAACATTACATTAATGTCTCAGCCATTTTCCTGTTTTCTTTTCAAAATTCGAAAAGTCAAAACAAATTCTTGATTAAGGAATCATGGGGCTCGAACTGCTCGCTCAGCTTCTCCACTTGTTTCACTTCTTGCTTCAGTTGCTCGCACTTGGCATTCATTTCCTGATACAGCTTCAAAGCTTCATCAACCTTTTGCTTTTGCTGCTCCACCTTCTGCATCTCAGCTACGAGATTCTGGTGACCGAGATTCAAAGTTACAGCTGCGCGAATCAGTGTAACTCTGTCCTTGAGGAATTTGAAACCAAGTCTGCCTTGGACTTTGAACAGGAGATTTTGGCACATGCCACACAGCAATTCAGCACTCTGGGCCGAAATGGTCGCAGGTGTAGCCGCAGACAGCTGCTCCAGTATCCAGATGGCTTCAGTAAGGAATAGCCTCCTGTCAAAAGGTCCGATCTCCAGAGATCTCGCAAACGATCGGGGGTATCTGAGACGCATTCGAACCACCCAGTCTACATCGGTTTGCTTCAAACCTGAGACATCAAAAATGGTTATAATGTCAGAACTCGCAAGCAAATAATGCGACGTGCGAACGGTAAATCTTTACTTACCAGTGCCTTCCAGAATTTCATGAAGATAAGGGATGCGGGCCACTGGGTTGTTCGAAGACTGCCCTCGCTCCATGGCTCTCCTATCAGCTGCAAGCTCCAACCTCTCATAGTCAGGAGGAAGAGTGTAGGCCGCACCAGCTGCGACTACATTCCCAACCTGCGAGCCCCAAATGCTCCACGCAGGAATAGGTGCTTCTGGCTCAGTCATCGCTGGAGGCGAAGGAACAGCCGAAGTCGCCGGGCGGAGGACGCTTCCAGATGCGAAAATGTTAGCATCACTTGTCCTTTCTTCCTCACCACCGGTACGGACACCTTCGTCCATCGGCACAGCATCAGCTTCGACATCATCGGAGAGTTCGATGACATCCTCGAGATGCTCACTTACGTGTCCAGCAGCTGCGACGGGCTTCTCGGTATGGGAGCTCGAGATTGGAACATGGGATGCAGAAGGCTGACTTCTCTGCTCCAGCTCAGGTTCCTCAGCATGACCTGCGATACCAAATGCGATAATATGAGGTAACTTGTGTTATAAGTTATTTCGCTATCTTTACTAAAGCTAAGAATAAGCACCTCCACGCGAAGGTGGGATTGAGGTATCCTCATCATACACTAGGGACGTGGAACCGTGCCCTATCAGTGTATCCTCACTAAGCAAATCTTTAAGAGAAGCGTGACCTGGGACGCGAGTAAACCAGTCATGATTTTGCCTCAAGTGGCTACAGCCTAGTATGCGCATATCACTCAAAATAATTACCTGAGGGTTATCCGCATTTGCTTACCAACCAACGGCGAATGTCAGGCTTTGACACACCGTGCTTTAACGCACCCACAATTACATCTCTATAAGTAACTGCGAGATTGAAGATCTCACCTTTATCGCCGCCTGCGATCTCTGCGAAGTCCGCTTGGACTTGCTCTAGCTCTGCTGCATCCTCTCCAGGAACCTCATCTTCCTCCTCCACGTGAGGAGCCACTTCTTCGGGAAGCTCGTCTTCCTCGCCAGCTGGACGCACTAAGTCGTCAACATGCTGCTCCTCGAGGCTCCGCTGTTTCACACGCTCGAGCTCCTCTTCCTCTCGCTGCCTTCTTCTTTCAGCAGCCTCCGCGGCTGTCTTCCGGGATTCAGCAAGAACATCCTCGCTTATGGGATCATCTGGAATGCCAGAATGGGCATCTCTCTTTTGCCTCTTGGCCACAAGGCCACCGACGGCTTCATCATCATCATCTGCGAATACATATTTGGTTCAAAGAAAAGAAATACAAAGAAGTCAAGATAAAGGGCAAGGAGACGTGACGGAAGTACCTCCTGATTCTTCCTCGCACATCACAACTGTCGCTTCTTCTTCTTCATCACTTGCTTGGGGCTCCTGTCTCTCTTCCTCCTCTTGGTTGAATGGAACGAAAGTCTCAACTGCGAGATCTTTTCGCACTTTGCTGGGCATACGACCCTTGCCTTTGTCCTTGATGGAAAGGGACCTCACTGGGGGAGAAGCTGGAGCACTCCTAGGGGAAGAAATCGTAATTCCCTTTTGCCTAGGTCTCTTCACTCTCGGCGCCGCAGTCGCTGGAGGGGACGGGTCATCTCTAGGAGGAGACGGAGCCGGAGGGTTGTCTATCAGCGAGTCAGCAAAAGTGTTCATGACTCCGCGAACTTTTGTTTCGACCTCGGCATCCATCCTCCATGCTAGCCGGTACGACTCCCCCCTCCTTCTGGTGGCAACAATGGTGTCCACCAGCGATTTGGAGCGATCACCAGCTGCGAACCTCCGCACATGACACTGAACCATACAGAACGAAAAGCATCAGCGCAAGGAAATCAAAAGGCTCAAAGCACACAAGGAAATTGCTTACCTCAGCAAACGCCTTGCTATATTTGATGACCTGCGCGTCACCCTTCTTGATTGCGTCGACTTGCTCCTTCAGAATGAAATCGGGGCACAAATGATTCTCGCGGTCCCACAGCGAGTAGCAACCATACTCAGACTCGCTCAAACTGCAATTGGGGCGAAACGGAAAAGAGTTTCTCTTGATCAAGGGGGCCTTTCCTGGCTGCGCCGCCGCCTCCGTCTCAATCCTTGTTTGCTGGGCAACCCAGTATGCGATCCAGTTCTGGGAACAACCACCCTTGCGAGTTCCCGCAGGCTGCTCAAAGGGAAGATTGCTCATGAGGACCGTCTTGCACTCCTTTGTCAGCAAACGCTTGTAGCACCCTCTGATAATAGACTGGGGCCAGATCGATGGGGCCACCGCATCAAAACCAAACTGAGGGGAGACCCGAGTAGGGTCAACATCCACTGTAAGTCTTTCATACCGTGGCGCGAGCTCACGAATATGCTCTGCAAGGGCAGGAAGAGAACCTCGCAGACACCAACAGAAGAAGTCACGATAGCGTTCGTGGAAATGCGGCCCCTTTTCAAAGAGAAGGTCTTCTGACAAGACCATACCTCTGGAAGGGTATAGCTTTGGAAACCACCGTACATTCTCAACACGTGTGGCATAGGGCCTGGCAGTAAATTCCTTTCGTTTGTCGCATATTAAACTCCAAGTGCACTTGGTGTTGCTTGCTCCAAACCATCTCGCAGCCCTTCCGCTGTTGCGCGCTTCCGTCTCGCCTGGGGGACACCACTTCTCAAGTGGGAGGGGAGTTGGAGCATAAGACGGCCAGCGCTCGAAAACCCACATTGTCAAAAAGCTGATATTGACAAAGGTCAGGACATCGAGGCGGCCACGCGATTCCCTCATCGCCAGAACCAGCTGATCAAGCCTGTAATATAACGTGCCTAAGACCAAGGGTCCGAGTGCGACTCTCTGGCCAAGAGCGAGCCTCACAGCAAGTGGCAGCACATGGTAAGAGACCCCGTCATGGGGATGACCATCAATCAGATACCTCGACAGCCAAGCACAGAGAAAGGCACAAAGGGTTAAATGATAGCCCTTGCCCTCTACATAATTCTCGGCCTCCGGGTTCTCGCTCAAAAGCTTCTTAGTAATGCTGCTGTTCGCATAGTCTCGGAAGAAGTACTGCAACCACTTGTTCCAGGTATTCTTCGCAGACGTATCCACTAGCTGCCAGTTCGGAAGAGGCTTTGTAGTGGTCCACCGAGTGGAGATTTTCTTTACCTCTGCTAGGCACTCCTCCATCTGCGCGTACAAGGCCATTTCAGCAGATGTCCTCAAGTGGCTCAAGGGGTCCACCTCGCCCATGGGGGAAAGCTCATACAGCATTTGAACGTCCTCAAGCGTGGGGGCAGCCTCGAACTCAGCAAAATGAAACGTGTGAGTCGCGGGCGAATAACGGGACAGAAGGTCTAGAAGCATGGACTGATCCAACTTCACGGCAGCACCCTTCATAGCACGGATAGCAAAGAAAATGCCGGCTTTATCAAGAGTCTCGGCATGATGATCCAATACGTGGTCAATCCACTCATCCATGTAGTCCAATTTTTGGACGAACGCTTGAGTAGAAATCGCAGTATACGGGAAGTGCCCGTTCTCGATCCCCAATCGGACTACATCCTCGGAACCAACCCACTCGAGCAGGGCTGAGTTAACTGGGCGAGTCAACGTCAGCAATTGCTCAGCAGGAACAGGATCAGGCATTCTCTTCGCTCTTATCCTCGCATGATAAAAATCCTTCCCACCCAGAAAGGGGGCTTTACGCCACAGAGCCTGCGGAAGCTCCGGCATCTCTTCGTCTTCCTTGACGGGTCTGGTTACTCTTGTCTTGGCCATTCCTGCGAAAGGGCAAGAAAAAGGGGGGAGAAATACCACACCACACTTCAGTTTGAATTTTGGAATTTGAGATCTATGCAAACCAAAGCAAACAGTTCCGGTGCCGATTTCAGAAATTGGGGAGTTGATATTGTTGAAAGATCAAAACGAAGCGGGCTCAAAGATCAAAAGCCTCTTCGCAAATTTCATGGATTTACAGATTCAACGCGATTCAAGGCAAACACTGGTATTTTAAATCAAAAGTAAACGAAGCCAACCTTGTTTCCTTGAAGCTTGCTGGATATACACAATTGGAGAATACGATTTGCAGTTCTGAACTGGTGATTGATTATCTGGATCTGCTCTCGAAGATCTCCGGGTACCATTCACTTTAAGAGAAAGAAGTGATGCTTTGCAATAATGGGATACAAGGTATTTATCCAGAAGAATGAAGGGTTGCGTCCCTTCAGTAGTCGAATCGCAACCGTCACCGTCGTGTCGCGCAATCACAGGACGGGCTGACGTCACGCCTAAAACCCTAAAGGTCAGACGGCACGACTCTAGGGGTTTTAGGTCATAATGACACGCACGGGGGCTGAACCTACCCGTATTTGAATTGGTGCGTGGCGACGACGCGCATGTTGGTTTCCGCGCATGGAAGCCTATACAGCTATGAGCCTTCACGCGCAGAAAGGGGGCTAATGTAGATACTGCTTTATGACATGGCAGATCTAGGCCACGTGGCAACCATCCAGCACACCATATTGTGCTCCACACGCACAGGATCACCAGCCGAGCTGATCCATGTGGGGGCTGCGAGACAGAGCCCTCGCATACCACTGCACGGGACTTGTAGGGACTTTGTGGTCTGGAGGCTAGAGTAAGCCCTGTCGCGTGCGAGCCAAGCCCGCGCGCGACCTTTAGTAACTGTTTTGAGAGATTTATGGCACGAGCTCCATAAACCCGGTCAATCCGGTCAAACCCGGTCAACCTCGTAACGGTTCCGGTACTCGCGCACCACGTGCTGTAACGGTCCCTATATACTCGGACGAACGTGCCGTTATGGTTAAGCTAATTAAGCCGCCATCAATGGGCGCATTAACCACACTACAACGGTCACGTTCTCCAGTATATATACATCGTTAACCTTTCCATACAAAGGAGGACACACTGCCATACGCGGAAGCTCTGCCAAACCTCTGTCTCTCTCTCAGACATTGCTACTGACTTACTCTCTCCCTACACACACCCCTATTCTTCCTGTGCGATCCCTGATCCACTACGTACGGTGTACACGGAGGTCTCCCCGCCGGAATCTCTTGTGCACACCAGTATTCCATCACTCCTAATGCATACCCATGTGTTGGATCATGATATCTCCATATCAATCCAACCCCATACTAGTCTATAGATGATTGTCCTATTAATCATTATAATCGACTAGGGATATTTAAGAATATACTTATATTCTAAGGACTTCATCATGTTAACATATCTCCATATCGATAACATAATGAATCGTAAATCCATAAATGTCACAATTAATTGATTGCCTCTAGGGCACAATTCCAACAATACCTACATACAATCTTCACTACATATTATCCTCTTGGAACATAAACCATACCCGAAGGTGCACTTTCCTTCCTCACATGCTCATCTTCTTTTTCTACCTCCTGAACCTCCCTTACTACAGCTATGTGATCGCTTTCTATGATGGAATCTCCAAGGGATAGGCTTCTTCCGGCAAAATTCCTTCCTCAATTGCATTAAAATCGAAACTGAGAATCAATTTAGCTTTTGCCGCTAGTTTGGAAATTCCAATAACAAGCATTTTTTCGTACTATTGGATCATTACCCCTGCTATTTTATTCTCCTTAACTCAGGATCCATCGGTGTTGATCTTGATGAATCATCTTGGTGCTGGCTGCCATCGACTTCCACCATTTTTAGAAAGCGAAAGCATATAAACGGACTATAAAGCATAAAATTATTGCTTCTGCTTTATAGTCCCTTTGGTAATGCTTTTGCATTATAATGAGAGACACAACAACCATTGTGGACTCACACTATAATGACTCTTGATTTCAGCGTTCTAGAAAGCAAATGCATTACGAAACGAACTTACAGTTTCCACATCTAACATGGAAGCTAAGGACAAGATCACTCCTAGTCGCATTGAACTTGCTGAAAATATGGGAAAATAGAAATGAAAAAAGCAATGAAAAATGGTAAATTAGAAGAGGAATCAGATAGCAAGTTGATGTAAGAAAAAACAAAAGTGTACTGATTGTCTCTTTAGTAAAAGTATTGTGAAACAATAATTGTAGATTAACTAACCTCGTCAAAATGGTCAGCCGCAATCTATACACATCGAGAGCACCCCACGTTGTGGCAATCCAATCCCTTGAATCTAGTTGGGAACTAACACACCAGCTCAACCCGTTGAACTGGCGACCTGAGATACATGTGAGCCATCTGATCCCAGAGTGCCCTACATGACGTTTTCCACAATAATTCATCAAGTGAACAACTTATCACCGTTTAGTTTGTCAGTGACCAACTCTATCACATGTAGAAACTTGAACCAGGAACCTGCAAGGAGTAGGAGACTCTAGACAAGACTAACAGAATCCTATAAATACATGCAACGAGTAAATAATCCTAGAACAATGCTAAGATGATACTCTAACAACCTCAGATCAGAAGCACAAGATTAAAATAGCCCAGCACAATAACAACTTAACATATCCGGAAAAAACAACTCTAGGATGAATATATATGAGAGTAGTCCTAGAGTTCAGAATCTGTGAGACGTCTATCAAGAAGAGACCGTCTAAACCAAAAATTTGACCGGAAATCAAAACTAAGTACAATATCAAGATCAGTGGCGGAGCCAAGATTTGGGCGAGGGGGGGAGGGGCATAATTTTTTTTGGTGAAGAGAGAGTATATATTTTTAATGAATAAAAAATAGGCTGGTGTAATAAATACCATGGTCTTTTTGTGTATTTATGAAAAATTAGAGGGGAGATTGTTTATATTAAATAGGTGTCACATGTTTTTTTGTCCAAAAAAAAGGCCTGCCACTGGCAGGATTCAAACTGAAGTAACATTATTCACAATGCAAATTTGTAACCGCTAGACCACAATACAATTTGTGGTTATCTAGGGGGTGGGACACACATATATATTCTAAACTGCACAACTGAAAAAGAGCTAATAAAATAGAGGTACCCTAGTGTTTTTGGGAAAGTTGGGGGGGGGGACACATGTCCCCCCTGCCCCTACACGGCTCCTCTCCTGATCAAGATATTTGATTTTAAATAAACAAGATTCTATGGTAGATTCTAGACGGAAGTAGATCAAACAATATAATTTCTAGATCAGAATGAAAGAGGTAAACTAGAAATTTAGTGAATCAATAAGTACAAATCTGACCTCAAGGAACTAGAATATACATCAAACATCAAGCTTCAATACATGAGTAAAGATGAATATCCAGAGGAGTATATGTAACTGACAATGAATCAGAATACATGAGATAACAGCACAACAACTAATTATCTGAAGCACACGGTTAGAAACCCTAGATTGCTCTCTCTCCTAGCCGTGAGAAGCAGTGATGGATGGCTAGAACTCTCTCTGTCTCACATGGCCGTAACCCCAGAGGCTGAAGAAGAAATCCTCTATCTCTCTCTCACGCATGGAGGTTTCTGACTGATCTTTCAACTCTGATTTTTCTAGCTAATTTTCTTTGAACTTAGAAAAGCATTATCGAACAAGACTCTAAAGCTCCCAAAGAAATTGACATATCCAACATCGAAGCTATGGGTAAGATCACTACCAGTTGTATTGAACTTGCTGAGAATCTGAGCAAACAGAAATAACAAAAGTTCGATGGAAAATGGTAAAGCAACAGATGAACTGGTGCTAGAAAAAACACAAGTATATTGATTGTCTCGTTAGTACAACAATAATTGTAAATTAACAGCGGAAACAGAAAAAACAGTGCGGACAGAACATCACACTATTATTATTGACTTCCAAAAATGAACTTTCACAATTCTTTTCAAGTGCATTTTGATTATTTCACAGACAATGTGAGACACAACAACCCTTGTCGACATTGCACTCTAATGACTCTTGATTTCAGCAAACTCGAGAGACTTCTTCCCTTCATGAGCTTGTCCAAAAAAATTATTCATGTAATCCTTGAACAGAACTTCACGATAGCGAGCCACGCCATCTTTCTCAACCAACGTAACTCAGGCAATGGTCTAATTTTCACGGTCGCCCCTGGAATGGTGAAGATTGGGACCGACACTCTTGATTGGGCGCTTGTAGTCCTCACTCTATGCTCTGCACTCTTGTACCTTCCGTTGCTCACAATCTGCTTAAGATAAGATTATTTGAGAACACATAAAAAGTGAATTACGTAGATATATACAAAAATCATTATATAAATATAACATTAATGTTCCACCCCATTCGACTTAAATTCTGCGTTCGCCACTGAGCCATTAGCTTGAGAGGGGTTTTTTGAGCCCGACTCAAAATTGCTTTATTTGCATCTCCTGAATCAGGAAAAGAAAAGAAATATAGACTGAGCTTAATTTACCTGTAGGGCATCACCAACATTGATGACCAAAGCACCAGGGATTGGAGGAATTTCAACCCAATCTGTCTTTTGCATATCAGGTCCTCCATCTTCTTCAAGTTTGACATATAAGCCCCCAATGCCATCTTGTAGTAAAACAGTCAAAGTTCCCATATCTGAGTGTCTACCCACACCAACAGTGAGTTCAGGGTTAGCGCATTTTGGGTAGAAGTTCATGTTAACCATCTTTTGCCCAATCAATGAATCAACAAGCTTTGATGATTCCTCATTACTTTTCACTCCAAGATCTCCGATTAGTACATCCATTAGGGTTTTCACCATCTTTGTTGAGGTCCTCAGGTACTCCAGGGACACTTCCCTGTATACAACAAAAATTCATAAAAAAGTCAATTAACCCTTATATATCAAGCAAGTTCTCAATTACTCATGAAGTAAGACATAATTTATGAAAAATATAGTCGAAAATAGGAAAACAGTTTCGGTCAATTAGGAATATAATATCAGAGATAAAATTGAAGGGATCTGATTTCTTTCAGTCGATAGTACAAGCCCCATTCAGTCTTTATCGAGCTTCTATTTCTTCCGTTAAAGAAAATTCGAGAAAAGATAGAATAAGAAGACGTGTTTCCAAAACGAAGAAAATAAAGGTTAAGAAGAGGAAGGTAGCTAAAGTAAACAAGATTTATTCCGACCAAATGCTATTGGATTTAGGATGATTATAATGAGTACGACGATAGACACACGATCTACTAAAGAAATGGCAAGCAGTCAAAAAAAAAAGACTCGGTTAAAGGTATAGAGATATGGTCAGGTTATACATATTTCTCAGTCCAGACGACATTTTGAACAAAACAATATAAACATTTGATAATCTTTTCATGGTGTTATAAATTAGTGAGAGATCATCAATTTCTTGTATCATTTCAGAGTGATCAAATAAATAGTAGTAAAAGTCATACCAAGAACAAACAAAAAAATGAAACAGATGTAATACTCCTCACATAATAATAGGTAACAATAAACTTACTTGCAATCTTTGGGCCAATATTGAATAGCATCATCATCATTAGTATAAACCATACTAACATAGTCCTTCCACTCCAAGGCCTTCTCTTTCTCAGGAACAAAGCTTGTCCCATATTTCACATAAGGACTCGGGCTCACTTCTTTCCGGTACACCGCCTTTTCCTCCGGTGACCGCTCAAAGAACCGGTGTGCCGCCACCTTAAGCGACTCCAAAAGCTCCAAAGGAACCCCATGGTTGATCACTTGGAAGAACCCAAAAGTTTCGGCTGCCACAGTTATAGCCTCCACAACCTCATCGTGGCACGGACCACCAAGCCCCGATAGGTCTATTGGTGGCCTGTTGAGTGGGAAAGAGTTGCACCGGTCGATTCGCTCCTTCGGTGGCTGCACGTATTGCTCCGGCACCTTAGAAAGGCCGGAATCCACCATGCCTTTGACGCCGTTGCCGTCGCGGACGACGAAATCGAACGAGGAAGTTCCATCATCAAAACTTGGAGCCATTTTTTTGCTGTTTGGAGAATAAAATGTTCTGATGAATTGGGTTGTGTGCGACAATATGCTGCTCAAGGGGTCGTTATAAATACCAGTGGTAGCACATGCAAAAACAAACGAACTTCATTGATTTGTTTTGACCCTATTTAAATAATTGTTTCAAAACAATTGGATGATTAAAGCAAATTAAATCTTTTGGATGGCTAGACTTTGGACTTGGTCTGGTTTGAAAATGTTCAGGCCAGGAAGATTCATAACTAGTGAGTCGGTGAAAAACAGAAAATGAAGTTCAGTTTTGGTGACGTAAGGATGTCAATTTGATGACTGTTTATCATCATGTGTTTTTTTATACAGGGTAAAAAATCTAGCCTAATTTTATGGGGAGGGAGAGAGGTCTTGAACCCAAGACAATGAACTACTGACTATTAGGCACCCTTTCCACTGAGACAGCCACTAAGTCTTGTTGAGTAACAATCGAAACTGGACCGGAAGAAGGGAAGAAGAAGAGAATGAAACAGAAACGAAACTGTAAACAAATGCAGAAAATAAATACTTACAGAGTATAGAGAATCTGCCGATTAAGTCGGAGACGATCTCGAGCATAGACTCGATGTCCTTAAGGCTTATTTGCCCCTTACGGTACTGCTTGTTATGGAGCAAACGCCTCGCAGGATAATCGCCTCACCGTGCAGTTTGTCAGTACACTCGCTGCACCCTACGAACCGCAATGGTATGGGAACTCTCTCTGGAAAAGGCTACGGGTTTGTTGGGTAAGTGTTTTTTGGTTTCTGGAATCTGGTAAGTGAGTAAAAACTGTTGGGGACGCCTGCTATTTATAGCAGTGTTGGAAGAGCGGTTGTAACCGTTTATGACAGTTCAGTAACGGTTGCAACCGTTCAGTTTTGAATTTGAAAATTCGTTCCGGTTTGAATAATTATTTATGCAACACTTTGTTGTTCTATATGAAGATGTGGGACACTTTTCTTCAAGTGTTTCCAACATCTCTACATCCCACTTTCACACATGAATTTTTCATTCATCCAAACACTATTTTGAGCGAAACAAAGTGGTAGGATTATCTCCTATTCGCAAGGATTCCATAGCCACTTTCGGTTTCCCAAACCGTTAACCCGACTTGTCGTAAACCGGGTTAAAAGTCGACCCAAAATATTGTTTTTCCAACAAGTCTGACCGCACAAAAATGTTCTCATCTCGTACTGCTTTGAGTGTAATAAGGTCGACGTGCTTCTACAGTCTCCAGCCGAACTGTTGCATGCCTTTTTGACTTGTATCTTACAGGGTTATTTGTCTTACTTGCTTATCGTGAAAACTATGTTGGTGTGACTTTGCGATGTAAAAATATTAAATCTGCAGAAATCAAGATGAGGCGGGATTAGAATATTGCTCAGCCTATAGGTGTTATGTCATGAGCGTCCCCAAATAGCCCGTATGTGCATAATAGTGCTTTGAACTTCACCTCGATAAATAGTATGGGACTACAATGTAAGGTTTGTGTACGCACTTTCACTTTCACAAGTTCTTCAAACATTTGCAAGTTGGCGAAACAAATCACATTAATGTTTAATGTTGAGCAGCTGATGGTGCGATGACGATGTAGTAATTCTTATTCAGTATATAGATAGAATTGTTAAAATTCTAAATGACGTATTAGATACATTTCATGTATGCGCCATGCAGTGTATACACACGTTTGAGTATTTCTCACAGAATATTTTCTGTGGTTGGTGAAGTGTCTTAGAACGGCATTGATATGGGTTTAATTAAGGACCTCGCTACCTCCCTCACGCCACGCCATGGTTTCATGCACGAAAGTACCCTTTGACCATTGTGAAAGTGTACCTCGTATGAATAAGGAAATCTAAACCACACACAATCATGATGATACGGGATGAAAGTGTACCTCGTATTAGTTATTGAGTTATATGTTATTTAATTATATTATTATTAAGTATTTATTTATTTAGCCCGTAGAGTAGGCCCGTTAGGTTAGGGTTAGGGTTAAGAGTTTATTATTTAAGCATTGTAATATTTCAGTATCAGTCAATCAAAAAAGAAATAGTTCCTCCTACTCTCTCATATCAATTTCTTACTCTTGTCTAAATTTTATTCGTCTCCTAAATTCTTTAATTCTTCTCTTCTCAATTTCTCCTATTCTCTATTATTTCTGCATTATCGATACTTCTTCGTAACATTGGTGCTTTCATTGATTATCGATACTTCTTCGTAACACATGAGCTCACATAAAATATTTACGCCAACTGCTTCACCACTTAATCATGGACTTGTGATAAAAAGCCGATCAAACTGTCGGGTTTCATCATTTTTAGTGTTATGATATATGTCTCACATCGATTTAGCATATATGTTACCCATTGTATAGTTTATATATATAGGACCATTTATACATTGTTTAACTTGACGTTCAATATACGATCTTTCGCTTCCGCTTCTAATTCTAACATGGTATCAGAGCCAATACGGTTCTAGGGTTCGTTCTTTTTCGAGGGTTCCTTGTTCATCGTGGGTTTCGTTCTTTTTTTTTCCGTCCAGGAGTAACAACTCACAGACTGTTCCTTCGTTCGACCGTCATCCGATCGTCGATCAGTAAATTTGACCACACCAATCGACTCGGAATCCATTTCCGAGCACAATCGCGAAAATCTTGCAGAAAACAGACCTCAGACGCGCCGCCTAAGTCCACCGCTGCGCCGCCCGCCTTAAGCCACGCGCCTAACGTCTCGAGCCGCTCCAGCGCGCGTTCGGCTTACTCCGAGCTCGTTTCGGCGTCGTCGGCTCGCTTCTGCGCCGTCGGCTTCCGCGTGAGCCGAGGCTTCCGCACGAGCCCCCAGCTCGTTTTAGCCGCCCTTTTGTGTTCCTGAGCCGTTTCAGCTGTCGTTTCGTATTCCTGAGCCGTTCCAGCCTCTGTTCGATCGTTTCGACTCATTTCGCTTCGGATTTGGACCGAATTATACCGGTTCCCAAGGTTTTTTGACATTCTAGTGCTATTTACGGGCTCCGTTTTGCGAGATTCGGACTGCTATTTATCGTTTCTCACCATTTTAGGGGTATTTTACCCGTGTTAATGATCTTCTTTCACGTTATTGGGTTGTTGATTTATCAAAATGGATAGATTGGATGCTTCTCAGCCTGCATTGACTGTCTTGGAGGCGTATTGCTCATATTGGCATGAGAATGGGCATAGAATCCGATATTGCCCGATTCGTCATTGTCGTTTTTGTGGACAAAAGCAGCCTGAGCACTACTTGTCTCAATGCCCTGAGAATCCTCGATTTCGGTCCAAACCAGGTCCACCATTGAAATCGGATCCTCCTTCATCGTCTCTTGATGCTTCATCACTCTCCTGATTGGCCATTTTGCTCAAGGGCATCCTTGGTACTGCTCGTGAGAAGACTCAACCTACTTCTCTGTATGCCACCTCAGGTAATGACGCTTGGTATTTTGACTCAGGATGTTGCAATCATATGACATCTAATCCTGAGATATTTTGTTTTCAACGTAATAGTTGTATTACTCCGACTATTCATACTGCTGATGGTTCTCGTATGCGCGTCACTCATACTGGAGATATCTCACAAGATAATCTATCACTTCCTGATACTTTTTTAGTTCCAAATCTTGCTCTCGATCTTGTATCTGTTGGAAACATATGTGAACTTGGCTTGGATGTTATATTTTCCTTCAGTGGGTGTCGTGTGCAGGATCCTGAAAGCGGAACGACACTTGGCTTTGGTCGTAAAGTTGGGCGATTATTCCAACTCATAAGCCTGAGTCTCCCACCGACGTCTTCAGTTGCTGCAGCCACATCTCCGGTATCATCTTCTCTTCACTTGTGGCATTCACGGTTGGGTCATGCTTCTATTAGTCGTGTTCGTTCCCTTGTCTCCACTGGTAAATTAGGCACTGTCGAGGATGAGCATCTTGACTGTATGCCTTGTCAGTTAGCCAAGCAGCCTGCTTTGCCTTTTTCTCATAGTGTGACATCTTCCTCATCACCTTTTGACCTGGTTCACTCGGATGTTTGGGGGCCTTCCCCTCATGCCACAATGGGTGGATCAAGATATTTTGTTATATTTGTGGATGATTTTACTCGATATACTTGGATATTTCTGACGAAGAATCGTTCAGAGTTGGCTGAAATCTATTTTGACTTTGCAGCTATGGTCCAGACACAGTTCTCATGCCCGATCAAAGTTTTTCGGACTGATAACGCGATGGAGTATAAGGCTTCTGAGTTCTTGGCTACTATTTGCAAGCATGGGACTCTTCTCCAGAGATCTTGTCCCGGCACATCTCAGCAGAATGGCCGTGCAGAACGCAAGCGTCGCCATATTCTTGATACGACACGTGCTCTCCTATTTTCTTCTTCATGTCCAGAACGCTTTTGGGGGGAAGCTGCTCTAACTGGCTATGTATACTATTAATCGGGTTCCTACACCAGTTCTTAAGAACATGACTCCGTATGAAAAAGTTATATGGTACGCCCCCTGATTATTCTTCTCTTTGAGTCTTTGGAAGTGTATGTTTTGTTCTTCTTCAGCCTCATGAGCATAATAAGTTGGAACCCCGATCACGGATGTGTTGTTTTCTTGGATATGGTATTGAACTTAAGGGATATCGATGTTGGGATCCAGATTCGAAGCGTCTCCGACTCTCTCGCCTTGTGGTCTTTATGGAACACAAGATGTTCTCTACAGTTTCGTCTTTCGATGATTCGACCACTTTTGACCATCCCGGTCTTGCAGATCCATCCTTTGATCCATTCTTCGATGATTCTTTAGTTGACACTTCAGTTCCGTTGCAGACTCCTTCTGATTTGTTGGTTGGTGATGTTATTTTCCCTTCTCCTGCTCCAGTTACACATGGTTCGGTTCATGTTCCGCCTGACCCTGTTAGTGTTCCTGCTCGGGTTCCACAGGTTATCTCCCATGCTCCTGCTCCAGTTACACATTGTCCGGTTGCTGTTTCGCCTGCTCCTGTTACCTCTCCTACTGAAATACCCCGTTATTTAGAAACAGATATTTTATAATGATATTAGGTAGAAACGGGTATTTTTAAATAATATTAAGCGTTAATATGACATTAGTATAAGTTTGGGTACTAGTTGTTATTATTTAAAAGTTAATTTTAATGTTTTAAACTACCTAGGTGTTTTTATGCATTTATTTATAACTTATATAGTGTCTTTACATAAACTAAGGGGGTGTTGTTAATCTTTAATTAAAACCTGGTGGGGTGAAAGTGTCTTTTACACAAAATCATTATCTTCTTCATCTCCTGCAACTAGCAAGAGATTTCACCGGCGATTTCGCCGCCCCAACACCACCGTCTCCATTCGGCCACCAAATCACCTCTAAACAGTCCCAATCAAGTTCAAATTCATCAAAGCTCGAAGCTTTAGCACCAAGCAAACAAATTTCACCCAATTCGTGACTCGATTCGAAATCGAAGAATTTTCCGTCGTCTCCTAATCTTCGCCGGATTTCTCCCCCTCTTGCCTATATAAACCCCTCAATCTCAGAGCAATTCTCACACCAATTCATAGCTCTCTCGCACACAACCCTCTCTCGCTCTCTCTCCCGTCCGAATCGCCAAGCAAAACCCAGCCGGGTCCGGAGAACCGAACCCGACCGCCGACCGCCCTTGTTTCGTCCGACGCCGCAACCTTCTTTGGCGTCCTCATCGTCGGCCTCGCTCCGTCCGCCACCATCCGTCTCGCCACCGTCGGCCTCGCCACCACCATTCCCGTCCTCCTCTTTCTCCATCGGGTATAACCCGTCTCTTCTCTCATTCTTTCTCTGTTTTTGTTTTGTTTGTTTTTTTTTTATTATTATTGTTAAGTAAAAGTAACACTTAGGTTATAAGAATGGTATGAAGGAACAAGATACAATCTGGCCCAAAGGTTAAAGTATGTACCATGCTTAGATTGATGATTTGATAAGTGGGTGAACGTGTCTTCTATATAAGCTGGGTGTAAGGTAGGGGGTACTTTGTGCACAATCTGAAATTTTATGGGTATGAGTTGTGGCATCTGAGATTGTTATTTTTAGTAGGGGGTTATTGTTGTCTCTTAAGAAAGTATAATTGTTTTCATAACTATATACATAAATATGTATATGAATATAAAGATAGAGGATAAAAATTAATTTCGAGATTTACTAATTACTATTGTAATTTGGGTAATGAAATTTTATAATAAATAGTTATAATTTAGACTAGAGTTGTTTTCTTGAAAACTAAACAAATTTAAAATATAATGTGCCTATTTGTTCATTTATAAATTTCAGTTTTGCTTAACTAGTTAATCTCAAAATATTGTGAGATGATATTTTAAATAAATTGGTTATCTAAATATTATTTTTGAAATACAATGAGTTATGAAGTAATTTGAGAAATATCTAGAAATAGTTTCTTTAATCAATATTTTATCTTATCTCTAAATTATAATAATTATTTATCATACTTATAAATAGTTATTAAATAAAACTTGTCTTTATATGTTTTTTTTAAATGAACTTGTCTTTATAATACATATTCTTATATCATCACTTAAACAATTTAAGGTCTATTTATTTTATTCAAATATTAAAAATATATCTCCAATAATTAATTTTGCTAATTAAACAATTTTATTTGCTATGGAGAATTTGCTCTAGAAAAATTAAATATAATTTTTAGAATTTAAGAATAAAATTTGTTGTAATTAAGTCTAAGCTAGTGTTTATAATTAAGAAGTTTTGAATTAAAACGTACTTTTCTCACTATTTAAACTATACGAGTATTATTAATAATTATAATTTGAGGATATAATTATTATAAACTAGCATACTCATTACGAATATAACAACAAAGCTAGAGATTTGGGCTTCGTATTAGATTAAATACTCTCTCACATCATTACTTGTTTTTAAGTGCTAGTTGAACTTGCGATTAATTAGAAATTATAAATTTGTTGGTGACGAGTTCGCATACGAGGGTTGCGTCTACCTGTAAAAGCTTACGTGATATTTGTTGTGTTATTGAGGTGAGTAAACATGTCAAGTCTAGCGTACCTAGCTTCTTTCATGTCGAAATATGATTTTGTAGTCTGCCTCAAAATGTGTTTTGTGACTTCCATGCTTTACTTGAAATTTGATTTTGTTTTGAAAGAATGTTCGAGAATTCCACACGAGAATTATAATACTTTAATAATGTAAATTGGAAAGAGTTGTGTGGGGATCGTTATAATATTTCTATATTGGTCGTGTTGACTACGGTTACTCGACCCGTATTATTTTAACCCGGTCGCAACCTGCCGGGTCGCTCCATGCACTCACCTCTCTGGCCGCGAGGAGTCTTAGGGGGGGGGGGGTGCCGACACTTAAGGTCTTGGTAGCTTAGTGAAATTTGATATTCCCCGTATCAACAAGTTAATAATAATGCTTCTTTGAGAAAGAGATTTTTATTAAAGAAAATAAGAGATAGATTGGGAATGATTTTCCCCATTTGAGATATAAGAGGAAGCTTGAGATGCAAGGTAAAAAGAAGAGAATTTCATATGTGTCACCAGTATTCATACTTCATTATTCAAGAGTATACTTAGTTACGGTTCGTTCTTCTTTATGATTATTTTCGAAGAAAACATGTTTCATAATCTGTTTACAAGCTTGTGTGTTTACTTATTCAATATTTCATTGTTGACTTTAGAAAAACTGCGATTCCTATTTTATTCCCACTGCAGGTCTAGGCGAAGAAGGCATGGCATAGGAGGGGGGACGCAATTTCACCTACTTTTATTAGTAATATTAGTTAATCAGACTTCAAATTTGCATATTTTGTGTAATAATATTCTAAGACGATGTCTAAAACTGTTGGCACATGTAATATATATCTATGGGAGTGCTTGTTCTCGATTTCTGCCATTTCATTAAAGTAGCACCCTCCTGGGCTCTTCGGTCCGGAACGGAAAGCTTGGGAATCACGGGGTGTTACACGAGTAATCTGCTTCTTTTCCATACCATACCCCAATAGGAATCTGGCATCCTATGCCTGTGTGCGGGCTCTAGTTTACGAGATAACAAGACATAGAAACCGCCTTTCCCCAGAAACCTATAGTAAGACCTACATTTAAAAGCATACATCGTGGCTTCATTAAAAGTGTCTAACTCATTCTTTCAACTACACCATTCTACTGTAGTGTGTGCCGAATGGTGTGATGGCGAGCAACTACTTGGCCCTTGAATAATTCATCAAAATCTGGTGAACAAAACTCCAAACTTTGTTCGTGCACAACCTCTTCACCTTCTTTCCCACCTGATTCTCCACCAGGTTTTTCCACTCTCTAAATTTCACGAAGGCTTCACTTTTATGCTTGATCACGAATATCCAAGTCATCCTTGAGGTGTCATCAATGATGCTCGGAAAATACATGTAATTACCTATTGCCTCAACTCGAGATGGACCCCAGAAAGATGAATGGATATAATCCAAAGTGCCTTTCGTTCTGTGAACCGCCTTTGGGAACTTTCTATGTTGTAGCTTCCCGTACATGCAGTGCTCACAAAAACCTAGGCTCTTTGCCGTGTGCCCGGTGAGATAACCTTTCTTGTGAAGTTCATGCATTCACTCATATAACAGAGCCTCATATGCCATAGCTTGGTCTGATCAGCTTCTTGAATCTCGGCTTAGGCAACTCTGACTGAACATGTGCTTGTTGAACCTTGTAGTATATACAAATTTCCATTCTTGTCTCTCTTGAGAATCACCTTAGAACTCTTGCAGACTGGTAGGTATCCACATTCACCTTTGCAACAGTAACCCATACTGCCATGTAGAATCAAGGAGATCAGATTCTTCTTAATAAGTGGTACATTCCTGACATGCTCTAAAGTTCATAACTTCCCTTCATTCATCTACAATCTAACTGAGCCGCTTCTGATGACCTTGCAAATAGCTCCGTTTTTCATATAGATACACCCTCGATTTATTTGGTTGTATGTCGAGAACAACTCCTTGCCAGAGAATAAATGATAAGAATCCCCTGAGTAAAGAACCCACACATCGGATGCGTGGGTGACGACATTAGTTAGTAGAACATAGTCTTCCTCAGAGGTATTCACACTTTCTGCTACTCGTGCAGACCCGTTATGTCCCTGATGTCCTCGTTTCAGGAGATCTCTCTTCCCCACATATATCATTGGGTAACTTAGAACCAGAAAAATAATTTTTCTTGTTCTTCTTACCATTCTTGCCTCCCCCTGTCACCATAGAGTCTTTCAGTGGCATGTTTCGGTCCTCTTCCCCATTAATTAGAAAAAGTGAGCAACCAGTTCATAATTAGATCTGGTAATTATTCAAATTCGAATTAGAACACCGAATTATGGGTAGTCAATGCAATATACAAAAAAGTATCGCCCACTTTCTAGAATCGAGAACTCTCATTATTACTCCAATTAGGAATGTTTTTTCAGGACGTATCGATGTTAAAGAAATTGCAGGGTCATTTAGGGGCCTTAGCTGGTGATCTGGGCTATTTCCCTCTCGACCTGGACCAATAGGGAAATCCAAATTCATCAGCAAGGACCACCTTGCAAGGCTAAATACTGAATTATGAGTTCAATACATACTGTTTAGCAGAAAGACGGAAAATTGGTCGTTGGGACTTTCTAGAAAGCCTGTTTTTTTGACACCACTACTCGACGTATTTAGTTTGGTAATCACCGGGAGTCTATTCAGGTTTCCAAACTCAATGCCTCGACCCAATGTTCAAGTACCAGGCGCTACGGCTTTTCTCTCCTGTTGAGAAAGCAGGTATTCTTGGACTTTGATCTTAGTGTATATGAGTTTTTACTGGTACTCGAACATTTGCTCGAGACATTTTCTCTTCTAACCACAGAGCTCGCAATTCCCAAAAACGCAAAGCAAATCCCAGGGAACAGTAAAGCTTCATAGCTAGATTAAGAGATAATTTCCCTTATGGCGCAATTCCCTAGAATGGAGAGCGGATCTCACCTCTTCTAGATTCAGACTGTCCTATTCACAATAAAGGACAACACAAAATTCTCGCATGATGGGGGTAACGATACCAACCAAATAAGTGAGGCATCCTCATCATCTACCTTCTTGTCAGTACTACACAAATCTAGAAGAATCATATTTAATTGATCAAGGTGATCTCTAAGAGCCGCACCTTCGAGCATTCGTAGAGTGAACAACCGTTGCTCGAGGATCAACTTTCTGGTGAGTGACTTCTTCATGTAGAGCCTCTCTAACTTAGCCCATAAAGCAGTTGTCGTTGTCAGATCTACGACCTATGTGGTAACGTCATCCGATAAGCACAACATGACCCTTGAATGTGATACTAGTTTGTTATGCCTCCCCTATCAATCTGTATTCCATCGATGCAACATCAATGCCTCCCTTGTCAGTGGAAAATGGTGTCCAGATGCCTTGCGACTAGAATGAGGTGCACATCTTGATCCTCCACAGACTGAAGTAGTTACCTCCTGTAAATATTTAATCTTCAACTTCGATCCGGAGATCGGTCTTGGTGGATCTCGCACCGAGTCACGTGCTCCACCTAGATCGCAAAATTGTAGATTTGATTTCACCAAGTTGTGAAACCTTACCTCTTTAGCTTCACCGTGATCTTGAAGAACCGGCAACCTTGCTCTGATACTAGTTTTTATGAAAAATCCACCTCACGAACGATATACGAATTAATAAGAGCACGAGGATTTTACGTTGTTTGCAAGCGGAAGATTCTCTAAGTACGTCCACGGCGGAAAAAACACTTTTTATGTCACAAGAGGAACAATTACAATGGATTTTTCATACGAATTATGGAACCCAAAGATTCCTTCCATAATGCTAGAAAACCTCTAAGACATAACCGACAAAGGAATAGAGCTCAAACCCACAGAAAACCACCACCATTCCCTTGTTTCCTAATCAGTTTTGCCGCCTTTGACTTTTAATTCAAGACACACCCAAGATTACATTGAGAAGAGCAGCCGTAATCCATACACAGTGAGAAAGCTTTACAGTCTAAAGAAACAGTGGAAACAGACCATCACACTATAGTTATCGACTTTCGAAAAAATGTTCACAATCCCTTCAAGTGCATTTTGATGATCTCACAGACAATGAGAGACACAACAACCATTGTCGACCACTCTACTGACTCTTGATTTCAGCAAACTCGAGAGACTTCTTCCCTTCATGAGCTTGTCCAAAAAAATTATTCATGTAATCCTTGAACACAACTTCGCGATAGCGAGCCACGCCTTCTTTCTCAACCAGCTCAGCCAATGGTCCAATTTTCACGGTCGCCCCTGGAATAGTGAAGATGGGGACCGACACTCTTGATTGGGCGCTTGTAGTCCTCACTCTATGCTCCGCGCTTTTGTACCTTCCGTTGCTCACAATCTGCTTAAGAGAAGATAATTTGAGAACACATATACAATTTATTCAATACTCTCTTTTCTGATAAAAGAAAGTGTTGGGTAAAATTGTGCGCGGCTTATAACTCTTCTGGTTTTAACTCCAGACCAGAGCCGTCACTGCTGGACCTAGGTGGGGGCGTGAGCCACGGACCCAGAAGGTTGCAAAATTTCACAGTTACCACTATAGTTTCACATATTTTCATTGAAGTCGACTCATGATCAACTTTACCTGTTGACGATGTCACACACCTATTTGATGCAAAATTGCTAGAATTTTAGAAGTCATTGCCCTTGGCTTTGCGCAACACCCATTTTCGACTATGGGATATGGTCTAGGTGTCAAATTGCAGTTTTTCAGTTTTCTTTACAATTTTTGCTAAGACTTTATCGCGTAACTTTGAGCTAGGAATTCGATTTGCGATTTCGTAAATTGGGGCGTTCTTAGAATTCTCCCCCCCCCCCCCCTAGTTCGGGGGAATTATTTTGGTCAACTTTACATTTTTTACCATTTTGAACAATAATACTGTTTGGAGTTTCGTTGACCTATTTAAACACATGTAGCTCAGGGGCTTCATTGCTTTTTAGAATGAACAAGTTAAGTGGAAATCTAAACTACACCTATCATAATCGCTTTATTTGTATCTCCTAATGAAAAAGAAAAGAAGAAGAAATTAAGCTTAATTTACCTGTAGCGCATCACCAACATTGATGACCAAAGCACCAGGAATTGGAGGAATTTCAACCCACTCCGTTTTTTGCATATCAGGTCCTCCATCTTCTTCAAGTTTGACATATAAGCCCCCAATGCCATCTTGTAGTAAAACAGTCAAAGTTCCCATATCTGAGTGTCTACCCACACCAACAGTGAGTTCAGGGTTAGGGCATTTTGGGTAGAAGTTCATGTTAACCATCTTTTGCCCAATCAATGAATCAACAAGCTTTGATGATTCCTCATTACTTTTCACTCCAAGATCTCCGATTAGTACATCCATTAGGGTTTTCACCATCTTTGTTGAGGTCCTCAGGTACTCCAGGGACACTTCCCTGTATACAACAAAAATTCATAAAAAAGTCAATTAACCCTTATATATCAAGCAAGTTCTCAATTACTCATGAAGTAAGACATAATTTATGAAAAATATAGTCGAAAATAGGAAAACAGTTTCGGTCAATTAGGAATATAATATCAGAGATAAAATTGAAGGGATCTGATTTCTTTCAGTCGATAGTACAAGCCCCATTCAGTCTTTATCGAGCTTCTATTTCTTCCGTTAAAGAAAATTCGAGAAAAGATAGAATAAGAAGACGTGTTTCCAGAACGAAGAAAATAAAGGTTAAGAAGAGGAAGGTAGCTAAAGTAAACAAGATTTATTCCGACCAAATGCTATTGGATTTAGGATGATTATAATGAGTACGACGATAGACACACGATCTACTAAAGAAATGGCAAGCAGTCAAAAAAAAAAGACTCGGTTAAAGGTAGAGAGATATGGTCAGGTTATACATATTTCTCAGTCCAGACGACATTTTGAACAAAACAATATAAACATTTGATAATCTTTTCATGGTGTTATAAATTAGTGAGAGATCATCAATTTCTTGTATCATTTCAGAGTGATCAAATAAATAGTAGTAAAAGTCATACCAAGAACAAACAAAAAAATGAAACAGATGTAATACTCCTCACATAATAATAGGTAACAATAAACTTACTTGCAATCTTTGGGCCAATATTGAATAGCATCATCATCATTAGTATAAACCATACTAACATAGTCCTTCCACTCCAAGGCCTTCTCTTTCTCAGGAACAAAGCTTGTCCCATATTTCACATAAGGACTCGGGCTCACTTCTTTCCGGTACACCGCCTTTTCCTCCGGTGACCGCTCAAAGAACCGGTGAGCCGCTTCCGTAAGAGACACCAAAAGCTCCAAAGGAACCCCATGGTTGATCACTTGGAAGAATCCAAAAGTCTCGGCTGCCACGGTTATAGCCTCCACAACCTCATCATGGCATGGACCACCAAGCCGTGATAGGTCGATTGGCGGCCTGTTTAGTGGAAAAGAGTTGCACCGGTCGATTCGCTCCTTCGGTGGCTGCACGTATTGCTCCGGCACCTTAGAAAGGCCGGAATCCACCATGCCTTTGACGCCGTTGCCGTCGCGGACGACGAAATCGAACAAGGAAGTTCCATCATCAAAACTTGGAGCCATTTTTTTGCTGTTTGGAGAATAAAATGTTCTGATGAATTGGGTTGTGTGTGACAATATGCTGCTCAAGGGGTCGTTATAAATACCAGTGGTACCACATGCAACAACAAACGAACTTCATTGATTTGTTTTGACCCTATTTAAATAATTGTTTCAAAGCAATTGGATGATTAAAGCAAATTAAATCTTTTGGATGGCTAGACTTGGACTTGGTCTGGTTTGAAAATCTTCAGGGAAGATTCATGACTTGTGAGTCAGTGAAAAATAGAAAATGAAGTTCAGTTTTGGTGACGTAAGGATGTCAATTTGATGACTCTTTATCATCTGGTCGCACAAATGTGTTTTTTTATATACAGGGTAAAAAATCTAGCCTACTTTTATGGGGAGGGAGAGAAGGGAGAGAGGGCGCTTGAACCCAAGACAATGAAGCACTGCTTTGAGTGTAACAGGGTCTACGTGCTTCTACAGTCTCCAGCCGAACCGTTACATGCCTTTTTACTTGTATCTTACAGGGTTATGTGTCTTACTGCCTATCGTGAAAACTGTGTTGGTATGACTTTGCGATGTAAAAAAAAAGTTGAGGGTGTTGAAAATATAAATTCTGCAGAAACCAAGATGAGGCGGGATTAGAATATCGCTCGGCCTATAGGTGTTATGTCATGTTCGTCCCCAAATAGCCAGTATGTGCATAATAGTGCTTTGAACTTCACCTCGATAAATAGTATTGGACTACAATGTAAGGTTTGTTCACAAGTTCTTCAAACATTTCGAAGTTGGCGAAACAAATCACATTACTGTTTAATGTTGAGCAGCTGATGTTGCGATGACAACGTAGTAATTCTTATTTAATATATAGATAAAATTGTTAAAATTCTAAATAACGTATTAGAAACATTTCATGTATGCGCCATGCAGTGTAACACATTTGAGTATTTCTCATGGAATGAATTCTGTGGTTGGTGAAGTGTCTTAGAACGGCATTGATATGGGTTTAAATAGCACCTACCTACCTCCATCACGCCACGCCATTGTTTCATGCACGAAAGTACCCTTTGACCATTGTGAAAGTGTACGTACCTCGTATGAATAAAGGAAATCTAAACGACACACAATCATGAGCTCACATAAAATATTTACGCCAACTGCTTCCCCACTTAATCTTGGATTTATGATAAAAAGCCGATCAAACTGTTTGGTTTCATCATTTTAGGACTGAGAGTTTGAAGAGGATTCAAACCGGAAAGCAATTCTCATTTCTTAATAGCTGTTGTCAAATATATTGCAAAAAAAAAAAAAAAAAATAGAAATACCAAAAAAAAAATTGTTTTCTCAAAATGCTCTCTCGACAACGTAGTGTTTCAGAATTTGATAACACATCGCACCAGCCATATGCGTCTAGACATTAACTTTACCAAAAAAAAAATCTGGTTTCTCAAATTGCTCTCTTGACAACATAAGTAGTACCAAATACATGCATCCTAACATGCATTATATACGGGATAATTCTTAAAAGGACTAGGAGATTGTGCTACGTACTTTAACACATTTTAGAAGAAACTCTGTCAATCTTGCAGCTGCCGAAGCCATTGCTAGCTATTCAACTTCTGTCAAAGACACGAATGCTGTATTTTGCTTTTTAGAATTTCAAGAGAGTAACATATCAAAGACTTCCTTGTGCGAACGCCTCCAGCCCACACTATGTAATTTGGTTGACAAACCAAAAAAAGTTAAATTGTTGCTCAGCATCTTTAATGTGGCTCAATGACTTTCTAACGTGTGAAAACTTTCCCCATTTTGGGGAGTGCATTGTTATCTTTAATGTATTTAACTGCATTCAGAATCTTAGAATTCTTACATTCAGAAAAAGAACATTGGAACTTAACCACATACTTCTATTACGTGTGATCATGAGTTTGTTTATATACCCGTGCAAATTACATGTGACATGTGCTCTATTCAGTCACAAAACAGTTTCAAACCTATGTTAGCCGAGCACGATTTATTAATCGATCTAGGTTTAAACACTGACTTTGTCCGAATTATTTTAGTATTTATATAATATAATTATGTTCATTATATTTTCTTAATAGTTGGTTTAATAGCTTTTTCTTACTTGTTGGGATGCCTTGAATAAACCGGCATATTGATCCTATTTCAAAAAAAAAAAAAAAAAAAAGACAGCATATTGACAAGACAACAAGTGAGCAAACAAATCAGAGGAAAGGAGAAAAGTTGCAGAAAGTCAAGAAGTGCAGCCACTCGCACGAGTAGCCTGGAGCTCACACGAGTAGGCATGTGCTCGCATGAGCATGTCCGGGGCTGGGGTGGCTGTTTTGGTTTGGGCTGCAAGTTTAGGATTTCATAATTGTCTATATATTGCTGAATTCGCGTGTCAGTCTTGTCTGGTTTATTTTGTTGTAATCCGAATTTCTCCCATCAGTAATAGACATCCATGTTCTGCCTTGTAAAGGTAGCTTACGAATGTGTTAGTGAACCGTATTAAATTATGTGTTCGATCTTTGTCCCGTTTATGTTGTCGTTCTTGTCTCGTTATAACAAATTGGTATTACAGCTAGAGTTTTGAGCTTCTCCCAAGAACGATGTTTGATCCAACGATCAAGATCGAATAGTTTACCGAGAGGAACAACTTCAGTCTGCGACAGACCAAGATGCGTGCTTTTTTGAAGCAATGAGGTCTTTGGTTGCCGGTTGTGTAACACCCGAGTGGATTACTGTCCCAGCAACTTCTTTTATCCGTACCACGGGACAAAAAAGCTTGAGCCGTGAAGGTGCTAATAGTAATCCACAAGATTTACCATATACCAGATGTTAAACTCACAAATCTCCAATGTGGCACATGATATCACAATCCCCCAACCATATATACATCTAGTCCACAATATCAATCCACAATATCTCGATGTGGGACATGATATTATAATCCCCCCATCTTATATGCTCGACGTCCTCGTCGAGTGTGCCTAGTTACATATCCCCTTGACTAGGGGCGAACCGCAACGGAGCCCTTGTGGGAGCAGGTTTGGCTCTGATACCATTTGTAACACCCGAGTGGATTATTGTCCCAGCAACTTCGTTTCTCCGTACAACGGGATAAAAATGCTTAAGCCTTGAAGGTTCTAGTAGTAGTCCACAAGGTTTACCATATACCCTATCCGGATGTTAAACTCACAAATCTCCAATGTGGGACATGATATCATAATCCCCCAACCATATACACATCCAATCCACAATATCAATCCACAATATCTCGATCTGAGACATGATATTATAGTTGGCGTCCGATAAGATCGGGAATCGGAAGAGATAATGTCCCAAGAAGAACCCTAGATCTGCATCATTAGTTGAAGGTGGAGGGACTTCAGAGGATGGCCTAGGGCTCTGAGCCCTTAGGGGCTATCTGATCTCTTGTCGAGGGAGCATAAAGTTTTGGCGCCCATCTGGCATATCTCACGATTTCGGCGCATCTGGCATGACCCATGGTTATAGAACTAGTCATGGTGCATACCGTTTGGCATGACTTATGTCCCTTGTCATGGTACGTCCGGTTCTTGCACAATTGTAGTGCATCCAAAGTACAGTCGTTCTACTTCGTGCATGGAGTGCATTCAATTCTAGTTATGGGAGGCGCACTCGTTTTTTTTCTAGAGGCACATCCATATCTGTTTCAAGGAGGAATATATATTTATGTTTTTTTTTTCTTGGAGGACTCAAGTCAAGGTGGAGATTTGTTAGGATGCCTTGAATCAACAAGCAAATTGACAAGACAATTCAGCAAGCAAATGAGAGGGAAAAGTTGTTATAACTCGGAAGGTGTAGGAACTCGTACGAATAGGCCTTTGGTTTCACAAGTATTCCATGTACTTGTATGAGTAGAAGCTTGCTTGCACGAGCAAGTCGAGGGCTGGGGCGGCTGTTTGGGCTTGCGCTGCAACTTTTTTTTTTTTTTTTAATTTCATATATACTGCCGAATTCATGTGTTGTTCTTGTTCGGTGTAGTTTGGTGTAATTCAGATTTCTCCCATAAATAATAAATATCTACTTTCTATCCCCTTGTGGTAGCTAAAAAAATCGTTAGTGAACCACATTAAATTTTGTGTTCGATCTTTTATCAGTTTGTTTTCATCGTTCTTGACTCGTTATAACAGTAGTTTTGTACCATGGTATTACCAGAGCTTAAAATCCGGGTTACCTAGTTCACGCTTCCGTCTCAAAAGCGGCTCCGCCAATAGTCGGCCGCTGGAACTGTTCTAGGTATCTTTTTTAATTTTCTTGTCTGAAACTCCATCCGAGAGAAGCGAAGAACTCTCGGACGTGTTGTTAGGCCATTATCCATTTATTGGTTTTTCTCGCCACCCAGTCCAATCTACCCGGAATCAAATTCCGAGACAAACTCTAAATCAACTACGACCCGCTTCCACATGCCACAGTAAGTTTACTGTTGTCACCACACATACAAAAAACAAGCCTGCCATTCCAGGGTCAAATGTGGCTCTTCACTTCCCTCTTGTGTCTCATCTCCACTGACTTGACTTTCGTGTGAGCCATTACCCCCATCCCACCCGTGACTTTGGTCTTATCCTCCTTAGTCGTTCCAGCTTTCTCAGGACTCGTAGATTCCCCCTTCACCATCCAAAGCCGCTACACCATTTTCCTACCAGCTCAACACTTCCCATCCCATTGTTTCGATCGTACTAGTTTGTCTTGGCTCTCGAAGCCGAAACATTTTCCTACCGGCTCAAAATTTTCCATATCTTGTTTCTTTAGCTTCCTTGGTCTTTGACCAATCAATTTAACTCTCTCTTTGACTGGCTATTTCGGCTCGCCTTTAAGGGTAGATTTGAACCGTTCAGGACCAATTTTCAAGGTTTTTCGACGTTATTAATCCATTTACACATCCGTTTTTTTCATATTCGAAGTGCTTGATATTGGTTCTTGATACTTTAGAGCCTCGTTCATGGTTCATTTCGACGCTTTGTCGCCTCCACTCAATTGTCTTGTGATTACAATATATTTCAACCCAATATGTTGTTAAACTTTCTCAGTTCGAAAAGACATGTCTTCAAACTGTCTCAATTCGACCTGATATCAACCCAATATGTTGTTAAACTTTCTCCTTAAACCTTCTCGATGCAATCTCAATATGTCGTTAAAATATATGGATATTAACCCGATGTGTCATTAAAACTTCTAATTTTGAACTTGAAAATTCAAAAAAATGTTGTTCCGGCCTAGACAATTCAGTAAATTATCATTCCAATTTAAACATTGCTAATTCAGTAAAATTTCTAGCCGACTGCTCCTATTTATGTACGAGGGCTTTCAATCTTTGCGAATTTTCCTGTTTCGTCCTCCTCGCTATATCTCGATCTTAATTTGGTTCTTGGCTCGATTATTGATTTTTCTCCTATATATTTCTTTTGAACTCTAGTCATATTTCATATCTCTTTAGCTTAAGGGGGAATAGCATGAAATGGATGACTATGCACATGGATGTAGCACATCAGACATGATAGTTCACATAAGGCACAAGGGTATGCCACGTGAGACATGACATGTCACATCAGGCACAAGGGTGTGTTACATCAGAAAGTTCAGAGAGATAATTCGACACATATGCATGTATTCAATTGCTAAATTGTTAGTCTCATAGTACCAGATTGTCCTGACCTTCACAACAACATTGGGCTTGTCCACCTCGCCTTCGTAACCACTTGCCCTTCTCCGCAGTAGTTGTAAAAGCCCGTCCTTTTGCGTCGTTTAGCATCATTTACCATTTAACTTTTACCTATGCTTTTAACCGTGACTATAGATTGCATATTGCACATTGCATTAACAGGATTACATGTTACTTTTAGTATATGTTATGTGCATCTCATTGCATATAATCTCATTTCAATTCGGCATGAGACTTGTATTGTTCGAACAATCTTGTAATCAATTTTGTTTGGTTTTTATTCGTCCCAAGCTTCGAGGAAGAAGCTTTTCCTAAGGTGAAAATGATGAAATACGCCAAATTTCTCTAAGGGCATTTTGGTAGAAAATTCAATGTTTTATAACGAAGTATATGATTTTCATATAGGTGAGGATTGTTTTGTAAATTTCTTAAATTTATCGGCATCATCTCCTAAATCTTATTTTAATATACATTAATAATTCTTTATATTATTAATTTATCTTATTTTATTTCATTAATATTATTTACTATTTTCACTTTAGTCTCTCATTAAACTATTTCAAACTCTAATCCAATTTGTATGAATAAAGGGCAATTGTTCATACTTAACCTAAATAAAAACCCTAAACCTAATTGTTTTCTTCCTAATCTCGACCTCTAGCCCATTTCCCACACTCTCTCTCTCTGTGTGTGTGTGTTTATTGCATCCCAACTATCATTACCACCATCACCAGTCATCACCAATGCCGCTCCCTATCTCTCAGATCTCTCTCTCTCTATATATATATATATATATATATATATATATATATATCTCTCTCTCTCTCAAATTTAAACACAAAGAGCAGCCGCGCCCCGTGCCAAGAAGGATCCGAGACCCGATCCCTCGGGTGTCTCCCTTTCTTTCTCTTATTTTGTTGATCTTTTGGTTGTTTTGCGATCCGATCTTCAGATCCTCAAATTATTTCTTTTGATATTGGTTTTTTTTTTTAAGTTTGTTTTCATTCTATAGATCATCTCAATTATTCCTCAAACTCGTGTTAAAGATCTCATGATTTTCATGGATAACTAGTGACGGAAAATCCTAGTTTTAGCCCGATTCACGAGGTGATTATAGGATGTATGGATAACTGATTTTTTATGTTAAAACATTTGATTCTATTCATAAAAGAAGTGTATAATGAGGTATTGGATCATTATGATCAATTGGGTAAATATATCGTGACACAATTTACCGAACAAGGGTGTTTTGGTAATTTCAGTTGGATTTGAGAACTAGTGTAAACAACTTGACTTTTCTGAGTGTTGATATGAATATTTTAATGTTATTGATATGATCTATATTCATTGAGCCCGAGCATGAAAGCCTATGTCAAATGTTGGCGAAAATCGACTAGCTAGTGAACGTTTAGCTAGCGCTTAGTGTGGCCTAACCCTAAGCATACATGAATATTGTGTTTTTCATTAGACATGAAATTTTTAGGGTTGTAATTTATGTTTATTTTTCGGTTGAATTGTAGAACCCAATTTTGTAGAGCACGAGTACATATCATACGAGTATTCGTTGCTTAGCTTGTTGAGCTTGTTCCCAAGTTAAACCTTATATACCAAACGTAGTAAGCATTTCTTCTATTCATGTGTCTAAATTAATCTTTGCAACTTGTTACTTTGTTTAGTTGCCTCAATGAAAGTTATCATTTTCTTACGATGACAACTCAAAGAACATTTTTCGTACAACTACAAATCAATTCGATTTACTCTACTTGTATCTTGTACATGGTTCTTTCTGTGGAACTATCACATGTCTTAAAAGATACTAATTGCGTACAATGAAACATTGCATGGGTTACTGTTTGATAGGCCACCAACATACTGATATTTTAGGGCGTCGACCCATTTATATTATAGGGAATTTGCCCAAATTGATGGACTTTCCAATGCGAGTCCTTTATTATTTTAGGGTTACCTAATGTGAACCCTATCTTTCTATTCCCAGTGTGCTAGGGGTAATGCATATGGTACCACTCCTTTGAACTACTGATTCTTAAGGGAGGTGTTGACACTTAAAGTCTAGTTGATTGAGGTAATGCAAGCGGGAACATTTAGAGACGCTTCATGAACGCATATGGAAAAGGAGGGTTTACCATAACTCTTGATGAGCCATTTTGATAATAGACGATTCAGGTTTCCGGTACTCGTCACGAATAATATTGAGATATGTGTTGATATGTGATTAATATTGAACAACACATGATATTTCATGAGTTTTTTATACATGGAATATAAATAAAATGGTAACTGAATTGTTTTGGCATATATTGTCTCTGAAACGGTTGAATTCGATTTATGTTAGACACTGTGATTCTGATAACTATTGTCTCAATGTTGAAGAGAAAGAAACTTGCGAAATTTGGTATAGTAACCAATGTGGATTACAAGTTTATCTTTTTTGGAACAAGTTGGTGAGAATTGTGTTTCTTAAAATCCATTTACCCTTATACTAACTGAATTCGAGATTGGCACGTGAATTTTAAGCGGAAGGAATCGTTTTGTACGTATTAGCCATGGACGTGTTAACGTAATACTCTTGGTTTATACTTTATTTGATTCATCATCTGTTTACATGTTTGTGTACTTGTGTTACTCAGTTTTTACTGAATAGTTTTATTGTAGTTTGTATTTTTCTTTTTCAAAACACCACAGGTCTTTGCTGGGGATAACGGGGGAGTCTGATCCAGTACCTCTAGGTTATAGAGCTTTTGATTTGAGAATAAACAGTAGTATAATATTATCACTTTAGTAATTTCGATGTGGTTTTGTAGCCTTGATTTTTGGCTGAGGAGTTTGAATGATGTTGGACTGGTTTAATTTCATTTTAAAGATATTTGATTTTCATTTACCTATTTAATCTATACAATGTTCTCAATGGAGGAAATCTTGAACCGTAGAAGAGGCACTACAAACTGCATGGGGCATGATTTATCTTGGTGGGCAATCACGGGGTGTTAAAGTAGCTCTACTTTCTTCCTGAAAGCTCATTGTTGGCACATTAAGTTTGACGAGTTAGCATTGCAAGTATGAGGGAAACTTTCGACCTTATAGGACTAGTTAGTGTTATCACTCAAAGAAAAGACACGTATTCCCTTAAACATGTGTAAGATTTATTGGGGAGATACCAGTGCGACACTAGGACTCTACAAACTCTCTTCTCCAAAGGTCGCGTTGTTGGGAGCTTTCTAGCATCTTTGTGCCAATTTCGTCAAGACATAAGTTCTTCACATGGACTCCGAATTCAACGTATCTTTATGGTTTGAAAAGTTATGGAAGTATGCTTTCATTTACAAATACTTCCAATAGAAAGTTAAATTTAGGTCGTGAGTAATGACAGAAGAGAAGAAAATGTCTAAGATTGCATCTCATATTAACTGCGTTGGTGCATTCTAATAGTCAACTTCTTTGTAAACTTCATTCCAAATATCTTCAAGTCTCTTCTAAGATTCATATCACCTTAATAATATATCGTACATAAAATAATTGCTTCATTGTGAAATTATTATATCAACCAGGAGACAATTAAGTATTTAAAAGCTTTAAAACACCCAAAGCCATGAAAGCATGCAACTTGTATGAATCTGAATCATTTAAACTCATAAATTACATTGGATTATGTTGAAACTCATACAATGTATCTCATAATATTAATAATAGCTTATAAAATGGAGTTGTCACCCAACCTAAATTCATGAACTACTAGCAGATCATATATTTGGTGATTCAATGGTAGAAGTTGTGTTGACAACAAAGATCCCTTGCGAATATTTATAACAATCGTCGCTTTTCACGACCTATTATTTGTAGCTATTGTTCATCACATCCACCTACAAGACAGTATGGTTTCAGATGATTTGGCAACCCATGGTCAAGATGTCACTCTTTCATGGAGTTTTATGTACCAGTTTGAGCTTTCTTTGTCTAGTATCAATTTCTCTAAAGATTGTGTATTCAATCTTTTATATTATCGATGTATGAGTTTTGTTCATTTTCTTGCTATGAAGCTCTTTGTAGTAACGGGTCAGGTGTGATGTATCATGTGTTGTTTCTTTATAGGTAGAAATCAATTTTTGTAATTAAAAGTACGTTGAGTTATGCCGTCTTGTCATCCAGATAAATTTTCTAGTTACCACAATCTCAACGGCCTTATTAATTTAAGATTAAAGGACCATTTTACTTTTATTTTGATGATGTGGGAACCTGCAATTGCTAATCTTTGGATGCGACAGGGTAAAACCCTGCTCTAGTGAAATAGCCTGTAAACCTCACCAGAGACGTGAACCAGTATGAGAGAACCTGATATGATAGGATCGCTCATGGTGGCAGAGGGCCGGGTGTACCACCCCCATCCTGGAGTGCTAGAAAAGTACACTTGGATACCCCCAGACTCTCCGGAGATTTCCTCCGATAAGCGCAAAATGCTCAGGAAGGAATCTTATCCTTACGTATTGTTACAAGACGGAATTAAAGAAACAAAAATTTAAAAGATACTTACTAACATAGTTTGCATAGTCAAATGTGAGAACTCCTAAGTGAATGGCTACTCCCCAGACTCCCGCATACTCACCTACCAAGTTATCCAACAAAGATAGGTTAAGACGTCACATTACAATAAGTAAGATAGGATTTATAACAAAAGTAGATATGTGTAGTTTTGAAAACGATTAACCCGTACTTACAAATGCACCATCCCAATAACCTGACTCAAGCAACAAATAACAAGGATGGTTATATCTGTTATTCAATTATTATTTAATACATAATCATTAACAGACCAGCCTTATCTAGAGGATTTCGAATCCCAATACCTAGAGGGTTGCGAAGACCAGATTCACTTCCGTCAAGGAAGGCAATACCAAATCCCTTTACTTAGACAAGTATCAACAAATCCACGAAGACAAGCAAGACCTTAAGTGTGCACACCCCCTGCTAGATTGTCAGACCATAGAGTAGTATTAGATGCCTACATTCGGGGGCTAGCTATGTCCCGGCCTAAGAGAAGCCCGTAGACCGGGTCCCATGTGTCCGAAGACTGTAATGACCAACCAAGGTTCTAGAGATAACCATTAACCAATTATGAGCCAAGTGTTCAAAGACGAGCATGGATCCTTCAATGCTCACATATTCCATATATATACACATATACAAAGTACAACATTTTCCAAATGAAATTAAACACAAACATGCTTACCTGACAACCTGCCTAGTTTCCTGATTAGCGAAGCTGATTCCCATTTTTGGAAATCTCAACACACACACACACATATACGATCAATATATATCCTCAATAGTGAGGTAGAATGCATAAGCAAAAGTCATTTTGACTTACTAGCTCCAAATTACCAATTTGCTCTCAGTCTAATCAGTACAGTCCCTAACTGTTCATGAACCCTTAGTTATGCTCTAAAGGACAAGTCTTATGAGTTTTAAGTCACATAGTTGCCTCTTTCATATTGAATCTCAAGTTATGATTATTTACTCTCAAGCCCTTTAAGTTTGTCTACATTTCACTATAGTCCCTGACTGAGCTTGAATTTTCAAACAAGTTCCCAGCACTCCAGGTAGTCATAGGGTTGAAATCTACGACTCTTAATCATTTGCAATTAAGCCCCCAAAGTTTGACAAAATTGCATCTTAGCCTCTGATTTAGTATGATAAATTAAATTTATGTTGAGACAGAGACCATTGGATACGAAATGATATGAAACTTTCACAGAGACGTGAGGTCATGTCCTGCACCATGATTACGGTGTTTGATTGAATAGACCGCAAGATTACAATTTTACCCCTCATAGACAACTAAATTGAACCCTAGTTAGTAAATACTTCGAATTTTTCCGTCTAATACCCGTCCGTACGTATAAATGAAACATACTTCCGTATTTCGTACTATTGCTGGACCTAATGAAAAATACTCGAATTTTTGAGCAAAATCATTTAATACTCGTATTTAACGTTTTAACGTACAATACTTCCGGATAAAACTTTTTGATAACAATACTGCAGTGAATAAATTATCATCCAAAATAGTATAACTTATAGTAATTAGTTATTATTAAATATTTTAAATATTTATTGTTATAAAAATTTTCAAGTATTATTACAAAAATTGAAAATATTAAGTTAAAATAACTATAATTATATTTATACATATGTTTGTGTGTGTGTGTACATGCATCTTGATTCTTATGTGTTATATTATTAAATTTAAAATAATACATGTTTAAGATTAGGGAATGAGTAGTAACTTTTTTTTTACATAAGTTTGCATCATAAATAGTTTGAATAGTATGATATTATTTTACATAAGTAATTAGTTATGAGTAAATAGTGTAAATACCAGAAATGATAAACAATTGAGCAGATGCTTTACAAATTATTGTTAAATATTGGATAAAAATATGATAAGATTGCAATGTGTGACACAAAGAACTCATTATATATGCTAAAATACTAAGAAATGCACCCGTATTTTTAATTCCGAATGGATAACTAGTATACGAACTATACACGTACGTATAGAAAACTCGAATTAATCAAATCACGTTTTCTTAAGCCGAACTATTACTAACGTATTTTTAACCTAAAACCGCATAATACACGTACGTACCGTATCAAGTTTTATTTCCGTCCCGTATTTTACTAACTATGAATTGAACTAGTGTTTCAAGAAAGTCAAACTTGTTCAAATTTGACCCTTAGACCTGAAATGTGATTCTGAAAAACTTTCCGGAACGGTATTTTGGTCAATTAGGTCATGTGATGAGTCAATCCAAAAGTCAAATTTGAGAAGTGATCCTCTCAACTAGTCAACTTCACAACTAGTTTCTAGTAAAATGAAGAAGAGATTTGAGAAAATGAGAACATGATTAAATATTAGAAACTGGGGTTTCCAGACCTTGTACGTACTCTCAAGAACGTATAGGATTCAAGGAGTCAAAACCAATCAAATTTGAATAGCAGTCCAACACTTATGGCACGTTTGGTTTTCCGGACTATCCGTACTGGACTGGACTGGACTAAATTTTTGGATAGGATTGGACTGGATTAGCTGAGCTATAATTAATAATGTGTTTGGTTTTGTGCAGTATTAATTCAGTATTAAGGTATAAATAGTCCAATCCAGCTAATACACTCATGTGAGAGGGTACTAATTTGGAGTATTAAACACCATCTTTTCACTATTTAGTACTGGTATTAAAATTAGTCCAGAACAACCAGACACAATATTTACTAATACATGGACTATATTTAGTCCAATCCTAGCTAATACCGCTAATACTGAAAAACCAAACGTACCCTTAACGGCACGTTTGGTTTTCCGGACTATCCGTACTGGACTGGACTGGACTAAATTTCCCAGATAGGATTGGATTGGATTAGCTGAGCTATAATTAATAATGTGTTTGGTTTCGTGCTTTATTAATTCAGTATTAAGGGATAACTAGTCCAATCCAGCTAATACCCTCATGTGAGAGGGTACTAATTTGTGGTATTAAACACCATTTTTTCACTATTTAGTACTGGTATTAAAATTAGTCCAGAATAACCAAACACAGTATTCAATTATTATTTATTCAATTATAGTTAATACATAATCATTAACAGACCAGCCTTATCTAGAGGATTTCAAACCCCAATACCTAGAGGGTTGCGAAGACCAGATTCACTACCGTCAAGGAAGGCAATACCAAATCTCTTTCCTTAGACAAGTATCAACAAATCCACGAAGACAAGCTAGACCTTAAGTGTGCACACCCCCTTCTAGATTGTCAGTCCATAGAGTAGTATTAGATGCCTACATTCGGGGGCTAGCTATGTCCCGGCCTAAGAGAAGCCCGTAGACCTGGTCTCATGTGTCCGAAGACTGTAATGACCAACCAAGGTTCTAGAGATAACCATTAACCAATTATGAGCCAAGTGTTCAAAGACGAGCATGGATCCTTCAATGCTCACATATTCCATATATATACACATATACGCAATACAACATTTCCCAAATGATATTAAGCACAAACATGCTTACCTGACAACCTGCCTAGTTTTCTGATTAGTGAAGCTGATTCCCATTACTGGAAATCTCAACACACACACACATATACGATCAATATATATCCTCAATAGTGAGGTAGAATGCATAAGCAAAATTCATTTTGACTTACTAGCCCCAAATTACCAATTTGCTCTCAGTCTAATCAGTACAGTCCCTAACTATTCATGAACCCTTAGTTATGCTCTAAAGGACAAGTCTTATGAGTTTCCTTATGAGTATGATAAATCAAATTTATGTTGAGACAGATACCATTGGATTCCAAATGATATGAAACTGTCACAGAGACGTGAGGTCGTGTCCTGCACCATGATTACGGTGTTTGATTGAAGAGATCGCAAGATTACAATTTTACCCCTCATAGACAGCTAAATTGAACTAGTGTTTCAAGAAAGTCAAACTTGGTCACATTTGACCCTTAGAACTGAAATGTGATTCTGAATTTCTTTCCGGAACGGTATTTTGGTCAATTAGGTCATGTGATGAGTCAATCGACAAGTCAAATTTGAGAAGCGATCCTCTCAACTAGTCAACTTCACAACTAGTTTCTGGTAAAATGAAGAAGAGATTTGAGAAACTGGGAACATGATTAAATATTAGAAACTGGGGTTTCCAGACCATGTACGTACTCTCAAAACGTATAGGATTCAAGGAGTCAAAACCAATCAAATTTGAACAGCAGTCCAACACTTAACGGCACGTTTGGTTTTCCGGACTATCCGTACTGGACTGGACTAAATTTTCTGGATAGGATTGGATTGGATTAGCTGAGCTATAATTAATAATGTGTTTGGTTTCGTGCAATATTAATTCAGTATTAAGGGATAAATAGTCCAATCCAGCTAATACCCTCATGTGAGAGGGTACTAATTTGAGGGTATTAAACACCATTTTTTCACTATTTAGTACTGGTATTAAAATTAGTCTAGAACAACCAAACACAGTATTAACTAATACATGGACTATATTTTGTCCAATCCTAGCTAATACCGCTAATACTTGAAAACCAAATGTACCCTAAGAGTATAAAAGCGAGTTTCCATAATTTTAAACTAGTCACTTTGGCCTTGATTTATGAGAAATATGTTAATGATATGGGAATTTTTCCTATATGAATGATTTAGAGTATTATTAGCCAGCTTCTCGAAAGAAGAATTCAGTTTCAATAAATATTCAAAGAGTAATGGTTGACAGTTTAATAATACCCTTACAGTTTATAACCCAATTACGAGTACTTAGCTAATTTGAGCTAGATTTGGGGAAAACCCATAAGGAATATGAAGGAAACTCATAGAAGATGATTTATAGCATTTAGATGTGGCTTTTCAAGGAAGAAAACATATCACAGTTCCAACACTTAGAATTATTTGAAATGCAGACAAGTTTCAAGTTCATATAAGCAGCGCTTTCAAATCAGATTTCAAGGAGACTGAAAATGAGATCTAAGACATGCAACATATGGTTTGAAGATTTCATAACCATCTATAAGAATGAGAAAATAGAAGTTCAATTTGTTAAGTAACAAGTAAGATACGCATGCTCAAATTTGAACAAAATCATTGAGTTAGGAACTATGTTCATGATGCACTTTTTGACTGCAATTTAATAAGAGTTTTAGAGACACACAAACATTTTTGGATGAGATCTTTATATTATTTTGAAGTGTTAATGGGGTGAACAAGTACGTCCAAACAACATCCAATTTCATCTAAGTTTGATCAAGATACAAATTCTAGAAAGTGACTCCATCTACAAGTCATGAACACATTGTCAGATAAAGAATTTTCTTGTCATATTTAAGCTCATATTCTGTTATGTTAAAGTTCAAATTGAAGTTCATTTCATTAAAAAACAAGTAGTGTGTATTTTAGGGAACACATGGCAACAACCCGTTCCCAAAACCATCAAGAATTGACCGAGAAAGAGGAGAATTTACAGGGGCAAAAACCTGTTGAAAATGTAACACAACCGAATGAAAATGTGATCAAATGTGTTTCTGGATAGGTTTAGGGGATTCAAATATGTATACGCAACAAGGGACATATACAATCAATCTACATAGAAAGAAATGGAGGACTGAAGGTTTTACCAGTTCTCCGACAAGCAACGAGTTTTCTGTCTGCTATCTGTCCAGAAACCTGCAAAAGAGACAGTAGTGAACGAGTTAGAGCCTCGAAATTGGGTCCCTATGTTTTCCTTGGAATGAGGAGTGTGAATATGGACGGTAGTTTCATTGAATTACAGCAACCAGGGAGGAAAACACGATTTACAGAGTTCGGGTTCTTAGGTGCCATTACCTACTACGGCCTCCACACACAGAAAACCTTCAAATTGGTTAAGGACAAACCTTCCTCATGTCACTACGCACCCTCTGCAGTAGCATTTTGAGAATTAAGAAGATGTGAAGTGTGTCAACGGTGGTGGTGGTGGTAGTCTTGGTTGTGATGGATGAAGATGGTGCCTGAGGGGAATTATTTTTGGCTTGTTGGGGAAGAATGTGTGAGGTGCTGCCACCTAACCCATTATGTATCAATCATGCACAAAGTGAAGAGACATGTGGCACACAAGCACTAGGGATGGAATTGTAATTTCCACAAAGTTAGGGAATAAGACATGATTAGAGGAAAGTTGAGTATTTTTTAAAATTCTACTTAAGTCCCAGTACTTTAGAATGTTCTAAAAGTATTCTCACAACTCCCAGTAATCTCAGAATGGTCAACTTTCAGCCAGGAGTTTAATTTTTAAGAAATTACAATAACCTCCAATTTCTCAATAATTGCATATTTGCCCCAACTTCATTTCTCATTTCTACATATTCCCTGATGAAAAAATGTTTGCAAACACTACTGAACAAGTAATTTACTCAGGTAACTTAAAATTATAATTTATTAGATGTTAACCGCTATAAAAAATTTAGGGTGTTACACCGGGCTTGGAGGAGGGTTAGGTTGTTGGGGGGCGGGGTTGGAGGAGGGCTGGATGGAGAAGGAGGCCAGAATGGGCCACGGTGAGAGGGCGAGAAGTGGACACGGACCGGTTAGGGGCCTAAAGCTACCATGTTCAAGGGCTAGGGGGCCGGGCCGATCCTGGCTAGGAGGGTAGTTTTATATTTATTATAATATATATATATATATTGTATAACATATATTATATTAATATATAAAATGTGTATTAAAAATTAGAATGTGAAATTAAATTTAAATTTTATAATAGTACACTAAAAAACATCAACTATTGGCTATTGTTGTATGTCCGCCGCCACGTGAAATGCAATTTCATATTCATATTGATTCCTCAAGTGCCTCAAATAAAGTACCAGTGCCGGTACCACGAATGTATGCGTAAATTCTTGAACAAATCTTACAAATTGCTCGTTCGACCTCTTTATCCTCCTCCAGCTCATATATTAATGTAAAATATTCTCAAACTCGACTTGGGCGTATGTGTGACGGACGATGAGACTTATAGAGCAGAGAGTAACAAAATGGGAGCTATCGTAGTTGAAAACTTGGAATGAAATGAGAGAATGAAGTAAAATCCTATATATAATAAAATGTGGGAAGGGGAAGAATATGCTTTTATTTATTTATTCCAAATTACCCAAAAAACTACTTGAGGGGGCAGAAAGTCATATAAAAAAGCTGAGGTTTATCGAATTGGCCCCGCCAATTTGCCATTTTTCTAAAATATGATGGTAAAAAAAGGTCAAAGGTACCAAAAAGTGGACGTTGGAGTGTATTGTGGGCGGGGGGGGGGGGGGGGGGGGGGGGTGCAGATCAATTCTAAAATGGCTTGGATGGGTAGGGGTCCGAGCCTGGCCTTTGGAGGCTAAAGGCGACCCAGACCGATTTTGGGTCGGGCGATAGTGTATGGGGGGCGGGCTCGGCTGGTTTTGGTAGTGGGCCGGACCTATTGCCACCATAAAGGTTCACAGTTAAGAAGGGCAGTTGACAGCCCTTAACTTCTTACAAGATTTGAATTCAAGACCTCCAGAAAAATGTCAAAAGTCTTAAGAATGAAAAATGTTTATGTTAACTAATTGATCAAAGATAGAAGTGACACGAGCTAACACATGATAGGATGGAGAAAAATAATTAAAACTCCCAATCACAGGTTTTGGGAAGAATGTAAAGTACAAAATCTTGAAGACACGAGCATGTCTAACACAATCAATATAAAAAAAAAAAATAGATTAGGATTAATCAAGATGCTCTTATAAGGGCATCTCTAACCCATATCTTTTTCCCCCTCTCCCTCCCCCACGGGCCCACCATTTTTCCCCTCCCACTTCTCCTCCCTCAAACTACTACTCGTCTCTAACCATGTGAGGGAGGGGGATGGGGAGGGGTGCTATGGGGAGAAATTTTGCCTTGGGTCCCATAGCACCCCATTCCCCTCCCCTTCTTCCCTTAGGGTTGGACATACGGTTCTCCCTATTCCCCTCCCCCTCACCCCATAGGGTTGGAGATGCCCTAAGGGGAGGGGGAGGGGTGGGGGGAAATTAAAATACGTTCAACTCTAACCTCATGAGGGAAGAAGGAATGGGTGTTATGGGGAGAATTTTGGCATTGGGTGTGTGTAATGTTCATGGGAAGGGAAATCCCCCCTAACCATCCATACTCAAGGCAAAATTTCCCCCATAATACCCCCTTCCCATCCCCCTCCCCTTCTGGGGTTAGAGTTGAGCCACATTTTTATACGATTTTTTCCCTCCCCCTCCCCTACCCAAATGGGTTGGAGATACCCTAAGTAGGGTTAAATGTCTCCAAATTTCTTCTCCCAAATAATTGGGACTTGGGAAGAAAGTACAAGCTAATTGGTATTTTCCTCGAAGCAAGAATTAATCATGGTTTTCACAATGACTATTTCAAATGTTTATATGGTCTTTTAAACACCATCTAATATGGGCTCTATAACAATTTACACACCTGAGCCATGCTTGCAAGGTTCCCTTCACATTTGAGGTTTTTTTTTTTTTTTTTTTTTTTTTTTTTTTTTTTTCTTCGATGCTCTCCCATTCCACAGTATGTCCTGAAAGTGTGCCCCAAATTGATCGTGAACTTAGGAGTTAGAATTATTTAATCTTCATAGATTAGGAGTACTTGAATTAGTACAAAATTCTTTTTCAAATTTCAATGTGTTTGAATGGTTGGTCAAAATGATGTATAGTAAGAAATTCAATATTGGGACTTTCTTAAGACACTTGGTATAAATAATGGAGAGATTATTAATTACATACGAATTCTTAATTTAGTAGTAGACAACAACAGAAGGTGTTATGGTACTCTAACCTAACCCGGCATTGATGATTCAAGTGTAGATATTAAAATCAATAGAGGCAGCAAATAAGAATTTATTAAAGTTTCGCATCTTCATGAATGTTTTTAGTGGTATTGGTTTGTTACCGTCTCCTTGTTATTTTCCCTTACATAATAAATTGTTAAAAAAAAAATGGAACCCATCAATCCATCTCCTTGTTGAAGTGCATCTCTGTTAGTCTGGACAAAATAGATCTTAGTTGCTCATTTGCAAAATAAATACACTTCTTATTTTTTTAACCAAGGAGTACATAAACATAACCCATTGTAAACTCTGGCTGCTGGAGTGGTTTTCTTGGAATTGAGAGAGTTCAAAGGCTGTTGAGTATAGTCTCATAATGAAGTTCAATTCTTCATCCACCTCCGTAATATTTATTTCTTTTTAAAAAAACGATATGAGTGATCTACTTCACCTTCCTCTTACCTTCACTACCCCCATCGTCTCCAACCGAGTAGACATATGTCACTCAATTAAATTTATTGTTAACGATTTTACATTATTATTGTAATTTAATTAAAATAATAATATAAAGAGATAAATAAATAAGTAAATAATATTAAACTATATAATAAATAAAATAGAATTACAACACCAATTTTTGGTGAAAATTTTGGTAGTCAAGTATTTAGAAATATAATTGAAACAATAATTAAAATATCAATTCATACAACAACACAAACAAAAAAAACAATTATTACAAACAAAAGAACAATGATGGCATTAAAATGAAAAAAAAAGAATTACAATAACATATAGGAAAAATCCACAACAATCAGAACTACTATTACACAAAAATATGATGGAAATGTTAAACATAAATTCAAATCACAAAAATCAAATAATTGTACATTTAATTATTTAAGTAAAATTTATTATATTCAAATGAAAATACAATAAGTTTAAATTCAAAATCTTAATTTTAATTAAAACCACCTAAATCACCCACTTGATAGCCCTGGATGTCCTAAGGGGTTTTCCCCTTCTCCAATATTGTTTTTACCCCTTTTTCAGCTCCACCCCTTTACCTTCACCGGCTGGAGAGGACCACCCACACCCCTTCCCCCTTCCTCACCCCTTCCATGGTTGGAGATGCCCATATTTTAAAGATACGTATATGAAACCAATTAATGAAGGAGAAAACCATACCATGTTGCAGCAGTAGATGATCATCCTCTCACCGAATTTATATTTATTTAAATAATTTCCTTGTGGAATACTCATATCAGAGGTTTTTTTTTTGATGGGGAATGGATATAACAAACTAGGCCAAGGGCCCAAAACGAGTTACAATATCAGTATTTAGCTGATCTAAGGCCCAATCTGGAGGGGAATGGATCAAGGAGCTATTAAGGTGGAACTTGAGGGCCTGATGTGCAAATAGGTGCGCTGAGCTGTTCCCCTTCCTCGGTATGTGAGTGACCACCCGTCCCCTTATTTTCCCGAGTAAATCGGTGCATTCATTCACTAAAGGCTCCACTTCTGTTACATCTTCTGGTGGCTTCCCGAGAATTCTCCGGTTAACTTCTCTCTCTAGCCGAATTGCATCCGTTTCACACCATAGATAGGTGAAACCAAGCTCTGAGGCGAAATGGATTGCATCTCTCAAAGCTTCTGCTTCAGAGGTTTTGGCGGAGGGAGAGAGGGGGGTTTTCGAGGCTTTTCCGGCGATGAAGACACCGTTCGCGTCCCTGAGGATCACACCCGTCACTGCCGCTCCCAGATCTGGGTTCCAGGCAGCGTCAGAACTCACAACGACCCACCCTTCCGACGGTTTTGGTGGTGGAATCGCCGTTGGAGGGCTTGTCTGGGCCGGCAGAGTTTGATCCAAACCATGCATGGTTGTCTCGATCTCTGTAAGGTACTTTGAAACTTCATTCACTATCGTCTCTGGTTCCTTCTTGATGTTCTTGAAAATCGTATCATTTCGGTTTTTCCATAGCCTTGCGATGAGTAAGACCACTTTCTTCTTAGTTTCTGAATCTGAATCCGTAATCATTTGGGGGAACCAGATCTTGAAATCGGACTGAATTTTCTTTGCAAAGGTATCCCCAAACATCAAAAGCCAGCATTTCTTGGCCACTTTACACATTAAGAACAGATGGGTTTCAGTTTCAAAATGGTTGTTGCACACTGGACACCATCTCTCTGTAGATATGCCTCTTGTGTTTAAGTTTTCTCGAACCGGTAAGCCTTTGTTAAAGGCTCTCCAAATTGGGAACAAGTTTTTCTTCGGGAGATTGATCTTCCAAAAAAACTTCCACCAGTTTGGGGGTGGATTCGAGGATGAACCATCCTGAAATATAGCTTTCTGTTACTCTTGTTGTGATAGCAGTTTATACCATGTGCTCACTGAATACTGACCATCATCTGAGAAGTGCCAGATTAGTCTGTCTGGCACTCATATCAGAGTTTGGAATATGTGTTACCGCTCCTATTAATTACCAATATGCATACGGCAACTGTTTTGTTCGAGCCTGAAAAAAAATGAAATATTAGCTTCCATAGCGCAACGTCAAGGATGTGATTTAGACGATGAAGATATGTTGGTACCTATTGAGAGGCGTCGGCACTCTTGATCACATTATCCGTATAGCAATATGAATATATGATTGCAGCTAGGTTGGTAGCTCAAGTGGTAGAGCGTTGGAAGTCCATACATAATGTCCCGGGTTCAAACCCGATTGACGAAAAAAAAACAATTTCTCAAAAAAAAAGTAAAGACAGAGTTATAAATGACACAAGTTTCTTAAAATGTGTGCCATTTTTCTCTAAATTAAATCAGAATAAACAGAGGCCGTAATAACGAGTAAGCACCAAATAAACGAATGTTTCCTTAAAAAAACGAATACAACAATTATAATTAACCAATACTACGTACATCACAGAAAATGTCACATAATTAACATCAAGCTAAAGCCCACTAGCTAACCAGACAATGGTAAATAGAGCCCATAGCCTAAGTGGACCAACTGTTGTAGTGCCTTAGTTGGTCCATGTAGACTCAAAGCCCAAAAAAACTGTTGTGCACGATGCTGTTTGACTGATTTAAACGCTTGCAGAAGCTCACACAAAAATTGACTCGTGGAGAATGCTTTCCCTGTCACATATGGAAAAAAGTAAAAGACACTTTCACCCTCTCATGTTAGACACAAAGATAAATTTAGACCTTTCAATTTGGGAAAGGACAATTTCATCCCTTCTATGTGCCAAACTTCAAGACACTTACATTATGTAGCACGGGTGCGGGTTTTGCGAGAGTGCACAACTTTATTTATATTTATATTATTTGTGATATTATTATAATAATATTAAAAACAACGATAATTGTAACCCAAATTATTATTCGGTATAAATTCATACGAAGATTCATCTTGAATATGCAAAACCTGCTTCCTCTAACTCGAATGCATGGTTGTATGTCATGGGAAAAACTCTCTCCTTGGAGGATTAAAATGGAACGTAGCAAATGAAAAGTAGTTGCTCATTGAAGGAAACTGTCAGATTCCTAATGTCTCTGTAAATGTCATTAGCACCGAATCGAAATGAGATAATAATATAAAAAGAGTCTCTGACTTAATATGGGATGGCTCTCACGAACAATGGGATAAAAGAGCTCTTAGACTACTTCTTCCTTCCTTGGATCAGTGACCATATTAGTGAAAATGTTAGCAATTAGTGCACTCATGTGGGGTGCCCAATGCAAATATTGTAACCTTGTGGGGTTAGTTGTACTAACGCACAAATCTAAAGGGATCAGTAGCAAAGGCTCAAACTCTAGGCGTATATGTGTAAACCTAGAAGAAGTATTGCCTATATAAGGAGGCAACCTCCTACACAATAGAATAAGCTTAATGCTGTAGAGAAACTCTGTCCATGTTCATTCTCAAGTTGTAGATAACTCTAGTCTCTTACGTGGGGTGGATCAAGGTGTTATTCCTAGTCATTTGCACTAGACCGGTGAGATCAAGAACAAGGAGCAGGCACGTGAAAGCAAGCAACAACAAGATCATAATTCGTTGCACTATGATCTTAGGCGAAGAGGTAAACACATGAATCTTCCTTTTTAATTTATGTTATAGATCTATATGTGTTAAATCATGCCCTTCCATCATTGGTATCAGATCCCTAGGCTTGTTTTTCGTGCCTCGTAGCTTGTACCCGAAATTGGTATACAATATAAAATTGAGTTTTTTAATTTTCAGTATCTGTAGGCAAGACTTATATGGTTGGATAGGATTTTTCACAAGGATTCTAGAAATATAAGATTTGTATTTTCTGGAGAAGCGTAGAAAAACTTACGCCCCTTGAAGTTTCGGAACTGTATTAATCTGAACTGGTTAGATCTGATTAGAAAAACGTATTTTTTCAAACTTGTTCAAATTGGACTTTGAACACATAGGACGAAAAGAAAATTCCAACAATATAAGAATCATCGGAAACGGAGCACGAAAAGGCAGCGCGTGGGCTTCACGCGCCACCGACGCCGCCTCCACGCGCCGCACGCCCTTAAGGGCTGGTGGCGACCTGCTGACGTGGCTAGAGATGACGTGGCGATGGCGTGGCAAGCCACATAGTTGCTGACATGGCAGCTGACGTGGTGACTGATGATAGTATATGGTTGACGTGGCATGCCATGTGGCAAGATGACATGGCACAAGGCCGAGGACAGCGCTTGACGGAGGCGAACTCCTCCCGCCGTCGTTTTCGTCCGGGTTTTTCCTAGGTACTCCAAATTTAATTTTCTATTTATTTGATATTTTTTCATAATTTTTGGAGATATGGAAAATTTTATTAATTTCAAGATTAATTAATTAGAGTTTAGCACTCTTCCCGAGGCAGTTTGACGACCTTAAACACACTGTTTTGAGCCCAAATCATTTTTGGAGACTTAAGTCTATTTTCCCTACCTTCTACCACTGGTGGTGAGACCCTAGGAGGTTGGGAGCAATTTTTTGTCTTTTAAATTGATTAAATCATTGCTTATTAATTTCCAGTAATTAGAGTTTAATTCTAGAAATTTCCAGAAAATTTTAATATGTTTGTTTTATTGTTATACATGTTGTTGTGGGTTGAATGGTTGTATTTGGTGCATGGATGTGGCATAGATGTTTTATTTTCTGTTTTGGTTTTGTTATGAATATGTAATCAAAATACGGCATGCGTGTCGTGCCTCTCTATACATTCTGTTGTCTTCTCTTCTCATCCAAACACCTCTATGAGGTTACTTCTTAGAAATAAGATAGTTAGTGAATATTGAAGAATAGAAGCTTCAAGAGAGATGGCCAAACCAAAAGCTATGGCGCAAGGTGCATGGAGCAAATAGACGGTCTAAAAAGCCTCAAGTTTGGAGTCCTCAATTTAGGCGAGATGGCATGAGATGGGGTTCAAGACTTGCTCAAGAAGTATTCCCAATAGTTGAGTGCACCTTAGCGGCCACATCCATTGCATATTTATTTATGCTTGTGTTTGTTTTATATTATGAACTGCGTGTGATTGGATATAACTGTATAACCTCGCATGCTAAGGAACTAAAACAAGATATATAGCTCACATTAGAAGACATGACTAAAACTAATAAGGAATCATAAAGTGACAAAAGCTAAAACAAGATATATAGCTCACATTAGAAGACATGACTAGGTTTTGTTGTAGTCCTTATGAGACACTATTAAATTTTAATCGAGTGTGTAAATGTTATTAGGAGCTAAACAAAAGCTAGTATCTAATTTCTCACTTTGTCTCATACTTTCAGTCATGTCGAAATCATCTAGTCTCATTGTCGATTCTGCTAAAGTTGTAAAGCTTAATGGGGACGACTAAGATATGTGGAGTTGTCGTTGTCACATCCCCCTCCCGCCGACGTCGGTTAGCGATTAATAAGACGTTGCGTTAACGGGAGGAGGGCGCGACATGCCGGTGCGGCCTTGACTCGTCGAGAGGCTAAACAATCAATTTATTATAATCGTGATTGAAATTTTCTTTTGAAACTTTGCGGAAGCGTAACTAACAAATCACTTGGGGTCGTCATGATAAATAAAATTGACTTATATCATAAATGAAAAGATGTTTAAGAGAAAAATGAACTTGAAAATTATTATCATTTAGCCATATCGACTCATAACGTAAACAGAGCATAAAACGGAAATATTCTAGGTATCACAAAATGGCCCATATAAAGTCTTATATATACATAATTACATAACTTATACATGTTTAAACAATTTACGAACATGAGTTACACAAAAGCTCTATGTCTAGCATATACTCGACATCTAAGCACATAAGCATCACCAAGCATGTGATCACATATCAAATTAACGCCTTGCTACTTCTTGCGTCTTACGTGTCATTAAAACTTGAAAAAAAAGTAACGTGAAAGGGTGAGCTCAACTAGATCAGTGAGTTACATCTACGCCCCCGTAGATTCTAAAAACCAAAAAGGGCTAACTTTCCCATGGAGCGTCATGAACATAAGGCATAGTCATACATACATATACTTGTGGAACTTGAAATATCATGACATTCATAAAACATAACGTGGATCATAAAGAAAGCGTCGCGTAAAGCATAACTTGAGTCGTGTGAAATCATATTGTTCCAAGTAGGAACCTTGCTTTGTCTAGAGTGGCCAAGTAAAGTTTCAATTTGTAGCTAAAATTTTGGAAAAATAGTAGGTACTTCTGACTTTTGAAACATCGAAAACAACCAAGTATACCTAGAGTGACCATTAATTGGTTACACATTAAACATATAGCCATTATATGATTTAACAAAAGCAATGCCCCATGCATCAGAATGTATTAAATGAAGAGGAGTGAGAACAATAGTAGTAGAATGCTTATTAAGCAATATAGTCATTTTTCCTTGCAGACAGTGTCGACACAAACCAGAATCAGGGAGAGAAAAAATCTTATTTACATAATCAAATATATTATGAAAACTGTCATTGGTGGGATGTTTCGACCTAGCATCAAGCCTTGGGCATGTGGTATAGAATCCATTTTCCCTCATTCCTTGGTATATGATTTTGAGTGAAGCCAAATCCTGAATATAAAGGAATTGGCATTCAACACAAAGTTGTAATGATGTGTTTTGCAAAGTTGATATACAAACATAAAGTTGCTAGCTAAGTTGGGAACATGTAAAGTATTTTGATGTTTAAAATTATGATTAGAATTTTCGAGAAAATATTACAAGAATGAGAGATAGGAGTAGTATGCTCATTTACAAAAGTAAATTGAAAAGAGCCTCCAAAGACATATTTTACAAATTTGCACTCATATGATTTTTTTCGCTAAAACCAACTAAAAAGAAAATTAGATGTTGAAGGCATAGATTGAGAGGAAGAAGCATAAGCGGTCAATTGGTCAAAGGACCACTTTCTTTGTTAGGCATAGTCCATTCTATTTCGACCTTCTAAACAATGACATATATTTGGAAAGTCACAAGGGTATTGGAAGACCTAAGGTTTGAGTTAGGACCAGGTCGAGCCCTAGAATACCCAAATTTGTCAGAACCTCGACCAAAATTCTCGGATCTATCACGGCTAAAACCACCTCTACCAGATTGAAACCCATGTCTTGAATCAAAATGACCAAGACCATGATTGTCACCCCTGCCCAAGCCCACTTATATTAGGACTGCAACTCAGGCGGGCTGGACGGGTTGACACCCATGCCAAGCCCGAGATCTGTCGAGGCTGCCCAAGCCTAGTCCAGCATGAGTTAGGAGCATCGTGAGCCCGCATGAGCCCAAATACATGCAAAATAATTCTCATTTGGACTGAATTCGGACTAGCCCATTGAACTTAATAAATGAGTTTAGCTATCACTTTAAACTCAATTTAAATAGTAACCTTAAAATTAAGTTAATTACTTAAATGTATAAGAAGATACTGAAAGCATGCATTTCAAAGTTTATTATTTGAGGCTAAAAACTAATGACTATACATTGCTAGATATAATTAAAAAACTGACATCACTTTAGGAGTATCAAAATAACTTCTAAATTATAAGAGAATAATAAATATTATGTGGAAAAACAAATCACATAGTTCGAGAACAAAATTAATATTAAACATGGCTAATAATCAAAAGAAAATTAGTAGATTTGTGTAAATATGCTATGTAATTCTCTTCAAATATAACATGTATATGTAGTGAATATAGAAATCATCCAATTCGGGCTAGCCTGTCATTTACTATTGATGCCCAAGCACGGGCTTAATTACACGAGCTGACAATTTATGTCAAAGCCCGTCCAATAATTAAAAACATGTGTCTAAGTCCACTTTTAATTTGGACTGGGCTCAGGTTTGGCAGGTTCAGCGTGTCTAAGTTTCACCCCTAATCGGAACAAAGAAAAGACCGAATCCTGAAATATCAAATGTACTAATTAGTGGTACTAATAAATTATTATGTGCAAATAATGAGTTGGTGATAATTATGATAGAGGTTATGTGATGACTCATGCCATGTTGTACATTTGTTTGAAGAAATTTACACATGTTAGAAAATTATTGGTTAGAGAGTCCAAATAAGCAAGATACAAAATTGTAAAGAAAAGTAAGACACACATACTCACTATAATGCATTTTTCTGTTTTGATATATCATATATTTTTTTGGGAATCATTATATATCATATAGATATAGTTATTTGTGTGTGTGTGTGTATATATATATATATATTAAAATGTATGGCAATATGTAATTGATTAGGAGTGTCGGTTGTTATTAACACGGAGTGCTAATTAAGCACTAGAAGAATTATGGATGATCTGGTTGGTTCAACCACCACTGTGGAAAAAGAGAAGAGAAAAAGCTTTTTTTACAGGCCAATAGCATTGCTTCTTTTATTCAACTTCCAAATTGTGCATACGTCTACAATCGTGATGGATCTCCCACCGAAAGTAAAATCTTAAAAAGAATACCATCACTCAAACAATAGTGTTAAATAGAAATTGAAAATTGATTTGATTGTGACTCATAATTGGCCATATTTGGAATATTAACAAAGCTGCAGATAATAACATCTTTCAACTTGAAGAGTTGTGACTGTAACTCATGTAAGTGATTTTTTTTTTTTACTCTGATAATTATAATCATTGACAAACAAGTTGCGCCTTCTTACTTTTACGCACAACGATCATGTCGTCTACAGTAAATATATGACCTATTTATTTTGAGTAACAAATGGTGACAGGTAATAAAAGTTTGATCCGTTAACATGGTGCAGAAAGTTAAAAATTTATAACTATAACTAAGGAGAGTTTAGCATGACATTTACACAAGTACCAGACTGTCGGATGATGAAGTTTGAACCGTCAACTTGGTGTAAAAAGTGTATTTTATCCGTAGACACTGACTAATCATTCATTTTGAGACATAGAAAGTATCATTCATCAGTAGAAAGTGAATTTTGCATCTCCAGAGTAACATAAATGATACACAAAAATAATGCTTGACTTAAAAAACTAGTAATTCATATATCAGTTATATATAACTCATAATTAAGCATTTACAATATGGTTAATGATGATGGGTCATCATGCCTGGATCACCTACAGATTATGTATATATTTATATTACATATCTCATCATAAGGTAAGAAAAATAAATAAAGAAAAAGGGTAGGACTAGTAGAGAGCAATTAAAGATAGGGGACAGTAAAGATATCCCCATGATAGTGATTAATTAAAGGCAAGAAATTAACTTAGCCAATATGCATGCCCAAAAAGCTAGCATGACCACAATGACTCCTCCTCCATGCTGCCATGATGATGATGATCAACTACCATTGCATCCATGTCGAAAAGTGACTTGGCTGCCTGAGATGGCATTAACCTCGCCGACGCCGAGGACGGCGATCTGTTCTCCGGCGACGAGTTGGTGCCGGTGGGGCTCGACATTGATGAGAATTGACGCATTCGTAGGTGGACGACCTCCGCCTGTGCCAGAGCAAGCTGAGTCTGAAGCAAGTCGATTTGTTGCTGTAGGGATGATATCGCTCCTACACAACCGTATACTGGATCGCGTACTCTTGCATTTGCCTCGTAAACCATTGAACTAACCGCGTCTCCTCGCTGGTGCATTGGCAATTCCTGTTAAAAATTTCTGTTAGGTTTTAGCCAAATTAACTTAAGCATTTACTAAAAATAAGCATGGTAATGATGTGACAGTGATAATAGACACGCAGTGTACATTATAAGTTATATCTGACAAAATTTTGGTGTTGAGCGGGAGCGACACCCATCATAAGCTCCCGTAGCAATGAACTATAAATGTCATTTCATAAAGTTCCCCGTGGCTACTGTTCTATTTGAGACCTTAAACTTTGACTTGTGACGAGTTTTAATGGGTTGATTGATTTAACAACCACCACATTTGACTAGTCTTGAACAACACTAATTGAATGAGAAACATAAACGTTGCACCTAACTTGGTAGGCACGACACAGAACGAAATGATGATCGTACCCGATTTCATAGTAAAATTGTTAAAGTGTTTGATCAAGTGATTTAATAGTAGTATGAGTTACAACATCGGCTTCTTATCAAGCTAATTAGAATACATTTCTTTACGAAAATGAACAAAAAGAAAATGAACGTGCATAGGTCATGTAATAAGAATGGAAAAGAAAGGCGAGAAGATAAAGGCTCAGGGGAGCCATATAAACCCTAGAAGAAGATAAAAAAAAAAAAATGAAACATGGAACAAATCTTCCTATTCCAAAAGCTACAAATTGGGTGGTGGTAAATGAGATAGCCATTTTTGAAGTCCCTTTAGAGATAACTTTTATGATTTATGAAGTTCGGATAAAAACAGACTCCTAAATGTATAGGAGAAATGATCAGAGAGATAAAACGAGATTTCAAATTTTCATTTATAGGGTGGCCTGACAAAACCACAACATATGTAACCGGGCATCTGCTCTTGTAAACATTTGCGTACATTATCTAGGGATTGACTATAAATACGTTGTTATATGTATTTGAGTACATAATCTTCTTCACCATTCAGACATTTGCTCTTATAAATATTATGTTGATTATAAATACTCATATTATTGAACATAAATTTTCTCACTAAACCACCGTGGATTGTGCCACTTCCGAAATCATGAAGAGCTCGGAATGTAATTCCTCTCTCTCTCAAGATTAGTAACGTAACATCTTTCCGAAAAAAAGATTAGTAACTAAAGAAACATAATGTAGTTGAGGCGAAACTTCACAAAAAAAAAAGGTTGAAGATGGAATAATTACTAAGCAATTATTGTTATTTTCTTTTTTCCTAATGTGTCTCAAAAAAGATTATAACAGTGTTTAAGTGAATACACTGCCATGGGGGTAGTAAAGCAGTGGGCGTTACTGGACCATTTGTTAACTGTAACTACCCCAACTGACATAAAGGTGAAAACAGTTGACGAAATAAAAAGTCTATTATTAATGATATAATTATATTGGAGATTCTACTTGCTATATCTAATCTCTAATTAATGTATAAATTTCCCTCAAAATGACTTCAATCAGTTTCTAAGAGGAATTTGTAAGCAATTGCTCGTGATTCAATTAGTCAAGTTGTTTACGCATAACCGTTGACATAACCGTGTTCAGTTGAGGGCCTGCGGCACCTACTAACTTTAAAACTAATAATCTAAAAAGCTACTTCAACTACGCTAATTAGAAACTCCAAGCTCGCAAATATCATACGATTATCCAAAATAAGCATTCTCATCTACTAACATATTTAGTAATAGTGGCGACCCTAATCACACATAACAACGACTGCATAAATTTTATATATTCGAATTAAAGTACAAGTGTGAGTTAAAAATATTGAAAACTGACAGGTGACCAAATGTATTTCCCCATTGTATCAACGACCGTGCATGTAATATCAAATTATCAAATATTGGTCACTATCATGTCCACTTCACATAAAATACTACCAAATATTTGTTGTGGGCTCTCAATAGCGACATGTAGTGTTATAAAATGGTAAATGCTCTTGACAAAATAAGTAAGGCATGTTATTTATATTACCTAACGTTAAAACACAAATCTCTTTGGGGCAAAAGTAATACTCAGAAACTCAATTTACAACCTTTAACGTCCAGAAAGCCTATTCTACTCCTAAACGGGATGGGAGAGTACTTGAACTCAAGACTGAACCAACACTGAGTTAGCGAGTAACAATGTACCCGTCGCTAGAGTGCAAAACAACGACATTTTCATCGTAACGTGTTAAAATCTCATTTCACACACACGGAGAGAGTTACGTACCTGAAGCATCTTGTTAACATTGCTAGCACCAAAGACTTTGTGGACGCTGGCAAACTTGTGGGGCTCATCGGCTGGAAAATAAGGTGCAAACACACAGTCCTGGGCACACCTCCTCCTCAGAAGCTTGCATGCAGCACAGGGTGATGCTGCCCCTTTATTCCTAGCAGGATTACCACATCCATTACTAACTTCCTTCATGTTTCCTCTTCCTAATTAAGCTAGCTCTATATAGCTGCTCAGAACAAGTTAATTTTATCTTATGCTCTCACATTAAGAGTGGTTTAGTCATAACACAGAGAGCTATAAGGTGGGAGAAGTATAAAGAGACAAAAAAGTATAAAGAGAAGAAGAAGAATCAAGTAGTAGCGATGATAATCAAATGGGAGGAGAGAGATCTAGAGGGAGAGATTGAGGGGGGCCTTTGAAAGAATGGGTGGGGATCAGGTGTTATATAGAAAAAAATAAAGCAGGGGGGCAGGATATCTTTGTTGGATCCCACCAAAGAATAGCCCTTTGGATACTGCTGGACAAAAAACATCCTTGTTGATAAGATACTAACATATTGGCCCCTCACTTTTACTTATTCTATAGATACAAGGGAGGTGTATAAAATTTTAACCTATTCAGTTTAATGTGTTCAACATTTTATCTAACTGAATTCTTCTTTGAGCGGTGGGGGAGCTAGGAATTAGATTAGTTAATAGAAAAATTCTTTGTGAAGTTAATAGCAACGATTCTAGTGCATGATTGTTAGTAATAGTCTGAGGACGGTTTTGTATGTACCATACTTAGTAGAGGACTACGGTTGTAATTAGCAAAATTAGTGTATGTAATTTCTATATAAACTTTGTGAATACTCAATGAAAATTACGGAAGATTTCTCCCACTTTCTGGCCCAGTGGTTGCTGATCCTACGCTATATCGCAGCCTTGCTGGGGCCTTGCAGTACCTCACGTTCACTCCACCAGACATCCAGTATGCAGTTCAGCAGGTCTGTCTCTTCATGCATAACCCCCGTGAGCCGCACTTTCATGCCCTGAAGCGTATCTTACGCTACATCAGTGGGACTCTTGAGCATGGTCTTCGGCTCTCTGCCTCAGCTGCCGATTCTCTCACCGCCTACACTGATGCTGATTGGGCTGGTTGCCCGGACACGCGCCGCTCCACTTCAGGTTACTGTGTCTTCTATGGAGACAATCTTCTCAGTTGGTCGTCCAAGCGTCAGGCTACGGTCTCTCGCTCTAGTGCCGAAGCTGAGTATCGTGGTGTAGCCAACGCCGTCTCTGAACTCTGCTGGGTCCGGAATTTACTACTTCAACTTCGCATCACACCGCCTCGGTCCACTGTGGTCTACCGTGACAATGTGAGTGTGGTCTATCTTTCTGGTAATCATGTTCAGCATCAGCGCACTAAACACGTTGAAATTGATCTACACTTCGTTCGTGAGAAGGTTTGTTTGGGTCAGCTTCGCGTGTTACACATCCCTGCGGATTATCAGTACCCTGACATTTTCACCAAGGGTCTTCCTCGGCCCTTGTTCCAGCGTTTTCGTTCCAGTCTCAGTGTTGGCGAGCCTACAGTTTCGACTGCAGGGGAGTAATAGTCTGAGGACGGTTTTGTATGTACCGTACTTAGTAGAGGACTACGATTGTAATTAGCAAAATTAGTGTATGTAATTTCTATATAAACTTTGTGAATACTCAATGAAAATTACGGAAGATTTCTCCCACTTTCAGTTAGAATACGAATGCGGAATCACGATACCACTTGTTAGGGACCAAGAAGAGTGATGAGACGAAGAACAAGGAAACAAGCCGCCTTGGACCAAGTCAATTTTCAATGCTAGGTATTGAAATCACCAAACCCTAACAAATCTCCACCTTCATTCAAACACCCTAGCAGTCAATCTGATGGTCCTCTTCTTCAATCCCATTGTGGATGCGTCTCCGGATCAAGAACGCCTCCACCCAAAACCCGATGTTCCGCAGCTAGATGCGAAAGTCAATTCACCAAATCGTTTTTCCAATCGCCATCAATCCTTTTAACAAATACACCAACTTGTGGATGCACCTCCAACAACCAATTCAAAGTGCTCCACCCAAATTGAAACTGTACCACCCCAAGATTCCCAAGCTTTCCGTTCCGGACCGGAGAGCCCAGGAGGGTGCTACTCATAATGAAATGGCGGAAATCGAGAACAAACACTGCCTTAGTTATATATTACATATATATGCCAACAGTCTTACACATTGTCTTAAATATTATTACAAAAGATTAACATTTTGTAGAGTTCAACTTTACAAGAGTGCAGATAGATACTGGATGAGTATGCGTTTCCCGTCCTACGCCGATCCTTCTTTGTCTAGACATGCAGTGGGAATAAAACAGAAATCACAATGTTTCTAAACTCAGCAATGAAATACTGAGTAAGTAAACACCCAAGCTTGTATACAGATTATGAAGCATATTTTTTCTCAAAAACAATCATAAAGGAGAATGAACAGTAACTAAATATATTATTGAAGAATGAAGTACGAATACAGGTAGCACGTATAAAATTCTCTTCGTTTACCTTGCATCTCAATCTTCCTCTTATATCTCAAACGGGGAATATCATTTCCAATCTATCTCTTCTTCCTTTCATAAAAATATATTTCTCAAAGAACGTCACATTGTTAATTTGTTGATACGGGGAAGATCTACTATCACAACAGACGTGACCTTAAGTGTCGGCACCCCCCTAAGACTTCTTGCGACCAGAGAGGTGAGTACATGGAGCGATCCGGCAGGTTGCGACCGGGTTAAAACATACAGGCCGAGCGACCGAAGTGAACATCGACAATAATAATCACAGGGCGAGTGACCGAAGTCAACATCGACAATAATAATAACGATCCCCGCACAACTCTTTCTACTTTACGTTATCTGTGGATTATTATTCTTGTGAGACATTCTCAAAACATCTATTTCAAACATAATCAAATATGAAATAAAACAGTCAAATCATAAAACACGTTTTGAGACAAAGTAATAAAATCATATTTCGACACGAAGGAAGCTAGGCACCCTAGATTTGGCACGTTTACTCAACTCAAGAACACAGCAGATAGCACGTAAGCTTTTACAGGTAGACGTAGCATTCGTCTACGAACTCGTCACCTACAAATTTATAATTTTTAACTAATCTCAAGTTCGACTAGCACGTGATATGCAAGTGACGACGTGAGAGAATCCAATTTAATTACTATAACTTCAAAATCTCTCCTTGTTGCTAGTTTATATAATTATATTCTCAAATAATAATTATCTTATATTACTACTCAATTTCACAAATAAAACCCATGTATTCATAAATAGTGAGAAAATATGTTTTAATCTAGAACTTCATAATTATAGACTCTTCCAATCGAAAACACTAGCTTCAACTTCATTATAAAGCAACATATTTTATTCTTAATATTCAAATAATTATATTTACCGTTTCTGAAGTGCACTCTCCATAGAAATAAATTATTTAGTTAACAAAATTAATTATTGGAGAAATATTTTTAATAGTAGAATAAAACAACTAGATCCTAAATATTTAAGCGATGATATGAGAATGTCTATTAGAAAAAAGTATTATATATATATATATTCATAATTATAAGAAAAAATTATTATAATTAGAAGAAGATACAACCTTGTTTAAAGATACAATTCTAAAAATCACTTCATAACTTATTTTATTCCAAAAACAGCATTTATATAACTAATTTATTTAAAATATCAACTTACCCTACTTTGAGATTAACTAATTAAACAAAACCGTTATTGATTATTGAATATATTAGATTTCTAAGAAAAACTGCCTTTGAATACTCAACACGATGTTACAGTGTTTATTTAGTTCTTAATAAAACATTTATACTTTAAGTTTTTATCGTACGACTCATATACTATTTCAACACCCGTATCACTTTTTCGTAACGTGGACGAAAATTAATATTTAAAAAAATATTTTTAATCCAAAATTTTTATTTTTATTGCGTAAACGAAATGTATAAGTAAAAGACAATCAAATCCACGTAGGTTATATTAAAAGACCAGCAGAAACCCCTTACACTCACTACACAGATTCATTAAAATCACTAACTTCCCGTAACAGTTTCTAAAACGACAACAGTCCCCCTTACACCTAGTTTATGTAAAAGACATTTTCACCCCCTTACATGAACTATCAAATTGATTGATCTAAACGTGGATTCAAGCCTCAAGTCATGATTTTGATTATATAAAACGAAATATTAGATGATTTAGAGTTTACCCAAGCCAAGAATGGCAAAAAGCAATTGAGAAATGGGTCGATTTGAGCTTGCCTTCGGTGGAGGTCGTGGTGGTGCTCGTCGGTGTCAATGCCGACGTCCTTGGATCTGATTGGTCTCGTTTATGGCCTCCTTGGACCTCCTGGATACTAATGGGAGCGAGTTTAGAGGTGGGTATCGCTAGTTTTCTCGGGCTCGAAGCTTCGCCGGCTTTAATGGAGTTATGGCGGTGGCGGCGACCTTACATGCTATGCTACTAGCTGTTGTTGTTGCTGGCTTCTTGGTTTGACAGAGAGCGAGAGAGACGGAGATATCAGGATATGGAGGATAATTTGAGAATGGATAGTGGGGGTGGTGGTGGCTTCGGGGCTTTCCCGTCGGGGTGGTTTGCCGGCTGTTTCTTGGTGGCTGGCGTTCTACTTCGAGGGGACTGCTGCTGGTTTTGGACAAAGACAGAGATAGAGAGGATAAAAAGAGGTTGGGAGAGATATAGACCAGGTGGTGGTGGTGGTTTCCGATGGCGGTGATGGTGTTGGGTGTACTGCCGAAGAAGAAGAAGAAGAAGAAGAAGAAGAAGAAGAAGAAGAAGAAGAAGAAGAAGAAGAAGAAGAAGAAGAAGAAGAAGAAGAAGAAGAAGAAGAAGAAGAAGAAGAAGAAGAAGAAGAAGAGAAAAGATATTACGTATGGAGAGGAGAATCGTTTTGCATATGGTATTGGGGGATGTGAGAAAAAAGTTTTGTTTTGTTTTATTTTTATTTCTTTTATTTATTTGCTCATTAGGATTTAGAGTTTGTACTAACTACAATTATCACCCCACTATTAACTAGGTCATGTTTTTATGAAACTACACTTACTTCCTCTCAAGCCGTATAATTTCAAAAATCTTAATATGAACTTTGCGAAATGTCATTAAGTAACTCTTATAATAAAAATGGGTATTCCATCCTTCCCCCCTAAACACAGATTCTTCCTCAATGCTTAAACCAAATGCTCAAATAATTTTTCGACGAAAGTACATGGTCTGCATGTTTGATAAGCATATAAAATACAATGTAATATGCAATCTAATGTGACCGACACTTGCGTTAGAACTTCATGCCATGTCAAGTGCTAATACTGAATGTGATAGCATGACGGGGGTTACGGTACGGAAATTCAAAGAGTTACATTCCTCTCCCCCTTGTGAGAGTGACGTCCTCGGAGCTCAATATACGCTTTTACAATAGATGGTCATACTTCGCGAGTACCAGTGGAATCTATCACTCTTGTTCTGGAGTTAATCGTTATTTGAGATTATGCCTATCTTCCAATATGAGTTGAGTCGAGAATTAAGGTTTCCTCCACGGTACTACAATTCTAAGTGACATTTAGAAAGTTGGGTTCCTATTTCTACTCCTTAATGATTGCTACTAACTTTTTTTTAATGAAATCTAGGTCGTCTAATCATACCCTCTTCACTTGCTTGGAGGTTGATTTATTCGAATATAAGACAAGATATTGTTTACGTTAATTTGTCATTCCTTGATAACACAATGCATTGTTCCTCAAAAAAAAATAACATAATGCGTAAGGTATGGACATGCGTAACCTTTGGTTCAAACATATAAAAATCTATAGTAGCCCGATAGAATCGTATCCAGAAATAGTTAATAAGTAAACAAGCATCACATGACCCCAAATAACTTTTTAGTGACAAGATCTGCTATGTCACCCACAAATGATGAGGTTCTGCGATAAATGACTAGAGAAAGTATGATACTGAAGATCAGACTCCAAAGAAAATTTATTCAACCATCGCGAACCAAACCCGAACCAAACCTAAGTGGGAAAACCTAAAAATGGAATAGAACTTCAAATAAAACTTATGTGAAGAATGTATACCGCAAAAGACATTACTCACAAGACTTCGAATAAAATTTATGAGAAAAGTATGTACCATAAAGAAGGCAAACTTAGACTACGGAGACATATTCACATGTTTCATAACTCAAAGAAGCTCACAAAGACATACTAATCCACACAGTGTTGAGAATTCCCAACCATATAATAACCAAATTTTCCAGGGTAGTCGATCTATTGACGATAGAACTCCAAATAGATGCCCAAAATGTCATGATGCCTCAAAACCGAATTGTCTAAAATTATCTAAAAAAATAGTGGGTTGATCATGTGACCTTTGGTCTAAGTTCCAACGTCTCTTCAAATTTTTTCAACAGTTCCTCGTTACAAAGGTCCTCTCAGCCTGACATTTGATTGCATGATATTTAGATAGACCTTACCTAGGTTAGCATGTGTCACATTGTCTAGTATGCTTACTTTAGGTTCCTTCGGTCCTGGTGTTGCGATTGTGTGATATATCGGATCCACTCTTATGATAAAAATTGGTGTGTCTCATCTTAATCTAGCACACGATATAAGTAAAGAGAGTACATAACATGTAATGTGCATATAAGTATGCAATATAGCACATGGATCATTATCACAATCATTGCAGAAGTAAAATCAACTTCAAATATTCACGTAAATTGTTCTACTATGCTTCTTTCCTCTTCCTCGAAAATTAATATTGGCCCAATGGGGCAACCAGAGTCGCGATTCTACTATGATGTCATGCTATATTCTCAAATAAGCTTATATGAGCAAGTCTGTCTGACTATCACAATATCATGATCTCAATAACATTTCACATATTGCCAACTCATAGGTAAACACCTTATGAAAAGTCAAGTATTGAATCTAATGGAGTTCTTTACCTTTAGCTGGTCATTTGTGCAAATCTATTACTGAACTGTCTACTCTTGAAGTTTATAACTATCTCATGCGACCATATTTGGATCATAATTTCTCATGGTAGGTTTTTCCTATAAGTCTAGTACTTAGGACTACCGGGATAATATTTCAATGACCAATTGTTGCTCATAGCGGAATTTAAAGACTTTCTATTCCATCCATGTGATTGTTACCCATACGCTTCCACCTAGTGTTTTAATCAAACCCCAAATGATGATTTTAATACATGACTCTTCGTAGTCCAAATTTGTCACTTGACTTGTAACTGTAGATTCACAGGAATTTAATCAAATAACTTGAAACACTGACTGACATCATGCCTATATCCAAACGAATCTCCAAACGTAAAGCTATAATATGTCTCCAATTTCTAGACGAAATCCAAACTTTTATTAACATTTTCTTTTTTAATAACTGATACTATCATCTCCATAATGTGCATACCACACCTCATAAGCTAAACAGAGCGAGATTGAAGAATGTACAATGTTTCCCCCTAGCTCAATAAAACGTTAGAACCTCAAAGTGGCATACGTGAAGCATATAACTCTTCCATACAACCCATGTGTGAACACATATCCTGACTTTAGGAATGATATTGTAACAACACTGCAAGTCTACATTAGTATCTGAGATAGTTAACCAATATAAGAAACTTCCAAAAATTTTCATAGTAGAATAATAACTCACGAGCAAACGTCATAAATAACAGACTCCAAATATAAACTTCCGAATATGAGTCAAAAATCCAAAAATGATCACCAGGCTGAAACTTTAACCCTAGATCTGACATAGGATGCTTCCAAGTCTTGTTGACGACCAATAGTGAACCCAGGGTACTTACGTCATAGTTTAATCACCCTTGCTTCCAAGTGAGTCATATAACTCCAAGAACAATACATATCGAATAGACATCCCGATCCTCAAGCAGTATGCACTACTAGAAAACTGTCATTCCCGGAAGTTGTACAATGTGCCTGCCGTTTTTAAAATTCATAAAAGGCGGTTTCTGTGCAAGCACCGTTTGTGAAGACATATACGGCAGTTTCCTTATCAGCGTCATTAAAGTTAACGGCGCTTTACATAAAAGGGCCGACTGCGAGAAAGGACAAGGGGGATTTACTCAAGCGCCGTTAAGTTTTATTGCACTTCTTAAGGAAGTGTCGTTTGAAAAATTGGATAGGGCGCGTCTTTGTTCAACCGCCTTTAAGGGAGGTTGGCGTTGTTCAACCGCCTTTATATCTTCGTCTTTTTTCACTAGTACTGGCCAGCGCCACCCTCCCTCCCTACTCCTCCAACAGAAGAAGCCTCGTTCTGCCTCCGGAGTCTTCGTCGGCCATCCTTAGTCGTCCTCTTCTTCCTGTGGCGTCGTCGACATAATACTCTCTTGTATTCCACATCTCTCTCTTTCGTTCTTCCTCTTCCTCCCCTTCCACCTCTCCCTCTTTCCTAGTTCTTTGATATGTCATGTTTGTCTACCATAATCTCTCACCCTCTCCGATTTGATCTATCTTCCCATCCCCTGGATCTAATCTATCGCCTCCCTCCCTCTTCGATCTATTTCTTCTCCCCGTATGTTCCTTGTTTAACCGTCCTCCATCTGTTTCTCTGTCTCGTAGTTGCAATTTTTGATGATTTAGATGAATATGGGGTTTCTCAAACGATCCATTCCTTTTGCTCGATCACCAATCTCAATGACTCCCCCTCTTTCCACGGATCTAAAATCTCTCTGACAATTTAGCGGGAGCAATTTTTTTGACTTGATTGAGAGATGCATCTGGGTTGAAGATGAAAAATAGATGAAGATGGAACACTTATTTTTATTCAAGATGAAGATGAACACTGAACAAAACAAAAAAATATGATTTTATGTAAAAGAAAACAAAGAAAACTTGTTAGTTTAGTTAAAATAAATAATTTTTCTTTTTATTTAGAAGGTATAAAAATGATAATCCAAAAAATTAATTAATAGAACGAATTATATCATTTGAATAAAAAAGTTATATCTCCGAACTTTGTCTCTGTGAAATTTTAACTCTTTTATATTCTAAAATTAGACTCATAGAAGGTCATTTTAAGAAAAAAAAATCAATTTCATAGCCATTTTGGTTAGGGAGATATGCTCATTTTATGTTACATGTTTTCTGAAACTCTGTTTCTGGACCATTCTTGGAATTTTGATTAAAAACCCTATTTTTAGAAATTATTGGCACCTCATCTTTTTATGTGCTGTAACTAGACACATTGAGGGTCATTTCTGGAGAAGATGTGCTTTATTGCTATTCTCCAAGTAGTAGTAAATGTTCTTCAAAGTTGAAACTTTCTGCCAAACTTGTCTCTGCATAGCAGTGTTTGTTATTTTTGTAACTTGAATTTTATAATAGCTAACCATGATTTTCTTGATGTTTATGAAAGTAGACACGTATAGGTTAACCATACATTAATTTCAAAACTTTGGGACATGCATTGATATGGTAAATATGCCTCAAAAGTCAGAGCTACAATTCTGTCCAGAATTGTAGTTTCACAGTTTTTAGAAAACTTGAATTTTTGAAATGCCAAGTATTTGTCGGATTTATTTCGATACGTGAACATCATTATATGTGAATTTGTGACATATAGGACTATGTGGCATGTAGTATTGCATTTGAGTTATCGATTTTTAAGTTGGTTGTAATGAATACGCTATACGTGTGATTATAGACATCGACCTCGTAGGAGAGAGCGGTTGTCATTGAAGTGCTAGAATTAATTTCTTACTTTTAGTTGTGCTTCATCTCAGTGGTAAGTACATATGTGCGACTTTTACTTATCAAAATGTGAGTGTTTGTGATGTCTCGAATGAATATTTGTTGATTGAAAAATTATGCAAAACATGATTTATACTCGAAATTCTTTGGATATAAATTGAATCCTCTTTATAAGTCTTGGAACTTTACTTGTGATAAGTTGATAACATGATTTTGTCTATGGTAAATAGAATAAATAAAATACATATGTGCGAACTTTAATTATCACATTGTGCCTAAGTGTGTGGCGTTTTAAATGAATATCATCTTATTTGGAAGAGTGTGAAAATCATGATTTATACTGAAAATTTCTGATTATTGTTTTATACTGAGAACTCTTGGAAATGACTTGTGATGATTGTATACCAACTTTGGTTATGAGAAATAAAGGTAATAAGGTACCTCTAATAGATCTAGGACGATGTACAGAGTTGTGTTATTAATAGGAGGCGCCAAACGATCCTCCATTTTCTTATGGCTAATGCCATTAAAGCAATGCTTCTTATTATTGGATAGAACTTAATTGTTCACAAATTCGCCCCCGATTAGACAAAATGTACCAAGGTATTGTGGCCAAGGGTTTGTTAGAGCTATAGAGTGCTACTTATACTTGTAAGGGTCACTACGGTATAGGGTTGTCGACACTTAAGGCATTTTAGCTATTACTGTGAGCGGGGATTGACGTATGGGCTCCCTTAACGCTCGGGTGAAATAGGGTTTGATATACCCTAGAAGGAACCCTTTGTGATTATTTCGTGATCCCTCTGTTTACATCGATCCTGCTGGTGGCTCTGGACATGCCTCAACTAAAACTAAAGTTTAATTGAACTTGAAAGAAAGTTTTCTACTCTATTGATGTTGTTTGTGGCTCTAGATATGCTCTAATCGAAATAGATGAGTTGAAAAACATTGGCCACTCTTGAATTAATATTGTTATCATTTCAAAGAAACTTGTTATTCTGGAGATTCTACTGGTTTATGATTTCCTTTAATACTCGTGGTTTCTTCAAGTTTTAAAGTTGAAAAGTTCTTGCTACGTGGTTACCTGTAATTGTTCATTAGATCCCAACTCTCGTACTTATTCATGTTTCAAATCTCTTGGTTTATTTAAACTTATACTTGCGTGCCACTCATCGCTTTACATGTCGTAGTGTGTATTTACTCAGTTTTTACCGATTATTTTCTTCAAAACTACGACGGATTTTGCCATTTTAAAACCGCAAGTCATCACTCAAGGTTGGGGATGGGAATACAGATCGAGACGAAGACGTTTAGCTTAGATTGGGTCACTTAGTAGATCACATAGCTTATTACAATTACATTACATTTGTAAACTTATATTCTCAAGATTTTGTATTTATTAGATGAAATGTAATCTTAATAGTTAATATTCTACTTTTGGTTATTGATTGTCTCTTTAACCCTGAACCGAGATCCCGGGTTGTTTCACAAAGCATCATCTATCACACAGAGATCAAAACATGCAACATAGAAGAAATTCTCAGTGATAAACATGTAACTGTTCGAGTAGATGCCCTAGAGGCAATCTATATTTAGTATGAACATTGTTTTGACTGGAATATTCATTTATTATTTATAATATAATGAAGTCCTTAGATTGCAATTGTTGTTTATCTTAAATATTCCGAGTCTGTTATATTGATTAATATAACGATCACTATAGACTAGTATACGGGTAGATTGATATGGAGATATCAAGTCCAACACATGGGTATGCATTAGAAGTAATGGCATACTGGATTGACCCACCATGAGAAGACTACGTATAAATTATGATAATGCCACAAGTGCTTCTCGTAGTGACAATGATGTTGTAATCCTTTGACTTGAAGTCACTAGATACTCTAGTTGTAAAATATCATGTTTTGATATTATCAAATGTTACGTTGTAACTCGGTAACTATAGAGATAATAATCAGGCATGATAGGAAGCAAGCTGAGAGATGGTAGTGATGTAGAGACGATTTGTCTGTCTTACATAATGGGAGTACATATCCACGGTCACTCGAGGGGCAGTGCTTGTGAAATGTCTGGCCAGACTCAGATAAATCAATATAGGAAATTAATGTTATCTCTATAAATAAGCATATTCCCAGGATCGAGAAACTATGCATTGGATATGCGCGTGTGACAATTATGTCTTGTGTCCAATCCGGATATAGAGACAAAGGGATAATACAACACGGTAACATTGGGCACAAGGTTTGTCGGATCACTGACTATTTTTGTTAGTTGGGTGCCATAGATGTGTTGCTAGACAACGCTCTATGTTTGTAATTGTTACTACCATCTAAGTAGAAACCTACGGGGTCACACACATTATGGATTAAAATGGATTTGGATATTAATTAGTATGGCTACTTAATTAATATGATCAAAATGCAACCACAAGCAAAGTTAGTAGGACTAATTTGCAAGGTGAACCAATCTGTGTATTGACATGATTAGTGTTGGGGAAACTATGTAGTTAATAAGGAGTTATTAACTATATAAAGGGAGTCCTAACTTATTATTTCACACAGGAGTCATTATTGAGTGAAATAACAAAGCAAGGAGAGAGAGAGACCAAGTATTGGTCACCGCCCCTACCCGTTCGCGCCCTTGCCGTCGGCCACTAGGTGGCACGGCCCCTATTGCTCCGTTTTGCGTGATCCTTTTGCCTCCTTCTTCAACGTAACTAGCACGAGACGTTAAGAGGATTCCATCTTGCAATCCTAGGTGTGGATACTTCTAGAGACGTGGACATCATTCTACGTTGTTTACCCCTTATCGCGTTATGAATGCTTCCCTGTGATCCGTGAAGGGATTTCATCAGGAACTTATTATTATTATTCCGCTGCGTTACCTGCATCAAAACCCTACAGTAGCTCATGTTCTCAAATTAATCGGTATATCCACCACAATCCATAACTAATTTCCATACTTCATAATCTTTATTCTCCGTCATAAGAGTTGCTCTTGTCACTGATACTCATATTATTTATCTCCTCGGATAAGGCAATACATCCTCCATGATCCAGAGTCAAATTATGACAATTCATACATCGCATTTTCTATCTCAGCAATAAAATTTGTCAGTCAATCTATCAAGAATATATTTCTCAAATTAAAACCAACTAACAGTATCAAAGGATGAGGGTGGGTGGGACAATAAGTCAGCACTTAGGATATCCTTAAACCAATCAGCTATTTCAATTTTATTATTTTGCCATATGTCCATTTAAAATTACCCTACATGTTCCGGACCGGAGAGCCTAGGAGGGTGCTACTCATAATGAAATGACGGAAATTGAGAACAAACACTTCCTTAGTTATATACTACCTCTGTTTCGCCTGTTTCAGCCTACTTCACTTTTTGTCACTATTCACTGGGCTACTTTCATCCAGTGATTTGATTAGCAAAACGATACAAGAATCTGGTAATCTTTGCATGGTGTTATAGAGGAAAGTTTATTCTAAAATACAATGAAAAATTGTTAAAAAATTACATCGTTTTGGTACCCAAATCACCAAGTCAAAGTGACTCAGTTACGGGTTAAAAAGTCAAACGCAGACGAAACAGACGAAACGGAGGTAGTATTACATATTCCAATAGTCATACACATTGTCTTAAACATTACTACAAAAGATCCAAATTTTCTAGAGTTCAACTTTAGATGAGTATGCGTTTCCCTTCCTACACCAAGCCTTCTTCGTCTAGACCTACGGTGGGAATAAAAAAGGAACCGAAGTTTTTCTAAAGTCAGTAATGAAATACAGAGTAAATAAACACCCAATCTTGTAGACAGACCATGAAGCATATTTTTCTCAAAAAAAATCATAAAGGAGAATGAACAATAACTACGTATATTCTTAAAGAATAAAGTATGAATACTGGAACTTTCTGTTTTGGGTTCGGCGCTTTCGAGAGAGAAAATTCTCTCTTCTCTCCATGTTTAGGAACCCAAAATTTTTCCTCTCCTTTTGACTACCTTCGCCACCACCGCTGCCTCAACAGGCTCCCCATCGCCATCATCGCTTACCCTCCAATCACTGGATCGGGCTCAGATCTTTGAGATCCGGGAGTTCCTCTGTTGTTTCTTGACGATTTTTTTTCGTGTTCGTGTTTTATCCATTGGAATCTCGCCTTCCTCCTCACAGGAGCTCAGTTCCCTTCTGGTCGATCTGCTCATCTTTAAAATCTAGTAGTACTTCTAGCCCTCTTTGACCATGTTTTCTCTGTTCATCGCATTTTTTTGTTTTAATACTTTCAATTCGTCTATATTTTAGATATATCTTTGCTTCTATCCAATTCGTCTCCCTTCGAAGCACCACAAATTCATGCTACCCTCTCACAGGAGAAGAAGTTCATCGGGAAAATATATCGTTTGAAATACCCCGTTTTGTGACTATGGGTATTTTGTGATATATTATATGTGTTGGGAGTTGAATTTCAATGTTGAGAGTTATTTTTAAGTGTTTACTAGCAATTGGGGGTCTTTGTGACTTTAATCAAAAGTTTTTAGTGCCTTTTATTATATTGAGGGGAGGTAGTTTTCTTTTTGCCTAAACTAGTGGTGGGAAAGTGTCTTTTTCCACAGATTGATATGATTGTTGACCCAAAAATTCATCAGACGTGATTTTTCTCACCCAAATCACTCTTTGACGAGATTCTTCATCAATCGGATCTCAAACCCATCCATCCTCGTCGATTTTCTCTCCGTAATCAACTCATCAATCTCTCAATCTCTCCTTCTTCACGATCCTCTCTTTCCATCACGCTCTCTGAAACCCAAACCCTCACAGCCCTCTCTCACGACCTCACTCTCTCTCTGTCTCCCTCTCTGCCTGACGCCAACAGCAGCAGCAGCAGCGGCATCAACCACCGCCTCCGCCGCCATCCCTCTCTCCTTTTCCTGGTACGTCTCACTCTCTTTCTCTCTCTTTTTCTTCTTCTCTTCTCCTTCTCCTCCTCCATGTCCGACTCTTTTATTATTTTTTCTTCCTCTGTTATTATTTCTTCTTTTCTTCTTTCTTCATTCTGCGTTCTTCTCCTTCTTGCTCAGTTTTGATTTCTTCTTAGAGGTCAATTTGACCACCATTGTTTCCGGCAGCCTTCGACCACCAAGCTCCGCAGCCAACATCTCCGTCTCTCCATTAAACCTCTCTTGTGTTAATCTCCTTAACTTGTAAGTTGCTATCGTTCGTTGATTTATTTCAATTTCATATTACAATTGGTTAATTCTTTCATTTAATCAAGCATTTCTTCGTCTTCATAGCTTGATTTATTGTTCATCATGTCGTACCCATAAACCCTAGTTATGTAGGGGGTAAAAATTAAGCCGAAACAATAGGATCAACTAGTAACTACCACTTGTTTGATGTGTTGGGTTGCTAAGGCGAGTTGTAATCGCCGGGTAATTAAATTGGAGTTGAAACCGAGACTGTTAGACGCATATTTGGATGCCCTAGGGCTTGTGAACAATTTGTCCGGTCGCTAAAAGGTTGAAATTCATCGCTATATGGCTGTTTTTGGTCACTGAAAGTTGCTGAATTTGTCGTTAATGCTGTTGGGTTTATTAAATAGTGTCTAGACGTTAAAATTAGTTGAAATATTGGAGTTTTTACACTCGTTCGTGACCTTGACACTAAGTACTTGTGTTTGAGTGAATTTGTGAGTTGTGCCTAGTATAATGTAAGTCTAAGCTGATTAGTGACCTCTTTATTTAAGTTAATTAGCCTAGTGGATGCTAAACGTGGACCGGCTAGTACAGTTTGTTATCGACCTAGAACCAATCGTCATAATCACGTGAGTATCGGGTTTACTTGGGAACGTTAGGGTGGCGTTATAACCCTAAACCGTAGAGCGTCATGTGCATGTAATCTAGTTTAGCACATATATTACTAAAATATTGTAATTAATCAGAGTATTGTTAACTTGTAGGCGACGAGTTCACAGACGACGGGTACGTTGAGTACTACGATTGAGTCGCCGTAGTCGCTTGCAATTGAGGTGAGTAAACATGCCAGGCATAGTGTGCCTAACTCCCTTCGTGTCAAATGATTTCTTCTACTTGTCTCAAAATGAATTTATGTGTTACGTGCCATGTAATTATCTGATTTTACCTGTTGAATGCTTTTCTTGAAAATATCATCAAAACTATAACAATGAACGATAACGTAAAGTGGAAGATTTGTGCGGGGTTACTTTTTGGTTACTTTGGCTTGGGCGTGTTGACTTGTTCACGCGTCCAATTAATTTTATTTAATCCGCTTGCAAGTCCCTGGATAGCGCCTTGTACTCACTCCTCTGGCCGCTAGAGTCTTAGGGGGTGTCGACACTTAAGGTCCTCGATGCTTGCGAGATGGTTGGTTCCTTCCCCGTCACAACAAATAAACAAATTGGTTTTTGGATTTGTTGATATTAATGGAAAATAAATTAATATGTGGTTTTGGATTCCCTCTATTGGATAATGAATTGGTTTTGGGAAAATAAAATGGAATTGGAAACTCTCATGTTTTTATCACAAGTGTCCAATTCTACTTCCGATGTGTTTAAGATGAATTCATACTCGAAAAGTTGGTTTTTGTTTTATAACTTGTCTCATCATCATTTTATATGCTTGGGTGTTTGCTTGCCAGTATTTTATTGCTGATTTTGTACTGTGGTGTTTTCTTTTTATTTATGCACCACATGTCTAGATGGTGAGAATGTGTCTTAGCGGGGGACGCGATTCATCAGCGAGATAATTAGTCATAACGTTTTAATAATTAGAACTCTTTTTGTTTAATTTAAGACACTAGCTTGTTTTATGCCCGGGTTTGAGGCACAAACATTTGAATTGTAATAAGTATTGTGTTAAATACTTTATGGATGTTTTGCTTGGGAACCACTTTTAAATGTCCTTGTATCTGGGTTTAACCTCGGGTACGGAGTGACACCCCCCAGGCCTCCGACTTGGTCATTTTGGGGGTGTTACATCGTTCTTGCGTTTTGGAGCCTCCGGGAACAAAATGACGGAAGGCAACAGGGTGCTTTCAAAATATGTTTAGCAAATCTTCAGAGAAGGTTCGTTTTTATACAAGATCGATCTCCTCAGTCTCAGGTTTCTCCATCCGCCATCACATGAGATAAGAGTTGCATGCATAGAGGTTAATGAGGCCTTGGGTGTCTCCTGTGCTCCTACCCAGGAGAAGGGGCTCGGTCTTGTTAATAGAAGGACTAATAAGGTGATCTATGTGGATAGATCGTGGTTTGTGAGGCAAATCCGACAATCTTGTCAGCCCCAGGAGAATCAGAAGGGACCATTTTGGATCAAGTATTCTACCTCCGTCGGATCCTCTTGGGTAAGAATGGGGTTCAAAAGAGTAAGCTTGCTCAATCACATGTTTCCACTGACCCTGTTACATTGCAGTCATCTAATTGTACCCATCCCTCTTCATGTGTAAATGATGAAGATCTAGCAAAATCAACCCATTTCCATGACCCCATCCAGGACGTTAGCCCCGACCCATCTCATAACCCTACCCAGCAACCTCCTCTGAAGCCATATAATTTCAAAAATCTTAATTTGAACTTTATGAAAAGTCATTAAATAACCCTACAATAAAACGTAATATTACCGAAACGAACAACCAATCAAACGATCGAATGTATTCCCATAATTGCAGTGTTGGAAAACATTAACAATGCGCCACAAAAAGCGCGTCTTTGAGTCTCAACAAACATGGAGACTTGTGTTTCCCGATCAACACACCTCTAATGCACCATGACACAATGCATCTCCCCAATATCATCACAATGACACTTGATGATGAAAGTGCCTATCAATCGATCAATGTCATGCCAATGGCGCAAGCAAACAACCGCACTGATGCGCAAACCCAGACACACCCAATAAAGCACCAACAATCAATGCGTGCACACTAACACGCCAACAAACAATACATGCTCAATAACATGCATTACAATCAATGCACGCCCAAAAAACTCGCGCCACCAATCGCGTCAATTTATCCATGCCACGAGCCAAATCCGCCAATTGATCCGAGTCGTTCCTACCTTGACTTGAATCCTCCTAGCGACAAGAACAAGATCACTCCATGTCGATGCTCCTAATCTTACGAGTTCCTGCGACGGATGAGCGCGATTGAGACCCACATGCTCAATGCTCCACGTCAGAAGCGTGATTGCCCCGGAACACCAATTGCACATGAACCTCCAAATTTGCGCTAGAATGCGCGTCTGATGCCCCATGACAAATAACTCGATAGCTCGCACAATAAGAAACCCGATAGCTCCCTCAATAAGGAAGCTGATTGTTCCCCCAACAAGGAACCCGATTGTTCCCCCAACAAGGAACTTGGTGGTGGGTGTATCAACAATATTCTCATCAAAACGATATATCCGCATCGCAAACGAATTTGCCATCACTCCTCACCAAACCCTAACCCAACAACCTGGCTCTGAATACCACTTGCCCGAATACCCCCAGGTTATAACAAGGATTTTGGACATAGTTGGAAAACACTTTTAGTTTTCATGTGTGTAAACTGTTCATTATGTTCGCACGAACAGAAAGGGTTGCATGGTGAACTTGCACGAACAGGTCGTGTTCACAGAAAGACAGGGATGTTCGCACGGATTCTTGCGATGCCTGGGCTGCTTTGCTCGTTTTGGATTTTTTTTTTAATTTCTTGATATATTTAAGGACCTATTGTCTTAGAACAATATCATAGGTCCATTTTAAACTTGTTTCTCCAGAAAATAAAGGATCTTGCTTCGCCATGGGCATAGTTAACAATTCCATTACCGAATCACGTTAAATATTGTCTTTAACATTCTTAAATTTTGTTCTTAAGGTTGAATTCCGTTACAGCACTTTTGAGTTACATGTTGATCAGCGGGATATTATTCTACTGTTTCGCACCTTTCTGTTAGAAATTGCCTCGAAGTTTCGTCGCTTAAATTTAAGGTAATTGCGTTCCTTTATGAAAATGAACCACTGACAAAAAAAGCTACTAGCAACAAGCAAATTTCTCTATCAATATTATACTTTGATGTGTCCTTTAAGGTTTTAATTATTCTATTTAGTATTAATAAGTAATACTACTTTTAATACTGGGGAGCAAAGATGGGAAAGATACATACGCTATCGGATCCTTGTTGCTTAGCGCGATTAACAAGCATTTAGACAAATTTCTACTAAATCTATTGGGTACTTATTTATTTGTTTGAAACTATGAGCTAGTAACTATTTTTTAATGTTTTACAACTCTTTGTCTAAATGTGTAGCTATTATTGAATGAATATAATTAGATTGAAAGGTTGATGAATCTATGTGACAAGATAGAAGTGAATAGATTGCTGCAACCAAACAAACATAAATTACCAATCTAAATACAGTTCTCAGACATCAATTTAAGAAAAAAGGATGATCCAAGAGATTTTATGTTTGGTGATCTCATTAATGGGGTGATTTGGGGGCAGGTCACATCAATGAGAGCGACTACTTTCACGAAAAATAGAGGAGGTGTGACCCATGGTGGTTCGGCCAGCCAAGTTGTAAATGATTTTTTTTTTTTGAGAAATTGTTTCGTCGTCAACGGGGCTTGAATCCGTGACCTCATGCAGGGGCTTCCAATGCTCTACCCCTAACTGCAAGTTGTAAATAATTCGTAATTGAGAATATGTTATGTACATTTTTTTATAGAAAAAGACTGCTCTTTGATTAACGGGATAATCCGGTTACATTATTCTGGAGCAGGGAACTTGCCCATTGGGGCTCAAACATAAGCCCAATACACATAGATTCTAAATTAAGACCGTATTTAGGAAATTCATCAGCTACTATGTTATCGGAGCGATCATTGTGTTGGAAAATAACGTTCCTTATAGGGCGGGCAACCTCCATGCAATCTTGTATAATCTGGTCCAGCTCGGAGTTAGGTGTGCCAATAAACTCCCTTCCTCAGTTGAGTTTGTCGACAACGTTGAGTGCATCCAATTCTATAATAACTAGTCTTCACCCCGCGCCATGGCGCGAACTTGGTATTTAGTTGTGATATAATTTTCGTGAGAACATATTCATCTTCTTACGCATTATAGGTTAAGAGAGATCAATTATTAATAAATATATTTGACAATTAACTGTGGATGTGTTTAATATTAATTTAGATGAACAATTAACTGCTTACTTAAATTTAATATTAAGTTTAGAAGTTTTGGACATGTGACATTTGCCCGAAGGCTAATTTTGTTATGATATATCTACTAATATGAAATAAATTAGTTTTATCTTGTAACAATAAGTGAATTAAGTCTCATACAACAGTTATTTCGAACGGCAATAGTATCGCTTATTTGAAATTTAAATTAGAATTTAAGAATTATATTAGCTTCAAAATTTTGGGTAAGATAAAAAATTAGGAGAATTTCATAATTCCGAAATACTCGCTCTCTCCAGTTCTCATTCACCACGTGGGAAGTCTCGACAAATATATCCACAATTTAGAAAAATACCAAATTAAAGAATTTGTTAATTAGATTTAAATTCAAAAACTAATTGATAGAAAAACTAATGATAATTTTGTAAGTATGATGGTTAACATGTGATCTTTAAATTTCAGAATTACTTAAACATGTTTCTCAAAAAAAATAATTACTTAAACATGATTAATAAGATGAACAAATACAAAATATTGTGGGCAATACTAACATCATAAGCGCCACTTTACTCAAAACAAACCCCATAAGCACACTAAAAAACATCTCAACAATAAAAAAAAAAAAAAAAAAAAAAATTATACACTTAAAATAGAAATGAATAAAATAAAAAATAAAACATTACAGTGCACTTATGAGAGTTAAGATTTGATATTAAGATTCAATGTGTAAATTAATTTGTTAGCCAAAATAGAAAGAAATACATAGGTAAGTTAGAACCCAACAAAAAGATGACAATAATTTGCTCAAATACATCATGAAGTAAAATATAGCGCAAAGATATAGGTTCATGTCACTGGTGGTAGTGTTCCGAAAATTCGTCAAACTTGAAGACCAAGCTATACTCCGAAATAATTTTAAAAATAAGATAAAATAAGGTTTTTAATATTGGTGAACATACTCTCCTTATGTCAATACTGAAAGGGAGATTGAATAAGAATCAATTATTTATCTAAACATCAAAGAATTAAGTTAAAGGGAAAAATATAAATTTGTTTACTAAAATAGAAAGCTTCGATACACTGGTGAAGACGGCCCTCATATGAATATGGTGAAGACGGCCCTCATATGAATACTAATTGAAGTGCAGCGTAAAAAATAAAACATTCACAAACCAATCTGCCTAAATCTAATAAGGATATGAAGGCCGAGGTATAGACAAACCATGACATAAGTGGTGGGAAAAATTAAAATGTAAATTTCATTTGCAAATTCATGAACCTTGTAACATTAAGTAATATGTTTATACTTTCTAGACTTGACTATTTGATTTGAAAATTCATAAACCTTATAGGCAATGTGTGAGATGGTAACTGACCAACACAATGAACATATTCATAAATCATAATTGATAAGGCACTAATTTTGTATGAAATATTATTATATTTTATACTATATAACATCTCTAAAGTCTTCGTCACATAAGAATAAATAATTATTTGTAACATACTAATCATGTATGAGATCGTTATTGTTTAAACTAATGTTGCATGGGAATTTTTGTTATATTTTTAAATTTTGTATCTAACTATATATCTTTTTAATTTCAAAAACCTAGATTTTTTTGTGTCATTGTTTTTTTAATTTTCTTATTTTTTTTAGTCTTTATCTTTTGTTTTGCATTCTATTTGGGTTCTATGTAATGGAAAAATGCAACTTGATTAGCAATGAAATAATTCAATGAAAGTCTTTTTATTTGGAGAAAACGAAACGGGAAAAAAAAATCGTTGATGCCAAATTTGAGGGATTTAGGAGAATACTATGACTGGTTTTGTGGAGAAATTACTTTGAGCGTGTGGGTTGACGCATCTATAGATGTTATAAACAAAAACATCCAATGTGCGCGCGCGCGTTAGTTTAATCAAGAAAAACTAAGTTTAATAAAAGATAATAATTTAAAAAAAGGAAATGTTCACTACACTTGTTGAGATGGTTCTCAAATAAATACCAATTGAAGGGAGCTAAAATTAATAATACATTCAAAACCAAAATCACTACTGTTTAGTTAAAGGTAGACAAATTATTATAAATCAAAACAAAATGAAATAAGTTATCTAACGTTGAATATTATTCATAAATCTAAAATAATATTCAATTAAAATCTAAATCATCTCAACAATATAAATCATTTTTCCTTAAAAATTTCATCAACTTATTTTATTACTCATAAAACATTATTTTTAATGTAATAATGTTGTGTGAAATTTTTATTGGTAATGCACTAATTTTGTATGAGCATTTATTAGACTTACAAATATACACTTGTTCTAATGTCATATATAACGAAAAATCTTTTTTCCTGACAAATTTATATCCTAATTTTATTTTAGTCTTACATTTGTTTATTTGTTAATTGTCATTACTACTATCTTATTTGGATTCTATGTTATGGCAAAAAGTCAAGCTGATAAGCAATTATAATATCTACTGATTTCTTTAATGTAAGTTTAGGATGTCCTAAGAAATATGAATAAATAGAAATAATTCACTGAGGCAAGCTTGAGGGATTCAATGGAAGTCTTTGAGTGGTTGTGTAGATAATTTTTTTTTTCAAAGGTTGGGTAGAGAAATTAGATTGCACACGTGATTTGATAATTTTTTTTTTTTTTTTTTCTGTTTAATATTTTTCTTTTATTCTAAATTGTGTCCGTCTCTTTTCCTAGAGGGACTCAACAGAAGTCTTTTACTGGTTGTGTAAAGAAATTAGATTGCACACGTGATTTGATAAAACTGATTATATCTGTTTAATTTTTTTTCTTTTATTTTAAATTGAGTCCGACTCCATTTTTTTATGGTTTAAAGTTGTTAGGGTAAAGTTAATTTAATCGAGACAATACATACATTTAAACATATCAAAAAAAAATTAAAATTAGTTTGAAAAGTTATACTTTTTTGTGTTGTTTCCAATACGTAGGAAAGTGAAAAGATTATGCTTAAAATGGAAGTCACTCTGTTACATATAAATAGGATTGAGTTGGTAAACTTTTACTGGCCCATATGTGCCACATGAATGGCATTTGGAATAGAGGATGCCACATGCATAGTATAAAATGCTTCACAAATCATACATGACAAGAGAAGAGTGAATCTCCCATTTGCGTTGCTTTGTAAAATGGTTGGAAATGAGCATATATTTTATAGGACCCCCTTTTCTACTTATGCTTATTCACACGGATTTGGGGGATGTGAAGACTATTGAATGGCTATATAATCCCGTAACTTGAACTTCCATTCAATAGATTGGACCAGTTAAAAGGTGGAATTAATTTTTTTAATAATTTTCTTATTTAAATTAAAGTAGGAAAATATGCTGAATGGTGTATGACCTCATAGCATCAACTTCCATTTAATACATTGGACCAGTTGAAAGATGGAAAAAAGTTAATAAGTTTATTTCTTCTTTTTCCAATTGAAAGTTAAAAATTTATGTAAAAGATTAAAAAAAAATCTTCTTTTTCAAGTGGCAGTTTTAAAAAAAATGGTAAAAAATTCATGCCGAAGGAAAAACACTTGCTATGTTCGTGTTAAAAATTAACCTTTTACAACATGAGGTTGAAAGTAAAACTTAATAATTTTTATTTCTTCTTTTTAAATGAATGTAAAAATCCATGTTGAAGGACAAAAAAACTTGATATGTTCGTGATAAAAATGAAAAGTGACTAAATAATCAGACCAACACAGTAGATAACAAATCAATAAAAAATATTTTTACACACTGAGTTGTAATTGTCTGACTTCTTTTTTTCCATGTAAAACTCAGATTCAAAGTATATGCATAATAGGATAGCAAAAGTTACATTTTTCCATGCAAGTTTTATTCAAAGTACATGCATAATAGTTCCATAGGAAATGTTCAATGTACCTTTGTCATCCCTACATGATACATGAGTTGGAAAGATTTAATTGGTGAAAATATGCCATGTCAATTAAATTTGGGGATTCATCATGACATATGTCATATTAAGAATTCTCCTCAAATTACATGTGGCATAAGGAGGATAAGCCTCTCCATGGCCTTGCTTATATATATATATAGATATGGCTGTATCCTTGTCTCGTCACTAGCTTCAGAGCTTCAAGTATGGCGGCGACCTCTGCTTGGCTAGCCGTTGAAGCCGCTGGTAGAGGGGTAGATAGAACCGCTAGAAAGCGACCAGAGTAATCTCTAACCACTGCTCCAGCAGCTGCATTTCGAGTTGAGTAGTTCCACGCGTCGTCGGTATTACACTTTATCCAATTTGGTGCGGGTGGTTTCCAAGGAGTCTTCGACTTTGTTGAGCTTCCAGTTTCTTTGTCGGTCGGGGATATGGCAGCTAGCTCCCGCACGTACCTGGAGATATTTGACGACAGTTCCTTCGGGTTCATCATCCGGTTGTGAAACACTTGTTGGTTACGGTTTCCCCATATCATCCACATCGCCACGCAAAACGTTCTTCGATCTTCAACGTTAAGTTCTGGGAAAACAAGGGGAATCCAATTCGAAATGTTACCAGTACGCATACTGAGAAATTTTCTTCCAAAGAGATGCTCCCAAACAGTTACCGAGTGGCTACACCCCGTGAACAGATGAGTTGATGATTACGTTGCCGAGGAGCACAGTGGGCACACCGGATTAATACTCTTCTGAAACTTGCTGATTTTCGCCCTTGTTGCCAGTGAGTCATGCTAATTTTGCCAAATTGTGAAGATGCATTTCTTCGTGCTTTTGTCGTCCATAATTGCTTCAGCCAATTACCCGTATATGAGCTCGAGTTTTAATGAGAAGGAGTACTTCGCTTCAGATCTCTTATCAAATCGTACCAAGACTTAGAGGTATATATACCATCCTCTGCAAAGTGCCATACTAGCCGATCCAGAATTAGGAGAAGAGGGATAGAAACCCTTTGAACTTCTTTTACGTCCACTTCAAGCACAATTTCATCCGCTTTTGTGAATTCCCAATACCGTTCCAGTGTAATTAATTCAGGCACTCGCATGTTAGAATAATCAGGATTAACAATAAGAGGTTTAAAGAGCATTGGCCTTTTGAGCCAAGGGTCATGGAAACTCTCACAAAGTTTCCATCACCAATTTTCCACCGAGTTCTTTTGCGAATGATCTCCTTACTGCTGAGAATGCTTCTCCATACATAGGAAACATTGTTACGAGGTTCCGCATTAAATATATAAGAGTCGAGGAAGTATTTGTTATTATAAACTCGGTCAATCAGTGAGTTGGAGTTCATAATTCGCCAAAACTGTTTGCCAAGAAGAAATGTATTAAAATCAAACAGATCTTTAAATCCTACCCCTCCTTGATCCTTGCTATCCTTAAACTTTGACCATGGAAGCGAGTTTCCCCCTCTTTGACCAACAGTTCTACCCAACCAAAAGTTCCTGCAGAAGGCTTCCAGTTTCTCAATCATAGAGTCTAGGAGCTTGAAGTAGTTCATAGTTTAGACAAGAATTGTCAGGATAACTGCTTTAATCAAAATTTTCTTTCCTCCGACCGGTAGATGAGACTGTTTCCACCCTAGAGCTTGTTCGCCACTTTATCCGATAACACCTGCAAAACTTTTCGTTCCGTTCTTACCCAGAGCCTCTGGTAAGCCCAGGTATCAAGCGCTTCTATTGACTCCAAAGAGATGTCTGAGATTCGTCTATAGATTTAGACTCACATTATAAGAGAAAACCACAGAGGATTTCTTGAAATTTACCATCTGGCCCGACACTTTCTCATATTTCAACAAAATCTCCTGAATCTGAATAATCTCGCTGACATTTTCTTTGGAGAAGAGAATACTATCATCTTCAAATAAGAGATGAGATATAGTCGGTCCCCCTCTAGACGCCACCAGCCCTGAAATACTACCTTGGTTAACAGCTGCTGATAAAGCTCGTGAGAGAACTTTTCTACATAATAAAAATAAGTACGGTGAGAGAAGACATCACTGTCTGAGACCTCTTTGAGGGACAATAAATCCCTTGCTTTGGCCGTCAATCAAGAAGGACGATGTTTGGGTACAATATTCAATCCTTTTCACCCATTCGTCACTAAAACCCATCTTGAACATTGTACGATTCAGAAAGGTCCATTCAATACGATCGTATGCTTTCGCCATATCCAGTTTGAGGGCCATAAAACTGACACGACCTTGGTACGCGTAGTATGTAAAAGCTCAAAAGCAGTCAATATATTTTCAGTAATCAGCCGTCTTGGAACAAAGGGACTATGTTAGTCCGAAATTAAGGGATCTAGCACCGTATTTAAACGATTCGCAATCGTTTTGGTTATAAGCTTATAAACCATAAACTGATAGGCCGTAGATCGCTAGGAGAGTGTACCTGTTTGACCTTCGGGATGAGGGCCAAAATAGTATGATTGAAGTCTTTAATACTTCTCTCCCCATGCAAAATCTGAATACACGTATCAGTCACCTCGTCGCCAATCAAATCCCTGTTGTCCTGATAAATCTGTGCTGGAAACCCATCTTCACCTGGAGCCTTGTTCGGAGCTAGGCTTGAGCGTAAAGTCAATTTCTGTCCGGGTATATGGTCGGTCCAACTCTGACCTTTGTGCTACTGCCAAAGTGGTCGGGACATGAGTCAACAGAGCGTCCATATGATGTTCCTCAGGTTGGGCCGATTGAAATAGCTTCCCAAAAAACTGTTCAAGAACTCTGATTATCCCTTCTTCGCTGGTGACCCACTCATTCTCTTCACTCTCTAGTCCTTTGATAGTGTTTCTTGATTTTCTGATAGACGCTTTTTGATGGAAATAACGCGTATTCAAGTCCCCTTTTTTAGCCATTGGGTCCTTGATCGTTGTAACCACATTTCCTCCTCGGAAAGAAGAAGTTTATTAATTTAAGCTCTACAATTACCAATTTCCATTGCCACCAAATCGATGCTAGGAGAGCCTTCAAGATAAGAAATTCTCTGCCGAAGGCGCTTCATATTCTTCTTCACACTACCAAAAACATCACGGTCCCATTCTTTCAATCTAATCGCCATACCTTCTAATTTTTGCCGCAGATCATACCCAGAGAAATTATGCCATTCTTCTTGAACTAGCAGCCCAAACCCATCGTTTTGCTTCCACATCGTCTCGTAGTGAAAGAAAGGTTTACGGAAGTCCCTACCTCACACGTAAGGAGGATAGGGATATGATCTGAAACCGTGCTAACAAGGTGATGAACTGCCGCTTTACTATACATGGTCATCCAATCTGAAGTAGCCATGACTCGATCAAGCCTCTCCCAGGTTCGTCGTTAGTACCTAGGATTGCTAGTCCAAGTGAAAGCGTTCCCATGAAATCCAATATCCAATAGCTCATCTCGGATAGAGCATTCCGAAAATCTTGAGCTAGGTTATCGTCAACCTGTCTCATGCCATCTTTCTCATTATTAGAAACAACTGCATTAAAATCCCCCATCACGCACCAAGGCATATCTGGGGAATCCCTGATTCTAGAAAGAAGATCCCAAGAATCCTTCCTTCTACCGGATCACCATAAAATCCGGTTAGCTGCCACAATCTGTTACTTCTTCTATATTGTATGAATCAGTTAATATGATGAATAGAAATGTACCGTACCTGAACATCAATATTGTCATTCCACATCATAGCAAGACCTCCACTTCGTCCTATACAATCAACACTAAGGCCGGCGGTGTATCCTAGTTTGATACGAATTGGTTCCATCTCCTGCTGTGTCAATCTAGTCTCCATGATAAAGACTAGATCAGGGTACTTACCTCTTACAATACTTTCAAGCGCAAGAATATTACGGAGGTTCTCAAGCCCCCGTATGTTCCAGCTCAACACATTCATAATGCTTGGCGGGGCTTCTTGTTTGCAGTCGCTGCCATTGGTGCAGTTGGGTTCTTTAGGGCTCCCTCGTCCACTTGTTCCCGCATACCACTTCCATTCCCACTTCCCGGCTGATTTGGGTCGAGTCTTATAGTACTCAATCTGCGATCTTGTTGTTTATCCTTGGGGTTCGGGCTAGTATTAAGGTCTTGAAGCTTTCTCTTAGCTAGAGGCTCTTTTTGCTTTTTGGTTAAGTTTGTCGGAGGTTCTTGCCGCCCCTTCGCTGTTAGCTACCCCTTTATCCTTGCCAATGCCTATCTCATAAGCTTATGTTAGATTATTTGGTGGACCGAAACCTGGCGGTGGTGGGACAAAGTCCTTGGTCACTGGGTTATCGTACACCGTATGGGAATTCTGTGTCCCATGGTGAGGTACTTCGACTTCCATATCAGCTTCATTATGTTCCACATTTGAGTTATCTTCTTCCGATTTGTTCCTCGCGCTCTCCTGTGTTTGGTTTAAATCATTTATTATTTTCTTCGCTATTGGAGGATGGCGATAGAGTAAACAGGGTCCAAAACCTGGGTCCATGGTCTTCATCATCTCTTCTGTAGAACGATTACATTGATTGCTGAAGTGATCCATTCTCCCACACCACTGATAAATATGTGGTATTCTCTCATATTTATAATAGATCCAAACCCTTTTTTGAAGAGCGTCAATGTGCCCTCCCCTACGCAGAGGCTTCTTGGCATAGATTCGAACTCATACTCTCATGTAATCACGTCGCTTCCTGAGAGAACACTAGGATCAGCCTCTATGACTTCTCCCATTTTGGATACCACGAGTTTGGTAGCAGTTGGTTTCATACCGTAAGGAGGTAGGTGATGAAGTTGAACCCAAACATCGATGTTGGGGAAGAATTCCTCTTTGATTTTGGCTTGAACAGTCCAAGGCTTGAGACATAACAAGTACCCATAGAAGATCCAAGGGCCTCCATGAAGCAAGCTTATCTTCGATTTTTTGTCGGGAAACTTGAACACAAACAAATTCGGTCTTGTTTCGAAGATACTGATCTTGTCCCCATCCTTCCACAGTTTCTTGAACATCAACTTCATAGCCCATGAAACAATCATGTCCGATGCGACACCCCCTGATTCCGAGCCTTCCGTTCCGGACCAGAGAGCTCGGGAGGGCGCCGTTCAAATGAATGAATCGGCGGAAATCGTGAAACAAAACATCCATACTTAATATATTACATAAACGTGATTGCCTCAGCATAAAACATGACATACTATTAAACATGATGATCATCGTCTAGGCGAATCATTTATTTAACAATAACATAACTAGGTGAATCCGCGTTTCCCTTAATTCGAGCTTTCTTCATCTAGACCTGCGGGGGAAAGAAACAAGACCGCAGTTTTTCCAAAGTCAGCACGAAATGCTGAGCAAGTAAACACCCATACGTGTAAACAGGGAAGAAGCACATTTTCACTTAAATAAAGAGGAATAATATGGAAGTAAATCATCTTGTATTGCGAAAGCGTAGATATGAATATTCCAACTCGTTACTTAGCATTCTCAAATCATTCCACCATTTCAAAGCAACAGTTGCTTTTATTTCTCATATGAAAAATCCACATTTATTATTTTAGTTGTAGCGGGGAACGAACCAATCCAATAATATAGAACCAACCATCTCGCATGCATCCAATACCTTAAGTGCCGGCACCCCTCTAAGACTCTAGCGGCCAGAGAGGTGAGTACAGGGAGCAGCCCCGGGCGAATCGCAACCGAGCAAAAATATCATAATAAGCCGGGTGGCCGTGCCATCCCAATAATCATAACCACAATGTATATAAGGTTCCACCGCACAACTGTTTCCACTTTACGTTATTACGTGTTATTAATTTCACGTGACAGTTTCCAAATAATCATTTCGACAAGTATTTGAAATCTCAAATCGAGCATGTATATCACAAATCACATTTTGAGACGTAAAATCGTAAAAATATTTAGACACGAATGGAGGACGGGCACATTAGGTAAGGCATATTTACTCACCTCGACAATTAGCACAACAAAGCTTCTACGGATAAACGAAGCCCTCGTCTACGAACTCGTCACCTACAATTTATAATTTCCTAAATTAATTACAAAACCAAAGTGTGCAAGTATGCTATGCAAAATTTCTCTAAGTCTTATTTGAAATTTCTCCCCTTTTATTATTAGCATTGTAATATCTATATAATAAACCGACGACGTAGACGAGTGTATTTTCCTCATAAAAATTACTATGTATATATAATTACTAACTCTTTTATTAAGTAATAAATCGCATATTAAATTTATACACTATAATATTTAGAAAATAAAATAATTTACTATACAACATATATATTTGTAAGTGACTACACAATTTTAATTCCAACTAATTTAACTAGTGCTAATTATTTATTATATAATATATATACTTTTAAAGAATTAAATTCATAGATATAACTCACAAAATGTTTATTCAAATAAAACAAGTGTTTAGTCTCACATAATTTATAACTTAATTTTTGGAGAAATAATTTCTAATATCTACAAATAATAATCAAGCTTTGTTTATTTATTAATAAAGGAGTTTACTATTACATATTTTCTAAAATAGCTCCCCTAACTTATTTTATTTTATCAATATTGAACAAATAACATATTTACTCGAAACACTAATTTTTAAGTACTTGGAATATTTATTTAAACACACTAAATTATATGATTAATTCTACTATATATTTTATCTTGCTTATTTTTCAATAAAACCGCAATATCCCATATTAAAAAATACACATATATATATATATATAACTTTAAATAGCAAAAACATCTTTTATATGATTAAAACAATAACTAGAAATATTATAAATTAATTATAATAAAAAATGCATTTTTAATTTTATATTATATTTGCAGTTTATGTAAATGCTAAATAGATCCCCCAACTTTTCATTAATGACATGAAATAACCTTCCCACTAACAAAAACAGTTTCAACATGCTATACTAGCCACTCCTAACTTTTCAGAAAGTACAAGAACAACCCCCCAACATGAACAAGTGTAAATCCAACAACCCGATTCGATATAGAGCTATTAAAATCATGTTTCGATGATCACAAATGAATCAGAGGGAGATTTAGGAGTTACCCAAGCGAAAAATCGCGAGAAACGGTCAAGATTTGGGTCCGATTGGGTTCGCCGTCGATGGTGGCTGGCGGTGATGGTTGAATCCGACGATTAAGGTGTTGTTGGCTCCGATTGTTGATACCAGTGAGTTCCTCGGACCTATAGGAGCGATTTGGGATTGATTTTAGGGAGTGGGTATCGCCAGAGGGTTCGGGCGAGCTTCTCGCCGGCGTCAATGGCGCCCGGCGGTCGGCGGTCTCTGGGTCGTCTCTGCAGCGATTAGCTGCTGCAGTTGCTTCGTCTTGGCTCGGAAAAGGGATGGGAGGATGATTACGGGGTTAAAGCAGAGGGTTGGGGAGAGATGCAGGTGGTGGTGGCGACGGTTTTGCCGTCGGGGTCTTCGCCGGAGGCGGCAGCGGCTTGAGCCGCTGCTCTGTTTCTGCTGGTTTTCGTCGGGGAGAACAGAGAGGCAGAGAGAGAGTGAGACAGACGGTCGAAACTGAGGGAGAGAGGGAGCTGTGGTTGCGGTGGCGACTTGGTTGCCGTCGGGGAAGGCAGCGGCACCAAGCCGCTGCTCTGTTTTCGTCGGGAGGGACAGAGGCAGGGAGAGAGGGTGAGGCAGAGGGAGGCTCGTAGGTGGAGGAGAAAGGGGGAGAAGTGATGGTGGTGCAGGTGGTGGTGCTGCTGGTGATGGAGGTGGAGGTGGCGTATGGTGGTGGTGGTTGTGGTCTGTGAAGAGAAGAGGAAGCTGGGTGTGGTATTTGAGGAGGAAAAGTGACAGAAGACAAAGAGAGAGAGAGAGAGGGACGTTGGGGAGTGGGAAGATTTTACCAAAAAATGGGAATAAACAAATATTAATTATCTTCAGCCCTTTCTTTTCTTTTTGTATTAGTAATGTTAGGGTGTGTTGGGTGCACCAATTGGTAGACTAATCTAGCGGGTCGGGTACACACTAGGCCAGACAATTTATTACTTAGTATAAAATAATAACTTGCTAAAAAATAATTCCTCAATAACGATACAGTTTTCTAGGAATATAAGTTAACCGTCTCGACTATAATTTGAATCCAAAAATTATCCAATTTCGTAATTCGAAAATAAAATCAAATACCTCGCAAAAATTACCAATTTACCCTTCGTTTTAAACGGGGTATTACATCCGAAGTTAAGAACGAACCTATCAAACTATGAGAAAACTCCTCTATTGCTTCCTTGCAAAAGGCTTCGTCAAAAACAATCGTCGCCTCCTCTTCTGCAGATTTCACCGGAGCCCTTTCCCCGGTATATGGAGCATGTGTCTGTGCTTTCTGGTGGGGAGAAGGATTGTCTGTGTGATTACTTCTCGCCGTTGCAGACGACCCCGTCGGAGAATCCATCGGGGAAAACTCTGTTGAAACTTGCAGTCGCCCTACTCGGTTATGTTATGTACATTTGATTCTTATTAGGGAAATTATGGGTTAATTTGGATAATTGATTTTTGGGTTTTTAATTTTTGTAAATGAATTAGTTGCGGTAAGAAGAGTTAGTGTAAAACACAGTCGCTCTCCTCATACTAACCAATCATTCAGAAAAAACTTAAAAACTTTGCTAAAGAAATCAATGAAAAAGAGTGATATGTGTTAAAGATTAGTTTAATACCGTATGCCATGCTTTCTTTACCTAATTATCAAGGGTAAAAGACAATTTCCACTCCTCGAGTATGAGTTATATACAAATACCCCCTGCTTTTTGGATAAATAAATTTTGGTCCCCTACTAACGGAAAACCCTAACGGACGCGCTAAACAGATAATTTTGCCCCTGACATGTTTCGAAATTACCTCCTATATATATTTAACCTAATCTCTCTCTCTCTTCTCTTTCAATCAACCGCCTCTTTCTCTCTTCCATCTTCTCTGTCTCTTCCTTTCCTCTACCCACAACCCGCCATCTCCAAACCACAACCACATCTACCACCACTTATTAATGCTCACCGAAACAAGCAGATGAGTCTCTTGCTAAACCACTGACTAGATTTGTTAAGAGCGCGAACAGGATCAGCCTGCAATCTGTTCGATCTCTTCCCGGACCCACGATCAAGTGCTTATGAATATGATGGTCTCCAGAAATCGGAAATGAGAGTAAAGAAGATGATGTTGTGTGGCAGTCGATGGTGTGTTTTCTACACTCGCAAATATCGTCCGTCAAAGAACCTCCCAGCCACCGCCGATAAAAAGACGCCGAATATTGACGACTCTCTCTCTCTCTCAATCCCCCGTCCTCAACTTCGCCGTCCACATCCTTCATATTGTTCATCCTCATCCTCCAGATCCGTGGAGGTGCTCGTTGTGGACGATGGAGGGGGTAGATGTGGTGGTAGCTGTGGTTGTGGTTTGGAGATAGTGAGTTGTGGGTAGAAGAGAGGAGGAGACGGAGAAGAAGGAAGAGAGAAAGAAGCGACTGGTTGAAGGGGAAGAGAGAGAGAGAGAGAGAGAGAGAGAGAGAGAGAGAGAGAGAGAGAGAGAGAGAGAGATTAGGTTCAATATATAGGAGGTAATTTTGAAACTTGTTAGGGGCAAAATTGTATGTTTAGCACATCCGTTAGGGTATTCCGTTAGCAGGGGACCAAAATGTATTTATCCAAAAAACAGGGGGTATTTGTATTTAACCATAATCGAGGGGTGGAAATTTTCTTTTATCCAATTAAAGTACAACACTTAAATACACTGTGAGTAGTTGACAGACATTCATAAGCTGTAAAATACAACACTTAAATACACTGTGAGTAGTTGACAGACATTCATAAGCTGTAGCGCACCACGTGGTGCTCTTTTGGAGCACTAAAAATTTCTTGTGAAGAAAATGTGAAGCCATGTCAAAAACTTTGTCATCTCCATTGTCGTGGGAAGGTATAATTTTATTGCCTTGCGACATGCGTCTGAAGTTCCAGTTCATCTACCTTGCGTTTGACTTGGCGGATAGATTGAGGATATGCTCAAGACTTGATAAACTTGGCATTATCTTTTGTCATATGTTCTTTTTTTTTTTTTAAAGAAGTGAAAACATAAGAGGTTAAAAGATGGTGATGGAATATGATAAAGTAAAATGCATGTTACTTGCATGGAAGTTAATATATAAATCGGGACAATCATTTTGATAAATGTAAAGCATAAAGAATAAGATGGAGAGATCAATTACGTTCTTTGGATGCAAAATTTAATATACTCTTTGCATGATCCCGTTTATTTGTCATACTTTTACATAAACCAAATATGAAGTTAATATATAAATCGGGACAATCGTTTTGATAAATGTAAAGAGTTACACATACTTTCACTTATTCGGTTGCACAGTACTTTTGCCGTTTTCAAGGAAAAAATACATGTGACATAGGCAGGACCGGCCCATCCACTAGCCGAATTAGGTGTTCGCCTAGGGTCCCCAATCTTAAGGAGTCCCGTAGTATTTTTTAAGGAGTAATGGGTAAGGTTTTATGTCCCTCAATTCTTTTTTTTACGGATTAAAAACTTGAACTATTAGTAAAATGCATGGTATAGCCGCACTACAACCGAGTAGTTTTTTTTTTTTTTTTTAATTCACAGTTATATTTATGTGAAATGGGCCTCACTTTCAAGTATCGCCTAGGGCCCATAAAGTCTAGGGCCGGCCTTGGACATAAGACAATTTAATAAGTTATCAAGAAAATATATTTATTTAAAGTTTGTGAAAATGTGGCTCGAACAATGTGCTAGTACTTTCCCATTTCTTCTCTTCCTCTACGTTCTGACTTTTGTCACTATTTACGTGGTCACTTTGACCCGATAATTTGAATAGCAGACAATTTTTCATAACGTTGTAGAGTAAAAGTTGTTCTGTAACATGGTGAACAAATTATCGAAAAATTATATCGTTTTGCGGTCCAAATCAACCGGTCAAAGTGACCCAAATACGAACAAAAAAGTCAAAGCGTAGAGAAAGAGAAGAAACGGATGAAGTACTACCTCTGTTTCGCCTGTTTCAGCCTACTTCACTTTTTGTCACTATTCACTGAGTTACTTTCATCCGGTGATTTGATTAGCAAAACGATAAAAGAATTTGGTATTCTTTGCATGGTGTTATAGAGGAAAGTTTATTCTAAAATACCATGAAAAAATTGTTAAAAAATTACATCGTTTTGGTACCCAAATCACCAAGTCAAAGTGACTCAGTTACGGGTTAAAAAGTCAAACGCAGACGAAACAGACGAAACGGAGGTAGTAATATTTTGGGACGTAAACAGTACTGTATGTATTAACAATGACGCAATGCTTTTGTAGTGCTGACATAATTGCTCATCTTAATTATATTATGTGACTACATATTCTACATAATATAATTGCTCATCTTAATTATATTATGTTGACTGCTGAAATTTGTAAGCATTTGTCAGCGTCGGGCAATGCATAAAGCCATTGCACATGAGAGAGTTGTCAATGACACAAATCATTCTTTTACAATGATTTGATTTGACTTGATTTGTAAGTGATCGGAGATAAATTAGCTCAAGTGGACGTGAGAATCGCCGCGAAAATACACAGAAAAAGATGTGAATTCAATTGAATACGACCTTGTTATAGAGACTGATGACAATAAGCCAAGTAATTAAGTGTTGATCTGTTGACGGATTGGTCCAATTTGTTTTTTTTTTAATGAAAAAGGAGATATCCAAAGGGAGGTTAAAAGTTTTATTTATTTTTATTTTATTTATTTTTTATTTTTTATTTTTTATTTTTTTGAGAATGTTTATGTTATTTGTCTTACTTTACTTCTATGTGCGTAGTTTAGTGCTCTTTAGTCTATATAATGCTCATTTTCATTCTTTGTTGTATCAGACTATCAATCTCTCGTGTATGTTACTGTAGAATTCTAGTTTTATTCTCCCACAATGAATCATTCTTCTCGTTCTTTCACATGGTATCGGAGCAGGTATGATGGATCCTTCAAAGTTTTTGCCGATTCAACTCGGCGCTGAGATGGCTGGGGGGTTTGCAGGAGGCAGCGCACCCATGCTACCTTTTCTAGGGTGCGAATTATGTATAAGTTTTGAATCGAACCGCAGTGCATTTTCTGTCGGTTTTATGACTCATAAATTGGTATCTATTTTCCTGCTTGATTCGTTGCATCTACTCGATACACTTCTCATCTCAGTTTCAGTTTGTTTTATTTTATTGGTATCTGTCTGGTTAGTCGTGATGACTTCTGAAGACTCGCTACAGTCTATCAGTGTTAGATTGAACAGAAAGAATTATGCGCACTTGAGCTATCTTATGAGAACTTTTTTTGAAGGGTAAAAGTGTGTGGGATATTGTATGTGGTACAGATGCGGAACCTGTGAATGATAAGGCTGAATATTATGCACTAATACTGAAGAACTTTAAGTTAGCAACTCTGAAATTATCACTTGCTTAATAATGTAGATCATTCAATTGGTATGCAATTGGCTAAGTATGACACACAAAAAAAAAGAAAGTGATCATCTAGCTCTGTTGCATACACGGTCAAACTTTGCCAAACATTACATGTCAGAGTGAGATATTTGTGTTCTCCATCAGAAGAGTATAAATATTCAAGAACTTTACACAACAATTGTTGACCTTTGGGATCAGTTTGCCCCTACAGAATCTGCAGTACTAAAGTCTTGTACATCATATATTGCTCATCATGAAAATCAGCGATTGGTTCAATTCTTGATGACACTACAAGATGATTTTGAGCAACTTCGTGGTGGCATACTGCATCGTCATCCGCTTTCATATGTTGATTCGCTGGTAAGTAAATTGTTGGCTAAGGAGATTCGTCTCAAGGGTATTACAAGAAAAATCGATACTTCTACCTCTGGTCCATCAATTTTGGTTGCCTCTGTCCATCCGTTTTTGCAGTATCTTCCAAACATCAATATAAGCCAATTTTTTCCATCTCATGAATGTGCATATTGTAAGAGGAAGGGGCATTGGAAGGCACAGTGCCCTCATACGCTGTTGGGTTTTGACGTAGGTTACGCAGCGGAATAACAAAAATTTAATTCCTACTCAAACCCCACCAAGGATCACAGGAAGAGACATTCATAACATGATAAAGAACATAGAAGATGTGTACCTTTTTGGTTCGGGAGATCACACGAAAAATATTGTCCTCGTCTCTACGGTTGATCCACGTCTAGAGGTGAGATCTAGATTCTTCCTTCTCAAGTGCTAGCTTGGACCGTTGGAAGAGGGAAGAACGAATCAAGCAACGAAGACAAGAAGAGGATGGCCCTCTCATGTGTGGACGACGGGTAGGGAAAGGCTAAAGGGGGCTTCAGCCTCCTTTGGCTTGTCTCTTGATCTCTCTTTTGCTTTCTCTGCCACTCACTTATGTTATGAGCATTAGTTGTGGGAAGGAAGCTAGAGCATCCTTTATATAGTCCAACTACTCCTTGTTAACTACATAAAGGCCCTTCCTAGTTCTACATGAACTTGGATTAGTCCATTCCTTGAAAATTAGTCCTACTAAGTTTGCAAGGTGTTGCAAAGTGATCCTTCTTATTAATTAATCCCAAATCTAGTTCAATTCTATTTGACGTGTGACCCCATAGGTTTCTACTTAGTTGGTAGTAACTCATTACTAAAATGGAGTGGTGTCTAGCAACACATCCATGCACCCATCTAATAGAAATAATTCAGTGATCCCGACAAACCTTTGTGCCCAATATCACATATAGCACTATCCATTTGTCTCTATATCCGGATTGGACACCAGACATAAATAGTCACACTCGTATATTCAATCCATAGTTCCTCGATCCTGGGAATATGCTTATGCAAGCAGATAACATCAATATCTCCATATTGATTTGTCTGAGTCTGGCCAGAAATTCAATAAGCCTCATCCCTCGAGTGGCCGTGGATATTTGATCCCATTATGTGGGAGGGACAAATCCTCTCTACATCACTACGATCTCTAAGCTTGCTTCCTATCATGCCCGATAACTACCTTATGATTACCCAGTTACGGTGTAACGTTTGATAGCATCAAAGCACGATATTTCACAACTAGAGTATAAAGTGACTTCAAGTCTAAGGATTGCAATTATATTAGCACTACGAGAAGCGATTGTGACTTTAACATAATCTATTGTATCCTTCTCGTTGTGGGTCAATCCAGTATGCCATTACTCCTAATGCATACCCATGTGTTAGACTTGATATCTCCATACCAATCTACACACATATTAGTCTATATTTGATCGTCCTATGAATCAATATAATGGACTAGGGATATTTAAGATAAACACACATTGTATCTAAGGACTTCATTATATTAAATATCACAATATATAATAAATGAATATTCTAGCCAATAACATTGTTCATACTAAATATTAGATTGCCTCTAGGGCACCTATTCCAACATACGCAGCAACAAAAAGGACATGACATCCAGGCTTCACAACCGTACTAGCCAAGACAGCCTGGCCAGTACCAACCTAAGAAGCATGGTCAATAACAAGCGAGACCACCCATGCACTAACCCGAACATCAGCAGCAAAGATACAGTGACCCACCTCCACAACACCACCAACAACAACAGTATGGTAATTAGGCTCCATACAGAACTCAACAATTTAATACTTCTGCAGTTGCACCCTCATCAGATTCCATTGCCTCGACTGCCTCCAATTCACCGCAGTATCTTAGTGAGTTGTTCCAAACGTTTCTAACTACTCAACCACATGCCATGTGTGCTATTTCTCCATAAAGTTTGTCATTCTCTGATTCATCATGTATGTGTCCCTCTGTATGGATCATAGATTCCGGTGCTTCTCCCCTGACGTTAATTCATTTTCTTCCTTAACCTATGCACAAAATGTATATGTCATGACTGGTGATGGCACTCCTTTGCCACTATTGAGAATTGGTTCTATTAATACACCTCGTTTCTCACTTCTCAATATTTATTATATTCCCAATCTTACCTAGAATCTAGTATATGATAGCTAATTGTGTGATTATGATATATACTGAGTATATTTTCTCCTACTTATTGTCTTAGGAAATTACCTACTTCTTTTCATGTGCATGATATGCCCTCTCAGAAACTAAGTGGGACCGGTCGTAGACCGGAGGGACTGTATGTTTTGGATGACTTGAGAATACCTGATGTTGCAGCCACAACTGTGGATTTGTCCTCTATTCATTTCACCTCTGATTATTCTAGCTTTTATTTGTGGCATTCTAGTTTAGGACATGTTTTTGGTTCTCGTTTAAATTATTTATTTTCTACTGGTGCTTTTGGCAATATTTTAGCCACAAATATCCCAAACTGTTGTTGATGTAAACTTGCTAAATTCTATGATTTTCGATTTAGTCTTACTATCTCTTCATCGTTTGTCCTTTTGATCCAGTTCATTCTGATGTGTGGGTCCTTCTCCTATTTCCACCAACGGAGGCTCCCGTTATTTATATATCCTTTATTGATGATCACATTCGTTACTACTGATTTTATCTTATGAAGTGACGATATGAATTCCGCAACATCTTTAGGATTTTTTATGCACATGTCAAAACCCAACATCCTGTTGTTATTAAGTGTTTTAGGCATGTGATATGGATGGTCGATACTTCTAATGAGTTCTACGAGTTGTTTGTTTTAGATGTGACAATCCACCAAACCTCGTGTACTTATACACTTGAACAAAATGGTGTTGCTGAGTGAAAACACATGTTCATTGTTGAAACATCTCACTCTCTGCTCTTGTCTGCTTCAGTTCCTAATATACTCTTGGGGAAGCCTCTCACTAAATTTAATCTGATTAACAAGATTCCATCTTCTCTCACATCTGGTTTGTCTCCATTTTAAAATTTATGTGGATGTGCTTCTGATTATTCTACCTTGTGAGTTTTTGGCTGCACTTGTTTTGTTCTTCGTCCAACAACTGAGAGCAGTAAATTAGAGTCTCAATCTTCTATCTGTCTCTCTTGGTTATGGTGAGGGACAGAAAGGATATAGTTGTTTTGATCCTACTACCCAAAATTATATGTGTCTTGGCATGTCGTGTTTCTTGAGCATATTTTATTTTTCAGTTCCAGATAGTTCACATCACATGACCAAATGTGATCTCGTCCGCTTTGATCCTTTTTCGAATAACACCAATATAGTTCATCCTCCATCTTCTTCTACTTCCATTATAAATATTGTGGTATAGTTTCTCCTTTTAAGCAAAAATACTCGTATGGATCACCTGCATGTACTTATCCAGCTCTGATTGCTCAGAATTCACCATTCCATCCGCCGACAGCCTAATATGGGATCCCGAATCCTAAACCTCGTTATCTTTAACGCATTCGTAAGTCTGCTAAGTCTTCGTTATTCTGATTTTTCGTACTCTTTTTATTCCAGTTCATTTTCTTCCTTTTTGGTCTATGTTAACTCTCTCTATCTCTCAGAGCGTTTGTCATACAAACATGCAGCACTTGATCCAATTTGGCAGCAGGCCACGTCAGATGAACTAGATGCATTGCACAAAGACTCACATTCGGTATTTGCAACTGCTACCACCTGGTAAGAGTGTAGCTGGTTGTCGTTGGATTTAAAAAATTAAGATTAAGTTTGTTCGGTCTGTAGAAAGTTTATAAAGGAATGTTGGTTGCTAAGGGCTTTACTCAACAATATGGTATGGATCATGAGGAAGATTTGTCCCCTCTTTCTAAAATTAACACCGTACGTACTCTTATTGATGTTGCTTTTGTTCTTCAATGGCATATTTCTCAAATGTTTTTTAAAAAAGCATTTCTACAAGGTGATCTGCATGAATAAGTGAACATCATTATATGTGCATCTGTTAAATATAGGATTATGTGGCATGTAGGGTTTCATTGGATTATGGATGTATAAACTGGTTATAATGAGTTCGTTATACGTGTGATTGTAGACATCGACCTATTAGGAGAGAGTGGTTGTCGTTGGAGTGCTAGACTTACTTTCTTGATTTTTATTGTGCTTCATCTCAATTGTAAGTACATATGTGTGACCCTTACATATCAAAATGTGAGTATTTGTGTGATGACTCGAATAAACATTTTGCTGATTGAAAAAGCATGATTTATACTCGAAATTTGTTTTGATATATATTGAATCTTCTTTATAACTCTTTCAAATTCACTTGTGATCAGTTAACATTCTGTTTATGGGAAAGAGAAGAATTAAAACACTAATAGATTTAAGACGATGGACATAGTTGTGATTATTTTATGGCTCCGGCATGATGCGTCAAGCGATCCTCCAAATACTTAAGGCTGAGGCCATAGAAGCAATGAAATACCCCAATTTGGTACTTTGGGTATTTCGGTAATTTATGATACTTTGGGGAGTCGTTTGGTAATTTATGAGATTTTTCTTGAGAAAATTATTGTTTATAATATTTGTGGAGGGATCAAATTGTTATTTAAAAGAATTGTTGGTGGTATGTAATAATTATTAAGGATGGTTGGGTTATTTTGTAAGTTGGTGAAACATGAAGAACAAAAGGATAAATAGTATTTTTCCCATATCTAATTAATATTTTATTCCTATTATTTCAATTTATTTCCATTAATTGTTTTATTTAATTAGTGAGGACGTACCAATCACATCCCCACACCTCATCATATGGAATAATTCTTTATGAAAAAATTTCCTAATTGTCTTTGGATACTTATTTCTTTTCCTCCAAGCAGCCATAAATACATACCTTATTCCATTTTATTTTCTCTACACAATCAATCGGCCCCGGATCTCTCTCTCTCTCTCTCTCTCTCTCACCCCCAATCTCTCTCTCTCTCACCCCCAATCTCTCTCTCTCTCTCTCTCCCGTGCTCTCTTGGACCCGCCGCCGCTGACAGCCTCCTCCTTTGATCTCTTGTTCGTTTTATTTTTTGCTTTGGTGAGTTCTTGATCTTCTATTCTATTAATACAAATATCTCAATCTATATATTCTCTCTATTCTCTATGATGATCATGAATCAAGCGATCCATAGCTAAGAATATGTTGTTGTGACGTTTGATTTTCAGTTACACCGTTGAGATCCTCATTCCTACCTTATTACCGGTATGTGAATCAAAACACTAGTTCAATTCTTAAACTTAATTATTCAATTTTCATATTTATATTGTTAGTATCATCATTCATGAAGTCGTAGGATCAATAATCAAGTGTTAGGATTAATCATGTTCTTAATTTATGGGCAAAATCCTAGTTATGGAGGGGTCGCTTAATTAATTGATTTGGAAGATTTGATGATCCTAGTATGTGGGCACTAACTAGATTTGAAGTGGGTATTTATTGTTCAGTGAAGTTAGTTTGAATACGGGATTAAATAGATGTTTTGGAGGATAGTTTATATGAAAATCCATAATTCCTGTATGGGTAATGAGAGAGTGACTAGAAAGTTAAAAGAGTCATATCTTTTGATTCGGGAATCGAAATTCGAATATGTTCGATGCTAGACTGATTTTTCAGAGTGTTTTGGATCTAATGAGACTATTTTTGAGGCATGATTTGTTTGGGAAGTCGGAGTAATAAATTAGTGGAGTTATGTTAGGTTATGTGCACATTAGGTTATGGGATTTTGGGGAAAGGTTTTGGGCTGTGTTTTGAAGTATGAATTAAGGGTGAACTAGAGACTTAAAAGCTAGACCTTCTAGGGTCATTATCTTGTGAAGTAGGCGTTGTCTATTTGTTTTAGTATTGTATTTTGATTAGTGAATTATTAAATTTGTAGACGTTATGACGTAAATCAGTAGGTTTTCTGACCTGTTTCACCTTAGGAATCAGTGCTATAAGCGTATGATTAAAGCTCAAAATATCTCCATCACCATTCAGAATGTTAAGGCAGAGATCTTCAATTTGGCCTCCCACAAGTCCCAAAAACCGCTGAAAAAAACTACCGGAAAACCATCATAACCCGACACTTTGGATGGCTCCAGCTGACTCAAAGCTGTTCGCACCTCCGTGGCAGTATAGGCCTGGTCCATAGCTGCTCTTTGTTCCGACGAAACAAGTTCCTCCATATTGCTTATCATTCCGTCCATCTAAGCTCGCTATGGGTCTGTACTTGTACAAATTAATTTAAAATAATAAGATAAAACAGTAGTAATTTGATTCTCATCAGTCAACCAGTTACCTCCCGAATCCTCAAGACCAACAATACGATTTCTATTTCTCCGAATAGAGGCTTTTCGGTAAAAAAATTTGTATTTTGGTCACCTTCCCTCATCCATATTTCCCCGCTTCTTTGTCTCCACATATCCCCCTCTTTTAGAAGTAGTTTTAGTATCGAAGCTCCTAAAGATTTCGCTTCTGCTACCGCATCAGCCGTTTGAGGGTTCTCGGCCAAGAAGCTGAGCCGACTCCTCATAGTCTTGAGATGCACTTTCACACTACCGAACACATCCCTATTCCATGCATTAAAAGCGTTTGCCATCTTTCCCAACTTTCCTTGAAGAGAACCGTGCATCTCAACTCAACTATCCTCAAGGAATCTTGCACAACGGTGATCCTGAAGCCACATAGTTTCAAACTGAAATAGTCTATTAAAACGAACATTCCGAAAAATACCCGAAGGCCACATCACATGCACTGGAACATGATCTGAAACTTCGGCTACAAGATGGTCCACCTTACCCCATCCGAAAATATCTATCAATCCATCTGTAACAAGATACCGATCAAGACTTTCTCTGATATTCGCATCATCCCCCTGGTTGTTTGACCATGTGTAGTGAGACCCAGAGAAACCAATGTCCCTTAGCTGAAGTCGGTTAATAACGCATGTAAAACCCTCTATTGGCTGAAAGAGACTGATCTTCCTCCTTCCTTTTTCAGAAATAGACGAGAAGGCATTGAAATCACCTACAATACACCAAGGTTGTGAGTGGGGACGAAGACGTTCCATCAAAGTCCACGAGTTGTGTCTTTGATTCTGTCTGGGTACCCATAGAAACCCGTCGAATACCCGTTCTTATCTTCACTTAAGATACTGAAAAAACCATGTATATAATACCTTGAAATCTTTGCGGGTGAGAAACTGACTTCCTCATCCCACATCAACGCAAGGCCACCCTGGCGGTCTTCACAATCTCTGAAAATTCCATTGCGAAAACACAAACGATCCCTAATCCTTTCCATCTCCTTTAAATACAGTTTTGTCTCCATTAAGAATACTATATTGGGCTTCTGTCTCCTTATGAGATCGCAAAGAGAAATAACGCTACAGGGGTTTCCCAGACCCCATACGTTCCAGCTCACTAGACTCATTGCGACTGGCTGGGCTGTCCGCCAGCCTCAGCCAATGAAAAAGGTTGGATTCTTTAAGGCACTCCCTTCCTGTGTTGGAATCCGCAGCCCAGAAACCTGGTTTCGTAACGTAGCAGACTTGTCTTCTTCTGCCTTTTGTTTTGTTGGGTTGACATGTGCCGCGTGGTGAGCTTTAATGTTGCTTTTAGCTCCCTGACTATCACCCCTTCCAGAATTTGTGGAGTTTCTTCCCCCTCTATTTCCGACACGACCCATCCCTCTACATGCACCCCGTCCTCATGTATTCGTCATATTCGTTGCACCGATCTCGGGACTTGAGTCTATTCCCCTGTTATGGCCTTCTATTCCCCTGTTATAGCCTTTCTGTCGGGTTTTTTCCTTCTCTGCCGGCAGTGGGCTCAAATTGGCTTCTGCGATCTTTCTCTTTGCTCCGATAGCATTCTGGCTGAGAGCAACGGAGATTCCTTTGCCTTTTTCCTGTGAGGAGAAACGGTCTTCTTTGTTAAGCGTGACTATAGGGTTGTCAAAAACTTGCATCTCCTCATTATCCACCATAGCATTTATTTCCATCTTTTCTCCATCTCCCATGATATCTTCTTCGCCTCTGTTACTGTTGATGTCCCCCTCCCCTGTGTTCTTTGGTGCCCCTCTTTCCCCCCTGCCATGTGGTCGTTTACCTCAGTTCCTTCATAACCTTTGCTTGCATCACCTTTAGCTTCATCAAAAGCATCAACGATCCTTTTTTTTTGCCGGAGGTCTGAATAGTAGTCAATCCCCATAGTCGGGTTGGTCCTGATTCTTCTCAATATCAGTTCGCAACAAACAGTCCTCACCATAGTGGTTAATCATACCACACCAGTGACACAAACATGGAATATATTCAAACTTATAATTGAGCCATCTTTTCTCCCCTAGAACCAGAATATAACGCCCCCTACGCAAGGGTTTGTTAATATTGATTCTTACCCTGACTCTCATATAATCTCCACCTGGTCCAGACGAAATTTTGAATCCGTACGCAAGATCTCCCCCATATTTTTCAGAGCTTTGCGTAGATCATTGTCTGTTTGATGATAGATTGGTAAGTTGCGAACTTGCACCCACACGTCGATGGTTTCATAATCAATATTGTCTGTTTTTGCCGTTAAAATCCATGGTTTCAACATGAGAAGATTCTCATCAAAGATCCATGGTCCCCTTGACAATACCTCATCCAGTGCTTCTTTGTTTGGGAATTGAAAAAAAAAATTGTTTGAACCTACCTCGTGGATGCTAATATCATCTCCGCCTGGCCATATCTTCTTGAAAAGAAGCTTCATAGCCCATATGTTAAATCTGATTGGGATCAAGAACTTACCAATCAAACAAGGACCGCGAGCTTTAATGGCGGCCATACTGTATTCCTCATCAAAAACCTCAACTTCCTCTTCTTCAATCATTAACTTGCCAAAGTCCATGACTGAGAACATCACAGCCATCATAGCAGTGGTCGGAAACACAAAACCAGCTCGTTGAACACCGATCGGAATCCCCGTTGCTGCCGTCGAATCACCCTCGAACCCTAACCCTACTCCAAACTTTTCGGAGCTAAGATACCCTTCGAAACTTTTTATAGATCATAATAGTAACAAAAATTTAAGTAGACTTGAAAAGAAGAAACAGATGTAGCAGTATGTAACATTAAAGAAATAAAATGATATTAGTTTTAAAAAAGTTTTTTCTAGAACTTAATCATCAACCATTACTAAACACTATTTTACAAAGAGCTTGAAGGGCTTCGTAGCTACTAGGGGTGTTCGCGGGGCGGTTTGGGCGGGTAGAACCTATATTTTTCCCCTAACCCAACTACCTCGGGTTGAAAAAATCTCTACCCAAACCTACCCAAGTAATCTCTAAACCCAAACCTAACCGACAACTTTGGGTCGGCCCGATTCGGTTCGTTTTGGCGGGTATTTATCAAGAAATTATATAATTGTGAGTAAACGATGAATGAACATTGATAAAAAAAAAAGTCTTACTCGCGTAGATAATATTTGAAACAATTTTTGCTAGAACAATACATTTTTTCAAGCGGCATAATATTAATGTTCATTGGACATTTGGAGTCCACCGACGAGTTAAGAAAATAAAAAAAGATACATGTTTAAGGGTGATTTGCATATTAGATGTCAATATGATGGAAGACATATTAACTTTTTTTGTGCACGAAGATCTTACTAGCATAACTATATAATTGGCTTTACGATAAATATGTTGAATTAATACTCTATAGTTTCAAGTATATAAAAGATGATATTAAGTTGAGCGGGTCGGTTTGGAGCAAAACGGCCGAATTTTTTTAAACCCCATAACCAATCGATAATGGGCGGGTTGAAACTTTTGGAACCCAAAGTCAATCATTTAACCCAATCCTCGTTTTAACTTGGGTAGGTTCGGCTTGGACCGGCCGGTTTGGGCGGGTCGCTCGGGTTTTTGAACACCCATAGTAGCTACTATAAGCGTCCCAGAGCTTCCATGTGGCCTCACGTATTTTATTTAATTTTACCAATTATAATAAATTTTATAATAATACTCAAAAAAATATCGATGTCAAATTTTAGACTTTACTGACAATAAAATAAAATGATGCAAATTTCTCTACAAATTAATAAATCACTACAATTTTAAAAAAAAAAATGAATTATATTTGAAACAATTGCCCCTACTAGAATACATATAAAGTAGTGTATTGATGTCAAAACTTAATATTCAATGAAAATATAAAGAGAGCCGCTATGCTTCACCCATTTTTTTCACCCTTCAAGTTCACCTCCTACGTGTCAAGATATGATTGCGATAATTATTTATTTTTAGATATTTCTATAATCACATCACCAATCAAAGACACCCACATGAGGGGTGAACTTGAAGGGTGAACCCAAATATAAATGATATAAGTTACTCTACAAAATAAGGAAATTTGATCACTTAAAGAAATATTAGAATTTCTATCCTATAAGGAAATTATATAATTTAATTTATAAATTTGTACCAAAAATAAAATTATTTGAAATTTAAAAAAATGATCGTCTAAAATATTTTGAAGCAACATGAATTAGTTATATCTAATTTGTAGTATTGATTTACATGCATAAATAATATATAAAATGTTATATTATAGAACTGGACGGCATCACAATTAGTAATACTACTTATTGTTACTTTATAATATTTTATAAGAAATAAAATAGGATAAAAAATTAAGAATTCAAATTCTTGAACATCAAAATTGAGAAAATTACACTCGATAAACCCATCATCCTACAATTCTTCATATAAATTAGGTTATTTATTTGTTGGACCTTCTATATTGTAATTTCTTTTGTTATTTTATGATATTTTATGTTTATGCTATATAAATAAAAAATAAATCATGTCTCCAATATTTATTTCTCTTTTGTGTGGATAGTTTAAAATTTTATTTCTTAAACAATTTTACAACTTTTGCTCTTATTGATACCAATTTATATATGTGTGTGTGTGTGTGTGTTATTTTGAAAGAATACTAAAAAAAATAGAAATTATAGGAGAAATTTTAAAACTTGTCAAGTGGTATACAGCTCCAACCAAATTACAGATGCAATGTGTAAATCAGCTTTGAAGAATAAGTGATGACATGACTTTTTTTTCTATGAATCAGACACAAAACCGTATTTTCAGTTTGCTATGTCATTTAATTTTCATTTTTTTTATGCTTCTTCGTTTTTTTATTATAACGAAGTAAATTTTTGTATACAAAATGAACTTAAACATAGTATGGTGAAATAAAATTACCTAAAATGATTCGTCAAATTATTTAGTTAAGAAAGTTAACTACTAATTTTGTATAAATTATTATTTTATTTTTGTTCCAATAGCACCTTACATGACAACTAAATTTGACTTCCAAATGTCTCTAAATTACTCCAAATTAATTTAGAAATATACGAGAAATAATATTACTCCCTCCATCCCGTAAAGATAGTCCATTTTTTAAACTACAACTTCTTTTGGAGACATGCAATTAATGCATCCACTACATGTTTTTGATATGTTATTTCTACTATTATCCTTAATTTTGTTTTCTCCAAGGCTAGGTGCATTGAATATGAATGGGTAGTATTGTAACTTCATTTTTTTTACGTTGAAAATGTTAGTGGACAATTATTTTTGGACAGACCAAAATGGAAATATGGACTATCTTTCCGGGACAGAGGAAGTATTTTATGCTCATTAGTTTTCTTCTTCTTTTATTTTCGACGTAAAAGACAAAAAACACCCCTTGAGTATGGGTTATATACAAAAACACCCCTCATGTTTGGGTATATACAATTTGGTCCCCTCCTAACTGACTGACCTAACATATGTGGTGAAAAGACAAAATTATCCCTAATGTTGAGGCAAAGTTACACCAAATCTCCTCCTCCTCATCCTCACCCTCTCCCACTCATCTGAAAAGCCGATCTCTTCCTCACCTTACTGAGATCTCTTCCTCACCTTACTGAGATCTCTTCCTCACCTCGTCTCCCTCTATCTCTCCCCTCCTCCTCCTTCTCAGAGATCTTCCTCCACAATCAACTCCTCCACTCACCCTTTAGTGTTCTCACATATCCTGGAAGTGCCTGGGCTTCGAATAGGAATTGGTCGCATGGGCTTCAATTTGGGCTTGGTCGGAGCACGACTTAGAGACAGAGGGAGGTACGCCAAACATCTTGAGTCATGGTGGAGCGTCGGGTCTAGCTATGACTGGTTGTGATCCCGTCGCACTGGAGCTCTAGGGAGCCATTGGAGCTCGACCGTGGTTTCACCATTTATAGTGGGGATCGTTGATAATTTCCAAGATTGTTCGAGGTTTCTCGTGACATTTGAGAACTCCGGTTATGAAAGTTTCTTGAGAAAGAAGCCAATTAATCAATGGGTCTTCAGCCCCTCCTCCTCTCTCTTTCTCCAGCGATCGGAATTGGGTCTTGACTTGTACCAGATTGGGTCAGCGATTGTGGTTGTTCAATTCATTATGTCTCGATTTGGGATTGTTAAAATGCATCTTCTGAATGAATCTGCCCCTAAGTATGCTCTCTCCCTTTCGCTGGTGGTTTGGTTTTGATTCACTGTCAGTGGGTTTTATTCACAGTTCATAGTTTGATTCACAATTTCTGGCTTTGTTTTCCCCTTCTATCAGGCGATGATGAATTCCGCCATTTGATTTTTGTTGTACTTTCCTAGCGGGCAATTAGTTTTGCAGCCATGGTAGCTTCAATCTTCTATCGCTTATTTTTAATGATGAAGCTAAGCCTCTTTTATAAGTTTTGTTCTTGTTGTTGGTGTTGTTTGTTTTGTTGTTGTTGTGTTGGTGGTGTCCGTGGTGGTGGTGGTGGTGGTGGTGGTGTTGGTGGTGGTGGAGGTGGTGGTGAAGAAGAAGAACAACAACAAGGGAAAATTAGTGGTATGATCATTTATGTAAATTCACCCTTCCAAGAATAGAATGTTCACAAAAGAGCGTGACTTAACAAAAGGGTGGCATTTGTCCAACGTCCATCCACTAAAGGGGGTTTTTTGTCTCTGACATGGGGGTATTGGTATATACCCAAACACGATGGGTGTATTTGTATATAACCCATACTTAAGGGGTGGTTTTTGTCCTTTACCCTTTTTAAGGTAATAATTGGTTGTTTTATGGTCAATCATTCGAGATTTATTTTCTTTTATGTGAGAATGTGTCCATTTTTTACGGAATGTAAGTCCATTTTCAATAGGGTAAAGACAAAACCTTCCTCTTAGTATGGTTAAATACAAATAGGGTAAAATACATTTTTCACCCTTCTATTATGGGGAAAAGACATTTTGCTCTCTGATTTATGGAAAATGACCTTTTGCACCCCTAATAATTTTCTTGTAACCATTTTACCCTGGGTAAAAGACAAAAACCACCCCTCGAGTTTGGGTAAATGACAAAAACATCCCTAGTCTTTGAGGAATGACAAAAACCACCCCTGTCAAATAATGGAGACTAACGGAAACTAACAGAGGGAGAAAAATACCTATTTACCCTAAGATTGAAGAAAAATGACACCCATATAAATACACTTTATCTCTTCCAGTTATCTTTTCCTCAAAAATCTCTTCCAGTTATTCTTCAATACCTAACACCCTCTATCCCTTCTCTCTCTTCACATCCCAACCACAGCCTCCATCTCCACCTCTCCAATTCCACTCGACCAGAAACACACACATCTGCAAACAAAAACCCACAAATCATCACAACCCGAGTCAATTTCAATTTCTGTTAATCTACGGCGAATTCGTCTTACCTGCCAGTAGGGATGTGGGTTGCTTACTTTACTGACGACGAGCAATTGAACTTCGTACCCAATGAAACCTTCGATTTCGCCGATGAGGAGCAGATTTGGGGGAGAGAATCGGTCGGAGGCAAGGCCGGCGAGGATACCGAAGGCTTTGTCGACGCCTTTGGCAACGGAGAGGTTGTTGTTGAGTTGGATTTGGGTGAGATTTATGAGGAATTTGAGGGAGTTGGAGTAATTGGTGAAGGTGTAGTTAATGCCGAAGATGGATTGGACCCGTACGACGGTGACGAAGCCCAGCCATTTGTCGGCGGAGGTCGTCGGAGAAAGTTTCAGACCCATGTGGGGGCTTTTCGGAGTAACGACCAGTCAGTGAGCAAAACCGCCAGCGACGGATTGGCAACCTCCTTAATGACTCCATCTCCACCTCATCTTCCTCTCATCCTCTCCGGACTACTTCCAGATCTGAAAGTCATTGGTCTGGTTCAGGCTCAGGCATGGCCTCTTCTGCGTTTCAAGGAAAAGGAGGTTCCTTCATCTCCACAAGCACAACTCCAGCATCAGTAGATCGTCTTCTTCTTCTTCTTCTTCTTGCTTATGGTAGTGGCGGTGGTGGTGTTATTGGTGTTGATTTGCAGGTTGTTGTTGTGGCGTTGGTGTTGGTGTTGGTGTTAAGAACACCAAGAACACAAGATAAACTCGAAAATGCAAATAGGGGCAAAATAGTCATAAAATAGTCATATTGCACCCTCTGAGTAACTGACATTAACAGAAGGGTGGTAATTGTCTAACGTCCGTCCACTGACAGGGGTGGTTTTAGTCTCAACAAGGGTGGTTTTTGTCATTCCCCAAAGACTAGGGATGTTTTTGTCATTTACCCAAACTCGAGGGGTGGTTTTTGTCTTTTACCCTTTTACCCTTGTAAGGATGGGATGACTTAACTACCCTCACCCCCTTAAAGACCACTTTGCCCTTTACTCTAATATTTAAATAAATACTAATTAAATATATTTATGACATCACCTATTTACAAGATTACATCACACCTGGTATGAAATGACCATTATACCCCTGGTACTGTTCACATGGACAATTACCACCCCTGGTACTGTTCACGTGGACAATTACCACCCCTGGTACTGTTCCCATGGACACTTTGCACCCTTAATTTTGTGGACATTTTGCACCCCTCTGTTGTTTTAAAATCAGTTGTTTTTTTTTAGCTGTGAGTATGATCCTTACGCAATTACTACTTTTCCCCCAATAACTTTCCTCCAATAAAACTCCCTCCAAAAAAGTCCTATACATTTCACAATGATCTCCACTCAAACTCTTACCCACTTGTAGCTCCAATCATACTTCCTAACAATTAAGGCAAGGTAATACTAGTAGTTTTTTTTAGAATGAAGCTCTTTATTTTAGCTAGTATGGTGTAATTTTAGTTTTTAGTTTTTTTTTTTTTTTTTTTTTTTTTGCCTTGTTGTAATAATATGTTTTTGTTTGTTTAGGTAGAATGTCTAGCTCAAGCAGAACAACAAGACGGGGAGAAGAGTTCCTAACATATCAGAGGAAGTATTGCTTCTGTGAAGTTCCCCTTACGGGAGATATTCGAGTGACGGAGTCTAACATATACGGAAATCGGGGTAGACTCCACTATGTTTGTAGGAACAATTGTTGTAACTTATGGAGTTGGTGCGACCCTATTGGGCAGGGAGCTACGTCTTCCGATTTACGTGACCTTGAATGGATGTGTAAAGGGATTGAAAAGGTCGTCGAAACGCAGTCTCATAAGCCAAACCAAGCACCAGCAAATTTGACTCTCTGAATTGCCTTGTTGTTTGCACTAGCTCCTTTACTAGTGAAGTAGTAACTAGTAAGATATAGAGATTAACTACGTCTAAGATGCACTTTTTTGGAGGGATTTTTTTGGAGGAAAGTTATTGGAGGGAAGCTACATGAGGGAAAATAGTAATTGAGTAAGGATCCTACTCATAGCTAAAAAACAGCTGGTTTTAAAAGAGCAAAGGGGTGCAAAATGTCCACAAAATTAGAGGTACAAAGTGTCCACAAATTAGAGGTGCAAAGAGTCCACAAAATTAGGGGTGCAAACTGTCCCAAAAATAAGGGTGCAAAGTGTCCATGTGAACAGTACCAGGGGTGGTAACTGTCCACGTGAACAGTACCATGGGTGGTAAATGTCCACGTGAACAGTACCAGGGGTATAATAGTCATTTTAGAATATCAGGTGTGATGTTATCTTGTTAATAGGTGATGTCATAAATGTATTTAATTAGCATTTATTTAAATATTTGAGTAAAGGGAAAAGTGGTCTTTAAGCGGGTGAGGGTATTTAAGTCATTCCATCCTTACAAGGGTAAAATGGTCACAAAAAAATTATTAGGGGGTGAAAAAGGTCTTTTTCCATAAATCAGGGGCAAAATGTCTTTTCCCCATAATCGAAGGGTGGAAAATGTCTTTTACCCATACAAATAAGCCCCTCGTCTATGGGGATATACCATTACCTATCCTGTCAGAGTTAGGAGGTAGCAGTGCACTAACAGAGCGGAAAAGACTAAAATACCCCTGAAATTTTACAAAATTATCCAACTATAAATGCCATTTCCTTCCCTTTTCCTCCTCATTTCCTAAGTCTAAACCGACCTTATCTCTTCCCCTCTATCTTCCTCTTCTCCTCTCCTCTCAATTATTTTTCTTCTTCCATAACTTCTCACGGCACGACACCCACCACCACATGTGCCTCTCTCACCCACCTCCGTCCCTCTCTCTCTTTCTCCCCGTCGGACCACCAGAGCCACCACCGGCAAAGCCAGCAGCGACCCAGGCGGCTGTGGGTGGTGCAGATTTGGGCGAAATCGCCCCTCCTCGATTCGAACCGTTGCCTCCTCCTCTCCACCGCACCATCACCCCTCTCTCTCTCTCTCTCTCTCCTTTTTCTTCTTCTCTCAATCGATGTACTCACCACCACGAACGGAGGCAATGGTTGGGGCGATGTGGGTGGTGTGGATCTAGGCAAAATTGCCCCTCTTTGATTCGAATCGATTTTCCACGAGTACCCCTGGTCCTGCCCCATTCTCCTTTCTTATCTTGTCTAATCTCTCTGAATCTTCTTTTTCTTCTTCTCTCTCTCTTTTTCATATTAATTTTTTCTCTATTGCGCTGCTGCTTGGCTATGAGTCGCAATTTCAAATGCAGTATTGGTGGTCTATATGGACGGTGATTGACCGACTGCAGGGTGATTTGACCGTTGGTTTGAAGGATGGGTTTGGTTCGATAATGGACTGTGTGGTGTAATGATTGAATCGGGGTTTTGGATGGTGATTTTTGGAGTTTCAGGTGGCTGTTATGGTGGTGTATTGTGTCATGGTGATGGAATGGGGGGGGGTGGTTGTTAGGAACTAGGAAGTTGTAGTGTCTGGGAAAGGTTTGTAGCATTTTTAATGGTGATTGCTGATGTGTTTTGGTGATGGCAGGTTCAATGGTGATGTTGGTAGGTTGTTTATGTTGGTTCATCCACCTTAAATCAGCTCCTTGAAAAAAATCAATTTGGGGAAGATGATTTCATGTATAGGAGCGTTAATTGGTTGTGGATGGGTCGCATTTTACAGTGGGTAAGTAGGTGATGGATGTTGGTTTGAATTGGTGGCAATGGTGGTTTATGATGGCGTACTCTGGTGGGGAATTTCGGGTACCATTGGTGCAATGTTGCCTCATTATTGTTGTTGTTTGTGTTGGTGGTGGGGAAGATGGTGGTGTTGGTGGCGGTGGTGAATCAATGGTGGTGGGTGGGGGGGGATGTGGTGGTGGTGGAGGTGATGGTCAAGAACATAAAAAAAAAAAAACAAAAAAAAAAAAAGAAACAAAAACAAATAGGTGCAAAAAGGTCATAAATATTGCACCCCTACTGGCTGACATTAACAGAGGGGTGGTGGTGGTCTAACCTCCTTCCACTGACAGTGGCTTTTCTTGTCTCTTACAGGGGGTATTCTTATATCCCCATAGGCGAGAGACTTATTTGTCTTTAACCCATATGCAATGGGAGGTTTTTGTCTTTTACCCTTTTCAATATGTCTACTACAATTATCGGCGAGAGCAATCTTTAAAATTTAGGGTAAAAGACAAAAACCACCCTCGTTAGATGGGTTATATACACCTATTGTTGGGGGATATACAAATACCACTCATGTCAGAGACAAAAACACCCCTGTCAGTGACGGACGTTGGACAAATACCACCCTTCTGTTAATGTCAGTAAGTAGAGGGGTGCAATATGACCTTTTAATGACCATTTTATCCTTAGTTGTGTTTTTGTGTTTATTTTGTTGTTGTTTTAGGTGTTCTAAGTGTTCTTGACCACTGTTCTTGGGGTTATTGAACACTACCTCCAAATCCCCACCACCACCACCACCACCACCACCACCAACAACAACAACAACAGTGCCCATTTCGAAACTTCAATTAGAGATGGCAATCAAGAAAACTAGAGAACCCACCACACATTAATTCTTGACCATTTGGAAATATAGACAAGCTCTAACTCTAACTCAATCGTAATAACCTAACTGGCCACAATCTTTCATTTCCAAACATGTTGATCCAACACATCAGTTTATCTCTCTAGGGGGCTAATACATGGATCGGATGAAACCAAATTAGCCCTAACCTTGACAGAGCTGTGAGTCATCGACGAACCTCTTGTGCAGCTGCGGCGTCCACACCAGCCGTGCTCACTTTTGGGTCTTCGTCGCCGACGACTCGTCGTTCCCGTTCTCCGTCATCGTCGCCGACCCAGCTTCCTCCGCGCTGTTATCGATTCCCCTCGTCTTCTGCGAACCAGACCCATCCAGATCGAGCCCCTCCCTGGATCTATCCTCGTCCGAAGACTTCAAATTCAGATTGAAACTCCCCTGAAACTGACTTCGGATGCCGGAGAGCGTATTCCCCGACGCCAAATAAACATCCATCATACTCCGGCTTGTAATCCTTCTCATCCTCCCGCTTGTAATCCTTCTCCTCCTCCGCCGTCGATTGAACCAGAGAATATGGCGAAAGACGGCGACGGCGATGAAGAACAGAAGGGGAAAGACTTAGATATGGTTGGTGAAGGTGAGAAAGGGAGTAGGAGGGGGCGGAGAAGGACAACGGAGAAGGAGTGGGTAGAGATTAAGTCTGGACTTGGTGAAATGATAATAAAAAATCAGGACTTGGTGAAATGATACCTTCTTACGATGTTTGCTGCCAAATCATTCATTTATTTGCAACAGGACAGTTTCAAATTGTAAAAACCTGCAGATCGAGAGATTGACCCATAAACAAATGAAACCTTGTAAATGATTTCCCTTCTTTCATATCTTCTATGATTAATGGGATGATCTCTGTGTATGATATGGAGTAGTAGTTCCGAAAAATTCACATAAAGGTGATTCTCAGAAATGGTTGAAGAATTTGATCGGTAAATTTGTGTTCTAACAGATCGATCCATCATGAGAAGAGGAGTAGATAGATAGAGAAAAGATGGGCTGTTAGGGTTAGAAATGAGGGGGTGAGGAGAAGAAATAATTTTATACCAGTGTAATTTTTCTTGAGTGAGGGTACATATGTCTTTTTGTCCCTCCGTTAGTTGCCGTTAGTCACCGTTAGCTGACAGGGGTGGTTTTTGTATATCCCCGAACAATAGGGTTGTTTTTGTATATAACCCATCTAACGAGGGTGGTTTTTGTCTTTTACTCTAAATTTAAAGATGCAAATTAAAATAAAATTAAAATATGTAAAATGAAAAACATCTTCGCCTCAAGATGTATTTTAAAAAGGACGAACTAAATAACTTCACAAGGACTTTCGTGCATCGCACATGTTTAGGGAACGGAACCTCTCCAGCCGAGGATCCAGCCACAAAATCTCAGCCATCATTTTTTTCACAACTGTCTTGATGATGACAACACTTCAATTGCACCATTTCTCCACCCACACCAAATAACTATTCCTCTCATCTCCCACCTCGTGCAATTCGACTTCTCTCTCCACGATGATCTACCTCCAAAACACATCATCAATTATCTAACCCATTCACAATTAGAGGTCTCGATGAAATCTATTTAATCAAAAGTAGACACTATTTATCTGGAACTATTTTACCCGCAAAACAAAAGAGTTGATCCTGAGGTTTTGTGGTGAAGGAAGTAAATCGGTGATGTGGGTTGCTAAAGAACGGAAAAGAATCACAATCTACAATTCTCGACGACGCATATCAGTCAATCAACTAGACGAATTTCGCACCCGAAATCCATGACCTTTTTCATTATCCAACAACGTAAAAAATCGGTTTGGTGTTCGAGTTGGAAGAAATTAAATGAATTTGTAATGAATATTTTTTTTTGGACAAAAATGTAGATTTTCATTAATTCAAAGAGCTGTTACAATTACTTTGAGCTTTCTGAACATGACTATAGCCACTGCTGCTACTTACACTCTTCATAATCAAAACTAGCTCCCTAGGTACTTGGGAATTCTAATTTCCCGCCAGAAGCTTCTTAGCTGCTTGTTTGGCTAACCAGTCAGCAGCCTTGTTTGAGTTTCTTAATATCCATGTGATTTCTGAATTCAAATCAGTAAGCATAAACTGCAAATCTCCCACCAGGTCCCTTACCTCAATATCTGGAGGTTTCTTCTTCCTCATCATAAGCACAGCATATTCATTGTCACATTCAATGGTAGAAGCAAAGTTTCTCTTTTTTGCAATGTCAATAGCCAACATAATAGCTTGTAGCTCTGCCATGAGGCTGGAATTGGCAAGAACTCTTTTGCATTTACCTTCTATCATGTCACCATTTCCTTCTCTTGCTATAGCAGCTAGATGAGCACATTTGGAATCTTTATTCCATGTAGCATCCACATTGATTTTTATAGAAGAGCCATGAGGGGGTGTCCAGCCCTTTGAAGCAGTTGCAATTCTATCCTTCTGTCTTGGATCTTCTTTAGTCTTAGTCGCTTGTATAAAGGTAGATCTCCACATGATTGCTTCTTCTAAGGCTGAAGCTGGATTCACAGGCTCACAATTAAATAGGTGCTTGTTTCTAGAAAGCCATATATGCCAACATATATTGATTACACCTTCCAGGTAATCTTTAGGGAGATTTAGCTCATTATTAGCTTTCCCAATATCATGGAACCATCTACTAATGGAATGTATATCCAATAAGTTGTTTACTCCCAACAGACCTGAGCCAAACCACACTGCTTTGGTCCAAGGGCAATGGAAAAATACATGTTCAGAAGTCTCCATTTCTTTAAGACATATAGCTCAAATGGCACTGTCGGAGCACCTTCTTTTAAATAGGCTGGATTTAGTGGGGAGAGCATTTTTCATAACTTTCCACCAGAAATGCTTAATTTTCTGTGGAATATGCAGACTCCATAATCTCTTCCAAACACTTTGATCCATGGAGATAGAGCAGGAGGGAACTGAGCTTCTCTTCTTGTTGATTTTTCCTTCCTTGATCCTCATAACTGTGATATACCCTGATTTAACCGTATATTGGCCAGAATTGGTCCAAGGCCAAATTAAAGTGTCATCAACAGGTTGAATGGGCACATAAGTAGCAAGGATTTCTTTGGCAGCCTCTATGTGGAACATGTTGCTCACAGCTTGTATTCTCCATTCTTTCAAGTGCATATTTATCAAATCAGCCACACGAAGATCTTCAGGGGTTGTTTGGAATTTGCATTGGGCTCTTAGATAAATATCTTTTGGAAGCCATTTACTTTGAAACACTTGAATTCTTCTCCCATTTCCCACTTTCCATCTAGCATCTGTTGTGATGATGTTTCTATCCTTTAGAAGACTTGTCCACACACCACTGCTGCCTTTACCCGGTCTAGCATTCCAAAGATCACAATGGGGATGGCACATAGATTTTATAACTTTAGCAGCTAGAGAGTTTGGTAGACTTACTAGCCTCCACATTTGCTTTTCCACAAGAGCCTCATTGAAGCATTGGAAGTCCTTGAAACCTAGGCCACCACTTTCTTTATGTTTGTTTACCACCTCCCATTTAACCCAATTAATCCTCCTTTCTTGGGGATTGGTGCACCACCCGAAGATCCTCACAGCAGCTGTAAGAGCCTTGGTGAGGTACTGGGGAACAATAAGTGCAGAGAAAAGGTATGTAGGTAAAGCTTGAACGATGGCTTTGAGTAGGACCTCTTTGCCTCCTTGGGATAGAAGAAGACATTTCCACCCTTGCAATTTCCTGATAACTTTGTTTGTCATGGAGCTTGAGAATGATTTTCTGTTTTTACCCCAAAATAGGGGAATACCCAGGTATATGGCATCTTCCTTGATTGCAGGGCTTCCCAACAGGTTCACTACTTGATCTTTGACCCTTGGATTGCATGTATTAGAGATAAGGACCCCTGATTTTATAGGGTTGAGGTAGAGGCCAGAAGCATTGCCAAAATCTACCAAAAGTCTCTTGAAAGTTTCAACTTCTTGAGCCTCAGCTTTAAGAAAGACCATCACATCATCCGCAAAGCAAAGGTGTGTGATAATTGGACCTCCATTCGGGCACCTAACTCCAGATAAGGACCCTGTGCTGACAGCATTGTGAAGCATCAAAGAGAAGACCTCCATCACCATAACAAACAAGTATGGAGACAAGGGGTCACCCTGTCTCAAGCCTCTAGTAGGGGTAATGTTTGCAATATCCTCCCCATTTAGTTGAAGATTATAACTCACAGTAGTGATGCATTGTTCCACCAATCTGCACCAAAGATCACTGAATCCCATCTTCCTCATAATGGTTAGGAGAAACTCCCAGCACACCATATCATATGCTTTATTTAGATCCATCTTTAGAGCTAGATTGAAACCCTCAATTACATCTCCTTTGCTAATGTGGTGGATGAGTGTGGTAGCAATCAAAACATTATCCTGTATACTTCTCCCTGGAACAAAAGCTGACTGGTTTTGGGATATCAATGAGTCAAGTAGTGGTTTTAATCTATTGGCTAGAAATTTTGAGATGATCTTATAGATGAAATTGCATAGCCCAATAGGTCTGAATTGGCTAGGAATTTCAGGGTTGGGAACTTTTGGAATGAGAGCAATTCTGGTATGTTTGAAGCTTTTTTATAAGAAACCACTTCAAAAGAAACTTTGAACAACTTCAATCACATCCATACCTAAGGTGTCCCAGAACTGCTGATAGAAGCCTCCTTGAAATCCATCTATACCAGGAGCCTTCCATTTCCCCAGTTGAATGGTTGCTTGCCAAACCTCCTCTACTGTTGGAACTTGTGTGAGTGAGTCATTAATCTCACTGCCGATGACATGTGTGACACAGTCTATAACACTTCTACTATTGGTAGTAAAATCTGTATTATGGTTTTTGGTTGTGTAGATATTTTTAAAGTAGTCACTCACCAATAGTTTGATCTCTTGTTCATCACCAGTCCAGCTACCATCATTTCTTTTCAACTGGGTAACTCTGTTTCTGCTCCTCCTTTGGACTGTAGAAGCATGAAAAAACTTGGTGTTTCTGTCACCAAGTTTGAGGTATGTGATTCTAGATCTCTGTCTCGAATAGCAGTCTTCTTTTTTCCATTCTTCTTCTAGCTCTTTGGTAAGAAGCTTCCTTCTTTGGGGGTCAAAGTCCTGGATTCTGCAATTTTGTAGTTGCCTAATCTGATCTTTGATGCTTTCAATCTTAACTCTGGAGTTCGGGACACACTCTCTTCTCCAATTTTTGAGGCTGTGCTTCACTGATTTCAGCTTTTGACTGAATTTGAACATTTTAGAGCCCCTGTGATTGCTATTGAGGCTATCATTGACCACCACTGTGCATTTGGAATTTAGGAGCCACGCCTCTTCAAACCTGAAGATAGCCTTCTTATTCTTTGTGATGGGTTCAGTATTCAACACAAGTGGGCAGTGGTCTGATCCCACATCAATCTCATGAATAAGAATGGCATTAGCATTATGTCCAAACCAAGGAATATTGTAAAAGACCTTGTCTATCCTTTCTCTAACAATGTTGCCGCTTCTATGATTACACCATGTGTAGGAAGGGCCATTGAACCTCATCTCAACTAAACCCCGGCTGCTAATCCAGTTATTGAATCTTTGAAGTCTCCATATATCAGCTGCAGTACCCCCTTCTTTATCCGCTTCATCACCAATGTCATTAAAATCACCCATTATGATCCAGGGGCCCTCAACAGATCTGCCAATGTCTTTCAGTTCACTCCAAGCAGCTCTTTTGATTTTGGGATTTGGATTGATATAAACAAAGGAACGCCACTCTTTGCGTCCACCCTTAACAATTTCAGTATGAATGATGTGTTGAGATTTATACAAAACTTGGACTTGCATATCTTCCTCCCACCAGATTACTAAACCACCAGAAATTCCAATAGGGTCTACATAGCTAGGATTGGGAAATCTCAGACTTCTTCTAACTCTTTCCATATAATTTCTCTTGTTTTTAATCTCCATGAGGAACAGGAGACTAGGGCGATGGGTGGAGACCAACCCTCGTAATTGCTGGACTGTCAGGAGTCGCCCCAACCCCTGACAGTTCCAACTGAGCATCAACATGGACCTTGTGGCTGTTTCGAGTCAGCCACCACCACCCCATTATTTGCAAGAGTTTTGGATAATTCTGCTATACCTGCCACAAAGATAGCTGCTTGGCGCATCTCAAAGGTCCTTAGTCTCTGTTCTTGAAATAAAATTTCACTATTCGGTTTGTTGCTCTTCTTTGCCACACCCTTCCTCCGCAATCTTTCTCTTTTTTCTTTTGAGACCGCCATGATGTAGTTGAGATTCTCCAGCTTTTATTTGTTTTGTGCATCGAATCGGCTACGAGAGTCATCCCTCACTGTTATGCTCAATTGTTCCTTTCCGATTTCCTTAGCTTTTTTCGTGGCTAGGGTTTCATCCTCATCTTCAGAAGCATTTCCTCTTTTCCTTTTAAGAGAGAACATGTTCTTGAATATGGTTGCTAAATGAACATCCGTATTCTGGGTTAACAATCGGTGAGGAGGGCTTTTTCTGAACTTGGGCTAGCATCAATCATAGTGATGATGGGCTTTAGTCGAGAGCATTCCAAACCCTTTCATCAATAATTCTATTTGGGTTAGCCACTAGGCTATCTATGGGTTCCTCAACTGTGTATTGGGCCTGACTCTTGGCCCGGGACTCTTCTAGAATTTGCTCTCGGTAAATCCTAGATTCCCCCACGTAATTAGTACTATCAACTCCGTAATTGTGTACCTGTATTTGCGACGTGTCACCCTCCTGCTGGACATCTTTATCATAGGTAGGTGTCATTGTACCATCGCCAGCTGCAACATTCTTAACGCTTGTCTCTATACGCTCCTCCACGCGCCCTCCCTTGTGCGGTGATACAGCTGGTGGTGTGTGTTCCTCACGCGCCGCCATCTGGTTGAGAACTCTGTTATTCATTTTTTCCAGATCTCGACCGCCGTCATGTCCGTTCCGGTACCCCTCTTTCCAGCGATCATTCTGGACTGGTTCGGCACGGGGGGTCCGCATCATAATTCTGATTTTTGCCCTCTTCCTTTGTGACGAATCGACACTGATAATCTGAGTGACCTAGCCGGCCACAACGGTAGCAGAAATTGCCGAGCCGTTCGTACCGAAATTTAATCACCTTGTCGCCGTCCACCTTACTTTCCATGATGAAACCCTTGGGGAGGGGGTTTTCTGTGTTGATGAGGACCCGTATTCGAAAATAGGGTTTTACCTCCATGATTCCCGGTGTAAGAGCATCTCCAACAACAAAACATTCTTTGGACTAAATTTGTTCCTGCCTTAATTTTTACTCCTACACTTTTTGATTTGTTGCTCCAGCAGTAGGCCTAAATATAAGCCACCATCCCTTTTTTATTACTTTTTAGTTGCCATCATCAAACAATCAGTGGCTATAGATTAAACTTGAATTTATTAATGTTTTCCACCAGTGAATAGTAGTCTTTAGTTTTGTCCAGAAAATAGGCTGGTGTAAATTTAGGCCAGCTTTTACACCAGGTGTTGGAGCTGGTTTTTGGACAAAACTGGCCTAAATATACTCCAAAGAACGTTTTTCTCCATCTGTTGGAGATGCTCTAAGGCCATCCGTGGCTAAAACTTCGCCGATAGCACCACCGATGCGTTTGGCGTTCATCTCCGACCTCTTCTCCGGCGGTACCCCTCTGACTTGGATCCACAAGGGGCACTTGTACAGTGCTTTCGTTTCTAGCTTCTTCCCCAATTCCCATTTCTTCAGGTTGAGGAGATTACTCGCCAGCAGCCATGGCGATAGATTGACGTCTTCTTCCTCGCTGAATTCGAATGCGAAGATATTCGAATCTGGAATTTCTTCCTCGTACGGAGTTTCAACCGCCACTGAACCTTTGAGATTCCACGCTCCTTCTGCGATTTTCTTCATGGTTTGTCTGCTGAGTCCATAAGAAGTGATCCCATTTTTTTCATCGGGTCTTCTTACTGCAGAAATATTTCGCCATTAGAATAGAGTTATGCAGTCGTTTGACCGCCTCTGGACTATCATCAAGTTCCAATCGAATATCCATTTGAGATCTTCGAAAAACAGTATCAGGCAAGCTGAATGGAATGAGGAGGTGGGAAAAGCAATAAAAAGGAACGAAAGGAGGAGACAAGATTGAAGTAAAGAATTGGAAAACACAATCGCACCGCCGGCGATGGTATACTGGATGAACCAGACGGAAAAATTCACATCTCTAGAGACCTAAAGAGAGAATGTAATGAATAGTTCAGATATGTCGGATCAAAACTTGATGCATTCTTGGGTTGGGCTTCCTTCTTCCTTAAAAGGCCTTGTCTTGGTTCAGATATGTCTGAATCTTATTTGTTTCTATGAATATTTTGAGTCCGGTTTCCTTCTTCCTTAAAAGGCCGTTTCTTGGTTTGGGCCTCTTCAGCCTTAAAATGTTGGGGTTGGTCTTTTTAGCTTAACTTTACCATTTCGTTGTATGGCATTACTGTATTGGAACTAGTGTATCATCCCTTTATCAATTTATTCTTTCTTGTCCGTTTAAAATCAAAAAATAAAATAAAATAAAATAAAATAAAATAAAATAAAATAACAAAGTGCTAGATCTAGTGGCATATAACTAAACGCGCGATGACATCAACCTAAACAGAGTGCCCTTTTGAGGTCGCACAATCAGAGCAAATAAGGAAACCTGGAGCTTCTGATCGCACGATCAGGACCTTTCTAATCGCACGATCAGCTTAGAGAGCTTGCACGATCAGGACCTTTCTAATCGCACGATCAGCTTAGAGAGCTTGATCTTTAAGGAATAATTCTAACACCTAGATTGTTGAAATGTTGCATCGAATCTGATCTAACCGACTGGTAGATATCCATCTCGCTTTCACACATTTCAATACACACACAGCACAGTAGTGTGTAGAGTCATTTTGAGGCTCAAATTGGGAGGAATCTTCAACAAATTGGATTGCTGTTCCCACAAATACAGTAGTAGTTGATCCTGTCTCCAATTCACGGGACTTGTGGCAATGGTTGCATCTCTCGCTACATATACATTTTGTGGGTTGAGATTTCTGAACCAATTTGTAGTCTTGGACACAAGCAACAGTTGACAATTTTATTTCCTTTTTACAATGATGAATTCATAAAGCATGCAAGGAAGAAAGAAGAAGAAATCATCAGAGTTAGTCTTTGATTCCCCACTAAGGAAAAAACCCTCCCAATGACTTGAAAGGACACACTGTTCTATCTTATCGGTTCCTCATCGCAATGATGAATAATTTACGTAATTTCCTTATTAAAAGCGACTCTTTCAATTTTCCGAGTTTTAACAAAGAAATTAGGCCTTGTCATTGGCAATATATTTTGGGAGGCTTTCTAGTGCTAGCTTTTAGAGTATGGGCAAACTGCGTGAGAATGACAGGATCGTGCCACGAGCATTAAATCATGGCACGGTTTCCTATGCGGGGGTATTTACCGGAGACATGACCTGAAAATGCAAGCAATTTTAGCATTAACTACCTTTGTCAAATACTGATCTTGTGGAAACTGAAATGTTAGTTCGAAAACGATAATGTTGCCCAGTAAAGTGGTTATTTGGGTTGAGAACGGTTGCTTGTCCCACATCAGGATCCTATGAGTTTGTATGTGTGCAGTAAGATTTTGATATACTTTTCCCTCGTTGAACAATGCTTGCTTGGTGACAACCATTTGCTTGCTTCCCAGTAGGCTAATAACATTTGTGCAAATGTTTAGTACTTTTGTCCTACACACATACAAACTCATAGGATCCTGACGTGGGACAAGCAGGCAAGGAAGTATAAGGTTTCATGTTTCCAAGTCATCTTACTAATTGATGAGTTCAAGAAAATACTAAACTCGTTTAGTGTTGAAATGCCTTCAATCAAGTCCCGACAAGCTCAGCAGGAAAGAAGATAACGATGCAAATCAGGTAACTCATAGGAGCTATCTCAGCAACTTCAACGAGTTTCGTAGGAGGTTGCATGTTTTTTCTAGAGGAAAGGAGACAAACCGCTGCAAATCAGGAACTAGTAGGAGTTACCTCAGCAACTCCTAGGAGTTGCGTAGGAGGCTGCATGTTTTCCTAGGAGTTACGCATAAGTTGCAACAGAAGTACTCCTAGGAGCTGGAACGGGGCTGGGGCGGCTGGTCTTCACGGGTTGGCTGCAAATTAGGGTTTTGACCCTGTTTGGGCAGCAAGTAAGGTTCACATAAGGCCTATATGTTGCTGTAATTGTGCTTTAGTCTTGTGTGGTGTATTATGTTGTAGTTCTGGGTTTTTCCATCTGATAATAAACATTGATTCTGTCATGGAGGTAGCTAACGGGATCGTTTGTGAATTACGTTAAATTTATGTGTCTTAATCTTGTTCTTTTCGTTTTACCGTTCTTGCTTCGATGCCCTCGTTATAACATTTAGATACTTAAATTGGATTGTCCATCGTGTTATTCTCAAATGTTTAGATCACATAAATGGAATGACATAACAAAGAATGTGATGGAAAAATCTTCAATAAACCGCATGACATTGGCCAAGAAAGACATGAATGCCACTGAACTAGCAATCTATATGACCTACTACAATCCGTCTACGATCAATTACATGAAAATATGGTCCTATTAATCGATTCACTAAATATAAGTTCCAATTATTATCACCCAGAAGTATAGGGCGAGTACATGAGACTCGCCATAGCCTCTCGGAGCCATTCTTCTTGCTTTTGCTCAACCTGTAAAATACATTTCCAAGAAAAAAATAATAGCAATAATCAGCGCAATTACTATGACATTCATATACTAAAGTTTGATTTCTTATGAAGTTATCCTTTCCAGAAGTAATTTTGACCTTTACATCGTTGTAAGATTCTACCCCTTGATCGTGCGGGTTGTTGTCCACTATCGTAATTTGCTCTTCCGTTTCACAGTGGTCACTGTTTCGCGCAAATCTTCCACGAACACGCACACGCTTGTCAGCCAAGGTCTTCCGACATTCATACTGCAAAAAACAGATAAGTTTAATGTCCAAGCTGGATCAGACACCAAAAAAAAAGGATTGATAGTGGGAAACCTTGATAGTTTTGTTGAAGTTCCTCTGATTTCTCTTCTTGAGATATTTGAGAATCCTGTCCTTCCTTTCTTCTACTGAATATTTCACAACCCTCATGTGGTTGGGCTCTTCCATTGTTTGGACTTGATCATTAGCTTGAAAATCCTATAAATAAATAAATAAATAAGTAAACAATAAAATCATCAATTACCATCACATATTAGTATTCGTTAATCAAAAAATAAATAAATTCCTCAAAGAAAATCAAAAGAAATAAATCTGGATATAGATATAGAAGATTACCCAACTATTCGCAGCCTTGGATGATGTGGTATAAGTAGGTGCTGCAGAGTAATCAGGCACAAACACATTGTAATCCTCCCCAAAACCACCCATCACATTCTCCTCCAGCATGTAACTTCCGGCTGCGCCATGGCCTCCTGAGCTCTGGTACTCCGGCCACACTGGCACCGCCATTTCAGGCACCCCGAATCCCTCGAGAATCGGGCTATAAATGCATGGTAATCCTTGATCATCCCACATTCCACTAGTGTTGAGGCCTCCTACTCTTGGACTGTTTTGATATTCAGAGAAGTCGTCGCGGAAGAGGTCTTCAGTTGAGTACTGGTGTTGGGAGATTGAATCCATAGATAGAATGAAGAGAAATGGAGAGAAAGCTTTTGACAGGGAATATGATTTTTTGCTTGCTTATGGAAGAGGAGGGTCATTCAGGTTTTAGGCTGTTATGTAATGATGCACACAAGGTGTTTTTATAGGTGTTTCATTAAGTTGACTACAAATTAGAATTGACAAATGAGGCCCCACGCACCTTATTTCACTATAAAATTGAACACTGACCATTACTGGCAATTACTGTAATATTAATAATAATAATAACTGACATGACTGTAGTCGTCGTCGGTTCCGTTTTAACGGACATGACTATGACTGTACTGGTCACTGATTCGTTATGTGCTATCACAAAGTGATTTGTGTTACTCTACTTAACTACGCATTAATATTTTCTTTACTGCATTGTTAAATTATAAATGACATGTGATTTTCACTACCTTCATTTAAGCGTAGATACACTTGACTATTTTCTCAAAAAATAAATGCACTTATGGCCGGCAAAATGGGTAAGGACACGACGACCTGACACGAACACGACACGAATTTAGAGAGTTTGAGTTTAGTCATATGTGTTTGGGTCCTAAATGGGTCGACACAATTAAACACGACACTTAAAAAGTTAGACATGGGTTGACTTGTGAAACCCATTTATAACCAGCATAACCTACACTTTTTAATTAAGCCACCCGTTTAATATTTAAAACCAACAAGATATGTTTTAACACACATTTAAAATCTTATAATATAGATAATATACTAGCTATCTGAGCCGAATCCACTCAAATATTGCCCTAGTTTGTTCGTTTGAAAAGTCTATAGCATGGTTTACAACTCCTCATTCTCTGAAAAATTTAATTAGTTTGTCATTCCGTCTTTGATTAGTGGCGAGTTGCAGAGTCAGAGCTCTGCTATGTTGAATGTGATGAAGCTATTGTTAGAAATACTACTTGGTTCTTAAAATAAATTCTCTCTCTCTCTCTCTCTCTCTCTCTCTCTCTCTCTCTCTCTATATATATATATATATATATATATATATATATATATATATATCTCACATGTTGATGTTTAATTTTATATACACTACTTTTTATGCACATGCGTTGCACGTGGTGTATTATAAAATATCATACAAATTAATGAATTATATTACTGATTAGCTCTTCAAGAGCTTTTATGAAAAAAAGAAGATAACTATCCTAACAAAAGTTCATCACAAAGTCATACTCATTATAATCAAGCTGAACAAATTTCAAGTAGAGAACAAATGAAGTGTAAGAATGTAAAAATATTACAGCCTATGATAATGAACAAAGAAAATGAAACTACAAATATGCTCTCTAAGTAACCAAGTGAAGAATGACTTTGTGGTGAATGCATGTCCTTTTGTGGCTTCCTTTGTACTTGGCACACCATCAAGGAGCAAGATCTTTACAGAAAATAGTAACCCATTAACAAATATGGAATGACATAAGTGCTCTCATGTTGGTATTGAGTTGGATGATGATGAAGTCACACTAAAACTGAGAGGCCAATTCCCTACAAGAACTCTGTAGAGTAATGGAGAATGCTAACAAATAACCTCTCACTGCACTATCTGCTATTTCCAGAGTCTAATATGAATGTAGATTTATAGTCAGGGACTAATACTTCATCGACAAGAAGTCATATTGAATTAGTGTCACTTATAAAACTATGTTCTATAGTACAAGAACCCTCTAATGCATTGGGATATAAAGAAAAATATATGTATTAACAAAGTTTTGACTCTTTTGTCTCAATCAAAGAAGATCTGAGGGTATCTTCAAATTCAATATTAAGATTCTCAAGGAAAAGAAAGGCCGCCATAACCTACATAACATATGTTACTTTCATCAGTCCATAGCATCATCTTACTTGGGGCTAAGCTAATGATTTCTTAGTGAAATACTGATTTTAATGCACGTTTCACCGTATATGGTCTTAGAAAAGTCCGAGTAGACTATCTGTAAAAAATTTAATTTTCTAATTAGTAAATGTAAACAACCATAAGAAACTATTCTTTCGAGAAATCACATAAATTTCTCTCATTAGAAACTATTCCTAATAAATTGGTACATTAATTTAAAACGTTTAGTGACATGTTGGTTCAAATATCTATACATATATCAAGATGCAACCGGGCCAGGCCGTGTCGGGTTTAGGTCGTGCCGAGGCAAGGCGGGCTTGGGTAGACCGTGCACATAATAAGGCGGGACGGGCCGTGCCCGGGTAGAAGCTTTGCAAGAAATAGAACGTGTCGTGCCGTGGTGGGGACGGGTCGTGCCGGGTCGTTCCGTGCCTTTTCCATCTTGTGCGGGTCGTGCACAGCCCGGGGGTCGGGCCGTGTCGTGCAAGGGAGGAAAGTGACCCGGACGTGCCACGGGTTGAGCACGCCTTTGAGCGGGTCGTGCCGTGTTGGAGGGTAGAGCGGGCCATGCTCGGGGCGTGTTAGGTGCGGTCCGTGCCAATTTGGCACCCGGGTCGGCCCATGCCAATTTAGCACGCGGGTCGGCCCGTTTTGACACTTTTATAAAAATATGAACAAAACCAACATTTCTGTCAAAGTTCTTTCTTACCATTGCAGAATGTTATGCTTACTCATAGAACCTTTGAGATCAAAGTGTTGTTCAAGGTAATACTATTAGACCCATAACTTAATTCTCCAACTTAAAACTCGTACAAAGATCTGACAGTATTAAAAATATATCACTCTTCCAACATCTAAACAAAATAAAACAGAAAAAAGACAAAATTGAAACAAGTATCAACCAAGTTCAAATACTCAAATAATCCAATCATTGTGTGACGTTTCACGCTTCACATCATGTTTATTCAAAAGAACAAATAATATATCATGAGAATCCTGGAGCTTTTGTAGCAATGACCCTAGCTCGGGAAGATTCAAATTTCAATAGGGACTTCAAAAGCAAACTCAGCTATGATTTCTCTCTAGTCGGTACTACTAAACCAAAAGAGAAATAGATCATTTGATGGATGATAGAAGAAAGATTCTGGCCTACTACGAAATCTATTATTATGAACATATGTTTACAAATCCGTGGTTGTAATAAAACTTAAGATGTGTTCTTCTGTTCAATAAGTTTAAAAAAAGCAATTGCTTGTGGTTTCAACAAAATCAGTAAAAAAAACTTCGTAAACATACAAACACAACAACGACCGAAACAAAATCAAACAAGTCAAGATTTTTTGTGACCAAATAAATTAACTACAAGGTCCTTAAATCTACAAGAAGAACAACTCAATCACAATCTATATGTATGCACAATTACAACTTCATGAAATAATCATTTTCATACCTTAGCTGGACGTATTAGAATCCAATAAAACGTTAGATCCAGTTAAGTTAGATTTTCTTTTGTTAAATACATTCATGGCGTTCCTGTAAAGTGAAGAATTAGACAGGGAAAAATCAAGTTTTCTCATGTTCATATGGGAATATCAAAAGCTTAAAATTTTACTTAACATAGTAGAGTTGCGCAAATCAAGGAAAATAAGACTCCTTCACCTATCATGAACAAGAATTGCGTCTCCCTTCAACGCAACCAGCAATATTAGCCAGCAATATTAATCAGCCACTGACTTAAATCAATATCAGCCACTGCATGTGAAGCCATTATTGACAAATGATTATGCAACGTAGACAAACAAGAAATGGACAGGGCGGGGGAGCAGTTAGGAAGAAGAGGGGAAGAAACGCACATGAAGCTCTTAAGAAGAAGAAGAGGAAGAAATAGACATGTCATGAAGGACATAATACATATAATATATAATTACTCTCGCAATATGTAACGGAAACTGAGATTACATCTTTAAAATAATAATAATAATACGTTGGGCATTTAATAAGCATGTATAAAGTCATAAACAATTTATGGATTCTTTGTTTCGGAGGAGGGAATTTTTGTCAAATTTAAAAATGAGGAAACACTTTGATGCTCTTGAACTTTTTATAGTAGTAGAGATATACATACATTATGATCTTGGCATCTTGCATGTTTTGCAAAAAACAAAATATACTTGACATTAAATGTTTGATTTTTTCCAAAGCTTATTTTTCGAGCGTCTATATTAGATTTAATGTGATTTGTATTTTTGCTTGTATTATATACACGTAGCTTATACTACATAGAATTGTTTTTTTGTATACTTGTGTGAAATAAACGGGTTACACGACGGATAACCCGTTTATTATGTAAGTCGCGTTAGGGTCCACAATTACTAGAAACATTTAATATATGGATCGGGTCAAGGTTGAACTTATATGGGTCTCGACGGGAATATGACCCGACACGAACACGACCCGTGACACGAATTGCCGCCTCTATCATAAACTATATTCATTTTGGCTGCCGCTTCAACTACTCTCTTATTAAATTGTGAACTAAACTTCCGTGAATTCAATAAATTGGCTTCTATATTAATAATAATAACTGACACAACCGTAGTCGTCGTCGGTTCCGTTTTAACGGACATGACTATGACTGTACTGGCCTCTAATTCGTTATGTGCAATCACAAAGTGATTTGTGTTACTCTACTTAACTACGTATTAATATTTTCTTTACTGCATTGTTAAATTTTAAATGACATGTGATTTTCACTACCATCATTTAAGCGTAGATACACTTGAATATTTTCTCAAAACGAAATGCACTTAAGCAATAAATTTAGTGGTACTGTATAAAATTTAAAATAATGTTAGATCATAAATTACGGCCGGCAAAATGGGTAACGACACGATGACCCGACGTGAACACGACACGAAGTTAGAGAGATTGAGTTTAGTCATATGGGTTTGGGTCCTAAATGGGTCGACACGATTAAACACGACACTAAACATGGTAGATATGGGTTGACTTGCGAAACCCATTTATAACCAGCATAGCCCACACTTTTTAATGAAGTCGCCCGTTTACCATTTAAACCCAACAAGACACGTTTTAGCACGCATTTAAAATATTATAATATAGATAATATACTCGCTATTTGAGCCGAATCCACTCAAATATTGCCTTAGTTTGTTCGTATGAAAAGTATATCGCATGGTATACAACTCCGCATTTTGTAAAAAAGATCCTTAGTTTGTCATTCGGTCTTTGATTAGTGGCGAGTTGCGAAGTCGGAGCTCTGCTATGTTGATTGTGATGAAGCTATTGTTAGTAATACTACTTAGTTCTTAAAATAAATTTTCTCTCTCTCTCTCTCTCTCTCTAAATATATATATATCAAATGTTGATGTTTAATTTTAAATACACTAGTTTTTATACACATTTGTTGCACAAGGTGTATTATAAAATATCATACAAATAAATGAATAATATTACTGATAGATTAGCTCTTCAGTAGCTTTACGAAAAAAGAAGATAATTATCCTTACAAAAGTTCATGACAAAGTCATACTCATTATAATCAAGCTGAACAGATTTCAAGTAGAGAACACGAACACGTCCCGAGACACGAATTGTCGCCTCTATCATAAACTATGTATATTCATTTTGTCTGCCGCGTCAATTACTCTCTTATGAAATTGTGAACTAAACTTACGTTAACTCGATAACGTGGATTCTATATGACTTTATCATTTACTAATGTTTTAAGGGATTCATACATACTCTTATATATATATTCTGAGAATTACATTTTGTAGTCGGGTTCGAACCAGGGACCTCATGCAAGGGCTTCAAATATTCTACCTCCGAGCTAGCACACATTTTCTACGTACTCTTGTATGTAGATCAATTGAACCTGGCTCCTTCAACATATTGCGTAAATAAATCTTAGAGGACCGTTATGCTTTACAATTTTTTCTTCACACTTTAATTTCACGTCTTATGTATCAAGAAATAATTGTTGGTATCTATTTTTAAGATCTTTTTATAATAATGTCTCCAATCAGAACCATCTACATGATGGTGAAATTAAAGGATGTTGGTGTGTCTTTAATCACAAGTCGGCAAACAAAGTCAAAGGTGGCAAGTCAAAGGAGGCTTAGTTGTTTCCAATTAACTAGGAAACAAAAATGGGTTGTCCTATGGGGCGGTGATCTTTTGATCACTATAAATAGACTTGTAATTGCCTTTGGTACTCATAACAAACACACACACACATAGGCGGAGCAGTAGCTAGTGCATACCAATACTAGTTTGCTTGAGTGCTATTTGTTAGCGTGTGTGCGAGTTGTCAAGTGGTTGTACCGGGTGCGTTTTTCTCTAATAAAATTGGGGTTTTGGGTCGTGGAGGTAGCTAGCTAATCACTAGTGGACCACGTTAATACTTGTGTTCTTGTTTCATCGTTATTATATCGTTCTCAAGCTAGTTCCAGAACACAGCAAACTGGTTTCAGATCCAGGTCAAGGGTATCACCAGTTTTAACAAACTGGTATCAGACCCAGGTTGGTGTTCCAAGATCAATGTGGAGCTAAAGAAATAGGGTTTCACAATTCGTGAAATTCATAGCTAGGGTTTCGCGATCAAGGTGGAGCACACGTTCGGGGGTTACGGATCAGGACAAGGAGCTGCAGAGAAGATGACCGGGGGGATGACCAAGATCGACATGTTCACAGGGAGAAACAGCTTCAGCTTATGGCAGATCAAGGTACGTGCTTTGTTGAAGCATCAATGCTTGTGGTTGCCATTGGCGAAAGATAAAGATGGAGCTTCTACAAGCACCGCTGAGTTTGAGTCTCAGCAAGACGGGACGCAGAACAGAGCTGCGTATGGGGGTTCAGACAGTCAGAGTTCCGGCGCGATGACGGCGCCCAAGGGAAGCTACGGTGACGTCTGTTCAAACGGTAGAGAAAAGAGACACCGGTGGACGAAGGATGAACTCAAGATCTGCAGGTTTCGCTGTAGGTGGAGGGTACTTCAGAGGATGGTCTAGTTCTCTAGGCCCCGTTGGGGGGAAGGGGGAATCCGTGCTCTTGACGAGGAGGCGGAGGATGGAATAGGGGAGTCTCTGACGAGACAATGGAACGCGAAGGGGACACGTGCTGGGGGGTTTGTGGTAGGGACTCGGTGGGAGTCGGAACAAAAAATAAACTTGTTGTAGGAACTCAGTGGGAGTTGGAACAACAAACAGGGGCTTCGATTGCAGGAACTCGGCCGTAGTTGGAGCATCGATAGGGTTCGATTGCAGGAACTAGACGGGAGTTGGATCATCGCTGGGGGCACTCGTTGCAGAAGCTTGGCGAAGTTGGAGCAACTTGTGACGTGAGGGTTTCGCATACAGCTGCGGAACGTTTGGGGTTAATTATTGAAGAGAAGCATCGGTTCAGGTTCTGGTTGCTGAGATGATTCAAGACAAGGTGGAGATTTGTTGGTGTGTCTTTAATCACAAGTCGGCAAACAAAGTCAAAGGTCGCAAGTCAAAGGAGTCTTAGTTGTTTCCAATTAACTAGGAAACAAAAAGGGCCTGTCCAATGGGGCGGTGATCTTTTGATCACTATAAATAAACTTGTAATTGGCTTTGGTACTCATAACAAACACACACACACATAGGCGGAGCAGTAGCTAGTGCATAGCAATATTAGTTTGCTTGAGTGCTATTTGTTAGCGTGTGTGCGAGTTGTCGAGTGGTTGTACCGGGTGCGTTTTTTTCTAATAAAATTGGGGTTTTGGGTCGTGGAGGTAGCAAGCTAATCACTAGTGAACCACGTTAATACTTGTGTTCTTGTTTCATCGTTATTATCATTGTTCTCAAAATAGGTCCAGATGATAACAAATGGTGAAAACATGATGAAGTATAGCATTTCCCTCAATTTTAATTATCATTTGAACTTAAAAGTTTGCTCAAATCGGTGCGATTTTTTACTCATTCAACACATTACCATTCATATCCATTGTTTCTAAGTTTCAAAAATAGAACATTTAACGTTTCACGTTTTGTTTTATTTTATTTTATTTTTCAAAAGGGAAATAAGCAAAAACTTGACAGTGTGAAGCATAAAAGATTCTTACATACTTCATACCAAAGTGTTTATGACATGTAATTTAGGGAAATGGGAACCTTATTGTGCACAAAAGTAAGGGCCACGAATTTAGAAATCTCCAAACAGCTTTTGTTACTAAGAGACTTTATCACCAACCTTATTGGTGGATATATTTACAAAGAGAAATGTTAAATGTCACTATTTTTTCTTTCACCTTTCAAGTTCCTTCCTTATGTGGATGTTTTTTATTGGTGATGTAATTATAGAAATATTTTAAAATAAATACTACCAACAATCATATCTTAACACGTTGAAAGTGAATTTGAAAGGTGAAGAAAAAAGGGTGAAGCATAGCGGCCCTCATCTACAAATCCATGTATTAACATAAGCTACGATAACGTCAAAATTGTTTCCTTTCCACCTAATCACTCTCCACCTAATCACTATATATCTTGCATCTCAATCAATAACGGCCAGAGTGAGATCACTGGTCCAATAACTTCTTGATTCAATCGCCGTACCAAAACGTTCAAGTCGAATGTGCTAGTGGTAAACCACAATGTTTGATGTATACTGGAATAATTATTCATAAGTTTTACAATTTGGAACGGACGAACATCGCAATGTCACTATGCTAAATCACTAATGTGATAGGGAACACACCCAAGGTTTCCTTGCCGCCAAGGACAGTTCTTATTTTTCGCTATTACTTTCTGTGTTGACTGAAAAAGTTTGATCGATAGAATCGAGGACCTCATTCTCATGTGAGCAGGGGTGCCAGAGTCGGAAAACTGAACAGAGCAGGACCTATGTTATGAAACTGAAATTATATGGGCAGTCAGGCACAAATCAACAATTACCAAAGACACTTTACAATGGGTAGGGCATGTGCCCACCCATACTCAGAGTTGGCTCCGCCCCTGCATGTGAGTACTATTATGATGAGTGTTCAAAGCTGTACTATGCCACAAGTACTAGTAGTAAAAAAGAAAAAAATACCTAGGGCAAAACCCTAGTAATAGACCAAGAATCTAACACATGAGAAATCAAGATTTGCACCAGCAGAACAAGTACAAACATATATCCCCCACCCTCAGATCTCTATTTTTTTCTATTCACAATGATCTAGTGCATGTTGTTGTCCTAGATCTCATATTCCTCATCAAGCTACAATTATTGACCCAATTTACTACTACTATTCTGCATTACTCTAAATCGTGAGAATCTGAAATACAAATCTGGCCTAACCAACTTTTTTTTTTATGCTTTTTGGATTATATGAAAAATCGGATAATAATTTTAGGAAGACCGATCCTGGTCCTACGACCAGCCCCTCTAGCCGTACGACCAGCAGAGTGTTCCTGCTGCTGCTGCTTGCTTCCTTGTCTTCCACACTTTGTTGCTTGCCCGATTTACCAGACGCTTTGAGTTATTCCCAACAAATATGTTTACAGACTATCTCAAGTCGTGCAGACTCTTATGCTCAAAAAATTATAGATTTTCATATGATAATAAACTTGACTTCCGTGTCAAAATCATGAACCAATTGGAACTTATTCGCTTACCCGGAGAGTGAAAATTATTGAGGTGGTTTTAGGGAGAATCATAAGGCAAGGGAAGCCTTTTCTGGATATCTTTTTATCCAGACAAGATGGTTTTGGAGGGAGGCAAATTTTCTTGATGAGTTGAGAAGAGGTATCTGGTTCAAAAAAGCATACTCCCATATCAAAAAAAGAACCAGCTTTTTTTATCATACTAAACATTTTGCAGATTGATGAGAAATGCCTTTTTTCTCCTCTGGTGAGGATTCTCCTTCTTGTGTGTGTGTGACTGTAAAAAGCTACAGAAAAAGGTCATGAAATATTTGCAGATTGCAGGATTTTACCAAAATCAAGTAGAAGTATCAGGTGCCTCTGTCTCCTTCTGGCTTTCCCATCAATCAACTTAGTGTGGTACAGCATCCAAAAAACACAGCTTCTAAAATGAAGATACAAAAAATGCTTGCTTCTTATTTGTACTCTATCAAATAAGCCAAACATGTAGACAAGCTTGTTGGGAAGGGAAGCTCCCTTGGGCTAAACTAACCTGAATTTCTTCAAGAATTAACAACTTTTCAATGTTTCAGCATAGTATAGGGGAGTCTGCAAAGTTTGGATTTTGCATTGCTAAAACAAACTGGGTGGTTCCGGTTCGTTACAAGTTTTGGGCCGAAGAAACTAAGGAAATGATATTTCATCCCCCAAGTTTGTGATGTGAAACAACCTCTTGATTATGAGATTGCAAAAGGCCCTTGCTTCGCTCTTACAATCCTACTATAGCAAGACAAAATCACATAAGAGGTTGGGTTGCATTGTGCAAATAGCTTGAAAACTCTTAAACATTAAAACATCTTAGTAGTGATGTTTCATTGTGAATTCCGTCACGACAAATTTTAAGCCAGTAAGAGGTGGATGGTAAGTTGATTTGTCTTAAATGCATCCGCTTTCTTCTTATTTGGTCACATCTCTTGTTGGTGGTCCAACACTGGTAGTATAGTTTCTGAAATCTTGAGGGTACTGATTTACAAACGTTAATAGGCTTTTGATACTACCATCTGATTTCTTATCTCAAATGTTTCTGTTGAAGAAGTTTGATGGTCTTGACAAGTCATGAGATTATTATTTTTCAGTGCATAGGTAGGGCATGATATGAGTCAGAATAAGATGTGACATGTGAACTGAGAAGTGCATGAAATATGAGGGGGATACTGTACATGTTGCTTATACCGCAATCTAACACAGTATATAAAGATAACTTGGATAACTAATTCATATACCTCCCTCATTATACCTTATGTCTAACACCCGTATCATATTAGATTTGCAAATTACTCCTGACATGACTTCCATCTGATTTCTTATCCCAAATCTGTCTCTTGGAGAAGTTTGATGATGGTCTTGAGTCTTGACAAAATTATGCTGGTGCAAGCTGCCTCGAAGTGAATCTCAACAAGGTCTAGTGATTTCTGGGCATAAAATCACTAGGTAGGTAGACAAACATCTTTATCTCAGTTTACTACTACCAGTTGTGGACTCACAAGGAACTATTCTATTGTTCCACCGTACGGACACTTCTTTAGTTTCAAGGAACAAACCAACATCCAACCCCCCACTGTTGGCAGATTTGTACACCCTTTAATCTACATTTCCAATCTTATCTCACATGGTCAATATCCACAACCAGATCTCTGACGAATTTCGGTTATTAAACCATAATCTCAGTTCAAGAGTTTCGAGCCAGTTTCAAGTGGGAACATACAGAGAAAATCAATAGAAAGATGCCGGCCCACAAGACCCGCGAAACCAGCTTGGCTCGAAATGAAATAGAGCTAATACAGCCACAAACACTTTGAAACAAACCAAGATCTACTGCAGTTAACTGAACCGGTCCTTGAAGTTACTTATCAGATGCTCACAATCTTACACTAAACAGCAAACAAATTCTAAGCTAATTCCGCTGAAAATCTGTAAATAAAACGATTAAATTTCCAACTCGGATGCTAGCTACCAATAGAAACGATTAAGCATCCACATAAGGATGAGAATATCTCAAAAATAAGAGGAAGCGCACGGCAATGCAAATGCTACAACAAGAAACAGTATTAATTCATTCCAAGGCAACTATGTCTTTGTTTCATACTTGCGCTATTCACCAAGATGTCTTGGCTTGTTTAATTTAGTACATACATATCTAATAACAAGGAGGCAATGGCGGCAAATCCAGAGATATTCACAGAACATAAATCCCACAGTAAATGGGTAAAAAGCACGACCAGTTCATATCACGAAACATGTAAACAGAACTATTCAGAAATATCCACCAGTAACTGCACGAGACCAAGAGGGGGATCAGCACCAGTGAGCCTTGTTTAGATCAAAAGGGTAATAGTTTTCTTCAGAAACAGCAAAATGAACCTGACCAGGATGTCAAAAAAAAAAATTAAAAATTACCAGAGATACAGAAGAAACGGACCAGAACAAGCAGCACAAGAGGTTCCAGGAGAAGAATAACATACCATTTAGCGCACATTCTTAGTAAGCAAGCCTTGAAATGATGAGTAAAGATCACTGTTCTCTTTCCCAAAAATCTCTTCAGCCTTTTTAAGTGTCTCCTGAAGAGATACAAAATCAATTTTTTTCTTTCAAAGTTACCAAACGACAAAATCACATTTTTTTTTCATATATGAGCCATTATGAACTATTTACCTCCCGAGTCTGCTTATGAGCATTTAATTCCTTTATGTTTGACAAGAATGCACTGAATTGTTCATATGACAACCGGCTCCTGGAGAAAACAAGTCCAACCAAAACAACTGGTGTATTTTCAGATTCTCAAAACTCAAAAAGATGGGAATGATTGGTAATTAAATTGGATGTCAACTCACCGAGCTTGGCGAAAAAACTCCTTCCCGTCGATTCTTGGAGTGCGCGCTTCGGAGTTTCGGAAAAATAGAATCGAAGTTAATTACTAAGAAAGATTGAAATAAGGGGTGCCATTAAAAACTTTTTGCTGTGACATTTTAGATATTGGATGAAAAGAAAACTAAACATTAATCTTAAAACCTCCAGAAAATTCATAAAAGCTTTGGTGAAGTTTTGAGAAAACTTGCAAACCTGCAACAGAGTGGCCGCGAGGAGGAGAGTTTGCAGCTGATGACTGCTGGCTTGAAGGATACCATGCTGACAGTGAACCACGTCCATCATACAGAGTTTTTGATGGAGATGTCGAACGAGAAGTCACATAAGGAGACGCCGCCGCTGAATACTTCTTGGGGGACCCATTCGTTGATACAATTTTTGGTGTCGCACCAGGAGTGAAGCCAGGTTTTACATATGGCATCATCGAGTACCTATTCCCACCTTGCTTTGCAACTGCGATTAAACATGGAACACACATGAAGGCATATACGATAAGATATGACACGGAGACAAAGAAAACGGCTACATTCACAAGTCCAGTTAAAATACCATCATCAGTCATGCCTCCGCCCTGCATGGAGCCATTTAAAGAACGGTTTGCTGTGTGGCCATTTGAATCCTCGTCGGTTACTACAAACCCACAAACAGTTGCGCAAAAAGAATATAATTGTTTGCAACTACGCTAGAGCTATCAAACGGGCCAATTAGCCGGGAAAACTAGCCCAAAATAACCGAGTTTTTCGTAACCGAAATGGAGCCCGAGCCCGAGCCCGAGCCCGATATGACCAAACCGGGACCTAAACCGAAAAGATTCGGGCTAGGGCAGGTTAGACCTTCTCTGGAAACGTGAACCGGCTTGGTTTGAACCTAGCCAAACCGATTTGAACCTTTCCGACCACTTTTAAGTTGTGATCATCAAAAAAATTGGTTTCTAACCGGCCCAAACCAAACCGGTATACCCTATTACAGTTACACAAGCCGGGCCGGTGAGAGGGTATGTGAAATTTTCTGGGCCGGTTAACCGTAACCGAATAACCGGTAACTGAGCCCGAACCCAATCGAGACCGATCGGTTCAAGGTTTCTCGGGCCGGTTTCGGCTAACCGAAATTACAGCTCTAAACTACGCTAAAAGAATGAAGGAAGGTGGACTGAATTGTTTGTACCTTTCTTAGGATACGGTGTGGAAACTGATTGATCGCAGGTCACAATATCAACAGTTTCGCCCTGTTAAAACGAGAAGGTGGGAGTAAAATAATTTTGTCTAGAACTACAATTATATAATTTAAAACAGCCTATAGAAGTTGCAAGTGATCGAGGAGATCACACATCAGAAATTCAAATCAATACTTGAGAAAAACCAGGAATGCAGGAATCATACCGATGCACTATCATCATTAAGCGACTGCATAAGTTGCCTCTTGAATGTCTCCAACTGCCACGAAAATTTCCGTTAAATTAATTCAATAAGTAGATATTTAAAGTATTGGCATTCAATAAAGTATCAATTTTTTCAGAGGGAAATGGCAATAACTAGTAATGCGGATGGAACCAAGGGCACTCTACCGGAAGCTAACATGGGCCCCAAACCCACCTAAAGGATTTATCAAACAAACTAGGAAGCGTGAGGCTTGATTATGGGTTCAACACCAAGGTCACTAAGTCCCCTCTCTTGACCATGTACCATTAAACCACTTCTTCAGAAACCCGTTTCTGAGAAAACACCCCGCCCTTACCTCTTGAATGCATGGAAATAACTTCATGATCCAGCCATCAAGGATGAAAGAAACTATCCAACATGAACAAGTCTACCGTTGTCGCACCCAAACAAAATGGTCAAGCAGCTTCGCCTATGGAACACAAACAATAATTCTTTCTCAAGGAAACAGCATGATGATGACTACTCCTCACTAACTTGAGCCCAAGGCTCCAACCCTAGTAACGGAATTACATCAGCAACCCTACTAATAATGGGTTGCATTATGGGTAATGGGCAATTACCATCTTACGACCCTGTGGTTTGGATAATATCGTAAACCACCCCTCTGTTAATCCAAACATGCGAGATGCGACAATTAAAACCCTACTGTTAGATTCCGTTAGTTGGGGACCCCCACTCACAACAGTGCCAGGACAAAATGGCCTTATATCTGAGCACTTAAACTAAATGCCTCCAAACAAATATGTTCACTTTACTAATGACCTAACTACCCCTATCTACAATTGCATTTCACGACAAACACGACTGAATCTCCACCAAACACTCTCCCTACACTAGACCTGTAATAAAACTGGTGCTTCACCTTCTTTATCCACACCCAAACTAGAACCATCTTGTTTTCTCACATAAACTAACAAATATAACTTAGAATTTACACCTAAACTACACCCAACAATACCCTGATCAAAGAGCCTGCAAAATTCACGACTCATACCAAAGCCCCGAAAAATCAACTACAAACCCAGGTCAAGCTCTAATCCAACTGAAAGTGGCGAAATTGAGCTACTCCAGATGCCGACCTTGACATATCCGGGGACAAAACCCAATACTCATACTATTACGTGATAGGAAACCCAAACCCCGAATCACCAGAGCTAGAGCTGGACATCTGCAGTCCATTTGCACTAGATCTGGACATACAATGGTAGGATTCTTATTTGATAGGACACAATAATTTAAAAGAGCTAAAGGGATTATGTAACTTTAGAACCAAACTGTGAAATAGAGCACATAGCCAAAATCTCATTCCTGTTATGATATGCAAAACCTTGTACAAACAAAATGATCAACTAAAAATTAGTGCTACTATGGAACTATTACAACCAGGAGTAATAACCCTAGAGCAGCTGCTATTTGTTTGCCTCAGTTTTTCTTTCCCTCATATATGATGATGATGATGTACCACTATTGGCCTTTTACTGATCGTCTCTCAACCCCTGCAAATCCACGCTGCTTCTTGGAATCTCCTTTAGTCCTCCTCATTGGTCTCTGACCTCCACCATTTCTTAGAGAAACCACCGGCAGATCAATCACCATCACAGAAGGCCGATGTTCATTCCAACAAACAACCACCATGTCCAGGCAACATCAAATGTGAAAATCGGCAGAGCGGTAACAGCTATAGAAAACTCAGAACATCATCGGCGACATCAACTCAAAAACTCACACAACCGTCTGTCGGTATTCCCGTCAAATCAAACTCAGACAGTTTGGCTAGCCCCACTCGACCTAATTGAAACCCATTCGATAGAAAACCACCACCACCGCCATCAATGCTGATCTAATTCGCGAACCTAGACATAGCCAATTCGCCCAACTGAAGCCAGAAACATGGTTTTACCTCCTAGTTGAAAATGATAGTTTTTGACCAAATTCGAGACAGGTTTCTGGGTTGGGTTGTGGATGAATTTGAGAGGGAGAGTATAGAGGTGAGAGGTGGGAGAGAGAGAGACAGACAGACAGACAGAGAGAGAGAGAGAAAGGGAGTGGCGGTGTCGGTACCAGTTGTGACAGTGTTGGTACTGGTTGTGGCGGTGTGGGAGAGAAGAAGAAGAAGAGGGAGAAGGGACGAGAGGGAGAGAAAGGAGATTTTCAGTAATTTTTCCCCTGATTAAATGTGTTGTAACTTTTCGTACCAATGAGGGTAAAATTGACTTTCTGCGTGTCTATTAGCTCCGTTAGTTATAAGGGTGGTTTGGGGTATTATCCAAACCACAGGGTAGTAAGTTGGTAATTGTCCATATGTGATTTTGTGACATGTGTAGCCAATTGGAAATAGATTACACGATAGTCTTCTAATGGTCACGGGTGTAATCTTTAGGTCCAATTAATCAACCGAAGAAGCCTACCCCCAAGGAACCGCAAACCTACCAGACCGGGTTCCCGATCCCATACCTCAAGCAGCGGCGTTTCGCAATTTTACAGCACTAAGAACAACTGCGTATGGTTATGTTGCCGATGATTTCTGGTCTAAAACATTGCATTAACAAATAGACAATTGGGATGGTCTAGAGTCTAGACCCTAGACCTCTCTCTCATTTGTAGTTTATTTCTTTTCCACCTTATTTCTGTATGTATTGCAGAGCTGTCTGTCTGTCCCTCTCTAGAATCAAGTTGGCAAGGCGGCCGGCCCTAAAATGAGCAAGGCCCGGCCCCTCCGACACTTGAGCCGGCCCGGCCTCGGTAACCCACAGCCCGACCCCCAACCCGGGGCGGTTCCACTTAGCTCCCCTCCAACCCGGGCCGGCCCCCACCGGGCCCGTTCAGCCCCCCTCAAAAGTCAAAACGGCACAATTTTTATTTTTTATTAATTTATATGTATATATATATATATATTAATATTAAAACTATATTATTTAATATATTAAATTAATAATATATGTTACCCGGCCCACCCAGCCAGCTCAAGCCCCCAGCCCCCATGGGTAGCCGGCCCCGCGCGGGAGGGTTCAGCTTCGTCCAATTTTGAACCGGCCCGGCCCCCTCTAACACCAGGCCGCTAACCCAGCCCGGGCCCCTGAAAGATGGCCCCTGCTAAAACCCGGCCCGGCCCCCTGACAACTTGACTCTCGAAGCTGGCATACATGCAGCATAGTTTGGCCCTTAAAGCTAAACCCGCCTCAAGAGACACCTTGATATAATTGAAGTAGCCCAATTTTGCCCTTGGAAACCCACAGATACAGTAGTGTCATCAACAAATAGTAACAAGTACAGAACTGGGACATCCTCAGTATCTAACCCTCCAGCCTTTACCCCAATCAATCCACGTCTTTGGCAGCTGAAAAAGGTGACAGATAGGGAAAGGGGGCAGCAAAGTGAAATTCAAACACGATCCAAGTAAAGGAACTGATTCATGAAATTATATCAAATGATGAAGACTAGACAGGTGCTTCAAAATCTTTGGCGGCTTAGTTTCATATCTACCTTGTCATTGCAGAATTTGCAGGGTAGCAAAGCCACTTATGGGACAGTGAATAGCTGATTAACCAATTCTAGCAGTGATCATATATGAAGTTTGCAACACCTTGACCACAACTGAAGGGTCACTCCTATCTCGACTAAGCGCATGTACTGAGCCCTCAAATGAGAGAGTGAAAGCGCAGATGAACTTAAACCCATAAATTCACGTCTACGTGACCTTGTGAAGAATATTAATTATAGCTAGAGCTTCAAGGCCACTGAACTAAGGTTTGGATATAGGCATTAGCAGTACAATCGCAACGGCTGTCTGTTAAATCCTCCGGAGACAAAAATATCAACAGATCCACTTTGAGCATGACCAAAACCTCTCTATAGAGATTAAGAATTTGATCCTCATTTTTTCACTCAACTGAAAAACTTATGCGACTTCTTCAGATATAAGTTCGTAACCAATACTATAATACTACAATAATCAAACGCATTTAACAACAAAAAATATATGAGCAGCGTCTACTTTTGTCAAATTACTTAGAAATGCAAAATTTTGCCAATGACGGGAATTCTCTTAAAGACATGATTACATGTTCAGCCCCGTTTTCCAAAGCAAGAGAATAACACGGCACAACCAAGGCTTTTAAAGAAACTAACTATTTTGAGGCGAAACCTTCTTCATTGACTTTGTTATTGGCTTGTTCTTAGAAAACATAAATAGTCATCACCAATTTTTGAGCTGGATGAATGCATGGATTTTCCAACATAATGCAATTGCTAAATATTTGTCAGAACAATAACATTATTGCGGATTGTAGTTCGCTGAGCATTACATGCCATCAGGTTTTAAACAGTGAAGATGACAATCTCAGATTTGTGCAAATGTTAATTTTTAGGATAAATTAAAGATTGGTGACATGTGGTTTGTCTCGGTTCTGATAGGTGATCTGTGGTATGAAAATTTTCGTTGATGTAACTAACCACTGGTTTGCTCTGTGTTTCACATAGATAATCCATCCATATTTCCATTAATAAATAAATGGGTTAATTGCATTTTACCCCCCATGATCAGGGGATGTTGCAAAAGCGTTGAAGATGAATAAAAGGTTGAAGAACAAGATGAACATCTACAATCAATAAAGATCAATAAGAGGTTGAAGATGAATACCTACAATCACAGAAGCAGACACTCTCATATATTAAGGTTTCATCAGTCTTCCAAATTTCACACCCAATCTTTATTAAACTTTATATTTCACAGACCAAAAAGTGAGACATTGCATTTGATTATGGGTTTGGTTGTAGAGCAGAATTTATATCGGAGAAGAATAGATCTCAAAAGTCTGTTCGGTTAGTATAAGTTCAGTGTCTGGTTCTTAACGGCAAATCTCACCGGGTTCCATGAGGTCTTGACTGATATCCATGGTGGACAGCAGTGATGAGGGTAGTGTTCTGGAGGTATGGGTTTTTGGTTGGCGGCTGTGGGCTGCCGGAGGTTTAAGGCAGTGAGGACAGCAGCGTGGGTGGTTTGGGTTTGGTCCAGAGTACGCAGCCCGGTTCCATGGTGTGAGGCATAATAAATTTGGTGACAGTGGTTGAGGGCAAATTTTGATCTTGGTGGTTGAGTGTTATGGCAGAGAGAGAGAGAGAGAGAGAGAGCGAGAGGAGAGTGGAGTTTCTGTATTGAATCGGGGATATGAGAGAGAAAGAGAGGGTAACAGTTGTGTTTCTTGGTCGGAGATCGAAGGTTATGATAGTGATGGAGGGTTTGTGTTTCATTTTCTTTGTTCTTCTTTCCGCATTTTTTTGTTTACTTTTTATACGCGTTGACTGACTTTAGCACATTTCTAAGTCAGACTACACATGGTGATCAAGCATAATGTTTTAACCCAAACTTCATACTACTATGTACAATTTTAAACACTGCTTAGGGGTTAGAAACTAAATATTTGAGTGTCGATAAATCATTAAGGTTAAAGTTGGCTATTGGTAATTTGGTATGTAACATAGGCTGCATGTATGCCAGCTCAACTGTAGGAATCTAAGAAAACCAAAACACGCCCCTCAAAGATACTACGGATATAGTGCCGTTTGTACAAAACCCTGAGAATTCTTAATTTTAAAGCTGCTAGATAACCTCAAGCCTACCACCGTTCTTAAGATTGATGAGTTAAAGCAAGTACTCAAGCTCTTCTTCAACCACCTATCCTTATGTAAGTTATCAGTCATCACTCATCAATTATCTGACCCTAGAGTCACCAGGTTCACTTGGACACAATTAGTAAACAAGGCATTTTTTTCCTCTTTACTTTCCTAATGCCTCTTTGTCGTCATCCCTAAAAAGATTGTCCAAGAAATCTGCATCACCCTTCCCAACGAAAACAAAGTTCAAATCATTTTTCTGATCTCCAAACTCTCTTTTTCACAAACAAGTTTATCAATGAAATGACAAAACCCTGCGTGTTATGACATGCCCCAAAAAGAAATGAAATATTGTTTTCTTTTCTACAGGAATTAAAACGTCTCGTGCAAAAAATTAGTCCTCCTTTAGCCACAAGATCGCAAATCTTTCATCCAGATTAATTTTTAAATTTTACATTGATGTGAAAAGATCAAGTCCTATATCACTCTAAAATTTGGTGGTACATTGTTAAGTCTCTTCTTATAAGATTTCAAGCAAAAATATCATATTTGTACCAACAAATAATAGATATGTTTCTACCAACACAAAAATCTTAAGTCTCTGCTTGCCCAACGTTTATCTTTCAAACTTCCATTTCTTTCTCCCAGATGACTTGATCACAGCCAAAATGAGTCTAAACCATACTGACAGACAACTGAGATACATATGCATTATAACAAACTCACCTTGGCCAAATCGCGAGCAAGTCTTCTAGATGTCATGGCCAGTGAATCTCGCTCACCAATCAGCTTCCTCTACAATTTCAATAAAATAAACAGAACATCAACATAAATTCAATTCCTTCAAATTCATTTTTTTTTGTGGTAAAAAGCATGGGGAGAAGTTGACATACATTGTCCTCTAGGGTCAGTTTCAGCCTGGATTCTGCCTCTTGGCAAGCGCTTTCGAGGCTCGAGACCTTCTCTTGAAGCTCAGATATACAACGATCCTTGTCCTGAGCCTTCTGCCTCAAATTCTCTACCTCTGATTCAAGATTGGAGACCCGGGAAGCTATGGCCATTGCGGTTATCTTCCTTGCAAGATCAAGCTGGCCGTACGCATCATTTGGAATCACTGCAAGTATCTCGTCCGGCAAGTGCAAGTCCGGTCCGCTTCCGCTGCTCTGCGTGCTGCTACTCTGCGACATCTCCAATTCCAAGCCTAAACCCTAACCAAAAAAAAAAATACAATTCCATAAATTTACTGTGAAACCCAGATGAATACTAGAAGAAACCTCCCTAAGTAGATAAAACCCAGATGGGAAAAGTGAAGAAATGTACATAATAAAAACCCAATTACATGAATTTACAGATAAACCCAGATGGGAATCCGAGAGAAGAAGTTAAAACCTCACTGTTATTTTCCTCTAAAACCCCATTTACATGAATTGATTGATGAAAATGTTAAGAGGAAAGAGAGGATCGTGAGAAAGAAAAACCACAAATTGATTACATAAAACCCAAATTCCATTAATTGATTGAGAAAGCTTTCGCTAAGGCTTCTAAAGACACACACACACACACAAAAAAAAAAAAAAAAAAAAAAAACTCGGTGAATGTACTGTGAAACCCAGATGAAAATTCGATAAAAACCCCAAGTACACAAAACCCAGATGGGAAAAGTGAAGGAATGTACCAAATAAAAACCCAACTACATGAATTTGCAGGTAAACCCAGATGGGAATTGATTGATTGACAAAGCCAAGTAAGAAGGAGGAAGGAATAAGAAGAGAAAAAACCTCACCTGTTTTGTTGCTGAGGGCTTCTAAAACCCTAATTGCTGGAGCTTCTGCTAATGCGGAGGAGAGGTCAGAGACGATGGAAATGGGTGTACATATATCGAGGGATGCTCACACTTGACTGAAGTGTACAACAAAACTCTCTCTCAGTAGTAATTGCGAAATTGAATCGGTTTGGTTTCGTTGTCGCCATTATTATTGTGACTTGTTTGTTCGGTTTAAAATTTTCACATTCCCTCCAAACGGCCCTAAACGACAGACAATAAAGGGTTGGGCTTTAAACCTGGCCCAGCATCCACCTGTAGGGTCTCCTTTCCAAATGAATTAGGCCTTTTAGGGTCGTGAATACGAAATTACATTTACACCTTGTAGTTCAACAACTTCACGCTTGGCACTCCGCTTTTACGTGTCCTGTCTTTTTTTTTGCCAATACGAAAAACTATTTTGAGAAGATTATTTGATTAGTCAGATGTTGTTTGAATTTGTATATTTTTTTTATAATATTACAGAGGGATTATAACTCGATAACATTAAGAAAAGGTTCACTCATTCTTGTATCATTTTGCTTAATCAAATAACATCCTCAAAATGTTTCGTCATGTTGTCCAAAAAACAGAACATATAAAACCAGACAGAGGAAGTAAATGCCAAAGCCATGTTACAAGAATAAAATATGGAACAAAAAAGCCATGCTACAAGAATAAAAAATTGAACAAAAATTGATCAGTAGGTGTCTTAATATCACCCAAATTTATTCTTTTTATTTTCTTAAAAATATTTGCCATGAGATTTTAGTAATGACATGTTGCAAAACACACATCACTTTTTTTTCTAATATTCTAATAAAATTGTTGAAACTAATATTCTAATACTAACACTTGCTCATCTCATTTATTGAGCTACCTTATTTATAGAACTCACGGATATCACAGGAGGAACAATGTGGTATTCATTGTATCTTTGTCCCAACCAAAACTCATTGGAGTAGTTGTTAAGAATCATCGTTTGTTATATATTGGATTTATGTCTTTTTGGTCTGTGCCTATTCAGGCACTAAATCTATGCTACTGAATTCTAATTATTTTTTAGGTGGAAACCCTTGAATTCTAAGTTTGATATTAGTCCTGAGGTTCTATCAATTCGTACAAGTCTGTTTTTTTTTCACACTTTACACGTGAGGGACTTCATCTCTTTCGTATGTGCCGATTAGAAGCAACAACAAAAAAGAATAAAAAGTGAAACTCCTAACTTACGTATATCATAAGTAGTAAACATGACACTTCTAAAGAAAACCGTCAGTATCTCAATATTAAGTCAAAATGCTCTCCAAACTTGTCATCACCTTCAACACTTTCACGCTCGCATTGCCATCAGAAAATGCGCCGCTCAAATGTCATTAACATCACCACTTGTTCCGTGTTTCTTGTCCATGAAAAATGCTTTTTTTTTGTTACAAATGGTACGTTCAAACGTCTATCAAACGAAACAAGACAATGCCACAGAATAGAGTGGAGTTTTCGTGTTTCTTTCATTTTACTTCTTCAACCACATAGTGCATGCCATCGTTATGACCTAACAACCAAAAAACGTGAGTGCATATATAGTATTCTTACAGAGAAGTAAGTCCCAACGCAATATGGTTGCGATAAGCTACTTTTTCATATTTTTGCCGCTCATTCTCTTCTTAGCTTTTGCAATCTCCATCAAAATTTCGCCCAAAAAAAACCAAAAAATCTTCACACCCTCGAAATGGCCATTAATCGGCATGCTACACAATTTGCTCAGAAATGCCCACCGCCTCCTTGATTTCGTCACCGACACACTCAAGGATCATAAGGGGACCTTCATGTTCATAGGTCCTAGTTTCACTACCATGGACATGTTGGTCACTTGTGATCCTGCAAACATCAACCACATATTGTGCAGGAACTTCCCAAACTACCCCAAAGGCACCGACTTCAATAAGATATTCGATATCTTAGGAGACGGGATCTTCAATTCCGACGCACAGCTCTGGGAAGATCAGAGGAGAATAGCCATGTCCCTTCTAAATCACCAAGATTTCCAAAAGTTTGTGGTCGAGACTATGTGGGAAAAACTAGAAAATGGTTTTGTACCCGTTTTGGAACATGCCTCGGAGTTAGACAAAGTGATGGATTTGCAGAACTTATTTCAAAGATTCACCTTTGACGTTTCAAGCATTTTGGTACTAGGTCATGACCCGGCGTCACTCACTGTCGCTTTGCCTCAAGATGCGTGCGAGAAGGCATTTTGTGATATTGAGGAGGCGGTGTTGTTTAGGCACATCCTTCCCGAATGCATCTGGAAGCTACAGAGACTGCTTGGAGTCGGGAAAGAGAAGAATCTAAGTGAGGGTCGGAAGAATCTGGAACAGTTTATGGTGAATTGCATCTCATCCAAGCTCGAAAAATTAAGAAGAAACAATGCGACGCAAGACAGGGACTTATTGACTGGTTACATGAAAGCATACGAAGAAGAAAGAAACCACGCATTTGGCGATTTTAATAAGTTTCTTAGAGACAACATGCTTAACTTGATGTTTGCTGGGAGAGACACCAACGGTTCCGCTCTCACATGGTTCTTCTGGCTTCTAGCGACAAACCCTTTGGAGGAGAGCAAGATCCGAGAAGAGATCGCGATGAATTTGCCACAAGACTGGAGTAACATGAGCGGCTTCTTTCTAGATGCTCAGAGACTGAAGAAGTTGGTATATTTGCAAGGAGCAATTTATGAAGCATTGAGACTATATCCACCAGTTCCTTTGCAGCACAAAGCTTCAAATAAATCCGATATTCTTCCAAGCGGCCATAAAATTGGAGCCAACACGAGGATTATTTTGTGCTTTTATTCAACGGCTAGGATGGAGTCGATATGGGGTGAAGATTGCTACGAGTTCAAGCCAAGTCGTTGGATCACGGATAAGGGAAGCATCAAACACGAACCATCGTACAAGTTTGCGTCGTTCAATGCAGGGCCGAGGAGTTGTGTCGGTAAAGACATGTCCATCATTCAAATGAAAATAGTTGCGATTGGGATCCTATCTAAGTATCGCATTAGAGTGGTCGAAGGTCATCCGATTACCCCGTGCAACTCTTGTGTTCTTCAAATGGGAGATGGTCTGAAGGTCAAAGTAACTAAAATATCATGCATTTGATCATAACAATTTACTATTCTTGCTTATGACAAAATCTGAGAAGATAATTGGAATATAAAATATACATGAGTATTTTGCAGAAATAAATTGAGGTTGTAGCTTTTATATGAAGCATTATCTAAATTACATAGGTCGGACACGATTAGTAAGTCGCACGTAACATACTCTAGAATGACATTTGAATGAAATATCTTAATATTGCTCCCACACTTAATGATTTTCATGTCATTCAAATCTCATTTTTTGCGCACCTTGCCCGTAACGTGACGCTATTACTATCATTATACATTCATGCTAGAAAGAAATCAAAGATTTCTTAAACAACAAAGAAGAAGATGGATTAGAATTCAGAAAATAACAAGAACATCGAACGATTTTTCATAGATAAAATTCGACAAAGCTTCGCTGCAAGTTCGGGGCAAAAGTCATAAGAAACCCTAGAGCCTCAATCGAAGGAATATGTATAGAGGAAATCAAATGGTCCAATTTATGAGCGTTTGATCAAACAGAAAAGATCTCAGCCATTCACAAGAAGGGCAGAATTACATAACTAGCACAGAACTCTTGAGAATTGTATTTGTGCACAGAGACTCTGAGAGACTTTATAGAGAAGTCTAAAAGAATAGCAGATTGAACCTTCAACTCTTTTTAAATTAGACTCTGGCCCAGAATGCTTCAAATCTTTGCAACCAGCACCATTCTTCATCATTTATCAACACTGCAACTCTTAGCAACTTTAACACTCCAATTATTCAGCAGCAAAACTTCAATATCTTTTAATACCTTCCTTAAAACTCATGGTGGCTAAACCAGGAGTTTGTCTTTAATGTGGTCAAAGGTGGCTGTAGGTAAACCCTTGGTGAAGATGTCACCCAGCTTATCTGCAGAAGAAACATATTGAACCAGTAATTATTTTCTTAAAACATTTTCCCTAACAAAGTGATAATCTAATTCAATATGTTTTGTCCTAGCATGCATATTTGGATTTGCAGACATGAGAATAGCAGAGGTGTTGTCACACTATAGAGTAGAAATTTCATGAAGAAAAATATGCAAGTCTTTGAAGTGCATTTGAAACCAATAAATTTCTGCAGCTGCAGTAGCCAAGGATCAATATTCTGCTTCACTAGATGATCTAGCTACTGTGGGTTGTTTCTTAGCACCCCAGTGTAATGCATTAGTGCTTCTTATGTCCGTAGGGTTACCTGCCCAGTCTAAGTCAGAATAGGCATGTAATTTTAATGTCACTGGAGTGATATGAAATGCCATGAGTGAGAGTGCTTTGCAGATTTCTGAGAATTCTCTTAGCTCCTAACATGTGAACATTGGTAGGTTGATGCATGAATTAACACAGAGTATTAACAGAGAAAGCAATGTCAGGTCTAGAGAATGTCAAATACTGAAGAGCACCAAGAAGTTGTCTATGTGGAGTTGGATCATCAAGAATATCACCATCATGAATATGGACTTTAACTCCAGAAGCTGTAGGAGTGGACCAAGGTTTGCAATTTTGCATATTGAATTTGTGAAGTAAATCTAAAATATACTTGTGTTGATGCATAAAAATACCATGTTGGCTTCTTTGAATTTGAAAACCCAGAAAGTAAGTTAAGTCACCAAGATCAGTCATTTCAAATTCAGTGTGTAACTCGGTGATCAAAGAAGTAATGCCAGTGATATCATTTCCAGAGAGAATAATATCATCAACATAGAGTAAAAAATTGTAATGCCAGCACTTGTGTTTTTAGTGAAAAGTGAAGAATCAGCACCAGATTGATTAAATCCCAACGACATGATATAGCTGGTGAACCTCTCAAACCAAGCTCTAGGAGCTTGTTTGACCATAAATGGATTTGTGCAGTTTACAGACATGATTTGGATAAAGATGATTTTTGAAACCAGGTGGTTGTTGCATATAGACATTTTCTTTCAAATAACCATGCAAAAATGCATTTTTGACAGAGGACAATTAAAATTGGCAGCAAGAGCTAGAATAGTTCTAACTGTGGCATGGTTCACAATTGGACTAAAAGTTTCATCATAGTCGGTGCCTGGATTTTGATGAAATACCTTAGCAACAAGTCTAGCTTTGTGTCTAGATATTGATCCATCTGGATTATATTTTGTTCTGAACATCCATTTGTTCCCCCACAATATTTGCATTGTGAGGAGGAGGTACAAGTTTCCAGGTGTTTTGATGTGTGAGGCTTTGAAACTCATTAGTCATAGCTTGTAGCCACTGTGAGTGTTTCTTGGCCTCATTGAAATAAGTAGGTTCATAGTTAAAAGCAGAAAAGGTGTTACCAGTATTAGCTGTGTACCCAAATTGCTTTTTTTATGATACCAGACTTGCTTGTGGTCTGCATAGGGTGTTCACTGACAATGATAGTGGCTGGAGCTGGTGCAGGTGCCATGCCAACTGGTGGTTGTAGCTCTGCATTGACTTCAGACACCTCAGCTGTAGTGTCATACCATTGTGCTGACCCAGGTGTAGTATTGTTCTCAGCAGTGTTCATATCAGCATTTAATGTAGGTGGCATAGGATCAAGTGTAGCATTCAATGTAGGTGAAGTGGGACCTGGATCAGCAAATATAAAAGGATGAGTACTGTAAGAATTCAAATCAGTAGCAGAAGTAACAGTAGAAGTAGAATAATCATGATAAGGGAACAATTCTTCATTGAAAATGACATCTCTGCTAATGTAGTATTTTTTATTTGATTTGTCATAACACAAATAGCCTTTATAGTTTTCAGAATAACCCAGAAAGATACACATTTTCGTTCTAACATCAAGCTTATAAGAATTGTAGTGTCTCAAATATGGATAACAAGCACAACCAAATATTTTGAATATATAGTAATCAGGTTTGACATTGCATAGCAGTTCCCAAGGAGACATATTGTGAGTGTTTTACTAGGCATACAATTAATGAGATCAACTGCAGTAGACATAGCATGATACCAAAACTGTTTAGGCAATTTGGCATGTTCAAGAAGAGTGATAGCAGTTTCCACAATGTGTCTTTGTTTTCTTTTAGAAACTCCATTTTGTTGAGGTGTGTGAGGACAACTCTTTTGATGAGCAATGCCATGTGAAGACAAGAAAGAAGTAAACAAATAAGATGTATATTCTCCTCCTCCATCACTTCTTAAAGTCTTAATAGGTTTGCAAATTTTTTTCTCAACAAGAAGTTTGAATTTAGGAAAAACAGCAGTTAAGTTAGATTTGACATGAAAAGGGTATATCCAAGTGAATCTAGACATGTCATTGACACGTTCCAACTGCAAGTGCACAGCCGTCGTGTGTAGTAATAAACCGGAAATCCGGGTTGTCGAACCCAAGGGACTTTGTTTAAATTAATTATTATTCTATACCTTATGTGGGCAAGTTGCAAGTTGTGTTTTTATCTAATTCTAAGAAATTAAACGCAAAATTCTCAATTAACCAAGTGAAATAATTCACGATTAATAAAGAATGAATATTTGGAGGTTTTTATCAATAAGGGAAAAGCACCGGGAATTCTCTAGGTTCACTAGGTCGATCTAAATTTATGTTTTGATTCGTAAAACAACCACGTGTTATTCACTATTAATCAAGCAACGTTGAACTTACCGAGTTACCAAGTAAATCCACTATACTTAAACTAAACTAAACCGAGTTACCAAGCCTAATTTAGGTTTAAGTACGCATTAAGATTATGATTCTACTTTAACGATCCTAGTTAACGATGCCGAGTTACCAAACATTGATACAACTAGGTGGATTATTCGATTTACCGACTAGTTATCACGGAGTTACCACGTGAAACTAATTAATTCTATCTCTACGTTAGCTACTCGCAAAGATAATAAGATTAAGATCGCAAACAATCCATAATAATGAATAAATACGAGAGATTAAGCTAAAGCATGCATCACAATCATCAAAACATCAACTTTAGATCAAACCCTAGCTACACCAAACGAGAATTCCCAGCAAAAGGTGTTTAGCTACTCATATTCATAATCAAAACAACGATTATAATGAGTTTAAACATGAAAATCAAGAAAAACGAGAGTTTAGAATTCAAACGAATGATCCAAAAGCTCCTAAGCTCTCTCCTAAGCTTCTTGATCTCCAAAGATGTCTCTAATCCTCCAAAACTACTGAAAAAGACGACCTAAAAGTCTTAAATACGTTCCCATAATAATCTTACAAAGTTTGGAAATAATACGGAAAAGCCCCAAAAAAATTGCTGCTGACCCACGATCTCTTCGCACGAAGACAGTTGTCTTCGCACGAAGAGTCTTCGTACGAAGACTTCTGCCTCTTCGTGCGAAGGTCTTCTCATTGAGATACTGCATGTTGTTTTGAGAAGAGAATGCTGCAGACTTGAAAATTTGGCTAAGTATTGTCTTCGCACGAAGACAAATGTCTTCGCACGAAGACACTGTGTTCCAGCCCCCTTCTTGCTTCCTTTGACTTTTCTCTTCTCTTCTTTGACTCCCTTCTTCCATTCTTTCTTCCTTTGACTTTCTTTGACTTTCTTTGACCTTTCTCTTCTGTTTGACTTTCCTTTGACTTTCCATTGACTTCCTTTGACTTTTGACTCTCCTCTTGACTTGTCTTTGAGTTCCTCGTTTCCGAAGTTCGCTTCCAAATCCCGCACGATCATCCAAGCCCTGTTTTCCTGCGAATCACAACACGAAAACACAACCCGCGATCATATCACAATAAAAAGCTCAAAAATCTAAAGAAACGCCCGGATTCAACAAGTATTGCACATGAACTCATATTTTCACATTTACGCTCAATTTACTCAAAAGACGACAAATTCTCCATGATAAGCACGCAAAACGTAGAAATAAAAGGCATAAAATAACTCCGAAAACGGAGTTATCAACTACCCCCACACTACCTTTTGCTCGTCCCGAGCAAATCTCTCAAGTCAATTTCATCTCTCTCAAGTCAAAGCTTCTTTCGCTTTTCCGCAATTCATCCAACTTTGCATACTACTCATTGCATACTTCCCTACGCCATTTGCATACTACTACCTCACATTGCATACAATACCAAGAATTCTTGCATACTAATACGAGTAGAACCGTTCACCAACCATCCTTCCTACTAGTCGACACGACTCGATTATACACAATGCACCTATATGCAAATGCAATATTCACAATGCAAGTATTGAAATACAATTTTTTTTCTTTTCTTTTGCGAGATTGGGCAATCTCCATTAGCTTAAACCGATTCACACGAAGCGATGAGAAATCTAGGCACAAGGAATGATTCGAAATCAAATTCGTCAACATGAATTCCCCCTAGCTAGTATAGAGAACCTAACTTTACTAAGTACAAGAACGCAATACCTCTTCATGTGTGCCACAAAATAAAAGGCTACGCTAGGCTAAGCCACGTTCAAGGTCCGAGCTCCTAATCCGCTAACGGGTTTAAAATGATGAGGCTTTAGGGACAAATAGGATAAGAATCAAATACAAGTCCTAAAGCGTCACATTCTCACAAATACCAAAGCTCACACACCCTCACAACAATAATGGAAACCAAGCCCGAAACTCACCATCTCCGGCCCTCGATCCCCTCAAACCCCGGTACAATTACGATTTCCGCGGCCATCGTCATGAATGATGCATAAACCAAAATTTTCCCGTTTGTGAACTAGTCGCTTCTCCACTCGTTCTTCCACAAAGCTTCTCATTCAACCTTTATTCATCTCTCCTTTTTTTCTCTCTTTTCTTTTTTTTTTTTCTGATTTTTTTTTTTTCTGATTTTTTTTTTTTTTTTTTTTTTTTTTTTTTTTTTTTACTATATCTCTCAAAATCCTGCAAAATTCCTTCAATCTCTTTCACGAGTGGTCTTCCAATGAATCAAGCTAATCATGTAATCGTAAGGAGAGACAATATCAAAATCACGTATAAATCACAAATCAAAGTCTCTCCCTATCTCAATAAAATCCTCGGTGTAAATCAACAAAGCCGCTAACATTAAAGAAACATGTGTGGGGATGGAGTCGTCGCAAACGCAATCTCGATGTCCGAAGTCAAATGTCGACACCCCCACACTCGAATGCAATCCTGTCCCCTCTCACGTAGTCGATCAAATGTCTGTCTCGTGCCTAATCCAACCAAACCTCCTACACCATGATGAGTAAGATCCGGTACCTAGCACGATCCACCTATTAAATTCCCCCAACCCAAGTTTCGTGTGTATTAGATGTACACACTCACGGCTCTCCTCACTTGTGTCCATGTTGTAATGCCATGGAACACCGCCACACCGAAGTGCGCAAGCCTACTCTCACTCACCCTCGCATTCCCCTCGAAGATCACAAATGAAGTGCATGCGATACGTAAAACTCACACAAATATAACATGAAGTACTCCCTCATCGAACCCCCTCAACTACAACACCCTCGTGACGCACTAAAGTGGTGATTCTAACCAATCAATGCTGAAGGCCAAGAATCGTCACCCTAAGTCCAAAGGTTGTCAAAGAATCCATGGTTCAAATACGGGTTTGCTAGTGGTCCTACAAGGTAAGTTCTAGAAGCAGTGAGTGCTCTAATACACACCTCGCACAGCTGTTCTGTGTGCCACTACGAGGCGGGTTGGCGACTACCTAAGACGTACACAAGAACGTTCGGCTTGTTTAGCTCACACCTAGCTCAACTCTTGTAAGAAAATTAGGCACACACTTTAAATTTGAAAGAATTAAATTTGAGTGTAAAATAGGCACGCATTCCCGTAAAGAGAGTTTCTCTATACTTACTAAGGGACTCTCACATTGTCACTCTCGATCGCGATTCACGCCCTACGCCTAAAAGTCTCACACTTCTCGATTCTACCGAATTTTCAGCTTTTTTCAATTGCCCTTTCTCAAATTTTTAATTTTTTAGATTTTTCACATTTTTAGTTTTTTTTTTTTTTGTTTTTTTTTTTTTTTTTTTTATACCTACACTATATGCAAGGCCAACTCGATTAACGACTCAACAATGGTAGGTTGACTCAAAAATACCAAAACGTGCAAAAAGATGAATAACAAAAAGAAAAATAAGGACATAACCAAAAACCTCTAACTATATGCAGACACTGGCGATGCAAAGACACGACACTGACTAGTAACAAGGATTCAACCACCCCCACACTAGAATGCATCGTTGTCCTCAACGATAACACGAGGACTCAACAATTCTAGCGCGAGGGCACACTCCACTACTCGTCATCTTCCTCCTCATCTTCCTCATCCTCATCTTCTTCTTCTTCCTCATCCTCACTCGGCGGAACCTCATATTCAAAGTCATCCTCCTGAAACCATGGATCCGCCGTCGGGACCGGTGGAACAAACTCCCCCGGTGCCTGACCACTCGACTGTATTACCCACTGGCCAACCATCTGGATTAAACCCCCCAGCTTCGCCTGATTGTCCCGAGTGTGGGCAAACTGGCGTCTTCTCTCAAGTCTATCCCGGGCCATCTCCTCTCTCAAGTGGTCGTAGGCAACCTGGTTGTCAAACCTAGAGGTGTTCATCCTCCTACCCTTGCCCTTCTTCCTCGCTGTCTCATCAAACCTGTGCCACTTCCTAGCCGTAAACGGTTTCAAGTCCATATCTCTCCCTATGACTACCTCAGCAGTTTTGGCTAGGTGAGTAATCAAACAGGTATGACCGGGGCCCAATTTGTTTGTCCTCGACACCCTCTCAAGACAGTTCTCCCAAATCAGTTTGGGTATATCAATTCTAACCCCGGTGTAAAGACAAAGGGCCCAAACCGAGAGGCGGAAAGTATAACTAGGGTTTCGTGTGATTCCCAAAACCCAGTTTTCTAGCACTTCACAACACCACCTAGCCTCCGGCCTATAAAACCTCTTCTCGGCCTTCCAATAAATCACCTCTCCCTTCCTGTCCCATGGATCAACCCCCTTCGCAAAGCAAAAAGCATTTAGACGAGACCAAAGGTTCTCACTACGAAGAACCGTCTCTAACCCACAACCATCTTTCAAAGCGGGGAAACCCATGGCGAGAGCGATAGTCTCTGGCGTGAAGACTATCCACTCGTTCCGACAGTAAACGAGACGAGGGTCTTGACTCTCACCGTCCTTTGCATAACGCAAATTGAACAAAAACTCTCTCGTAATGTGTGAACTAGACTGCCCTACTAGTTTAAACCAATTTTCAAGCTTCTCACGCTCATAAATTTCCTTTATTGCTTGAGGCATGTCCTCGTGCAAAGGAAAGGCTTTCTCGGGCTGCCCGTTCTTTGTCAAATACGTATCTCTACGAGAGTCAAGATGGGCCTCGTGGGTGACGAATCGGTAGCTATCATAATAACCCGGCGCAATACTACGCTCTTTCAAATTAGCTTTTGCCTTTCGTCGACCGACAATTCCCGGTTTAGCCGGGAAAGGGGCCGTCAAGATGGCATATTGGGGAGTAGGCGGTATCTCCAATTGGGGATCGCCCGATCCCGATGCTTCTTGCGACGAACCCTCTCCCGTCTTTCTCTTCTTACCACCCGCCATTTAAAATTTGATTGCAAGTAAAACAAACAATTCAACACTTGTGCACGTGAACAAGAAGTGTAAACGAAACAAAACACGTAGGCACGTAACAAATAGTTCCTAGGACTTTACGCAATCGCCCCCAAATACGCTTCTAAGCGCAACAAATATAACCGGGCTTTTACTCAATGTGCCTAAGACTCGATTATGAAATTGCGAAGTTTAGATAGTACCTACGCGTCCGGAGCAAGTCTTACGGACGCAAAAATTTCCCAATTTGACGAACCCGGACTGATTTTGATGTCGCCCGAAAAATTTGTCGAAATCTTGAATTTCTTGCTGCCCCGTACTCCTTGCGTAGTCCCCGTCAATGTTTCCTTCTCGTCCGAAAGGTGAATCAACTCCCAACTTGTACAATTTGTCAAATCTTCTTCCAAACCCTAGCTTTCTTCTCCTCTGATTTCTCTCTCGTCTTGCACTCTCTCTCAAAACCACCTATGGAACCTTGTTCTCCTTGGAATCGCGAGCAAAACCCTAGGTGGGTTGCTGATTTTGGTGAAGAAACAATGGGTTGGTGAATTCAAGTGTGGTGCGGCTATGGAGGAGGAGGTTTGCTTTGAAGATGAAGAATGAAGAAGAGCTTCGATCCTCCAGCTGATGAGCTTCACGCGTGGGCAAAAGGTCTAAAATGCCCCCAAATTATAACCTCCAAGCTGCTCTCCGTGCTGGCCAAATGTGTCTTTCTGCGCGATGTCTTCGTGCGAAGACACTTTTCTTCGTGCGAAGAGTCTTCGTACGAAGACAAGTTGTCTTCGCACGAAGGCCTTCTCAAATAGATACTGAGAGCTGTTATAGGAAGACAATTCAGAGGATCAAAAATTTTTCTAAGTACAATGTCTTCGTACGAAGACAATTGTCTTAGTACGAAGACACTTCTGAATTGTGCCAAAAACATCCTTTTTGTCGATTTTTCGCGTCTTCGATCGTGCCTTTGCTTTCCGAAGGATCTCCTCGACCTCGAGACTCCCTTTTCACCTTAAAACACTCCCAAAATCCGGGGAATATTTTATTTCTCAATTTCACGCGTTCCAAGGCACGTTTTGCATTTCCGGATGCTTTTGGCCTCGTTTTACTTGCGAAAACATCCTTTTTGGCGTAACTTTCTCATCCGGACTCCGATTTGCGCGATCCACCTGTCTACAGAAAGCTCTCGACCACCCCCACACGTTGGCATTGTTCAATTTTCATTTCAATCTGTCCTTCAAAATTTCACCTCGTAATCCGTGCCGGCGTGCTAGCTTTCTCCGTTCACTAATCAAATTCTTGCGCAAATCAAGACGGGGAGTCCGGGAACATGATCTTCCCCAGGTGCGTGTGTTGAATAGATGCAGGAATGGCTTCCACCTTCAATTTCTTCACTTCGGATCCCGATACGCGTATTTAGCTGCAAATCCGGACTTTTTACTCTGTTTCGCACGCGCGCATCAAGAAGGGGGATCCGAAATAGGCCTTTCACCTCGTATTCCTGCACATACTCATTGGAAACATTAAATCCACTCTCTCGCACCTCTCAATAACATCAAACCGAATAAAAATTACAAAACAGTATTAAAATCTATCCTAAAGCAGTAAATAGGTTGGGTTGCCTCCCAACAAGCGCTTTGTAATTTAAGGTCGACGGCCCGACCCAGTTACCTCAGAGACTTCTCAAGTTGCGGGAGTTGCATGAAGCCATTCAATGACTCCAATGAAATTCCCGTCCACGTACGGTTTTGCTCTCTGGCCATTCACCTTAAACCTGTTCCCATTCGCATCCTCTACCTCAAGAGATCCCCATGGATAAACTTCAGTAATCGTGTAGGGACCACTCCACCTAGATTTCAATTTCCCTGGAAACAGCTTTAGTCTTGCATTGAAGATCAACACTTTCTGTCCTACCTTGAAGTCTCTCGGGATGATGTGTCTGTCGTGCCACAGTTTTGTCCTTTCCTTATAGATTCTCGCACTTTCATACGCCACCAATCGAAATTCTTCAAGTTCAAGTAGCGCTTGCTTTCGTAGCTCACCGGAGAGCTTAGCGTCCAAATTGATCTTCTTCAAAGCCCAGAATGCCTTGTGCTCAAGTTCCACCGGAAGATGGCACGACTTCCCAAACACTAACTGATATGGAGACATGCCCAAAGGAGTCTTGTAAGCAGTCCTATACGCCCATAAGCTATCATCTAAATGCAGAGACCAATCCTTGCGTCCCGGGTTGACTGTCTTCTCCAGAATCCCTTTTATCTCTCGGTTAGACACTTCTGCTTGCCCATTCGACTGCGGATGATAGGCCAGTGATATCTTATGCGTCTTTACCCCATATTTGCTCAAGACATTGGCAAAGACTTTATTCACAAAATGCGATCCTTCATCACTGATTATGGCTCTGGGAGTTCCAAACCGTGTAAAAATGCTCTTCCGCACGAATCTCTCTACAGTAGCTCCATCGTTCTTCGGGCACGCCATTGCCTCCACCCACTTGGTCACATAATCCACAGCTAACAGTATATAAAGATTACCAAGTGAAGACGGGAATGGTCCCATGAAATCGATGCCCCAGACATCAAAAGGCTCTACTTCCAACACGAAATTTTGAGGCATCTCGTTTCGGCTGGAGATATTGCCGGTTCTCTGACATCGATCACATTGCTGCACAAATAGATGAGCATCTTTATGTAAAGTAGGCCAGTAAAATCCACTTTGCAATACCTTTGCCACAGTACGCGCTTTCCCAAAATGTCCTCCGCAATTCAATTCGTGGCAGTGTCTAAGAATGTCCAAAGTGTCTGGCTCAGCTACGCATCTTCTCAACACATTGTCAGCTCCCAACCTAAACAAATAAGGGTCATCCCAGAAATAGTGTCGTGCATCTGCGAAGAATTTCTTCTTCTGATGGAACGTCATGTCTTTCGGGACAATTTTGAGCGCCTTGAAATTTGCTAAATCCGCAAACCAAGGCACAGCTGCTACCACTACCATAAGTTGTTCGTCTGGAAAATCTTCTCTAATCGGCACATCTTCTTGTTTTTCGTTATCCAGTCGTGACAAATGGTCTGCAACAACATTCTCTACACCCTTTTTGTCCTTTTTCACTATATCGAACTCTTGCATCAGTAACACCCATCGGATCAATCTAGGCTTCGCATCCTTCTTAGCAAGAAGATATTTGAGGGCTGCATGGTCTGTGAAAATAGTCACCTGGGAACCCACAAGATATGGACGAAACTTGTCCAATGCGAAGATAATAGCCAACATCTCTTTCTCCGTGGTGGCATAATTAACCTGTGCAGTGTTAAGAGTACGACTAGCATAGTAAATAACATGAGCTACCTTGTCTTTCCGCTGTCCCAGCACTGCTCCCACCGCGTAATCGCTGGCATCACACATAAGTTCGAACGGTAGAGTCCAGTCTGGAGTAGCTATAATGGGAGAACTAATCAGCTTCTTCTTGAGCAAATCAAAAGCTGTCTTGCAGTCTTCATTGAAATCAAACACGGCATCTTTCTCAAGCAAACCAGATAAAGGCTTTGTGATTTTCGAAAAGTCCTTAATGAAACGCCGATAGAAACCTGCATGTCCCAAGAAACTCCGTACCCCTTTGACAGACGTAGGGTAAGGAAGCTTCTCAATCACCTCAATCTTCGCCCGGTCTACCTCTAAACCTTTACTGGAGATCTTGTGTCCCAACACTATTCCCTCGGTCACCATGAAATGGCACTTCTCCCAGTTAAGCACTAGGTTGGTGTCAATACATCTGTCCAGTACCCGAGCTAGCTGCTGGAGACAATCTTCGAACCCATCACCATAAAGTGAAAAATCATCCATGAAGACTTCAAAATTCTGCTCCATCATATCTGAGAAGATAGACATCATGCACCTCTGAAACGTAGCTGGGGCATTGCATAGCCCGAATGGCATGCGTCTGAATGCAAACGTCCCATATGGACAAGTAAATGTTGTCTTCTCCTGGTCAGCTGGCTCAATCGCTATCTGATTATACCCAGAATATCCATCCAAAAAGCAGTAGTGTGAATGGTGAGCTAGCCTATCAAGCATCTGGTCCACGAATGGGAGGGGAAAATGATCCTTCAAAGTGGCATCATTGAGTTTGCGGTAATCCATGCAAACTCTCCACCCAGTAACGGTACGTGTGGCAATTTGATCACCTTTTTCCCCTTCCACCACAGTTATACCTCCCTTCTTGGGCACACATTGTACCGGGCTAGTCCACGTGCTGTCGGAAATAGGATAGATGATACCTGCTTCCAACCATTTAAGCACCTCTTTCTTCACCACCTCCTGCATGTGAGGGTTGAGGCGACGCTGAAATTGAACTACCGGCTTCTTGTCTTCCATAAGCCTGATCTTATGCTGGCAAACTGTGGGGCTGATCCCCTTAATATCTGCTATTGTCCATCCCATAGCTGCTTTCCTCTTCTGTAGTACCTCGAGAAGCTGCTCCTCCTGTCCCCTGTCCAAATGTGCAGATACAATCACAGGTAAAGTATCATTAGATCCCAAGTATAAATATTTCAAATGAACAGGTAAAGGCTTTAACTCTAAAACAGGAGCAGTAATAAGAGAGGGAGTAAGAATCTTCCTGCTTCCCTCATTAAAGAGGGGTAATGGTGGGCGCCAATGAACATCCAAGGCTTGCTCTTTCTCGCTGGAATCAAAGAGAGCCAGCTCCTCATATAGTTGCTCCAACAAAATATCGTCCTCCTCTTCCAGCGTGTATGCCTCCACCCCAAAGCACTGCTCGCTCACCGCATATGCGGGAAACTTCATAGCCTCAAATACATTGAAGGCCACCTTCTCATCATTGATCTGCATAGTCAGCTCCCCATTGGCCACATCAATGATAGTCCTCCCAGTGGCCAGGAATGGACGGCCCAAAATAAGAGGAACATCCTCGTCAGCCTCCATGTCTAAGATCACAAAATCCGCTGGGAAGATGAGTCCTTCAACTCTCACTAGTACATCCTCTAAAACACCCCTGGGGCGTTTTATTGTGCGATCAGCCATCTGCAAGCACATCCTGGTAGGCTTAGGATCTCCCACACCAAGTTGCTCAAAAACCGATGTAGGCATCAAATTAATACTCGCACCAAAGTCACACAATGCCCTCCCATGAAATGCGTCTCCCAATGTAACAGGAATGATGAAACCGCCCGGATCTTTCATCTTCTTTGGCAGCGCTTTTTGCACAACGGCGCTACACTCCTCATTTAGAGTAACGGTCTCAAAATCATCCATGCGCCTCCTATTAGAAAGGAGGTCCTTGAGAAATTTGGCATATTTCGGCATTTGTGAGATGGCCTCTGCAAAAGGTATATTAATGTGCAGTTTCCTGAATATATCCACAAACTTCTTGAAATGCTTGGCATCTTCTTGGCTCTTCAATCTTTGCGGGTATGGCACTCGCACACTATATTCCTCCCTAGGCTTCTGTTTCTCATCCGACTTCCTCACCGTGTCCTTTGATTGGGGACTCACGGTAGGCACGGGAATCTCTTCATCCAAAGCTTTCTCAGTGGCCTTAGTCGCCTCAGCTCGCGCGTGGCTAGGATATGGGGGATCCTCAGTAGTAATGCCACTGCGAGTTGTGATGGCATTCAGCTGCTCGTTAGGAGTGATGGTATTTGCTGGAAGCATGCCTGGTGGAAGCTTGACATTTTGATTGGCGATTTGCCCAATCTGAGTCTCATGGCTTTTTATTGTTGCCTGTATTGAGACAATCGCGCTCTCCATCCTGTCGTGATTGGCTAGGAGCTTTCTCAATAGAGCATTTGTCTCTTGCTCTTCTTTTTGTGGAGCCTGCTGCTGTGGAGCTTGCCTTGCTTGATATGGAACATTGGGTCTCTGTCCGGGTGCATATAATCCACTGTTTGGATTGGCATAGCTGAAGTTGGGGTGATTACGATTGTTAGGATGATAGGTGTTAGGCCATTGCTGCTGTCGCATAAAATTCACATCTTCAACACTGTTATCATATCCCTGGCTTTCATCTGCTAGTAATTCACCCATGGGCTTCTGAGTTGGAGGGTGCATACCGTGAAATGCTGAAGTCATGGATTCCAACTTTTGTTCCATCGATTCAATCTTGTTGACTAAGGATGAATCCCCCGGTTTGGAGTACCTACGCGTTTCAGATCGTGTAGTCTCTCTCTTTGACGCATTGTTCAGCAAATCTTGAGCTCGCTGTGCTCCAAGTCCCATAAAATTACCTCCAGCTAGCATATCCAACTGGTCAGCTGTCTCCTTGTCTAATGCAGTGTAGAAATAATGGAAGAGCTTGTGCCATGGCTCTCCATGATTCGGACATCTACGGAGAATTTGGCTGAACTTCCTCCATGCATCTCCCAAAGAGCTGTCTTCATCCTGAGTGAACTTTGCAATCTCTGCCATCTGCTGCGCGACTCTGGATGGTGGCAAATACTTCCTCAGAAACTCATGACAACAATCTGCCCATGTCACTATGCTACCAGCTGGCAGCTCCATAAGCCACTTCTTGGCTTTTCCAGATAAGGAGAATGGAAATAGTAAAAGCTTAACTGTTTCATCTGGAACTCGCTGATCGTGCAGGGTTGAAGTGATTTGCTCAAATACCAGCAGATGGTGATTGGGGTCATCTCCTGGAGCTCCGTTGAATGCGCACTCATCACGAACCATGTTGATCATATGTTGGCGCAACTCGAAGTGTTGGGCATTGATCTGTGGCCTAACAATGGTAGGCTGATAACATGCTGGAGTAGTCCTGAAATAATCCACCATCGGGCGTTCTTCATTCTCAGCATTGTTCTGCCTGTTGTTTTCCCCATTATTACCATTGTTGTTCCCACCGATGTTTGCCACTTGTGCCCCCACACCATGACGTGGTTGTGGATTTGGGGGAGCCATGCGATCCATCCTTGCCTGCATCTCAGCCATTTGAGCTCTCACCTCTTCAGTTTCTGCGGCTCTTCGTGCAGCCTCCTCTACAGCTGCAACTCTAGCTGCTTCCGCATCCTGCAAACCTTTGCGGATCCTCTCATACTCAGCTCTCGTTTCTTCGTCCATAACTACTGAGCTTGAATTCCTCTTGTCTCTACGCTGTGCTTTTAATAAGGATTCCGGGTCTTCAAACGTTGGATACAAAGGCTCGTCTCGAGAACGGGTCATGCACCGAGTAAATCAACCTGAAATCACGAAACACGCAAAACGTAGGTGAGTAACGGATATAAACAATAAATTAAAATCCCTAAGGCTAGGAATTATAACTAATTTAGCCGAAGTCCCCGGCAACGGCGCCAAAAACTTGACACGTTCCAACTGCAAGTGCACAGCCGTCGTGTGTAGTAATAAACCGGAAATCCGGGTTGTCGAACCCAAGGGACTTTGTTTAAATTAATTATTATTCTATACCTTATGTGGGCAAGTTGCAAGTTGTGTTTTTATCTAATTCTAAGAAATTAAACGCAAAATTCTCAATTAACCAAGTGAAATAATTCACGATTAATAAAGAATGAATATTTGGAGGTTTTTATCAATAAGGGAAAAGCACCGGGAATTCTCTAGGTTCACTAGGTCGATCTAAATTTATGTTTTGATTCGTAAAACAACCACGTGTTATTCACTATTAATCAAGCAACGTTGAACTTACCGAGTTACCAAGTAAATCCACTATACTTAAACTAAACTAAACCGAGTTACCAAGCCTAATTTAGGTTTAAGTACGCATTAAGATTATGATTCTACTTTAACGATCCTAGTTAACGATGCCGAGTTACCAAACATTGATACAACTAGGTGGATTATTCGATTTACCGACTAGTTATCACGGAGTTACCACGTGAAACTAATTAATTCTATCTCTACGTTAGCTACTCGCAAAGATAATAAGATTAAGATCGCAAACAATCCATAATAATGAATAAATACGAGAGATTAAGCTAAAGCATGCATCACAATCATCAAAACATCAACTTTAGATCAAACCCTAGCTACACCAAACGAGAATTCCCAGCAAAAGGTGTTTAGCTACTCATATTCATAATCAAAACAACGATTATAATGAGTTTAAACATGAAAATCAAGAAAAACGAGAGTTTAGAATTCAAACGAATGATCCAAAAGCTCCTAAGCTCTCTCCTAAGCTTCTTGATCTCCAAAGATGTCTCTAATCCTCCAAAACTACTGAAAAAGACGACCTAAAAGTCTTAAATACGTTCCCATAATAATCTTACAAAGTTTGGAAATAATACGGAAAAGCCCCAAAAAAATTGCTGCTGACCCACGATCTCTTCGCACGAAGACAGTTGTCTTCGCACGAAGAGTCTTCGTACGAAGACTTCTGCCTCTTCGTGCGAAGGTCTTCTCATTGAGATACTGCATGTTGTTTTGAGAAGAGAATGCTGCAGACTTGAAAATTTGGCTAAGTATTGTCTTCGCACGAAGACAAATGTCTTCGCACGAAGACACTGTGTTCCAGCCCCCTTCTTGCTTCCTTTGACTTTTCTCTTCTCTTCTTTGACTCCCTTCTTCCATTCTTTCTTCCTTTGACTTTCTTTGACTTTCTTTGACCTTTCTCTTCTGTTTGACTTTCCTTTGACTTTCCATTGACTTCCTTTGACTTTTGACTCTCCTCTTGACTTGTCTTTGAGTTCCTCGTTTCCGAAGTTCGCTTCCAAATCCCGCACGATCATCCAAGCCCTGTTTTCCTGCGAATCACAACACGAAAACACAACCCGCGATCATATCACAATAAAAAGCTCAAAAATCTAAAGAAACGCCCGGATTCAACAAGTATTGCACATGAACTCATATTTTCACATTTACGCTCAATTTACTCAAAAGACGACAAATTCTCCATGATAAGCACGCAAAACGTAGAAATAAAAGGCATAAAATAACTCCGAAAACGGAGTTATCAGTCATCAATAAAGAGCACATAATATATGTAACCATGTAAAGCTTTGGTGCTAACAGGACCCCATACATCAGTGTGTATGAGTTGAAGAGGATCATGACTAGTAGAAACAGATTTATTATAAGGAAGTCTAGACATTTTACCCTTCAATCATTGTTCACACATAGCAGCAGAGTGAATATCATAAAGCTTCAAGTTATCACAAATAGAAGAACTAGTAAAAAAACAAGTTTCATCACTTCCTCAGAAGGATGACCCAATCTGGAATGCCAGATGGGGTTAGATACTTTCTTTCCTAAATAAGCAAGCTTTGACTTTGACTTAATTTGACTTTGACATTGACCTTGACTTTGACCTTGACCTTGACTCTTGAATGGGTGAGTGTAAATGGGATAAAGCCCATTTTCACTTTGCCCTTGATAGAGAATGGTGCCCTGAGCCTTGTCCTAATATAGAAATAGTTAGAATCAAAGTAGAAGGAACACTTGTGTTGAAGACACATCTGATATACATAAATGAGATTAGCAGAAAATTGTGGAACATGAAGAGTGTTAGGTAAATGAAAAGTTGATGAAGAAGTTTGAAGAGTGGCACTACCATTATGGTTTATGGGAATGGATTGACCATTACCAACAGAGACTTGTTCATTACCAGTGTAGTTATCAACGAGAGAGAGAGACTTCAGATCTGCAGTCATATGATTTGTGGCACCAGAATCACTTAACCAATAATTGTTTGCAGCAACATAAGGATTGTCAATAGAAACAAAATTTTCAGAGTAAGTAGGTTGAGTCACAACATTCATAGCAGTTAATTGATTGGATGTATTTTTACCCTGATAGGCATGATCCATTCTATGCCAGCAATCCAATGCAGAATGGTAATCGTAGCCACATATTTTACAAGTGACATGAGGCTTTCCACCACCTCCACCTCCTCTACCTATACCGTTTCCAAAAGAGTTATAATTTCCACCATTGTAAGAATAGTTTGTTTGTTGATTCCCATAACTATTGTTCCAATTAGACCTACCTCCAGAGGTTTTGACCACCTCTTGAGTAGCCAGAACTGCCTCCTCTAGGGTTGTCAAACCCCTGGTTACCCATTCTGTTCATTCCACGACCAGAATTGGGATTTGGAGAACAGTTAGGGTTTTGATTAAAATTGTTTCCTCTACAAGAACCATTACCATAACCATTACCACGATCTCTACCAGAGTTAGGGTTGTTAACTTGAGTCACAAAAGCGGAGGCAGACAATTCATAAACATGAGACACTTGAGAAATAAACATTTGTTCTTCAGCAAGAAGCAAGACATGAAGATCCTCAAAAATCATGAAATCAATATTAGCATGGATTCGTAGAGAAGTGAGAAAAGTATTGTATTCAGGAGGCAAGCCATTTAAAATGTAAAAAATCATTTCCTCATCATTCACCGGACTACAAGCAACAGCAAATTTATCTCTTAGGGTTTACTTTTTTTGCATGTAAAGATCAATACTATCAGAGTTCTTTTTCAGAGACTAAAGATTAGATTTAAGTTGAATGACATTTGAGCGAGTGAGTGATGTATGGTTTTGATCATAGATACGTAGTGGAATGATAGAATTTTATGTGATCAAGACCCTTCAAGGATCACAGGAAGAGAAATCATGACGACGGTAAAGGATTCATGTTATGTACCTTGTAGGTCTCCTTTGATGACTTCTAACGCGAAAATTATCACGTCTCTGCGGTTGATCCACGCCTAGGATTAAGATCTAGATCTTCCAAACACCTTGTGCTAGCTAGGAAGAATGGAAGAGGATGAAAAAATCACGCAAACAGAGCACCAAAGAGAGGGGCGGACGGCAAGTGGGTTTCGGCCCTCTTGTTGTCTTGCTCTCTCCTTCCTTCTATCCTACTCAACTTATGTTATGAGCATTATCATCTAGGGAAGGAATCTATGAGCATCCTTTATATAGTCCAACTCCTTGTTACTACATAAAGGCCCTCTCCTAATCCTACTCAAGTTCGGATTAGTCCAACTTGCATATTAGTCCTACTAAGTTAGCAAGTTGTTGCGATTTGATCATTCTTATTAATTAATCGTATTAATTAATTCCCAAGTCTAGTTCAATTCTATATGGCGTGTGACCCCATAGGTTTCTATTTAGTTTGTAGTAACTACTAATATGGAGCGGCCTCTAGAAAGACATCCATTCTAGCCAACTAATATAATTAGTCTGTAGGGTTTTGAACATGGAATCGCAGCGGAAGAAAATAATTATTCCGTCAAATCCCTCCAAGTATCACAAGTCAAGAACACATAACGATAGTAAGGGATTAATATGTGTTTACCTTTGAGTTCTCATGTGATGACTTCAAACGCGAATAATGTCACGTTCTCTATGGTTGATCCACGCCTAGGATAGAGAATTGGACCTCCCAACCTTCTTGTGCTAGCTAGAACGGAGGAAGGAGACAACGGAATCACGCAACGAAGTCACAAGGAGGGGCTCGGCCTCCTTGTGTGGCCGACGGGTTTGGGGCGGCGGGTAAGGGGCGTACGCCTCTTGCCTTGCTTGCTCTCAACTGTGTTATGAATAACATGTATTGAGAGGGAAGGAAGGATTTCATTTATATAGTCCAACTACTCCTAGTTGTTTCCATAAAGGCCCCAATACTAATCATATCCATATATGGATTAGTATTATTTGCTAATTAGTCCTACTAAGTTAGCAACTTGTTGTAATATGATCTTTTTAATTAATATATATTAATTAAGTATCTTGTCCAATTATATCCACATGGCGTGTGACCCCATAGGTTTCTGCTTAATTGGTAGTAACTATTTACAAACATGGAGCGGTGTCTAGCAACACATCCATGCCACCCAATTAATAAAAATAGTCATCTTGACAAACCTTTGTGATCTTATTATCGCATCCCTTTGTCTCATACAAGTCACACTCGTATATCCAATCCATGTTTCTCGATCCTGGGAATAGCCCTATCCATGCATATAACATCAATATCTCCATATTGATTCATATGAGTCTGGCTAGACATTCCATATGCGCCATCCCTCGAGTGGCCTCAGATATTTCTCCCATTATGTGGGAGGGACAAATCATATCTACATCACTCACACCTCTAAGCTTGCTTCCTATTGTGCCCAACATGCGCTTTTATAACTACCCAGTTACGGAGTAGTGTTTGACGTTGTCAAAGCACAACATTCCACAACTAGAGGATCTAGTGACTTCAAGTCTAAGGATGATAATATCTTAACACCGCGAGAAGCGCTTGTGACTTTAGATAACTTGTATGTAGCCTTCTCGGATTTGGGTCAATCCGGTATGTCATTACTCCTAATACATACCCATGTGTTGGTTTGTGATATCTCCATATCAATCCAATCCCATACTAGTCTATAGATGATCGTCCTGTTAATCATTATATTTGACTAGGGATATTTAAGATAAACAACACAATTTTTAAATCTAAGGACTTAATTATATTAAATATCTCCTTAAATAATACAATGATTATTCTAGCCAATTCATACTAAAATTATATTGCCTCTAGGGCATCTATTCCAACATAGTCATCATGACAAAACTTATGCAAGTATTGTCTCATCCCTTTGTCTCGATATCCGGATTGGACACGAGACATACAAGTCACACTCGTATATCCAATCCAAAGTTCCTCGATCCTGGGAATAGCCTTATTCGTGCAAATAACATCAATATCCTATATTGATTTATTTGAGTCTGGCAGACATTCTATAAGCACTATCCCTCGAGTGGCCTAGGATATTTGCTCCGTTATGTGAGAGGGACAAATTCTATCTACATCACTACGATATCTAAGCTTGCTTCCTATTGTATCCCATAAGCGTTTTTATGACTACCCTATCACGGGGTAGCGTTTGACGCTACCATAATACAATATTCCACAACTAGATGATCTAGTGACTTGAAGTCAATATAGTTGTCACCGCGAGAAGCACTTGTGACTTTACATAACTTGTATGTAGCGTTCCCGGAGATGGGTCAATCCAGTATGCCATTACTCCTAATGCATACCCATGTGTCGGATCGTGATATCTCCATATCAATCCAACCCCATACTAGTCTATAGATGATTGTCCCATTTAATCATTATAATGGAATAGGGATATTTAAGATAAACAACACAATTATGAATCTAAGGACTTCATTATATTAAATATCCTATAAATAATACAATGAATGTTCTAGCCAATTTATTGTTCATACTAAACTAGATTTCCTCTAGGGCACCTATTCCAACAGTCTCCCACTTGCACTAGAGCCAATTCAGTGCATCTCGTATGCCAATGCTCCTAGTGTGCCCTTCATGCTTGCACTGTAAAAGCAGCTTTGTAAGTGGATCTGACAGATTCTCATCTGTAGGAATCTTGCATATCCTAAGGTCTCCTCTTTCGATAATATCTCGAGTAAGATGGAACTTCCTGAGTACATGCTTGGATTTCTGGTGCGACCTGGGTTCCTTTGATTGCGCGATCGCTCCAGTGTTGTCACAATACAACTCTGAAAGGGGAGTATGCAGATAGATATGCAGCACAAATACTCTAGAAGAGGGGGGGTTAAATAGAGTATGCCAACTTTTTGCAAAGCTAGGTGGAGGAGAATAAATTCTTTGAAGAGCAGTGAAGTTCAAGGCCTTGAAAACAATTTCAAGCCTTTGGAATGAAATACAGTTTGAAATGAACAAATAAGTCTTTTTCAAGGCCTTGAAAAAAGTTTCAAACCCTTGAAAACAGACTAGTTTGAATGCTGCAAAAAATAAGTATGTGAATGAACTGTAAATGCAAGAGACAAGTGGTTTATAGAGTTCAGTCCACTTGGACCTACGTCTCTACCTCAGGGATCTTCTCCCTCCATGATTTTCACCACAATTCTTATTAATAAAAAGCTAAGCCCTAGATCTCAAGCATAGAGAGTTGCCTTACCCTGTTACAGCTTGTGTTTCTCTCTAACCTATCTAGTACCTGCTCTAGCTAACTGATTAACTAAGAATTCTCTATTGTTCACTTTGAACAATCCTTGAGAATGAAAGACAGACGAAATACAAGAATGATCTACAAATAAAGCACAATACAGAAGAACACTTAAGTGTAGAACTGCAGTGAAGAATGCAGTGATCTTCTGTGAGTTGGATTGTGAGAGTGATGAACTTCTTTGATTCTTGTCAATCCAGAAATGAGTCTCTCTTTTTTCCCGTTGAGTCTTTTATCTTGTTGTTTCAAAATGAGCTCTATTTATACAGCTAGAGACTCTGCAAATCTTCCCAGATTTTCAGCAACAACTTCCTGTTTTGTAGGCAACAAACTTTGACTCTCTTAACTGCCTTCTCCAACGGATAGTTGATCATAATATTCAGAGATATTTTTGTGATCTTGTCTTTAAGAAAATTGAGAAGCTTTTATGAATGTGTGATTGATCACAGAATCATCTTCTCTTAATGTTTCCTTCCCGCAAAAGACAGATTAGGAAACAAATCCTGCAATTTTAGGAAATAAAATTTCCCTGCAAAACTCAGTCAGACAGATGAATTAAATGATGTTAGATATATCAAAACAGTTTGTCTTTCATCATCAAATGATAACACATCAAGCATAGGGGTGATAGAGATAGAATCAGATCAGAGGAGTTGAGAAAAACTCCCCCTTAGAACATGCATACATGTTAAACAGTTTCAAGGCTTTGAATTTTTGTTCAAGGCCTTGAAATAACTAAGTATTTCAAGTCCATGAAACCTATGACCTTACAAACTCTATTGGATCTGTAATGCTAGGAACCACACCAAGCTCAATAACGAACGTACTAATCCAAATAGCCTCCTTTTCTGCGCCATTCGCAGCAATATACTCAGCCTCTATTGTAGAATCAACCACCGTCCCTTGCTTGGAACTCTTCCAGCTCACCGCTGCTCCATTCAGGAAAAAAACAAACCCCGACTGTGATTTAGAATCATCTATGTCGGTTTGGAAGCTTGCATTCGTGTAACCTCTTACACGCAACTCCTCCTCACCTACAAATATCAAGAACGCATCCTTAGTTCTGCTTAATTACTTTAGGATGTTCTTGAATGCAATCCAGTGACACTCACCTAGATTGGACTGATATCTTCTTGTCATACTCAATGCATATGACATATCTGATCTAGTAAATAACATGGCGTACATGATGGATCCTATGGTCGATGGGAACCCTACTCATGCGTTCCTTCTCGATCTCATTGGAAGGACAACCACTCTTTGAAATTGTGATTCCATGCAACATGGTTAAGAATCCCTTCTTAGAATCTTGCATGCTTAACCGTTTCAGCACCTTGTCTATATATGTACTTTGACTTAGACAGAGCAGCTTCTTAGATCTATCTCTATATATCTTTATACCGAGTATATAGGCTGCTTCACCTAAGTCTTTCATTCAGAAACACTTTCCTAGCCAATCTTTAACAGATTGCAGCATGGGAATGTCGTTTCCAATGAGTAGTATGTCATCCACATACAAGATCAGAAAAGCAATAGAAGTCCCACTAACCTTCTTGTAGACACAAGACTCATCTTCGTTTCTGATGAAGCCAAACTCCTTGACTACTTCATCAAAACGTCGATTCTAAACTCCTAGAAGCTTGCTTCTATCCATAAATGGATCGTTGCAGTTTACAGACTTTGTTGGCTTGCTTTGGATCTTTAAAAACCCTCAGGTTGTGTCATGTACACATCCTCTAGGATATTCCCATACAGGAATGCAGTTTTGACATCCATTTGCCAAATCTCATAGTCGTAGTAGGCTACAATAGCAAGTAAGATTCGGGTGGATTTGGTCATTGCGACTGGTGAAAAGGTTTCATCATAGTCAATACCATGAATCTGTCTGAATCCTTTAGCCACCAATAGGCCTTTATAGGTAATCACATTACCATCCATGTCGATCTTCTTCTGGAAGACCCACTTTCACCCTATGGGGCGAGCCCCTTCGGGTTGTTCCACCTAAGTCCATACTTTGTTAGTATACATGGATTCCATCTCGGATCTCATGGCCTCAAGCCAATTCTGAGAGTCCGGCCCTTCTATGGACTCTTCATAGGTAGTAGGCTCATCATCTATGAACAACGTGTCACCAGACTCAGTCACGAGAAGTCCATACCTCTCTGGCTCCTGGCGCACTCTACTAGATCTACAAAGCTCCTGTGTTACATGAACAGGCTGTTCCACAACCTCTTGCGGTTCCTGTTCATGTTCCATAGTAGGATCAATGCTTTTTGGTTCTTGAAATTCTTCAAGTTCTACAGTCCTCCCACTTTCTTGTTTAAACACAAACTCTCTTTCTAGAAACACGCCGGACCGAGCAACAAACACTTTGTTCTCAGTTGGACTGTAGAAATAATATCCCTTAGTTTCCTTAGGGTATCCCACAAATTTGCATTTGTCCGACTTAGGCCCTAGCTTGTTTGATTGTAAACGTTTTACATAGACATCGCAGCCCCAAATCTTCGCGAAAGACACTGTGGAACGGCTCCCACTCCACATCTCATGTGGTGTCTTCATGAATGACTTAGATGGAACACGATTAATGGTGAAAGCTACACTTAATAGAGCATAGCCCCAAAATGCTAATGGAAGATCAGTCTAACACATCATAGATCGAACCATATCTAATAGAGTTCAATTCCTCCTCTCGGACACGCCATTCCACTGTGGCATTTCGGGTGGAGTGAGTTGGGATATTATCCCACAGTCTCTAAGATAGTCGTCAAATTCTTAGCTCAAGTATTATCCTCCAAGATCCGATCGTAGAGTCTTAATCTTTTGCCAAGCTGATTCTCTACTTCATTCTTGAATTCTTTGAACTTTTCAAAGGATTTGGATTTGGCCTTCATAAGGTATACAAATCCATATCTACTGAAATCATCAGTAAATGTGATGAAGTAGACATAACCACCATTGGCAGGTGTGGAAAACGGCCCACATACATCAGTATGTACTAGCGCCAATTGCTCACTAGTCCTCTCACCTTTCTTATTGAAAGGGGACTTTGTCATTTTTCCCAATAAACAAGCCTCACATGTCCCATATGATTCAAAATCAAATGATAGGAATCCATCCTTATAAGGTCTAGATACACATTTCTCGTTTATATGGCCTAAGCGACTGTACCATAAATAAGCAGGTTTTAAATAATTTATTTTAATCCTCTTGGTATTTACGTTATAGACAGAATTATTTAGATCATTGATATATAATCCATTAAATAATTGCGCACTACAATAGTGAATACTATCAAAATAAATGGAACAACAATTGTTCTTTATTTAAGTAGTAAAACATTCCTTGTCCAAACAAAAAATAAAAATAATGTTTCTGCTCATAGCAGGCATAAAATATCAATTATTTAATTCTAAAACTATTTCTGAAGGCAGAGACAGCTCGTACACGCCTACAACCAATGCAACAACCTTTGCTCCATTCCAAACGCGCATATCTATATCTCCTTTAGCCAATCTCCTACTTCTCTTTAGATCCTGCACATTTCGACAAAGGTGAGATCCACACCCAGTATCCAATACCCAAGATGAAGAGCAAGTAATATTGACATTTATAACAAAAATACCTGGTGGTGGTGGAATCACTATTCCAAGCCTCTTATCCTCTAGATACTTTGGGCAGTTCCTCCTCCAGTGTCCAGGCTGGCTGCAGTAGTGATATTCACCTTTTGTCATACCTTTGTCTACGCCACCAACAAGCTTAAGGGCAGATTCCTTGGGTTTCGCAACTGTCTTGACTTTTCCCTTGGAGGTAGAGGCAAACCTTTTGCTCTTTCCTTGCTGCACCATCATTATGGACTTTCCCTTGTTGATGCTTTGTTCACCTGTCCTCAACATATTGAGTAAATCTGGCAGAGTTTTCACGATCTCATTCATGTTATAGTTCATGATGAATTTTCCATAACTCTCATGCAACAATTGCAAGATGAAATCGGTGGCCAACTCCTGACCCATGGGAAACCCTAAACGGCCAAGGCTTTCTAAGTAGCCGATCATGCGCAACACGTGCGGCCCCAGGGGGTTTCCTTCTGACAGATGACATCTGAACAATGCATTGGAAATTTCATACCTCTCAACCCTAGCCTGCTCTTGGAAGAGCTGCTTGAAGTGTGTGATCATATCGACTGCATTCGTGTTCTCATGTTGCTTCTGAAGCTCAGAGGACATGGTGCAAAGAATTAGGCAGGCCGCATCATTAGCGTCATCAACACGCTTCTGATACGCCTTTAGGGCTTCAGGAGTGCTGTTTTCCGGACCATCAGGAACTTGCTCCTATAGAGCGTACAATTTTTTTTCTTGCTTGAGAACGATTCTCAAGTTTCTGTACCAGTCTAGAAAATTGGTCCCGGAGAGTTGGTCCTTCTCAAGGACGGAGCATAGGGAGTTCGATGAGTTCGATGAGTTGTTTGCCACTGGAATTCTACAAAAAGGAAAATACGCAAGTTTTAGTATTTGTAAAAAATTAAGTATATTTAATAATGGCTAAATTATTAAATACAACTCCCACTATTTTTCTACGGATTAATAACCCTCAAATATTAATGCGGAAAATATCATTATATTTTCTAATGGGTGCGAAGATCCATATTTCACTTCTTTTGAGCTTGCTTTGGCAAGTCACCCGAAATTAGTTACTTAGGTAGGAACAATTCCAATTGCATCCCTATGCAACTCTTGGTTCAATTGGCAAATAAATCCTTATTTATCCATCCCGTGGATAATCCCAAATGTTTGCCTCTAGGCTTCTAATCTTATTAAAATCACCTAGTTGCGTCCAACCTCTTACTTAAACAGTTGCACATTACTTGCTTGTGTCATCGCATTACAAATCAAGTCGCCCTGCTTTGGCACGGACGAGCTTGATAATCATGATCATGAAGAGTGTCTAAATAACGAGAAGACAAAAACGCAATACTTAAATTGAGGGATTTTATTTTCAATTTTAAGTTGGTTTTGTTGATCCATATCAACTGATCTACTTATTTGAGTTTGGGCAAAACTCCAAATAAAAGATCCGGGTAATTGATTATCTTATTATCAAATTGTATGCATTAACCATACACCAACAACAATAAAAAGACAATAAAGTAAACATCCACAAAAGAAATTAACGTGATATGGATATGGCCTCCTAGACTAAGATATTTACAAGCCAATGAGAATATCTATGAACCCTAGAATAGAAAACGCATCTCCATGTGCCTCCATATCTTGATCCATCCTTCATAGCCTTGTGGAATGCTCCATGCTCCATGTTGTGGCTCCTTTAATTCTTTGGGCTTCTTTTCTTCAATCTTAGCTATCATCTATTTTATCTAGTACTAGCTAACATCTATACTAAATAAAATATATCTCACAAGTTGAGAAAAATACCGGCTCGCATGTCGTAAACCCTAATTAATTATTACATCAAATTGATCAGCTCGCAGACCGTAAACAAACCACAAAAATTAAACATTCACAACAAACCACATCTAATGCCATATTCAATCACCATGCGAATTGAACATAAACAGTTAAAAGCAATTTTAACGCGCTTAGTCAATTTTAATTGTTTTGGATGTGCTAGGGTCAATACGGTCGAAGGGGGCCACTATCAATATAGCCGAACCGCCCAAAAAGGACCAAGGCGCGGCTTCACGCTAGGCCGGACCGAGCCCTTGGCCGTGCACTAGCTTGGGCGGCACGACAATGGGGCGGTCCATAGGGGGGCCGAACCTCCTTTGGGAGTTGTTTCCAAAACATCTACTTGCCTTGTTTCCAATGTTTAGTTGTTTCCATGTTCGAAAAACCCTTTTTCAAAGCATGTGACCAAACCCTAGCTCCTAGATCCAAAATTACTCACATCCTATGTGATCAAACTCACTAATCTTAACATCCAATGTTAAATTAGATCTTGTTTGTCTTGAATCAAATTCAAGCTGCATCTGATATGCTTTAATCTGTGAAATTCATAGCTAGGGTTTTGTGATCAAGGTGGAGCACACAATTTGGGGTGACAGATCTTGACTAGGAGCCGAAGAAAAGGTTATCGGGGGATAATCAAGATCGACAGGTTTACAAGGAGAGATAACTGCGCGCGACGAATCAGGATATGTGTCTTTTTGAAGAAGCAAGATCCGTGATTTCCATGGGCCTATGAAAAGCGGGGTGTAAATACAACCACCGTTGAATATGAAGCATAGAAAGAGGGGATGCGATATAGGGCCGCGTATGGCGGTTCAGACAGTCAGGGTTCCGGTGCGTTGATGGCGACCAAGGGAAGCTACGGTGACGTCTGTTCAAACGGTAAAGGAAAGAGACACTGATGGACGAAGGAGGAGTTCGGATCTCCAGATTTGGCAGAAGGTGGAGAGTACTTCGGAGGATGGTCTAGTTCTCTAAGGCCCCGTTGGGAGTCATGGAATCCGTGCTCTTGACGAGGAGGCGGATTTGGCATGGGGTAGTCTCTGACGAGGGACATGACACACGTGAGACGTGAAAGGGGCGCGTATGAGGCGCGCAAGGGGGCGATATTTCCGGAGTTCAGTGGGAACTGGAGAAATTTTCCCAAAAGTTGTAGGAAGTCGGTGGGAATTGGAGCAACGTGTTCGGGGTTTTGTTGTAGGGACTCGGTGGGAGTCGGAACTACAAACGTTTTGTTGTAGGAGCTCGGTGGGAGTTGGAACGACAAACAGGAGTTTCGGTCGCAAGAACTTGGCCGGAGTTGGAGCATTGATATAGTTCGATTGCAGGAACTTGACGGGAGTTAGAGTATTGCTGGGGGCACTCGTTGCAAGAACTTGGCAAAGTTGAAGCAACTTGTGGAATTTGAGAGAAGCGGCTAATTCAAGCTCAAGCGGACATGAGGATTCAAGGAAAGGTGGAGATTTTTTTGGAATCACAAATGCCTTGAATGGACTTGGACTTGGCGAGGAGTTGGCGAAGAAGTCAATGGCGGAGAAAGTAGGCATATGTGATTTAGGAAACAACTTGGGCGGCAAATTACAGTTTCTGGGTTGTTTCTTTATTCGTTCTATAGTCGTTTTGGGATGTCTTGGGCACTAAGTTGGTCCTATATGTCTATATAAGGGACCTATGTTGTGTCTAAACATTGTGCTTGTATTCGTGTTCGTTTCTCTCAATAAAATTAGGGTTTTGGGCCGTGGATGTAGCTAGTTCATCGCTAGTGAACCACGTTACATCGATGCGATCTTGTTCTTTTGTTTTGTCATCATTCTCTTGCTTGTTCGAGATCATAAGAAACTGGTATCAGAGCTCGTTTATGCAGTGGGTTCGTCATAATAGGAATGTCAATTGAACTTTCCTATAAAGAGATATAATTAAATCAAGTATTACCAGAAACAGTAAAAACAATGATTACGAGGTCAAGATGGCTGTATTTGACCAAACCGAGGCGGTGCTCGTGACTAGTCAGAGTTATGTTTAGAAGCTCGTTCACACTCGGAATAAGGTATAGCGTGACCATAAATTTGATTCCTTCAATTCTACCTCTGATTTTCCGGATTAATCGCAACTGTTTTTATTTCGGCGATATTTTCCTTTGCGTCGTGCTAGCTTCATCAGCCAAAGTTATCAGAGTAGGTGGATAACAGAAAATGGAAGAACCAATTATACAAGCTTGAGTCGTATAAGCAAAGACAGTTTATCGTTCATATGAAAAATAGTTGCCGCTGCAATATGTATAAGTTTCATATAAGAGCTGCAGAAGGACATGCAATTTCTCTGAGTAATTCTATTCTTCTTCAGATGGGAAACAGTTTAACAGTTTAAAGTTCAGGATAACTAAGAGATCAGACGCTCAATCATAACTTAAACTACGGAATACATTTAAGTTAAGCGTCTTAATTACTATATTCTTTGGTATATCATATCACATACTATTCCCATTTAGTAATTCAACAAATTATATAAAGTTTAGGCCCGTCGCTCCACAATTCTTGTAGCAGCATCGAAAAGTTGATCAACAGCCAACATTTCATACTTAAAATCTATAGGAAGTTCCTCGGCGCCTTTGGCCTTGTCAAGCTTGAAACGGCACTTGAAGCTGGCAACAATCGCTGTGACCAAAGAAGCTTTGGCACCTTTCCAATCGCCAGCAAGAGCTTTCTTGATGGCAGTCACGAGACTGGCTATGGTGGTAGCGAACAACTTGTGACAGTTTTTGAGAGCAAGGGCCGTCTCATTGTTATGGACTTGAGTTGACAAATGGGAAAAACCAAGAGCTACTTTGTGAGCGCGCTTTCTCAAACAACCCAACACATTGGTAGCTATTCTTTCCGGGCTGGTGTTTAGGGTAGAGTTAACAGATTGGAGGCATTCGATGCACATCGTTGGGTTTTCTGCATTCTGACATTCTACTTGTATTAGGTTGAGATTTGCTTCAACTGAGTGATCATGCAGAATAAGAACAAGAACAATTGTGACAAGGAATAGGCAGTTTTGTTTCAGAGACTTGGAAGAGGAAGACATTGTTGGGGCTTATGAGAAGAGGCTAGTCTGCAACTTCTTCTTATATAGAGGACGATTGCTTAAGGGAGGTGAAGAAAATGTTTGTGTGTTTAATGAGTTGGTCAATGATGTGTGTGAACTGATTAGGGATAAGTTGTGGTCTTTGTGCATGCATTGAATCCAAGGGAGCTCTTTTTCCACAAAGTGACAAACTTATTTCAAACTAGTCTCCAGGATTTACTACTTTAGTTTGTGCATTTCACCTCTGGTTTTTTACCTGCAAACTACCACCAGCTTTCTACTACCGAGAAACAAATAAATTTGACCATCACCAACTCCATCAGTTACCAAAACTTTCATAAAGAAAAGAGTTACATTTGAGGTCAATGAGTTGGTTTGGAATTGGCTGGTGAACATTCTAATACCTCGCGCACACGAATGATGGAGATGTAAAAGGTGAAACACTAGTGGACGTATCTACCCTTGAGAGGAAATGAATATAGCGGTAGCATCAGAATTTTTATCAAAGTAGCAAATTAATGACTAATTATGTGCTGATTTTCTTTTGAAATTGTGGACTTAGCAGGGGATAGAATAAAATAGTGTGCCAGTTGGAAGGATCAAAGCAAAAGTTATCCAAGAAAAGCTAGTTCTTGACTGATGTACTAGTTTTGGATACTAACCAGGGGGTGTGGAAAATTGAAAATAACCCTTAATTCATTGGTAACATTAGTTCATCAAACGAACATTAAAATAAACTTAACACATTAGTTTTTTTTTTTCTGTGGTCTACCCGAAAACACGTTGAATAATTGTAATTTGAACATACAAACTAGCGAAAGTGAATATTACAATTATAATTGGAATAGTTGTAATTTGAACTCCTTAACAAATCAGGACATACTTCAACTAGCTGGTTATAAGGAGTTCAAATTACAGCTCCGTTTGGTTGGTGGTAAAACATTTTCCTGTAAAATGTTTTCCGTTGTTTTTGTGTTTTGGTGCTGTTTGGTTGGAAGTAAAATGTTTTCCTGTAAAATGTTTTCCCACAAATGATGTAAAATGATTTACACAATTCAAATCCGTAAGCCATTTTCCGGAGAGTGAAGGAGCACAACAACTCATACTAACACCTCAACCACCACTACCAGTCTACCACCTACCCTCCACCATGACCCATCACCGCCACCCACCTTCACCGCCACCCATCACTGCTATTTCCGTCACGGCCCACTGTTTTGGTAAGAGTCAACCAAACACGAGAAAATAACTGCAGGGAAAACTTTTTCACACAAAACATTTTACGCGTAAAATATTTTCCCTTGTAAAACATTTTACTGCGAACCAAACAGAGCCTACAACTATTCGCATTTAGTTTTGGTCATCAACTTAGGTAAATGGTAATAATATTCCTAAAACAAATACAATAAAAATTACTTATTTATTAAAAATGAATTTTATTTTATGAAGATATTTTAATTTTAAATTATAATCTGAAAACCGTGCACTGAAGGGACTTAATTCTAGTTTGGATACTATAATAGAACCAGGGGGTGGAGACTAGTAGTAGTATTCAGCATAAGAAGGTGAATGGACACAAAGAAAGATCACGCATTTGCTAGTTGATTCAGTTCATTTTCTTGCTACTGTTACCTTTTGCTTGCCAGTAAGGTATTTACATTCATTCGGGATGACTTCCCGTTAACGTAAATATATAGCTTGTGACCTAACATTATTGTGCCCAATGCAGAGACAAATTAGAAAAATAGTACTCAGTCATAAACATTTAACTCATAAGTTTTTCATACATTTAAACATTGTACATTACTTTAAAATGGAAGCTAGTAATCTTTTATAGTTACACGCGTTAAGTCATCTGCTAAACTAATTTCATAAAGTGCAGCATCATCCAGGTGATAGGCAGCCTTCATTTCATACAGTCAGTCAATTGCTTCAACTAGGGCCGTCTCTAGCTTTTCAGAGGCCCAAGACGATTACAACATCCGGAACCCTCTTTGTAACAGAAAAATGTGTATAACAAAATGCAGCGGGAAAAAAATTTGGAGATTGGAGATCAATAAACGTGAGAGAAACGTGTGAAAACGTGATTTATGCATGTGAAATTACTTATATAACCCTCGTTACGGTCTTTCGATCATTTCACGCATACAAATTAACCATGCATTAGCCTCATTTGTCTAGTCTGTTGTCAACCTGAGCCCTATAGTTTCCTTTCGGTCATACAAATTTCAAGATTTCCTCCATCACTCTGTAATCCTTCCACGACAGGAAAACTTTGTATATCACAAAGTGAGAAAAAATAAACCACTGATTTAACTCACCAAATACGTAATTTTTCATTCAATTAAATTTTAGATGATCACTTGCAATTTTCTTACATATAATTATCATAAGCATAGTTAGTCATCTTTATCGCTACCCCCATTTATCGTCCCCAACTACTTAGGGAGCCTCTTTTCAATCATTTTCTTTGCTGCATCAGTGAGTTGATCAGCAGCGTTCATCTCAGACACAAGACTAGACGGAAGTGTCCACTTCACATTGGATTTTCCCGCATCAATCTCCAAATGACATTTGATTAAGCTAGCAGCCGCGGTTAGGACACCAACGTGAGCGCCAACCCAATCAGCAGTAATTAATTTACTAAAAGCACTCAGGAGACTGGCTCTGGCTACAAAGTGCAATTTGATGCAATCCTTGATGGCGAGGAAAGTAACACCGTCATACTTTGTGAGGAAGAGCAAGTTATTAAAGCTAGCGGCTAGATTTTTGACTCGGTTGTGCGCACAATCCAAGATATTAGCGGTGATGTTCGTGGGGTCGGCGGTTGCCTGGGTATCATGGTGAGATTTGAGGCACTGGATGCATACTTCTGGGTTTTCGGCATTCTCACACTCTGATTGTATTAACAAGTTGTTCGCTTGGACTTTGGTTTGGGAAATGAGAAGAACTAGGGTTAAGAAAACTTGGCAACAATGAGAGATATGCATGGAGGAGGAAGAAGAAGTAAAAGAAGAAAGCATTGCTGATCTGATCTTGACTTGGTAGTACTTTGGTATACTGTAACTTCAATTGTTCTTCTTTCTTATATAGCCTTAAGATTGATGGTTTGATTGCTTAATGAAGTGGTTGTAAGTTCAAGTCTTCAACCACATGTTTGACTTCTTTCATTCAGTGTAAACTTCCTTCTTCTTTATCTTCATCCATGGGTCAAGATTTTGATGCACCGATTCATTTAATGAAATGTTTTAGTTGAGCTTGTTCAGATTTCAAATATTTTGTTGAGCTTGTTCATTTAATCATGCTTGTTCCGCCAACATTGGGGTGCCACAAAGTAGGGGAGGGGACATAAGAAATCAAAGTGTGAAAGACAAGCATGCTTAAACAATGAATGAGAATAAGGGAGCTCATATAATCTATCTTTACATGGGCTCTTTAACAAAGTCTGATTGGTCACATTGTCCTGAATAGTGTAACCAAATTGGTTAAAAGTAACATAACAATTGTTATCTTTAGTGAACTCAAAATCAGATAGCAAGTTAGAGAAATGTGAGGAGAATGTAATAGATTTGTAAGAGGATAAGAGGTTTTGCGAGAGACCAGAACCAATGTGAGTAATTGGAAATTGTGATCCATTTCAAACGGAGACAGAGTGATCACCATTGAGTAATGTTAAAACTAGTGTTCCCCTTGACCTGGCTCTGATACCAGTTTGTTATGATCTGTACCTAGCTTAGAACGATGATTATAACGATGAAACAAGAACACAAGTATTAACATGGTTCACTAGTTATTAGCTAGCTACCTCCACGACCAAAACCTCGATTTTATTAGAGAGAAACACCACGAATACAACCCGCACTACGGCCAGAAGCCATAGTGACAACCCACAATGTTTAGGCACAAGCTAGGTCTCCTATATAGACATATATGACCGACTTAGTGCCCAAGACATCCCAAAAACAACTATAGAACAAATAAGGAAACAACCCAGAAACTGCCAAAGTTGGCCGCCCAATTTGTTTCCTAAATCTCTTAGCCGCCTTTGACTTTTTCCGCCTCTGACTTCAAGTCATATTCAACAAATATCCACCTTGACTTGAATAATCTCAGCAACTCGAACTTGAACCAATGCTTCTCTCCAATAATCCCAAATTCACAAGTTGTTCCACCTTCGCCAAGATCCTACAACGAGTGCCCCCAGCGATGCTCCAACTCCCGTCTAGTTCCTGCAATCGAACTCTATCGATGCTCCAGCTACGGACGAGTTTCTGCAATCGAATCCCTTGTTTATTGTTCCAACTCCCACTGAGTTCCTACAACAAAATCGTTTGTTGTTCCGAATCCCACCAATTCCCTACAACAAAACCCCCCAACGCGTTGCTCCAATTCCCACCGAATTCATGCAACATTTTTGCAAAATTGCTCCAATTCCCACTGAATTCCTGCAATATCTCCCCCTTGCGCGCATCATACGCGCCCCCTTGCACGTCACACGTGTCGTGTCCCTCTTCAGAGACTCCCCCATGCCAAATCATCCTCCTCGTCAAGAGCACGGATTCCACGCCCCCCAACGGGGCTAAGAGAACTAGACCATCCTCCGAAGTACTCTCCACCAGCAGCCTTACCTACAGATCCTGGCTCTGATACCATCCTCCGGTGTTCCCCTTGACCTGGCTCTGATACCAGTTTGTTATGATCTGGATCTAGCTTAGAACGATGATAATAACGATGAAACAAGAACACAAGTATTAACGTGGTTCACTAGTTATTAGCTAGCTACCTCCACGACCAAAAACCCGATTTTATTAGAGAGAAACACCACGAATACAACCCGCACTACGGCCAAAAGTCATAGTGACAACCCACAATGTTTAGGCACAACCTAGGTCTCTTATATAGACATATATGACCGACTTAGTGCCCAAGACATCCCAGAAACAACTATAGAACAAATAAGGAAACAACCCAGAAACTACCAAAGTTGGCCGCCCAATTTGTTTCCTAAATCTCTTAAACTCCTTTGACTTTTTCCGCCTTTGAATTCAAGTCATATTCAACATGGAGATGACAGAGTGATCACCATTGAGTAAGATTGGAGATGCTGCAAATTTGCTGCATTGTTTGTCGCATGATTATTGGCACCACTATTCAAAAACCATGGAGGTGGTGCTTGTGGATTCATGAATGAGTTACCAGGAGCAGAACCAAGTAAACGAGGGTAGGAAGAACCTTCAGGTGACAAACTGAGTGACAAAAACTTGAACCAGAAGATGAAGCTCCATAAGACTTGTGAGTTAGCAACATTGACTTAGGGTGTCTGTCTGTGAGAATAATTTGGCTTTGTAGGAACACATTGTTGCATATTCATTTTATGCCAACAATCAAGAGTTGTATGTTCCCCTTTACAACAAACCTGACATGTTACATCATCAAGAGAACCTTTAACATAACCCCTGCCTCTAGTACAAAAACCAAATATACCATATCCTCATCTAGAAGGTGACCTACCACCTATGTGAGAGGCAAACATGCCATTACCTCCTCCTCTATGAGAAATATATGATACTGAAAATAATTATTAGCATAGTAAGCCACACTAGGCAGATCAAAGATAGAGACAGCAGAGGCTAAAAAAGCATTCACAGATGCACAAAGACTAGCATTATTCATCAAGAAAAGAAGCTCTTCAGTGAGTAGCAAAGTAGGGAGTTCTGCAACTATAATAGGCATAGATCGACGTCTAATGTTACTCTTAGTACGATCATAATCCCTTTTAAGGATGTTTATTGAGAATGACATCTTCTGTAGACTTTCTCATTGACTTGAGCTAGATTATCAACCATAGTTTTGATTTGAATCAAATAAGCTTCCATAGAGAGAGATTTATTTTCAATGACCATCAAATTCATCTTCAACTTTTGAATATGTGAATGTGATAGAGAAGAAAAAAGTTTAGCTAAACTATTATATCACATGCATAAGGTAGATTCATAACAAGAGGCGACACAGATGCCGAAATGGAAGCCGTAAGACACCTGAATCAGTGATGATAAATTCGAAAAGAGTTCGTGTAATGTAGAGTTTTGATGCAGGATGAGCAACGGAAATACAATTAAAATTTCCTGATCAAAACCCTGAATGAATAGCAGGTTAAGCTCACATAACGTGATAAAGGAAGTAACGTTTACCTTGTGGGTTTGTGTGATCACAACGTAGAAGGATGTCCACGTCTCTACCGGTATCCACACCTTAGGATTGCCAACTGGAATATCCTTCACACCTTGTGATAGCTACGTTGAATAAGAAATCAAATGATCACGCAAAACATGACAAGAGGTCGAAGGGGGGTTCGACCGAGCTCCTTGTCGTCGGGTATGGGGTTCGGCCACCTCTTGGTGTTCTCTCATCGCTATGTTATTTCACTCAATGACAACTCTTGTTAAATAATACTTCTAGGAATCCCCTTTTATAGTCAATAACTCCTTATTGACTACAAACTTGCCCCAATACTAATCTTGTACATACACGGAATAGTCCACTTTGAAACCTAGTCCAACAAACTTTGCATGTGGTTTCGTTTTGATCCTTGAACCATATGACTGTTAGTCTTACTATTTAAAATGTATATCCAACTTAATCCTTTTGGTGTGTCACGCTGTAAGTTTCTATTAAGTTGGTAGTAACAAACATAGAGCGGTGTCTAGCAACACATCAATGCCACCCGACTAATAGAAATAGTAAACCTTGTGGCCAATGTTACCGTGTTGTGTATGTCCCTTTGTCACTATATCCGGATTGGACACGAGACATAAACATCACACTCATATATCCATCCATAGTTTCTCGATCCTGAGAATATGCTTATCTGAATAGATAACATCAATATCACATATTGATTTATATGAGTCTGGTCAGACATTCCATAAGCTCTACCCCTCGAGTGACCGTGGATATTTGATCCCATTATGTGGGAGGGACAAATCCTCTCTACATCACTACCATCTCTCAGCTTGCTTCCTATCATGTCCGATTATCATCTTTATAATTACCCAATTACGATGCAAGATGATATCAAAATATGATGTTTCACAACTTGAGTATCCAGTGACTTCAAGCATAAGGACTGCAACACCATCGTCACCACGAGAATCACTTGTGACATTCAAATATTTCATATGTAGGCTTCCCGTGGTGGGTCAATCCAGTATGCCATTACTCCTAATGCATACCCATGTGTTAGACATGATATGTCCATATCAATCTACCCACATACTAGTCTCCATGCATAGTAATCGTCCTACTAATCAATATACTTGACTATGGCTATTTAAGATAAGCAATAATTGCAATATAAGGACTTCATTATATTAAATATCTCCATAAATATTAAATAAATATTCTAGCCAAAACAATGTCATACTAAAATAAGATTGCCTCTAGGGCATCGACTCCAACAGTAACCACAGCTTTAAAAGATGGAAAATACATTTGGTTGACCGGTTGAACCGGTCAAATTGACCCAAGTCGGCCTGTTTCATAAATCGTATCGCTGAGGCAGTCCAATCGGTCAAACTCGATCAAAACCAAATAGTTTTTGGCCAACGGACTAGGCTGGTCGAAATCGGGTGGTTTCTTAATTTTATAACCCTATCTTGTGAGTTGTTGAACATCTTACTACCGGGCCAACTAACATTTTTTGTTTGGAAAAGCCACATTTTAATATTTATTATCTATTAAGGCCTCGTTTGGGTAGCAGATAAGTTATGTAGGGATAATGCTTATGGTGGGATAAGAAGCGAGATAGTTATGCTGTATGATAAACCCTGATAAGATATGCTGGCTGTCTGTGTTTGGGGGATGTCGGATAAGACGCAAGATATGATGAAAGGTTAATATGAAAATGACCGCATTGCCCTGCACTGTCGTGATGTTCGTATTATAATTCGATTAAACACACACATTAACTAAACATACTTTGATATACTTAATCAGCTAACTATATTGTTAAATAATTTGATTAGTTATTTAACCAAATTATTGGAAGATGGTGAACTCGTGCAAGCTCCGTATCCAGGTCGTGAGAGCTCCGGTTTCGCCTTCTTATCCTCTTACGATTTGTTAAATTGGATCGGAGATTGATGGCGTATCTGTGATGATGGTCGTCTTGGCGGGTTTATTGGTGGCTTGTGATGGTTGATGATGTGGTTCAGAGCTCGGAAAAGGAATAACGAAGGTGAAGGAAGAGTCTTGCTCGCCAGAATAGACGGTGGGTTTCAGTAGTTTTGGTCGAATTTCATGGAGGAATCGATTGGTGTTGGGTGTGGGTTTCAGGCTTTTTTCTGGAGAAGATGGTGAATCGGGTATTTGGGTTTCGGTCGTACTGTTGTGCGGCGGTGTTGGTCGATTGGAGGTCTTATTTTAGGGAGATGGGTGGTTGGGTTGTTGGCGGTGATAGGAGTTGCTGAAAGTTGTGTTCAGATGGTTATGTGGTGAATTGAACGATTGGGGCTGTAATGGTGGTTTAATTGGTGTTTTAGGGTTGGTGGTGTTTTGTTGGTGGCAAATAGTGACTTTGGTTGAAATTAATGGTGGATAAGGTGGTTGTTCATGGTGGATGTGACATGTGGTTTTGTAGGAGGTTGGAGGAGATTAAGAATATGGTGCATTGGTGGTAGGAGGATGGTGACGGCAACGGCAGTGATGAAACTGGGTTGGTGTTGTAGGGTTTGGGGATAAGGGGTAGGAATTAGGGTGAAGGTACGGGGGTATTTAGGTCAAAAAAATTAGTGAGTTATGTTGCTTCCCCTTATTAGGCCTTATACCTCGGGGGTGGTGGTATTACTTTGCTTCAAAAAAATGAAAAGGTTATGATGGGGGTATAAATTATGCTCCTTCTTATACCGCCACCCAAACACTGGATAAAAAAAGGGGAGCATAAGTTATGCTTATGCTACATCCTTATGCTGATACCCAAACGAGGCATAAATCAAGGTAGAGCAGACTATCCGAAGTAGGTTTTTGAGATTCCACCAAGGATGATGTCTTTTTCAGCAATCAAGATCGATATGTTCGTGAGGAGAAGCAATTCGGTTCGTTCTCCTCTTAAAAAGGATGCACATGTATACCCACCATCTGAAGCCCCATGGAGGGGGCTGTCTGGGCTCATATTGTAAGAATTTGACCCGTATCTTATTGAGCGTGCAAAGGATCTAGAAATTCCGGCACACACTGAGTTTTGGCACGAATATGGTGGTTGGACATTCGCACGAATGGGATAGGAATTTCGCACGAATGTTTCGTGCGTATAGACGGGCATTTCGTACGAATGGAGGTTTTGATGGTTCACATGCATCGCTCGATCTGGTGACTGGATCGTTGTGTGGAGCATCTGGCATGTGAATCTGGTTTTGGCGTGCGTTATGTACATGTTTCTATTTTTGTAGGTACATATTTTGTTTTGTGGGGGCTGTACCATGACATGTAGTTGGCTCGCATCTGGTGCGATCAAAGAAATTGTGGCACAATCTGGCACGATAATTTGTATGGGCACTCGTTACCGGTGCATCAAGTTTGAGTAACAGCTGACACTTGTCGTGGTGCGTCTGTCTGGCGCAAGTCAGCCCATTGAGAATGTATTTCGTTCTACCTTAATGAATACATTCGAGTCTAGTTCTGGGTGGAGCACTTGTTCTTATTTTCGGAAGTGCATCTACATCGGGCGCATTTGTTGCAGGGACATCATGGAAGTCAGAGAAAGGATTTTGCTATTCTAGGTTCGTATAATAGTTGCAAAACATCCGTTTGGAGAAGCGTGCTCGTTCTGATTATGGGAGACGCATCCGCTTTTGGATTGGAGAGAAGAACAGAACTGGTTGCTAGGAAATTGAATCAAGGTGGAGATTTTTTGGAGTGATTCAAGCCTAGTAGAATCTGGCGAAGCAACAAACCCAGAGAACAAGGGGAACAAAAGCAGCAGCATCAGCACTCACTGCTGGTCGTACGACCAGACCAGGGATGGGCTAGGTTTGGGAAGTTTCCTAATCCGATTTAGTAACTTTTTGGTGTTGCTTTGGGAACAAGTTAGTGTATAGGGTCTACATAAATGGTATAGGTCGTGCATAAATTTTATCGTGGTGTAAATTGGGTGCTCTCTCAATAAAAGTATCAGGATTGTCCGTGGAGGTGGCTAGCGGATTCGCTAGTGAACCCTTTGACGAACCACGTTAAATATTGTCTCGTTCTTGTTTTTCATTTCATCTTTCATGCTTGAAAGTGCCCGATTATAACACAGTCAATATTAAATTCTTTATACATATATTTTTTTATTTTGTCAATTTTAAAATTTAAATTACTTGTGAATAAAAACATTAAATCACGTGTTTTCGTAACTCAAATGATGTTATTATTATGTAATTTGATCACCATGACAATCAATTTTAAGTTTCTACACTATATTTTAACTACAGTTTTATATACTTATGTTAAATACATATTATATGTAATAATAAAACGTGTGATTTTCACCGGTTTAACCACTGGTCCGTCCGGTGAACCTCAACTTAAGGTCTCGTCGGTTGGTTGTCCAGTCTGGTTTGTAAAAATTTAGGTGTAACACCAGTGACATAATCAAGAACCAGATTCGCAACAAGCACGGTGCGCATCTACACATTCCGGACATTATAGTTGAAGCCGTTAAGCTTAATTGGAAGAAGAAAAGTCAAACTGAAGAGCAGAAACCACAATTCGGCAGGAAGCAACGTAGAAGCCATTGCTAATTAAAGTGAAAGAACCAACCAGAATAGAGATGAATCGCAGTGGAAATCGGTGACCAAGAAATAAGAACGAGCAGCAAATGAACACCAATTAAAAAGAAGAACTATGAACATCAGCTAGAAATCATCAGGAACCGGATCGACGAGCGACATCGAGCCTAGAAAGGCTCTACCTCATGTTCTAAGCTAACACTATGTCTGAATTGAAAGAAGAATAAGAAGATGCAGAGAATAGGGAAAGCTAGAAAGGAAAAACAGAAATTGAGTTCCGTAAAATTATTTCCTTAATCAATTGAATTGGTGACTTACTATCTATTTACAGGTAGTTAGTCACTTGTACATATTTAAACTCTGACCACTCTACTACTACAAAACTACAATGATCATTACATCACTTTACACTAATAAGCCTAACAATATGAACAACTATGTTGCTGTCTGGCCAAGGCACATAAATTGTTATTTTATGATTTTTTCATTCTTGGTTAGAAATCGTGTACTAAGATGTTTGGGGACCATCTCCTTAGTCTCCTTTAGAGGTTACACATTTTATCTCAATTTCATAGATGATTTACGAAGTTTCTAGACGTATCCTCTTGAACTCAAGTCATAAGCTTGCACATCTTACTTGCATTTCAAAAAATTTATTGCTAATCAATTCAATTTTTTTGTCAAATATAGAACTGAAAATTTGTGGAGAATTCATTAATAATGCCTTTGGTTTATACTTGCGAAGTTAAGGTACTTCACATCAAACTGCATTCCCTCAAACTCCTGAACAGAATGAAAGAGTTGAGAGAAAGCATGGACACTTGGTTGAAATTGCTTCTTCTTTCTTTTTTTACATCCTGGTTTACCCTCTTCTTTTTGGTTGGAAGCTCTTATCACTTGTAACTATCTTATAAATAATTACATAAACTAGAAAATTTATTTTTCTTCAATTACACTTGTATTTTTAATGCTCATATATAATATCACCTTCTTAAGCCATTTGGATATTTGTGTTTTCCTTTGGTTAAACCCTGTAACTCCAATAAATTGCAACCAAGAGCTGCTAAATGCATTTTTCTTGGCTATTGTCACTCCTCCAAGGGTTATAGGCGTCTAGAACTTTATTATACAAGGTACTCACATCTAAACATGTTCAGTTTATTGAACATACTTTTCCTTATTCTATAGAAGTGTCATCTTCTACCGTTACACCTGTTTCTTTGAAGCATTTGTTCCCTTCTATTTTCTTCTCCAATCCTTTTGTTTGCTCTACAGTTACTCGGTATTCTTATACATTTACACCTACCACCAATTCAGTGGAATTTGCTTCTCCTCCCATGCCATATCATGTGTCTATTCCCTCACCATCACCTTATCTCTCACCTTCACCACCATCAATCCATGTGCATTCTATGCAAACTAAATCAAAAGCTAGCACTGTGAAGCCTAATCCTAGATACAAAAATAATTGAGTAACTACTACTTATTTGAGTACTTAACCACATACTCACAAAGAAGTTATCTCTTGTTCTCAATGGATAACAACTGTGGGTAAGGAGCATAATGCTTGATTCAACAACACACCTGCTCTTTAGTTCCTTTACCACCAGGAAAGTAACCTGTTGGATCAAAATGGTTTACACAACTAAAAGGCATGCATATGGCATAGTGTTTAGGTACAAGGTCATGCTTGTAGCTAAAGGCTTCTTACTAGAATATATTGTAGACTACTCAAAAAATTTAGTCTGGTGGTTATGAAGCAAACAATAAGAGTAGTTCTTTCTCTAGCTTTGAATGGAATTGGAACATTCAACAACTATATGTATTCAATGTTTTCTTGCATGGTACTATTTCTGAGGAGGTATATATGGTCCAACCTCAAGAATTTTTAAGTGCTGCTTGTCATAATTATGGGTGCAAACTTCATATCACTCTATGAGCTCAAGCAAGCACCAAGAACATGGTATAAAAAACTTTCTAATTTCTGTAACTTCAAGTTTCAGCGTAAGTGCAACAGATACCTCTTTGTTTATCAAGAAAAGTTCCAGTTCAATCATCATAATTTTAGTCTATGTAGATGATGTTCTCATCGCTTGTAGTAGTTTTGCTGCTGTTCAGTCTCTGATGTCTGCTATGCATACTCAGTTTGCACTCTAAGAAATTGGTAGTCTCTCTTGTTATCTAGTTTTAGAGGTGTCCAAGACTTATTCTAGTACTATTCTTCACCAGTTTAAATATGCTACCGATATGTTGAATAAGGCTGCTTTGCTTGATTGCAAGCCTATTACTACTCATATTGTAGTCTAATCCACCAATATGTTTGTTGAAGTAATGACCCACATTTCTAAGTCATTTAGCACATTAATGATATTAGCACATTAAGTATATGTTAATATTTCATTTAACGTTTGAACATTAGTTCGTGCTCCTGCAAAATTATGTTAATATGCTCTTTGGTAAATAAAATAGAGGTTAATGTATTTTATTAATCTTCCAGTTTCATCGTTTAAGGTATATAAATGAATTATGTGTCTAATCATGTATAATTGTATTTTTTGTGTAGAGTGATATTATTATTGGTGTAGAATGTAACTACCCACATATCTAAATTGTGTATCTATTCCCTAAGTGAATGCATTATTTTTCTAAACATTTTTTTTATTGCAAGTGTTTCATTACATAGACTAGACTTATAATAAATAGTAAATGTTAAGAAAAATATTAAGTCGTATGTGTGTTAGATTTAGAAATGTAGTTAAAAATAATGTTAGGGACCATCATGCATAGAATTTTAGACAATTAAATATTAGTTGTAGAACTATAAAGTTCTAAAGTGTTATTGGAGCAATTGATCATGTCGTGTTCATACTAACCTTTTTTCCTTCTCACCCGTCTTCTTCTTCTCCTTTCTCCTATTTCATTTTTCCTCTCTCAATTGCAACTAAAACCCTCTTTCTTCTCAAATTTCTCAAGATATAAAAATCAACCCAAGCTCTTCTCAATTTGTAGTGAGTTACTCTAAGAGATCAATCTGGATAATACATGCATGTCATAAAAATATGTTTGTTCCTAACTTCATGGAGGAAATTATTGTGGGTAATGATATGAAAGATTTCGACCTTGTATTTTCAGATCTTCGTAGAATGGTTCTTTTTTTTTTTTTTTTGAAAGCGGAAAGTCCATTACTAACTCAAGAGATTACAATTTTTGTTGATCCATCTGATCCTGTCATGGACCTTTTGTACCTCTTTTCGATTGACATAATTAACGACTATAGAATCGAACATTGATTGAAGGCTCAAGATGTCTGCAATCATCTGTTGGTTACCGAAGTGTTTCATCGGATGTAAGAGGCTTGTTATCGTGTTGATGGAGTCACTATGAATTTCAACATTCTTGTAACCAAAGGAAATCATCCACCTCATAGCTTCAGATAAAGCTCTTGTCTCTGCTTGAAGCGGTGTTTCAGCTTGAAAGTAGACGTAACCATCCTCTGTAATTTGATGCGGTCTCATCCATGCCGCTGTGGAGAAGTGGTCTTTCTTCCATGAGGCATCAATTATAAAGACAGAAGGGGAATCGCTTGAGGAGCCGTAGCTCCACTAGACACTACTAGTCCTTTTTTGTAACTTAGATTCTTCGACATTCTTCCTTTTTGAGCCATAATCTTTGATGTACACTTGTTGCGAATCATACACCACCTGACCAAGGGCTGCCAATGAATTTTGCGGGGTAATGGACCGGTTAGAGTTCATTGGCACTTCATTTCTGTGGATCCAAATTTGTCGCAAAGTGAGGAGGAAATACATCCTGTCCTCTTGACATGATAAAGAAGTTAAAAGACTTAGAAAAAAGTCCGAAAGGGAGTGCGACTGGCCTGTTGGGATAATCATGCCCAAGCGTGAACCAAACCAAATGGCTCTCGAGGAGGGACAGAGGAAGAAGCAGTGAAAGAGAGATTCTTCATGAGTGTTGCATCTGGGACACATATCCGTGGGAATTGGACAGTGTCTGTGTTTCAGTACCTGGAGAACTGGAAGTGCATTTGAGAGAAATTTTCAACAGAAGGATAATAGTTTCGGTTGTGGTTTGAGATTCCTACATTTCTTCCATATCTGCAGGGCTGAAGGAGACATGTACGGGTCACCGGAATCGACATTCTTTTTTAGAACAAGGTAGCCCGACTTGACCGTGTAGAGTCCATCCGGATTCCATGGCCATACCAATCTGTCATGTTGAGCCGTTTGAGGAATATAAATGGTAAAAAAAATTCGGAAACCTGCGATCCAAAGAACTGATGAACAATGTTTGTTTCCCAGCTGTTGGTGCCCCAGTTAATGAAGCTTTCAACGGTTAGACCTGGGTAAAAATCTCTAAGATATTCTGGCAGCAAGAATTTGGAGCCAGGGATCCAACGGTCAGTGAAGGGGTTGATGTCTTTGCCATTCCCGAGAATCCACTTTAATTCTTGTTGAAGCAAAAACTTTCCCCAAATAATAATTTTCCAACCCCACGAAGCTGTCGTCGAACTTTTGGTCTGAAGGAAGGGTTTATTTATACAGTACTTACTTTTTAGAACTCTCGAAAGGAGGAGGGATGGGTTATGGAGAATCCTAAAAGCTGTTTTTGCCAGGAGCGCCTGATTTTGGAGTTGTAAATCCCTAAATCCCAGACCACCTTCTGAAATGGGCTTACACAGGAGGGACCATTTCCGCCATCGAATGCCTCGGCTGCTTCCATTGGACTAGAGGAATTTAGTGATAATACTTTTGATATCCTTGAAGAAGGAGACAGGAGCTTTAAAGTCTGAGAGAATATAAGTGGGAATCGCCAAGAGAGTGGATTTAATGAGAATACACTTCCCTGCGAAGGAGAGGGAATGAATTTTCCACGCTTTAAGCTGAGATTTGAATCTCATAATAATTCATTCGAACAACTGTTTTTTGGAAAGGCAGAAATCCATGATTGTGACTAGATACTTCCCTGGTTTGTCTACTAAAACAATTCCCAAGATTGTAGTAAGGTGATCGGAATCTGTACTGGTCATGTTAGGGCTAACGAAGATTTCTGATTTTCGGAGGTTGATTTGTTGACCCGATTGCTTGCAGAAAGCGTCTAGCCCCCATTTTAATAACCAAGCACTTGGAAGGTCGAATTGTTGGAAGATGAAGGTGTCATCCGCAAAGAGAAGGTGACTGACCTCCGGGGCAGTGGGACTGATCTTAATTCCTTTTGAGCGTTTTTCGGTTTGTAGGAACTGCAACATGCTAGAGAAGGCTTCTTGAACAATGATAAAAATGAAGGGGGATAAGAGATCACCTTGACGAATTCCCGCCGTAGGATTGAAGTAATTAGAAGGCTCCCCATTTATGAGAATAGCTGACGATACTGTCGTAATGCACGCCATTACAATCTGAATAAAAGAAGTTTCAAATTTCATTTGGAAAAGACAGTCATGAATAAATGTCCACGAAACTCGGTCAAAGGCCTTATTCATATCAAGCTTCAGGCCAAAGAACGACTATTTGTTGGATTTTCTGCCTTTGATGTAGTGAAGTAATTCATGGGCTAATAAAATGTTGTCGGAAATGAGACGGCCCTTGATGAAAGCATTCTGATTATCCGAAATGAGACTAGGGAGGACCATCTTCAGTCTGTTAGCCATAACTTTGGAGATAATCTTATAAATGGAGTTGCATAAACTTATAGGCCTGAAATCAGAAGCTGTCACCGGATTGAGAATTTTGGGAATTAAAGCTATAAGTGTTTGATTGCATTTTTAGAAGGTGTCTTGAGGAGAGAGTATGTTTGACTGCTGAGATAACATCCGGGCCTACTGTTTCCCATTGAGATTGATAAAACTCCATAATTATTCCATCCGGTTCTGGTGATTTGTGACTCCCAAAATTAAAGACAGCATCCCTAATTTCTTCCTCACTAAATTCCCGATCAAGTTCGTGAGATTGTGAAGGTCTGAGATGCCGTTTGATAAGGTTAGGAATGTGAATTTCATCCAGAGGGGTAGGGGTAACAGGTGGTTGATATCTAGATTGCAGCAAGTCTTGGAAGTTTTGTTTGATATGATTAACGATACTACTCTGAGAAGTTAAGTAGTCACCTGTTGTGGTTTGAATCCCCGTAATAAATTTGCGATTTTGCCGAATCGTTGCGGCGAGATGGAAAAATCTTGAACTTTTATCCCCGAAACTGAGCCATTTTTTTTAGAACGTTGTTTCCAATACAACTCTTGTTTTGCAAGCGCCTCGTCATATTGGCTTCGGAGTAGATCATCAGCTTGAACATATGTTATGAAGGCAGTTGAGTTTGGAGAAACAGTGGACGGGATTGTAGACTGAAGAGCCATCATCGGGGCTGAAATTTCTCGAACTTGGATAATTGGATTGCAATCCGTCAGTTTGTGCCATCTAACCAAATGTTTCATGACCACCTCCTGTTTACGCATTAGAGTGAAAATTGGATAACCCACAAAAGGAATCTGCATTACCTTACGAATAATTTGTTGGGCCGCGGGGTGTTGCAGCCAGTGGGATTCCATGCGTTTAGGCCGATTAGTCCCAGTTTTGGAACCGTACAGGTCTAAAATAATGGGGTTGTGGTCCGAACGCTGAATAGGGAGAGTCGTAGAAATATCCTTCGGAAAGAGTGATAACCAATCTTGATTAACAAATACTTTATCTAAACGTTCATATGTACGACTGGTACCTTGCCGGTTGTTAGTCCACGTGAAAAAGACTCCATGGTTATCCAACTCAAATAAAGAGTTTTGAATGAGAAATTTTTCGAAATTTTCCATTCCAGGGTACTTTCTTGTGTTGAAGCTGAGTTTTTCCAAAGGGTGGGAGATTTGATTGAAGTCAGCAAGGATTACTTTAGGAAGACTGCAACTGTTGATGAGGTCTTGGAGAAGACTCAAAACTTCTCCACGATTAGAGATGTTAGGGTGACCATAGAAAAGGAAGAGAGCCCACTTGTGTCCGTTGGCTTCCTCTACTTCCAAGTGCAAAAAAGACGAGAAAGCAAAAATTGTATGAATCAAAAGATTTCCATTCCATGCCGAGAGCAGGCCACCTTTGGATCCATCAGCATTGAAAACAAAATAAGAGGAGAACCCAAGGGATGAACATAAACTAGCAGTAGCATCTACATTTTTTTTTTGTTTCTAACAAAAGCAAGAGATCATTCTTATTGTCGGAACAAAGATCCCTAAGAGCTTGAATTGTCAAGGGGTTTCCAAGACCTCGACAATTCCAACATAAGAGTTTCATTGCTGTGGCGGAGATTGCATCGCAACCTCCACCTTGCTTAGAGACATTTCAATTTCCATCTGACAGTAGAAAAATATTTGTTGGAGTTCATAAGAGACTTCCCACGAAGCCCACTGCTGCTGATCTTGCTCAAAGATATCACCGAGAGCCTGTTCCAACTCATGCCCAGTCAATACCTGTTCCAATAATTTGTTTAGAATTCGTTTCTTGATGGGAAGAGAGTTGTTAGATCCGGCCACTGGGGACTCCTTTCTTTTCTCGCTGCTCGATGGATGTCGGGAATTCGACAGATCAGGATGGCGAACTAGGGAGGCAATGGGTAATTGATCAGTCCCTTGAAAGCGTTTACTGGGTCCAACTTCATGTGACACTCTCCAGGCCCTTTTGCGAACTCTGTCAAAGAAAGGAGGAGGAGGAATGGGGCCATTTTCGTCACTGCTGCTGTCCTGAGGAGAGGCCGTACTGTCAATCGGCATCTTCTCCTTACCTTTGTCGTCTACCGCTGCATGTTTTGCTTGAGATTGACCCTGCTAAACTGACTCGTTGATTCGAAGGGGAGGGAGCGCTTGGGCGGGGCGAGAATCATGGGAGTCTGGGGGTTTCTGTGGGGGTTGGGCGTTCTCGATGAATGCTTCTGCCAATTCTTCAAATTTTTCCGAAAGGGCTGCAAAGTGGTCTAAGTCATCTTGAATCAAAGGGGGTGCCTGTAGTCCGAAGGATTGCATAAATTCCGCCCACATCCTATTCTGAGCTTCCAACTCCTCCGCTGTTGGCACATAACTTGGGTTCAGAAGATCCGCAAAAAAATCCATTTGAGCCAGAGGTCCTGTTCGGAAGGCTGCCATAATAGTATCAAGGCTAAAGGGGTTGTGGTCTGGGCTTGGGGGCTGCTGGGGTTTGGCCAATTACTGATGAGAATCTGGGTTAGTGATGTTCGGGTTGGCTGCAGTTGTGTGCTGTGGGCCCTATCGGAGTGGGCTGGCCCAATAGGAACTTGGGTTGGGGCTTCATGATCTGCTGGACTCGGTTGGGCTGAAGTGTGATAGTTTGGGCCTGTTGATGGGTTTGGGTTTGCTAAGGCTGGAGCCCCGGTTATGCTATTCGGGTCCGCTTGAAAGTGGTTGGTCGGATCCGGGTTGAGATGCGGGTTATGGTTTGGGTTGAGTGGATTTGGCAAGTCATCCCATTGCCAGTCCGGGTTTTCCCACGCCTGTTCATGAGAGGAGACCCAATCTTCGTGGGTTTGAGAGGAAGGGGATGTAATCATTTGAGTGGAGCTTTGGGTTTGACCCGAGATTAAGAGGTTGTTGTTGTTGTTGGATTGGGGATCAGTTTGAGTTTGGTTCAAAGCTTGATGGGACGTTGATGGTGGCTGCACTTGATGAGATGGTGGAGGAGGGTAGTAGAGATACCTTCTGTCAGAGAGCAAAATTGGTGGAGCACGAGGACGAGGGTTCCTTGGCATTTGTCGAATTCGTGAAGCATACATACTGATGTCCGGCTCTCCAAGAATGCGAGTGTTGAACCGATCTGCGAGGTATTGGATTCTTTCCTCGATACGCCGCGCTGCAAATACTGGGTTTACTTTGCAATTCCTCATTTTGCGGCCTATGACCCCGCAGGCTCTGCAAATCCGATACACACGCTCTGGTTTGCAATCAATCCAGACAGGTTCTTGGTTATGATCTAGCAGATAGAACCCCGCCATCAAAGGTTCTTCCGGAGGAACCCATACTTGAACCCTCAAAGTTCTGTTAACCCTAGAGGATGCATAATCTGTGTCAATCCGCTGTGGCAATCCCAGCAAGGAAGCCATCATACCCCTGCCGCTTGATTGAAATACCGGAGAGGGACTCCATGCAGACGGATCAAAATCAAAATTTCTGGAATAACAAAAAATTGCAGCGCCACATCTGGATTCCAGTGGTCGACTACTAACAGAGCACCATGGATGGCGTAGGGACCTCCCGCTATGACTGCAAGCAACTCGTCAAAATTATCGAAATGGATAACATAAAAACCATTGTACCTGTTGACGACTTGAATTCCAAAAGCCGGCTGCCACAGGGAACGGACCATCTCCAGGACATGAGCGCTCGAGAAATTTCGATGATCTTGGATGAATAGAAGGAGGTTCTGATGGTACGTGGGGGTTCTTTGGTTGAGCACAAAGTCAGGCATTTCGATTTCAATACCTTGTCTGGCTCGATCGATAGGTCTGTTGGGAACATCTTGAGATCGTCTAATCGATTGGACATAGTTGTAGGGTCTCATTGATTCATTTGTGTTAAGTGGAGGAAGGGGAGAGAGTAGGTCATACGGGTCTGGTGGCGGTGGTGGAGATTCCTCCGGCGGAGGGGAGGCCATTGGTGCCGGTGAAAAGGAGTTTTGGGAAGAACAAGTTGAGTGAATGTGAAGAGGCTGCTTCTTTGCTTTTTTGAAGAAAATATGGATTTTGGTCATAGCAAAAGCCAGAGTTAATCTTGTATTTAAACTACCAAGGGGGGAGTTAGGTTTGGAGGGTTTCATCTTCAAGATCTAGAGTGGAGGCTAAGAGATTACGGTTTCAGGTGATGATTAGAAGAGAGTCACAGAGATTGGGGGTGGTTTTGAGAAAATCAAAGAAAACTCATCTTCAAGATCTGGAGTGGAGGCTAAGAGATTACAATATCTGGTGATGATTAGAAGAAGGGCACAGCGATTGGGGAGTTGATTTGAGGAGATTGAAGGAAGAACAGTTGATTGGATAGGATATGGGAGATTTGTTGGGAAGAAGGCTAAATCTCTTCCTCCGTCGGCCGGCGTGAAAACTTACCGGGACCTCTTGCAATGATGACCTATGGCCACTAGCTTCGTGCAACTTCTCTGGCCATTCACGATCTTTGCCGTCTGCGGAGATGATCGTTGATGGCGTTTCCGAGGGGTTGCTGCAGTGGTTTGAGTTCTTCAAGAGCCTCGAAGAACACGGAAGAAAGAAACGCTCTCAATGTAGAGAGAAAAAAATGTGTTGTAGAATGGTTCTTGTATGCAACAAGTTTTTGAAGTATATGAAACTACAAAACTCGAGTTTGAGCTTTTTTCTACGAAATTGTGAAAAATAGTTAAACATTCCAGAAAATTATGAAAAGCTTTTGGTTTCAGTATTTTTATATGATATTTATATAGTAAAAATTTAAGAATCATTTTACTTATATTGAATTTTTAATTGACCAAAATCGGACTGTTATGTAAATTTTTGCTCAACCACAGACAAGTGCAATTTTTCATCATTTTCATGTACATATTGTTGTCCAATGCTTACCAAATTTTATTATGTTTTTCTCATTTTGTTATCTATTTATGGTAAAACTTTCATAATTTTTTGGAGTTCACGTGAATATTTTATGAATTTAATCCCAAGCTTGCTGTCACCCTTTGTTTTTGCACCCAAAAAAATTCGAGTTTTAATGTTTAAAAATACTTACAAGATTTTATAATCTTGGTATCCTTATATGTTACGGATGAAATCTTTATCTATTAAAAAGTTCCAATCCCAGATAACTATTTTGAATTACTCTTGATTTTTTGAAGTATCGGTATTCACACTTTGCTTATAAGCAAAATTTAGAAGTTTGTCAAGTTTCTTAAAGCTAGTTTACGTAAGCTTCATTTTTTTAGCTCATATATGTCATCTTGCATTTATGTGTTGCATTAGATATCTCATTTGCATTCAATAACAAGTATAGGTCCGAAAAGTATATGATTATGAGAAAAGTTAGTTCATTTTGCATTAATAATATTAGTGTCATTTAGCTAAGACTTTAGACATGTGTTATGCTTGGAATAAATTCCTGTTGAGTGGTTATATGTGTGATTTGTAGCCTTCTTTGCGAGATGTGACATTGAATCTCATGTGTTTAAAGTTGATTAAAATTAGAATTAGAAGAATCAATTAAATATATTAAAATCGCAAGGTGATTACCCTATCTCCCGAAGTTTGTACCGGGCCTCAAATTTCTTACAAGCTTATGTATGTTCATATTTTCACTACTATTATGTATGTATGTTTCATGCTAACTGAAATGGTTATTCTCCCATTGATGTTAACAAAGATAATTTTTTTCAGGTAGAAAATAAATATTTCATAAGATAAAAACATATTTTTAGAAAGGCCACGGTAACAGAGTGAAAGTACCCTTTCCAGTATAGGCAAGCTATGGCCCTTCTCCCTGGGCAATATAAGCAGACACGTGTCACCTCACGAGTCGTTGCATTAAAAATTTCTCTATGATAAGTTATGTCATGAAGGTTATCACGTGACAATAAGATAAAAAAAACTAAGAAAACATGTTCATTTATGATAATATCTCTACATGAGACAAAACAAGCTTCCTACTGGGATAATATAATTTTTCACGACTCAGGTAGTGCTTTACGTTAGGCTTTCTTTATGATACAAGTTATGTTTTATGAATGTCATGATCTTTCAATTTGAACAAGTATATGTATGTATGACTATGGTTTATGTTCATAATGCTCCATGGGAAATTATACCCATTTTAGTTTTTCAATCCCACGAAGGGGCGTAGATGTAACTCACAAGACATTAAATTGATATTTGATAGCGTGCTTGATGATGCTTAAGTGCTTAGATGTTCATAATATGCTAGATGACTTGGAGCTATTGTCGAATACATGTTGGTGTTTTGTTTTTTAAAATATATAAAAGTTAAGTAATTATGTATATAAGACCTTGTATGGACCCTTTTATGATACCTACAAACATTCTCAGGTTATACTCTACTTATGAGTCGAGAGGGATAACTAATAATTATTTCCAGGTTCCAACTTTATTTTCTTGACCAGCTTTTCATTTATGTTACAAGTCAATTTTTTTATCATGAAACCACCAAGTAATTTGTTATTTACGCTTCCGTCAAGTTGTTTCAAAGAAATTTTTTATCACGATTTTTTGTTTATAAACAAGACGTTAAGTTGATGATATGTGATAATGTGCTTGATGATGCTTATGTGCTTAGATGTTCATAGTACGCTAGACGACTTGGAGCTATTGTGGAATACATGTTGGTGATTTGTTTTTAAAAATGTAAAAGTAAAGTAACTATGTATGTAAGACCTTGTATGATACCAATAAACATTTGAGTTATGCTCTGAGGGACAAATAATAATTATTTCCAAGTTTCAACTTTAATTTCTTGACCAGCCTTTCATTTATGCTACGAGTTAAGTTTTTTATCATGACAATCCCAAGTAATTTGTTGAATTTTTTTTTGAAGAATTTTTTTTGTTACGACTTTTATAGATTACTTGTCTAGCACCTCGATGAGTCAAGGCTTAACCGGCATGTCGCATCCTCCTCCCGTTAATGCAACTTTTCTCGTCGCTAATCGGATTCAGCGTGGGGGTGGGGGGGTTGTGACAGTTGATCACTCTCCTTTTTAGGCTTCCTAAGTGACATCATTTAGAAGTCTAGTTGGATCCCTTCAATACTTAACCATAACAAGACCCGAAATTTAATTTTCAGTGAAATCCCTATGTCAGTCTCTCTCCCACTGTTTTTGATTTCAGGATCTCAAAAGGACTCGAGTTATCTTAAAGATTCTCTTCATTTGGGATCGATGTTTACTTCAGGTTCTGGGCCGATCTCCTCTCTACAGCTTCAAGGTTTTAGTTATGCAGATTGGCTAGGATCTTTCAATGACAGAATTCCCACTGCTTGTTTTTGTGTGTTAACTGGGTGATAACCTCATTTCTATATGCTCCAAGAAGCAACACACAGTTGCTAAGTCTAGTACAGAAGCTGAATACAGATCCCGTTAGTTGTTACTGCAGTTGAATTAAAATGGTTACAATATTTGCTACATGATTTTGGCATTGGTCCATATGTTCATGTTTTGTGGTGTAATAGTAATTCTGATATGGCTCTTGCTGCTAATCATGCTTTCCATGTAAGGCCTAAGCATATTGAAATAGTAGTATTCAAACAGTTGAGACAAGCTAAAGTTCATACTTCTGAGCATATTGCAAATGTATTCACTAAAGCTTTATCCTCTGAACAATATCATACTTTGTGTAACAAGCTGAATTTTTCCTCTGTGTTGCCTAATTCTATAGTTCAGCTTGAAGGGAGATGTTATGATTATTAGTGTAAAATGATCTTACGACAAATGTAATTTTATGATGGTGGACGAGTTAGAGTGTAAACATGCAGAAGTGACTAACTACCTATAAATAGATAGTTAGTCACCAATTCAATTGTTTAAGGAAATTATTTTACAGAACTCAGTTTCTGTTTTTCCCTCTCTAGCTTTCCCTCTTCTCTCCATCTTCTTCTTCTACAATTCAGAGATAATTTTAGGTTACAAAGCAGGTGGATTTCTTAGCCCTTTGCTAGCAAGGTCTACGAAACATCAACCAAAAAAATTGTGTTATCAGTTCATATAATTATGATGTTGCAGTATCAATCAATAAAAAGAACCGGGACATGAAGAAGAAGAAGAAACATAAGATAAAAATAACAATTCAAATAAATATTTATTTGTTTCCTTCAATAAGTAAGTTAGATATGAATTTTGAGCAACAAAATCGTGTATTTACACTGTGATGATGGCTGGTAAGCGGGCGATATCGAGAAGTAGAAAATGACCTAAAGGTAGAAACACAATAGAAATTTCTCTATAATTTTATGGAAAGAAATTCAATATGACTGCGAAAGCAGTCAAGAAGATGGACAAATATGACTGTAAAATCTGAAAATTTCAAAAATTGTAAAATCTTGAAATTAGCTCAAAACTTAGGTTTAATTAAAAGAAAAACACACAAAATTAAGTTTAACCCAAATCATGTTCAAATTGAGTTCTGAATCAATAAATTAAATAGTAAAGAGTACTAAAAATGACAAAAATAATTTAAAACATCTTTTGAATGGTCAAACGATATAATCTGAGGTCAAAATTGGTACCCTCTCGATGGAGCTATCATAGAGTTCTATGCGACCTATTGGGGCCACAATTGTCATTCTGATACACGTTGCTAAAGTTACAGTCAAAACAACGAGCACCAATGAAAATAACACCCAATTAGCGTCTTCATTGTCGCGCGTGTCAGGTCCACACTATCTCGATCATCTGCTCATGCATCACGTTATGCCTCAATTAAGGCTTTATTCGTCTACCAACTTGATGCTCACGGTATCCGGACAAATAGCTTTCTAGGAAAATCTTCCCTCTACAAACATGAGTTAGTGAATCACTTCCCTCTCGTTCCAATCGAGAAATAGTGTGCTATGATATTAACATTGGAATAATTATTGAATATTTTTTATTGATAATTTGAGGAGTTGTGACTATATAACAACTTTGTGGATAATTGGAAGTGTAGAAGAAATAAAGTTGGAGTGATCCAAATGGGTGATGAAACACCAATTATTAATATTGTAGTTAACTCTTCAAAATGATGCCTATTTTATTTTTTTCTAATTTAAAATGGTGTCTTTGAACATTTTTTAGAATTCCTAAACAGCCATAATGTTTGGGCGTACATGCAATAATATAAACTCTAAAATAAGGTTTAAAAATTATTTAATAATTACACACCACTCTGTTTGTCTCCTTTTATGTGTCATTTTTTTAGACAACATGATCAAGTATTTTGAGGAGGTTATTTGGTTAACCGATTGATACAATGAGTGAATATTTCGCAATGTTGTAGAGCTACAATCCCTCTACAATATTATCAAAAAAGTTACAAATTATTTCTCAAAAAAAAAAATTACAACTTCTAACAACATTTGCCTAATTCAATAACATCATCAAAATGCTTCGTCATGTTGACCAAAAAGCATGAGTAGATTATTTCTTTTTTTAGAAAAATGTATTATTCCTTATTGGAAACGGGAATCACATGACGAAAATTGTAATTTTTTATAAATCTCTAACCCTATTCCTTAGTCATTTTAGATTTCACGGTATGGAGTATGTACTATTCATATATCTAATATTGCGCAAAAGAATTTAAAGTATAGGAGGCTCAAGCCATCAATTGGGTACCTGATACCCCCCCCCCCCTCCCCAACTCTCTCAGATTCAGGAAATCTCTAACCTGGAGGGGAATACAGTTGCATATTTGATTCAAAATAGGCATATCATCTCTAGAACGTGGGCTCGAGATAAAATTGACAGCTTCCCGCATCAGGTGCAAAAGAAAATATGTAGTATCCCCCTTCCAAGAACTAGTCAACATGACTTACCTGTTTGGTTCTTTTCTCAAAGGGGAGACTTCACATTGGCTTCTGCCTATAAGCATCTTGTTAAGATGCATATAAATAGCAGTCTGGCTATAAAAAATGATAAGGGGTGGAAATGGATCTTTGGGAACTTTCCTTTGAATGACTATTGGAAGCTGACGCTTCCTCAAAAGGTTCTAGTCTTCATTTGACAAGCTTTGAATAACAAAATCCCTTTTAAGTCCAAACTTCATAAGTTGAACCTTCTAGCAAATCCCAATTTGTAGGCAATCTGAGGAAACAATTTATCATTTCTTCCTTCAATGTGGTCTCTATCTTCTTTTAAGAACTCTACTCAATTAAGTTTGTTTGATTTTGTCAATTCTCTCCTTATTCATACTGATGTGCATGATAGATCCTATGCATTTAGTTGGTGCGGTGTCATTTGGGTCTTGTGGCTTTATATGAATTCTATATGTTTTAACAGACTTGAGGATTCGAACATGGATAGGCCCTCACCAATTTTCCATTCGAAAGTTCAAGTAAGTCAATTCATGGAGGCATGGAGAAGCTCCCCCCCCCAGCTGGAAATTCTAACACTCATTATAAAGTTCACTCTGATGCTCAGGCTCTGATCATGGTAAATCCATGCAATTTCCATTGAATTTCAATTTTTGTTTGGTGTAAGAAAATGAAGAAATGCAGTGAAGTTTTCTGGGCAGCTCTAGTGCAAAGAAATCAGCAAACTGCATACCCCCATATCACTCATTGATATGATCTTTTGTGCTCTACAAAATATGATTGCGGGAGGTTTCATTCATTTTCACCTTCATATTAGGAACAAGCTCATTGTTCACATGTTAAAGCAGTTGAAGGAGGAAGCAGCAGCAAGCGGGAGTCAATTTCCAGTGTCTTCGAGGAGGAAGATCATGGACCTGAAACAGATCATGCATAGAATTTGCTGTGTTCACCTGACATGTAATCTGAATGGCTTTTACAGATGTTGTGACGTTTTGCTTTGATGTTGCTTCTAGTTTCTAGTTGGGATGTTTTTTTATGGTTTTGGACGTTGCTCTAGTAGTCGTAGTTAATTTGGACTGTTTTATTTGGAAAATGGTTGAAATTGATGTACTCCTTGGTTTTCAATATGATGCTCTCTTTTCTTTTCAAAAAAATAATAATTTATGAATATAGTGGTTATTACGATTTTATTGTTATACGAATGACTCGATTTAAAACTACAACAGAAATACAATAAATCTGCTCTAAAGGGCTAATGTGATAACATTGATTTTTTTTTTTTTTTTTTTTTTTTTTTTGTGTGTGAGGAGAAATTACATCATATAGTCCGGTTCGAACCGAGACCGCATGCAGGGGCTTCAATTGCTCTACCACTGAGCTAGCTCCCGTCTGGAACATTGATGAATGAACACAATATGGGCATTCCATTGTTAAAGAAAATTTAGGAGAATAAAATAAAATTTATAATAGATTACCCCAACATGCCCCCCCCCCCCCCCACCCCGAAGTGAAGAATAATGCTACATATGTTTCTCTCGGATCTTCAAGTTGACTTTTTTCCACTATTCACCGGGTCACTCTGACCCGTGATTTAATTAGCAAAACTATGTAATTTATTGGTAATCTTTCCATGGTGTTGTAGAGTAAACTTAACGCTACAACACCATGTAAAAATTACCAAAAAATTGATTTTTAAATTGTTTTGCAATTCATATCACTTGGTCAAAGTGGCATGAATACGGATAAAAAAGTTACCTGGGTAGATCCCAAAGAAACGGAGGTAGTAACATTCTCTGTCTCACTAGCCACGTCAATAATCAATGGGCGCTTCTACTATCTATCCTATAGGTATTCCATGTCCTACTAAGTTCAATTTTTCCTCTATTATCCTTCTACAGACGGTGAAACTTTATTAAAGAACGCATATATGGAAGACTTGAAACAAGAATGGCTTCATCACAAACAAATAAATATATCTACTCGACTCACCAAATAAGTAGTAATATTTTTTAATTAGTTCTGATGAGTTTGAGAAAATACATAAGTCTGCCGTTTGGAGTACCCACTATTTTCTCATATATAGTTTTGTTATGATGACTATGGGAGAATAGTTAATTCATACATTATCTCCTCCCATTTATCGTCCCCCAACTAATTAGGGAGCTTCTTTTCAATCATCTTCTTTGCTGCATCAGTAAGTTGATCAGCAGCGTTCATCTCAGACAGAAGACTAGACGGAATCTTCCACTTCCTATTGGCTTTTCCCGCGTCAAGCTCCAAATGGCATTTGATCAAGCTAGCAGCCGCGGTGAGGACACCAACGTGAGCGCCTACCCAATCAGCAGTAATCAATTTACTGAAAGCACTCAGGAGACTGGCTTGGGCGACAATGTGCAATTTGATGCAGTCCTTGATAGCGAGGAAGGTAACATTTTCATGGTTCGTGAGGAAGAGCAAGTTGTTAAAGCTAGCGGCTAAATTCTTGACGCGGTTGTTCGCGCAGTCCAAGATATTAGCGGTGATATTGTTAGGGTTGATGGTTTTCTGGCTATCATGGTGAGATTTGAGGCACTGAATGCATACTTCTGGATAATCAGCTTTCTGACATTCTGAATGTATTATCAAGTCGTTCGCTTGGACTGTGGTCTGAGAAATGAGAAGGGCTAGGGTTAAGAAAACTTGGCAAAAATGAGTAATAGACATGGAGGAGGAGGAGGAAGAAGAAGAAGGCATTGTTCTTCTGATCATAACTTGGTGGTGTAACTTCAATTGTTCTTCTTTCTTATATAGCCTCAAGATATTGAGGGTGTGATTCCTTAATGAAGTGGTTGTAAGTTCAAGTGTCCAACCACATGTTTTGTCTTGTTTCATTCAGTGTTACTTTCTATTTAATGAAACGTTTTTTCAAACCTCAAATTTCAAATGTCTGTGATGAACTTATCTGTTTAGTCATACTTGTTCAAATGGAGATCTTGGCATTTTGCTACCTCTAGAGACTACCTTCGACAGTAGAAAATGTGAGCAGTTTATGGAGTTTGTTGAGAGGAAGCGCGGTGATTCAAGATCTATCAATGTGTGGAATATATGTGTGGCAAGGCGGTGAATGATTTTTAACAACAACTCTATGGATATTGCAAAGTTACATAGAATGCAGTGCCGGTGGTAATGTCATTATTCAAACTCGTAATTGCACCGTGTATATCTGTTGGGCGGAGAGAAGGCATTGATCGTGTGTATGCAAAGTGTGCAACAAGACCAGATCTAGGAAAGCTAGCATTAAAATTTAGGATTGTGAGTATTTTGTTGAAACTGAGAAATACCAAATCAAGAGTAACAGCCACGTCTTCAAGTTACAAAAAGTTAATGGAGAGGAGAAACTGGAGAAAAAATAATATTATAGAGTAATTACAATCTATATTATATATAAAATTTAGGAGGTGAGGAAAAATTCACTCTCCATATGTCATTTGTCACATCCATAAATTTAACCATATGCCATTTGTCATCCACATCATGACATACATTTCATGTAATAACCAATTAAAATGCTCCACCTCATCATAAATTTAACACTTGATGATTCATAAAATTGGTATTTAATTTGAAGTAAATGCAATAGTTGTAACTCTTCATTTTTAATGATATTCATATCTTATCTTATATCTTATATTAATATATAAAAGCAGAAAAGTCCTGAGTAGAAACTAGAAGACATCATTTTCGTTTTAAGAATCGTTATAAATGTGACATGTGTTATCCTACATGTCATTGCACATAAACAACCAATGGAAACTTGACATATAATCACACATTGCTTTGTTATTGTAATTTTAATGATACTTTTAATATCTATAACTCAGGAGCACTTATTTCTCATTTTTATGTTGTAATGGTAGTCCATTTGTCATAAATGAGCATCCTACTAAATCTCATTGTTGGATGTAAAAAAGTAACCAACAATTCAATTTCATCGGTATAATTTGTTTATATTGCTAATGTAAATATATTTTGTAGTATCACAATGAGATTACTAAACAAAATGAACAAAGGCGTTTCATATGTATTCTTTTTATTCGTGACAAATAAGTAATTCCTTCAATTTTAATAATAAGTACTTAGGCAATAATAATTACAATATGTTATATCGTTTTCACATTATGAGAGTGTTAAAATCCCATATATAAACTAAATATTTACGAAAAATATCGTATCAAACTTATTCTCAAACAAATGTTTTATATCCCATTGGTAATTTAAGCTTAAATTTTTTTTTCTTTCATCTTACAAATTTAATGACATTGCTAATTTAATGAGACATATGTATAAACAAATATATTCACACAATAATTCTCCAAAATATCTCTTTTAGTTTTATGTCGCATAGATCGGTTATCTTTTCCTATAAATTCAAACATTGAAAAGGAAGGTAACGATACATACTAACTCAACACTTCAATTTCAATGTTGTTGTACGTTCTTTATAATGAATTGTACACTTTAAAATATAAATAAAATTATAACAAAAAATAACATCAAATAATTAAATTGTTACTTTGTGACTTTTGTCAGCCACAACATGTGGAAGGTTTCGTACGATAACCAATTAAAATATTACACGCTATTGGTAGATTCTCATTAGGACTATTAGCGAAAGATAATAGTTTAAACAAATTGTGGTTTGTATCTCAAGAATGACTTCAAAATAATTACTTTTCTCTGCAGCAATATGCTTTTTTGTTTCATGATATCATTATCCAAATCTTGAGACCATGCACCTAATTGTTTTTTATTTTATTAACTACTTATTTTGGTAGAATATTAGTTTAATTGAAGAAAAATGTTGTCTGTTAATCATTAAAATATTGAAGAACAACATTTAGAAGAAACTATAACCAAATAGAAGAAGGCATCCCTAAATTTTACAACTTAAACTCATCAAAAATGCATAGCTAGAATGAAAAAAATTGTTCACTAACAATAAAAGTTGTGATATGACCGTTATACACCAAAAGAAGCATATTAAAGAATTTCTTGAAATACCTCTTCTTCAACTTATCAAAGTCATTAAAATAATAATATTACTTTCAGAAAAAAAAATACAGTAACAAAACATTCGAAGATGGATTAGTAAAATCGTGTGAAGAACCAAAGAACAAAAAGAATATAAAATTAAGAATACAAAGTAGGAAAAGCATCAAAGTGAGTTGTTACACGCACCATTGGTGCGGGGTTACGAAGATATAATTGGGAGATAAACTAGGATTTGAGCGTAATTAGAAGATGAGGGAGTCTGAGATATCGGCAAAACTTTAGGACCAGAGGAGAAAATAATAAACATATAGGAGTCAAGTCAGCAAAATATAGTTTTTTCCACACAAAAAAAAAATCATAGTTTTTTTAAAATATATATATATATATATATTAAAAGATCATATAATTATCTCATAATGAAATCTCTCAAAGCACTCTTGTAATGTAATGTCTTTATACTTTCATCAATGGTATCCTTTTCATATATTTTTAATTATTATTATTATATAAATTTTTTTGAGGAAAAATAGAGAATTTAGTGTTATCTTTCTAAGAACGAACTATATGTTGCATATTGGACGAGTCCGGGTTCTCTATAGCACATTTCCTATAGCACTTTAGTAGCATTTTTGTTACGATCGCGATACATCATCATGGAGAAATCCAACAGATCTGAATTCACCGCTAGTTTGCAAATCATGTGTTTCAAGGACAACTTCATTACCACAGTTGACTTTTTTTGTATGATTTGCAAACCAACGGTGAGTTCAAATCCGTTGGATTTATTAGTGATGATGTGTCGCGATCGTAACAAAATTGCTATTAAATTGCTATTGGAAAAGGGCTGTAGAGAATTCGGACTCATATCGGACACTCTCCCTGTAAGCTTAGCCCAATTTCTTTCAACTTTTGTCCAACTGCCGAAGAATTTTGCCATGCTCGCCAGACCGGATTAATGTTCTTTTTTTGGGATTTTTATTGACCAAAGCTTCTTTAGCCAACTGTTCGATGTTGTGTTGGTTGTCTCTATGGGTTCCTTCGTAGCTGTCTTACTAAAGTGTAGCCCGTTTTGGTACGATATTGTCCTTTCTCTGTGTAGTGCTATAATCTTTGATCTGTTCTTGGCTGCTCTAGCATCAATCCTACTTCTAGCCGGGTTCGAACCAGGGACATCATGTAGGCACTTCAAATGCTCTACAACTAAGCTAGCACATATTTGCTCTGGTATTGGAATCTTTAGAACTTCCTCTTGATCAATCGCCCAAAAATAGGTTGAAATCTTGTCAAAATCCCATTGTCTCTGCTATGTGTTGTATTCAAAAACTGAGTTTTGACTGATAATTTGGGTTGTCCTTATAACAACTTTGAAAGTCAAGAGAATCAAGATTCAAAGCTAGAAATGAAGAAGAAGAAGAAGAAGAAGAAGAAGAAGAAGAAGAAGAAGAAGAAGAAGAAGAAGAAGTGAAACTTTGGTACTGGAATTAGGAACGTTCAATCATCATTAACCATTATCAAGTACATCACTTTGTTTATATACATAATCTATCTCCTAACTAACAAGCCGACTCAGCACTCCAAGTCAGTTAAAAAGAAGGTGAGATTATACATTATACCCCTCAACTTATACAAACTATATTTTATACCTTTACACTCAACATCCCCCTTAAACTAAGTTCAAATGAGTTGCAGTTTGTTTTTGAGAAGTTAACACTCAGAATGTGACAAAGATTTAGTAAAATGATCTTCTAACTGGTCTTGAGAGGCAACATACTAAATGTGAATTTGAGATTTAACAACAATTTCTCTCATAAATGGTAGTCAATCTCTGTATGCTTTGTCCCAGAATCGAAGACAGCATTCAAAGCCAAAGCCAGGGCAGATTGATTATCACACGATAACAGAGGTGGATGAGAAGATTAAATACTCAATTCTGCCAAGAAGAATGAAATACACATAACTTCTTTAGCAACACAAGCGGCTAATGCCGTGTACTCATCCTCTATGGAGGATCACGACACAATAGGTTTATTCTTCGAGCACCAAGATATGATATTTAAACCCAGAAAAATGCAAAACCCAGATGTGGATCTCATGTCCTCCTTACACACTGCCCAGTCAGCATCAATGTAGGCAGTGACATTCAAAGGAACCTTAGACCTTTGTAACAACAAGCCTTCTCCAACACTTCCTTTGATGTACCTCAAAGCCCTCTTCAAAGCAACAAAATCGGCTGGTTTAGGACTATGGATACGTTGACGGCGGTAGTTGACGACATACTGCAGATTGGGATTGGTGATGGTTGAGTATTGTAATCCCCCACAACACTTCTAAAAGAAGTCTCATAACTTTGAGGTAACAGAAGAGGAATGGGAGGATGCAGAAGAATCAATCCCATGTACCCCAGTTGGAGTGACTACTACTTTACTATGTGTCACTCCCATAGTAAATCTTTCATGGCAAAAACATCTTTCATTTTGAATAAGAGAAGCGTTAAATGCATCGCCTGTGATGAGTATATCATCAACAGACACTAAAACAATGCACAACATTAATGCAGTTGTCTTGAACATAAACAAGGAGTTATCTACATAGTTGGGTTTGAACTCCTGACAATTTAGTGTACCAAACCTTGGGGGCTTGTTTCATCCATAGAGGTTTTTGTGAACTTTACAGACATGAGAAGTACAATGAGGATTGACAAAGCCTTGAGGCAGCACCATATATACCTCCTCTTGCAAGTATCCATGCAGAAAAGCATTAGAGGTGTCTAGATGCTTAATCTCCCAATTGTGAGACATAGCTAAGGTAAGAACCACTCGAATAGTTTGGTGTTTAGCCACATGACTAAATGTTTCCGTGTAGTCGAGCCCAAATTCTAGTAGAAACCCCTTGGCTACAAGTCTAGCCTTGTATCTAGTTGGAGATCCATCAGCTGCTCTTTCTGTCACACCTATCTCCCGACGACCCCGATTAGCGGGAGGGAAGTGCGACACGCGCTGGAGAGGCCATAACTCATCGAGGGGCTAAACAAGTAATTTATAAAAAATTAGCTATAATAATTTTTTTCCTTTTGTAAGCGGAAGTGTAACTAAGAAAACGTTTAGGGTCACCACGGATAAGAAAAAAAAATAAGAAAATTGATTTGTGAAAAAATAAGTATTGTTTCGGATAAAAAAAATCTAAAACTTGTAATTGTAAATAAACGATTATTTAGCCCGGTCGACTCGTGACATGAAATAGTATAATTCGGGGGTAACAAGGGATACCACAAACCAATTCCATGATTCATACATACATTGATACATAGTTCCACTTTATACATAGCTAAAAGCTTCCTTATGCCAAAACATGCTAACATAGCTTACACATACAAACAAGTTCATAGCTATACGATACGACATAACTTAAGTCTCCAAAACAACGAATCCACAAATCATGCAAGATAGTCACTCTTTGGCGTTCTCGGTCTCCTTGTTACCTGAAAAATGAAGTCCCAAAAGGGTGAGCTCAACTAGATTAGTGAGTTACAGTTACGCCCCTCCGTAGGTTTGTAAAACGAAAATGCTAACTTATACCATGGACATGAATTAATTTATTTTATAAATTGAGAATAATATCGTTTCATACAAATTAAAAGCGTAACATGTGTAACTGAGAATATACTTCCATGAATCATACTAGTTTTCCTTAGGCCCGTGATAACCTTCGTGGCATAACATAACGTAGGGACATGTCGATCGCGACGGCTCGTAAGGCGACGCGTGCCTGCTTATATTGCCCCGGCAGAAGGGTCGTAGCCTGCCTATACCCGACATGGGGTTTCACTCCGGTATCGTGACCTTTATGAAACGAGTCTTCGGTCATAAAGAATTATCTTAAATAGTTTATTTTGTCCATGGGGTCATAGCAATCATTTGGGAACACAAATCATGTTGCAAATGCCAATTGAACATTTATAACTTGGAACATTTCATCATAAACATTGAAATATATCAACCGCATCATGGGACCAATTTAACACATATATGTATCGAAATAATAAGTGAGGCTGGGTACAGACTTTGGGAGGTTATGTAACTCACTCTGCTATGCCAGCATTAGTCTCAAACTCTAAAAATCTTACCCCAGCCTAGCTAGGTCCTAACTTTATCTTGACCCACATAACACAAAATATAGAAGAATAACATAAGTGTCACGAATCACACATAATTTCTACTACGTGCAATGCAACCTAGAGGGTTCAGTTTACATTACGACGGTGTCCTAAATAGTGATTTCTCGAACCAACATAACGGGTTACTAGTAGGAACTACTTACAAACCCATAGAAATTACTCAGTAACATGGTTAAAATATTTATAAACATGATGAATTATACTTTGGACCCAAACTTAAAGTTTCCGAAACTTATCTGAATTTTTTTTAAGTTTTACTTGTAGGCAAAGTGTAACTATCAATAGTTCACGAATTCATAATTAATTCAAAGTATATATCCGAGACTCGAAATTTTTACGTAACATAGATAAAGAGTTTAACCATAACATACATTAATATTAAAAATTAAAAAAATTCCTGAGTATTTTTAAACATAAAATTTTGGGTCTGTTAGGGTGTAAAAAGCAGAGGCTGGTAGCAGCGTTGGAAATAAATTTATAAAATATTCATATAAATTCCAAAATTATGAAATTTTATCAGTAGGTAGGTAAGATGTATGGGAACAACATATACAAATTTCATGAGAATTGAAGTATGTAAAGTGCATCAAATTGATGATTTACCGGACTGGCTCAGATTTGAGCAGAGTACTAAAATAGTTACGGTTTTTTGGTGGATTAAAAATTCAATTTAGGTCCAATGGTTATGAAATTTTACTGTAGAAACATCACATCCAAATATACAGAATGGAAAATTTTCATTAGCTTATGAAAAGTTTAAGCATATTTCCTAATTTCCTAAAAATAAACTCAAAATATGAGTTTTATAATTTTCCATACTTCAAGATTTGTTGCTTGAAGAAATTACTCTACAAAAATATGAAATTACACCCAAAAATACTCTAAATCACATACTTGACGCTACTTATAACATATTCATTCATGATCCTAAGGGTGATTACCCATTAAACTTGATTTTGTTGACATGCATGGATACTCTGTACAATTTCACAAAATGAATTTTACCTCAAATGATGATGGTGGATTGTTATTGTGCCTCCTAGCCTCCTAATGTTGAGCTTTTATCATAAGTTGGTGGGATTGTGAAGAAATTGAGTGTTGATCTTCCATTTTTTGGGGATTTTAAGAAGATTTAGGATATGGTAGCTACAATGAGGGAAATAGATTTCATAAGAGAAGAAAGAGGAGAAGAGATGGACTGATGGAGGAGGAGAATGAGGTGGAGAAGAAATGGAAAGGAAGAGTGACATGTGTTGGGAGTGAGTGACAAGTGGAGGATTAGTTCATGCACATAAGAGAATTGATTTGGTGCAACAATTGCACCAATTCTACCATTCTATGATGCTTTAAATTCGACACATATAGACATGTGGTTGCGCATATGGCTAAAGTACTATGTAATACTTGTATAATTAAGACACACTATCATACTTACTAAACACATTTTAATTATTCCCTTAACACTCCTCCAACTTATTTCATGGTTATGCCTAACACCAATGAAACTTAGTAATTAACAACTTAGCACCCAAAAATTAAAATTTTATCAAGTATAACCTAATTAGGCACATATTAATAGTAATACTATTTAAATAAAACGATTAGTATCAATTTATAAATAATTTAATAAATTTAATATTAGGGGTGCCACACTTTTGATCTTATAATCCCACTTACCACGAATAGGTCTCCAGTGAACTGGTAGTGGAACCAAATTCCAAGTGTCATGTTGAATAAGAGCTTGGTATTCTTCTAACATAGCCTACTGCCAATGAGAAAACTTAGAATCCTGAGAATAAGTAGATGGTCCATCCTCCATAGAGGAAGAGGTAGTTAGGTGACTTTGATATCTAATAATAATAATAATAATAATAATAATAATAATAATAATAATAATAATAATAATAATAATAATAATAATAATAATTATAATAATAATAATAAGACGAAGAAGAAGAAGAAGAAGAAGAAGAAGAAGAAGAAGAAGAAGAAGAAACAATAGAGCGATGAGGAGAATATGGAAACATATGATCATAAAAGATCACATGTCTAGAGGTGTAGACTTTGTGATTGGTCAAGTCCAGGCATCTATAGCCCTAAGAGGTAGGACAATAGCCTAAGAAATGCAACGTGTAGATCTTAGTGTGAGTTTATTGTGTGAGTATGATCTCAACCAAGTAAACATAAACACCCAAAACCTTTGAGAGAAGTATAATTAGAAGAAAAATGAAAGAGCCACTCAAAAAGAGGATTCGAAAGAAAGCATGGCTTTAGGCAACATATTGATAAGATAGTTGGTAGTAGAAATGGCTTCTAGGCAGTAGGTGAGTGCAAGTTGAGCCTAATGCAACAAGGTTAAAGCTACCTCCACCAAGTGCCTATCCCTCCTATCTACCCTTCCTGCTTGTTGAGGGGTATGAGGGCGGGGCATGTAAAAGCATGACTAATAAATTCACCTCCATTGTCAGCTCTAAAAACCTTAGTTGGAGCATGATATTGAGTAGAGACATAGCGAGTAAAATGAACATAATAATTGTAAGCATCTGATTTGGATTTGAGTGGATATAGCCAACAATATCTACGGTATTCATCAATGAAGATCAAGTAGTACATTTTTTTTGAAAAGAGGCCTTAGGAGAAGGACTCCATACATCATCATGAACAAGATCAAATGCATGAGAAGCATTAGAAGAAGACAAATTGAAAGGCATTTCGTGAATCTTGGTTATAGAACAATGTTTACACATCTTAGTTGAACTAAGTACATGAAATGAAGTTTATGAGCTAAATGATCTTATAAATTCTTGTAGGGCGACCCAATCTAAAGTGGCACAAGGTAGGAGCCGGAATAGAAGATGAAGCGTGAGTGAAACCATTGACTGAAGAAGACACATATGATGACAGGATTCTCTGAGTTAGATTTTCCTGGATACTAAACACCTGGGAAGTAAATATAATAGAACCATAATTATCTTTGGGACTATGAAGAGAACAAGATTCAAAACCAAAATTGAAGAAGAAGAAGAAGAAGAAGAAGAAGAAGAAGAAGAAGAAGAAGAAGAAGAAGAAGAATAAGAAGAAGAAGAAGAAGAAGAAGAAGAAGTGAAACTTTGGTACCGGATTAGGAACGTTCAATTATCATTAACCACAATCATGTATATCACTTTTTATATATCTGGTCTATCTCCTAACCAACAAGTTGAATCAGCACTCCAAGTTAATTAAATATTATATGAAACTATACATTAGAGCCCCTCAACTTATATAAACAACATTATATACCTCTAAACTCAACAGAAAAAGTTTGGCCATAAAAGCCACAGATCAAAAAGGCTTCACGAATTTTCCATCTAGTTCCTCTGCGGATACTGTTTTTCCTACTACATATACTTTTCCACGCATGCGATGAATTTTAAGAAGCAACTACTTCCATTATATCTTGATGAGGAAATTATTTGTGTTTAAAAACTCGACTTTCCATAGAAGCGGTTTGCATAAGTCTCCAAAACTGTTTTGATAGAAGAGCATTGTTGAAATCTTCAAGGTCTTGAAATCTTAGCCCTCCTTTCTTTTTTCTTGTCTTAAATTTTTTCCATGAAATCCAATGACCACCTCTTTTTCCCTAATGTTTACCCCATCCGAAGTTGCTTAACAAAACTTTTAGTTTTTGGCACATTTGACTTGGAATTATAAAGCAGATTATAGTGTATATCGGAATTTTGTGTGAAATTGAGTTGATGAGCACCCCCTACCGGCCATGGATAGGGATTTTTGTTTCCAATTTCTTAACTTACTTGAGACCTTTTCTTCTAAGCTAGCTTTTCTTAATTGCAGTTGTAAGTCCAAGATACATTTCATGGCTAGAGACTATTGGAATAGGTGCCCTAGAGGCAATCTATATTTAGTATGAACAATGTTATTGGCTAGAATATTCATTTATTATATATTGTGATATTTAATATAATGAAGACCTTCGATACAATGTGTTGTTTATCTTAAATATCCCTAGTCCATTATATTAATTAATCGGACGATCAAATATAGACTAGTATGTGTGTAGATTGGTATGGAGACATCAAGTCTAACACATGGGTATGCATTAGGGGTAATAGCATACTGGATTGACCCACAACGAGAAGGATACATTAGCTTATGTTAAAGTCACAATCGCTACTCGTAGTGCTAATATAATTGCAATCCTTAGACTTGAAGTCACTAGATACTCTAGTTGCGGAATATCATGCTTTGATGTTATTAAACGTTACACCGTAACTGGTAAAGGTAATTATCGGGCATGATAGGAAGCAAGCTTAGAGATCGCAGTGATGTAGAGAGGATTTTTCCCTCCCACATAATGGGAGAAAATATCCACAGCCACTCGAGGGATGAGGCTTATTGAATGTCTGGCCAGACTCAGATAAATCAGTATGGAGATATTGATGTAATCTGCTTGCATAAGAATATTCCCAGAATCGAGGAACTATGCATTGGATATACGAGTGTGACTGTTTATGTCTCGTGTCCAATTCGGATATGGAGACAAAGGGATAGTGAAATATGTGATATTGGGCACAAAGGTTTGTCGGGATCACTGACTTATTTCTATTAGTTGGGTGCATGGATGTGTTGCTAGACACCGCTCCATGTTAGTATTAAGTTACTACCAACTAGGTAGAAACCTCTTGGGTCACACGTCAAATAGAGTTGAACTAGATTTGGTATTAATTAATATAATTAATTAATGAGAAAGATCACTTTCCAACACCTTGCAAACTTAGTAGGACTAATATGCAAGGAAGGGACTAATCCAAGTTCATATAGAACTAGAAAGGGCCTTTATGTAGTTAATAAGGAGTTGTTGGACTATATAAAGGATGCTCTAGCTTCCTTCCCACAACTAATGCTCATAACATAAGTGAGTGAGAGAGAGAGCAAAAGAGAGAGCAAGAGACAAGCTAACAGAGCCGAACCCTCCTAGCCGTCCCCTACCCGTCGGCCACAAGACGGGAGCGAACCCCTCTCTTTTCCTTGTTACGTGATTCGTTCTTCCCTCTTCCTCCGGTCCAAGCTAGCACTTGAGAAGGAAGAATCTAGATCTCACCTCTAGACGTACCGTAGAGACGAGGACAATATTGTTCTTGTGATATCCCGAACCAAAAGGTACACATCTGCTATGTCCTTCATCATGTTATGAATGTCTCTTCCTGTGATCCTTGGTGGGCTTTGAGTAGGAATTAAATTTTTTTTATTCCGTTGTGTTACCTACGTCAAAACCCAACAGTGGTATTAGAGCCACGGGTCGTAGTGCATAACATGATTTTATGTGTTACGATTTCAGTTTATACACCGTATTGTTAATTTTACGCAAAACTGAAATTAATTGGCATATAGTAGATGCAAAATTGAATTTGATTCAATAATAAACAAGATCTAATTCAACAATGGATGTTTGAATTGGTGAGTTAATCACATAAGATGTGAACTATTGGGTTCTTGAAAATTAGGGTTCATGGGCACATAGTTGAAAAATGAGTTTTTTTTTTAATTATGGAAACAATTAAATGGAAACATCCATATGGAAACAACCATGCTTGGGCAACAAGGAAGGAAGGGAAGGAGACTAGGGCCGAAACCCTAGCCGTCCGTCCACTCCTCCTTGCGCGCCAAGTAAGGCCCCGGGTCAGTATGGGCGGCCGGCCTAGGGCCGACCCACGTGGCAGGCGGCGGTCTTCTTGGGGTTCGGCCCATGCATGGGTTGGGCCCCTTGGACCGTTGTAACCCTAATTATCCCATTCAACTAAAATTGAACAAGCACGTTAAAAAATGTTTTTAACTGTATTATGTGCTTTGTTTCATGGTGGATGGATATGGCCTAGGTTGTGGATGTTTATTGTTTTGTGGCTTGGTTTACGGCCTGCGAGCTGATCAAATTAATGTAATAATTCATTTTTACGGCCTGCGAGTCGTTTTTCTCCTTAACATGCGAGGCTTCATTTATTTATTTATTCTAGATGTTATGCCAGAATTAGAAATATTTAGATGATAGCCAAGAGCATGGAGAAGAAGACCGGAGAACCAAAGAAGCCAAAAGACGAAGAAGACACCCTACCCTAGGCGCGCGGCTATGGTGGAGCACATGGAGACGAGTTTGTCACTTTAGGGCAAATAGATATTATCATTGGCTTGATAATATCTTAGTCTAAGAGCCATATCCATGCCACGTTATTTTTCTTATTGTGGATGTTTATTATTTATTTCTTGTTATTTATCTTTTTGTGTATGGCGATACTAGCAAAACGTTAACAAGATAAAAATAAAAAAGATGGTCTTTTATTGTGGATTGCCCAATCCAAATAAGTGAATCATGTTGATTGGATCAACCAAACAAATTAAGAATGATTAAATCCCTCAAATAAGATATTGCGTTTTGCCTTCTCTTGCCAAAACACCCTTCATGACCAGGGTTTATTAAAATTCGGGCTTGCCAAAGTAAGGCGATTTTAATTTACCATGGTGTGTTGCGGACGACACAAGCTAGTAATGTGTGTATGTTGAAGCAAGAGGTTGGACGCAAATAAGTGAGAATCAATTGGATTGATGAACCTAGAAGCATGACAATTAGGCGTTATCCAGAGGATAAAGAATAAAGAGTTATTCACCTAATTGGACCAAGAGTTGCATGGGATGAAATTGGAATGGTTCCTACCTAAATAACTAATTCTTGGGTGACTTGACAAAGCAAGCTCAAGAAGAAGTGAAAAAGGAATATTGGACCTACTAGATAATATAATGATATTTTCCGCATTAATGGTGAGTGCTATTAATCTGAGAAAATTGTGGGAGCTATATTTAATGATCTAGACATTGTTGAATATAGTTAAATTGTTCAAAATACTAAAATTGCACATTTCTCATTTTTTTATAATTCCAAATGGCAAACAACAACGCATCGACTTCATTCCTACGATCTGTCCTTGAGAAGGATAAACTGTCTGGAACGAATTTCCTTGACTGGTACATAAACTTAAGGATTTTCCTTAAGCAATAAAAGAAGATGTACGCCTTGAACACTCCAATTCCAGCCCCACCACAGGATGAGTCTGTTCTAGCGGAAGTAAGGGCACGTCAGAAACATATTGATGATTCTAATGATCTGAGTTGCCTCATGCTTTGCACCATGACTGCAGAGCTTCAGAAGTCGCAATAGAACATGGAGGCCAATGATATGATCATACACTTGAAACAATTGTTTCAGGAACAGGCAAGGCATGAACGCTATGAAGTTTCCAAAGCGTTGTTCAAGAGTAGTCTTGCAGAAGGGAATCCAGTAGGGCATCATGTACTCCGAATGATCGGGTACATTGTGAACCTTGAGAGACTGGGATTATCACTTAGCCAAGATTTGGAAACTGATCTTGTCTTTCAATCGTTTCCTGGCAGTTATAATCAGCTCATCATGAACTATAATATGAACGAGATCAGTAAGACTCTGCCAGACTTGTTGAACATGCTAAAGACAGCTGAACAGAGCATCAACAAAGGCAAGGGAAATGCCATAATGATGGTACACAAGATGAAGGGAAAAGGAGTTGCCTCTACTTCCAAAGGAAAGCGTAAGAAAGTTGAAAAATCCAAGGAATCCCTAAAGCCTAGTGGAGGCGTGGCTAAAGGTGAATGTCACTGCTACAGCCAGCCGGGTCACTGGAGGAGGAATTGCCCTAAATATATGTAGGATAAGAAGCTTGTGATAGTGATTCCACCGCCACCAGGTATTTATGTTATAGACGTCAATCTTTCTATTTCTTCATCTTGGGTATTGGATACTGGATGTGGTTCTCACATTTGTCGAAATGTGTAGGATTTGAAAGAAGTAGAATATTGGCTAAATGGGGGATAGATCTACGCGTCGCGAATGGAGCAAGAGTTGCTGCATTAGCTGTAGGCGTTTATAAGCTATCTTTGCCTTCTGGACTTATTTAGAACTAGACAACTGCTTTTATGTGCCTGCTATGAGCATAAACATTATTTCCATTTCTTGTTTTGGACGAGAAGGGTTTTTCGATTTCAATAAAGGCAAGTGTTGCTACATTTATTTTGATAGTATGCACTATTATAGTGCGCATTTCTCTAATGAATTGTATATCCTTGATCTAAATAGTCCAATCTATAACATAAATACTAAAAGGATTAAAACTAACGATTTAAATCCTACATATCTATGGCACTGTCTTTTAGGCCATATATATATGAGAAACGCATATCTAGACTCCATAAGGATGGACTTCTAGACTCATTTGATTTGGAATCATATGAGACATGTGAATCTTGTTTATTAGGACAAAAGACAAATTCCCCTTTTAATAAGAAAGGTGAGAGGACTAGTGAGTTATTGGCACTCATACATACTGATGTATGTGGGCCGTTCCCCACGCCGGCTAGAGGTGGTTACACCTACTTCATTACGTTTACTTATGATTTCAGTAGATATGGATTTGTATACCTTATGAAGGCCAAATCCGAATCATTTGAATTGTTCAAGGAATTCAAGAATGAAGTAGAGAAGCAACTTGGTAAGAGTATTAAGCATCTCCGATCGGACCGTGGAGGAGAATACTTAAGCCAAGAGTATTATGAGTATCTTAGAGAGTGTGGGATAGTATCCCACCTCACTCCACCCGGAACGCCACAATGGAATGGCGTGTCCGAGAGGAGGAATCGCACACTATTGGATATGGTGCAATATATGATGTCTCAAACAGATCTTCTGATATCATTTTGGGGACATGCTCTAATGACGACAGCTTTTACCATTAACCATGTTCCATCCAAATCGGCCATGAAGACACCATATGAGATATGGACTGGGAAGCGTCCCATAGTGTCGTTTATGAGGATTTGGGGTTGCGATGTCTATGTAAAGCTTTTACAAACAGACAAGCTCGGGCCCAAGGCGGATAAATGTAAATTTGTGGGATATCCTAAGGAAACGAAAGGCTATTATTTCTACAGTCCCACCGAGAACAAAGTGTATGTTGCTCGGGCCGGCGTGTTTCTAGAAAGAGAGTTTGTCTCTAAAGAAGCAAGTGGGAGGGCTGTAGAACTTGAAGAGATTCAAGAACCACAAATTACTGAACCGATGATGGAACATGAGCAGGAACCACAAGTTGTTGTGGAAGAACCTGTTCAGGTAACACAGGAACTTCGTAGGTCAGGTAGAGTGCGTCATGAGCCAGAGAGGTACGGACTTCTCGTGAGTGAGCCCGATGACGTACCACTCATGGATGATGAGCCTGCAACCTACGGGGAAGCCATGAAAGGCCCATACTTCAAGAAGTGGATGGAAGCCATGAGATCTGAAATGGACTCCATGTACAGCAACAAAGTATGGACTTGGTGGAACCACCCGAAAGGGCTCTGCCCATAGGGTGCTAATGGGTCTTCAAGAATAAGACCGACATGGAAGGCAAGGTAGTTGCCTATAAGGGGCGATTGGTAGCCAAAGTGTATAGACAGATTCATGGTATTGACTATGATGAGACCTTTTCACCAGTCGCCATGACTAAATCCATTCGAATACTTGATATTGCAGCATACTACGACTATGAGATTTGACAGATGGATGTCAAAACAACGCTCCTTAATGGGAAACTCCTCGAGGATGTGTACATGACACAACCGGAGGGTTTTGAGGATCCAGGGAATGCCAATAAAGTCTGTAAGCTGCAAAGATCCATTTATGGATTGAAGCAAGCTCCTAGGAGATGGAATCGACGTTTTGATGATGCAGTTAAAGAGCTTGGCTTCATCAAGAACGAAGATGTGCCCTGTGTCTACAAGAAGGTTAGTGGGAGCTCTGTAGTATTTCTGGTCTTGTATGTGGATGACATACTAATAATTGGAAACGAAATTCATACTTTGTAATATGTTAAAGATTGGCTAGAAAAGTGTTTCGCAATGAAGGACTTAGGAGATGCAGCCTATATACTTGGTATAACGATCTATAGGGATAGATCTAGAAAGTTGCTCGGCCTAAGTCAAAGTACATATATTGACAAGGTGTTGAAGAGGTTCAACATGCAAGATTCCAATAAGGGATTCTTGCCCATGTCGCATGAAGTCACTCTTTCAAAGAATGACTGTCCCTCCAATGAGATTGAGAATGACCGCATGAGTAGATACCCTATGCTTCGGCCATAGGATCTATCATGTACGCCATGTTGTGTACTACACTAGGCGTATCGTACGCGTTCAGTATGGTGAGCAGATAACAGTCCAATCCGGGTGAGAGTCACTGGATTGCTGTCAAGAACATCCTAAAGTACTTGAGAAGAACTAAGGATGTGTTCTTGATATTTGGAGGTAAGGAAGAGCTAAGTGTAATCGGCTATACTGATGCGAGCTTCCAAACCGACAAAGATAACTACAGATCGCAGTGAGGATACGTGTTTTGACTGAATGGAGGAGATTTGAGCTGGAAGAGTTCCAAGCAAGGGACAATTGCTGATTCTACAACAGAAGCTGAGTACATTGCTGCTGCAGAAGCAACAAAAGAGGCAGTTTGGATAAAGAAGTTTATCACTGAGCTCAGTGTGGTCCCTAGCATTGTGGATCCCATAGAGCTGTACTATGAAAACTCTGGGGCGATCGCACAAGACAAGGAACCAAGATCACACCATAAATCAAAGCATGTACTTAGGAGATTCCATCTTTTTCGTGATATGATCGATCGAGGAGATGTGAAGATGTGCAAGATTCCAACGGACGACAATCTTTCAAACCCGCTCACAAAACCTCTTGCGCAGCGAAAGCATGAAGGGCACGCCAGATCTATAGGCATACGAGATGCACCAGATTGGCTCTAGTGCAAGTGGGAGACTGTTGGAATAGGTTCCTTAGAGGCAATCTATATTTAGTATGAACAATGTTATTGGCTAAAATATTCATTTATTATATATTGTGATATTTAATATAATGAAGTACTTAGAAACAATGTGTTATTTATCTTAAATATCCCTAGTCCATTATATTAATTAATAATACGATCAAATATAGACTAGTATGTGTGTAGATTGGTATGGAGATATCAAGTCTAACACATGGGTATGCATTAGGCGTAATGGCATACTGGATTGACCCACAACGAGAAGGATACATTAGATTATGTTAAAGTCACAATCACTTCTCTTAGTGCTAATATAATTGCGATCCTTAGACTTGAAGTCACTAGGTACTCAAGTTGTGGAATATCATGCTTTGATGTTATCAAACGTTACACCGTAACTGAGTAATTATAAAGGTAGTTATCGGGCATGATAGGAAGCAAGTTTAGAGATCGTAGTGATGTAGAGAAGATTTGTCCCTCCCACATAATGGGAGAAAATATCCACGGCCATTAGAGGGATGAGGCTTATTGAATGTCTGGCCATAATCAGATAAATCAATATGGACATATTGATGTTATTTGCTTGCATAAGCATATTCCCAGGATCGAGGAACTATGGATTGGATATACGAGTGTGACTATTTATGTCTCGTGTCCAATCCGGATATGGAGACAAAGGGATAGTGCAATATGTGATATTGGGCACAAAGGTTTGTCGGGATCACTGACTTATTTCTATTAGTTGGGTGCATGGATGTGTTGCTAGACACCGCTCCATGTTAATAATAAGTTACTACCAACTAGGTAGAAACCTATGGGGTCACACGTCAAATAGAGTTGAACTAGATTTGGAATTAATTAATATGATTAATTAATGATAAGGATCACTTTGCAACACCTTGCAAACTTAGTAGGACTAATATGCAAGGAATGGACTAATCCAAGTTCATATAGAACTAGGAAGGGCCTTTATGTAGTTTACAAGGAGTTGTTGGACTATATAAAGGATGCTCTAGCTTCCTTCCCACAAATAATTCTCATAACCAAAGTGAGTGGGAGAGAGAGTAAAAGAGAGGGCAAGAGACAAGCTAAGAGGGCCGAACCCTCCTAGCCGTCCCCTACCCGTCGGCCACAAGAGAGGGTCGAACCCCTCTCTTTGCGTGATTCGTTCTTCCCTCTTCCTCCGGTCCAAGCTAGCACTTGAGAAGGATGAATCTAGATCTCACCTCTAGACGTGGATCAACCGTAGAGACGAGGACAATATTATTTGTGTGATCTCCCGAACCAAAAGGTACACATCTTCTATGTCCTTCATCATGTTATGAATGTCTCTTCCTGTGATCCTTGGTGGGCTTTGAGTAGGAATTAAACTTTTGTTATTCCGGTGCGTTACCTACGTCTAAACCCAAAAGAGACATGGTTGACTTGGAGAAATCCGCTGATCTCATCCTTGACATGTCCTTTCACATTTGAAGAGACGAAAACTGCAGATTTAAATAAATTTACCATTCGCCCAGATGCATTTTCAAGGATTTTAATATTTGTTGTAATTTTGTAATTTCTTCTTTCTTTGATTTTGTAAAATCATTCTATTGTCTGAAAAGAACAAATTCGAGACGAACGGGCCCCCTCTTGAAATTGCCATACCAGAGACCCATTTCAGACTCACTGTTGTAGTAAGGATTCTTAATAGCACTTTAGCCACCATTAGGAACAAGTAAGGTAAGTTAGGGCAACCAAGTCTCCGGCCCCTCTCAGGTATGACTCCTCCCTGTATTTTCCCTCTCAAAGAGAATGAGAATGTAGCAGTAGATATACAATATCGTGTCAGCAATATCCATTTGATACTAAAACCAATCCTTGCGAGGACTGCAATTAGAAAATCCATTCGACACGGTCATAGGCTTTGACCATGTTGATTTTGAGTGCTAGGTAACCCGTCTGACCTTTCTTTCTAGTTCTCATCGTATGTAAAAGCTCAACAGCGATGAGAATATTATCCGTAATTAATCTTCCTGAGAAGAAACCACTTTGATACTCCAAAATAATAGAGGGTAACACACTCTTCATTCTATTACCTAATGCTTTATTTACTAATTTGAAAATAACCGAACATAAGCTAATTGGACGAAGGTCGCTAGGTAAGATTGCATATCCATTTAAATTTTGTAGTAATGCTAGGATTGTGTGATTGTACTCTGAAATACTTGAGTTTCCATTAAGGATGTTGAGGCAGGTCCTGCTTACCTCTTTTGCTACCACTTGCCACTAACTTTGGTAGAATAGAGCAGGAATTCTGTCGTGACCTGGTGCCTTCAAATGAGTGATTTGTTGCAATGATTCCCCAACCTCTTATCTCGTGAATTCCCGATCCAGTGCTTGTTTTTTGCTCTGTCGTAATAGAGGTTTGGACGTCCAGCAACATATCGGCAACATGTTGTTGGGATGGGCCAGACAAAGAATAATTTTTACCTAGGAGCCTTTAAAGGATCCCAGTGACGTCTTCGTCGCTTACCTTCCACTGGGCTTGCTCATCTTCTATTCCTTTAAGACTAATTGTAGCCTTCCTTATAGTATCTTTCGATTGAAGAAGGTTGTTCAAATCACCCTTCTGTTGCCACTCTTTATGTTGGATCCAGACTGATTCGAAGTGGAATATAGTTCCTCTCTTTTGCTTTCATTATCACACAAGTTTAATTGTCATGTGATTCGAGATGGAGCTGAAAAGGTGGTTGACCTTTGCTTCCAGATACAAGTTTCGATGTTAAAAACTGCTCTATTGAGTCTTTCTCTAATTCTTTCCCCATTCCTTGGATTGATCGTCCATGTAAAATTATTTCCATGCTATACTAGATCGAGCAACTCATTTCTTTATAAGGCGGTCTGAAAACCTTCGATCAAATTTATGTCCGCCAAATTACCCCCTTCCTTCACTACCACCATGGTGAAGTTGTCTCACTTACAAGAAAAGTTTATATTACAAGTCACTGGGTCGTCACAGAAACGTGTCAATTGCCAATCTTTGGTGCCAAACTCCTCTATTAGAATACAATCTATGTGGTGTCTTAAGTATGATCGAACTCTGAGATCCAGCGACCCACGTGTTCATGAGCTGCATATACACAAAATAGATCTGGTCTGGTTCATTTGGAGCCGAGTTCCTACATAAAAGAGCTTATACGATCAAAAATTGGATCCCAAATATGATTACGTAGCTAGAAGCACAAGAAAGAAAGATCTTTTGCCTAACGGCGTGGACAATCTGGCCCAACCGTAACAAGACCATCTTCCAAAACAAGAAGCTTCAACCAAGAAACAAGACCTCGCGACAGTGGCTGGTTAAAATTAAATTCAGGAGGGGGGCATGGATTTTAGAAACCCACCAAGCTGCAATCAGAGTGGTGTTGAGAGATGCGAAAGTTGGCTTCCCGGTCGGAGTAGCATCACCGTTCATCGGGGTGACCTCAGCTAGCGAAGCGAAAGTGTTGGGTTGTGAATTTGAATCAAATTCAGCAAAGGAAATAAAAATTTTGGTTCAAAGTCAAAGTAGCCAAATAGGTAATTACTTTGTCTTGAAGTCAAAGGAATTATTTCCTAAAGTGGGTAGTGAATTGTTTCCTTGTTTTTGAATGTACTGTGGACGGCTTCTTGTTGCTTTGGCAACAAGTTTTGCCACTGCATGTGTGTATAAAAGGGGGCTAGTAGTAACTGACACGCTCTAACTCCAAGTGCACAGCTGTCGTGTGTAGTAATAAACCGGAAATCCGGGTTGTCGAACCCAAGGGACTTTGTTTAAATTAATTACTATTCTAAACCTTATGTGGGCAAGTCGCAAGTTGTGTTTTTATCTAATCCTAATAAAATAAACGCAAAGTTCTCAATTAACCAAGTGAAATAGTTCACGATTAATAAAGAATGAATTTTGGGTTTTTATCAAATAAGAGAAAAGTACCAGGAATTCTCTAGGTTCACTAGGTTGATCTAAATTTATATTTTGATTTGTAAAACAACCACGTGTTATTCACTATTAATCAAGCAATACTAAACTTACCGAGTTACCAAGCAAGTCACTTTACTTTAACTAAACCAAACCGAGTTACCAAGTCTAATTTAGCTTCAAGTATGCATTAAGACCATATTTCTACTTTAACGATCCTAGTTAACGATGCCGAGTTACCAAACATTGATACGACTAGGTGGACTATTCAATTTACCGACTAATTCTCACGGAGTTACCACGTGAAAACTAATTGAATTTATCTCTACGTTAGCTACTCGCAAAGATAATAGAATAAAGAACGTAAATAATCCATAATAGTGAAATAACATGTGAGATTAAGCTAAAGCATGCATTACAATCATCAAAACATCAACTTTAGATCAAACCCTAGCTACACCAAACGAGAATTCCCAGCAAAAAGTGTTTAGCTACTCATATTCATAATCAAAACGACGATTATAATGAGTTTAAACATAAAAATCAAGAAAGGACGAGAGTTTAGAATCCAAACGAATGATCCAAAGCTCCTAAGCTCTCCCAAAGGCTTCTTGATCTCCTTAAGATGTCTCTAATCTCCAAAAACTACTGAAAAAGTCGACCTAAAAGGCTTAAATACGTTCCCATAATCATATTACAAAGTTTGGGTAAACTACGAAAAAGCCCCAAAAAAACTGCACATTCCAGCGATCTCTTCGCACGAAGACAGTTGTCTTCGCACGAAGAGTCTTCGTACGAAGACTTCTGCTTCTTCGTGCGAAGGTCTTATCATGTAGATACTGCAACCATGTATAAGAAGAGAATTTGGCCGAGCTGGATTTTGGCTAAGTCTTTTGTCTTCGCACGAAGACAAATGTCTTCGCACGAAGACTTCTGCTCCAGCCCTATTTTCTTTGACTTTCTCTTCCTTCCTTTGACTTTCCTCTTCCTTCCTTCTTCCATTGACCTTCCTTCGATTTCCTTTGACTTTCTCCTTCCTTTTGACTTGTCTTTGAGTTCCTTGTTTCCGAAGTTCGCTTCCATATCCCGCACGATCCTCCAAGCCCTGTTTTCCTGCGAATCACAACACGAAAACACAACCCGCGATCATATCACAATAAAAGCTCAAAAATCTAAAGAAACGCCCGGATTTAACAAGTAATGCACATGAACTCACATTATCACATTTAAGCTCAATTTAATCGAAAGACGACGAATTCTCCATGATAAGCACGCAAAACGTAGAAATAAAAGGCATAAAATAACTCCGAAAACGGAGTTATCAACTACCCCCACACTACCTTTTGCTCGTCCCGAGCAAATCTCCCAAGTCAATTCCATTTCTCTCAAGCCAAAACTTTTTCTCTTGCTTTCCCGCAATTCATCCAACTTTGCATACTCATCTAATTACTCATTGCATAACTTCCCTACGCCATTTGCATACTTTCACCTCACATTGCAAACAAAACCATGACCACTTGCATACTAATCCGAGTAGAACAATTCACCAACCATCCTTCTTACTAGTCGACACGACTCGATTATACACAATGCACCTATATGCAAATGCAATATTCACAATGCAAGTATTGAAATACAAAATTTTCTTTCTCTTTTGTGAGATTGGGCAATCTCCATTAGCTTAAACCGATTCACACGAAGCGATGAGAAATCTAGACACAAGGAATGATTCGAAATCAAATTCGACAACACGAATCTCCCCTAGCTAGTATAGAGAACCTAGCTTTACTAAGTACAAGAATGCAATACCTTTTCATGTGTGCCACAAAATAAAAGGCTACGCTAGGCTAAGCCACGTTCAAGGTCCGAGCTCCTAATCCGCTAACGGGTTTAGAATGATGAGGCTTTAGGGACAAATAGGATAATAATCAAACACAAGTCCTAAGGCGTCACATTCTCACAAATACCGTAACTCACACACCCTCACAACAATGATGGACACCAAGCCCGAAACTCACCATCTCCGGCCCTCGATCCCCTCACAACCCGGTACAATTACGATCTCCGCGGCTATTGTCATGGATGATGTATAAGCCAAAATTTCCCGTTCGTGAATTAGTCGCTTCTCCACTCGTTCTTCCACAATGCTTCTCATTCTTCCTTTATTCATCTCTCCTTTTTTTTTCTCTCTTTTCTTTTCTGATTTTTTTTTTTTTTAGATAATAATCTCTCAAAATCCTGCACAATTCCTTCAATATCTGTCTCGAGTGGTCTTCCAAGTGCCAAGCTAACATATGATCGTAAGAAGAGACAATATCCAAATCAACACGTATAAATCACAAATAAATGTCTCTCCCTATCTCGATGAAATCATCGGTGCAACTAACAAAGCCGCTAACATAATAGAACACGTGTGGGGATGGAGTCGTCGCAAGCGCATTCTCGATGTCCGAACTCAAATGTCGACACCCCCACACTCGAATGTAATCCTGTCCCCTCTCAAGTAGTCAATCAAATATCTGTCTCGTGCCTAATCCAACCAAACCTCCTACACCATGATGCGTAAGATCCGGTACCTAGCACGATCCACCTATTAAATTCCCCCAAACCAAGTTTTGTGTGTATTAGATGGTACACACTCACGGCTCTCCTCACTTGTGTCCATGTTGTAATGCCATGGAACACCGCCACACCGAAGTGCGCAAGCCTACTCTCACTCACCCTCGCATTCCCCTCGAAGATCACAAATGAAGTGCATGCGATATGCAAGACTCACACAAATATAGCATGAAGTACTCCCTCATCAAACCCCCTCAACTACAACACCCTCGTGACGCACTAAAGCGGTGATTCTAACCAATCAGTGATGAAGGCCAAGAATCGTCACCCTAAGTCCAAAGGCTGTCAAAGAATCCATGGTTCAAATCAGGGTTTACTAGTGGTCCTACAAGGTAAGTTCTATAAGCAGTGAGTGCTCTAATACACACCTCGCACAGCTGTTCTGTGTGCCACTACGAGGCGGGTTGGCGACTACCTAAGACGTACACAAGAACGTTCGGCTTGTTTAGCTCACACCTAGCTCAACTCTTGTAAGAAAATTAGGCACACACTTTAGATTTGACAAAATTAAGTTCGTGTGTAAAATAGGCACGCATTCCCGTAAAGAAAGTTTCTCTATACTTACTAAGGGAAACTCACATTGTCACTCTCGATCGCAATTCACGCCCTATGCCTAAAAGTCTCACACTTCTCGATTTTACCGAATTTTCAGCTTTTTTCAATTGCCCTTTCTCAAATTTTTAATTTTTTTGGTGTTTTTCACATTTTTAGTTTTTTTTTTTTTTTTTTATATCTATACTATATGCATGGCCAACTCGACTAACGACTCAATAATGGTGGGATGACTCAATAATACTAAAACGTGCACGCAAAAAGATGAATAATAAAAAGAAAAATAAGGACATAACCAAAAATCTCTAACTACATGCTGACACGGGCGATGCAAAGACTCAACATTGACTAGCAAAAAGGACTCAACCACCCCCACACTAGAATGCATCGTTGTCCCCAACGATAACGCGAGGACTCAACAATTCTAGCACGAGGGCACTCTCCACTACTCGTCGTCTTCTTCCTCCTCTTCATCTTCTTCCTCATCATCTTCTTCTTCCTCATCCTCACTCGGCGGAACCGGATACTCAAATTCATCCTCCTGGAACCACGGATCCGCCGTCGGGACCGGTGGAACAAACTCCCTCGCCGCCTGACCACTAGACTGTATGACCCACTGGCCCACCATCTGGATTAATCCCCCCAGCTTCGCCTGATTGTCCCGAGTGTGGGCAAACTGGCGTCTTCTCTCGAGTCTATGCCGGGCCATCTCCTCTCTTAGGTGGTCGTAAGCAACCTGGTTATCAAACCTAGAGGTGTTCATCCTCCTACCCTTGCCCTTCTTCCTTGCTGTCTCATCAAACCTATGCCACTTCCTAGCAGTAAACGGTTTCAAATCCATGTCCCTCCCAATGACTACTTCGGCAGTTTTGGCTAGGTGAGTAAGCAAGCAAGTATGACCGGGACCCAACTTGTTAGTCCTCGACACCCTCTCAAGACAATTTTCCCAAATCAGTTTAGGGATGTTGATTCTAACCCCGGTGTAAAGACAGAGAGCCCAGACAGATAGGCGGAAAGTGTAACTAGGGTTTCGTGTGATTCCCAAAACCCAGTTCTCTAACAATTCACAGCACCACTTTGCCTCCGGCCTATAAAACTTCTTTTCGGCCTTCCACTGAATCACCTCCCCTTTCCTGTCCCATGGATCTACCCCCTTTGCAAAACAAAAAGCATTTAAACGAGACCAAAGATTCTCACTACGAAGAACAGTCTCTAACCCACAACCCTCTTTCAAAGCGGGGAAACCCATGGCCAAAGCGATAGTCTCTGGCGTGAAGACTATCCACTCGTTCCGACAGTACACAAGGCGATGGTCTTGGCTCTCACCATCTTTTGCATAACGCAAATTGAAACAAAACTCTCGCGCAATATGCGAACTAGACGGCCCTACTAGCTTAAACCAATTGGTAAGCTTCTCGCGCTCAAAAATTTCCTTGATTGCTTGAGGCATGTCCTCGTGCAATGGAAATGCCTTTTCGGGCTGCCCGTTCTTAGTCAAGTAAGTATCTTTGCGAGAGTCTAGATGGGCCTCATAAGTGACGAAACGGAAACTATCATAGTATCCGGGCCCAATACTACTCTCTTTCAAATTAGCCTTAGCCTTTCGTCGGCCTACAATGCCCGGTTTAGCCGGAAAAGGGGCATTCAAGATAGCATATTGAGGAGTGGGCGGTATCTCTAATTGAGGATCGCCCGACCCCGATGCTTCTTGCGAAGTACCCTCTCCCGTCTTCCGTTTCTTTCCACCCGCCATTTAGAATGCAATTTCAAGTAAAACGAGAAATTCAACTATTGTGCACGTGACAAGAAGTGTGTACTGAATGAAACACGTAGGCACGTAAGCAAATAATTCCTAGGACTTTACGCAATCGCCCCCAAATACGCTACTAAGCGCAACAAAAAATAATTGGGCTTTTACTCAATTTTGTGCCTAGGACTCGAATATGGAAATAGCAAGTTTAGATTGTACCTACGCGTCCGGAGCAAGTCTTACGGACGCCAAATATTTCAAAATTTGACAAACCGGGCTGATTTTGATGTTGCCGGAAGAATTTGTCGAAACCTTGAAGTGATTGATGCTCCGTACTCCTTCTATAGTCCCCGTTAGTGTTGCCTTCTCGACCGTAAGCTGAATCAAGCTCTAAGTCGTCCAATTCCTCAATTTTTGCTTCAAACCCTAGCTTCTTCCTCCTCTGATTTCTCTCTTGTCTCTCAAGCTCACTCAAAACCACCTCTCAAATCTTGTTCTCCTCTGAATTGCGAGCAAAACCCTAGGTGGGTTGTTGATTTTGGTGAAGAATCAAGGGAGTGGCGATTTGGTGTGAGGTGCGGCTATGGAGGAGTGAAGCTGTGTTGAAGATGAAGAATGAGTGAAGAGGTCGATGACCAGCAGAAGATGAAGCTTCAACTCGTGCAAAAAGTCTAAAAAACCCCCAAGAAGTAACCCATGACTGTTATCCGTGTGTGGCCAAATCTGACATTTTGCCCGATGTCTTCGTGCGAAGACAATTCTCTTCGTGCGAAGAGTCTTCGTACGAAGACAATATGTCTTCGCACGAAGATCTTCTTATATAGATACTGCAAGGTGATTTGAGAAGACAATTCAGAGCTTCAAAATTTTTTCTAAGTACAAAGTCTTCGTACGAAGACAATTGTCTTCATACGAAGACAATGCTGGAGCTTGCCAAAAACATCCTTTTCGTCAAATTTTCGCGTATCCGATCGTGCCTTTGCTTTCCGAAGGATCTCCTCGACCTCGAGACTCCCTTTTTACCTTAAAACACTCCCAAAATTCGAGGAATATTTCATTTGTCAATTTCACGCGTTCCAAGGCACGTTTTGCATTTCCGGATGCTTTTGGCCTCGTTTTACTCGCTAAAGCATCCTTTTTGGCGTAACTTCTTCATCCGGACTCCGATTTGCGCGATCCACCTGTCTACAGAAAGCTCTCGACCACCCCCACACGTTGGCGCTATTCAATCTTTATTTCAGTCTGTCCTTCAAAATTTCACCTCGTAATCCGTGCCGGCGTGCTAGCTTTCTCCGTTCACTAATTAAATTCTTGCGCAAATCAAGACGGGGAGTCCGGGAACATGATCTTCCCCAGGTGCGTGTGTTGAATAGGTGCAAGAAATGGCGTATATCTTCAATTCCTTCACTTCGGATCCCGATACGCGATTTGGGCTGCAAATCTTGACTTTTCACTCTGTTTCGCACGCGCTCATCAAGAAGGGGGATCCGAAATAGGCCTTTCACCTCGTATTCCTGCACATACTCATTGGAAATATTAAATCCACTCTCTCGCACCTCTCAATAAAATCAAACCGACTAAAAAAATTACAAAACATTATTAAAACCTATCCTAAAGCAATAAATAGGTTGGGTTGCCTCCCAACAAGCGCTTTGTAATTTAAGGTCGACGGCCCGACCCAGTTACCTCAGAGATTTCTCAAATTGCGGGAGTTGCATGAAGCCATTCAATGACTCCAATGAAATTCCCGTCCACGTACGGTTTCGCTCTATGTCCATTCACCTTAAACCTGTTCCCATTTGCATCCTCTACCTCAAGAGATCCCCATGGATAAACTGCAGTAATCGTGTAGGGACCACTCCACCTAGATTTCAATTTCCCTGGAAACAGCTTTAGCCTGGCATTGAAGATCAATACTTTCTGTCCTACCTTGAAGTCTCTCGGGATGATGTGCCTGTCGTGCCACAGTTTTGTCCTCTCCTTATAGATTCTCGCACTTTCATACGCCATCAATCGAAATTCTTCAAGTTCAAGTAGCGCTTGTTTTCGTAGCTCACCTGAGAGCTTAACGTCCAAATTGATCTTCTTCAAGGCCCAGAATGCCTTGTGCTCAAGTTCCACCGGAAGATGACATGACTTCCCAAATACTAACTGGTAGGGAGACATGCCTAAAGGAGTCTTGTAAGCAGTCCTATACGCCCATACGCTATCATCTAAGTGCAGAGACCAATCCTTGCGTCCCGGGTTGACTGTCTTCTCTAGAATCCCTTTTATCTCTCGGTTAGAAACTTCTGCTTGCCCATTCGACTGCGGATGATAAGCCAGTGATATCTTATGCGTCTTTACCCCATATTTGCTCAAGACATTGGCAAAGACTTTATTTACGAAATGCGATCCTTCATCACTGATTATGGCTCTGGGAGTTCCAAACCGTGTAAAAATGCTCTTACGCACGAATCTCTCTACAGTAGCTCCATCGTTTTTGGGGCAAGCCATTGCCTCCACCCACTTGGTCACATAATCCACAGCTAACAGTATATAAAGATTGCCAAGTGAAGATGGAAATGGTCCCATGAAATCAATGCCCCAGACATCGAAAGGCTCTACTTCCAACACGAAATTTTGAGGCATCTCGTTTCGGTTGGAGATATTGCCGGTTCTCTGACATCGATCACATTGCTGTACAAATAGATGAGCATCTTTATGCAAAGAAGGCCAGTAAAATCCACTTTGCAATACCTTTGCCACAGTACGTGTTTTGCCAAAATGTCCTCCGCAATTCAATTCGTGGCAGTGTCTAAGAATGTCCAAAGTGTCTGGCTCAGCTACGCATCTTCTCAACACATTGTCAGCTCCCAACCTAAACAAATAAGGGTCATCCCAGAAATAGTGTCGTGCATCTGCGAAAAATTTCTTTTTCTGATGGGAAGACATGTCTTTCGGGACAATTTTGAGCGCCTTGAAATTTGCCAAATCCGCAAACCAAGGCACAGCTGCTACCACTACCATAAGTTGTTCGTCTGGAAAATCTTCTCTAATCGGCACATCTTCTTGTTTTTCGTTATCCAGTCGTGACAAATGGTCTGCAACAACGTTCTCTACACCCTTTTTGTCCTTTATCACTATGTCAAACTCTTGCATTAACAACACCCATCGGATCAATCTAGGCTTCGCATCCTTCTTTGCAAGAAGATATTTGAGGGCTGCATGGTCCGTGAAAATAGTCACCTGAGAACCCACAAGGTATGGACGAAACTTGTCCAATGCGAAGATAATAGCCAACATCTCTTTCTCCGTGGTGGCATAATTAACCTGTGCAGTATTAAGAGTACGAATAGCATAGTAAATTACATGAGCTACCTTGTCTTTCCGCTGTCCCAGCACTGCTCCCACCGCGTAATCGCTGGCATCACACATAAGCTCGAACGGTAAGGTCCAGTCTGGGGTGGCTATAATGGGAGAACTAATCAGCTTTTTCTTGAGCAAATCAAAAGCTGTCTTGCAGTCTTCATTGAAATCAAACACGGCATCTTTCTCAAGCAAACCAGATAAAGGCTTTGTGATTTTCGAAAAATCCTTAATGAAGCGCCGATAGAAACCTGCATGTCCCAAGAAACTCCGTACCCCTTTGACAGACGTAGGGTAAGGAAGCTTCTCAATCACCTCAATCTTCGCCCGGTCTACCTCTAAACCTTTACTGGAGATCTTGTGCCCCAATACTATTCCCTCGGTCACCATGAAATGGCACTTCTCCCAGTTGAGCACTAGGTTGGTGTCAATACATCTGTCCAGTACCCGAGCTAGCTGCTGGAGACAGTCTTCGAACCCATCACCATAAAGCGAAAAATCATCCATGAAGACTTCAAAATTCTGCTCCATCATGTCTGAGAAGATAGACATCATACACCTTTGAAACGTAGCTGGGGCATTGCATAGCCCGAAGGGCATGCGTCTGAATGCAAAAGTCCCATATGGACAACTCCTGGTCAGCTGGCTCAATCGCTATCTGATTATACCCAGAATATCCATCCAAAAAGCAGTAGTGTGAATGGTGAGCCAGCCTATCAAGCATCTGGTCCACAAATGGGAGGGGAAAATGATCCTTCAAAGTGGCATCATTGAGTTTGCGGTAGTCCATGCAAACTCTCCACCCAGTAACGGTACGGGTGGCAATTTGATCACCTTTTTCCCCTTCCACCACAGTTATACCTCCTTTCTTGGGGACACATTGTACCGGGCTAGTCCACGTGCTGTCGGAAATCGGATAGATGATACCTGCTTCCAACCACTTAAGCACCTCTTTCTTCACCACCTCCTGCATGTGAGGGTTGAGGCGGCGGTGAAATTGAACTACCGGCTTCTTGTCTTCCATGAGCCTGATCTTATGCTGGCAAACTGTGGGGCTGATCCCCTTAATATCTGCTATGGTCCATCCCATAGCTGCTTTCCTCTTCTGTAGTACCGTGAGAAGCTGCTCCTCCTGTTCCCTGTCCAAACATGCAGATACAATCACAGGTAAAGTATCATTAGATCCCAAGTATAAATATTTCAAATGAACAGGCAAAGGCTTTAATTCTAAAACAGGAGCAGTAATAAGGGAAGGAGTAAGAATCTTCCTGCTTCCCTCATTAAAGAGGGGTAATGGTGGGCGCCAATGAACATCTAAGGCTTGCTCTTTCTCGCTGGAATCAAATAGAGCAAGCTCCTCATATAGTTGCTCCAACAAAATATCGTCCTCCTCGTCCAGCGTGTATGCCTCCACCCCAAAGCACTGCTCGCTCACCGCGTATGCGGGAAACTTCATAGCCTCAAATACATTGAAGGCCACCTTCTCATCGTTGATCTGCATAGTCAGCTCCCCATTGGCCACATCAATGATAGTTCTCCCAGTGGCCAGGAATGGACGGCCCAAAATAAGAGGAACATCATCGTCGGCCTCCATGTCTAAGATCACAAAATCCGCTGGGAAGATGAGTCCTTCAACTCTCACTAATACATCCTCCAAAACACCCCTGGGGCGTTTTATTGTGCGATCAGCCATCTGCAAGCACATCCTGGTAGGCTTAGGATCTCCCACACCAAGTTGCTCAAAAACCGACGTGGGCATCAAATTAATACTTGCACCAAGGTCACATAATGCCCTCCCATGAAATGCGTCTCCCAATGTAACAGGAATGATGAAACCGCCCGGATCTTTCATCTTCTTTGGTAGCGCTTTTTGCACAACTGCGCTACACTCCTCATTCAGAGTTACGGTTTCAAAGTCATCCATGCGCCTCCGATTAGAAAGGAGGTCCTTGAGAAATTTGGCATATTTAGGCATTTGTGAAATGGCCTCCGCAAAAGGTATATTAATGTGCAGTTTCCTGAAGATATCCACAAACTTCTTGAAATGCTTGGCATCCTCTTGACTCTTCAATCTTTGTGGGTATGGCACTCGCACACTGTATTCCTCCCTTGGCTTCTGCTTCTCATCCGACTTCCTCACCGTGTCCTTTGATTGGGGATTCACGGTAGGCACGGGAATCTCTTCATCCAAGGCTTTCTCAGTGGCCTTAGTCGCCTCAGCTCGCGCGTGGCTAGGATATGGGGGGTCCTCAGTAGTGATGCCACTGCGAGTTGTGATGGCGTTTAGCTGCTCATTAGGAGTGATGGTATTTGCTGGAAGCATACCTGGTGGAAGCTTGATATTTTGATTGGCGATCTGCCCAATCTGAGTCTCGTGGCTTTTCATCGTGGCTTGTATTGAGACAATCGTGCTCTCCATCCTGTCTTGATTAGCTAGGAGCTTTCTCAATAGAGCATTCGTCTCTTGATCTTCTTTCTGTGGAGCCTGCTGTTGTGGAATCTGCCTTTGCGCTTGATATGGAACATTGGGTCTCTGACCGGGTGCATATAATCCACTGTTCGGATTGGCATAGCTGAAGTTGGGATGATTACGATTGTTGGGGGTGATAGGTGTTAGGCCATTGCTGCTGTCGCATAAAATTCACATCTTCAACACTATTATCATATCCCTGGCTTTCATCTGCTAGTAATTCACCCATGGGCTTCTGTGTTGGAGGATGCATACCGTGAAAGGCTGAGGTCATGGATTCCAGCTTTTGTTCCATCGATTCAATCTTGTTGACTAAGGATGTATCCCCCGGTTTGGAGTACCTACGCGTTTCAGATCGTGTAGACTCTCTCTTTGACGCGTTGTTCAGCAGATCTTGAGCTCGCTGTGCTCCAAGTCCCATAAAATTACCTCCAGCTAGCATATCTAACTGGTCAGCTGTCTCCTTGTCTAACGCAGTGTAGAAATAATGGAAGAGCTTGTGCCATGGCTCTCCATGATTCGGACATCTACGGAGAATTTGGCTGAACTTCCTCCACGCATCTCCCAACGAGCTGTCCTCATCCTGAGTGAACTTTGCAATCTCTGCCATCTGCTGCGCGACTCTGGATGGTGGCAAATACTTCCTCAGAAACTCATGACAACAGTCTGCCCATGTCACTATGCTACCGGCTGGCAGCTCCATAAGCCACTTCTTGGCTTTTCCAGATAAGGAGAAGGGAAATAGCAATAGCTTAACTGTTTCATCTGGAACTCGTTGATCGTGCAGGGTTGATGTGATTTGCTCAAATACCAGCAGGTGGTGATTGGGATCATCTCCTGGAGCTCCGTTGAATGCGCACTCATCACGAACCATATTGATCATATGTTGGCGCAACTCGAAGTGTTGGGCATTGATCTGAGGCCTGACAATGGTAGGCTGATAACATGTTGGAGTAGTTCTGAAATAATCCACCATAGGGCGTTCTTCAATCTCATCATTGTTCTGCCTGTTGTTTTCCCCATTATTCCCATTATTGTTTCCACCGATGTTCGCCACTTGTGCCCCCACACCATGACGTGGTTGTGGATTTGGGGGAGCCAAACGATCCATCCTTGCCTGCATCTCAGCCATTTGAGCTCTCACCTCCTCAGCTTCTGCGGCTCTGTTTGCAGCCTCCTCTACAGCTGCAGCTCTAGCTGCTTCCGCATCTTGCATACCTTTGCGGATTCTCTCAAACTCAGCTCTCGTCTCTTCATCCATAACTACTGAGCTTGAATTCCTCTTGTCTCTACGCTGTGCTTTTAATAAGGATTCCGGGTCTTCAAACGTTGGATACAAAGGCTCGTCTCGAGAACGGGTGATGCACCGTGTAAATCAACCTGAAATCACGAAATACGCAAAACGTAGGTGAGTAACGGATATAAACAATAAATTAAAATCCCTAAGGCTAGGAATTATAACTAATTTAGCCGAAGTCCCCGGCAACGGCGCCAAAAACTTGACACGCTCTAACTGCAAGTGCACAGCTGTCGTGTGTAGTAATAAACCGGAAATCCGGGTTGTCGAACCCAAGGGACTTTGTTTAAATTAATTACTATTCTAAACCTTATGTGGGCAAGTCGCAAGTTGTGTTTTTATCTAATCCTAATAAAATAAACGCAAAGTTCTCAATTAACCAAGTGAAATAGTTCACGATTAATAAAGAATGAATTTTGGGTTTTTATCAAATAAGAGAAAAGTACCAGGAATTCTCTAGGTTCACTAGGTTGATCTAAATTTATATTTTGATTTGTAAAACAACCACGTGTTATTCACTATTAATCAAGCAATACTAAACTTACCGAGTTACCAAGCAAGTCACTATACTTTAACTAAACCAAACCGAGTTACCAAGTCTAATTTAGCTTCAAGTATGCATTAAGACCATATTTCTACTTTAACGATCCTAGTTAACGATGCCGAGTTACCAAACATTGATACGACTAGGTGGACTATTCAATTTACCGACTATTCTCACGGAGTTACCACGTGAAAACTAATTGAATTTATCTCTACGTTAGCTACTCGCAAAGATAATAGAATAAAGAACGTAAATAATCCATAATAGTGAAATAACATGTGAGATTAAGCTAAAGCATGCATTACAATCATCAAAACATCAACTTTAGATCAAACCCTAGCTACACCAAACGAGAATTCCCAGCAAAAAGTGTTTAGCTACTCATATTCATAATCAAAACGACGATTATAATGAGTTTAAACATAAAAATCAAGAAAAGACGAGAGTTTAGAATCCAAACGAATGATCCAAAGCTCCTAAGCTCTCCCAAAGGCTTCTTGATCTCCTTAAGATGTCTCTAATCTCCAAAAACTACTGAAAAAGTCGACCTAAAAGGCTTAAATACGTTCCCATAATCATATTACAAAGTTTGGGTAAACTACGAAAAAGCCCCAAAAAAACTGCACATTCCAGCGATCTCTTCGCACGAAGACAGTTGTCTTCGCACGAAGAGTCTTCGTACGAAGACTTCTGCTTCTTCGTGCGAAGGTCTTATCATGTAGATACTGCAACCATGTATAAGAAGAGAATTTGGCCGAGCTGGATTTTGGCTAAGTCTTTTGTCTTCGCACGAAGACAAATGTCTTCGCACGAAGACTTCTGCTCCAGCCCTATTTTCTTTGACTTTCTCTTACTTCCTTTGACTTTCCTCTTACTTCCTTCTTCCATTGACCTTCCTTCGATTTCCTTTGACTTTCTCCTTCCTTTTGACTTGTCTTTGAGTTCCTTGTTTCCGAAGTTCGCTTCCATATCCCGCACGATCCTCCAAGCCCTGTTTTCCTGCGAATCACAACACGAAAACACAACCCGCGATCATATCACAATAAAAGCTCAAAAATCTAAAGAAACGCCCGGATTTAACAAGTAATGCACATGAACTCACATTATCACATTTAAGCTCAATTTACTCGAAAGACGACGAATTCTCCATGATAAGCACGCAAAACGTAGAAATAAAAGGCATAAAATAACTCCGAAAACGGAGTTATCAGTAACCCATACAAAAACACACACGGCTTATTGATTGAGAGTTGAGAGCTCTATTTGTGAGTGTGTCTGGTGGGTGTAATCGGGTGGCCGCCGTGGCCGTCGTGGCCGCCGTGGCCGTCGTGGCCACGACGTGCATTGTAATCGGGTTCTCTTCTCAATAAAATATTTGGTTCTTGTCTTGGATTAGCTAGCGGGTTCGTTAAGAATTCGTTAGTGAACCACGTTATATCTGTCTCGTTCTTGTTTCGCTTTCGTCGTTCTTGCTCGAATACCCACAGGTTACAACAAACTGGTAATAGAGCTCTGAAACAGGATTTATGTTACAACAAACTGGTATCAGAGCCTGGTTTCAAGATCAGGGTGGAGCCAAGAGCTAGGGTTTTACGTTTTGGTGGAACTCAAAGCAATGGTTTCGCGATTCAGATGGAGCAGGCTATCGGAAGGTTGGGTTTCGAGATTTCGCCAAGAACGATGTCTGGTTTGGCGATCAAGATCGATCTGTCCGTGAGAGAGAAGCAGGTACACCCACCATCTGAAGCCCTGTGCAAGGGGCTATCCGGGCTCCTATTGGAGCAATCTGGCGCGCATCTGATAAGGCGTGCAAGGGATTTGTCAAATCTGGCACGCATTCGGTACTAGCGCGAATCTGGCGGTTCACATTCATCTGGCGTTCTGTCGATTGAAGTTCTGGCACAATCCGGCTCCAGGCGTGGAGCATCTGGCCTGTGAATTGAATCTGGTTCTGGCTCATCGTTGCATGAACTCGTTGAGTTGGAGCAACGACATGGAGCATCTGGCGGGTGAAATTTCTGGCACCCACATCTGTTTCTAATTCTGGCGCGCATTATGCACGAGTCTGTTCTGACGTGCATCTGGTTTTAGAGCGTGTACCATGACACGCATTGAGCTCGCATCTGGCGCGATCTGCTTCTGGTGAGCATCTGGCGCATCTGAGGCATACGGGGCATCTGGCATGACAATTTGGGCACTCGTCATCGGTGCATCTGGTCTGGATGACATCTGGGCATTCTGTTGTTGGGTTTTGACGTAGGTAACGCAGCGGAATAACAAAATTAATCCTACTCAAAGCACACCAAGGATCACAGGAAGAGACATCATAACATGATTAAGGTCATAGAAGATGTGTACCTTTTGATTTGTGAGATCACACGAAGAATGATGTCCTCGTCTCTACGGTTGATCCACGTCTAGAGGTGAGATCTAGATTCTTCCTTCTCCACAAGTGCTAGCTTGAACCCGGAGGAAGAGGGATGAAGATCAAAGCAACAAAGCACAAAGGAGGGGGCGGCCTCCTTTTGCCGTCCGGTAGAGGGGGCGGACGGGGGCTAGGGTTTCGGCCCTAGCTCTCTCTCTCTTGCTCTCTCTTTTGCTCTCTCCCACTTTTGTGTTATGACTAATAATAACTCATGTAGTGGGAAGGAAGCTAGAGCCTCCTTTATATACTCCAACAACTCCTTGTTGTTTCCATAAAAGAGTTTCCTAATTCTAGATGAACTAGAATTATTCCCTTCCTTGCAAATTAGTCCTACTAAGTTTGCAAGGTGTTGCACAATGATCCTTCTATTAATTAATCCATATTAATTAATCCCAAATCTAGCTCTACTCTATTTGACGTGTGACCCCATAGGTTTCTATATAGTTGGTAGTAACTATTACTAACATGGAGCGGTGTCTAGCAACACATCCATGCCACCCAACCAATAGAAATAGTCAGTGATCCCGACAAACATTTGTGCCCAATATATCATATTGCATTATCCCTTTGTCTCCATATGCGGATTGGACACGAGACATAAATAGTCACACTCGTATATCCAATCCATAGTTCCTCGATCCTGGGAATATGCTTATACTTGCAGATAACATTAATATCTCTATATTAATTTATCTGAGTCTGGCCAGACATTCAATAAGCCTCATCCCTCGAGTGGCCGTGGATATTTACCCCCATTATGTGGGAGGGACAAATCCTATCTACATCACTACGATTTCTAAGCTTGCTTCCTATCATGCCCGATAGCTATCTTTATAATTACCCAGTTACGGTGTAACGTTTGATAACATCAAAGCACAATATTCCACAACTAGAGTATCTAGTGACTTCAAGTCCAAGGATTGCAATAATATTAGCACTACGAAAAGCGATTGTGACTTCACATAATCTAATGTATCCTTTTCGTCGTGGGTCATCCAGTATGCCATTACTCCTAATGCATACCCATGTGTTGGATCGTGACATCTCCATATCAATCCAACCCCATACTAGTCTATATATGATTGTCCCATTAATCATTATAATTGACTAGGGATATTTAAGAATATAACACCTTATATTCTAAGGACTTCATTCATGTTAGCATATCTCCATATCGATAACATAATGAATCGTAAATCCATATATTTGTCACAATTAATTGATTGCCTCTAGGGCACAATTCCAACATCTGTCATGGTGCATCTGTCTGGCGCAATTGGGCTCATCTGGAATGTATTCGGTCCTGTCTCAGTGAATACATTCGAGTCTGGTTCTGGGTGGAGCACTTGTTTCTGTTTCAGGAAGTGCAAACACATCGGGTGCATTTGTTGCAGGAACGCATGGTAGTTGAAGCAACAATTTGGCGATTCGGGTTTCGCATACAGCTGTGGAACATTTGTTTGGGGAGGCGTGCTCGTTTCGGGTTCTGGGAGACGCATCTGGTTCAGGTTTGAGAAGAGAAGCACGAGGTTCCATTTTCGGGTTGCTGAGCTGATTCAAGTCAAGGTGGAGATTCGTTGGGTTGTGACTTTGAATCAAAGTCAGCAAAGGAAATAAATTTTTTGGGTCAAAGTCAAAGTAGCCAAATAGGTAATTACTTTGCCTTGAAGTCAAAGAAATTATTTCCTAAAGTAGGTAGTGAATTGTTTCTTTGTTTTTGTATGTACTGTGGACGGCTTCTTGTTGCTTTGGCAACAAGTTTTGTATAAAAGGGGGCTAGTAGTAACCCATACAAAAACACACACGGGCTTATTGATTGAGAGTTTGAGAGCTCTATTTGTGAGTGTGTCTGGTGGGTGTAATCGGGTGGCCGTCGTGGCCACGACGTGCATTGTAATCGGGTTCTCTTCTCAATAAAATATCTGGTTCTTGCCGTGGATTAGCTAGCGGGTTCGTTAAGAATTCGTTAGTGAACCACGTTATATCTGTCTCGTTCTTGTTTCGCTTTTGTCGTTCTTGCTCGAATACTCACAAGTTACAACAAACTGGTAATAGAGTTTTGAAACAGGAGTTCTGTTACAACAGGAAGCGACTGCATTGAGAGAGGGCCTCAAACTCGCGTGAGAAAGATGGATACAAAAAGTAACTGCAGAGATGGATGCACTGCACATTGCCGAGAAGATGAAGAAATGAAAAAGTTAACGCAATAGTGGCATCCCTGTGTTAGGAGGTGTATCGGAGGAAAGATGGATGTTTTCAAGTGTTTCACAGAGATTCAATTTGATTGCAACGGGTGCACAACTAATGGAGTAGCCCATGAATTTGCACATCGTGGGCTTCACCTAGCAAATAAATGTATTTGGATCAATGTTGAGGCCGAATGAACTCTATAACTTCTACGAAACGATGTAATGGGCTTTTCTAACCCTTCCTCTTAATTAACAGAAGTTTATTTCCTCACAAAAAAAAAAAAAAAAAGAACGCACCACATGTAATCACCTCAATTCCAAGAACATTTGACATTGTGCCAACTACTACTTCTGTTTCTTCTCTTTTTCATGTGGTGGACTTTTTTATCCGTATCTGGGTCACTTTGACTCAGTGATTTGTATAGCAAAACGATATAATTTTTTGACAATTTTTTCATAATATTGTAGAGTAAAGTTTACTCTACAAGATCATGAAAAAGTTACCAAATTCGTGTATCGTTTTGCCAACTAAATTACCAGGTCAAAGTGACCTAGTGAATAGTGTAAAAATTTGAAATAAGGTGAAATAGAAGAAACAGAAGTAATATGTCACTACTTTTCCAGCTATATGTAATGCAAAGGTACGTCACAAGAAAATTATATTTAGAGTTACCCATTCTCCTTGTTTCCTTTAACTTAACTTGGAATCTTGGGACTTGAAATAACCCGCTAAGCCATCCTCGTACAGTTATACCACTCTGTCCCAGCTCTTTCTTCCCAATTTTATTTTTGTCACTATTCACTGGGTCACTTTGACCCGGTGATTTGAATAGCAAACCAATGTAATTTTTTGATAATTTTTTAATGGTGTAGTAGAGTAAAAGGTGCTCTATAATATGGTGAAAAAACTATCAAAAATCGTATTATTTTGTTATCAAAATCACCCGGTCAAAATAACCCAGATACGAGTCAAAAAAGTCAGATGGGAAGAAAGAGCTGAGACGGACTGATATGTCTTTCGCAAGAATGGGCTTCACTTTGCATTTCGGATTCATATAGGCCCTAAAAAGTTAGTAGCTTTTTTCTAGTTTTAGAGTATCTTCAATGATGCCGCATTGCTTTAACTTATGGGCCAACTATGTGAGGGTAGTTAGGTTTTGATTTTAAATGAGGTTCAGGCTGCCCAACTTGTAGTCCATTAACAATAGAACGAAAATTTCGAATTATGATGACGAATAAAGAATGTTTGAGCATATTAGTTTCATGTGATTTGATTATGCAGAAATTCCCAATTCAGGATTGCTTGTCAATTGAGATGTGATCCAAGCTACCTTAGCTTTTTGTTTAACTGAAATGAAAAAACTATGGAGCACCGGTACACGTCAGAAACTCACCATATATGATTGCGCATAAAGTAAAATATTTTATAATTAGATAACATTAGTGAAATGAAGAAAAGTAGTATTATCAATTAAACCGCCGCGCTAATTAACTACTGCCGAATCTGTAATGTTGCAATCAGGTTAATTAACATGAACGAGTTTGAGTATATATTTGCAACTTGTATTATTAGTTTATAGCTCTAGTACTTCATGTCAAGCATGTCACGTTTCAAAGAAAATAAATTAAACATGTTGAATACTTCCTCTTAAAAAATGTTTTGAGACGATTGTTTAAAGAAGATCGGGCTTTAGAAATAATTTTTTTGCAAAATTAACCAAATCCTAAAAATGATTTGGTATGAAGTCGTCACGACCTTTCTACCTATCTCAGCGTCCATGCCTACTCACAAATACCGTATGTAACACTACATTTGGGTAAGATTCACTTACACCCTCTCAGATATGGTCGATTTTCACTTACACCCTTTTTAGTTTGAAAAACTTTACTTGCACCCCGTATGGTTATCAAACATGTTGTCACTTACACCCCCTCTATGTATTCATTATGCTAGTTCTTATCGCTATCAACTAACAGAGTAAATACACGTATGGGTGTAAGTGACGATAATGTTTAGTAGTCATAAGGGGTGTAAGTGAAATTTTCCAAACTAGAAGCGGTGTAAGTGAAGATCAACCAAAATTGAGGGGGTGTAAGTGAAAATTACCCTAAAATCTACTAAGAAAAGTCTGAGTATCTGAGAGAAAAGACGTACATTATAGAAGTATATCTTCTCATATATAAGAAATATTACTATTTTCTTATTCTAAAAGTTATTGGCCGTATCTTGTGATGTAGTTGTTTACATAATAATAATAATAATAATAATAATAATAATAATAATAATAATAATAATAATAATAATAATAATAATAATAATAATAATAATAATAATAATAATAATAATAATAATAATAATAATAATAATAATAATAATACCGCACATGTCACTTCTTAATGTAAAGGAGCGGAAAGTATATGAAATTTAATAACTGTGTCTTTTGAGCTCAAAGCTTAACAGTGTCTTAGGCTAACTCACCCAGAAAAGGGGTGTTAACAAAAACGGGAGAAAAAAGTGTATAATTTTTGCGCCCAGAGAGTCCCATTTTAGCATTTATGCATAATGTTAATTTGACATATGTAACACAAGAAAAAACGGATACGGGAATGAGCACACCCGCTAGAGATACTATTTCTATTGAGGACCACTCTGGCACATCAGCTGAGCATCTTAGGGAACGATCTCGTCGTAATGTTGCTCCTCCGTCGTATTTGAAGGATTACGTGCAACCCAAGAAGAAGCGCTGATTATTTTTGTTTATTTCGTAGTTGTGTTTAGACTATTTTGATTATGTCGTTATTATTTCGTTAATTGGGCCGGTGGAGGGTTAGTTATGTTAGCTATGTCCGGGATTTCTTTTCGGTTCTGTACTCGGATTAAGACTAGGTCGAACTGGCAGGGTTAGGAGTATGAAAGGGGTGTAAATTTTCTGAAAAATATAATAAGAAAATTTACAACCCTAAACTTTTTCATGTCTCTCAACTCTCTCTCGTTCGTTTGTCTTGCACGTCCTGGTTACCCTACGGGTAACAATTGGTGTTTTCACCGAGTTCGCCCGACACCTTCGCGACGAACACAAACTCCAGCCCACAACCGCCATGGTCAAAGAAACGACCCCACCACTGCCAGCGAAACCCACGCTGTCACAGGAGGATTCTATCGCCGCTTTCAACAACTTGAGGATGGATATGCATGAGCGCGACAAACGCTGGGATGCCCAACTCGCTGACCGAGATCGAGAACTGGATGAACATGATCACCAACTTACCGAGCGCAACCGCATCAGGGATACCGAAATCTCTGAAATCCGAGACTCTCTCTGCCAATTGCTCAATCGCGGAACACCCCCACCACCTCCGGCCTGAACCCTAACCACCGTCGTTCAACACGCGGGTTGGCAACCATCCCCGTCGCGCACCACCACAAGTGGAACAGGAGACAACCCACCGCGAATGAGGGTCGATTCCCCTCGCTTTAATGACGACAAACTGCTCAGGTGGATATTCCGCACCCAAAAGTACTTTGATTATTATCGTACCGACGACGTCGACCTCTTGCAAATCGTCGCAATGCTCATTGACAATTCGACTTTCGATTGGTTTCGGTATTATCAGTCAAACAACTCCACCTCATCTTGGATGGATTTCTTGTCCGCCGTTAAACAACGTTTCGACCCGGGACACTACGATGACTACTTGGGTTTGTTTTTCAAGCTCCAAAACCGAACGACGGTAATGGCATACTAATCTGAATTTGAAACTGTGTTGAAAAAAATTTCGGGTGTAGAAGAATCGGTGACCGTGATGCTCTTCCGCGCGGGCCTCAAACAACCGCTGAAACGGAAACTTAATTTGCGCAATCCGCGTATCCTCGCTGAGGATTTTGCCTTAACACGTGAAGTCTCTGATGGATAGGAGGAGTTGCTCCAAGCGTACATGCCATGGAAGCCGTGGGCTTCCTCTACCGGCCGCACGACAACCTCTGCCCCGTCGCCACCAGCGCCGGCTTTGATCGTTGCCACCTCCGCCACGGCAGCTCAATTGCCTCCCAAACGCTTGACTTCGAAAGAACGGGAAGAACGCGCCAAACAAAGTATCTGCTTTAACTGCGTTGAAAAATATTTCTGGGAAATCGTGCAAGTACAAATTCTATCTCTTGGGCGTTGATGATGACGAAGGCGCAAATAGTACCGCTTCTAACGACGATGATGACGAGGGCATTATACTGGAAAATCTGTCCCATCTCATTGATTAGCTTGTAACCCTCACCCTCGCTCCCTTAAATTAATTGGTACTATTGCTGCCGTTAACGTGCAGGTGCTCGTTGATGGGGGCAGTACCCACAATTTTATTCACCCTGCTATGGCCAAGCACTTGTCTTTGCTCCTGCACACGGTTTCCGCGTTTCAAATTTACGTCGACAATGACGAATCTTTATGTTGCGCCTATTATTTCCCAAAAACGCCATTAACAGTCATGTGCACTGTATTCGAGGTGGACTTGTATGTTCTGGATGTTCACGGTTTAGATGCAGTTCTAGGGGTTCAATGGTTGCAAACCTTGGGAAATATCGCACGATTACAGTAAGCTTACTATGAAGTTCCATTGGCAGGGAAATCAGATTGTTTTGACCGGGACTGATCAGGGGCCACACTCATAATTCTCTCTTCGCATTGTGTTTACCTCGCGATGATATAGAGTGCTTTGAGTTGTTTGCCGTCCAGGACCACCTTGAACCAGAGTAGGAGCCGTCCGGTTTCCTACTGACATTCCATCCGACGTTCTGACTATTCTTCAGCAGCATAGTGCGGTCTTCTCCGTGCCTACAGATTTATCGCCTACACGTCTCTGCGATCGTCGCATACATATGCAACCTGGGTCTAAGCCCGTCAACGTTCTCCTGTATCGCTATCCCTATTTTCAGAAGGCTGAGATTGAGAGACTTGTTCGTGAGATGCTTCACCAGGGCATCATTCAGCCCAGTAGATGTGCTTTCTCGTCCCTGGTCCTTTTAGTTCGCAAAAAGGATGGTACATATCGCTTTTGTGTGGACTAACGCTCGCTCAACGCAGCCACAGTCCCAGATAAATTTCTGATACCGACGACCGACGAGTTGTTTGATGAGTTAGGGGCTGCCCGTTATTTCACCAAACTAGATTTACGTTCCGAGTACCATCAGATCCGCATGCACGCTGACGACATTGGGAGACTGCTTTTCGCACTCATGATGGCCACTTTGAGTTCCTCATTATGCCGTTTGGGCTCACGAATGCCCTGTCTACTTTTCAGGCTGCGATGAATTGGGTTTTTTAGCCATTACTGTGGTCCAGTGTGATCATCATTTTTGATGATATCTTGATCTACAGCACTACCCTGGCATTACATGCACAACATTTGGATTATCCGATCACCACTTTTATGTAAAATTTTCCAAATGCACTTCTTAGCAGGACCAGTGTCGAGTATTTGGGTCATATCATCACTGAGGGGAGAGTTCGGGCTGATTTGGAGAAGATTCACGCCATGGTTGCATGGCCTCCTCCTACGAAAGCTCGTTAGCTTCGCAGGTTCTTGGGATTGACTGGGTACTATCGCCGGTTAATTCGTGACTATGCCACCATTGCGGGCCATTGACTGTTCTTTTGCGCACTGATGCTTTTGCTTGAACCTCGTTGGCCGATTAGAGTTTCGCTGCCTTAAAGAAGGCTATGTCATCCGCACCTGTACTCCGTTTACCGGATTTTGGGGAGACTTTCGTCTTGGAAACTGATGCTTCAGACTCCGGTGTAGGGGTTGTTTTGATTCATTGGGGACATCCGCTAGCTTTCTTCAGTAAAACGCTTGGTCATCGTATGCACGCCGCTTCGAATTACCACTAGGAACTTTATGATGTCGTCGAGGCCGTACAGAAGTGGCGAAAATATTTACTTGGCCGCGAGTTCGTCATTTGTAGTGATCAGCGCATTTGGAAGGAGCTTATGACTCAGGTAATTCAAACACCAGATCAGCAATTTTATATTCGCAAGCTTATTGGGTTTCAGTTTCGTGTTAAGTACTAGCCCGGTACTGCCAATCGCGTCGCAGACACTTTATCTCGCATGGATTCCACTGATGATCCGACCACTCTTCTTGTTTCGGCCATACAGCCTCTTCTTTTGATTTTGGAGGCTATTCGCCAAGAGACCACCTTGTTGGCCGATTTGCAGGATTTGGTAGCCGAGGTTCAGTTCATTGACAAGCCACCTCACTTCACGCTAGTAGACGACATTCTTTACTACAAAAACAGGATATGCATTGGTCGTGAGTCCGAAGTTCGGGCATTGTTATTACAGGAGTTCTATAGCTCCCCTAAAGCGGGTCATCCAGGTATTGACCGTACATATCGTCGTTTGGGGTCTGTTTTCTATTGGCCTGATATGCGCACAGATCTCCGGAAGTTTGTGCAGGCTTGTCTCATTTGTCAGACGACTAACTATTCAACACAGAAACCAGGGGGATTATTGCTGCCTTTACCTATACCAGATCGGGTTTGGGCTGCCGCTACGATGGATTTTATTACTGGGTTACCCACTTACCAGGGCTACACTGCGATTATGGTAGTCGTCGATCGTCTAACCAAGTATGTTCATTTTGGGCCTTACCAACTGATTTGGATGCTCCATGAGTGGCACACGTGTTTGTTGACGTTGTTTTCAAACATCATGGGTTTCCAGAAACATTGGTTTCGGATCGTGATTCCTTTTTTATGAGTACATTCTGGCAGGAACACCTAAAGTTAAGTGGCAAAACACTCAAAACGTGGCCTAGAGCAGTATATGCGTGCTTTCAATTCTCAACGTCCGAATCGTTGGGTTTCCTTTTTGCCATGGGCCGAATTGGCAATGAATTTGTAGCCACCATGAGGGAATTAATATGCTGCCGTTTCGCGCATTGTACGGGCGTGACCCGCCTTCCTTGTTCCCTACGATACATGTTGCCAGTAAGTCTCCTTCAGTTTATGAGTTGGTGCACGAACATATTGAATTGTTGCAGGATTTGACTAAACATTTGGCCAAGGTGCAGCAGCGCATGCGTAGTCAGGCCAATAAGCACCGTCGTGATGTTACTTTTGCAGTTGAATATTTGGTTTTGTTGCGTCTTCAGCCTTACCGCCAACGTTCCTTGGCGCGCCCATTGTCAGCCAAATTAGCTCAACGGTTCTATGGGGCTTTTGCTATTCGGGAGCGTATTGGGGGCAGTGGGCTACCGTCTTCAACTGCCAGACGCCTGTCGTTTACATGATGTTTTTCATGTTTCTTTGTTGCATCCTTTTGTGCAGTCCGGTGTTGGGGTCCCACTTTATAACCGGACCAATTCTTCAAAGGTCGGCCTATTTTGGGTTCCTCTTTTTGCTACGCAGTCACGCACGGAGATGGTTTCGGGCGCAGCACAACAACAGTGGTTAGTTTCCTGGTCTGATGGAGCATTGCCTACATGGAAACCCGTTCAGGACATTCAGGAGGCTTTTCCAGACTTACAGATTGAGGACAAGCTGGTTTCCGAGAGTACCATTATAGCATTTATGCATAATGTTAATTTGACATATATAACACAAGAAAAAACGGACACGGGTATGAGCACACCCCCTAGAGATACTATTTCTATTGAGGACCACTCTGGCACATCAGCTGAGCATCTTAGGGAACGATCTCGTCATAATGTTGCTCCTCCGTCGTATTTGAAGAACTACGTGCAACCCAAGAAGAAGCGTTGATTATTTTTGTTTATTTCGTATTTGTGTTTAAACTATTTTGATTATGTCGTTATTATTTCGTTAATTGGGTCAGTGGAGTAGTAGTTATGTTAACTATGTCCGGGGTTTCTTTTCGGTTCTTCACTCGGATTAGGACTAGGTCGAACTGAAATGGTTAGGCGTATAAAATGGGTTTAAATTTTCCGAAAAACATAATAAGAAAATTTGCAACCCTAAACTTTTTCCTCTCTCTCAACCCTAACCATAATAAGAAAACTTCGAACCGACATGGTTAGGTCGTCCGTTCGTCTTGCACGTCCTGGTTACCCTACGGGTACCAATAACTTTTCTCAAGCGTGTGCCATGAAATCATTGAAGATCATATCGTACCGAGTAAGAAAAGTATAAGATTACAAATACGTTTGATAAAAACTTCATAACTCGTGTTAGGAGATACTTTTCTTTTTCTTTTTTACAAATTACATAAAACTGCATAAATTTAAATTAATTTAGGATACGTCTAGCAAGGTTTGAATCATACGCCTCATGCAGATGCATCGAAGACTACCACTGAGCTAGCACCCATTTGTTAAGAGATAAGATCTTCATATCGACACTTCCACTACATGAAGTTTCGACAAGAAAATATATAACTCATTGGACGATAGAATGCTTCAAACATGACCATCCTCTTGTTTAAAAGAAGTTGCAAGTCCTAATTCGCCACATATGTTGCATTTTTTGAGAGAAGATGTTAAATAGATAAAAGTAATATGTTGGAGTTAACCATTCAGTATAACTGACACTTGACTACCATGCAGTTTGACATAACTTACACTCTGATACATCCATTATTCAAAAAATTAACACTCGGGTAGGTAAGTACTTGCACTACAGTTTACACGGCGACATCGCGCTCCAATTTGACACACGACGCGTCTTTGGTCCAAAATAACTTAGTGATGTGGGTAATTTCATAATAGAAGTATATATATGCATACACTTTGGGGAAGCAACTAGGGGTGAGAAAGACCAGCCCCAAATCGTCCCGCACCAAATTGGTTTAAATTTAACATCAATCGATGCTACTTGATTGATTACGATTATAGATTCGTAACCTGAACGAAGTTTGATTGATATGGTTCGGGAGTAGACAATACTGTTAAAAATCGAACCGGTCCGATTAGCATTTCATATGCCAAAATTGCACATTTTATTTAGATATATAGTTTATAAGTTAAGTTTTACAAACATGGTAAAATGGTTTTTTGTGGACAAACTATTTTGTTTAGGGTAACTTACTCGGTGGTAGGGAGCCATAAACCCTTGTTTTATAAAGGATATGGAGGTTCTCAAGGAGGTCGATAATAGAAAGTTCTAACCGATCTTGCCTTACGAATGGTTGAGGGAAGCTCTACCTCTTATAGGAAAATATGAAAGATAAATAAGTATATCCACGTGCCGCCAAAGCATCGGCTACCATATTACCCAGACAATGCGTGTGGTGGGCAGAAGCCCCAAATAATAGAGCACGTCATACTATAATAGTGAGGAGAATACGACATGGAATCACCGGTGTGCCTAAAATAGCCTAGATCACCACCATAGATGCAACACCCCCCAAATCATACGGCCGGCCGAACCGTATATTTGGAAAGATGCCTCCGTCCGAGGATATAAACCCCACTGGATACGGAGCAGGATCGCCGGTTCATAGTTAATACAACCATCGATAATCCAAATATAAGTTATTATACATTCATGATAAAAGTGACATTGTCCGAGAAACATAAGTACATTACATTTGAAATGAAAGTTGCTAAGTAGTGTAATAAACAGCCTGATACTCTAGCCATCCGCGTGGTGAACGTCCCCCACCTTACTCGTAACCTGCAGGTTTTGAAATAGCACAAGCCGACCGCAGGAAAACATTTAATCAGTAAAAACTGAGTAAATTCATACTGCAATATGTAAAACGAGTTTTGGCACAAAAGCATGTATATAAATCACATGATATTTAACGTGTAGCAAAATGAGTTGCCAAATATTAATAGATTCCCTTTTTTTTATCCTTTAGTTCAGCTGGCGTAGTGTTGCCCAGTGGGTGTCAAATGCCCCAGAGAGGTTACGATGCAATATATACTACCACAGAGTGCCTCTTGGGATTATCTAAGATCCCAATTCACCCGAGCGTTGTGGGATGCCCATACGTCAAATCCCCGCTCATAAACACGACTATGAGACCTTAAGTGTCGACACCCCTATACTGTTGTAACCTGCACAGGTATAAGTAGTACTCCATAGTTTCACAATACATGGGAGATCGCAAACTGGCGCTCCCGGCCGGAGCCGTAAATATAAAAAGGGATCGCAAAGTGGCGCCCCTGGCCGGAGGCGTAAATATAAAGGGGATCGCAAACTGGCGCCCCTGGCCGGAGCCGTAAATATAAAGGGGATTTGACGTATGGGCATCCCACAACGCTCGGGTGAATTGGGATCTTAGATAATCCCAAGAGGCACTCTGTGGTAGTATATATTGCATCGTAACCTCTCTGGGGCATTTGACACCCGCTGGGCAACACTACGCCAGCTGAACTAAAGGATAAAAAAAAGAGAATCTATTAATATTTTGCAACTCATTTTGCTACGCGTTAAATATCATGTGATTTATATACATGCTTTTGTGCCAAAACTCGTTTTACATATTGCAGTATGAATTTACTCAGTTTTTACTGATTAAATGTTCTCCTTCGGTCGGCTTGTGCTATTTCAAAACCCGCAGGTTACGAGTAAGGTGGGGGACGTTCACCACGCGGATGGCTAGAGTATCAGGCTGTTTATTACACTACTTAGCAACTTTCATTTCAAATGTAATGTACTTATGTTTCTCGGACAATGTCACTTTTATCATGAATGTATAATAACTTATATTTGGATTATCGATTGTTGTATTAACTATGAACCGGCGATCCTGCTCTGTATCCAGTGGGGTTAATATCCTCGGACGGAGGCATCTTTCCAAATATACGGTTCGGCCGGCCGTATGATTTGGGGGGTGTTGCAGATGGTATCAGAGCCGACGGTTCTAAGTTAGTACGAACCTACGATATCCACTAAACTAAGTTTAAAAATATTTTCAGAATTAAAATCAACATAGGAAAACAAAAATAAGGAATAAAATTTGACAAGCCGGGGTTTACGGGGTAGCATGATCCCTAATTGCCTGATGTATTTGATATGCCTTACTGTAAGGCGGATTATTTGCTTTGATGAGATTATTTGTGGTGCGATTACTATTTGGTTATTGTTGAGATATATGCATTATATATGGACCTTAGAACATCTCGGTGGTATTATGACCTCATACACGAGTACTGTATATGTGCGCATAAGTTAGATATTATTTTGAAAGAGATTATATCCATAGGATACCATGCGATATTCCAACCCTCCTCGCTACTATACCAGGCGTCGCAGAACTCAACAAGTAGCAATGAATCGAGGAGAACCAGCCCCAGAATTCGACCCCATCCGATTCCAGAACATGGAACAAGCGACCCTAGCTCTGACACAAATCATGCAGAACACTCAGTGTAATACCCGTATTTTAGTTGGGGGTTATTTAGTAATTTCGAGAAATATTTGAGAATTTTAAGAAATTTATATTTCAAACTTATTCTTGACTTCTTCTTACCCTTCAAGTATAAGGGTGTCATTGGGCATCTATGATTATATAGAATTTCGTTTTGATTAGTTTTAGAACCTTAGATAATACTATACAAAACTTATTTTATATATTTGAGAGATACTTGTAGTTTTCTAAAAGTGAATTTTGACATTTATATACAAAGTGGTTTATTTGAAATTATTTGGGAATTTTCTAATTTATGAAAATTAACTTTTTTTGTATTACATATTAATTGGAAATTATATTTTCACCATCTTTACTCTTGGATTTTATACTTCAACACCATCCATCAACTCACCCAAGTACTCTCACCAATATTTTGGTCAATACCAATAAAATAATGTCTCTTCATGACTACTTATATACATACACACACACACACACATCCCTCAATAATTCACTACTACCTACCATCTTGTATGTGAATCTTCTTGTGGAATTCTTCACCACCAACCCCCACCATCAACCTCATTTCAATCACCCTCATTTCATTTCACTTTCTCTCTTCAAGAAAACTCAAAAGCTCCATTCTCTCTCCAAAATACTCCATTCCCGGATTGGAGTGTTGACCTCACAAAAACACCTCCAAAACATCATTTTCACCTTCAAATTCATGAAAAGTTCAAGTCCAAGGTCATACTATGCATGGGGGGAGCTATTTTCTTCATCTTCTTCATGATTTTAAGCTCCTCAAGGTCTTGTAAACATCTCTTTTCTATTTTCATTTGTGTGATGTTAGTTTCATCATCATCTTCTTCATCATCACATTCCTCTTACATCAAAATTCCCTCCATTGAAGGGGTTTTCAAGCTCTCATGGACTTCAAGCTTCTCCAAGCACCATCATTTTCCCAAATGTCTCTCTTAAGGCTCATTTGTAAGCTTTCATTCCTCTTTAAATTTGTGCATTTTGATGTTACTTTTATCATAATGATAGAAAACTTCTTGATCTTTGCTTGCATGTGTGTCTAGAACATGAATTGAAGACTTTAAACTTGTTTTTTTTCAAATTCTTCACATGATTCCCCGAATTTCTTGTTTGATCTCTTTTTGTATGTCTAACTTGTTGTATTTGAGTATAAAAACATATTTCTCAAGTTGCATGTATGATGGAAATGGATTGATCATGTTTTGAGTGTTCTTGGTGAAAATTGCATATTTTTACAATCTGACCAGTTTGTGAAAAACGTATATTATCTCTAGATTTTGTCTCTGTAGAATTTTTAAATCTTTCATATTCTGAAAATAGACTCATAGAGGGTCATTTGGAAAGAAAATTCAACTCCATAGCCTTTTTATTTAGGGAGATATGCTCATTCTAAGTTGCATGTTTTCTGAAATTCTGTTTTTGGAAAAGTTTTACCATTTTTGTTAAAAATGTCACTTCCAGAAACTTATGGCACCAAATCTTTCTTGTGCTGAAACTAGAAACATAAGGTATTCATTCTGGAGAATATGGGCATTTTTCCTATTCTCCAAGTAGTAGTAATTGTTCTTAAAAATTGAAACTTTCTTCCAAACTTGTCTCTGCATAGCAGTCCTTGTTATTTTTGTAACTTGAGTTTTATAATAGCTATGCATGATTTTCTTGATGTTTCTGAAAGTAGACACATATAGGTTCATCATACATTAATTTCAAGATTTTTGGAGATGATTTGATATGGTAAATATGGCTTCAAAGTCAGAGCTACAATTCGGTCCAGAATTGTAGTTTCACACTTTTTAGAAAACTTGAATGTTTGAACTTCTAGGTATTTTGTTGGACTTATTTTGATAATTAAACATCATTATATGTGCATTTGTGACATATAGGACTATGTGGCATGTATGTTTGCATTTGTATAATGCATGTATAAATTAGTTGTAACGAGTACGTCATACGTGTGATTGTAGACATCGACCTCGTAGGGGAGAGCGGTTGTCGTCGGAGTGCTAGGCTTAGTTTCTTGCTTTTAATTGTGCTTCATCTCAGTGGTAAGTACATATGTACGACCTTTTCATATCAAAATGTGCGTATGCGTTCGATGTTTCAAATGAATGCTTGTTATATGAAAAAGTATGTGAATGCATGTTTTCCACTCGAATGTTGTTAAACTATTCTATTCATCTCCTTTGAGAACTCTCCGAAATTACTTGTGAAATGGTGATATTCTGATTCTGGTTATGTGAAACAGAAGAAATAAAATACCTCTAATAGACTTAGGACGATGTACAGAGTACTTTTATTAATGAGAGGCGTCAAGCGATCCTCCATTTTCTTATGGCTAAGACCATTGAAGCAATGCTTCTTATTATTGGATAGAACGTTAATGTTCACAAATCCGCCCCCGATGAGCCAAAAGGTATCGAGATATTGAGGCCAAGGGGTTTATAGAGCTATAGAGTGCTACTTATACTTGTAAGGGTCACTACGGTATAGGGTTGTCGACACTTAAGGCCTTTTAGCTAATGTTATGAGCGGGGTTGACGAATGGGCTCCCTTAACGCTCGGGTGAAATAGGGTTTGATAGACCCTAGAAGGAACCCTTAGTGATTATTTCGTGATCCCTCTGTCTACATCGATCCTGCTGGTGGCTGTAGACACGCCTCAGCTAAATTAAACTGTTGATTGAAGTCAAAATTAAAAATTGATTACTCTATTGATGTTGTTTGTGGCTCTTGATTGCCTAATCTAATCAAATGATTTGAAAAGCTTTGGCTGCTTGTGATTTAATATCATTATCAGGTCAAATAGACTTGTTTACTGTTGATATTCTACTTGTTTAAGAATATGTTAACTACTTGTGGTTTATAAATGTTTTAAAGATGATGGTTCTCGCTACGCGGTTACTCATAAATGTTCCGAATTGGTCAAACTCTTTTGCTCATTGATTTTGAAATCTCTTTATTTGCTTCAACTCATGCTTCCGTGCCACTCGTTGCTTTACATGTCGTAGTGTGTATTTACTCAGTTTTTATAGATCATTTCTTCAAAACTGCGTCGGCTTTTGCCATTTTAAAACCGCAGGTCATCACTCAAGGTGGGGGATGGGAACGCGGAACGAGACAAAGACGTTTAGATTAAGTTAGAGTAGATCACATAGATTATTTCAAACACATTATATTTGTAAACTTATCTTCTCAAGATTGTTGTATTTCTTAAATAAAATGTAATATTCGTAACTATATTTCTACTTTTGGTTATCGATTGTCTCTTTAACCCTGAACCGAGATTCCGGGTTGTTTCACTCAGGCTGGAGGAGAAGATGTAATGCGAAGGATTGCTGAACTTCGTCCCGACTACTTCTATGGAACCGATGACCCGACGATCTTGGAGGACTGGATCCGCGACTTCGGAAAGACGCTAAAATCGGTGCGCTGCCCGGAGGACAGACGGGTAAAAATAGCCGTATACTACTTCAAGAAGGAAGCTGACAAATGGTGGTCTGCCAAGGGAGAAGAACTTCTCGCTCAGCCGGGATTTGGCTGGGAACAGCTGAAGACAGCACTACGTGAACGGTTTTATCCTGACCACGTCAAGTCTCGGAAGCTTAAGGAGTTCTTGGACCTGAAACAAAGGAATGACAGCCTCGCAGTCTACTACGATCGCTTCACAGAACTTATGAGGTTTGGAGCAGAGATCGTACCGACAGAAGCAAGGGCAGTCAAGAGATTTGTGGAGGGTCTAAACTTCCCAATTCGGAGCACTTTAGGCGTAACCCGCTTCGAGACTCTCCACGACGCTTACGGAGCAGCACAGGATGTACAGAGGATGCTAGATGAGAACCTTGAGGAGAACAGAAAGAGGAAATCTGAAGCACAAGCAGTACCAACTTTTCAGAACCGCGGCAATTGGAACAATGGTGGAGATAAGAGGAACCGGCCCAACCCAAACAATCAGCATGTTGGAGGACAAGGACCGATTCGAGCCTCTCATTGCGGGCGATGTGGCAACAATCACCCGGGAAGAGACTGCCAAGGGAACAAGATAACTTGCTATAAGTGTGGTAAGCTGGGCCATCGAAGCAGGGATTGCAGGTCCAGACCTCAAGGAAGTAACAGTGGAGGAAACTTCAACAACCGCGGAGGAGGAAATGGGGCCTTTCGCCAAGGTGGAAACTACGGGTACAACCAGGGAGGCAACAACCAGTTTGGAGGGAACCAGCGGAACCATCAGCAGGGTGGAGGATACAACAACGTTGGCTACAACACTGGGAGGAACAACAACAACGGAGGAGGCTTCAACCGAGGAAACAACTGGCAAGGTGGAAACAACCGACCTCAAGGGAACAATGCAGCAGCACCAGCAGCCGTCGCCCGTACTGCAACTGGGACCATTAATGTCATGAACCAGACACAAGCAGAACGGGCCAACGTGGTGACTGGTACATTCCTTATCCATTTTTTCCCTGCATTTGTCCTATTTGATTCAGGAGCCACATTTTCTTTCATATCATCCACATTTGTTAAGAAACTAGATTTACCTGCTCCAACACCCATATCTATTGCCATCTCTACCCCTAACGGAGAGGTTGTAACTTGTAAAGCCATGTACCCTGAAGTCAAACTAGAAGTCCTTGGTACTGAACTACCCTCAGACCTGATCCTCTACAGCCTTGGTAACCTAGATGTCATCTTAGGTATGGATTGGCTTAGCAAGTACAAAGCAACCATAGAATGTGCCACACAAAAAGTTAGGTTCCGTGGACCCAATGGTGAGCGTCTATCCTATAGAGGTGTAACCAGTGGACCCCGAATCCAAATTGTGTCAGCCTTAACCATCCTCTCAGAAGTGAAGAAAGGGCATAAGGCATATCTCTGTACGATCCATGACCAGGAAAAAGAAGAGGAGAAGTTGGAGAAAATCCCAGTGGTAAACGAGTTCCCAGACGTGTTCCCAGAAGAGCTTCCAGGAATGCCACCAAAGAGGGCAGTGGACTTTACGATCGACCTGGTACCAGGGACTGGGCCGATCTCCAAGGCACCATACAGGATGGCTCCAGCAGAGTTGAAGGAGTTGAAAGAGCAGCTCAAGGAGTTGCTAGACAAGGGCTTCATCCGGCCTAGTGTTTCACCGTGGGGAGCACCAGTCTTGTTTGTCAAGAAGAAGGACGGGAGTCTCAGGCTTTGCATAGACAACCGGGAGCTGAACAATGTAACCATAAAGAACAAGTATCTGCTTCCCAGGATCGACGACCTGTTTGATCAATTACAAGGAGCCGATACGTTCTCGAAGGTTGACCTGAGGTCAGGGTACCACCAGCTCAGGATAGCAGAGAAGGATATTCCGAAGACAACATTCCGAACCCGATACGGTCATTACGAGTACACAGTGATGCCGTTCGGCTTGACGAATGCACCATCAGCATTTATGGAGTTGATGAACCGCGTCTTACAGAAGTACTTGGATAGATTTGTTGTGGTGTTCATCGACGACATCCTGATCTACTCCAAGGGAAGGGAAGAGCACGAACAACACTTGAGAGAGGTGTTGGGAACTCTCAGGGAAGAAAAGTTGTATGGGAAGTTGTCGAAGTGCGAGTTTTGGCTCGATCGAGTGCCTTTCCTGGGCCATATTGTAATACCCCGTATTTTAGTTGGGGGTTATTTAGTAATTTTGAAAACTATTTGAGAATTTTAAGAAATTTATATTTCGAACTTGTCCTTGACTTCTTCTTAGTTTTAAAATACGTGTGTCATTTGACATCTATGATGATATATTTTTTTTTCGGGATTATTTTGTAGTTTTTAAAACTTGGAAAATACTATATGAAACTCATTTTATATACTTGGGAGATACTTGTAAATTTTTTAAAAAATTGATGTTGACATTTACTAACAGAGTTATTTTATTTGGAACAATTATTTGGCAATTTTATAATTTATGAAAATTAACTTTTATGCGTTAGCTATTTATTGAAAAATACATTTTCACCGCTTAATTTTTGGTATCTTCTATTTCTACCCCTCTTGCATATGAAATTTTATAGTTATCCTAAATTTCTAGTATTTGCATGTCAACCCTCATTCTCTTGGTAATCCAATTCCTACACCAACTATCTTGTTATGAGACTTTTATTCCATTAAAGCTCCTCTTCCACTCACATGCAAGTCAACTCTCAAATAAAAAAACTACTTCCATTACTTATTATGTATATTCCATTGTATGATTATTAACCCCCATCATGTTCACACCATCACTCTTTTCTCACCTACAATGACTCTCACATCCTATGCATCACCACCATCTTCTTAACTACTCAATTCCTCTATTGAAGAACACTCATACATGCTCTATTCTCTCTCCCCAAATTTCATCCTGTTTTTGGGAGTTGACCTCACAAAAACACCATGAAAACTTCATTTCCTAGCATCCAAAGCATGAAAAACTTGATTCCAAGCTTTATACAACTATGGAGGGGAGTCATTTCACCATTCTACTCATAAATTGAAGGCCCAATTCACTCTTTTCCTCACCATCATCTTTATTCTTGGGGTAACAATTCTTCTAGTCTTCAATTCATTCATGCATGTCCATCTTTTGCTTTGATTGATGAAATTTAATCTTAGTTTTCTTCATTTCCATGCTTGATTCTTCATTTCCTTTGTTAGATCATGTGATTGACTCCAAAATTTTGAGTATTTCATGAAACCCACACTAGAACCCACATGCATGTTGTGAATGTCATCTTCCTTGCATTGTTACCCAAGAGGATTTTGATCATTTGTGTCAAGAGCATGTAAATATCTTACTTAATGCCTAAAATGAAGTATTTTTTTTGGTGAAAATCAAGTCTCCATAAGTTGCATGTGTCATATAATTGATTTGATAATGTTTTAAGTGCTCTAGGTGAAAATTGCACATTTTTACAATCTGACCAGTTTGTGAAAAACGTACATTATATCCAAGTTTTGTCTCTGCAAAATTTTTAACTCTTTCATATTCTGAAACTAGACTCAGAGAGGGTCATTTTGAAAAAAAAATCAACTCCATAGCATTTTTTGTTAGGGAGATATGCTCATTCTAAGTTGCATGTTTTCTGAAACTCTATTTTTGGACAAGTTTTACCATTTTTGTTAAAAATCTCATTTCCAGAAACTTATGGAACCAAATATTTCTTGTGATGAAATTAGACACATAAGGGATTCATTCTGGAGAATATGGGCATTTTTCCTATTCTCCAAGTAGTAGTAATTGTTCTTCAAAGTTGAAACTTTCTTCCAAACTTGTCTCTGCATAGCAGTGTTTGTTATTTTTGTAACTTGAGTTTTATAATAGATATGCATGATTTTCTTGATTTTTCAGAAAGTAGACACATATAGGTTCATCATACATTAATTTCAAAATTTTAGGAGATGATTTGATATGGTAAATATGGCTCCAAAGTCAGAGCTACAATTCTGTCCAGAATTGTAGTTTCACATTTTTTAGAAAACTTGAATTTTTGAACTTCTAGGTGTTTTGTTGGAATTATTTTGATAATTAAACATCATTATATGTGCATTAGTGACATTTGGGACTATGTGACATGTAGGTTTGCATTTTTATTATAAATGTTTAAATTGGTTATAACGAGTACGTCATACGTGTGATTGTAGACATCGACCTCGTAGGAGAGAGCGGTTGTCGTCGGAGAGTGCTAGGCTTAGTTTCTTGCTTTTAATTGTGCTTCATCTCAGTGGTAAGTACATATGTGCGGCCTTTTCATATCAAAATCTGCGTATGTGCTTGATGTTTCAAATGAATGTATGTTATATGAAATAGTATGAGAATGCATGTTTTCCACTCGAATGTTGTTAAACTATTTGATTCATCTCCTTTGAGAACTCTCGAAAATTACTTGTGAAATGTTGATATTCTAATTCTGTTTTATGTGAAAGAGAAGACATAAAATACCTCTAATAGACTTAGGACGATGTACAGAGTACTGTTATTAATGGGAGGCGTCAAGCGATCCTCCATTTTCTTATGGCTAAGACCATTGAAGCAATGCTTGTTATTATTGGATAGAACGTCAATGTTCACCAATCCGCCCCCGATGAGCCAAAATGTATCAAGATATTGAGGCCAAGGGTTTATAGAGCTATAGAGTGCTACTTATACTTGTAAGGGTCACTACGGTATAGGGGTGTCGACACTTAAGGCCTTTTAGCTAATGTTATGAGCGGGGTTGACGAATGGGCTCCCTTAACGCTCGTGTGAAATAGGGTTTGATAGAACCTAGAAGGAACCCTTAGTGATTATTTTGTGATCCGTCTGTTTACATCGATCCTGCTGGTGGCTCTTGACACGCCTCAGCTAAATTAAACTGTTGATTGAAGTCGAAATAAAAAAAAATGACTACTTATTAATGTTGTTTGTGGCTCTTGATATGCCCTAATCGATTGAAATGAATTGTAAATCTTGGCTACTCATGAACTACTATCGTTATCAGTTCAAATGAACTTGTATACTCTGGATATTTTACCAACTACTCGCGGTTTCGCAATGTTATTAAATTGAGAGGTTTTTGTTACTCGGTTACTTCCACTTGATCCAAATTCTCCAATATGATAGTTTTACTATTTAAATCTTCTGATTTGTTTCAACTCATGCTTCCGTGCCACTCGTTGCTTTACATTTCGTAGTGTGTACTTACTCAGTTTTTACTGATCAATTTCTTCAAAACTGCGTCGGCTTTTGCCATTTTAAAACCGCAGGTCGTCAATCAAAGTGGGGGATGGGAACGCTGGATCGAGACGAAGAAGTTTAGTTAAGTCACATCACATAGTAGATCACAAACGCTTTGTTTTAAATTGTACTTATTATCGAGATTTTGTAACGTACTTTAATCGAAATGTAATCTTAATAGTATATTTCTACTTTTGGTTGTCGATTGTCGCGTTAACCCTGAACCGAGATCCCGGGTCGTTTCACATATCATATCCAAGGAAGGTGTGTCAGTGGACCCAGGGAAAGTGGCAGCAGTAAGAGATTGGCCAACACCGAAGAACGTAACCGAGATACGAAGCTTCTTGGGACTGGCAGGATACTACCGAAGATTCGTGAAGGATTTCTGAAAGATCGCAAAACCCCTGACCAACTTGATAAAGAAGACGACGAAGTGTGTGTGGGACAGCAAGTGCGAGGAGGCATTCCAAACACTCAAGGATAGGTTGACCTCAGCACCAGTGTTGACCTTACCCACAGAAGGGGGAGAGTTTGAAGTTTACAGTGACGCGTCGAAGCATGGACTGGGATGTGTTCTGATGCAAAATGGGAAGGTGATTGCTTATGCTTCCAGGCAGCTAAAGCCGTACGAGGAGAACTACCCCACTCATGACTTGGAGTTGGCTGCTATAGTGTTTGCACTGAAGATATGGAGGCATTATTTGTACGGTACGACTTGCAAGATCTTCACTGATCACAAGAGTCTGAAGTACATATTCACGCAGAAGGAGCTGAACATGCGGCAAAGGAGATGGTTAGAGTTGGTGAAGGATTATGATCTCCAGATCTTGTACCATGAAGGGAAGGCCAATGTGGTGGCAGATGCATTGAGTCGGAAGACGGAGCACACGGTGAATACTATGTGGGTTTTGCCACGCAAGCTCTGCGAAGACTTTCAAAAGTTGGAAATTGAAGTATGTACGAGGGGAACTGCCAGCAATATGTTGTGCAATTTGACAATTGTGCCAAGCATCTTCGAGGAAATTAAGGAAGGCCAGAAGGGAGACGCTTTTCTGCAGCAGATTAAGGACAAGATCAGTAAGGGTGAGGCTCATGATTTCAAGATCGACGAAGACGGTAGCGTAAAGTTCAAGGGAAGATGGTGCATACCATTGGAATGTGCAGAAGTGAAGGAGAAGATTATGAAAGAAGCCCATTACACGTCGTACTCAGTACACCCAGGAGGAGACAAGCTGTATAAAGACCTGAAGGAGAACTTCTGGTGGAAGGGCATGAAGAAGGAAGTAGCGGATTATGTGTCTCGATGCCTTACGTGTCAAAAGGTCAAGTTTGAGCACAAGAGACCAAGAGGGATGCTGCAACCGTTGGAGGTGCCAGTATGGAAATGGGACTCCATCTCAATGGACTTCGTCACAGCATTGCCAACGTCGACTAATGGCCTAAACCAGATATGGGTCGTGGTTGATCGGCTGACGAAGACGGCCAGATTCATTCCTATGAAAGATACGTGGGATATGGAAAAGAGAGCAAATGCATACATCAAGGATGTGGTGAGATTACATGGAGTACCTAGCTCAATTGTTTCTGATAGGGATCCGAACTTCTTATCACACTTCTGGAGGGAACTACAGAAGGCCATGGGTACCGAACTCAAGTTCAGCACAGCTTTCCACCCCGCTACAGATGGACAGACGGAGAGGACCATTCAAACACTAGAAGACATGTTGAGAGCCTGTATCTTAGACTTTGGGGGATCGTGGGTGGACAAGCTTTTATCGATAGAGTTCTCCTACAACAACAACTATCATGCCAGCATAGGAATGGCACCCTACGAGGCGTTGTATGGGAGGAAATGCAGGACACCGCTTTGTTGGAGCGACATCAGTGAGACTATCATTCTAGGGCCGCAAATGATTGAAGAGTCGACAAACCAGATTCGGATTATTCAGCAAAGGATGAGGGCAGCCCAAGATCGACAAAAGTTTTATGCTGATTCAAAGAGGAGACCGTTGGAGTTCAAAGTTGGTGACAAAGTATTTCTGAAAGTTTCTCCAACCAAAGGCGTCATGAGGTTCAACCAGAAGGGAAAGCTCAGTCCCAAGTTCATTAGACCGTACGAGGTGATGGATCGTATAGGAGAAGTTGCTTATCGCCTAAATCTTCCAAACAACCTAGGCCGAGTTCATAATGTCTTTCATGTCTCGCAACTCAAACCTTACATTCACGACCCGAGCCATGTCCTTGACCCTGAACCAGTCGACCTAGATCCGTCTCTTTCCTACGAAGAGCAACCCATCAAAATCCTCGATAGGAAAACCAGGAACACCCGTACCAAGTCAACTACGCTGGTCAAGGTTCTCTGGTCCAACCAATTACAAGAAGGAGCTACATGGGAGGCGGAAGCTGACATGATGAAACGATACCCTCACCTGTTTGATCAGGTAAAATAAATTGCGAGAGTATAACCCTACGATTAGCAGTTGTTGGCATACACGTACTAGGCATCGTTATATCATATAGCATGACCAGTTATAACCTCACATGTGCATATTATAGTATTACTTGGGCATTATGACATATCTAGCGCACTAGCTTCGGATAAGAGTTGCTTAATTAACATACTGTGGAGACAGCTTCGGGGACGAAGCTCTTTTCTAAGGGTGGTAAGATGAAATACCCGATTTTATCTAATGGGGGTGAATGTGCATTTTATTTAAAATATTTATTATAAATTCGGGGGCTAAAGCATGTATTTTGGAAACTTAGGGGGATTGTCTTTTACATAAACAAATATAAATAATAGTGTATTTATACTGTATAATAATACCGTATTCCTATATCGTATAATACGAGACTTATATACGTATAATATACTATAATAAAAATAATAATAATAAACAATAATAATAAAATAATAACAATAATAATAATACTAACAATACCCATATCAAAAATAATACTCCTACCACATTTTCTCACTCCCCTTACATCACCATCCATTCCCCTTCCTATACTTTTCTCTTCTCACAAAAACAACTCTTTTATTTCTCTCCCTCCTCTCTCTCCCGGACAACATACACACACACACACACACACACACACACACACACACACACACACACACACACTTTTGTTGTTTTCTTCTTCATCCATCACAAACCCTCCTCCCTTCTCTTTCTCTCTCCCCGTCACTACCTCTCCCTCTCTCTCCCCTTGTTTTTCTCCTTCTCCCTCTGGCAAACACACAAACACAATTCATTTCTTTTCTCTCTCACACCACACCCTCAGAAAAACACCTCCTCATCTCTTCCTCTCCCTCATCCCTCACAGCAACACAACACACAGCCCCCCCACAAGACTCTTCTCTCTCTCTCTCTCTCTCTCCCTCACTCTCTCTCTCCTGTGTTCTCCTCACCCCTCACGGCAAAACACAAAGAAAAAGCCCTCACCCTCACTCACAACTCCCTCAAATTTACTACCCCTCCTCTATAAAAAAACCCCTACCTCCTCTGCCTCCTCATCACCAACAACACAACAACAACAACTCACCACCATCACCCTCTTATTTCACCCCCTTCGGCAACAACCACAAAAACAACCACCACATCCAAAACCACCAACACCACCATCATCTTCTTCTTCCCTCCCTCACAAACAACACCACTGTCACCACTCTTCTCTTCTCTTCACCATCATAACAGCCCCCACCAACGCCTCTCTCCTTCTTCCTCAATACACAGCAGCAACACCCAAACAACACCACTGCCGACACCACCACTTCCATCATCACCACCTTCACCATCGCCACCACCATCAACGACAGACACCACCACCACCGTCCCACCTTCGTCACTCTCCCTCCTCCTCTTCTTCTCCCTCGTCTCTCCCCAACCTCCCTCTCTGGGCTCACTACTGCCCAGCCACAAATCCGCCGGAAACACGCCGGAAAACCCCAAGAACTCACCCCGCCACCAAACCCGACCGAGAGACCAACCACCACAACAGCCCCTCCTCTTCGGCCTCCCTCTGTTCTTAGTCTCTCTCTCTCCCCGAGATCACCTCTGCCAACACAGAGACGTCGGTAAACCGCCGGAAAGTTCGCCGGAGAAACGAATCGAGAACAAAACCACCACCATCAACAAAACCCACCTCCTCCATCTCTCTCGAGCTCTTTATTCTCTCTGCTATCCACCCCACTGTCGAAAACAGAGAGGCAGCAGCGGCCACACCTCACGCCAGAACCGCAACCGACGCCGCCACCTCCATGGACGCCGGCGTGAAGCTCGGCCCAACCACCACCGACGCTCCCACCACTTAAAACCCATCTCCCTCGCCTTCAGGAGGTCCGACGAGACCAGTGAAGGCCTCGAACGAACCCAGAAACGCCGAACCCATCACCGGCGATCTCCACCTCCGAACCCGACGGTCGGAGGCTCGACCCGCTTCGCCCGTTGACCGTTTTTCGTGATTCTTCGCGTGGGTAAGATCTAAATCGCCTCCTAGTTCCATTACAATGATCAAAATTGAGTCTTGTTAGGAAAAATTCGATGTGGGTGAAGTGGGTTGATGAAGATACGTGAAGAACAAATCGGGGGGTGAAAGTGTCTTTTTTTGAAACTGTTGGGGAGGTGATTGTCTTTACATGCAAAACTGAAACATGTGAGGTGGGGTGATAAGTGTCTTTTATTAAACTTGGTTTGAGGAATTAGTTGTAGTTTTAGTATCTTTATTTATTAATAGGTAAATCTAATAAATAACTTTCTGAAAATAATATTAAGGATGATAATAATAAATAAATTTCTTCAATAACTTATTTTCCTCAAAAAAAATATAGTAAAATAAAAATCTAGAGTCTTTCTTAGTTGTTTTAATATGTTAAATCTTACTTTGTAAATGTGCTAAGAATAATGTTAACATAATAATAATAATAATAATAATAATAATAATAATAATAATAATAATAATAATAATAATAATAATAATAATAATAATAATAATAATAATAATAATAATAATAATAATAATAATAATATATTAACCTATGATAAGAAAGCCGAAATTGAATACGAGTATAATTATCCAATTTATATTTATATATATATATATATATATATATATATATATATATATATAAAACTAGATAATTGATGTTGTATCGATATAAAAATAATAAGACTTTCAAATGGGTTAACACTTTCAAATAAAATAAAAGAATCACAATATTTACTAGAATATCTCTTCATAATAAATACGTTCACATGTTCCTTTTATTCATAAACATTTTACCAATAAAAGAAAAAAAAGTTTATATATATAAATATATTTTGTGCGGAGCAATAATAAAGAATACGACCCTCATAAACACTAATATTGGTAATTTGTTCCTTATTTAATCACATCTTTCCTTTTCTTTTCAAAAATAAGAAACTATAAACTCGTTCAAGAGAAATAACTGTCAAAATTAACCCTAGTATGATATTGAAATATTAAAATTTTATCTTGTTTATCATTTATCTAGATTTAACAAACTTAAAAAGAATAAAGAAGCTATTATGAAAATCATAATAATACAAGGGGAGGGGTTGAGAAATTCATTGAAGGCATACAGAGCATTGCATATAGAGAACATTACATTCGTTATACGAACACGCAGTGTGTTAATTTAGGACTATTTGCGTATTTGTAGACACCCAGTTCATAGACGACGAGTTCGTTGAGTACGAGAACGAGTACTAGGATTTCTCTTGTCGTGCTGCTTGCTACCGGTAAGTTCATATGTGCAATACCTGAACTATCAAAATGTGATTTTGTGTGCGTTACAAATTGTCTTAACTTGCGATACTTGAGATTTATCAAACGTTGTGATCTATATTTTGAGAAATTCCCTTTAAAGCATTTCGATTGAAAAATCATGAATTTATGTCCAAATATTGGTTGTGGAATGACAACTGGAAATCCAAGTGATACGCTTGAGGATGAAAATGAAAATGAATAAATGCACTATAATATAATTGGGGCAATGCACAGAGGATGCGGAAATTATGGCTCCGGCCAGGGGCGCCAGTTTGCGATCCCCTTTATATTTACGGCTCCGGCCAGGGGCGCCAGTTTGCGATCCCCTTTTATATTTACGGCTCCGGCCGGGAGCGCCAGTTTGCGATCTCCCATGTATTGTGAAACTATGGAGTACTACTTATACCTGTGCAGGTTACAACGGTATAGGGGTGTCGACACTTAAGGTCTCATAGTCGGGTTTATGAGCGGGGATTTGACGTATGGGCATCCCACAACGCTCGGGTGAATTGGGATCTTAGATAATCCCAAGAGGCACTCTGTGGTAGTATATATTGCATCGTAACCTCTCTGGGGCATTTGACACCCGCTGGGCAACACTACGCCAGCTGAACTAAAGGATAAAAAAAAAGGGAATCTATTAATATTTGGCAACTCATTTTGCTACGCGTTAAATATCATGTGATTTATATACATGCTTTTGTGCCAAAACTCGTTTTACATATTGCAGTATGAATTTACTCAGTTTTTACTGATTAAATGTTTTCCTGCGGTCGGCTTGTGCTATTTCAAAACCCGCAGGTTACGAGTAAGGTGGGGGACGTTCACCACGCGGATGGCTAGAGTATCAGGCTGTTTATTACACTACTTAGCAACTTTCATTTCAAATGTAATGTACTTATGTTTCTCGGACAATGTCACTTTTATCATGAATGTATAATAACTTATATTTGGATTATCGATGGTTGTATTAACTATGAACCGGCGATCCTGCTCCGTATCCAGTGGGGTTTATATCCTCGGACGGAGGCATCTTTCCAAATATACGGTTCGGCCGGCCGTATGATTTGGGGGGTGTTGCAATAGAATCTAAAAAAATTAGGTCAACAAAGATGCCTTTCTTGTAAGCAAAAGTCAGACCAACCAGTAAGGCATTGGCCCCTGCCTCAATCGCTGAAATATGACCGAAGCTACAAGAAACTGCAACTACACAGCGACTGTCATTATCCCGAAAGGTTCCTCCCCCAGTTCCATGCCCCAGTCGAAGTTACCCGTCAAAATGAAGGGATATTTGACAAAAACAAGATCTCGTCAACTGAATCCACGAGCCCCTCCTAATGGGAACATGATGACATGGCAGGCGAAGATGTGTTATGGTAAGCCGGTTTAAGAATCACATGTCATACAACCGACGGGCCAAGTAGCCCATTAATAAGATATCCAGTATTTTCCCTAATGGTACGTTTGATTTTCTAGGATTAGCAGTAGTAGGTGGGATTGTACTAAATATAGTCCAGGTATTAGGTGATACTGTGTTTGGTTTAGGGGTGCAACTTGGACGGGCTGGACCCGACCAACCCGAACCCAGCCCGGACTAAAGTCGGGCTTGGGCACATGTTTAAAGTAATTTGGACGGGCTCGGGCAAAAGTTCACAACCCGAATTGCAATTAGGGTCGGGCACAGGTACGAATATTAAACAATGGGCTAGCCCGAATTGCCCGAGTTGTATACTCATTTTTTTAAGGAGATTTGGATATATAAATGTTATATTTGAAGAGTATTATATAACATATTTATCAAGAATCTATTATTTATCTATTAATTAGTAGTAATATTTTCAATTATGTTTATCTTCACAACTAATAATTTTATTCCCCACAATATCTAGTATTCTCTTGTATAAATGATTTCTTTTTACCAATTCACTATGACAATATATAGTCATTATTTTTTAAGCTTAAATAACAAACAAATTGAAGTTTCCATATTCGGTATCTATTTTTATGCAAGTTATTAATTAACTTTAAGGGAACAATTTTAAATGAGTTGAATGTGATAATTATGTTAATTTATTTAGTTGAATGGGGTGGCCCGAATTCAACCCGAACCCGAATTGATTTGTTCGAAATTGGGCTTGGACGGGTTGGGGATGCTCCTAACCCGGGCTGGGCTGGGCTTGTGCAACCCCGACAGAACTCGCGCTTGGGCTTGGACAACGGCGTCAACCCGCCCAGCCCGCCCGAGTTGCAATCGTAATCCCCCTTATTATCTATACTCCCTATATGCCTGAAATTTAATCCCACCATGTAGGTGGGATTGAATACTAAAGTCTTAATACCACTACTGGTGAAAACAAACATGTTACATAATTCTCTCTTAATAATTAATACTCCCTTAATATCAATATAGTGTCTATAATACTGTAGGGTCTCCTGTACCCCCAATTTTTAATCCCCACACCAAACGTGCCATTACTAAATAGAGAACATATAATTTTTAATATCCCAAATTAGTTCCACCTCATATGAAGGTATTAGTTAGATTGGACTATTTGTACCTTAATGCTGAATTAATACGGCAGGAAACTAAACACAGTATTAATTATAGCTTAACTAATCCAATCCAATCATATCCAAAAAAAATCAAACCATCCCAGTTCAATCCGACTAGTCCAGAAAACCAAACGTTTCATTAAAAGAATCAATTGCGAGAGGGCCTTTTCGGGAACTCGTCAGGGTGGTGGGAACCTTGTATGATTTCATCTCATCCGTTGGTTGACAATCTCTTTGCCTCGTCATGGTTTTCCCTTTCATTTGAACTCCTCCCTCCTCTTCCCTTCCGTGTGTCCCTCTCTCTTTTAAAGAAAGATCTTCAGAATATATCAACATTTAACAGAGAGGAACAACTAATTGGATTTTGATCAAGAAAATGGACCTGGAATCGCTTCTTCCCTTCAATCGATTAGTAAGTCAATTCCTTGTTTATGTTCTTCTTCATTTCTCACATTTTCCCAGACATTAATGAGCAAAGAACAAAACCCACATGTTTTTTTCTTCTGTTTCTTGATTTGGGGGTGTAAATCAGTAAATTAAACCTTCACTCACCAATTTCAAGACTATACTATACTGGGTCATGATCAATTTTGCTTATTTGATATTTTCTTGGTTAATCTGTAGAAACTGTGTGGGAATACTCTGGTTCTGGCCTACCAGAGCTTTGGGGTTGTGTATGGTGATCTCAGCATATCTCCCATCTATGTCTACAAGAGCACATTTGAAGGAAGCTTGGGTACTCACAGAGACGAGCAAGAGATTTTGGGGGTACTTTCTCTGATCGTCTGGACTTTGACCATGATCCCTCTATGCAAATATTGCCTTCTTGTTTTAGCAGCCGATGACTACGGTGAAGGTATTCCCATCAATTTTATTCTACCCACCAACTGTTCGATCTTTTTACTCAAGAATAATGACTCGTAGCCAGAACGGTAGCCCGAATGTGACGTGGCATGCCACATCAACAAATTGACGAAGCAAAAGAAAAAAAGAATAACAAGAAAATGCAAGAAATCAAATCAAATTAGAATGAAAAGGCATGTAATAAAAAACAAACCAAAAATAATAATTTGTTTTCTCATTTTTCTCTTTCAATGGGTTGATGTGGCACGCCACGTTATATTCTGGCTACCGTTCTGGCTACGGGAGTGTGCTACCTATCATTACTCTTTTACTCAATGACATAAATAAATGACAGGTGGGACATTTGCATTGTATTCGCTACTGTGTCGGCACCTGAAAGCGGGACTCTTGAGCACCACTCACGGCGGACAAGATGAGTTGTCGCCATACAGAAGTGTTTCTTTGAACAAAAAAGAGACGCGATGTAGCTTGTTGATAAGGGAATTTTTCCAGAAACATCAGAGTTCTAGAGTTGTGCTGTTGCTGGTTGTTCTTGTGGGGACTAGCATGATCATTGGTGATGGAGTTCTTACACCTGCAATGTCTGGTACATTTTCAAATTTGCTAAAAGAGATTCAGATAAAAATGTTACAGACATGAAATTGTTCTTTCTTTCTTTCTGAATAGTGATAGATGCTAGTAATTTTGTTATGCTCTTCATTTGCCAGTTCTTTCTGCAGTCAGTGGGATTCAAATCAGGGCTACGAATTTGCACCGAGGTAAGTTTAGTTAGTGAGTGATTCTTTGCTAATTTGCTTCTTCATTCATTTGTCAAGAAATGAATTACAACATTTTGGATCATGGGTAGGGGTAGATTCTTGATTTTGAATGGCATAGTTTCATTTATATTTGAAATGGAAATATTGGAGGATCATTCTGAACAATTTTATCCTGTGCATTGTGCAGTCTGATGAATCAAATGTGGAAAAACACGATTAGCTTATGACCTTGCAGTTCATTCTTGTAAAACAATGCTTTTTTCTTTGAATTTGACTTACCAGGTTACATAGTGCTCATTGCTTGCGTGATCTTGGTGGGACTATTTGCAATCCAGCAGTACGGAACACACAGAGTTGGGTACCTTTTCGCTCCAATCATGATTTCATGGCTCGTATGCTTGACTGGAGTAGGACTTTACAACATAATTCATTGGAATCCACGTGTAGTTTATGCATTGTCGCCGCATTACGCGTACAAGTTTTTCAAGCAGAATGGTAAAGCTGGATGGAATGCGCTTAGCGGCATTCTCCTCTGCACTACTGGTTAGGGCCCACAATTCATTTTCTTTCCTTTACTCGTTTATTTTGCAGTAAGTCGTGAAATTTCTTCTGGTTTTATCAGGTGCGGAGGCCATGTTTGCTGATCTCGGCCATTTCTCCCCTTCCTCTATCCGGGTACATTTCCTTAACTACAGGATAGACAAAGAGTGAAAGAGCTCTTAGTAAAAGTTGCTGTTTCTGTTTCTTTCTTCCTTTTAGTCCTTTTCTTTGTCACATTGGAGTGATAGCGCTGGCCATCGGACCGATGAACCGAAAAGCCCGCCCGGACCAGCCCAATAATATTAGGTATTGGGCTTAATAGTTTCTTAAAAACGTTGAGATCGGGCTTAAAATTTTGGCCTTTTTTTTAGGGCCGGGCTGGGGTTTCAAAGGCTAGGCCCAAAACCCGGCCCATTGTGTAAATTAGATAGAAAAATATTTGCATATATAAGGCTATATATATATATATATTTATTTTACATTATCAACTACTTGTTCATGAGTAATAGTATGATTTGCAAGATCAATAGTTAGGGGTCCTTTATCATATCATTTTTTGTTTAACTTCATAATAAAAGAAAATCGAGTTCAATGTCGAGTATGATTGCATTACTTTCGCTATAAAATTACATGACAATTATGTTTTTGTGCCTGAAATTCGGCTCGGGCTTAGAAATTGAACATTGAATAGGCTTGGGCCTTCAAACTCGGCCCTATGTACGTGCCGGGCCGGGCTTGGGCTGGATAAAATTTGCCTTGGCCCGATGAGGCCCGATCCGAGCCTGCCCATGGCCACCCCTAGATTAAATTGGTTTGGAACTTTCTCCTCCTCCCATATTCTTGTTACATCTAAATGAAGTTCTCTTTCTATGTCTGACAGACTGCGTTCTTGGCAGTTGTCTACCCTTGTTTAGTGGTGGCATATATGGGCGAAGCTGCATTGTTGATTCAAGCTCAAAACTCAGAAATGGAGAAAGAAGAAGAAGAAGAAGAGAAGGGAAAGTTTCAGCTGAAGAAGCTTTCAATCCATTTCTTACTGCAAAAGAAAACCACACCGAGGCTTTATGTGACCTCACTAACGGCAGGACACCACCCGCCAATTAGAGAAGGACACCTGGCCCATTACAACTTAATGATAGATACTAAATACTACTAAATACTGGGGTAGAAATGAAAATACATAAAACCTAATAATAACATAAAATACGGTATGGGACTCATAGTTTAACACCCCCCCTCAAGTTGGACAGGGCTTAACTAGAACTGCCAACTTGCTGATCAAATTTTGAAACACAGGAGCTGAAAGAGCCTTGGTGAGAAAGTCTGCAAGCTGGAGAGGTCCTGGAACATGGCTGAGCTGAATTGTCTTGGCTTGAACAAGGTCTCTGACAGAGTGACAATCCATCTCTATGTGCTTAGTGCGTTCATGAAAGATAGGATTGCTAGCTATATGAATAGCTGAGCTGCTATCACAAAATAAGCTGGGAGGATCAGAAAGATGGATATGCAGTTCTTGAAGTAAAGAGAGTACCCACTGAAGTTCACAAGCAGTTGAACAGATCCCTCTATACTCAGCTTCAGCAGAACTATGAGACACAACTTTCTGTTTCTTTGATTTCCATGAGATGAGAGATTTTCCCAGAAAAATCAGGTATCCAGTGGTGGATCTTCTGGTGTCAAGACAACCTCCCCAATCAGAATCAGAGTAGGCTGTGATATGAAGGTCTTTAGTGCTTGAAAAACAAAGACCAAGATCAATTGTCCCTCTCAAATATCTGAGCACATAATGGAGAGCAAGCTGGTGTTCAATAGTTGGTGCAGATATGTATTGAGAGAGCTTGTGCACTGAATATGTTAGATCAGGCCTGGAGTTGCATAAATAGAGGAGCTTGCCAACTAATTTCCTGTATTTTGTGGCACCTTCTTCTGTCAATGCTTCACCTGAGACTGCACTGAGATGGCAACTAGGTAGCATTGGTGAAGAAGTGGGCTTACAATCCAGAAAACCAAATTCTTGTAGAATACCATGAGCAAAATTTTGCTGACTCATGAACAACCCAGAAACTGTTCTGCAAAATTCAAAACCCAGAAAATAATGCAGATCTCCAAGATCTTTGAGTTTAAACCTCTCATCCAGCAAAACTTTGAAAGAATTTATCTCAGCTTTGTGATTACCAACCAGTAGTATATCATCAACATATAACAATAGTAGAAGAAAACTACTACTATTGGTCTTCAAAAACAAAGTATAATCACTCCTGCATTGTAAGAAACCAAGCTGCAGAAGAGTACCAGAAAACTTTGAAAACCATTGTCTTGAAGCTTGTTTCAATCCATACAGAGCCTTCTTGAGTAGGCAAACTGGATTTCTGATGTTTTTAGGAGCTGAATAGCCTTCTGGGAGCTTCATATAAACCTGTTCAGAGAGTTCTCCATGAAGAAAGGCATTATTAACATCCATTTGAACTATATACCACCCATGCATTATAGCAAGTGCCAAAACACATTTCAATGTAGGCAACTTTGCCACTGGAGAAAATGTCTCAGAGTAGTCAATTCCTTCAGTTTGAGTGTACCCTTTTGCCACTAATCTTGCCTTGTGTCTTTCTAAAGTGCCATCTGCCTTGTATTTGGTTTTGAAAACCCATTTGCATCCCACTATTTTCTGATTGTTTGGAGCTGAGACTATATCCCAGGTACCATTAAGCTCAAGAGCTTGAAGTTCATTGCTAACAGCAATTTTCCATTCATCAAATTGAGAAGCTTCATCATATGTAAGTGGCTCTATAGGACAGATGGTGTTTGTATTTGAGGAAGAGAGTAAAATTTTCTTTGATCTGGGTTTGGTGAGAACAAAATCTTTCAAATGTGAAGGTGGCTTTGACACTCTACTTGATGTCCTAGTAGGATTCAATACTGGTGAAGGGACATTAGTAGGTGGTAACATTTGTGGTGGAGAAGCTATTGGTTGTGGTGATTGAATGGGGGTAGCAGACATAGGAGATGTAGGTGAAACAAGAAAATCATCAACAGAATGAGGGATGCAATGAGGAGTGTGAGTATGAATGTATGTAGGAGCATCCATATAAGGGAACATATTTTCATGAAATGTAACATCTCTAGATATCAAAATTTTTTGATTAAGAAGATCAAAAACTTTGTATCCTTTGATTCCAAAAACATATCCCAAGAAAACACACTTGACAGCTCTATGATCAAATTTCACTCTACCATGACTCAGGGTAGATGTGTAACATAAGCAGCCAAAGGTTTTAAGAAGTGAATAATCAGGTATCTTACCATAAACTTTCTGATAAGGGGATTGATTTTTCAATCTGGGAGAAGGTAGTCTGTTGATGAGGTGTGCAGCAGTGAGAACACATTCTCCCCAGAATCTAACAGGTAAGTTTGATTGAATCCTCAAAGCCCTGGCAACTGCTAGAAGGTGCTGATGCTTTCTTTCAACTATAGAGTTCTGTTCTGGAGTAGCAATGCAGCTAAACTCATGCATTATGCCTTTGAGACTACAGAAATCTTTGAGTGCCAACTCAGGAGCTTGATCACTCCTTATTCTCTTCACTTTAGCATTGAATTGTGTTTCCACAAAGTGACAGAAATTGGGGATGGCTGACTGCACTTCTGACTTGCATTTTAGGAGATAAATCCAAGTTGATCTTGAGGCATCATCAACAATAGTAAGGAAGAATTTGAAACCATCATGAGTAGGAGTGTTGTAGGGACCCCAAGTGTCACAATGAATCAGCTCAAAATTAATAGAAGAAATTCCATTCTTCTTTGGAAACTTAAGTCTCTTCTGCTTGGCCAAAGGACAAACAGTACAACATGTATCACCCTGAATAGTACCACACCTTAGAATGGAAGAAAGCTGATTCATCTTCCTATAAGAAGGATGACCAAGCCTCATGTGCCATAAGTCACTTGCAGATGTGGGACTTGGTGTGTGTAATAAATTTGCTGAAATTTGAGAAGAATTACTGAGTATATATAAGCCATCTCTCTTAGATCCAGTAGCAAGCACTGTATTGGATAGACTGTCATAAATAGAACACTTATCCTTTTCACAAATAAAACTGCATTGTCCAGTAGCAGTGAGTTGTGAGATGGAAATCAAATTGAACTTGAAGTCAGGGACACAAAGGACTTTCTCAAGTTTGAGAGAATCATTGAGAATAACTGAGCCAATATGAGAAACACTCACAGTCTTTCCATTAGGCAAATGAACTGACACATTTTTGACAGCTGTAACTCCTTGTAGCAAGTGAAGCTGTGAACATATGTGATCAGTGGCACCTGTGTCAATAATCCAAGGATCTGCAGCCAGAGAAGAACTAGAAAGTGCTGTGTGTATAGACATTGTGCTAAAAACTCCACCCAGAAAATGTGTGCTGCTGCTGTTTGAGGATTCATGCTTTCCAATTAGTGGATTATCATAATGATGCATAGAAGTTCCTTCATAAGGACTTACTGATCCCACTTCACTCACATTGGAAGGCTTGATTCCTTGGAGTTGAAGTTGAGAACTGATTAAAGAGGCAATTTGCTGACACTGAGCAGGTGTGAATTCCACAGAATTGTACATAGAAACCCCTTTTTCTGGTGAAATAGCAACTGCAGCAGTGACATTATTTCTCACCTTAGGTTTATAATTGGCTGGATAGCCATGAAGCTTCCAGCACTTCTCTCTTGTATGCCCAGTTCCATTACAGTAAGTACAACTCAGCTTACTCTTAGAACTGTGCTTGAAATTACTTCCTTGTTGAGCATAATTGATCTTATGAGTCTCAGAACTAGAGACAGCCATTCCCATATTAGGATTAGGCAAAATTCCATGATAACCAGCACTAAGTGCCATTTGATTTTCATGTTGAATAACTTTAGAAAAAACATGATTCAAAGAAGGTGTAGGTTCCATAAGAAGTATTTGCTCTCTCACTGCTGAGTATTGGTCATTTAAACCCATCAAGAACTTCATGGTTCTTTCTTCTTCTTGTAACTCTGCAAATGCAGTAAGATGACCACAAGTACAGCTGGGAAGGCATTTGTAATTCATCAATTCCTCCCATAAGGTTCTGAGTTTAGTGTAATACACAGTAACACTCATATCACCTTGTTTCAAATCAGAAATCATAGTTGATAATTGATAAATTCTGGGCTTATTGCCTTGAGAAAATCGTTCTAAAAGATCAACCCAGATTTCCCTAGAGGTAGTTCTATAAACCACACTTGCAGCAATATCTGGAGAGATAGAATTCAATAGCCAGGAAATAACCATACTATCACATCTTCTCCAGATTTGTGCATATTCTGAATTAGGGTCTGGTTTCGGTATAGAACCATCAACAAATCCCAATTTATTCTTCGCATCTAAGGCGACATTCATGGATCTTTGCCATGGATAATAATTTGGTCCAGTAAGTGTCTGAGAGACAAGTAAATGACCTGGATTATCAGAAGGCGACAAAAAATAAGGAGAAGAAGGGTTTATACCTCCATTAACACCGAAAACAGCATCAGCTGTGTTCATCGGTGGCGTGGTCGCCATTTGAAGCAATTAGAAGAAGAAGCAGATCTGTGACCTAGAAATAAACTAGGTCACGCAGAAATTGGAGGAGAGCTTGAAGAAGATCGATCTCTAAGAGCAACCTGGCTCTGATACCATGTTGATTCAAGCTCAAAACTCAGAAATGGAGAAAGAAGAAGAAGAAGAAGAGAAGGGAAAGTTTCAGCTGAAGAAGCTTTCAATCCATTTCTTACTGCAAAAGAAAACCACACCGAGGCTTTATGTGACCTCACTAACGGCAGGACACCACCCGCCAATTAGAGAAGGACACCTGGCCCATTACAACTTAATGATAGATACTAAATACTACTAAATACTGGGGTAGAAATGAAAATACATAAAACCTAATAATAACATAAAATACGGTATGGGACTCATAGTTTAACATGCATATCTCTCTAAAAACGTACTAGATGTCAACAGTAGCTTCTTCAAGGCCGTGCCAGGTCCAAATTACTACTATGATCTTCCTTATGCATACCCAGCTATGTTTTTATGATTTCTGAATAAATCATGTTTTATGTATGTTATGCAGAGCCTATATTCTGGCCTGTGTTCTGTATCACAACACTTGCAACTGTAGTGGGAAGTCAGGCAATGATATCGGCTTCTTTCTCGATTATAAGTCAGTGTCGGGCCCTAAGATGCTTCCCACGCGTGAAAATAAAATACACCTCTAGCCAGATATACGGGCAGATTTACATACCTGAGGTGAACTGGATTCTGATGATTATGAGCCTTGCAGTTGTGATTGGCTTCAGAGACACTCATATGATCGGCAACGCATATGGTCTGTCTATCTATCTATTTGGTCTGTTTCACCAGAATCTTCTCAGTTTACTTTAAGGGTCACTTTGACCGACTAATTTAGCTAACAATATGATACGAAATTTGCTAATTCCTTCATAGTATTGCAGTGTTAAGAAGGATCTACAATATTATGAAGGATAAAAGACACTTTCACCCCCTATAGTTTTAAGACACTTTGACCCCTTCCAGTTTGGAAAATGACACTTTCACCGCTTGGGTGTGCCAAACCTCAAGTAACTTACACCCTCTGATTGTGAAGTCGTTAGGCTGCAGGCAGGGTTAGTCACTAAAAAGAGTTTTGGAGACAAATTTGCCCCCTATATCATGCAAAAAGTGTATTATACCCTTGGGCAACCCCTACATTTTGCACAATATGGGGGCAAGATTGTCCCAAAAACCATTTTAGATGCAGATCATAACTCGAGAGTCCAGACTCCAGACTAACGGTGTCACAATATTGGGCGTAAGTTTCCTGATGGTCGGCACATTGAAGGGGGCAAAGTGTCCTTTTCCAAACTAGAAGGGGTGAGAATGTCCTTTAATCAAACTGTAGGGGGTGAAAGTATCTTTTACCCTGTTATGAAATGATGAACACATTTTCATGTCGTTTGCTAAATTACCGGTCAGAGGGAGCCCTGAAGTCAACTGGGAAGATTCTGGCATAACGAAGTAGTATTATGTTGATTACTTGAAGTAGTTATGTTCAGTTACTTACCTAACTCCCCTTGTACAGGTCTTGTTGTGATCACATCAATGTTTGTCACCACTTGTTTGATGTTTCTCATCATTTGTTCGGTTTGGAAGCGACATATCCTCTATGCGACGGCCTTCTTGCTGGCGTTTGGATCCATCGAGCTAGTTTTTTTGTCGGCGTGCCTTTTGAAGATACGGAGAGGAGGCTGGCTTCCACTTCTTTTCTCTATGGTGGTTGTGTCACTGATGTGTGTGTGGCAGTATGGAACCTCTAAGAAGCAGGCTTTTGAGGTGGAGAACAAGGTGTCCTTGGAAAATCTTCTGACTGTTGCCCCCAGCTTGGGTGTAGTCAGAGTCCCTGGAGTTGCCCTTATTTACTCCAGCCTTGCAGGAAACATCCCTCCGATGTTTTCACATTTCCTGACGAATTTCCCGGCTGTCCACCAGATCCTTGTCTTTGTTACACTCGAATCTTTGATGGTACCGAAGGTTCACAGTTGGGATGATATGAGCATTGGAAGGATTGGTTCGGACGACTCTAGAATATTTTGGTGTGTAGTCAGGTGAGTGAAAAAATCTGAATTAGCTGAAATTCTGAAATATCGGGTGAAAGATCTGGATGAAAAACCTGGCTGAACTCAAAACAAAAATTTTCTCAAGAATAAAAAAACTCAAAACAAAATCCATTTGGAATGAGCTGAAATAGTAGAGTGTTAAGTTGGTCCTTTTGAAATAGTGCTCTTGGTGACATTCTGGGTGGGTTTGGTATGATATTTTTCCAGCTTTTAATCTCCTTTGAACTTTTAATCTGTTTCGAACTTTCCTGAAATGTTTGGTGTAGACTTTTTTTTTGGAAATTTTTGGATTTGAGATTTTGACTTTTTAGTGAAAAAAATTGGGTTTTAACAGCTTTTTCCTCCGTAAACAACAAAATGATCAGTATACTCATATATTTTTTTGTAAGTGCATACTACAACAATAAATTTGACTTATCATAGTTTATTAGTAATAAATTTAACGCACCAACTTTTTTCACCAAACATAGACATAGTTTTTTCTTTAACTTTTTATCACGAGCTTTCTTCTAAACAAAGTCGACTTAAAAGCCCAAAAAAACATATCAAACCCAGGTAAAATAGGAAATGAAGCTGGTCGTGGGCGGAGCTAGAAAGAGACAGGTGGGCCTATATTAGTTTTATTCTTTTTCAAATTTCACCCTATGTTTTTCACTTTTGTTCAACATAGGCCCACTCATATTTTTTTTTTCTTTTCTTTTTTTTTTTTTTTTTTTTTTTTTTTTTTTTTTTTTTAATTAACCCTATCTTTTTCACTTCTGTTCATTTTAGCCTTTAGTGACATTACAATAAAACCACACGGCCTGGACTTTTTTCAGTTTAGCCCCTGCTGGCCCGAAATCTTGGCTCCGCCCCTACAGGTGGTTGAATTTATATTTATAGCAACTTTTTTCTTGGGTGATCAGGTACGGGTACAAGGATGTGAAAGACAGTTACAATTTTGAAACCCGGGTGATTGACAAGTTGTCAGAGTTCTTGCAAGGTGAAGATGATGTTCATGACAAAGAACAATTATTATCTGTTCCTGACTCTGAGATGAGAAGGAGGAAATCGAAAAGTGTGGTATCCACCGAGGAGGTGGAGGAACTGATGGAGGCGAAGGAAGCCGGCGTGGCTTACATGTTGGGTAACACGTACGTTGTGGCGACTACAGCGTCATCGGCAGTAAAGAAGTTTGTCATTAACGTTGTGTATGATGGTCTGAGACGCAATAGTAGGCGACCAGCGATTGCACTTGGTATTCCTCATTCTTCACTCATTGAGGTTGGCATAGGCTATCATGTATGAAGTTTGTAAAAAAAATTCTTAAAAGGTTTGAGTTGAAAAATAACGCTTTGAGCTTCGTACATAATGACATTGACATTGGCAGTTCGGATAACTTGTATATATACAGTTTGAGTTGAAAATATGTTTCAGTCACTTTGACCTGTTAGAGTCGTATTTGTCAAAGCTCTTGAAAAATAGAGATGCAGTTGTCGATCATTATTTCCCATTTTGCGCTTTCTCTCGATTCTTCAGTACATGTTTTTCTCTCTCTAGAACTGCGTTGATGGGCCTGTACGAATTTCCGAGCTCTCTCACCTCATTCATGAACTATGTTGCACGGACACTCCATCAGGGGTGCCGTTTCTGTTTCGGACACTCAGAAACGTGTCGGAAACTCGGACACACCTGAAATGATGTTTCGGAAACTCCACCTGGTGTTTCCGAATAAAACTGATAAGTATGTGGCCCGAAATGCCTGGTTCCATTTGGGGGAGACGTAGAGAAAGATAGTTGGACGAAGTTGTTAAACGATTTACCAAATCACATCTGATTATTCTTGCTTCTCTTTCTCTCTGTTTTCTTTGTCAAAGAGATTGTGCGGCTAGGGTTGGTGAAGACAGTTTAAAGATGAAAACATGAGACAGTTCACCTCCAACTTGTGTATTTTTAAAATTTTTGAAACAACACCCTGATAATTTGTATGTTATGTGTTGCTATCTATTGGATGCTAAGATTCATTCGACTCTTGCAATTGATATAGTTTTAAATTTGTCAATTATTTTAAATTTTGAATTAATACATACATACATACATACACACACACACACACATACATACGTACGTACGTACGTACGTACGTATGTATGTATGCGGCGTGTACATACATGTATATAGATGTATATATGCGGCGTGTCCGTGTCTTCTGATTTCATAAAATCTGGCATTTCGACGTCTTTGTCTCCTGCCGTACCCTTCTCCGTCTCCGTTTCCATGCAACATAGTTCATGAATATACTAGCAAATGAGCCGTGCCCGTAGCGCACTTATAAAATATATTAATTGACTTCACGTGTCTAGGGCAGTTATAATGACTTATATTTTATTTTTGGAAATAAATTTAGATAATGAGTTTATATAAATTTATTTTGTTTATATTATTAGGTGATTGATAAACACTAAATAATTAATGAGATACATACATGATTTAGATCCAATATAAATTTCAAAAAAAAGATCCAAGATAAGATACGATTTCAAAATAATTAGTTAGATAGTTGAGAGATTTTTAAGATATAACAATATCTTATCACTTATTCGTTTTTAACTAAGTTGTATTTTAAAAATTCCAGTATATTAAAAAACGAATTAAAAATCAACGGATCAAAATGTCTTGAGACATTTTTAAGATTGAATGACTATGATGATCTCTTAACTTCTCTTTTGAAAGAAAACACCTAACTGATTTATTATATATATTCATATTGTTGCTCACATTTCAAAGCTTGCGTGCGTTATGTTTTGACGCTTCTAGTGCTGTCAAAATAGACTAATTATATCAATTTGGGGACCTTTGGTTAATCCATCTTGTAATTGGGTTCTAAAAACAATTTTCCAAAGCGAGCGGTGGCGTTTTTGTAATTAACGTTGATTGGAGAGGGATATATTATTCACGCTAACTCGAGAAAGGGCATTTCCGGAAATGTAACCAATCCGACCGTTGGAAAATATTCAAACTCGACCGTTTGAGTACGCTTATTCAACTGTATCTCCTCTATACAATTCATCAGCATTCAATTTCCTCCTCAACTCTCTCTCTCTCTGAGTGATTACATTACATACGGTGGCAATGGCCGAACAGAGCATCATCACATCATCATCAATCATGGAGTCCTCAAAACCATCACACCCACTTCACCAAATCGCCGAAACCCCAACCCACAAGCTCCTACTGAAGCAATGGATGAAAGAAGAAGAGCTCATCCTCCAGCGAATCGCGCTCAAAGAGACCCAAATCGACTCGATCCGCAAAGAGCTCACAAACCTCTACTGCTTCTTCTTCTTCTTCCACTCCACATCTCTCCTCCTCCTCTTCTCCGCCGCCTCTCGATCCCCAAATGGCGAATTCTGCCGTAAATCTTGGATCCCTTGTGTTTGTTCCCTAATCTGCTCTCTGGGTTTCATTTGGGCGATTCGGTACAAGACGGACGGAGAAGCTCACTTGGAGAAGCTCTTGGCGAGGGAGAAGGAGGATGGGAAGCTGTTGGCGAAATGCGCGGAGGAGTTGAAGAAGAAGGGGTTGGAATTTGATCTGCTGAAGGAGGTGGATGCGCTACGGAGGGCGAAGAGCTTGAAGGTTGGGGAATCGAGAGGTGTGGAGAAGTGGTCGTCGCGAGATTTGGTGACAATGTTCTTTATTTCTGTTTCTTGCTTGGTTCTTGGGATGACCAGGTTCATACTCTGCAACAACTAGGGGAATTTGACATATGGGGTTATTGTTGTCTCTTTTTGGTTCACAGATTTGATCATTTTGGATATGTGTGAAAACAGGGGAATGTAGTAGAATGCTCTGTTCTGCTTTTGTGATTTTTGAATCGAAATCACAATTTGATACTACTTGTTATGAAAAAAATGATGATGTTTTAAACACAGACAGTTCAGAGTTGTGTTGTTCATTTTGTCATTCTTATTACTGATTTACATTGCGAATACTTCAAATTTTCGATAATGATTAGCAGGGGCGGAGACATGTATTCGAAACAACTGGGGCACTCTTGCAAGGTATTCAAAATACCTGGGGCACTATTATAATTTTGGTAAGGGCACTATTTGAAATTTTTATACATCACAGGGTAAAAATTGTAGTTTTTACATTTTTTAAAGTTTTGAGTAAAGGCCACGAGTTGGCTCCGCTGCCGATGATTAGTGTCCACAGGAGACCAAATTCACGAATATGGGGAACATGAGTTCTTCAGTATTGGTACCCCGATCGCTGTAAAAATCCATGGGAAATTCACCAATTCTAGATTCTGCCATTTACCAAACATATCAACAGTAAACTTAACCAATCTAAAGATACACAAAAATAATCTTCTCATCAATAGAATGGTAGTTACAGTTGGTATTTATACAACTACTTTCTGTATATTAACCCTCTATGTAATGCTATCATACTACTGTAGTCCTTAACATTCCCTCTCAATTCAACCTCTGTTTGCAACACAAACTTCTACAACTTTAGCAGAGAGATTTGGGTCACCAAGAGAACTCATGTGCAGCTTATTCCTCAAATAGTGAAACTGATGTACTACTGACAAGGGTTTAGTGAAGATATTCGGTTGGCTGCTCCTGAGTTGAAATGTACTTGACTTCAACAACTTTAGCAAACACCTGTTCTCTAACAAAATGGTAATTCAATTTACTGTGTTTGCTCTAGCATGAAACGAAGGATTGGAAGCCAATGCAAGAGCGGACTGATTATCATACCAAGCTATAGGTGTCCTAAGAAGATAGCTTAACCATTTGATCTCTCCAGTAGCAGAAGCAAGAGCCCTGTACTCTGCCTTTGTGGAGCTCCTAGAAACAGACACTTGTTTCTTTGATGATCAGGAAATCAAATTATTACCCAGAAAAACACCATAACCAGTAGTACACCTTCTAGTGAGTGGGCCACCAGCTCAGTCAGCATTTGCAAAGCTCTGTAGAGCAAAAGTGATAGTTGCTCTTATTAAAAAGAACCAATAGTGAAATGCAGATCTTGGGATGAGGTACCTCTAATATCTCATGATCCTTTTTACTGGTTGGTAATGAGATACAATAGGATTGTGCAGATGTTGTCACACAGTATTAACTGCATGTTGCAAATATGGTCTTGTCACAATTAGATACTACAAAGCCCCAACCAAACTCCTGTACAAAACTTGATCACTGTTAATTTTGTGAATTTAATAGACTATTAAGTGCTACTAGCTTAGCCCTAAGTTAGCACTGAATAGAGGAAGAAATAGACTCGTAGCTGCTACAAGTTTAGCCCTAAATTATCACAGAGTGAGGAAGGAAATGAAACCTGGAGAATTGAGGAGTAGGAGGAGGAGGAGATGCAAGTTGCGGCAGAAGGTGAGGAAGCAGAGGGAAAGAGGGGAGACCAAGGATTCTAGCTGTGAATAGAAGAGAAGCGGTCAAGCTTCTATCGATTTGCAACAATCTTAGTTTTGGTCAACACTGGCATACTTGAACCCTTTGTTTTGACACTAGGAGGGTTTTCGTTTCTTTGTATAAAAAGAACACCTTGATTCCATTGTATGATTGGTTGGTTTTACTTCAACCCAGATTTTCAGATATACTTCAGTTAAGACTAAATGAAAAGCTTATTTTAGAAATTTCTCGTGCTTGTATTGTTCCATTCAAGTCGAGTTCTTACAATAATGTTCGTGTATTTGTGCTTGAATTATCCAATTCGTTGATACTCTTATGGTGTTGTATGATTTCGGGAAAAAGCGGACTGATTCAGACTTGATTTTTAATTCAACATCAAACTGTTTATTTGCTAGAATTCATAAATGTGCACAAATTGCAGTAAGGTCAAAGCAGCCAATTTTTGACAGACAATTTAGGACTTCTAATGGAAAATGTAGGACTTCTAAGGCGAAGGAGAAGGATAAGGAGAAAAGATGCATAAGAAGAAGAAGAGGAGGAAGAAGAAGAAGGTAATGATGAAGACATGGAAGATGAAGAAGAAGGCACAAATGGTGTAAAGTTAGGAGATAATGGTGGAGGAGAAACACATGTGGAGGATGGTTGATAAAAGAGTGCGAAAATTTAGAAGTAGAAGGAGATGGAGAATGAATAGAAGCATTGTTAAAGGAAATGCTTAAAGAATTGAACACGTCTTGACACATAAACTTTATGAGAGACAATGTCATAGCACCTATACCCTTTAGTTGTAGGATAGTACCTTAAACACACAAATTTAAGGGACTTATGTTGCAATTTGTTTGAAGTATGGGCTTAATTCAGAGAAAGCACAAACAACCAAAGGTTTTAAGAAGACTTTAATCGGGTTGTTGAGTAAAGTAACTCAAATGAGGAGACAAGATTCAAAGAGGGTTTTGGTAACATGTTGATAAGATAGTTAGAAGTGACAAGAGCTTCTGACCAAAATTTATAACGAAGATGAGCATAATGTAACAATGCAAGAGCTGTTTCAGTGAGGTGTATGTGTCTCCTACCACTCCGTCCCAGCTCTTTCTACCCAAGCTGACTTTTTGACTCGTATCTGGGTCACTTTGACCGGGTGATTTTGATAGCAAAATAATACGATTTTTTGATAATTTTTTCACCGTATTATAGAGAAACTTTTACTCTACAATACCATCAAAAAATTATCGAAAAATTGAATCGTCTTGCTATTCAAATCAACAGGTCAAAGTGAACAAGTGAATAGTGACGAAAGTCAGTTTGGGTAGAAAGAGCTGGGACAGAGTGGTATCTGCTATACAATTTTGTTCTAGGGTGTGAGGACAAGATGTTTGATGCACAATACTTTCACTTTGAAGAAACAAACCAAAATGATTCTTGAGATACTCTATGCCATTATTTGTCCTAAAAGTTTTGACATTGGCATGAAAATGTGTGTGAATATAAGATGTAAATTTACATAAGAAGAATGAGCTTGTGACTTGTGTGTGAGATGATATAGCCAACAATAGTTGGAGTAATCTATGAATAAGATGTAGTAGTTGAATCCTTTAAAAGAAGAGATAGGAGCTAGGCCCCATACATCTGAATGAATCAGATCAAAAGGAGTACAAGCTCTACTACAGGTTAAAGAAAAAGAAAGTTTATGACTCTTGCTTACTGCACAAGGTTCACACATACATTGTTTGTGCCGTGGCGAGACTTAAAGAGATTTGGCTAAGGCACTATTAACTTCTGCAGATGGATGACCTAATCTAATGCCACACAAATGGAGTGATAGACTGCTGGACTTCAGCTGAAAGAGCAGTTGATGGAGGAGAGTTGACACATGCAGGAATGAGATAAAGACCATATTTACAAGGGCCCTTGAATAGCATACGTAGCAGACATCAGGTTAACTGGTGAACCATAATCAAAATGATTAGGCACATTATTGTAAGAACATGAAGTTCTTCCAATATGAACACGATAAATAAAAAAATACAAATAAAGACAAAATAGTCATAAAAAGGTCAGATTGCACCCCCTCTCAACTGACATTAACAGAAGAGTTGTATTTGTCCGACGTCCGTCACAAACAGGGGGATTTTTGTCTCTGAAGGGTGTGATTTTCTATATCCCCGAGCAGCATGGTTGTTTTTGTATATAACCCAAACTAGGAGGGTGCAAATTGTCTTTTACCTCCTAAATGGTGCTAATACCAATTTTTTATGATATTTTTTGTACGATATAAATTCTCCCTTTTTTTTTTAATTGATCAGCTCAACTAACTGCGATATGAATTCTCTTTTGTTGGAATGATTTTCTGCTCCATGAATTATTATAGTACCAGAGGTTACACCGACTTTTCAATCTAGCTTACTCCTGTATGGAAAGATAATTGTTATCTTTCATTAATATGTTTGGAAAGGGGTTCCTCATGTTTCACAAAATTACTAGAACTACGGACGAGGCAGGTAGTTGTAACAACCCACCTGAAATGCTCATGGTGTGTGTCACAAAGTAATGCCGTATCAAATTCACTCGTTTCATTTCTCATTCTGTTTCTCCGTATCGCAAATTTCTCTGAGTTGATCCATCTTCTTCTCGAATCTCATCATCAAATCTGAGAGGGAGAAACCCTACCATCATCCTCGGTATGGTCATCAGCATCATCTATTTTGAAGAGAAGACGTTGATAGGAGGCTCGTCCCCCGTTGAACTAATGGGTAACTCTCAGAATTTTGTTTCTTCTTCGCATCATAGCAATATGATTTACTAAGATTGATCCGTTGATCGATTTTTATTGGTTGATGTGAACAAAAGATTATTGGTTCAATTATTGAACCCGAATCCGAAAATTTGACTCAAATGGCTAGTATTGTTGTTGTTCCTGAAGATGTGATTGTTGAGATACTCTCATGGCTTCCTGTGAAATCACTGCTAAGGTTTCGTTCTGTATGCAAATCATGGTTATCAATTATTAAAAATGAATCTTTTGTCACCAAACACCTCCAACACTACTACCACCACCACAGCGACGACCAGAATGTTCGCCTCCTCCTCGCAAGCCACACTGGAAATAGGTTTGCCTTGCGTCTGTTCTCTGATCCCACCCTCGCCGACACAACCACCTTCGATGATCTGGGTTTTTCGTCATCTCAACCTCTAACCTTTTTCGGTCCTTGTAATGGAATCCTCTGCGTCTGCAACGGCTTAGATCGCCTTGCTTTATGGAACCCTGCCACTAGAGATTTCAGGCCTCTCCCCAAGTTCAATCCCCCCGATTTCCCTTCTTCTAAATGCTTCCTCAGTACCTATAATGTGGGATTTGGATTGGACCCAACAACAGGAGACTTCAAAGCTGTGTTTATTAGAAGATTTGGCATCGATAACGAATATGCACTACCACCAACCTATTCTAACCATGTGGCTGTTTACACAGACTCCTGGAGAGAAATTGGTCATCATAGTTTCTTCTCGGATTTGGATGTACCTTATGGTAGTAACAGCTACACCTATCTGAATGGCACTTATTACTGGTGGGCTGTGCGAGGGGGCGAAGAAGACAATCCTCATGACATGGTGCTGGCATTTGACATGTCTACTGACGTGTTTCGTGATATACCGGGCCCCGATGGTCTTCCCCATTCATCTGACGGGATTCTCGACGTCTACCAGGGATCTCTCACTAGACTTCATGTAGATGACACTCATCCGGTTACTTCCATCGACGTCTGGGTCATGATGAAGCAGGATCAGGAAGAAGGGGAGGACGGTTATTGTTGTTGCAACTACTACTGGATCAAGAAGTTGTCCGTTCAATCAGTAGTTCCAGGTGTGGACATGCTGTGTGGGAGAGGGATTTGGAACAATCGTCTCCTACTTGTGTTAACTAGTAGTTCAGAAGATGTAGAAGAAGGGCTCTACCGACTTGGATTGTATGATCTTGCTACCGGCGAAATCAAGGACATGGGACTACCGGAATTGCACTGGTTTGATGCTTTGATGTACAGGGACAGCCTCGTTTCTGTAAAGGGTAGCAATCATAGCATCAGAGTTCCAGACTTCGGAATCCTTGTCCCTCACGATGCCGATCATCATACTAATGATGATTGGTATGATGCACCTGTAGCCCCAGAAGCCTTTTACTAATATTTAGAAAAGGGTTCCTATCATGGTCTATGATGTTTTAAGTGGTTTTCTTTGGTATTTATGTGCAGACTCTTGGTGCTGGATCCTGGATAGGACCCGGTTTTGTTTATTTTGTGTTGTTTAGCACCGTTTGTTTATCGCTGTTTTTGGTTTGTACTAGTCTTTTGGGTTCGGGTAACGCCTCTTTCGTCCTTTGTGTACCTTGTGTCTAGTCGGGCAAGGATAGTAGTTGCTTTGTTTTTCTTCCATTTCTGACTTTATCTTGACTCATATTTTCTTATCTATGAAGTTTTTCTCATGCTTCGGGGCATTCCAAGTCTCGTACTTCAACATTTCCACAAAGTCATTAAAGATAAACGAACCCCGCACAAAGTCATTTGCATAACTGAGATCCTCTATCAAACTAAAAAAGGACAGGGGAAACATATGGTGGTTGCTTTTGCTCCAGAAAAGTCATCGGGTCAAGGCCACCATCAACATCTTCGTATAGTTCAAAACACAAATCGTATTCGGCGAGAGGGAAAAGGTGGTGATAGTATTAAGAAAGTGAAGAAGAACACAGCGAGAGAATATGGAAAAGCTCCAAAATGATTTCATAAAAGCATAAACAATCTGAGTTCTGGCTATATTCTCACATATGAGAATTAGCTCACAATTAAGGGACTAAAAATGTAAATAAGAGAAGAAAGACATCTCATTGGTCATGAATCAACCAATTAGATGATGCCACGTCATCTTAACCGGTGTGATTCAGTCTCCGAGATTAACGAACTAAACAACTACTAAACATGAACGAAACGATACCGTACTACTAGAAATTCAAACATAACAAAAGCAATCTAACGGTGGAAAAGGAAGATCTTCATATGTATCCAACGACTACTGCTTCTCCAAGGGTTACTGTTCATTTGGTTAATCACTTACCAAATGAACAGTAACTTGCTGAGCTTCAAAGGCCTGCATATGCTTCTGTTCTTCAATACCTCCCCTCAAGTTGGAGTGTGGATGAGCTTCACACCCAACTTGGACAGTAGAAACCCAAAAACAGAAGGATGAAGTGCTTTAGTGAGGAGATCAGCTAATTGATGAGTAGTAGAGATATATCTCAAAGAAATGGTCTTCTTTTGCACCAAATTCGTTATAAGGTGACAATCCATGTCCACATGTTTTGTCTTGTCATGGAAAACTGGATTAACAGCTAATTGAAGTGATGTATCACAGTAAATCACTGGAGTGTTCATAAGAGTGATCATAAAATCATGAAGAAACAAACCAAAATGATTATTGAGATACTCTGTGTCATTATTTGTCCTAAAAGTTTTGACAGTGGCATGAAAATGTGCGTGAATATAAGATGTAAATTTACATAAGAAGAATGAGCTTTGTGACTTGTGTGTGAGAGGCTATAGCCAACAATACTTGGAGTAATTATCTATGAATAAGATGTAGTAGTTGAATCCTTTAAAAGAAGAGATAGGAGCTAGGCCCTATACATTTGAATGAATCAGATCAAAAGGAATACAAGCTCTACTAGAGGATAAAGAAAAGGAAAGTTCTTGACTCTTGCTCACTGCACAATATTCACACATACATTGTTTGTGTCGTGGTGAGACATAAAAAGATATGGCTAAGACACTATTAACTTCTACATATGGATGACCTAATTTAATGCCACACAACTGGAGTGATAGACTGCTGGACTTCAGCTGAGTTGATGGGAGTTGACACATGCAAGAATGAGATAAAGACCATGTCTACAAGGGCCCTTGAAAAGCATATGTGGCAGACATCAGTTCAACTGGTGACATTAACAGAAGAGTTGTATTGTGCATTTGTGTTTATCACTCCACACAAATGGAGTGATAAACACAAAATACAAATAAGGGCAACGTGGTCATAAAAAAGGTCAGATTGCACCCCTCTCTTAATTGACATTAACAGAAGAGTTGTATTTGTCCAACGTCCGTCGGGTTGTCTCTGACGGGGGTGATTTTGTATATCCCCGAGCAGCATGGTTGCTTTTGTATATAATCCAAACCAGAAGGGTGTAAATTGTCTTTTACCCCCTAAATGGTGCTAATACAAATGTTTATGATATTTTCGTACGGATGAATTCTCCTTTTTTTATTGATCAGCTCAAATAACGTGCGATATGAATTCTCCTTTGCTGGAATGATTTTCTGCTCCATGAATTATATTACCAGTGGTTACACCGACTTTTCAATCTAGCTTACTCCTGTATGGAAATATAACTGTTATCTTTCATTAATATACTAGGGGATTACTGGTGCCCAAAGGCACTATCCAAAATACTAAGATGCGAGAACATTAATGCTCTTGTATTTCTTGTGAAACTAACGAGAAATGCTAGAGAACCCACCAATATCATCATTAATTATTTGACATGATTGCATATGCATAGAAGGAATGTGGGGCATGAGTGGGAGATAAGAGTGGGTTCCATAGCATTTCTCGAAACTAAATAATTGTAAACGATTTCAGTTGCAATTGCATTTCTTACATCTGAAGCATATATAATGTCAAATCTTAACCATTTATTATCCTACTTTGATAAATTCCGTAGCTGAACCAAGAAAAGCTAAAATGAATCCGTCAGCAAGAAAAGAAAAAAATTAGAAGGAAGCTGTGAAAGTGCAAAGCGTCATGAGGCAGGTAGTTGTAACAACCCACCCGAAATGCACATGGGGTGTGTGTCAGAAAGTGATGCCGTATCAAATTCACTCGTTTCATTTCTCATTCTGTTTCTCCGCATCTGAAAGCCCTAACGGGAGGCAGACTCGCAAATTTCTCTGAGTTGATCCATCTTCTTCTCCAATCTCATCATCCCTCGGCATCGTCATCACCATCATCAATTTCGCAGAGAAGGAGGTTGATAGGAGGCTCCTCCTCCGTTGAACTAATGGTAACTCTCAGAATTTTGTTTCTTCTTCTCATCATAGATGATTTTTGATTCAATCTCCGAGAATTTGACTCAAATGGCTGCTAGTATTGTTGTTGTTCCTGAAGATGTGATTGTTGAGGTACTCTCATGGCTTCCTGTGAAATCACTGCTAAGGTTTCGTTCTGTTTGCTAATCATGGTTATCAATTATTAAAAATGAATCTTTTGTCACCAAACACCTCCAACACTACTACCACCACCGCGATGACCAAAATGTTTGCCTCCTCCTCGCAAGCCACACTGGAAAAAGATTTGCCTTGCGCCTGTTCTCTGATCCCACCCTCGCCGACACAACCACATTCGATGATCTGGGTTTTTCGTCATCTCAACCTCTGACCTTTTGCGGTCCTTGTAATGGAATTTTCTGCGTCTGCAACGGCTTAGACCGCCTTGCTTTATGGAGCCCTGCCACAAGAGATTTCAGGCCTCTCCCCAAGTTCCATCCCCCTGATTTCCCTTTTTCTAAATGGTTCTTGAGTACATATAATGTGGGATTTGGATTAGACATCTTCATGGTATTAATTTGTTTCTATATCATTATTATTCTGTGTAATACCTTTTGTCCAATAGATCTCTGAAAGCTGGATATATTTGGTGCTGCTGATGCGTGCTTTTTCAAGGGCTGGAGAACTCAGTAGATTATCTTATGAAACTTTGATCTTCATTTGACATAGAAACCAAGTTCTAGAGTGTTTAAAAAATATGATATCTCAATGTTTGAAATTTTCCTGGGTAAATACTGAATTCTCCACAAATTAGCTTCGCCAGAGTGTGATTTATCAAACACAATCGTATTCGGCGAGGGGAAAGGTGGTGATAGTATGTTTGTTTACCATGTAGCTTTTAGGTAATACACTTGTTTGAAACTGTAAAGAATGTTTACAGATGGACTGTAAGGAATTCATAAAATCCAACAAACGATCAATCAAACTAGTCGGTATGTAGGGCTGCCAGTCCAACAACGTCTGAAAACTCAGCCCTTTGACAAAGGCATTTGCGTACGAACCCCGTCGAAGGTTTCTCTCTTGCGCACCCCTCCAAATGATCCACATAACAACCATAGGAGCCAACCTCCAAACCTTTCGCCATCCAATTGTCAAATAATGTGTTAATTCTTCAAATTACTAAGTATTTTACTCAGTTTGTTGTTTGTCAATAAGTGCTCATTTATCAAATTTAGCTTCATTCGTCAAAGAAGGTGTCATATAAAGTTGTGAAGAAAAAAGTAAAGTTTTCACTTGAGCTAAACTTCACTTGGTTCGTCAAACTTCACCACATTCGTCAAATGAAGTTTTAACGATTCAATTGAAGTTTAAGCATACCAAGTGAAGTTTGAGCTTTCTTCACCTTTTCGTCAATGTTGTAACAGAACTCCTGTTTCAGAGCTCTGATACCAGTTTGTTATGATCTGGACCTAGCTTAGAACGATGATAATAACGATGAAACAAGAACACAAGAACACACCCGATATAACGTGGTTCACTAGCAATGAGCTAGCTACCTCCACGACCCGAAAACCCTTGTTTATTAGAGAGAAACACACGATTACAACCCACAATGTTTAGGCACAATGTTTGCCGCCCCAATTTGTTTCCTAAATCTCTTAGCCGCCTTTGACTTTTTGCCGCTTTTGACTTCAAGTCATATTCAACATTCAATCTTCACTTGATTCATCAATTCCAGTTTGATGAATCAAATGAAGTTTAAGCTCAGCCCATTCTTCACTTGTGCAAATGGTTGCTAGCTCAAGTGCAAATGGTTGCTAGCTCAAGTGGTATAGCGTTTGAAAGCCCCTGCATGAGGTCCTTGATTCAATCGCGGTAGACGACAAAATGTAAGTCTGAAAATAAACTCTTCACTTGTACCCCATTTGTCAATTCCCATTGACTTAAATATGGAACTCCAGATTCGTCAAAAGTAAAGGGGATTCGTCAACTACATTTTTTGGGAGATCAAATGAGAAATTGAAGGATTTTTCCAACCTCTTCACCGGCAGTGGTCGTTGATGGTTGCGGAAGAACGGTGGTTTTAATCAAATTTCAAATAAACCCCAAATGAGTCACATTAAAACAAAGTCAGTCGTTGTTATATGTCAAAGAAATGGCTGACATAGTATCTCAATCTACCAAATGGTATTAAATCCCGTCCTGGGCAGTAACATTATTTATGGGTTCAACGTCTGCAAATAATCAACGAGACTTGCATACTTCATCGATCAAATTACTCTCCTACACCAATTTTCTTAGCAAGGATAAGAATTTAATCAATCGGACAAATAAATTTATTATAAGAACAACATTGAAGTACCTGCAAGACTTCAAAGTTCAACCATGTCAAATCTTGCATCACCACTCTTTTGTGCTCGTTATCCATCTTACTCCCGACAAGTTCAATAGGCCGGTAAGGCAGTTAAAACTTCTTGGCTTGTTATATAGCAAGACGCGATTGGTAATTGCTTATACGAGCATTATGACATCGCGTTTTTCGTCCAATGCCATTTTTGTGAGAAGTGAGAGCCTAGGGATCTATGCTGCACGGACACTCCATTAGGGGCGTTATTTGCGGTTCGAAAACTCGGAAACGTTGGGGAAACTTGGACACACATGGATAACGTGTCGGAAACTCCACCTGGCGTTTCCAAAATAAAATAATAAAAAAGGGCCAAAATGCCTGAGACTCCCGACACATACGTCGTAGAGAAAGTGAGCTAGACAAAGTTGTAAGTTGATTTAGCTGAGGACATCTGATTATTTTTCCTTCTCTTCCTCTTCATTGTCTTCACAAAGAGATTGTGGTTGGTGAGAACGGTTTAAAGATGAAAGCACGAGACAATGGTTTTCACCTCCATCGCCTGTTGGAAATGGTCCTGTTATTAGTTAAGAATTAGGGTACATGTAAATAGTTTCTTGAGGAACATGTTTGATTGATACCCCTTTTCAATCTAGCTTAGTCAGGAATAAGGGTATGAGTTACAACTTACAACCTTCTTTTACCGTATAAAAAGATAACTGTAATCTCTTATTAATATTTGGAAAATTGTTCCCTCATGTTTCAAAAATCAGTGCGTACAACAACATGATGGAATAATTGTGAAATTACATTATAGAGTAATACAGTAGAATGAAGATAATTATCGATACAGAGGGGACTCTTGGATGGTTTGATTCACTGAAATTCATTGCCAGCCTGTTTAAATGGAGTTATTCCGTTGATAGTAGATGATACTGATAAGTGGCGGTCAATCACATAGCAGAGTAGAATATAGAAAACCAAGTTGATTTAGTATGAGACAAGTACTTAGTAACCACCTACATGTCCTAAATGGTGCTACATACCAAAATTATGATATTTTTCATACGATATGAACTCTCTTTCGTAGGAATGGTTTTCTGCTTCATGAATAATTATAGTACCAGTAGTTACACACTTTTCAATCTAGCTTAGTTAGGAACAAGAGTATGAGTTACGACTTACAACCTTTTACCGGAATTTGCATAGTGCACCTCTATGGAGATACCTGTTATCTTTCATTAATATTTGGAAAAGGTTTCCCTCATATTTCAAAAATTAGTATGAGACTGTTACTTGTAACCACCAACCTGAATGCATATGGTGTGTGTCATAAATGATGTTGTAAGATGAGGGCTATATTGCTTTTAACCAACTGCGTGCCCTAAATGGTGCTAAATACCAAAATTATTTGCAGCGTGATATTTTTCGTACGATATGAATTCTCATATGTAGGAATTATTTTCTCCTTGGTGCACTTGTAGGTATTTCAATCAGCCCTCCGCCTCGGCTACTATAAATTGAGAGGCTTCAGTAGTTGTTGGTTCATCATCATCGATATGTATGGTTGCAGTATGAAGCCTTCCTACCTAGATGAATGCTTTCAGCCTAGTCATACTTTTACAAGTAACTTTGCATTCTGGGGATATTAATGGAGAAAACAGGGGCGTGTAGTCCGTTTGATCCAACCAGTTACTTCTAGTTGGGCATAGATTTGAAAAAAAATTCAAGTCCGCTGGACTTACTGGCAAGCAAAGAACATCATTCCTTCTTCAGGTGCTGGATCATCATATGACGTCGCTGCGATAGAAGCTACCATTAAGGGCAAGACTGGAGGCAACCGAATCTCGTTGACTTGTGTCAAGAAGAATGGCGGCCAGTTATACCTGTCAGGAATTATATGTGACAGGTTATAACTGGCGGCCATTCTTCTTAGGTCAACGAGATTCGGTTGCCTCCAATCTTGCCCTTAATGGCAGCTGATATCGCAGCGACGCCATATGATGATCCAGCACCTGAAAAAGGAATAATGTTCTTTGCTGCCAGTAAGTCCAGCTGACTTGATTTTTTTTTTTCCAAATATATGCCCAACTTGAGGTAACTGGTTGGATCAAATGGAATGCACTTCCCATGTTTTCTCCATTGATATCCCCAAAATGCTGGGTTACTTGTAAAAGTATGACTAGGTCGAAAGCATTCATCTTAGGTAGGAAGGCTTGACACTGCATCTCCTACTACTGTCAACGAGATTCGGGTTCCTCCAGTCTTCCCCTTGATGGAAGATTCTATTGCAGCAACGTCATATGATGATCCCATCCACCATTGAAGTAAACTCTTCATGCGGCGCTAGCAGGACTGGAAAGGTGTGCTTTTCGTCCACCATGGTGAGCTAGCTGCTTCTCTCCCCCCCCCCCCCCCCCCCCACACACACACACACACGCGGCCACTTATCATGTCGACACAACTTCACTTTCTTAATTTCTTCACTTTCTTAATTTTATGATGATCAGACCGGTCTCGCACTTTATCGTGTAGAAAGAAAAAGATTCTTGCACTTGATATTGTTATACTGCAATTTTTCGTTTTAGATGAATGGATGATATATTCAATATGTTGGTACGATTCTAGCATGCAAATGCAGGTGGCACTCTAAAAAAGTGATTTGTTACCACTAGGCTCATTAGTGGCAATGCTGCAAAATACTTGATCCTCCCGGTGTCATGCTGAAAATAAGTATCAACGGACACTGCAGAACATGGGCAAACTTCACCTTGCATGGTTTGTGGGCGGCATTGAATAAGGGATCTGCGTTTATTCAACGCCGGCCACAAACCATGCATGGTCTATGATGTTTTAAGTGGTTTTCTTTGGTATTTATGTGCAGACTCTTGGTGCTGGATAGGACCCGGCTTTGTTGATTTTGTGTGTTCTAGGCCCCTTTTTTTATCGCTTTTTTTGGTTTGTACTTGTCTGTCTTTTGTTGGTACTATGGGTTCGGGTAACCTCTCTTTCGCCCTCTGTGTACCTTGTCTCTAGTCGGGCAAGGATAGTAGTTCCTATGTTTTTGTTCCATTTCAGACTTCATGCTCCTTGGAGAAAAGAATTAAATCATTCTTTTAATGGGGGCAAGGAGGTGTCTTTCACTCATTTCTCAATGGAAACTTTCCAATGGCGTCGAAGTCATCAACATATGGTTTCTATATATTTTGCTTCTATTTCAAAGAGGATTATGAACACGTTCTCTTCCACAGACTATGGATGATAATCGGTAACTATCTTTCAACTTATAAATGGAAGCCCCATTACAATCCTTATGCTCATCAACAAACTAACACCATGATTTGGATTCATCTCAGGAATGCTCCCCTGGAAAGAGTCTCTACTCACGGATTTGGGTGCGGTCTTTGGCCATGCAGTGGACCCGATAACATTGGCTACTGAAATGGGGAAATATGCCAGTATGTATGAGTAGAGGTTGATCTGGGCGAAAGCCTGATTCTGGCGGTCAGGATCAATGACAGGGAGATAAAGGTGGAGTACAAGGGCTTGCATCAATTTTTTCTTTGAATGCGGTGTTTATGGCCACAAAAAGGGAGGAATGACCGATTAATCAACCACCATCATGTAGCACATTGAAAATTTATAGGAGTTGAAGTGCAAAAGTACAAACTTTTGGGAGCAAGAGGGATAGTATGTGAAGACATGCCAGTACGTTCTTTTTTCTTTCGGCTTATTTAATTTCTTCAACTACTACTTCATGCTTGCTTCCTAGATAGCATTCAATTGCATTGAAATGACATACATCTTCTTCATGGTATTGTTTTGTTTCTATTTCAGTATTATTCTGTTTAATAGCTTTTGTCCAATAGATCTCTGAAAGTTTGATATATACATTCGATGCTGCTGATGCATGCTCTTTCAAATGCAAACTTTGATTATCATTTGACATAGAAACCAAGTTCTGGAGAGTATTTTGAAAATCTGATATCTCAATGGTCCATAATTTGTCTTATCCCAGAGTGTGACTTTATCAAACACGAGGGGAAAAGTGGTGATAGTATGTTTGTTTACCATGTGGCTTTTATTTTATTTTTTTTATTTTTTTATTTTTTTAAAAAAATTTTGGTAATACAAATATTTGAAACTTTGATGAATGGTTTACAGAAGAACTAATAGGTATTACTCTCATAACCTTCACAACTAGAGAGAGAATAAAACTAATAAACCAAACTATGTTAAGGAATTAATAAAATCCAGCAAATGATCGATCGAACTAGTCCGCCACTCAAATAACGTCTGAAAACTCAACCCTTTAACAAAGGCATTCGTTATGTGAATCATCCGGAGGTTTCTCTCTTGCGCACCCTCCAAATGATCCACATAACAAATGCCTCTGAATTGGACTTAGACATACAACACCAATTTGACTAACACATGATTATGCCAGACCAAGTTGTCAATTGTCAAGAACATATCATGAGTTGCACACCGAACGAAAAAGGTAACGCGTAGGAAGAGTAGCTCACTCAACCAGTAGTTACAACCACTGCCATAATGCTTGAGATATCGAGTAATCCTATCCGCTTAATTATTTACTTCATTCAGCTACTTCTTTATGCTTGCTTGCTTGCTAGATAGCATTCTATTGCATTGAAATGACATCTTCTGTGCTGGAAATGATGAGAAGCCATTTTGCGAGGCTGACAAAAGTGGATAAATTCTAGTCCTGCTGTTATACTTCTAACTTCATAAGAGAACATGTCAACGTGGCTCTGCAACCCATTTTTGAGCCATCGCTTACTATTTTATCCATACTTTCTCACGTTGCTATAAAATAACTAAATAAGTGTCGCTTTTGAAGTCAAAATTCAGATTGCATCAAATAAAGATGATAATGGACTTCCGTAACGAAAATAAAAGCAATAAAAAAGAATGTGTACTCTAATTATCTCACCTTGCTATAAAATAACTATATTGTTTGGTCATCCTTAACATAAAAAATATGAATTCTAATTATCCACATGATTGAAAAGAAGAGATGAATACGAGAGAAGACCCTACGGGCGACTGTCTTCCATTATACACAGAGGACCCGGTTTCGTTTATTTTGTATTGTTTAGGTCTTTTGATTGCTGTTTTTGGTTTGTACTGTTGTCGGCCTTTTGTTGGTACTTTGGGTTCGGGTAACCTAGCTTTTGTCCTCTGTGTATCTTGTGTCAAGTCGGTTCTTTCCTAGTGTCTTTATTTCATCAATGATGTTCTGTTCGTCAGGGAAGTTTTCATTTGTCATCCAATTCGTCAAATAATGTGTTAATTCGTCATATTACTAAGTATTTTACTTAGTTTGTTCGTCAACTAGTGCTCATTAATCAAATTTAGCTTCAATCGTCAAAGGATGATTCATATAAAGTTGTGAAGAAGAAAGTGAAGTTTTCACTCGAGCTAAACTTCACTTGGTTTGTCAAACTTCACCTCATTCGTCAAATGAAGTTTTAACAATTCAAGTGAGGTTTGAGCAGATCAAGTGAAGTTTGAGCTTTCTTCACTTGTTTCGTCGAACATCAATTATTTCATCAATTCAAGTTTGACGAATCAAATGAAGTTTAAGCTCAACTCATTTTTCAATTGTACCCCAAAATTGACGACTTAAATCCAGAACTCTAGATCGTCAAAAGTAAAGGGAATCGCCAGCTACACTTTATTTGGGAGATGAAATGAGAAATTGAAGGATTTTTCCAGCCTCTTCATCGACGGTGGTCATTGATGGTGGCAGTAAGAACGTCGGTTTAATCAAATTTCAAATAAACCCCAAATGAGTCAATCATTATAACAAAAGTCAATCGTGGTTATATGTCAAAAAATGGCTGACATAGTATCTTAATCTACCAAATGGTAATAAATCTAGTCCGGGGCAGTAAAATTACTCTCCCACACCAAGTTTCTTAGCAAGGATAGGAATTTAATCAATAGGACAAAGAAATGTATTATCAGAACAACGTTGAAGTACCCTGCAAGACTTCAAACCGTGTCAAATCTTGCATCACCACTCTTTTGTGCTAGTTATCCATCTGACTCCTGACAAGTTGAGTAGGCCGGTAAGGCAGTTAAATCTTCTTGGCTTGTGATATTACAAGCATTATGACATTGCATGTTTCGTCCAATGCCATTTTGGTGGAAGTGAGAGCCTAGGGATCTATGTTGCACGATTGTTTTCGTTTTGAAAACTCTGACATACATCGATAACGTGTCAAAACTCCACCTGGTGTTTCCAACTTACAACCTCTTGCCAGAGTTTGTATATTACACATGCATGGAATGTTAACTCTTATCTTTTACCAATCTTTGGAAAAGCGTTCCCTCTCGTGTTTCCAGAATTAGCGCGTACAACTACATGATGGAATAATTGTGCAATTACATTATAGAGAAATATAGTAGAACGAAGATAATGGTCGATATAGTGGGGACTCTTGGATGATTTGCTTCGCCGAAATTCATTGCCAGCCTGTTTTAGTGGAGTTATAGTAGAAGATATTGATAGTAGATGATATTGATAAAGGATGGTCAATCGCACAACTGAGTAGTAATACGAAAAACCAACCAGATTTAGTATGAGACGAGTATTTGTAACCACATGCACGCCCTAAATGGTGCTAATACAAAAAATATGATATTTTCCATACGATATGAATTCTCCGTTTTAGGAATGATTTTCTGCTTCATAAATACTTAAGGTACCAGTAGTTACTTCCACTTTTCTATCTAGCTTAGTTAGGATATGAGTTACAACTTGCAACTTTTTACCAGAATTTGCATAGTACACATGTATGGAAATATAGTGTCATCTTTCATTAGTATTTGGAAAAGGGTTCAAAAATTAGTATGAAAGGTACTTGTAACCACCAGAAACGCATGTGGTGTGTGTCACCAGTATGGAAAGACAACTGTTATCTTTCATTAACATTTGAAAAGGCGTTACCTCATGTTTCAAAAATTAGTACTATGAGAGGTACTTGTAACCACCAATCCTGAAAAGCATATGGTGGTGTGTTGTCATAGATGATGCTGTATCAAATTCAGATAAGGGTTATATTGCTTTTGCCACACGCATGCCCTAAATGGTGCTAAATTTCACATGAGGAATGATTTTCAGCTTGATGCACATGTGGCCTTGTAGGTATTTCAATCAGCCCTCCTCCTCGGCTACTATAAATTGAGAGGCTTCAGTAGTTGTTGGTTCATCATCATAAGACCAGAAAGAAAGAAAATAAACCACCATGAAAGCTTTCTATTCTCTTCTTCTTGTTTTCATTGCTTTTTCATGTTTGACCATGAATGCTTTCTCCCAACTTCCAGATTACTACATACTGGCCCAAACATGGGGCAACTCGCTTTGTAGCACAAAGAGGTGCAGACCAGGGATAATACCCCAGAATTTCACGATACATGGTTTATGGCCGGATATGTATAGTGGACCTCTGAACTGCCGAAGTGGTTACCCACATATCCAAGACTACAATAGAGTTGTAAGTTCTTCACTGTTTCATTCTTATTAGTTTATGATGGATGATGTTGATTATTATTATTATTATTATTATTATTATTATTATTATTATTATTATTATTATTATTATTATTATTATTACCTTGTTGGTTGATACAAAAAATCATCTATATATATATATGGATGCATGCATGCAGTGTCAAGCCTTCCTACCTTTGATGAATGCCTTCTGGCCTGGCCTGACTTTTGTAAGTAACCAAGCATTCTGGGGATATCAATGGAGGAAACACGGGGTGTGCAGTCCGTTTCATCCAACCTTTTACTTCAGGTCCGCCATAGATTTGAAAATTTCCTTAAGTCCCCATAATTTACTCGCTGCAAAGCAGATCATTCCTTCGTCAGGATCATCATATGGCGTAGCAGCGATAAAGGCTGCCATCAAGGTCAAGACCCGAGGCAACAGAATCGCCTTGAGATGCGTCACCAAGAATCGCCAATCATACCTCTCTGAAGTTTACGCTTGTTTCGAATTGAAGAAGGGATCTGCATTTATTCAACGCCGGCCACAAACCATGCATGGTGAAGTTTTGTGGTATGGCTCCAGGTTTGATGCACCTGCTTGTGCTGCTGAGTTTCCCCATGTCTGGACTGTGTTGAATTGATGATGGTTTCATGGCGGTTTCTTTCTTTCTGGTCCGATGATGATGATGATGAACCAACAACTACTGAAGCCTCTCAATTTATAGCGGAGGAGACTACATTATAGAGTAATTGTAAATTACATTATAGAGTAGAATGAATATTATTAGATGATTTGCTGCACGGAATTCATTACCAGCCTATTTTATTGTACTTATTCATTAGATGATACTGATAAATAGCTGACCTCTACGAGTCACAATGTAGATTTGGGCCTTTGGGCTTGACAAGCTTTGTCCTAACAGCCACTAGTACCTCAGAAAAATAGAAGTTTCATACAGGGTCGTCTCTATGTTTTTGGGTGCCCTAAGCGAGAGGACAATTTGATGCCTTAACAGGTAAGTTGGATTGGCCAACGTTCATCAGCACAAATACTGAGACTGTCGAATGCAAAGACACGTTCCTAAAAAAATACCCGAAAGAGTTCCATGCTGCTCTATTGAAAAAATAAGAACATCGGTCCTGGGCCGGTCCTCCGGCCCACTTGTCAGCAAGAGACCAAATTCACCTGTATGGGGAACATGAGTTCTTCAGTATTGGTACCCCGATTGCGGTAAAGATCCATGGGAAATTTTGTGAGTGATGATCACTTCATTTACAACACTCAGAATTCACCAATCCTAAATTGTGCCATTTACCAAACATATCAACAGTAAACTTAACCAATCAATATGATTTTTTTTTTTTTTTTTGGTATAATTTTCTACTGTTGAGGTAAAATTTTTAAGCTTGGTTGTCAGTATCACGATCCGGATCGTAGGATCGTACGATTCTACGATCCTGAGGGCGAGTGTCGTGCAGAATTGGCTAGAAAATCGCTTTATGATAGGATCGGGTGCGTTCAGAAAAACCTCCAAACCATGTCAACATCAGTCGATGCTACTCGCCTAAGCCACCACCATATTTACAAACAAAGGTACAAACCACTAGTTTGACCTTTTTTTTTGCGACAACATCAATAGGTCTAGCCTAGAACTAGCGGGTTCGAACTTGATGGTAAGAGTAGTATTACTGCGTTTTGGTTTTAGTGTAATTTAATTAAAGTACAGGACTTGGTGTGCAAATAGTATAACAATTTCTTCCAGAGTTCTGTTAGTTTGTTAGGCTTACTCAACAGCTATGTTAGTTGAAGATGATGTATAAATACATCACTTGTAATATTGTTGGAGTTAATAGAAACATTCCCAAATCCTATTTCTTCCCTTACCGTCTTATCCTTCTTCATTGATGTTAAACCTATATTATCTTCATGGTAGCGGAGCCCGTAGACTTGCTGCCATCTACGTCATAGCTCTTCTGGCACCGTCTTCGTCTGTGGCGGATTCAATTCCTCCGAGCCTGCAATTTCTGGTTTTGAATCTCAAGTCTCTAATTCAAATCAAGCTTGATTCGACAAATTATAACATCTAGTTCCCTCAATTGGAGACAACACTTGCTGCTAACGGTGTTCTGGACTGTGTTCTTGGTAAGGAATTGCCTCCCCATCTTCTAGTACTCCGGCGACTGGTGAGCCTATTCCTAATCTCGCATTCCTAAAATGATGCACTATAGATCAAAAGGTGTCTTGCAGCTGGAATTTCACCGTCTTTGCTTCCTGTGATCATGCATTCGAATCATTCTTCTGAGATCTGGTCATGTTTAGGTAATGCATTTGCTTCATCATCTAGATCACATGTCCACATCTTAAGCTTATGTTATGTACAATTGAACAAGTTTATTTGTATATGGATGCATACCTGAATCGAGTTAAGTCTCTCTCGAATAGTTTGTTACAAGTTGGGGAAATTGTAGCTGAAAAGACTTGGTTCTATCCTGTAAGGCCTTTCGCCTTCTATGAGTCTTTTAAGTCCAGCATTAGAACTAGACCTACTCCAATTACTATGATCAGCTGAGCTCACCGTTTCTGTGTAAAGAATTGCATAAATCTATGTCAAAAATACATGTATGTATTGGCACCTAAACTGCTAGCACAGACTTAATGTCACTCAGTTTGCAGCTACAAGACCAAGACCACAGGCATATCATATCACTTTTCGACAGTTTTCTGTTGGAGTTGCTCCCTCGTGCACACCTCCATTGGCTCCTCTTCCCAAACCTCTGGTGCCTCAATCTTGGTTTCGGGATTCAAGTCCTAACAACCATGTCACAAACAACGTCACTTCACTGGATATTGTGGTTCCCTATACAGGTCAAGATTCTATGGCCGTAGGAAATGGTGCTTCATTGCCTATTACGCATATTGGTTATGGTACTCTCTCTTCTTCAAACTCTCAGTTTCAGCGGAATCAAAATCTTCATTCTCCTGCTTTCACTTCATAACTATTGTCGGTTTATCAATTCATACATGAAAATAATTGTTCACTCTTGTTCAACGCTCAGGGATTTACAATCCATGGCAATATTACTAGAAGAAAGTTTTTATGTCAGGGCCCATGTGACAAGGGTCTCTACTATATGCACTCTGCCTAGTCTTTCTCTTCTTCAGTCAGTGGTCTTACTCATGTTTTTCACTCTAAGTTCCACTCCAAATACATGGCATTGGAGATTATGCCATCTTTCAAAGAAGGTCTATGATCATGTAGCTTCTTTCTTATAGTTTCATGCTCAAAATTGTGAAATAGAAAGTGTCATTTTACGTACAACTCTGTTTCTAGCCGTTGTCAATTCAGGGAGACACAAGACTCAGATTTAGGCTAGTATGACGTATAGGTTAGAATGTCGACCTGAGGTTCTTTTATACTTAGATACTTTTGTGATACTACAAATTTCTTGCAGGTATTTCAAGACATCCTGGATCCAGTACTGAAAACTTCCCGAAAAATATTTTTGTAGAAAGGTAAACTTAGTTCTCAACCAGTGTCTAGGTTTAGGTGTCTGCCCATAGCATCCTTCCAATAGGAAAAAGGCTAAAATTGCTAAAATGGTGAAGAGGCGAAGCCGAAGAAGTGGCAGAACACCCCCATCACTGTTAAGGATTAGTTTACTAGCTTCTCAAACTTGTAAGGGTAGTTTAGTACTTTCAGCTTACTATGTGATTCAGATGGTATATGTACTGGTATTTGCCTTAATTGAATAATGATGAGATCATTTTCTGTTTGTTATCTTCTCTCTCAAATTGGGAATTCTCTCAAGAACCCTAACTTTCTACATGGTATCAGAGCCATCGAGCGTTGATTTGGCTCCTTCTTCGATCCGCTTGCTGTAATTCATGGCGCCGACGACTTCTTCATCATCTTCTCCGGCTCCGATGTCGTCTGTATCGTCATCATCTCTGCCGTCAGGCTTGTGTTTTCTCATCTCTAATCTTCGTTCGTTGATTCAGATTAAGCTCGATTCCACTAATTACATCGTTTGGCGAGCTCAAATGGAGACTGCACTCTCGGCTAATGATCTTTTGGAGTTCATCTCTGGACAAGTTCCATCTCCATCGCCTCTGGTTTCTTCTGATTCTGGTGCCTCCTTCACCAATCCAGCGTTCTTGCAGTGGAAGGCCATTGATAAACATCTCAAGAGCTGTCTAATTGCTTCAATTTCACCAGCAATTCTTCCTCTGGTGCTGCATCTTCAAGAAGCCTCAGCTATTTGGCTTAATCTTGAAACTCGGTTTGCCTCTCTCTCTCGCTCACATATTCATCAGCTTAAACTACTTCTCTGCACGATTGAAAAAGGTCAATTGTCTATGGATGAGTATCTCAACAAGATTATGTCTCTTGCGGATAGTTTACTACAAGTGAATGAAATTGTGTCTGAAGAAGATCTTGTGTTGTACATTCTAAAAGGATTACCTCCTGAGTATGAAATCTTCAAGTCTGGTATTCGGATTAGGTCTACCCCTATCTCTGTTGCAGAGCTCTCTTCTTTACTTCTTACAGAAGAGTTGCACAAGTCTATGAATCAGTTGCATCTTAATCCACCAGTTGTGGCTAATTTGGTGAATGAATTTGGTAATACTGCCTTCTTGAGTGCCAATGCTAAGCCAAAGTACAATTTCTCAAATGGACAAAGGCCATATAAACCTCCATTTCCTGGTGAAACATCTGGTTCTAGTATTTTAGGTGTTCCACCTTATGCATCTTTGCAACCACACATGAACTCTAAGTCTCAAGCTAGAGGTAGAGGAACTCCTCCTAGCATTATCTGTCAAATATGTGGCAAAGGCAGGCACTCTGCTCTCAATTGTTGGCAAAGACTTAATACCACACAGTTTGCTGCTACTAAACCTAGACCTCAGGGTATGGCCTGCATCTCTCACAATGCTGCTGCTCCTCCATTCTTCAATGCTTATGCTGCTGTTCCACCTCAGTTTGGCACTACTGTATCTTCTCCTCCTGCCACTTATCCACTGTTTACTTGCTCTTCTACACCTTTGGCTGGCTCTTCTTCTCTTGATCAGTCTTCTCATATGGCTATGAATGCTGTGATGCACACTCCTTCTGTTCAACCTTGGCTTTTGGATAGTGGAGCTAACAATCATGTTACAAATGACTTGAATGCTCTGCCACAATCTGCTCCCTATCATGGCAATGATACTGTTACTATGGGAAATGGAACTACTGTGCCTATTACGGACATGGTACAATTCTTACACCTTCTTCTTCCTTTAAGCTTAAGAATGTGTTACATTCACCTTTGTTCACTTCAAATTTGTTGTCCATATCTCATTTCACCTTGGATAATAATTGCACTGTTCTTCTTAACTCCTCTGGTTATGCTATACAGGACAATGTTACCAAGGCTATCCTGTCTCAGGACCCTTGTGGACATGGTCTCTACCCCATCTCAGCTTCTCCACAGAGCTTTTCTTCTCAAGCTGTGGCTTACTCTGTGTCTCAGATTCCAGCTCCTTCTTTGTGGCATGTCAGACTAGGCCATCCATCAGCCAAAGTTCACAATCACTTAGCTAAGCTTTTGCACTTTTCTTCTCAAGCTTCAACTCATGTGTGTGAACATTGTAGTGTAGCTAAGAGTCACAAGTTAAAATTTCCTTTGTCTCAAACTGTGTCTACTTCTCCTTTTGACTTGGTTCATGCAGATGTATGGGGTCCATCTCCTGTTTCATCTTTTAATAAATTCAACTTTTATCTCATTTTTGTGGATGATTTTAGTAGATATTGTTGGCTCTATCCTCTAAGACATAAGTCTGATGCTTTTTCCTCATATATGCATTTTACTTCTATGGTCTATACTCAATTTAACTCCAAGGTCAAAGTGTTCAGAACTGACAATGGAGGTGAGTTCATAAGTCATGTGTTTGGTGAGTTTCTTCTCAAACAAGGAACTATTCACCAACTCACTTGTCCACACACTCCAGAACAAGCTGGCAGAGTGGAAAGGAGACATAGACACCTTGTAGAAGTGGCTGTAGCCTTGTTAAATCAGGCTAAGCTACCTCTTTCTTATTGGTTAGATGCTGTTGCCACAGCAAACTATCTCATTAACAGACAACCCAAAGCCAAGTTGCAATTTAAATCTTCTTATCAGGTGTTATTTCATAAACTACCTGATTACAACTCTCTTAAGTGCTTTGGATGTCTTTGTTTTCCATGGTTAAAACCATATAATTCTCACAAGTTTTTACCTAAATCCACTCCCTGTGTGTTTCTAGGTTACTGTCCTACTACCAAAGGGTATAGGTGTTTTGATTTAACTTCAAAGAAAGTCTATACATCTAGACATGTTATCTTTTATGAACATGTTTTTCCTTACATCAAGGATCCAATTTCTTGTGCTTCTTCTGCTTTACCTTCTCCTCATGTGTCTTATTTCCTTAATCCTTTTTTGTCTCACTCTAGTGGTTCTCCTTCTTCTTCTACACTCTCATCTTCATGTGCTTCCTTGTCCACACCCCCTTCTCATGTGTCTGATGTTTTGCCTACCCCCTCCCCTTCTCCCCTGTCCACCCCAGTCCCTGTGTCTCATCCCATGGTTACTAGATCTAGAGTTGGTATTTTAAAACCTAATCCTAGATATCAAGTGCATGTGGCTGCCACCAAGTTCACTGAAACAGAACCTTCTACATTTGCTCAAGCTGTTAAGTGTCCTCAATGGCAAATGGCTATGTCAGATGAGTATAAGGCTTTACTTCACCAACAAACTTGGATATTGGTTCCAAAGCCTTCTTCTAGCAATATTATTGGTTCTAAGTGGGTGTATAAGATCAAGAGAGCTTCAGATGGTTCCATTGCCAGATATAAGGCAAGATTAGTTGCCAAAGGTTATGCTCAAGAATTTGGAGTTGACTACACAGAGACTTTCAGTCCTGTAGTTAAACATGTTACTATTAGGGTTGTACTCACCCTAGCTCTCTCTCATTCTTGGCCTATAAGGCAGTTAGATGTCTCTAATGCCTTCCTTCATGGCCATCTTCAAGAAGAGGTGTATATGAGTCAACCTCCTGGTTTTGAACATCCACAATTTCCTACACATGACTGCAAGTTACAAAAATCCTTGTATGGACTCAAGCAAGCCCCTAGAGCTTGGTACACAAGATTGTCTGAGTTCTTGGTTCATCAGCACTTCATGGTTAGTAGTGCAGATTCTTCTTTGTTTATTCTCAAGACAGCTTCAAGGTTGGTTCTAGTTCTTGTCTATGTTGATGATATTTTAGTCACTGGAAATGACTCCTCTTACATGGCTACACTGCTTGCTGCTATGCAATCTCAATTTGCTCTTAAAGATCTGGGTGCTCTGAATTATTTTTTGGGAATTGAGGTTTCTCCTACTTCTCAGGGTGTTGTGCTTCATCAAACAAAGTATGCTTCTGATTTGGTTTCAAGAGCTGGCTTACTTGACAGTAAACCCATGCTCACTCCTCTTGCTGTTCCTTCTACAGTTTCTGCTCCTTCCTCTTCTTCACACATTTCTGAGGAAGACAAGCAATTTTTAGGAGTATTGTGGGTGGTTTGCAATATCTTACAATTACAAGGCCAGATGTGCAATTTGCTGTGAATGTTCTGTGTCAACATATGCATTCACCATCTTCTTCAGATTTTCAAGCTTTGAAAAGGACTCTTAGATATGTTAAGGGTTCTCTTAGTGATGGGTTATTATTTGTCAAGTCTCTGTCTCCTCTTCACATTACTGCTTTTAGTGATGCTGATTGGGCTGGCTGTAAGGAGGACAGAAGATCAACTAGTGGTTATTGTGTGTTTCTGGGAGATAATTTGGTGGCCTGGAGCTCAAAGAAACAGCCTACTGTTTCCAGATCTTCAACTGAAGCAGAATACAGAGCTCTGGCTGTCTTAGCTTCTGAGGTGAAATGGCTCACTTATTTGCTCAAAGATCTGGGTATTGATTCTGTTAAATCTCCTCATTTGTATTGTGATAATGTCTCTGCTATTGCTCTTGCCTCTAATCCTGTGTTTCATGCAAGAACAAAGCATATAGAGATTGATTATCATTTTGTGAGGGAGCTTGTTGTGTCTCATCAGGTGGATGTGTCTCATGTTGCTTCTGTGGATCAGGTGGCTGATATTTTCACCAAATCCTTGCCTGTCTCTTCATACCAGCATTTGAAGTCCAAACTCCAGCTCACTACTGTTTAGTAGTGTTCTGGGTTTGAGGGGGGCTGTTAAGGATTAGTTTACTAGCTTCTCAAACTTGTAAGGGTAGTTTAGTACTTTCAGCTTACTATGTGATTCAGATGGTATATGTACTGGTATTTGCCTCAATTGAATAATGATGAGATCATTTTCTGTTTGTTATCTTCTCTCTCAAATTGGGAATTCTCTCAAGAACCCTAACTTTCTACAATCACACCCCAACGCCTAGGGCAAGCAACTGCTCTCAACACTCAGAAACTATTCTGAACCATCCTCACAGCCTTATGTCGGAATAGACATGTTACACATGTAAGTCATGGCCTGCATGTTGTAAGTAATGACTTGCTTTCAACACTAAGAATATTTTTGGCACCTCTTGAAACTTCTTGCTTGATTAGGCCATGACCTGCAGGTTGTAAGTCATGACTTACTCTCAACATTAGTGCTTCCTCATTTTCAGAATTACATTTCTTTGAGTATTTTTCTATTTTTCCTAAACAGGGATTTGCAATATTAGTGCTTCCTCGTTTTCAGAATTACATTTCTTGGAGTATTTTTCCACTTCTGTCAGCCTCGCAAATGGCTTCTCATCATTTCCAGCGTATCACCTCACACTTGTTTTCCCACATGTCCAGTGACATCGTTGATAGTTATGTTTCAGCAATACTCCTGGAGGATTAAGTATTTCGCAGCATAATGAGTCTAGTGGTGACAAAGCGTTTTCTTAGAGTGCCACCCACATTATGCATGCGAGATTCCTTTGACAAGTTGAACTAAGATGTTCTCAGGTAGCGGACATGTTGAATATATCATCCATTCATGAACAATGAAAACTTGTAGTATAACAATTTCGAGTAGTAAGAATTTTTTTTGGTTCTACATGATAGAAGAGAGCGAGAGCCGTCTGATCATCATAGAATTAAGAAAGTGAAGTTGTTTCGACATGATAAGTGGAAGAAAAAGAAGTGAAGTGCTTATTTATTATTAATCACCATAATACCATAATAGATTATTTGTAAGCTGCTAGCTACACCAAGAGAAACGACAAGTATTTCTTTTACCGGTCAGAAATTTATATTTGCGTCGATGCTAGTGGCAGTAGAATTAAAATCACCTCATGCCCATTGAAAGTAACCTCCTCCTGCGGCGCCGGTGGGACTGGAAAGGTATAACTGGCCATTCTTCTTGACATAGGTCAACAAGATTCAGTCCAGTTTTGACCTTAATGGCATCTTCTATCGCAACGACGTCAAATAATGATGATGATCCAGCACCTGAAGAAGGAATTATGTTCTTTGCTGCCAGTAAGTCCAGCCGACTTAAGAAATTTTTCAAATCTATGTCGAACTTGAAGTAACTGGTTGGATCAAACGGACGGCACACCCCATATTTTCTCCACGGATATCCCCAGAATGCTAAGTTACTTGTGAAAGTAAGACTAGGCCAGAAAGCATTCATCTTAGGTAGGAAGGCTTGACACTGCATCCATATATATGATTTTCTATCAACCAACAAAGGTATGGAATTAGTTTAATAATAATAATAATAATAGACTAATAAGAAAGAAACAAAGAACAACTTACAACTCTAGTGAAGTTAGTGGTAGTTTGAAGACGATTTTGGCAGTTGATAAACGCAGGCCCGTTATTCAGTGACGGGCACAAAACCATGCATGGTGAAGTATCGTGGTATGGCTCCTGGTTTGCTGCACCTGCTTGTGCTGCAGCATGAGTTCCCCATGTCTGAACAACTTGATAGTAATGGATTACTATCAGATTGTACAGACATGGGGGAACTGATGACGAGAACAACGTGATAGTAAGTGGTGGTCAATCACACAGCAGTTATCCTAGAGGGGAAAGCCTTCATGGTGGTTTCTTTCTTTCTTTCTCTTCTGGTCCGATGATGATGAACCAACTACTCAAACCTCTCAATTTATAGTAGCCGGGGAGGAGGGCTGATTGAAGTACCTACAAGTGCATAAAGCAGAAAATCATTGAATTCATATCGTATGGAAAACATCACGCTGCAGATAATTTTGGTATTTAGCACCATTTAGGGCGTGCAGGTGGTTAAAACTTAAAAGCAATATAAGTATATAACCCTTATCTGAATTTGATACGACATCATTTATGACACACACCATTTGCGTTTCAGCAGGGACGGACCTAAGGCTAACCCACCAGGGGCCATGGCCCCCCCTACAGTTTAGAGAATGACAAATTTTACCCTAGTATTTTGAATAATTACAAAATCATGTGTTGGCGGCCCCCCCTTATATTAGTTAAAATAACATTGTAAACTCAACTTTTACCTTATGTATTTAACATGGCCCCCCCTACAAATAATTTCTGGTTCCGTCCCTGCGTTTCAGGATGGTAGTTACAAGTACCTGTCTCATACTAATTTTTGAAACATGAGGGAACCCTTTTCCAAATATTAATGAAAGATAACAGTTATCTTTCCATACAAGTGACACACACCATATGCGTTTCAAGTTGGTGGTTACAAGTACCTGTCTCATACTAAATTTTGAAACATGAGGGAACCCTTTTCCAAATATTAATGAAAGATAACATTTATCTTTTCATACATGTGTAATATGCAAATTCCGGTAAAAGGTTGTAAGTTGTAACTCATACTCTTATTCCTAACTAAGCTGGATTGAAAAGTGGGTGTAACTACAGTTACTATAATTATTCATGAAGCAGAAAACCATTCCTACAAAGGAGAATTCATATTTTATGGAAAATATCACAATTTTGGTATGCAGCACCATTTAGGACATGTAGGTGGTTACAAGTACTTGTCTCATCCTAAATCAACTTGGTTTTCTATATTAGTACTCTGATATGTGATTGACCACCACTTATCAGTATCATCTACTATCAACTGAATAACTCCATTAAAACATGCTGGCAATGAATTTCGGTGAATCAAATCATCCAAAAGTCCCCGCTGTATCGACAATTATCTTCATTCTACTGTATTAATCTATAATGTAATTTCACAATTATTCCATCATCCTTTCACGAATGAAGCTAAATTTGATGAATGCGAACTTATTGACGAACAAACTGAGTAAAATACTTAGTAATTTGACTAATTAACACATCTTATGGCGAAAGGTTTGGCGGTTAGCTCCTATGGTTGTTATGTGGATCATTTGGTGGGGGCGCAAGAGAGAAACCTTCGACGGGGTTCATACGCAAATGCCTATTTCAAAGAGCTGAGTTTCAGACGCTGTTGGAGTAGCAGCCCTACATACCGACTAGTTTGATTGATCATTTGTTGGATTTTATGAATTTCTTACAGTTCATCTGTAAACATTCTTTACAGTTTCAAACATACTATCACCACCTCTCCCTCGCCGAATAACGATTGGGTTTGATAAATTCAAACTCTAGGACATGATAAAGTGTGGACCATTTTGCAGATATCGTATTTTTTAAACACTCGCCAGAACTTTGTTTCTATGTCAAATGAAGATCAAAGTTTCATAAGACAATCTGCTGAGTTCTCCAGCCCGTGAAAGAGCATGAATCAGCAGTATCAAATTAATATATCCAGATTTCAGAGATCTATTGGACAAAAGCTATTACCCAGAATAATAGTGAAATAGAAACAAAATAGTACCATGGAGAATATGTCATTTCAATGCAATAGAATGCTATCTAGGAAGCAAGCATAAAGTAGTAGTTGAAGAAAAAAGAACATACTGGCATGTATTCACATACTATCCCTCCTTGGCTTTTTATTCATTGACCGTAATCATTTTCAGGTGCATCATCATCAGCATTAGCATGATGACCATCATCGTCATGGTCATGATCATGTAGGGTTTTGATTCATGGATCGCGCAAACGGAAGCATAATCAAACAAATAACCATGCAAAACCCTCCAAGGATCACAAGTCTAGATGCATAACGATAGTAAAGGTAAGAAATCATAAACACACCTTTGGGTTCTCCTTGATGACTTCAAACGCGAATAGTGTCACGTTCTCTATAGTTGATCCACGCCTAGAGTTGCTCCTAGATCTCCCAAACTCCTTGGTGCTAGCCCGGAATAAGAGGAGGGTGAAGGAATCACGCAAAACGAGACAAAAAGAGGGGCTCGGCCCTCTTTTGGCCGACGGGGTGAGGGGGCGGCGGCAAGGGACGGGTTCAGCCCTTGTTGCTTGCTCTCTCTCTCCTTTGTTCTCTCCCACTCTTGTTATGATCACTAATGAGCATTAGTTATGAGGAAGGAAGGAAGGAGAGTCCTTTATATAGTCCAACAACTCCTTGTTAACTACCTAAAGGACTTATTCTAGTCCTACTAGAATTCAATTTAGTCCCTTCCTTGCAAATTAGTCCCTACTAAGTTTGCAAGGGTTTGCAAAGTGATCCTTCTAATTAATTAATCCAATTAATTAATTCCCAAATCTAGTACAACTCTATATAGCGTGTGACCCCATAGGTTCTATCTAGTTGGTAGCAACTATTTGCTAATATGGAGCGGTTTCTAGCAAAACATCCATTCTAGCCAACTAATAGAATAGTCATCTAGACAACCTTGTACAAGTAATTGTCTCATCCCTTTGCCTCCATATCCGGATTGGACACGAGACATACAAGTCACACTCGTATATCCAATCCATAGTTTCTCGATCTATGGGATAGCCTTATTCGTGCAAATAACATCAATATCCCATATTGATTTATTTGAGTCTGGCCAGACATTCTATAAGCACTATCCTTCGAGTGGCCTAGGATACTTGCTCCCGTTATGTGGGAGGGGCAAATCCTCTCTACGTCCACTACGATCTCTAAGCTTGCTTCTCATTGTATCCAGTACACGCCTTTATAACTACCCAGTCACGGTGTAGCATTTAACGCTACCAAGATCACATTGATCCACAACTAGAATATCTAGTGACTTCAAGTCTAAGGATGACAATACCATTGCACCCGAGAAGCACTTGTGACTCAACATAACATGTATGTAGCCTTCTCGGTGATGGGTCAATCCAGTGCAACATTCCGTAATGCACACCTATGTGTTGGATCGTGATATCTCCATATCAATCCAACCCCATAATAGTCTATAGATGATTGTCCCATTAATCATTATACTTGACTAGGGATATTTAAGATAAACAACACGATTGTAAATATAAGGACTTCATTATATTAAATATCCAATAAATAATAAATGAATTTTCTAGCCATATACAAATTCATACTAAACTAGATTGCCTCTAGGGCATCTATTCCAACAGTCTCCCACTTGCACTAGAGCCAATCTGGCGCATCTCGTATGCCCATACTCCTAGTGTGCCCTTCATGCTTCCACTGCGTGAGAGGCTTCGTAAGCGGGTCTGACAGATTATCATCTGTAGGAATCTTGCATATCCGAACGTCTCCTCTATCGATAATATCTCGAATCAGATGAAACTTCGTGAGCACGTGCTTGGACTTCTGGTGCGATCTGGGTTCCTTTGATTGCGCGATCGCCCCAGTGTTGTCACAGAACAACTCCACTGGATCCGCAATGCTAGGGACCACACCAAGTTCAGAAACAAACTTTCTGATCCAAACAGCCTCCTTTGCTGCGCCATTTGCAGCAATGTACTCAGCCTCTGTTGTAGAATCAGCTACCGTCTCTTGCTTGGAACTCTTCCAGCTCACCGCTGCTCCATTCAGGCAAAACACATATCCCGACTGTGATCTAAAGTCATCTCTGTCAGTTTGGAAGCTTGCATCAGTGTAACCCCTTACACGCAACTCTTCCTCACCGCCAAACATCAAGAAAGCATCCTTAGTTCTTCTCAAGTACTTTAGGATGTTCTTGACAGCAATCCAGTGACTCTCACCCGGATTGGATTGGTATCTGCTTGTCATACTCAAGGCATATGACACATCTGGTCTAGTACATAACATGGCGTACATGATAGATCCTATGGCCGAGGCATAGGGAATCCTACTCATGCGTTCCTTCTCAATCTCATTGGAAGGACAACCACTCTTCGAAAGAGTGATTCCATGTGACATGGGCAAGAATCCCTTCTTGGAATCTTGCATGTTGAACCGCTTCAACACCTTGTCAATATATGTACTTTGACTTAGGCCTAGCAACCTTTTAGATCTATCTCTATAGATCTTTATACCGAGTATATAGGCTGCTTCCCCTAAGTCCTTCATTGAGAAACACTTTCCTAGCCAATCTTTCACAGATTGCAGCATGGGAATGTCGTTTCCAATGAGTAGTATGTCATCCACATACAAGACCAGAAAAGCTACAGAGCTCCCACTAACCTTCTTGTAGGCACAAGACTCATCTTCGTTTCTGATGAAGCCAAACTCTTTGACCACTTCATCAAAACGTCGATTCCAACTCCTAGAAGCTTGCTTCAATCCATAAATGGATCGTTGCAGCTTACAGACTTTGTTGGCTTGCTTTGGATCCTCAAAACCCTCCGGCTGTATCATATACACGTCCTCGAGGATATTCCCATAAAGGAATGCTGTTTTGACATCCATCTGCCAAATCTCATAGTCGTAGTATGCTGCAATTGCAAGTAGGATTCGGATGGATTTGGTCATAGCGACTGGTGAAAAGGTTTCATCATAGTCAATACCATGAATCTGTCTGAATCCTTTAGCCACCAATCTGCCCTTATAGGTAATCACATTACCATCCATGTCGATCTTCTTCTTGAAGACCCACTTGCACCCTATGGGCCGCGCCCCATCGGGTGGTTCCACCAAAGTCCATACTTTGTTGGTATACATGGATTCCATCTCGGATCTCATGGCTTCAAGCCACTTCTGCGAGTCTGGGCCACTCATGGCCTCCTCATAGGTAGTAGGCTCATCATCTATGAGCATCGTGTCACCGGAATCAGTTACGAGAAGTCCGTACCTCTCGGGTTCCTGGCGCACTCTACTAGATCTACGAAGCTCTTGTGTTACCTGAACAGGTGGCTCCACAACTGCTTGTGATTCCTGTTCATGTTCCATAATCGGTTCAGTGATTTGTGGTTCTTGAACCTCTTCAAGTTCTACATTCCTCCCACTTGCTTCTTTAGAGACAAACTCTCTTTCTAGAAACACGCCGGTCCGAGCAACAAACACTTTGTTCTCGGTTGGATTGTAGAAGTAGTATCCCTTAGTTTCCTTAGGGTACCCCACAAATTTACACTTATCCGATTTAGGCCCTAGCTTGTCTGATTGTAAACGTTTTACATAGACATCGCAGCCCCAAATCCTCATGAACGACAGTGTGGGACGCCTCCCACTCCACATCTCATATGGTGTCTTCATGACTGATTTAGATGGAACACGGTTAATGGTGAAAGCTGCACTTAATAGAGCGTAGCCCCAAAATGATAATGGAAGATCGGTTTGACACATCATAGACCGAACCATATCCAATAGGGTTCGATTCCTCCTCTCGGACACGCCATTCCATTGTGGCGTTCCGGGTGGGGTGAGTTGGGACACGATCCCACACTCTCTAAGATAGTTGTCAAACTCTTGGCTCAAGTATTCTCCTCCACGATCCGATCGTAGAGCCTTGATACTTTTGCCAAGTTGCTTCTCTACTTCATTCTTGAATTCTTTGAACACTTCAAAGGATTCGGATTTTGCCCTCATAAGGTACACAAATCCATATCTACTGTAATCATCAGTAAATGTAATGAAGTAGACATAACCACCCCTGGCAGGCGTGGCAAATGGCCCACACACATCGGTATGTATGAGTGCCAATTGCTCACTAGTCCTCTCACCTTTCTTATTGAAAGGGGACTTTGTCATTTTTCCCAATAAACAAGCCTCACATGTCTCATATGATTCAAAATCAAATGAGTCTAGTAATCCATCCTTATGGAGTCTAGATACACGTTTCTCATTTATGTGGCCTAAACGACAATGCCATAAATAAGCATGATTTAAATCATTTATTTTAATCCGCTTGGTATTAATATTGTAGACAGGATTGCTTAGATCAAGGACATAAAGTCCATTAAATAATTGCGCACTAAAATAGTGAATATTATTCAAATAAAAGGAACAACAATTGTTCTTTATTGAAATAATAAAACCTTCCTTGTCCAAACAAGAAATAGAAATAATGTTTCTGCTCATAGCAGGCACAAAATAGCAATTATTTAATTCTAAAACTATTCCTGAAGGCAGAGATAGCTCGCACACGCCTATGGCCAACGCAGCAACCTTTGCTCCATTCCCAACGCGCAGATCTACCTCCCCTTTAGCCAATCTTTTACTTCTCTTTAGATCCTGCATATTTCGACAAATATGAGATCCACATCCAGTATCTAATACCCATGATGTAGAGACAGTTAAATTGACATCTACAACAAAAATACCTGGTGGTGGTGGAATCACTATTCCAAGCCTCTTGTCCTCCAGATATTTTGGGCAGTTCCTTCTCCAGTGTCCAGGTTGACTGCAGTAGTGACACTCACCCTTAGTCACGACCTTGGCAATGCCACCAACAGGCTTAAGGGCATGTTCCTTGGACTTGGCAACTGACTTGATTTTGCCCTTGGAGGAAGAGGCAAACCTTTTGCCCTTTCCTTTATGCACCATCATAATGGCCTTGCCCTTACCCTTGTTGATGCTCTGTTCAGCCGTCCTCAACATGTTGAGCAAATCTGGCAGTGGTTTAACGATCTCGTTCATGTTATAGTTCATAATGAACTGTCCATAACTCTCGGGCAACGATTGCAACACGAGATCGGTTGCCAACTCTTGGCCGACCGGGAACCCAAGCCGGGCGAGATTCTCCAAGTAGATCATTCGGAGTACATGGGGTCCCATCGGATTCCCTTCTGCCAGATGACATTTGAACAGTGCCTTTGAGACCTCATACCTCTCTACCCTCGCCTGCTCTTGGAAGAGCTGCTTTAGATGTTCGATCATATCGACAGCATTCATGTTCTCGTGTTGCTTCTGAAGCTCAGAGGTCATGGTGGCAGGCCGCATCATTAGCGTCATCAACACGCTTTTGATACGCTTTTAAGGCAGCAGGTGTCTGATTCTCTGGACCTTCTGGAACATGCTCCTCTATTGCGTACAATTTCTTCTCTTGCTTGAGAACAATTCTCAAGTTTCTGTACCAATCAAGAAAGTTGGTTCCAGAGAGCTTGTCCTTCTCAAGGACAGATCGTAGGGAATGTTGTGAACTCGATGAGTTGTTTGCCATTTGGAATTATACAAAAAGAAAATACGCAAGTTTTTAGTATTTGTGAATTTTTTTTGACTATATTTAATAATGGCTAGTTTATTAAATATAGCTCCCACTATTTTTCTACGGATTAATAACCCTCAAGATATTAATGCGGAAAATATCCTTATATTTTCTAGTGGGCCAAGATCCATCTTTTCATCTCCTTATGAGCTTGCTTTGGCAAGTCACCCATAATTCGACTACTTTTAGGTAGGAACAATACCAATTGCATATGCAACTCTTGGTTCAACCGGGCAAATAACTCCTTATTTATCCATCCATATGCATAATCCCAATTGATTGCCTCTAGGTTTCTTAATCAAATTAATAGCCTAGTTGTGTTCAACCTCTTATCTAAACAATTGCACATTGTTACGTGCCATCGCATTCCATCATTATGAACCAAGTCGCCATGCTTCGGCACGCACGAACTTGATAAATAATGATGATAATGAGTGTTTAAATAACGAGAAGGCAAGAACACAATATTTAAAATTTGAGGGATTTTCAATTCAATTTTAATTGTTTTGTTGATCAATATCAAGTAATCTATCTATTTGAGTTTGGGCACAACTCCAAATAATAGATCCGGGTTGTCTAATTATCTTATTATCCTAATTGCATGCATCATCCATACACCAACCACACAAATAATAAGACAATAAATAAACAACCACAAAACAGAAATTAAACGTGATGTGGATATGGCCTTTTCTAGACTAAGATAATTCCAAGCCAATGGAATTATCTATGAACTCTAAGCAAACACATCTCCATGCGCCTTGATCTTTTTGGTCCATCCTTCATAGTCATGTGGTATGCTCCATGCTCCATGCTCCATCTTTTGTGGCTCCTTTGGCTTTGGGCTTCTTTTTCTCCAATCTTGGCTAACAATCTACTTTATCTGGCACTAACTAATATCTATACTAAATAAAATAAATCTCACAAGTTGAGAAAAAAAATGGCACGCAGGCCATAAAACCCTAATTAATTATTACAATTAATTGATCAGCTCGCAGGCCGTAAAACCAAACCACAAAATTAAACATCCACATCAAACCACATCCTAAGGCCATATCCAATCACCATGCGATTTGCACATAAACAGTTAAAATCCAATTTTAACGCGCTTGGTCAATTTTAATTGATTTTAGGATTTCTAGGGTTAAAACGGTCCATGGGCCCAACAATCCAATTGCCCGGGCCCAATAAAGTGAACCACAAGGCCCTAGGGCCGGCCCGGCCCAAAACCCGCAAGCTAGGCCCGCGGGTTAGGGCCACCCGGCCCCTTAGGGCGGCCAAGCTTGGGCGGCAAGCAAGGGGGCGGTCCCCTAGGGGGCCGAACCTCTTCTTGGGAGTTGTTTCCAAAACAACTCCCTTGCTTGGAGCCCAAGTTTGGTTGTTTCCTTGTTTTGGGAGAACTCCTTCTTCCCCAAGGATGCCCAAACCCTAGATCTATGATCCTAAAATTTGTCAAACTCACCAATTCATGCATCCAATGCAAAATTGGGTCTTGTTATGATCTAATTATTGACAAATTGCATCCATGCTTGATTTGTCTTGTTTTACGCGATAAACAACAAATTAAAGTGTAAAACAACAAGAATGTAACACATAAACTACGTTTATGCTCTATGACCTGTGGCTCTGATACCACTGTAGGGTTTTGATTCATGGATCGCGCAAACGGAAGCATAATCAAACAAATAACCATGCAAAACCCTCCAAGGATCACAAGTCTAGATGCATAACGATAGTAAAGGTAAGAAATCATAAACACACCTTTGGGTTCTCCTTGATGACTTCAAACGCGAATAGTGTCACGTTCTCTATAGTTGATCCACGCCTAGAGTTGCTCCTAGATCTCCCAAACTCCTTGGTGCTAGCCCGGAATAAGAGGAGGGTGAAGGAATCACGCAAAACGAGACAAAAAGAGGGGCTCGGCCCTCTTTTGGCCGACGGGGTGAGGGGGCGGCGGCAAGGGACGGGTTCGGCCCTTGTTGCTTGCTCTCTCTCTCCTTTGTTCTCTCCCACTCTTGTTATGATCACTAATGAGCATAAGTTATGAGGAAGGAAGGAAGGAGAGTCATTTATATAGTCCAACAACTCCTTGTTAACTACCTAAAGGACTTATTCTAGTCCTACTAGAATTCAATTTAGTCCCTTCCTTGCAAATTAGTCCCTACTAAGTTTGCAAGGGTTTGCAAAGTGATCCTTCTAATTAATTAATCAAATTAATTAATTCCCAAATCTAGTACAACTCTATATAGCGTGTGACCCCATAGGTTCTATCTAGTTGGTAGCAACTATTTGCTAATATGGAGCGGTTTCTAGCAAAACATCCATTCTAGCCAACTAATAGAATAGTCATCTAGACAACCTTGTACAATTAATTGTCTCATCCCTTTGCCTCCATATCCGGATTGGACACGAGACATACAAGTCACACTCGTATATCCAATCCATAGTTTCTCGATCTATGGGATAGCCTTATTCGTGCAAATAACATCAATATCCCATATTGATTTATTTGAGTCTGGCCAGACATTCTATAAGCACTATCCTTCGAGTGGCCTAGGATACTTGCTTCCGTTATGTGGGAGGGGCAAATCCTCTCTACGTCCACTACGATCTCTAAGCTTGCTTCTCATTGTATCCAGTACACGCCTTTATAACTACCCAGTCACGGTGTAGCGTTTAACGCTACCAAGATCACAATGATCCACAACTAGAATATCTAGTGACTTCAAGTCTAAGGATGACAATACCATTGCACCCGAGAAGCACTTGTGACTCAACATAACATGTATGTAGCCTTCTCGGTGATGGGTCAATCCAGTGCAACATTCCGTAATGCACACCTATGTGTTGGATCGTGATATCTCCATATCAATCCAACCCCATACTAGTCTATAGATGATTGTCCAATTAATCATTATACTTGACTAGGGATATTTAAGATAAACAACACGATTGTAACTCTAAGGACTTCATTATATTACATATCCAATAAATAATAAATGAATTTTCTAGCCATATACAAATTCATACTAAACTAGATTGCCTCTAGGGCATCTATTCCAACAGATCATGCTTCACAAGTTACAATAATTCTCAGGCCAAGAACAAGCAGTTAATACGATGTTTTTGCAGCAACTTCAACCAAGATTTTGAGGTAGTTAGAGGCGGAATCAATCCAACCAGCCAACACAGGACTTATAGAGGAATAAACCAGGTGTACACAGACCCAGCAATCATCTCATTCCATCTTGTAGTGAGAGATTTCCGACCCTGTGAACAAGACATGTTCACTTGCCGAAAGATGTATGAACAAGAAATCAAACACGATTTAGACATGTTTCTGGGCAAGTTTTGGCGTTGTTACTGTATTCCCAAAGCTACAAGGATCACAAGGGTGCAGGAAACATTGAAACTAACGCAGGAATGAAACACGACTTAGATGTAGTTTCCCAAAAGTTAGGGCCATATTACGATTTAGGAATTTTATGCATTTTCTGAGATGTGCATCCCCCCCAACCACTCTGAAGTATTTCTCTGCTATCCCCACAATTCCAGCAATTACCAGATTGGCTAAATATCAGCCTAAAATATAATTGTGAAAAATTGCACATTTGACCCACAAAGTTTATGTTAACTCCTCTTCCCCCCAACCAACACTTTCAAAGTGTTATATCTACATCCTTCTTCATCCTAGAATTATTATCCAGTCTACACTCAGCTGGAAAATCAAAGAATTTTATTTACACTCTTGCTCCCGAAAGTTTGTACTTTTTCACATAAAATCCTATAAATTTTCGATGTGCTACATGATGGTGGTGGTTGATTGACAGGGCCGGCCCAGGTCAATTGGGGGCCTAAAGCGGCTATTAAAATTGAGGCCACATAAAATGGTTTTTTAGAAGAAAAAAAAACATAAGAGTTGCTTATGCTATTAATGTAGAGAATATATTTTGTTGATTTTAATTAGTATTCAATAGCCTTAAAATTTTTATATATTAAAATTAAAAAAAAAAATACATACGTCCTCGAAAAGAGTCGAACTTGTGTCAAGTTTGTGGCAAAAGTTTAAACTACCACTGAAGTAATACACACTTTAGTGTAACTATACATTAAAATATTAAATTATCTAAATACAATGTGAAGAACTTATATAAAAATGGGCCCATGCCGGCCCGGGGGCCTAAAGCTGCCGCACCGGCTGCTTGCCCATAGGGCCGGCTCTGTTGATTGAAGTCTAATGCGAGAGCATTCCTCCCTTTTTGTGGCCATAAACACCGCATTCAAAGAAAAATTTGATGCAAGCCCTTGTACTCCACCTTTATCTCCCATTCATTGATCCAGACCGCCAGAATCAGACTTTCCCTAGATCAACCTCTACTCATACGTACTCTGACATATTTCCCCCATTTCAGTAGCCAATGTTATCGGGTCCACTGCATGGCCAAAGACCGCACCGTAATCCATGATAGAGACTCTTTCCAGGGGAGTGTTCTTGAGATGAATCCAAATCATGGTGTTAGTTTGTTGTTGAGCATGAGGATCGTAATGGGGCTTCCATTTATAAGTTGAAAGATACCGATTATCATCCATGGTCTGTGGAAAAGAACGTGTCCATAAGCCTATTTGAAATAGAAGCTAAATATATAGAAACCAATGTTAATGACCTCGAAGCCACTGGGAAGTTTTCATTGAAAAATCAGTGAAGGAGCCTGAAAGACACCTCCTTGCCCCCATTAAAAGAATGATTAAGGCTTTTCTCCAAGGAGCATAAAGTCCGAAATGACACGAGGTACACGAAGGACGAAAGAGGGGTTACCGAACCCAAAGTACCAACAAAAGACAGACAAGTACAAACCAAAAACAGTGATAAACTAACGGTGCTAAACAACACCGGGTCCTATCCAGCACCGAGTTTGAACATAAATACCAAAGAAAACCACTTAAACATCATAGACCATGATAGGAACCCTTTTCCAAAGATTAGTAAAACGCTTTTGGCGCTACAGGTTCATCATACGAATCATCATTAGTATGATGATCGTGATCGGCATCGGCATCGTGATCGGCATCGGCATCGGCATTGTAAGGGACAAGGATTCCGAAGTCTGGAACTCTGATGCTATGATTGCTACCCTTGACGAAAACGAGGCTGTCCTTGTACATCAAAGCATCAAACCAGTGTAATTCCGGTAGTGCCATATCCTTGATTTTGCCGGTATCAAGATCATACAATCCAAGTCGGTAGAGCCCTTGTACATGTTCAGAACTAGTTAACACAAACAGGAGATGATTGTTCCAAATCCCTCTCCCACACAGATCTGCCACACCTGAAACTGGTTGAATGGACAACTTCTTGATCCAGTAGTAGCAACAACAATAACCCTCCTCTTCTTCCTGATCCTGCTTCATCATGACCCAGAAGTAGATGGACGTAATTGGATGAGTTCCATCTACATGAAGTCTAGTGAGAGATCCCTGGTAGACGTCGAGAATCCCGTCAGATGAATTGGGAAGACCATCGGCGCGGGGTATTTCACGAAACATGTCAGTAGACATGTCAAAAGCCAGCACCATATCATGAGGATTGTCTTCGTCGCCCCGCACAACCCACCAGTAATAAGTGCATTGAGATAGGTGTAGCTGTTCCCACCAGGAAGTACATCCAAATCTGACAAATCTGAGAAACGATGATTTCCCTGATCAAATTCTCTCCAGGAGTCTGTGCTCAATGTGTAAACAGCCACATGGTCAGAATAGGTTGGTGGTTGTCCATATTCGTTATCGCTGTAAAATTTTCTAATCCACACAACTTTGAAGTCTCCTATTGTTAGGTCCAATCCAAATCCCACATTATACGTGCTCAAGAAGCGTTTATCATAAGGGAAATCGGGGGGATGGACGCTAGGCAAACCTATTTCCAGTGTGGGTTGCGAGGAGGAGGCGAACATTTTGGTGGTGGTAGTAGTGTTGGAGGTGTTTGGTGTCAAAGGATTGATTTGGGATGATTGATAGCCATAATTTCCTACAGAACGAAATCTTAGCAGTGATTTCACAGGAAGCCATGAGAGTACCTCAACAATCACATCTTCAGGAACAACAACAATACTAGCAGCCATTTGAGTCAAAATTTCGGATTCGGGTTCAATAATTGAAACAAAAATCTTTTTGTTCACATCAATCACTCAGTCGATCAACGAATCAATCAATAAATCATAGTGTCTCTATGATGCGAAGAAGAAACAAAGTTACCCATTAGTTCAACGGAGGAGGAGCCTCCTATCAAGCTCAAGGGCGGAGGGACATGGGGGCACGGGGGTGCAAGTGCACCCCTGAACTTTTCGTTTACTATTAGTGTACCCCTTATATTTTGGGATTTTTCAGCTCTGCCCTTCTTTAAATGACAAAAGTGCACCCCCAACGAAATTTAATTCGTGTCCCACTTCAAGTGCAACCCTGAAATTGTGAATTGTGTCACCCCACGCATCAATTCCTGGCTCCGCCACTGATCAAGCTCTCATTTTGCAACCAGAGCTGTATAGCTTCCTTCTCTCCAAAATTGATGATGGTGATGACGATGGGAGTATGATGGTAGGGCTTGTCGCTCTTAGATTTGATGATTCAAAGAGAAGATCGATCAACTTGGGAGAAAGTTGCGAGTCCGCCTCCCGTTAGGGTTTATAGAAAGGAATGCGAAATGAATGAGAATGAACTAGAAAATGTGCACAATAAGGTTGGATGTTAGAAACTATTTGACAAATGGACATCAATATTAGAGTCCATTTTCTTTTTTGAAATTTTAGAGTCCATTTGTTTATTCAAAATTGAATAAGTTAATTAATCTCATTAATGAAATTAATTAAAATTAATTATTATCGGAGATTTTTACGTTAGTAAATAAATTTTCTAACTTCCCATCTCTTTTCCTATCCATATGATCTTTCGTTCGGATTTAGCTCGTCAAAATCTCACCGGCCACACCGACCACCATCACCACCTTCCCCGACCACTACCTCTCTCTTTCTGATGGCAAGTCAATCGAAACTCGGAGTTGCACCAACCTGACTCTCCTTCTCGATCCCACCCTGAGGAGGAGGTCCCCAAAATTTTCCGAACACTACTACCGACTCTGAAGGTACGATTTTGACGACGAAGAAGAAGGGGATGATCATGAAAGGGGAAGAAGAAGAAGAAGAAGAAGAAGAAGAAGAAGAAGAAGAAGAAGAAGAAGAAGAAGAAGAAGAAGAAGAAGAAGAAGAAGAAGAAGAAGAAGAAGAAGAAGAAGAAGAAGAAGAAGAAGAAGAAGAAGAAGAAGAAGAAGAAGAAGAAGAAGAAGAAGAAGAAGAAGAAGAAGAAGAAGAAGAAGAAGAAGAAGAAGAAGAAGAAGAAGAAGAAGAAGAAGAAGAAGAAGAAGAAGAAGAAGAAGAAGAAGAAGAAGAAGAAGAAGAAGAAGAAGAAGAAGAAGAAGAAGAAGAAGAAGAAGAATTGGACCCTAGTTTATCAACAACTAGAACAACAACAAGAACCACAAGAACAAGAATCAATCCGAACTTCAAGAGGAATTGATAAATAGTTCTATAAAGAAAAACTTGTAATTGAATACATATATATGTAATGAACAAAATATACAATGAATTGCAGAACCCCGAGGTAATTTGATTCAATGGGTGTTCTTGATTTTATGTGATATCAAGGGCTACAGACCCATCAAAAACCTTGTTGTTGTTCTAGTTGTTGATATCAAGGGCTACAAACTTAAGAAAAATCATAAACCACACATGACTCTTTGTTGAGAAATCATTAACCAAACAAGACTCTTTAGCAAGAAATCGTTAACCAAACACGACTCTTTGAATAATAAGTATTAAGAGCGAGTAAAAGATAGTTTCAGCACTTGATAATTTTTGTTGATTCAAGTAGGTTAGGTTGTTAATTTTATTATGCTTGATAATAAAAAAGTAATTAAGTATAAATATGTTCCATGTGAAAAACGTTAACCAAGTAACACTGTGTAATGAAAATTATTTTTGTCGCATTTACTTCTTTCAAAATTCGATCTGCTACATAATAAATTATAAACATTCAAATACATGGAATTTATACATGCAACTTCGTATAAGCAGAAGAACAAAATAAATGACACTTAGTTAATCTATCTGGGGGACCGGAGATGAGAGCCGGTTTGGGGTAAGATTAAGGCAACGTATGTTATCCAGAGGTGAGAGGGTGATATTGAGCTGAGTATGGTAGCTGTTGTAGCTATGTCCCCCTATCGTGTATTGTGTTGTGAAGGGGACATATCCTTTATACACAGGCCATAAACCGAACATGGGGTAGCACGCACGGCAGTAATGGGGCCTCTCATGGCCTTAACGTCCGCCTAATTGAGCGGCTCGCGGCCCGTATATGTAGGGATCGTGGTCCACAGCTTCGGGGACGCAACAGTAAATTTGCGGGTCTCTGGATAACATACGAGTGTCGCATGCGAGATAGGCATCTCGCACAAGACATACCTTACTCTATCCTCCAAGCCACTTGCACACCCAAATCCCGTCAGCATAAGGCGCATATTCGAATGACTTTGTCTCGCAATCCTCCGCACACGCGTAGGCAGAGGACGCATTTCGATGCTATGCGGAGCACAACTACTGTACACGTGTCCCTTATCCGGGGCGCCACGTAGCTTGTCGATGGTATCATGATTTCGGGTATCTACACTAGGATTTACGCTTCCAGTCGTATATGATAAAGAATATTTAGGGTTTAGAGAGAGGGAGAGATTCTCGCTATCACTTCCGTCCAAGCTTGCTCAGCCGTGAACTCCCTTCCCCGAGACTTATTTGAGGATAATCGACAAGATCTCATGACAGATCGACCATGTTGACATATAAAGGAACAATGTCCTTGTACATACAAAATCATTCGTTGAGATCCCTATCATCATCAATGTCAGTTGGGAGTAAGGTGTTGTTCTGATATCCTTCCCACTTGTGTTGTAACTTCACTCCACTCATATCTTAGACTAATCGGAACGTGCGCTTAATCTAATACAAAAACACTTCAAGGGATGGACACTTCTCGAACATCTAACACTTAGTCTGCATAGACCCCTCGCACTTGTGATGATTTTCATCAAACTTCCACTCCCCTTTTCAAGTAACACTCATTATTTGGTTTTCCATGATAAAAAAGAGAAGCAAAATCAAACTGATTAGAAAAGTGGTCAAAATGATCTCAAGGAACAAGTAAACTAGGTCATCGAACTGTTAGTTCCGCCATCGAACTATTACTTTGATGGGTCCAGACATGTCGAACTAATACTTCGATGGTAGAACTGCTTATTTCAAAAACTTATTCCCTAAACCCTAAAATCCATCGAACTAATAGTTCAATATGTCGAAATATCAGTTTGATGGTCATTCTTTTAGAACATAAAAACTACCAGTCGAACTCGTAGTTTGATAGGACTTCTCTTCAACTTTTGAAACAAACCTATCAAAAAAATATTTAAATAAGTTGAACTGTGATTTGTTCTAGAATTTCAAGTTCCTACCCTATCGAACAATGATTTTGTGATGCCGAACTTTGATTTCGATGTGACTATAACTAAGTTTCCGAAACAGGTCATCGAACTATGAGTTCGACATGTCGATTTGAGTTCGATATACCTGTTCTAGAACACAGTTTATGTGTTCATCTCGGGGTCACCATGTTTTTGGCTATTTCCATCATTGCAACAACAAAATATGATGAAAAAACTAGAATGTGAACATACAGGGAACTTACCTAAGCAAAATATTCAATTTTACACAAAAATCCTCACAACATCAAAGCTTTTGTAGATTACCCAACAATGGAGGTTGGGAGTAAAGAGTTGAGGAAAATCAGATGATCTCTTCTATTCTCTAGTGATACATATATACAGTAGTGCAAATACATATAAGTTTAATATATCTAAAATCTAACTGCAAGTCTATCTTTTATTCCAATCATTATCAACATTCAACAACTAAATCCTCATCTTAGATACTATCATTATCAGGCCCCCGCAAGATGGTGGTATGATCAAGAACACCAATCTTGGACCGATGTTGCTGGAAACGAATTCGCGATAGGGGCTTGGTTAGAGAGTCGGCTAACTGGTCAGATGAGGATACATGAGATACTCGCAAGCTTCCCCGTTGAACGAGACCATGAACAAAATGAAAATGAATGGCCACATGTTTCATACGAGAGTGGAAGATGGGGTTGCTGCATAGGTATGTTGCACCTACATTATCACAGTATATCACAGGAGGTGCAATAGTAGAAATAGAGAGCTCCTTCAGTAGGGAGAAAATCCATTGAAGCTCTGAGGCAGTGTCGGCTACAGTTTTGTACTCAGCTTTGGTGGATGATCGGGCTAATGTGCGTTGCTTTCTAGAATTCCAGGAGATCGCATTGGATCCAAGAAAGATTACATAAGCGCTTGTAGAGGTTCTGTCATCAGGGTTCCCCGCCCAATCGGCATCAGAGAATGCATGTAATGTAATAGGTGAATCGCGGCGCAATAGTAGACCATGATTTAGGGTGCCACGTAAATATCGCAGGAGCCGTTTTGCAAGAGACCAGTGGACGGTTGTAGGGTGATGCATAAACAATGCCAACTTATTTACTGCAAATGAAATATCAGGCCGCGTGAAAGAGAGATATTGGAGAGCACCAATAACCTTTCGATATTCAGTAGCATCTGTGAGACAGGTACCATCATAAATTGTGAGAGCCTGATTAGTTGGGAGAGGTGTTGATACAGGTTTTGACTGGAGCATACTTGTGCGAGTCAATAAGTCAGTGACATATTTCTGCCAAGAAAATACGAGAGCGAGCCCAGGTCCTTGATGGAGAATTGGTCTGCAAGCTAAGAGATAACTTTGTTGAGAAGCTCAACATTATTCCCTGTTACAATTATATCATCCACATATACCAGAAGATATAAAACGCAACCATGAGCAGCAAAAATAAAGAGAGAAGCATCGGACAGAGAATTGACAAACCCGCGACTTAGTAAGTATTCACGGAGCTCATGGTACCATGCCCACGGGGCTTGTTTAAGACCGTATATGGCCTTTTTAGGCGACAAACATGGCTTGGAAAAGCGGGATCGATAAACCCAGGTGGTTGCGCCATATAAACAGTATCTGAAAGATGACCTTGAAGAAACGCATTATTCACATCAATTTGAAGGAGTGGCCATTTATGCGAGGCTGCTATGCTCAAGACGTCCCTGATTGTTGTAGTTTCCACAACGGGACTAAACGTCTCGGTATAATCAAGACCGGGACGTTGGTGATATCCCTTGGCAACCAAGCGAGCTTTAAATTTTGAGACAGAGTCATTAGGATTTCATTTAATCCGAAACACCCATTTACATCCAACGATGTTTTGGGCCGAGGAAGAAGGAACGAGTTCCCAAGTACTATTTCTAGCGAGGGCATCGAACTCATCAGACATGGCGCGACGCCATTCTGGAATTTTTAGTTCTTGGGAAACACATGTAGGTTCTGATGGGCAAGGCGATGACATAATACTGGTGAGTGAGAGTTTGGAAATGGGTTTGTGAGTGAGTGTTTGATGATGGTTGAGAATTAGGTTGGTCGGGCAGAGAGGTGTGATTACCATGGGAGGTTACTGGAGGTGCTTCATAAGGAGACACACCAATGTTTATGGATGTTGGTGATGCTTCACTGGAATTCGACTCAGTAGAGGGAGTGTCAGCTGGTGGGGAGTGGGCATGGGACACGGGAACAGGTGGAAGGGGATGGTAACCATGACATGGTGGTGTCAGCTGATGGGCGTGGGAGATGGCAAGAACGAGATGTGTAAGGAAATACAGATTCGACAAAGGTCACGTGGCGAGAGATAAAAACTCGTTCAGTTTCAAGGTCAAGACATTGATAGGCACTCTGAGACAAGGTGTAGCCAAGGAAAATGCAGGTGCGGGAACGAGGCTCCAACGTATGCGTATTATATGGTTTAACCCACGGATAACATAGACAACCAAAAGTACGAAGTTTAGCATAGTTAGGACGTGTGTGAAAGATTTTCTCAAAGGGATAAGACATTTGTAAAATGGGAGTAGGCATTCGGTTAATAAGATAAACAGCCGGACTAAATGCATGAGACAAAAATGTGAGTGGGAGAGAGGCATGTCCAAGTAAAGTCAAGCCAGTTTCAACGATATGACGTTGGCGTCGTTCAGAGACACCGTTATGTTCTGGAGTGTGTGGTGGTGTTGTGAAATGAGATATGCCATTCGAGGCGAAGAATTGTCTAAGGCCGATATACTCACCACCATTGGCACTGTAGATCGAGAATATAGGATGACAGAAGAAATTTTCTACCAGCAATTTGAATCGGGGAATATCTTCTCAACATCATATTTGTTTTTGAGACGATACATCCACATGTATTTCGTGAAATGATCTACAAAAAGCACAAAATACTTGAACCCATCTTGAGAAGTAACAGGAGAACTCCATACATCAGAATAAATTAATTCAAGAGGTTTGGAACTTGACACAGTTGACACGCCAAATGACAACTTATGCATTTTATTTCTAAGACAAGAATCACAAGAGAAAGTAGATGAATTTAAGGAAGACAAGGGCAAGGAGGCAGACTTTACGAGGTGGTGAGTGATTTTTGACGACGAGTGACCGAGACGACGATGCCAATTTGGAAGTGATGCTTTGATGCTGGAGAAATCTATAAGTTGTGATGAGACAGAGGGCTCTCTATTGGATGGAAATTCGTAGACGCCATTCCTAGTCCTTCCGCGCATTAGTTGCGCCCCCCGTTTGAAGATCCTTCACAACAAAAGAGAATGGAAAGAATTCAATTGAGACATTGTTAGATAAGAAAAACTTAGAAACAGTTATCAAATTTTGTTTCATAGTAGGAACACACAAGACATTGGATAAATTAAAGGATTTGGAGGAGGAAGGGAGGTGAAGAGAACCAGTGTTGGTGATGTTGAGCCCGGATCCGTCACCAATCATTATGTCATCATGGCCATCATATGGGGAGTGAAACGAATGATTTTTTAGATCTGTAGTGACGTGGTGAGATGCATCAGAGTCGAGAAGCCATTTAGGATGAGATGAGGAGCTCGGAGAGGCGTAATTTGCACGAGGTTGTTGTGGCTAAAAGTTGGAATTCTGAGCTGTTTGGGAAGAGAGTAACAGAGGGCAACGCTTGGAAAGTGTGCCCTTGTTCACTACAGAGCTGACAGTAACCTCTGTAGGGTTTAAAGGATTTGGTATTGCCATGATTAGGCTTGTTGTTGGGCTGGAGTTGTGAGTCGGGTTGAAGGAGTTATTGTTTGGTTTGGTGAATCGATGATTATTTTGGTTATGGGAGGAATTGGGTTTTGTGGCATAATTGGCTGTTAGGGGTAGCTTGTAATTTTTCTCAGCTTCTTGCTTCAGATAAGCTTCGAAGTTGAGGAGCTTCTCATGAAGTTCATCAAACGAGATGGCACTGTCTCGAGCACGCACAGCCGATGCAATGTCTTTGAACTCATCACCAAGACCATTGAGGATCTTCACAGTCAGATCTTCTGAATTTTCAGGGGCATTCAACATAGCTAGTTCATCAGCCAATCCTTTGACATGTTGCATATACTCAGTTACTGACTGAGTACCTTTTTGTGCATTGGCTAAAATTCCTTTCAGGTGCATGATGTGGCCACGAGACGGTATGGCATATGTGTTGGCAAGAGTTGCACACGCTTCCAAGGAGGTTTGAGCGGAGGAAATGAATGGAATAATGGAGGGTGAGAGAGAGATGATGATGGCATTGAGGATTAATTGATCATGCCGAACCCATAGAAAAAATGCCGGATTTGGAACATCACCGTTTGTGTCGGTGATATTTGTATAAGGGCATGGTTTTTCACCATTTATGAAGCCCATGAGATCATATCCGACTAGCAAGGTGGTAAACTGAAGTCTCCAAGACTTGTAGTTGGTTGCTGTAAGTTTCAAAAGGAGCTTGTGCAGCAACATTGATGGAAATGAGGGTGTTTGAAGGTGGGGTTGTTATGGGTGAAGAGGGGGTGGTTTGTGGTGTAGTCATTTTAGGATCGCTCTGTACTCGTTAAAGTTTGATCGAGCTCTGATACCGTAAAGAGTTGAGGAAAATCAGGTGATCTCTTCTATTCTCGAGTGATACATATATACAGTAGTGCAAATACAGATAAGTTGAATATATTTAAAATCTAACTGCAAGTCTATCTTTTATTCTAATCATTATCAACATTCAACAACTAAATCCTCATCTTAGATAGTATCATTATCAGGGAGGTTTGAGGAGAGACTTTAATAGTTTAGAATGACTAAAAACGAGATTGTTGATTCCAAATGAATACTATGTAGCTACTTGCTTTGATTATCCATACTAGGTTGGTGGTTGGGTGTAATTTCGTTGATGAAATATAAGAGAGAGAGAGAGAGAGAGAGAGAGAGAGAGGCAAGATTGTTGGCTACATTTACATGCATGAGAGGAGAGGAGAGAGGGAACTGGTTCTTTTAAGGTAGTGGGCCCCACAACATTTTGTTAGTTAACTAACAAACCATTACCATTTGATGTCCGTTCTCCTACTTCTTTCTCTTCATTGTCTTTATACCTATTACTAAAGGACATAATGTCAATTTTGCAAGTTCCCCCAGAAATGAACATTGCATAAAAGCTGGACGCTCTTATAAGAAGTGGGGTGAGCAAAAAATTGGGGAAGAAACCACGCAACGTAATTGCTCTTTCACATCTATCACATAATTTCTCTTTCACATTGTAGATAGTGCTTTCTGAGCAGACAGATCTTGGCCGCGTGGCAATCATCTAGCACACCATATTGTGCTCCACACACACTGGATCACCAGCCGCGCACGGCCCTCGCATACCACTGCACGGGACTTGTAGGGACTTAGTGGTTTGGAGGCTAGAGTAAGTCCTGTCGCGTGCGAGCCAAGCCCGCGCGCGACCCTTAGTAACTGCTTTTGAGAGATTTATGGCACGAGCTCCATAAACCCGGTCAACCCGGTCAAACCCGGTCAACCTCGTAACGGTTCCGGTATACGCGGATAACGTGCTGTAACGGTCCCTATATATGCGGACGAACGTGCCGTTGTGGTTAAGCTAATTAAGCCGCCATTGATGGGCGCATTAACCACACTACAACGGTCACATTCTCCGTTATATATAGGATCGTTAACCCTTCCATACAAGGGAAAAGAACAACCAGACATACGCGGAAGCTCTGCCAAACCCCTGTCTCTCTCTCATACAGTGCTATTGCCTTACTCTCTCCCTACACACAACCCAACACTTCCTGTGCCATTCTCTATTCTCTGCCTTTGGTGTACACAGAGTTCTCTCCGCCGGATTCTCTTGTACACATTTTGGTGAACCCGACGTGAACTTACCATTGCAAGCAACCATGTCTCATGAGGATGATGTCAGTGTTGGAATAGATGCCCTAGAGGCAATCTAGTTTAGTATGAATTTGTATATGGCTAGAAAATTCATTTATTATTTATTGGATATTTAATATAATGAAGTCCTTAGATTTACAATTGTGTTGTTTATCTTAAATATCCCTAGTCAAGTATAATGATTAAATGGGACAATCATCTATAGACTAGTATGGGGTTGGATTGATATGGAGATATCACATAGGTGTGCATTACGGAATGTTGCACTGGATTGACCCATCTCCGAGAAGGCTACGTACACGTTATGTTGAGTCACAAGCGCTTCTCGCGGTGCAATGGTATTGTCATCCTTAGACTTGAAGTCACTAGATATTCTAGTTGTGGATCATTGTGATCTTGGTAGCGTTAAACGCTACGCCGTAACTGGGTAGTTATAAAGGCGTGTACTGGATACAATGAGAAGCAAGCTTAGAGATCGTAGTGGACGTAGAGAGGATTTGTCCCTCCCACATAACGGGAGCAAATATCCTAGGCCACTCGAGGGATAGTGCTTATAGAATGTCTGGCCAGACTCAAATAAATCAATATGGGATATTGATGTCATTTGCACGAATAAGGCTATTCCCATGGATCGAGAAACTATGGATTGGATATACGAGGGTGACTTGTATGTCTCGTGTCCAACCCGGATATAGAGACAAAGGGATGAGACAATTACTTGTACAAAGGTTGTCGAGATGACTATTCTATTAGTTGGCTAGAATGGATGTTTTGCTAGAAACCGCTCCATATTAGCAAATAGTTGCTACCAACTAGATAGAACCTATGGGGTCACACGCTATATAGAGTTGAACTAGATTTGGGAATTAATTAATTGGATTAATTAATTAGAAGGATCACTTTGCAAACCCTTGCAAACTTAGTAGGGACTAATTTGCAAGGAAGGGACTAAATTGAATTCTAGTTGGACTAGAATAAGTCCTTTAGGTAGTTAACAAGGAGTTGTTGGACTATATAAAGGACCCTCCTTCCTTCCTTCCCATAACTTATGCTCATAAGTGAACATAACAAGAGTGGGAGAGAACAAAGGAGAGAGAGCAAGCAACAAAGGAGGCCCGACGCCACCCTTGCCGCCACCCTCGTCCCCGTCGGCCAAAAGAGGCCGAGACCCTCTTTTGGGTCTCGTTTTGCGTGATTTCTTCTTCCTCTTCCTATTCCGGGATAGCACCAAGGAGTTTGGGAGATCTAGGATCAACTCTAGGCGTGGATCAACTATAGAGAACGTAACATTATTCGCGTTTGAAGTCATCAAGGAGAACCCAAAGGTGTGTTTATGATTTCTATCCCTTACCATCGTTATGTCTCTTGACTTGTGATCCTTGGAGGGTTTTGCATGGTTTTATGTTTGATTATGCTTCCGTTGTGCGATCCATGAATCAAAACCCTACAGTGGTATCAGAGCCACAGGTCGTAGAGCATAAACGTGGTTTATGTGTTACGTTTTAGTTGTTTTACACCTTAATTTGATTGTTTATCGCGTAAAAGAAGACAAATCAAGCATGGGATGCAATTTGTCAATAATTAATCATAACAAGATCCAATTTTTGCATTGGATACATGAATTGGTGAGTTTGAGAAATTTTAGGATCTTAGATCTAGGGTTTGGGCATCCTTGGGGAAGAAGGAGTTCTCCCAAAACAAGGAAACAACCAAACTTGGGCACCAAGCAAGGGAGTTGTTTTGGAAACAACTCCCTCAAGGAGGTTCGGCCCCCCCTAGGGACCGCCCCCTTGCTTGCCGCCCAAGCTTGGCCGCCCTAGGGGTCGGGCGGCCCTAACCCGCGGCCTAGGCTTGCGGGTTTTGGGCCGGGCCGGCCCTAGGGCCTTGTGGTTCACTTGGTTGGGCCCGGGCAATTTGATTGTTGGGCCCATGGACCCTTTTAAACCCTAGAAATCCTAAAATCAATTAAAATTGACCAAGCGCGTTAAAATTGGATTTTAACTGTTTATGTGCAAATCGCATGGTGATTGGATATGGCCTTAGGATGTGGTTTGATGTGGATGTTTAATTTTGTGGTTTGGTTTTACGGCCTGCGAGCTGATCAATTAATTGTAATAATTAATTAGGGTTTTATGGCCTGCGTGCTATTTTTTTCTCAACTTGTGAGATTTATTTTATTTAGTATAGATATTAGCTAGTGCTAGATAAAGTAGATTTTTAGCCAAGATTGGAGAAAAGAAGCCCAAAGCCAAAGAAGCCACAAAAGATGGAGCATGGAGCATGGAGCATTCCACAAGACTATGGAAGATGGACCAAAAGATCAAGACGCATGGAGATGTGTTTGCTTTAGGGTTCATAGATAATTCCATTGGCTTGGAATTATCTTAGTCTAGAAAAGGCCATATCCACATCACGTTTAATTTCTGCTTTGTGGTTGTTTATTTTTATTGTCTTATTATTTGTGTGGTTGGTGTATGGATGATGCATGCAATTAGGATAATAAGATAATTAGACAACCCGGATCTATTATTTGGAGTTGTGCCCAAACTCAAATAGATAGATTAGTTGATATTGATCAACAAAAACAATTAAGGATTGAATTTAAAATCCCTCAAAATTCAAATATTGTGTTTTTGCCTTCTCGTTATTTAAACACTCATTACCATCATTATTTATCAAGTTCATGCGTGCCAAAGCATGGCGACTTGGTTCATAATGATGGAATGCGATGGCACGTAACAATGTGCAATTGTTTAGATAAGAGGTTGAACACAACTAGGCTATTAATTTGATTAAGAAACCTAGAGGCAATCAATTGGGATTATCCATATGGATGGATAAATAAGGAGTTATTTGCCCGATTGAACAAAGAGTTGCATATGGGATGCAATTGGAATTTTTCCTACCTAAAGTAATCAAATTATGGGTGACTTGCCAAAGCAAGCTCATAAGGAGATGAAAGATGGATCTTGGCCCACTAGAAAATATATGGATATTTTCCGCATTAATATCTTGAGGGTTATTAATCCGCAGAAAAATAGTGGGAGCTATATTTAATAAACTAGCCATTATTAAATATAGTCAAAAATTCACAAATACTAAAACTTGCGTATTTTCCTTTTTGTAGAATTCCAAATGGCAAACAACTCATCGAGTTCACAACATTCCCTACGATCTGTCCTTGAGAAGGACAAGCTCTCTGGAACCAACTTTCTTGATTGGTACAGAAACTTGAGAATTGTTCTCAAGCAAGAGAAGAAACTGTACGCAATAGAGGAGCATGTTCCATAAGGTCCAGAGAACCAAACACCTGCTGCCTTAAAGGCGTATCAAAAGCGTGTTGATGACGCTAATGATGCGGCCTGCCTTATGCTTTGCACCATGACTTATGAGCTTCAGAAGCAACACGAAAACATGAATGATGTCGATATGATCGAACATCTAAAGCAGCTCTTCCAAGAGCAGGCGAGGGTAGAGAGGTATGAGGTCTCAAAGGCACTGTTCAAATGTCATCTGGCAGAAGGGAACCCGGTGGGACCCCATGTACTCCGAATGATCGGGTACTTGGAGAATCTCGCCCGACTAGGGTTCCCGGTCGGCCAAGAGTTGGCAACCGATCTCGTGTTGCTATCGTTGCCCGAGAGTTATGGACAGTTCATTATGAACTATAACATGAAAGAGATCGTGAAACCACTGCCAGATTTGCTCAACATGTTGAGGACGGCTGAACAGAGCATCAACAAGGGTAAGGGCAAGACCATAATGATGGTACAGAAAGGAAAGGGCAAAAGGTTTGCCTATTCCTCCAAGGGCAAAGGCAAGTCAGTTGCCAAGTCCAAGGAACCGGCCCTTAAGCCTGTTGATGGCATTGCCAAGGCCGTGACTAAAGGTGAGTGTCACTACTGCAGTCAGCCTGGACACTGGAGGAGGAACTGCCCAAAATATCTGGAGGACAAGAGGCTTGGAATAGTGATTCCACCACCACCAGGTATTTTTGTTGTAGATGTCAATTTAACTGTCTCTACATCATGGGTATTAGATACTGGATGTGGATCTCATATTTGTCGAAATATGCAGGATCTAAAGAGAAGTAAAAGATTGGCTAAAGGGGAGGTAGATCTACGCGTTGGGAATGGAGCAAAGGTTGCTGCGTTGGCCATAGGCATGTGCGAGCTATCTCTGCCTTCAGGATTAGTTTTAGAATTAAATAATTGCTATTTTGTGCCTGCTATGAGCAGAAACATTATTTCTATTTCTTGTTTGGACAAGGATGGTTTTATTATTTCAATAAAGAACAATTGTTGTTCCTTTTATTTGAATAATATTCACTATTTTAGTGCGCAATTATTTAATGGACTTTATGTCCTTGATCTAAGCAATCCTGTCTACAACATTAATACCAAGCGGATTAAAATAAATGATTTAAATCCCGCTTATTTATGGCATTGTCGTTTAGGCCATATAAATGAGAAACGTGTATCTAGACTCCATAAGGATGGATTACTAGACTCATTTGATTTTGAATCATATGAGACATGTGAGGCTTGTTTATTGGGAAAAATGACAAAGTCCCCTTTCAATAAGAAAGGCGAGAGGACTAGTGAGCAATTGGCGCTCATACATACCGATGTGTGTGGGCCATTTGCCACGCCTGCCAGGGGTGGTTATGTCTACTTCATTACATTTACTGATGATTACAGTAGATATGGATTTGTGTACCTTATGAGGGCAAAATCCGAATCCTTTGAAGTGTTCAAAGAATTCAAGAATGAAGTAGAGAAGCAACTTGGCAAAAGTATAAAGGCTCTACGATCGGATCGTGGAGGAGAATACTTAAGCCAAGAGTTTGACGACTATCTTAGAGAGTGTGGGATCGTGTCCCAACTCACTCCACCCGGAACGCCACAATGGAATGGCGTATCCGAGAGGAGGAATCGTACCCTATTGGATATGGTTCGATCTATGATGTGTCAAACCGATCTTCCATTATCATTTTGGGGCTACGCTCTATTAAGTGCAGCTTTCACCATTAACCGTGTTCCATCCAAGTCAGTCATGAAAACACCATATGAGATGTGGAGTGGGAGGCGTCCCACGCTGTCGTTCATGAAGATTTGGGGCTGCGATGTCTATGTAAAACGTTACAGTCAGACAAGCTGGGGCCTAAATCGGATAAGTGTAAGTTTGTGGGGTACCCTAAGGAAACTAAGGGATACTACTTCTACAATCCAACCGAGAACAAAGTGTTTGTTGCTCGGACCGCGTGTTTCTAGAAAGAGAGTTTGTCTCTAAAGAAGCAAGTGGGAGGAATGTAGAACTTGAAGAAGTTCAAGAACCACAAATCACTGAACCGGTTATGGAACATGAACAGGAACCACAAGCAGTTGTGGAGCCACCTTTTCAGGTAACACAAGAGCTTCGTAGATCTAGTAGAGTGCGCCAGGAACCCGAGAGGTATGGACTTCTCGTAACTGATTCCGGTGACACGATGCTCATAGATGATGAGCCTACTACCTATGAAGAGGCCATGAGTGGCCCAGACTCTCAGAAGTGGCTGGAAGCCATGAGATCCGAGATGGAATCCATGTATACCAACAAAGTATGGACTTTGGTGGAACCACCCGATGGGGCGCGGCCCATAGGGTGCAAGTGGGTCTTCAAGAAGAAGATCGACATGGATGGTAATGTGATTACCTATAAGGGCCGATTGGTGGCTAAAGGATTCAGACAGATTCATGGTATTGACTATGATGAAACCTTTTCACCAGTCGCTATAACCAAATCCATCCGAATCCTACTTGCGATTGCAGCATACCACGACTATGAGATTTGGCAGATGGATGTCAAAACAGCATTCCTTTATGGGAATCTCCTCGAGGACGTGTATATGATACAGCCGGAGGGTTTTGAGGATCCAAAGCAAGCCAACAAAGTCTGTAAGCTGCAACGGTCCATTTATGGATTGAAGCAAGCTTCTAGGAGTTGGAATCGACGTTTTGATGAAGTGGTCAAAGAGTTTGGCTTCATCAGAAACGAATATGAGTCTTGTGTCTACAAGAAGGTTAGTGGGAGCTCTGTAGCTTTTCTGGTCTTGTATGTGGATGACATACTACTCATTGGAAACGACATTCCCATGCTGCAATCTGTGAAAGATTGGCTAGGGAAGTGTTTCTCAATGAAGGACTTAGGGGAAGCAGCCTATATACTCGGTATAAAGATCTATAGAGATAGATCTAAGAGGTTGCTAGGCCTAAGTCAAAGTAAATATATTGACAAGGTGTTGAAGCGGTTCAACATGCAAGATTCCAAGAAGGGATTCTTGCCCATGTCACATGGAATCACTCTTTCGAAGAGTGGTTGTCCTTCCAATGAGATTGAGAAGGAACGCATGAGTAGGATTCCCTATGCCTCGGCCATAGGATCTATCATGTACGCCATGTTATGTACTAGACCAGATGTGTCATATGCCTTGAGTATGACAAGCAGATACCAATCCAATCCGGGTGAGAGTCACTAGATTGCTGTCAAGAACATCCTAAAGTACTTGAGAAGAACTGAGGATGCTTTCTTGATATTTGGCGGTGAGGAAGAGTTGCGTGTAAGGGGTTACACTGATGCAAGCTTCCAAACCGACAGAGATGACTTTAGATCACAATCGGGATATGTTTTTTGCCTGAATGGAGCACCGGTGAGCTGGAAGAGTTCCAAGCAAGAGACGGTAGCTGATTCTACAACAGAGGCTGAGTACATTGCTGCAAATGGCGCAGCAAAGGAGGCTGTTTGGATCAGAAAGTTTGTTTCTGAACTTGGTGTGGTCCCTAGCATTTCGGATCTAGTGGAGTTGTTCTGTGACAACACTGGGGCGATCGTGCAATCAAAGGAACCCAAATCGCACCAGAAGTCCAAGCACGTGCTCAGGAAGTTTCATCTGATTCGAGATATTATCGATAGAGGAGACGTTCGGATATGCAAGATTCCTACAGATGATAATCTGTCAGACCCGCTTACGAAGCCTCTCACGCAGTGGAAGCATGAAGGGCACACTAGGAGTATGGGCATACGAGATGCGCCAGATTGGCTCCAGTGCAAGTGGGAGACCGTTGGAATAGATGCCCTAGAGGCAATCTAGTTTAGTATGAATTTGTATATGGCTATAAAATTCATTTATTATTTATTGGATATTTAATATAATGAAGTCCTTAGATTTACAATTGTGTTGTTTATCTTAAATATCCCTAGTCAAGTAAAATGATTAAATGGGACAATCATCTATAGACTAGTATGGGGTTGGATTGATATGGAGATATCACGATCCAACACATAGGTGTGCATTACGGAATGTTGCACTGGATTGACCCATCTCCGAGAAGGCTACGTACACGTTATGTTGAGTCACAAGCGCTTCTCGCGGTGCAATGGTATTGTCATCCTTAGACTTGAAGTCACTAGATATTCTAGTTGTGGATCATTGTGATCTTGGTAGCGTTAAACGCTACGCCGTAACTGGGTAGTTATAAAGGCGTGTACTGGATACAATGAGAAGCAAGCTTAGAGATCGTAGTGGACGTAGAGAGGATTTGTCCCTCCCACATAACGGGAGCAAATATCCTAGGCCACTCGAGGGATAGTGCTTATAGAATGTATGGCCAGACTCAAATAAATCAATATGGGATATTGATGTTATTTGCACGAATAAGGCTATTCCCATGGATCGAGAAACTATGGATTGGATATACGAGGGTGACTTGTATGTCTCGTGTCCTATCCGGATATAGAGACAAAGGGATGAGACAATTACTTGTACAAAGGTTGTCGAGATGACTATTCTATTAGTTGGCTAGAATGGATGTTTTGCTAGAAACCGCTCCATATTAGCAAATAGTTGCTACCAACTAGATAGAACCTATGGGGTCACACGCTATATAGAGTTGAACTAGATTTGGGAATTAATTAATTGGATTAATTAATTAGAAGGATCACTTTGAAAACCCTTGCAAACTTAGTAGGGACTAATTTGCAAGGAAGGGACTAAATTGAATTCTAGTTGGACTAGAATAAGTCCTTTAGGTAGTTAACAAGGAGTTGTTGGACTATATAAAGGACCCTCCTTCCTTCCTTCCCATAACTTATGCTCATAAGTGAACATAACAAGAGTGGGAGAGAACAAAGGAGAGAGAGCAAGCAACAAAGGAGGCCCGACGCCACCCTTGCCGCCGCCCTCGTCCCCGTCGGCCAAAAGAGGCCGAGACCCTCTTTTGGGTCTCGTTTTGCGTGATTTCTTCTTCCTCTTCCTATTCCGGGCTAGCACCAAGGAGTTTGGGAGATCTAGGATCAACTCTAGGCGTGGATCAACTATAGAGAACGTGACATTATTCGCGTTTGAAGTCATCAAGGAGAACCCAAAGATGTGTTTATGATTTCTATCCCTTACCATCGTTATGTCTCTTGACTTGTGATCCTTGGAGGGTTTTGCATGGTTTTATGTTTGATTATGCTTCCGTTGTGCGATCCATGAATCAAAACCCTACAGTCAGTAACAGATCGCCTTCCACGGAGACCACTTCGGGGGAGGAGGCCCGCCGTACTCCTACAGCTACTGGTGAAGCTTCGACGCTAGAAGCCTTGGACGCCACCATCCAGAATTAGGCGAAGGCTCTCAAAGCTCAATCTGCACAGCTAGAACGGATAATGGCTGTCCTGGGGACTCTCGCTCCAAACCCCACACCAGCCACCACCGTCTCTCAGGGAGGAGGAGCCTCCACCACTCAAGGATTGGGAGTGTCAACCACACCACCCAATCCTAACCTGCAAACTCCACCAGCTTCACGGCAGCACCCTTCATAGCACGGACTGCGAAATATATTCCAGCGTCGTTTAAAGTAGTGGCATGATTGGTAAGTACATGGTCAATCCACTCATCCATGAAGTCCAATTTTTGAACAAACGCTTGAGTATAAATCGCAGTGTACGGGAAGTACCCATTTTCGACTCCTAATCGAACCACGTCCTCGGAATCGATCAATTCGAGCAAGGCCGAGTTGACTGGAGGGGTCAGCGTTTGCAATTCTTCAGCAGGGACAGGGATTGGCAGGTTCTTCACCTTAACCCTAGCATGGTAAAAGTCTTTGCCACCCAGATAGGGGGCTTTTCTCCATAAGGCCTGAGGGAGATCAGGTACTTCTTCAATCTCCTTAATAGGTTTGGTTCCTTTTGTCTTTGCCATTCCTGCGGAGAAGCAAGAAAAAAGGCGGGAGAAATACACATACTTTAGTTTGAATTTCAAGATTCAGTTCAAAGCATACGAGGATTCATTGGAAGAAAGATGAACAGTCCAGTGGCAATCTTCAAGATTAGAGATTGGAATCGTTTGCAGGGATTTCAGAAACCCTACATTCAAAATCCTTATTATCTGGGGATTAAATCAAAGTTGGATTCAAAGAGCAAGATCTTCTTCATAGTTTTCAGTGGATAATATGTTTCAGAAAGTTATGGGTTTGCAGATCCAACGCAGTTCAAAGCATATATCAGTATATTCAACAAAATTGAACAAGGCCAACCTTGTTTTGGTAAAGCTTGCTTGGATGCGCACAATTGAAGAAGACGATTGACAAGAGAGAACTGGTGATTGATTATCTGAATCTGCTCTTGAAGGATTTCGGCTATCATTCACTTTAAGAGAAAGAAGTGATGCTTTACAACAATGGAGAGCACAGAGTATTTATCCAAAAACAATGAAGGGTTGCGTCCTTTCAGTAGTCGAATCGCAACCGTTACCGTCGAATCGCGCAATCACAGGACAAGCTGACGCCAGGCCTAAAACCCTAAAAGACCAGACGGCACGACTCTAGGGGTTTAGGTCATAATGGCATGCACGGGGGCTGAGTCTGCACATATTTTAATTGGTGCGTGGCGGCGACGCGTACGTTGGTTCCTGCGCATGGAAGCCTATCCGGCTATGAGTCTTCACGCGCAGAAAGGGGGCTAATGTAGATAGTGCTTTCTGAGCATACAGATCTTGGCCACGTGGCAATCATCTAGCACACCATATTGTGCTCCACACACACAGGATCACCAGCCGCGCTGATCCACGTGGGGGCTGCGAGACAAGGCCCTCGCATACCACTGCACGGGACTTGTAGGGACTTAGTGGTTTGGAGGCTAGAGTAAGTCCTGTCGCGTGCGATCCAAGCCCGCGCGCGACCCTTAGTAACTGCTTTTGAGAGATTTATGGCACGAGCTCCATAAACCCGGTCAAACCCGGTCAACCTCGTAACGGTTCCGGTATACGCGGATAACGTGCTGTAACGGTCCCTATATACGCAGACGAACGTGCTGTTGTGGTTAAGCTAATTAAGCCGCCATTGATGGGCGCATTAACCACACTAAAACGGTCACATTCTCCGTTATATATAGGATCGTTAACCCTTCCGTATAAGGGAAAAGAACAACCAGACATATGCGGAAGCTCTGACAAACCCCTGTCTCTCTCTCATACAGTGCTATTGCCTTATTCTCTCCCTACACACAACCCAACACTTCCTGTGCCATTCTCTGTTCTCTGCCTTTGGTGTACACAGAGTTCTCTCTGCCGGATTCTCTTGTACACACACATCTAACCACCACTAACTCCCCCCCCCTTTTCACTACCCCGGGCGAATTGGTCTTTGAAAAATACCCCTTTAAGGCCCTTGTTGAAAAGGAAAGTGATCATGAGATAAAAGCTTTAAGATCCGATAATGGTGGTGAATTTACATCTAATGAATTTAACAAGTTTTGTGAAGATAATGGGATTCGTCGCCCTTTGACGATTCCAATATCACCTCAACAAAATGGGGTTGTTGAAAGAAAAAATAGAACTATTCTTGACATGGCCCGGAGCATGTTGAAAAGCAAGAGGATGCCTAAGGAATTTCGGGCACAAGCCGTTGAATGTGCGGTTTATCTCTCTAACCGTAGTGCTACAAAGAGTCTTTCTAACAAGACTCCATTGGAAGCATGGAATGGAAGAAAGCCAAGTGTCAAACACTTGAGAGTATTTGGAAGTATTTCTTATGCCCATGTTCCGGATCAAGTAAGGTCCAAGCTTGATGATAAAAGTGAGAAGTTTGTTTTTTTTGGCTACGACAACTGCTCCAAAGGGTACAAACTTTATAATCCAAGCAATGGAAAGATGGTTGTTAGTAGATATGTGGAATTTGATGAAGAAGGCTTGTGGGATTGGAAAGTCCAAGAAGATGAAGATTACAATTTCCTACCAATCTTTCAAGAAGAAGTAGAGGAACAAATTCAAGAGCCCCACGTGCCCCAAGAGCCACAAGAGCTTATCTCTCACTACCACCACATTAGGAGGTTATGTCTCTAAGGAAAAATCCTCGTGCAAGGAGTATGGAGGAAATCTATGAGGTAACACAAAATTTGATGATTTTAACTTATTTTGCTTATTTGGTGATTGTGAACCTCTAGGTTTCGAGGATGCGGTTCAACATAAGAAGTGGAGAGATGCTATGGACGAGGAGATCAAGTCCATAAAGAAGAATGATTCATGGGATCTTTCCACACTTACACAAGGCCACAAACTCATTGGAGTGAAATGGGTGTACAAGGTGAAGAAGAATGCCAAAGGAGAAGTGGAGAGATACAAAGCAAGGTTGGTGGCAAAAGGATACAAGCAAAGAGCCGGAATTGACTATGATGAGGTATTCGCTCCCGTTTCCCGTATTGAAACTATACGTTTTATTATTTCTTTTGCGGCTCAAAATAAATGGAAGATTTATCAAATGGTTGTAAACTCCTCTTTTCTAAATGGGCATCTTGAAGAAGAAGTTTATAATGAACAACCATTGGGTTATGTTGTAAAGGGGCATGAAAATAAAGTTTTAAAGTTGAAGAAGGCTCTCTATGGCTTGAAACAAGCTCCAAGAGCTTGGTATAACTGAATTGATAAGTACTTCCAAAATAACAATTTTAGAAAATGCCCACAAGAGCATGCCCTCTATTGTAAGAAGGTGAATGGTGATATATTGGTTGTATGCTTATATGTTTATGACTTGATATTCACCGGAAACAATTTGAGTTTGATTGGAGATTTCAAAAGGGCCATGATGAAGGAATTTGAGATGACCGATATTGGACTTATGTCCTACTATCTTGGCATTGAGGTGAAATAAATGGAGTATGGCATCTTCATTTCTCAAGTGGGCTATGCTAGAGAAATTCTCAAGAAGTTCAAGATGGAGGATTCTAAGCCTATTTCCACCCCGGTTGAATGTGGAGTTAAGCTTTCAAAGTTTGATGAAGGAAAAAGAGCTTATCCTACGTATTTCAAGAGCTTGGTTGGAAGCTTGAGGTACTTGACTTGTATAAGACCGGATATTCTCTTTGGCGTTGGACTTATTAGCCGCTACATGGAGACTCCTACAACCACTCATTTGAAGACCGCCAAGAGAATCCTTCGCTACGTCAAAGGTACGCTTGATTATGGTCTTATGCATTCTCATTGTGATGATTTTAAACTTGTTGGCTATAGTGATAGCAATTGAGGTGGAGATATTGATGATAGAAAAAGCACAAGTGGCGATTTTTCTTCATGGGCATGACGGCTTTCACTTGGGCGTCCAAGAAGCAACAAATTGTCGCACTCTCAACATGTGATGCCTAGTACATTTCCGCTACTTCTTGTGTGTGCCATCCACTTTGGTTGAAGGGTTTTATGAAGGAGCTTAACTTTCCACAAGAAGAGCCCGTGGAGATATTCGTTGACAACAAGTCCGCTCTCGCCTTGTCCAAGAATCCCGTATTTCATGAGAGGAGCAAAAACATCGACACTCGCTTCCACTTCATAAGGGAATGTGTGGAGAAGAAGTACGTAGAGATGAAATATGCTAGATCTCAAAATCAATTTGCGGACATATCCACGAAGCCCCTCAAGTACGACATATTCTTCAAGTTGTGAGCTTGTCTTGGAGTTGCTAAACCATGTTTAATAGGGGGTGTTGGAGACTAAACTTGGTTTAGCCCATCTCAATAAAAAGGCCCCAGTAATATGTTCTTATTACTAGTTAGCAGTCATAATGTTTGTAGCCCGATTGTATTAGCAAGCCCAAACTTGTAATTTGTCTAGATTCATTGTACCTTAGTAGGAGAATTCTAGAGATGAAATTGTGTAGAATGTTGTAGAAAATTTCCTAGATATTTTGGTGGAAGAAGTTTGTGGAAGGAATTATGCTAGGAATTTTTCTTCCACATTCACCTATAAATAGATTGTACCTCCTCCACTTTCCATCAAGCAAAAAATCAATTGAAGTTCCTCTTCACTTGTGTTTCCATTCTATCCCTAACATTACCAACACTTCCCTCTTCCACAAAACACTTAGCCTACTAACCTCTTCCTAAAAAACTAACAAAATGAAGATCAAAGTTTCATAAGATGATCTACTGAGTTCTCCAGCCCTTGAAAGAGCATCGTCAGCAGCATCACATATATCCAGCTTTCAGCAGAGATCTATTTGACAAAGCTATTACACAGAATAATACTGATAATAGTTACAAAATAATACCCCGAAGATGTCATTTCAATGCAATAGTCATAGGCAGGATGCCATTGTTGGTTTTTTTGGTATTTAGCAGTACAAACCAAAAACAGTGATAAACTAACGGTGCTAAACAACACAGGGTCCTATCCAGCACCGAGTCTGAACATAAATACAAAAAAAAACCACTTAAACATCATAGAACATGATAGGAACCCTTTTCCAAAGATTAGTAAAACGCTTTTGGCACTACAGGTTCATCATACCAATCATCATGAGTATGATGATCGTCATCGGCATCGTGATCGTCATCGGTATCGGCATTGCTAGGGACAAGGATTCCGAAGTCTGGAACTATGATACTATGATTGCTACCTTTGACAGAAACGAGGTTGTACGTGTACATCAAAGCTTCAAACCAGTGTAATTCCGGTAGTCCCATATCCTTGATTTTGCCGGTATCAAGATCATACAATCCAAGTCGGTAGAGACCTTGTACATGTTCAGAACTAGTTAACACAAACAGGAGACGATTGTTCCAAATACCTCTCCCACATAGCTTCGACACACCTGAACTGGTTGAACGGACAACTTCTTGATCCAGTAGTAGCAACAACAATAACTCTCCACTTCTTCCTCATCCTGCTTCATCATGACCCAGAAGTCGATTGACGTAATTGGATGAGTTCCATCTACAAGAAGTCTGGTGAGAGATCCCTGGTAGATGTCGAGAGTCCCGTCAGAAGAATTGGGAAGACCATCGGGGACAGTTATATCACAAAACATGCCAGTAGACATGTCAAAAGCCAGAACCATGTCATGAGGATTGTCTTCGTCGCTACAGCCCACCAGTAATAAGTGCCATTCAGATAGGTGTAGCTGTTACCACCAGGAAGTACATCCAAATCTGAGAAACGATGATTTCCATGATCAAATTCTCTCCCGGAGTCTGTGCTCAATGTGTAAACAGCCACATGGTCAGAATAGGTTGGTGGTTGTCCATATTCGTTATCGCTGTAAAATTTTCTAATCCACACAACTTTGAAGTCTCCCGTTGTTAGGTCCAATCCAAATCCCACATTATACGTGCTCAAGATCGTTTATCATAAGGGAAATCGGGGGGATGGAACTTGGGGAGAGGCCTGAAATCTCTTGTGGCAGGGTTTTATAAAGCAAGGCGATCTAACCCATTGCAGATGCAGACGATTCCATTACAAGGACCGCAAAAAGATAAAGGTTCAGATGACAAAAAACCGAGATCATCGAAGGTGGTTGTGTCGGCGAGGGTGGGATCAGAGAAGAGACGCAAGGCAAACCTATTTCCAGTGCGGGTTGCGAGGAGGCGAACATTTTGGTGGTGGTGGTATTGTTGGAGGTGTTTGGTGACAAAGTATTGATTAGTGATGATTGATAGCCATGATTTGCATACACAACGAAACCTTAGCTGTGATTTCACAGGAAGCCATGAGAGCACCTCAACAATCACATCTTCAGGAATAACAACAATAATAGCCATTTGAGTCAAAATTTTGGATTCGGGGTTTAATAATTGAATCAAAGATCTTTTCTTCACATCAATGAATCAAATCGATCAACGAATCAATCAATAAATTATATTATCTCTGTGATGCGAAGAAGAAACAAAATTCTGAAAGTTACCCATTAGTTCAACAGAGTAGAAGCCTCCTATCATCGTCCTTCTCTCCGAAATTGATGATGCTAATGACGAGGATGATGGTAGGGTTTCTCTCTATCAGATTTGATGATGAGATTCGATAAGGAAGATCGATCAAATCAGAGAAATTTGCGAGTCCGTTAGGGTTTTCAGAAGCGAATAAGAAATAAAAAACCGGGAATTGTTATAAATTGCGAGAGAAAAGATTGAGACAATGTATGGAGGAATATCAAAGCTTGTATTAAGCGCATGTGACGGCTACGAGGGGTATGGAAGATGAAGATGCAAGGATTTATACGGTACATACCCCGAGCTATCTTCGGAACTCTCTTCAAGAAGACATTGAAGAGTCAGCCACAACGAAGAGACTTAAGTCCGTCTGTATTATTAAGCTTGTTTGGCTCTCTGTTCTTTGTTTGGTTTTCTTGCCTGTTTGTTTCTATTACATTGTGTTTTTTATTATTTGGCCTGTTGTTTAGTGTTTGTAAGATTATTGGGTAATTTTTATGTTCCCCCACTTGTTTTATGGGTTGGAAGCCCAATTTATTAAATGAATGCGGGGTTTATGCTGCCCTACCTACAAGGTAGGTTCCCTAAAAAAAGCCTGTATTATTCTCTACCAAAGCTGTTTTTTTTTTACGTGGGAACCCGCATCCACTACCCTTCTGGTGTGCACAGGGTAAACCCCCGCTCTAGTGCAATAGCCTGCAAAGCACACTAGAGAGGTAAACCAGCCTGAGAAAACTCGCGCTGACAGGCTCGCAGTTGAGAAGGCTAATAGGCTGCCCTTGGGTTGCCCCAAGGTTTGAACTCAAGACCTCAAGGCACAAGACCTCAAGGCAAATGCCCCAAAGTCTTAAGAATGCTCACCCGACCAACTCAACTACACCCCGAAGGGCACCAAAACACTCTTTATATAGAGTGTGGGAGTCAATTAGTATCCTCTAAATCTAGTATTACAATATTTTAGAATATTTATCATACTAAATAACAATATTTCATAACAATCCCCCCTTGAATATTCACAACTAGTCTGTCTTGTTAAAACCTTGTCGCGTAAAACCCATTGGGAAAAAACCGCAACTAAGGAAAAAGAGTACAAACATTTAAAATACATCTCCCCCTCAAAATAAGATCCATTAACACAAAAGATCTTTGAGTTGACGCATCCCATATTTTTTAACATGTAACTTTAGTGTTGATGCTGGTAGTGCTTTTGTGAACAAGTTTGTTGGATTTTCACTTGAGCGCACTTGCTGGATAGAAACAACACCCTTATTTTGAAGCTCATGAGTATAGAAGAACATTGGAGATATGTGTTTAGTTCGATCACCTTTGATTAAGCCTTCCTTGAGTTGGGTGATGCATGCCGCATTATCTTCATATAACACTGTTGGGCTGTCATTTCTGAAATTTAATCCACAATACCATTTGACATGTTGAACTACTGATTTTAGCCACACGCATTCTCGACTAGCTTCATGGATTGCAAGAATCTCTGAGTGGTTTGATGATGTTGCTATCATTGTTTGCTTCATCGATCTCCATGATATAGCAGTTCCTCCATAAGTGAAAACATACCATGTTTGAGATCTTGCTTTTTGTGGGTCAGACAAGTATCCAGCATCAGCGTATCCAATGAGGGAGGAAATTGATCAATGAGGATAGAAAAGATCCAAGTTTGTATTGCCACGTAGACATCGCATGATGTGTTTGACACTGTTCCAATGCCTGCGAGTAGGGTTAGAAATGTACCTAGCCAAAAGACTGACAGAAAATGCAGTATCTGGCCTTGTGCAATTTCCTAAAAAAATCAAAGCACCAATCGCACTAAGGTATGGCACTTCAGGGCCAAGAGATTCCTCATCATCTCTTGAGTACGGAAAGGATCTTTATTTACATCAAGAGATCTAACCACCAGGTTGGTTAGTGGATGTGATTTGTCCATACAAAATATTTTAAGGACTTTTTCAGTATAGTTTGATTGATGAAGTAAAATTCCTTAAGGAAAGTGTTCAATTTGTACCGAGGCAAAATCTCGTCTTTCCCGATTCTTCATTTCAAATTACTTTTTCAAGTAAGTTGCAGTTCGGGTAATCTCTTTATGAGTTCCCACAATATTCAAGTCATCCACGTACACTGCCACTATTACAAATCCATTTGTGGACTTCTTTATGAAGATACAAGGACAAATTGGATTGTTAACAAACCCTTATTTTAATAGGTATTCGCTCAAGCAATTGTACCACATTCGTCCCGATTGCTTTAGTCCATATAAGGATGTTTGGAGCTTAATCGAATAAGCGGTACGTGGTTTGTTTGTTTGTTTTTGGCAGTTTCAGTCCTTCACGGACTTTCATATATGTGTCACTATCAAATGAACCATATAGATATGCTGTAACCACGTCCATCAAATGCATATCTAAACTTTCCGATGTTGCCAAGCTTATTATAAATCGGAAAGCAGTTGCATCCATCACAGGTGAATATGTTTCTTCATAATCTATGTCTGGTCTTTGTGAAAAACTTTGAGCTACAAGTCGAGTTTTGTATCTTGTAATCTCGTTTTTTCTCATTTTGTTTTCTCACAAAAACTCATTTAAATCCAATGGGTTTCACGTCATTTGGTTTTTGAACTATTGGTCCAAAAATTTCACGTTTTTCTAGTGAATTTAATTCAGCGTATAGCCTCTTTACACTTTGGTCAATCATCACGACGTCGACATTCTTCAATTGACCGTGGTTCGTGATCATCATCACTTATATGTAGCGCAACGTTAAAGACAAACGTGTCATCAATGACAACATTATTTCGATCCAATAATTTTCCGGAATAAATATAATTGAACGAGATCTCTTGATTCTCTGGTACCATATCTCCCTCTTCAGGGACTGAATTTAGATCAATCATTTTAGGGATCGGATCACCAATTTTAATGGGATAATCAGTTGTCTTTGTGGAATCTTTGGGATTCAACACAGTTTCCTGATTTGTATTCCTTTTTCTAGGAACCAAATCTTTTGAGCCAACAAGTCTGCCACGCTTTTGGCGTGCACTAGGTTCATTTGCTTGTGTGCTCGCATTTTTTCCTACAGAGACATCAATCCGTGCTAGAAAATTTGCAGCCGGTATATGCGATTTTATAACTTTGCTTGTATCAACGAATGCATCAAGCATTTCGTTAGCTATGCTTTGCAATTTCAGGATTCACTGCACTTCGAATTCATACTGGCTAGTTCGAGGATCCAAGTGTGTTATCAAAGGAGAATTCCAAGAAATTAACAGTCGAGCTTCAGGCAGCGACATGTCTCCCCCTAATTTCGGGAATATCGATTCGCTAAAGTGAAAATCTGCAAAGCGAGCTTGGAATAAATCACCAGTAAAGGGTTCCAAATATCTAATAATAGATGGAGAATCAAACCCAACATAAAATACCAATTCTACATTGGGACCCATCTTGTTACGTTGTGGGGGTGGAATAGGAACATGCACAGCGCACCCAAAAACAAATAAATGTGAAATATTTGGAGGTTTTCCAAGCACAAGTTTTTGGGGAGAATATTTAAGATACACAGTGGGGCGTAAACGTATCAATGCAGCTGCATGTAAAACAGCATGTCCCCACGCAGAAATTGGTAAATTTATTTTCATCAACAATGGTTTAGCTATTAATTGAATTGTTTTAATAAAAGATTATGCTAAACCATTTTGAGTATGCACATGCGCGATTGGGTGCTCAACCTGTATCTCAACTGACATGTAATAATCGTCAAATGATTGAGATGTAAATTCACCAGCATTATCAAGACGAATAGATTTTATGGGATTATCAGGGGAAATGTGCTCGAAGCCTTATACTCATTCCTAAAAGGCGAGAAAATGCCATATTTCGAGATGATAATAGGGATACATGTGACCATCTTGTAGAGGCATCGAGTAGTACCATGAAATAGTTAAAAGGACCACCGGGAGGATTGATTGGTCCAAAAATATCTCCTTGAATGCGTTCCAAGAACTTAGGAGAATCAATACTAACTTTCATGGGTGATGGTCTAGCAATGTATTTTTCTTGAGAGCAAGCGGTGCATGGATATTCTTTTGGCAAAAGAGTCTTTTTATCTTTTAGTGGATGCCCGCTTGAGTTCTCAATGATTTTTCGAATCATAATTGCGCCGGGGTGCCCAAGCCTATTATGCCAAAGCATAAAAGTTGTGGGATCTTTTTTTTTATGGCGACAACGACTTCAACTGCTTGAATGGTTGTATGATACAATCCTGATGATAAAGCATGAAGTTTTTCTAATACCTGTTTTTTGTCTGAGATAGGGTATGTAATACACATGTACTCCACCTCATGCACATTTAGAGTTTCAATGTGGTATCCATTTCGATGGATATCTTTAAAACTAAGCAAATTTCTACTAGATTTGCTACAGTATAATGCCTCTTTGACATGGAATGTTGTTCCACCGGGCAATATGATGGAGGCTTTCCCAGAGCCTCCAATCAAACTTGATGTACCAGAAATTGTGTGCAAATAAGCTTGAATAGGAGAAAGTTGTGAAAACTATTTCTTATGGCGCAAAATTGTGTGTGTTGTTCCACTATCCACCAAGCTTGTATCTTCACAATTCATCATTTTATCTATAATTAAAAGAAATATTTGATAAGTAAAAGAAACTTCTTAAATTAAACTTCCATTTCTACTAAAAGAAATAACAAGTCTGAAGTTCTTATCGAAGAACATTATTCAAATCCTAAGTTGGAAGCAAAAAAAAATTAAAATAACATAAGCCTATCTAAATGAATTGTGTGAACAAAATCAGGCTCTCCAAAAGGGGCCATCGACTTGCAAATCAGGAGCAAAGAAGTTATCAACATTAAAACCTCTGAGATCCATTGGTTTCTCATACTCAACATGGTTTGATTCATTTAATGCAACACTACCATTTCTGAATGCTTGATAGAGATCAACCAAGTGTCGTGGTGTAAGGAAAACATGATCCCAATGGCCATCAATTCCACACCTATTACATTTTTGTCCCTGTTTGAGAGGTGCTTTTTCAGCACCTGTTTGTGAAATCTGATGACTCCCACCATTATTTTCCCCCAGTTTTTGTTGTGGTGCTCCCATTTTTTTGATATTTGAGGGAATCTATTGTGGAGGCTCACGGTACCAAACAATGCTCTTACCATGACCACGTCCACGACGACGACCATGTCTACGACCACGTCCACGACCACGTGGGTTATTTTGACCACGCAAAATAGTTGTATTCGCTTCAGGGAATGCATTGTTACTAACTGCAGGGACAGGGGTCGAGCCAGTCGGACACTGTTCATGATTTTTCTTCAATATGGCATTGTTTCTTTCCGCAACCAATAAACAAGAAATCAATTCAGAATATTTTTTGAATCCATTTTCTTGATACTGCTGTTGCAGGAGCATATTTGAGCAATGAAAAGTAGATAAGGTCTTTTACAATAATTGCTCATCAGTGAAATTATCGCCACAAAGTTTTAACATGGATGTAATTCTGAAGAGTGCGGAGTTATAACTGTTTACTGTGTCGAAATCCTGAAATCTAAGGTGTATCCAATCATAACGAGCCTGGGGGAGTAAGACAGACTTCAAGTGCTCGTAGCGCTCTTTTAAATTATTCCATAAGATGAGGGGGTCCTTAATAGTAAGGTACTCACTTTTTAAATCCTCCATCTATATGGCGGCGCAAAAATATCAACGCATCGTCGGGCTCCTTTTCGGACGCGGTATTGTCTGCTTTTATAGTATGACCAAGACCTCTCGAGTCTAAGTGCAACACAAAATCAAGAGTCAACGAAAAGTAACTTTTTCCACTTATATCAAGCCAGTGAACTCGAGCTTCGCGATGTTTGACATTGTCAAACTTTGTCTTTTGATCTTCTCTTCCAGTAGAGCGAAAGTAGAGATAACATGTTATAAATTGAGAGAGAAAAGATGGAGACAATGTATGGAGGAATATCAAAACTTGTATTATTGTCTACCAAAGCACTCTTTCTATAGAATGTGGGAGTCAATTAGTATCCTCTAAATATGGTATTACAATATTTGGGAATATTCATCATACTAAATAACAATATTTCAAAACAGAAATGAACCGAGTTTTTTTTTTTTTTTTTTTTTTTTTGAGGCGTGAAATGAACTGAGTTGTTTCTGGATATCGATACACGTCTAGATGATGTGTCAAGGATTGATGGTTTGAGAAGGTCAGGTTTTCACAATGGAGGAGTTTGATGTAGTTTATCAAAAGTTAGGGCCATATTATGATTTGAGATGTTATGCATTTTCTGAGATTTGCACTATGTCCCCAGCCACTTTGAAATATTTCTCACCTATCATCACATTTCCAATAATTACTAGATTGGCTAAATATCAGCCTTAAACATAATTTAGAAAAATTGTAAATTCGACCAACAAAGTTAATGCTAACTCCTCTTTTACCCCCCCTCCCCCCCCCCCCCCCCCCCCCGCGCACAACACTTCTAACCGACGATTTAATTACCTCTCTTGGGGTACCTCTTGTCTCGAGATGTTCCTGTTGTAGTACTCCATCTTCAAAAACTACTTACCGCTTTTTTGTCTTTGAAACTTATGCTAGAGAGCTTTAGAACTCCTAAGATCTTGTTCCCAGGGCCACTCCCCAGTACAATCCACGGTATGCTTCTTCTTTGGTGGGGTCAGTCCAGAGGGTTAACTAGAAGAGAGTCTTCCAGAGGGGGTCTTCTTCCATATTCACCTCTTCTCTTTTATCATGTGGACAATTAGAGCATATTTGACCAAATCGTTGCTTAGTATCGTTTAGTTACAAAAGTCCATTATCATTTTTACTACGAACTGACCCATCCCTGAAGTGACTGATAAGATGGAAGTGAGAGAGAGAGAGAGAGAGAGAGAGAATGAGTGTAACACAATGATAATTCTCTTCCTTCCTCAATTTCAGCCTTATATCTATCTCAAAATTAACGGTTAGGATGAAGCCAACATAACCTAAAGGGGACTATAAAACACATTATTTCCTTAGTTATATAGATTTGATGTATTCTGAATTTTATCTTAAAAAGTGACACACTTATCTGAGTTATTTTATAACAAAGTGAGAAAGTATGGATAAAAAATAGTAAGTGATGGCTCAAAAAATGGGTTTGCAGAGCAATGATGACATGTTCTCATAAGAAATTAGAAATATCACTGCAGGACTAGTATTTTTCCGCTTCTGTCAGCCTCACAAATGGCTTCTGTTTTTTCAGCGTAGTAGCTCACACTTGTTTTTCCTCATGTTCAGCGGTGTCTGTTGAACTAAAATGTTTCTCAGGTGCCACACAATGAATATATATACTATGAAAGTTGTATAACAATATTTAGTAGTGAGTATTTCTTTTTATTTATTTCCTACTACATGATAATTTATCTGCTATACTAAAAGTGGCTAAGAGATTTTTAGCGAGGGAATTGTCTTCGCTGCCCTCTGTGATTTTATTCCTTGATTTGCGAATTGGCCGTTGAATTTTCTTAATAAGGGTGGTTACTGTGGTCGTTCTTCTGGGATGCCTTTGCGGAATGATGTTGTTGTCCTTCGGGTTCTCCTTTCATTGTAGCTTTGCGGAATGTTAATTGGATCCATTGAGAGGGAGTTTAACGTCTTGTCGATTTTGTGTATATTTTGTTTTCTTTTGAATGAAATGACATTCTTTCCCTCCGTTAGTTTGGATTTTGTATATGTGATGTTGGTATGTCCGTAATTATTGTGAATTCGGTGGGTTGTTTGCTCTAGAAACCTTAAGCAAAATTTGGGATTGCTAATGACTCTGGTTCCCCAGTCTGTATTCTGCCATTATAGTTTTCTTATGATGCAATTACAGTTAAATGTAGATGGTTTCCCGGTCATTTCTCATATATCGTTTGTTGTTGATTGCGCATTTACGTGCTTACCCTTCGTTCATTGCGATAGATTCGGCTTATCTTGTGTTGGTATGTCCGTAATTATTGTGATTCCGGTGGGTTGTTCGATGGGCAACCCTCACGCGACCTTTGGGAGTGATAATGACTGTGTGTCCTTCCCCATATCTTGCGATAGTGGTATTAGGCTGAAACGTATGGCTTCTCCTAGTCATTTTGTTTTTCTCCGGCTCTTTCCTCTGTCTTTGGTGGCGGTTGAGTGGATTGGTTTCTTTATGTGCCTCCACGTGTTGTTTTTTCAGTTGCTTGTGACGTCGTTGTATATTGTTCGATACGTTTTGTTTCTTCACATTTTATAATGGCTCATTTGGCCTTCGATTGTGCACAGGTTCTTCTTGTCTGGACATGTATGGGGAATTCGTCTGTTAATGCTTCATGTTTATTTTTTTTTCTTAGCTTACGCTTAAATTACATGAAATTATGTCTCCATTGTTTGCATGGTTTCAGAATCCTTGGTTTGAAGTTTGAATCATGCCTGGTCGCTGGTATGCTTTCTTTGCCAATTGTTGTTCTCCATTTTTGAGGGGTTTAAGCATGTGCATTTTCAGCTTCCGGGTTTCATTCCAAGATGCTTTTAATTTCTTATGGGTGTTTTCTCCTATTCGGATTGATTGATGTCATTATTTTGTAAATTATTTTTTGTTACACCGTATTTGGGGATGCGGTGTTTTTGGGGTTGGCTTGTACTTTTGGATGTTTCTAATGGTTTGGGTGTTTTGATGCAATTCTGTAGTCTTCGGCACTTATCTAGTCATTACGTTTTCCCAAATTGACTTCTTTATGTGCCTCTACGTGTTGTATTTATAGCTGGTTGTGACGTCGTTGTATATTGTTCGATACGTTTTATTTATTTACATTTTCTAATGTCTCGTGAAAGTGTGAGTGTGCAGGTGGTAATGCAACTAAAATACTCTACAGGGGGGAGTTGAATAGAGTATGCCAACTTTTTGCAAGCCTTTCTAGGAAGATGAAATCTTGTGAAAACAAGTGAAGTTCAAGGCCTTGAAAACAAGTTCATGCCTTTGAAAGAGATGCAGATTGTACTAAAGCAAATAATCCTTTTTCAAGGCCTTGAAAAGAGTTTCAAACCCTTGAAAAATAGACAGTTTTGAGAGCAGCAAGAACTATGAAAACGAATGAACTGTAAATTCAAGAGACATATGAAGAAAAGTCGGCAAAGTTGACACAAAAACGAAGAAAAGCCGGTAAAGTTTCACTGGACCAGTGTGCAATCTTCTAGATGTATCTGGAGTTACGTATACTATTTTGTATCAAGGCCTACGCCATTGTAAAGTAGACATTCAGGGCTTTCCAACGATATGAGATGGGCCCAAACCGGAGTCCGGATGAGGTAGAAAAGGCCCGCGCAAAGTAAGCTTATGAATTCTGGCCGAGAATTGCAAACTGGAGGGGCCGAATTGCAAATTCGGCCAAAATACTTTAAAAATCGTGACCAGACCTTGAAAAAACTAGTTCTTAGACCTAGAAGGCAGGTTAGAACAGAGGGAGACGCAGATAAAAAGATTTGAGGAGAAACTTGGAGCTAGAGTTCGTCGTGGAAGCGAGAATTCATCCGTTTGATCCCTCTACTCTTATCTTTTCATTATTTTTTACATGAACACACAAACTATTGTATTTGTGATCATGAATATGCGTAGCTAAACACTTTTCAGGGTATCTCGTAGGGAGCTAGGGTTTGATCGCGATATTTGTGATTTATGGATTTGATTTCATGCTATTATGCTTAATTGATGAACTTTTTATCTAGCTATTTGTATTTTATGTGTTTGATTCATCTTTTCTATCAATAGACGTATTGATAGGATAGAGCTAGGTTATGAATGTTACAGACATCGATATTTATTGCCCGGAAAGTTGAAATACACACTAGTCGTATCTAGGGTTGAGAAATCTTGCTAGTTAGCTAAGAACAAAGAGTAGATTAATTATCTTAATGCATATTTGAACTTGTTTAGGCTAGAGACATCGGCTTTGCTAGGTAAAGTATTGGTGTTGGTTGAGACATCTTCAACACATTCATGCTCGTTTAGCTATAATAATAAATCATCGTGTTAGCAAAACATAAATTCATTATCGCGAGAAACACCTAGTGACCCGTAGAGATATCCTGACTTTTCCAAACTTTGAGAAACTTTATAATCATTCATCTTTATTAATCGTGAAGCAATTCATCGGATTAATTGAGACATTTGTCTTAAATTTTAGTAGGATCAATAGAACAACACAACTGCGATTTTCCCACACAAAGAACAAATTTAATAGCTAATTTACAACGAAGTCTCTTGGGTTCGACAACCCGGTTTTCCGGAATTTATTACTACACCGACAGTTGTACACTTGCAGTTGGAGCGTGTCATTAAGCAGTTTCAAGGATTTGAATCCAGTTTCAATGCCTTGAAAATAAGCTTATGAGAACTGATTCAAAACTTTGAAAGCTGGTTTAAGGCCTTGAAATAGTCAGACTATTCCAAGCCTTGCACAACCTGATCTTACAATCTCCCCCTTGAGGAAAGACAATACCAGATTCTGTTTGATCCTTAGTCTCTGCAAAAAAAAATACTGGTTAGTTAATAATTTATAATAACAAAGTAATTCCAAAAAGATCCAACTTATTCAAATTACCAACAGAAAGTAAACAGTTCAGCAAATAGTAAATAACACCTAAAAATATAACCTAAAACCTAGAATTTCTCCCCCTTTTTGACTTTCAGAAAAAAGATAGAAGATTTTGGATCAAGTGTCTGGAAAATTTTGAAAAGAAAACTTTAAAAGCTTAAGAGAAAGAATAGGCCAGATTAAGAGGTTGGGTCTTCATCTCCATCCTGATCTCCTTGTTCTTCCTCACTGCCTTCATTGTTGGCTTCAACTTCTTGTGAAACCACGTCAAGTTCCTCAATGAAGGAACTGATCTTCTCAATAACACTGTTGAACAAGAAAGTGAGTCCTTCCAAGGCTTTTCTCCCATGCTTCAGCTTCTTCTATACAGCTAACCTTTTGTGTTGAGCATAAACAGTTTTGTGATCTTTCTTTCCTGTTGCAGTTACAGACTGGGACGGATCCTTCTCATGTCTTCCCTTATTGGCCACAGAGTATAATCCATAGGATCCTGAATTAGTGTCTGAGTCTGAGTCTTGAATGAGAATTTCTTTTTCTTTTCCTTTGACCTTTGTGACTATCCTTTTCTTGTCTCTCTTAGGACTTCCAATATGGATTCCCTTGTGCTTTTCTTGTGTAGATGCCGTAGTCTGTTTCTTCTTTGCTGGAACCTGGTCCTTTTTCATCATCTTCTTGGGTGGTGAAGATTCTTGTTCTTCATTAGTAAAGCTCTTTGAGTCTGAATCTTCACTGATAGTTAGAACATTTTCTTCAGCTATCTTGCTCTTCTTCTCAGAACTAGGTTTTGATCCTCCTGCCATCTTGATTCTGTCTTAGGTTCTCCTTGTGCTCATTAGGGTTTGGAAGAAGAATATAGAGAGGTAGGAATTATACGGAGAGAGGAGAAGAGAAAAAGATAAATACTAAAAGAGTTTGAGTTTCAAAAGGAAACTTGAATATCTCTCTGATTTGAAAAGATCTATAATAATCAGAGAGAATTCAAATATTTTTGGCCGTTGGAAATAAAATATTTTAATACTATTTTTGGCTAAACATATTTTTGAAAAAGGGTAGGGGCTATATTGAGCAGATATCTACAGTGATATCACTCAATACAGAATTATCCAACTTTATTGACTACTAGTATACCAGACTTATTTTCATGGCTTTGAAAAGGTTTTCAAGGTCTTGAAACGCTGTAGTATTGCAACAGATAAAGATCAAATCTTTGAAGTGATTTTCAAGGATTTGAAAATCAGTTCAAACCTTTGAAAACACATAACTTACCTTTCTTTACCTGATGCACCCCTAAACCAATGCATCTTTATTTAGCATTCCCAATTTCAATCTTAGAGCTGAGAATATATCATCTGCTAATGGTTTAGTGAAGATATCTACAATTTTCATGTTAGTAGCAACAAATTCAAGAAAAATATCACCTTCCTCAGCATGATCTCTGATGAAATGGTGTCTGACATCAATGTGCTTGGTTCTTGAATGTTGAACTGGACTCTTTGTAATTGAAATTGCACTGGTGTTATCACACTCGATAGGTATGCTTCTGAAATCAAATCCAAGGTCTCTTAGCTGTTGAGAAATCCAGATTACTTGTGAGCAACATGCTCCTACAGCTATATATTCAGCTTCATCTGTTGATAGAGCAACTGAATTTTGTTTCTTGGAATTCCAACTGATCAAGGATGATCCAATAAATTGGCAAGTTCCTGAAGTACTTTTCCTATCAACTTTGTAACCTGCAAAGTCGGCATCTGAAAATCAATGCAATGAGAGGTTAGAATGTCTTGGATACCAAAGCCCTAAGTCTTTGGTACCATTGAGATATCTGAATATTCTCTTCACAACAGTCAAGTGTGATTCTTTTGGATCAACTTGAAATCTAGCACACATACAAACACTAAACATGATATCTGGTCTGCTTGGTGTGAGATAAAGTAATGATCCAATCATACCTCTATACTCTTTCACATTGACCTTCTTACCAGATTCATCCTTCTCTAAGGATAGTGTAGAGATCATAGGAGTCTTGGCTTACTTACATTGAGTCATGCCATACATGCTTAACAAGTCTCTTGTGTATTTGCTTTGATGTAGAAATATGCCCTTCTTCAACTGATGTATTTTAAGTCCTAGGAAGAAGTTCAGCTCTCCCATCATGCTCATTTCAAATTCCCTGCTCATAAGACTTGAGAATTCTTTGCACAATAGATCATTAGTATCTCCAAACAAGATATCATCAACATAGATTTGAACTACAAGCAAATCTTTTTCATGAGTCTTTATGAAAAGAGTCTTGTCTACCTGACCTCTTTTGAAATCATTTTCAAGTAAAAACTTTGACAATCTTTCATACCAAGCTCTTGGAGTTTGTTTTAAACCATAAAGAGCTTTGTCAAGTTTGTATACATGAACTGGAAAATTGTGATTTTCAAAACCAGGAGGTTGTGCTACATAAACTTCTTCTTGTAAGTAACCATTCAAGAAAGCACACTTCATATCCATTTGAAATAATTTCACGTTATTGTGAGATGAAAAGGCAAGTAAAATTCTAATTGCTTCTAACCTGGAAGCTGGAGAAAAATTTTCCTCATAATCAATACCTTCTTCTTGGTTGTAACCTTGAGAAACTAACCTTGCTTTGTTTCTGATCACTTTACCACTTTCATCCAACTTATTTCTGAACACCCATCTGGTACCAATGACAGACTAGTTTGTAGGTGGAGGAACCAGGTTCCACACCTTATTCCTTTCAAACTCATTGAGTTCACTTTGCATAGAAATGATCCAGTCTGCTTCTTGTAATTCTTCTTTCACAATTTTTGGTTCTACAAGAGAGATAAAAGCATTAAAAGCACATAAGTTCTTCATCTGTGATCTAGTTTGTGTACAAGTGGTTGGATCTGAAATGATATTGTCAACTGGATGAGATGAGATATATTTGAATCTATTTCTTGGAGACTAGGGTTCAGGTTCTCCATAGATCTTCTCTGGTCTTGAAGTAGTGGCTCTGTCACTTGTATCCTTCTGATCATCTTTTTTAAAGGCTTTGAGGCTTATTTTCAAGGCCTTAAGCACCATTTTCAAGGTCTTGAAAATGTCTTATGTTTTCTTTTGAGCCTTTCTTGAACCCCAGTGGATTCTCAGTATCTTCCTTTGATTCATGCTTGTTCAAATTCAAGTCTGCAAAACTTTCACTCAAAGAACCATCATAGCTTTCATCAAAACAACATGAATAATTTCTTCAACCAGTTTGGTTCTTTTATTGTAAACTCTATAAGCTGCTATTCATAGAGTAACCAAGAAAGATACCTTCATCACTCCTCGCATCAAACTTACCAAGATTGTCTTTTCCATTGTTATGGATAAAGCATGTACATCCAAAGGGGCTGAAGTATGAAATGTTTGGCTTCCTACCTTTGAATAGTTCATAGGGGGTCTTCTTCAGAATAGGTCTGATCAAGCACCTGTTCAGTATATAGTTTGCTGTATTCATAGCTTCTGCCCCATAATGTTTTGGCAATTTTTTTTCAAGAAGCATTGTCCTTGACATATCTTCAAGAGTCATGTTCTTTCTTTCAACAACACCATTCTGTTGAGGAGTTCTTGGAGAAGAAAAGTTATGAGTGATACCATGCTTATCACAGAACAAATCAAACTCTAATTGATCAAATTCTCTACCATGATCACTTCTAATTGAAGCTACATGTAGGTTTTTCATAGTTTGAAGTTCTCTGCAAATCTTTGAAAATTCAGAGAGGGCATCAGATTTTTCTTTGAGAAACATGACCCAAGTATATCTAGAAGAATCATCTACAACAACTAGCATATACCTTTTACCTTTCGGAGTAGGAGTTCTCATAGGACCACGTAGATCCATATGAAGCAGTTCAATGGGTCTAGTTGTACTTACAAACTTCGTTGGCTTAAAAGAGCTTCTGGTCTGCTTGCCCTGAGCACAAGCTTTGCACAATTCATCTTCTCTGAACTTGATGGATGGCAATCCTCTTACCAGGTATTTGGAAATCAACTTGTTCAAATTATGCAAACTAATATGACCAAGCTTCCTGTGCCAAAGCTTTGAATCCTCTTTCAAGGCCTTGAGGCACTTCAAACTTTCACCTGTAACTTTTTTAGTCTGAAAAGTATAAACATTGTTTGATCTAGAGGCTATGAGAATGCAATCTCCTGATTTCTCATTTTTCACCACACACTTCTCTTTATCAAAGATAACTTTGTTCCCACTGTCACAAAGCTGAGATACACTAAGCAAATTAAATTTCAAACCATCAACTAGATACACATCATAAATGGATTTTTTAGAATTTATACCAACTTTACCAATACCAAGAATATTGCATTTGCCTTTGTCGCCAAGTGTAATTGAACCTTCTGATTTCTCCTTCAATTCTGAGAATAGAGATCTCTTTCCACTCATATGTCTTGAGCAACCACTGTCCATAAACCACTTTTGTTCTTTGGTGACACCCTGCAAACACCAATCACTGCCTTACCCAGCTGTTAGACCAAGTGTAGAATTTGGATTCATATTCAGGATCAACCATGTTAGGTGGTCTAACCCCTTTAGGAACCCAAATCTGCTTAACTTGTCCTTTGAGTTGAAAAGGAAAGGTGTTCCTCATTATTTGAGGGTCTCTTCTTCTGAAAGGAAAAGTCATCCTAACATGACCAGTTTTACAGCAGTAAGGACATTTAGGAGAAGTTTTGTTTCCAGCCTTCGCAAATTTGGTATTGTTCTTTCTTGGAAAATTTGGATTGAATCCAATACCAGCTTTGTGAACTGACTGTTAACTTCCTCCAGGAATCAAGTTCAACTTGTGTTCTAATCCAACAAGCTTAACTTTCAGATTCTTGAAGTTTCTCAGTAAGAGTAGTCTTTTGTTTATCTAATTCATCAACTTGGTGTTTTAGATTGACAAGGTTGTTACTCATCACAGAGTTCTCAGTAACAACTTCCTTGATTGTGTTTTCAAGGCTTTGAAACTGTTTTTCAAGGCCTTGAAATCACTATCAGTTTTCTTCTGAGAGATTTCAAGATTCTGATTTAGACAAACAAGTTGTAAGTTCTCTTTTGCTTGCTCATGAACTTTTTCATTCAAAAGTTTGATCTCTTTCAGATAATCTTCTTCATTTTAAAACATTGTTCTGAGATAATCTGAAAGAGCATCTTTTGGTTTAGAAATCAGACAGTTTACCATTACCTCAATATTCTTCTCAGAACTTTCATCATGCTTGGCCATGAAGCATAGATTGGCATGTTCTTCTTCTGATTTAGATTCACTTGAACTATCTTAATCACTCCATGAAGCTATCATAGCTTTCTTTCTTCTGTCATGGTCTTTCTTTTGAAAGTTCTTGCTTTTCTTGTGTGGAAAATTGTGTACAGGAGAATCCTTTTAGGAAGATTCAACGTACACAAAGAACAGGAGATAAGAGAAACACAGGAGACGTAGGATTGTGAGTAGGGAGAGAGTAAGACAACAGTAGTTGTATCAGAGAGAGACAAAGTTTTGGCAAGGCTTCCGCGTAGTTCAGGTGATCTGTCTTACGTAAGGAAGGGTTAACGATCCTATATATAGTGGAGAATATGACTGTTGTAGTGGGTTAATGCGCCCATTAATGGCGGCTTAATTACCTTAACCACAACGGCACGTTCGTCCGCATATGTAGGGACCGTTACGCACTTCGTCCGCGTATACCGGAACCGTTATGAGGTTGACTGGGTCTATGGAGCTCGTGCCATAAATCACTCAAAGAAGTTACTAAAGGTCACGCGCGGGCTTGGTTGTCGCTCGTGCGCGACAGGACTTACTCTAGCCTCCAAACCACTAAGTCCCTACAAGTCTAGTGTTGTGGTGTGCGAGGGCCCTGTCTCGCAGCCCCCACGTGGATCAGCGCGGGTGGTGATCCAGTGTGTGTGGAGCACAACTAGGTGTGCTGGATGATTGCCACGTGGCTGTGATCCGTCGGTCTGGAAAGTGCCATCTACATTATCCCCCTTTTTGCGCGTGAAGACACCTAATCGGATAGACTTCAATGCGCAAAAACCAATGCGCGCGTCGTTGCCACGCACCAATTCGAATACACGCAAAATCAGCCCCCGTGCATGTCATTTTGACCTAGGATCCCTAGAGTGGTGCCTTCTGTTCTTCGAGGGTTTTAGGTGTGACATCAGCGTCAGCCTGTGATTGCGCGATTCGGCGGTGACAGTTGCGATTCAAACACTAAAAGGACGCGACTCTTCAGTGATTTTGAATAAATACTCCTCATTCTCCATTGTTGCAAAGTATTTCTTCTCTCTCTAAAGTGGATGTTTTCTGAGATCCTCCGAGAGCAAATACAGATAACCAATCACCAGTTCTTCCTTGCAAATCATCTTCTTCAACTTGCTTCATCGTCCCAAGGTTGGCTTTGCTCGATTTAAATTAATGTACTCCATACCTTTTGAACTGTTTTGAATTTGAGAAACCCAAAATTGTTTGAAATACACCATATTCTGTTGAGAAGGTTTCTTAAAACCCTAAAAGATTGAAACGACTTAAGACGATGATTTTCTGCAATTCTTCTACAACTCCGAAACTATGAATCTGTAATCGACCCAGAACTGTTCATCTTCCCTTTTGACAGTTTCAAAACCTAGAACTGCTTCTTGAATTTGAACTAAAAGTGTATATACTTCTCCCCCCATTTTCTTGCTTTTCTGTAGAAATGGCCAAGACAAAAGCGTCCAAATCTATTAAAGAACCCGAAGAAATCCCTGATCTTCCCAAGACCTTGTGGAAGAAAGCTCCATATGTAGGTGGAGAAGACTTTTATCATGCTAGGGCTAAAGTAAAGAATCTACCAGCTCCCGCCAATGAGGATCCGCTATTGTTGAGCCCTCTTACTACTTAAGCCAGGTTGGAGTTATTTGACGCCAAGGATGTGGTGAGATTAGGTGTTGAAAATGGGTTCTTCCCCCATACTGACATTTCTACCCAGGCCTTCGTGCAAAAGATGGATTTAATGGATGAGTGGATTAACCATGTGCTGACCCACCATGCCATCATGATAGACAAGGCTGGGATCTATTATGCTGTTAGGGCTACGAAGGGTGTTGCCGTGAATCTGGATCAGACCATGCCTCCAAAACCTTTTTTCTCGATACTCACCTGCGACTCATACTTTTCACTTTGCTGAGTTCGAGGACGGCCCCAGTTTGGAAGATGTTAAAATATTGTATGAGCTTTCACCCATGGGCGAAGTCGATTCCGTGGCTGCTTTGAAACCTGGTCGGGAGCTCACTCTCTATGCGCAGATGGAGGAGTGTTTGACCGAGGTAAAGAAAATTTCTACCCGTTGGACGTCTGCAGAAGTTCTTCCTTCCTGGCAATTTGTTGAGAACTCCGCGAAGAACACTTGGGGAAAATGGGTGAAATACTTCTTTCGCGACTATGCAAGTAGCAAAATCATCAAAGAGATACTGGAGAAGGATCCAGACTCGAAAAATTATATCGAGGAAAAGGGGTACCATCTGACCTTGTGCGTATTCCTCTATGCCTGGCAGTCAAGATATTTGATCGACGGTCATCCTCATGATGGGGTCTTCTATCATATGTTGCGTCGTGCCATCAAGTTGACTCTTGGCCAGAAGGTCGCACTTGGGCCTCTGGTGCTAGGATTCTGTATCATCGGTTAGACCAGCTGGTGGTTGCGATTGAGGAGTCGCGTGGGCGTCTTGATGTGTTGACCTTTGTTAACATTTCATTTCTTACCATGTGGGTCTTTGAAAGGTGGCCCTCTTATGTTCCTGTCCCCTCGAGACCCAATATGTGGAATGTTCCAAGTGCGAAGAATGCACTTCGAAGCGGGAGAGCTGCCCGATGGTATAGGACCAATCCTCCTAAGTGTTCATGGAGTTTGGTATGCGACGATCGGAGAAAATTTACAGCCAGGCCCTACACTACTCGCATTGACAATGTGCGATTTTTTTCGAGGTTGTACCCTAGTAGAGATGGCTCCTTTTCTGAAGACACCCTCCTCAAGGGACATGATTGCTACCGTGAATTCCTCTGCTGGTGCTTGAGAGGTTCAATACCTTCCCTTGATGAAAATGTTTCTGAGATCACTCCCAAGTACGAGCGGATCACAGTCGATGTTGACCCAACTCGCATCTCACCCCAGTTTGGCTTTGATGCAGTAGCGCCTTCTATTTGGCCTAAGTCGATAAACAGGGATTGCTACAAGCGAGTGCTGACGAGGAAATGTAAATCTATCCTTCTTAGCAACTTACCTTTCATCCAGCCTTCGGAGAATCATGTAGGTTGTCTTACCCGAGAATTGGATCGCTTAGTGGAACGCTGAACAGGCCAAATTTGATGTATCCTCACCTCCTCGTCTCAGCAAAGCTCCTGCGATTAAAAGGAATACTTTCCCATTCCGCCAGAACTGCAGTTTGGACGATTCCAAGTATGGTTTTCATTCCTTGCTTGATATTGACAACCACTTGTGCCCAGCCACTATTCTTGAGGAGAAAATGACTGATGTTAGGGGGGAGTTGTACGCTTAATCCAGTACAGTGAAGATTTTGCCAAGGTAAACAATTCTCCCTTATGCTTGAAGGACTTCTCTCTTTAAAACGTTGAAACTTACATAAAATTTCTTTTTCAGTGCTGCTTGAGGAGATTCGCATCCGGAGACCGTTGCCCGTCCTTGGTCAACTCCATTGTTAAGGCAAAAGAGGGAAATTCATGTGGAAATGGAATTGGCTCCCAAGGTGGAGGCTCGGATACGCGAGGAGATGGACGTATTTGCTCGCTCCTTGATAGACAATGATGTTGAGGTGGATGCAGAAGTTGCCCCAAGGCTAAAAAGCAAAAACATAAGGGAATTGTGATTTCTTCACCTCCCAGGGACGCTCCAACTTCGTCGCCTGCGAAGTCTCCTGCTTCCAAGAGCAAAGGTAAAGGTCGCATGCAGGGCAAGGCACAGAAAGATCTCGTGGTTGAGACGTTCATCCGTTTTGATCAAGAAGAAGAGGATGAGGAGGAAGAATAAAGAGAAGAAGAGAAGAAGAAAGTGAAGAAGAGGAAAGAGAGGAAGTCGAAAGAGAGGAAGAAGAAAGAGAGGAGATAGGAGAAGAAAGTTCAGAAGGTATCTCAAATGAACTTATCTTATTTAAATCATGGCTCTCGCAGTAGTGTTGTTAACTAATTTTTTTGCAGATGATGATACAGAAACCATCAGTGGCCTTTTGGCCAAAGAGAAGAGAAAGACAAAAGGTTCTCGTTCAGACGCCTCTAGCGAGGCTATAGACGAAGCTATCATCGCCGAGTCTAAGAGAATGGCTGCTGAGGCAGAAGAGAGAAGGAGAAAGCGCGAGGAAGATGAAATTGAGCTTATTAAAAGAAGAAGTCTAGAAGAACAGCATGTTGGTGGCATGAGTGTCGCTGCGTTGGAACGCGCCCAGGAATATTATGAAGAAATCGCAGGCCACGAGGAAGGTACAATTTTTAACCTTGCTGTGACTTATCAAGAAGTAATTTTTGGTGCGTTAAAGCATGGCTTATCAAAAGATGATGTCAATAATTAGTAAGCAAATGTGGCGAACCCTCAGGTAAACATTTGAACAAAGTTTGTAAACCAAGCTTGATAACTCATTCCCTATTGTAACGAGTTTCTTCACACCACCAGGTCACGCTCATCTTAAATATGTGATAAATGAAGATACTTCTGTAGAATATGGTGTCGCATCTATAACATATGATGTTGGAGATGCGATCCCACATAAGTGTGGAGGTGCTCGCATATTGATCTATCATAATAAAATAAGACATAATTCATAACGCGAGTTACCTCAACATGTTTTCCTCAATTTTGTCTCGCAGGTGGCACTGCCCCAAATGAACATGCTAACGTTAACCCTACTCCCCCTGCGGGTGATGTTGCCATCGCACAGGGCATTATCGATAATGTGCAAGCAAGAGAGGTAATCAGTGAGGCGGGTGTTGGAGACTCTGATGAGAACATGTTGGAGCAGAGAAATCAGCTTACTATGTCTCATGTTCCAGAGCGAAGCTCGCATGTTGAGAAACCGGTCGGAGCCACTGAGGATGCAGGAGAACCTCTAGAAGATTTTATTGAGGTATCTGATGATGTCGCCCTAGAATGAGAGAAGGAGATACTGAAGTTGAAGAGATGGAAGCAGAGGATGCTTGAGCTAAAGTTCATGAAAATGAACAGGTCATGGAAGACATAGCATCGCATGAAAATGTCGATGTTCCAATGTATGCTCCAGAGCAACAAGAACCTCTCGCGGACCAAGAAGACCTTAGGCAAGCATAAACCACTACTGTTGCTGAGGTTATTCCACCCGCTTCTTCAAGCGTTGTTGCATGCCCGGGGCCTCCACAAAATCCTACTATTCCTTCTGTTGAAGTGGAACTTTTCCAAGTTCTTACCGCATGGAGTTTTTGGGGTTCGCAGGTTGGAGCTGCCATCGCACCTGCCACTACTTGTGCTATTCCTGCAAACTACAATGAACACGAAGTTGAAGCTGACAGACGGGCGATGCATCAAGGATATGCTTCAGGTTTCCCCGTGATGCGCATTCCTTCTGTACATGAAATCCTCGAAGGAACAGGTATGCTATAATATTACCATATGTGGTACTCTGCGTTTTTGTTAGCAATTTGCATTCCTAAACTTTGTCATCATTTTTTGTTAGGAATGAGGCAACCTGATGTGGACTGGCTCATAAGGATGCGCCTTTCATACCTGTGGTCGTTTGCGAGAACTCTAGAGTTGGATCCCTTTGACAGAAGATTTTTCTTAACGGAAGCCATCTGGATTTTAGAGCAACTTTCTGCGGCTACCCCTGCTACCCTCTCAACTGATAATGCGCGGTCGCTTTATGACACATGCAAGAAACCCCAAGCTAAGGCTCAAGGCAGGTTAGACTTCGGATTCCTCCTCAATAGGGTTACCCAAATCCTCGCATTCGCAATGCTGAAGTATGGCTACCGCAACCTCGCGTTTGAAAAGAGGAAACTGGAGGAGCAAAAGAAAAAGGCTGAAGAAGCTGCCAATCTCTTCCATGCGATGAAGGCCAAGTATGAAAAGCTGAAAGAAGAAGTTAACCAAGCAAAATAAACGTTTCTCCTGTTATCACCAGAAGACGATCTAATCAAGGATCTATTTTAAGAGAAGAGTTGCGCCTACTGTAATGCAGAGTTGCGCATATTGTAATGCTAATGCTTTCCCCCTTTTTCAAACATCGGGAATTCTATGTTAACTTTTGCTCTCTTTGAAGATTTTGCACTTGTGCTCTGATGCTATATTAGTTGTGACGTCATGCATTGACGTAATTTCCTTGATTATTGCGCTATTAATTAATTAGATAAGCACAATTACCGTGCAGTGGGTCCCATCCTTATCATGACCTTCCGTCATTAAATAGGGCGTGCTACTGTATCGTCGTAGCCTTTAGTAGAGTAATTGATTCTTACCCGTTTTTTAGGCGTAGGTAATTGATTCTTACCCATTTCTGAGGCGTTGCTGACTCAGCCAGGGAACTGAAGGGTCCCTTCTGAAGCCTATATAAACCTCCCTTCTTGCTATTTGACTCCTCATCAAGATGTGGCTTCTCATGAGTCCTTACGACTGCCGGCATCGGTCCTTGACCTTTGTTGATTCATGTCAATTCCAGGATTTGAAACCTGAGTTTGTGTTGTGCTATAGAAATAGCTCCCAAGAAATTCTTCGGAAAGTGCTTCGATCCTCCTAATCTCTTTAAAGATCAATTGCCTAAGGTTTCCTGCTTGACCGAAGACTCCTTCTTGTTTATTATGTTTGCAGGTACTACTTCTGGTGACTTTCCAGTGAAGCACAGTCTTGTACCGGTTTCACTAATAATGTGTAATGAACGGTGTGCATCTCTGCCGGTTCTCCGGCAGAGAACTATTTTCCACCATTGTTTTGAACAAGGTGTGACGAGTGGTTGTGCTCGTCTTTTGTGCACAATCAGCTTCCTGCCCTATGAGTTGTTCTCCCATTTGTTCTTCACGTCTGTAGCCTTCAGGGCATGAGGTTCATCTGGCATCTCACCGTAGCGGGGGTATAGATAAGAGTTTGGTTTTGATCGAGGACGTCGACGACAGTGTCCTGTCTCGTAGTTTTAGAACTCGTAGATTCAAGCTTTAGATTAGGAACTTTTCCTTAGTGTAAGCCTTTTTTTTGTAAAATGCTATCTAGACAGATAAATTGTAAGCCATATTTGACTGTTATGGATTATGCATTTTCATTCGTTGTTTTGTCTGCTACAACAAATTGTAATTTCGCGTGCAAACTTGCTATATGTTGAAACAAGTTATGTGTTTCTATCACAGTTATATCCAAATAATGTTTGAATAATTTGCTATCTAAAGCAGATAGGATTTGTATCGCACGAGCGCGTTGTTGCTATTGCTGCTATCTAGGCAGATAGGCTTTTAGATCACTTAAGATCATAATTCAATATAGCTGCTACCTAGGCATATAGGCTTTGGATCGCAGAGGATCATATGCTATAGCTGCTATCTAAGTAGAGAGGCTTTTGATCGCAGAGGATCATATTTTCTTGTAGCTGCTATCTAGGCAGATAGGCTTTGGATAAGTTTAATGTAAACAGAATAAAATAATAGAGAAAAATTTAATATAGTTCTCTCATATGGGAGAGTCATTATTATTAAGGCATCCTCATATGGGAGGAGCATGAGAACACATTCCTCATATGGGAGGAAATACTGCATAGATACATGAGGAAACTAGACTTTGAATCAAAAGTAACGATCACAACAGACTTTGGCATAAACGTAAAGTGATGGGCTAAGGATAATACTTTTTGATCCATCGCATATTGATTGGGACTTGGGGTTGTTGCAGCCCCATGAAGTCTCTGGATTGTGCAGTAACCGCTGTCGAAGACTTCTTTGACTTCAAATGGTCCTTCCCAGTTAGCTGCGAATTTTGGGTGAGCTGCTTCCCGCATGCAATGATCTGAAGCTCGCAGAACCAAGTCCCCAACCGCAAAATCTCGGCGTTGAACCGTTTTGTTGTATGCACGAGCAATTCTTTCCTTGTACCTTGTGTTAGCCCTCTTAGCTTGTTCACTCTTTTCTTCCAATAGAATCAGGTCATGATCACGTTGATTTTCGTACAAGGCATGAAAGGCTATCCTTGCAGAGTTAACCTTTATTTCTGCTGGTACGACAACTTCAGCTCCATAGCATAGAAGGAGAAACTCTTGTGGGGGTCCTGGGCGAAGTTCGGTACGCCCATAAAGCCAAATTTAAAGAGTTTGCCCACTTCTTGTGATCATCCGCGACCATCTTACTCAAAATCCTTTGCAGCGTCTTGTTGGTTGCTTCTGCTTAACCGTTCCCTTTCGGGTAATAAGGTGTGGAGCAAACTTGCCTTATGTTGTATTATGCCAGTTTCGCAGCCACCTGGCGATTTACAAAGGGAGTGCCGTTATCCGAGAGGATGGTATTGGGAATCCCAAACCGGTATATGATGCTTTCCTGAACAAAACTGACCACCGCGAGCGCATTTGCTGTTTTGAGCGGCACTGCTTCCACCCACTTAGTGAATAGCTCTGTCGCAGTCAAGATGAACAGGTTTCCAAGCGAGGCTGGTCGAATGGGACCGATAAAATCTAAAGCCCAGGTGTGGAATGGCCAAGGTGTTCCCAATGCGTGTAAATCTACAGCGGGAGCATGCACGAGATTTCCCTTGAATTGACATTCCTGACATCTTTTCACCTTGGTGCGACAATCTGCTTCCATTATGGGCCAGAAATAGCCAACGGTGAGGAGTTGTCTGCATAGCTTCGCACCTCCCTAATGCTCCACTTGATGAGATAAGTCCATCACCTCTTGCGCTTCTTGGTCATCCAGACATCTGAGTAGATTACCCTCGTGGCCTCTTCGCCAAAGTATGTTTTCCCGCACAACATATCTAACCGCTTTTCTTTTAAGCTTCTCGGCTTCCTTCCTCTGATCGGGCTCGATTCCTTCCGTCAAATAATCAAAGATTGGCTTCCTCCAATCCGTATCATCATCAATCACAGCAATCTCCAAAGAGTCTTTGATTAATGTTCAGCTCTCGCAATTCCCTTGAATGATTGCAGCGAACGTGGACATATCCGGCCAATGTATCCCATATCTCCGGGATTTTCGATAAACAGAGACTTCATTTTCCCCCACAAGAATGTTGGTGGATCTTTTCTAATAGTGCATGTCCCTCCTGCTGCGAGACGCACCGCATGAGTATTCCTCCTGGCCCCTTAAAGTAAAGGGAATTGTCGTGTACGCAGTATACCTTGGTGGAAGCCCAATTTTCTTTGCTCGTCCCTTCGGCAATTGCGCGCAGTATTGGCTTTCTCCAATCCTCATCTTCTGCAGATTCCTCTTCGCATACCTCCCGTGTCAAGGCCGGAGTTGCTCTAACCTCGATCAAAAATCTCGCTGGGCATTTTTCCGCACTGATTTTGGATCCCATAGTGGCTAAAGCATCTGCATGTCTATTATCAGCCCTAGGCGTGTGCTCGTACTTGACATCACAAAATTGATGCACCAGCTTCTGTACCATAGTCCGATAAGGCAACAAATTGACCTCCTTCAACCCATATTCGCTTGAAGCTTGCTTGACGATTAGCTTAGAGTCCCCCATGACCGTCAGATTGCTAACTTCTAGTGCCTTGGCCGCGCGGAGTCCCGCAATCAGGGCTTCGTACTCCGATTCATTGTTAAGTCACCGGAAAATCTAGCTTGGTGGAAATTTGGATGACCTCCCCATCTGGTTTAGTCAGGACAATGCCAATTCTGCCACCTTTCCTTGTTGACGACCCATCGAAATGAAGCTTCCAGTATGGCGACTCAACTGCCTAAATCTCAGGCCCTTCTAGCTCCTCCTCTATCATGGGTTCGTAGCTGTTGTCTGGGACTTGTGCTAAAAGTTCTGTCACTACTTGCGATTTGATTTCTCGTGGTCGAGCACATGTAACATCATACTGCGAGATGGTCATGTACCATTTTGCCAATCTTCTGTAGGGAGAAGAGTGACTTAAGTGATACCGTAAGGGGTCGCTCTTTGTAATCACTATGACTTTGTGTGAGTCGAAATAATGCTTTAACTTTTCTATCACGAAAAATAAAGCAAGGAAATGACGTTCAATATCTGTGTACCTCGAATCAGCCGGCTGTACCACGCGAGAGATATATAGATCGACCTTTCCTGCCCTTCATATTCTTGGGCTAGCAGCGTTCTTTTTTAGGAGATCACTGAAGCAGAAGGTTATTTATGCAATTGCTGGAATAAATATCCGCAGATAAGACAGCTTTCCCAGGAACGTCTTCAGAATGCTTTGATTATGCGGTGCTGTCATGCTAGTGATAGCCGAAATTTTTGCAGGGTCAGGTTTAATTCCCTGACGATGGATCACACATCCCAAGAACTTCCCCGAAGTCACTCCAAACGCGCATTTCATGGGATTCATCTTTAATTGGAAACTTCTGCATCTTTCGAATACTTTCCGCAGGTCTCCCAGGTGGTCTGCTTCCTCTCTTGACTTGACAACTAAATCATCAACATAGAACTCTACCTCCTGATGCATCATGTCATGGAAAAGAGCCATCATTGCTCGCTGATAAGTCGCACCCGCATTCTTGAGTCCAAAGGACATAACTGTGTAGTTAAAGACCCCAACTGGCGTAATGAACGCAGTTTTTCTTGCATCCTCAGGATCCATCTTGATCTGGTTATATCCGCTAAAACCATCCATGAAGCTGAATATCGGATTTCCTGCAGTAGATTCGATGAGCAAATTGATGTTGGGCAATGGGAAGTCGTCCTTGGGGCAGAAACGATTTAAGTCCCTGAAGTCCAAGCAGATACGAAGTTGCCCATTCTTCTTTACTACTGGCACAATATTGGCCAACCAAGTGGGATGATGATTTGGCTCGATGAATTTAGCAGTCAGCAACTTGACTATTTCCTGCTTGATCTTCACGTTTATTTATGGCCTCAAGCTTCTCGCACTTTGCTTCACTGGTTTGGATCCCGGGACGACATCCAATCTGTGCATTGTTACACTCGTGTCTAGACCAGACATTTCATCGTATTCCCAAGAAAACACGTCCTTATAATCGGTCAGCAACTGCAGCAATCTTGTTTCCTCTTCGCTTGTGAGGTCTGCGCTCAGGAAAACATGCCTTTTCTTTTCTTCATTTGGACTTAAGAACACTTCCTTCAATTCCTGCTTTTGTGGCTTCGGCTTGTCCTCCATACACCCGGGTGCTTCTTTCAACTTGTCCTCCAGGACCTCTGACCTCAGCTTGTCCTCCTCCGGGCCTTTGTTCAAGCTGACTGATTTGCCAAGGGATATCCCCATGTTTGGATGGGGTATCCCTGCGCACCTTCATATGCCGTAGCATTTCTTTCCATTGGAGTAGAAGCTTTCTATCTCCTTGCCCTTATGGTCATGATTTACCACCCTCTTCAAAGTGTACACATTCTTCCTTTGGTACGCTACTTGTGACGCGTCATCGCGTGCAGGCATCTTTTCCTTGATATCCTCTCTCGTCACCATTACCCCCGCTGGTGACTGATCCTTGATGTCTTCCCATCGAGGCAAAGGAGTCGGATTGAATGGTACCGGCGTCTGTTCATCCGCCATTTCAGTGAACCACGCTGCTTCATTGAGATGCACTTCATTCAGATTAAAGGGGTTCACCGATGCTGGTATCTCGACTACCCTGCCACTCCAGATGGCCTTCATCACTTGGTGGGCTGTTGATGAAACCGCGTCAAATTGATGAATCCAGGCTCGCCCTATGATCATGTGATACGTAGTATTTGCATAAATGACGTAGAACTTGGCAGAACACTTGATCTTCCCTATCTGGATACCAAGGCGAATCCAACCCATCGTCATCCTAGAGTCACTTCCGAATCCCATCAGCGAGGATAGGCGTCTGACAATCTTCTTCTCAGGAATTCATGTCAACTTCAGGGTGTTGAGCGAGACCACATTAACGGCAGCTCCTCCATCAACAAATGCCCTCTTGAACTCAACGTCGTTAACCACTTCTGTTACATACAAGGTCTTCTGATGGCTTGAATCCGTCTTCTTGTCGCTTTCGGAGAAAGTCATTATCTTTCCTGTGGAGCGAGAGGCCCTAACAACTTTCCAATTGGAGACGACAATGCCCTCTTTGAAATCCTCTGCTAACCTGAGGATTGACTTTGTCATTTCTTTCCGGCACTTCTCCAAAAAATTCATATCATCGAAGAATTTTCTGAAACCGTGCGACCCCTTCATCCTATCAGCACGCGAGTCTTCAGTGTCCATGTTGTAATCTTCCTCGTCATGGACTTCAGCGAGATGGGCAGACCATCTTCCGCAATGTCTTCGAGGTCCATGATCGCGATCATGGCTACTTCTTTATCCTTCGGCTCTTGCTCTGCATGGGCCGGCAGCGGATTATTGCGCACATCTTGCCTCTGGTCGCTGACAATCAGCTCCCCTTCTTTCATTTTCCGGCTCACAAGGTACCTGAGCTTCTTGCAATCAGACGTGGGGTGCATAACCTTTCCGTGGCATTCACACCACTTTGGATCCCTCACCATCTCCCTGGAGGGTTTTCTTTCGAGCGGAGGAAGGACCCCATCCTTGCGCCACTTTTTGCATAGATTAATCACTTCCTCCAAAGAACATGGTAGAGGCGGCGCGTCCGAAGTCGAAACCCTGGGTTGCTTGTGTGGCGAAACTGTATTGACCTCAGCTTCGCGCCCCCTCTTGTAGCTAAACCTCCCGATCTTGAAAGTGGGTCCCCCAGGGGATCGCTCAGGGGCATGCTTCTTATTTTGCCTCTCGACTATAGGCTCTATGTTCTTGGTACACTCAATTAACTTCGAAAAATTAGAATTTTGCAAGTTAATTAACATACCCTTGTATTCGTATCGCATGCCTTGTAGGCATATCTCCACAAGCCTACCCTCGAGCACTTCGTCTCTGCACTCCAACGATTTGGCTCTGAACTTTTTGATGAAGGTGACACCATCCTCGTCACGCTTCTGATACATTCGCGAAAGGTGTATCATCGTAACCTTCTCCTCCACCTAGAGAACTTGGTATAAAACTTCTGAACCATGTCATCCCAAGTCCTGACAGATCCAGCCTCCAGCGTCCTATACCATTTGTAAGCCACATTTCCCAAAGACTTTGGCAACTCACGCATCAACAAATTGGGACCAACCCCGTATGGCCCCATCACATCAATGAAGCGCATAACATGCTCTTGAGCATTCCCGTTAACATCATCAAATTTGTCCCACTTAGGGGCCTTATACCCTGCGGGGTTGGGCATCAGGTAGATCTCCCGCGGAATGGGAGGGGCATTATCAACCTTCGGAATGATGGTGTCCGCGAAAGGTTGGTTGGCCAGGAAGGTCTCTATGCGCCGCTCTAAATCCGTCATGCTTGCTGGTGCACTCCCTCCCACAGCAGGAGGAAGGGTCGCAGCCGGCAGGGACACATATATAGCAGTTGGGCTAGGGATGTAAGCCACATTGCTTATGGTTACTGGTGGAGAAGGCAAGGGCTATTGTGAAGAAATGTTGGAGGGAATAGGTGTGACAAGGGACGGTGGTTGGATCGTTTGTCCCTGAATAGAAGGTGGCTGAACCATTTCTGGTGGGCTTTTTAAACTAGGTTTTGGCGGTATAGGTACTACCTCTGTTCCCTTAAGGGCAGGGGTTCCAGCTCCTTGAGAGACAGCAGCTCCCGGTGCCGAATTCGGGGCAAGAGTTCCCAAAATGGACATTATCTGAGCCATTTGTGCGGATTGAGCCTGAAGAGATTTCGCCTGGCTCGGGAGAGTGGCATTCAATGTCTCCAAGGTTGGAGTACCGTCGGTTGCCGCGGAATTATTGCGAGTTTCCTCTCCTTAGGTCGTCTCGGTGGAGGGAGATTTGTTGCTGACATCCTCATCGTGAGACATGGTTGCTTGCAATGGTAAGTTCACATCGGGTTCACCAAATGTGTACGGGAGAATCCTTTGAGGAATATTCAACGTACACCAAGAACAGGAGATAAGAGAAACACATGAGAAGTAGGATTGTGAGTAGGGAGAGATTAAGACAATAGTAGTTGTATGAGAGAGAGACAGAGTTTTGGCAAGGCTTTCGCGTAGTTCAGGTGATCAGTCTTACATAAGGACGGGTTAAAGATCCTTTATATAGTGGAGAATATGACCGTTGTAGTGGGTTAATGCACCCATTAATGGTGGCTTAATTACCTTAACCACAACGACACGTTCGTCCGCATGTATAGGGATCGTTACGCACTTCGTCCGCATATCCCGGAACCGTTATGAGGTTGACCGGGTCTATGGAGCTCGTGCCATAAATCTCTCAAAGCAGTTACTAAAGGTCGCGCGCGGGCTTGGTTGTCGCTCGCGCTCGACAGGACTTACTCTAGCCTCCAAACCACTAAGTCCCTACAAGTCCCGTGTTGTGGTGTGCGAGGGCCCTGTCTCGCAGCCCCCACGTGGATCAGCGGGGGTGGTGATCCAGTGTGTGTGGAGCATAACTAGGTGTGCTGGATGATTGCCACGTGGCTGTGATCCGTCTGTCTGGAAAGCGCCATCTACAACAATATCTTATCAAATGTCCTGCATCACCACATTCAAAACAACTCATGACCTTTGATTTACTTTGTGAACAGGACTTACTTTTGTAGTCCTTGCTACTGGATGGTCTCTGTCTCTCTCTGTTGAAGTCTTTGTTTCCAAAGTTTTTCTTCATTTTGAGAATCCTTATCAAGGCTTTTGAGATCAAGGCAATTGGATCTTCATTATCACCATCCTCAGTTTCAAGGCTTTGAGTTCTCTCATTTTCTTTGGCTTTGAGAGCTAAGTTCTTGACACTTTCTGGTAGCTCTCCATCATATTCATTCATAGATATTTCATGTGTCAGAAGATTCCCTTGTAAGTCATCTAGTTGTAGGGTTGAGAGATTGTGAGATTCTTCAATTGTTGTGGTCTTTGGTTTCCAATTTTCTTTTGGAAGACTTCGTAGAATCTTCCTCACCTTTTCTTCATTGGAAAAGTGTTTTCCCAGTTTCTTGGTTGTTAAAAATGTCTGTGAACCTCTTCAACATATCTCTGATAGACTCATCTGCATTCATCTTAAACAGCTCATATACCCTAAGATAGATGTTGATCTTGGTTTGCTTCACTTGAATGGTTCCTTCAAAAGTTACCACAAGTTTATCCCAGATTTCTTTGGCAATAGTGCAGCCTGAAATCCTGTTGAATTCATCTGTACTCAAAGCACAATATAAGATGTTAATAGCTTTGTAATTCTTATAGAATTGTTCTTATTCATAGGAGGAGAGTAAGTCTTCAGGTTTGGGAGTTCTAATCCCATCTTTCTCTGTGTAGAAAGTGTAAGGTCCATTCTACATAATGGTCCAAAGCTCTATGCCGTGATCAATGATGAACATTTACATCAAGCTTTCCAGTGAGCAAAATTTTCTCCACAAAGTAGAGGAGGTCTGTTAGCAGCTCTTCCCTGTGAGAAACCACCATCACCTGTAGTACTCATGATCACCAGATGGTTAAATCCATACAGTGATACAAGCTCTGATACCAATTGAAAGTGTGAGTGTGCAGGTGGTAATGCAGCTAAAATACTCTAGAGGGGGGTTGAATAGAGTATGCCAACTTTTTCCAAACCATGCTAGGAAGATTAAATCTTGTGAAAACAAGTGAAGTTCAAGGCCTTGAAAACAAGTTCAAGCCTTTGAAAGAGATGCAGATTGTACTAAAGCAAATAAGCCTTTTTCAAGGCATTTAAAAGAGTTTCAAACCCGTGGAAAACAGACAGTTTTGAGAGCTGAAAGAACTATGAAAATGAATGAACTGTAAATAAAAGAGAAAGATGATTTATATAGTTCAGTCCACTTGGACTTACGTCTCTACCTCAGGGATCTACTCCCTGTAGGATTTTCAACTCAATTCTTATTAATCAAAGCTAAGCCCTAGATCTCAAGCACAGAGAATTGCCTTACTCTGTTACAGCTTGTGGTTCTCCCTAACCTATCTAGTACCTGCTCTAGCTAACTGATTAACTAAGAATTCTCTATTTTTCTTCTTGAACAATCCTCGAGAATAAATATAGAGATATTACAGAAATGATCTACCAATAAAGCACAATACAGAAGAACACTTAGTGTGTAGAAACTGCAGTGAAGTATGCAGTGATCTTCTGTGAATGGATTGGGAGAACGATGAACTTCTTTGATGCTTGTCAATCCAGAATTCTTTCTCTCTTTTTTGCCCGTTGAGTGTTTTGTCTTGTTGCTTCATAATTGAGCTCTATTTAAACTTCAAACAGCTCTGCAAATCTTCCCAGATTTTCAGCAACAAATTTCCTATTTTGTAGGCAACAGACATTGACTCATTGACAGTCTTCTCCAACGGTTTAGTGATCACAATACTCGGAGATAATGTCGTGATCTTGCATTTGAATATATTGAGAAGCTGCCAAGTCATTCAGATCAAACACAGAATCATCTACTTGATTATTTTCTTCCCTGCATAAGTCAGATTAGGAAACAATCTCTGCAAACTTAGGAATAAATCTCCTGCAAAAGCATATTCAAATAGATGATATTCTATGTTCAAACGAGTTATAATGCTTTGTCTTTCATCATCAAATAACATTAAATCAAGCATATGAAGGAGAGAAAGGAAAAAACTCAGGAGACTTTGCAGAAAACTCCCCCTGAGAATGTTCACAAGGTTAAGCAGTTTCAAGGATTTGAATCCAGTTTCAAGGACTTGAAAATAGCTATCCTATGAGAACTGATTCAAGACTTTGAAAGCTGGTTCAAGGCCTTGAAATAGTCAGACTATTCCAAGCCTTGAACAACCTGATCTTACATCTCATTTGGCCTTCGATTGTGCACATGTTCTTCTTGTCTGGACAGGTATGGAGAATTCAGCAGTTGATGCTTCATGTTTATTTTCATTCTCTTAATTTACGCTTAATTTATATGCAATCCCGTCTCAACTGTTTGCAGTGTTTCAGTATCCTTGCTTTGAAGTTTAAATTATTTCTGCCCGCTGGTATGACTTCTTTACCAATAGTTGTTTTGTGTTTGTGTGGAGTTTATGCATGTGCTTTTTTGGCTTTCGAGTTTCATTCTTGGATGCTTTTAAATGCTTACGGGTGTTTTGCCTATTTGGTTTGATCGATGCCATTATTTTACACATGATTTATTGCTACACCGTATTTTGGGTTCGTGCATGTGTAGTTTTTGGAGATGGCTTTATTTTTGGATGTTTCTAATGGTTTCGGTGTTTTGTTGTTATTTTGTAGTCTACCACAATTATTGTGATTTCCTGTTCCCAAATGGCTTGATGTCCATGCTTGGTTTATTTTGCAATATGTTGTCATTGAGGTTGCTGCAGGGGTTGACGGCCTAATGCTTCAGGTTGGTCCTGGTAATTATTATTTTTGTGTTTTTCCCTTTTTTAATGCAGGTTTTGTTTTTTCCAGTTTTCAAATGGTATCTTGTTATATCGTGATTGGGGTTTATGTTGGTGTGGGATTGTGCATGTGTTGTTTTGCGGTTTAGGGTTCTTGATTTTTTTTTCAATGGCTTAGTGTTTTGGTCCAAATGCTTAGTTTTCTGTTACCATATCGTTCTTACCTATTATGTAATGGGTTGACGTTCATATTTGGTTGATTTGATAACATGCTATGGTTGAGGTTGTCATAGGGCTTCAGGGTTTATTGCTTATGGTCGGTGGTGGTGTTTAATTCATGCGTGTTTATTCTTTGTTGTAAACAGGTCCTTTTTTTTGTTGGTGGTTTGCAGCGGCCGGTGTTCGGAGGTGCTGTTGTTTTAAACGTGTACCATAACGTTTGCGCTGTGTCCGTGCTTTGAGATATTACACCGCCCGCTTTGGTTCAATGTGTTTCTTTGAATGGGTGTGTTGTGTTTTCTTTCTTGCACTCCTTTTCTGGTGCTCGTAATTTTTTTTTTTGCTCCTACGGTCTTGCAACATCACTGTATGTCCGCGAGGACGAATACATATGGTTGCAGATCTTCGGATGATGCGATGATTACGTGTTCCGGTTCGAGATTGTTCTAATGTCCTTGTATCGTGTTTGAATTGTCGAAACTATTTTGTTATTGAATGCTCCCAGTGTGCTTCTACTGTTGATGTGGTGGGAAATGTGTGCAGATGTGGTGAAGAGTGAATTTGATGGCTCGAATTTGGTTATGCGACGTGTGAGTGGGGCCCGATGTCGTTGTGGTGATGCTGAGTTGGGCCGGTGTTCCAACGGCAGCTGTGGAGACCAACATGTAATTGACTTTCCTATTGCTACTCCTAGCATCGCTGCTGAGTTTAGCCGTTTTTTCTATGGAACATGGTGCCAGTTCCGCCTGTGTGCCTGGTGAGTTGAATATCTATGTGGGGGTCAGCTCCGTTGATTTCGGCGGAGACATCCCCGCTGACATGGCTTCCGTTGCATGTTGTGGGAGTCGTGGTCCTCATTTTGTGGTGCTCGGAAGTTTTTTTGCTGCTCAGGTTTTGCAGCCTCAAGGTATGTCTTGGCGGACGAATGTCATTGTTTATTTTTTTTCCCTAAAAAAATAAACAATGACATTTCTTCTACTATTTTTTCACTTTTGTCAGCCTCGCAAAATGGCTTCTCATCATTTCCAGCAAAGGAGCTCGCACTTGTAAAACAATATCGAGTATTTTTTTTCTTCTACTATATGATAGAGCACGGTCTGATGATAAAAAAAAAACAAAAAAAAACAAAAAAAAACAAAAAAAAAACAAAAAAAAAAAGTAAGAAAGTGAAAGGAAGGAGAAAAGAAAAAAAAAGGAAGTTCTTATTTATTTATTTTATTACTATCTTGGATAAAAGCTACTAGTACACAGAAAAACACTGAACATGCTATCACCACCTTTCAATGCAAACATACTCAGGCCTGACCATACTCTCACCACCTTTCCCCTCACCGAATACGCTTTCATCAATAGTAGTATCTTTATTATGAAGCCTAAGAAGCAGCAGCTACTAGCTACACCAGGGTTGTCGGGAACCCTACCTTTCCAGCGCCACAGGAGGAGGTTAGTTTCGATGGGCACGGGATGATTTTAGATGGTTTGCCTGGAATAACATCGATACAAATGTAAACTTCAGAGAGGTAAAACTGGCCATTCTTCTTGACACAGGTCAACTTGATTCGGTTGCCTCCAGTCTTGACCTCAATGACAGCCTCTATCACTACAATGTCATATAATTATGGGAGGGTAGGCCATTAATTAACACGCTGCAATGGCCTATATAATCAGCAACACTTTGAATCCACCATCTTCAATTTTACCACCCCTTGTCGTCGTAATCCAACCGAGAGCTTTATTTCTAATTCCCACCGTACCGAGTCATGGACATTTTTTTGGGAAGTACTTCAATCCAGTACCTGAGGAAGGAATGATTTTCTTGGCTGCCAGTAAGTCCAGCGGACCGAAGATTTTTTTCAAATCTAAGCCGAACCTGAAGTAAATGGTTGGCTTAAATGGACTGCATGTCCCATGTTTCCTCCGCTCATATCCCCAGAATGCTGGGTTACTTGTAAAGGTAATAACGGGCCAGAAAGCATTCATCTCAGGTAGGAAGGCTTGACACTGCATCCATTTGTATCAACCAACAAGGGTATCTATAATAATAATAATAATAACAACAATAATAATAATAATAATAATAATAATAATAATAATAATAATAATAATAATAATAATAATAATAATAATAATAATAATAATAATAAAGAAACAAAGAAGAACTTACAACTTTAGTGAAGTCAGTGATAATTGAATAAATATATGGGCAGTTAATCAACGGGACAAATAAAAGTCGTATGAATAAAATAAACAAATGAAGTGTGCGAGCAAACACGAATGTAGCACATACATTGCACGTACACTGCACCTGCATGTTTAGAAAATATATGAGCGACTTGAATTTATTGTTCGCTTTAGACCACATAAATGCTAAATACGACTTTGGTTACAACCACCTCCATCTGAAATGGTAATACGTATCAAGAGTAGAATTTCGTACTGATATAGTATGATTCCTCTTATCCTTTTGTTTTACCGAAATGAATAGTGACGAATTCCGTACCTGTCAGTTTTGAGTAATAAGTAGGTATTTCAGTCAGTCCTCCTCGGCTATAAATCGAAGGACCAGAAAGAAAGAAACCACCATGAAGGCTTTCTCCTCTAGGATAACTACTACTCTTGTTCTCGTCATCGGTTATTTCATGTTTTGTCAATTCAACACGGTCTAAACATATCACTATCAAGTTGTTTAGACATGGGGGAACTCATACTGCAGAACAAGCAAGTGCAAATCAGGAGCCATACCACAAAACTTCACCATGAATTGTTTGTGGCCGGCATTGAATAACGGGTATGTGTCTACTAAATGCCTTAATCGGTACCCAACTACCACTAACTTCACTAGAGTTGTAAGTGTGCTTTTGTTTCTTTAATATATACATCGACGGATGCATTGCGAAGCCTTCCTATCTAAGATGCATGCTTTCTGGCCTAGTTTTACTTTTTTTTCAAATAACCCAGCATTCTAGAAATAGGAAAAACATGGGAAGTTCAAGTAACCCATGTCTGAACAACTTGATAGTAATCTGGTTTCGACTGTGTTGAATTGATCAACATGAAAAAACCAATGACAAGAACAAGAAGAGTTGTTATCCTAGAGAAGAAAGTTGTCATGGTGGTTTCTTTCTGGTCCGTTGAACCAACAACCAAAGCCTCTCAATTTTCTACCCGGCAAGGATTCATTGAAATACCTACTTATTACTTCAAGTATGATCATGTTGTCATGTCAAACATATGAGAGACCATGACTACATAGTACGAGGCCATTCACAAATTCTTTGATAATTTTACTAATACCGATCAACTGTATCATCAACCGTATTATTTATCTATATACTTAATTGTTAGCAATTAGTTATTTAATTCTAATTAATTAGTGACCGGATTTTCTTGTCGGTTATTTCCCGCCCGTAAGGTCGAACCGTCTAAGCTAGGGTTAGGAGTTCAGTATTTATATCCTTGTTCAGTCAGTATTACGAATCAATCAATCAGAAAATCAAGTTCAGTGTCGTGTTTTTCTTGTGTTTAGGTGTGTGTTCGTGTTCGTCTGGAGACCGTAGCTTCTCGAATTTCTACAACGAACCCAAACAAATTAGTGCTTTCATTGACTTTCACCACAATCAACTGGTGATTTCATGATGACCGTATCACCCTTTATTTTGATTCTTTTAAGCAATTCAAAGACGAATGGAGGAAAGATACATATGAGATCATGGATGAATTCAAGAAGGATTTATTGAAGCTCCTGATAAACTCTCTCGAACAAGCCCTCCCACTAACACAACAACAGGAGGAGGAGAGCCTAGTTGCGCCATTTCCGCCACAAGAGCAGAAAGAAAAGCCACAACAGCATGGTCGGGCACTGATCCACCACAAGATGTCAAGGTTCTACTGCAAGGACCTAACTGTGGTTGTCTAATTGGGACTGAAGTACAGTGAGTACCAAAATGTGGTCGTGTAATATGGGATAGCAGCTGTCGTAGGATGAGGTAGAAGAAGAGATATGGGTCGTCAAAATAATCATGACTGTTCCATTTGAATGATTAAATGGAACGGCGTCGTCGGGCTCAGGCGCGCAGCAGCTCAGCCATGTCAGCAGGTCTGTGCGCGTTGATTGGGTGATGCTTGCTGAGTCAGTGAGGCCGTTGCATATTTTCGTTAATTACATTTTGACCCCTTAGTAGTATAAAAGGGTAATTGTAATTGAACCCAAGGAATTATGAAAATATCAATACACTCTTCTTCTGTAGATCTCATTTCCCTCCTTTCTTCGCCTTCTTCTTATTCTCTGATTTTGATTCACTCTCCGGCCAACCTCCGGCCAAATTGACCGATAAAACGGCCAGCAACTTCACAGGTCACATCAAGTTGTATGAGATCCAGGTTACGGAACCAAAAGAGGGAAAAAATGACGAAAACTCGCAACCAAACTTACAACTCCATGGACACTGACGGCAAGGTGATGGTGCTCGAGGAGCGCTTGAATGACCTTGACGACACCATTGATGGACTGCGAGTTCAGTTCGTGCGTTTGGAAGAAGGTATAAACACTCAATTTCAAGATTTTGGTGCAGAAATCAAATGTGACCTAGAAGCAAGTTTAGAAAAAATGGATAAGAAATTCGATGATCAGTTTAAGAAGCTCATGAATTTCTAAAATTGTTAGCTAATCAACGTGATAAGGAGAAATCGGCTGGTTGTTCTGAGGTGATTAATGAGGAAAGTAGATCTCCTGTTTCTTCAGGAAAGAGGCCTGAATGTAGTTATGCTACCACTAGGGAATTACACAGTGATAGGCAGAACACTTGTGTTAAAAATTACTCGAATGGAACTATTCCATTACCTAAAATTGAGTTCCCTAGGTTCAGTGGAATTGATCCTGTAGGATAGCTGGTAAAGGTGGAAAGATATTTTCAGATATAGATGATGAATGATTATCAAAGGTTGGTGCTGGTCTCATTGCATTTGGATGGAGAAGCAAATACAGTAAAACCTCTATAAATAATAATGTTGGGACTGGAATATTTTATTAATTTAGAGATATATTATTATATCGATAAATTAATAATTTATTAATTTAAAGAGGTTTATTGTATGAGCTTTAAATTTCCAAGTCCAATGTACTAGTTACAATGTATATTAGTTAGAGATGAAAACTAAATTACAAAAATAAGTTTCAAGGCACATGTTATGAATGTACATTTACAAATTAATTGAATTTGTCAAATTCATTGTTTTTTAATAAGTAAAAATTTAGTTCAGGATACCGAAAATTTATTCCATGGTACCCAACTCAATGCATTAAAAATTGTTACAAATTAATCACTATAAAATTGTTCATTGAAAACTTTAAAATCACATCAACTACCAACTATGGCTCCTAAACTATAAGGTGTTCAAAAATCAATCATGACCAATCAACAAAGAAAATTGTTATGCGAGTATAAGAGAGATCACCAAGGATGCACTCAACAAGATTCGGTGAAGTGGGTTGACAAAACTTTCAATTTGAAAGTTAGTCAAGGATCAATATCAAACACTCTCAAGCGATCATCAGAGTTCCTATCAGCTAACTTTGATAAAAGTGGATCTTCCAAGCATCATAAACCAGCTAAGTACCCGAACATGGAGAAAGTGAAATGAGGATATATAAAGATGAAATCGGTATAGATTTGAAGTTCAAGAAAAAACAAGTGATTATAGATTCATCTTTTACTATACCATCTTAGAGTTTGAAAATTTTATAGTAATTATTAATGTATAGTTTGGTTGGGACCAATATATGTACATTGGGATCTCAGAAAATTTATTATCTTATTATTTTATCGATTGGGGTCCAAATTTGCACTGGTCCCAAGTTGCGACCGGAAAAATTATTAGTTTTATCGAAGTTATTAATTTATCGAGTATTAATTTATAGACGTTTTACTGTAACTGGTTTAGATCTGAGTTTTATGACTTAGAACTAGTCAACTAGACTAAGTTTAGTGAGCTACTCTGTAGTGAATTTGTAGAACCTGGACATGAGAACCTCTTTGGGGTGTTTAACAAGCTGATGCAACATACACTGTGGCTGAATATCAGTCTAGGTTTGAAGCCCTGAGACCCAAAATTAAAGATATGCATTTTTTGGGCCACTGAAATGTATTTTGGGAAGAGCTTTTTGAGTGGATTAAGAGAAGATTTGCAGAAAGCAATCCACTTACAGTTTCCAAAAACTTTATCACAAGCCAAGGCTATAGCTAGATTACAGGAAGGACATGTGGAGTCACTGTAAAAGCACCTTAACAAGAAAAGCTACCACAAGAACACTAGTTGGGAAAAAAAGCATTAACAGGAGGGCCAGCTAAAGAAGAGGTTAATCATAGCAAGAACTTTAGGAGACTAACAGCAGCTGAGATGAAGGAAAAAGGGACAAGAAATTGTGTTTTTACTGTGATGAAGCATGCACTCCTGGTCACAAATGCCAAAAGAAGACATTGTATTTGCTCATTGGAAGTGAAGAGGAAGTGATAACTCCCCACTAGGAGTTATCGGTGAGATCAACTTGAGAGGTATTTGTGTCATAAACGAGTGTTTTAGCCGGATTCTAGCCTTGTTTAGCCTCAGAATTCACGACTTGGTGTTTTGAGCTTCTTTATGCATAACTGCTTTATTTCACGCATTTCGAGATATGATCACGGGTTTTTGTTCGTGTTGTCTGTGCAGGGACAGGACTTGTGCGGGAGTCAGCAATGAAGAAGGCATGTAGGAGAAGGATCCAGGAAGGCTGAGGAAGCAGAAGAGAGCAGTGAGAGCTGCTGTCTGCGTGTCTAACTGCTAGACACGCAGCAGACACACAGGCAGACACGCAGCCCGAGGGAAGTCAAGTGAAGAAACAAGCCATAAGCCTCTGTCTGCGATGTCTAACTGCCAGACACGCAATAGAGACGCATGCAAGGAGTGAAGAGAGAGATTTTGATGGCCAGAAAACTCTGTCTGCATGTCTAGCAGCAGACATGCAGGCAGGCAAGGAGCCAAGAGGAAACTTGGGAGCATTAGGGGCTCTGTTTGCGTGTCTAGCTGGCAGACACGCAGACAGACATGCAGGCAGCACATTTCCCGAGGCGGTTTTGGCCAGTGGGAGTTTCGTAATTTCTGGCAATTTTCCAGAAGCTTCTCAGGCACTATATAAAGGGACGTCCAGAGCTCGTTTCTATACACAATACACCCAAGGAGAATTTAGAGCATCCTCGATGAGCACGAAAGCGCGAATCCAGAATCCACGACACTCGTTTGATCTCACTATCTCTTTATTTCATAACGTTGTTATTTAATTTTGTCACTTAGTAGCTAGTCTCTTTGCCTAGGTTCTCGGTGAACCTAGGGTTTCGTACTCAGATATTGTTCTATGTTTTGGTTATGAATTCATGATTGCAGTTTCTTAATTAAGCAGTATTTTTCGTTATTGTGTCTTTGACTTTTATTTTAACAGCCGTATATTTAATTACCCGTCTTGTCTTTCATTATGTGCGCATTAGAATTGCATAATTGCATTGGGTGATTTGATTTATGCTTGGGCGATTCAATTTATACTTGCATGGGAAAATTCGTTTTACTTTAAGCTTCGGGGACGAAGCTTTGTTTTAAGGGAGATGTGATGTAATACCCCGGTATTTTGGGGGGTATTTTTTTGGAGTTTAACGTATATTCTGGGCCACTATTTGATATTATAAAAGTGTTTCCCTCTTACTAAATGATTTTTTCTTTCATTTATATTATTAGCATTATTAGCATTATTATCATTATTATTATTATTATTATTATTAATATTAATATTATTATTATTATTATTATTATTATTATTATTATTATTATCATTATTATCATTATCAGTACTATTATTATGATTAGTTCTAGCAAAAAGTTTTTTTTGCTTTGTTTTGTTTCTTTTATTATATAGCCTTTCTTCATGTTACTATTATTGTTACTATTACTATTAAAATTTTATTACTTTTATTTTTTTTATCAAAAAGTATTTTTCTTAAAATGTCTTCCTTTTAATAGTTTGTTGTGTGTTTATTAGTTAATGAAGGGTAGCGGGTCGTGTAATATTTTAACGTGACCAAAGTATAGTGTTTTAATTATTATTACGCAAACAACCACCGCGCTACCCGTACACCCTGCCACACCCAATCCATCCTCCACCTTCTTCAACATTTCCATTGTTGAGCAGAGAGTTCCTCTGCGGTTTCTCCGGCGAAAATCCTCACGGCACAAATCAAAAATCCGACCTCCGCATCTCACAATTCTCGCCCAAATTCATTCCTAGCGAGTCAGAGATCAAATTTTAACAATCAATTTCGCCATTTGACGTTTCCTTTTCGAACCCGGAAATCACTCTGTCGAAATTTCAATCGGGTTTTCAACCCAGCTCTTCCTTTCTCCCTCTCTCGTTTCACTCTGTCTCTCTCGCTCTCTCCCTCTGATTCTCTCCCTCTCTCTGCGTTGTGTGTGTGTGTGCCGCGAAGAACCCAGGCGACGAACCCAGGACCGCCGCCGATTCCGGCCGAACCCAAGCCCGGCAAAAGCCGAACCCAGGTCCGGCGGAGAAGACCCAACACCGCCCAGCGACGGAGTCGGGCGGTGTTGGGTCTTCTCCGCCGGACCTGGGTTCGGCTTTTGCCGGGCTTGGGTTCGGCCGGAATCGGCGGCGGTCCTGGGTTCGTCGCCTGGGTTCTTCGCGGCACACACACACACAACGCAGAGAGAGGGAGAGAATCAGAGGGAGAGAGCGAGAGAGACAGAGTGAAACGAGAGAGGGAGAAAGGAAGAGCTGGGTTGAAAACCCGATTGAAATTTCGACGGAGTGATTTCCGGGTTCGAAAAGGAAACGTCAAATGGCGAAATTGATTGTTAAAATTTGATCTCTGACTCGCTAGGAATGAATTTGGGCGAGAATTGTGAGATGCGGAGGTCGGATTTTTGATTTGTGCCGTGAGGATTTTCGCCGGAGAAACCGCAGAGGAACTCTCTGCTCAACAATGGAAATGTTGAAGAAGGTGGAGGATGGATTGGGTGTGGCAGGGTGTACGGGTAGCGCGGTGGTTGTTTGCGTAATAATAATTAAAACACTATACTTTGGTCACGTTAAAATATTACACGACCCGCTACCCTTCATTAACTAATAAACACACAACAAACTATTAAAAGGAAGACATTTTAAGAAAAATACTTTTTGATAAAAAGAATAAAAGTAATAAAATTTTAATAGTAATAGTAACAATAATAGTAACATGAAGAAAGGCTATATAATAAAAGAAACAAAACAAAACAAAAAAAAACTTTTTGCTAGAACTAATCATAATAATAGTACTGATAATGATAATAATGATAATAATAATAATAATAATAATAATAATAATAATATTATTAATATTAATAATAATAATAATAATAATAATAATAATGATAATAATGCTAATAATGCTAATAATGCTAATAATATAAATGAAAGAAAAAATCATTTAGTAAGAGGGAAACACTTTTATAATATCAAATAGTGGCCCAGAATATACGTTAAACTCCAAAAAAATACCCCCCAAAATACCGGGGTATTACATCACATCTCCCTTAAAACAAAGCTTCGTCCCCGAAGCTTAAAGTAAAATGAATTTTCCCATGCAAGTATAAATTGAATCGCCCAAGCATAAATCAAATCACCCAATGCAATTATGCAATTCTAATGCGCACATAATGAAAGACAAGACGGGTAATTAAATATACGGCTGTTAAATCACATCTCCCTTAAAAGGAGTGACGTCCCCGTCACTCGACTCGTATTTGGTCGAATAGGTGTGGGTAAGGGAGAGATCAAGTTCGACAGGCTCGCAATCAAGGATATGACTCGGGTCAGGAACACAAGCTTTGAGTTGGGTCATGAAAAATGTTATGGAGTCTACCTATTACAAACTCTGAGGGATATGATGACGTCAGCACATGTGTGAACGTTAGCTAGTGAAGGTGGAGAATTTACAGACTATAGTGATACATCCAAGAAAAAGTTAGGATGTGTATTAATGCAAAAGGGCAAAATGATTGTTTACGCTTCTAGGCAACAAAAGTCTTATGAGAAGAATTACTCTGCTCATGATTTGGAGTTGGCAGCAAAATTGTTTGCACTGATGATCAGGAGACATTATATCAAAGGTACGACTTGCAAAAATATACACAGCATAAGAGCTCGAAGTACATATTAACCCAAAAGGAGTTGAATATGCGACAAAGAAGTTGGCTAGGGTTAGTGAAGGGCTACGACAACAAGGTCGAATGCCACGAAGGGAAAACTAATGTGGTAGCGGATGCATTGAGCTGAAACACGAATCATACGGTAAAACAATGTGGGGTTTGCCAATTAAGCTTTGCGAAGAGTTTCGAAGGCTAGAGATTTGAGTTTGCATGAAGAGAACCACGAGTAACATGCTGTGTAATTTGACGATAGTAATGAAAATCTACGTAGATAAAAGGAAGACATGAAGAGGATGCTTTCCGAAAAAAAAAATCAAGGATAAAATTAACAATGAGAAGAACTCGATTTCAAAGTGGAGGAAGATGGTAGAGTGAAATTCAAGAAAGATGGTGCGTACTAATGAAATGTGCGGATGTAAAAGAGAATATTACGAACGAAACTCATAACACACCATAATCGGTACATAAGGCAAGTTATACAAGGATTTGGAATAGTACTTGTGGTGGAAATATCTGAAGAAGGAAAATAGTTGATTTTGTCAAAAGGAACTTTCGGTGATTGACTTGTCAAAAGGTCAGGCTTGAGCACAGGAGACCAGGCGAGATATTGCAATAATTGGAGATTGGAAATGGGACTCCATCTCAATGGAATTTGTTACAGCTTTACCTGTTTTGACGAATGGGTTGATCCAGATCTAGATGGTAGTCGATAGACTGAACAAGGCGCAAGATTCATTTCTGTGAAGGACACGTGAAACATGGAAAAGATGGAAGACGCATGCATCAAGGATGTGGCAAGACTATACAGAGTACTTGGCTCGATTATTCCAGATAGAGATTCAAAATTCATATCACATTTCAGGTAGGAGTTACAAAAGAACATGGACATCGAGCTAAGGTTGAGTACAACATTTCACCCAGCTACGGACTGAAAGACTAAAAGGACGATTGAGATATCGGGAGGCATGATAAGAGCTGACATTTTGGGACTTTGGAGGTTCATGGTATTACAAGGTATGACTTCTCCACTAAGCGCAGAGATGAAGATAGATATTTGGGGTAGGAGTTGGTAATTCTGTCTTCTTAGCAAGGTAGATGATATGAAGGAAAATAATGCTCCAGATAGAAAAGAACGTACTCCATTCCACATACATACACCACATAAGTTTTCAACAAGTAAACATTTATTAATCAACCCATTGAATAATCCCCATGCAATTTAAATAGTAAAAGAAACAACACAATCCCAAAAGTAAATAGCAACTCCTAAAACAAACGAAATGTTCGCTCTCGTGGTAAAGAAAAAGCAATAAACGATAACCCTAAGGGTGGGATGGGCGTGGACCTACTCCTCGTCATCAGTGGTGAACATGAACTCAATATCATCAGCGCCAATCTCAATACTCGACGGAAATAAACTCAAATAAAGCAAGTATGTAACATGGATAGCTAACAACTTAACGAGTTGCAGTCACATAGCAATTTATCTATTCTTAACGAACATGGATTCTCAGATAAGCATAAAACACACTAGGAAAATTAACAACGATTAAGCTAACCCACATCCCCGGCTTGTTTAATTTTAATTTCCGGTTTTAGTTGTCCTATGTCCATTTTAAATTTTGAAAAAGTTCCCAATTATAATTAATCTTTATTAAATGGAAATCGAAAAGTCGCACTAGCGTTGGAACCGTCGGCTCTGATACCATCTGGAACAACCCGGATCCTACGGTTCCTGCTAGTTCGACTTAACGATAATCCAAATGATACTTTATTAAAATAAAAGGAGGAAACCTCCAACATTTCTGTACAAAAATAATAAAACAATGTTTGAATCTAAAGGAAACATTTACTAAAATATGTGTTCTAGTCAATCCTACTCTTTGACTTGTGCGCGCGTTCCATCCCAGCTAGCTTAGTCAAACCTGCGGTTTTAAAATAGCAAAAGCCGACGCAGCAAAACATTTTATCAGTAAAAACTGAGTAAGATTATACCACAACACGTAAAGACAGAGTTTTTGGCTAACACGAGAATATACACAGTAAAATAAGCAGTAACCACAATTTTATTCTTTTATTTGGTTGAGGCATAACACGAGCCCCAACAGGTTCGGTGTGGACAGAGAGGTCACGATGGAATAATAATAAAGTAGGGTACTTCTACAGGATATCACAGTCCATCCCGATTCTCCCTAAAGAACTAGTGAGACCTTAAGTGTCGACACCCCTATACAGTCGTGACCTAAACATGTATAGGTAGTACTCCTAGCTTTCAGAATTAATAAGAGGGTACGATGCCCTAGGGAAATCACACGTAGGTGTTCCCGGCCTTAGCCTTCACACGCATCCTCTGTACACCGTTCCCAATTCTATTATCGTACAATTATTGTTCAAGATTCCACGGGAGTAATAAATCACAAATTTGAAATAGTGACCACATGCTTCTCAAATCGTTCGAAATAAAACGCTAGAAGAGTTCAAAGTATTGTAAAGTGGAAATTGAATTTGAAGTTTGAGATAACGCACACGAAACAACACATTTTGATATTTAAAGATGTTATGCATATAACTTACCTGATAATGAAAAGGGATCGTAACACGCAAGCAAGCTACGTCCTAGTAATAGGGATCCTCAACGAACTGATTGTCAACGAAATCAGAATCTACAATAATCATATAGGCCTATATTATTAACACAAATTCACCACACGACAATTCACAATTAAAATGTCCAATATGAATGCAAGTGCAACCCCCAATTAATCCCCCAAGCAAATTATATTTTACTAGTCACGAGTTGCACATTTAGAATACATATTTATTAAGAAAAATAGTGGTTTATAAGTATAAAAGTAATGATTTAGGTAAGGAAAAGTTTATTTAATATTCCAAGATATTAATTCGATTTACGAAAGTACATTTATATAAAAAAAGGGTAGTTATTTTAATTATTCCAAAAAAAAGGGGGCGACAAATTTTATTATAAAAGTTATATTGATGAAAATAATGTTACTAAGTGAAAAGAATTTATTTTCCGATATATACAAGACATAATAAAAAATCATACTTACAACATTTCAAATACCACTTTATCATTTATAAAGATACTAATTAATTCCTCCCAATTATAAATATTGTTTTCGTAACAAACATAAACTTACTACACTATACACATAATACATAGGCCAAATATTATTTAGTAGTTTTAATGGAACAAGATGTCGTTTATTAAATTGTAGGGGTAACTGATAACGTTTACGAAAATATAGGGGTATTAGTTGTACATTGTGAAACTGGTGTATACAACCATATACACCCACGGCTCATCTTTCCTCAATCTCAAACCAACAACCCACCATCGTTAAAAACAAACAAACCACGACATAAATCCCCCCCAAACTAATAATAGTTTTCAAGAAATCATGACACTAATGGAAACCCAAGAACAAACAATATATGGGTCTAAAAAAAATAGGGGTTTGGAGCTTTACCGAATGAAGAAAACGAAGGAAGCGGCAGCAACCAAAGTCACTGCTGCCGCTGCTGCTGTTGGGATTCGTCGGACAGAGAGAGGAGACGGGGAAGACGACGAGGCGCAAAGGGTGGCGAAGAGAGGGGGCGACGGAGTCGGGCGGTGTTGGGTCTTCTCCGCCGGACCTGGGTTCGTTTTGCCGGGCTTGGGTTCGGCCGGAATCGGCGGCGGTCCTGGGTTCGTCGCCTGGGTTCTTCGCGGCACACACACACACAACGCAGAGAGAGGGAGAGAATCAGAGGGAGAGAGCGAGAGAGACAGAGTGAAACGAGAGAGGGAGAAAGGAAGAGCTGGGTTGAAAACCCGATTGAAATTTCGACGGAGTGATTTCCGGGTTCGAAAAGGAAACGTCAAATGGCGAAATTGATTGTTAAAATTTGATCTCTGACTCGCTAGGAATGAATTTGGGCGAGAATTGTGAGATGCGGAGGTCGGATTTTTGATTTGTGCCGTGAGGATTTTCGCCGGAGAAACTGCAGAGGAACTCTCTGCTCAACAATGGAAATGTTGAAGAAGGTGGAGGATGGATTGGGTGTGGCAGGGTGTACGGGTAGCGCGGTGGTTGTTTGCGTAATAATAATTAAAACACTATACTTTGGTCACGTTAAAATATTACACGACCCGCTACCCTTCATTAACTAATAAACACACAACAAACTATTAAAAGGAAGACATTTTAAGAAAAATACTTTTTGATAAAAAGAATAAAAGTAATAAAATTTTAATAGTAATAGTAACAATAATAGTAACATGAAGAAAGGCTATATAATAAAAGAAACAAAACAAAACAAAAAAAACTTTTTGCTAGAACTAATCATAATAATAGTACTGATAATGATAATAATGATAATAATAATAATAATAATAATAATAATAATAATAATATTAATATTAATAATAATAATAATAATAATAATAATAATGATAATGATAATAATGCTAATAATGCTAATAATATAAATGAAAGAAAAAATCATTTAGTAAGAGGGAAACACTTTTATAATATCAAATAGTGGCCCAGAATATACGTTAAACTCCAAAAAAATACCCCCCAAAATACCGGGGTATTACATTTATCGTTTATGCATGCTCGGATTGATCACCCAGAATTTCTACAGACCCGAGCCGGTAGGTGAAAACATCTGGTTAGGGTTAGGAAGAAAATAAAGAATTTAGCACCTTAACCCGATAGGCCGACTAGCGAAGGGGAGATAGGACTAGCCTATAACCGTTTGACCAACTGTTAGAGAATCTGACCCAGGCCTTTAGGACAGGTTAGAAACCCTAGCAGACTTGGAACGAGACTGCAGACTTAGGTAGCTTAACAAGAATCCGAAAGTCTGCAGGATCGTGATAGCGTGCGGGAATTGAAAGGCTACTGCACAACTGGTACGTGGCACGAATAACAACTGTTGTGTGTTTTCATACCAAAAAAAGAACGAAAATATGCAGAGACCTTAAGGGATCCTGGAATCTAGTACCTTAAACCCTAGTTTTACAACCTAAAGCAATATTCAAGAAAACGTCTACAAAAATATTTACTTTCAGTTATTTATGTGAGTACTTAGATCGTAATCATAATCCCAACTACTCCTCCTTTTTACACTCTGATAGTTAAACCCGACTGCTAGAAAAGACCTGAAATCGTCATCGTGAGAACGATAACCCGAATTGAAATACACCCGGTATTACCTGATTCGTACACTTGCGATAACACGCTAATTTGTGCATCAATAAGTCAATGAAGTGGAAGATGAGAAGCTAGAAATAGCAACTACAAGACAGGAAATCAATTTAGAAGAACTTCAATTGACAGAGACTCCGGTAGGAATCTCAGTACATGCAATGTCAGGGTTTACTGGAGCAGACACTATTAGGATTTCTGGCCACGTCAATGGTAAAATAGTATACATACTGATTGATATTGGTAGCACTCATAATTTTATAGATCAAAACACTGCTAAGAGAGTGGGGTGCAGGGCACAAGGAACTAAGGAGACGGAGGTGTCTGTTGCTGATGGGAGTGTTATCCACAGCAGTGATGTGTGTCAACAAGTGATCATACAGCTGCAAAAATGCTCCATTGTCACTGATCTAAGAATTTTACCTCTGGGAGGTTGTGACATTGTGTTAGGAGCTCAGTGGTTGAAATAAGTAAGTCCTATCACTCTTGACTTTAATAAAAGAGCTTTTGGATTCCGACATCAAGGAGTAAAGGTAATGCTGTCTGCAAGTACCACAAACAGTACAATGTCTGAGGTGCAGTTAAATGTGTTGCAGAAATACTGTCCACAATCATTACAAGGCCTCACAGCACAACTGTACTCAGTCTTTATGGTAGAAGAACAGGTAGCTGTACCTACTCAGTGCAGCCATTACTGCAACACTATGCTGACATTTTTGCAGAACCTACTGAGCTACATCCAAAAAGGATTCAAGACCATCATATCCCTATCAAGGAAGGAGCCCAGCCAGTGTGTCTAAGGCCATATAGGTACCCTTACATATAGAAAAATGAAATGGAGAAGATGGTCAAGGAAATGTTACAATGTGGAACTATTCAACCTAGTACTAGCCCGTTTGCAACATCAGTACTATTGGTGAAGAAGAAATATGGCTCTTGGCGTTTTTGTGTTGATAATAGGGGACTCAATGAGATCACCATTAATAACAAGTTTCCTATTCGTGTAATTGATGAATTGATGGATGAGCTTACGGATGTACCAGTCTTCACTAAGCTGGATTTGAGGGCTGACTACCACCAAGTTAGAATGGCTGATCAGGACATATACAAGACAGCTTTCAGAACCCGCGAGGGCTTCTATGAATTTAAGGTAATGTCTTTTGGATTGACTAATGCTCCAGCAACATTTCAATGTCTCATGAATTAAGTTTTCAAAGAATACCTCAGAAAGATGGTACTGGTATTATTTGATGACATTTTGGTGTATGGCACTTCCATGGAGGAGCATGAGAAACACCTGAACTGGTGTTTGACACCATGAGATCTCACAAACTATATGCTAAGAAGAGAAAGTGCTCATTTGGTATGGAATCTGTGGAGTACTTAGGTCACATAATCAGCAAGGCAGGGGTGCAAACAGACCCTAAGAAGTTGGAAGCCATGAGAGAGTGGCCTATACCAAAGTCAGTTAAAGATTTGAGGGGATTCTTAGGGCTGACTGGCTATTACAGGAGGTTCATCCGCGGTTATGGCACCATTGCCAGACAATTAACACAACTCTTGAAGAAGGGGAGTTCTGTGTGGAATGAAGATGCTACTAATGCTTTCTTTGCACTCAAACAGTCTATGGGGACCTCTCCAGTCTTGGAACTTCCTAATTTCAATGAGGTGTTTGTCATTGAGACAGATGTCTGTTATGATGGCATAGGAGTTGTATTGATGCAACAACACAGACCGTTGGCTTATTTTAGCAAATCATTATCTTCTAAAAACCGTGGAATGTCTACTTATGACAAAGAGTTGTTAGCTCTGGTGCAAGCAGTAGCTAAGTGGAGACCATACCTAGAAGGGGCCAAATTCATCATCAAAACTGATTATCACAACCTTAAGTATCTACTTGAGCAGAAGTTGACTACTGTGCTGCAGCAAAAGTGGATAACCAAACTTCTTGGGTTCCATTATGAGATTCAATATAAGAAGAGTCAGGAGAACAAGGCATCAAATGCATTACAAGAAGGGCAAGGGAGGAAGAGGATAGCTCAGTTCAATTTTATGCCCGTGTATTAATTCTAGAAATTTGGGTAATTTTTCGGGTTCAAAAATGTAGTCGGGAAGCTCGTGTATTAATTCTAGAAAACGATTTCGTTATAGGGTATTTATTTTTAGCATTTCATTCATTTTATGCTAAGTGATAAATTGCCTAGTCTAGTGGTGTGCCCAACACACTATATTTCTCTATCTAGTTGTGCTCCCAACACACCCTAACATTACTAATGCAAAAAAAAGAGTTTCTCCCGTTTTCGGTAGTTTCCCAACCCCCAACATATCTCTCTATCTCAAGTATCTCTCTTTCTTCTCCTTCTTTATATACTTCATCTTTTTCTTCTCCTTCTTCACCCCATTACCACCGGCACCAACTCCACCACCACAGCCACCACCCTCTCTCTCTCTCCCTCACCACACTCTGACCTCTCTCTCTGTCTCCCTCTCTTCTCTATGGATTGGCCGGCGAAAACCCAGCAGAAACAGCAGCGGCACAAGGCCGCTGCCGTCCCCGGCGAGCCCCGCCGCCACCACCACGACCTGCATCTCTCTCTCTCTCCCCCTCTGTTTAGGCCAAATAGCTCTCCTCCCCTCTCTATTTCGAGCCAAGAAGGAGAAAAAGAGGCAGCAAGTCGCTGCAAAGGAGACCCAGAACCCCCACACGCCGCCGGCCGCCATTAACGCTGGCGAGAAGCTCGGCATGAACCATCCGACGCTACCACTCCCTCAAATCGATCCCAATCGACTCCATCAAAATCTAGTTGTTGGATTGAGAAGTTTATACGTGTGTTCATAATGGGGGTAGTCTTTGTACTTTCTGAAAAGTTTAGGGTGACTTGTGTATCATCAGAAACTGCATTTGTTAGTGGGAGGGTGTTTACTTGTCCTTTACGAGAATTTGGGGGATCCACTTGTGTTAATACAAACTGCATATAATATGTAAAATTAAAAATGCAATTTTTGTATTAGAATTAATTTATAACATTTCTAGTTAACGTTTTAATTATGTAAAAAAAAGAATTGGCTATTAAAATTATATATGAATTATTTAATATAAAATATTGTTGTTACTCTTAAAAATATGCAACATAAAATTATAACTTGTTGAATAAATAATTTTAAGTACTTATAAACTAGTATTTTGAGTAAAATATGTTATTTGTTTAATATTGATAGAATAAATAAGTTAGGGAGTTAATTTAGGATATGTTTAATATTAAACTCATTTATTAATAAATAGATAAACTTGATTATTATTTGTAGATATTAGAAATTATTTCTCCAATATTAATTAATAATTATGTGTGGCTCATTACTTTTATTTGAATAAAGATTTTGTGAGTTTCATTTATGACTTTAATTCTTTTATAAGTATATACTTTTTCTAATAAATTATCAGCTATAATTAAATTAGTTTTGCTTAAATTTTGTAGTCAATTACAAATGAAAAGGTTGTATAATAAATCATCATTTTCTAAATATGAGAGTGTATAAATTTAACTTGTGATTTCTTACTCAATAAATTTTGTTACGAAATATTATTTTTATCATTTGAAAAAAATTATAACGAAAATAATTATTTTAGCACAAAGTTATATAAATATGGAACGCTAGTAATTAAGGGGGTAACTGGGTAAATTCAAATGAGACTCATTAGGAATCACATCATTTTTGCATATCCTACTTGCACGATTAAACTTGTAATTAATTTAGAAATTATAAATTGTAGGTGACGAGTTCGTAGACGAGGGCTACGTTTATCCGTGAAAGCCTGATCATGTTTGATACTCGAGTTGAGTAAACATGTCTGACCTAATGTGCCCGTCCTTCTTTCGTGTCCAAATATTTTACGGATTTGACGTCTCAAATGTGATTTGTGATATACGTGCTTAACGTAAAGTGGAAACAGTTGGGCGGAGGAACCTTATTCGGATTCTTATATACACTGTGGTTATGATATTGGGTTTGCACGGCCACCGGACCTATTGTGATATTTTGCTCGGTTGCAATTAGCCTCGGGCTGCTCCCTGTACTCACCTCTCTAGCCACAAGAGTCTTAGGGGGTGCCGTCACTTAAGGTCTTGGATGCATGCGAGATGGTTGGTTTTGATATGAGTATGGAATAATATGATAGATTGGTTCGCTCCCCGCTACAACTAAATAATAAATGTGGTTTTTCATATGAGAAACGGAAGCAAATGATGCTTTGAGATTATGGAATGGACTGAGAATGCTAAGTAAAGAGTTGGAATATTTATATCTACGCTTTCGCAATAACAAGTTGGTTCACTTCCATATTACTCCTCTTTATTTAAAGTAAAAATATGCCTCTTTCCTGTTTACACATTTGGATGTTTATTTGCTCATCATTTTGTGCTGACTTTGGAAAAATTGCGCTCTTTGTTTCTTTCCCCCGCAAGTCTCGGTGAAGGAAGCTCGGCTTAAGGGAAACGCAGACTCACCTAGTTATGTTAGTATTAAATAAAGGAACGCCTAGACAATGTTCATATTCTTTAATAGTATGTTATGTTTCATGTTGAAGACAATCATCAATTGTAATATTTAAGAATGGAATGTTTTGTTCACGATTTCCGCCGTTTTCTATGAGTAGCACCCTCCCGGTCTCTCCCGAGCCGGAACAAGGGGGATGTTGCACATATAGCCATGGATTTTGTAGAAGGCTTGCCTAATTAAGTGGGTAAAACTTCTATACTGGTGGTGATTGACAGATAATCTAAGTACGGGCATTTCATTGCCCTAGTACATCCCTATACAGTTGAGTCCATTGCAGATTTCTTCCAGCATGTGTGCAAGCTACATGGCCTCCCTAGCTCTATAGTAAGTGACAAAGACTGTGTTTCTCAGTCAGTTTTGGAGCACATTGTTCAAACTAATGGGAACTGAACTGAAATACACAACAGCTTACCACCCCCAAACAAATGGGCAGAGTGAGAGATCGAACGAATGCCTAGAAGTGTATTTGAGATGCTTAACTTGTGACAGACCAAAGAAGTGGGCTAAGTGGCTTAGCATGGCTGAATGGTGGTATAAAACCAATTTTCACACAGCACTTCAGCTTACTCCATTTGAAGCATTGTATGGATTTCCACCTAAGCACTATAACTTCCATCAATTAAACTCTACTGGGCAGTATGAGGTGGATGCATTCATCAGAGACAGGTCAAGGTTGCTGCAACTTTTAAAGTACAATTTTGCGAAAAGCTCAAGAAAGGATGGTTACATATGTTAATAAGCATAGGACTGAGAGGGAATTCACTGAGGGAGATTGGGTTTTTCTGAAGCTACAACCCTATAGGCAGAGTTCTGTGCAACTGAGGAGCAATTAGAAGCTTTTGTTAGATTCTATGGGCCTTTTCAGGTGTTGAAAAAGATTGGCAAAGTAGCTTACAAACTCTAGTTTCCAAGTCACTCCGAGGTACATCCTGTTTTTCATGTGTCCTAGTTAAAGAAGGCTATTGGGAATTATGATGTTTCTACCACACTACCTAGGGTAGGCCCAGATGGCCAATTCATGGTAGAACCAGTGACTGTTTTGGATAGAGGATTAGTTAAGCAAGGGAACTTATCTTCAGTCCAAATTTTAGTGCAATGGCACAATCTATCTCCCAATGAAGCTACCTGGGAAGATTACGACAAGATAAAGGAGCAGTTTCCTACATTCCAATCTTGAGGACAAGCTAATTTCTAATGTGGAGGGACTTGTCAAGGTTATACTTTAAGGACCAAATTGTAAAGAGTCCTAAACTGTGGTTGTCTAATTGGGACTGAAGTGCAATGAGTCCCAAACTGTGATCGTGTAATATGGGATAGCAGCTTCCGTAGGATGAGGTTGAAGAAGAAATCCGGGCCGTCCAAATAATCATGACCGTTCCATTTGAATGATTAAATGGATTGGCGTCGTCGGGCTCAGGCGCGCAGCAGCTCAGCCAGATCAGCAGGTCTGTGCGCGTTGATTGGGTGATGCTTGCTGAGTCAGCGAGGCCGTTGTGTATTTTTGTTAATTACATTTCGACCCCTTAGTAGTATAAAAGGGTAATTGTAATTGAAGCCAAGGAATTATGAAAAATATCAATACTCTCTTCTTCTGTAAATCTCATTTCCCTCCTCTCTTCGTCTTCTTCTTCTTCTTCTCCGATTTTGATTCACTCTCCGGCCATCCTCCGGCCAAATTGACCGATAAAACGGTCAGCAACTCCACAGGTCACATCACAAGACCACGCCGCCCGCCTTCCCGGGTACGACGCCGCCCAATTCTGCCGGTCCATACGCATCATTCCACCAACATGATCTTGGGTTTGCCTTGAACGACGCCGACTAGGGCCACCCAGGTCGCAACCTTACAGAACCTACAGAAGATCGGCTTCAACTAGCTAATGGGTTGAACCCGGCTTTTTCCTTGGCTCGATCGAGCCGACCATTGGCACTCCGCTCGCGTCGAGCCGTCGGCTCCCAAACGGCTCGGGTTTAGCCACCGCCTTCCGGTCAGCTTTGCCTCTGCCTACAGCCTTCAACCGGCTCCATGTCAGCCAAAGGCTCTTTTCAGCTACATTTTGAGCCGCAAGCTATTTCTTAGGGTTTACCCTCGGTGTTCGTTTTAGGCCTCCGTTTACCCGAATTTGGACTAAAAAATTGTTTTATGAAGATCGATCGCCGTCAATTTGATAAGGGCACGAATAATTATGGGCGTATGGATGATTTTGCACACTAATGTGTTTTTCAACCGACAAGGATTTGGTACCGGTTAACCCTATATTCATCAATCGTATTAGTTATTTAAATAATCAATTGTTTGTAGTTAGTTATTTAATAATTTGAATTAATTAGTGACCGGATTTTCTTATCGGTTCTTTCTTTGCCCGTAAGGTCAAACAGTCTAGACTTGGGTTATGACTTTAGTATTTATATCCTTGTTCAGTCAGTACTATGAATCAATCAATCAAAAAAGCAAGTTTAGTGTCTTTTTTTCTTGTGTTTTCATCGTAGATTCTCGAATTGCTACAACGGTGGGTAAACCCTAACAATTACATACAAAACGGAATTCATGCCGAGTAGATTCGAGCGGTAAAATCATAGTTAAAGCAAGTTGAAGTGGATTTAATCAAAAGACTGGACGTGCTTTCACCCCAACAACGATTCAAGAGAGGACACCGAACCAAAGCCGGTGAAGAAGTTGGAAGTAGTTTTATTAAGTTAAGAAATAGAGTACATTTTTTTGTCAATAATAGCATTAGGAAATAGTTACATGGAAACAGTTTCTTGATGAACATGTTCCATACCCGGCTCCGAACCCAAGGACTTTTAGCCCCTTACCGGTCTGGATCACTTTCATCTCCCAACAGCCCGGCTCGGCCCCCTCCCCTCCGAGCCCTCCTCCATGCCCGGGCCCCATGCCAGCCCGGACGGGCCCTTTGACACCTTGAGATGATACTGAAAAATAGCTGATCTCTGCAACTATGTGGGTCACGAGTGGAGTCTACCTACCCCTACAGGTTTTATGTTGACATGTGGGCTTGACAAGCTGTCCTAACAGCCACTAGAACCTAAAAAAAATACAAGTTCATGGTTGGATTGGCCAACGTTCATCAGCACAAATACTAAATTGTCGAATGCAAACACAAGTTCCTAAAAAAATACCCGAAAGAGTTCCATGCTACTCTATTGTTTTACAAGTTGCGCAATAGATGAGTAAGTTCCTAAAATACCCGAAAGAGTTCCGAATACCAGAATCCCCAAGATGCCCACCAGCTTCAAACTCCATTTCCTGTAGGAGTAGAAGATCTTCAAGTAGAAGAGGCAGGGAAACAGGAACGAACCTAGAACAACAAATATCGACCCAACAATGGCCATCAACAACTCATAATACGGAAACACGCAGGCCAAGACCACCGTGCTGACCAACAACGCCACTCTAATGAGTGATCCAACAGGTCGCCGGTTCTTGTAATCTTCAGATAGCCAGCTCTCTATCCCATTCGCCACCGGGGTCAACATCAGAGCGTATCTGGTGATGGGAATGAGCAAAGTGATGTAAATCGCTACTTGTGCGCCGACCTTGTCCGTCGGTAGGTTCAAAGTGATTTGCGATTCGATGTTGGCGCCGTACATTAGATAGGCGGCGACCGCGATGGATAAATAGGTGAGAGTAGTGACAACAAAGCTGCACAACAACACCTGCAAGGTAGTCATCAAAACTGAATACTTTGAAACTAGCTATCACCTCAAAAATGTCACCCTAATAAGAAGAAGCTTATAGGGGACTCAGCCGGCGTCTTTTGCTCTAAGCAGCTAAAGGAACCACTTAGAGCATCTCCAATACATTAGTCGGTCAAATTGACTCCTAAAGTCAACTGAAAAGATTCCGATAAAACAGACTAAATACCCAGAACAATCGAAGAAAATATTCGAGAAAATAACCTTCAATTCAATGATTCCCTTAGGCCACCGTAGTGGCGATATTTTTCTAATTATTGGCTCGAATGGAAATGATGATTAAAATACCTTAGTGAAGTGATTGACGTTGCGCATGGAAGTGTAGACAGAAGGCACGACCGGATGCCCGGCGAAGCAAACGATATAGAGGCTGACCGCCGTAGGAAGGCCACCGACATTCCACATCGTACCTCCTTCCTGAAAGCCGACGCCATCATCTACTGCGCCTACATAAAGGACAGAAAACAGAATGGCGAGGCACGAGAAAACCCCCGTGGCCGAGACGTAAGAGAGTAACCCCAAATCAGTCAACAGCATGGAAGGCAGGATCACAAGAGCCGTGATCACGACAAATGACTGTTTCCCATCTAGCATCTTGATGGCGAAATGGGGGAAGAGTTTGTGCAAATTGTCTCCTTCGAGGATGAGAAGGCCAATTCCGACGAGGTACAGCTCGGCGTTCATGACTACGGTGACGAGGATTCGGCCTGGTTTGCCGAACGCGCGCTCGGCGACGTCGAGGTAGGAGTTGATTGATCCATCGGAGTCCAAGCATGTTTTGAGCAGTATTGATGTGTAAAATGCTACCGCGGAGACCAGGAAGAATAGGAATAAGCTCAGCCAGCCGCCGCTCGAGAGCGCGTAAGGGACGGTCAGGAGACCGATTCCTTAATGATAAAACAAGCCAAACAAATTATCATCAGAAGAGGAAAAAAATTAAATAAAAAAAATAGTCTGATGTGAATAGAATTATTATACCGAGGAAGGCATTTGTTGCATTGAAGCAAGCTTTCAAGAAGCTGCTTGATCCTGCTCCTGTTCTTCTTCTCCTTTGGGCTGTTGTCAGTGGGATTTGTAATTCATCATCATCGTCACCATTAGCCATTGCTCTCTTCTTCTTCTTGTTTTTTTTCAGAGTTCAGAAGAGGTTGTGTGCATTGTTCAACAGAAAAGAAGAAAAAATACTAATGCATAAGAAGTAGAAGAATATCAAAGCCCGTTTCTTTATACTCTTGTTGAAAGCTCTTATTGAGCACTTATGCATTTAATAACGTCTGAAAAATCTGCTAATGGAATGGTTGAAAATTCAAAAAGGAACACATTACCAGTCAACAATAGCTATCATGACTCATGAGTCATAATTCCATCTAAGGAGAAAGAAATAAGAAGAAAACGACTTTGATTAATTACATGTATCATTCATCAGTGAGTGAGTGAATGTTGTGGGGATGCAAAAGAAAAATAAGTTTCCACTAACAGAAAGCAAATACAGTGCCCAATCAACCACATTCATTAATGGCAGAAATAATATCTATCTGCAAACTGTAGTAGTAGTAGTTGCAGCTCATCAACATCAGGGGACCGTGTATGAACTCCAACATTCATTAACCTGTCAAAATCTGATGATAGCAGTGATTCATTGCACTTCAATGTTGTGTGTCAGGTAATACCAGTCCACATCATTAAGAGCATTTTCATCCATTGGGATCTCTGGTGACGGATGGGGGGAGCAAGCGGAGCCAAAGTCGAGGTGCGCGCAAATTGACCCGGACACCACGAATTCCCTCCAAAAATATATTACCAAGCCGTGACTTTTGATTATCCAAACATCTAGCATACAGTATCCTCTGCTTCTGCAAATAACTAGTCAAAGATGTGTCCAGTTTATTCATTCTGTACATACCAAGCCAAAGTAACAATACAAACCTCACATATTCCACTTCCAACAAAGAAGGAACACAGCCTAAGAGAGTAGTAGTAAACAATCCTGGAGAAAGCCAACAGCAATATACAAAATAGTGGTACAGAAATCATATCATATGTTCCTGTAGCATCATTTGATCTCTTTGTTTCTTTGACAGAACATCAATCCCTTTCTTTTCACCGACCTTCTCCAATGATCTCTCTCAGCATGGGATTGCTAGCGTTCACTGGCGAGTGCGCTGACACGGTCTTCTTGCTCATGTCACTTGAAGAAGTGGTAGTATCACTCATGAATGTTGTCGTGTCATCAAATTTCCAGTCGGTGAGATATCCAGGCCGTGAACTTACGGGGCCCACTTCGACGTCTCCGGAAAGCATTGCTCCTGCTCGGGACATGGACGGTCGTAGCCCTGGAGATGTCTGGGTGCACAACAATGCTACTCTTATCAGTCGCTTCACTTCTTCTTCATCGAATTGGGGTAATTCAGGATCCACTAGCTCTATATCCCGGAAGTTTTCGTGTAAATTCCAAGCCTAAATGGAGGAGATTGACGTATTAGACAAATATAAGATGAGAGTAATTTTATAGAATAATTAACTGGCTAAACCACTTGCACGTTCGACCCCAACGGTCCCAATAATGAACAAAGTGTATAGACAACCCTCATTTACTTTATTATTATTGTTATTGTTGTTGTTATTATTATTATTATTATTATTATTATTATTATTATTATTATTATTATTATTATTATTATTATTATTATTATTATTATTATTATTATTATTATTATTATTATTACAAGGAGGTGACCACTTAAGAGAGACATAAGAAGCACGGATATAGATACGGCGTCGGGTAGGATGCGGTAACGGATACGGAATATGTTATTTTCTTGAAACAATGAGGACATGATATGACAGGGATATGTCGTTGTTGTTGTTGTTATTATTATTATTATTATTATTATTATTATTATTATTATTATTATTATTATTATTATTATTATTATTATTATTATTATTATTATTATTATATCTGAAATTTCATACTGATACATGACATGGTTTCAACTTGTTTAATATTTATAGCTTAAATATCACAAAAAGCATAGATTAAGTATAAGAATGAGAAATAATAACAAGTACCTTACGTGGGTTTGAGTTGGATGAGTGATGTTTGGGAAAACCCTTGACGTTGTCTCATTGGAGAACTTAAAACCTCGCTTGAGCATGTCATTCAAAGGGGCAACATTTTGATTTATTGAACCTCAATTAATCATATATAGCACATCTACTTTAGCTCAATTAAATTTTACCCCATAAAATATTTCGCGAAACAGCCTGTGTGAAAAACTAAGGAACACAAAAGGGTGACTGTCCTCTCTCATTAAGTGTATCTAATGTGTCCCCCAAGTGTCCAGTCTAATAATATTCTCTAAAATACCCGGACACATCCGTCGAAGTGTCTGACACGTATTTTGGAGTGTTGTACGAGTGTCCGAGTGTCCCAAGTTTCCGACATGGATACGGCCCCTATTTTGGAGTGTTCATGCTTTCCCAGAGTGACACGCAATCTCTAGCCAACTAGGATAGTCCGGTGGTCACAATTCCGGCATTTTGGCCACAGATAATTTAACAGAGGCAAAATATGACCTTATTTGATTAGGATTTTGGAATGACTACTTTTGATCTATGGTATCTATAAATTGATGAAAAAGACCCAACCACAAAAAGACCTAGCATGTGTGAAAAAGTCCACAGGGAGACATACTTCAGAAATAAATGCCTTAACAACCAGACAACACAGTGGTTTCAATAATGGTGATTTTTCCTTCTCTTTACCAGACAGGCGATAAGTAAGTAGGCCAAGGCATCTAAAGGCAGATACTATGCAAACAGAGTCAAACATGAAAGGTGATATGCATGTGAACTGCTACGTCTCATCTTTTCCCCTTCAAGAAAAACGTGAATCATACATACCCATTCTAGAAGATACATCTTTTCCCCTTCAAGGCTTGAATCTGTGTTGGGCCTTCCACTGACGATTTCAAGAGCTACAACACCAAAACCAAACACATCCGCCTTCTCAGTAAGGTGCCCACGCATGGCATACTCAGGCGCAAGATATCCACTGCAGAAAAAACCATGAAGACACACACGCACTTTTAATAATAATACTAATAATAATAATAATAATAATAATAATAATAATAATTATTATTATTATTATTATAATGATGATGATGATGATGATGATGATAATAATAATATAAAAAAACAGAAGTAATAGATTAATTCACAAAAGGCGGGGAAAAGACTGTGTGTCGAATATCTTACATTGTTCCTGCAACACGGGTGCTTATATGGGTCTTTTTGTCATCGTATAGTTTTGCCAAACCAAAATCAGAAATTTTGGGGTTGAGATCGGAGTCAAGTAGAATATTGCTGGCCTTCACATCTCTGTGTACAATGCGTAGCCGTGACTCCTCGTGAAGGTAAGCCAGACCCCTCGCGACTCCCAAACATATATCAAAACGAGTTGGCCAGTCAAGGTGTAACCTTCTTTTTCCTGCATAATGATACATTGATACCGGTGTCTTAAAAATGTACTAGTGTAGTTCTCCATATGAAATGCTTCCTCTGTTCTGAATCAGCCTACTTCCCTTAGTGGGCCGTTCCCTCTTTGTCAGCCAACTTCCCTTATTTAGCAATTTTTTGTTGTGAAATAACTATTGTACCCTCACATTTTTTGTGTGTTCACACTGTTTTTCTGTTTAATGAGTCATGATTTTGTGTGTGTCACACTGATTTTAGGATCAGAGTTTGTAAATGGCACAGGTTTCTCAAAACCTGTGTCTTTTTTCTCTAAGCTAATTCAGAAGAAACAGAGGTAGCAATGAACAATTTCTCAAACGTCTAGAATGTGTTTTACGTACCAAACAATGCTTGATCAAGACTGTTGTTTGCAAGATACTCGTACACAAGCAGGCGTTTGTCTCCCTCAATGCAACATCCGTAGAGCTTTACAAGGTTCCGGTGCTGTACCGCGGATATTGTAGCTATTTCTGCAACAAATTGACTCTTTCCTTGATGGGACACCACAGACAATTGTTTAACAGCGATCACCCTCCCATCATTGAGTGTTCCCTGCACCCATATATTGAAGTTTTTAACATATGCAAAGAACATTGTTTCAAATATTATACCACATCGCACCAATGTGAAGTCATCCATTGCATCTTGTATATTATTGAGAGAATGACATACCTTGTACACAGGTCCAAAGCCTCCCTCCCCAAGCTTGTGAGTGGGGTGAAAATCTTCTGTTGCATTCCTCAGTTCCGAATAAGCAAAAGTGTAAGGCCTGACATCTATTCCCAGGAGCACTGCAAGTACATTCAAATAGACTTATGTACTAGCTAAGCTGATAGTGCTTATACCAACTACATGCTCAAGATTAAATCTAAATAAAACGTTGACAACTTTTCAGCACACTGATCAACTATAAATGCAAGTAAAGATGTTTCTGAACTATAGACACCTGAAACATTCGAAAGCATGCCTTTCAATTACATTATTGTATCTGAAAACATGCCTTTGACTTTGCAAGCCTCATTTAAAAGGTAATACAGCTATTGACAGCAGTTCCTTCAAAAACAATGAACATGTAGCAAGTGGAACTTCTTGTCTACTATTCTCAACGTGTGAAGAAAAAGAGCATTTTGCAATCCTTATTAGGGTTTAACAAAAGTGAAAGACATCTGAAACATTTGAAAGCGTAACTCACAAAATTTTATCCAAGGATGGGGTTTTGAATTGGACAACAATGTATGCATCAAGAGGCAAAAAGTTAGGAAGCTAATTTTCTTGTACTGGTTCAACTTACCTTCATCCTCCAATCCCCGTATCTTTCTTCTTCGCTGGACAAAAAGAAATAATCCAAGCACAGCTAGAAAGATAACGACTGCAACAGGAATGACAATCCCTACTATCAAACCAGTTTTGTCCTTCTTTTTAGATGGAGGATTGTTGCTAACAGAGGGCCTGAAATCTGCAGAAGCCAACACGAATTGGTAAAATTTCATAGAAAGATAAAAATTAATGAAACTTCAACGAACATTAAACAAAGCACATTACCTGGGGTTGCACTGATTGCTGATATAGAAGGTCCATATGTACCTTGAGCAGGGACACAGCAAGTTCCCTTGCCAGCCCAAAACAGATGGATTTCAAGATAATTCTCTGATACCTTAGCTTTGAATGGCTTCTGCACAGCTCGGAAAGAGGTCCCTCCAGCCTCCTTTCGTATATCAAAATCTTTCCATACTCGGTTCCCCTATAAACCAATAAAAGTTATCGTTGCAAAGTTAACAAACAAGAGATTGCATTAAAACAAGGGTTAAAGACACTTTGCACCCCTATGTTTAGGCAAAAAGACATTCAGCACCCCCCCCCCAACCCACCACGTGTTTTGAACAATTCACTTGACCACCCTTGTAGCTAACGGACCCTAACGGCTATTACAAAAAGACAATTTTACCCCTGCAACTGCTATAAAATTAGCCCACTATTTGTACCTTTTCTTTTCTCCTCCCCTCTCCTCCTTCAAACACTAAACCCTAGCATCTGTCGTGACCCAACCCATTGCAGCCCAATAACTGTCCAGCTTTTTTTCGTTATAGGGGTGGTCAAGTGAATTGTTCTAAACACATAGGTGCTGAGTGTCTTTATGCCTAACCATTGGGGTGCAAAGTGTCCTAAACCCTTTAAAGAAACATTCAGAGGAATAAAGAACAAAGCGCCGCAAAAAACCTGGATGTAGATATCGAAAACCCGCCGTCCCAGACTTTTCCAAGTTGTGGGATTCGGAATAGTTATCTCAGCAAACTGGAGAGTTACTGTGTAGTTACCATTCTCAAGTCCCAACCCATAATATCGTAGTGATCCAGCAGATAAACGTGATGTCTGGAACAACTCTGAGTCCAAAGTGTTTGTGAACTGAGACGAAGAGAAACTTGTATACTGAGGGTCATTGTTCTCCCCAAAGCGTCCCACGTTACTTACTGCCCACCTGCTTTCCCCATTAACATAATATTTAGCTGGACTCATAGGCTCATTTTCCTTCTCATATGTAACCCGGCCGTCACTAGATCTTATTTGCGGACCACCACACTTTACTGCAAAGCTGGAGTCTGTAGAGCAAACAGGAATTTGGCAACTTCGATTACAGCAAGTAGTATTAAGGACTAAAATGAATGATTCACCAGATTGTTCTTATATGAGTATATGTACGAATTCACAGCTTTAGAACCAAATTGGGAACTAAGAAATTCAATGTGAAAGCTTTAGGAGGCTAGAAAAAGGCTGAAAGATGTGAAGTCCTTCACTGCTACGTGCAGCTCTACACATGCCCCTTGTGAAGGTTCATACAAATTGCGAGCATGCCAAAAACTGATTGAATCAGACCACATCGTAAAGGGTGCATTGATAACTGGTATAACAAAAGCCTATAACTCAGTACCTGTAAAAAGAGCTCTTGGATCGCGTACTATTTAGAAAAAGAAGTGATGGGAATCAGAAGAAGCATGCAATTCTCAATATATACCGGAAGGGCTATCACTAATTACCAGAAATTGGTGGGGTCTTATCAGAATTATCGAATTATTTATTTAGTTGTTTTTTTCCTCTTATCATCAGCTGTTTCTGAATTAGTTGTTTTGATTCAGTAAAAGAGACTAGTTTATCTCAGAATCTTAGTCAAGTCTATCTCTTAGAATTGAAAGGTTAGTAGTCATCCCTATTCATCTATAAATAAGGATAGTATTTTACTTTGGAAGTCAGTTTTTTTGTTGATGAATAAACGTGAGAGTCTTCTCTAACTATCGTGTTTTACTATTTCTGTGAGATCGAGTGTATACCAAGTGCAGGCTCTACCAAGAAGCTAAGACAAGAACTTTAATTTCAGGACATGATCATAATGGGCTATCAGAACTGCTTTACTTAATTAAGTCCACACCAAATCTTACACCATGTTATCCTTTTGGTGTACGAGTCTTTTCTACTTGGAAAAGTGGTTTAGTGGATGCATATATCTAGTTGGAACCAAATTTAGAGGGAAGTTCTCAATTGAACTTACAGGTAGGAGGGTTGCGATTGCAGGGGAAGTTCCTCTGAAGACAAGTCAAACCTGAGGGCAGAACACTGAAAGAAAAATCACACAGATTAACTAAATAAGTGGGATAACAGATCAGTCTATGCTCGATTAAGCACTGGATTGATATTTTTCTTTTTCCCCATTTTCGGTACGAATATTCGGTCATAAATGCTAAAACAGAAGGTGATATGCTCAGTACCAAAGAAAATTTCTGAACAGTCCTTCAACAAATTTAAAAGTTGTATGAAGACATTAAAGACAGAACAGCTCACCTGTTGTTTGAGCTTCCGATTGTGAAGTTATTGGCGACCAAGTTACTGAAAAATGCATACAAGACGATATCCAAGTTAATTCCAGAGTGGAAAATTCAATTCTATAGAGGATCAGGTTATAATGGCAAGAAATGCTTGGAACAAGAGAATCTAAAACTCTACACACTATCACGGTTTTGCCAACCACAAAAATTGAAGATAAAGATAGAGAAGCAGTTTACTTACAGTTGTAAATCTCGTTGATTGACCCAAGATGGAAAAGTCCCAGACAATTCGTTGTATGACAAGTCTCTGCAAGAAATTATAAGAGGGAATTGGTCATTAGCTAAACAACCGTCATACTTGAATCAACAACCTCCACAGATAATGGGAGGACTCTATTTCAATTAATGTTCCCAAGCAACAAATGGTGAAAACATGTAACGTTTTTGATGCATCTTACTGCCATCGACATCAACCTTCTTTTCATGAATAAGTGATACATTTACAAGAATTAGTGAGTGCAGATTTTAAGACCTTACAGTTGTTAATAAGCCATGGTGAATTCTCTGAGGCTTGGGGCTCAACTCTTGTGCAGTAAAGGACTATATATTATAACATGATTGAAGAAAAAAGAAACCATCGCCGACACAAAATTCGAATTCCAATGGGAACCTTAAAATCTACAAAAGACAGCCGAAATCTTATATGCCAAGTGCCTTAAAAAAGCAAACTGACATACCATGGTAGATGTTGTATTCACGAAAAGACAGCATGATTTCTGTATAACTCTGCACCAATTCTAAGCTCCTTACATTCTAATTTCTCCCTTCATAAGTATAGCCCAATGGCTAACCCATTTTTTGCTTAATAAATCAAAACTATGCACTTACAAATACTACTAATATGCACCAGGAAAGCAAATCCTTAATGGTCCCATCAGTGGAAACATGTAGAGACTCATTGCTGGCCTTTGGTGTAAATCTATTTTTACTGGAAATTCCCCCCTATTTCTCTTCCCACTGTCCATACACTAGCAATTGCTTCCTCATATATGTCCTTAATCACCTGATGTAGAGTGTTACCCCTCTTTCCTCATCGCGTTTGATATTGGCAGTTTAGGTACTCTATCATACAAAGTTTCCAAGTATATGAACACTAATGAAGGTCTTTATTTTTCCCTATATTTCTCTATAAAGTATAGAAGTGAAAATAAAGCCTTATAGTTGCTGTCCAAGTATAATACAAAGCATATTTTCTGTGACACTGTCTCGTATCTAAATCTCTTTCCAGTTTAATACTCCCAAAGTTTTAATATTGTATGACTCAAATGTAAATGAATAACCCCTGATGTAGGACAGGTTTAGGGTAAGGGTTTGGTAAAGAAGATTACGGTTCTGGAGTATAAAACGGGCTATTTTGGGGAGGGTAAACAGTATTGTGAACTGTACTCGTGAACAGTAACTATGAAGACTTGAAGAGTGTGCGGAAAGAAAAGAAGAGAAGAAAGAAAAACAAGAAAAGGAAGAGGAAGCTGTGTGTCACCCTCACGAGGGATCGGCTAATCACACAATAGCATTCGCTAACAACTCATCATCTACATTCTCCAATCTCAACGAAAACTCTACAACCATGTAAATAGAGAACAAATACAAAATTCTAATTGCTGAAATAACAAAATATCCTTAGCTAAACCCTAGAATACTAAAGCCAATCTATTTTACCCGATCGAAGCTACTAATTAACTCCAGAAATCTCTAGCCAACGAATACAACACATCCATATGAAAACCTAGATGTCTTGCATATGAAATCTCATATTAGTTAACAATCTTCTTCTTACATGATCCATCAACCACAAACGAGTCCAACTAGTTTCTTATATAAAGGCCTTTTCTTACACTTCCAATCATTTATTAAACAAAGTAGTCTTCAAAGCATCAACCAACCTTAAAGCCTCCACTTTCATCATCTTCAAAGCATCAACTAAATGACTCCATTTTTAACATATGTAATTCTTTCTCTCTGCATTTAGCTAACAAGAATGTCCATGGGTAAACTTTGTGAGGCTGTCTTGCTCTTTCTTGTTATCTTTGACAAATAATATATTTTACACGTGAAGTTATGTAAAATACATCGATATCTGAGCAACTACATAAAATAGACTAAAGAAAATAAAATTTGACCTCCTAGTACTGGAGATACCCTTCGAGCTAGAGGTATGGTAACCTTCAAGTGGGTAAACCTAAATAGAAAAAGTCTAACTTGCCCATTGAAACCCATAAAGCGCACCATTTACCTATTTACAATTGAGAGAGAAACTCTTGTAAACAATTAATAAAGGGTAGTGATTCTTCAAAGCAAAAAATTGTTCTTACAAAGCCACTAGCTTTATTTGTGCAATTTCATTGGTCATTAGATGCACAAATCAAGTTAGTGGCTTTGTAAGAATAAATTTTGCTTTGTAAGAATCATTACCCTTAATAAAAAGTGAACACATCTGATCTACTTGTGACTAAAATGCATTGTATGTAGTATAAACATCAAAATGCTATTAACACTCGGCAAGCAAAATAACTCCTCAACTCAAAGAATGGCTTGTTGACAATAATACATAAGACAAGCATGGTTATTGACGAGCAGATAATAATGCAAGATACACTTACATATTCAAGAGGGATGTAGCCTTATTCGCAGGAAGGCTTCCATTTAGTTTATTACTTCCAAGAAACCTGAGAATAGCTTAAATTAGTTCCACTAACAGAGAGTTATTACGGATCTAATATCAATAAAGCAGAAAACAATTTTTACAGGAAGGAGAGGGAACTCAGGTTGAACAGTGATTCAGGAATCCATCCAGTTAAATTGTTGAAGCTCAAGTCCCTGATAAAATAAACCAAACAGATAAAAAGAATTATACTTTTTGAGTTGACTTTCTGGTTTTCATCCACACTCCTTCAATCTGAACTGGCCACTTTTTGGGTTGAAATGTGCGAGGCAGGAAAAAAAGTAAAAGCAGTCACTTACAGTTGAGATAAACTTCCGTAATCACCAATATTGGACGGGATAGAACCAGATATATTGTTATTCCTCAGAATCCTGACAAAAGTTAAACCGAATGAAACATTGAAGGTTTTGAAAAGGACTGACATAGGATAACGAATTGAAATAGAGATCACTAACTTACAGAACATTGAGAGACTTCATACTTTCAATAAAATCCAATGAAGAGCTTCCGTTAGATAAATCACTCACTCTCCTACATAGCAAGAATTAGAAGATTAAAGAGAGTTAGAAATACTCTGATATTAACAATTGACAAAAGGAACCGGAAAGGCAATACTCACAAGTCTGTCATGAGTGTTAAGTTGGAAAAACTCGAAGGTATTGGACCCTCAAAAGAGTTTCCCTGGAACCTCCTGCACAGAATTTAAGATACAATGAATACATGCATTCCCTCATAAGGTCGTAGAAACTTCTATATCCACATAATGTATAGTAAAATCAAGGAGGCAAGCACCATCTAATCACAAAGCACCATTTTTTTACTGGCTTTGAGAGTGTGACTTTTGGCTTATCCAAGTATTATGATTATACGAATGAGACGTTGTTATTTGAAAGAGACATAACAAGTGGCTTTTAGTAGCTCAATCAAAAAGGTGGCCTTTGGTTAAAGAGGGAGCCAATATTTTTACTCGCTCGAATATGGTATACTCATTTTGGCTAGTTACAAGTATACTAGGCTACCCGATCAAATCATTCTTCTGTTACAGTTTTTTTGTTCGTTGTGGCATACTATTGTATAAAATTCCAGCCTAATTTAATGGTACAGTTCTTTTAACTGATTTTCTTTGTGTATATGTAGGATATATTTAGAATTTCGTGGATGATAGTGACAGTTATTCAGCAGTTCCTAATTTCTTATTTACCCCCTCTAATAAAAGGGGTCATTTGACCTGGAATATGAGCTGGTAAGGAATATAAAAAGTTCATAAAACATGAATGAATAGAGTTATCGAACTATACAGAAAAGACCAAGTTACCAGTTCATGATTTAAACGGTATCAATGGTGTGAGTTGAAGCACATAGTTCAAGGCTAAAAGACAAAGATATATGATGCAAAAGATACTTTGTGAAGTATAGAACTTACTTCCAAAACTAGGAATACATATGAAATGTGTTCACAGAACCCGCAATTTATGCAAGAACACGTCTAATGCTAGTTAATGTTAAAAGGTAAGAACAAAAAGCAACATCTAAGATTATTAATGTTCAATTACAGTTGTTCAAGTTTGATGCAAGTGTGAGTGTGTCTGTGTGTGTGTGTGTGTGTGTGAGAGAGAGAGAGAGAGTCTTGTGTGCATGTAAAGTACAAACTTACAAACTTTTTAGCTTCGTCCAACTCGGAATAAATTCAGGAATCTTCCCTGTGAGTTCATTGTCTGAAGCCCATCTAGAATTCCACAGATGGTTGATAAATTCGATCAGCCGAGAAATGATTTGGAGAACATTTTCATGTTACAATTTCTCAGTTAACGGAGAGATAGGTCAAGGAACCCTTACACAGTCTCCAGGTTTTTCAGAGCAGTAAATGTTGAAGGTATAGGTCCACTGACTCCAGAACTATCGAAGTAACTGTCAAGGACACCATGTTCATGAGATCTTGTAAACCATGAGTACTGGAGGACATTTTAATGATTTGGAACTTGAAGAAAAAAAAACCCAGAAATAGCACTAAGGACAGTAAAAACTTTGTTTCTGAAAATTGTAGGGTTTTGGTAAAGCCTACGAAGTTGAGGTCCGCTTCCGCTACACCAAATATATGTTTAACTTCTTCCCTCAACTAAATTCAAGGTTTCAAAAAAGCTTACACATTAGTTATCCTAAAAACCTGATAAAAATAAAATTCTTCCACCAAATCATGTAGCCATGTAAACTGAGTTCTCTGCCCGCAACTAACTCTTTAATTTGAGGACAGTCTTTTCTTTCTTCTTTTTTGTGCGACTTTGAGGACAGTCTTAATATGGGAATATATCAGAAAGTGAACCGCGGAGTTCTTGTGAACTTTCTAGCATAAGAAGTTAGCAGACCGAAGCCTTGTTCAGCTATATAATGGGTTTTAAAATTCATAATAAAATTAAGACAAGTATATCTTAATTTTACCAGAACAAAGAAGTACAACTGAGATGGGACAAACTTGAATTCTCCACTAGGAAATAAGGGCATAATAGCATAGTTGTCAAAATCTTACGATTCGACTCAATTCACCCATGAAACGAAGTGAATCCCTTGGTGAATCTTCAATGGACAAAAGATTATTTGAATCCCGACTCAAGAGTCCGAATCTTACGATTCAGTTGCAATTCAGACTATTCCACGATTTACCTTTGATTCATCTGAAGGTCTAGTTGAATTGCAACATCAGTCTAAGATATAATACTTCCTACATTACTTCCTACAAGTATGTCTGTTTTGCAACATGCATTTGTTTTAAACTACTAGTGCATTTTTCTCAAGTCCGAGGCTATTAGTTTACTATTATTTTCAATCTCCTTGGCATCTTGTAGTTCCTTTCTCCACATGTCGATCTATATCTAGATCAATCTTTATCTTTCAGTTGTGTGAAACTCCTAATCACTAGTTCTGGATGCGAGTTTCCAATAATCTGAGCTTCATTTTGTAAAAATATGAATATTTTGTACAATAATGTTATAGCTTTATGAAATATTTTATTATATTTACATAAATATATTGCAAGCTGAATCCTTACGATACACGATTAGATTAGATTTACGATTCAGTGAAGGTGAATTTCGATTCACTATCTGAATCCCGATTTGACAACTATGCATAATAGCATGTCAATGGGAGGTTGATCATTCTAAACTACAAGTGTAAATAATGACATAACAGGTAAGCTTTAGCGCACTTACATTTGGTCTAATTTCGTCAAATCTCCAAGTTCTGATGGCAGAGGTCCAGAGAAATTATTTGTACCAAATGCACTGGAAATGAATTGTCAATTGCTTCAAATTAGTTTAAGACTTTGGAAAAGTAGCATCGAAATGGTATGACAGGCAAGGTAACTTATCATATAACTGAACACACAATGAGCATTGCATCAAATTTGACAGTTACATACAATGATCGTAAATCGGTAAGTTTCCCAAGTTCCTTCGGAAGCTCTCCTGACAAAGCATTAATGCCCAAACTCCTACCAGAAGTAAATGATAAGTTAGAATGTTGAAAGAATGCTGCATGCATTGAACACATTGACCTACAAAAATTTTGCATTTGAAAGAGAAGGCTTACAGGTATTGCATGCTAGTAAGGTTGCCAATGGCCGGTGACAGAGGACCTGTCAAATAGTTTTGGCCCAAATGCCTGCCGTACATCCAAAAAATTAGCATCACCGATAAATAAAACATTAAAGGCCTGCTGTCTAACTGCCGAAATGCAAAAGCATGGCACACATCTTGTTATCAAGCATTTCTGCATCATACTATTACAATAGTCTGGACTAAGATTTGAGAATGGGAGAGAGGAAAGAAGGAACAGTATTAAATTAAAATAAAAGTGATGAACCATACAGATTGACAAGGGAAGTCAAGCTCCATAGCTCATCCGGGATAGCACCAATTACATCTAGTGCATATACTTTCCTGGAAAGAATGATAGAAAAAGGACAAAGTCAGAAAATCAATCGAAAAGGTTCAAATTACTGAAAATATATACTTTGAACTTTTGACTGCACTTTTGTACATTGAGGCAGCTATATGGAATAGGTGGGGAACTCGAGAGCTTGTATAGAAGTGTACATTATCTTGAAGAAGATTTGAACCTTAAAATTGCATTGCCTAACACTACTACTTCCACGCGTAACAATAACTTTTTCCAGTGTCACAAACAGTTTAACTGGTCTGATTCTTATATATTTGGCAGGGGCGGAGCCCCAACATTTTCAAGAACTACATCTGCACCCCTAAATTTTAAAGATTTATTTAATTGTGCCCCATTTTTATTACAAGTGTGCCCCAAAAAAATCCAATTATGCCTAAACTATTGACATTTTTTTTTAAATTACCCTTATAAATAGATTTAATAAGACCCCTAACCTTTCAAAAAAAAAAAGTGCCCCCTCTTTCTAAAATCCTGGCTCCGCCACTGATATTCGGGGAAATGGAAAAGAAATGGTCTTTCCTCGTAAATTTTCCTTTCTTTTGTCTGGATTTGTTTGCGAAACTTAGCTGGAAAGTTGATAAGCTTTCAAAAAGATCATTTTGTTTCCAGCATTCATGTATTTGCTGGAGTAGTACCAGTATTCGATAACTAAAGCCACGTGACAAGTTTGACAAGACAATGTGACCTAGCTTCATATACAGTTTTTTCTCCAAAAAAGAACTCATGGAAGTGTTTAATGCCGATTAACGAATTCGGGTCTTGTTTGTGAAAAGAATTTAGAAACTGGTTGAAACAAGTGGTACTACATTTCAATTCAACATCGCAATTTCTCCTTGAAAGAGACAACATTTCATCATAATTCTCATCCCCAACCCTAAACCCAACAAGGATAAGTTGATGTATCGCAGCACAGCATAAAGTAAACCAATCATAACGGAGCCACACAAAAAAGAAGATAAATTAGAAAGAATCATCAGATCAGTTGGGCATTTTATCAAACACATGGCGTACATGAGACTTACAGGTGGGTAATGCGGCAAGTAGTGCCGTTGCAGGCGCATTTGATGCCCGGGTTGTAGTCGCCGTTGCTGGTCTCCACGCTCGTGGCGTCGATGGCTGCTCCGGAACATGGTTCGCCGCTTATGTTCCATTGGTTTGAAGCAGCAGAGATACCCCATTTACTGAATACCGTGTTCAGAGCTTCCACTGCATCCAATTGATTAATTCACCACATCTCTCTCTCAGTCAGTAGTTAACACACCACCGTCCATGAACAGAACAATCCACGAACTCCATTGATTTGAAACAAGAAAGGGAAAAAGTAGTACTATTTGGGGGGAATTGGAGGGCGAAAGACTAACCATGTAACTCTATCACATTTTATACCTTTTATGACTGAGACTTGCAACTCTTTAGGGTCAATTTGGTGTTTTTCGAAGGCAGAAGCAGTTTTAATTTTTAGTAGTAACACGTTTGGTTAATATAAATATTTTTTTTAATTTTTCGTACAGTTTTTATTGTCTCACATCAACTTTCAGGATGCAAATGGGAGATGATTTTTCCATACATGTTTTTGATTTAATTTATACACGACCGATTTTAATTAACGATTCTTAAAATTTTCAACTTTACTTTTACGAAACTAATACATATCATATGTTTTTGGTCATTTTACTCACATCATATTTACAATTAATTTACCAAATTATATTTTATAAAAAATTCAGGGTTGATTTCAAGCAGCTTCTAGCAGCATACTCCAGCATTAGTTTGTCCGTAATCTTGAAATAATCTAAGTTGACGAGCTCGTAATTGAAAGACTTGAAAAGGTGACGTTAGCCAAGGATGAACATGTATGGAGAGATATGAATGAAGATGGTGAAGTTAGAGATGGTGATATACCTTGGGAAGGAATAGTAGTCCCATTAGGTCCAGTAGTAGTTTGAGCTTCAGCTATCTGAATCTGCTGCGGGCTGATGAGGAAGAAGATGATGGTGATCAGAATCTGTAAACAGCAATAGCAACTTCTTTTTCTTCCTCCCTGCATATTACTACTACAAACTGCTGCTGCTGCGGCCGCCGATGATCGTGATTTATCCGCCGCCATATTTAAATGTTAATCACGATCATCAATCAATTCTTTGCTCGAGAAAGAAGTTAATAATCACCATATACAAACATAAATGTTTAGAACAACAAAAGTACAGAACAAAATTAGATGGAGAGAGTTAAGAAAAGGGAGGATGGTTGATTCATTGAATTTTGGAAGATGCTCAAGTGGGAACGAGGAGAGGCCTCTAAGTCTGACCGAAAGGACAGCCAGCCCACGAGGTCAACCAAACAAATTTTAAAAAGTGAAAACAAAAGGTCCAACTAATCCAACTCTTCTACCTGGGCCGTCAGAGAGAGGAACATTAGTATATTTGTTTATATGATATTATTAAACTACTACTACTCCTTGTTAGTAAATACTTCTAGTTTTTCCGTTTAATATCCGTCCGTACGTATAAATGAAAAATACTTCCGTATTTCGTACTATTGCTGGACCTAATGAAAAGTACTCGAATTTTTTAGCAAAAAAGTTTAATACTCGTATTTTACGTATTAACGTACAATATTTCCGAATAAAACTTCTTGATTACAATATTGCAGTGTATAACTTATGATCCGAAATAGTGTAAATTAGATTAATTAGTTATTATTAAATATTTTCTTACTATTTATCCATTTTAAATATTTATTATTATAAATATTTACAAGTATTATTATAAAAATTTGAAAATATTAAGTTAAAATTACTATAATTATATATATATATATATTTGTGTGTGTGTCTGTGTATGTGTGTATCCATGCATCGTGAGTCTTATGTGTTATATTATTAAGTTTTAAAATAATACATGTTTAAGGTTAGGGAATACATAGTAACTTTTTTTTACAGAAGTAGTTTGAATAGTATGATATTATTTTACATAAGTAACTAGTTATGAGTTAATAGTGTAAATATCAGAAATGATAAACAATTGAGTACATGCTTTACAAATTATTTTTAAATATTTGATAAAAATATGAAAAAATGGCAATATGTGACACAAAGAACTAATTTTATATGCTAATATACTAAGAAATGCACCCGTATTTTTAATTCCGAATGAATAACTAGTATACGAACTATACGCGTACGTATAGAAAACTCGAATTAATCAAATCGCGTATTTTAAAGCCGAATTTTTACTAACGTATCGTTAACCTAAAATCGTATAATACACGTACGTACTGTATCACATTTTATTTATGTCTCGTATTTTACTAACTATGCTACTACTACTATAATAATAATAATAATAATAATAATAATAATAATAATAATAATAATAATAATAATAATAATAATAATAATAATAATAATTCCACCAAAAGATATGCAATGACTTCTAGAAAAACGAGCAACCGACTAGGATCCGGAACGAAAAGAATAAATTAAAAACTGAAACGAAATCCTAAGATTGTGTAGGCTCTAATACATGATACGATTTATGAGGAATAATAAAGCTATATTCATCACCGAAAATGGTTGTACAAGGGTCATAGACTATACATTAATACCAAAATGATACTACTACATAATAGCGGAAATAACTCTTTAGTGTACATATCGTAACGACTCACTCAAAATGTAGTTGTTGTGATACGCGGAATTTTGGAGACCATGTCACGAAAACGTCCAGGCGAATGAGGCTTTGTATGAATGTCTGCAGTTTGATCTGTCAAATTTATGTTCTTCAGATGAACTGTGCCACCATGAAGGTAATGGCGAGTGAAATGTGCTTCGTCCTCGCATGGAACACGTCATTACGAGCAATATGAATGGCACTACGGCTATTAACACATGTCGTAGTAGCTGAAGACTCCCATATAATCTAGTAACCATCTAAGCCGAACAAGCTCCTGTGTGGCATCAGACAATGCACGATATTTAGCTTCGGTGCTGGACCAAGAAACAACAGTTTGCTTCATGCTGCACCAAGAGATGAGTGAGTCGTCCAAGATGAAACTGTTCTAGTGGTCCAACGTCGATGATTCGGTTCACCAGTCCAATCTGCATCTCAGAACCCATGTAACATGGGCGTAGACTGAGCAAAAAAAATGAATACAAAGAAACATAGTACCTTTCACAAATTAGAGAATCTGAAGGATGGTAACATAATGTGTAGAGCGAGGAACAGTCAGAAACTGGCTAACATAATGAACTACATAAACTATCTCGGGACAAGTGCCTGTGAGACAAACGAGACTACCAATAATTTTTTAATAACACGTAGAATCAGACAGCGGTTCACCCTCATAGGGATTAAGCTTCGGGTTGGGATCGAGTGCAATGGATGTGACCTTTTGATCGGTCATTTTTGCAAGAGCAATAATATCATCATGCTTAGCATGTGAGAGAGAGTATCCATCAGCATCAGAAGTGACCTCAATAACCAAGAAATAAGTGAGAGGACCCCAAGTCTTTCATTTCAAAGTGGTGATTCAAGGACTCTTTCAACTTGGAAATACCTGCTAGATCAGCTCCCGTAATTATCATATCATCCACAAACATCAGCGAAAGGATAATATCGCGTTTCATATGACGAATGAAGAGAGTTGAATCATATGCACTAGAGGAAAAACCATGATCAAGTATTTTGGAATGAAACTTATCAAACCAAGACTGAGGGGCTTGTTTTAGACCATATAATGTGCGACGCAAGTGACATATATGCGAGTCGGAAACCTTGAGACCAGGTGGAGGTTACATAAACACCTCCTTTGTAAGATAACTCTTAATAAATACATTCTTAACATCCATCTAAAACAAGGTTTAACATCCATCTACAAAGGATCAACGCCTCTAATCAGCCACAACTATCAAGGTGCGAACTATGGTGAGTCACGTAACTGGAGCAAAGGTATCCTTATAATAAAAGTCATTCTCATGTGATCTTGTTACCAAGCGAGCCTTATATCTTTCAACAGAGCATCCGACTAAGTTTTAACGTAATATAACCATCCACATACCACCAAGGTTTTAGGAGGGGCAACCGAACAAATCCCAAGTCTTAGTCTTTGCCAAAGCAGCTATCTTATCTTCATGCTTTTACCCAACTAGAGTTAGCTCTTACCTCCTGATACGATAGTGGTTCCAGATATGTGATGAATGTACTCATAACCAAATCATAAAATCGAGCAGGTTGGGTCTTCTCTCTAGTGAAGCGACGAAGATTAGTAATCTCATATGCATGGTCAATAGGATCATTGACCGGAGGTTAACCGGATTCACAACTTGCTCCCCTAAATCAATAATATCATACGATGGAACCGGAGGCTCTGATTCAGGGTCAACAGCATGCTCATACGGTTGAAATAGGGGAAGTGGAACACGGTTAATAGTATGCTCAACCATGGTGGGAGTGGATCCACCAGAAGAGGGATTTGTTTTTTAAACTGATTCTGGTATTGCAAGTCTGCCATAAGAGTGCTCAGCCGAATCATGAGTCAGATCACTAAGGCAGGGTTATCCACCAAAGTTGATGAATAAAATGTAGAGATGCTTGACAACATCTTGTCTTCAAGAAATAACACAAATCGAGACAACGAAGGCACTTCGAGACTGGGTCCCAACAATGATACCCTTTTATTCTCAATGTCATAGCCAAGAAAACAACATATGCGATAACATGGCTCCAACTTACAGTGTTCATGAAGATGTAGGGGAACGGGAAACACACATCCAAACAAGCAAAGTGAACGACGACTAAAGACGAGCAGATGGGAAGTTCTGCCTCACTCAGAAGTCGAGAACTAAATACTGAGCCGACCGGAAGCCGACCAAGCCTGCGGCCCTGGAACGAAGTCGCGAAATCGATTAAACCGAAGGACGCGTTGAGCAGCCTTTTTGAGTGTGCGGTGCGTGGATCGAAACGGGCGGTGTAACAACAAATTTTGGTGGATTGTGGAGGTGCATCACTCCGTTCGTCGTGATTTTTCTGACGAGGCTTGGAAAACGATTCCAACTTTTTTGGCGCTGGAGGTGAGATCGACTGACAATCGATAGTAGTAAAAGCAGTAGCCATATGTGTAACACCCCCAAAACAACCAAGAAGGATGCCCGGGGATGTCACTCTGTACCTGAGATAAAACTCATATCAAGATTTTACCCTAAGTTTGGTAGCCAACACAAGCACCCACAAGATTTCGCAAAACGTAAAACACCCCCCCCCCCTAACTTTGAAATGAATTTAAGTCCACATTTCCCTCACTAACTAACTAATAATAACTGACCACCCCTGAGTTTATGATTTATTCCATTCAGCTACCCTGTGTTTTGGAAAAAGACACTCTGCACCCATTTGACGGAATATTATGTGGACACATAGAACCCTTATGTCATATTCCGTTAGAAAAGTGGGAGATACACTTTTTTCGGACCATACTGCCCATGTGTGTTTTTTTAGATATTATTATCCTTTTTCATCAAGAACACTAAGAACATGAAAAACAAGAACAAACCCATAAAATTATCAAAAAAATCCACTATAACAAGTTGTCAATTACAAATAACAAGAACACACATTTCTGGACAAGGTCAAGAACAAGAATCAGAATTTCACACAAATTCTTATACAAAAATTCTAACAAAAAATTGTTAGACAAAATTAACTACAACAAGAACAAATCTTTTGGGTTGAAATTTGCTCTCAACCTGAACCCAGAATAACCACCAAGACCTTGTAACACCATTTTCATCACCACAACAACCTTCTCCAACCCTAATTACCATCACCACACACCCTGTCAATCAACACTTTCTGAAAACAAATCTGTTGTGCCTCTCCTGGAATTCCTAATAGACAGAGCCTGCCAAGAAGAATTTCCCAAAAAGCAACCCATTTAATTACTAAGATTCATTTGAAGAACCCAACCAAGCAGAATTTAAGATCACAACAACAACAACAGAATCAATAAATCAAACAAATCAATCATTCATAACTCATTCTGACCTTCCCTGTGAAACAGAGCTGCTTTCATCTTCTCTTCGCCTCATCTCTCCCCAAAACCAGTGAGAGCTTGCTTGGCCGCTCCATTTCAGACAATAGAATGAAACTGAGAGCTACTCTTTTGCTCTCAACACTGATCAAACACAACCCATTACTCCCAGAATTCACTAATCGTCTCCATATTTATCATCACCAACCCTTGCAATGTCGAACCCTAGTGAACATCCGGCTGAATCAGGGACTGGACCGCTTAATCGAAACCCAAACTGATATGAGAGCCGCCTACCTCATCAAGAACGCCATCAATTGCTCCTCCACTGGCAAGTCCATCGCCGACACCCACAAGCTGCTCGAAATCACCGTCCCCACCCTCTGATTCATCCGTCGCTACCCAACTCTCTTCGACGAGTTTCCTCACCCAGGTACCCTAGCTTGCCCTGCGAACTCCGGGTTAGTCACGGAGTTGGACGATGACCACCAGTTCCTTAAGCCCTAAAGGGCGTCGCCTTGTTCACAGCGCATATCCGCCACCTTCGGAGAGAGAGAAGAGATCGAGGGAGAGTGAATAGGAGCTTGTGTTCTGGGTTTGAGGGTTGTAGTCGAGTGAAATCAGATAGCTAGGGCTAGATTTCGATTGGGGAACCGATGGTGGAGGTTGAGGTGGGGATGGAGTCGGCTGTGCTGGGGGTAAGAGAGAGAGATGAGAGATGAGATAGAAAAGGGTTTCAGAAGATGAGGTAGGAGAAGATCAGTCATTTTTTAAAAAATTGAGGTTCAGGTAGTCTTTTTACTGGGTCTGTTAGTTCACCATCAGCTCCATCCAAAAAAAGGTGCAGAGTGTATTTATTCAAAAGTCTGAGTAGCGGAGTGGAATTAATCCTAAATTCAGGGGTGGTCTGTGTATTTTACCCTAAAATAAATAAAACAAAACAAGAAAATAAAAGAAAGAGGGTGAGAGGGACGGGTTGCAACAACCCCCTTATCCAGCTCGGACAAGACCGGGAGGGCGATGCTAAACGTAACGGCGGAGATCAAAAGCATAACATCCCAACTTATTTATTTATTTCACAAAATTAAACATCACAAAAAGTCTCTAGATATTACACAAGCGTTTCAGAACTACTACATTATTCTTAACTAGCCACACTAGATTCTACTCGTGATGATGTCCTTCTAGGTGAGTCCCGTACCCTGCTGCCCCTTAGCCTTCAGCTTCTAAACCTGCGGTGGGAAGGAAACAGGAACTGCAGTTTTCAAATTATTAATGAAATACTGAAGAATTAATAAAAAGCATGTAAAATACATACGAGACAAATCTTAAATTTAAAATAACTTGACGTGACACAAGTAAAAACTTGGGGAGTGACATTCTCAAGTTCTTTTATCATTTTCGGAAACTTCCAGTAACTAGTATTTCCTTCCGAAATTAATATATGGGTCTGAAATTCCCAGTGTGTTTCTGCAATTCGATTTCCGTTTATGCCTCTTAGATCAAGCAATTCCTGTTTTTACAAAGAGAGGGAGTGATGAGCAGAGAGAGGAGGCCTCAGAAGCGTCCTTTGCCTTCTTCATTCTTCTTTCTGGGTCGCAACAGAGAGGATAGTGGGAGAGGAACAGAGAGGGAGTGATGAGCAGAGAGTTGGGCTTCCTCTTCTCGGTGGTTTTCCGGCGAAATCACGGTGGTGGTGGTGGTGGTGGCCTTCTTGGCTGCTACCACTGCTTCCGTTGTTTCCTCTATTTCTCACCGTGAGCTGAGAGAGAGAGACACGGAGCTGGTTCACAGTGATGAGGGGAGATGGTGGTGATGTTGACGATGATGGTGATGCACGGTGGTGGAGGTGGTGACCTGGTGGTGGCTGGTGAGTGATGGCTGCTGGGGAAGACAACGAGGTTGGGGGGGTTTTATAGAGAGGCTGGGGCGGTTGCTAAGGGAGGCTGCAATGGTGTTGGAGGCGACGGCCAAGTCCTTTGCCGTGAAGGCAAAGACAGAAGGGTCTGGGTTCTCTTTTTTTTTTATAAATAGAAATCATTGGGTGTGGTGGGTGTATTGTCTAACGCGGTGGTCACGCACGCGACAAAAACTAATATGCACCCGTAAAATTATCGTTTTACATTCTAGATTTCGCAAAAGCCTACGATAAATTATCTAAACAATTCAAAATTCGTATTTCGCCTCCTAGATTACCAATTTACCCCTGACCAAATTACGGGGTATCACACGGGTTGTGTACCCGGTTGAGGGAAGAGGACAGCGACAAGGCCGACGAACGGTGGCGACGAGGACGGGCTGAAGGCGGCGAGGAGAATGGACGGCCAGACAGGGGATAGCAGCGGTGGCGGCGGGCTTGCCTTCGCCGGACCTGGGTTCGCCTCGTTGGACTCGGTCTTTGGCTGGGTTTTGCTCGGCTTAGAACGGAGCAGAGAGAGAGCGAGAGCACGAGTGAGAGAGAGAGGCTGTGATTTGAGTGAATTGCCTCTTAGATTGGAGAGGTTTATATAGCCTCGAAGGTGAGAAATCTAGCGACGATAAGGAGTGTTCTCCGAGTTCAATTCATTTCCGAATTGGGTCACGAAATTGAGTGAAATTGGTTCCTTGAAGCTAAAGATTCGAGCTTTGATAAATTAGGACTGAATTGGAACAGAAATCGGGAAGTTTGGTGGCGAATTTGGGAAGTGGTGGTGTTCTAGTCGGAGGAGGAGGCGTTGAGAGCTCTCATGCTCGACGCAGGAAATGGAGAAGATGAAACTTTATGTAAAAGACACTTTCCCCCCCCCACTGGTTTAGGCAAAAGACAACTAGCACCCCCCTAGTTTGTTAAAAGACACTTTCTAATTTAGAAAAAAGAAATAAAAACCCCAAGTGGTTAATAATAATAAAACTAACTTCTAAATAATAACACTAGAACCCAACACTTTATAATAATATCAGAAAATACCCGTATCTATAAAACGGGGTATCTCAATATTTGAGTTGCTTCGCGGACGAAAAAACGAGCAACCAACTAGGATCCGTAACGAAAGAGCGAACCAAAAGTTGAAACGAAACCCACGAAAACCTAGAATTTGTGTAGGCTCTGATACTATGATAATTGTTGTGAGGAAAAATAAGCTGTATCTATCACCGAAAATGATGTACAAGGATCCTATATATAAACTATACAATAATATTAAAATGATAACTTGACTCCCTGAACTATTACATAATTACGGAAATAACTCTTTAGTATACATGTCATAACAGTGAGGAGAGATAGTACATTTTACACTCTATGTACTCACCACAACCACTCATTTACTAATATTAGAAAACAAAAACTCGGTTATGTGTGGGGATCTGGAGTTTGTGGATACTAGTGGCGCCCCGCGCGCGCTGCGCGCGGTGCGGCGGTGATGTTTGTGTCGGTGAAAAATCTTACGTTGTCTGTGAATTTGAGATTTTATTACATTACTGGATAGTCATTAGGAAAACTGGATACAAAATTGGCAGAGTCTTATGGAGAAGGAGCAACACTTCAGACGACCCATTTGGTAATTCTGGGGTTCCCGTTTTGGATACTTCTTTGGACACGAACGTCGAATGTTGATATTGCATTGATTGTATTTGCGTTCATTACCACCTGCTGCTGTTCCTGCAAGTAAAATGTGTTAATTTTCTATATAGCAGTTGGGTATTTATAGTGTATTCATTGTATTTTTGTAGATACCTGATCAGTCAGTGCTGATATTTGAGTGAGGCTTTTGTGCAGCACTGTTTATACAGCCCTACCAAATATAGTTGCATCCATGATACCTGTTTCATGCTTAAGTTCTGCATACATACGACCACTGTAATTGGAATTGCGTAAGACCCAGGCTAATATCATCATAATTTTGTAAGATGCAGAAATATGTTTTTAATATGTATAACCTTGGTATAGTATCATGCTGACGGTCACGACCGTTGTATCCTCCAGGTCGGCAAGCATTATACCATACTTGTTGATTTGTTGGCATGACAAGTATGGAGACTTTTATTATTGTTTCCTCATTCCTTCCCTGCAATAATGATAAGCAATGTTGTGATACTTATATAGAATGGAACATTGCTCGAATTGATTGCTACAATATAATGAAGACAGAGTATTACCAGAACTCGCCTAGCATCCGATATGTTGTTCATTATCAATGCTGTGTATTGTAGTATTGACGTGGTCTTGTGTAAACAGGATGTGCTTTTTCATTCATTTAAGACATTTCAGATCGTGAATAAACCTCCCACAAATTAGCACACGAAGGATACCCTCATATAGTATGTTGTACATTTGATACAGCTCCAGACCATTTCTTTTGGTGGACCAACAACCAACACTATTATGCAATTATAACTAATCCACAACCTTCAGAAACAGATAAAATTACAGAAAGAACAAACCTGAACATAGTGACTTCTCCGAGACCTCACGACAGACAGAAAGTTCCAGGCTCTCTTTTCCACCAGTATCCAATAAATCGTACAATGCTTCCTGCACATACAATTGTGACCTAAATTACTACATTAACAAATCCGAGTGATTGGACACTTTTAGTGAAGTAACTAACCCCAGATTCAGAATCACCCGAAGAAGGGTGGCTTATGACACATATGCCTCTGCCCTCTTGCCAGCTTAACTGTAGGATGTAACCAAGTAGAAGAAATAACAGTGAAAACAAAATGAGCCAAAATTATATGCAACACAAATACCCTTGAACCAAAAACTGATTCGAAAACACTAATTATGCAAAAATCAGAGGATAAACACCGAAACCCTTAACTCACGGTAGAACTTCCTATACCAGCCTATCACCATGAATACTTTGCTAATATAACAACTACAACCATCTCCATAGCCATCTCCAAAGAACCTGTAATGTGCAGTCAGATTTAGTACAAAACAACGATGACGTTGCATAATATGTACCATTTTCTGAAAGTGACAAACTTAACAGTGAAGTTCGGAATCACCATTTTAGACCGGAAGTAATTAGTTTCACATGCCAAAGCTCCACCGAGAAGTAACATGTAACTACATATATATCCCACAAAAAATGCAGCAAGTTAGGATGACTATAGTATCAGAGCATTTGCAAGAAATTTTCACACATAATCCAGAGTATAATTATACACTCATTAATATTACCTTGCTAATTATACACTCTTTTCATGCTGAACTTCCACTATGAGAATCAAGAGAAGGAGTCACTACTTCAATAACACATGTAGACAAGCGATTTTGCTAGCTAATCCATGATTTTAGACTGTAAGTTGATTTGTGGGTCAGGGGAGATCACTTGTTCGTTAGGCAACAAAAAACCACATATGGCACCTTTAAGTTCATTCGACTACGGCCGATATGACGATCGGAAGTTCCAAAACACAATCAAACGTGAAAACAATGGACACAAGCTAAGGTAAAATATTGCTGCATGTCATTAAGAGCATGTATTGATCAACTAATGAAACTCACAGCCAGGTAGACGCACAACCCAGAGTGACAGAATTCGAAGAAGCTGAAGACAACGGTAGAGAGAGAGAGAGACAAACCTGAACCAGAGCAAACCCACACCATAACCACACCACAACTCAACGGCTTAATAGATGCAAGCATGCAGTAACACGTGGCTGAGTCCACAGTAACTCCACTAAGCCGCGGAAGCGAAGCCACAGAACCGACCAACGCCGTCGCCATAAAGACACGAGAGAGACAGACCCGGAGAAGAAGCTGAACAGCTGCAGCTATTTTTGCTGTATTCTATGATAGTGTATAACTCTTTAATGCAACCTCTGGTGGGAATTGTATCCATGTACATGGAACAATAAATAGAACATAAAAACAGGATCCATGCAATGCATACAGTGGGTGCAGATTAGAAGAATTAATGGCCTCTTCATCTCCCAACACGATGCTGTTGCTATAAAAACATACCTAAAGCTTTGAAAACTATAATATCAGAATAGCTATGGACAAAAAAGAGGAAGCTGCAAGTAGACCTCGAGAAATTGTGGAAAACAAATTGAGTAGCAAAAGGAAGCGAGACGATGAAGTCAGGAAGGGCAAGAAGCTGAAGCATACTGTAAGCATGGAAAGTACTGAGAGCGGCAGTGAAAGTGAACCGGAAAGCTGGCATCAGCATGACTATGTTGTTGGCAAAGGATCCGAAACTACAGTTTACTCTGGAGGCGACGATGAAGACGATGCATGTGATAGTGATACGGCAAGATCTTATGAAAGAAATAAGAAGGCTATTTTAGCTATGTTTCGGCGACAAAGGGAGGCAGGACGTAAAAGCAGAGCAGAGCGACAGGAACGACTGAAAAGGAAAGGCGACAATCTTAATGAAAAAATCTCGAAGAAGAAGCGTAGAAAATAAATTAACTATTAGATCTTTATTTGTAGTATCTTATATAATTAAAATTATGGATCTATTACTTTGGTATCGGTGGCTATTGTAAATTTTGAATTCATACTAAGGATGTTTAATTTAGTTGATATTATCACATGATATTAATATAAAGAAGTTGGGTGTAATTAGAAGTCCAATGGGTTATGTATCATCTTATGCAAAATGTAAATTATCTAACCTCATCGCCAAATTTGGCGAATTTGATTTGATCGCCATCTTAATTTTTTCCTAGTTTTTAGGTCGTTGTTTGACAATTGTCACGACAACATTAAAAATTATAAAGCTGATAAAATTGTATCGAATGTTCGGAAGAGGCTCAGATCTGTTGGAGTGATCAGCCGAGAACGAACCCACCGTGGCTGCGACTATGGTGGACAAAAGTCCTCCGAGTCGCCGTGCCAACACGTGGAACCGATCTCCGTGCTTGAATCATTTGATCGAGAGTATTCATCGTCACAGCCTCATATCAACCCAAACCAGAAGGAGACGGAAGTGCAATTTAGCCAAGCAAATATATATACCTTACTACCTATATATAAAGAGGATAGGGCTGTTACACCGTGGCGCCACTTCGCCATTTTTTACGATGATGTTCCTTTGGTTGCCGCTACCCAAAATCTCAATGCTAAATATTCATCCAGGCACGACAACATTAAAAATTATAAAGCTCATAAAATTGTATTAAATGTTCGTGAGAGGCTCAGATCTGTTGGAGTGATCAGCCGAGAACGAACCCACCGTGGCTGCGACTATGGTGGTCAACATACCTCCGAGTCGCCGTGCCAACACGTGGAACCGATCTCCGTGCCTGAATCATTTGATCGAGAGTATTCATCGTCACAGCCTCATATCAACCCAAACCAGAAGGTGGCGAAAGTGCAACTTAGCCAAGCAAATATATATATCTTACTACCTATATATAAAGAGGGTAGGGCTGTTACACCCTGGCGCCACTTCGCCATTTTTTACGATGCTGTTCCTTTGGTTGCCGCCCACATCTGCTTCTGAAATTGTCTCTGCCTATTATCTGCCATAGCTATATACTGAAACCTACAAATTTCAGAGCACACCACTTTAGATTTTGTGTGGTGCAGGATTCAGAAGGAATTAGAACATTTTCCCAAATAATTATTTTCATGTACTTTTTGAACTTCCATAATCAACCTTAAGAAGACGTACTCATGAAAAAACCCAAGTTATTTTATGATAGCACACCACTCAATTCACAACTTGTAGAATTACAAGAATAATCATCTCATCAAAGAAAACCTGAAAGGAAAATGAAGTGAAGGAAAAAGAAATAATAGAAACATCAAAGTTTCTCATTTCATGTGATCTCTTTGTAACCACCGACAAATTTATTCCCAGGAGGTTACTAAAGGCATTCACAAGAAAAATATGCAACAAAGCGGCAGTGCAATGTTTTCAAGATAAATAACAGTGCAACATTCTTTACCACGCTTAATGCGATCAGCTTCACATCCTTATCATAAACAAATTTATTATATTAGAATCGCTGTAAGAGACCAAATGAACACATCAATGAAAACCCAGAAGCCTAATTCTTCAATTGCATTCTCAGACTCAAATTAAAGCAGAAATAAACAAGCAATTATAGTTCTTTGAGCATAACCCACAAGATTGACATGAACAGAGACTCAAAAACCACATTAGGGTATTGATTTAAAACTATCCAAGCTCAGAACTAAACAAAATTCAACATGCAAGCCAAGGGAAACTGAAATTGGTGAAAACAAACCCAGACTTTGAATGTTCGTCTTTGACAGCAGAGTGACAGAATTCAAAGAAGCTGAAGACACCGGTGGTGAGAGAGAGACAAACCTGAACCAGAGCAAACCCACACCATAACTACACCACAATTCAACGGCTTAATAGATGCAAGCATGCAGTAACACGTGGCCGACTCCGCAGTAACTCCACTAAGCCGCGGAAGCGAAGCCACAGAAGCTACCGACGCCATCGCCGTAGAGACAAGAGAGACACGGGCCTCGAGAACAAGCCGAAGAGCTGACAGCAAGAAGACAGAATCAACCCCAACTACAGCCAACACACACAACAGGATAGCGAACTTTGAAAAGAAATCGCACACCAATAATGCTCACCAGTGATCTGGTCATTTGAAGCCAATCCATCGCGAAAATAGCAACCAACAACAAATCAAAATACATGAACTAACCATACATGAACTAACCTTGCATTTTTCTTTTTATCAAACCAATGTACTTTTTCCTGAGAGTAAAATATGAATAATGATTCTCAGAATAGTAATGAGAGGCTCAGATCTGTTAGAGTTAGCAGCCGAGGACGAACCCACCGTGGCTGCAACTACGGTGGCAAAAATACCTCCGAGTTGCCCTGCCAACACGTGGTTCGATCTCCGTGCATTAATTACTTGCTCAAGAGAATTCATCGTCATAGCCTCGTATCAACGAAAACCAACAACAGTGCAGAGGATTCGTCGTGTACGAAACTCTGCACCATTCGAACAAAGCAAGGAAATATTCGTTGTGAAACGAATATATGCATCAACTACAGCCAACACACACAACAGAAACAGAACAGCAAAAGAGACAATTCGAGAAGCAGATGTCAAATGCAACCAAAGGAACAGCATGGCAAAAAATGCTGAAGTTGCGCCAGGGTGTAACAGCCCTAAATACAAAAACCACCTCACCTTTCCATTCTTGAAATTTCACAGACCTTGATACTTTAATTAGTCAAGAAAGATTGGTACATTAACCATGCCTGTGACATGTATCTTCAGAAGATAACTTTTTACGAGACTACCAAAACAGAAATAACGGAGGCTCAGATCTGCTGGACTGATCAGTCGAGAATAAACCCACTGTGACTGCAACTACGGTGGCCAAAAAACCTCCGAGTCACCCTGCCAACACGTGGACCCAATCTCCGTGCCTGAATCATTTGATCGAGAGAATTCATCGTCACAGCCTCAAACCCACCGTGGATCCAATCTCTTTCTCAAACCATTGTAATGGTTCCTCAGAGTAAAATATGAATAATGATTCTCAAAATAGTAATGAGAGGCTCAGATCTGTTAGAGTTATCGGCCGAGAACGAACCCACCGTGGCTGCAACTACGGCGGCAAAAATACCTCCGAGTTTCCCTGCCAACACACAGTTCAATCTCCATGCCTTAATTACTTGCTCGAGAGAATTCATCGTCATAGCCTCGTATCAACGAAAACCAACAACAGTGCAGACGATTCATCATGTACGAAACCTTGCACCAATCGAACAAAGCAAGGAAATATTCGCTGCGAAATGAATATTTGCCTCAACTACAGCCGGCACACACAACAGAAATAAAAGGGCAAAAGAGACAATTCGAGAAGCAGATGTCGCCGGCAACCAAAGGAACAGCGTCGCAAAAAATGACGAGGTGGCGCCGACGTGTAACAGGCCTATCCTCTTTATATATAGGTACAGCTCACCTGATCAGCCGAGAACAAACCCACCGTGACTGCAACTACGGTGGCCAAAAGACCTCCGAGTCACCCTGCCAACACGTGGATCTGATCTCCGTGCCTGAATCATTTGATCGAGAGAATTCATCGTTACAGCCTCATATCAACCAAAACCAAAAGGGGGCGAAAGTGCAATTGGCTAGTTTACTGATCAACAAAAAGGATAAAGCATCAACACATGGAAACTATAGGCCATAACAGGATAGCGAACTTCAAAAACAAATCACATAGGCGGTGTGGTTGATGCATCGCGCAACAAACTACAAAGAAACATTCACAAAAGGCAAAGCAAATTACAAAGCATGAAAGTTGTCTGAAAACATTCACTGTAACCACCCTCACAGACTTGAAGACAATGCAAAAAATTGAGTTACCAATTACACCCAATTTGGTCACTACTAAGCGAATTGTTTAAAAAATTGATCAGCCCAGTAGAAATATCACCATTTAATAGGCTTTCCACCTGTACATCCCCTCCATGCAACATAAACCCTAGTGAAACAAAGAAAAGTACAGCAGAACAACGAAAATCAACAAAACCCATATCACATCCTCAAATAATAACCACAGGGATAAGCATAAGCTTATTGTGCTTGAGCCTTGAGCAGCAAAAGGCACGGTTTTATAGAAAGCAGCACTCACAAAATTAGGCTACTACGCGACATCAGCATTATTTCAAGTCCGGTCTTAATTGGGTGCAATGCCTTCAACCCTCAATAATGATAAATATGAAGTGGAGGCTGTGGCAATACAATGGCACGTAAAGATTCGCACTGGCTAACCTGTAACGCATATATGTCTATGCAGTAATTTTAGAGGCTCAGATCAGTGAATGCGATCAGGCTACGATGACACCGCCATGCAGAGCTTATATGTAAAGTCTCAACTCTTAGAATAGTAGAGCAATCCATGCTCCAGATTCAGTCATTACTATATGTGGCATCATATCCTGCCAAGGAATAATGTATCGTTAAATCAGAGAAACAACTGATGGAAGTATTCAGGTCAGATTGTAACAATCCCAGTAATTAAGGGCGGAGTTATGAAGTTCGGAGTGGCGCGATACGTGCATAGAGGTTTAGGAAAGCTGTGCTCAGAGAAATCGTGGTTGGAAGTCATGCAGGATGTGAATTAAAATGCTGAAAAGTACCCGCTTTCAAGATAAATACCTCTTGCAACAAAAAAATTACTAACATCAAGCAATCATACTATCTACACATAATTAAGAAGAATTCAAGTTAGCAGTCACTAAGTACCTCTTATGCTTTATTTTGACTGCATTCTAAATTGAAATGTACATTTGAAATCAGTTAGGCACACCTCAATAGTCTATACATGATTTTAAAAGGAAGGGCCACATTAGAAATAAATAAGCCGTGCCATTAGTCTTGCAAAGTTTAAGACCTGAGATTATCCAGGTACAATATGTACCTGTAGGCATGGCTTTGAAATGATTCCTGTTCATTTTAGTTAAAGAATTGAGTTATCTCAGTATCCACATGTAGTATCGCTTCCACTGTAGAGCACCAGCAGTAAAACATAAGAAATTGGCCGAAGAATAATAAAAAACCCATGAAAAATTGTGAAAGTGTTGAATAAATCAGAAGGGTTTTGGCTGAAATTGGAAGAGAAGAAACAAAAAAGCCTAAAAGGGTTCATTTTTCTCATCCATTGGTAAACCAAATAACAATCGGAACAAAAAGAATGCGTATCCAGACCAAAGTTGTACCCAGAAAAGGGTTCAATTCCATCTTTTCACCAGAATCTTTTACCAGAATCAATAGTCAGCCCCAACTTAACTGAAACTTGTCTTCTCACAAAGCCATCTGCGCCTCTTCCGAATACTGCACAAAACGGAGAAAAATCAGTTCAAAAATCAAAATCGAAGCATGCAAACGCAGAGGAATCAAAGCGAAGAAGAACAGAGGAATCGAAACCCAAACCCATTAGAACAGAACATACCCTATCGATTACACCACGGAGGTCTGTTCGGAGACGTGCACAGAGCTTCTGAGCGAAACCCTAACCACCACCTCCCCTCAGAACTCCATTTGTGTTCTCTAGAACACCGCCGGCACCACCGCCTGTGATTGAACTCCTAACGTGAGGCCAAAAAGTGTGGTGCATGTCCAGATCCGCCGTCGAGAAGGTGCAGAGAAGAGGAGTGAGAGAGAGAATAGGAGCGAGAGAGAGAACCAGTGCAAGCTTCGAACAGAAGCTGCGGGAAGAACAAAGCTTGAAAGAGCGTCTAGAGGACACGCGAGAGGAAGGTAAAATGACAATAATAACCCGAGGTGGATAAAAAGAACAGAGCAATTTAAAGGAGGGCAAAATGGACATTTTGAGAAGCAGATGTGGACGGCAACCAAAGGAACAGCGTGGCAAAAAATGACGAGGTGGCGCCGACGTGTAACAGGCCTATCCTCTTTATATATAGGTAGAAAGAAACAGAAACCGAATCATCTTCGAGAGAAAGAAGACCCCAGTTTCAGTCATGGTAGCCTCAGCAAAAGCTTACTTGGGAGACATCATCAGCCACCTCCACAATCACACAGACCCACTAGATTCAAACCCAATTAGCGGTGATCTCAACCAAAGTTCCGCAATCCATACAGTCACCTTTGATGGTGCTTGGTCGTACCAGAGGAAGGTCACCGGAATTGGAGTTCTCATCCGAGGCCCATCGGGTAATATTGTTGCTGCGGAAGGAGAAGGGATCCCTTGGGGTAACAGTGCATTTGAAATCGAAGCTCAAGCAGCCAATAGAGCAGTAGATCTACTCATCACAAATAGAATTGACAACGCATCAATTGCCGGTGATGCTCAGATCTTAACAGAATTGTTACAAATACCTAGCCCTCCGGAGCACCTACGAACCGTAGTTCGGAATTTGGCAAAGAAAATCGAGGAAAACAGAGGAAGATTTCAACAGCTAACATGGAGTTATCTAGAGAGAGAAAAGAACGAGTCGGCTCACTGGCTTGCACAAAGGGGTTTAAACATAACTCATAAAGAGACATGGCTATCACACGGAGTAGAGTGGGAAAGTTCTGGATTTAGAGTGTAATAGCTAATTTTTTCCCCTTTTTCAATAATATATGGTTTTTTCTCAAAAAAAAAAGAAAACAAAAAGAAAACAAAAAAAAAACAAAAACAAAAACAAAAACAAAAAACAAGCTATGAAAGTAACTAAACCCACTCTGATTGTTCTGTTGCTCCCGATTTTGACTTTTTGACTCATTTCTGGATCACTTGACCTGGTCGTTTGGATCGTAAACGATGTAATTTTTTGATAATTTTTTCACCGTGTTCTAGAGCAATTTTTTGATAATTTACTCTACAACCATAAAAAAGTTATCAAAAATTACATCATTTTACTATCCACATGTCAAAGAGACTCATCGAATATTATTAATTTATTACGACTACTATCATACTACTTCCGTTTCTCATAAAATGCTTCCAGCGCAATATTCGTCGGGTCTCCGGTAATTTGGTGAATAAAATGATGCAATAATTTAGTAATATTTTAATAGTGTCGTAGAATAATGTAGAGTTGTCCTTTTATAGTATTGTAAAACAATCATCTTACGGTCTACTACACCATAAAAATATATTGAGTTCTTGCAGCGTTTTATAACCAAATCATTAGGTCAAACTGACATTCTAAAGTTAACTGAGAAGGTTGAGGAGAAACAGACCAAGTATTTAGGGTCACTTTGGTAAAGTAATTTTTTTGGTTTTTGATTTTTTCACCAAATAGTTTATTTATAGTGTTTGTTTTGAGTGATTTAAAAACTAGTTTAAACTGGGTTTTTTCAACTTTTGGCATGGGAAAAAATCAAGTTTTGGTGGTTTTTTTTTAGATTTTTTCTATTTTCAACTAATCCTATATTGTCCTCACACTTTCTTAATATTTTCAAATTTACCCTAGGTCATTCTCTTATCTAAGTCTTGTAATAGTTTCTCGTCCCACTTTAGGCTTATATTTCTCTTTCATGAAACAATAAGTCTTGAGTTTTGGCGTGATCTAAATTACATGAAATCGTTAATTTTTTGTTGAATGTTGAATCCAAATATGAACATGTTTCCCTCAAAAGAAAAGTAAGAATACTTTTTTGTTTGGAGGTTACAATACCATTAATTTGTTCTTCAATTTGTCAACTTTCATGAAATCGTTAACTTTTTCACTTGAATTTGTTCATCGTGAATCTTTAAAGAAAATACAAATGGAGGGTATATTTGTCAATTAATCTACTGCTTCTAGTTTAAAAATCATTATCAAACACATTTCTCCAGTTCTTAATCTAGATTCAAAATCATCACCAAACACACTGGTTTAAACAGAATCTCCAAAAAAAAATCAAAAAATTTCCACCACAATTTAAAAATCAGTATTTCCACAAAAAAACATTCTACCAAACTCACCCTTAGTCCTACTAATGGGTTATCTATGACCAAAAATGAATAACAATATGGTTTGTTATAATTAATCACAAGTGCGTCATAATAATTATAGTAGAGGACCGTGGTTGAAGCCACAATCTCATGAATTATCGGCCTTTAGTTTTAGTTAGTCATGGCCATTATTTGTAAAGGATAAAATTTTAATACGGTAAAGTATACCTACTATCGTAAATCGACTTATTTTAATTGATGACACTCTTGAAATAAGACAACCTTAGAGTCCCTTACCTAATATATTTGTATTTATATGCATGAGACAATCTCTTATGAATTAAATGTATGTTAGATAAGTTATACTCTACACCTTTTGATAGAATTTGATACACAAAATATAATAAAGTTGTAATTTTAAGAAAGCCAGTGTTAAATTTGAAAAGATGACTAATTTTGTGAAACCCCTGTGTTTGGGGCAATTTTTTAGTGCTCCAAAAGAGCACCAACAACTAATTAATGTATGCATTTGACCAAAAAAAAAACCAATGAATGTATGTCAATCACGGACAATTTACTTACGCGTTACATTTGTACAACACTAAGTAGTGCTCTAATGTAGCATTAAAAATGTTCATGTGTTTGAAGTAGGGCTATGAAAAGTTAAGGTATGACGTAGGGTTATGAAAAGAGCACCAACAACCAATGAATGTATGTCAATCACTGACAATTTACTTACGCGTTACATTTGTACAGCACCATGTGATGCACTAATAGAGCATTAAAAAATGTTCATGTGTTTGACGTAGGGCTATGAAAAGTTGGGATATGACGTAGGGATGGCAATATGGTCCGATCCGATCTGTGATCCCAGCGATCCGAGCCGAATGGATCGGATCCGAATCCGATCCAATTAAAAATGGATCGGATTTGGATCTTGAAAGTCAGATCCGATCGGATTTGGATTTGGATTTGGATCTAAGGACAGATCCACCGGGTTCCGACCCGATCCGATCCGACGTATATGTGTGCTTTAAAATTATATTCATATTGCCTCCCCACTTTCACTTCCAAGAAGAATACAATAGTGATTCCAACCTACAAAACTATTTATGTTGTGGTTTATGCTTCATAACTAGCAAACATGCACTAGCGTATGAAGTAGTGTTTATTTCTTATGTTATTTTTTGTTTTTTTATTGCAAACCCAAGTCGGATCCGATCCGAATCCGATCCGACCACGTATTATATGGATCTACGGATCGGATTTGGATCAGCTGGATGAAACCCGATCCGATCTGATCCGAATCCGGTTATGATCCGAACGGATCTGGATCCCGTTTCTCCTAATCGGATCTGGATCAGATCTAGCCTGATCCGATCCGGATTCGACCCGTTGCCATCCCTAGTATGACGTAAGGGTATGTAATATATTTGAACTTGAGGTGACTAATGATGGGTGATAACAATTGAATTTGGACCCTTAGATTTGAAGGGATCAAGTGGTGTAAAATGGGCCACCGTGACAGAGATGAATAGTAAATGTGGTAGCTTTCATAGCACTACATATGTTTTTTCTCTTTCAATTTCCTTCATTTTTTGACACTATTGATTGATCACTTTGATTCGGTGATTTTTTTAACAAAATGATACACGAATTTAGTAATCTTTGCATGATCTTATAGAATAAACATTACTTTACAATACTATAAAAAAAATGTCAAAAAATTATATCGTTTTGTTATCCAAATCACCGAGTCAAAATGACCTAGTTACAAATAAAAAAGATCAATCGGAATTGAAAGAGGGAAAACGGTGTTGTATATGGATATCGAGTTAATAACAGTGATGTTGGTGTTAGTTACTTTTAGATCAAATGTTGTTAGTTAAGCATGAAAGTAGATCACATAGTACTTTGCCGCCACCAAACAATCTCCTGAAATTCAGTTTATCATGAAGATGGTTAGACTAGCCCTCCAAAAGGCTTCAAAAACATTATCATCTCCAACAACTATAGTACCTAAAAGCTAAAACAACAATATCAGGCATTTAGTTTCAATACTGGAATATTTCAATGAAGAAGAAAATTCAACGTTGACTCTCCGTATATATTTCTTTGTAGCTACTAGTCTTTGAATATCAGCTGCAGCATCTTTTGGTATCACAGGTTAGCCAGAACACAGCATCCATTGTACAATAAAATTAAATTAGCGTTTGTGTGTGTGTATATATATAAAGTTTTCTGGTACTATTTTATTTGTATTATTCGTTCTGAGAAAAAAAGTAATTGTTTTTCAAGTATGTATTTGAGGCACTAAAATGAGAGGGACATTTGAAAAGAAGCAAGCCATTGACATTTATAAGGAAGATTACTTCTTCAAACTGATATCGACAAAAGAGTAATTTTTTTCCTAAGATTTCTTGTCACTTACGTAATATCCATCGGCAAAAGAGTAGTTTATTTATTTTAATTTTCGAGTCGTTTGTGTACGAGTGTTGACAGACTTGGCCTGTTTAGATGAGCGGAAGTAAGTGAACGGTTTGACTAAAGATCTACATTTATCTGAAGCGTTTGGATAAGGTAGCTAAAAGTAGATTAATGTAAATATTATAATAAATTAATAATATAATGTTGATGAAAAAGGGTAATTTATTGCTATAGTGGTTAATTTAGAAACTGGTACGGTGCTAATATGAAGGGGATCTCATGATTTTTAACTAAATTGACCAAGGGCTCCAATTGATGAGTGACACGTGGAAGGTGGAGATCAAATTGCGGCTGAAAATAGTTACCAACTCCATAACTCTGAGTGCTTGGACAAAAAGTTCCGGATTTCCCCAGATTTCCCGGAATTCCGGGTAACATATTCCGGAATCCTTTTACTTTTCGGAATTTCAGATGTTTGGTAGATTTTTGACCAATTCTTCATATTATTGACTCTTTAGTTCATCTCTATTTCCTCTTATCCAAACACCCCCAGTAGTATACGGATATATCCACAACATAGTCGTAATCAACTGGAACGTGTGATTGCTATACACCAAAGTGGGTGTATATGAATACTTTTTTCAAATTTAAGGAAATGATAGACTTTGTAAGTGTAATACGTAAGGAATTTCGTTAGTTCCACTAAATACGCACGTAAAGACACTACAAAGATGAAATGCAATTGATCTTTAATAAAACTGTACCAATAATCTATCAAATCTAGCATTTTTTTTTTGTGAAAAGACATATTTCGAAATCAGAACTTACACTAAACTTTTCAAAGCTAGATCGTTTGGTCAATATCTCCTACTCCCTCCGTCCCACCAGATAGGTTAATATTTCCATTTCTGGACGTCCCACCTGATAGGTTAATCTTTCCTAAAATGACAAGTTTTTTTCGTAGAAAATACCATCTTGCCCTTTTTACAAAAAACACATATTCTTTTTAATTGGGTCTAATTAAATCAGATTAGCAAACTAACCCAACTTAATTAGGCCTAATTCAGATTAGTAAATCAATACCATATGGTTGACAACCCAACAGCCAACTTTCATAACCCTAATGAATCTCATTTTCACTCTCCTATTCTTCTGTTCTTCACATCAGCCGCAAGAGAGAGAGAGAGAGGGAGGAAGAGAGGGAGAGGGAGAGGCTCAGAGCAGATCGGTGACTAGGAGAGTGAGGTGCCTCCATCTCCGTCTCACTGTCTCTCGTCGTCTTCTGCAGCAGGTCGATGGCGTAGGTGTGAGCCGCAGCGGTGTTGAGCGGCGTATCAGGTAATTCTTCTTCTCTTCTCTTCCATTATGCTAATTCTCTCTCCCTCTCCCTTCTATTCTCTTTCTGTTAATTCTCTCCCAATCTCTTCTCCCAACCTACAGATCCGGTAAAGCTTCACCGGAGGTAGCCCATGCAGGCGGTGGGGGGCCACGACGGTGGTGATGGTTCGAAGAATCTCAGATGGATTGGTTCTTCTTCGGTTCTGAGTTCGGATCTGTTTCTCTTGTCCTCACTCTCATGTAGTACAGATCTATTCATGTACATATTCATTGTAAAAAAAATGCTGCTTTAGATCCGTTTTTCTGCAAAATCTGTTATTGTTTGATTTTGGATACAATTCGGGATCTAGTTTTTGGTTTGATTTTGATTATCTTCTGGGTTGTTATTGTGGTCTGTTGATCTGTTCTTGGAAACAGATGGGGAGAGACTGTTAATCTAGCTTGTTGGCGAGGGATAGAACCGAAAAAACTGAAAAGAGTAAGGGCAAAATAGTCAATTCACAGCTTTTTTAATAAAGCACTTTTGCCTTTTTTTCACCAAACGGCTGGGACGGAGGGAGTACCTGTTTAATTAACTGATCTGCCAGATCATTTGCTTCTCTTGGCATCCAGTTATATGACACCAATTCTTTCCTGAACTCAGATCTTGGATGTCATACACTCTTTCTTTCGGGTAATCTTCTTCATTACTTTAATAAGGCATTAGTTATCTCCTTCAAAAGTAATTTCTACTTCCGGTTCCATTTGAGAGGTTTTTAAATTGCCAGTGTAAGGGGGTTTCTACTATGAAAGCAGAATCAGCAAATTCTAGGCTCCACCCCCAAGAAATGATCGCCCCATTTGCTTCTCTGAAAATCCAAGTTAGGTGAGCTAAACTTGTGTTGGTATTCCAACCAACATCGCAATTAGACTTCGCTCTTGGAATTATTAAAGGACACCACTTTTTGAAAAATTGTTTTCTGTTGGCCTTTACACTAACCTCATTTTTGTTGTTGGCTTATATTGTCCTTTCTAGTTATCTTCTTCCTTAGCAAGCCTCAACTGATCCAAATAACATTTGCGTGTGATCAAAGATTTCAAGGGTTTCATTTTTTTCTGGTTGAATAGAAATTCATTTCTACCAATCCAAATATGGCACTTCCCAGAATACTGATATGGAGAAGCTCTTCCTTAAATTCTTTTGACCTCACCTTCTCCACTACATCAGCCAGCCAAAAATTTCTCTATGTAACGATCCCGTATCTGATTTTCAATAAAAACCTCTAGGCCAAATTAGACAGGATTTGTGCACTTACTCTCTCACAGAATGTAGTCAGTGGTTCCGTAATACTTCTGGCATATTTGACAAATTTGTATAATAGCAGAGATGGAATTTGGCTATTTATTGAAGAAGATCGAAACCGCAGTTTCTAGCAATTCGCGTTTACCGTTGAAGTTTAGTTGCTTACCTTCCACCAAGAATGTATAATTTTTTGGGTGGATTTTTGTAGGCCACTATCTCCCAATATTCGTTGATGAACTAGAAAGAGAGGAATATTTTGACGGATGTGTCCTCTGCAGCATATTGATCTCTTTCAATTGTTTGAAGGCTACTTTGGTCCCATATTTAACTGTAATGTTTCCGAAAAATTTCTTTGGCCATACAAGGCAGAGGGGTCTCCAAAAACATTTTCAACTTCAGAGGTGAATTTTTCTTGAGTGATGAGGTCCTCCATCTGCTTAATTTTCATTAATGAGGCTTTGAACCAAAATACTTTCATGTATAGTCACCCTAGGGAGCGTCTTCGCCTTGCTCACATTTGATATCCAGTTGTGTTTTAAAAATTTGATGCTTCTGCAGTTTTCCTACCGCAATTTGCTTTTATGACTTCCCTGTTGAAATAGATGCCCTAGAGACAATCTAGTTTAGTATGAATTTATTTGTGGCTAGAAAATTCATTTTAAAATTTATTGGATATTTAATACCATGAAGTCCTTAGATTTACAATTGTGTTGTTTATCTTAAATATCCCTAGTCCATTATAATGATTAATAGGACAATCATCTATAGACTAGTATGGGTTGATTGATATAGAGATATCATGATCCAACACATAGGTGTGCATTAAGGGTAATGGCGCACTGGATTGACCCATCTCCGAGAAGGCTACATACACGTTATGTTAAGTCACAAGTGCTTCTCGCGGTGCAATGGTATTGTCATCCTTAGACTTGAAGTCGCTAGATATTCGAGTTGTGGATTATTGTGATTTTGGTAGCGTTAAACGCTACACCATAACTGGGTAGTTATAAAGGCTTGTACCGGATACAATAAGAAGAAAGCTTAGAGATTGTAGAGGACGTAGATAGAATTTGTCCCTCCCACATAACGGGATCAAATATCCTAGGCCACTCGAGGGATAGTGCTTATAGAATGTCTGGCCAGACTCAAATAAATCAATATTGGATATTGATGTTATTTGCACGAATAAGGCTATTCCCATGGATCGAGAAACTGTGGATTGGATATAAGAGTGTGAGTTGTATGTCTCGTGTCCAATCCGGATATAGAGACAAAGGGATAAGGCAATTACTTGTACAAGGTTTGTCAAGATGACTATTCTATTAGTTGGCTAGAATGGATGTTTTGCTAGAAATCGCTCCATATTAGCAAATTGTTGCTACCAACTAGATAGAACCTATGGGGTCACACGCTATATAAAGTTTAACTAGATTTGGGAATTAATTAATTGGATTAATTAATTAGAAGGATCACTCTGCAATACCTTGCAAATTTAGTAGGGACTAATTTGCAAGGAAGGGACTAAATTGAATTTTAGTAGGACTAGAATAGGTCCTTTAGGTAGTTGGCAAGGATTTGTTGGATTATATAAAGGACACTCCTTCCTTCCTTCCCACACTTATGACCTTATTGATCATAACTTGAGTGGGAGAGAACAGAAGGAGAGAGCAAGCAAGCAAGAGAGGAGCCACCGCCCCTCCCTCGCCGCCGCCCCTCCCCCTCGGCCACAAGGAGGCCGAGACCTCCTTTATTGGTCTCGTTTTGCATGATTCTTCTTCCTCTTCCTCTTTCCGGGCTAGCACCAAGGATTGGAAGATCTAGAATTCAACTCTAGGCGTGGATCAACTATAGAGAACGTGACACAATTCGCGTTTGAAGTCATCAAAGGAGAACCCTAAGGTGTTTTATTAATTTCTTCCTTTACCATCGTTATGTCTCTTGACTTGTGATCCTTGGAGGGTTTTGCATGGGTTATGATTGTTTGTGTTTCCGTTGCGCATCCATGAATCAAAACCATACAGTGGTATCAGAGCCACAGGTCGTAGAGCATAAACGTGGTTTATGTGTTACGTTTTGATAGTTTTACACCTTAAAATTGTTGTATATCGCGTAAAACAAGATAAATTATGCATATGATGCAATTTTTCAATAATCTATCATAACAAGATTGTGTACAAGAGAATCCGGCAGGGAGAACTCTGTGTACACCAAAGGCAGAGAATAGAAAGTGGCACAGGAAATGTTAGGTTGTGTGTAGGGAGAGAGTAAGGCAGTAGTACTGAGAGAGAGACACAGGATTCTGGCAGAGCTTTCGCGTGTCTTGGGTCGTTCTCCTTGTATGGAAGGGTTAACGTCCTATATATAACGGAGAATGTGACCGTTGTAGTGTGGTTAATGCGGCCATCAATGGCGGCTTAATTAGCTTAACCACAATGGCACGTTCGTCCGCGTATATAGGGACCGTTACAGCACGTTATCCGCGTATACCGGAACCGTTATGGGGTTGACCGGGTTTGACCGGATTGACCGGGTTTATGGAGCTCGTGCCATAAATCTCTCAAAAGCAGTTACTAAAGGTCGCGTGCAAGCTTGGCTCGCACACGACAGGACTTACTCTAGCCTCCAGACCACTAAGTCCCTACATGTCCCGTGCGGTGGTATGCGAGGGCCCTGTCTCGCAGCCCCCACGTGGATCAGCGCGGCTGGTGATCCAGTGTGTGTGGAGCACAATATGGTGTGCTAGATGATTGCCACGTGGCTAAGATCTTCTTGTCCAGAAAGCACTATCTACATTAGCCCCCTTTCTGCGCGTGAAGACTTATAGGCGGATAGGCTTCCATGCGCAGAAACCAACATACGCGTCGCCGCCACGCACCAATTCAAATACGTGCAAGTTCAGCCCCCGTGCGTGCCATTATGACCTAAACCCCTAGAGTCGTGCCGTCTGGTCTTTTAGGGTTTTAGGCGTGACGTCAGCTTGCCCTGTGATTGCGTGATTCGACGGTGACGGTTGCGATTCGACTACTAAAAGGACGCAACCCTTCATTGTTTTTGGATAAATACTCTGTACTCTCCATTGTTGCAAAGCATCACTTCTTTCTATTTAAAGTGAATGATACCCGGAAGCCTTCAAGAGCAGATTCAGATAATCAATCACCAGTTCTCTCTTGTCAATCGTCTTCTTCAACTGTGCACATCCAAGAAATCTTTACCAAAACAAGGTTGGCCTTGTTCAATTTTGTTTAATATACAGATGTATGCTTTGAACTGTGTTGGATCTGCAAACCCACGATTCTCTTAAACATATTATCCACTGAAAATGTATGAAGGAGTATTTGCTCTTTGAATCCAGCTTTGATAAATCCCCAAATTGCAAGGATTTTGAATGTAGGGTTTCTGAAATTCCCAATAATGCAAACGATTCTGAACTTCAAACTCCAAAATTGACACCGCACTGTTCATCTTTCTTCCAATAAATCCTCGTATGCCTTGAACTGAATATTGAAATTCAAACTAAAGTATGTGTATTTCTCCCCCCCTTTTTTCTTGCTTTTCCGCAGGAATGGCAAAGACAAAAGGAACAAAACCTGTTAAGGAGGTCGAAGAAATACCTGATCTCCCCCAGGCCTTATGGCGAAAAGCCCCCTATCTGGGTGGCAAAGACTTTTACCATGCTAGGGTTAAGGTGAAGAACCTGCCGATTCCAGTCTCTTGTGAGGAATTGCAAACGCTGACCCCTCCAGTTAACGCGGCCATGCTCGAATGGATTGATTCCAAGGACATAGTTTGATTGGGGGTCGAAAATGGGTTATTCCCGTACACTGCGATTTCCACTCAAGCGTTTGTTCAGAAATTAGACTTCATGGATGAATGGATTGACCATGTACTGACCAATCATGCCATTACTTTAAACGATGCTGGCATTTATTTCGCAGTCCGTGCTATGAAGGGTGCTGCCGTGAAGTTGGACCAGTCCATGCTTCTAAACCTTCTTTCACGTTACTCGCCTGCGACTCACACATTTCACTTTGCTGAGTTCGAGGCTGCCCCCACTCTTGAAGACGTGCACATGCTGTACGATCTGTCCCCTGTGGGTGAGGTGGATCCTTTGAGTCCCTTGAAAACTGATGCAGAGATTGCCTTGTACAAGCAGATGGAGGAGTGCTTGTCAGAGGTAAAGAAAATTTCCACCCGGTGGACTCCTACAAAACTTCTTCCTGGCTGGCAGTTGGTTGACACATCTGCGAAGAACACTTGGAGCAAGTGGGTGCAATATTTCTTTCGCGATTATGCGAACAGCAGTATCACCAAGAAGCTTTTGAGCCAAAACCCGAAGGCTAAAAACTATGTGAATGGCAAGGGTTATCACTTGACCTATGCGCTTTTCTCTGCGCCTGGCTGTCGAGATATCTGATCGATGGCCATCCGCATGATGGGCTCTTCTATCATGTTCTTCCTTTTGCTATGAAACTGGCCCTTGGTCAGAAAGTCGCACTTGGGCCCTTGGTCTTGGGCACGCTGTACCACAGGTTGGATCAGCTGGTCGTAGCAATGAAGGAATCGCGCGGTCGCCTCGACGTGCTGACCTATGTCAACATTGCCTTCTTGACTATGTGGGTCTTCGAGCGGTGGCCTTCTTATGCCCCCAATCCTTCTAGGCCCAGCAAATGGTGTCCCCCAGGTGCGGAGGAAGAGCGTAATAGCGGCAGGGCTGCGAGGTGGTTTGGAACTAACTTTCCCAAGTGCGTTTGGAGCTTGGTATGCGACAATCGGGAAGAGTTCATAGCGAGACCTTACGCCACGCGCATTGAGAATGTGCGATGGTTCCCAAAACTGTATCCCTCCAAGGCTGTTGCTTTCTCAGAAGAGCTCCTTTTCGAGGGCGGGGAGCATTTCCACGAGCCCTATCGCGAATTCTTCTTCTGGTGTCTAAGGGGCTCTCTTCCTGCTCTTGCGGAGTATGTGCGTGAGCTCACCGCTAGGTACGAGAGGATCACCGTGGATGTTGACCCCACTCGCGTTTCTCCTCAGTTTGGCTTTGATGCGGTGGCACCATCAATCTGGCCGCAATCCATCATAAGAGGCTGCTACAAGCGATTACTGTCTGGGGAGTGTAAAACAATCTTAAGGAGCAACCTTCCCTTCGAGCAACCCCCAGGTAACCGCGAAGGTGGCTACTCCAGAAACTGGGTCGCTTATTGGAATACGCAGCAGACCAGGTTTGAGACGCAGTCGTCCCCTCGGCCAAACAGAGCTCCTGTGATCAAAAGGAATTCTTTCCCTTTCCGTCCTAATTGTAGCTTGGACGAGTCTGAATATGGCTGCTATTCGTTGCTGGATCGCGAGAATCACCTGTTCCCCTCCACCATTTTTAATGAGAAGATAGCCGCAGTTAAGAGAGGTGATTCGCATGTCATCAGATACAGCGAAACTTTCGCCAAGGTAAACAATCTCTCCTGCATGTGCTAAGTTTCCTTATTCCAATACATTGAAACTTGATGCTTCATTTTCTGCCGCAGTGCTATGTGAGGAGGTTCGCATCTGGTGAACGTTCCAAATCGCTGGTCACTACCATTGTTACTCCAAGAAGACGGGGATAACCAGTTCGGCTAGAACTGAAAATGGATCCCGCAGTTGATACCAAGATTCGCGAGATCATGGATGCTTTCGCTGATTCGCTGATAGAGAACACTCCAGCCTTGTCTCCACCCAGGAACGATCCGTCTCCCCCAGCAGCTGTTGCCCCAAGAGCGAAGAGGCCCAGGCAAAGAGGAATTACAATCTCTTCCCCTAGGAGCGCTCCAACTTCTCCTCCTGCGAGATCCCTTACTTCCAAGGATAAAGGTAAAGGTCGCATGCCAGGTAAAGCACAGAAAGAGATCGCAGTGGAGACCTTTGTTCCGTTTGACCAGGAGGAAGAGGAGGAGGAGAGAAGGGAGGCGAGAGGGCATGAAGAAGAGGAAAGAATCGAAGATTTCAGAGACAGAGAGAGAGATGAGATACAAGAGGAAGCGTCAGGAGGTATCTCAATCGCACTTCTCTTCTCATTATCTTAACTTTTCGCGATCTTAATTGAACAAGTTGTTCCTTTGCAGATGATGATGATGAAACCATCAGTGGCCTTTTGGCCAAGAGGAAGAAGAGGGGTTCTCATTCTGGTGTTTCCAACGAAACCATAAGCGAGGAAATCCTTGCCGAATCCAGGAGAACAGCTGCGGAGGCTGCCGAAAGAAGAAGAAAGCGAGAAGAAGAGGAGCTTGAACGCGTAAAGCAAAGGAGCCTAGAAGAGCAACACGTCGACGACTTAGTGCGTCCAACCCATGAGGGAAGTGCGGTTCCAGAAGAGGAAACTCCTGAAATTGATGAGGAGGATGCGGCTCCAGAAGAAGATGCGGCAGCTCTAGAGCAAGTCCAGGCAGACTTCGAAGAAATCGCAGGTGGTAACGAAGGTGAGGTTTTTAATCTCGCAGTAACTTACCGAGATGTGATTGTTGGTGCATTAAAGCATAGTTTGTCGAAAGCTGACATTCGCCGCTGGCTAGTAAGCAAGTGCGGTGAACCTTCAGGTAATCATTTGAACAACACTTGTGAACTAGGCTTAGTAACCCAAACATGATCATGACTGGTTTCTTCGCACCCCAGATCATGCTCATCTTAAATACATGCTTAATGAAGATACATTAATAGGCCATGGTTCCGCGTTTTTAGCCTACGACGCAGATGCTGCAATCCCACCCTCACGTGGAGGTGCCAACTCTTGGCCTATTGATACGATAATAAAATATTATGCAATACAAGTTACCTCACATCATCGTATCTTGTATCGCAGGCAATGATGATGAAGCCATGTTGGAACAAAGGAGTCAACCTTCTGCATCTTATGTCCCGGTGCCGAGTTCTCACACTGAGAAGCCTGTCGTAGCTGCTGAGTATGCGGGAGAGCCCTTCAAGGACATCATCGAGGTTTCTGACGATGCCGAAGCTAACACCGTGTTGATGGAGGAAGATGCCCATACTACTGTTGAAGAAGCAAATGTTGCTGATGCTATCGCACCTGAAGGCATCCCTGATCAAGCTGCAACTTCTGCGGCTGCTATGCCTCCGGCGATGACTGAGCCTGCAGTGACTCTTCCTGCGTGGAACTTTTGGAGTTCGCAGGTTGGGGTTGCAATCGCACCCGCTGCAGCTTATGCTCTTCCTACCAACTATGAGGAGTTAGAGCTCGCAGCTGATAGGAGGGCAATGGAGCAGAGACAATCTTTAGCTGCCCCAGCAATGCGCATCCCTTCTTTGCGCGAGATTCTTGAAGGAACTGGTATGTGGTGATTGTTGTTCACATCTCGCATTCTTCATTTACAAGCTCGATAATCTAACTTGGTTTAACATTGCTTAGGGTTGAAGCAAGCTGACGTGGACTGGCTAGTTCGGATGCGCCTCTCCTATCCTCACTCATTTGTGAGGTCTCTGGAGATAGGGCCCTTCGACAGGAGACTGTTTTTGACTGAAGCTATCTGGATTTTGGAGCAGTTATCTGCGGCCACACCTGCGACCATCTCTCCTCAGAGCGTGGATCTGCTTTTCGGCATGTGTCAAAACCTTCTTGCCAAAGTTCAAGGCAAGCTGGGATTTGGGTATCTTGTCAAGAGAGTAACCCAGATTCGCGCGGCCGTGAATTTGAAGCGCGGCTACCATAACCTCGCAGCTGAGGAACAGAAGGTGGAGCAGCAAAAGCAGAAGGCTGAAGAGTCTGTAAAGCTCTTCCATGAAATGAACGCCAACTATGAGCGATCGAAGCAAGAAGTGGAGCAAGGGGCAAACTTGTCTGCTCAGTTTACTCCTGATGACTCCCTGTTCAAAGGCTTGTTTTGAATAATAACAAATTTGTATTTGAACAAAAAAATGCTAAAACATTACTGTAATGCTGCTAGGGTTTCTCCCCCTTTTTTTTCAAAAAGAATTTGAATGCCTGTTTTGCCCTTCCCGGGATTTGCTCGAATATCTCTGTGCATATCAATTTATGACTTCAGCTATTGATTTTCCGCCTTGATTTTCGCGCTAATTGCTCATTAGATAAGCACGCTTTCCTTGGGAAGTCCATCCGTATCATGACTATCCGTCATTAATTAGGATACGCAACCGAATCGTCGTAGCCTTTAGTAGGGAAATTGATTGTTACCTCTTTTCAAGGCGTAAGTGATTGATTCTTACCCTTTTTCCAAGTTTTGCTGACACATCTAAGCAACTGAAGAGTCTCAACAGGGTCTATATAAACCCTGCTTTCTGCTTCTTGGGTTCTTCATCCCACAATGTGGCTTGCCGTGAGTCCCAACGACTGCTGGCTTCAACGCTTATCTTTCGTTGATTCATGGCAGCTTCACGTTGTGAAACCTGAGTTAGTGCTTTGTGCCATAGAAATAGCTTCCAAGATCTGCTTTACAAGGCTTATTGATCTTTATAACTATCATAAAGAAGATGCAGATAATACCTCATGCTTTCTCGAAGAATTTTATTCGTCTATTATGCTTGCAGGTCATGTTTCCGGCCGCCTCCCGGCGAGGTGCAGCACCGTACTGACCTTGCTACCAATTCGTAATGAACGGTGGATTTCCCCTCTAGCTTTCCCGGAGGAGAATTTCTTGCCTCCACGTTCTTGAACTCGGGGTGGCGAGCCAATGTGCTCGTCTCCGTGGACAAGGAGCCTCTTGCCCTAGGAGTTGCTGCTTGCCTGTCCTTCACAGCCGTATACGCAGGAACAGGTGGTTCCTCAGGCACATATCTTGATCAGACAGAGGCCTTGTCAGATCCTGGGATCTTGACATAGCGTCGCATAGGTCTTGTAGACATGGCGGGCTGTTCACTGTATAAGAACACCCTACTTGCTACAGATCTTTGGTCGCAGATCATTGCATCGCATGGTTTCTGTTAGAACCAGTAGGTCGACCCTCTTTTAGTGAGGATTCCCCCGATGTGTAACTTCCGCTTGTAGGTTGCTATTTAGATGAATTGTAAGCCATGTTGGCTGTGTAACTAGCTTGATCTGAGCTTTTCGCTTGTAAGCTGTTATCTAGACATATAAATTGTAAGTCATTTTTGACTCATAATGATAAATCGCTTTGTATGATTTGCTGTTTTGCTACAACAAATTACAATTTCGCATGCGCATTGGCAAATTGCGCCTTTTGTAGTGTTGTATTCACACTTTGCATTGTTGCAATGATTCGCCATCCGTGAGGTAGATTCGCATATGTATTTCAGATCATTTGAGACCGCATTCGCATAGTTTTGCTCTTTTGGCAGATAGGCCTGAGAATTGCTTAAGATGTGATTCCAGTGCGGCTGCTATCGTTGCAGATAGGCTTAGAAGATCACTTAAGATCATATTTGCATGGTGCTGCTATCACGGCGGATAGGCTTAGAAGATCACTTAAGATCATATTCGCATAGGCTGCTATCGTTGCAGATAGGCTTAAAAGATCACGTAAGATCGTATTCGCATAGGCTGCTATCGTGGCAGATATGCTTAAAAGATCACTTAAGATCGTATTCTCATAGGCTGATATCGTGGCAGATAGGCTCAAAAGATCACTTAAGATCGTATTCGCATAGGCTGCTATCATGGCAGATAGGCTTAAAAGATCACTTAAGATCGTATTCGCATAAGCTGCTATCGTGGCAGATAGGCTTAAAAGATCACTTAAGATCGTATTCGCATAAGCTGCTATCGTGGCAGATAGGCTTAAAAGATCATTTAAGATCGTATTCGCAGAGGCTGCTATCGTGGCAGATAGGCTTTCGCTACTGAGAAATAATGAAATAAACAAAGTAATAAAGAGCTGAAATTATAAAGTTCTTCCCATTTGGGAGAAGTTTGTTTATTATAAAAATACTCTCATATGGGAGAGATGAGATTACAATTTCCTCATATGGGAGAGAAGATGCACGAGTTATAGCAATACAGAGCATAAAGCAGACGTTGTAATCTAACGCATATAATGAGAGGAGTTAAGGATAATACTTCTTAATCCAGCGCATGTTGACTGAGCTTGGGGTTGAGGCCGTCCCATGTAGCCTTTGTATATTGCAGTAGCCACTATCAAAGACTTCTGTGACTTCGAAGGGTCCTTCCCAGTTGGCTGCGAATTTTGGATGAGCTGCTTCTCGCATGCAGTGGTCCGACGCGCGCAAGACCAAATCTACAACTGCGAAATCTCGACGTTGGACTGTTTTGTTGTACGCGCGGGCGATCCTTTCTTGGTATCGTTTGTTAATCCTTTTAGCTTGCTCCCGCTTTTATTCTAACATGACCAGATCATGGTCGCATTGATTTTCATATAATGCATGAAAAGCCAACCTCGCAGAGTTGATCTTCACCTCCGCAGGTACTACACCTTCAGCTCCATAACATAAAAGGAATGGTGAGACTCCTGTGGGCGTCCTTGGAGAAGTCCGATAGGCCCATAAGGCTATGTTTAAAGAATCAGCCCATCTCTTGTGGTCATCTGCCACCATCTTGCTCAAGATCCTTAATAATGTCTTGTTGGTTGCTTCTGCTTGCCCATTCCCCTTTGGGTAATATGGGGTGGAGCATATCTGCCTTATGTTGTACTATGCTAGTTTCGCAGCTACTTAGCAATTAACGAAGGGAGTGCCATTATCCGAGAGAATGGTGTTTGGAATTCCGAACCTGCATATGATGCTTTCTTGGATGAAATGGACCACGGCTAGCGCATTTGCTGTCTTTAGTGGTATCGCTTCTACCCACTTGGTGAACAGCTCGGTCGCGTTGAGAATGAAATGATTCCCGTGCGAGGTTGGTCGAATGGGACCAACAAAATCCAAAGCCCATGTATGGAACGGCCACGGCGTTCCCAACGCATGTAAATCCACAGCAGGAGCGTGCACTAGATTTCCTTCGAATTGGCACACCTGGCACCGTCTTACTTTAGTGCGACAGTCTGCTTCCATGGTGGGCCAAAAGTAGCCGATCGAGAGGAGCTGTTTGCATAACTTCGCACCTCCCTGGTGTTCCACTTGATGAGAGAGGTCCATCACTTCTTGCGCCTCTTTGCTGTCTAGACATCGCAGCAAGTTACCCTCATGGCCCCTGCGCCAAAGCATATTTTCTTGCACCACATACCGTGCTGCTTTTCTCTTTAGTTTCTCAGCTTCTTTTCTCAACTCAGGCACAATACCCTGCGCGAGAAAGTCAAAGAGTGGCTTCCTCCAATCCACATCATCATCAGTCAGAGCAATTGATAAAGAGTCTCTGATCAGCGCGCAACTTTCGCAGTTTCCTTGAATCAATGCTGCGGTCGTTGACATGTCCGGCCGAATCCCATACCTCTGGTCTTTCTGATAAATTGACACTTTGCTTTCCCCGCAAGCATGTTGGTGAATCTTTTCTAACGGCGCTTGTCCTTCCTGCTCCGAGACGCATCGCATCAGTATTCCGCCAGGGCCCTTATAGTAGAAGGTGTTGTCATGTATGCAATACCCCTTCGTAGATGCCCAATTCTCGTTGCTCGTGCCTTCTGCGATGGCCCGTAAGATTGACTTTCTCCAGTCCGCATCATCCATGCATTCGTCGTCGCACATGTCCTCTGTCAGCGCCGAGGATGTTCGCACATCAATTGAGACTCTCGCAGGACATTTATCCGCACTAACCTTGGATCCCAAGGTAGCTAAAGCATCAACATGCCTATTTTCCGCTCTGGGTTTGTGCTCGTACTTGACGTCGCAGAACTGTTGCACCAGTTTCTGTACCAAGGTCCGGTAGGGCAACAAGTTGATCTCCTTCAAACCATACTCGCCCGAGGCTTGTTTGACGATTAGCTTGGAGTCTCCCATAACCGTCAAGTTGCTTACTTCTATTGCCTTTGTTGCGCGGAGACCAGCGATGAGAGCCTCATACTCTGCCTCATTGTTAGTGAGTGCGAAGTCAAGCTTTGCTGACATCTGTATGACCTCTCCACCAGGTTTGGTCAAGACTATTCCGATGCCTCCACCTTTCCTTGTTGACGAACCATCGAAGTGGAGTGTCCAATAGGGCAACTCAACTGCGTAGATTTCAGGTCCCTCTCTTCTTCAATCACAGGCTCATGACTGTCATCAGGGAACTGCGCGAGCAAATCTGCCACCGCTTGCGATTTCATTGCCCGGGGTCGAACACATGTGATGTCATTTTGAGAAATGGTCATATACCATTTTGTCAATCTTCCCCCAGGAGCAGTGTGAGTCAGAAGATACCGTATAGGATCGCTCTTTGTGACCACTACTACTTTGTGCGAAGAAAAATAGTGCCTCAACTTCTCTCTTACAAAGAATAAAGCAAGGCAATGACGCTCGATGTCCGTGTACCTTGATTCTGCTGGCTGCACTATGCGAGAAATGTAGTAGATGGGCCTTTCTTGACCCTCATACTCCTGAGCTAGGAGTGCCCCTATGAACCTCTTTGTTGACGTTAAATACAACAAGAGCGGTGATCCGAGCTGAGGTGCGATCATTACCTTTGACGATGTCAACAGGTCCTTTAGCTTTCCGAACGCAGCCTCATGCTCTGTAGTCCAGTTGTATGCCGCATCTTTCTTGAGAAGATCGCTGAAACAGTAGGTGATTTTAGCGATCGCTGGGATGAATCTTCGCAGGTAGGATAGTTTTCCCAGGAAGGTTTTCAAGGCACTTTGGTTGTGCGGCGCAGTCATGCTAGTGATCACCGATACTTTCGCAGGGTCAGGCTCTATTCCTTGACGATGTACCACACATCCCAAGAACTTCCCCGATGTTACCTTGAATGCGCACTTCATCTGTTCAACACTTTTTGCAAATCCACCAGATGGTCTGCCTCTTCCTTTGATTTGATGACTAAGTCATCCACGTAGAATTCTACTTCCTTGTGCATCATATCATGAAACAGGGCCATCATGTCTCGCTGATAAGTCGCACCTGCGTTCCTGAGACCAAAGGGCATAACCGTGTAATTGAAGACTCCCACCGGAGTGATGAATGCGGTTTTCCGTGCATCTTCGGGGTCCATCTTGATCTGATTGTACCCACTGAAGCCGTCCATGAAGCTGAACATGCGATGACCCACGGTCGAATCAATAAGTAAGTCGATGTTGGGGAGTGGAAAATCATCCTTGGGGCGGAAGCGATTAAGATCCCGGAAATCCACGCAAATGCGAAGCTGCCCATTCTTTTTTACCACGGGCACAATGTTAGCCAACCATGTGGGATGGTGATTTGGCTCTATGAATTTGGCATTCAGAAGTTTGACCACTTCCTGCTTGATCTTAACGTTGAGCTCCGGTCTAAAGCTTCTCGTGCTCTGCTTTACCGGTTTGGATCCTGGGATTACATCCAACCGATGCATAGTGATGCTCGTGTCCAGGCCGGGCATCTCATCGTACTCCCATGCGAACACGTCTTTGTAATCAGTCAGAAGTTGCAGCAATCTTTCCTCCTCCTCACCTGCGAGGTCTGCACTTAGAAAGACTGGCCTCTTCTTTTCTTCGCTCGGGCTCAGGAATACCTCCTTTAGCTCCTGCTTTTGCGGCCTGGGTTTATCCTCCATGCATTCATGCGCTTCTTTGAGTTTCTCCTCTAGAACGCTTGGCATTGGTTTGTCTGGTTCCAACACCTGCTCAATCTGATTGATTTGCTCAGGGATATCCCCATGCTCGCGTGAGGACACCCCCGCGCACCTTCATATGCGATAGCATTTCTTTCCGTTGGCGTAGAAACTCTCAATTTCCTTGCCTTCGGGATCATGTTTCGCTATCCTCTTCAGAGTATACACATTCTTTCGCTGGTAGGCAATCTGCGGCACCTCCTCTCGCGTAGGCGGCTTTTCCTTGGCTTCCTCTCTTATCACCATCACCCCTGCGGGTGACTGATCTTTGATGTCCTCCCAACGGGGCAAAGGAGTGGGGTTGAACGGCTCCGGCATTTGCTCGTCTGCCATCTCAGTGAACCATACCGCCTCACTGAGATGTGCTTCATCCATGTTGAAAGGATTTGTCGAAGCTGGTATCTCAACTATTCTATCATTCCAGATAGCTTTCATCACTTGGTGAGCTGTTGAAGGGACAGCATCAAAGCGATGAATCCAGGCCCGGCCTATAATCATGTGATATGTGGTGTTCGCATCTATGACATAGAATTTTGCTGAACACTTAATTTTGCCGATCTGGACACCCAGGCATATCCATCCTGTTGTCATTCTGGAGTCGCTTCCGAATCCCATCAGCGGGGACAGACGCTTGACGATCTTGTGCTCTGGAATTCCTGCCAACTTCAGAGTATGGAGCGAAACAACGTTAACTACCGCTCCTCCGTCAACGAACGCTCTTTTGAATTCCACGCCATTGATGATTGCTGTTACATACAGAGGCTTCTGGTGGCTCGCATCTATCTTCTTATCGCTTGCAGAGAAGGTTATGACCTTTTCTTTAGAGCGAGCTGCCCTGACAACTTTTCCATTGGAGACTACGAGATCCTCCTCGTAATCTTCTGCTATCCTCAGGATCTCCTTTGTCATCTCCATCCGACATTTCTCTGAGAAATTCATCTCGTCGAAGAACCTGCTGAACCCGTGCGACCCCTTCATCCGGTCTGCACGTTCGTCCTCAGTGTCTATACTGTAATCCTCGTCGTTTTGAATCTCGGCAATGATGGGTAGACCATCCTCCGCAACCTCTTCAAGGTCCACAATCGAGATCATGGCGACCTCTTTGCCCTTCGGCTCTTGCTCCGCATGGGCAGGGAGTGGATTGTTTCGCACATCCTGCCTTTGATCGCTGACGATCAATTCGCCATTCTTCATCTTTTGGCTTACCATGATTCTGAGCTTCTTGCAATCAGCTGTGGGGTGCATGACCTTTCCGTGACATTCGCACCACTTCGGGTCTCTCACCATTTCCATGGAAGGTGCTTTTTCGAGCGGTGGCAAGATACCGTCCTTACGCCATTGTCTGCACAGGTCGCTCGCCTCCTCTACCGAGCATGGCAGGGGTGGCGCATCGAAGTTCACTACCTTCGGCTGCTTTTGGGGCGAGATGGTATTCACTTCAGCCTCGCGTCCTCTCTTGTAGCTGAATCTCCCAATTTTTAAAGTGTTCCCGCTCGAGGATCTCTCAGGGGCATTCCTCTTTTTCTGTCTCTCCACTATAGGCTCGATATTCTTCGTGCATTCAATTACCTTCGAAAACGTAGGTGTTTGCAGGTTGATAAGCATACCTTTGTACTCGTCTCGCATGCATTGCAGGCATATCTCCACGAGTCTGCTTTCGAGTATCACATCTTTGCACTCCAAGGACTTGGCCCTGAACTTCTTGATGAATGTTATTCCATCCTCCTCGCGCTTCTGGTACATCCGCGAGAGATGAATCATTGTCACCTTTTCTTCCATCTGAAAGAACTTAGTGTAAAACTTTTGGACCATGTCGTCCCAAGTCTTCACGGATCCGGCTTCCAATGTCATGTACCACTTGTAGGCCACGTTCCCCAAGGACTTCGGGAACTCGCGCATCAGCAGCTTGGAATCAGCCCCATACGGGCCCATTACATCAATGAAGCGCATGACATGCTCGTGGACGTTCCCATTGACATCTTCGAACTTGTACCATTTAGGAGCCTTGTACCCAGCAGGGTTAGGCATGAGGTATATCTCTCGTGGAATAGGCGGATCGTTTTCAAGCTTCAGGATGATGGTATCTGCGAATGATTGGTGAGCCAGAATGGTGTCTATGAGTCGTTGCAGTGACGTCATACACTCCGGAGCGCTTCCCTCGGAAGCGGGAGGGGGGGTTTCCGCAGGCGGAGGCGACACATACGCCGCAGGAGGGCTAGGAACATATTGTGAATTTACGTTACCCCACGTTGTCGTCGGAAGAGGCAAAGGGTACTGCGAGGCCGGATTAGGTACCAAAGTTGGAGGTTGAGGAGTATGAGTAGCAAGAGGCAACATTTGAGCTGTTGGCCCCTGAATTGAGGGTAGCTGCGTAGTTGTCGGTGGAGTTTGTGGGTTAGGATTGGGTAGTGTGGTTGACACTCCCAATCCTTGAGTGGTGGAGGCTCCTCCCTGAGAGACGGTGGCGGCTGGTGTGGGGTTTGGAGCGAGAGTCCCCAGGACAGCCATTACCCGTTCTAGCTGCGCAGATTGAGCTTTGAGAGCCTTCTCCTGATTCTGGATGGTGGCGTCCAAGGCCTCTAGCGTCGGAGCTTCACCGGTGGCTGTATGAGTACGGCGGGCCTCCTCTCCCGAGGTGGTTTTCGGTGGAAGGCGATCTGTTACTGACATCATCCTCATGAGACATGGTTGCTTGCAATGGTAAGTTCACGTCAGGTTCACCAAAATGTGTACAAGAGAATCCGGCAGGGAGAACTCTGTGTACACCAAAGGCAGAGAATAGAAAATGGCATAGGAAATGTTGGGGTGTGTGTAGGGAGAGAGTAAGGCAGTAGTACTGAGAGAGAGAGAGACAGGATTCTGGCAGAGCTTTCGCGTGTCTTGGGTCGTTCTCCTTGTACGGAAGGGTTAACGTCCTATATATAACGGAGAATGTGACCGTTGTAGTGTGGTTAATGCGCTCATCAATGGCGGCTTAATTAGCTTAACCACAATGGCACGTTCGTCCGCATATATAGGGACCATTACAGCACGTTATCCGCGTATACCGGAACCGTTATGGGGTTGACCGGGTTTGACCGGATTGACCGGGTTTATGGAGCTCGTGCCATAAATATCTCAAAAGCAGTTACTAAAGGTCGCGTGCGAGCTTGGCTCGCACGCGACAGGACTTACTCTAGCCTCCAGACCACTAAGTCCCTACAAGTCCCGTGTGGTGGTATGCGAGGGCCCTGTCTCGCAGCCCCCACGTGGATCAGCGCGGCTGGTGATCCAGTGTGTGTGGAGCACAATATGGTGTGCTAGATGATTGCCACATGGCTAAGATCATCTTGTCCAGAAAGCACTATCTACAAAGATTAGTTTTTGTATTGGATGCATGAATTAGTGAGTTTGAGAAATTTTAGGATCTTAGATCTAGGGTTTGGGCATCCTTGGGGAAGAATGAGTTCTTTCCATACAAGGAAACAACCAAACTTGGGCACCAAGCAAGGGAGTTGTTTTGGAAACAACTCCCAAAGGAGGTTCGGCCCCCTAGGGGACCGCCCCTCCTTGCTTGCCGCCCAAGCAAGGCTCGGCCTAGGGGCCGGGGCAGCCCTAGCCCGCGGCCTAGCCGCGTGGTCTAGGGGCCAGCCGGCCTAAGGCCTTTTCGGTTCTCTTTTGGGCCTGGGCAATTCGATTGTTGGGCCCCATTGACCGTTTTAACCCTAGAAAATCCTAAAATCAATTAAAATTGACCAAGCGCGTTAAAATTGGATTTTAACTGTTTATGTGCAAATCGCATGGTGATTGGATATGGCCTTAGGATGTGGTTTGTTGTGGATGTTTAATTTTTGTGGTTTGGTTTACGCCTGCGAGCTGATCAATTAATTGTAATAATTAGTTAGGGTTTTATGGCATGCAAGCCATTTTTTCTCAACTTGTGAGATTTATTTTATTTAGTATAGTTGTTAGCTAGTGCTAGATAAAGTAGATTGTTAGCCAAGATTGAAGAAAATAAGCCCAAAGCCAAAAGGAGCCACAAAAGATGGAGCATGGAGCATGGAGCATGGAGCATTCCACATGACTATGAAGGATGGATCAAAAGATGAAGACGCATGGAGATGTGTTTTCTTTTAGGGTTCATAGATAATTCCATTGGCTTGGAATTATCTTAGTCTAGAAAAGGCCATATCCACATCACGTTTTATTTTTGTTTTGTGGTTGTTTATTTTATTGTCTTATTGTTTTGTGGTTGGTGTATGGATGATGAATGCAATTAGGATAATAAGATAATTAGACAACCCGAATCTATTATTTGGAGTTGTGCCCAAACTCAAATACATAGATTAGTGGATATTGATCAACAAAATAATTAAAATTGAATTTAAAATCCCTCAAAATTCGAATATTGTGTTCTTGCCTTCTCGTTATTTAAACACTCATTATCATCATGATTTATCAAGTTCGTGCGTGCAAAAGCATGGCGTCTTGGTTCATAATGATGGAATGCGATGGCACAAGCTAGTAATGTGCAACTGTTTAAATAAGAGGTTGAACACAACTAGGCTATTAATATGATTAAGAAACCTAGAGGAAATCAAATGGGATTATCCATATGGATGGATAAATAAGGAGTTATTTGCCCAATTGAACCAAGAGTTGCATAAGGGATGCAATTGGAATTGTTCCTACCTAAAGTAGTCAAATTATGGGTGACTTGCCAAAGTCAGCTCATAAGGAGATGAAACACGGATCTTGGCCCACTAGAAAATGTAAGGATATTTTCCGCATTAATATCTTGAGGGCTATTAATCCGTATAAAAATAGTGGGAGCTATATTTGATAAACTAGCCATTATTGAATATAGTCAAAAAATTCACAAATACTAAAACTTGCGTATTTTCCTTTCTGTAGAATTCCAAATGGCAAACAACTCATCGAGTTCACAACATTCCCTAAGACCTGTCCTTGAAAAGGACAAGCTCTCTGGAACCAACTTCCTTGATTGGTACAGAAACTTGAGAATCGTTCTCAAGCAAGAGAAGAAATTGTACGCAATAGAGGAGCATGTTCCAGCATCCAGAGAACCAAACACCTTCAGCCCTAAAGGCGTATCAAAAGCGTGTTGATGACGCTAAAGATGCGGCCTGCCTTATGCTATGCACCATGACTTCTCAGCTTCAGAAGCAACACGAAAACATGAATGATGTCGATATGATCGAGCATCTGAAGCAGCTCTTCCAAGAGCAGGAAAGGGTTGAGAGGTATGAGGTCTCTAAGTCACTGTTCAAGTGTCATCTGGCTGAAGAGAACCCGGTGGGACCCCATGTACTCCGTATGATCGGGTACCTAGAGAATCTCGCCCGACTAGGGTTCCCGGTCGGCCAAGAGTTGGCAACCGATCTCGTGTTGCAATCGTTTCCCGAGAGTTATGGACAGTTCATCATGAGCTATAACATGAACGAGATCGTGAAATCACTGCCAGATTTGCTCAATATGTTGAGGACAGCTGAACAGAGCATCAACAAGGGTAAGGGCAAGGCCATAATAATGGTGCAGAAAGGAAAGGGCAAAAGGTTTGCCTCATCCTCCAAGGGCAAAGGCAAGTCAGTTGCCAAGTCTAAGGAACCTGCCCTTAAGCCTGTTGGTGGCATTTCAAAAGGTGTGACTAAAGGTGAATGTCACTATTGCAGTCAGCCTGGACACTGGAGGAGGAACTGCCAAAAATATCTGGAGGACAAAAGGCTTGGAATAGTGATTCCACCACCACCGGGTATTTTTTTTGTAGATGTCAATTTAACTGTCTCTACATCATGGGTATTAGATATTGGATATGGATCTCACATTTGTCGAAATGTGCAGGATCTAAAGAGAAGTAGAAAATTTGCTAAAGGGGAGATAGATCTGAGCGTTGGGAATGGATCAAAAGTTGGTGCGTTGGCTGCTGGTGTGTGCGAGCTATCTCTGCCTTCAGGATTAGTTTTAGAATTAAATAATTTCAATTTTGTGCCTGCTATGAGCGGAAAAATTATTTCTATTTCTTGTTTGGACAAGGAAGGTTGTATTATTTCAATAAAGAACAATTGTTGTTCCTTTTATTTGAATAATATTCACTATTTTAGTGCGCAATTATTTAATGGACTGTATGTCCTTGATCTAAGTAATCCAGTCTACAACATTAATACCATGCGGAATAAAATAAATGATTTAAATCCTGCTTACTTATGGCACTGTCGTTTAGGCACATAAATGAGAAACGAGTATCTAGACTCCATAAGGATGGACTACTAGACTCATTTGATTTTGAATCATATGAGACATGTGAGGCTTGTTTATTGGGAAAAATGGCAAAGTCCCCTTTCAATAAGAAAGGTGAGAGGACTAGTGAGCAATTGGCGCTCATACATACTGATGTGTGTGGGCCATTTGCCACGCCTGCCAGGGGTGGTTATGTCTACTTCGTTACATTTACTGATGACTACAGTAGATATGGATTTGTGTACCTTGATGCGCAATTTATAATGGCTTCTCCAGTGGCCAAAAACGGCCTGCCCAGTATGAGCGGTACCTCCCCTGCCTCCATGTCCAGGATCACGAAATCTGCTGGAAAAATGAGCTCACCGACCTTCACCAAAATATCCTCGATAACTCCATAAGCCTGTTTTACGGACCTGTCTGCCATCTGCAGCATGATTCTGGTGGGCCGGGGCTCCCCGACTTTCAAACTCTTGAAAATCGTCAATGGCATCAGGTTAATGCTGGCCCCTAGGTCACACAGAGCCTTTTCTGTGTAAGCGTTACCTAGGGTGACCGGTATAACAAAACTGCCAGGATCCTTTCTCTTCCTCGGTAGCCCATTCTTCACACAGTTGCTCACTTCTGCCGTCAGGTTTATAGTCTCGAAATCGCTCATTCGCCTCCTCCCATACAAGATGTCCTTGAGGAATTTGGCGTAAGTGGGCATCTTAGCCAAAGCCTCGGCAAAAGGTATGTTAATCTGCAGCTGCTTGAACATCTCGAGAAACCTGGCGTAGTCCTTGCTATCGTCCCTCTTTCGTGTCTTCAAGGGGTATGGTATCTCCTTGGAGACAGGTACCGTTTCTTCATCTGTCTCATTCTGCACTGCATCCTGCTCAACCGAGCCCTTCGGCTGGGGGCGGTCGACTGAGCTGTTATCCTGGCCAGACAGTTTGCGTTCTACTTCTTTCGACTTTTCTGCGCGTGCGTGGCTAGGATACGGTGGATCCTGTAGTGCTACTCCACTCCGAGTGGTGATAGCATTGATCTGAGCACGTGGATTATTCACTGTATTCGAGGGAAAGTTTCCTGGCTGTCTTTCCGTTAGTTGCTGTGCTAACTGTCCCACTTGTACCTCCAAAGCACGCAGTGACGTTTTGGTCGTCTGCATGTCGGCTGTCAGGGCGTCCATGTGCTTGAATCGGGACTCCATGGTCTGGAACATGGACTTGATCTCTTTCATCTGGGCGTCGTACTGCTGCGCAGATGGGACTGACTGAGCCTGCTGGGCCGGGGCAGCCTGCTGAGCTGGTGGCCTGTGCTGGAACCCCGATGCATAAATCGCTGCGTTCGGGTTTCCGTACCGGAACCCGGGATGGTCTCTCGTACCCGGTCGGTACCGGCTCGGGTCCCACTGCTGCTGTACGTAGTTGGTGTCTTCGGTCCTTAGCTCCTCAATGGCTGCGTCCAGATCAGGTTCTTCGACTGCTGCAACAGTCTTCTTATCCGAGTAGACTTTCGTGACCAAGTCATGAACGATCCTGGCCAGATTGTCTATCCGGTCATCCTCTGCGGGTTCGGCTCTAGCCGCCATCCTGCGATCGTCAAACAGTCGGGTATCCTGCTTGGCCAACTGCTTCATCAGGTCATACGCACCTTCTTTGTCCACGTGATACAAGAAGTTTCCCCCGGCCTCTCTGTCAATCCTGTCGGCGTTCTCCCTGTCTAGGGCATGGTAGAAAACCTGCAGGATTTTCGCGTCTCCAAAACCGTGGTTCGGGCACCGTTTGACCAATCTCATGAGTCTGTCCCATGCGTCCACCACCGTCTCCCCCATCTTCTGCCTGAATGACAGAATCTCGCTCTGTAACTGTATGACTCGGGAGGCGGGATAGAATTTTGCCAGAAAATCTGCGACACACTCCTCCCATGTGGTGATGGATCGGGGTGGTCGGGATTCGAGCCAGTCTTTGGCTACTCCGTAAAGACAGTATGGAAATAAGATCAGCATGAGTGCCTCTGCTTCTACCCCCTTGTATCTGACCTTGTTGCAGTAATCTTCGAATTTCCCGATAAAATCGTTCGGGTCTTCGTCGGCCCTGCCATGAAACGGGCAGAGAGTTTGTACCGTCTGGATGGTGGATGGTTTGATGTCAAAGTGCTCGGCGGTGATCTCGGGCACCACTATAGCTCGCTCATGCCCCCCGGTGGGGACTTCGAAATTTTCCACCAACGCCTTCCCAGATCGGTTATATGTTCTCTGGTTGCTTCGGGCAGCAAGTCCCGCTGTGACAAGCTCCTCAATGTACCGAGCCATCTGGGCTGGGGTACGTGTCTCTCGTTCCTGACCACCGGCTTCGGTGTTCTCGGGTGGATCTCTCTGGTTGGTTGCCATCCTGCTTTCTCGGTTTCTGCGGTTCTGTTCGGTATACAGCTTTTCCGGATTGTCGAGTGGTGTTACCAAACTGCGAGGCAATCTGGGCATCAACTGAACAGTCCTGAAAAACGCAGATTCAAAAAGCAGTGAGATAAAAGAAAAATAACGAAACTGAAAAATAAAAACTCTGAAAACTAATTCTGATAACTAAATTAACCCTAAAAAGTCCCGGCAACGGCGCCAAAAACTTGATGCGCAATTTAGCGTGCTATTCGCAAGTATACGAATCAAGTAGTATAGAGTGTATTACGACTCAGATTATCGATCCCACAGGGACTTTGCAGGTTTTTCTAGTAATCAGTTTTAACAAACAGAGTGTAAAAAGGAGGAGTATTTTAGAATTGTGATTAACTATAAACTAAAAATAAACAAATAAAACGTAAATATTTTTATGAGAATTTTCTGAATAATCTTGAAAGTTGTGAATCTAGGGTTTGGAATACTAGGTCCAGGATCCCCTAGGGTTTCTTCAGAATTATGTTCTTCGGTTCGATATGAAAACACTCAGCAGTTTTAATTATCCGTGCCACGTACCGATTGTGCAGTAACCTTTCAGATTCCACACGCTGTCACGATCCTGCAGACTTTCGGGTTCCTGTTAAGCTGCCTAAGTCTGCAGTCTCGTTATAAGTCTGCTAGGGTTTCTAACCTGTCCTAATGGCCCGGGTCAGATTCTCTAACAGTTGGTCTATACGTTTTGGCTAGTCCTATCTCCCTTTCTCTGGTCGGTCTACCAGGGTAAGGTACTAAATCCTGTCTTTTCTTCCTAACCCTAACCTGACGTTTTCACCTACAGGCTCGGGTCTATAGCAATTCTGGTTTGCGACTCCGATCATGCATAAACAGATATAATCAAAGACTGAATAACTGATAATACTGCTGAATTAAGATAACGTAATCATGCATTCATACTCAAACTGCAGAATAATGTCTGAAAACGAAACCCTAGGTTCACCGAGAACCTAGGTAAAAGGTTTAGCTACTAAACGACATAACTAATTAACAAAGTTTCTGAATTAAAAAGAGAGAATAAGATCAAACTAAGTCTTCAGATCTGGATGAGTGCTTCCGTGCTCTCCCGGGATGCTCAGACTTGTCCTTGGATGAATTGTCTTGTGTGTTGTGTGCTGTTGTGTCTTCAAAACGAGTCTGGACGAGTCTTTTTATAGTGCTGGCGAAGTTTCTGGAACTTGTCATTATTTACGAAACTGCCACCGCCCGAAACCGCCTCAGTTTTTTGTGCTGTCTGCGGGCTGCGTATAATACGCAGACGGGGTCTTCTCCCGTGCTATTTTTCCACTTTATGCTTGCTGTCTGCGTATAATACGCAGGCCCTGCGTATAAAACGCAGACAGGGACCCTCCTGTGCCTTCCTCTTCTTCCTTCTGCGTATTTTCTGCGTATTTTCTCCCCCTGGCTGCGTATAATACGCAGGGGCTGCGTATAATACGCAGACAGGGAAGAAAAACTGTCCAAAACCCCTCTCCCTCCTTGCTGCCTGCGTATTTTACGCAGGGTCTGCGTATTATACGCAGACAGCAAGGCAGGGTGCTCTTTTCTGCCTCTGTTTGCCTCCCGCTGCATTCCCGATCCATTCCTGCTGCATTCCCGGGCCCTGTTCCTGCATAGACAACATGAACACACCCGCGATCATATCCAATAAAAGTACGGAAAAAGCAGAAATTTATAAAGAGCAAATAACTGTCTCGTTCCTAAAACCGAGGCTTTCCGAGGGTGAAAATTGGCTAAAACGTGAGTTTTCCGGCACAAATGCACAAAAACCGAGCTATAAGATAACCCCGATTTGGGCGTTATCATACCTCATGAGGGCCAAATCCGAATCCTTTGAAGTGTTCAAAGAATTCAAGAATGAAGTAGAGAAGCAACTTGGCAAAAGTATCAAGGCTCTACGATCAGATCGTGGAGGAGAATACTTGAGCCAAGAGTTTGACAACTATCTTAGAGAGTGTGGGATCGTGTCCCAACTCACTCCACCCGTAACGCCACAATGGAATGGCGTGTCTGAGAGGAGGAATCGAACCTTATTAGATATGGTTCGATCTATGATGTGTCAAACCGATTTTCCATTATCATTTAGGGGCCACGCTCTATTAAGTGCAGCTTTCACCATTAACCGTGTTCCATCTAAATCAGTCATGAAGACACCACATGAGATGTGGAGTGGGAGGCGTCCCACACTGTCTTTCATGAGGATTTGGGGCTGCGATGTCTATGTAAAACGTTTACAATCAGACAATCTAGGGCCAAAATCGGATAAGTGTAAATTTGTGGGGTACCCTAAGGAAACTAAGGGTTACTACTTCTACAATCCAACCGAGAACAAAGTGTTTGTTGCTCGGACCGGCGTGTTTCTAGAAAGAGAGTTTGTCTCTAAAGAAGCAAGTGGGAGGACTGTAGAACTTGAAGAGATTCAAGAACCACAAATCACTGAACCGATTATGGAACATGAACAGGAACCACAAGGAGTTGTGGAGCAACCTGTTCAGGTAACACAAGAGATTCGTAGATCTAGTAGAGTGCGCCAGGAACCCGAGAGGTATGGACTTCTCGTGACCAATTCCGGTGACATGATGCTCATAGATCATGAGCCTACTACCTATGAAGAGGCCATGAAAGGCCCAGACTCTCAGAAGTGGCTAGAAGCCATGAGATCTGAGATGGAATCCATGTATACCAACAAAGTATAGACTTTGGTGGAACCACCCGAAGGGGCGCGACCCATAGGGTGCAAGTGGGTCTTCAAGAAGAAGATCGACATGGATGGTAATGTGATTAGTATAAGGGCCGATTGGTGGCTAAAGGATTCAGACAGATTCATGGTATTGACTATGATGAAACCTTTTCACCAGTCGCTATGACCAAATCCATCCGAATCCTACTTGCGATTGCAGCATACCATGACTATGAGATTTGGCAGATAGATGTCAAAACAGCATTCCTTTATGGGAATCTCCTCGATGACGTGTATATGATACAACCATAGGGTTTTGAAGATCAAAACCAAGCCAACAAAGTTTGTAAGCTGCAACGATCCATTTATGGATTGAAGCAAGCTTCTAGGAGTTGTAATCGACGTTTTGAGTAGTCAAAGAGTTTGGCTTCATCAGAAACGAAGATGAGTCTTGTGTATACAAGAAGGTTAGTGGGAGCTCTGTAGCTTTTCTGGTCTTGTATGTGGACGACATACTACTCATTGGAAATGACGTTCCCATGCTGCAATTTGTTAAAGATTGGCTAGGGAAGTGTTTCTCAATGAAGGACTTAGGGGAAGCAGCCTATATACTCGATATAAAGATCTATAGAGATAGATCTAAGAGACTGCTAGGTCTAAGTCAAAGTACATATATTGACAAGGTGTTGAAACGATTCAACATGCAAGATTCCAAGAAGGGATTCTTGCTCATGTCACATGGAATCACTCTTTCGAAGAGTGGTTGTCTTTCCAATAAGATTGAGAAGGAACGCATGAGTAGAGTTCCCTATGCCTCGGCCACAGGATCTATCATGTACGCCATGTTATGTACTAGACCAGATGTGTAATATGCCTTGAGTATGACAAGCAGATACCAATCCAATCCGGGTGAGAGTCACTGGATTGCAGTCAAGAACATCCTAAAGTACTTGAGAAGAACTAAGGATGCTTTCTTGATATGTGGCGGTGAGGAAGAGTTGCGTGTAAGGGGTTACACTTATGCAAGCTTCCAAACCGACAGAGATGACTTTAGATCACAATCAGGATATGTGTTTTGCCTGAATGGAGCAGCAGTGAGCTGGAAGAGTTCCAAGCAAGAGACGGTGGCTGATTCTACAACAGAGGCTGAGTACATTGCTGCAAATGGCGCAACAAAGGAAGCTGTTTGGATCAGAAAGTTTGTTTCTGAGCTTGGTGTGGTTCCTAGCATTGCGGATCCAGTTGAGTTGTACTGTGACAACACTGGGGCGATCGCGCAATCAAAGGAACCCAGGTCGCACCTGAAATCCAAGCACGTGCTCAGGAAGTTTCATCTAATTCGAGATATGATCGATAGAGGAGACGTTCGGATATGCAAAATTCCTACAGATGAGAATCTGTCAGACCCGCTTACAAAGCCGCTTGCTCAGTGGAAGCATGAAGGGCACACTTGGAGTATGGGCATACGAGATGCGCCAGATTGGCTCTAGTGCAAGTGGGAGACTGTTGGAATAGATGCCCTAGAGGCAATCTAGTTTAGTATGAATTTATTTGTGGCTAGAAAATTCATTTTATTATTTATTGGATTTTTAATATAATGAAGTCCTTAGATTTAAAATTGTGTTGTTTATCTTAAATATCCCTAGTCCATTATAATGATTAATAGGACAATCATCTATAGACTAGTATGGGGTTGGATTGATATAGAGATATAATGATCCAACACATAGGTGTACATTAAGGGTAATGGCGCACTGGATTGACCCATCTCCGAGAAGGCTACATACACGTTATGTTAAGTCACAAGTGCTTCTCGCGGTGCAATGGTATTGTCATCCTTAGACTTGAAGTCGCTAGATATTCTAAATGTGGATTATTGTGATTTTGGTAGCGTTAAACGCTACACCGTAACTGGGTAGTTATAAAGGCGTGTACCGGATACAATAAGAAGAAAGCTTAGAGATCGTAGTGGACGTAGATGGAATTTGTCCCTCCCGCATAACGGGAGCAAATATCCTAGGCCACTCAAGGGATAGTGCTTATAGAATGTCTGGCCAAACTCAAATAACATCAATATTGCACGAATAAGGCTATTCCCATGGATCGAGAAACTGTGGATTGGATATACGAGTGTGACTTGTATGTCTCGTGTCCAATCCGGATATAGAGACAAAGGGATGAGACAATTACTTGTACAAGGTTTGTCAAGATGACTATTCTATTAGTTGGCTAGAATGGATGTTTTGCTAGAAACCGCTCCATATTAGCAAATTTTTGCTACCAACTAGATAGAACCTATGGGGTCACACGCTATATAGAGTTGAACTAGATTTGGGAATTAATTAATTGGATTAATTAATTAGAAGGATCACTTTGCAATACCTTTCAAACTTAGTAGGGACTAATTTGCAAGGAAGGGACTAAATTGAATTCTAGTAGGACTAGAATAGGTCCTTTAGGTAATTGACAAGGATTTGTTGGACTATATAAAGGACACTCCTTCCTTCCTTCCCACACTTATGACCTTATTGATCCTAACTTGAGTGGGAGAGAACAAAAGGAGAGAGCAAGCAAGCAAGAGAGGAGCCGCCGCCCCTCCCTCGCCGCCGCCCCTCCCCGTCGGCCACAAGGAGGTCGAGACCTCCTTTGTTGGTCTCGTTTGCGTGATTCTTCTTCCTCTTCCTATTTCCGGGCTAGCACCAGGGATTGGAAGATCTAGAATTCAACTCTAGGCATGGATCAACTATAGAACACGTGACACAATTCGCGTTTGAAGTCATCAAAGGCGAACCCTAAGGTGTGTTATTGATTTCTTCCTTTACCATCGTTATGTCTCTTGACTTGTGATCCTTGGAGGGTTTTGCATGGGTTATGATTGTTTGTGTTTCCGTTGCGCATCCATGAATCAAAACGCTACATTCCCTGCCTCTCAGGAGGCTTATCCATACCCAAAAGGGTTAGACCCCATTTTTGCTCCCATGAAGCTCTCATGCTCAAAATGTTGAGCTTTCAGGAATCTTGCGACTAGAGAGTGTTTTATTGTGTTTGAGCCTCCACCCTTGTTTCGCTAAGGGGGAGAGGTTAAAAATTTGAATGTCAATAAACCCCAAGCAACCCTGGTGCTTTGGATACATCAAATCTGTAAGAGAACCCAAGAAATTGTATGCTCATTCGAAGTTTCTCCATAGAAGAAATTCCTACATTTTAGAGATCTTGTTGCAAACATTCTCAATGGACATGACACATGACATTGCATAGCTAGGTATGACTTGAGCCACAGCTTTGAGAAGCACCTCCCTACTAGAAATTGTGATAGCTTGTTTTTTCCACCCCTAAAGCTTTCATGTAAGGTTTTGTAAAATGTACTACAAAGATTGAGATTTTGATCAACCCAACAATGCTTCTCAAATATTTCAGTTTTGGGTCTAGAGCTAGAATGGCAATTTCTGTTGACTACTCTATCTTACCTTGTCAGGGTCATTTGGGGAGAAAAGCATGCTTTGTAATAACCCTAATTCTGACCTAGGAGTATTTTAGTAATTCAGCATAGCGTATATATTACTTGAACGTGAGAATGTGTTTTGATATTAGTGTTAGTCGCAATCAGACGCTAGAGATATTATGTGTGATTTGACTTCGTAGTGATTAACTATTTGTCCGTTTATATTTATTTTGACAAGCTAGATTACTATTATAAATTATTTCAAAATATCTTTATTTTATTTTGAATAATAAGTTAATTATAAATTCTGATTAATTGCTTAGTAGATTTTATTTTAAACAAAATATTAAGAGTTTCCTCAAAACAAAGGAATTTTCTAAGTCAAATTACTTTTTTATCAGTCGAACTCTATTTTAACAGTCAAAATATGTTAAACAGTCAAATTATCAATTTTTTTTAAGTCAAAATAGTTTATTAATTCATTTTCGTATTGATTATTTATCGCGCGTCAAATTTGTTATCGGGTATAATTTTTAGTCGCGTACCAAAATACGAGTCGCATATTAATCGATCGAGGCGTAATTTATCATTCGGCGTGTTTTATATTGTTCGCCATGTTTATATTTAATTCTCGTCGCGTTTTTATTTTTGGTCACTTTTGTTTTTATTTTTATCGCGTGTCCGACCACCGCGTAAACTCGTGACTCCGCCACACGCAATAAGTTTCTCTCACTCATCAACTCCACCTTTTCTTCCTCTGCTTCAGCCACCGACCAACACCCTCCTCACCACCGTACCTCCTCCTGCAACAACCCACGCTTGGCGTGGTCCTCTCCAGCTACACCTACACACTACTATTCTCTTCCATCATCATCATCATCACCAGTCCTCTCTTCTTCACCTCCTTCTCTTCTTAAGCTTCTTCATTATCTTCACCCTCATCTCCACACTCTGTTTTGCCGAGAACAAACCCAGCAAACAGAGCCTCAACACCGCCAATCACCAACTCCGATTGCCATCACCACGCACCACCATCACCACCCAGCTCTCTCCCTTTACTCCTCTGCCATCTTGTTTTACCGAGACAAAGACTCAGCCACAAATCAAACTCCACCTCCTCTGTTTTACATTCTCAAACCCACATCACCACCGGCAACCACACCTTCAATCACCATCGCCACACACCACCATCAGCACCCTCATCTTTCCCCTCTCACTCTCCGCCTCATATCTCCCCCTTTCCCGTCGAAACATCAGTAGAAACGACAACAGCAGCAGCAGCAGCGCCGGTAGTAACCCCCGACGCCGCCACTGCCACCCGACCCGAAGGCTCGGCACCACCGCTGCCGCCTCTCTCTACCTCCCTCTCTCCGCCTCTCTGTCGAGCTCCGACGAAGCCCAGCCACCGGAGTAAACCGGCGACCCAGAACCCCGACGACTCCATTGCCGTCCGAAGCTCCGGAGAATTTCGACCCGGAGCTCCGCTTGTCCGATTCAACTTGTTTCTTGTTTGGGTACACTCTCAAATCCATCTTGATCCATTTTGCATCTTCAAAATCATGTATCTGTATATCAATTTGTGTCTGTGTGTGTGGGTTTTTGAAATCGGGAAGAAATCCATTTGAGAAGAAACTGTCTTTGAATAAAAATTAAGCTGCAGGGGGTTTTCTTGCACAATCACAGACTTTGAGGGCATGTTTTGTCACATGTTCAAGTAGTCTGTCATAGTGGGGGGTGGGGGGGGGGGGGGGGGGGGGGGGGGGGGGGATTGCTTGCTGCCTTTAGCTGCATATACATGTATATATACGTGTATTTACTTGCGTATTTAGTTAGTAGAAATCTCTTTTTTTATTTCTGTTGTTATATACTAGATTAAATAAATAAAAACAAATAATTTGTAATGTAAACAAAAAGATTATATTTCTATAAATTAGAAGTTGGTTAACTTTAAATACTTGTATTTAATTTGTGTATTTAGCTAGTATAATTCTTTATTTAATTTTGTTTAATCTTTATACTAAGTAAAAAAAAACTTTTGTAATATAAAATAAAAAGATAAACTTCTATGAATTAGAAATTTGTTACAATTAAATATTTATAATTATCTCTTGAAAAAGAAGTTAATAAAAATATTTTTGAATATGTTTAAATATATATACTAAATAAATATTATTTTTCTTAAAAGATAAATGAAATCTATATTTCGTTTTACTTAATATACTATTGGGATTACAATAAATTGTAAAGTTTGATACTATTTTATCAATACATAAATTTGTTTAATTAAATAGTTTTATATTATTAAAATTTAATATTTAATTTTCTAAAATTTTTTTGGAGATTCATGACTTGGTAGTCGATATAGAAATTTGCTTTCGTAATATAATTAGGTGTCTATAATTACTTAGAGCTTTCGCTTGCATTCAAATAGAACACGCGTCATACGTTGTAAACCAAACTTGTTTGTGATTAGGACTATTTGTGTTTGTTTGTAGAGCCTGACTTCGTAGAACCAGGCGTTGTCTACCTGTAGTGCAACTTCCGTATCTTCGGCTCTCACTGTGAGTATTCATGCTTAATCTCGTGTGCTTATCTTCTTTCGTGTCAAAACGATATTTATGTCTTGTCTCAAAATATATGCTTAGTTTTGCATGCCAATTCCTTTCATGTGATATACTTGTTTTATTTGAACGTACTTGCTTTTAAATCGCCACTTTACTACTTGTCTTCAAATCAGAAAACTTATTATTCAAATGTCACACAATCAGAATTCAATAATAACGTAAAGTGAAAGAATTGCAAGTCCCGGAACCAGTTGGGTCTGTGACAGTGCCATATGCCTACGTCGCTCAGTACTATGTTGGCTAGGGCCGTAATTATTTATTCGGTAGAATGCCTTGACTACTTGTTGGAGTCTTGGACCTGCTTTAAGTTGGGGACTTCGTGCCTCGGCTATTCACCTTGTTGGTGAGAGTCCAGCATTCTAGTACTACTCTTCTGACTTACAATCTTAAGGGGGTGTCGACACTTAAGGTCTAGTAGCTGCTTGTATGATGACTAGCGGGACGGTTGGAATCGTCTTTAACGCTTGGTAAAAAGGTTGGGTTATCATAACCCCCTACATGCCAGTATCATCTGTTTCTATTTACCCTGGTCTCTCCTGGATACTGCGAATTCATAACATGACTTGTTTCATTTCACGTTTGAAAACGTACAAAAATATCGATAGACGAATTGACTACTCGTAATAACTTTCAGTTTGGAAACTGCACTTTTGAGAACACTGATAATCGTCACTCCTACACATACTTTTTTTTTAAGACAGTTAAAGTATTTACTCTGATGTTTATACTTACACTACGTTACTGTTCAAGCTATTTCAAATGTTAACCCCGTAACCTTTCTTAGCCATTCTGTTTTACATGCTAAGGTGTATATTCACTCAGTTTTTACTGATACTCGAAAAACTGCGTCCTTGTGTTTCTTTTAAATTTTCCGCAGGTATATGATTGGTTGCTTGGGGTAACGCGCTGGGATCACGAATTTGTTCTCTCATGCAAATAGTAGAGCTTAGTAATTAACCGGAGAGCTCTTTTGTTGTAAAAATCTCTTTTGCTAGGCTTGTTGTCTCGTTTGGACTCAGCCATGAACAATGTTATCATATAATTTAAATCAGTAGTCGGATGTTTCTTTTCACTTGCTCAGTTCTACCACTCCTTGTACGAAAGGGTAAAATCCCATGTACGGAGGTCACCAACCGGTTTCCGGCTCCTCTGGAAATCGGGGGTGTTACAGCTGGTATCAGAGTAGTGACATCCAGTAGGACTGTAGGGAGACAACGTTTAAAACTAAGGTTTTGCAAGAACTGAAAAAAAAAATGTACTTGAACTTGAAATCAATAGGGGAGCAAGATAAACTGGAAAGTAAAATCTGAATAAGCCGGGGATTTTGGGTTATGTCTCTTGTTTATCTTCGCATGCCTAGCTGACATGTGTTACTTGTCTTTACTTTCATCCCATTTCAAGCCTTAGTGCTTATACATGTATCAACTTGATGAGCTAAACCCTAGTTTATGAACATTAGATCTTCTCCTAAATGTGTCAATAGTCTAGGATTACTAACAATAATAAAAAACTAACATTGATTCAACAAGATGAAATCAAATACGCGTGAACTAGATTCAATCCGGAAAAGTATCATCTACATAAAACCCTAGGCTCTCATAGAGACGCCTAGCAAAACGTCTAGCTAATCTTAATCAAACTAGCTAAACTTACAAGTTTCTCCATACAAGATTTGAGAGAAGAAGAAGAAGAAGAAGAAGAAGAAGAAGAAGAAGAAGACGAAATCAAAACCTAGCCTTCAATGGTGATCTTGAGCCCTAGCTTTGTCATCCTCCTCTCTTGCCTCCAACGTGAATGAATGATGAAAAGTGCCCCCCTTGAATCAATATTACGTGTATTAATTATTCTCCAACTAGGTTAGGAAATAACTCAACACAAAACGACGTAGTTTTGGCCCAAAAATAAGCAAACATGTGCATCTGGCTTCAGCAGATCGCACGATCTGCTATTTCTTGTCGTGCGATCTGAGTATAATGACCGTGTAAAAATTTTCCAGCAGATCGCACGATCTGCTTATCCTGGTCGTGCGATCAGACATTCAGGTCACACGATCTGCAACTCTGGTCGTGAAAACAGTGAGTTTTCTTCCAAGTTTGCTCCGATTTTTGTCCAAGTATGGGGAGGGGGGTTAAAGTGTCATTACACAAACTTGATTAAATGATACTTGCCTCCCATCTCCATGTCTTTACACCATTTTCTTCAATATTTCTTCTCCGTTTTAGCTCCCGAATAATCTCCAACGCCCGTTTCTCCTCTCTGCTTCATCTCCCAAGCTCCGTTTTCTGTCAAAACAACACGAAACACAACCCGTGCGATCAAACGTGACGAAAATACATAAAATCATAAGAGAAACCCTAGGATTAACAAACTAATGCTCAAATCTAAACTTCTACGTTTTCTCTCTATTCGTAATGTAAAACTAAGATTATCAACCTGGAAAGCACGTAAAATGATATAAATGGCGCAAGAAATATAAATCGAATATAGAGTTATCAACTAGCTTTAATCGTTTGCTAAAAACACCGTAATTATTTTGTATACAAATATTTAATTTTTTATGTAGCTCATCCTAACTCTCTACAACTTTGCAATAATTAACTTAGTCACATCAGACAACCAAAATTAAAAGAGCATATTAGCTAAAAAAATCTTTATAGGTCATTCAAATAACCTCGAAAATCACTAAGTTACAACACATTTATACTAACGTGCAATTACAATAGTATCCTTAATAATAATAATAATAAAACGTAGCAACAACTAAATTCACCAAATCATTGTAAAACACGACTCCCCCCCCCCCTTTGAGAAACAACTGCTTTGTATTAATGTAGGTTAGGGATCAAAGATCATGCTACATCGTTATGGAGCAGAGAACTAACCCATTGAGCCTCTACATTAGGCCAGATACACATAGAAGAGCTATTCAATCCGTACTTTGAAAACTCGTTTATCTTATTGTTGGCGCATCCAGCGTGCTGAAAAGTTACTATTGGGATCGTCCTTGATATTTCTAGGCAGTCTTTGATAATCTCTTCCAAATCTGAATATTGCACGTAGCAATGCTCCCTTCCTGAGTTGAGCTCACGAATGATATTCAAAGCATCAGACTCAATATTTACCTGAGAATATCCTTTCCAAACAACCATTTTTAATGCTTCAAGTATACTCAACGCCTCAGCTTCACTTGCATGAGAAGTCATCGGCAGTGATACTGCCAACCTGACTGAAAAATGCCATTATAGTCGACTCCAAAAACCTGGGTCCGGTGTCAAAATTACCAAAATACCCATGGGTCAAAACTTTCTCGAAAATCGACCTTAGCATGAAATAACTGATCACAACTTCGGACACCGGAGACCGATACTTGGGAGTGGCCTGTCTGGGACCCACACTTGGGCGCGAGTTCGGTATTTTGGTCGGACTCCGTTTTAGCATTATGACTGTTTTCGGAAAGCCCCTGACGTCTACTTCCTTCTGCCGCTTGTTTCACTTCGGAACTCCAAGTAGAATTGAAGATATTGTCAACCGAGTGTATCCTGGTCATCCTTGGTTTTAGCGCTTTCTGCTATCTCAGTCGATTTTCACTGCCCGTTTCTCCTCCACTCTTTCCGTTTTCTGTTTCGCTCTCCCTTGTACCACTCTCGGTCAAACCCTACCCCGAGCATTTTTGCACGTTTCCCGAGGCAGATCCGGTTCTGTCTCAGCACACATCCCAATGCACTTCCAAAACCTATTCCTGTAAAGACAACACAAACCCGCGATCATATCCAAATATAAATTTGAAACTAATGCAAAAAATACTCAAAATCTCGATATTAGCTCAAATGCACGTTATGTGCATTACTGAGACTTTTAGTGCTAAAACCGACTCATAACTCAATAAAACTCGTCAGTTCTGTCTCAATTAAGCTCATTAGATAACTCTTTTCTAGGAGTTATCATAGCCAATACCTTAATCTTCTTGCTTGGGTTCATGCTCCGCATATTCGTCCACTTAGTCTGTACAACTTGTAGAAAAGATTCATGTTGATTCCACATGGATACATAATGGAATCGCGGTTTATTGTGCTTTGCTTCTTCACAACAGACTTTTTCCCTTTTTACTTAGCTAAAGTTGCAAAAATTACTAATAAAAGTGAAAGAAATGTCCCATATTTTTGAAAAGAAATACTCCTCTCCCTCTATCGGTTTCTACCTCTTTCCATTTTAATTTTTTTTCCTGTAAAATTAATAGGCTTGAATTTATTGGGCCATTGGGTCAAGTTGGTATTCTAGTTCGGCACGAGTTGCTCGACTTGGTTCGAGATAGAGTACATTTTTGTAAAGAAACATCTGCTTATATTAATATTAACGTGGGATGTCGATCAGGTTACATCATCTCGAAGCAGAGAACAAGCCCATTGGGGCTCTATATTTTTCTAAATGGACATAAAAGGGCTGTTGAGGCCATACTTCGCGAACTCATTGGAAACTTTATTGTTTGCACGTCCAGATTGTTGAAAGATAATTGTTGAGAATCTCTTAGAAATTTCAAGGCGGTCTTTAATAATCTGATCCAGGTCTGATTTGGATATGTCACAGAGCTCCCTTCCTGAGTTGAGCTTGTGAATAATGTTGAGAGCGTATGATTCGAAAATAACTTGAATGTACCCTTACTGAGATGCCATTTTCAGAGCTTCCAAAATTGCTAGAGCCTTAGCCTCACAAGCAGCCGAAGCCATCGGAAGCTGGGTTGCAAGACCCGACAGAAATTTGCCGGCTGTTTCTCTAAAGACTACCACAGCTGTTGCTTGTCTGGTTGCGACACTCCAAGATCCATCTAGGTTTTACTTAATCTAGTCTGGGCCTGGTGGAATCCACTGAACAACCGGTGAAGAGTCTACTCCTTCAGTAATCCAAGTAGCAATAACTGAGTCAAGCTCTTGTAAGTAGTTGGTTACCTGATTGGCACTCCCCAACGGAGACTTTATTGTGTTGTGGAATACTTTCTGATTTTGATTTGCCCAAATAAATCATATTGTCGTGCAAACGCGTCTTCTATCCTGGTGGCTTAGCTCTGAAACTACAAGCGGGATCCAGATCTAATATTCCCAAGTCTTTTATGTAGAAATTATGTAACAAAGACTGTCTTCCAAATTTCTACTGCACGAGAGCACTCCATGAGCAGGTGGGTAGCAGATTCCACAACAGAGTGGTCCAAGGGGCAAGAGTTGAAAATTTCCTTTTTGAATTTACTGATTTTCTCCTTGGTCGCTAATGAATCATGCCATGCTCTCCATGTAGTGTAAATGCACTCCTTCGGGATCTTGGGTTTGACTCATTTATAATAAAAATTGAAACAAACACGAGCTCGAGCTGAATTATTTTTTGAGTTTGTTTGATTAAATTTTACTCGAATTCGAGCTGAACATGAGCTAGTATTGAGCCCACATTTCAGGAGACATTACTACAATTAGAGATTTTTTTTTTGAGAGAATGCAATTAGAGATATTAAGTGTTGATGTTTGATGATCATCTTTTCCTCTCAACTTTTAAAGTGTATTCCCATAAATCTCTGAATGCTCCTATTTTTTCTATGTAAAATTACATAGAAAATATGCAGACAAATATTGTTCAGGAACTAAACCAACAAATGAGCGGAGCTTGTGTTTATTTGTTTATTATTAATTGAACAAAATTTCATGTATGAGTTTGTTTGTTTATTTCTTTTAACAGGAATTTAACGAGCTTTTGAGGAGCCGAACTTGAGCCGTTTGCGAACGGCTTGGATTTTTTTCTATTATCAAAATTCAAACGTATCAAAAACCCTAAATGTAAGTCCAGAGTGGGCATGTAAATTGGGCTTACGATTTGATGAACGGGCTTAATTGGTGTATCCATAATTTATCTAGTCAACTTAAATCCAGTCCAAGTAAATCTAGTTGCTCAATGCACTTTAATGGATTATGATCCAATCAAGACCCAAGCTATAAGACTAGCTTTTGCATCAGCAAACCATGATGAGAGAGGGTGCAAAGCATTGAAAGTGATAGCAAAAGCACTCCAAATGGTGGAAAGAAGAATCCCCCCTACGTAAGGAGTTGCTTAATGTTCTTAAAGACAATGAATTCTTCAAAATAAGCACCACAGCTAAAATGGGTTGTAAGATATAAAATCTCTTTTGCAGATCAGGTTGCGAAAGCTGCTGCTAAAAGAATTTCGGCTTAAGACCAGGCTATAGATGTTAGTTCTGTAAATGGGCCTAGCCCAAATGATCTAGAGTCAATTAGTTACCCCAAATGATGTGTGTTTGTTTTTGTTTCCTCTTTCACTGAAAAACGGTCACTTGGCAAATCACCTTGCTTCCTATAATCCTATTTCTTCAAATTTTACTCATGGCAAGTGGTTGATATGTATAACAGAATTATTGGGTCTTGTTTAGACATCCAGAACTCCAAACTAAGCAAAGGAGTGAACAAGCTTTTACAAGATAGTTGAACCTGAGCCGAACTAAATTTATCGAGCCAACAGAAACAAACTAAGGTAATGGAAGGCACTAAGGAAAAATCCTCTCTAGAGTTCGGAAAGAGTTTAATTATCAAAAGCTGACGAAATTTGTTCACAAGCATTCAGGGGTGGATTTAGAAACTTTGTATAGTGGGGGCTAAATTTTAAAAGTATAATATGTTAATGAAAAAATGTATGTAGTAATGGTTATTATTAAATTTAAATGGGGGCTAAAATACATTTAGTAGATATAGGATAAAATTGTATTTTCTCAAAGTTGAGTGGGGGCTATAGCCCCCACCAATATATGTAGATCCTCCCCTGGTTATAGTTACACCATAATTTAAACCAAAAATGACAAAATTCCGAAAGTTGCCAAAACGTTGGTCAAATTTAAAGAAACATGCAGAAAAATGTTTGACCGAAAACGGGTTCAAAACGAGGTCATAGTAAGCATTAAAATATTACTAAAACAGTAAATAAAAAAAAAATGTCCTTTGACTGGTTAATGAGTGGAATTTGAGGATGGTATATGACATTGTCTATCTCTTAGAGAGTTTTCCGAATTGAAGCCGCAATCGTCATTCTGAAACTCATAGCAAAAGTTACGGCAGAAGCAGTAAGACAACCTCAATTACTGTCTTTACTTCCGTTTCTTGTGCTTAATTATCTTCCATCTCGTGCAGGTTCAGCACCAAAATTTTCCGCGTCAGACAATTTTACTTCCTTTGAATCATCGCTCATGTATCACAAATGATTTTTTAGTGAATATACACAAATGGCGTACTTTTACAAAGAACAAAAAGATCGCCGGAACTGCTTTTATTGAACTGCAGTGAAGCCGTGAAGGATTGATTTCGACCCTGAACTTCTATCTGCATTATGCACAAGAAAAGTAGTGAAAGCCAAGAGCACCTTCTTTGTAGGAAAATGCTATTTGTCACATTTTTTTTGAGGAACTCACATTTTCTTTTCACTTTTAATATCACAGTCATGTGAGTTTTCAGTCGGTGGTAGAATTTTAAAATATATATAATTAAATAATTATCAACAATCATATTTTGAGACGTAATAGGTTAATGCAAATTTTACAAGTAAATATTGGGTATAGCCGCCCTCTTTATCTTATTAGCAAAAAAATAAATGTCCCCAATTGACTGTCATTTTAACAAAAAAATCGCTTATTCTTTTACTTCACTTTCGTCCAAACCCCTTTTAAAATTATTACTTTTTTACTTTACAAAAAAATCTTATAAAATAAAGAGCATTTTAATAAATTTAAAAGTCAAAATGACATTATTAATGTCCGTAAAAAATTAACTCAGACACTCGATGGGTATAAAGTATACTATTACTAGTTGGGTATACTCAATAATCAACTAGTTTATTTGTTTGAAAAAAATAAATCAATATATATATATGCATATGTATATGTATATGTATATATATATATATATATATATATATATATATATATATATATATTGGTTCTACCTCAAATAATAGTTTTATTGAAGGTTTTGGATAAATTAGGACTTGAACTCGGGCGGGCTGAACGGTCTGGCACCCTTGTCCTAGCACAAGCCCGAGTTCTGTCAAGGCTACCCAAGCCCAGCCTAGCCCGAGATAAGTTCATTGTCAGCTTGTTTGTTATAACGCTCACACATCAATGACGATGAAAGAAAAACACGAATCAAGTTAGAACCTAAGAATTAACGTGGTTCGCTAGCATAAAGTGTGTTAACTACGTCCAAGGCGAAGAATGGCTTTTATTTAACAAGAGGAATTTATTACAATGTTTGCACACGTCGTTATAACCCTAAGGGCCCTTTTATAGTGCCTATGATTGCCAAAAACCTGACTTAGGTGAATAAGTAAACAACCCAGAACTTTCGCAGCCCCAAACTAGGTCGTGTCACCTAGTCCAGGGTCGTGCGACCTACTTTTCTTTCCCAAGTTGTTGCAGCCATTCTCTTTATCTTCCTCCGGCTTCTCCTTGGTCTTGATGTTGCTCTTTGTTATTTCTTCGATTTCAAGGCATCAATCCAACACCGTCCAAGCTCAAATTCGTGAAAATCAATTGGGGCTAGTATATTAAACTTAATACAATTTTAAACACAAGAGAATTATAAATTTTTTGGTCAAAAATAAATCAACTAGGTCGAGAACAAAGATATGATTAAAACATCGCTAATAATCGAAAGAAAATAGTACATCCATGTTACATATGCTACACAATTCTCTTAACACACTATACTTGTAGGTAATGGTCATGCAAATCGGGCAATCTGAGTTAGTCAGCCATTTAATATTTGTGTCCAAGCCCGATCCTTATTGTAATTTAGACTGAGAATTTCTATCAAAGCCCGTCCAAATAACTAAAATTATATGTCCGACCCTATTATGGTTCGGGTTGTCGGATTCTACCCCCAAGTTGCACCCTTAGGCCTCGTTTGGGTAGAGGATAAGGAGGGAGCATAAGACAAGTTATGCCCTCTCTTTTTTTATCAAGTGTTTGGGTGCTGGATAAGAGAGAGGATAAGTTATGTTGCCTTATGCTGATGGAGCTTTTAATGAACAAATTGTATACCCCCAACATGGAGGTATAAGCTCGGATAAGAAAATATAGCATATTGTGATGCTAGTATGTTGACAAAAATACCCCCACAAACTATCTAATTTCCCACCCTTGTCCCCAAACCCTATCAGACTATCAGCTATTACACCGTTTCACGTCCCTCCTTTATTTTAGAGGAGGTCCTCATGGATTTGATAACTATTATTTTGGGGTTGCATAACTATATTTGAGTATGTATGGTTGAGATATATGAAGACATTTTACCGTGCTTGCTGAAATTTTGTCGGTTTTAATTTAACTTGTTTATTGTAGGATTTGTATCACCATGCCAATAAGTACTATATAGTACTACATCCGTTTCTTCTCTAATGCACCGGTTTGACTTTTACCATGATTCACTAGGTCACTTTGACCCGGTGATTTGGGTAGCAAAATGATGCAGTTTTTTGATAAGTTTGTTATGGTGTTGTAGAGTAAAAGTTGTTCTGTAACACGGTGAAAAAATGTCAAAAATTGCATCATTTTGCTATCCGAATCACCCGGTCAAAGTGACCCAAATACGAGTCAAAGAGTCAAACATGTGCCTTAGAGAAGAAACGGAGGTAGTAATTTATACTTCATATTTTCCTATGACCATGTTGTATCCATGAATATTTGTTATGTTTGCGTATTAATATACATTTTGACTACGTTACTATCGTGTAAAAAAAAAGTATCAAATATAAACATAAATAGTGATACATTTTGTATACATTTTTTCTCATCAATTTGAAATATACAATCTTTTATCAAAATAATAGCATTGAGGGTATGCCAGACATTTTGGCACATATCCTGCTTCATATCCTGCATCATATCCGACAGCATCCAAACACAGACAGCCAACATATCTTATCAAGGCTTATCAGACAGTATTCATATCCTTACTCATATCCCAGCATAAGCCTTATCCCTACATACCATATCCTCTACCCAAACGAGGCCTTAAGGTAAATAGGGCAGGATGATTACTAATTAATGATAATGATATTTTTTTGAGATTTACATCATAAAAAATCATATGTCTAGCGGTTGGAACCCGGGAGATCATGCATGAGCTTCTAATACTCTACCAATGAGCTAGCACCCATTTACAATTAATGATAATGATGTTGGAGTACCTCGTTTGGGTAGAGGATAAGGAGGGAGCATAAGATAAGTTATACCATCTCTTTTTTATCAAGTGTTTGTGTGCGGGATAAGAGAGAGGATATGTTACGTTGTCTTATGCTGATGGAGCTTTTAATGAACAAATTTTATACCACGAACATGGAAGTATAAGCTCGGATAAGAAAATATAGCATATTAGAGTGCTAGTAGGTTGACAAAAATACCCCCACAAACTATCTAATTTCCTACACTTGTCCTCAAACCCTATAAGCTATTTCACTGCTTCACGTCCCTCCTTTATTTTTGGAGGAGGTCCTCATGGGTTTGATAACTATTATTTTGGGATTGCATAACTTTATTTGAGTATGTATGGTTACGATAAATATGAAGATATTTTACCGCGCATGCTGAAATTTGTTGGTTTAATTTAAATTGTTTATCGTATCTTTTGTAACACCAAGCCAATATGCCAATATGTACTAGTAGTTTATACTCCATATTTTGCTATGACCATTTTGTATCCATGAATATTCGATTTTTTTGCATGTTACTACAAGTTTATTTCGCGTATTCTTTTTATCAACATATTTCGCGTATTAATATACATTTGTACATATTTTGACAATGTCATTATTGTGTAGAAAAAAGAGTATTAAAATATAAACATAAATACTCATACATTTTGTATACATTTTTCCTCATCAATTTGAAATATACAATCTTTTATACAAAATAACAGCAGTGAGGGTATTACAGTCATTTTGGCACATATCCTGCTTCATATCCTGCATCATATCGAACATCACCCAAACACAGACAGCCAACATATCTTATCAGGGTTTATCAGACAAAAATCATGTCATTGCTCGTATCCCGCATAAGCCTTATCCTTACATACCATATCATCTACCCAAACGAGGCCGTTAATAGTTGTATGCGCTAGGTGAGGATTAATTAGCTTGGCATGGCGTTTGGGGAAGTTGAATGAGCAGTGTGAATGTGTATAACTGGTTTGTATCCATCTGTATCTAATTAATTCCACAATGTAAATATCTATAACTAGTTTGTATCCATCTGTATTTAATTAAGTCCACAATAATTCTAATTGAGGGACATATAATGGGGTTGGAAGGTGAAATGTTGTAATCGAAGAGATATGTTAGATGATCACTAGGGTTTGCAATTTGGATACAATGAGACAATGAACCTGTGACCTTACCCTGATACATATTGCAAATAAAATCTCCCATCCACGCAAAACCGAGCTAGTCATTGTAGTATGAGGTCAATTAGTGAGATTATGATATTATTAGTCCCTCGGATTTTGTGAGATGATTGATTTTTTGAATTTTTAGGCTGTGAGATAGTACTTGCTCTCATAATCTCATCCAAGCAACCACATGTGTTCTTCACTCGAATAGCTTCAGTCATAGTTATCCAAATCGAAGGACTTCGAAAATAGGTCGGCCATGAGAGAGGCATGCTAGCTAGCTTTGTTCACACATGCATGCGAAATTGTTGTTTGTAAATAGTACTACAGATGGCGACGTCTCATTTGTAGATGGATGAGCAATACGAATCATAACGTGTCAATATTTGTTTTAGTCGACATGATCAATTAATTGTTGATTGATTTTGTGGTGAAGAGTAGTACGTACAGTGTACGGTTGCTAGCAAAGATGAAACAAGAACAATGTCTCTATCACTAACCCTACCTAGGTTCTCTTTCCTCGACTATGCATATTTGAAGGTCAATTAGTTAAGGTGCTTTCATGCGTCATGACTCATGACCACCATTGCAGTGAGTATAACGGGAGTGTTTGGATGAACTGAAATAAGTGATAAGTTGGTTATAAAAGTTCATTATATCTGTAGTGTTTGAATGCGATAAATTATTGTTAGATTATATCCAAAAACATCTTTTTAGTTTAGATAACAATGTTTGAAGTCAAAACCTCATGAGCACAATTCAATCACTCTACCACTAAGCTAATACATTCGCATAATAAAAAACTAGAAATTGCGTTAAAAAGTATGGAATTTCTCAAAAAAAATCTGGAATTGGAATTCCGGCTGAAAATCCAGAAATCCGGATTTCAAGCCGAAAATCCGGATTTCAAGCCGGAATTCTCATTTTTTTCGGAATGTCGGATTGTTTTACATTTGGAGAGGTTTGACTGCTTATTCCCGATTTTGGACTTTTCATTTTCTCCCTACTTCCTCTCACCAAACAAGCCCAATATATAGATCATTCAAACCAAATGTCATGTTTAACTAAATCAAATGCATCACTTAATCCACATATTATGAGCTGCAGATCATCAAATACTTTCATCGTTTCATTAACCAAATAATCAGGTTAAAGTGACTTAGGATATAATTTTTTGTGAAAAACTGATGTAGAATAAAAACGTCAAGGAGGTGGAGAACTAATCCGAGATATAATGATAAAAACCAAAAACGTCAAGGAATAACGTGACAAGTCTGAGATCGTACTTCTTATAGCATGATAACCCAAAGAAAATAGTGTAATGCCTCGTTGTGTAATGCCTTTAGTTTTCATTTGTTTGCTCCTCGTTCTGTTGCCCATCATTTGATACCTTATTTTTCATTTGTTTTCTCCACTTCTCGGTTTGATTTTGGTTAATCCTAGTTCGGCGACCTAGCAGATGACGCGGGAAATAGCTGGGTGATTCTCTCTCACTTACTAAGGTGCGGGACCTACAACGTGTATGCCCATGTCAACCTCCATTCATTTCTTTTTTTTTTTGCAACTTTTTCATACTGTTCAGAAACTTGCATGTGTCACGAGCACGATAATGAGTACCACTCCGTCTCTTCATACTAGTTCAGAAACTTTTTTTGCAACTTTTTCATATAAAAATTATCAAAAAAAATTACGTTATTTTTGTAATATAAACCACCTGGTCAAAGTGACCCGGTGAACAGTGGCAAAAATTAGATGGAGGAGAAAGAGAAGACGGAGTGGCATGTGAATATATGTCTCCATCTCTAGACAGAGTGGTATGTGAATATAGGTCTCCATCTCCAGTGTTTTTAAAACCGTTACTACCAAAAAAAAATTATTTTGTTTTTAAAAGTTTATTCTAGCATTTCTTTTTTTTTTACTATTTTTAATCAGATAACAAACAGGCTCTAAGTATTGAATAGTCTTGACAAAAAAAAAGGTATTGAAATGGTGACTGGAGCCGTACCCCGCCAGTATACGACAGTGGCTCCCATGAACTTTCATCCAGTTGTGTTTGGGGGAATCCAAAGTTGGACCGACAGGTTGGGGACTGTACGGTACTACGGAAGGACATCTTCCCCATCGCTATCTGGAGGGACCCTCCCAACTTCCCTCCTCATCCGTACCTTCCTGGTCGTCTCTTATCAATCACCCCCGACTTCATCTCTATCTTCATCGCTCCCATTTTATTTTATTTTCACCAGATATTGTAGAATCTCAAATCAAATTTCAAAACAGAAGAAACAAACTAAATTTAATGTTTGATAGATTTTAACCTTAAATGAGATTAATCTCAATTGAAATCACCATCCGAACATACGTTATACCGCCAATGTCTCTTAAAATATATTCTCTAAAATAAAATATCCTCACTCTATATACTTTTGTCTAGACTTCTTTCTAAGACGCTCTTTATTTCGGGACAGAAGTAGCATAATACAATAATTTCTCTAACAATCTTTCATGATGTAATTGCTATTGGGCTAACTGTCCAACAATCTCACATGATGTAATTTCTTTTATTTAAACTGAACCTTAAATAAACTTACTGTCATAGTTTGCATAACCCGCTGAGTACACTTCTAGGTGATAGACTACTCTCGGTCTCCCGCGTACTCACATGTCAGGTTATAGAAGGCAGAGACGTCACGACGTCATATCACAACAAGCAATATAGGATGTATAACAAAACGTAGTTTTAAAATAATTAACTCGTGCATAAAGATGCACCATCCAATAACCTATGTCAAAGAACATATCAGTATATCACAAAGATGATTATATCATCTATTCAAATATTATCAGCAAAGTTAATATCAATTGAAGACAAGATTTTGCTTCCGACAAGGAAGGCAAGACAAGAACCAATACATAACCTCTCCCATGCCGATTCTTTATCTCGACACCATTTGCACATTACACACAAACACACACGCGCGCGCGCGCACACACACACACACACTATCAATACATGTCCTCAATAGTAACGTAAAATTAACATGCAATTGTTGTACTGATTGACTAACACCTATAATTATCATTTTATCGCTAATGTCTCAGTCTTATCAGTACAGTCTCTGCCTATTCATCAACCCCTTTATTATGCCTATTTTGCAAGTCTCGTGAGTTTCCAAGTCCTAGAATTTTCTAGGCAATAGTAGATCTCAAGTTCTCATTAATTATACTTAAGTCCATAAAGTTGACTCAATTGCACTGTAGTCTTGTTTCAGTCTGATTAGTCAGATTCAAGTCCAAATGGACACAATTAAATTCCAGATGTTATGTACCTATCACAGAGGCATGATGTCATGTCCTGCATCATGATTTGGATGTTCGACTGAAGAAAATAAGAAATTACTATTTTACCCCTCATAGGTAGCTCAGTTGATAAAGTCGAATTGGGTCGGACTTCAAACGTAAGCTTTGAACGTTATTCTGAACAACTTTCCAGAAGGGTGTTATGGTCAATTAGATCATCTGATGAAACAAATCAGAAAATCAAAGTTGTGAAGAAGTCCTCCCAACTCGTAAACTTCACAGTCAGTTTCTTGTCAAATAAGGGAGAGATTTGAGAAACTGAGAACATAATTTTGAAGAATCATGAAAGAGGTTTCCAAATCATATATGTACTCCTAATAACTCAGACGATTCATAGATAAAAGCTCAGTCAAAGTTGGATGAAAAGCAATAATCCTTCACTTAGAATATAATTGAGAGTTTTCACAAGAGCGAAATGGCTTGCTTACATGCACAATGGGGCATGAGAAATTTTTCCAAAAGTTAGGGTAAGTAGAAGAATTAAGAAAACTTAAATCTTTATGACTAATTTCACTTTTGCCCAAGATTTATGATACTCTACAAGTAACCCCCGCGTAATCCAGTAATCTCTATTTGATCAACGTTTCTGTCAAAAATTCATTTTTTAAGAAATCACGTAACTTCCCAATTTTTCCAGTAACTGCATAATTGCCCAAACTTGAATTTACATTCTACACATTCATTGATGAATAGATGTCAACAAACATTGCTGAACAAGAAAATAACACATCAAAATTTTAGATTATTTAACCCCTATAAAAATTTAAAGGTGTTACACTTGTCACACTAAACCTCTAACAATTTCAATTTCAGCGAAAAACCACTTGCACTTTTCATGTTGAGACAAATAGTCTCCGAATGTTAACATAGTACATTAAATAAACAAAAGGTAACTGTAATACCCATCATGCGAGTTCCCGAGATCGGTTGTAAAAACCATCTCATGAGATGGGTATTACTGTAAATTTTGTTAATTTAATATAAATTTGTTAGCAATTAGAGGCTATTTGTCTCCGAATAAAAAGTGCGGGGCATTTCGATGGAATTGGAAGCGGTAGAAGTTTAGTGTCACAAATACTAGACTGCACATAAGTCTAGTATCATTTATCCTGAAAAATATAGTTAGAAATCCAATAATATATGACATATTTCTGAGTAAAATGATACTGTATTCTAATTATTATAATTTATTTATTTATTTATTTAATAAAATAAAAAAGAAATGATAGCAGTACCTGGCAAGGAAGGAAGAATAATATCCTGTATAAGCAGCTGTACAAATGATGATGATGTAAATGATAAATGGACCTTTCTCACTGTATGTACGCGCACTACCTCGCCTTTCCAATTCCTTCATGAGCTGTAACAACAATACTCGTCTGTTCAACTTCCTTGTATAAATAACTCCCTCCCTCTTATCATTACATTACAACAACATCACGTTACATTGCATCCTCTGCTTTATCCCTCTCTCTAACTCTCGAACATACAATCCTATAGCAACAACAAGAAGAAGAAGATGAAGAAATTGATTAAACATTTCGCTCGAGTGGCCGACTCCTCCGCCACATCGTCGCAGTACTGCCTCCTCAAATCCGATCCTCGCTCTCCTACCGCCGCCTTCCGCCCCTCAGAATCAACCTTCCGCAATAACAAGATCCGCCGGTCTAGGCTCCGACCAGGGGGCGTTCCGGAGGGGCACGTCCCGGTCTACGTGGGGGACCAGATGGACAAGTTCGTGGTGAGCGCCAAGCTATTGAATCACCCAATATTCGTCAAACTGCTCAACAAGTCAGCTCAGGAATACGGCTACGAGCAGAAGGGCGTTCTTCGCATCCCCTGTCAGGTGCCTATATTCGAGCGCGTGCTCGAAGCGCTTAGAGTTGGAGACGATTCGGTTCATGATCTCGTCACTTCATTCTCCGACGACTTCTTTTGACGACGTTCAAGCTTTCTGTTCTTTCCATTGTTATAGTAGTATTATTTTTCTTTTTCTTTTTAATCTCACTTAGTAATAGTAGTGAGATTGACAAGCGGCAACAGATCTTTTGATAATTAGAGGGTTGATTCTGTTGTAAATATACTACGCGATTAATTCCAGGTAGAACGCTTTCTTCAGTTCCTTTCTATTTACTTCCTCCGTTAACTGTTCGCTTTGGCCTAGATGTTGTAGAGTAATTTTTTTATGGTGTTCTAATATAAATTCTTGTAAAAAAATTATCAATCGTGTCAAAATGACCAAGTGAATAATAGTAAAAATCAAATTTGGTAGAAAGATAAGGAACAGAGGTGGTATTGTTTACTTTTTACATGACAGTGCAAAAACAGTCAATTAAATACAAAAAGCCTTCGGATGTTGTTAGTGGAGTAATCAGGAGTTGCACAATTTCACAAAACTGCTAGGGGGCACAAGAGAAAAGTCTTTGAGGGTAGCTCCGTTTTGATTAGTGGGGATTGCACAATTTCACAAAACTGTTAAGAAGCACAAGAGAAAAGTCTTTAAGGGTAGCTCCGTTTTGATTAGTGGGGATTGCACAATTTCGCAAAACTGTTAGGGGACACAAGAGAAAAGTCTTTGAGGGTAGCTCCGTTTATGTGTGATGTATAGTACTGGCTACCAAGGTGGAAGTGTACGTGGGAGTTCGAATTATGTTATCAACAAAAGATTAAGAATTTGGGAACAAAACTCTTGTCACCCTGATGGCTAATGATCAGTTGGTACTTCGTAGCTTAGACTGCTAAGGTACATCTCAAGACTTGCATCATTTCCTATGCATAGGCACAGGCGAAGGGATTTGAGGACAAGAGTGACAATTGTCACCCTTAACTTTTTGAAAATTCCACTAGCACTCCTATAAATATGGTTGTTTTACACTATGACCCTAAAGAAACATAAATGTCCCGCTGCAATGAAAAAAACAATCTTCATATATTCTGAAACAAAAAAACCATGATATATAATGACTTTGTTTAATAACTTTTGCATAATTTAATTTTTTCCCGATTGGTTCGACTGTTTAAGCTCCACCGCTGTTCACAGGGCATGAGACATTTAAGATAGAGAGGGTTGCTAATTGCTATTGCGTCTATCTATCCATGGCCCTGTTTGGATATGCTTAGCCAAGATTTTGAGATTTTATGCCAAAACGCTACTACAATGAATTATGGATTATTTTGGAATAGTGTGTGTAGTATAGAACTTATCTATCACCACACCAAGAAGCCTCTAGCAGCTGATGCGTTTTCCAGTAAAAACTTGTTTTCAAGTTAAAATATGTTTTCACCTACTGATTAAGGTTGTTATGTCCTGAAGTCATAGCAAGCACGTCGACCACCAAACACAGTTTAGTGGAGTATTACGACAGCATATTTCTTAAGTTTGTAATTTGTTTTCCGTACTTGTCTGTGACGAACTCCTTGTACCATTTCAAGTTTTCAACTCAACCTCCAGTCTAGAAAAATGAGATTGGAGGAGAAAGACTGGAGATAAAAAAAATAACAAATAGTATATGAAAATCAGAAAATGTTGACTGTAACATTTAAGTCACTTATCTTCTTTGGGTTGATCGTTTATGCATTTACTATACTAATAATATAAAGTCTTCTTTGGGTTCAAGTTAGCTGTACTAATAATTTATTAATTAATCCCATGACTGATGATTAAAATTGTACTCCGAATTATTTATTTTTTCCCTATAAAAAACAAGGAGAGAAGCTGGACACTTGGAAGTTCAAACTCCATTGCAAGGAATTTACGGTATACACTTTCATTAATTGTAAAGGACGAGGTCCCGTTCTTAGACTTTGACTTTTTTGAAAAATTATTTTCTTGTTGTAGATAATGCTTTCTAGACAGACAGATCTTGGCCACGTGGCGACCATCCAGCACACCATACTGTGCTTCACACACACTGGATCACCAGCTGCGCTGATCCACGTGGGGGCTGCGAGACAGGGCCCTCGCATACCACCACACGGGACTTGTAGGGACTTAGTAGTTTGGAGGCTAGAGTAAGTCCTGTCGCGCGCGAGCGACAACCAAGCCCGCGCGCGACCCCTAGTAACTGCTTTTGAGAGATTTATGGCACGGGCTCCATAAACCCGGTCAAACCCGGTCAACCTCGTAACGGTTCCGGTATACGCGGATAACGTGCTGTAACGGTCCCTATATACGCGGACGAACGTGCCATTGTGGTTAAGCTAATTAAGCCGCCATTGATGGGTGCATTAACCACACTACAACGGTCACATTCTCCGTTATATATAGGATCGTTAACCCTTCCATAAAAAGGAAGAACCACCTGAGATACGCGAAAGCTCTGCCAAAATCTTGTCTCTCTCTCATACAGTGCTATTGCCTTACTCTCTCCCTACACACAACCCTATTCTTCCTGTGTTATTTCTATCCTCTACTCTTGATGTATATTGAATTCTCTCTGCAGGATTCTCTCGTACACATTTGGTGAACCCGACGTGAATCTTACCACTGCAAGCAACCATGTCTCATGAAGATGATGTCAGTAACAGATCGCCCTCCACGGAGACCACCTCAGGAGAGGAGACCCGCCGCACTCCTACGGCCGCCGGTGAAGCTCCGACGTTAGAGGCCTTGGACGCTACCATCCAGAATCAGGCAAAGGCTCTCAAAGCTCAATCTGTGCAGCTGGAACGGATAATGGCCATCCTGGGGACTCAACCCCAAGCTCAGTCAACATGCGCTGGATTAAGAAGTATTACCCTTAACTCCTCTCATTACATGCATTAGATTACGATGCCTACTTTATGCTTTGTATTGTTAAAGACTCATGCATCTTCTCTCCCATACGAGGGAATTGTAATCTTACCTCTCCCATATGAGAGTGTTCTATAATAAAATACTTCTCCCAAATGGGAAGAACTTTATGATTTCAGCTGTCTTTATCGCTTCATTTACTTCTCCATTGTTCAAATAGTGAAAGTTTATCTGCCACGATAGCAGCACTATGCAAATATGATCTTAAGTGATCTTCAAGCCTATCTGCCGTGATAGCAGCACTATGCGAATATGATCTTAAGTGATCTTCAAGCCTATCTGCCGTGATAGCAGCACTATGCGAATTTGATCTTAAGTGATCTTCAAGCCTATCCGCCCTGAAAGCAGCACTATGCGAATATGATCTTAAGTGATCTTCAAGCCTATCTGCCGTGATAGCAGCACTATGCGAATATGATCCAAAGTGATCTTCAAGCCTATCTGCTGTGATAGCAGCACTATGCGAATATGATCTTAATTGATCTCAAGCCTATTTGCCGAAATAGCAGCCATACTTGAGTCCAATCTTAAGTGATCCTCAAGCCTATCTGCCAAGATAGAAAAACTATGCAAATGCGATCTCAAACGACGCAAAGTGCGAATACGACACTACAAGAGGCGAAGTTTGCCAATACGCATGTGAAATTGCAAATTGTTGTGACACGAACAGCAAATAATACAAAGCGCTTTATTATGAGTCAAAATGACTTACAATTTATCTGTCTAGATAACAGCTTACAAGAGAAAGCTCAGATTGAGCTAATTACATAGTCAAAATGACTTACAATTCATCTAGATAGCAGCCTACAGGAGAAAGTTACAGAGAAAGGAAATCCTTACTGTAAAATGATCGGCCTACAGGATCTAACAAAGGATATGCGGCATAATAACCTGCGACCAAAGATCTGTAGCAAGTAGGGTCTTTCTATAAAACGAACGGCCTACAAACGCTACAAGAGCTATGCGACGCTATGTTCAAGATCCCAGGATCTGACAAGGCCTCTGTCTGGTCTTCTGCCCAAGAGATGTGCCAGATGAACCACCTGTTCAGGCATATGCGGCGGTGAAGAACAGGCAAGCAGAAACTCCTGGGGAAAGAGGCTCCTTGTCCACGGAGACGAGCACAATGGCTCGCCACCCCGAGTTCAAGAACGTGGAGGCAAGAAGTTCTCCTCCGGGAAAGCTAGAGGAGAAATCCGCCGTTCATTACGAGTTAGTAAGAAGGTCAGTACAGTACTGGATCTCGCCGGAAGGCAGCCAAAAGTACGACCTGCAAGCATAATAGACGAAGAAAATTCTTCGAGCAAGCATGAGGTATTATGTGCATCTTATTTACGATGGTTATGAAGATCAATAAGCCTTGTAAAGAAGATTTTGGAAGCTATTTCTATGGCACAAAGCACAAACTCAGGTTTCACAACTTGAAGTTGCCATGAATTAACGAAAGACAATCGTTGAAGCCAGCAGTCGTAAGGACTCATGGCAAGCCACATTTTGGGATGAAGAACCCAAACAACAAGAGGTAGGGATTATATAGACCCTACGGAGACCCTTCAGTTCCCTAGCTGAGACAGCAAAGCTTAGAAAAGGGGTAAGAATCAATCACTTACACCTTGAAAGAGGTAACAATCAATTACCCTACTAAAGGCTACGACGATTCAGTAGCGTGTCCTAATTAATGACGGAAGGTCATGATACGGATGGACTTACCAAGGGAAGCGTGCTTATCTGATAAGCAATTAGCGGGAAAATCAAGGCAGAATATCGCTAGCTGACGTCATAATTGATACGCACAAAGATATCCGAGAAAATCCCGGGAAGGGCAAAACGGGCATTCAAGCCTTAAATAAAAAAAGGGGGAGAAACCCTAGAAACATTACAATAATGTTTCAACATTTTGTTCAAAACAAATACTTGTTATTATTCAAAATAAGTCTTTGATCAGGGAGTCATCAGGAGAAAACTGAAGTGACAAATTTGTCACTTGGTCCACTTCTCGCTTCAACTGCTAATTGTTGGTACTTATCTCATGGAAGAGCTTCACAGCCTCTTCAGCTTTCTGTCTTTGCTTCTCCACCTTCTGCTCCTCAGCTGCGAGGTTATGGAAGCCGCGTTGGGAATTCACAGCCGCGCGAATCTGGGTGACTCTGTTGACAAGGTACCCGAAGCCCAGCTTGCCCTGAACTTTGGCTTGAAGGCCTTGGCACATGCTGAAAAGCAACTGCGCACTCTGAGGAGAGATGGTCGCAGGTGTAGCTCCAAAATCCAGATGGCTTCAGTCAAGAACAGCCTACTGTTAAAGGGTTCTATCTCCAGAGACCTCGCAAATGACCGAGGATAGGAGAGACGCATCTGAACCAGCCAGTCCACATCAGCTTGCTTCAAACCTAACGATGTTGATTCAAGTTTCGAACATGAAGCTTGTAAACGAAGAATGCAAGATGCAAACAACAATAATGTTAACATACCAGTTCCCTCAAGGATCTCGCGCAAGGAAGGGATGCGCATTGCTGGGGCAGCTGAAGACTGTACTCGCTCCATTGCTCTCCTATCAGCTGCGAGCTCTAGCTCCTCATAGTTGGCAGGAAGGGTATACGCCGCACCAGGCGCGATTGCAGCTCCTACCTGCGAACTCCAACCATGCTTGAGGAATCTCTGGAGGCTCAATCCCTGCTGGAGGGATGGCAACAGTAGAAGTTGTTGGTCGATTAGGGACACCTTCAGATGCGAAAGGCTCGTGAGACTCAGGAGCGCTCATTTGAACATTCACGTTCACATGTGATCCTACATCTTCCACGACCTGCTCACGGATCTCAGCCCCGGCAGCATCTGCTTCCATTTCCTCAGCAGCAGCATTAGTATCTTCCTCCATCAGCACAGTGTTAGCTTCGGCATCATCAGAATATTCGATGACATCCTCCAAGGGCTCTCCTGCATGCTCAGCAGCTGCGACAGGCTTCTCGATATGAGAACTTCGCACTGGGATATAGGATGCAGAAGGTTGACTCCTCTGTTCCAGCACGGCTTCACCAGCATAACCTGCGATACGAGACAGGAAAATGTGAGGTAACTTATGTTATACAAAATTTTATTTTGATAAACTAAAAGCAAGCACCTCCACGCGAAGGTGGGATTGTAGCATCTTTGTCATATGCTAAGGACGCGGCGCCATGCCCTATTAATGTATCTTCATTAAGCATATCCTTAAGGTGAGCGTGACCTGGGGTGCGAAGAAACCAGTCATGATGATGATCAGGTTACTAAGCCTAGTTCACAAGCGCTGTTCAAATAATTACCTGAAGGTTCACCGCACTTGCTTACTAACCAGCGGCGAATGTCGGCTTTCGATAAGCCATGCTTTAATGCACCAACAATCACGTCTCGGTAAGGTACCGCAAGATTAAAAATCTCACCTTCATTGCCGCCTGCGATTTCCTCAAAGTCCGCTTGAGCCTGCTCCAGAGCAGCCACATCTTCCTCATCAACTTGAGCAACCGCATCTTCCTCATAGATCTGAGTTGCATCTTCCTCCTGAGCCGCATCTGTTTTATAGGATTGCCGCGCCAAGTCGTCAACATGTTGCTCTTTCAAGCTCCTTTGCTTTATGCGTTCAATCTCCTCTTCTTCTCGCTTCCTTCTTCTTTCAGCAGCCTCCGAAGCTGTTCTCCTAGACTCAGCAAGGATGTCCTCGTCTATGGTTTCGCTGGAAACACCAGAGTGAGAACCCCTCTTCTGCCTCTTGGCCAGAAGGCCGCTGAGGGTATCTGTATCGTCATCTGCAAAGGAACAAACTGCTCAGTAAAGATTGCGAGAGTCAAGATAATGAGAAGATAGGTACGTTTGAGATACCTTCCGACTCTTCCTCTTGTATTTCACCTATCTCTTCTTCTCTGACATCTTCGACTCTCTCTTCTTCTTCATCATCATCTCCTTCTCTCGCTTCCCTTCTCTCATCCTCCTCTTCCTCCTGACCAAACGGAACAAAGGTCTCCACTGCGAGCTCCTTCCGAGCCTTGCTTGGCATGTGACCTTTGCCTTTGTCCCTGGAAGTAAGGGACTTCGCAGGGGAGGAAGCTGGAACACTCCTAGGGGAAGAGATTGTGATTCCCTTCTGCCTTTGTCTCTTTGCCCTTGGAGCAGCAGCTGCTGGAGGAGACGGATCGTTCCTGGGAGGAGACAAGGCTGGAGTATTGTCTATCAGCGAGTCAGCAAATACGTCCATGACCTCGCGAATTCGGGCCTCAATTGCGGGATCCATTCCCATTGCTAGCCGAATCGGCTCACCTTGCCTTCTCTTAGCAACGATGGTGGTAATCAGCGACTTCAAACGCTCACCATATGCAAACCTCCTCACATAGCACTACAACAGATAAGGGAGTATAAGTTTCGATATATCAAAATAAAGAAATTCGACATGCGTAAAGGAGATTGTTTACCTTGGCAAAATCTTCGCAGTATATGATGACGTGCGAAGCACCTTCCCTAACTGCAGCCATCTTCTCTTCAAGAATGGTGGAGGGGCACAGGTGATTCTCGTGGTCCAACAACGAGTAGCAGCCATAGTGGGAGTCGTCCAAGCTACAGTTAGGACCGAAAGGGAAGGAATTTCTCTTGATCACAGGAGCTCTGCTCGGCCGAGGGGTCGAATGTGTCTCAAACCTCGCTTGCTGGGTATTCCAATAGGCGACCCAATTCTTCGAGTAGCCACCTGCGCGGTTACTTGGGGGTTGTTCGAAGGGAAGGTTGCTCCTTAAGATCGTTTTGCACTCGCCAGACGGTAGTCGTTTATAGCAGCCTCTGATGATGGACTGCAGCCAGATTGATGGTGCCACTGCATCGAAGCCAAACTGGGGAGAAACACGAGTGGGATCAACATCCACCGTGATCCTCTCGTACCTAGGGGTAAGCTCGCGAACATACTCCGCAAGAGCAGGAAGAGAACCTCTTAGACACCAGCAGAAGAATTCGCGATAGCGCTCATGGAAACGCTTGTGACCCTCGAAAATAAGATCTTCCGAGAAAGCAACAGCCTTGGAAGGATACAATTTTGGGAACCATCGCACATTCTCAATGCGCGTGGCATAAGGCCTGGCCGTAAACTTGGTGCGATCGTCGCATATCAGGCTCCATGTACACTTAGGAAAGTGAGTTCCAAACCATCTCGCAGCCCTGCCACTGTTAAGCTCTTCCTCCGCACCTGGGACACACCATTTGTTGGGTCTAGAGGGAACAGGAGCATAGGAAGGCCATCGCTCGAAAACCCACATGGTCAAGAAAGCGATGTTAACATAAGTTAACACGTCCAGGCGGCCGCGAGATTCCTTGGTTGCTACAACCAGTTGATCCAATCTGTGGTACAGGGTACCCAAGACTAGTGACACAAGTGCGACTCTTTGACCAATGGTCAGTTTCACAGCAAGAGGAACGACATGGTAGAAAACCCCATCATGAGGGTGGCCATCAATAAGGTGCCTCGATAACCAGGCGCAGAGAAAAGCACACAAGGTCAGATGATAACCTTTCCCGTTCACATAATTCTTCGCTTTCGGGTTCTGGCTCAGAAGTTTCTTGGTGATAGGGATGGCAATGCGGTTCGATCCGATCCGAAATCCCACTGATTCGATCTGAATGGATCATGTCCGAATCCGATCCATTTTAAAATGGATCGGATATGGATATTAAAAATTAAAATTCGATCCGTATCCGGATTCGATCCGAATATATTAGGATATCCGATGGATATCCGACCCGAAAGGATCCGAACACACATAATTTTATGAAAATACCCTTAGAGATATAAAATTATGTGTTACCTACATATATATAAACACATTACACAAATCACTACACATTATGTTTTCAGGCCTGAAGAAAATATTCCACTATTGTCGTGGACAATTTAAATGTTGTCTTCATTGAATTTATAGACAATTTTAGACATTATTGGTGCCTTTAACCTTTGAATGGCTTGCTCATATTTCTTAGTAGATTTACGTTTGTCATATTGCTAAAATATTTTTGTTATATTTGTACTTTTTAGGCATATATTTTTGGTGTGGTGACTCTTTTTACATATTTTTCTGAATTTTTTGTGTATTTGAGAAGTAAAAAAAAATGTCCAGGCTCCGAATCTGGATCCGAATCAGATCCGTTTCTAGAGATTTTGATTATCGGATCGAATACGGATATTGCAAATTAAATCCGGTCCAGATTCGGTCCGAATCCGTTTAGGATCCGGTCGGATTTGGATCGAATATGGATCCACTTATTTTGATCGGATTCGGATATGGATATAGGTGGATCCGATCCGAATCCGATCCATTGCCATCCCTACTTGGTGATACTACCACTCGCATAATCGCGGAAGAAGTACGGCACCCACTTGCCCCAAGTGTTCTTCGCAGACGTATCAACTAGCTTCCAGTCAAGAAGAGGCTTCGCAGACGTCCACCGGGTGGAAATTTTCTTAACCTCTGACAAGCACTCCTCCATTTGCTTGTAGAGAGCGAGTTCCGGATCGGTCCTCAAAGGGCTTAGAGGATCCACCTCACCAATAGGAGAAAGATCATACAGCATGTGTACATCTTCCAGAATGGGAGCAGCCTCGAACCCAACAAATTGGAATGTGTGAGTCGCAGGCGAGTAACGCGAGAGAAGGTTTAGAAGCATGGACAGGTCCAGCTTCACGGCAGCACCCTTCATAGCACGAACAGCGAAATAAATGCCAGCATTGTTCAAAGTGATGGCGTGATTGGTCAACACATGGTCGATCCACTCATCCATGAAATCCAACTTCTGAACAAACGCCTGGGTACAAATTGCAGTGTGGGGGGAAAAACCCATTTTCAACCCCTAATCGAACCACATCTTTGGAATCGATCAATTCCAGCATGGCTGCGTTAACAGGTTGGGTCAATGTCTGCAACTCATCAGATGGAACAGGAATCGGCAGGTTCTTCACCTTAACCCTAGCATGGTAAAAGTCTTTTCCGCCCAAATAGGGGGATTTCCGCCATAGGGTTTGTGGAAGATCAGGTATCTCCTCGATTTCTTTAACGGACTTGGTTCCTTTTGTCTTCGCCATTCCTGCGGAAGAGCAAGAAAAAAGGGGGGAGAAATACACACACTTTCAGTTCGAATTTCAGGAATTTCAGTTCGAATTTCAGGAATCAGTTCGAGTTTCGGTTGAAGCAACGATGTTTTGTCAAAGAGAAGATGAACAGTTCAGTGCCAATTCTGGGTATTGAAAGATCAGAATCGTTTATATTACTGGGAATTTCAGAAACCCTGCATTCAAAACCCTTACAATCTGGGGATTAAATTAGTTCTGAGTTCAAAGAACAAGGCCTCTCTTACAGTTTACAACGAAGTGGCATGTTTCAGATAGTCATGGGTTTGCAGATCTAATACAGTTCAAATCGTATATCAGTAGATTCAATGGAATTGAGCAAGGCCAACCTTGTTTTGGTAAAGCTTGCTTGGATGCAGACAGTTGAAGAAGGCGATTGACAAGAAAGAATTGATGATTGATTATTTGAATCTGCTCTCGAAGGCTTCCGGGTATCATTCACTTTAAGAGAAAGAAGTGATGCTTTGAAACAATGGAGAGCACAGAGTATTTATCCAAAAACAATGAAGGGTTGCGTCCTTTCAGTAGTCGAATCGCAACCGTCACCGTTGAATCGCGCAATCACAGGACAAGCTGACGTCATGCCTAAAACCCTAAAGGACCAGACGGCACGACTCTAGGGATTTTAGGTCATAATGACACGCACGGGGGCTGAATGCGTGTATTTGAATTGGTGCGTGGCAGCGACGCGTACGTTGGTTCCTGCGCATGGAAGCCTATCCGGCTATGCGTCTTCACGCGCAGAAAGGGGGCTAATGTAGATAGTGCTTTCTAGACACGCAGATCTTGGCCACGTGGCGACCATCCAGCACACCATACTGTGCTTCACACACACTGGATCACCAGCCGCGCTTATCCACGTGGGGGCTGCGAGATAGGGCCCTCGCATACCACCACACGTGACTTGTAGGGACTTAGTAGTTTGGAGGCTAGAGTAAGTCCTGTCGCGCGCGAGCGACAACCAAGCCCGCGCGCGACCCCTAGTAACTGCTTTTGAGAGATTTGTGGCACGGGCTCCATAAACCCGGTCAACCCGGTCAAACCCGGTCAACCTCGTAACGGTTCCGGTATACGCGGATAACGTGCTGTAACGGTCCCTATATACGCGGACGAACGTACCATTGTGGTTAAGCTAATTAAGCCGCCATTGATGGGTGCATTAACCACACTACAACAGTCACATTCTCCGTTATATATATGATCGTTAACCCTTCCATAAAAAGGAAGAACCACCTGAGATACGCGAAAGCTCTGCCAAAATCCTGTCTCTCTCTCATACAGTGCTATTGCCTTACTCTCTCCCTACACACAACCATATTCTTCCTGTGTTATTTTTATCGTCTACTCTTGGTGTATATTGAATTCTCTCTGCAGGATTCTCTCATACACACTTGTCAATTGAGTTTGGACTTAGGACCTCATGCATAGTCTGTTCTTAGATTTTTACTTTTTTTTTGAGAAATTATCTTGTCGTCAATCGGGTTTGAATTCAAGACCTCATACACGTTCTGCCACTTAAACTACCAACCTTAGCTGATTCTTGACCTTGACTAAGTTGAACTGTTTAAGTGTATATTTGGTGATAAGGAAAAATGAAATTTCAAGGACGAAGAAGGGAACTAGCTGTTTTGCCATGTAATCTCCCAAAATATAGTGCAGATTAAAATATGATTTATATGGAGTTCTACATGATTGATAAAAAAGAAGAAGAAGACCATCCAAACAATATATATCATTTGAAGAACCCAGTTAGTTAATTAACTCGTTCTAAGGTATGCCTCTTACAGTCTTACTTATGCCCACTTAAAACGTAGGCAATAAGTTCGTTTTGAGTTTTCAAATTGTTACCTTTTGGTTGAAAATAAATAAGAGAGTGTATTTCCCTTCAAAGAAAAATAAATAAATTAGAGTGTGTATGTATATAACAAATATGTATTGATTCTCTTCCACCCTGGCACTGCGTGTATGATTGAAGAAATAAAAGCTAGAACCACTCTGTCCCAGCTCTTTCTTCCCAATTTAATTTTTATCACTATTAATTGGGTCACTTTGACCCGATGATTTGGATAGCAAAATGATATAATTTTTTGATAATTTTTTCATACATTGTAGAGTAAAGGTTGCTTTATAACACGGTAAAAAAATTATCAAAAAATCACATCGTTTTGCTATCCAAATCACCCGGTCAAAGTGACTCAGATACGAGTCAAAAAGTCAGGATGAGAAGAAAGAGCTGGGACGGAGTGGTAATGATCAAACATGATCACAATGGAATAAACACCATGTAGATGTAAAATCATACTATAACGTTGCATAAATAAATAATACTATGATGACAGACATGGGAAAATGATTATGGTGTTCACAGCGTAGCTAGCTGCTGCTGCTCAAATGAGAGGATCATCTTCATATATAGTGGTGAATATGATTGAGTTTGTTAGTTGGCACTTTGGCATGCAGACGTGATTTCGTTTCAAGAAAAATATATTTCTTTTAGCAGAAAAGAATGTTACTTAGTTTTTCCCTTGATTTTTGCTTACTCATGCACATGCTCAATGATGAGAGTACTCTCCCAACTAACTCATCTCAACCCATCCCTTCAGATGATCATCATTCATAATAAATTAATAACCTCGATCAAAAATGCTATGAGAACAATTTTAAGTGTCCCAACGAGGCCAATTCATCTAGATTGATCCACGACACTAGGCATTTTTAGTTGAATGTGACAGTATTAGGGTGTTGTTGGCTTACTTGTGTTGGGATATCTTGAAATACTCAATAAAAAAAGGCAAAATTGCACCGCAGGTGCCCATATTTTGCCAAAACTGGCAAGTGGGTATTCAAATTTTCAAAATCGTGCACCGAAAGTACCCAACGCTAAACTGCCGGGAACTTTCCGTTAACCTTCATTTAAATTGGACGGAAAAGTATAAAAAGACTATTGTACCCTATATTTTCACCTCCAACTTCTTTTAAAATACTAGTGTTACTAACAAATAAAAAAAAATTAAAATAAAATAAAATTTTAATTTAATAATTTGATATATGTAAGATAATGCAATATATTTTATCAAAATTACATATTTTTACATCATTTCAAGATATGAAATATGTTTTTAAGAACATATATCCGTCAATCTTAAAGTCTTTAACCTTTTTTAAACAAAAATATCAAAATTTCATAATATCAAAATGGAAAATTAACGGAAGGGTACATGTGAAATTATAACAAGTTCACTTTTTGGTAAATAGATCATTAAATGCTAACAATTATTTAAAAAAGTTCATCAATTCACATATTTTTTAAAATAAAACAATAACATATAATTATCGTTGATAATTTCACATGCATCATCCCGTTAATTTTCTATTTTGGGATTATGAAAGTTTGATATTTTTGTTAAAAAAATGTTAAAGACTTTAAGATTGACGGATATATGTTAATAAAAACATATTTCATTTCTTGGAATGATGTAAAAAAATATGTAATTTTGATGAAATATATTGCATTATCTTACATAGATTAAATTATTATATTAAAATTTTATTATTTTTAAGTTTTTTTAGATTCGTTAGTAGCCGTTGTATTTTGACAAAATTTATAGGTGAAAAATAATGGGTATAATAGTCTTTTTATACTTTTCCGTTTAATTGGAAGGAAAGTTAACGGCCGTTAGCGTTGGATACCTCCGGTGCACGATTTTGAAAATTTGGGTACCCGCGGTGCACGATTTGAAAATTTGAGTACCCACTTGCCGGTTTTGGCAAAATATGGGTACCTCCGATGCAATTTTGTCTAAAAAATGGCAAAATTGCACCAGAGGTACCCATATTTTGCCAAAACGAGCAAGTGGGTACCTAAATATTCAAATCGTGCACCACGGGCACCCAAATTTTCAACATCGTGCACTGGAGATATCCAACGCTATCTGTCGTTAACTTTCTGTTAACTTTCCATCAAAGATATGAAATATATTTTTATTAAGATATATCTGTCAGTCTAAAAGTTTTTAACTTTTTTTTAACAAAAATATCAAAATTTCATAATCTCAAAATGGAAAATTAACGGAAGGGTACATGTGAAGTTATCAAAGATACTTATTTGTTATTGTTTTATTAAAAAATATATATGTGAAATTATAAAATTTTAAGATTGTTTTTATTAACATATATCCGTCAATCTTAAATTCTTTGAACTTTATTTTAACAAGTTTAAAAAAATATCAAAATTTCATAATTTCACATGTACTCTTACGCCAATTTTCCATTTTGAGATTTTTAAATTTTGGTATTTTGTTATAAAAAGTTAAAGACTTTAAGATTGACGGATATATGTTAATAAAAACATATTTCATATCTTCAAATGATGTAAAAATATGTAATTTTGATGAAATCTATTACATTATCTTACATATAACAAATTATTAAATTAAAATGTTATTATTTTTAATTTTTGTTAGATTCGTTAGTAGCAGTTGTATTTTAAAAAAAATTGGAGGTGAAAATAATGGGTATCGTAGTCTTTTTATACTTTTCCGTCCAATTTGGATGAAAAGTTAACGAAAGTTAGCGTTAGGTGCCTCCAGTGCGCGATTTTGAAAATTTAGGTACCTGTGGTACACGATTTGGAAATTTGGGTACCCACTTGCCCGTTTTGGCAAAATATGGGTACCTCCGGTGCAATTTTGACAAAAAAAATAGTAACACGAAATTAACTAGTCCAGTTTCTCGACCAAATTCAAATCGAGGTGTCTTGTGGTACGCATTATGAACACTACCAAAAAGTCGATACTACTCGCTCAAAGGTAGGAGAAGAAACGCTTGTGTTGGACTCTTGTACCATCTCTGTTCGCTATCTTTCTCTCCATTCGGACTTTTTGACTCTTATTTAGGCCAGTTTGACTAGGTGATTTGAATCGATAACGATATAATTTTTTGATAATTTTTTCACGGTATTATATAGCAACTTTTACTCTGCAACACCATAAAAGTTTTTTATAAAAAAGTTGTATCACATTTCTATGCAAATCACCGGATCAAATTGAACCGGTAAATAGTGGTAAAAGTTAGTTTGGAGAGAAAGAGAGGAATCGACTAGTATCGGCTAGTGAAGACTCCTGATGAGATATGGAATCAAAATGACAATAATTGGAAAAGCTGAAGGGTTAGATGATAAATATTAATGATGTTGTTTATAGGAGTGCTAGTAAATATTTGGAATTTGTGTTTAATAGTTTTTTTTCAACTATTTTTGTTTAATAGTTCGTACGCATGAATGAAAAGTATAATTCCCTATTCCGTATTATTGTTGGACATAATTAAAAATATTCAAAAATTTTAGCAAAAATATTTAGTACTTGTATTTAACGTTTGTGAATGCTAAAATAATACTTCCTAACAAAATTCCTGACATACATAACTATTATATATATGTTAGAAAACGAATGTGGAACCAAAAATAGTGGTGGGACGAAGAACAAGATGAAAAAATAATACAAAAAATTAATGTGGTTTACTAGTTTTGAGACTAGCTACGTCCACGACCAAAACAATCCAATTTATTGATGAGAGAGCCAACTACAATCAACGATTCACCACACACATCAATAGCCACGACCTACACCCATATATAGGCCTAAAATACTAACTTCTGCCCAAAGACACGGAGAAGACATTCCAAATCGAACAAGAAAGTAATGAAAATTTCCCCAACCCAGGGCGTTCGTACAAACACCTGAAGTGTTCCCACGAACATGTTACGAACACTTTTGGTGTTTGCACGAACACAACAGAAAACCCAATTTTGCCGCTTCGTTCTTGTTTCGTCGCTTTCGCCTTAGCTTCGACGCTTCACCAAGTGTTGGCTAGGTACTTTGAATCATCAAAAACCTAACAAATCTCCACCTCGATTCAAGTACCCTAGCAACCAATCCAATGCTCTCATCAATCCAATCAACCGACAGAATATATTTCCAAATTTGCGGTGTTGGAATACATCCACTATGTGCCACAACAAGCGTGTCTTTGCGTCTCAACAAACGCAGAGACTTGTGTGTCCCAATCAACACACCACTAATGCACCATGACACAATGCACATTCCCAACGTCGTTACAATGACACTTAATGACAAAAGTGTCCATCAATCAATCAATGTCATGCCATTTCTGTAACCAAAGAACCACATAGGGATGGCAACGGATCGGATTTGGATCGGATCTGTCAATAACCCGATCCGATCCGAAAATGATACCTCCTGATCCGAATCCGTTCGGGTCCGGATCGGATTCGGATCGGATCATATAACGGATCACCCAAAAAGTCCGAATCCGATCCATAAGGAAAACGGATCACGGATCACAAGAACGGATCACGAATCGGATCGGGTCGAATTACATATTATTATACAATTATATATATAATATATGATTATATTATATAATTATAATTGTATTATATAGTTATACATATATTATATGTAGTTCGGATCGGATCGGGTCGGATTATCGGATATTTTATGTATATATCACATCGGGTCGGATCGGATCGGATCATCGGATATTTAAAGATATGATCCGAATCCGATCCAAAATCCGAACGGATCGCATACTTGTGATCCAAATCCGATCCAAAGGCAAATGGATCGGATTCGGACCGCTCCATTAGGGTCGGATCACCCCGGATCTCGGATCGGAGCGGACCGCATTGCCATCCCTAAAACCACACCAATGCGCAAACCGAGACATGCCCGAGAACGCGCCAACAATCAATGCGTGCACAATAACGATGTCAATCAATACATGCCCAACAACATGTAACCAACCAATTCGCGCCCAATAACGCGTTACCAACCGCGTGCCACAAGACACGCGCCCAATGCTGCTGCGTCTGGAGCCCAAGCCTGCACACGGGACCTAGAGAAGGAAGCCGTCCTCGGACGACGTCCCTCCACCTTGAACTGCATCATATGCATATAATTCCGCTTCTAATGGCCCTTCTTACGACAAAACGCACACACATCCGATGGTAAGTTGAATCTACCATAGTTTTGATGTCCACCCTTACCATTTTCCACCCTTGATCATGAATGCGCCACCATCATGATCTTCAAATTTTGACGCCTTGTGCCTCAATTCCCTTGTGTGCAACGCCGAACAAACTTCCTCTGGGGTTATCGTCTCGTCTCTTTCCTAAGAACAAAAAATTGGACGAAACCCTTAAAAAAAGGAGGTAGAGACACCAACAATAGCAAGGCCGCATCAACATCACTCACAGTCTCGTCACTGTTGCGCAATTCAAGCAAAATAGTATTTAGATTGTCTACATGATCACCAATATGCGTACCTTCAACCATCCGAAGACGGAATAGCCACTTCGTCAACATCAATTTGTTGGCCACAAATTTCTTTACGTAGAGATCCTCCAACTTCTTCCATAAGCCAGCTGCCAGTGATCGCATCATCCGCGAGGCACAACATGATCGTCGAATGCGGATTCTCCTCCATCTTCACAAACCCCGGTGTGGTTTTATCAACGCCCGATTTGTTTAGCTAGTGGCAACCACATATCTTGTTGCTTCAACAAAGCACATATCTTGATTTGACACAAGTTAAACTCATTCTTCCCATCAAAAAATCAATCTTCATCATGTTCTACATCGCTCCCCACGAATCCAAAACCCAACAACCTGACTCTGCTACCACTTGTTTGAAAACGAATGCGGAACCAAGAAGAGTAATGAGACGAAGAACAAGATGAAGAACAACACAAAGAATTTAACGTGGTTCACTAGTTTAGAGACTAGCTGCATCCACGGCGAAACCAATTCGATTTATGGATGAGAGAGCTAATTATCATAATTAATATATTTTTTAAAAGTTGATAAGAAGATAGCAATGTAGAACATAAGTAACTTGCTTTCATTATATCTACACATATACATTGATATAAAGAACTAATTAGATGTGTAGAATATAAACTCATTTGTTTTGTTTATTAAATGCAATCATATTTCTAATTTTGTATTTTGATCCGATTTTTTATTATATTTATAATTTAAATTGTATAATACTCGTATGTATCGTACCAAACTGGTGGTGTTCACGGTCCGGTTCGGTCGGTTTTAGGGGGTACGAGACACCTAAACCGAAATGTTCGGTTTCAATTTTTTCGAAACCGAAATACATTCGGTTTGAAACTCTGATATTAAAAAAACGCACCAAAAATTCCGGTTCGGTCCGGTTAAACCTTTCGGTTTAGAACCCATTATATTGTGTATTAATTCCAAACTTCAACCCAAAGTAAACTAACTATAACAAAAGGACCGATTTACTTATATCTTTGTCACTTACCAGATACATCTAAAAAAACTAAGATAAACTCAACATTAAAAAAAAAAAAATAGTAGTTCCCTACTTCTCTTTTATCTCAACATGGAGAGATAAGAATTTTTGTGTAGTAAATTAGGACTATGGTGTGGTTGTACGGCTAAAAGTGTTAAACTCAAACTGTGAGGGGTGAGTCAGAACATGGGAGGTAGTAAGCAAAATGCTAAAATTTGTATTTAAAACTTTTCCCGGTGCGGTGCGGTTTCGGTTTTGCCGGACCGGTCTCGGTTCGTTTGGTGCCCGGTTCAGTTTTCAAAATAATAAAACCGTTCTTTAAGAAAAAGAAAGTGTTGAACCATCGGTTTAGGTACGGTTCGGTTTGGTGCGGTCCGGTTTTGCCGGTGCAGTGGGTTTATGAACACCCCTATACCAAAATTTATTCTCATATCGGAAGCATCCCATGTAAGGGAGTGCTTTGGTCATTTCCATTTTAAATTTTGATTCGGGACACCACGGCAGGCTCTTAAAAGGTGGGGGGGGGGGGGGGAGGATTTCGGGACCTTTGGCCGGGAAACAAGTTCATAGGGGAGTTAACTTTAAACATACTTACATATAATATAAATAATAGACATATTAGTGAGTTTGGGCTCGAGCTGGGCTTGAGCCGATGTTTCATAACTCATGGCCAGTTCATATGTTGGACGGGCTCAAATTTTAAGCCCAAGCCCATTACGTGCCAATGGCCTTGGAACCCAAGCCCGTAAGATCCCGGCCTGGATTGGGCGGGTTAGTCTGGCAACTAGAACGATGGTCAGCCGTAGACTGCTGCCACTCCAGAATATTCCTAAAATTAGTTGAATTTGACAACAAACAGTTATATGCCAAATTAACAAAAATATATGCCAGTATGAATATGTATCTTAGAATCGAGGAAGATTCATCATCAACGTCGTTATATAGTACTTAGTAAAAAAGATTACTCTGAAAAATATTCTACACGTAAAATATTTTGTATGAAAATGTTTTCTCTGCAATTATTTTCTCGTGTTTGGTTGACACTTGCCAAAACAGAGGGTCGTGACGACAGTTGCAGTGGTGGGTGGCAGTGAAGGTGGGTGGCGATGATGGGTTGTGGTGGAAGTAGGTGGTTGTTGTGGTTGATGTGTTAGTATGAGTTGTTGTTGTACTCCTTCACTCTCCATAAATGATTTACGGATTTGTGATGTGTAAATCATTTTACATCATTTGAGGGGAAAACAGTTTACAGGAAAATGTTATACCTCCAACCAAACAACAGTAAAACACCAAAACAAAGGAAAATATTTTACAGGAAAATGTTTTACCACCAACCAAACGGAGCCTACGATTTTTTTTATAGAATTACACCATATATTGCCGGATTTGAACACATGACCTCATGCAAGGCTTCAAACGGTCTATCACTGAACTAGCATGTATTTTCTTCACTAAGACATGTATATATAACCATTTTCGTATCTTATTCGTAACATGACAATTACTTATTTAACTTACATAAAGACTTTAAAAATAGAAACCACTAATTTTCGTTCTTCTTGTTCTTGTTTAAAGAAAGAGAATCGAATCTAGCGTTAAGATTGCCATCATCAAAGTTCTGAGAATAGCTTAAGGGATCGTACGCCAGCAACTTCCCTCTATTTGGCTTTGATGAATCGATGGCCAATGCTATGTCGTTACACATCATAGGAAGCGTCTTCCATCCTCCTCCGCCCTTCTTGCTTGAAACTATTGGTGGCGACGACTTTCCCTTATCTATCTGACGAGCTTTAGCTTTACCGATTTTCTTTGAAGAAGAAGATTCAGCCATCGCCTCTCTAGCAATCGATCTCAAATATAATTCTTGAGTGCAAATTACAATTATTCTCTTCATATGTACGGATATAAGTAGAGATCGATGGTAAAGTAATTAATGAAAAGCACGAAGAGAGTTAATATGTAGATTTTGCCATGAATTAAGCATTTTCGAGGTAATAGAGGAAATTAATTCATAATAGATGTTGTTTTATTATGCTTTTGAAAGTTATGAGTTGCATTTAATTTATGACCGTGCTTAATTTTTAGTACCGAATTAAATTGTACGCGTTTTCAATTTTTCTTTTGAGATTAGGTTCTTGTTTTCATAAACTGAAATCTATGGATGAAAACATCTACCGAAAACATAACTAAATATCTAAAAACCAATTCATACATTTTCTTTTGCCTATTATTTGTATAGTATTTTCTTGCTCAAAAAAGAAAAAAAATGAAACACGCTTAATTATTTGTTGAGTTGAGACAAACAAAGAAAGATTATGATGTTGTGTAAGGATTTTGTGTCGTTTATTTGTAAATCATCAATATTAATCAAAGATAATTTAACATGTTTCTCAAATTTATTTTGCTAAATTTGCAAGTATTCGGTTATATCAAAAGCTATAAATATGTCATTTCGTATGAGTTTCCTCACTAGGATGTTGTAAAACTTTGGCCGAGTCGTACATTGCAGCCTTTCAGGTTCAGGCTTGGCTCGCAAAAAATTCAACTTGATCTTCTTAGAGTTCGGGTGATGTGCCTGTTTTTCTTTGTCTACCAAAATTTCTAACACTCTGTTTGAGAATGAAGTGAGAAAATAAATGATACGAAAACTTAGTTTATGTGTGAAAAGAAATGATGAGAAACGATTAAATTTTCTCACATTTTTGTTTGGATTACTTCATCGAGAAATGATAAGAAAAGATTATGCTTTCTTGTCTCTCATGTTTGGTTTAGCATTTTAATGAAAAGGAAAAGAAAATATTTCAGAAGTTTTACCAAAATAACCTTTATAACGTTTAGATAAGGTAATGTTTTATTTTCTTGATGGATAATTTGGTCACAGCAAAAATATTGGCTCTCTTCTTGTTTCTCTTCTCACCAAATCTCGTCACTTTTGGGGAAGATAGAAAATTTGGATAATGTGAGATTTATTTTCTCACGAATTCTTACGGATTTTTACCTAAAAACGTTTCCAAACGTGAATGAGAAAATATTTTCTCGCATTTTTTTTTATTTTCTCACCAAATCTTGTAATCCAAACATGAATGTGGTTGTTTGGATAACGTGATCTTTTAGCCTTTTGTAAACTACAAAAGTTTAAGTGTTATAATATATGAATTATTTTTTGTTCTAAAGACGACTTTTTTGTTAAGTTTTAAGTTTATTAAAAAAAGCAACAAAAAAATGCACTATTGGTGAAGAGTTACTCATGCAGATTACAAAGGGTCCAGAGACTAGAAGTAACTCAGTTGATTTTATGGAGTGTGGATTTAGTAAAGAGCTTCTTTATGATAGTCTGCCAAAGGAAAAACAAAATTTTCTGAGGGAGTTTTATCTTCCAGAAGTCCTTTCAAGGGAAATCACCAACAATTCCCTTCCACCCTTTTCCGCTTGGTGATGCAAGACTAGAGCTAAGATTAGATTTAAACATGTACTTATAGGTAGAAGCCACTGTGATAACCTGAGTGGGAATAGTTCTAGATACAAGAGTGAGGTTGAGCATTCCTAGGAAGAGGGATGGAAAGAATCTGCTTTCTAACCCAACATGGGAGAGGATCCAGCTTTCTAGTGTCCCATATTTTACCCCCATCAACTCTAATAATGATTAAATCCTTAACCTTTCCTTGATTAAAATCAACCCCGCACTATTAGCTAAGCTAGGGGCCCCGTGGACCCAATTGTGCTTCATGATATCAATAGAGTCCCCATTTACCACCTCCCAAGCAAGTACCAGACTTCTAACCAACGAAAACCCCTTCCAAACCCAGTATGGCTTAAACCTATACTTCATACTAAGGAAATCTTTACGCTTGCAGTACCTGGAGTAGAAGTATCTAGAGACAAGGCTGGACTTTGCAATAGAGATACGTCAAGCTTGCTTTGCAAGCAAGGCTTTGTTAAGAAGGGAGGGGGATTTGATGTTAAGACCACCCAAGTTTTTGGGCCTGCACATCTGATCCCAAGAGACCCAGTGAAGAGATCTTTGATTTCCACTTTTCTTCCAAACAAAGGATGCAAGTGTTTGATCAATATTTTTAAAGTAGGATTGTGGAAACTTAATAATATAAAGTGGGTAAATCAGGGAGCTGGTGAGGGTGGAATGGACAAGAGTGACCCTCCCAGCTTTTGTAACATCGCTTCCAGCCGGCACATTTACTTTCAATGTTCCTAATAGGGGTATTAAAAAGCTCATATGACACATCCAGAGGGAGTCCTAGGTACTTCCCTAGAGTATGAGTAACTCCTATCCTCAGCTGATGGGAAAGCATCGTTTTTTGGTGGAAAGAGCAATTTGGGCTAACCACTAAACTAGACTTTGAGAAATTGATCTCTACTCCGATTGAGAGCAATAATCATCAAAGATGGCCTTAAGATTTGTTTACTGTGCTCATCAATTTTGAAGAAAAAGATGGAATCATTTGCAAATTGCAGATGAATAATGGAGGGGCCGAAGATGCTGTGTCTAATTTCCTTAATGAGATTATTTTCCTCTGCCCTGGACAGTGCCCATGAAATGGCTTCCGCAGTGAGAAAAAAAAGAAAGGGGAATAAGGGATCACCCTATCTCAATCCACATGTGGGAGTAAAGAAATCAGTCAGAGAACCATTAATAGCAACGACCAAGGATGTGGTGGTCGCACAATTCATAATAAGTCTTATGAATCTCTCAGAAAATCCAAACTTAGCAAGGGTTTGATGAAGAAAATCCCACATCACTTTATCAAAAGCTTTAGACATGTCAATCTTGAGACTCTCATAGGCATCAGCAGTTGAGGTATTATGCAGGTTAATGAAATGGGAGAGATCGCTAGCAATGACAATATTTTCGAAAATGGCCCTGCCAGGAATGAAACCTGATTGGTTCCACTTGACAATAGCAGGAAGCACAATCCTCAACTTGTTGACTACAACTTTAGCAATGTTCCTGTAGAGGACATTTGTAAGGCTAATGGGCATGTAGTCCCTTACAGAAGAAGGTTTATCACCTATGGGATTAAGGGTGATAATAGTCCTATTAGTCTCCCGGAGCATAAAACCAGAGTTCAAAAAAGAGAGGACACCAGAAATATTTCCTACATAAATAATGGACCAGAACTTATGGAAGAAGATTGACGGAACACCATGGGGCTGTTTGGATTTCGTGGTTAGGTTGAACCCAACCTAACCCCAACCATGACAAAGACCCGGTCACCGGACGTGATTATCGGTGGCCGGGTAATTTTAACCGGTGACCGGGTAAATAGGTCGGTGACCGGGTATGGGGATGATGTGGTGACGAAAATTGTACTTTTAGCGACAAAAAAAAATAATAAAAAAATAATCGGTGACCGGCTCCAATTAAACCGGTCACTGGAAAGTTCTACCCCACCCACTAAACCTAAAATTCCAACCATTAAATCTAAACGACAACATATTACGGTTCAACCTAACCCCAAACTGTTAAATCCAAACAACCCCCATATGACCCTGGTGTCTTCAAGGGACCCATACTAAAAATGGCTCGTCTAACCTCCTCGGCAGTGAAGGGCTGCTGAAAGATTGAATACAGGCCCAATGGTCTTTCTCTAAAGCCCAAATCTTTTTGTTCTCTTCGTCCCTCTGGAAATCAAAGTGTTTGTTTACTGTGTCCTCGTGTCACCGTCGGCGACACACACCGGAGGCGTAGCGATGGGTGGCGATAGGAAGTCCAGAGACGACGACGATGATGAGAGGAAGAAGAAGATGAAAAGGAGGAGTTCTCTCTCCGATTCCGAAGGTCCTCTTTCTCTCTCTCTTTTAGAAACCCTCCTATGTAGAGTAGTTCACTCGATTAACATTTGCAAAGTCCGCAGACGAACGGAGAAGCAAACGACACAGAGCTGTAGATGGTGAAGAACCTAACAGGAGCAAGAAGAAGAAAGACAAATCCGAGAAGAAGAAGAAATCTCACAGATCTTCTTCCAAACACGACGATTCTGATGAAGAAGGTAGTTTGATTAGAGACCTTTTTATGTCTTTGATTGATTCACTTTCTACCCAGCATAGTTTTTGGTGTTTTGGTAATTTGTCCATGTTATTCCAACTGAATTACTAACATAATTGGTATTAGGGTTTATGTATTGTTTAGTGATTTTGGGATAGCTTGCAACATCATGCAGTTTTTGTTTCAACTTTCCGTAACCAATTTGACTATACTAAGAGGCCTTTTACCTAACATTTCAAATCTCGCCATCCTCAATTAGATTAATATTTCTTCTTCATGTTTCAGCTAGTTAATAGCAACGATTATAGGATGCCGTGTTAGAATTCCTTGAAAGCTACAAATCATATACGCTGCTCTATGCAGTACTGAAATGCTTTATCGCAAAGAACAGAAAACCAACCTCTGCTCCATAATCAACGTCACGGTAATGATAACAATGAAATTAGCTTAGCTTTGCATCATTATGGTGTAATGACTGCCCATATTTCACTTACAGTACTCTAGTCATACAGCTAACTAAAGAAATAAGTTGGGCAGTAGCATTTTTAAGACCACTATGCTTATCTGTTGGATAAGTTTACTCGATACGTTCCTCAAACAAGACACTTTACTTAGGTTATCTACAGCTATTTGAAGCCTTGAATCTTGTATGCAATGTTTTCATTTAGGATTTTCACCCCAGTATCTCTTTTTCTCTGAAAGATCCATTGATGTCGTGAAAATATGCATTCTCTTAGATGATACATCTGCACGGACATTATTTTTCATTGCTTGTGTTTTGGTGTGACGGTTTCGATGAAGAAGGAGTTTACCTTATACTGGGATTGCTTCCTGGACACTTAGCACCCTCATTTTGGTCAATAATACATATGCGAAGGATATGCTGTCTGAGTTTGAGTCTGTGATAGGTCAAAATTTTCTTACGTATCTACTGAATTCTAAAACAATGCTTAATTTATTTTCAACTACAAGTTATTATTTATGCAGCTAGAGTAGTATTTTCACTTTGATTCTTAATGATTTTCTGTTTTTGCATATTTGTCGTCCCTGGAGATGTGTTATAGTCATGGATAAGGATTGTGTCTCAGGGCATTGAGAGGAAATCGGTTTACAAGAGAAAACCTTTTATTTACAGTTCTTGAGACGACCTATGATGACAATAAATGAAACAAGCCCTTCAGATGGAGCAAAAGCCTCCGGACTCGTCGAAAGAGAGACCCAAATCTCATATAGTGCTGATAATTCTTCTTGCTTTTTATTGCTGTAGATGTTCTCTTCTTATAAGAGATTACCAGGAATTGAAATAGGAAAACTAACATCAAGGAAACAAAATTAAGGCTGATTCTCGAAGTTTAAGTACTTGCTGGAATTAAAGATTCCTAATCCCAGAATTGGAGGAAATGCAAATTAAAATAAAGCACTTACTAAAAGTAATAAATTTTGCCTATGCAGAATTAAGGGCACTAATTAATTTCCCTGCCTTAATATTTCCCGCAAACCATTTGTCACAAGATAGACATCGGATTACCCTTGGGCTGCTTATCCTCGTTCACTTTTGAACTTGATCAGTTCTTTTCTTCAGTTAATGCTTTGTAACTGAAGAAGCCACATGTACTGGAAACTTGAAATAGGACAGAGTTGAATGTTGTGATAACTGATTACCTATCTCACACTGGACAAAGTCAAATGATGTGATAACTGATGGGCACCGATTGAATCAATTAGAGCTGTATTAGTATGAGGTGATCGGTCAGAGAACTTCTTGATGGAGGAGCTTCTTATATTCTTCTCTGACTAATCCCCTAAACAAGAAGTACGAGAAGGCAGTCAGCAGTGGTTACACTTCTGTTGGCCTGCGTGAATTGCCGTGCAGTAATTGGTTAACATGCTATTTGCCGAAATAAGAGTGTAGGATTTAAAAAAGCTCACCAGACCCGAAGCTTATTAGTCACAGCTATCTAATTCTTTTTCTTGTACCGCTAATGGTGGTTTTTTTTCATATTTAGTTTTAACTGATACATTAGATTTTTTTCAACCAAAAAATATCCGAAGGTTGAGCATGCTTGCGGAGGTTTCAACTCAAATTCTCAGTGGTGGGGGAGTGTATACTTTGTTTCAAATATGATTAATGCCGAGGATAGGTATACTGATTTCCAGACTTGCTAAGTATGCATAAGTACGTGCTGTCATATTGGTTTTCAGTTACCTGCAAAGCCACTATGGAATGAGGAATTTGATAGCTGAATAGCTTTTCCTATTGATCATGATTTTGACACTGCTTTACTCATTATAACAAGAAAAAGGGGTAAAGTCTCGATGATTCTATTGAATGTTGAGAAGTGCATATAATTTAAGGGTCTTGGCTGTCCGAAAAGTAAAATATTTATTGATCTCGAGGTGCTTACTGGTTGGGTCATGAAAAAGCAATATCATTCCTAAATTCCAATTTTTAGCGAGGGATTTCTATAGAAGTACCTCCAAATTCAGTGCTCCATAGGAAGTCCTTCTCATGTTAAGGAAACTGAGTTGGTTGGTGTTTGACAAACATAGTCATGCTTAATTACTTGTGCAGATAAGAATTCAAAGGAAAAGCATAAGAGTAAGCAGGACAAGCATGATGATCGGCAGGTTGGTTTTCTTGTTTTGTATTTCTTACATGATAATGTTCAGAACTATCATTCACGTGAAAGATTTCCAATTTTCATGTTTTTTCGTTTCACCTTTAAGCTTATGCAACTCTGGCCCTTCCTGCTTACTTTTTCAAGTCAGTCAGCTGCTGTTCTGTTTGTGATAACATATAGTTTAATCTGCATACTGCTAGTTTACTGTTGATCTTGAAATCATTTCTAGAAATATATGGTTTCCCCTAGTACACCGCCAGTGTATGAGTATATTGTATCACTCCGTGTAATTGATATAAGAAAGTAAGCAAAAAATTGTTCTCCAAAACTCGTTCGGTTGTGTGAAATACTGAAATGTTTGTACTTAACCAGATTAATCAATAAATTATCATTTTAAATTTTTATTCGAGTCTTTCTTTACCTTGACGCAGTACTTGTAGAGTTGTGATGGATATTAGTACACAGTATGATTGCTACTCATCCACTTTGGTTCAAACAACCATAATAAAAACTCAGAAGGAACAGCTTCCCCCAAAACTTCGAATCGTGTGTCACGGCAAGCTGGTACCTCCTCCACCCCCCCCCCCCCCCCTCCCCTTACGCACTCTCCCTTGCTCTTTCTCTCTGCGGATGAATGAAAAATCCCTAGAACAGATTGAATATCATGGACTAAACCCTGCGGAAAGCATGAAAACTTAGTTGGCACTGCTTGATTAGAAGTGCCAGGATGTTTGCCAGTTTGCCTAAATGAACATTGCAATCCATATCAGCATGCGCAATAAAGAAAAAAGTGGCTTGTTGATCCTCCACAAGAGCCCTTTAGAAGACGATAAATAATCATTACAGATCATTGTCACCAGGAATGGTGATTTCCAATCCTGGCACAGATCCACCCCAAATAGGAGTTGTAAAAAGATATGCGACAGGTTGGGCTCTAAGTTACCTGGAACATGGATCGTTCCGGTTTGAGGAACGGTATCGCGGAACGCCATACCCTATGGAATTCGGTACGCAAATGGTAGGCTTCTTTGGATACCTGTATAGGAGTTTTTCCATTTTCTGCATATCAAAAATTATAAAACTACTCAATCTATGCAATAATTTAAAAGTCAAGTACTCTAAAAATAGATGTAACTTAACATATCTAAATTAAATTTTCTTCTATATAGATACTTTTGGTGAAAATAGTGAAAAAAAACTGGGATCGCCAAATTAAGCGATCTGGATCGCTGGTGTTCCATGTTTCTGCAAGTGTGATCCGATTTGCAATTGGCGGGGGTACGAGTGAATTGTGGTAAGACTGGTTGGGCTTCGGTTTGCAAAAGCCTTTAGGCTATGGGATGGTGATGAAATTTCTGTAAATCCCCTTTATATTCTTGAACCTCACCCAGCTTCATCCTCAGTACATGTTACCTATATACCCTTTTATATCTGTTATATATAATACCTCGGTTTCTAAAATCATCTAAAGTCCCGTACTTTGGTAGGTCACTTTCAATATCAGCCTGTTGCCACAGGATCTTAGGGTTGTTTTTATATGGAAACATATTTTCTGTCCAATCAGTGTTGCTTGTGAATATAAGGTATTCAGAGTTTCACACCTGTTTTTTGGCACTCTTTTACTTGTCTGTTTTATAATTTTTTAACATAACAATATGTTTATAATATTTTAATAGTTTTACATGGCTTCGCTTAACATTTGCAAAAATAATTAGACGGGGACCGATAAGAAGTGGTTATGGGATGGATGGATGACAGATATGGGATGATACTAACGAGGTATAAAACATGGATGCGATGAGGAATTCTAAACCGGTATGTGATAGTCTACCCCATCCCTGCCCATGCCTGGTTGTCTCCTTTCATAGTAGTCCCTGAATTATCATTGATGGCCCAAGCTATGTCCTCCATCACGATGTCAAATGAACATCTCCATCAATTGGTGGACATAGAGAGACAGATTGTCGCCCACAACCTTATTGAGGCCTGATTTCTAGGAGAAGCCCCAGTTTCCAACCTCTGGCTTGAACTCTATACTCATCCACACGTTTCTAAGGAATTTTTCAGTCAGTAGTAATTCTTTTCTTCTACGTCTGGATCTATATTTACAGGATTATCATATTAGACAAAAGTGAGCACACGTTAGTCATTTCTTTGATTATTATCCCCCTTATCTCTACAGTTAAACTAACGTTGGTATGGAAATCTTAAGCTGCACTCATTCTCGTAGCTTATTTAGGGGTCAGAATTGATGTCACGGGATTTTATGACATTTATTACATGTTTTTGGTACAGTGTAATTGTTGATACAAGTCCTCGAGAGTAGTTAAGTAGGTTTGGTTGCTCTCAAGGTATTAATGCCGCTATGCTCCTATGATTTAAAGTGTAACCAGAAAAGGCCCTCTGTACAGCAGTAAAATATAGAACAAATTTGTGCAATTTCCAAATAGTTACTCCTTAACTGTAACTATCCAATTAGTTACTACATCTTAGTAATTGTATTTCTGGGTTTGTGTTGTTGTTGGTTATGCCAGAGAGTGAAGAAGAAGGTGGAAGAGGAGCTAACTGTTGATGACTACTTCCTGAAGAACAATGAGTTTGCGACGTGGCTAAAAGAGGAGAAAAGTATATTCTTCTCGGATCTATCATCCGAATCTGCTCGAGACATGTTTTCTCAATTTGTCAAGAAGTGGAACAGCGGCAAGCTGGAAACCCGTTACTACCAAGGCATTTCAACCTGTCCGCGGTCGTCCCATAGATGGAAGATCAAAAAGTAACCCATCAAGGGTTTTTCTAGAAAGTAGAAGAGCATGTTGCTCCACCCACCACTTATTGTAATCTTTTTGTTTAGGGTTGGGTCAGTTATTAGTTAATTGTTTCCGTGTCTAACTGGACGAATCTGACTTTGTAAGATGGATGTATGCTGAGAAGCTGCCAGCTTCTTCAATACTTGGCATCAGTGGGCTGTTGTTGCACGATCAGATGATGAAACTTGTTGGGTTATTCATGAACAAGAACTCACAACTTGTTGGTTATATGGTCAGCGACCATAAACTGTTTGATAAAAGATCCCCGAGTGAATGAGAGCGAGGATGTATGTATGGGTTTTGCTATCTGGTTGGTCTCAAACGGATCTTGCGGTTTAGCCCGTTTATGAAAAATCGAACTGTTTAAGTTTGGTTTGAAATTTTACGAACTTCAACTGAGCACAATTCCTGGGCGGTGCACTTGTAACCCTAGGGCCTCGTTTGGGTAAGGTACAAGGGAGGGGGATAGGGATATAATAGTACCACCTGCTTCTTATACCGTGATTGGGTGCGGTATAATGAGCAAGGATATAAATCTCAAGTTTTTGTACCCCTCACTTTTTTTGCCTAGAAACTTATACCACCTCCTATGTGGTATAAGGTAGGATAAGGGACGATAATATTTCGGAAATGACTTCATTACCCCCAATCCCAAATCAAAGAGTTGAGACCTTTCTCTGTGCCCTCATTTTGATTGTTGCATTGTTTCTCACTGCCATTATTGAGCTACAGCTTCTCAAAATAACAATGTGGTAACAGCTGATCCATCAAATTGGAAGATCTAGTTTTTCTGCTTGGACTAAATTGCAATCATGTCCAAAGTAATGACATGAAACTTCGGAGCTACAGATACCGTTGGATCAAGGAGGAAGATCTAATCCTGGCCGCTGCTTTACCATTAGTGCTACGGCACCATTTTATGTTAGATTTCTTATATTCCTAATTAGTTACTAAACTAGCTTTTGATTGGTTGTTTTTTGCCAGCTGTTGCTGAGTTGGCAAATGGCTATAAGAGGATTTACTCCTCTGATTTTCCGTTGTAACGAATAATCAAATCATTTCCCTCTTCTCTCATTTTTGCTCTGGTTTCTCTTCTTCCTCTTCATGGTGTTCCATTTCTAGGGTTTGTGAGTTTGCAGGTTTGCAATTCTAATATGGTATCAGAGCCAGGTTGCGAAGGCTGCTGATTGTCTTGCGAGTCGTTGTTTGGTTCAATTTTGTGTGGATTCGAAGATTTCAAGTTTCAGATCTGGTTTCTGGAAAAATGGTGAACACATCAGAATCGCAGACTTCTGGTTCAGGTTTGGTGGCGGTGGATCCACAGTCGCCTTTCTATCTGCATCACGGAGATAGTCCTGGTAATATTTTGGTTTCTGTTCCTCTCTCTGGAGATAATTTCTATTTATGGCATATGTCAATGATAGTAGCTTTGGAAGCTAAGAATAAGCTTGAATTTGTTGATGGAACAATAGTTGCTCCTGAAATTGGTACTGATATGTAGGGGTGTTCAAAAACCCGAGCGACCCGCCCAAACCGGCCGGTCCTATCCGAACCTACCCGAAATGTAAAGACAATGGGGCTAAATGATCGATTTCGGGTATGAATAATTTCAACCCGCCCAACTGTCGATTGATCATGGTTCTCAAAATGTTTCGGCCGGTTAGCCCCAAACCGCCTCGCCCAACATGAGTACACATTTTTTTATTTCATAATAAGTATATAATTTTAACATAATACACTTATTCAAATGACTAATTATAGAATGAGTCGATACATAATTTACTATATTTTTACCACATATATTAATTCATGCAATTAGCCATTATAAACTTTTTTCTTTCTCAAATGTCCCATGAAAAAATAATAATATGGACTATGAAGGAAGTTTATAGTACTAGTAGAAATTAATTTGAAGAAATTTTGCGAGAGTAAGACTTCCTGCAATTTTTTCATCCATCGTATAATTGAGTTTGTGATTCTAACGGATATCCACCTACATTTTATTGGGAAAAAAAAACCCGCCCAAACCGAGTCGAACCGAGCTGAGCCGAAATGATCGGTTAGGTTTGGGTTCATCGGTTACTTGGTTAGGTTTGGGTAGAGATTTTTCCAACCTGAGGTAGTTGGGTTGGGGGAGAAATATGGGTTTCACCCGCCCAAACCGCCCCGCGAACACCCCTACTGATATGTATGCTGTGTGGAGAAGGTGTGATAGGATGATTATGTCTTGGCTGTTTAATTCCATTTCTAAGGAGATAGCCTGTAGTGTTGTAGGCAGATCTAGTGCTAGAGAGGTGTGGCTTGACCTCGTAGAAAGGTTTTCTCAAGGAAATTTACCTAGGTCGTTTCAGATTTCTATGGCTATTTCTAGTTTGAAGCAATCTGATATGACAGTAACTGCATACTTTACAAAGCTGAAAACATTGTGGAATGAGTTGAGTAACTACAAGCCTTTGCCTAGCTGTGTGTGCAATGGTTGTGCATGTAACACAAATGTCAAGTTGAAACAATCTCAAGAAGAGGAAAGAGTAATGCAATTTCTTATGGGACTCAATGAGCAGTACATGAATGTTAGAGATCAAATCTTGCTTACAGAACCACTGCCTTCTCTCAATGTTGTTTTTGCTAAAATAATACAACAAGAGAGACAGATGCAGCTGAAGAATAGTTCTTCTCACACTCCTAGTATGGCAATGTATGTTCAAGGTTCACATACTCATCATAAATCAGGTGATAGTGTCAATTCAGGAGGATCAGGTCATAGTTTTGGAGGAAGAGGTCCTAATGGGAAGTTGATATGTCATCACTGTGGAAATGAAGGTCATGTCAAGGCAAAATGCTACAGATTACATGGATTTCCACCTAATTTTAAGAGTAACAAGCCAAGAGTTCACAATGTTTTTATGAGTGGTTCATCAGCTCCAGTAGTCACAAGTTCAACCCCTGCTTCTACTCATGACAACAATGGAAAAACAGTTACACTCACAGAGAATCAGTGTCAACAATTAGTGACACTCTTGAATACTCATTTAGGATCAAAGAGTGGTCCAGTTCAGAGTACTTTTAGTGATGCAGGATCAGTTTCCCCATACTCTACAGTTTCAGTGGATTCACCACTTCATCACTCTGGCACACATTTTGATTCAGCACATTTTATGGGAGGAGTTATTAGTTCTTGTTCTCTGCAAACTTCTTCAGTTGAGAAGGAAGGTTTTATGTTGAATTCATGGATTCTGGACAGTGGAGCTATTGATCATATGTGCAACAATGTTGATATGTTTAGTGATCTCACAGCTGTTGGTGATACAGTTGTTCACTTGCCAAATGGGAAAACAGTTCAAGTTACCCATGTTGGATCAGTAAAATTGTCTGATGATTTGATTTTGACAGGGGTGCTTTGCATTCCCAGCTTTCAGTTTAACCTAATCTCTGTCACTCAGCTCACTAGAGTCTCAGGGTGTACATGTATATGCCAGGCAGATGAGTGTATTCTCAAAAGGGAGGAAGTGATTTTGGGAGTTGGCAAGAGAGTTGGAGGTCTATATGTGCTGCAAATGTCAAAGCTGCCAAAGCTGAATTCAAAAATGAGTTTTGCAGTTTCTGCAAATAGCAAGGCTTTTCTATGGCATCAAAGATTGGGGCATCCATCTTTTGAGAAGGGGTCTTTAATGTCCAAACAACTTGAAGGTATGCCTTCTTCACATCAAGGTTTACAATGTGATATTTGTCCTCTGGCAAAACAGAAGAAACTTTCTTATATTTCTCATGGACACATGTCTCAAAATGCTTTTGATCTGATTCATTGTGACACATGGGGTCCCTACAAGGTGCCTACATATTCAGGACATAAGTTTTTCTTGACTATTGTGGATGATGCCACAAGAATGACATGGGTTTATCTCATGAAACATAAATCAGAAGTGGATACTATTATTCCTGGCTTTTACAAGATGATAGAAACTCAATTTGATGTCAAAATCAAGAAGTTTAGAACAGATAATGCACCAGAATTGCACCTATCTGCTTTCTATTTGGAACATGGTATTATTCATGAATTGAGCGGTGTAGAAACACCTGAGCAGAATTCAGTTGTGGAAATGAAGCCTCAGCATCTACTTAATGTGGCAAGAGCACTTAAGTTTCAGTCAAATGTGCCTGTAAGATTCTGGGGAGACTGTGTGTTAACTGCAGCTTATTTGATTAATAGACTGCCTTCTCCTAAAACTCAGAATAAATCACCATATGAGCTACTGTTTAGGACATCTCCAGATTATTCTCAGTGCAAAGTCTTTGGATGTTTGTGTTTTGCCTCCACACTATTCCAATCAAGAACAAAGTTTGATCCTAGAGCAATCAAAGGAGTTTTTGTGGGATATGTCTTTGGAATCAAAGGTTTCAAAGTGTATGATCTGGCTACTCACAGTTTTGTGGTTTCTAGAAATGTGGTGTTTTATGAAAATGTGTTTCCTTTTGCTGAAAAGAGTTCACCAACCACTGGTCTCTTTGATACAATGAGCTTGCCAAAGAGTGTGTCTGATATTGGTGATGACAAGGAGCAGTCACCTTCTTCAGCTTCACATGAATCAGTTAACTCTACTGTTCCTTCATTATCTCCAGTTAGGAGTTTTAGAGAAGTTTTGTTACATCCAGTGTCAGTGAGACAAAGTACCAGAGTTTCAAAGCCACCCTCTCATTTGCAGGACTATGTTCTCTCCAAGAAAAACTCCAGGGCACTAACAGTTAGTGGTTCAAATCTCACTAGTGCTGTCTGTGCACTCACTGAACCAACCACTTATAGACAAGCCTCACAAGATCCAGATTGGATTGAAGCTATGCAGCTGGAAATACAAGCTTTAGAAGCCAACAACACTTGGTTTATTACTCATTTGCCTCCAAATCATTCTGCAGTGGGATGCAAATGGGTATATAAAATTAAGTACAAAGCAGATGGTTCTATAGAAAGGTATAAAGCTAGATTAGTAGCAAAAGGTTACACACAAACTGAAGGGTTAGATTATTTTGAAACCTTTTCACCTGTTGCCAAATTGGTCACTTTTAGAGTTCTTCTTGCTCTTGCTATTCAACAAGGATGGACCATTCTTCAAATGGATGTTAATAATGCTTTTCTGCATGGTGATCTTCATGAAGAGGTGTATATGAAGCTTCCAGATGGATATGAGCCAAAATTGCCAGTCTCTTCCTTTTCAAATTCTTCTCAGCCTTTGGTTTGCAGATTAAAGAAGTCATTGTATGGTTTGAAGCAGGCTTCCAGGCAATGGTTTGTCAAGTTTTCTTCAACTCTTCTGCAATTTGGTTTCACTCAATGCAAGTCAGATTACACATTGTTTGTGAAAAGCTCAGGCTCAGTTCTCATGATGCTCTTGGTGTATGTAGATGATATACTTTTGGCAGGAAATGATATTGCTACACTAACCAGCTTCAAAAGGTGTTTGAATGCACAGTTTAAGCTCAAAGATCTGGGAGAGATTGCTTATTTTATTGGTTTTGAGGTTACTAAAATGGATCATGGGTATTTTCTGAGTCAGCACAAGTTTCTTCTAGAAATACTTACTCAGACTTGTTATGATCAATGTAAGATAGCACACTCTCCTATGGTGCCAGCTTGTAAGCTTAGTCAGTCTATTGGAGATTTGTTGAAGGAAGAAGATGCTAGTGCATATAGAAAGCTGATTGGTAAGCTTTTGTATCTCTGCAACTCCAGGCCTGACATTTCTTATTCAGTGAACAAGCTCTCTCAGTTTGTGGCTCATCCTACAAGAGATCATCTTACTGCAGCTCATCATGTTCTTAGATATCTGAGAGGTACTTCTGAATATGGTCTTGTCTTTTCTTCTGCATCTTGCTCTCCAGCTTCTCTTGTAGCTTATGCAGATGCAGACTGGGGTGGATGTCTTGATACTAGAAGATCCACCTCTGGATATTTGGTATTTCTGGGCTCTTCTCTAGTTTCTTGGAGATCCAAGAAGCAGAGTGTAGTTGCCAGAAGTTCAGCTGAAGCTGAGTACAGAAGTTTGGCCTATTTGGTTTGTGAGGTCAAATGGATTATGTCTCTCTTGCAAGAACTGCACTCACCACTTCTTGGTACTCCTCTTCTACTTTCTGACAGTTCTTCTGCCATTCAGATGGCTCACAACCCTATTTGTCATGATAAGACTAAACACATAGAGCTGGACTGTCATACTATCAGAGATTTGGTTCAAGCAGGCACCATCACTTTGCAGCATTTGCCCAGTTCTGAGCAACTTGCAGATGTGCTCACCAAGCCTTTAGCTCATCCCCTTTTTCAGAAGCTTCTATGCAAGTTGAAGGTGTTGTGTGCTTCCCCCCCTTCAACTTGAGGGGGCGTATTGAGCTACAGCTTTTCAAAATAACAATGTGGTAACAGCTGATCCATCAAATTGGAAGATCTAGTTTTTCTACTTGGACTAAATTGCAATCATGTCCAAAGTAATGACATGAAACTTTGGAGCTACAGATACCGTTGGATCAAGGAGGAAGATCTAATCCTGGCCGCTGCTTTACCATTAGTGCTACGGCACCGTTTTATGTTAGATTTCTTATATTCCTAATTAGTTACTAAACTAGCTTTTGATTGGTTGTTTTTTGCCAGCTGTTGCTGAGTTGGCAAATGGCTATAAGAGGATTTACTCCTCTGATTTTTCGTTGTAACGAATAATCAAATCATTTCCCTCTTCTCTCATTTTTGCTCTGGTTTCTCTTCTTCTTCTTCATGGTGTTCCATTTCTAGGGTTTGTGAGTTTGCAGGTTTGCAATTCTAATAGCCATGTTTGTTGTTTTTCTGATAGAAGGTCTTCTTCTTCTTTTTTATTTATTTATTTTTTTTTACCGTTCTAGTAGAAGCTCATTGCCCTGTTTCTCACTGCGAGATTGTTTCTCTTTCATTTATTTTGAATTCAACAAACTGAATTTACTTGTGTTTTGTAGTATTCAACATACTAAATTTTATGATTGTATAAAACTGAATTTACTTGCGTTATGTATTAAATTGAATTTACAGTTTAAAATTTACATGACAATGAAACTGAATTTACATTAAGCTGAATAGGACAAATACTTGTATTTGTGCTTATGTTAGGACTTATACGTGTGTTTATTGACATTTTAGATGGACAACAATTTCGACAATTCCGACATGAATTTTGATGAGATTGTTGTGTTGGCTGCTATGCAACAATTTATAACAGAAGTGCAGTTTGTGTTCACGGTTATTATGTGTGTCATGCGCACGATGTTAGAGAGAAGGATTTTGTCAAATGCACAGAGTACCAATATTATTATCTCTTATTTCATTTGTCAATGTTTGTAGTGCGGGGCTTTTTAACTCATATAGGTATGCATCTCAAAAATACATATTATGTTGGGTTTGTGTGTGGGGTTCTAATTTAGACGTTTGTTTATGAAAAAGTTTAAAATGTTTAATTTCACAATCTTGGGCTAAGATTTATAATTATCTCTACTCTAATATTATCATATTTAACATGTTAAAATGTGTGTGTATTATTTTTTTTTGTTCACAGTCTAATGTAGAAGACAAAATAATAATAATAAAAAAAAAGTTTTAAACAAGCAGGGTAATGTAGTCATTTACCCACATATTCTATCTCTTATCCTGCACTACCCAAATATGTTAATACATATACCTGCAGCTTATCCTATCTCATATCCTGCTCTAACCAATCACTCAGAATCAGTACAATTTTATCCTACCTTATACTAGTACAATAATACCCTACCTCTTATACCAGTACAACACTTATCCCCATCATTTATGTACCTTTACCCAAACGAGGCCTAGAAGAAACCATCAGATATAAAGAAAGGCGATCTGGTGGTTTGCGCGGTACCAGCAAAATTCTGTAATGAATATTGGGCCAAACATGTAATGAGGGAATGACCTGAACAACCAAACCAAACCCAATAGGCCCAAGGTGAAACAAACAGAGACCAAACAAGGAAGGCTCAGATGGCCCAACAAAAATGAATCCAATCCTCAGGGGGTCATTCGCATAAATCCCCAATCACAGGGGGTAAAATGCAATTGTGCTAATAATTATAGACAGATCAGTGTGATTAGAGTGAGTGAGTGAGTGACAGCAGTAGTGATGATTAGAGAGATATGCTAAATGCTGGGCGAGTTTGTAGCTGAATAAATAATAATGCCACCGACAGACTCACGAGAAATTGATTTCCTCCGCTGCTGCAGAAAGTGACAAAATGCTCCTCTCTCTCTGTTGTACGGCATGCAAAATCACAGAAACCTCCCTCTCTCTCTCTTTCTCTCTTCATCTCTCTCTGTGAAAATGCAACAACAGTGAGCAGCATCTGAAGGCTCTGATCCTGCCTTCCTTCTTCGTCATCCTCCATTTTTCTATACTCATTTCTCCCAACCGTCGTCCTCGTCGTGGTCGTCCTCTCCCATCTCTCGCTCGCTGATTTTGTTGACGCCGGCCTCCTCCTAGGGTTCTTTCTCTGGAAACTTACTCTCATTCGACCAATTCAACCAAGCAGGTACCTCTCCTCATGATTTTACACTTCCGCCATTGTTACCTCATGACTTGTTCTATGCTCTCTCATTTCATCCATCTAATTTACTCAAAAATGCTTCACTTCTTTGATTCTGTCTCCCTTCTGTAAAACGTTCACCAGTACCGATTAATTGCTTCAATTGTTGAATGTGTATGTACTTCAGCGTTTTCAGAAATCGCTGATCTGAAATGCACCTAGTTGCGAAATGTATCATGCTGGTTGACGTTTGGCATTTGTTGTGTCTTCTGCACATCTCTTACTATAATAGTTTTGTGTGATTTGCCTCTATTGATAGCTTGCTGTAATGGTGTTTATGTCAACTGAATATCAGAATGTGTCTTGTGCTCTCACCAATGTGTTATCCAATTGGTTATACGTTCTTTTATCCTATATAAGAAGCTATCAGATGTATGTGGTTTTGTTTCCTGCCCGAGAACATTGGGACTATTTATTGAGATACTGTTCATGTTAGTAACATTGGGAGTATTTATAATAGTTCTCAGGAATGTACTATGTGGTTATGTTTTGTTGAAAAGTAATGAACTTTCTAGATAATTATAGAAACTAACTAATTGTAATTATCTAGAAGTATTGGGCTATATTAAAATAGCCTAGAAATATACATGTAATTGCTAGAAGTTATGGGCTTTTGTAGAATATTCTAGAAACTAGAGGCTAGAAAACAATTGTAGAAAAATCTAGAATTACTTGGTGATTTCTTCCACCAACTATGTAGTCCTATAAATAGGACAAGATGTACTTGTTTTCTATGAATCAACTAATGAGAGGTTCTCTTCTCAACTACTAGCATACCACAACACCTATTACTCCTCTCTTCTACAATCCTCTAGTTTACACTTCAATTCACAATAGTCCCTCTCCACCAAAACAATAACCTACACACTTCCGCATCACTCCTCTCCTACAACAACCAACACCAACATCAATCACCCTCTAAAAACCAACAAGTGGTATCAGAGCCTCGTCCGATTATACATTTGGGCGTTGCTTCCGTTCACAAACTAAACAACTAACCTACAATGATGGCCAATATGCTATCCAACAACCAAATCCCCATTCCAATATTCAACGGGGAGAATTATGAATATTGGGCGATTAAGATGAGGACATTCTTCATGTCCCAAGGCCTATGGGATATCGTCGACAACGGATTCAACAATCCGGCGGATATTTCAAGGCGCACAAATGAGGAGAAGGAGAAATTAGACAAAGACAAGGAGAAGGACAACATGGCTCTCTACTACATACAAATGGCTATGGCGGATTCAATCTTCCCAAGAATATGTGGAGCTACAAGTGCCAAGCAAGCATGGAATAGCTTGAAGGAGGAGTTTCAAGGAAGCGTCAAGGTACGTAGTATTAAACTCCAAATATTGAGAAGAGATATGGCCAATATGAAGATGAAAGAATCAGAGACCGTAAAAGAATACTACTCAAGGCTAAGAGAACTAGTTAATCAACTAAGATCATATGGGGAAGACTATACCGACAAGATGGTAGTAGAGAAGATTCTAATTAGTCTCCCTAGTATGTACGATCCGATCGTTACGACGACTGAGGCGACGGCGGATCTCACCACTTTGTCAGTCACAGACTTAGTGGGTACTCTAGAAGCTTACGAGAAAAGGTTGAGTATGCGTGAAACCGAGTCAACGGAGAACGCATTTCAGTCTAAGCTCAAAATACGGTCTCAGAATTCTAGAAATATAAAGAAATTTGGAGACAATTCTAGAATACAAGAAAATTCTAGAATTAAGGAGAAAGGAGGAGAAAGAAGAGAAAAATATCCGCCATGCCGCATATGCAACAAGACGAGCCACTTGGAGAAAGACTGTTGGCACAAAGGAAAGCCAAAGTGCCTAAACTGTGACAGATTTGGCCACATGGAGAAAGATTGCCGCTTGAAACAAAAATATGAAGCCAACTATTCAGAAGAAAAAGAAGAAGAAAGCAACATGTTCTACGTATGCCACGCTGCAGCAGAAGTAAAGAACGACACATGGTATGTTGACAGCGGTTGCAGCAATCACATGACAGGAGACGAGAAGATATTCAAAGAGATCGACAGATCAGTCAAATCCCAAGTCAAGCTCGGGAATGGAGAATTAGTGGAGGTCGAAGGCAAAGGCACCATCGCGGTGAACACCAAGAAAGGTACGCGCTTTATTCGCGATGTACTACTAGTGCCTAAACTAGATACAAATCTATTAAGCGTGGGTCAAATGTTGGAAAGAGGATATTCCCTATACTTTATTGGAGACTCATGCAAAATATACGACAACAAAAACAAGAATCAGGTGATTTTTACTGTGAAGATGCAGCAACAAAGGAATTTCCCGATTCGATGGCAGTACGCTAAGAATGCTGTTTGGAATTGGAAGGATGGGAAGGTTAAAAAACAAACCACTATGGTTCCAAGAATGAGAGCGCCAAGCCGAGATCAAACACGAGAAGAAGAAGATGAAGTACAGACTCCGCAAGCACCTACATCTCAATCAAGTCCAAGAACAACACCCTCATCTTCCAACACGCAAGAATCTTCCAGCAGTAAAGAATCATCCGAATCACCAGTACAGAGAGTACGATCACTTGCCGACCTATACGAGACATGCACATTTACGACCATGGATCCCAAAAGCTTAAAGGCAATAAGAAATAAGGAAGAACGGGTCAAAGGCAAGGAGGAGAAGATCAAGAAGACCAAGAAAGCAAAGAACCAGATAGCCAGTAATGGAGCCACCAAAGAAAGAATGCTCTACACGAAGCATAATCATAGCAACCCTATCCGGAAGCACAAGACAATGTCAACTACTAAGGACTACTCGCAACCATCAAGGTTGAAGGTTGAAGCTCAAAGAGGAGCCATATTCAAAAATGCCCGTCCAAGAACAAAGTTCAAGACTCTACAAGAGCTGCAGGGAGTTACCAGAAAGTTCATTAAGGAGGAGTGTTGAAAAGTAATGAACTTTCTAGATAATTATAGAAACTAACTAATTGTAATTATCTAGAAGTATTGGGCTATATTAAAATAGCCTAGAAATATATATGTAATTGCTAGAAGTTATGGGCTTTTGTAGAATATTCTAGAAACTAGAGGCTAGAAAACAATTATAGAAAAATCTAGAATTACTTGGTGATTTCTTCCACCAACTATGTAGTCCTATAAATAGGACAAGATGTACTTGTTTTCTATGAATCAACTAATGAGAGGTTCTCTTCTCAACTACTAGCATACCACAACACCTATTACTCCTCTCTTCTACAATCCTCTAGTTTACACTTCAATTCACAATAGTCCCTCTCCACCAAAACAATAACCTACACACTTCCGCATCACTCCTCTCCTACAACAACCAACACCAACATCAATCACCCTCTAAAAACCAACATGTTTCCTGCAAATATGTTGATGAGTACCCTCGTTTCGTTCACTATATCTAGCTGCTGCAACTTCGGATGCTTGTATTTCCTTTTTTTACTGGTTAGGTTTGTTTAAAGGATCTCTACTGTTGTGTCGGAGATAAAGCAAACATTCCTAGTAAAAGTGGAAAAACTGCACCTAACTGTGAAGTGTATCATGCTAATTGAAGTTCTAGGCAGTTGTCGTGTCTTCTGAGTATAAATTTCTATAGTCTATTTGATTTTGGCACTCACCGTAGCTGCTACAATCATGTGTATGTCAACCGAATTTGTGGCATGTCTTGTGCTTTCCTCAGTGTTTTCCAATTTTCCATGTTCTTCCTTTATCTTCTATGAGTAGTTCTAAATATTGTTTGTGGCTTGATGTAACATTAAGACTATCTGTTGCTGATGCTTTCTTAATGAACTAATAGCTATGTCTGGAAAGATTCCTGATTATGGCGCGATCTTCATGGCGAACAGAAGCACTCTAAATGAGTGTTTCAAGAGAAATATAGTTGGACTTCCTTACACGTTCGCCGGTTTTGTCAAAGAAGTCAGAGCTGGAATGGTTTTGTTTGTATTTGAGTATGAGCGCAGAAAACTTTATGGTGTTCTCAAAGCTGTTACTGATGGTAAAATTGACATCATACCCAATGCATACCGTTCATCAGGAAAAAAATTCCCTGCACAGGTACAAAAGTTTGCTAATAGATGTTATTCAAAATTAATTGTTTCACTAATCTCCTGTTTTGCCTCTATACCAATTTTTTGTTTATTGGGAAATGTTTTTCCATGTAGGTTCGCTTTGAAGTGATCTGGAGATGTCACCCTCTCGGTGAGCATGATTTCCAGGATGCCATTCGAGATAATTACTATGCACCATACAGGTTCAACTTTGGTTTGTCCAAAAGTCAGGTTTGCTCTTATACATCTATTTGAAACGTAGGCACATTAATGTATATATATTGAGACATTTTCTTGGGCATTAAAACTTGTAACACTATGAAGTTGTAACTTGGTTATAAACTTATACAGAAGATAAGTTGTACCCTCTTTAACTTGTGAATGCAGGTGCAGGATCTGCTACTTCTGTTTCTATCGAGGAATCCAAGAATTGAAAAAGCTATCAAAGAATCGATCACAACCAAGAAGCAAAGACCACTTGATCTGGAGACAAAGAAGAAAGTGGTGAAATCTGAGTCAAGCTTGAAGCATGGAAATGCCAAGTGCGTCACTGAAGGTTCAGCGAAATCATGAATCTCTGGAAACAGATGGATCCCGTCAGAGGAGAAACCGGAGCAGACGGATATCGTTTCTCAAAGTTTTTCATCATTTGATTTCATACCGCTGTCTTCACCTGGTAATGATGATAAGCTAGACGAGACGGAGGAGGAGGCTTTCCCAGGGGTTCTGTTTGGTAAAAAGGAAGAAAAGAAACTAGACAATGATTGTCATTCTGATCATTCTGTTAAGCAGGTAATAAATCCCATGCCTCTCAGAAAAAAGGATTCAGTTCTTGCACCTTCTGCAATTAGTCCACAAATTGGGGAAAGTAAGCGCCCAAGCCCAAGGGTTAAGGGCCTATATTCAGATTCTCCAGTCAACAGGGACAGTGTGTTTTCTCGCTTGGTTTCTACATCCAAACCTGTCGATAAGAGAAGAAGAAGGAAAAGAAGACTACTAAGATAACTCCATCAGTGGATGAAATAATGGAGAAGGTGGAGAAGTTGCGTAGAAGATGGAAGAAGACATCATCCAGGAGAACTAAAAGGACTAGTAGTTCTGAAGAAAGAGAGGGTAAAATGAAGAAGAGAAACAGCGTCTTTTCCCGCTTGGACTTTGGATCAAAAAACTCTATAGAATAAGGGGAGATCATTGCATCCGAGAAATCAACAAGCGGAGACAAAAAGGTGTTTCGGACAAACAGGAAAAAGAGAAGTCGCGAAGTATCTATCAGAAGCCATGGCGAGAGCCTCAACATTACCATCCAGGTGCAGATGGACGGAGACAGATATTCAAAGAAGAGGAGGGCAGCGAATACAAGCAATGACAAACAAATGGAAGAAATTGTGAATGTTAACAAGAAAGAAAGCATGCAGGGAACAGACCGTGAGAGTGAGAATGTAACAAGATCAAGAGATAGTATAGCTGCTGGATTGGGCACTGAAGAACGATGGCCAATGTTCAGAGACCGATCTCAAGAAACTTCTGCTGGGAAAGAGAATGTCCAAAGCTTTGAAGGTTCAACTGGAAGCAACAGAATCATCGATGACAACAGAGATATCGTGCCAGTGTCTTTGATTCTTCCTGTCATGGCGGCGGCTGAGGACGGTGCCGCCGCAGGACGTCAAGGTAATAGCGGAAACAATGCGGCAGGTGTTAGCGTCGGAACAATCTTGAAGACATATCAGCGTCGGAACAAGTCTGCATCACCAGTTATCAAGCCGGTGGACATAGAAGCCTTTGTAGAGAATATCAGAGCAGAATGCATGAAATCCCTCACAGGCACCACCAGAAAGATGGTAGAGCCCTGAGGCCTGACCACTACTTAAAAGCATCTCTCTAAAGCATCAATACTATAATACCTTTTATTAGCAAAATTATACTCTTATGATATAGTCCTACCTGACTAGAAGTAGTGATTTCAGAGGCTGAATGTTCCAGTTACATAGAACTTGTGTTCAACTAATGGTACTAGTTTGAATTGTCTGTGCTGAATCTATTTCTGGGATGCTATTGTTCGCATAGATTTGATTACAAAGGGAAATGAAAGCGGGAACAAGTTTTGTTTTATTATTATAGTTAACCTTTTTCTTCTGTATATTGTAGTATTTAGCATGTAATAAAATTGAGTTTCAGGTTGAATCTCCTCTCGACTCCAAGTACCAGCCCGAGAAAAATTCAAGGCGCAACAAGAGGTAAATCAGCCTGAGAAAATTCGGGCCGACATACTCGTAGTTGAGGAGGCCAATAGGCATCCCTTGGGTTGCCTTGCCCAATCCAAGGCCAAGGTTCAAGATCTCCAGACAAATGTCCAAAGTCTTAAAATGCTAACTCGACCAACTCAACTACATCCTGGGACTGGAAGGGTAATACATGTTTCTTCTTTCAACAAGTACAGTTTTACCAAGGGTTGCCATGGGCCGGGTTTGGACGGGCCTCATCGGCCCAAAGTAAATTTCACCCAAGCCCATGTACAATTTCTAAGGCCCGAGACTGAATTTTGGTAACCCATATTTCTTCTCTCAACAACTTGTAGTACATACAGTTCTCCCTAGGGGTTGCCATGGTCCGGGCTTGGACGGGTTTCATCAGGCCAAGATGAATCTCACGAAGCCCAAGCCAGTCCTGGCCCGTATGTCTGGCAAAACTTGAAAGCCCCAAGCCCAGGTACAATTTCTAAGACCCGAGACTGAATTGTTGGCCTATAACTTTTTTGTGTCATGTAATTATAGTAAAAACAATGCGCATTCATATTCTTCATTGATCTCGAAAATAAGAAGTTAAACAAAAAAGAAACAAAACTATATAATAGAGGATACTTGGTGGAAGATCTCTCAAAGTTATATTATTATTATTTTTTGAGAAATTGTTTTGTCGTCAACAGAGTTCGAACACAGGACTTCATGTAAGGGCTTCCTAAAAACGCCGTAACACTTGAGCTACTTTCAAGTTATATTATTATTTCTTTTCAAAAAGTTATTTCATTATTCATCGCAAATAATTGATACCTTCACATAGATTAAAAAAACCCTTTATCTAAAAAAATCATATCACCATTATATATATATATATATATAGATTGGGTTGGCGGGAGGTCGGGCCTAACTTCTAAAGCCCAAGTATGGATTTTTAAAAATACGGCCCAAAATCTTAAGCCTAAAACGCGACGTTTTTAAGTGATTACTAAGCCTAATCACTGACATTTGTGGGATGCGGCGGGCGAGTGGGCTGATCGGGTCATCAGGCAATGGAAGCTACTTCCTCTGTAATCTTTTTTCCCCTACGCTTTGACTTATTACCCGTGATTGGATCATTTTGATCCGATGATTTTTTTTTAGAAAATGATCCGATAATATGAGTAGCAATATAATGTAATTTTTTGATAATATTTTTATAGTGTCGTAGAATAACTTCTACTATACAACACCATAAAAAAATTATAAGCAACTAGGTTGGTAACTCAGGTGGTAGAACGTTGAAAGCCCCTGCTTAAAGTCCAGGTTCAAATCCAGTTGACGACAATGACAATTTCTCAAAAAAAAAAAAATTAAAATATTCACTCGTTTTGCTATCCAAGCCAGCGGGTCAAAGTCGTCCAATGTTAAAAGTCAAAAGGTATAGAAAGAGAGATTAGGGAGGAAGGCAAAAGTTTAGGGGCAAAGTATGTAGCTAAATTGCACCGGAGGAACCCATATTTTACCCTAAAACACGAACCAGTTTGGTCTTCTTCTTCATCCCTATTCAAAAAAAGAAACAATTGGGTTTGATTTTGATTTGAAGATTCGGATAGAGTTGGGAAGAAAAAATTGAAGGAGGGCGGGTTTTGATTGATCTTGGCGGCTGTTGCTCCCTCAATCGCTTTCCCACCAACTCTAATTGAAGATCAGCTGCAGCAGGTTTTTGCATCTCACGTTTCATTTTTCCCACTCAAGTCTTGTTTTGAACCTTGAAAGTTTCAAGATTGCTGCTTCATTTCTTTGTTTGTATTCTGGGTTCTCAATAACCCCCCACCTCAAAAGGTTCAAGATTAGTTATCTTATCTGGGTTCTTTGATTTCAGTTGGTTTTTCAAACTCTCTGTTGATGGTGATTGACTGAGGGAGTTCACAATATTCAAAAAAATTGGCACATCATCATCATAATATGAAACCTAGATTTAATGCTGTTGCTGCAAAATTGGGTTTTTTGTTTCACCATACCCCTGAAAACTATACACCAACCTTGAATAATCCATCACTGAAACCCCCAATTCTCAAGTTTTTTCGGTACTGGACCACCTCTGCTGCTGCTTCCTTTACAATGCCCCCATCTGTTGTTGATGATATAGTAGATAATGTGATATGTAATACTACTACTACTACTACTGTTACAATTGATGAAGAGAGTAGAGATTCCTTCCCTAAGGACACCGAACATGTTCTCCGGAACTGGGGTTGCACCGACGAGGACCTATCCAAAATATTTCACCGCCACCCTTCTTTACGTAACGGCGATGTCTCCAACCTTGAATCCAGACTCAGTTTGCTTAGCGGATTGGGCCTCCCATCTTCACACCTCATTCAAATTGTCAAATTCCGCCCTCGTGTACTCTGTTCTCGCAACAACCAATGCTGCTTTTCCCAGCGCTTGGAGCATCTCCAAGAGCTTTTTGGGTCCAAACAAACACTCCTCAAAGCCATTACTAGAAACCCCTCTCTTTTGAACTATGATTACCATCACCATATCAAACCTGTCATTGCTATTTACAATAAGATGGGTATTACTCAAAAAGATTTTCTCACCATGCTTCTATCTCGCCCCACCATAAACCCTAGAACCACATTCAGCGAGGAGAAACTGGATTATATTCGCAAGACTGGGATTTCGGAGGACTCCAAAATGTATAAATATGTCGTTACTTTGATCGGTATCACGCGCATCCAGACGATCCGTGGAAAGCTGTCGAATTTGGAGAAGTTTGGGCTTTTGGAGGACGAGGTGTTTCGTTTGATCGGGCGTTCTCCTCTTATATTGACACTGTCTATTGACAAGGTTCGACGCAACATGACCTTCATATTGGGGACCATGAAGTTGTCTGCTAAAGTGGTCCTTGATCACCCATTTCTACTGTTTTATAATTTGGATCTCGTATTGAAACCACGGTTCCTTTTGGCTAAAAAGATTGAGGATATGGGTCTTGTTCCCCTAGTTAAAGAGCCTGAGATTTTCAGGGCATTGAGAATGACGGATAAGAGGTTCTTTAAGAAATTTGTAAATAGCCATCCAAAGGAAATCGTTGACGAGCTAATGGAGTTTTACACCAATACAAAAGGAATCAAACGATTAGCTGAATCTTCAAGAAAGAACTGGGGTAAAGGATTCCCATTCTGAACAACGCTGGAGTACATGATGCTTGTAAGTTTATCTCATAGCCATCGCCCATTCTTTTATGTTATCATATATTCTTGAAACTAGTATTTCTTTTCATATGACAATGGAATATCTTAATACAATATTGTTTCCTTTTCATCTGAATCTGTGTGGTTTTATTTGTGTGTGAATGTCTTCACCGTATAAGTGGAAGAGCCTAAAATCACATAGCATTATGTTGCCACTTCATCACCTGCGGATGTTTTTGAGATTTGCATAAGCTGTAATTACTTGAAATGATGCAGAATACATTGGGTCTTTCTTCTTTATTCTTTTCCTCGTAGCTATGTGGTATCAAGAATGGTTCTCGAAGAAATATAACGAAGTCCTGTTCTGTGATGATTCATGTTATTGGATTTCTTAATTATTAAACAAATAGTGGATTTGGATGTTTGAGCTTACATTTGGTGACATGGAAGCAGATAACAAGTTCTAATTGCGAAAGTGAAGACAATCATCCAAACCTCGAAAACTCCTTGCAAGAGGATCTTTTGATAAGTATTTGTTGAGATCCCTAATTCATATGGATATATTATTGTTCATTTTTGTTAAAAGAATGGTGGTGGTTGCTCCTTTTTAGAGATTTCGATGAGAAGTCGATAACTATTACTATTAAAGACAGAAATAGCCAGTAGAGAAGGGCCAAGTTCCCAAAACAAACAAGTGTCGAAGATTATCCATGAAGGATCCTCGGAGTTGTATCTATCTTCTATACTAATATAGAAAGGGAATAGTGATTTTGGTGAAGCCTTTTTGCGTTCCATTTTACCATTGTTCTTTTTATATAATTTACAAAGATTTTAAATGTTATGTGCACTTTTTTGAAGGATAAAAGAGTAAAAGTATGTATCCATTATCCTTCAACACCATCACCCATAACTTCCACCACACTACCCCCGCAACATTGACCCATTAACTCTCTCCTACACAGACGTTAGTTGGTTTTCTATGGAGAAGCCATTACAAAAATGGAACGGATAGATCAGAAATCCACAAAAATGAAGTAAACAAGAATATTATTTCACACAATCAGTTAAAAGGTATATTTTGTACTATGAATTATTTTTAGACTATGTAAGTTACAAATCTTTCCATTTTGTTTATTTTATTTTTTGAATGAGACATGTGCATTTATATATGATATGTGCATATACCGCGATTTGTAGTACTAAAGAAAGGTGGAAAGTGTCTTGGTGTAGAACTTCCATTTTCGAGATTATTACCCAAGAAGGATCCTCAGGAAAGTAGCTAGGGTTAACATAAGGATAGGAGATTTCATCAATGTTCAGATGATGAAGATTCCTTGCTCATCTTGCGGTTGCGGAACATTATGTGATTTCGTCGTATAAGCTACTACTTCCCCAAACTTTGAAGGGTGCGACCTGTTCATTTCCATTGTTTATTGCATCTTTGAAATGTTGGATCTACAAGTTCCCAGACTATGCCTTAAAACCATCTAACCGTGTCTTTTTTGTTGGTAAATTATGTTGCCGAGTCTTATTACAAACTATTTTTTATGTGTAGTTGAGATAACTAAGTGTATGAGGATATGCTTTATTTTCAAGCATTTTACAAGTTAATGTTACTGCCATGGTGAAGATGATCTGATGTTATTTAACTTTTGACCTATCAGGTGATATATTCTGGCAGCACTCAGGGGGAGAACCTTTGAACAGGAACAGCATGAGGAGGGCACAATTGGCCAAGAACAGACACAATTAAGTACACGGGAGATAGTAAGGTTAAAAAAATGTACACAGTAAATATACTTGACTACTTTCAATCTCATTTGTGGGTAATGAGTTTAAACAAAAATGGTACAGTGAAGATGCTGAAATCAAATTTGTTTTACTCAGAGTTCCTTTGTTTTCTGTAAAAAAACAATTCTTTGTTTTCTGCAGGGTATAGAGCAACAAGAGCCACGGATGCAGCTTTTTTGATATCGAACTGATCAATATTAGGGTGCGTTTCTGAATACTTTTAGATTATACGGTTTCATTATTGATTACAAGGTGAGCCACTCTGCATAAGTTCTATGGGGTTCATACCTGATTGGTTTCTAATTCGGTAATTCGTTACTTGGTGGCGGTCCCCTCTTTATCTTTGTTTTGTTATGTGATTATGTCTTTTGAGGAAACTTAGCAGTGATTTGCAGTAAAGTTTGATGAATCTGACTTTAACAGTAACAACAAGCTTTTGTTGAAACTCTTGACTTTTTCTGAATCTGGCTTTTTAGATTTTTTTATGTAGGGATTAATCACCAACTCAGTAGTGTATTACTGTAAGCCTGAATTGCTGCCTATATTAAGTCTATGGCAAACCTGATGAGCCACCCAATTGACATACATACTCAATCTCTTATTTTCATTTTCTTCGACGAGATAGCTAAAAAACGGTCATTGTGTGTACATACTGGAAGATGTTATCTCAAATAAATTGATTTAATTCATTGATTATGACATTATGTTATTTCGAATGGCGAGACTTACACCTCAAGAGAAGGCAGACTGAGTTTTCAGAAATTGTCTATAAAGATGGTCTGAGACTAGAACCATCAATTTTCAATACCACAATAGTTGGTTGAATTCTAAGGATTATGCTGCATCCCTTTTGCATAAATAAGTGGCATTAATTGACGAAGCGGCGTTGTTAAGGCATAATTTTATTAAAACATGTGTCCTGAATACATGCTACACCCTCACTTGAATGCACTGTTTTTTGGACTAGCCTCTTCTTCCCGAGCTGATCCGCTCACCTCAAAGCGTCATAGTCATATACTTAAATTCCTTGTAACTAAGATTTGTTTTTATAATTATAAGTATGTTTAATGTTAAGAGGACCAACAGTTAGTTGATTTGGCCATGACAAACTATAAAAAATGCATATGTTCGAATTTTTTACATCTATATATCTTCACTGCTATGGCCGATAATTGATATTTTGAGTTTTTTCCCAAAGTCTCTTTTGGTGTTTTTCAGGGACAGGGGTCGATTGATCTTGTTATTTTTATTATTCTTCTTTTATGTAAAGCATCTTTCTGCAGCGAATATCACTATAAATGCAACCACACACCCGAGACTCTTTTTAGACGGTTGTATATTTTCTTTTTATAAATCCCGAAAATGTGTATTTTCTTTTTGTTAATCATACTCTTAAAGTTATCAATAAATATTTCAATATCCATCATCAATATGCACTTTTAGCATACTCACTTCCTCTACAAGTTGTAATAGTCCCTGGACGGATATTTTCCTACTTTATAGTTACATCACAACTTTATAATAATGACCATACTACCCTTTTAAAATATTTCTCTAATATCTACTACACTCCTTTATGATATCGTGATGTTTGTTTTTTTCGGACAGCCCACTTTCTGTTGCCCTTGAATTGGGTGAACTCTGCGACAAAGGAGGGTATTAGCGGATCCGTCAGTGGATTTAATGAGCTCAACTGTGGGATTTTGAGAGGAAAATGTATTTGGAGATTTAAGGGTGGATGGTTGGTGTCGGACTCTCTTTTCATCCACATGCTTAGGAACGAAATTCGCAAACTTGCTTGTCATAACACACCATTGTAAGTAATTTACACTGCTTGAATTTATAGGTAATTTAAAGAAAAAAGGAAATACCAACAGAAACGAGAAACAAAGAACAAAACAAGAACAATTTCAAAAAAAGAAAATGTTAATACTGGTGAATGATTCATGGTAGGAATTCCCCAAAACAATATCATCAGTGGAAAAAGCAAACAACGTTTTCTCAACAAATACTCTTAATAGCTCATAACAAAACAAGAACTGACAAATGACATGAGAATGATTAGAGGGATGACTGACATTGATACTTGCTCTCTCTGTTGTGATTATGGTGAAAGCCATGATCATCTTTTCAGAAACTGTTTTGAAGTGACTCCCATTTTGGAGAAAATTTGGAGCAGAAGCTGGAGACTGAATAATAACTAACTTGACCTCCATGACTGGATTTATTGAAACATCAAATCTAAAACAGATCATGATGAGGTTATGCATAGTACCCTTTTTGTTGATACTCTTTGGGGTATTTGGATCAGAAGGAATCATTTCATTTCAACAATGAGTTGGAAATGGATATGGTGTGTGCAAGGAATATTCAGAGACATGCTAAGCTCATACAAGGAGCTTTCACTAAACCCTTCTGTCTTACTGATTATCAATTGCTTAGTCCATGTGCTAAATGGTGTACTTAAAGTGCAGGTGCTATAAAACTCTATGTTGATGGCTGCAAAAGAATGGAACACATTGAGGCTAGAATCGGAGGTGCGTTCAGAAATAGCAACGTGGATGGATTTTGGGATTCATGGGGAAGATCATTGCAAGGACTAGTCAGGAAGCTGAGCTATGGAGTATCTACAAAGGAATCACTATTGGTTTTCAGAGAAACTGTGAGGATCTGGAGATAGAGAGTGACTGCTGGGATGCTGTTAAGATTTTCAATGGTGAAATGGAAGGACAAATCAAAGATGGCACCTTCCTCATCAGAAGAATCAATGCCAGTATCAAAGTCACACCTAGAGATAACAATGATGTGGCCAATGCTCTGGCAAATTCTGGGAGTGGAACAAGATCAAGACTTGAAGATCTTGGAGGAGATTTCGGATGCTGTTAAAAATCTGGTTAGGGATGAGAGACTAGGCATTGACAGTTGCATGTAGTTTTGGTGTTGTTTTTTTTGCGTAAAGAAAGCGTTAAAGTTAGCAATGACCTTTGCCATATTTGCTATCTCGCGCCAGAAACTACTGACCATCTCTTCCTTCAATGCAGTGTACCGGTCCCTTGTGGAATGGCGGTACGTTCACTCCTCTGAATAGAGACTTTGCTCAAAACCTTCTTGACTTTATTAACCTACCGCGATCCATACTCTATGGGCAAATGGAGTAGATGCAGCAACGACATCTATTTTTCTACCAATGCTATCAAAAAGATTATGGATAGTGAGACTCACGTTCTCACTGTGGCAGAAGTTTCTGCACATAATACCTCTTGCAAAACTACCCATTTAGATGAAAAATTGGCTGTCAAAGATAATCAGTGCAATCAGCAAGAGGTCAAAAATATTAGTGTAGATGGGGCTTGGAATGATCGTTCACTGTCCTCCATCATTGGTTTGCACACTACGGGTGCCGATGCAACGAATTGAATCATAAGAAAAAAGGCTTATTGGCATTAGAACACGGCATACGTTTTGCACTCAACTATAATATTTCATGCATTAGCATTAACACTACTATTTCTCGCCTTATCTTGATTTAGGAGAGGAGTAGCCATGCTTCTCACGATGCGTCTATTTTCACTAGAATTAAGGGCATGATTCTTTTTCTTAGCTATTGCGGTATCTCCAAGGTTCCTCCCGACGCGGTTGCTTAAGTTCATAATGTTGCTCAGTATGCTATGTTAGATAGCCATCCTATGTAACGTTGTAGTTATGTTGCTGTTAGGACTCTTGTACTTTCTGTATGTTGGGTTGTATCTTGGATCTTGGACTCTCTGGTTGATAATGAAATCATATGTTATAAAAAATTAAAAAAAGTTTATTACTTATTAACATTTTTTTTTAAAGAGACTCATTGTCACCTTTATGAGAAAAGCAAACATACATTACCTTGAATTGTATTAGTTCATAATTTTAAGTAAAATGTAATAGAAATGATGTACCCTGAGTTACTAACTGCACAGTAAAGAATCTGACGTGTGCCGACATTATAATAAATTCTCAGCGCAATGGTTAAGTTGGCTCTACCTTCTTTCATTTGAACCAAATTTCTTTGGAGGTGTTTGACTATTATGATCAACATCATTACACAAACAACACCTCCGGTTTGCTTGAGCAAATTTAAAGGGTGAGAGAATCTTTCTCGTAGAAGGCAACCCTTTCCACTCTTTTTGACGAACTCTCTGAATTAAAATGTTCGGCTGAAAAACTATTGGGATAAATGGACTTACGAGTTGGGTAATTTCCTCCAATGCTTCCTCTTTCCAAACTTGAGACCATTCCTCATATCGAACTTTGCGCTCAGACAACGAACTTTTGAAATTATCTTCATTGTAAATGGATGAAATCAAGAGGTAGTATCACTTGACGCATCATCATGTATGCACGAGGAAGAACCATGCCCGCGTTGAAGTTTTCAGTACATCTTGCATGCATCGCACCGTGTTTCACTTGTCATACTCCTTAATTGGCTCTCCCATAGCAAAGATCAACACATTTTGTAATAATGTTCCTAAAGAAATTATTATCACATCTGTGTGGCGTTTCAATCTTTTGTATTCGACATATGTGTCTTGAACTGTTTGACCACCAAGGAGATGACGGAGGCAACATCAGTAGGGGAGCTTCAGATCTGAACGCTAGTGATTGTCATTGTCGTGGGTGGAGCAGAAGCATGGCAGCACATGGTTTGGATGACCATATTCGTTTCAGGCGGTGGTGAGAGCTCATTCTCATACATGACAAACATGACGATGGTCGTGGATCTTCACGAAGGGTATGGAGTCAGGGATGTTGTTAGTTGATATTAAGGAGCCGTTTCGGGGGGACAATTTGACCAATGCCTTTCCTAGAAATGGCTATTTATTTTGTAACCTTCCCCCAAATCAAATTGGGAATCTAACCTCCAACTTAAACATCCACTACTTATCAAGTAACTTGCTTGTTAGTTGATGTGTGGTCCCCCACCAAACAATTCAAAAAAAATCATGAATATGTTCTTTTTTTCGTCACTCTGGCATATTTATTCATCAGTTTGCGGATAAATCGTCATATTTGAAAGTGAAATTTCAGCTGTTTAAGTGACGAAAAATTTAAAGTTTAAGCTGAAACTTCACTTGACTCCTCTGAGTGACGTTGTGAAGAAGTGAAGTTGTGAAGTTTGAACTGAAACTTCATTTTATTCGTCAAAACTTCAAATTGACCCATTACTTGAAGTTTTGACGAAAAAAATGAAGTTTCATATAACCTTCTGAAACTTCAGTTTTTGTCGTCAAAATATCACTTTTTTATTTAATTTACCATATTGTTCCTCCCCCATGCTACATAAATTTCACATCCCTCTCTCTCTAAAGCTTTCAATGTTTCACCCACACTCACCAAACAAAAGTACAGTTTCATCAATTCTAGCTACCTTAAATCTCCAACAACCAAACAACCTTATACTTGTCAAAGCCTCTTTCATTTTCGCAGGTGAATTCATCCTTGTTGTTTCCTCTCTCTCTAGAATTTTTTTTCTCTTTGTTTCCTCCATTGTTGGATTTTGTTTGAAACTTGGTTCATCAAGAAACAAAGGTAAAGATTCTGTAGATGTTTTGTTAACTGCTTTGGACCATTTTGCTCATAATGTTCCTCATTTTTGTCTAAAATTTCTTTGTATGACCATGTTGAAGTTCATGTTGTTGTTGTTGTTCATTGTCTTCCCAGATTTTATGAGATTTCATGAATATGTTATTTTTTTGTCAGTAAGGCATATTGATTCGTCAGTTTGTGGATAAATCGTCATAGTTGGAAGTGAAGTTTTAGCTGTTTAGCAAAAACTTCACTTGACTCATCTGAGTGAAGTTGTGAAGAATTGAAGTTGTGATGTTTCAGCTGAAACTTCAATTTATTCGTCAAAACTTCAAATGGATTCCTCAAACTTCAATTGATACATGAATTGAAGTTTTGACGAAAAAAGGGTGAAGTTTCTCTTTTTTCGTCAGAACTTCAATTCATTCATGGATCAATTGAAGTTTGAGGAATGTATTTGACGTTTCAGCAGACTAACTTAAATTGTCATATTATTTAAAGTTTTGACGAAAAGAAATGAAGTTTCTGATGAACATCTGAAACTTCAGTTTTGGTCGTCAAAACTTCAAGTAATTGGTCAACTGAAGTTTGAGGAATTTATTTGAAGTTTCAGCAGCTTAACTTCAATTGACCCATCACCTTAAGTTTTGACGAAAAGAATTGAAGTTTCATATGAACATCTGAAACTTCAGTTTTGGTCGTCAAACTTCAAGTAATGGTTCAATTGAAATCTATTTAAAGTTTCAGCAGTTTAACTTCAATTGACCCATTAGCTGAAGTTTTGACGAAAAAAATTGAAGTTTCATATAAACTTCTGAAACTTCAGTTTTCGTCGGCAAAAAATCAAGTAACTGGTCAATGAAGTTTTGACGAAAAAAACTTGTAACTGACGAATAAAAGTGTAAACACTAAACACTATACACCAAACCAATATTTAGGGCTTTAAAACATCTTTCTTATACTTGGTGACCATCATTTTGCAGAAATGGTGAAGAAATTACGAATTCTAGTTGTGTGGAATGGTTCCTGGTCGTTGATTCAGGACAAGCACGTGTATTTGGGAGAACGAATGAAGACTGTGGGGTTCGCTCTGTACAAAGGAACTCAGTTAGAGACGTTGAAACAAGAAATTGCTGAAAGAATGGTGGATGACCATGACCAGAACAAGAAGACACTATCACATGTACAGTACGATGACATGTTCCCGCCAACCCTAATTGATTGTGATATACATGTTAACGATCTGTTTGACATATTTGATTCTAAGCCAACAGTAAAGATGTTTGTAACTAGGGAAGAAATCGTGGGTGAGGGCGATAGACCAGACACTACAAGTGTTCCGGGAGAGAACCAAATTTGCCAAATAGAAGTGCCCGATGACAATCCAACAACGATCTTATCACCGGAGTCTCCACATATATTACAACCCGAGTATTTTGATGGTTATGACATTATCAATGACCATGCAAGTCAAAATGAGTTATTAAGGGATGACTCTAATCTTATTGACATTGGTGGCATAGGTAACGATGTCAACGAGGGAGCCATGTGCTTGTCCAACCTTGCCTTGGCTAGAGTACCTAGAGAACATCCTATATTCGAGCCAGCTAGCGGTGTAGTGTGTAGTAACCAGAGGCCAGACGGTCTTTCTCTGGAAATGGGACAAATGTTTAATCATCTCGATACGCTTACTTCCATTGTTAGAACAGCAGCAAGTGATCACCGTTGGCAGTACATTGTTGACAGGAGAGAAGCAACGCGGGTTATACTGAAGTGCAAGGACAAAGATTTTTCGTGGCGGGTGGGGGTTTACAAGAAAGCAGAGGCTACGTTCTACGTTTGGAAGACGTACGAGAGCACACACACTTGCACTGCAAGAACCATAAACGTGAAGCATGGCAACGTGAACAACGCTGTTTAAAGATATGTTGCCACGCTTTGAAGACCCTAAGAAGATTCCCTCTGTTGAAGATATAAGGGCTCACGCAATAGTTATGGGAACACGTTTAAGTTACTGGTCAGGATGGTATGTGCAGCAGACCGGAAAGTCATTTATTAGCAGCACTCGCGCCCAAAATTATGCAGACCTTCCATCATTTCTTTATTTAGCTGCATCTCTCAACCCTGGTAGCTATTGGGACGTCGTTGTTGATCCCGAGATAAATGTATTCAAGTACTGCTTCTTGACAATAAGTGCACAACTACGAGGGATGAAGTACATGAGGTCGATGCTCGTTATTGATTGCGCCCATATGAAGAAGGAGCCAGTACAATTGGTAGCGTGCACTATAGTGGATAGCGAGAAACACTGCTATCCAATTGCTTGGGGAATCGTGGACGCTGAGAACAACGATGCATGAAACTGGTTCTTATTAAAACTGCGTGAGCACATACCCGATCATCCCGAGCTGACATTTGTGTCCGACCGAAATCGAGCAATTATAAACTGTGTTCAAAACGTGTACCCAATGTCAAACCATGTTCACTGCTATCAGCATCTGGAGAGGAACATGCAGCACTTGTACCGAACCAACTTCAAGTGGATAAAGTACTTAAAGGATGCTCCATGTTCATTTGATCATGTTGACTGTTAAAAATCTATGACAGACATGGAGGTCGTTTGTGGGGATCAAAAGGTACACGGACTTAGCCCTGCCGGTTACCTACGTAAAGCAGGAATTGAAAAATGGGCTAGGTCGCACAGCACCACTCCGATGTTCGAGCAGTTGACATCCAACTATGCTGAAAGTCTTAACTCTGCCTTTAATAGGGCCCGTAAAATGAAAGCCATGCAAATTCTTTCATATATGATGAAGAAGATGAACAAATGGCAAAAGCTGAGGCAATGGGTAGGGTCCAACTGACAACTTTTCGGGAGGAACAAATGCTTATAATTTCTTTAAAATTCGTCGGCCTCAGAGCAGAACACATATCGAACAAAAGGTTTAGGGTCAAAGGTGATGCTCGTGAACACATCGTGGAATTCAACTGCTGGTATTGTACTTGTGGCGAGTTCCAGCAGATGTTATTTCCATGCAAGCACGCGGCTGCATGTGTTGGAACAATGAGGAAATATGGTTACAGTAATGCGGCTTCCGACTTTGGGGTCATGTATGAATATGCTAGAAGATACTACACGATCGAGTATTTCCTGGCTGCATATTCAGAAGCGATTGAACGACCGCCACAATATAGCAAGGATCGGGATTGGGACTCAATCCCACAGGAAATCCGACAACTAAGACCGTCGCCCCTGTTGAAGAAGGTCACCCCTGGACGGGACAAGGAGAAGAGGTTTCCGTCTGTTGGCGAGAATCTGTTCTTCGGGAGTGGGAGTAGGACGTACAAGTGTGGTAACTGAGGCGAGTTAGGTCACACGAGGAAGACATGCAAACAGCCTATGTGACTTATTTGGGTAATATCGTTGTTGTTTGTGTAATATCGATGTTATTTGTTCTATGTAACCTTGTCTTCGTCGTTTGTGTAATATTTTGTTCAAGACAATTACATTAACAAAATGAAATTCAAGGCGATTACATTAAAAAAATGAAAATCAAAACGATTACATTAACAATTTCATAGGTTTCCATCTGTCCTTTCTTTGACCGGTACGTGGGTCCACTACAGGCCAACAAAACCCTACCTGCCAGATTGCACATGCATAATCTGTCCTCTCTAGAATGCTTTCATCTTTGTCTTGATGAACTACGAAGTCTCTCATATAAGGCGAATTGATCCTGCACTCGATCATACACAGCGTGAACAGAGCCGACTCACTTGGGTATTTGCATATGTGCCTCGGCAACTTCCTTTGCAAGAGGTGGCGGATTTTCATCGGCCGATCCAACAAACTAGGGTGAACTCCGCATCCACCATTCTCCTTCAGAAGCATAGGGAAGTCCTCACTGAGCCGTTTCAAGTCCCATTGCTTAATGTATGAGTATTCCTTCGAATCGAAGACTTGAAGTACCATGTCGGTCACGTCTACGTACACTAGGATCCAGTGCGGCGACCCTCCTTTCTTTGGAGCATGTGACTTCCAGGGCATGAACCATTGACGCGCTTGCTTTCCTTCTGAACCCCTCGGAGGCTTGTTTCCTAAGAAGTATTCACTGGTTTCGAAGACAAGGCCTCGGAATCCTCCATTATAGTTGTTGAAAGCGTTGTACCAGTCTTCTTCGGTAATTACAATGTTAGTATTTGCTTGGCGCATTTTCTTTGAATAATTCCTCCTTATCACATTTGTGAATTCATCAACGTGCGACCAATAAAATGGCTTCTTTGGCGTCTGCAGTCATCTGAGTAGATGGAGGAGTCTCATTTTCCAGTTCACTCATTACGGCAGCTTCAGAAGTACCAGTCTCGACCACCCTTTTCCGTCTCTTACTTGAGCCACCCGAAGCCTTGGCTGTTCCTCGACTGTAATACCCCATTTATTTAGCAGGGGTAAAATAGTCATTCTAGAAGCATAATAATAATTAATTTCGTAAAATAATATTTTAGCAAAATAATATTATAATAAATCTTTGAGTTTAGTTTTAGAATAATATAGAATAATAGTTGATAAACAATTCGTAGTTGTTTCGTCAATTTTAGTTAGTTATAGCGCGAGTATTGCTAGGCTTGCCACACCCAATCACCCAACCACATAGTACTCCACCCACACCCAATTATTGCCAAAAATAATTATTTAATTAGAAAACTTTTGTCTCCAGCAAGCTTTCTCTTCTCCTTCTTCTACACAATTCTTCACCATCATCACCACCACCTTCATGAAGCTACTACCACCGCCCTTGTCACATCACTTGTGCTTGGAGCCCAAGTAATCTCAGCTATATAAGCAGCTGATCAGCCACCCACCCCCCCACCAGCAGCCACTCACACAACAACCACCTCCCTCCACCATCGTGACCTTCAACATCACCAACACCACCTTCAACATCACCCACACCACCACTTACAGCTCTCTCTCTCTCTCTCGCTGTCCAGCCATCATCTTCCCCACCTCTCTGTTGCTCTCTGCCGCAACAAACCCACCAGCAGCAGCGTGGTAGTGGCAGCAGCCAACCACCACCACCGTCGCCACAACCACCGGCGACAAAACCAAGTGAAGGAACACCCACTGCCTCCACCATCAGCACTCTCTCCTTCTCTCCCTCCCTCTCTGCTCTCAGGTCGCAGCAGAACAGAGGAGCAGCAGTAGCAGCAGCTACCGCAGCCACCGCTGCCACCGTCGGACCACCACCGAGAGAACCCACTTTTCTCTCTCTCATCCCCGTGGCCATACCCAAGCTCTCTGACCAACTTTGGGCTCATCCCCGACCTGAGCAGAGCCCAAGGCAGCAGCAGCAGCAGCAGCAGAAACCACTGCAAACTCCGGCGACCTCCATTGTTGCCGGCCAACCTCCGGCCAAAATTCGACGAGCTCTCCGTAGGCGCACCCAGGCGACCTCTCTGCTTCCAGAGGACTCTTAGGGCCCCGACCAACTCACTAGGAGCTCCAAACCCAGCTGTGGAAGCCATTAAAGCCGGCGACGGAGTCCAACTCCGGCGACCCCGACGCCAAGCTTCGACCCGACCCATTTCTTAGCGATTTCCGGCCATTCTTGGCCTAGGTACGTCCTACACCTTCTGATTAGTTGTTTGATGTTGTTAGAATTGAAGTTTAATAGCTTGAATCATAGTTAAATTGAAGAAATTATAGTTGTTGTAGAAAGGGGGTAAAAGTGTAGTTTTTGCAAAACTGTTAAAACATGATTTAGGGGTCTGTTTGTAATTTCAGAAACTATAGGGGCTGTTAGTATACTATATTAAACTTGTTTTGGTGGCTAGTTGAGGAACTTGTAGACTTTTAATACGAATGGGGGTTTTTGTGTATTTAACTTAAACTTGTCACTTTTCGCTAAAAATAAAAATAATAATTTCGGAATATAAATAATTTCTAAAAATACTAGTTTTCATCCTCGTTTTAGAAAAGTAATTTTGGTATTAAAATAGTGTGCGGTTTATTCGTTAAAAATTAAATAAGAAATATTTTTAGCTAAATTCTAAATAAATATTGTTAAATAAATACTTTTAAAACACTTAGATATTTAATACTTGCAAATTTGATATTTTGCTAGATTTCAAATATTGTTTTGTTGTGGTTAGTATTTAGTAAAAGATTTCTCTTTAAATTAAATAGTTTTAAATATTGTTTAAATAATTATAGAAATACTAATATGTCTTTTTCATTAAAGATAAATTAGTTTTGTTTTCACTACTTTATCAAGTACTCTATAAAATAATTTCTCTAGTTAGTTAGGCACTTTTAGCTAATAATAATAATAATAATACTAGCAATAATAATAGTTGTGGTTTTATAATAGAAGATTTTAACAAAATAAAATGTTAGGAAAAAGACTAGCTAGAGGGGTTGGGTAGAACTAAAAGAAAATATTTAATAGGACGAGTAGTATTTTTGTCGGATTATTGACATGAAAAGTTACGGGTTGTAGGTGACGGTTGTAGGCCGAGACATTTCTAGAACGTGCTAGTGCTACGGAAGTAAGGTAAGTAACATGCCAAGCCTAGAGCCTAGCTTCCTTCGTGTCTTAATATGACTTTTATTTCTTGTCTCAAAATGCATTTTTATTTGGTTATTTATTTACTTACTTGTTTTATTTGAAGTTCTTTCTATTTCCAAGAAGTTATTTATTTGAACTTGTCACACGATTAATAATAATGCGTAATTAACGTAAAGTGGAAAGAGTTGTGCGGGAGAAGCAATTTTTATTGTCGTGTGACTTTGATCACTCGACCAGAGATCAGATTTTATTTTTAACCCGGTCGCAACCTGCCGGGTCGCTCCATGTACTCACCTCTCTGGCCGCAAGAAGTCTTAGGGGGCTGCCGGCAGTTAAGGTCATGGTTGCTAGTGATAGATTAGTAGTTCCTTCCCCGTATCAACAAAGTTAATAATACAGTTTTGGCATGAGCTTTTGAAAGAAAGGAAGAAGAGGTTGAGAAAGATAATCCCCGTTTGGGAGAAATATTAAGATAAGAAGAAGTTTATTTGAGTTCCTACTTTATTTACTAAATTCATTCTTTACGAGTTTTATTCCTCCTGTTTTATTGCAAATAATAAATTAAAGCTTCATCTTCTGTTTTACATGTTTGGGTGTTATTTACTCAGCATTTCACAGCTGACTTTAGAAACTGCGGTTCTGTTTTTCTTCCCACCGCAGGCTTAGAGGCAGGAGGCTATGACGAAGCTGGGTACGAGACTCACGTGTAGGGTTAGGTAGCAAGCATGATGTTGTATAGCTTTTGACATCACTTTTGTAATGTTTAGAGACTTTAATGATGTTTAATGATGTATAATAAATAATTACTTTTGGAATGTTATGCTTGATTCCCGCCATTACTTTTAGCATCGGCCCCTCCCGGGCTTTCCGGTCCGGAACGGAAGGCTTTGGGAAACCACGGGTTGTTGCAGGTGGTATCAGAGCAGGCAGTCCATAAAAAGGGAATTTAAAACCTGTAGGGCAACTAAAATTGGACATAGGGCAAGATAATTAAAATTGGATAAGCCGTGGGGGTTACGGGTAGTTTAGGTCTTGATTTCTCCCACCCACCCGCATCCTGAGTTTCAATTCTACGTGTTCTGAGTTATTTGAAATGCATATTTTTGCTGATTTTATGAGAAGGAGATAGAATCAAACTTGCACAAGAAGTTCTTTCTTGATTAGCTGAGTTATGCAGATATGAGCCTTATGTGCTCTTATTGTTATTTCCTGCATGTTAGTTTTATGTGATAATTAATTGCGAAATATGATTATTAAAGTTCCCGCGACCTTAACCAAGGATACCGTAGGATGTGACTAATAGACCGTTCCATTACCACTATAGGAAAGTTTGACCAGGATAGATGGCTGATAACATCCCTATGGAACAATTCTTCGCTCAAATGGCTCAGATGATGAATAACGAAGGACAGGCAGGAAATAACTGGGCCAAGAAAGTAGCTGAAATGAAACCCATGGAGTTTACTGGGAAAGAGGATCCTGTCGAGTTAGAAGACTGGATCATGGAAATGGATAAGATTCTCGAGGTGATAGAATGCCCCGATGACCGAAAGGTCAACTGCGCAGTCTTCTACTTGAAGAGTGAAGCGAACCTCTGGTGGAGAAATGTACGAGAAACTCTCCTAGCCGAACCCAACTTCAACTGGGAGGCTCTTCAAAACGCCCTCAGAGCTCGGTTCTACCCTCATCACGTGAAGAGGAGCAAGGAACAGGAATTCCAGAACCTGCGGCAAGGAAATGACTCAGTGACTGAGTATTTCCGGAAGTTTACTGAGCTGACACGATTCGTAGGCAACATGGTGCCGGACGAAGACTCCAAAGTTTCCCGATTCATCGGTGGATTGCACGAAAGGCTGCAAGAGTCTCTGCTGAGCAGGACCTACTCTTCGCTTCATGAAGCCTACGACAGAGCTGCCGACATCTATCGAGTTCGTGTCACCCAGGAGGAGAATCGCAAGAAACGCAAGCTTGAGGAGGTAGGAGGAAGCAACACCAACTTTTCCAAGGGCAATCAGAGGTTCAAGACTAACAATGGAGGAGGTAACCAGGGGCAGTATCGTGGCAATCAGCAGAATGCTGGGACTCAGAAGAATCGTCGCTATTTCTGCAAATGGTGCCCACGAAACCACCCAGGAACAGACTGTGAGGGAAATCCGGTCACTTGCAACAACTGTGGCAGGCGAGGACATCGAGCTTATGAATGCCGATCTCAACCAGCCGGGAACCAACTGATGATCCAAGGAGGCAACTTTGGAAGGCCACAGCAGAACAACTACCAGGGCAACCGTCAGCAGAACGGGAACAATTTTGCCCGCAACCAGCAGATCGGTAACCAGCAGAATGGAAACCGCAACCAGAACAATGGAGGCAATGGATATGGCAGGCAGCAGAACTACAACCCAGGCAATGCAGGCCAGAACGGAGGCCAACCCAGGATCGGAAACACCAATGCTGGATACGGGAACAACCACAATGGAGCTGGAGCAGGAGGAGCAGGAGCTCAGAATGCAAACGTGGGAAGAATTGCTGTGCTGACTAAGACTGAAGCAGAAGCTGCACATGAAGTAGTCACGGGTACTTTCTCTATCCATGAGCAACCTGCTTTCGTGCTATTTGATTCTGGTGCATCCTATTCCTTTATATCATCCTCGTTTGCTGAGAAATTGGGTTTGCTTAGCTCATCTAGTATAACTATCCCAGTAGCAACCCCTAATGGCCAGATAACCGTCTGTGATACCGTATTCGAAGGGGTAGAAGTCAAAATCTTAACATGCACCTTACCTGCCAACCTAATAAAATTTAACCTAGGAGGCATAGATGTGATCCTAGGTATGGACTGGCTTGGGAAGTATAGGGCAGTTATCGACTGCTATGATCAAAAGGTTCGGTTAAAGGGACCTAAAGGAGAAAAGATCACCTATCGTGGTATCACCACTGAACCTCGGATCAGACTAGTGTCTGCTTTGACTATAATCAACCAGATGAAGAAAGGGAACTTCGCCTACTTGTGTTATGTCCAAGACGTAACCAAGAAGGAAAATGTGCTGGACGAGATACCAGTTGTGAGGGAATTTCCTGATGTATTCCCTGACGAGATTCCCGGAATGCCACCTCGACGAGAAGTGGAGTTCACTATAGACTTGGCACCTGGAACTGCACCCATCTCCAAGGCGCCGTATCGGATGGCACCTGTGGAATTGAAGGAGCTGAAGGAGCAGATACAAGAACTTCTACAGAAGGGGTACATACGACCTAGTGTGTCACCCTGGGGAGCACCAGTGCTGTTCGTCAGGAAAAAGGACGGAAGCCTACGATTATGCATCGATTACCGGGAGCTAAACAGCGTCACTATCAAGAACAAGTATCCACTACCCCGGATCGACGATCTATTCGATCAGCTGCAAGGAGCCAGTGTCTTCTCAAAGATCGACCTAAGATCGGGTTATCATCAACTCCGCGTAGCTGAGAAAGATATTCCAAAGACGGCCTTCAGCACAAGGTACGGTCACTACGAGTTCACGGTTATGCCATTCGGTTTGACCAACGCTCCTGCCGTGTTCATGGACTTGATGAACCGAGTAATGAAGCCGTTTTTAGACCGGTTCGTGGTTGTTTTCATCGATGACATCCTGGTGTACTCGAAGAACGAAGAGGATCACGAAGAACATCTCCGAGAAGTATTGCAGACCTTGAGGCAAGAGCAGCTGTACGCTAAGCTCTCAAAGTGTGACTTCTGGTTGGATCGTGTGCCGTTTCTAGGCCACATCATCTCCAAGGAAGGAGTATCCGTTGACCCAGCAAAGGTCTCAGCGGTTAAGGATTGGCCTACACCGAAGAACGTGTCCGAAATTCGAAGCTTCCTAGGCTTAGCCGGTTACTACAGGCGTTTCGTGAAGGATTTTTCGAAGATTGCCAGGCCATTGACTACGCTGACAAAGAAGGCGGTGAAGTATCACTGGGACGACAGCTGTGAAGAGGCGTTCCAGACTCTGAAGGAGAAGCTCACTACAGCACCAGTGTTAGCTTTGCCAAACGACTCTGGAGAGTTCGAAGTATACAGCGATGCGTCAAAGAAAGGACTTGGGTGTGTACTGATGCAAGACCGAAGGGTGATTGCTTATGCTTCAAGGCAGCTGAAGCCACACGAAGAGAACTATGCCACACATGACCTGGAGCTGGCAGCAGTAGTCTTCGCGCTGAAGATATGGAGGCATCATCTCTACGGGGCTGTTTGCAAGCTCTACACAGATCATCGCAGCTTGAAGTATATCTTCACGCAGAAGGAGCTAAACAACAGACAACGAAGATGGCTGGAGATTATCAAGGACTACGATCTACGCATCCAGTACCACGAAGGGAAGGCTAATGTAGTCGCTGACGCGCTAAGTCGTAAATCGAGCCATGCAGTGAACGCCATGATAGTTTTATCAGACTGGCTATGTCACGAGTTCCGGAAGCTCAACATCGAAGTAGTGGAACAAGGAACGGTGCAAAAGCTGCTCGGGAGCATGACAGCAGTACCAGACTTATTCGAAGAAATACGAAGCAATCAAGCAGGAGATGTGAAGCTCGAGAGGATCAAGAAGAAGATTGCAGCAGGAGAGGCCAAGGAGTTCCAGATTCACGAAGACGGGAGCATTCGCTACAAAGGAAGATGGTGCGTGCCACAGAAGTGTTCAGAGGTTAAGGAGAAGCTGATGCAGGAGGCACACAACACTCCATACTCCGTCCACCCTGGAGGCGGTAAGCTTTACAAGGATCTGAAGAAGACGTTCTGGTGGCCAAATATGAAGAAGGAAGTAGCTGAGTTCGTGGCTAGATGCCTAACATGCCAGAAAGTGAAGTTCGAGCACAAGAGGATGGGAGGTCTACTCCAACCGTTGGATGTTCCAGTCTGGAAGTGGGACTCCATATCAATGGATTTCGTCACAGCTCTACCTACGTCGAAGAATGGACTAAACCAGATATGGATAGTCGTAGACAGACTAACCAAGACAGCGCGATTCATCCCAATGAAGGACACGTGGAACATGGAACAAAGGGCAGACGCATACGTCAGAAACATCGTGAGATATCATGGGGTTCCGAGTTCGATAATCTCGGACAGAGACCCTAACTTCCTCTCTCATTTCTGGAAGGCGCTTCAAGAAGCACTAGGAACTCAGCTGAAATTCAGTACGGCTTTCCACCCAGCCACAGACGGTCAGACGGAGAGAACTATACAGACGCTGGAAGATATGTTAAGAGCCTGTGCTATGGACTTCCAAGGCTCATGGGTCGATAAGCTGCCATTAATAGAGTTTTCATACAACAATAGTTACCACGCTAGCATCGGGATGGCACCGTACGAAGCCCTCTATGGAAGGAAGTGTCGATCGCCGCTGTGTTGGAGTGACATCAGCGAAACGGTGATCATTGGCCCACAAATGATTGAAGACATGACGAACCAAGTTCGACTCATACAGCAGAGGATGAAAGCGGCTCAAGACAGGCAGAAGTCATACGCAGATCAGAAAAGAAGACCACTGGAGTTCCAAATAGGAGAGAAAGCATTCCTGCGAGTCTCACCTACTAAGGGGGTAACCAGGTTTAACCTAAAAGGAAAATTAAGCCCTAAATTCATTGGTCCATACGATGTTATTGAAAAGATAGGAGAAGTTGCGTATCGACTGGACCTACCATCGAATCTAGGGCGAGTACACAATGTCTTCCACGTATCCCAGCTGAAGAAGTATATACCAGACCCGTCTCATGTCTTGGACCCAGAACCAGTGGATTTTGATCCATCACTGACCTATGAGGAGCAACCTGTCAAGATACTGGACACAAAGACAAGGGATACAAGAACCAAGAGTGTCAAACTGGTCAAAGTCCTATGGACCAACCACCAAACAGAGGAAGCAACTTGGGAAGCTGAAGAAGAGATGAGAAAGAAGTACCCACACTTATTTAATGAGGTACGTGGAGTTCCGGGGACGTCACTCTCTAAGGGGGAGAGGATACAACCCTTTGTTTAATACTATTATGCCCTAGTCTGCTATTTTAGTACCTTTGAGATTTAATTGACCTTGAGACCTAGAACCCAAATGAGACTATGACCACCTAACTAGTTAAACGTGACTACGACCTTAGTTGACTTTACGTGTTGCATCGCTTATGTCGTAAAATGATTACTTGCTATTACTTGTTATGTGAAATTACTTGCCATCCATGTGATACTAATTCTGTTAGAGAATTACTTGTTAGATGATTTGAATATCATGTTTAGTTGCTTGATTTTAGCTTCGAGGACGAAGCTGTGCTTAAGGGGGGAAGGATGTAATACCCCATTTATTTAGCAGGGGTAAAATAGTCATTCTAGAAGCATAATAATAATTAATTTCGTAAAATAATATTTTAGCAAAATAATATTATAATAAATCTTTGAGTTTAGTTTTAGAATAATATAGAATAATAGTTGATAAACAATTCGTAGTTGTTTCGTCAATTTTAGTTAGTTATAGCGCGAGTATTGCTAGGCTTGCCACACCCAATCACCCAACCACATAGTACTCCACCCACACCCAATTATTGCCAAAAATAATTATTTAATTAGAAAACTTTTGTCTCCAGCAAGCTTTCTCTTCTCCTTCTTCTACACAATTCTTCACCATCATCACCACCACCTTCATGAAGCTACTACCACCGCCCTTGTCACATCACTTGTGCTTGGAGCCCAAGTAATCTCAGCTATATAAGCAGCTGATCAGCCACCCACCCCCCCACCAGCAGCCACTCACACAACAACCACCTCCCTCCACCATCGTGACCTTCAACATCACCAACACCACCTTCAACATCACCCACACCACCACTTACAGCTCTCTCTCTCTCTCTCGCTGTCCAGCCATCATCTTCCCCACCTCTCTGTTGCTCTCTGCCGCAACAAACCCACCAGCAGCAGCGTGGTAGTGGCAGCAGCCAACCACCACCACCGTCGCCACAACCACCGGCGACAAAACCAAGTGAAGGAACACCCACTGCCTCCACCATCAGCACTCTCTCCTTCTCTCCCTCCCTCTCTGCTCTCAGGTCGCAGCAGAACAGAGGAGCAGCAGTAGCAGCAGCTACCGCAGCCACCGCTGCCACCGTCGGACCACCACCGAGAGAACCCACTTTTCTCTCTCTCATCCCCGTGGCCATACCCAAGCTCTCTGACCAACTTTGGGCTCATCCCCGACCTGAGCAGAGCCCAAGGCAGCAGCAGCAGCAGCAGAAACCACTGCAAACTTCGTTTACCTCCATTGTTGCCGGCCAACCTCCGGCCAAAATTCGACGAGCTCTCCGTAGGCGCACCCAGGCGACCTCTCTGCTTCCAGAGGACTCTTAGGGCCCCGACCCACTCACTAGGAGCTCCAAACCCAGCTGTGGAAGCCATTAAAGCCGGCGACGGAGTCCAACTCCGGCGACCCCGACGCCAAGCTTCGACCCGACCCATTTCTTAGCGATTTCCGGCCATTCTTGGCCTAGGTACGTCCTACACCTTCTGATTAGTTGTTTGATGTTGTTAGAATTGAAGTTTAATAGCTTGAATCATAGTTAAATTGAAGAAATTATAGTTGTTGTAGAAAGGGGGTAAAAGTGTAGTTTTTGCAAAACTGTTAAAACATGATTTAGGGGTCTGTTTGTAATTTCAGAAACTATAGGGGCTGTTAGTATACTATATTAAACTTGTTTTGGTGGCTAGTTGAGGAACTTGTAGACTTTTAATACGAATGGGGGTTTTTGTGTATTTAACTTAAACTTGTCACTTTTCGCTAAAAATAAAAATAATAATTTCGGAATATAAATAATTTCTAAAAATACTAGTTTTCATCCTCGTTTTAGAAAAGTAATTTTGGTATTAAAATAGTGTGCGGTTTATTCGTTAAAAATTAAATAAGAAATATTTTTAGCTAAATTCTAAATAAATATTGTTAAATAAATACTTTTAAAACACTTAGATATTTAATACTTGCAAATTTGATATTTTGCTAGATTTCAAATATTGTTTTGTTGTGGTTAGTATTTAGTAAAAGATTTCTCTTTAAATTAAATAGTTTTAAATATTGTTTAAATAATTATAGAAATACTAATATGTCTTTTTCATTAAAGATAAATTAGTTTTGTTTTCACTACTTTATCAAGTACTCTATAAAATAATTTCTCTAGTTAGTTAGGCACTTTTAGCTAATAATAATAATAATAATACTAGCAATAATAATAGTTGTGGTTTTATAATAGAAGATTTTAACAAAATAAAATGTTAGGAAAAAGACTAGCTAGAGGGGTTGGGTAGAACTAAAAGAAAATATTTAATAGGACGAGTAGTATTTTTGTCGGATTATTGACATGAAAAGTTACGGGTTGTAGGTGACGGTTGTAGGCCGAGACATTTCTAGAACGTGCTAGTGCTACGGAAGTAAGGTAAGTAACATGCCAAGCCTAGAGCCTAGCTTCCTTCGTGTCTTAATATGACTTTTATTTCTTGTCTCAAAATGCATTTTTATTTGGTTATTTATTTACTTACTTGTTTTATTTGAAGTTCTTTCTATTTCCAAGAAGTTATTTATTTGAACTTGTCACACGATTAATAATAATGCGTAATTAACGTAAAGTGGAAAGAGTTGTGCGGGAGAAGCAATTTTTATTGTCGTGTGACTTTGATCACTCGACCAGAGATCAGATTTTATTTTTAACCCGGTCGCAACCTGCCGGGTCGCTCCATGTACTCACCTCTCTGGCCGCAAGAAGTCTTAGGGGGCTGCCGGCAGTTAAGGTCATGGTTGCTAGTGATAGATTAGTAGTTCCTTCCCCGTATCAACAAAGTTAATAATACAGTTTTGGCATGAGCTTTTGAAAGAAAGGAAGAAGAGGTTGAGAAAGATAATCCCCGTTTGGGAGAAATATTAAGATAAGAAGAAGTTTATTTGAGTTCCTACTTTATTTACTAAATTCATTCTTTACGAGTTTTATTCCTCCTGTTTTATTGCAAATAATAAATTAAAGCTTCATCTTCTGTTTTACATGTTTGGGTGTTATTTACTCAGCATTTCACAGCTGACTTTAGAAACTGCGGTTCTGTTTTTCTTCCCACCGCAGGCTTAGAGGCAGGAGGCTATGACGAAGCTGGGTACGAGACTCACGTGTAGGGTTAGGTAGCAAGCATGATGTTGTATAGCTTTTGACATCACTTTTGTAATGTTTAGAGACTTTAATGATGTTTAATGATGTATAATAAATAATTACTTTTGGAATGTTATGCTTGATTCCCGCCATTACTTTTAGCATCGGCCCCTCCCGGGCTTTCCGGTCCGGAACGGAAGGCTTTGGGAAACCACGGGTTGTTGCATCGACCCCTCTTCGGATATGGAGCTGACATTACAGAAGCAGTTGGCACGTCTTTTTTAAGATCGGTCCGTTCGCGAACACCTCAGTCCATTCAGGGTGAAGCTTCACAGTTGGTTTAGCCATTCCGTACACAACATAGCTTTCCCAATACCATTTTTGCATTTCCGCAGCAGAAGGAACAAGAATCGGACGGACTTCGCTAATCTTCCTCCACAAGATCATGGTGAATCCGTAGTCGTTGTTGGCTACCTTCCATTACCGACTAATGACACGTGGCATTGCATCCCCGGGATTATTCTCTCCATACACTGCAGCAAGCTCATGAACTACCTCGCACATCCAACCAATAAAGATCTGGGAAAAAAAATTCATGCTATACTTCATTCTACCGTGTTTGTCCCTCGATGCTTCCCAAGCCTCGTACTTTATCATTTTCATGAAGTCGTTCCAAAAAAAATGATCCCCGCGCAAAATTGTTCGCGTGATCAAGGGTCTCAAACAAGCCAAGCAACGACATATGAAATGCAGGCTTGTTTGCTTTGCTCCACATAAGTCGTGCGATCAGCGCCACAATCAACAACCTTGTATAGTCTAACAGTGTTGCCGGGTCTAGTTCAACGTCTTTATTCTCCGTATTCCAGGTGTCTAGTTGCATATCAATCTGCCGAACAAGAAAATTGTTTGCTTTCTTGTGATTCGTAAATATCTTGCATGCCCATTCAATTTTAGCTTCTTGATCTTCTACCTGTTTTTCCGTATACTTGCTAGAATCCATATTCAACCCCAATAATAAAACAAACTTTTGCATTCCGAACCGCGCAACCATCTCGTTAATATTGTACCAAACCTCATTGTGGTTTTCATCACGATTGAGCTTCGAGTGCTGAAATATGTTCAAGATATTGCTCGGGAATGTCACTTCCGTGCAAGGGATGTCCTAGCCACTTCAGCTTTGGCAAGTATTGCTCAATTACCTTCCTCACATCCGGTCGCAACCTACTCAAAGTATGAGCCTAATCTCTCAACGTAAATCGAGAGTTAGAATTTGCTCTGATTATCTCACCATGAAACAACGGACCGGGTACCCCACCAAGAGTGGATAACTTAATTATATGTTCCTGAAATACAATGACACAATGTTATTACAAGTTAATAGTCCTAACGGGGAGCGAATAATATCTTATGAATTTTCCCAAGTGTTTATTTCTTTGAACGTGTTGTTTTTTTCGTCACATGGTGTTTTTTTTGTCAATTCGTCACATTATGTGTTTATTTCGTCACAACTTTAGCTGAAGTTTTAGGACATCAAGTGAAGTTCTGAAAACTTTAACTTTTCATCAAACTTCATGTGATGAATAAAGTGAAGCTCTGACGAAAAAGTGATTTTTCGTCAAAACTTCACTGCTTTTCTCAACTGAAGTTCTGAACGTCATTTTTTTCGTCAGAACTTCAATTGAGGAAACAAGTGAAGTTTTGATGAAAAAAATTGATTTTTTCGTCAAAACTTCACTGCTTTTCTCAACTGAAGTTTTGACGAAAAAATTGACGTTCTGATGAGAACTTTAATTTTTCTTTCAGAACTTCAATTGAGGAAACAAGTGAAGGTTTGATGCAAAAAGTGATTTTTTCGTCAAAACTTCACTTGTTTCCTAAACTGAAGTTCTGACGAAAAAATTGACGTTCTGATGAGAACTTCAATTTTTTCCTCAGAACTTCAATTGAGGAGGAAACAAGTGAAGTTCTGAGGAAAAAGTGATTTTTTCGTCAAAACTTCACTGCTTTTCTCAACTGTAGTTCTGACGAATAAATTGACGTTCTGATGAGAACTTCAATTTTTTCCTCAGAACTTCAATTGAGGAAACAAATGAAGTTTTTATGAAAAAAGTGATTTTTTCGTCATAACTTCACTTGTATCCTAAGCTGAAGTTCTGATAAAAAAATTGACGTTCTGATGAGAACTTCAATTTTTTCCCTCAAAACTTCAATTGAGGAGGAAACAAGTGAAGTTCTGACGAAAAAATATTTTTTTTCGTCAAACACGTCAATTGAATCGTCAATTCAATCAAGAGCATTTTAAGCTCAAGGGTCGGATACCAATTCGTCACTTTACATTTTTATTTCGTCACTTTCAATTTGTATTTCGTCACTTTGAGAATTGACGAACTAGGGTATCACACCCAAAACGTCAATTCCCAAATTGACGATTTCGGCAACTCTTACATTCAACAACATACAAACACATATCAAACATGAAAAAAATTGAGTCTTTCACCAACCTCTTGGGTAGCCAGATTGATCGATGGTGGCGGAGTAGGGGTGGGAGCAGCGGAGACAACGGCGGCTGCGATAGCCTCCACGGCGGCAGCGGGGTGGGATTGACTGTGTGGATAGCATCCACGGCGGGGATGGGTGACGGAGCACCCGTGGAGGGATTGCTGGTGATGGTGGCGGCACTGGTGGAGGTGAGAGTGACACTGGTGGAGGCGGCCATGGAAGAGGAAGAGGAAGAAGCCATGAAAGAGGGACGGTTGAGAGATGGGTTTTCAATTTGAATTCCCGTGGGTTAGAGAGAGAGAGAGAAATAGTGGTTTTAAGAGGTTGTTTTGTTTTGAAAATAAAAAAAATTAATTATTGTTTATTTTTATTAAAATCTCCCTTCAAGCAACAAATCAAGTCAATCTTTAAATGAAAAGTCAGCCGAGGTTATAAGTCAAAGGACCATTCCTGGCGTAGCAAATTGGTACTAAAACCTTGTACCAAATAGCTAATTTCTAGAGAGAGGCAAATTTTTTGCGTTTCGGGCATACAGCTCCGGCGATGAGTTGCCCGCCGGTGACATTTCTAGAGAGAGGCCAGAGATGTTAGAGAGAGAAATTGTGTTTTTGTGAATAAATAAAATATACAGAAAATTGAAACAAATCAAAATTTATGAATACCATGTGCCCTTTTTAATTAAAATTATTGTTGGTAAAAAAAACAATTAAAATTATTTGTTTTAGCACCATGTCTACAATAATTGAGAAAATGGGGATCGGACTGAAATTTTACACAAAATAAAAGGGGTCACAAAAGGACTTGTCTGGTGGTGTCGATCGGTTGTCAGTAGTACTCCTCCTACAACCCTTTTGAGAGGCCGTCTTCTTCGTTTCTCTGCAAGAAGCTGTCGCAGAGAGCTAAGCCTCTTCTCTCATCACACTCTCTATGTTGACGGAATAAATAAATAAATAAATGGCATCATCGGCTTTTCTATCAAGAACTTTACTTTCCCGTCGCTTCATTCAATCTTCCCTGCACTCCTTCAGTCCCAGACCCACCCAATTCTTCTCTCCGGTAAGTTAATCATCTGGGTTTTTTCTCTTAAGAGTTCTGTCAATCACGGCGTTGATCAAATTCATGTGTTTTTTGCAATTCGCCTGTTACTGGCTTCCCTTTGTAGAGGGTTTTTGCTCTTGCTTGCTCAATATCTGCTTTTCTGGTCATCTGGGTAATCAATTTTAGGGTTTATTCAGATACTCATGTACCCAAACAAAACCCTAATTGAGTGTTGAGTTGAAGGTTCAATCCGCAGAAGGATTGGGCTCTGTACCCAATTTCTGTTAACTCTATCTACCCATTTGCAATTCATGATCTTTCTTTCCCAAAGATGTTGTATTGTGCAATAACTTCTGAAGTTTAACAATAATTGATGCTTATGATCATAGAAAATTGGGTCTTAAACCTGGTGGTGAATTCGAATTAGGGATCTACCCTCGGGGAATAAGACAAAAACTTATTCCCCTCTTACAATTGGAGGGTAGATTGCAAATACCAATTCGGGTTAAGTGTAGATTGCAAAGTGCATTTGAGGGAAGGGTATATAGCAAAATCCCCCGTTTTTACTTTGATTTGTTTGTCATACGGAGCAGTAGTAATCTCATGCATGTTCTGTTTGCCCTGTTTTGTTTACTGCAGAGGAGGCTTTTCCATTTTAGGGCTACCACTGCCTGTCTAGTTTACAGACCTTCCGTTTCTGTTTCTTGTTCCTCGTCCTTAGTGGGATCAAGAGCCGCTTTCTCAACGCACTCAATGTCAACTAATGAACCGGTTGTTTCTGTTGACTGGCTCCATGCTAATCTCAAAGAGCCCGATCTCAAGGTATTTGCTCGAGCTTACTGCTATCAGTTACAATGACCCAACATTTTCAGAATTGTTTCTTTGTTATTTCTTATGAATGAAATTTACTTTAACTGTGTATTTTTAGTTTGAATTTCCTAGGATCAGTATGCATGTTGAGATGATGTTCAGGACCGATTCTATTCTAATATACTTAGGATCCTGCCTTGCTGATATTTTACTTACACATAAGAATTTGCCTGCTTTGTATGTAGTTGATCATTAAACCATTTACGTGAATCTCTTTGTCTGAGGGTGGCGGTGAGCACGTAGGTTGTTAGACCATTCACGTGTGACTGTAATACAATGTAAGAATTGGCCGAATGTTGGGTTTGGTAATTCATACCCATTATGTAAGAATATAGGGATTAAATAGCAGTTAGCAGTTATTTGATTAGTTGGTTAGTCTATCCTTGGGGGTCTATATACACACACACTGTAAATGCTTATCAGTTTAATACAATTGTTACTCTCTTATGCCATTGATCTAACATGGTATTAGAGGAGCTGGTCCACCCACCCAGCTCCACCAATGCTGCATACGACGCCAGATCTTTCACTGAAATGACTGAAGCCAGCCGACTGAAGTCGGCATGCCAAAAATCGGCTTCTCTCTCGTCGGCTCCTCCTCTCTTCTGCGATCTTCTCAAATTGATCACTATGTCTACTCTAAATCCCACCATCCTTAACCCTAACAACCCTAATCAAACCCTCGTCGTTATCACTGCTCATCCTACCCATAAACTTCTATCCTGAAACTTTATTGCTTGGAAGCTCCAGATTCAATCCGCTCTCCGCGGGCCTCATGGGTTGTGTTGACGGCTCATACCCACCACTTTCGGGTGTGAAGCCGGTTACAATAGCTGTCCAACTACGACGCAACCTCTTCTACGTCAACGGGAAAGAATGCTCCCGCCCAGCCACCCGAGTCGAGACAGACCACCGCGGCAGTACTATTTCCGCAACTTCTACTTTCTCCTTCTCCTCCGCTATCTCCACCACCTAGGTATACCTTGATTACATGTGGCGGTACCAGAAAGATCAGTTATCTTTTCCTTTCTTACGACTCTCATGTCTCGAGGTCAGAAAAGTCTAGACCACTCTTCACAATAGCTACGTCAAGTTATCCCGCCACCATATCTCTCAAATAAAGGATCATCTCAAACGGCCTCTACAAGGCAACTGGACAATCTTTGCTTTATGCACTTTGTAAACCAGAAAGCTGACGAACTTGCTATACTTTGGAAAACCTACGAATGAGTCTGATTTGATTGATCGTATCTTGGCGGGCTGAATGAAGTATGTGCTCTTGTGGTTGAGGCCATCAAAAGCTCCAGAACCGGAGATTGGATTTGAGGAATTGTTTGAAAACCTCACCCCACAAGGAACTGTCCCTGAACAAGCCACACCAGTGACCTCTCTACCCAGGCCTATGCCCATGCCTCTTTCAGACGGACTGAGTGGAGTAGGGGCCGTGGCCCCTGACAGCCTCCTCCGTCGTCTGTATACTCACCGCTACAGCGCCATTTCTATTGGGTGCTCCACCGACTGCAGCTCACTCCGCAGTCCTTGGGGATTGTATAAATAGGGCTTTTCCTGTTCTCACCCTCGGCCTTTTCTCGGTCTCTATCAAGGTTGTGGGGGTACATGGTCACCGTATTCGTGCTTGTCCTGAATTTGGATGGATGTTGCAACAATCTGGGCATAATTTTCCTCGCCCGCCACCACCGCACGCTCCATACCACCTACTGGTTATCATGGTTCATCACAGTGGCCTCCGCGGACCGCGGGCACATGTCTTCACCGCGGTGGCTCGTTCTTCTTTATCACCAACGACCTGGTTTCTCGACACAGGGGTTACTCATCAAATTACGGCTGACATTGACAATTTATCTTTGCATTGAGTTCATCAGCATTCAGATGATGTTATGACTGGTGATCGCACGTCCTTGACCGTCACTCACACTAGTTCAATGTCCCTTTCCTATCATTCTTGTTCCTCATTATCAAATGTTCTCTGTGTTCCCTCTATCAACGTCCTCTTTCTCTAAGTTGTTCCTCTAATAATTTCATTGCTGAATTTCTTCTTCTGGCTTTGTCTTAAGGGGTCGTATTGAGGGGGCGCCCCTTCTAACAGGTCCTCTCAAAGATGGTGTCTATGAATGGCCAGCTTCCTCATTCGTCTCCTTGCTGGCCCTCAGTCTCTGAGTCTCGTCCATCACCGACTGGCACCATCGTCTCGGCCTTCTTGCTCGTCCCATTGGTCACATATAGTCTCAAAATTTTCACTGTCTCTTTCCCTCACCTGACATCAAACCACATACAGTTGCTCAGGCACTCAAAGATCCTCAATGGCGCTCTGCCATGAATGATGAACTTCGGGCACTTCTTGCCAATCATATCTTGTACCCCCTTAATCCACTCATTATCTTGTTGGTTGCAAGTAGGTTTCTCATATTAAGTGCCATCTAGATGGCGCGGGCTTGGATTGACGACGAGGCATCTGTTGGGTCTAAACCTGGACGAGGCTGGAACGGAGGTCACCGAGAATGGAGGGAACGAGAGATCGATCCTCTTGAGCGGTAGCAGTTCCGGTGTCCGACTGGTAAAAACGCCATAGAAGCTGAGAGAAGCCGTACTGGAAAACGGCTCGGTTGGAGCACGCAGAAGCCGGCTGGTAGGTTGGCTCGGTTGGAGCACACCTGGAATAGCCGAAGCGGCGCCAGACTGGTGACGCAGTGGCGACGAACCAGTGTGAAGTTTCCGGCGATGGAGGGAACGATCTGGTCGATTCTATGGAACGGCGGAGAATCTAGAAGCAACGTGGGTTGCTGGTGGTCATGGTGTGTTGTGGGGTCGCCGTTTGAGGCGGCGGTGAGGAAGACCGATTGGGAAGAAGCCTGCGATGTGTGAGGAACGGCGTTGCAAAAATTCCAGCGGGGGCTTGCGGTGGTGCCGCCCGCCAGAGGCGAAAGCAAGAATTAGTTCGAAGAGCGTAGCCGCTCTGATACCATATAGAATAGAATCTTGTATTGAATAATAATACTGACATATTACATCTGTTTATATAGAATAATGAGAAGCTATTAGAAGCTAGGTCAAAACTAATTGCTTATTTAGTCCCTATAGTTCCTATACTAACCCTTAGATTACTCAGTCTCTCCACAACCTAGAACAATGGCCCGAAGAGATTATATCATTGGTATAGTAAATCTGTATCTTTGAAACTGTGTACGAATTATGTTTGGCTATAATTGGATTACTATTATTGTACTTTATATGTTAGTATAATGGTATCATAAATAATATAAATAAAAATGTAAATAAACTATGTGTGCTGCCACCCTGCATCCGCATCCTTGATTTTTGGGAATTTGCTGCACCCGCACCCATGCTACATAGACGATGAGTGCTGCCAATCATGTCATCACCCCTCTTGAACCCGTCCATGCCGTTGACACTGCACTCTTGCTCTGCGCTCCCCCGCATGGGGAATATCGTATAGTTGTTGGCAGTGTGCTATATCTTTCTCTCACTCCCCCTTATGTTGCATTTGCGCTTAACCGATTCTCTCAGTTCTTGTATTGGCCGACCACCATGGATTAGAATGTTGTCAAGCGTCTCTTGCGGTATCTAAATGGTACTTCGGATTTGGGTAATCGGCTTTGTCGTGGTCTGTGCTCTCTTTATGCCTTTTTTGATGCCAAATGGGCAGGCAATAAGGATGAGTTTTCATCCATTTCGGATACATTGTGTTTCTTAGCGGTTCTCCAGTGTCCTGGTGCTCCAAGAAACAAAGGACGGCTGCCCCCTCTTCGACTGAAGCCAAATACCACGCTGTTGCTGCTGCCTCTGCTGAAGTCCGATAGGTTTCTTCACTTCTCTCCGAGCTGGGCGTTTCTCTCTCTTCTGAACCTACTATCTATTGTGACAATATTGGCGCTAGGTCCCTCTGCTCCAACCCCATGTTTCACGCTCGCATGGAACACATTGCTCCAGATTTCCTCTTTGTTTGTGCGCAAGTCCAGGCTGGCAATCTGTGTGTTTCTCATGTGTCCGGCTGGTCCGGCTGGCTGTCTCACAAAGGCACTTACTCGGGGGTTTTCTTTCCAAGATTGGAGTTACCTCTAGGGAGTCTATCTTGCTGGGGCGTATAGGGACTAAATGTATACACTGTAACCACTTATCAATTTAATACAACTATTATTGTCTCATATGGCTTTGATCTAACTTAAACTAGCAGGTGATACATGCTAACATGAGTAAAAGGGATAAACCTTGTTTGTTCAAATTGAAGACTTAAAGCAACTAATGTTAATTGAGCGGAAAGATCGATTACTTAAGATATAATTTTTTTTTTTTTATATATACTTCAAAGACATCAGATTTACTCTTTATTTGAGTAAGGGTGATAATGGTCTTAATATTTCTTCACATGCCTTTTCAGGTGTTGGATGCTTCCTGGTACATGCCAGATGAACAAAGAAATCCTCTTCAGGAATATCAGGTATATATTTGAATTATGATTTACTGCTAATGAACATTAAAAGTTAAGTGTATAGTAACTATGAACAGGTACTGCGATTATGATTTACTGATTATGTTAAACATCTTGTCTATGTTTATGTATCCAACAGTTTTAGGCTGTACTCTTGGTCAGTTGTTTGTATGGTTATAATCTTTGGCCTTATTATGTTTTCTCTGTTCTGTTGGGGATTGTATTGCTTGATCAGGTTGCCCACATCCCTGGTGCCCTTTTCTTTGACGTAGATGGGATTTCGGATCGAACAACAAATGTGAGTTGGTGTTTAATTTCTGTTTCACATTTTTGTATGAATTATTGCCTATGATATTATCTAACACGTTTGTTGGAAACCCTACATGATCTATTGCTGCATCGTAGTTGCCGCACATGTTGCCATCAGAAGAAGCATTCGCTGCTGCTGTTTCAGCCCTTGGGATTGAGAATAAGGATGATTTGGTTGTTTACGATGGAAAGGGACTTTTCAGTGCAGCTCGAGTTTGGTGGTGAGTTCTTGGTTTTCTAAGTTTTACCCCCTGCTGTGTTGCAACTATTGAAAAACTTATACTTTAATCTGAATGAGTAGGATGTTCAGAGTATTTGGGCACGACAGAATCTGGGTGTTAGATGGGGGACTTCCTAGATGGCGTGCTTCAGGGTTTGATGTCGAATCAAGTGCTTCCAGTGATGCTATTCTGAAAGCAAGTGCTGCCAGCGAGGCAATAGAGAACGTGTATAACGGAAAACCTGTAAGTTCATTCAGTTAACAATGTTCTATTTCCGAATGAGAATTCATCATGGTCACATACACAATCAGATGTTAATCCATATACCTTTGAATAGGGAGTACCATTTATGATTTATAAAGATACAATTTTTTCTGAAGTTTATTCCATACAACCACCCTATCTGGCTGAAAAAAAGACGGTCTATGCTTAATAGGATCTCTTAAGTTTTTTATTCACGTGCTTCTTGCATGAAAACTACGAACTTTACGAAGAAAGTATGGTGTACTATTTAATGTCCCCAGACCTTCTCTTCCATTTGTTGTTTATGTAAGCTTCTGCTGTAAAGCACAAGAGGAATAATTTCAATTTTAAAACCAATGTGTTTTTTTTGTTCCCTGTGTTTTATACTAGTAGTTTGCTCTCTTCATGTATGTGTGTGTTCGATGTTAGTGTTTTGTGCTGAACCCGTGTGTTGTCTCTGAGTGTTCTAGTAAGTGAACCATTATCCTTTTTGTCTTTTGCAGGTCAGCCCAATTACATTTCAGACAAAGTTTCAGCCACATCTTATCTGGACACTTGAGCAGGTATAGTTACTTGATCAATATAGTAATGTTTAGTTCTCTAGAAAAGAGCCGATGTCTGTTTGTCCACTATTAACCTGCTGTTGATCTCTGACAACCTTCTGTTGGAGCTGTCTGGTTACAGTGTTGGCGATAGACTTTACTTTTGTCTTACCATGCTTCAGATTTGTTATGAAACTTTTTGGTCCTTAAACACCTTGTGCTCGATACCTTCTAGCACTCTATCTTTACTTCTATGTTCTTAATATACTGTACTATTTTCTTCAACTAATACTACATCCTGTATTTCAGGTCAAGAAAAATGTCGAGGAAAAAACACATCAACTTATAGATGCCCGATCAAAGCCCAGGTAAACCCTTCATCTTTACTTGATAACTATGAGCTCAATACACAACAAGGCTGCAGAGGACATTAGTTCAAACAAGAAATTGAGTTTGTCAAAGGCGTTATGTGGTTCCAGTTACATTGGAAAATTAGTGTTTGAAAATCGGTTTTTGAAATCTAGGTAGGCCTTCTCCTGACTTATTTAGCTATTTCACTCTTACTAGAGGAATCATTGAATGTGTAGAAAGATAAGCTGTTGAATCTTCTTGCTCTCTACTCCTTTGCACACAGAATTTAACCGTCCAAATTCTTCAGTGATTTGCTCGTCTTCCCTGGCAATCCAAAAGACTGTATGCTATAATACTCTCCTTGCCACCTCAATATTACTTATAGAGCCCTTTTGAGATAAAAAGATGCATCAGCTAGGAAACTGGAAACCTCTTCTCTGGAGAATTATATATACTCTTACAAACACCCCCTTGCACAGAGTGCCCAGAGAAGACGTCTTTGTTTTTTCATAGCTGCCGAATTCCCAATTGGTTTGGCAGGGAATGAAGAATGCCCCCCTCACAACTTCACAAGGAGAGATGATAAGAACTGTTTTACTGAAAAGTACAAATTTGAGTTTCATCTGAACATTTTGATGCTCTTTTTATTAATTATCAGGTGCTACACGTTCTTGTTAGTCTCGAGCCTACCGGAAACCAACTGAGGGAGGCACCCATTGCACCACTTATTAGGGTGGAACTTAGGTTTTGTGGCAATAATGGTTTTGTAAGAGGTAAGTTTAATCTCTGAACGCTTTTCCTTCTCAACCCAGTATATCCACGGCCACTTTACTCCTGGTTGAATGAATACACAAAAACAGTTCACCTAAGACCCCTCCAATCTCAGTCCAGAACTTTTATTTCCACCATAGAAGTGCGTAGGTTAAGACTAGCTTCCCTCCTGTCACCCAATGTAATTTCTTCCACATATCAAGCTTTTCCTCGCATATCTCCACCACTTATTCCAGATAGACACGTCTTCAAGATTTTCCCCTAAAGGTGTAGCAAGATATGTCCTATGCCTAGGAAGCACAAGTACTTCTGGGCGGCCGCGCACCCGCACCGGGTGCACCTCGGGTACTTTGTGGGTGTGGCAGAGTCATTCTGTAATTTCCGAAAGTCATTAGTTGGGAGGTCATCTAAATTTCAACTACAATTTAATCAAAAGAATGTGCATCTTTCGTGACGTTGTGAACATGTGATGTGTGTTATCTATTTGTAGAATGGTTAATTTGTTTGGTTTATACATAATTGGAGCATTGGTAGGCATCTTTTTGCTCTTAAGACTACTCCCGTTGCTCTAAAAGGGGGAACTACCGAAATCATAGAAGATTGAAAGATTGAACTCGGCAGTTGATTTCTCCTATAAACTAATGCAGAAGTTGCTTCCCTAAATGTCCTTCATACCAATTTCTAGAAGTCGAAAATATCTTCAATCCTGTGAATCATTAAGACAGTGTCATGGTATTTCGAATAATTGTTTCTTTGCACAGGAATCACATAATCCAAATGAAACACCGTAACTTTGAGTTGCTTTACATTCTCTGGCATTACCAATTCAATATAACAGTGAAAATGCTACATGAAGTTGCTTGCACGCAGCTTGGAAGCAAAATATGTGCCTTGCTGTCTAAATTTTGGCCAGACATCACATATTTAACCGCTAACTGGCTAACCTCGTTTTTGCAAACTATCAGCAGTCATCATTATCTTGAGAGTAACTATTCACATGAACAATACCTCTTTCAAGAGCTCTTGTTTTGAAATTATCTCCCAGAGGACTGCACAAGCCACACCGCCCAATAGAAATACATCTTTCTTGGCTGTGGCAAGATATCTTCAAGCTCCACGGACCAGAGTACGTCATTTTATGAACCTTAAAATTTCAGCTCTGCAACCTAAGGTTTCTTGTTAACCATAAATTAAAATAGGTAAGGAAAAAGCAACTGATAAAATATGGCTTCCAACTGTTCATGCAGGTTGCCCCATAATCTTCCTGCTCTCCATCTCCAATCTTTTGAAAATTACAATTTAGAGATTTCCCTTGAAGTCTCTCATTCCCTTGGAGACGGTCATATCATATGCACCCTGCTCTTTGTTAGACACCTATCATCCTTCCATCCCAAATTTACAGTCCATGATTCTTCAATGAAAATGGAGAGATAAATTATATTACCTCCCTTCGACTTTTCAGAAAACAGAGAGGTGAGGTGTGCTGGCCTCTGGGAATGCTTTTGTCATCCTGACGCTGTTTTCATTTTGGAAACAAGCACATAACATATCAGCGATATCTTTCTCTCCCTTGTGAGTTGTAATTTGATTCCTTTTGTTATAATTTCCAGTCCATGTATTGCTTGCATTTAGAACAATTTCACTAGAGTGAGTTTAGCTTCTAATGACATCAATAAATCTGAGCACTATGTTCTGCACCGTTCTTGACCAGTACTATGTTTGGTACCAAGGCTTCCTGTTCTTCTTTCACCCATCTTTCCGTACTGTATCAGAATCTCCAATGAAGAATCCTGTAAATGGGATCTATAACTGCTATTAGCAAGGAGCTCTCATCCAGTCCTGGTTTGCATTTCAGTTGAGATGGCTACCCCAGAAGCCAAGGGTGTTTGGATTTCTTCAATGTTGATAGAAATGCGGTGGTTTTTTTGGCATTGTCAAATGAAGAGTTAACCTAATTTATAGTCCCAACTCCCAACCAAGTAATTCATAAATGATATGCTGTCTAGAAACTGTTTTATCTGGAACGAGTCCAAGATTGAGAATCCTGCCATTCAGAAGATGGCAATTACGTAAATTTTGATGATCAGTAGCACCACTACAGTGCTTATCATCTGGTTGAGTTTATGAATGCCAAATTAAGGTTGTCAGAATGAGTTAAACCATCAACATGTAATAGTTAGAACCACTTGGCTATACGAGTTTTTTTTTTTTTTTTTTGATGAGAACGTCAACATCGCATAGAAACAAAGTTCAGAAAACAAGCCTCCTCATCAGGGAGGACCAAACCGTTCAGATACAACAGTCCAAAAGAGCAGGAAAGAAAACAAGCTGCCTAACAACTACCAAGAACACCAAGCAAGACCTAACGACAAACTACAAAGCATCATAAAAACACAAAAGACTACAAAGGATGTTTTTCCACATAGAGGATTTAGCTGCCTTATGAGCTGTGGCAACCAAATTACGATGAACCTTGTTGATGCGACAGAATTTAAGAAGCTTTGAGACGTCCCGAATCCTGCCAATGATCGGCTCATCCTGAATAGGTGGTCCTGGGGAGCCCTGAAGAAAATGAATGACAGCCGCACAATCAGTATTAACATTAACATACATAATGTTATGGTGTAAAGCAAATTTTAAAGCGTGTTCCACAGCAAGAAGCTCTGTTTGCTGTGCGCTAGACGCAACGCAATCAACGCCAATGATCCAAGGAACGCCATCATGACCAGTAGTATGAAGACCAAAACTAGAGAAAAAAGAGTTGGGCCTCCAGGCCCCATCAACAAAGATTTCCTTTGGAATTGGACCTCCAGTGTCCCCCGTGAGATCCGAGATAACAATCGAGAGGGGCTCCTGCAATGTTTCTTGCCTGGAAACCGTTCGCGGGAGATCAATTGAAGTGAGGAGGGAACACTCATTTTCCATAACAGCACGAATAGCGTTGATCGAGAAGTCAGCATTACTGAAGACAACTTCACAACGCGCCCTCCAAATACTCCAGAGTGCGAATAGCCTGAAGATTTTTTGAGAGGATAATTTTCCAAAGCTTCTCCTCAAAGGCATTGCCCGCTATCGCCCGGAGCGTTTCCTTACTCCAAAGAGATTTAATAGCAGGACAGTCAAAAAAGAGGTGATTCAGTGTTTCTTCCGAGCAATTGCAGATAGGGCAGTGACATGAGACAGTTTGGAGACGCTGACTGAGGAGTTTCCGTGTGGGGAGCTTCAAGTGAGCACATTTCCAAAGAAAGGATTTCCATTTTTCAGGAATAGCCAGCCCCCATATTTTCCCCCATTGCCGTTTTTGCACAAAAGGCCAAGGGTTTGAGACAAAGAAACCTCCTGGAAGCAGCTCACAATGTTGGTCTTCGGCGAGAAAGTTATAGCCCGACTTTGTGCTATAGCCACCAAACTTGGTGAAAGGCCAAATGATCCTGTCCTTTTTCGGAATAGCTGGGAGTTGGATTGCCAGAATTTTGAACGCGATGAAATCCGGAATCTGTGCTCTAATTATGTCTGCTTTCCAGCTTTGCTGACTGTCCCCACTGTCAATCCAATCCTTAACCTTAAGCTCAGGATTGAGAAAACCGCTGCCAAACATGGTGGCAAGAGGCTCTTTCAAGTCTGGGATCCATCTATCGTTCAAAATACTGACACTATCCCCGCATCCAATTTGCCATCTGTAGCCTTTTTTAATAAGATCTCGTCCATACATAACACTTTTCCAGGCCCAGGAGGCATTACTGGGGCTGCTTGCATCCATAAAGGATTTTGCCCTGCAATACTTATGAAGGAGAAACTTGGAAGCAAACAGGTTAGGCGAGTTAAAAATTCTCCAAGCCTTATTTGCCAGCAAAGCCTGGTTCATCCAATTAATATTCCTAAGACCTAATCCACCTTTAGCTTTCGAAAGATTAAGAGTTTCATCCGGGTTGAGCCTCATAGGGGCTTTTTTGTTCGGATTCCACCAAAATCTCAAAATTAGGTTAGAAATTTCATCGTTAAGGGTTTTAGGGAGCCTAAAAGAGGAGCAGACATAGGTAGGCAGGGCAGACAGGACAGCTTTAGCGAGGGTAAGCCTACCTGCATCGTTAAGATATTTTCCTTTCCATCCTTCCAGTTTAGAATAAATAGCTTCCCTAGAGAAACAGAAAATGTCCTTTCTTTTCCCCCCTGTGACAATTGGGAGCCCCAGATAGGAAAACTTAGAATTTTCAATTTTGACTTCAAGAAAGTTTCCAAAAATTTCACCAAGCTCCTTTGGGACATTAGGGCTAAGGGAAAGGATGGATTTTAATTTGTTGATATCTTGCCCCGAGACCCTGCAGAAAGTTTCTAAAGCTTTGCTTAAGCATGCACAACTGGAAAGAGAGGGCTGAAAGAAGATGAGGCAATCATCAGCAAAAAAGAGATGTGATTGCTTAGGGCCGCCCCTACTGAGACTGATTCCAGGACACATCCCAGAATTGTTGAGATAAGTCAGATAGACGGAGAGGGCTTCCAGGAATATGATGAAAAGATAGGGGGAGAGAGGATCCCCTTGTCTTAGCCCTGCTTTGGGGTAAATCCGCTTTCCTGGGCGTCCATTAACAAGGACAGATAAGGATACAGTGGTGACACATTGAAGTATGAGATTGATCCATTTTTCCGGGAAACCCATCCTGCGCAAGACTTTTTTCAGAAAGTACCAGTTGACTCTATCAAAAGCTTTACTCATGTCCAACTTAAGAGCCCCAAGATGACAGGAACCTGTGTTAGTGTTATTGATTTTAGCAAAGAACTCATTGGCAAGTAGGGTACTATCCGAAATAAACCTTCCCGGGACAAAAGCGTTTTGCTGCTCCGATATGATGTCAGGCAAAATCCTCTTGATCCTATTAGCGAGGATTTTAGAAATTACTTTGTAAATGAAAGAGCATAGGGGGGAAATTATTTTAGTGGATATTCTTGAGTCCTCAAAATAGATGTTTGCTAGATGGCTTACAAATTAGTACATAATTTCCATTAGCTGTGGGTAAATTATGGACCTTGGTTTGCTTTTCATGAAAGCGTTATGATGACCTTAGCGGTATGGTTAGCCTTCCTTGTTGAGCTTATCCTTGGCTGATGGACTTCCAATTTTTTGCAGGTTTGATGGGGCTGCACCAGAACCTCGAAAGGGAATAAGAAGTGGTCATGTACCAGGCAGCAAGTGCATTCCCTTCCCCCAGGTAGATGATTTTCTCTGTAAGAAATGTTTGGGGAAGGTTTCTGCTAGTTGCATTTATTATAGAAATGAAGAGCATTAATTCAATTAGAATCAGTTGCATGGATCTGTCATGTATCATCTGCAGAAAATTATGCTTTATTACCATTTTCTTCCAGCGGATTTTGGAGTTGAAGTCAATTGATCTTGATGCTTGACATGAGATTTTGTAATGCTAGTGTGACGTCGTGTATCTAGGATGTTGCTGGCGATGGAAGTTATGTTTCCAGACATGTTATCTTTAGTTATTTCCATAAAGAATGGGATTGCTCTCAAGTTCTCTTTGAAGGTTCTTGATTCATTTTTCGAGAATTTTTGATAATTGCTTTGGAGGAAACATAGTATCGGATTTTTCTATTACTTTTTTAGAGTTGTGTTTGCTTCTTTGTTGTCTAAATGTATCAGTATTTGAGGCTTAGATCACGGCTGAATTTATTATGTAATTTGCCCCTTAATCTGATATTCTGCGTATTTATGCTCAAGAATTCGGCATAAGTTCTCATCTCCTATGAGTCCGCTTAAATGGATTTGATTCAGTAATAGCTTACAGTTATATGAACTCCTCCCTCAACCAACACAATGCAATATGACCCTAAAATTAACACCGGGCAATTGACCTCCTAATAAGAAGTATCATAAGCCATAACCAGTAGAGCATCTCAAAGGGAAAAATCTTTAAAAAGAAGTTAAATCTTCTAAATTCTGTGACTTTTGCATGCCATGGCTATACGCTGCATTTATTTTTGAAGAAGTATTTTACTATCTTAAAAACTTTGCAACCCATTTTCAATAGTAAATTTTCTACTAATAACTATAAAACTGAAACATGGTTTACCGAACCCGCCACCCATTAATGTTTAGATTTTTTTTTCCCTTTTATTGATTTGGATCACATCCTACAGCACGTAGCTAAACAACTGTAAAAGTGTATCCCAGTCTGGGTTTTGTTTGACAAGCCTGGCGGCCCGATTCCTCTTGGTGTTTTCCCAAATTTTGGTTAAAGGGCCATACGCCCTTGGAGACGTTCTTTCCCTGTATCCCTGACGGAATGATGTAGTAGTAACTCAGTTGACTAATTTGGTTCAAAGCTGCGACCAATCAGGGGGATCTTTGCTCCAATTGATTGGTGATTTGTTAACTTCTACCTAAATCTGGTTTACATTCGGGTGTTTGGGCCTGGAGGGTGGTGGTGATGATGCTCTCTCTTAGGGGTGGATTGCAGAAATTAAAGTTGAAGAGGCAAACACGAGAGGGTTATACTTAAGAGGGTCACGGGTGCTATTCCATTATTTCTTTTGCTATACAAGTCAAGAACTTCATTTATAACTCAACAACTAAATGCTACCCAAGGTTTAAGCTTTGGTCATGAGAATGGCAATAAGAGCCTTTACTAGTAGGCTTAGCCATTAAGCTTGCTATACCATATTTGTATATACTAATTGTGAGTCACTTGGCTTACCTTATCTTCCTTATTTGTCAAAGATTGAGCTGTGATAGACTTGGCTTTCACTTTTGTTTTTCTAAATATTAGTGTTGCTTGCAGGTGTTGGATGGCTCACAGACACTTCTACCAGCAGACGAGCTTAAGAAAAGATTTGACCAAGAAGGTATGTAGCAAGCTTGGCTGGCCATCATTGTTGACATTTTGCTTTGGCTAAATATTTTAGTTTCATCAAGTATCGTCCATACTAATATAGAAATGGGGAATACTACTTGTAAATCCTTCCACTGTCCAAGAATGTCATACTCATGTTAGTGATCAATTACGCACAAAATCAGTTACCAAGCTTTCAAGCAATCGTCATCTTTACAGCTATGTGAACCAATATTCTGAAGGTATTAATGGAAGATAAATTTTTGTCACTGCTAGTGAACCTCGTACTTTGACCCTTTTAAAGTATAATTTCGCACTTGTATGATTATGTTGGAGGGATATTTCTGAATTTAATCAGACAATTAGCACCAGAAGTTGTCCGTTGTGGCTGTTTCTTGATATCTGTCTGTATTGTGTTTATGTAAACAATTATCCACCAAGGATATCGTTGGTGGATAATCGTTGTGTATGTTTGTATATATATAGTCTAAATAAACTGGTTTAAAAACTAACATTCTTATGTGAATGTGCAGGCATTTCTTTGGACAGCCCTCTAGTAACATCATGTGGCACCGGTGTAACTGCCTGTATTCTTGCCCTGGTAAGAGAAAATCTTGCTCATTTCCTTGATTGCAACTACTTAATACTAGCAGTTCGTAACTGGACTTAAATTTTTCCCACAATCGAATACATAAAAAGAGTGGGGAGCAGTTTGAAACTTTGAGTTGCACCATTACTCACCGACTCTTTTTTGCAACTAAAAAGGGCATTTCGGTAATTAGAGTGTGAGTCTCTCGTTTTGCAGTAACACCGACTGAGTTGTTGGCTCATATATTGAGCCTGTTTGCCGAATTTGATTTTTTTTTATAAAATATTAATTTGGTCTTTTGGGGTTTTAAATACCAAGAAAAATTATAAAGTCGGTAGGTAACGTGTTGAATCCGATGCACCGGATCCGGAGCGGTCCCTGGGTTAGAAGATAACCTTGCCGACACATCCCATGTCTAATCCTTTTGGCATATTGGGACATGTGGCATCCCCCTATTGGTTTCCATTTTTTTTTGTCATTTGACACAACCAGTCCAGTGGTTGCCTAATAAAATGAATCCGGTGTCCTGGTGACACCAAGATCCAGGTACCGGTTTGTCCTAAACCCAAAAAAGTACTACTCCATCTAAACAAGTCTGTGTCTTTTTTTTAAGCGATAACCAAAACCACGCCATCCCAGACTAACCCATTATGGTTTGGATATCCTGTTAGTGGTGGGTGCTCTTCCTGATCCCTCTATCTTCACTCACATGGATGGAGGATGAGGGAAGTGAGGGCACTATCCCACACTCAAAAAGGAGTATGGGTGTATTGTTTCCTAGAGAAGTGAGTAGTAGTAATTCCATTTTCCAATTTGAAGTGATTGAAGCTGTGTTTTGCTTGCTAATTATATCACAGGGTCTCCATCGGCTTGGGAAGAGTGATGTTCCAGTGTATGATGGATCATGGACGGAATGGGGAGCACATCCAGACACACCAGTCGCCACCACCACCACCACCGCCGCTTGAATATTAAATGCAAATATAATCTCCGTTGGCCCCTTGTTAGATGTCTGATTCTAACAAGTTTGTATTTTGGAAAAGAAAACTACTTTTGTGCACATCCTGGGAATGAATGATCCAATTTTCTCAAGCTACGTGCGAGTTTTTTTTTTTTTTTTTCCTCTCCCAAGTTTTTGAATAAGAAGTACTAGCTTGTATTTTCTCCCGCGAAACCCCTTTTTTAGTAGCTTGTATTTGATTTTAAATTGCAGCTGTGCTCGGCCTGAATACTAGTTTGGCAGTGGAATGTAATTCTTGCTGACCACTTAGTAGTTGCTGAATTCTATCACAATTAGTACTACTACTATGTGCAAAGAATTTCTGTCCCAGATTAAAAGAAAGTGTGTACATCAAAAGGCCAATGATTTACGTTAGTGATGGCACAAACACGTTTTCCTTTTTTGTAATGTTAGAGTCATCCGAAGTCTAATATGACGGATAACTTGAAGTCTCTATTATGACAGATAACTTAGGACGGAAGGAGTACATTTGCACAGATTTAGGGCACACTTGATGAAGTTTTTTTTTTTTTTTTTTGAAGAAGACACTTGATTGAAGTAACCGTCTCTATACATATACCTTGGATTGTAAATTAGTGGAATCTAGTTCCCTATTAGAGTTTGTGTTGTTCGTAGGGGTGTAAATGACCCGGGTCGAAACGAATGTTACCTGGTTCAGCTTAGCTCTTCGAAGAAAATGCTGGGTCGCTCGGCTCAAGCTTGCCTCGGAGCTTAACATGTCAGATTAAAGTTCAGCTCTAAAAGAAATTTGCAGCCTCAAGCTCGTGTGTGGGCTCGTCAGCTAAAGTGTTCGGGCTTTCAAGCTCATTGGGCCCAAGAGCTTGTCTAACAGCGTTCGTGAGTGCTAAATAACTCTCAACTCGAATTAAATATATATATATTTATATTTACTTATTTATTTATTTATCAAGATAACACATACCTTTCATTATTAAACAGGATAATAAGTCAAATAAACGATATATCCTAAGTGCACTCATTTATCCAGATTTTATAATACAATGTTCATTCAAGAAAGAAGAATCCAAACATGCTTAGAACGTTTGAATTACGTAGCAAAATGGTGCTTAATAATCCATGACAATCAATACGCCAGTTTTGAAAAAATAAAATAAAAAAGAGACATCATATGTTCGTTTCCGTTAGCGTACTCTTTCAGCACTTCAACACAGTAGTATGTCATCGACTTTGATTGTTAAATCAACAAGCTTCAAGTCTCTAAATATAGAAACCATCAAACGAGCCGACTCTAGATCTTCCAAGCCAGACACTCTCCAGTATTAGTATGAATGTCTCATATACCATCAAACGTAATATTTGCCAATTGAAGCTCGGCTCGTTTAACTCAACAAACTAAAGGGCCATTTTGGAAATGTTGTGGCAAACTGGCTAGAAGCTGTTGTGTGAGAGCTAATATGGAAAAGTTTTTTTTTTTTTTTTAAATAATTATTATTTTTTTGAGAAAAGTTGTTATGAATCTTTGATAGAATATTAATTGGCAAATATTACGTAAAAACTACGATGGATTGTTAGTGTAGTGATTTTTTATGATTGATAAAATCAACCGTGAACTTGTTGCGAGATTGTAAAATGACAAAAATATAATATATGTATCTTTTCCATATAGATAAATATTAATTTTTAGAAAAAATATAAGGTTATAATCAATTATAGAATAATTAATCGAAACCTGTTTGCCTCAAATATTAGTATCATAGAGAACTATTTTGAATAGTCTCATAGAGAACTATTTTTAAAATTCTTCGCACCTCAAATATTAGTATGAATGTCTCATAGTGTGAGCAATTAAAGTAACTTGTCACCCTCCTTATCAAAATCATGTGTCCACCGCTGCGCTCCGCATAGGGTGAACATGCTTTAACATTTGCCACCCCCTGATTAAAATCCTGCATCCGCCACTGCATGCCACATAAGGTAGATACAAGGACATCCATCCTATAACTAACTGTTGATGGATTAAGATGCAATTTTGTGCCCCCGCAAGTGTAGGAGAAGGTGACACTTGTGGAATGTCCCAAGCTCCTCAACTCACATCCACAAAACAACACAAGTTTGAATGCTTCACTTACTTCCTCTGCACCCCGCAAAACACGGGAGAGAAAAAAACTCAGTCAGCAATCAGTAGTTAAACAAGGCCAACCATACAACATTTGCGACTGTCACTCCCTTTTTGCCTTCTCTCCCTATTACTCTCCTCTTGTTTCTCTCATTATTCTTCTTCATTGCCAAACCCTGAAAACAGTGTTCCTTTTTTCTCCATTGTTCTTCACTCGAATAAGACATTAACCACTACTACTACGACCACTATGGCAAGCGACGAAACCCCCAAACCGACTCAAACAGAAGAATCTGCGGCGGCGATCTCCGAAGAACAGAAGAAGAGCTCCGACGGCAATGCTGTCGTGACAACAGTCGAGAAAGATGGATCCGACGAGTCCAAAACAGTTGCTGAGGGTGAATCAGCTGCTGATTCCTCATCTTCAGCCGCTAAGGAGGAGAACAATGCTGAGGGTGAATCAACTGAGCTCAAGGAGTACGAGAAGAGGGCTCTGATCAAGATCAAAGCCCTCGTTGAAGATGCCATCTTAGCCAACAAGATCTTCAACAACAACAACGCTGCCAAAGATGAGAGCACCAACAAAGAGCCTGATCAGAAAGAGAAATCATCATCAGCATCAGCAGCAGATCAACCTAAAGAGAAGAATGAGAAAGCAGAAGAAGCTCAATCCTCAGAGGTAAAAGAAGGAGAAACAGACAAGGGTAAGGAGACAGAACCTACAACTGCAAAAGAAGAACCAAAACCAGCCAAGGAGGAAGATAAAGAGAAGAGTCAGGGAAATGAAAAATCAACCGATGAGGAGGAGAAGAAGGTTGAAGAAGAAGTAGACAAGGATGTGAGCCTTTGGGGGGTACCCTTGCTGCCAAGCAAAGGAGATAAAGCAACGGATGTGGTACTAATGAAGTTCTTAAGGGCAAAAGAGTTCAAAGTCGATGAAGCATTCGAGATGCTGAAAACTACCCTCCAGTGGAGGAAGCAAATGAAGATTGATTCCGTCCTCGAAGAAGACTTTGGACCTGATCTGAATTCAGCGGCTTACATCAGTGGCGTCGACCGTGAGGGTCACCCTGTTTGTTACAACATATACGGGGTGTTTGGTAACGAGGAGATCTACAATAAGACGTTGGGAACGGAGGAAGGTCGCGAGAAGTTTCTAAGGTGGAGATCTCAGATCATGGAGAAGGGGATTCGGATGCTTGATTTCCAGCCAGGTGGTGTTTCCTCATTGGTACAAATCAGTGATCTCAAAAACACGCCCGGGCCCGCGAGGAAGGAGCTCCGGCTGGCTACCAAACAAGATGTCGGGATCCTGCAAGACAACTATCCCGAGTTAGTTGCACGAAATGTAAGTTTTTCATTCAACTCTCTCCTTTCTCATCAGCATTAGAGCTGTCAATTGGACCGGTTAACCGATCGAACCGGCCAAGCAGTAACCGTAATTGAAACCGAGACCGTACGGTCCCAAACCGGCCCGGGACTGAATTATTAGTGGTCCGGGGCGGTTGTAGATATCCTTAACAGCCTAAACGAACCGAAATCGGCCCGAAACTAACCGGGAGCAAACCATAACCGAAAACCGGCCCGTATAGGTTAACCGCTCGTTTAACTGGCCACCCACTATATATATATATATATATATATATATATATATATATATATATATATATATATATATATATATATATTATAACCGGTCCGGCCCGAACAGGTTTAGGCGGTTACGGTTACACAGACCGGGCTGGTTAGGGGTTCCGAGAAACATACGGGCCGGTTAACTGAACCGAAACCGTAACCGGCGGTTCACGGTTTCTCGGTCCAGGCCCGGGTACGGTTAACCGAACTGACAACTCAGCATCCTGATTTGGTTACACGTTTTAGCAGAAAAAATAGATACTGACGCGACTCTTTTTTCGGTCTGAAACTGGGATTCCTTTTTCCTTTTTCTTGACTGTAGATCTTTATCAATGTACCTTTCTGGTATTACGCGTTCAATGCCCTCTTGCCACCTCTATTGACTCCAAAGAACAAGAACAAATTTGTCTTTGTGCGGCCTGCAAAGGTTACGGAAACCCTACTCAAGTAAGTAATCGTCTCATCTCTCCATGGGAACTTTTTTTCAGCAACCATTTGATGGTGCTCTGGTACGAATCTTATCTTAAATACTTCAAATTTTGTAGGTACCTCACTCCACAGGAGATCCCAGTGCAGTACGGTGGTCTCAAGCGAGAAAACGACAACGATTTCTCTGTGAAAGATGAGGTTCAAGAGCTCAGCTTAAAGGGGAGTTCAACAGACACCATCGAGATACCCGCACCAGAGGTCATCTTTTACATTCTTAGGGCCAGTTTGGGAATTCTTATGCTGTCAGCACAGCTGCTTGCTGACAGCAGAAGCAGTTTCTAATGCGTTTGGTAAAAATTATGTTTTCGACTTTTCGGACAGTTTCTGCTGTCTAACACAGATAATGACCTTACAATTTTTCAATAGCTATCTTTACGAAAATGACTCGTGTCATATATTTTTGTCATTTTAATCTCTCATAGTAGGTTCAGAGTTGATACCAAACACAAAATTACTGTATCAATTGTTCATCGCAACTTTCACGTAATATTTACCACACAACATTTTATCTAAAATTCACAGCAGCTTTCCCACGGTAATTTTCACATAGCAACTTCTAGCACAGCCACAGCATTCCCAAAGTAGCCCTGCCCTTAATCTTTTTTTTTTCATCTACGCCCATTTTATGTCTTCTCTTTTAGCTTAACACGTTATGCATATATTTTTTGAAATGCAGGCTGGGAGTACTCTGGTATGGGAATTCACTGTGTTTGGTTGGGACGTGGAATACAAGGAAGAATTTGTTCCAGAGGACCCAAATTCTTACACCATTATTGTTCACAAGGAAAGGACGATTAATTGGCAGGAGGATTCTGTTCGCAACTCTTTCACAGCCCGAGAGCGTGGTAAAGTTGTGATAAGCATTGAGAACGGATCATTTAAGAAGAAACGGGTGCTGTATCGTTTCAAGGCAAAAGATAGCTCAGCGTCCTCTTCGACAAATTAAAAGTGCTTAAGTCAGTTCAGAGCAGAATACTGATCTTAGAGCTCCATGTTGACATTTTATTTTTCTTAAATCTTTTGGTATTGCATTTCATTGTCTAGCTTTGGTTTAAGTTCCCCTACATAAGTCATCTGACATTTGCAGCTTTATAGGAAGCTTGTTCTTAGGAGGAATCTTTGCGTCAGGTCTTCTCTGTATTAGGATTATGCTTTTTAAGATAAATAAAACAGTTACTGATACAGGTTATAATAATTTGCAAAGTATTTTTTTTAAATTTATGTTATCTGAGCTTTATAACACCAAATCCAACTGAAAACAAGGTTTTTACCTAATGGCAATTGTGTTCATATTTGTTTCATTTGATGTTAGGAGGTTCCGAGGAATCCGGAAAAAGTAAAAATCAAAGAAATTCTAAGAAGAAACAAGTGTCATCTACATAAAAAGAATATCAAAATCAGCATTCAGGAAGGCATAAGAATTCAAGGTCTTACAAATGGCAAAGCAAATGCATATTTGTTATCTCTTAAATAAGAGCACAAGTACTGGAGCCAATGGCCGATTCAGCATTTGAAGCTTGCAGCAGATCCAATTCTCAGCCGGTAATTTAGATGCAAAAGCTTCCACTGCGTCAAATTCTTCCCTGTGGAACAGAATTTGAAGTTAAAATTATAAGCATGTGCAATAGCATGTGAACATTACTAGCCAAAACTGTACCTCAAAGAAGAAAAAAAACAAGGAGTTGAATAACTAAACCCGAATTAGCCCCTAGAAACATTGCTATCTAGCAAGAAACTGTAACTTCCACACGTGGATCCATTCCAAACACATCTAAAGATACTGAGCGTGATTCCCTAATGGAGAAAATGAGCAATTTAAACAAGTGGACAGTCGATTCTTGAGGAAAGCATGCATTACCTTCCACCAGGATGACCAACATAGACCACCAAACTGATGAGACCTCCAGGTGCCAACACTCTTGTGGCAGCTTCCATTGCTTTTAGAGTTGTTTCTGATCTTGTTATCATCGTTTTGTCGCCGCCTGGTAGATACCCCAAGTTGAATGCAACTAACCTAAAATGAACCAAAGAGTTCAAACAAACCAGTAGGATAGGATAAAACTACATGCTGATTGGAATCCAGAAATTAACACTACCCCTTTTGCAAGACTCTAGCATGGTCATTGTTGTCTTCCACGAACAAACTTCTACACTAAACGATCATAAACCATCCAGATACCTATAGTTAGAAGCCATACCTGACAGGGGAACTCTTTGGAACGACATCTTCCATATTACTGTGGCAAGTGGCGAAAAGCTCAACCAGCCGTCTCTGCATGGATTGGAAATTGGACTAGTTAGCTGTAATTATGAATATTATAGTCCGAGTGGGAACTAAACTATTCAGTGGCTCATCTGAAAGCAAGTTAGGAGATTAAAAAAGTTACATCTGGAGAGTTGAAACTCAAATATCAAATGAAAGCATAGATAGCTAAACAAAAAACAAATACACTTTTTACTTGTGTGTGTGTATGTGTGGTGTGGGAGTAGAGGGGGGGGGGGGGGGGGGGGGGGGGGTTGCAAATGCAGGTGTTACTTGGTGATTGTAGAAATGTATATCCGCGTATTTATGTAGACCTCTTCCTGGAGTTAAATGGCATCAGGGATGTGATTAGTATTTTTGTACCCGTTTTTTTTCTTCTTCTTCCAACTTTTCAAGTGAAAAAAGGAACGCCCCATTATTTCCTACATGGTTATATTTTCGATGAAAGTAGAAATACCAATCAGTGAATAAATCCAACCTCGAGTTTGTTCACCTCTATAATGCGTCCTGCAAAATCTGAATGAATATAAACTAGTGCTAAGTAAGAGGTTCTTACAAGCCTGAAATGGTAAACAAGCTCTTTAGTGCATATCTATGAGTTTTATCTTTTCAATCCCTTATATTTAGGCTTGAATTTATCAAAAAAAGGTCACCCTCATTACGAGGCAAGCGAAATTAGATATTGTAGTGCAGTGAGACCCCTCTAGAACAGCAATGCCACTTTGAATTTTCTGAGAGCCAGACACTTCTTCAGCAGTTGGACAAACATAACCGGTAATCAGACACCAAAAAATAATGTATTGATTTTTCCGAATCTCGACATTGTTTCATAGAAGTAAGATGAATCACATTATTCGATGATGAATATAATGTACACACACACACAAACACGCACATGAATTAAGTGGAGAGATTTATAAATCTTGGATAGTTCAAGGAAAGAAAAGTGAATAAAAGTAGCACCTCGTCCGAATTAAGTGATTCATCTAGCAAAGATGAAGTAGTTTCCAAGGCAGCTTGTTGAACATCCATTGCACACACATGACCACTAGGTGACATTTGAGATACAATTTTGGCCATCGCTAAGGTGTCATAACCATTACCGCAAGTAGCATCAACAAGTGTGTCGCCTTTCTGGACAATTTTTTCCCATACACTAGCAAAGAAAATAGTAAAGATCAACATAACATCTTTTGCTCCATGCGATGAAGCTAGCTTAAGCTTGTGGATCAGTTTGTTCCCTACAACTTTTTTTGCTAAAAGGTAATGTTAACAGACAAGATATACATATACGGAAGTAGTATTAAGAACGCAGGCATGTCATAAAAACTCCCCACAACCTCCAACATGGATTAATATGACCCCTAAAAGGGAGGAAAAAGTAGCTTGGGTGATGCAAGAACTTTCCACGTAATTTATGTATTTGTTGCAGCGTTAGTAATTGGAAACCGAAGAATACTTTTTAAGGTAATTTGACTGGTGACCAATTAAAGTTTTAAGTTTACAAGGTCTGACTGTAATTCTTACCACACTCCACAGAAATAAAGATCACTTCCCTCGCAGGTGCATCAAAGTGACTACAATGTTCCTCAATGGACCACCCCAAAGGATTTTGCTCACGCGTTCTCTTACTGACGAAGAAGTTTGGTCAACAAGTGCTCGACGGGCATTCTACTACACCTTGTTGAATGGAACTTTAAATACGGTACACAAGTCACAAGATTTTATGCCAAAATGGTCTTTGGAAGCATTTTGAAGATTTATCCTCTCATTGGTGATGTAATTTACGAATGTTTCGGAAGCATTCTCACAATCTGCTATTGAGAGGGTATCTGAACATATTTGCTTTCGCTGCGAGATTATTCTAAGCACGAGAGTGCATATAGGAGATAAGATAGAAGAACTACAGAGCTAGGGTATTTGCTTAAGTTTGGGGGTAACTTGTTTTCAGAAGATGAGCATGAGTATTGACTACTCTGCTTCTTCTCAACAGCGAATATATCAGTTAATTACTCCACGGAAGTAGGCAATCTTGTCTTGTCTTGCATGCTTGTATGTGTGTGAATGTTTCAATGTTGTTGTATTTTTAGGCTTACCTTAAATGGTATACATCAGCAATGCAGTATCCTCTTCCATTTCATACAAGTTTCTTTCTATTGCACAATTCACACATTCCTGAGTACATTCGACCTTGGAATCTAGATATGCAAACAATGCTAGTTCTTTTCCTCCCGTTGGGTGTTGAGCCCGTATGATGCGGAATGCTAATAGTATAAACATGGAAAAGCACAATTGGGGTGGATGATGCATTTGAAGCCCCCCAAAGAGTAACATGGATTGAATAAACATGTAATGTAATCAGTTTTGCTTAAAGGGGATTGAGCTGTGGAAATGATGATGGAATTAGGGGGGCACCTACGAGTGTGCAACTTGAGTAGCCTTGTGGTTGCCAAGGAAATAGCCCAGCATCACATCCTCTAGACCTAATATGAACGTACACAAGCATTGCCAGAAGCATAAGTATCATTCAATTGATTGATACTTGAAAGTAGGCAGTAAATACTTGTTGGATTCCAGCAAGTAGGGTTGTTGGAACACCAATAAGTGTTTGCGTAAATGTGTAAAAGAAAAACAAACAGAGTTAGTTAGTTAGTTACCGGAAAGAGGGGAGTCTTTGGAGAGAGGAGGCGGTGCTGTAGCAGAAGCAGAACATTGCAGGGTTGATTTCCTCCGGTGGGGAGTAGTCGTAGATGCAAGTAGTAGTCTAATCGGCGGTTGTAGGCGGCGGTTGCTGTTTGGTGGTGGTGGTGATGAAGATGGAGTAATTGTAACCCTCACCCCGCTGCTGAAATGACAAGCCAACTTTTGAGCGATTAACGAACAAGCCGCCACCGCCGTTGGATGATAGAACCGCAAACCCACCACCATCGCCGCCATTACTCACCACCGGAGCCCCAGACACGGCGGACTTGTTTTTTCGCCCCTTCCTTCCTTTATATTATTATCCTCTCCCCCAACCCAAGTGAGTGAGTCAATATTCAGTCTTCTAGTCTCCAAGTATCTACATCAGTGTCACACTGTCAGTGGTAAACATCTTCTTCTTTTTCAACTTCAGTTGATTTCTTTACTCAGTAACTGGCTCGCTTTGACTCAGTGATTTAAATAGCAAAACGATGTAACTTTTTCAAAGTATTGTAGAGTTTATTGTACAAGATCATGCAAAAGTTACCAAATTCGTGTATCGTTTTGCTAACCAAATTACCCGGTTAAAGTAACATAGTGAATAGTGTCAAAAAGTGAAGTAAGCTGAAAGAGAAGAAACATCACACGCAATGGTTGTAAGAGTTTATATTAAGAAATTTTTCACTCGGGGCGGATCCAGAATTTCACGCGAGTGGGGGCTAAATTCTAATGTGAGAAGGCTATTGTACAATTTCAGTAAGGGCTAAATTGTATATAATTCATAAATTATGAGATAAAATTGTAATTTATGAAAATTGAGTATAGCCCCCACACCCTCCTATGTGCATCCGCCACTTCTGATAGTAGATGTTTTGTCTATACAAACCTATTTATAAGCAGTGAAGCCTGCGAGCAGCTAGGAGGAGAGACTGAGGTTTAACCAACAGTGGTCTTTTAGTCGGAATCATTACTACTACTTCTTATTCTTGCTACATTATGTATTACGCGAGTAAATTGTAAACCCTATTGAAACATCAACTTGACATTCAACGCCTTGGGGAAGTGCTCAAAGTCAAAGTCATGCCAGCTCCACGATCCAGTCTGGTTTGAGGGAGGGTATAATAACAAGTATGAACAAGAGAAAGATTCAGCAAAAGAGTGGCAATCTTTGATGCTTGATCAAATCTAAACCCAGAACTCAGGCGAGTGGTGTTCTATAATAACAACCGTATGAACACAAAAGATTCAGCTAAAGAGTGGCAATCTTTGATGTTTGATCCAAGACCCAACCGTACTTTACCCCCATCTAAACCCATAACTCGCGCGAGTGAATAACATCACTCGCGTGAGGAACACCACCACACACAGAGAACATGAAGGTGAGGAAATCCCAATTTTATTGATGCCATTGCTAGGCTTGTTACAGTATGAAACATTACACATTTTCTCTATAAATAAACACCCCAAAACAAAAAATGGCATGAAAATAAATGTGGGATAGGACCCCTTCCACTGGCGGCAAAAGTAGGTGGTGAAATTCTACCAACGCGTATTTGCCTACAGACTTTCTCTTCTACAAGAAGATCAATTGAGTTGTCAAGAAAAGCGAAAAAAGAAACAGACTCATCATATAAACAGACACTAGTTTTACACTGGAACTGGTACAGCTTCGTCCAGGGCAAGGACACCTGGGAGCTCTTTCCCTTCCAACAGCTCCAAACTGGCACCACCCCCAGTTGATATGTGGCTCATCACATCAGCAACTCCTACTTTCTCCACCGCGGCCACCGAATCTCCACCACCAATGATTGTCGTCACTCCCTTGCCGCTCAGTTCAGCCAACTTCTTCGCCACCGACTGCACCACCAATTACAAGAACACAACATTAGATGCTTATCTAATCAACATGGGGCCAAAAAGTTGATGGACAACCGATATAAACAAACATACAAATCTAGAACCTAAAGCAAAAATTATGACAAACCTCGGTTCCGAAAGCAAACTTTTCAAATTCAAACACCCCCATGGGTCCATTCCAGATAACAGTTTTGGTGGTCTCTAAAGCATCGTTGAATGTCTTCACAGAATCTGGTCCAATGTCAAGTCCCATCCAGCCATCAGGAATGGCAGTTGCTGCTACAGTCTACAATCACAAAACGCAAAAGTTATATCCTTGCAGCGAATGCATTACTTAATTGACAGAACAATGTAAACTGTGCAGTAAAATGTGCTCAAGCTCATATACCTTGCTGTTTGCATCGGGAGCAAACTTGTCAGCAATAACCACATCTGTGGGTAACAGAAGAGATACTCCTTTTGCCTTGGCCTTGGCAATCAGCGAAGTAGCAAGCTCAAGCTTGTCTTCCTCCACTAGAGACGACCCCACTGAGAGACCCTGTGCCTTGTAGAAAGTAAAGATCATACCTCCACCGAGAAGCAGGATATCAACCTTCTCCAAGAGCGACTCGATCACACCAATCTTGGATGAGACCTTTGAACCACCGACAATGGCAGCAAATGGTCTCTTTGGGGTAGAAACTGCCCCGACAAGGTAGTCCAATTCCTAATACAAGAGAAGAAGCAGAGATTAAGACAGATGTGACAAGTGGGACATTGTTATAATATGGGATATAATTCTCCAAATTGATGTTTCACGCAATATCTATTCTTATCAACTGCACTCAAGGTGAAAAGGCGTTGAAATAGAAGGGCAACTTCTTGAATTATTAGTTATGAACTTCAGGCCGCATGAGATACCTAATACTCTATTCAAGCTTAAAGAATAGTACAAGAAACTTGTTCTATATAAGTTTGTGACTCGGATGCTCGGACTTGTTAAATATGTGAAGTAAAACCGCATGAACAAGTTTTTTTTTCTAGACTTATATTAACTTTAACGCATCTGCACAACAGCCACATAAGAAGATAACACCAATATGAAATCAACCAACCTTCTGCAAAAGGAAACCAGCAACAGATGGCTTCAAGAATTTGGTGACCCCCTCAGTTGAGGCATGTGCTCTATGAGCTGTACCAAATGCATCATTGACATAGAGATCTGCCAATGAGGCAAGCTTCTTGGCAAACTCAGGTTCATTCTTTTCTTCCTCCTTGTAGAACCTCACGTTCTCTAGTAAAAGAACACCACCTTCGGGGAGGGCAGCCACCAATTTCTCAACGTCTGGACCAATGCAGTCATCAGCTTTGACAACCTGTTCATTATTAATAAAGAAGTGTGTCAAGGTGGGAAACTCCTGATTCAGTCACTCAAAGTTCTGACCGACGATCCGAAGCAAGATGTACCTCAATGCCAAGGAGTTCAGACAACCTGGGCACAAGAGGTGCCAAGCTATATTTTGGGGTAACACCCTTTGGCCTTCCCTGCGAAATTAACAAGAAACAATAACTCGGTCAACTAGTTCGAAACAAACAACGTAAGTTATGTTCAAGAAAAAGGTATAAACATCAAATCAGTAAAATAATAGTGCTATGAACTATCGTCCCGCGTGAAATACACAAGTACTTTCTGGAAGAAAAAACTGTAGTTCTTGAAACTAAAATTAGCAAATGCTTACAACATACTCTAAGAAATTATGTACTACCAGAAAAAGAAATATTAAGCTGACCGTAGTAGTGTTGCTAGAGAAATGGAAAAAGTTCAAAATGTACCTACACCCAGAAGACCTACAACTGTCAGACTATGTTGCACAAGTGCGGGTGCGTTTCAGGTGCAGGTGCGACAAATTTCCAAAATTCAAGAGTGCGGGTGCGTTTCAGGTGCAGGTGCGACAAATTTCCAAAATTCAAGAGTGCGGGTGCGTTTCAGGTGCAGGTGCGACAAATTTCCAAAATTCAAGAGTGCGGGTGCGTTTCAGGTGCAGGTGCGACAAATTTCCAAAATTCAAGAGTGCGGGTGCGCCGTGGTGCAGCTGCGACTTTTTTTTTTTAATATATATATTTTTTTATTATTTGCGATACCTTATACTAACATAAAAAATAAAAAAATAATATTAGTAATCCGAAATTCCGAATTATAATCGCGTAGTAATAATATTAGTTACTATATCAACAATATAATCTCTTCTTGTCGTCATTTTTCTTAGCTTTGAATAGACAAGTAATTTAATGGTTAGAAGTGTTTCACATAGTTGCATGTTTTTTTGGTCAAACTGTAGTTGTATTTTAGAGGACAAGTCTCAACTTAAACTTTCAAAATGACCCTCAATATCCACGAAACCCCCGCAAAGCACCCACGAAGCACCCAGAAGCACCCGGTGCGGGTGCGTGATCTTGTAGAAGAACTTGTGCAAGATAGCCTACAAGTACTACAAATTTCAGATAACCCCTAGGGAGCCATATATGAGATGACACAGTCATGTACTACATTGTATACCCAAATGATGTATGTCACACAGTATGCAAGAACAGTGAAACTTTGCTCAGTTCAATTAAAATCAAAATGAATATATCCCCTAGGAATATAGCAACAGGAGGAAATGATCAAGTAGTAGACCGCACAGAACTGAGCAAATAAGTAGTAGCTAAATCCCTGGTAGCGAACAACACTTTCAAAGATAAAAGGAGGTATATCTGATTCTGATGCAGTTGAAGGATAAAGAGTTCTTTGACGCTATTATTATAAGCAAATTTCTGGGCAGAATTAATCTAAACTAAATACAAAGAAGTTCATCATGTAAAGAGCAATGAAGCTAACTGCATTATGGAAGAAGATCAGAAGTAGCTACTTTTGATCTTCTTTGTATTCAGAATTTATGAAATTCATTATATTAAATATCTCCATAAATAATAAATGGAATAAAAGAAATGAAGCTAACTTGGAATTAATTGGTGGTATGAATTGCAGAATTGATTGAGATAACACAGAATGAGGTATTAATTGTCAAATGAGAGTACGTGACAGAGTGTACCAGATGGCTGGAGAGGATGACTTTGGCACCATTGGCGATCAAGTGCTTAATAGTGGGGATAGCAGCCCTGATCCTGGTATCATCGGTGATGTTCTGGGAATCATCCAAGGGCACATTCAAGTCAGCCCTAACGAAGACCCTCTTGCCCTTCAAATCCGCGGCGGAGAGGTCTCCCACGCTCTTCTTCGCCATGGAGGCCACGCCCCTGGTTGCGGCCTTGGTGTTGAAGGATCGGAGCTTGGAGGCGACGTGGACGGAGAGGAGAGGGTCAACGGCGGCGCCGACGAAGCCGAGGCGGCGGAGAGGGGATCGGGAGAGGAATCGGGAGGCGGGGAGGACGAGGGAGGCGCGTGCGGCGGAGGAAGAGGAGGTGGCGGGGATGAGGGAGAGGGAGGGAGGTGCTGCTGCTGATGCCATTGTCTCTTTTCCTTTTCACTCTTCTTCACAGAGTTTGAGTTCTGATAGAGAGAGAGAAAGAAACAGACTTCTGACTGACAGAGAAAGAGATCAACAGGAAGAAGATAGAAGAAGTATGTAAAAGGTGGACGTGAAGATCGATTGGGCGATTGTAGATGTTTTATCTTATCACTCTCTTATCGTCGACTAGAGGTCCAAGATGTTTCAACCTCTTCCCCCCTTCACAAATGACCTTTTCAGTTGCTTCACTTCCTTTATGCCTAACTGCATATACTTCTACGGGAGGTTATGGATATAAATGAACCGAGTCGAACCGAATATCGGTTGTTTGGGTTTCGCTTGTTTATAATTAGAACGAACACAAACTCGAGCCGAACAATTTTTAGGCTGTTTGAGTTTGTTTGATTAAATTTTATTCGAACTTAATTCGAACACGAGTCTGCAATCGAGCCAACAATTAAGGAAATATTAATGTAATTATGTGTCAATATTACACATATTTTTATCTTTATGTTTTACAATATTTTTTTCTTAATGATCTATTTCAAATATACCCTAAAATTATCATAAAACAAAAAATTTTTAATGTAAATTTACCTACGAATTTTGAAGAATCGTCTTGTACTTGTAAAAATACATATAATATATGCAAATAATAATTCTTCACGAACAAAGCGAACAAACGAGCCAAAGCTTATGTTTGTTTGTTTATTAATCGAACAAAATCTTATGTTTGGGTTTGTTTGTTTATTTTTTCGAACCGAATACGAACGAGTTTTTAGCGAGCCGAACACGAGTTGTTCGCGAGCCGAACATTAGTTGGGATTGAACTAAATATAATTCATGTACTATTATGTTCTCTCTTAATTTTATCTTGGCAAAATTGTGTCAGAAGTACTCATATTTTGCAAAAATCGGTAAGTGGGTATCCAAATTTCAAAATCGAGCACCACGGGTACCCAGATTTTAGAAATCGTTCATCGTGGGTACCCTCCCGTTAAATGTCCGTTAATATTGGATGGGAAACTTTAAAAAGACTATTGTGCCTCATATTGGCACCCCCAATTTTTTTTTAAAATACAAGTTTTACTTACAAATCTAAAAAAATTAAAATAATATAATTTTAATTTAATAATTTGACATATGTAAGATAATGTAATATATTTCATCGAAATTACATATTTTTACATCATTTCAAGATATGCAATATATTTTTATTAATATATATCCGTGCATCTTAAAGTCTTTAACTTTTTTTAGCGATTTTTAAAACAATCTCAAAATTTTATAATTTCACATGTATTTTTTTAATAAAATAATTACACACAAGTATCGTTGATAATTTCACATGTACCATTCCGTTAACTCCAATGTAGCAGTGTATTTAACACCCCGCTATTTCAGCCTTATGCCCAAACCACTAGTGTGCTACAAAAGAAAATACCAAACATGTTTCTTAATAGCGAATACTTGAAAATGGAATATGATTGTTCGTAAATTATAAAATTTTTGGTTTATTCCGTGAGAGCTGATGTGATTCTTCGTTCCAAACTAGTGATTTGCTCCCCAGAGTCTGCAGCTATACTAACATGTGGTGTTTTAAAGTAGCAAAATTTTACCACAGTTTACAAAATGTCAGCTTTAACTGAGTAAGAAATACTTCAACATGTAAATAGATGATTTGGTTGGCTGATTCCTCTTGGTTGGGGGAGTGGTGACAAAGGAGGAGAGGTGGGTTAGGCGTATGATGATCTTTGTCAGTAGGGAAGGCGTGGGAAATGATTTTTCAGAAGAACACTTTTTGAACTTTTCTGGGAAGGGGATGCTCCATATGGCAATCCAATGTTCTTGCACGTTTTCAAGAATGAAGGTTTGGATGAGGGAGGCTGGGGCTAGGGTGGAGGAGAGGTTAATTCCAAATATGTAGCCTGGCTTAATTGTGTTGTAACAGAACTCCAGTTTCAGAGCTCTGATACTAGTTTGTTATAACTTGGGGGTATTCGAGCAAGAACGACGAAAGCAAAACAAGAACGAGACGGATATTTAACGTGGTTCACTAACGAATTCGTAACGAACCCGCTAGCTACGTCCACTGCCAGAACCACAGGGGCGGAGCCATGCAGGGGGGGGCACGTGCCCCCCCTAACTTCCCCAGAAAGACTAGGATATCTCTATACTTTTAATTTTTGTTAGTTGGGCGAGTATAATATATATATATATATGTGTGCCCCCCCCCCCCTATTATAACACAATCGGTACCTTGGTCCAGTGGTAAGAAGTTTTGTTTGCAAAACAAAACATAGGTCATGAGTTCGATTATTGGCACAAGCATGTTATTTTAGGACAAAAAAAAAATCACAATGTTTGTAATATATAGAATTACGCCTATGTAGAACACAAGTCATACCTTGGTCCATGGTTAGTAGTGTGGTTTGTAGAACACTTGTTCTCAAGTTCGATTCTCTGCAAAAGAATTCTTTTTTGGAGAAAAATAGCACCACCTATTTTATATACACAATTAATCCCTTAATTTTTCATAAATACACAAAAGACCATGGTATTTATTACACTAGCATATTTTTTTTATTAATTAAAAATATATACCCTCTACTTTCAATTTTTTTTTGTGCCCCCCTTAACCAAAATCCTGGCTCCGCCACTGCAGAACCAGATATTTTATTGAGAAGAGAACCCCATTACAATGCACGTCGTGGCCACAACGGCCACGACGGCCACCCCGATTACACCCACACACGCACACCAAAAGCTCTCGCCAACTCATTGTATGTGTGTTCTCAGCCCGTGTGTTATGCGTGCATCACAAACCAAAGGCTGTACTTTTATATATTGTTGAGAGTACAATTCAAAGTCGGCTAGAACCCCACTATGTTTCCCTAGTTAAACTTGGAAACAATTTCCTCTTTGATTTATTTCCTCGTACAACCTTTTGACATTTTTATCTTTGCAGCTTTGAATTCAAGTCACAATGTCCAACAAATTGAGTATGAGCCTTATTAAGTGAAAGACGAGCTCAACGAATCGGTGCCTTGAGATGGGTGGAGGCGGATGAAAGGATTGTGGGAATGAGGAACATGTGGATGTGGGTTATACGGACTTGTATATTCAAGGCTGGGTTGGGGCCTTGGTTTGTTATGAGTCGAACGACACGATATTAGGGGTCTCACTTGCGATTAAAGAAAGTGGCTAGGGTAGATTTGAGAGAGGTGATTCATCTCACAACAACCCCCAAATTAAAAGTGATTAATTTTTACTTATAAAATTACATCATATAGCAAGGTTCGAAGTTGAAATATAGTGCATTGGCTAAAACGATCTACGAGTCTGTCTCTCCTCTTTGTTCCCATCTCTCATCTTTGTTCCCAATTTGACTTTTTGTCACTATTCACTGAGTCACTTTGACCCGGTGATTTGAATAGCAAACTGATGTAGTTTTTTATAATTTTATCATGGTGTTGCAGAGTAAAAATTATTTTATAATACGATGAAAAAATTATCAAAAAATCGTATTATTTTACTATCCAGATCAGCCGGTCAAAGTGACCCTGATACGAGTAAAAAAACAAAGTCAACTAGAAACAAAGAGCATAGATTTTTTATGAGCATAGATGAAAATGTGAAAAAAGGAAATGACAGAGAAAAAGAGGAGGAGTTATCGGTTGGAACGTTTAGCATCATCTGGGCAGAGACCACAGAACAGAAGGAGAGGCAATGGCGTGTTCCATGTACTGCTACTATTGTCCTCATCCTCCTCCTACGCACCACACACCCTTCTCCCACACCCAAACTGTCCTTTTCCTCCGTCAATCCTCCACTCCACCGAACCACCACCGCCTTAGCCGGAAACAATGGATCCCACAGGCCAGAGCTGTGAGAGAATGGCAGGAGTACGAGGACGCAGTCAAGGGAAAGGACCTGGCTCGAGCTCTCCGATTCCTCAGAGACGAAGAAAACGCACTAGTCGATGTCCCTCCTTCGAGGTCCAGACCTCCTCCTGAATTGGTCGGATGGGAGAGGGAGAGGGATTGGGAGGTTCTGGATACCTGCTTGAATGCCGATGACATGAGACTTGTTGGGGTTGCCTATGACTTCCTCAAGGACAGAGCCTTCTTGCCCAATTTCGGCAAATGTCGCAACATTGGTACTCTCTCTTGATCCTGATTAGGGTTAGATTTTTTATTGATTTTAGAATGGTAATATAAGAGACATTTTGCCCTAATAATGTGGATCATAATTTTTTGGATTTTGTTGGGGGCAATTTTGTTTCTGGGCTCAAAACTTTATCAAACATAAGAACAATTACAAAGGGGTAACCAACCATATATAATTAAGGTACATGAATGGTAGGTATTCTTCACTCTCCTGAAGAATCATAAATCCAGTGATTCAGCCCGACAATTTCCTGCAGGAGTCGTGCCTTGTATGGGGATTTTACTCCGGTCATGAAACTCAAGTTGCTCCGAGCGCTACAGATAAATGTAGAGATTTTTTTATACTCTCATGCTTCACATGTCTCTTTTCTTTCTAAAATATGTATATTTACCCAAAAAATATGTGCACACTGCTTATGGAGCTTAAACTGGTCACACTCATGCGTCTGTATATTTTTACTTAGCTTCATCACAATCAAATTACGGTGTGTTTGAACTATATATTCTTTTGAGGAATTTCGAAACTTCATGGAACTTGAAAACTGATGGGATTATTATATGTACCGGGAATTTAAATGACCGGATCGACGTTTTTGCGTTTGGGTAGTTAAGATCGTAAAGGATGGGTTTTTCCACATAACAGAGTTGACCTGGGCTTGGAATGGTAATTGCAATCAGGGCTTGATGTTTAAATAAAAGCCTTTGGAGAGGTCTGCAATTGCCGCTACATGACCACCACCACCAGCGTACGTGTCTTTGTGTCTGTCGGTGTTGTAACTAGCACTACTACTGGTCCGAGGGCGTCCATTCATGGTGGATTATCTGGTTTCGTGACCATCTTTCAGATCGATGGTGGTTATCTCAATTCTACAGTACTCCTAATCTTCCACATGGTTGGCAATGGTGATTTACCGTTGCCGGCGGTTCAGGTGATTGACAATAGTTTGTGGGTGGTCAAATGGCGGCGGGTTGGTGGTTTCTAAAATCATAAATTAACAGATAGGTATTTGTGCTGACTTTAGGGGTGGCAATGGAAGCGGTTATGTTGCCCTGGATGGTTGTGGAAGCTGTGGTGGTTGCCATGGTGGTCATGGGTCTGGACAGAGTGGCGGCGAATGCAGGTATGCGGCCAGCCACAACTATCTAAGTAGTGGCGGTGGTGGTGGTCGGAGTGGTGGCTGTGGTGTTGATCGGCATGGTGGCAGCAGCGGCCATGTGTCGGTGGTGACGGTGTCGGCGGTCTAAGTTATGGTCGAGGTAGAAGTTGCACTATTGATACGAGTGGTGGCAGTGGTTAGTCACTTAGTGGGCATTTCATATTAATAAGCATATTACCCAGAAAAAAGATATGACATAATGAGGTACCACGAGTGGAATTTCAAATGACAAATTTTTGTATCATCACAAAGTGGAATTAGGAGAATCATTATTCCGATAGTAAATGACATGGAATTTTCGATATTCCAACTTCACTCCATCCAAACAAGTTCTTTAAAGTGATTGGGTTTTACAACCCAAGTTTAATGAAATTCCACACTTTCATATAGCATCCAGACACAGATTTTTCTATCAGTTTCCCCACCAAAAGAACAGTGCAGGCATATTTATCAAATTGGTCTTCTGGCTTGCAGTTTTGGATGGCCCAAGAGATGTTACCCCAAGCATTTTGAAGTCTTCAACTGGGCTGGAAGGTGCGGTAATATGTTCCTTTTCAGATTCATATTAGCGAACCATCACAAATTTCAATCTGCCCGCATTGTGTAATTCATGGTATTTTGGATACTTTACATTTTAGTCTAATTATATAATACTGTTTGGCCTCTCTCTCTCTCTCTCACCAGCATCAAAGCTTTCTCCAAAGAAGTGGGGACTCTCTGGGACCTCCAGTGTTGTTTTGGTCACCTTACTCGGAGGAATATCTTTTGTGCAGAATCAAGGAATAGATATTACTCCTAATCTACTTGCCATATTGGGTTTAGCCATGGCAGACTCTATCTTCCTTGGTGGAACTTGTTTGGCTCAGATCTCCAGTTACTGGCCACCAACTAGGCGCCGCATTCTAGTTCATGAAGCAGGACATCTTCTTACCGGTAACAGTTTCTCAAAACAAATTAATACTTCAGTTGTAATATTTGGTAACTGCTTGTTTGCTTTGCTTTTTGAAGATTGCCTGTGTAATTTTAAGCATGGATTATTACACTTAAAGCTAAGTGCGTTGTTCAAGAAATGGTAGATGTAAGATCTGCCGAGGAATGTGATTTTGGATCCTTGATTGATTGGTTGTTTGTGCTCTTTATATGTAGCATACCTTATGGGATGTCCAATTCGTGGAGTAATCTTAGACCCCATTGTCGCGATGCAAATGGGAATTCAAGGGCAGGTAACTCAATTTGCTCTTGAATTAGCCCATATTATAGTATTAAATTAGATCCAAGTTGTTTCTTCTCCCTGATAAACTATTTTCTGCCCAGTGTCCACCAATTTGAGGTGTCTATCTTCCATTTCAGAAAAAGAACATGTTACAGATGAGAAGGTTGGATATGTTCGACATTACCTGTACTTTCTCCGATTTACAAGTGTGGTTTGGGAACAATTACAAATGGCAATTTTTGTATAATCTTCCCACCTAAACTTACTTCTTAAAACTTCATATAAGGAGTCAAAGATGACACATAAAATAGGAAGGAGGGACGGAAAGAAAGGACGGTGGAAACCAAAAACTCACCAGAAAAAGAAAATAGTCAAAATGTCCACTTTACAAATTACAGAGCGTACGAAATAAACTCAAAAGATAATTGTGTAGAGTGGCAGTGTTACCAGTTACCACACACACACACACTCACACTGCAGCTGTCTCCCTGCGCAGTAGGAATCAGAAATCCAGTAAAATATCACTTGACCACATCTTACGAACTCAATGGAACATGTACCATAAACTTGGTGTTGGCAAACTCACTTTGAATTAGCAAAATATCACTGGTTTGTGTTTCTTTTTATTTTTGACAGGGAAGGTAGAATGAACTCAGAATGTTGTATTCTTCATACACAATGCAGAATAGTAGGCACAAATTCAGCATCTTACGTAATTGTATATTTGTTTCTTATTTCTATCGTGAGGGGGGGGGGGGGGGGGTGGTGGGGGTTGGTAGATCAAAATATCTGGTTTACTACACAGATTAACCAACCACTCACACGTCTATTGTTTGACTTGTTCATCATTTATTGTTTTCCTTTACCACGGGGCCATGGGGGAGAGGGATTCAATTTGAATTTTCTACATCTTTATAGTTCATACGTTTACTTGTCATCAATCTCAAATTTTCATAAGACTCTTTTAGTAAGCTTTGCCAAATAGATCTTTTTTCAAAATAAAAACTTTTCTCCTTCAAACCCTAAGCTTGTTCCATCTCTGTTCGCCTTGACTTTGCGTTTGTGCTTTTGACAACTTACTCCCTTGTAACTTTGTAAGTACCATTGTCATCATAAAATAACTATGCACATCTAGAGACAGGTAACGAGCTTTGAACAAATTAGCCGTCTCTTTCTCTTGTCAAGATTGAATCTCTCCAAAAGAGATCAAAGTAAAGGACACCCTTGTAGGTTTTTCCATAAAAACAAATCTCTTTTTCAATCTTAATTCAAACCAGATTAGAAAAGTTTACCGGAGCATAAGAACCAATGGTTACTGCTGAGGCAAAATAAAAATTGTTTATCGAATTATCATGGACATTATACATTTTTCTCAACATTTTCATCTTACTTCTTATTAATCTCAGTGTGAGCATGAAAAATCCCTTATAAGCATCGATCATCAGTTGATAGCATGGCCTAATTGCTAAAATAAATCTCCAGGCTGGAACACAGTTTTGGGATGAAAAACTTCAAAATGAGCTTGCGGAAGGCAAACTAAGTGGTTCTGCTTTTGACAGGTTTGCATTCTTGTATCTTTTTAGGTGATTGATAGGCTGGTTTTCCAGCCAAGGCTGCATTTTGCCTTTCTGTTGTTAGTGCCATGCGGAGTTGAACAAGTACTTTGTGATGGTTTGTGATGGTTAATTAAAAAAATATCAGCTCGATGAAAATCAATCTAGTATGGTTTTATTTGTCATTTTGATGTGTGGCTTTCTAGTTCCCTTGTGTCTATTAACAACTATTCATTTTCTACAGCCCTGACAACTTCTGGTAAAAGAATATTGTGGTAGCTAGGTAGGTTGACATCTTATATACACCTTTTTAGTGATATGTTCAAGGTTAAAATTAATTTATTCGGTGGTATTCCTTACCTAGAGTCATATCCACTGGTGTATTGTTGTATTGGCAAGGACAATTCAATTATCTCTCTAAGAAAGACATCAGGTTGGTCCGCTGGCTTAGTGAAAAACAGGAAGGCGATGGTAATTATGGATCTGAGTAATGATATTAGTATACATGACAATATAGTACAGAAAAGAGAAACAGCAATAGACTTTTGAATGAGCTGAAGGAGTACCGTGATTAGGAGTATCGCTCAATAAGCTGATCCAGCGAGTCAGAAGTAGTAATGATCCCTCTACCCTTACTTTTGTTCTTCATTTATACCATACTACATTTGAAATACGTGATGAAGTGTGTATACAATACAAATGTGAATGGTTGGCATAACTAACCATTGGGTTCATGATAGAGAATTAAGAGATTGCATATGTAGATGAGAGGAAACAATCTGAGGTGTTTGTTTGGTCATTTTTGATTGTAGACCCAGTTGCTTGTTTGGAAGATCACTTAGTTTCAGGTGTGGTAAAAGAATGGAAGGGAGATCCAAAGTAATATGTGTAGGGGCAATGAGGTGCTCAGAATTAACCTAAATTTAAATGAGCACATGCATTCAAGCTCATGTAATGTAAGAAGTTGCTGATCTCACCAAAATGTCCATGGATTTTGATGTATTTTGATGATATGAATCAGTTTGGTCCCAGATAAGTAGCTGTTATATGTCGTGATAAGTCATCATATGTATGGGTAAAATTTTCAGATACTGCATGGTGCTTTTTTCTGGGATTGCTGCCGAGGCTCTTATATATGGCGAAGCTGAGGGAGGAGAAAACGATGAAAATCTATTCAGAAGCATCTGTCTTCTCTTGGACCCCCCTCTATCTGTCGCTCAGGTATTATTCTGCTGATCTCCCCTTGACTTCCTCCCATATCGATGGAATTTCTTCTAACGAAAGCTGAGCGTGTACGCTCTAAACCAGATGTCAAATCAAGCTAGATGGTCAGTTTTGCAGTCATATAATCTGCTTAAATGGCACAAACGAGCCCATCAAGCTGCCGTAAAAGCTATGGAAGCTGGTGGAACTCTAAGCGTCATCATTAGGAGGATAGAGGAAGCCATGCCGCCACAGGACAACAGATGATTGCTGCTGAAGTAGTGCAAACTACACTGTGGCCACTTTTTTTAAATAAGGTAACATTTCATTTCACCGTCGCGTTTTTCAAATAGTTCATCCACAATAACAGATACTAGTAAATACTGTTTGGCAGGGTGGGATGATCATTCCTGAGTTTTTTCTGCTAAAAATGGGTTTGGACTTAATTAGTTGTTATAAAGTCCGTCAGAGTGGTTGAGGCTACTGCAGGAAGGCTCTCTTAAGTTGATCGTTTGGTGTTCTTCTTGACTGGAAACATTTCATAGGTAATAATGGTGATTGCAGTAGCACGTAACAGGAGGCAATGAGAGCCAATCTGAATAACAAGAATGAAATGGCATGTTGGATTTGGCGGAATTCATCAGCCTTTCAAAGCTCAAGATGGTGCTGCTACGTCAATGACGATATATTGGAAATGATATATGTACTCTCTCGAATTATACGAACTCCAGTTGATTGGAAATAATAATGTTAGTAAAGCAAATAAAAATTCAGAAGTTGTATTATGTAGAATTGTAGACTGTCCTTGTACCACAGAATACATACAGACTAGCTGTCGAAAACATTCAGATTAGTATAAGCTGACATTTTCTTTTGTAGGAAATAAGCTGTCACTTCATATTTCATTTGTCAAGTATCGTAGTTATATCTTATCCGTAGTTCATTATTGGGACCCTTCATTATTTTATACATGTCGAAAAGTGAGTACCCTCAATTACTTTTGATCAGCTTTGTTGAAGCGCTCTAATAAATTGGGATAACTTCTTTTCCCAAGACAGAAAGTGAATGACAACACAAAGAAGATGAGATTAGTAGAAATCGATTTTTTTTTTTTCGAGCCACCATGTGAGAAGTTCGGGTGAAAAAGAGTGAAAATGGGGGAATTTAAAGATGTGTGGAAGAAGAGGGGGAGAAGTTACAAAAGTGGTGGTTTGCCCCCATCTCCGACTTTTAGGGAATTCTAACTATAAATGGGTGGAATGTGAGATCTAGTGGTTGTGGCTGATTTGATCTAAAGGCCGAAAAAAAACCAACCGTGCTGTTTTATAAAATAGATGGTGATTGCAGTAGTACGTAATGACAGAACCAATATGAATAACCATAAATAAAATTGCATTTTAGATTTGGCGGATTTCATCAGCTTTTCAAAGCTCAAGGTGGTGCACTACCTACCTCATTGATCGATATATTGGAAATGATATGTAATATACAAACTCAAGTCGTCGGGAAATAATAATGTCGTAAAGTAAATCAAAATTCAAAAGTTGTAGACTGTCCTTTTACCATAAAATATATACATGCAACCTGTCAGAAACAGTCAGATTTGTATAAGCGGACACTTTTTGTTTTATTTGTCAAATATCGTGGTTATAGTTTATCCGCAATTCACTATTTTATGCATGTCCAGAAGTAATTACCCTCAAATATACACAACCCCCACACGCACATATGTACACGCGCGCGCGCACACACATACACAAGCGAGTCACTGTTTTACATTCCTGTTGAAAATCAGTTCAAAACAGATAGCTCCATAAGTTTTGATCTCCTATCTCAAAGCTTGAAGCTTGAGACAGTTATAGATTTATCAAGCTTTACAAACCTTTTCCAAAACTTTGAGATTTCATCTAGTCATTAGTTTAAAGTTTCAGAAGGCTAGTATTTAGCAAAAGTTTCCATACTCTAATCAACCCCTAGAGTATTAGATCTTGTTTTCATACCTACATTACAAACTTTCAAGTTAGTTGCTAAAAATAAAACCAATATTTTTGAAATCTCAATTTTAATTTGAATAAAATGAAATTAGCATTTAGTTAATATAAAAACAGTACTTTTTATTTCCTCAAAAAAAAAAAAAAAAAAAAAACAGTACTTTTTATCGACTATATAATTAATTATATATAAATACACAAAATATTTTTATTAAACTAATTTGGGGTGGGGGATGGATTGTTTTTTATTTCATTTCGGATCTTGATGTAATGGGCTGAGCCCAACCCACTACGAGATCTATCTAGTCTAGTACTACTATAACGCATGCAGTCCCTAAAACACAGAACAGAGGGGCGATGGCGGCGGAGATGGCGACGGCGATGGCGAATCTGAATGTGGATGAAGGTGAGGGGTCGCAGCAGGAGAGTATCCTTCCGATCCCTGATGAAGTGAGGGAGGAGGTTCTTAATCGGGTGGGAGCTCTTTCCTATGCTATTTATAAACGAGATCTCCAGGCCTCTGAAGAGAAATTGAAATCTCTCAAGGTAATCATACTATACTATACTACTAGCTAGCTAATAATCATTCTGAGATATCTATCACTTGTCATTTTGGTGGAGGAGTTGAATCCTTTTTCGGATTTCTTTCTTGCATGTTTTCCCAATCAAACGTGTTTTTCTCAAACTTAACATGACGATGATCATCATTGGTGACATGTTTTTTTGTTTTTTTTTTTGTTTTTTTTTTTGTTTTTTTTTGTTTTTTGTAGGAATTGGAAGGTAGTTGTTGGTGTGACATGAACTGCTTATTCAAGCAGGACTTGCAATGTAATCTTCTTTTCTTCATCTCCATTACATGATTCATTTATTTATGGCTCTGTGTTCTGTGTTAACTTTTCTGTTGTATGTCATTTATGTATCCCCTTGTGGACACACACACACACTGTGATGATGCATCACATTAGGTCTCAACCCTGCTGCTGCTGGTATGATTACATTTCTCATGGTCAGTCATGATTTTCAGGGGAGATATGCGAGGCCTCACTGACTCTGAGTGTGTTGAAAGGGGACCGAGACACATTCACAAGCCTAGTCCCTGTACTAAAGAAATTTTATAGGAATTCGATGGCAATATACTATCCATCTCCTCGGGAAATTACTATGACGCGTCTCAACCTTGTCAAGGCACTCCTGCTGGATGAGAAGAGTTTCCCTGCTGAAGTAGAATTCCTTGTAGAAGCTCACTGGGGCATATTTTATAAGGCCCCATTTGACCTAAGGGTGTTTAAAGCGAGCGATGTCGTCAACTTTCTGCTCCCAGAGTTGACCGGGTAAAGCAAGCATGCAATCTAGTAATGACTTGTATTGGTGCATCTTTTGATGATGGAATCCTCCAATGTGAAAAATATGGAAAGCAAACTAATTCTCGAATATTATTCTACTTGCTAATAATTGATTTATCATCTGGTTGCAGCAGCATGGATGCTTGTGGTTCTCAGTCACCACCCAATGACCTGCTGCACTCCATTATACAGCTCTGCGTGGACAAACTAAATGTGTACATAAACAAGGTTAGCCTTTGTAGAGAACGCGTTATCAATCATTTTGTTGTTTTAGTAGTTTGTAATTAGAGGTACGAATGTGGCTGGGGTTTATTTATTTGCCTAGAAACATAGGAGGTTATGCACTGCCGCCTTTGGCAGTCATCTTAGGAAGCTGGAAGATTTCTAAACATGTTTGTTTGAGGGGCTAACATGTCATTGTTTATGGTTGCAGAACAGTCTTCCGTGGGAGATGGACAAGTACAAGGGGCTCCTGGTTTCGACAGGAGAGGAGTCACTTAAACAAGTCCGCCAGAGGCATGTAATCAATGAGGCCCTCACTGTTAGCAATTGGTGCGCCCATGTGGGGTGCCCAATGCAATTAACATAACCTTATGGGGTTAGTTGCACTAATACATAAACTAGAGGGGTTAGTAGCTAAGGCTCAAACCCTAGGGGTTTATGTGCAAACCTAGGAGAAGTTTTGCCTATATAAAGAGGTAGCCTCCTACACATTATGGAGTGACCATAATTGCTATTCCAGAGAATAAAGTTACTCTGTCTAGATTCATACTAGTTGTAGAGAACCCTAGTCTCTCTCCAACTTCATCCAAGGAGGTGGAACGTGGTGTGGAAATCAGTGTTCGTCCTCGAGATTCGCACTCGATCGGTGGGAGCAAGATCAAGGAGTAGGCGCGTGAAAGCAAGCAACACAACGATCATCCGCTGCACTAAGGAGCTTAGGAAGACAAGGTAAACACATGAATATTCCGCTTTAGTTCATGTTGTTGATCTGAGCATGTTAGATCCTTCCTGCCCTTCATTGGTATCAGAGCCCTAGGCTTACTTTTCGTGCCTCGATAAGCGTTCCCGAACCTGTTATAAAAAATCGCGTTTCTGAATTTTCATAACCAGTAGACGAAACCTATATGGTTAGGTAGGGTTTTTCACGAGGATTCCAGATATATAAATTTTATATTTTTTGGATTTACGGTGAATTAGTTATGATTTTTCAAAGTTTCGGAACAGTATTAATCTGGACTGCTAGATCCAATAATTAGAACACGTTTTTCAAAAACTTGTTAAAATTGGATTTTGACCACATAATCGGGATCAGGACGAAGAGACGATCACGGGAAAATTTTTCTCGTCGCGATCGGAGCACGGGAAGGCGGCGCGTGGGCTTCACGCGCCACCGACGCCGCCCCCACGCGCGGCCACGCGCCGCCACGCGCCGCACGCGCCCAAGGGCTGGCGGCGGCTGCTGACGTGGTCCTAGGGCTGACGTGGCAGATGACGTGGCGGTGCCACGTCAGCAAGAGGCTGACGTGGCGATAACGTGGCAGCCACGTGTCAGCTGACGGGGCAGCTGACGTGGCGGGCTGACGTGGCAGCTGACGTCAGCATATGTGCTGACGTGGCATGCCACGTGGCATGCTGCCGTGGCACATGGCCGACGTCAGCGCGTGGCGGAGGCGGACGCGCCCACGCGCGGCGGCGCGTGAGGGCGCGTGCGGCCTCCTCCCGCCGTCATTTTTCGTCCGGTTTTTTCCTAGGGACTCCAAATTAAATTTCCTATTTTATGGGTATTTTTTCATAATTTTTGGAGCGACGGAAAATTTTAGTAATTTCCAGATTAATTAATTAGTGTTTAGCACACTTCCCGAGGCAGTTTGACGACCTTAAACACACTGTTTTGAGCCCAAATTTTTTCTGGAGACTTAGGTCAATCTTCCCTACGTTTTGCCATAGGTGGTGAGACCCTAAGTGGTAGGGAGCAATTTTCGATCTTTTTAGTTGATTAGATTATTGCTTATTAATTTCCAGTAATTATTGCTTAATTCCGGAAATTTCCAGAAAATTACAGTATGTTTATTATATTGTTATACATGCTGTTGTGGGTTGAATGGATGTGTTTGGTGCATGGATGTGGCATAGATGTTTTATATTTTGGTTTTGGTTTTGGTTTTTGAATATGTAATCAAAATACGGCCTGCGTGTCGTGCCTCTCTACACTCTAGTGTCTTCTCTCCTCATCCACTCGCCTCTATGAGGTTACTTCTTATTAGAAATAAGATAGTTAGTAGAGATTGAAGATTGAAGCTTCAAGAGAGGTGGCCAAACCAAAAGCTATGGCGCAAGGTGCATGGAGCAATTAGACGGTCTAATGGAGCCTCAAGCTTGGAGTCCTCAAGTAGGCGAGATGGCGTGAGATGGAGTCCAAGACTTGCTCAAGAAGTGCTCTCAATAGTGGGAGTGCACCTTAGGGGCCACATCCATTGCATATTTATTTATGCTTTTGCTTGTTTTATGTTATAACTGCGTGTGATTGGATATATATGTTTAACCTCGCATGCTAAAGAACTAAAACAAAAGAGCTCACATGATGACATGATTAAAATTGATAGGAAATCACAAGTGATGAGATTTGATTCCTAGGATATACGCTAGGTTTTGGTGGAGTCCTTGTGAGGAACTATTGAGATTAATTGATGTCACATGTTATTTTGGAGCTAAGTAAATGCTAGTGATTAACTTCCACAATGTCTCTATCAATCGTGTCTAAATCGAAACTGTAAAGGCTAAATAGTGACAATAAACGATATGACAAGTCATCGTACTATGTAACCAAATCGTTGGACATAGTTTGTCAAAAATACCTACAAGTATGGTCGAACCTGTGATGAATAGTTGTCACAGCAGCACATGAACATTATCTTTAGGCTAACCAATAGTGGGAGGCAGTCAAGATAAATGTCATAGAGCGTGCTATGCCAAGGTGGGGAAATGACCTCATCAGCAAGTTCTAGACCACTTTGAGATTCAAAGATTGTAGGAATGAGCCAAAGAAGAATCTTGGATCCACCTTAGCCATTTGCCTCATTAAAAGTTGTGAGTAATGACTCATAAATCCCACCTTAAACTATCATAAAATTTTAGCACTCGACTATAGTCTATGAGATTAGTACTCAACTATAGCTTCTGAGATTCATGCCATTTATGATGAAATGTTTAAGTTATCCGATTAGCAATTGTTGCTATCTCTGCCACGTTTCATGAAAATGCCATGAAAACGTTATATGACACACTTTGAGAGTGTCAAGATGTTTGGATGAGACCAAACACCACTCCGTTCTAGGATCTAAGCAATATATGATTGCTAATCATACTAGTTCGGATACTTTTGAAGTCTAAGCAATATATGATTGCTAAAAGACTGTGAATGAAGTATGATAGGCAGATGTAGTCCCTAGCCCGGTATTAGGACCGTGGAACAGGTGGGGCAAGGATAAGGGAATAAGGGCGAGGTATTGGTACATGACCAATATCTCAAGACAGGCAAATGAAAAAGGAGGAAAAGGATGTTTTCCTAAGGCTAGGAGGCCAGACCTGGTACTGACTTCTCGTCTAAGGATCCATATGATCATCTTTGAGGGAGTAGCCACCAAAATTTGTTTTGGTCACAGTTTTAACTTTGGATATGGTTATATCATGGTGTTTGCGTTCTTAAGATTCTAGCATGAGTAACGCCTCAGAATTTTTGGATGTCAACTTAAGGGTATGACTTAAGATTCTGATATGTGGCGCGCTAGATTAAGACACACGATGACAGGAAAGGAAGTTCAGGCTAGCTAGGGCAGGCCTGCTTGGATTTTGCCCAAGGTACCCTTACCTGTGTGTAGTTCTTGCCGGACATGAAAGGCAAAAACGCAAAATCATCCAGTAGAGCATTTAGGACTACTGAGTCTTTTATACATTATTCATTCTGTTGTTATGTTCCATTAAATTGTTGAAGCTAAGACATGGTGCTTGCTGTTCCATCACATTCGTAGATGATTGTCCGCGTCTCAACTATGTGTGCTTGGGCCACATAAATCTGAGGCACAAGGGTGCTTCAGACAGGTCTCTACAAAAGGTAGAAAACCGTCTGGATAAAAGGATATGTCCTTGGCCAGAATGAGACTGAAAGTATCTATCTTAGCAAGAGCTATGTGATGGAGAAAAGTAAGGCAGTTGGCTATCCCCACGCCCCAGCAATATGCTGTAGAGGATAAAGAGGATTAGGTTACTGTAAGAGATGGTCTGATGTATGGTAGAGCGTGCAAGTTCCCTATTCGGAGGAGACGCTTTGCTAAACGACTATCAATATACGCAACCATAAGTCCGCCAAGTCTGTAGCCACTACACCCTACGAGATGTGGACCAAAAGGCAACCTGAGTGAGGTCACCTTAGGCCATGGGGGATCGGCAGCTTATGTACTAACTAAATTTCAAGTCAGGAAGAGGTTCGTTGGGAAATAAGTCTCTACGAAACAAAGGTTTCACTGGATGACACCCCATCCCTGCATGATCAACAGGAAATAGTTCCTACGGATCTTCAGGACAGTGGGAGTAACTTGCCTAGTGAACAGGCCCATCATAGATTATGACTATGTGGAGGAACCCTCTTTGCGTAGGAGCGTTCTTTGGAGCGTACCCCGTCGATGAATTGACATCAAAAGGAAGACCATAAGGGTCACCACGCAAGAAAATGATGAACCTAGGATATTGCCCTAGGATATTTCATCACCTGATGAGAAGGAATTTAAAGTTAGACCCTAGGTGGAAGAAACGTATCTTCATGGAGTAACGTATTTTCTTATGCTATACGGAGCACTCTAGGGGTTGCGTATTTGAAACGCAACAGCCGATAGGTAGTGTAACAAAATGGATTCACGAGATATGTGATCTCACATGGGAGATGCCCATAATTAAGGGATATGTTCGTAGAGATGATGATCTCCACGAGCATGGAGGAACCGCTGGAAGATACCCTGTTCCTTAGTTGATTATGAGGAATTAATTCCTCAAGGATCCTTCGGACAGTGGGAGTGACTTTCCAGGCAGGGTGCTCCATCCATAAGGGATGAAAGCAAAGGATGATCCTCCTATGCGAAGGAATTGCTCATAAGGAGCATGCCCCATCGACTACATGAGATCGAAGGGATGATCTTAAGGATCATCTTGCATAAACGATAGGATAGAATGCTAGTCCTTATCGTACCCTAATTATGAAGAATGAATAGTAAGCTTTACAGGATAAATTAGAGTCTATAAAGGGCCAACCGAGTTTAAGGCTAGGTTGGATTTCCAACTGGATGGAAGACTATTGGAGATTAATGGATTTCCAAGGTCAATCAGAGACCCAGACGGAAGCGTGGTAAGGCATATGACTTGCGTAGAAGCGAATAAGTCTACACTCATTCTGAGAGTAGACATCGACGAATTTGAGTCGATCCGACGAATTTGCGTTGGTTCAACAAGGTATCCTTCCCAAGGTTTTGGGTGGTAAGGGTTACGTTGATTCGCTTGGTAGCATCAATAGTTGTGGATCCATTCTCGATAGACGTAACGACTGAATTTCTCAATGGAGAAATCCTAGAGGTGACTAAGGTCAAATGCACAGAATGTGTGCAAGCTAACTAAGTCCATATGGGATCTTAGCTAGTCCTCTGGACAGTGGTATTTCATCAGGGATCGTTTACTATATGTTTACGATAACAAGTGGAAACCGCTGTGAATCACTCTCACTAGTAGAGAGTTAATAGTCACGTCACTTAAAATCGATGACACACTATTGGCTAGTGGAGCTTAAGGACTGTTCGAGTCCCCTAAGGAGTAGTTGTACTCCTGTAGCTCAGCGCAAGACTTTACGAGCCTAGGCATGTGCCCTAAGAGACACCATACAAGAATGACCAGATGAACAGAGTGCCTGATGCAGTATGAGTCTTATACTCACCATGGTGTATACTCAGACCTAGCGAATGCTATGCAATCAGAAGAATTGGTTTTCAGGATATTCCAATTTAAGACACAAGATTGTAACCAGGATACTCTATATGATGGATCACGTGCCATGACTATCGAAGAAGATGCTTCGACTAGTTAGCCATATATGCTAACTAGGGTGGGGACCTAGATGCACTTGGATCCGACTCAGGCTATCGTCCATGCTAGATGATAGACTCGCATGGAACAAATGCAATATAAGTGTTGCATGATCGTATTAGACCGCTCCATTGACCATGGAAGCGAAGCACGATTGCCTGGTCTGCCATAGGGCAGAAATGTGTTTAACTGAAAAAGTTTTCTGGTAAGCTTATGAGCTATCAATAAACCTATTACCATGATTAGTGTTAGCATACGGCTATAACACTGCGGTAAAGAAAAACACATAGTCGAAGGTACTGTTTCACAAAAGGTGAAATAACTACCTAGAGAGTAATCCCGGAGTGGATCGACTATGGGCCAGGATGTTGGCTCATCCCATTCCTAAACCACTTAAGAATTGTCTTTGTGGGTTGCTTTAGAAAATTGGGACTTAGTAGTCGATAACTAGCAATATGATTGATGTGCACACGAGACATTGATTGACTGGATTTTAATTGGATTTGTTTTAAGCAGCATGTTGTTTTGATACATGTATGATATGTTACATTTCCTGTACTAGCATAGAGCATGTCACGCAGACACTAGGTTGGCTCACTCACACGAGCAACCGCCTTCGCAGTATCCTGGATATGTCTGGGTGTGGCGGAAGATGAGACGGAATCCAGATAAGCGCTGAAAGCCTACGATATGATATGAGATGCCTTCTTCATATGAGCATATGGCCTATGATAAGAGCTTGAAGTCTATCAGTAGTGCTAGGAGCCTGTCAGACGGATCCAAATGTCGCATTGGAAATAAGTTCCAAGCTGAGATCGGTTATGGCCAATCGAACATGGTTGCTACCCCGAACCATGTATAGTCTGTGTAGAAGAAGCCAGATGCGAGAGCTGATAATTGATCACAACAGTGTGACATGGCAGCACTCGGGCTGGTGGCCATAAGGGCTACCGGATAGACATCTGCATAGTGGTCCTTTTGCAAGGATAAGACATGCGCTCTCATCAGAGTGTAAACACTATGGCGCATATTTCCCCTTGAATAACGCGCGCTTATGAGTGACCATGAGGTGATGAGTAGAATTAGTCCCTGGGATTCCTCATCGTGTGAGCCTCGTCGATCGTATAAGGATGATTGACACTGTATACCCTTTGTACTTACATCTGTGTCCCGAGGAGACGGGTCGGTGGTGCTACTTTGGCGTGACACCTTACGGCTATGGATGATTCGGCCTTCCGGACACTGCTGGGAAAGCAGCTGAGCCGAATCTGAGTGACACATGTATGTAAGGAAAGATTCTCGTTGCATCGCTCTTTATTATCTTTCATTGGGCCCACCTGCAAGATCTTATGGGATCATGTAGGATATGAAAATATAAAGGAGATGTGGACTCATTGGAGCATGGCCTTCGGGACAAGGCAGGTGCTCATGATCCACGAGATGACAATCGGAGGAATCTGGGGGATACGAGAGATACGGAGAGCATTATCACTGTTTTATGTTTTAAGGGTGCCTTCCTGCGCTGGCTATACGAGTTTGGTATGTGGATCTCCCGAGAGGGTGCCTTCCCATGCTGGCTATACGAGTTTGGTGTACGGATCTCCCGAAATGCAGGTACTCTCACCGGTCACACGCCACGGCCACACAATACTCTTTTGTAGATGATAGAAAGTTGGAGATTGATGGAGACTAGATGAATTGTGCAACCCCACTGTGCGAGTGGGAGATGTTAGCAATTGGTGCGCCCATGTGGGGTGCCCAATGCAATTAACATAACCTTATGGGGTTAGTTGCACTAATACATAAACTAGAGGGGTTAGTAGCTAAGGCTCAAACCCTAGGGGTTTATGTGCAAACCTAGGAGAAGTTTTGCCTATATAAAGAGGTAGCCTCCTACACATTATGGAGTGACCATAATTGCTATTCCAGAGAATAAAGTTACTCTGTCTAGATTCATACTAGTTGTAGAGAACCCTAGTCTCTCTCCAACTTCATCCAAGGAGGTGGAACGTGGTGTGGAAATCAGTGTTCGTCCTCGAGATTCGCACTCGATCGGTGGGAGCAAGATCAAGGAGTAGGCGCGTGAAAGCAAGCAACACAACGATCATCCGCTGCACTAAGGAGCTTAGGAAGACAAGGTAAACACATGAATATTCCGCTTTAGTTCATGTTGTTGATCTGAGCATGTTAGATCCTTCCTGCCCTTCATCAATGAGGCCCTCACCTACTTGGTTGCCACAGAAACATGGACTAAAGCGAATGATGTACCAGCTGCTGTGTTTGATAACTTGTATTCTTCTGTTGCTGGCAGAATATCCTTCTTGAAGTAGTTGAACTTGTTGGGTCGTGGATGTATGTCCTTAGAATTGCCCAGTTCTCTTTTATGTCAGGGTAGTGAAGGCCCAATTGGTTGGTCAGCCTTGAATAGCAAGCAACATCCTAGTATCTGGTATTGGGAATCATGTACCTGTGGATTTCTGCTCCTCCATTTCTTTTCATTTCTATCCCTCCTCTTTTCATCTATATTTTACTAGGGTTGCATGTACTCCTATTGTCCTCATCCTCCTCCTACGCACCACACAGCCTTCTCGCACAGCCATGTCGTCACTCAAACTCTCCTTTTCTTCCGTCAATCCACCTCCCCACCGAACCACCACCACCACCGCCGTACCCGGAAACAATGGATCCCACAGGCCAGAGCTGTGAGAGAATGGCAGGAGTACGAGGACGCAGTCAAGGGAAAGGACCTGGCTCGAGCTCTCCGATTCCTCAGAGATGTCAATCCCCCCACTATCAACCTCAATGAAGAAGAAGTCGATGTCCCTACTGAATTGGGTGGTGGTGGTTTGGTCGGATGGGAGAGGGATTGGGAGGTTCTGGATACGTGCTTGAATGCTGATGACATGAGACTTGTTGGGGTTGCCTATGACTTCCTCAAGGACAGAGCCTTCTTGCCCAATTTTGGCAAATGTCGCAACCTTGGTACTCTCTCGTGATCCTGATTAGGGTTAGGGTTTTTATTCATTTTAGAAGGGCGAGAGATATTTTTTGCCTAATAGTATGTGTCAGAATCTAGAATTTTGTTTCTGGGCTCAAAACCTTATCAAACACGAGAACAATTACAAAGTGGGTAATTAACCATATATAGGATACATGAATGGTAGTCTTCCACATTAGCATTAAGAGAAACAAGACTACTGATTGAAAGTTTTGGTTCTTGATTTGGGGTTCGGGTTTTTTATTGATTTTAGAAGGGTAAGAGACATTTTGCCCTAATATGGATCAGAATTTTTTTGAATTTTGTTGGGTAACTTTGTTTCTTGGCTCAAAACTTAATTTATCAAACCCAAGAACAATTACAAAGTGGGTAACCAATCAACCCATATATAAGGTACATGAAATGGTAGTTATTCCACATTATTAGCACCAAGGAGAAAGAAGAATACTGATTGGATGTTTGGGCCGAGGTATTCTTCACTCTCCTGAAGAATCATAAATCCAGTGATTCAGCCCAACTATTTCCTCCAGGAGTCATGCCTTGGTATGGGGATTTTGATCCCATCATGAAACTCACGTTGCTCCGAGCGCTACAGATAAAGTAGAGTTTTTATACTCTCATGCTTCACATGTCTCTTTTCTTTCTAAAATATTTATATTTACCAAAAAAATATGTGCATACTGCTTATGGAGCTTAAGCTGGTCACGCTCAGTCGCTCACGCATCTGTATATTTTTACTTAGGCTTCATCACAATCAAATTACGGTGTGTTTGAACAATATATTCTTGTGAACTGGAAGGTTTTAGTGTTTCGATGAGGAATTTCGAAACTTCATGGAACTTGAAAAGGGATGGGAATATTATATGTGCCGGGAATTTAAATGATGGGATCGACGTTTTTGCGTTTGGGTCAAGATCATAAAGGATGGGTTTATCCACATAACAGAGTTGACCTGGGCTTGGAATGGTAATTGCAATCAGGGCTTGATCTTTAAAGCAAAGCCTCTGGAGAGGTCTGCAATTGCCGCCACATGACCACCACCACCAGCGTCCGTGTCTTTGTGTCTGTCGGTGTTGTAACAAGCACTACTAGTGGTCCGAGGGCGTCCATTCATGGTGGATTATCTGGTTTCGTGACCATCTTTCAGATCGATGGTGGTTATCTCCATTCTACAGTACTCCTAATCTTCCACATGGTTGGCAATGGTGAGGGCGTCCATTCATGGTGGATTATCTGGTTTCGTGACCATCTTTCAGATCGATGGTGGTTATCTCCATTCTACAGTACTCCTAATCTTCCACATGGTTGGCAATGGTGATTTTACCGTTGCCGGCGGTTCAGGTGATTGACAATAGTTTGTGGGTGGTCAGTGGCGACGGGTTGGTGGTTTCTAAAATCATAAATTAACAGATAGGAAATTGGTAGCGGTGCTGACTTTAGGGGTGGCAATGGAAGCAGTTATGTTGCCCTGAGATGGTTGTGGAAGCTGTGGTGGTTGCCATGGTGGTCATGGGTCTGGACAGAGTGGTGGCGACTGCAGGTATGCGGCCAGCCACAACTATCTAAGTAGTGGCGGTGGTGGTGGTCGGAGTGGTGGCTGTGGTGTTGATCGGCATGGTGGCAGCAGCGGCCATGTGTCGGTGGTCTAAGTTATGGTCGAGGTAGAAGTTGCAGTATTGATACGAGTGGTGGCAGCGGTTAGTCAGTAGTGGGCATTTCATATTAATAAGCACATTACTCAAAAAAAATATAAATATATACGACATAATGAGGTACCTAGACTGGAATTTCAAATGACACATATATTTGTATCATCACAAAGTGGAATTTGGAGAATCAAAATTCAGATAATAAATGACATGGAATTTTCGAAATTCCAACTTCACTCCATCCAAACAAGTACTTTAAAATGATTGGGTTTTACAACCCAAGTTTAATGAAATTCCACACTTTCATATAGCATCCAGACACAGATTTTTCTATCAGTTTCCCCAAAAGAACAGTGCAGGCATATTTATCAAATTGGTCTTCTGGCTTGCAGTTTTGGATGGCCCAAGAGATGTTACCCCAAGCATTTTGAAGTCTTCAACTGGGCTGGAAGGTGCGGTAATATGTTCCTTTTCAATTTCCAATTAGCAAACCATCACAAATTTCAATCTGCCCGCATTGTGTAATTCATGGTATTTTGGATATTTTACATTTTAGTCTAATTATATAATACAGTTTGGTCTCTCTCTCTCTCTCACCAGCATCAAAGCTTTCTCCAAAGAAGTGGGGACTCTCTGGGACCTCCAGTGTTGTTTTGGTCACCTTACTCGGAGGAATATCTTTTGTGCAGAATCAAGGAATAGATATTACTCCTAATCTACTTGCCATATTGGGTTTAGCCATGGCAGACTCTATCTTCCTTGGTGGAACTTGTTTAGCTCAGATCTCCAGTTACTGGCCACCAACTAGGCGCCGCATTCTAGTTCATGAAGCAGGACATCTTCTTACCGGTAACAGTTTCTCAAAACAAATTAATGCTTCAGTTGTAATTATATTTGGTAACTGCTTGATTGCTTTGCTTTTGAAGATTGCCTGTGTAATTTTAAGCATGGATTTTGGCACTTAAAGCTAAGTGCGATGTTCAAGAAATGGTAGATGTAAGATCTGCTGAGGAATGTGATTATGGATCCTTGATTGATTGGTTGTTTGTGTTCTTCATATGTAGCATACCTTATGGGATGTCCAATTCGTGGAGTAATCTTAGACCCCATTGTCGCGATGCAAATGGGAATTCAAGGGCAGGTAATTTAATTTGTTCTTGAATTAGACCATATTATGTAGTATCAAATTAGATTCAAGTTGTTTCTTCTCCCTGATAAACTATGTTCTGCCCAGTGTCCACCAATTTGAGGTGTCTATCTTCCATTTCAGAAAAGAACATGTTACAGATGAGAAGGTTGGATATGTTCGACATTACCTGTACTTTCTCCGATTTACAAATGTGGTTTGGGAACAATTACAAATGGTAATTTTTTGTATAATCTTCCCACCTAAACTTACTTCTTAAAACTTCATATAAGGAGTCAAAGATGACACATAAAATAGGAAGGAGGGACGGAAAGAAAGGATGGTGCAAACCAAAAACTCACCAGAAAAAGAAAAATAGTCAAAATGTCCACTTTACAAATTACAGACGTAAGAAATAAACTCAAAAGATAATTGTGTAGAGTGGCAGTGTTACCAGTTACCACACACACACACTCACACTCACACTGCAGCTGTCTCCCTGCGCAGTAGGAATCAG